>JAZHRO010000055.1:15400833-17945000 GCA_037157565.1 Thalassia testudinum
ATGATCAATTAAAATGTCAAACCATATTTAAGAGGCTTGCAGAGAAAAAAATTGAACATTTTCAGAGATTAGTACACGAAAGGATTTGGTTGTAGAAATGTGAAATAACACAGGAGTGATTCTCTTCTCCTCACAAGAGAAGAGTTGTTTTTTTTGTTGTTTGACAAGATAGAGTGAGGTTTATTTATAGAGAAATGTTTAAGACCAAATAAGGATAGGTATTAATGACTAACAACTATTAGAAGATGCAAATAATTTTGATTGCATTTTGATTTGGTTGATCAAAATTAGATTTGGAAAATCAAAACTACTGTCCATTGGTCCATCAAAACTATTGTTCATTGGTTGATTGAAAGTTAAAATGGTCGATTAGTTTGCGAAGAATTTTATCCAAAAATTTATTTGAAAGAAATGATCGATTACCAAAAAAAATTGGCTGATTAAGAAGTTTCTTTGGTCGATTAATATTAAGAGTGGTCGACCAATATGTGTGGAGATAGTTAAGCATCCGACGCAAATCGGAGGATCAAAGTAAATTTTGATTGATCAAAAGAGGAACATTGGTTGATCCAAATTTATTTTGGTTGATCAATAAAAGTAAGATTGGAGGATGGACATTTTACGTAAAGTGGTCGATTAAAAATAATTTTTGGTCACTTTTCAATTTTTTTTTGGTTGATTGAAAAGAACCATTTTAAGATAAATAAAACTTCCGCACTTTGGTCGATCAATCTATTATTTTATTTGTTCAATTTGTGTGAAAATGAGAGTTGCTTAAGCATATGCAAATTGGTCGATCAAGGAAGTATTTAGTCGTTCGTTAAATTACTCCTATGTTATCTAACGAGTTAAAATTGATGTTTTCAAAGTGTTAAGATTGATTTTAGTTTTAAGAGGTTACTTATACATTCTAACAAAAAATTCACAAAATACATAAGTTATCAAAGAACACTTTGGAAGTCTTCAACTTCTTCAGGTCTTCAAGTCTTCTTTCTTAACTTATTAATCCAATCTTCTCACGATGTTTATCTTTGTCTTTACATACACATGCTCTCAATCTCTTGAGACATTAGCTATACAATTTGCACACACATACAAACACACAAATTGATTTTGTTAACATCAAGACCAAAGGCATCAACACCTTACTTTGTTAAATTGAGAAGTTGAACCGTTAAAGTTCTCATGTCCAATGGCCTCAACTCCTTTGATCATAAGAGGTTTCAATAGTGATGAAGTGTACAATTATTTTTGTCAACATCCTCTCTTTTTTGTCTTTATGAAGAGATACATTGATTTAGAGGGTCTTATAAAGTCTAATGAGGAAAGCCAAATAATTTTTCCTACAACATGTAGTTAATTGGCCTATTATGGGAGTTAAAGAGTAGAATGCCTTGATTTCATGATAGATGGGGGGGGGGGGTGGTTATAAAAATTAAGATTACATGATGGGAATATGCCAAATTAATAAGATAACCTAAATAAAATTAAATCAATTCTCATGATTTGCTCCAATTCTCCCCTTAGGCTAGAGCATAGATATTAATCATGCTCGGCTTGGCATAACATTTGTCAAATGAGGTCTATGGAAGTGCCTTAGTGAGTATATTAGTTATTTGCTCTTCTAAAGAAACATGAGTAGTATGGATAAGTTACACCGAATTCGGTATGTAGTATGATGGCAATATACACATGGTTTGGCTACTTATGGAACATTGGGTTATTTACAATGTAAGCACATGCTCTATTATTGTATCACATCTCAAAGGCATGAACAATGGAAAATTGTGAGTATGAGAAGACAAGTTTCCACATCAACTTAGCTAATCTATGGGCCATAGTTTGATGCTCTGCACTAGATCTAGAGTCCATTGCTTGTTTTTTGGTTTTCAAGGTTACTAAGTTAGCTTCATAGGTGCAAAACCCAATTGTGGAATTCTTATCCACAAGGCATCCTACACAATCAACATATATGCATGTTGTAATATCAAGAGAGGTACTTTTCATGAAATCCTTTCCCAGTAAAGGATTTTAAGTAGTTGAGTATCATCATGCACCTTAGTAGGTTTATTTATAGACTTGGCTTCCCAATGATTAAGAAAAAGTTAAAGTGCATCATAATTAAGAGCTTCCTAATTAAGCATTTTTGCTTGTCAACATCCTCAGGTTGAGTTTTCATTGTGACGTTTGCATCCATGGGTATATGTGTTGGCTTGGCTCCTAGCATACCCATCTCTCAGAGCAAATTTATAGCAAACTTTCTTTAGGATAACACCACGTCTTATTTCCTTCGAGCAACCACCATTCCAAGTAAGTAGTGACGAGGACCTAAGTCTTGATAACAAAAGTCTCAGCTAAACATTTCTTCAAGTCACAATGCCTTGCTTCATCTCCAGAAAGTATGATATCATATATAATGGCATCATAGCTAGATCTTTTGTTGTTTGTTGCACAAATAAGGAGTGACCTGAATATGACTTGCAACAAACAAGCATCTCGGGGATAGTAAGTGCTTTTCTCTTTCACAACTTTAGATAGATCTAGAAGAAGCCTATGAGTCGGGAGGTAAGAAGCCTGGCAACGGGGAGACTGGTGACCAGGAGACTGATGGATAGGGTGGGGAGAGGAGGCCCTGGCTGGATGGTGGTGAGCAGGAAATCGCGGAAGGGAGCGGAGCCGGTGAGGTGCTTCAAATGCCTCGGGAGGGGGCATGTGGCGGCGGAATGCAGGGACCCGATGCGGTGCTTGCGCTGTGGCGTTCTGGGGCATCGGAGGTCGAGATGCAGGCCCTGAGGATCGGGTGGAGTGGTCTCTTCGAGGAGGGAGGGGACACCTCCGCCCCCTCCGGAGGGGGCGCCCCTTGTGGAGGTCGAGGCGCCGTGATTGGAGGAGTTTGGAACGTTGGAAGGGAGGCTGGCGTCGGCGTTGGTAGCGGTGGTTTTGGAGGGGGAGGTGGAGGTGGGGGCTCTAAGAAGGGCGGTCACCGCCTTCTTGGGGTTTGGCGGGGGACCTTTTGGGGTGGCCTCCCTTGGAGGTGGGCGGTTGGTGCTACTGGGGCTTGGTCGGGAGGAGCTGCGGCGGCTGGTCTTCAAGGTGCTGCAGTGTGGCCGAGGAGTGGTGCGGTGTCGATGGCCGGTGAGGTCGGATGGCGCTCTGGCAGAGAGACTGCCGACTGGTGTGAGACGGAAGGTGCTGGTTGAGGGGGTTCCCCTCTTCCTCCGCACAGTGGAGGTGGTGGCGGTGGTGGTTGCCTCTTTTGCGAGGCTGCGGAGCTGCGAAGGCCTGGGCCTGAAGTTGGCCGATCTGTCGCGTATCGAAGCCTGGGTGGAGATGAGGTCGAGGCAGCAGCTTGTGGAGAGGTTGGTGCACAGGTGGGGGAGCTCCTCCTGGCTGATCCGCATCTTGTGGGGATCTGGGAGCCCTAGGTCTTTTGCTAAGGCGGTGGTTGGTGGAGCGGCGGCGGCGCTTGGAGGTGGTGGTGGCGGGCGGGCGGTGGAGGGATAGGCTGCTTTTGGGAAGGCCGAGGGTCGCGGCGTGGATTGCGGCAAGGATCGTGCGGCTGTTACAATCCCCGTGGCGTAGTCAGTGGCATATGAAGGGGCGGGGATGCGGGAGGCCGGTGCGGATCTTGCGGAGGGGTTGAAGGAGTCTGCGGCGCTGAAGCTGGGCTACCCAGCTGATTGCGGGTGCGACTGTGGCACTGAGGTGGCCCCAGGTTATGTGGGAGGCGCTTGTGGTGGACCTGGGTCAGGTGGGCATGACCCGATTACAGGAGATGAGGGCTTGGGAGCTGTTGTCGGTTCGGGTCTCCTCGTGCGCTCAGATCCGCGACCCCGATTTTCTAAAGATGGAGGGCGGGGTGCTGTTGCTGGAGGGTCACGACGCACCGTGGCCAGACTGGACCTGGCGGTGGGGCGCGGTGCGATTGGCGAGGAGGGACGCGGGGGGCGACGTGAGAGAAGGTTGTCTGGCTCACAGTGGCTCATCTACAGGCCGCGATGGTTCTACTGTAGGGGGCAAGCTCGGAAGGTTTTGGTTGGGAGCGTTGTTGGGGAAAGCCGGCGTCGGACACAGGCGGAGCTGGGCGTCGCCTCGCTCTTCGGAGGAGGAGATGCAGTGTCTACGGCGGCACTAGCTGGGGGCGATGACAGGGTGATGTTTGTTCTGGGGTCCCCTGCAGTGGTGGAGGGGCGGCGGGCGCGCGGGAGCTGGTGGTGACGCTAGAAGTTTGGAGGATGGGCTGGTGCGGTGATTGGGCTGCCTGTGGGGGAGGTCCTGACGCTGGGGGACACACAGGTGCTGGCTGCAGACGGTGTGGAGGATGCGGGGCGAGGAGGGTCGGAGGGTGGTTGTGAGGGGAGCTCGCGTGGTCAGCGTTTGTTGATGGAAGAGGAGGATGGAGTGGCCGCGGTGATGGGGTTTAGGCGGTTGACGCAAGGAGGTTCCTGAAGGTCTTCATGACCAAGGTCCTATCGTGGAATGTGAGGGGTTTGAATGACCCATCGAGGCGGGCAGCTTTGAGGGGGTATATTCAGAGATGGGGGCCTGATGTGATCTTTCTCCAGGAGACGAAGTGGGGGAGCTGTGATGGAAGGTTGTGGAGGGAGGTGGGGGGAGGAGATTTTGGGGGTTTCTTGGCCTTGGACGCGGATGGAAGTGTGGGGGGAATTGCTGTGGGGTGGAAGGATGATGAGTTCTCCTTGTTGGACTCGTTAGTTGGGTCCCATGTTGTCACTGTCATACTTCAGAGACGTCGAGATAACACATGTATGCTCCTTTCCTCAGTCTATGGCCCGACAGAGGGTCGGAGAAGGCAGGCCTTGTGGGAAGATCTGAGCCAGGTCGCAACAGCTTTTCACGGGATACCTTGGTTGGTTGGTGGCGATTTCAATGTTACTCTGCTTGCAGAAGACATACCAGGTGGTCGAGGGGGATTGGACTAGGGCTCTGAGGCGTTTGCGGGCTTTGTGGCGGAACAGGGGTTGGTTGATATGCCACCTTTGTCCTCTCTCTTCATGTGGAGGAGCTCTGGCGGACAGCGATCCCGGATCGACAGATTTCTTGTCTCAACGGCGATGGCAGAACTGTTCCCGATGGCGGAGGTTAGACCCCTGGAGCGACCATTCTCGGATCACACCCCCTTGCTGTGGGTGTCGAACGAGGGATGGAGGCATGGTACGTACTTTAAGTTTGACAGGGCGTGGCTCCTGGAAGAGGGTTTCAGGGGGTTGGTAGAGGAACGGTGGAGGTCGATTCATGTGGATGGTTCGGTGGTTGCTAGGTTGAAAGCTAAATTGCAAGATTTGAGATCCTTTTTGAAGGTCCGTATCAAGCAGATTAGGGAGGAACGTGGGAGGAAGAAAGAGGAGGCTCTTGGTGAGATTGCACGTCTGGATAGGGCAGAGGATGTTGGTCTCCTTTCAGACGCTGACAGGGTTTACAGAGCAAGACAGATTCAGGTGATACAGGAGGAAGACCGGAAGGTGGAGATGGAGTGGAAGGTGAGGTCTAGGCAGAAGTGGCTGAAGGAAGGTGATTCCAACACCCGATTTTTTCATATGGTTGCATCAGGTAGGAGGAGGAGGAACTGGATTGACAGATTGGTGGTGGATGGGGAGGAGTTTAGGGGAAGGGAGGCGGTGGGAGGGGCAGCTGCGAGGTAGTTCAGAGACTTTACTGGGAGAAGACGGGGGGGGAAGGTGGAGATGGTTAGGGTCTGAGGTGCTGCAGATCGGGGAGGCAGAAGCCAGCTTCTTGACAGGCTCGTTTGGGGAGGATGAGGTCCGTGAGGCAGTATGGGGGTTGAACGCAGATGGTTGTCCAAGACCGGATGGCTTTCCGGTTGCCTTTTACAGAGAGTTCTGGCCGGTGGTGAAGGAGGACGTGATGTAAGTGGTGCAGGAATTTAGAGCTGGAAATTTGGGGTTCAATAGGCTGAACAAGTTCTACATGTTCCTGTTGCCGAAGGAGGGCATTGAGGAGATCCAGGAGTACAGACCAATAGCCCTCTCGAATGCTATCTACCTGGTGGTGGCGAAGTTCCTGGCGAATAGATTGAGGACTCTGGCTGGGATTGTAGACTCGGTGCAGATGGCCTTTGTTTCTGGCAGAAATATCTTGGAAGGTTATGTGTTGGCCTCGGAGATCCTTTCGTCCTGGAAGAGAAATAAGAAGGCCTTCCTGTGGAAGGTCGATTTCAGCAAAGCTTATGACTCGGTCCAGTGGTCGTTTCTTTGGGCGTCCTCGGTGAAGAGGGGTTTCCCACCTGTGTGGATTGACTGGATGGAGAGATGTGTCACCACGACGTCGTTCTCGGTTCTTATCAATGGAAACCCAGCAGGGGGTTGGATTCAGCCAAGCAGGGGGGTGAGGCAAGGATGTCCGTTGGCCTCGATGCTCTTTGTGATTGCCGTGGATGCTCTTGCAAGGGCGGCTAAGAGGTCGTGTGAGAGGAATTTGATGAGAGGTTTCTCCTTGAGAGATGGGACGAGTATCTCGTTACGTTAGTATGCGGATGATACGATCTTCTTCATTGAAGGTGGAGAAATGGAAGCCAGAAGAATGCGGTTCCTTATCTTCTTATTTGGTGAGGCGTCAGGATTGCAGATCAACCTAGCTAAATCTGATTTTGTCCCTTTCAACCTGACTGAGGCGGAGGCGAGGGGGTGTAGTTTGGGTCTTGGCACAGAGCAGGTAAAACTCCCGATTAGATATCTGGGTTTACCGTTGACGGATGGCAGGATTTTGGTGAGAGATTGGGCTCCCCTGGTGGAGAGACTGGAGGGGAGATTGGAGGGGTCGGTGTCTAGGCTATTGTCAAGGGGTGGAAGGTTGGTCCTGCTCAAGGTGGTTCTGTCAGCAATGCCATCGTATTTCACTTCTGTGCTGAAGATGCCTCGACAGGTAGTTGGAAAAATAGAGAGATTTATGAGGAATTCCTTTTGGTCCAACCAGGGGGCGAATGGACCGGGTGCCAGGTTGGTTGCACGGGAGGAGGTCTGCAGACTGTTGGAAGACGGGGGGCTCGGGGTGAGGGATTTGGGAGGTCTAATGACAGTCTGTTGGCGAAATGGGTGGGAAGCCTGTTGGAAGGTAGGGGGAATTTGGTGGGCAAGGTGTTCGAGACGGCGTATGGTGGCCCGGTGCGGTGGGATCTCCTGATGTCTCCGCCAAGGGATGCCTCTCATTTTTTGAAAGGCTTGTCGACGGTGGCTCCTAAGGTGCGGAATTGCTTTGTTCCTGTGATGGGAACATGGGAGATTTTCAGATTTTGGCAGGATGATTGGACGGGAAATGGAGCGCTTGCCAGAAGATTTTAGAGGTTGTTTGCCCTGTCCCAGAACAAAATGGCGTCCGTGGCTGAGGTATGGGAAGATGGGTGGTGCCCGCGTTTCGTAGGCAGCTTGTCAGATGCGAGAGCGCATGATTTTCAGGTTCTACTTGAAGAGTTGGAGGGGCTGCAACTAGCATCTGGTACGGATATGTTTGGTTGGGATGAAGGTGAGTTTTCAGTAGTGGCTGCATACAGGAGATTGTCCACTGGAGATCCTGTGGTGGAGTTGGATCTGGTAAGGGACTGCAGACATATTTGGAAAGCCGCGTGTCCCCTACAGGTCAAGATTTTTGCTTGGCTTCTTAGGAGAAGAAGGCTTGTGACCAAGGTTTGGAGGGCGAAGTGGGCTCTTGGAGAAAGTAAGGTCTGCCCTTTGTGTGGAGGTGGTGAGGAGGAGATTGACCACCTTTTTTTCACCTGCCCGTTTGTGGTGCAGATTTGGGACAGGATGGGAGGGGGGTGGTGGGAGTGTCAACTGTTTGAAGACTTTGGCACAGCTTCAGAAGTGGAGGTGGTGATGGTGGACAGTTCGTCTTCCGTATAAAGAAGGAGAAGGCCAGATCGTTGGCAGTGCTTTGGGGTATTTGGTTGGGCAGCAATGCGGTGGTTTTCAGGGGCCAGAGACCCTATGTGGAGAATTTTGTTGAGTCTATTAATTCCTTGTTTATTCTTTGGGTTGATTCCTTGTGAATGGGGGACCTTGGGGTCTGCTTGTTGTATTGGTGGAGTTTGTTGATTCTATTATTTATATATTTGGGTAGTTATAACTACCCTTTCTTTTAAAAAAAAAAAACAAACAAGCATCTCAACCATCTTGGTTAGCTTCTGGAACTAGGTCCTAGACTCTACTTTAGGCTATAGATAGCCTTTCTTAATTGATAGACCTTGGAAGACTTCCCTTGAGAAAAACTAAGAGGTTGTTGCATGTACACCAGTTCTTGCAGGTCTCCATGCAAGAATGTGCAACTAATGTAGAGGCCAATCATGTTGCATTGCAATAGAGAAGAGAATCCATGTTTTAGAAAGTTTGGTAATTGGAGAGAAAGCACTAGCAATATCGCCTATAGGTTTTCTTTCAAAAAAAAAAAAAAGATATCTATCTCGTAGGTCTAAGTGAATTCCTTTGCCATAAGCCTAGTCGTTTATCTCTTTAGCATCCCATCTAGATGGTACTTCATATTGAAGATTCACCTAGAACCTACCACTATAGAGTTTGAGGTTAAGTACGTCACGAAGTCAATGTTGTCTCCTTCGTAGCTTTGGCAGCCAAAAAAAAAAAATCTCCATAGCTTGTTTCCATGTGAGATCTACAATGGCCTACACACTGGAAAAGTCTATAAAGAACTTTCTGGATGTAGATTCAAGGCATGCCATAGAGATATGCTTCGAGAAGGGATGCTTGGTACAACTACAGGGTGCCTTAACGCAATACGAATATCTAGGTCCTCCTATCTATTAGTAATTAATGGGTTGTCATTAGATCTTCCTTGATGCAATAGGAAAATCTGTGTCCTTAGCAATATCTTTCTATCTATTAGTGACTGGTGGGTTGTCACCAGAATCAGTGTTCACCTTAAGGAATGATGGCTTTGTAGGCTTAGATGGGGGGACGAAGATTGCATACCAATTGGTGGATCTTGGTATCTAGATGGAGTACAAAGCATTGGAAATGGCAAGATCTCCAATTGTTACTAATGGTGTGGGGTAATAGTGTAATTGAAGCATTGATATTCGACTTCATGGAAGCTTGTGAACCTACAGCTGAGAAGTAGGGAATTGATTCGAAGAAAGTGATGTCCTACTTATATATTGTTGTTGCTGAATAGGACCAAAGCATTTGTATTCCTTCCAAGTTAGTGAATATCCCACACACTTGATTGCTCAAAGAGAGAGCTTGCCTTGACTAGGACCACCGAGATGCATAAAAGCTACACAACCATTGGAAACTTGCTGAGCAAAACCTAGTTGAAATTTATAATAAGCGGAAACGAATAATATCAAAGCATAAAGAGATCAAGAACACTTGGGTTTACGTGGAAACCCCACTTACGAAGAGTGGGGAGAAAACCATGAGAGAAGCGCCCTATGGGCATGTGTTTTTCTGTTATTCTTCTTAAATATGGGAGGGATACACGCCTATTTATAGGCCACCATACACTTCACATTCCCGCAATCTCACGATGTGGTACTAAACACCACACACTCCTCTCAACACTCCTTAAGCTGGAGCATGGAATGCTCAACTTGTAACAAAACACAAACCTTACTCTACAATAGAGCACACTCCTCTCAACTAGTTCTCGCTTGTAGGTAGGAACACGGGCTGGAGATGTTGAAGGAATTGCTGATGTATTTGACAAGGGTCTCTCCTTTGGAGACCTCAACTGGTGCTGGCGGTTTCCCATTCAGTATCCTTGAAATGGGTCTTCCTCTGAAGACCTTGAAGGTGGATCTCTCACATAGAAACCGGTTGGGCCCTTCCTCTGAGGACCTCGAAAATGAATTTCCCTCTCTTTGGAGACCTTGGAACTTTGGACCTTCTAGATTTTGGTTTCTTATGTGATGATCTGTAATTCTCATCATCCGTAGCAGTAATCGATGTCACCTCAATTGCTGGAGGATGTCATCGTGCCTTAGGAAGTGAGAAACAAAAGGGACTCCAAAACGAGGGTGACTACAATGGGCTCAACACTCCCCCTTTCTTCGATACTCATATGGGAGAAGAAAATAACATTGAGAAGGTATACAATCAAGAAGAAACAGTAATCATGACAATGATAGAGAAGAGCTTCTCCACCTCTTCTCTTCAATTCAAACTTTTTTTTTTTTTTAATTTTTCTCTTCTTCTCTCTCTCTCTCTCTCTCTCCCTCCCTCCCCCCCCCCTCCTTTAACATTTGTTCGTCCTTTTTTTATTTATTTTTCCTCATCCTTTTTTTTTTCTTTCTTCTTTTTTTAAAAAAATTCTTTTCTTCCTTTCTCTTTCTTTCCTTTTTTTTTTTTTAAATAAATGAGGCTAAACATAAGAGGCCGATCAGAGAGAGGGGGGGGGGGGGGGGGGGGGAATATGCACAAGCTCCGAATCCACACACCCGAAACCCCAGAACCCTCCTTTTCCTCGTCCTTTGCATCGCCACCAACAAACGCCACGGTGGAGGACTTCCCATCGACCTCTTCCTCCTCCTATGTACAATCGCCACAACAACAACATCAACCACCATCGTCGGCCACTACGGAGCCCATCCCGAGAACTATCCTCTTTATCTATAAGATCTGAAGGGGAATTTGCTCATCCTATCAATCAGATAACATGCTGCTAGAATAGCTTCTCTCCATGAGTATTAGTGTGCTCCGAGCAATGTTCAAAAGATGATGATGTTTATATTCAACAATCCTGTTCTATTGTAACAAGTATACGTAAAAAAATTTGATGCATCACCCCTAGGGATCAAAAATCTACACAATGCAACAATATGGAATTCCGATGCTTTATCATAGTGAACAATTCAACTATGATTAAAAATTGGATCTTAATTTCAGTCAAGAAGTTCCTTATGGCCCCATTTCGTATTATGTTAAAGAGCAGGATAACCCACCACTGGTAGGATAAAATGAATAGTGTTCGCAAGTTAGGAATGATTCTTGATGGGTGAGAGGGAATGGCATGAAGGTACTTGTTTAGGCACAATGTTATTTCCTGCAATAGTTCACATCGAATGTTACACTCTCTTTCATCCATCATATCAAACCCACTATCTATTCCACCAACAAATGAACAACTTTCTTGCCACAACACTTCTTAAAACTTATCTAGTGGTAAAACTTAACCCCAATCCAAAGGTATCCCATCACTTTGCCAACTTTAGGCTTCAACTTCATAAGGGAAACCTAAGTAGGTGAGACATCATTGTTAATTACTGGGTAATGCTCATGCGCTATGCAATCGAGAATGTGATTGGAACTCTAAACATGAAGATGCAGGATGTTGAAAGGTCATCTGAGCTTGGGCTGTAATTCTATGAATTGGTTCCTCTACGGTGCTTGCAAAGCTGACAAGCTTCGTCAAACTTCGCTAATACTGAAATCTAAGGAATAATACAATTAAGTGTGGGGAGAGGCAATTGACCCAAACAAAGATGCCATTCATGATTAGAGGGGAGAATAGAGTATCCAATATAATGATTCTGTACTAATTGATAAACAGCTTCTTCTTGACCCCGTTGTAATTGTCTTCTTTGTCAACATGTCCTAAAAGTCACAAGAGACATGATCAAAGATTCTGCAAGTTAGCTCCCGTGCAACCTGAATAACAAACAATGGGCTTAGAAGAAAATTAGGAAGAACATACACATCAGATAGATTCATATTCTGGTAAATGAATCTCCCCCTGATAGGTGATGAGAGAATGCCTCCCCATCTGCCACCTATATTGTATGACCAACATGAACAGGCCAAAGTTTGAAAATCTCCATGCATTTCCAAAGGTATGTCTAGATGTACCTAAATCAATGAACCAATCTAAATCTAGGTTATAATTGATCTGAGAAGAATATGCAGCAAAGCAACTGATAGTGGAAGAAGCCACACCGATACCCTTGGAAAACACCTGGCTGAGCCTTAATATGAGCTCCTCATACTCCAATCTCAACCTAGTGATAGATAGGGCTTGATGCATTAGGTGGCATGTGCTTCTTTGTCCAAGGAAGAGACTCCCCAATCTCTTCTTTAGGCTCAGATTAAGTGGTGATATCAACTCTAATCATAACACTCAATGATTGATGGATGACGTTGGTGCCATCGAACTTCACCAAGGGACCAAGGAATGGGTTTAGTAGACCCCCATCTTTGTCATTCATGATGTCTCCTCCAAGGACTTTGGTGTACCCATCATCTATGCTAACTAGAGCCCACAATAATCTGATATAACAATTGAAAATCAATGCAAGTTATGAACTCAGATGAAAAACTAAATTTGTGACCAAATGAAAGGATCAGAACAACCAAAGACAGGTTGTTTGGACCAGTTATTGATGGGCTAGCCAGTGAGGTCTGAATAGGCTGCTGCTATATGTTGCATAATGGCTTGCTGGGGCCATTAGCCATCGGATCTGGCCAGATTGTGGTAGCTAGCAGCCAACTGGAGTCAGTGGCAGCAGCATGGTGGTTGGAAGGTGGTGAATGGTGGCAGGTCAAAGCCCCATGTTGCAGATCGAGGCGAGTTTGGTTCTTCTTTTCCTTGTTTGAACTGCCATTCTGATACCAACTAGAAGAACAGGGATTCATTGATTTTATTGATTTGGACACTCCTCTATTTGTAGGCTATAAAGTAATCCAATTAAGGACATGGTTACATAATAGGAGTAAGTCATATAAAAAAGACATCCCGGATCAGGTCACATCAATTACTCCAGTAATGGAAAATGGCTTAGTTTTCTTTGTCAAGTTTATAGTAGGCCTATGCTATGCACCTCAAATAGTAGGGGACGTTTTCTTGAGCTTTCTTTTGACATTGCTAGAAGTTGGACTCTGTATGCAACTATTGAACTTGTCCCAACTATGGGAAAGGCCAGTCATACTTTTATATGAACCCTCTGTCATGAATCACATGATAGATTCAATGAATAGTTGAAGATAGGTTTGCGAGTTAACAAGTGTTTCCTTCAATTGAAGCGAATGATTAGGATTTGAGAGTGATGCAGATGCTGAAATTCCTCTTTGGAGGTTAATTGCAGAAGTGCATGGCACGTTTCTATTCTGACAATTGCTTCCTGCACATGAAAAGTTCTACTCAATGATAACATCATAAAGGAAGTTGTACAGAGCCAAGAATGTTTTCTTATCATGGCCTGGTACTTTGGACTTTTTTTTAGATTTTTAGGGAATGAATCATGTATGATGTATGTAATCCATGTGAGTATGCATGAAAGCTCATTAAATGCCTGGCCAACTATGGAGTGTGGTTATTGTGTACCTGCGCTTCCCGTTTGTGTTTTACGCATTTTTTGTGCAATTAGAACAAAGGGTAAGACCCTTAACCCCCTAATGACCTTTACTCTTAATTGTAACATCTAGTATTACTGTATTGGGAGACTTGTCTGAAAACAGATTAAGTATACAATAATGTACTGATTCTAACTATTTTTTGCATATCCACCTTAGAACAAGCACCAAACAAATTGAGATGTGATGCATGGGCATTATACACCAAATATATTCCTTGCCTTAACACATTGTGTTCAGATTCACTATTGCACACAATTTCATTACTTAGTGAAGAAGCAAGTTTGTGATCTTTCTCACGCTTGTGATCTTTTTTGGTCACAGAAAATATTTCAGAACTTGGTTTTTTCGGTCATGTTCCTCTTCTTTCTTGAATCTTGACTATCACTTACACATGAAACTGTTAATAATTCCAGATTTTTTTTCTTTCTCTCTTTTCTGTCTTGTCAGCAGTATTTCATGGCCCACAAGAAAACTTTGATTAGTGCTTTGCCCGTTTATAAATAACTTAGGTAGTTCTGTGCTATGCTAAAAATTGTTTAGGCAGTATGGCATGGTTAAAAGGTCTCCATGAGTTTCTATTACCCATTAAGTATCAAGCACCAATTCCTGTTTTTGAATTTGCTAATGTGTAAGATTTTTTAGAAAGACTTGCTAATGCATAAACTTTTGACTTCTCTTTCCTTCATTCCTGCACATCTGCCACCAGCGCGTCACTTGGTTGAATGAACTTTTACATGCTGTTTACAGGGTGCACTTGTTGTTAATTATCCATGGGATGGCACACAAGAACAAAGGTAATTACTGTTTGGTAAACATTTTATGACTTGCCTGGCCATCTATCTTCACCGTGTCCAAGGCTTCCAAAGATTACGAGGACTTTGTCTATACTACCATGTGCTAGCATGTGTAGCAGAATATATTCAGTTGTAGATTGTTCCAAAGGCAGCACCTCAAGGCAGTAAGATGAGCCTTAAGCTGAGTGCTAGCCTTATGCCTTTAGGCTTAAGCTTGGTTTGGCTTTGTGAGACATGTAGCTTACAATAATGGGCATGTCTTGAGATGGTGAGGTGTGGGGTGAAATTGTGATGTGAACCTCAAGTTTAAAGCTCCTTTGCTTGTTGAACAAGTAGTAAAGCACATCATCAAGAGCATCACATAAAGACCTTTATTTATGTGGAAAACATCTCTCATGATGAGAAGGGAAAAATCATGGGAGACGAGCATTTACAAACTATATATTTCATTACCAAGAACAAAGGAAGTACAAGAGACACATATATAGGCTATCATACACCTTTCAAACTTCCATTCACACGAGGTAGGATTGAGCCATTTAATTGGATCTTCAAAGGATCCATTAACTCAACAACCAAAAACTCATTTGTCTCGGCACTTCCTTCGAGCTTAACGAGATACGACAACAACAAATGGCGTAAGGCTTTCCTTTTGGCAATTGATGGCAAGGTTGCATTCTCGCTCTTGCTTGTACATCAGCATGCTGTTGTCAACATGTCACTGACCAATGATGGTATAGTAGTTGTAAGTTGAAGTTTGCAAGATGAAAATCCAAAGTTGAGCTCTCATTGGTTTCTCTCTTATGAATACACCAGAGAGAGTTGGTGCCTTTCCTATCCAAAGACCTCAAGAGCGGGTCTTTCTCATGGAAACATTGAGAATGGGCCTTTTCTATAGAAACCTGAAGCAATGCCTTTCTTATATGGGAACTAATAATCAAGCGTCTTTCATATAGGGACTAGGATGAAGTTCCTCTTATATAGGAACCATGGTCGACCTTTTCTCACAACAACAACAACAACAACAACAACAACCAAGCTTTTTCCTACACTAAGTGTGGTAAGCTATATGGATTCTTTGCCTCCACACAGATCGATTTTGAGCCATTTCAGGACTTAAATTAAAGTAATTGAGGGCATACTTAATAGTTTCCTTCCAACACTTATTTGGTCTTCCTCGCCCCCTCTTAGCAGGTTCAACCTCCAACTTTTCACATCTCCTGATTGGAGCATCTAGTGGCCTTCTTTGCAAATATCCAAACCATCTTAGGCCTGTCTTTTTCATTTTATCCTCTATTGGTGTTACCCTAATCTTTTCTTGAATAATCTCATTTGAAATACGGTCTTTTCTTGTATGACTATACATTCATCTTAACATTTTCATTTCTGCCACAGACATCTTCCGCACATATCTATAGTTGATAGCCCAACATTCAGAACCATACAACATGGTTGGTTTTACTGCAGCTTGATAGTACAACATGGTTGATTGACCTTTTCTAATGAGGGAACAAAAAGAATGTGCCTTCTCTACAAAGGGCCTCAGCATGCTCATAGACAAATATGCCCCTTCAGGCTATACTTACTAGATTCATAGAGATTGTAGAAGAGAAAAGTCTTGTTTTACTCATGTAACCCTAGCTCCCTTATATAGGCACGGGACCCTAGGAAGAAAAATACAAAACTACCCTTATAAGAGTGGAAACAAAAAGTAAATACAAGATAAGAGGGTCTAGTAACACTCCCCCTCAAGCTGGACTATAAATATCGATCATGCTTAGCTTGGAAGAGCAGTGGTCGAAGCTGGCTCGTGGAAGAGCTTCTGTGAACACATCAGCAGCTTGATATTTAGATGTGATCGGGGTAGTCTGAATGTGACCCTTGACAATCATGTCCCTAGTGTAGTGGCAATCCACCTCAACATGCTTTGTCCACTCATGAAAAGTTGGATTGTTGGCAAGAAACATGGCAACAAAATTATCGCATCTTAATTCCATAGGCTCAACAACAGATACCTGAAGATCAAGGAGGACATATCCGATCCACATTAGTTCAGTGGATGCTTGTGCCATTACCCTGTACTCGGACTCGGCACTAGAACGATCAACAACAGTTTGCTTGTTGCTACGCCAAGTTACTAGGTTGCCACCCACAAAGGTACAGAAGCCCATTGTAGACTTTCTGTCCTTAGGGCACCTGGCATAATCTACGTCTGTATAGGCCATCACCTCTAGACTTCCACCCTGTGAGAACGAAAGTCCCTTTCTTGGTGCACTTTTCAGGTAGTGTAATACCATCATGGTAGCTTCCCAGTGGATCCTCCTAGGTTTAGTCATGAACTGACTCACTTCGCTTACAGCAAATGGTATATCAGGTCGCGTCATCATTACAGATAACAATTTTTCAACTAAAGTTCTAAATTGCCTGGCATCAATCGGATTAGTAACATCATCATAGAGATGGACACCAGGGTCCATAGGAATAGAGGTAGGTTTGGCTCCAGACATGCCAATTTCTTTTAGGAGATCCAACACATTCTTCCTCTAGGAAAGCACAACACTTTCTCATCACGGGTTACCTCAATTCCCAGAAAATACTTAAGGGAGCCCAGCTCTTTTGTTACAAAGTACTTATTCAGGAACTTCTTAGTAGTTGATATACCAACAATATCATACCCTGTCAAAATAATATTATCCACATACACAAGCATGACCATGTGTCTATTGGATGTCTTTTTCACAAATAGTGAGTGGTCAGAAGTGGACCTGCAAAACCCAATCATAGCAACAACATCAGACAATTTCTGGAACCATGCCTTGGGGCTTTGCTTCATGCCATATATGGTCTTATAGAGTTTGTATACCTTGTGACACGCTCCCTTTGCCTCAAATCCAGGAGGTGCTATTCGTGGTGCTATCGTGGAAAATACTTTATTCAAAGATGGTGATGGTGCAAATACATTCTGTGCTTTTAACCCAACTCAGGGAAGATTTTTGCGCAAAAGATGGCAAATAGATATTGAGTATTTTAAAGGAGTGTTTCATAATTGATTTACCTAAGTATCGATTTCCTTTTAAATCCATTGCAATTTTTTCATCCTTTTCTTTTTTTTTTTCCTATTTTCGAAATGGGCTAACGATGGGAATTGAACCCGCACGTGGTGGGTTCACAATCCACCGCCTTAATCCACTTGGCTACATCTGCCCCTTGGACCAAATTCGAATTCCGTGGATTCTTCCAAATGGAAACAAAATACAAATACAAATAGCAACATGTTTATGTGAGCCTTTTGAAATCCAATAAAGGTATAAATACTAAACCTATTGGAAAAGGTTGCCATACAAAAAGGCGTTTTTGACGTCAAGTTGATACAAGTATTAGTTCATATGGATTGCCACACAGATAAGAATGTGAAGCGTAGGCAAGCGTGCAATTGGGGAGAATGTATCAAAGTAATCAATGCCATAGGTTTGCGTATATCCCTTAGCCATCAAACGGGCCTTGTAGTGCTTAACAGAGCCATCTGGTTGATGCTTAACTGTAAACACTCACTTGCAACCAATTATAGTCCCATTGACTGGGGGATTAATAAGAGTCCAAGTTTCTTTGGACTGCAGAGCAGACATCTCCACCATAGCATTCTTCTAATGGTAGTCTTCTAAGGCATACTGATGGGAATGTGGAATATGAATAGTAGACAGGGTTGAATTGGGGTTGCCAACCTTGCTGGATAGCCTAATCATGAGTAGACTTGTCTATTGTCTGTATAGGCATGGGCATAGGTAACTCACCTTCCTCAATAGGTTCTAGAGCAACCAAACGAGATGCAGAGATAAAATAGTAGGCAATGGACTTAAAGGACACATCTACACTGATAAACTACCTACGTCCATCGGGATCATAACATCCATATCCCTTTTGAGTCTTGGAGTACCCTACAAAAATACATTAACGACCTTCGGAGATAGCTTTGTCACGAGAAGGACCATGAAGGTGGACAAAGGCAATACATCCAAAAATCTTAACAGGCTCACTAAATAATTCTTTATTAGGAAACAAAATAGAGTATGAGACTGATGGTAACACTATCATTCGTCATAACTAGCTGAATTTTGTCAGATTCAAGTGTTTAATGCTCCTAAATGATTGTCTGACGATCGTAAATCGTGTTGAATTAATTTGAGAAGATAAGAAAACATGGTTAATTTTACTATTTTACCATCTCATCATTAATGCAGATTAACCAAGAGGTTGATTAGGGGTTAATTAAAGGTCAAATGAACTTAAAAGACTAAGAAGTGGGCTCAGAATAATTGAATCAGGGTTTCACGTATTTCGATGATTAAAACAGTACTGAAAACCTTAATTATCAGCCATACTCAAATTGAAAGGGTTCAGGTAGAAATAAATTCAATCTAAACCTCCTAAAAGTTACTGAAAAATATTTTAAGAGGTTTGGTACCTCCACTTTGATCATCTGAATCCATTTTGACCAACAATAGAGATGGGAATTTATTCTGTTTTGGGCTTGTTGGTAAAGTACCCAGTCGAACATTGTCAAAACCCAAATCTAAAATCACCATTCGATTCCTTGGGTCCAAATTAAGTTAACATCAAAATTTGGGCCCAATCAGAGGTCATCTTGACCTAGTTTGCATTTGAGCCCTTGAAATCTTTGTTTCTCATATTTAAATCCCAGGTTTCATGTTTATCACACATCTGCCCCAAACTTTCTTATCTTCATTACCAATAGGTCCCCGTTGCCATCGTTCTCCTCACGATCTCTCAGCAGAAGAAAATTAACTTGCCAACATTTGATTGGCAAGTTGATTGAAGAAATTTCAATCGTAAATCCTGAAACTTGCCTAAATTGATCCTAAAATTAATCTGCATCATTTGAGATCCTTCTCAAGGCCAATCATGGCTGGATTTCACTCCAGGAAATTCGAGGAACTCAAGTTCATGGTGTGGCAAAATGCACTTACCAAATGAAGCTTCCTGGGCTTACTTAAACTGGGGATTAACTCTATAAAAGGGACCGTGCATCTACAAGTTTGGGAGGTGCGAAATTGGGCTGGAAACCTATCCTATTCTTCTTCTCCGACACCGACGAACACCTTGGAACTTCTCTACCCCACTCATTCGCCGCTCTATTCACACAATTGATAGAGGACTTTTCATCCCCGTCGTCCACCAAAGCTTCATGCAAAGCTTTGAGCTCTACCTTGCCGTCGATCACTCCAACCACCTCTCCTCTTCTTCGCCTGTTAGCCGGCTAAAGCTACGGGTTCTTCTTGCCCCTTTCACTCAATTAGCATATGGTTTTAGCTTTAGGTACTTAGTTTTAGCTTTAGGGTTACTTAATTTGATATTCTACCATCTTCTTGACCCTCTTCCCCTTCCACCATTAATGGTCGGAGGAGCTTCTTTGACAGCTTGCTCTAACCGCCCTCGACCGCAATAAGTTGACGGCTTTGCTTCGGCCACTCTCACCGACGCTTCTCACGTGTCTAATTGGGGCACAGTGCCCATATTTTCTTGTGCAGGTGCTCGCTGTCACCGGTCATCTTCCACGGCTCCGTCCTACCATCTCCGACGCACAATCAACTAAGGAATCGAGCTCACTTCATGCAGAATCACATCAGGAAGCCTGTTGGGGCTTCAATTGAACGAAGATCAACACCTGCAGTACCAATTGAGGAAGCAACTTCACAGCAGCTTCACGTGAAAAGCACAGAGCACCATAGTGCCACATCGTAGAACTTGAAATCAGATTTTGGTATATAACGAATTATGCCTCTAGGCATGTTGCCTTTGAGACAGGGGGTTAGGTCCCCATTATTTCATGAGCATGCGCACGCTCTCTCCTGTGCACACATGCATGCGAGCTTAGGCTGGATTGAATTGGGTCTGAACTGGGCTGAATTGGGTCTGGTCTGGGTCTAAGAAAGAGAGAATTTGAGAGAGTAGGGGAGTTTTGCTCTGTGTTGCAAACAGACGGCTATACTTAGGTCTGATTTGAGAGTTTAAGTCGTCTGATGAGTGTCCCTGATGTTTGATTTGGTTGAATCTGAGGCTCTGAATCTTACTAAGTATTGAGAAATAGAGAAGAGAAGAAGGGTTGATACGTCTGATTTGAGTTGAGAAGAGTTGAACTTGAGTGATAAATTGGTGGTTTCAACCACTATTTTTTTTTTCTCTTTCTTTATATTTTTGTCTCTGATATACAATTTGATTATTCATTGACTACATTGAATTTTGAATATTGTTCATGGTGCTTATATGCTTGATTAGTGATTGGATTGTGATTCTATTTGCTCATTGCGAACGACCTCAGAAACTCACATTTATCGAGATTATAAATTTTAAATGTCGATTCAATTTTCGTTGCTATACTACGACACGTTTTTCTAAACTACGATGATTACCATTCAACAGGGACCTGCTCATCAATGATAGTGGATGACATACGGTTGATTAAGTTGGAAGCAGTGAGGACCACGTCACCCCAGTATAGGATTGGGACATTATGCTGGATAAGGAGGGTTTTGGCCACATCAAGAATATTCCTATGTTTTTTTTTCAGCACTTCATTTTGCTCGGGGGTGTATGGGCACGTGGTCTGATGAATAATCCCATGAGACTGAAATAAAAGGCGAAGAGCATCGGTGTAAAATTTTAGGGAATTTTAATTCTTATAGTTTTTACAAGGGCACTAAACTTATTATTTATTTCAACTATAAAGTTTGTGATTACAATGCCAATCTTAGACTTACACTTAAGTAGAAAAACCCAAGATAAGCGAGATAAATCATCAACCACTACAAGATAAAAACAATGTCCCAAACGATCAGAAGATTTACTAAGTCTCCACACATCAAGATGAAGTTCAAATAAACTAGAAGCACCACGACACGGCTTGCTGGGAAAGGAATGCCTGTGGTGCTTCCTGAGTTGGCAGGTTTCGCACTGAAACATAATAGTCAGTGCAACATGGGGAATAACACGACGAAGCTTTGGCAGAGGAAGGTGTCTAAATCTCAAGTGCTACAAGTAACTAGTCCCTCCACAAATCTTTGCATGACCTGCATAGGGAGTTTGAAGTAGGCGGTAGACCTCACCTTCCTCATGGCCACAACCAATCACGTTTCTCGTCTGTATATCTTGAAACACCAATGTTATAGCATCAAAAATAGCCCAACAATGTAATTCTTTAGTAATGCGACTAGCATAGAGCAAACTCAAAGGAAAATTAGGAGCATAAAGAACATTTTGCAGCCTTATACCAGGAGATAGCTGACCTTCCCCATGACTAGTAACGGGGGAATTACGACCATCAGCCACAACAATGGTCCGTCTTGTGGAGTCTGGATGCAACTTAGCAAACTGCTGAGCCTTCCCACATATTTGATGAGATGCTCCAGAATCTACCAACCAAGCTCGTATATCGGTACTGGAATGGTAAGCAAGGCTTATACTTGAGGAAGTAGCAACTGAAGCAGTAAGGGGTTTGACTGGATGTGGTAGAAGCAAGTTGAGAGATCCTGTAAACCAAGTCATCATACTCTGCTTATGTGACAGGAGACTCCAGGGTGGTCTCAGTCCTGGTAACAGCTTGATGAGTAGTGGTAGGGCGTCCATGCTTGGACCAACAATTGTCTTCCAAGTGCCCATTCTTCCAGTAATATGACCACTAGACTCTGAGGCGATTCTGTCCTCCTCGTCCACCATCATGACCTTGGATGGCCTGACTAGATCCCCTACCATGGCCAAGGGACACAACCATGGTAGAAGTGTGCTCCCTCTGTCAGGTAGAAGCAAGAGTAACATCAAGGTGACTTAGCCTATTGTATGCCTCCTTAATAGAGGATCTCTAGTAATGCCAACATATGAGATTTGGCTGCTTTATAAGCTGGATCGAAACTAGCAAGAAAATGACCAACGATGGTCTGTGCACTGTACTCTTTGTTCGTACAAGTGCACGCGGGAGCATAGACATCGAGTCTCTTAAATGTGGCCTTAACGCAAGAGTAGTATTGGGATAAGGGCCGTCATCCTGCCTCATGTGGGCAATCTCATGGTGTAATTGAAGAATTTTGGCAGCATTCTCATCCTATGCTGTAGATTTTTTCACATCTGCTTAGTAGTTTTGTAATACATTATCTTAGTAGTAATTCTGCCAATGGTCATGCTCATAATCCGAACATGGACCATAGAGTTGTCTTTCTTCTAGCTGGTATATTTGCCTACCTTCTGCTTTGACTCTGACTCCGACTCAAGTAGGATGTGCTTTGTCATGATCATCGACCACATTGAGGATCGATTGGGACCATAGGGGGTAGTTTGACCCATCCAACTTCGCAATTGGGCCAAAGAATGGGCACTTGAACTCCCCTTGACTCCCATCACTGCTCGATGATGTCACTGTTGTCTTGGGAGACATCGCTACTGATCGGAAGTCGGAAGAACAAACACTACGAAAGAAACGATCAGAAGCTTACATCAGTGGCTGAAATTGTCTTCTTCGACAAAGAGGCGGCGCTCCGGTGACTGTTTGACGAAGAGGCGGCAAGGTACGACCAGCTGAGGTAGGGCAAGACTTGTGGATGGCCAATAAAACCCTAACCAACCCAATTTAAGTCCCCATGAGGCGATACGAACTGGGTGCAGGTGGGGTGATGCTAGGCGATGCTAAAGCCCTAGTAGTCCCTGGCAGCCACTACGTTGATGAGGGATCTTTGGAGGGGGTCGGCTTCGTTGGCGATGATTAGGGGACCCCCTTACCAGCGGGACATAGACGAGGTGAAGCTTTGACGAGAAGAGAACTGAGTTATTTTTAGATTTTCGGTTGAGGTTTCGATGCAGAAGAAAAGAAAGGGAGAGAGAGGGAGAGCAAGGAGGTATCAGAGGCCAACTTAGGACCGTTGCTCTGATACCTATGAAGAGAAAAGAGCGTCTTGTTCTATTTACGTAACCCTAGGTCCCTTATATAGGCACGGGATCGTAGGAAGAAAAATACGAAACTACCCTTACAAGAGTGGAAACAAAAGATAAATACAAGATAAGAGGGTTTAGTAATAGAAATTATCTAAGACCAAATTGGGAGAAGAAATTAAGTAGAGAAAAGCCTCTCTTGCCAAGGCTACTTCATGCTCATCACCATTCGAGGATTGCAACAACATTTGCAGTAGAGATCTTGATCAATGGATGGTCGAAGGGGGGAGTGCCTAGACCCTGGTGACTCAGAGAGGATAGCGAAGGGAGGTACCCTACACTGCCTCGCGCTGTGGGGAGGGTTGTGGAAAGTGAGGTGGTCGGGAGGGTGAAGTAAGGTGTTTCAGATGTCTCAGAGTGGACCACTGGGTGAGGGAGTGCTAAGAGCCAACATGGTGCTGGATGTATGATGGGTTCGATCACCGAGGTGTCGTGTATTCGTGGGTCACCGGATTAGGTTGGCATGCAAGGGGTTTGGGTTGCTGTGCCTCCGTTGCCACCAGTGAACAAGGTGTCGCTTGCGGAGGTGGACATGTTGTGGTCCGAGGGTGTGGGTCAGCTGGAGGCGTTGGTCGGTGAAGGTTTGGTTGGAGTTGTGGTTGAAGGCAGGGTGCAGCCGGAGGAGGTTGTTGAGGCATTGCACAAGCGCTTCTCAGGTTTGAGGGTGGAGGTCTGTGGTGTTGTTGAAGGTGGTCTCCTCGTACTGGGGCTAAATGTGTTGGAGTGGGATGTAATGTGCTGCACAAAGCTTCGATTGAGGAGTGGTTGTCTGAGGTGGAGATTACCTTGTATCCATGATGAAGCGTCTAGTGAATGACCCCTTGAGAAGGTTGTGATGTCCCTGTTGATTGGAGGGATCGCCTGGTGCTTGAGGACAATCAAAGTAGTTGAGGTTATTGTCTCCCCCTTCGCTCGGTTGTGGGAATATCAGGGAATGAAGGATTTTGGTGGTCTGGTTGAAGTAGTTGTAGAGCTCAAGGTTGGGATGCCGCTGATGGAGAAGATACTACTTTAGAGAAGGAACCTCTCATGGGTGGTGCCATGTGTACCTGTGGGAGCCATAGAGGGGGCGACCACTTTCGCTAAAGTGGTAGCTGGGTGCGGCGGTGTGGCGGACGCGAAGTGTGGCGGTGGCAGTGGAGGAGGTCGTCGGATCACTAGGGTTTGGCAACCTGCGAGGAAGGCAAAGGGCCTAAAGGTTGACGTGGCGCCCCCAATGGCGTCGGCGGAGGGTGCGGTTGATGAGGCATTGATTATGGGTGCATGCATGGCAAATGCGACGTGCTCGGAGGGGGTGAAACGGTCGGCTGTTGATGCGGAGTCCCCTCACATGGATGAGGCGATGATTGCACCTGATGTGGCTTTCAATGCAGCGCTGTGCATGGGGTCCTCGTTTAAGGAGGCGCTTAGGGAAGGTGAGGCGGCGGGGGAGAGTTTATATCTGAGAGTTGATTTTAAGGAGATGAATTGTCGACCCTCTTTATTTGGGCTAGAAGCCAGGTTGGAGGGGGCTTCGATGGGCCTTTCCTTTACCCTGGAGGAAGGTCTTGAGGAGGGAGTCCCACTTACGAGCGATCCTATCAACAATGGCGAAGATGCAACGAAGGCGAGCATCGAAGGTGGACACATGATGCGCTGTGCCTTGACAGCAATGAAGGTGCCCCATTGCGAGGTATGACTTGTGGAAGGAGGACAACGGACGAGGGAGCTTCCTTGATCGAGGGAGGTGGAGGGCGCGACGACCTCCCCACGGACTGACGCAACGAGGGAGCTTCCTCATTCGAGGAAGGTGGAGGATGCAGCGACCCCCCCCCCCGGTGGTTCGACACCATGAGGGAGCTTCCTCAACCAAGGGAGGTAGAGGGAGCGGCAACCTCATCGAGATCTGATGCAACAATGCAGGGGCCCCCCACCGACGATGGGGACCTTGATTCTGCGGTAGAGGTCCAGGAGATGGCTAGAGGGGGGGACCCTGGATCGGCGGGTGAAAGAGAGTTGGGGTGCGGGTTCCTTTGGCTCGGTGGTGGCCGTAAGTGGTGTGGAAGAGAGGCGACATACGGTTCAATAGAAAATGGGGGTATTGGGGTGGTGGAGGTGCTGTGTCGGGTAGGGATTGACTGTAGGGGTGGTTGATGGCCGCAGCCGGGGGGTGATGGAGTAGCCATGGTCCTCGTTGGAGACAATGGCCGATGGTGAAGAGGTCGTGTGGCAGGTGGCAGAGGCGGCGAGCTTTCGACAAATTTTGGGGGAGGGCTTTAACCCTGCCCAGTGCTAGGTGTCCTAACTTGGAATGCCAGGGGTCTCAATGACCCCTCTAGAAGGGCAGCGCTGGGGGGGCTACATCAAATAGTGGAAGGTAGATGTGTTGCTGCAGGAGACGAAGTTGGCGAGGTGTGAAGGAAGCATGTGGAGGGATATTGGTGGCACATGGATGGAGGGCTTCAGAGCGCTTGATGCGGTTGGCCGAGTGAGCGGCCAGTTGTTGGGGTGGAGGGAGGATGTCTTTACCTTGGAAGATCTTTTCGTGGGGAGCCATGTACTGTCCGCCAGTTTTATTAAAAAGAGGGGTGGGTCCAAGCTGATTGTGAAGGGTGTGTATGGGCCTTTGGAGACTCAAACACAAGTTGTGATGTGGGAGGAGCTTGCTGCGGTCACAGGGAGCAGCTAGGACCTTGGCTGATTGAACTTCAATATCACGCTAAAGTTGGACGGCATACTGGGTGGACGAGGAAGGTGGGACTCAGGCTCTGATCAATTTGCAAAGTTCGTGGCTGTGCATGGGCTGATTGACATGGTTCCGACCTCTTGCGCCTTATACATGGAGGAGCATTAATGGACAAAAGTCGAGGATAGACAAATTCCTCTTGAATGTGGAGTTGGCTGAGGCACACCCCTTGGCTTATGTCTCACCCCTTGAGAGGCCATTCTATGACCATATACCCTTTGATATGGAGGCAGAATGAGGTGGGAGCTTGCGGCATGTATTTCAAGTTTGATAGATCATGGCTACTGGAGGTGGGTTTTGCGGAGGTGGTGGAGGAGAAATGGAGGTCATTTCAGGTGGAGGGATCAATGGCAGCTCGCTTGGCAAGGAAGTTGAGAGCCTAGCGGGATTTCTTAAGGGTGTACAAGAAGGAGCTCAAGGGATCGAGGGCTAGAAAGAAATTAGAGGCACCGGAAGAGATCTCGATTCTGGACAAGCGGGAAGATGTTGAGCCGTTATCCTCGGAGGACAGGGACTGTAGGTCGAGACATCTGAGGGTGGTATAGGAGGAGGATAAGAAGACAGAGATTGAGTGGAAGACGATGTCTAGGCATAATTGGCCGAGGGGGGAGATTCCAACACTAGATTTTTTCACCAGGTAGCATTGGCTAGGAAAAGGAGAAATTGGATTGACAGGTTGGTGGCTCGGGGGGATTCCTACTCGGGTAGGGAGGACATTGGGAGGGTGGTGACGAACTTCTTTAGGAATTTTTATGGAAGCCGTAGGAGGGGCAAATGGAGGTGGGCTGGGGAGGATGCGTGGAGGGTGTTTGGGCAGGAGGCAGAGGCACTCAAGACTAGTTTTTCTGAGGACAAGGTTAAGAGAACAGTATGGGGGCTTAATGTGGATGGGTGTCCAGGGTCAGATAGTTTCCTGATTTTCTTCTATAGGGAGTTCTAAACGTTGGTGAAGGAGGATGTGTTGCAGATGGTAGCAGAATTCACAGAGGGAAATAGGGGTTTTGATAGGCTAAATAGGTTCTACTTCTTTCTGCTTAAAAAGGAGGGGGTTGAAGCTATTGAGGACTATAGGCCAATTTCATTGTCAACTGCTGCCTATCTCATTGTTTCGAAGGTCTTGGCCAACGGGCCTTGTGGGGTTTTGGAGGGCATTGTTTTGTCGGTGTAGACAACTTTTGTCCCTGGGAGAGGGATACTTGATGGTTTTAGTTGGAGAGAATGAAAAGTCATATTCTCAAATGAAACTCTACACCTCATCATATAGAGAGAGGTGTTGGGAAAATTACATCATAAGTCCAATAGGACAAGAACAATAACAAACAATTTCAAAACAATAATAAAATATAACTAGAGTGCTCTACCAATACTTATCAAGCTGGAGCATATATATCAATAATGCTCAGCTTGGAACAACACTTATCAAATGCGGCTCTCGCAAGAGGCTTTGTGAATATGTCCGCTATCTGATCTTTAGAAGATACAGATGAAGTGTAAATGATTCCACATTGTATCAGGTCTCTAGTGTAGTGGCAATCAACTTCAACATGTTTTGTCCGCTCATGAAACATTGGGTTGTTTGCAATATATGTAGCAGCGTGATTATCACACCTCATCTCCATTAGTCCCTTTATCTGAACATGATCATGTAGCACTGGTCTGACCCAGACCATCTCTGTAGCTGTCTAAGCCATAGCCCTATATTTTGATTTTGCACTAGATCTGGGTACCACTTGCTGCTTCTTGCTTCTTTAGGTCACCAAGTTGCCTACCACATAAGTATATAATCTAGTTGTTGACTTCCTGTCTGTCATGCACCCTGCATGGCCAACATCAGAATAGCCAACAACACTCATAGATGAGCCCTTCTGAAATAGGACACCTCTGCCAGGTGCTGTCTTCACGTATCTAAGCACCTGTATGGCAGCATTCTAATGCTACCTGGTCAGCTTGTCCATGAACTAGCTGAGTTTTCCATTTACAAGAGAAAGATCTGGATGAGTAATAGTAAAATACAATAATTTACCAACCAACTGCCTATAAGATTTGCTATCTATAGAAGGAGACTCAACATCATAGAGATGTCCTTTGGGATCCATGGGTATATTAGTAGATTTAGACCCCATCATTCCTATTTCCTGCAAGATATCAAGGGCATATTTGCGCTGACTAAGAACAATACCCTCTCTACTACGCGCCACTTTAAGCCCAACAAAGTATCTGAGTTCTCCCAGTTCCTTCATCACAAAGGCATCAATCAGCTTCTTTTTTACCTTAGCTATCCCAGCAAAGTCATCTCCAGTAAGGATTAGGTCATCCACATAGTTAAAGAGTACAACCACTCCCCTTTTTCTCTTCCTAACAAACAAAGAGTGATCAACAGAAGATCATATAAGCCCCATGACCTGTACCTCCTCTGAGAGTCTCTGGAACCATACTCTTGGGCTTTGCTTTAAGCCATAGATAGCTTTCTTTAATCTGCATACACACTCCCCCTGAGCCTCAAATCCAGGAGACTGTTACATATAAACTTCCTCTTGAAGATCTCCATACAAAAACACGTTCTTCACATCCAACTGATGAAGAGGCTAGTCGTAGTGGGTAGCAACAAACATCAAAATCCGAACAGAAGACAGTCGAGCAACATGAGAGAATGTATCAAAGAAATCTTACCCATATGTTTGGGTAAATCCCTTTTCCACCAGTCTCGCCTTGTAGCGAGAAATTGTGCCATCTGGGTTGTATTTGACTGTAAAGACCCAACGGAACCCAATTGTTCTGGCGTGAGAAGGCAAGGTGGTCAAGTCCCACGTCCCTCTAGAGTGTAGAGCAGCCATCTCATCCTCTATGGCCTGACGCCATTTTGGATCCAGCATGGCCTACTGATAGGAGGAAGGAATGTGCATCGCAGAGAGAGCCACTGT
This sequence comes from Thalassia testudinum, assembly GCA_037157565.1. Taxonomy (NCBI): domain Eukaryota; kingdom Viridiplantae; phylum Streptophyta; class Magnoliopsida; order Alismatales; family Hydrocharitaceae; genus Thalassia; species Thalassia testudinum. The sequence goes on from JAZHRO010000055.1 coordinate 15,429,602, forward strand.
AAAAGTAGTAAATGAACTGCTAAGATTGGTAGTAGAAACTGTCTGTACATTATGATACTAGGCACAACTCTGTGGAGCCTTTCGAATAGCAATTGGAAGATCAAGATCCTCCTCAATATGCTCAGTAGCAGCAAAAGGAGAAGACTCATCAGAGGGACCTGCACAAACACCACTAGGGCAACTCATGTTAGTATCAACCCATACCTGACAAGGGGAGGAGATAGGTGGCTGAGGTGGTAAGGGGTGTGTTTTTCTCGCCATGCATGCTGTCTGTATGTCACAAGTAGCCTATAAATTTGAGTGATCTCAGCCTTCTGCCTCATGGGAGTCTCTGTGGTAGTGGTATCCTCACTATGTGTAACAGAAATTTGTTCCAAGAGAACTGGTGGAACATGCATAGGAGCCAAGCCTCCCTCAAATGTCACCTGATGACCATCTGTAGAGAAATAAGGAATGAACTCATGAAATGTGACATTTGCTGTCACATAATGCTTCTTACTATGGGGGTCATAGCATCTGTATCATTTGTGGGTGTTGCTGTAACCTAAAAAGACACTTTATTGTCCTTGGAGCCAACTTGTCCCTACCATGTCCCAGAATGTGCAAAAAGGTTACATACCAAACACCCGAGGTGGGACAGTGAATAAATCATTCTCAGGATAGAGGACCTACCAAGGAACTTGTTCTTGTATAGGTGAGTTGGGCAACCTATTGATCAAATAACATGCAGTTAACACTGTATTTCCCCAATACACTTGTGGTACATTGTGCTGTATCAATAGTGTCCTAGCCACATCAAGCACGTAATGGTGCTTTCTTTCCACTACATTTTGTTGCGATGTATGTGGACATGATGTCTGGTGAACAATCCCAAAAGATTTGTAAAAGGCCGCCAACTTAGATGTACAGAACTCTAAAGCATTATCAGATCGTACAATCTTCACAATATTAGAGAACAGAGTCTTTATTTGTAATATAAATGTTTCAATCACTGATCCAACATCAGATTTATTTTGAAAAGAAATAACCATGACATCCTGAAAAAATCATCCACAGTAAGTAGATAAAATTTGTGACCCAGTCTATCTAGGACACAACTCGGTCCCCATACATCTATGTGCAGTAAATCATAGATAGCAGTATAACTCTAAGATGAACTAGGAGGAAAATTGGCTTTGTGATGCTTTCCCAGCTGGCATGCATCACACAAGAGTTGGCGAAATTTGAGGAATGACGCGTCGAAGCGTGACCAGTGAGGGGTGCCCAAGAGGATGACGCCACTAAAGAATTGTATCAGCACTAAATGCAACCTCGCCCTGGCACATAGCAGCAAATGGAGTCTGGATCAGGTGATACACACCCCCTCCTTATGTACGCCACCAATTGTCCTCTCCGTGAGTTTGTCTTGAAAAATACAGCCCAATTCATCAAATATTGTACAATAGTGCAAGTCTTTTGTAATTTTACTAACAGATAAATGACTGATCAGAAATTCTGGAACATAAAGAACATTAGATAGCGTTAATGCAGGAGTTACTGCTACATCTCTTCTGCCATGAATCCTACATTGCTTGCCATCTGCTATCTGTACAGATCTCCCTGAGGGAACATGAACCTATCTAAAACATGTCTCATCCCCGCTGCGATGCGCCTGAATCCACCAACCATAAGGCGTTGTCAGTGTTACTAGACCTGTAAGCAGAAGTCATACCTGAGGTGGCCAAGGCGGCAGTATCAGTAGTAGTGGTGGTCTCCTTGGTCAACTGGGAGAGGTGCTGGACCACAGCATCATAGTCCGCATGAGACACCATATCACTCACCTCCTCTGAAGAAATAGGCTGGTTGGCCATAGGAGGTCGACCATGCTTCATCCAGTAAAAGGCCTCTGTGTGGCCAATCTTCCCACAGTGCGAGCAAATGGTGTGAGGTCTACCACTTGTACCCCGACCACAGTGTCCTGTCCCCCTAGTGGATGAAGCACCACGACCTCTACGTGCAGCAGCAACAAGCATAGGTGTCTGTCCAATCTCTGACATGGATGGCCTAACAACCACCTTGCTTACACGGCTATAAACCTCCTCTAGAGATGGAAACTCATCCAGAGTAACGATCTAGGACCTAGTAGCCTCATAGTCTGGTCCAAGTCCATCAAGGAATTGTAGGACAACATACTCCTTCCTATGTGCCTTCTGAGTGGCACAAGTGCAGACAGGTCGGTAGGCATTGTACTTCTCAAGAAACCCCTTTAGAATGGCATAGTACTACGAAAATAACTGACCCTCCTATTTGAGACTATCAATAGCATGATGAATCTCAAACACCTTGCTAGAATTCTTTTCATAAGAATGTGTCATGTAAAGAATCCCACATCTCCTTGGCGATCTTGTATGCATATCATCACCAATCTGAAGCTCAACGGAATTTATGATCCAAGAACGGACCATTGAATTATCTTTCTTCCATGTTGCATTTTTCCCTGATTTATCATGTGACTCTAACTCCAATAATAGATGTTTCTTATCATGCCCCTCAATAGTCATAAGAAAAGTTTGAGATTACTTGGCATAATTGGCCTCGTTTAGTTTGGCGATAGGAACAAAGTAAGGGGATTTGTAACCCCCATTGTCTGCAACGGTAACTGACGACACTTCTGAAGGATCTGAGGAGGTCATTGTGCTTTAGGATTGCCACTAGATGCCACAGATATAATCTGAAACCAATATTCAGATATGAAAAATCACACAATAGAGAAATGTGATATCTTGATCATGAGATCTAAGTTTAAAAGACCCTAGAAAACATCCCAAGAGTCATGCATACCCTTTGGACCATGACTTAGTGCATGTTAGGTACGGGAAATACCCTAACAGCGCTTCTACAGGGTGATGCGCCCCTTTTCCGACAAGAAAATCTCACCACCAGCCCTATTAGGTCCGCAAGAGGTGGCGTGGTCTGTCGAAGAAGCAACAACGGCGTTGCTGGTGGCGAGATCAGCCGGTGGTGTCTCTCAGTAGACCCGCAGCAGGCCTGGAGAAGAGAGGCGGCACTGCTGGTGGCAAGATCTGCAGGTGGCGGCGCTCAGCAGACCCGTAGCAGGCTTGGAGAGGTGGAGGCGGCGCTGCTGGCGACGAGAATTGTCGGTGGTGGTGCTCTACAGGGCCGTAGCAACCCCCTCGAGAGGCGGCAGTGGCGCTGCTGTGGTCAGCAGTCACCGGCGACAATCGCTAGCGGTTGCTGCCACCGCAACATTGGTCGGAGAGGCCTGCAGCAGCCTGTTGGAGTCAGTGGTGGAAGGTGGCTCGCTGGTGTGGGGAAGGTGGCTCGCTAATTAGGGTTTTGGTGGGAGGTTTCGGAGGCTTGTAAGGGGTGGGATATTACAACGCCAATCTAGGATCGCTGCTCTGATACCAAGTCAGAGAGAATGAAAAGTCTTATTCTCAAATGAAACCCTACACCTCTTTATTATAGAGAGAGGTGTTGGGAAAATTACATCATAAGTCCAATAGGACGAGAACAACAACAAACAACTCCAAAACAGTAATAAAACTTAACTAGAGTGCTCTACCAATAGTTTCGTGTTAGCTACGGAGGCCCTGCCAGGGTGGAGAAGAGTAGGGGAGGCAGCCTTCCTCTGGACGGTGGATTTCAGTAAGGCTTATGACTCTATCCAGTAGTTCTTGTGGGCCGCATTGGTCAAGAGAGTTTTCCGTAATGGCTTGACTGGATGAAAAGGTGTGTCACAATGATATCTTTCTCGATCTTGATCAATGGAAACCTAGTAGGAGGTTGGGTGTAGCCTAGGAGGGGGGTTAGGTAGGGGTGCTCGCTCGCTCTAGGGTTGTTTGTCGTTGCAGTAGAGACCTTTGCCAGGATAACCGTTAGATCTTGTTAGAGAGGCTTGTTCAGAGCTTTTAGGGTAAGGGTTGATAGAGAGATCCTAGTGTTGCAGTAAGTAGACACCTTGTTTTTGGTAGAGGGTTCTTCGAGGGAGGCTGACAAACTACGTGTGCTTATGGAGTTGTTTGGGGAGGCCTTTGGCCTTTAGATTAATTATGGGAAATCCATCTTGGTGCCCTGTAATATGTTAGAGGAGGGGATGACCTATGGTCTTGCACTTAGGACGGATAAGGGATCCTTGCCCTTATCCTACCTTTGTTTGCCTCTCACGGATAGGTGTCTTAGACTACAGGACTGCTTTTGCTGTTGGAGAGGATGGAGAAGAGGCTATTGGGCTGGGCTTCCAGGTTGTTGTCGAGGGGTGGTAGGTTGACTCTGGTGAAGCCAGTGCTCTCATCCATACCTACCTATTTCTTGTCCAACTTTAGACTACCTCGGTAGGTGGAGAGGAAGATCACAGGATTGATGCGAGATTTCTTCTGGATGAATTTTAGGATAATAGAGAAGGGAGTGAGGTTGGTGGCATAGGAGGAGGCTTGCCGACCTATGAAGGAGGGTAGCCTTGGGGTTAGAGATGTGGAAGGTGTCAATTTGAGTCTTTTCACGAAATTGATGGCAAGATTGGTGAGTTGGGAGCAGAGTCTTCATGGGGAAGTTCTCCACAACTGCCATGGTTCCCTTATCCGAGGTTTTAAATATCTATATCGATATCGTATCGACAAGTTAAAAAAGGGATATATCACTGGTATCAGTGAATTTTAGGAAAATCGCTTAGAAAGGCATAAAATATCACAAAATATCACAAAATTTAAATATTAACATTTTTATGAATAATATATCATGAAAGGATGCCTAAAAAACATGTATATGTGTTATATTAGGGATATATCGCCGATATGCACGATTTTTTTACATGTGTGTGTGCGCATGCGTGCGTGCATGTGTAGGCGTGTGTGTGAGCCACTGATTGGTCGATTGACTCGGGTGCTTCTCGACATAGATTTGATGATGCCAGACAGTTCTTTAGGCTAAAACTAGTTCCATCTAGCAGAACCATATTAGTTGTTAATGTGAGGCATTCGCCCATTACAGGTCAGGGAAAGATACAAGATGCACCTCACAGTATGACTGGAGAGTGTGCTTGTTGTCTAGTTCCATCTGGTAGAACCATATTAGTTGCTAATGTGAGGCATTCGCCCATTTTAGGTCAGGGAAAGATACAAGATGCACCTCATAGTACGACTGGAAAGTGTGCCTTACGGTACGACTGGACAGTGTGCTTGTTGTCGATTTCCTTTTGAGTCTAAAATGTATATACAGTCGAAATCATTGATATTGATGTGTGTGTGAGTGCGCGGGTGCGTGCAAACCCACCCAGACCTCCCGCCCCATTACTTAGCATTCGAATTTCAAACTTCCCGCCCAAACCCAGCGCCAACAGCTTCCATATTGCCGATATATCGACGATATCTCCCCATATCGGTGATATATCGTCGATATCCGGAAAAAAAAAATACTTCGGGGGTATCGATACCACCCATTCCATTGATAGCGATAAACCCTGCCCTTATTTCGTGGGAGGCCCTCGGATCCTCGGGGTTGGGGGTGCCGCATTTCGTGAGGGGGTTGGCATTGGTGACTGATAATGTCCGCGGTTTCTTCACACTGTACATAGGGGAAGGGAATGTTGGTGTAAAGGTACCTTGATCGTTAATTTTGATGATAATAAGACATACGTATTTTGACATTTACATTTGAGTGTATAAGTTTTAGGTTTAATGCAAATGCTAGCAAGTCCGAGGAGTTCAAGCTCAAATCCGTGGCGGGATGGAGGAGCTTGATGGAGGAGAAGGAGCTTCGCATGGAGCGAAACCTTGAAGGAGTTTGAAGAATAGGATAGAAGTGTTGTCAATGTACTTTTATTTATATTTTACTCTTTATTTTTTTTCTTAGAAATATTGTAAAGAGTCCAAAAGTATAATGCCTTAGTCTTAGGAACACTTACACTATCATAGAACACTTAGGCAAATCCTAGAATCAATTAAAAGAATCAAAATAGTTTTCGGACAATCTTATTAGACATCCAACATAGTTGTCGGACGTCTAATATCGACTTTTAAGTCGTCTGACACATTGTCCATACGATCAACCACTTAGGCTAGAATCAATGCTCTGCAACCATTACCTTTAGACGTCTTGCCTATTGTCCAGACGTTCTGAAAGATGACCGTTGGCTTTTCTTAGTGAGCCAAGCTAGCGCAACCTACCATTTATTACCAGACATCCATAGAGCCGTCCAGATGTCTGATAAAGAGACGTTGGACCACAATCCAAGCCTGTTAGGCACAATCCAACCATTAGCCCTCGGGAAATCAATTCTCGTAGAGGACCTTCATCATCAGACGCCCAATAGTTAGTCATGACATCCAATACTTTGACTGACCACTTTACACTAGAACCTTGTTTAGATTTGGTCCAAAACAAGAACAATCCCGCACAAAATTAGACGTCCAATATTTCACTTAGACGTCTTAAAATGATATACCAAACGTCCGACCTAGAATCTTGTTTCTATCCAACGAAATCAAGAACTCTGACTCTTGTATCAGACGACCAACTCTTTTATCAGTCGTCTGTCCCAAAAATCAGACGTCTGGTTCTAGTATTAGACTCATTTATAATTCTGATTTCGGCACTGATCTCTTAGAATTAGTTTCTAACGGCTAGAAGAGGCTTTTAAGCCTTCTTGAACATACCTAAGACCTCTATATATATGAGAGGACCTTCACTTGATAAAAAAACACATAAGAGAATACTTTCACCATTTTTAGACTAACTAGCAAGAGATCAAGAGAAGAAAATGTGCCACTCCTAGAATCATATTTGTTGCGCGATCACGCCAATCTACATCCACATTAAGAAAGTCCTTTCGTCTCTAGTAGCTAAGTTATCTTTTATTATTTGGACTTTATAGGGCTTTTGCATTTTCATTTTGTTTGTAGGTATTTGCGTGGCGAATTTCTGTTTCCGTCGAGAGATAAAATATTCCTTGTGAAGAGGAGGGTTTGAGGTACGTTACCCTTAGGTTAAAGTAGCATGTTGTATCAGGTTGAATTACTCTCGTTTAAGTAGTTCGGTTAGTGGATTTGGTTGACTTGGTTAATCGGGAAATCCTAAGTTGAGAGGCTTAGGTGGTTGTTTTTACCCGGGTTGGGTTTCTACCTAAACATCCTTGTCTCTTGTGAATAATTTTGTGTGATTGAATTTTTATTTCTGCATATTTTTATATTGTATTATTCACCCCTCTAGTGTAATTTTAGGGGACACGTTCAGATTCTGGTTGGATGACTGGCAAGCATAGGGGGTGCTCTGTAGTAGGTACCCCTGACTCCTCGAGGATCGAGGATAAGGAGACATGTAGGGAGCTGTTGGGGTGGTGCTTGGTGCCCCACCTTTTAGGGGGCTTGTTAGAGCAAAGGTGTGTGGAGTTCTAGATGCTGTTGCAGGATCTACAAGGGTGGGAGCTCGAGGGTGGGAGTAAGGTTCGAAATGCCGATTTTGATGCCGTGCTGATGAAATTTTAAGTATGTATTTCATGGGCATGCCGAGGGCATGTCGTGGAAATGCCCATTTTTCGATGGGCATGTCGATGAGCATGCTGAGGGCATACTGTGGGCATGCCGAGGCATACCGACAAAAATAGCAAAAGTAATTAAAAAAGCCAACAACCTCGGCATGGGCACCGATTTCGCCAGCATGCCGACCATGCCGAGGGCATGCCGATCGTGCCGAGGGCATGTCGATGGTATGTTGACAATGCCGACGGCATGCCGACGATATCCCTGTAAATCGACATTTTATCCATGTTGGCATGACCCTTACTCCAAAATGACCTTGCCGACGGCATTTAAATCACTGGTGGGAGAGACGCCTTTTTTTAGGATGATGGGAGTTTTTCTGTGAAGAAGGCCATACATAGGTTGCATGGAAACTCGCCTGTGGTGGATCTGGACCTCCAGAGAGACTGTCGAATGATCTGGTCAGTGAGCTACCCCTTGAAGGGTAAAATTTGTACTTGGCTAGTGAGGAGAGAGGATGCTCATAAAGGCGGGAGGGCTAGGTGGGTTGTGATGCAAGATGTTGCGTGCTCGTTTTGTGCTGGGGCAGACGAGGACATCCACCACCTTTTTGCTCGATGTACCTTCGTTGCCCAGGTGTGGAGGGTGTTGGGATGTGATTGGATTGATTTTGGTTCTCCTGATGAGTTTTGGGCTTCCTTTTGAAGAGGGAATGTTTGAGGCGGTGGAAATATGTTCAGGTCAAAGAAGAAGGCGAAGGTGTTGGTGGTGCTGTAGGGGGTGTGGTTGGGTAGGAATGAGGTTGTGTTTAGAGGCGAGACGCCTTATGTTGAAAATCTTGTATCCTCCATCTCCTCCCAGCTTATTTTTTGGGAGTCCACTTTGTAATGCGTGACACTATATTTGGTTGCTTTTATTAACGAAGCTGGGTGGTTATCACATGGATAACCACCTTTTTTTCCTTTTTAAAAAAAAACCTCCCTTGCTCTTCTCATCCTCCACCTCTCTCCTTTTCTTTTTAAAATTCTCTCCTTTCGTCATTTCTTTTTTTCTCCAGTTTCTTCTTATTTTATCTCTTTTTTCAAACTACAAGAAAACTTATACTTGACAGATATTGACTCAAATAAGAAGACCAAAAATCTTTTGAAGTATCTGGATGTAGTCTGATTAGTTGGACCGTAGTCCTATTATTCAGACAAGAGTTAGCCTTCTCTTCGCAATGGATACTTGGGCCTTGTCCTTTCCCCCAACTTTAAGGTAGCCGGAATTTCTGTTTTCTCTTGGCGTAGGTGAGGTAATCAGGCTTTGTCTTTTTTCTCGCATACATTAGTGTACGAAGACTTTTATTTCATTTTCACATTATTTTTTATCGTAAAGATTATGAGAGATTAGGTTTTTGGGCACAAGATTGAGTTTTTTTTGAGATTCGAGTTGTCCAGTTTTGCATGGTGCTTTTCATGTTTGAGTTCTTTCGACTTTGGATACAGTTCACATTATTGGACTTTCTACAAATTCAACGTTCTTATACAAATAATCTTGTCATTCATCAATAAAAAATTACCCAAATAATATGAAATACTCAAAGTAATGAAGGGAATTTTTACCCCCTTATCAACCGGTCACCTTTTAGGAAAACCATTAGTGGAGACGCTAGAGTATTTTAGAAAGTAGAGGGACTTTTTTTTCCCTGGGAAGGGAAAAGGATGATCACAGGAGGTTAGGGATGATCCCGATATATATTTTTTAAAAGGATCGTGCAAATATATTAATAAAATCTAAACGAGAAGCTACAAAATAAAAGGCTACGGATACATCAAGTACTCTCCCAAAATCTCTTTGGGAAAGAGACATCTCTATAAATATTTTCAAGAAAGAACCTCTTCCCCCTTAAAATTGTAGCATTCCTTTATAACCACATAGCCCAAAGCACAGCAAATGGAGAGGCCTGTTCCTGTTTAGATCTAAAAGTGCCTGCATGGAAGGATTGCCAAAATTACTCCCAAGATGAATGGGACAACCATTGCATGCCAAGCCGAGTCCAAACTTCTGAAGCCAATTGACAAGTAAAGAATAGGTGATCACAATCCTCATTTGTCTTGCCCCATAATACACAAGTGGGATCCAACTGTGGGGTAATCTTTAGCCTATATGTTTTTGTCACAATCTCTTGCTTTGCAATAACCAAGCAAAAATCTTTACCTTCATCGGCATAGCAGATTTCTAGATAAGTTTACAGTCTTTACTCAAATTTCCATCCGAATTCGCACTTGGGAGAAGAAGCTTTCTATATGCTGTCCTAACAAAAAAGGATCAGTTTTCCCATGCCCAAGCGTCCAAAACCTCTCACCTTGGTCTAAACTTCTCTACTAACTCCTGCAGCTGTAAATATTCATCAAGCTTTGGCCAGATCGTGCAGCACGGAACTGGAGCGCCCAAGAGTGACCATCCCAACAATCTGCCACCATTGCCTCCGGGTTAGAAGATAAGGCATAGAAACGTGGATAAGCATCCGCTAAAGGTCCATAATTGGTCAACAAAAAAGAGAAGCCCCTTCCATTGCCCAAGTCAACGAAGAAAGGAATGACGATTGACATCTCATGCAACATACCTCTCCAAAACAATGAATCTCCTCTTTTTGGAAGCATTATATCAGGCTAGTTGATCTTCCTTCCAAGGCATGCATTGAGGACATCGACAAATGGGCTTGATTACCTGCCCTTGATTGCAACAATCCACTTGGTGAGTAGGGCCTGATTCATAACCTTCATATTGAAACTCCTAAATTGCTCAATTTGTCTTCAAATTTCGAGAGCAAATTATTGCGATTTTTAGCCTTTAGGGGGTGATCAGATAGGGGGACTCCTAAACAAGTAATTGGGAGGTCCATAGTAGGAGTTCTGAAATGGTCACTGAAGTGCTGAGTCTCCTCCTAAGACATACCAAAATGAGTGAGTGAAGATTTTATCTTTGTTAACCACCAAGCCAGAGAAACCTCCAAATATTTTCAAAAGCGTAGAAATATTTCTTCCTTGGAGCCTTCAATGAAGAAAATCGTGTCATCTACCTGTTGCAATAGAGGTATCGGATTCAATCAGTCCAGAGGACTAAAACCTCTCAGCTTCTTGCAAACCAAAGTGCAAACTGCCATGGAATCCATGACAATCATAAATGGAAGAGGCACTAAAGGGAAATCCTACCTAACACCTCATTGCTGTTGGGCCCAACCCCCCTTTAGTCTACCATTAACATGTACAGCAAAGGAATTTGTCGTAATACATATTTTCATCCAAGTAATCTAGACCTCTGGAAAGCCTCTCCTACGTAAAGACGGCCGCAGGAAAGCCCAATCCAACTTATCATACACCATAGCAAAGTTGACTGCTGAGTTATCTTTTGTGGGCTTTTTTATTTTATTTAGGGTGAAAGGGTATTCTTGTAATCTATGTATTGGTGTCTCTCCATTTAAAAGCTCCAGGGCTTCTCTAGAATAAACCATTGCATTTCAACCTTAACATGTATTAGAGCAATGGTCTTAGACCTGGGTTCTGGTATCCTACCAAAATCCTAGCTTCCAACCCACCACCACACCCCTCTCTCTCCCCCTTCCTAGCGTCGTCGGCCATCACAGGGCTAGCAACGCTGGCAAGGGGGCCTGCGCTACCTCCCCAACGGCGGTGGTGGCCTGCAGCACCAAGTGAAGTGCTGTTGATCTTCAAGGAGTAGCGTCGCTGGTCTTCTCCTACCTTTGCGCCACTAGTGTAGCGTCGCCTGGTGGTATAGGGGTTCTTCATTAGCATTGCCCCTCTTCCCTTTGGCCCAACGCAGCCTCTAGATCCCTATCTAGAGGTTGTGTTGGCCTAGATTAGGGTTCTTGGACTTCCTTAGTCCTTGATCTACTTCTTGGGGTTGTGAAGATCTTCTACAACTACTAGAACCGTGGTTACCGATTCTCGTTCTCTTCTACAGCCCATTCTAGAAGAGCTTGAGACATTGGAAGGCATCGCTAGGGCCTAATCTATGACCTAGTGTGTGCAAAATTGTTTTTGGTTGGTGCCTACTGTAGTTTCTTCCCTACCAGGAGCGGGTGACGTAATAAAATGCGGAATAGAATATAAAACAATCTCACAAAATTCAATCACACAATGTGCACAATTATTTTTAGGTGGAAACCCAAACCGGGTGAAAACCACCACCTAACCCTCTCGAGTTAGGATTTTTCGATCAACCAAGTTGATCAAATCCACTAAACGAATCACTTAAACGAGGGTGATTCAACCTCAATTACAACCACGCTACAAGTGCGAGGGTAGCGTTCTTCAACCCCTTCTCTTCACGAGAAGGATTTTGTCCCACGAAGGAGATGTGAATTCACAAAGCGAATACTCAACCAAATAACAAAGTAAAATAACAAATATAGTCCTATAGAGCCAACAAAGATTTAAACCTAGCTTCTATAGGAATTAGGAAACTCCCCTTTACAAGGAGTGCGTCGAATCGATGATGCAGGTTCGTGAGCCACGCGACGGCGCAATGTCGCTCTCGTGAACTACGGCGGGAGAGCGGGTGCGCAAGGGCTTGATGCTCTCAAGATGTAGAACTTGAGCTTGGAGAGCAAGGGCTTCTCTTGGATACAAAAGAGTGTGAAAGCTTGTTCTTAGTGTGTTTAGGTGTCTCTAGGTGTATCTTGATGTGCAAGAGGTTCCTCTCTAGTTATAGAGGCCTTAGGAAAGCTTTGGAAGGTTTAGGAAAGCTTCCATAGTCGTTGGGAGCAAAGTCCAAGAGAATCAGGTCGAAATCAGGAACAATGATTGCACTGACAGGGTTATCAGACGTCTGATCCTGGCATCAGACGTCTGGGAAGCCAGTTTAAGACGTCTGAAAATAAGGTCAGACGTCTGATTTTAGGCGGGTTTCTTCCTGACTTGAATCAGATCTAAACAGGGTTCTAGTGCAAGTCCATTAGACGACATACAGGACGTCTGGCACTATGTCTGGACGTCTGGAAACCTACTTTTTCGTGGGAATGGATTTCCAAGAGTTGCAACGGCTAGAAAATCTCTAAGAAGAGATTTTGGGTCAGCTGAGACAAAACGGTCATTTATCAGACGTTTGGAAAGGCCTAAGGATGTCTGATAAGACTCTAATGATCATATCCTCTGGTGTTTGATAAGGGAGCCAACGGTCCACTAATTGGACGTCTGGCAAAGTTATCAGACGTCTTATAAGACGTATGGTCTAAGGTCTGGACATCTGATTTCATCAGACAGAACTAACAAGTTCAGCCTAAATGTTATTAGACGTCTGAATCAACAGTTAGAAGTCTTAAAACATATTATCAGCGTCTGATTTTGGAATTAGACGTCTGAAAAAGCTGTTTGAACCCTATATTGGTTTTCTAAGTTTTCTATAGAAAACCTAAGTATCCTAGGGTTGTGCAGGTGTTCCTAGGACTACTATTAGGGTACTTTGAGGCTCTTTAACATGAATCTAAGTAACAAAAATAAAGAGCAACAAAAGAAACGAAAAATACAAAGAGTACAAGAGAAGGAAATCTATCCTATTCTTCATCTCCTTCCTTCTTCAAGCCATCGCTCCTTGCGAATCTCCTCTGTTCTCCATCAAGCTCTTCCAATCCGTCCTGGATGCGAGCTAGAACTCCGTCTAATCATGTCTCCATTTGCAATTGACTTGAAATCTAAGACTCTAAGTGCAAATGTTAAATGACACGTGTTTTGTTATCATCAAAACAAACGATCATGGTGCTCTAGCACCAACACCTACAACCTATATGATGTGAAATTAGCATTTTCTATGATTCGTATGCGTGTTTTAGAGCTTGTTCAGGTCTGAAATTGCAAGTTTCAGGCCTTATGATCTGATGAAGTTATTGGTTTTTGTGGATCTTGACTCCGGCCATTATGGGGGACCAAAAGGAATCCATGAGTGACTTAATGGGGAATATATTTACCACAAGTGCTGTCCCTCACGTGCAGGGGACTTCTATCAAGTTGGATGGATTTAACTTCCTACTTTGGTCTACCTCTTTCTCTCAGTTTGTTGGACCACATCGGAAGAAATATATTTTGACAGATGATGTGCCTGCTATGAAGATAGCTGATTGGGAGGCTGACAATGATTGGGTGGCAGCATGTCTCCTAAATGGTATGACTCAGACTATTGCGAAGCAAGTCATGGGGTATGCCTTTGCGAAGTAAATGTGGGAAGTGTTGCATGAGATTCATTACCACAGGAGCAACTTTACCAGGCTATATCGAGTCATAGAGGACATTCACACTCTTCAGAAAGGTACTATGGCCTTATCCGAATATTATGGCACCATGAAGAACTTATGGGACGAGCAGGACGTCTACTAACCTATTTTTATTGATGCAGCTGTTATAACCAAGCAGAGAGAAGCTATTCGCTCTATCTAGCTTCTATCTGGACTTGGCTTTGAGTGTAAGGCAGTAAAAGATCACTTCATGACCATGGATGAGATTCCCACACCGGCACAGATTTATGCTTGTTTCTTTAGACTTGACATCTCTGATCCCGTGCGTACTTCTGACGCCTCTGCTATGGCCGCTATTGGTTGTCGTAGGGGAACTTCTGGGGGTAGAGGTGGTTGGACTTGTGGTGGTGCACGTGGTTGTGGTTGAGGTTGGAGCTCCTTCTGTGAGTACTGTCACAGAAACAGACATACTGTGGACCAATGTTGGGTAAAGCACGAATATACACAGGATATGGATCCACGTGCTCATCAAGTATCTATAGAGGATACTTCTCAGGTGCAGGAGGATAGCCAAATTTCAGTCTCCAGAGTAGACTATGAGCGCTTGATGGCTTCTTAGGCATCCTACCTCGACTTTAGTTCAGAGATCTGCAGGTACTGCAACTGTGTCAGTTAGATCCCAAGTCCCTGCTTGGCTTGCGGATTCAGGTTAAGGTAGTACCATCTTGTTTTCTTTACGAGATCTTACTATCCCATTTCAGGTTAAGGTAGTAGATGGTGGTTTGTCATCAGTTACTGGCCTTGGGAACATCTCTATCTCCTCCACTTTACCTTTATCAAATGTTATGCATGTTCCTAAGTTTGCTCTTAATTTGATGTTAGTTAGTTAGATTATGAATGATTTAAGGTGCCGAGCAGTTTTTCATGACCAATGCTTCTTGTAGGACCTCTAGACGATGAGGCGGATTGGTGGACTTGAGTAGAATGGCTTCTAGTATCTACATGTTCCACCTACACATAGTGCTGATGCTATTTGTGCCACTACTGCTCTTCAGTGGCATTTCCGCTTTGATCATCTCAACCTACATGTCCTTCGTCGTTAATTTCCTTAGATCTCTTTTCCTGAGTTTTTTAGGTGTGAAGCATGCCAATTGGGCAAATACCATAGGTCTTCTTTTCCATCTCAAAATAAACAGACTGAGTGTATATTTGATTTGATTCATACTGATGTTTGGGGCCCATGTAGGTTCAAGAGTATTCGAGGTTTTCGGTACTCCCTTGTTCTTGTGGATAACCATACCAGGATGTTCTGGGTGTTTATGATGAACGAGAAGTATGGAGTTTTTGATCTTGTTTAAAATTTTGTTGAAGAAATAAAGACTCAATTTTCCACTACTATAAAAATTTTCTGGAGTAACAATGATTTGCAGTTTATGAATGCTAAAGTTACACATTTCTTTCACTCTCTTGGTATTATTCACCATACTTCTTGCGTTCATACCTCCTAACAAAATAGGGTAGCTAAACATAAGGCCCGTCATTTGCTTAATGTGGCTCGTACTATTATGTTTCAGATTAATGTTCCTTTATCTTTTTGGGCTGATGTTGTGTTAATTACCACATACTTGATGAATCGGGTTTCATCTTTAATTTTGGGTGGAAAACCCCATACTTTGTGCTGTTCCCTGGCAAGGACATGTTCTCTGTCACTCCGGTTATTTTTGGCTGTTTGTGTTTTGTCCACTTATATAAAGTTGATAAGATTTCTCCTTGTTCTGTGAAGTGCATTTTTTTGGGTTACTCTAGGACCCAGAAAGGGTATAGATGCTATGATCCTATTTCATGGAGATTTTATGTTTCTGCTGATGTCACATTTTTTGAGGAGATTCCTTACTACCAAAAACAGGGGGACCAATCTGAGTCTTTCCATCCTTAGGAGGTGCCTCTTCCTATGCCATCTGAGGCATTACAGCCATCTCAGCCACCACAACGCGCTGAGCCACCTATATCTAGGATCAGTTAGCCTGATCTTGGTCCTTTCTCATGTCGTCCAGAGATTCCTGATATAGATACCTTTCCTAAACACTTTCAATGCAGGTCTTTGGATGTCCCTCAGGTGGAGGAACCATTGTCTGCTATTTCTGCTCAGTCTCCACCATCTGCTGATGACTTGTTTGAGGACCAAGTACCTACTGCCATTGAGGATACTACTCTGGACCTTCCCATTGCACAAAGGAAGGCTCCACGTTCTTGTTCTAAATACTCTGTATCTCAGTTATATCACTTGACAGTTTGCCTATTGTTGGATGACAGTTTTCTCTAGGTATTAATAGTTTATAAGTACCACAGGATCATCATGAGGCCTTCAAAGATCCGTCTTGGACTTTGGCTATGGAGGAGATGGTAGCTATACAGTCCCGTGACACGTGGGATCTTGTTGATCTACCCCCAGGTGCAATTGTTGTGGGGTGTAGATGGGTCTTTACCCTTAAATGTTGTCTAGATGGCATTGTGGAGAGATACAAGGCATGACTGGTGGCCAAAGGCTATACTCAGACCTTCGGAGTTGACCACTTTAAGACATTCTCTCTAGTGGCTCATCTCAATTCTGTCAGGATATTGCTCTCTTGCTGTCAACAGGAGCTGGACTGTTCATCAGCCAGATATTAAAAATGCGTTTCTCTATGGAGGCTTGGAGGAGGTAAGTGTATATGTAGCAGCCGCCTGATTTTCTTACTTAGGGGGAGTGTCAGAAGGTATGCAAGTTGAAAAAAGTGATTTATGGATTGAAACAAAGTCCTAGAGCTTGGTTTGGGAGGTTCAATAGGGTAGTTCAAGAACATGACTTTACCAGATCATTTATTGATTGCTTTGTATTTACATTTCATGAGAAGACAGGTTTAGTCATTCTTATTGTTTATGTTGTTGATATACTAATTGGTAGTGTTAGGAAAGACAGAGAAGAAACAAAGGAGTTGCTACAATCATAATTTGTGACAAAGGATCTAGGCCCTATCAATTATTTCCTTGGCATTGAGGTGCAGCACACTAGAGGACTTGTTCTATCTCAATGCAAGTATGTTCTTGATATGCTGAGAGACACTGGTATGTTGGGGTGCAAATCGGCATTTGTGGCTATGGATGCGTCCTTGCCTCTTGCAGATGAGGATAACCCCCTATTGCAGGATGTGACTAGATACTGTGCAATGGTGGGTAAGTTATTGTATCTGACAGTTACTTGACTTGATATTGCCTTTGCAGCTGGAAGGTTGAGTCCGTTCATGCAATCACCAATGGAAGTCTATTGGGATGGTGTTTGCTAGGTTCTCAGTTACTTGAAAAGTGCATCTGGGAGATGACTTCATTTTAAAAACAATGGGCACTTAGTTGTATGTGGCTATTCAGATGCAGATTATGCTAGAGCGCATGAGGATCAGAGATCCACAATAGGATATTGCACATTTGTTGGGGGTAACCTGGTTACATGGAGAAGTAAGAAGCATGTAGTTGTCTTTAGGTTAAGTGCTGAATCTGAGTGCAGGGCCATGACTCAGACTACTTGTGAGCTACTTTGGGTCTGATCTATCGTAGAGGATTTTGGAGTACAGGTTCCGACCCTATTCCTATGTTGTGTGACAACAAGGCTACTACATTTATTGTTAATAATTTTGTCTTCCATGAGAGAACTAACTATATTGAAGTTGATTGTCATTTCATTGGAGAGGCCATTGCAACAAAAAAGATTTCTACACCTTACATATGCATTGAAGCCAAACTTGCTGACATCTTCACTAAAGCACTTCCCAAGAAAGGACTGCATCACATTAGTTCTAAGCTGAGCATGTTTGATGCTTATGCTTTAGCTTGAGGGATAGTGTTGAGTTGTGTTTTTTTGAAAAGCAAAAGGGTAGTTATCCGTATGATAACCACCTAAATTCATTTCATCGGACCATAAGAGAGGTTACATTACTGATTACGTAGCCGATTCCCAAAAAATCACCGGGGAAGAAATGGAGGAAACAAAATTCTCTACATAGGATCTCTCGTCCCTAAACACCATCTCGTTCCTCCCCAACCAGACACCCCATAACACCGTCAACACCTTTGCTCTATCCTTCTTGGATCTAAAAGTGTTATCTCCACCAAGAGCATCCCCTCTCCGGAACGAAGACCAGAAGCTAACCATGTCCTGGGGAGCGATCCAGTCGATTGCCATCTTTTGCCAGACCTATGTAACGAAAGAACACTGGAAAAAGAAATGCTGAACATCCTCGTATGCCTCATCACAAAGAGAGCATCTCACATCATCTATTGGCCCACCTTGCCCTCTATACCTTTGTCACGATTCTTCCCCTACTTAACAGTTAAGCAAAGATTTTAACTTTCTACGGGCAATCTGCCAACCAGAGCAGTCTACAGTCCCTCAAGAGATTGATGTTGAAATTCTATGAGACAGTACCCAACTTGCGGAATGCTTTCGCAACAGCAAACTCCCCCTCTTCCTAATGGTAGGCATCACCTCCCTCCTTTGGCGTCCAGCCCTCCAGCTCCTAAAGCAATTGCTGAAATTCTGCATACCTCTGGTTCTAGAGCCCCCCTGGAAGGTCGGACACCAGGCTCCATCCCAACAGCACCCCACTGTAGCTATCGGGTCCACTGCTTACACAAAGAGGTGGGGGTACCTGTCATAGAGACTAGTTCCAACCCCATGCTAGTTATCTAGCCAGAATCGGAATGCACCCCTTTCCCCCAAGACAGGAGAGAAGAAGAAACGCACCTTCGGTGCCATTACTGCCAAGCCTCCAAGGAAATGAGAAGCCCCGGGAGGAAGAGTCTCCAAAGGTCCCCACGAGAGGAAGGAGCTGTAACATTGCTGTAAGACATCACCGAGAAGACCCTGCTCTTGCCCCACTAGCCTAGTGATCCACTTTGTGAGGAGGCTCAAGTTAACCCTCCGACATCCCTAACCCCCAGCCCCCCCTCTTGTATCGGTCGACAAACCTCCTCCCAAGCCACTAGCTTCGTCCTCTTTCCTGTCGTTCCCACATTAGATCAGAAGAAATCTCTCATCAACCGTGTGCTCTTCTCAATTTGACGTGGCACCCTGAAGACGGAAGGAAAGTATGCTGGTATGAAGGGCAACATTGCCTTCACCAGGGTCAACCTCCTCCCCTTGACAGCAATTTGGATGACCAACCTGCTAGCCTCCCTTCCATCCTCTCCAGCAATGGTATCCAATCTTGCATCCTGAGACAACGATCAGACAAGGGCAGCCCCGGGTACAATAGCGGCAACACACCCACACCTGTCCCGAGAGCATCACCAACTGCCTCCACCTCCTTGCCTAACATGTTCATCGGGACGAAGCTCGACTTCTGGAAGTTAATCCGCAACCCTGAGGCCTTACCAAAAAGCTCTAACAGAATTCTCATCCTCGCCTCCATAATGGACCCTCAACTAAAAACAAAGTGTTGTCTGCGTATTGTAGCACTAGAACCTCTCTCTCATTCTTGACCACAAAACCTCTGATTAGACCCTTAGCATAGGACTTGTGAATCACCCTTGCAAGGGCATCTGCCACCAGCACAAACATCATAGGGGCGAGAGGGCAACGTTGCTTGACTCCTTTCTTAGGTTGCACCCAACCTCTTACAGGGTTCCCATTAATCAGGACTGAGAAGGATGTTGTCGTAACACCTCTTTTCATCCAACCAATCCAGGTTTGAGGGAAGCCCTTCCTTACTAGGGATGCCCAAAGAAAATCCCACTGCACGGAGTCGTAAGCCTTGTTAAAATCAACCTTCCACAAAAAAGCCTTCTTCTCCCTCCTCCAAGCAACTAGAGCCTCCATTGTGACAACAAAACCATCTAGAATTCCTCTCCTCGGAACAAAGGCTATTTGTACAGGTGAGATCAGATCACTCAGCAGGCCAAAGAGTCTGTTAGCTAAGACCTACGCGACAATAAGATGCAGCGTTCGATAAGGCGATTGGTCGGAAGTCCTTAATTGCCTCTGCACCCTCCTTCTTAGGCAACAAGAAAATGTAGAACCTATTCAACTTATCAAACCCACTATTTCTAGTTGCAAACTCCATCATTTGCATCATCTCAACCTCGACCATAGACCAAAACTCCTTGAAAAGGACGATCGGGAATCCATCTGGACCAAGGCCATCCCTCCGCATTAAGACCCTACATTGCCTTCCTCACCTCATCCTCCGTGAAGGTAGATGTGAGGCCCAACGCCTGATTTGCCGAAATGCTCCGTACATCCTCCCCCTTCAACCTCTAGCACCCCCTTTTGTGCCTCCTCGTGAATTCCCTGAAATAATCTGTCGCTGCCTGTCCAACCTCTTCCTTGCTCGAGAATGTCTCCCCGTCCACTAGGAACTTCTCAATCCAATTCCTCCTCCTTCTGGTTGAGGCCACTTGGTGAAAGAACCTAGTGTTAGAGTCGCCATCTCTCAACCATTTCTGTCTTGATCTTGTCTTTCACTCCACCTCTGCTTTCCTGTCCTCCTCCTGTACCACATGTGTCATCTCATCCTGCACTCTCTATCATTCGCAGACGTAGAATGACGATCCTCTTGATCGTCAATCCTAGAGATCTCTGCCAGTGTCTCTGCCTTCCTGTCGCGCTTGGACTCCTTGAGCTCCCTCCTAAACACCCTTCGGTGTTCCCACAGACCGGCCAGCTTCTTTGCTAGTTGAACCGTAGCTGACCCCTCCACCTCCATTGAGTTCCACTTCTCCTTTACCATGGTCTTGAATAGCTCCTCCATTAGTTAGGATCTGTAAAATTTGAAGTATTTGCCAAAGTATACCCCCTCATTGGACCTCCACATTAGAGGCCTATGGTCCGAGAAGGACCTTTCCATAGGAGAAACATCTGCTAGTGGGAATGCCTCCGTCATCTCTACATTGGATAGGAACATATCAATCTTGGATTTCTGGTCGCTGGTGCTCCTCTAGGTATACTCGTAGGACTGGGATCAAGTTGAGAAGTTTGTGCAGGGCCATAAACTCCATAAAGTGCTCTGACCTGGGATCCTGTCTCCCTTGCCCACCAGGCCTGTCATCAGTCTGCAGAGTGATGCTAAAATCTCCTCCAATTAGTTATGGCACTCCATGGCACTCTGTCGCCACCGTCGCAAGCTCCTCCCACATTACCTCCCTCGCCTAAGCATCCGACGAACCATAAACGCCCGTAACAACCATCCTGGCCCCATCTACTTGCCTCACCAGCTTGGCAGAAATGACATGACTTCCTTTGAAGCAGTCCTCCATGGTGAAGATGTTTTCGAGCCACCCTAGCAATTGCCCCCCCAAGCAGCTAACTGTGTCTAGAGCTTGAAATCCTTCCATCTACGAACCCTCGATCTCTCTCCACAGTTTCCCATCACATGCGGGCAGCTTTGTCTCTTGAAGCAGCACCACACCTGCCCTCCACTGATGGATGTAACTCCCCAACGCCGACCTCCTTAACGAGTCATTGAGACCCCTGACGTTCCAAGAAAGTATACCATTAAGTGGGAACTCATGGTGACCTCCTTTGCAGTCGGACGGAAGTTTGTCGCCTCTGCCATCTGACACACCTCCTCATCAGTCTAGTCTAACACACCAGACGCCTGATGCGGGGACTTTGGCGACCCTCCACGGCCATCAACCACCACCTGGGTCCCATGGTCGGTCCTTCGGAATCTCCACTTTCGGTTGTAATGGAGGCCACCGCCTTGGTCTCCATCCACCACGCGTGGCCGCCATCTCGTCAGGTTGACCTCCACCTAGCTGTCGGTCTGAGCCACCGCACGAGACGTCGTCATGCCCTCCTTTGGCATCGTGGCTGGTGGAGAGGTCATCGTCATCTCGCCGTCGTCCTGCTGTGGTGGTTGTTGTGGGCCAGCGGCCCCCTCCGGCCTTCCCCCATTGGGCTGTGAGTAGGTGACCCCTTCCGGCTATCCTCTACTGGTTCGCGTGATCATTTGCATGTCCTCTGCGCGGCCCCTCGCATCACCATCAAGCACACCTAATGGTGATGGGTTCGAGGTCGCATCCGCAGTCCCCCCATCTTTCCTCTTTCCATCAGTATGAGTGGCCACGATTGACTCTTTCTTCAAACATGGATCCCCAGTGTTAAATGGATCCTCAATGTTAACGGTTCCGCGCCAACACCCTTATCGGATTCAGATCGTTGCGCAGTGTGTGCATCACATGTTTTATTCCCCTCCAGCTGTTCACGAACGTCAGCGGGCACAGATTTATTGTTGAAATCCGTCCCTTTTGCTCCCCGATCCACAATCTGCGCCGAAGCCTCCACGCACACCTCCACCATCAATGCTGCTGTGCCCGTGATTGGTGTGGATGTCTCAGGTAACGGGTCCACGTCAGTGTCTTTTTGTCTCCCCCTCCATTGTATTCTCGAAGCCTTCGCCGGACCTTGTAGTGTCGCCTTTAGGTCCTTTGTTGACGTGCTGCCCTCCGTCTTCGGCTAGTAGCTTCGACCATACCAATGTGTGAGGTATGTCCCCAAGGTGTGCATGTCACCACTCATGAGGAGCCCCTATGTCGGAGCATAATTTTCTCCATCAGGGGGAGGCCTACCTTTGGCTCAACGACCACCACCAAAAGGACGTGCGGTGAGCTTTGCATTCCTACACTCTCTGATTCGAGTAAATGGTGCCACCACCGCCTCCACCACCTCCACCATCCTCAACCACCACGAGATCCCTCTAACGATCACCTTGTGGAGCGGCCTCTTTGGTGGACGCTTTAGAGATGCCCCATTGTGAGGGCAAGGCTTTCTCCACGTCAATCTCCCTGTCTCCATCCGGAACTCCTCAAAACAAAGCTTCTCCTTCTTAAACGAGGGAAGTCCAAGGACCAAGAACTTCCTCTCATCGAGGGCCAAGACCTCCACCCTCTTCTCCTTGTAGCCATAGCCTAGAGCCTCGACGACCTCCTCATGACTCATCTTACCCTCCAACACCTCTCCCACCAAGCCCTCCTTGACTGTTGCTTGCAAGCAATCACCCCTTCAGATCACGACGCATCAACCTCAACCTGTGGCACCCTCCTGGCCGGTGGCAAAGGTAGGGCACTACTACCTCTACCACGGCCGCACAGCATACTCTGATGTCTGAACCCACCACACTTCCAGCACCTCTAGGGATCGCGGCGATCCCGAGCCCAGTGCCCATGACCCAGGCACTTAAAGCATCTCTCCTTCTCCCTCGCACCGCCTCCACGCTCCCCAACTCCGAGGCCTCCTCCCAGGGTTCGATGCTGCCTCCTCCTCGCCACCATGGTCCACTCATCTGCCTTACTTGGCTCCGCCTCCTCCCCCTCCTTCGGGTGGCCTCCTGCCTTCCTGGTGGTGGCTCTCTCTCCCTCTCTCTCCATCCTTTTCCCCCTCAATCCTCTCCTGTGTAGAGTTATGTTTTGTGGGCTCTTTTATTTTATTTTAGGGTGAAAGGGTATTCTTGTAATCTCTTCTTTGGTGTCTCTCTATATACAGGTACCAGGGCCTCTCTAGAATAAACCATTGCATTTCAACCCTAACATTGACCTTCCATAGGAACCCCTTGGTCTCAGTTCTCTTCCAACGTTCAAGTATCTTGTAAGCAATGCCGACACTATATAGTAAATGTCAGGAGAGGGACATGTTGTCTTGTGGGTCTTTAGTGTTGGCCAGAGTGTTGTGATTTCAACCCCATTGTGGAGGAGGGCTGAAGTAGAGAATCATGCATGGGTTTTGACATTATGGCATGCACTTTCTTGTGTGAGGGACAATTAGGTTTTGATGAATACATTTAGTGTAGATTGATATTCCAAGGATGTCTGCTTGTTTGATAGGCGTTTCTCATTTCCCAAAAAGGGTTCTATAATTGTGGGGATATATTTACTAAGCAAACCCTGTAAACAAACACAGCCTAGAATTTTGATTTTTTTCACCAGTATTATGCAGTGCTGATGTGATGCTGTTAACACATGGAGGACTTTTCTGACAAGTACTTGACATCAGCAGTGTTTCCTTTTTAATTGGGATTCAAATGCTGCAACTTTGAGTCATATCCTGATCCGAGTTGAAGATCTCTTTTATTCATCGACAAATATACAATACACAATTATTGGCTTGGAGTTCTGTGTTTACTTTTGTCTATAATTAAGGATATATTCACTTGTAAGAGTGAAATTTTGTTAGGAGTTACTGTTTTATTGAGTTCTTTCTTCCATGTTAATCGAGTTGATAAATTTCATTTTCCATTACCTGTGAACTGTCTGTAGGAAACAATATTATGCCTGCCCTGATGACAAGGCATTCCGGTACATGGCAAGCATTTATAGTGGTTCTCATCATAATATGTCTCAGAGCACTGATTTTCCTGGAGGAATTACAAATGGTGCCCATTGGTATGCTGGAAAGGTTTTATTAATGACCTCATTAAAAATCACATCTGATTCTTTGTCCAATCAGTTTATGTTAGCTATGCGGAGTTATTAGCTAATCATTTATTGTTTTCAGGTATCCAATATATGGGAGTATGCAAGATTGGAACTATATACATGGAGGCTGCTTTGAAGTGACAGTGGAAGTTACTGACAACAAATGGCCTAAAGCTAGTGAGGTATGCTTTTAGTGGTGTTGCTCCCAATAGATATCAAGCTTTTCAGAAACCCAAGAACCTTGAAATTTATTTTTTAATGCCTGTAACACCCCT
Organism: Thalassia testudinum; assembly: GCA_037157565.1. Taxonomy (NCBI): domain Eukaryota; kingdom Viridiplantae; phylum Streptophyta; class Magnoliopsida; order Alismatales; family Hydrocharitaceae; genus Thalassia; species Thalassia testudinum. Next base: position 15,454,027 of record JAZHRO010000055.1, read on the forward strand.
CTACTAGTATAATCTGCCCTTCATTTGGACTTTGCTGCCCTTTATATGTGATCTCAATTTATCAAACGCAGAGCATCAATCCAGCCACAAAATGTAGATCCCTTAATTACAATCTGCAGCTTCTTCTATGATTTTTTTAGCAGTCAACTAAAACCTCTTTAGCAAATTGTTTGGTCTTCTCTTCTATTTCTTCATCTGTCAGTAGTTCAGTTGGTCTTCCCCCTCAGTTAATTGTTTCTCAAAATTATCCATCATCTCAGCTTCCTTTTCCTTTTCAAGAAACTCTCATCAATTCATAGCTAGTCCAAACTAACCTTTTCATGGGATTTCTTCTGTTTGCTTCTTATCTTCCTTTTTGAAGCAGCAATTCTCCAATCTCCAGATTTATGTTCTGATACTTCCTGCCAAAAGTATTGGATAAAGTACTTGTCCCCTTGTGTGCCCTGATTACATTTTTTTTCCAGACGAATGTTGTAAAAAAAAAAACTTCAACTCCTCATTATCACTATTTTGTACAGGCACCCCAATTTGCATTAGAGATGCCTGTTGTTTTGTTTGACTCCCGTCTTGCTTCTCTTCCTTCCTAGATATTGTTTCAACTGAATCCTCTTCCTCATTGTCAACACCTTTAGGCATCTCTTGATCAAAGAACAACCATCCTTCCTGAATACCTTTGTTATCCTTATTTTCATAATATTTAACAAGTACATAACTTTGATTATAGCTGCTTTTTAAAAATAGAAGCACTTCCTTCAACCAATTCATTGTCTCTGACCTTTTCTCCTTCCTTCTGCTTCATAAGCTAGTTACCCTTTATCTGTAAAACTTTCTCCTCAACAATCTCCTCTGTTCCAGCCTCTAAGCTCTTTGGTTGCTTGGGCTTCCACTCCTGGTTAACTACCTTGGTATCTGCTGGGACTCCTGTCCCCCATCTGCTCACTTTTCCCTTTTTCTTCCACATCTGCAAACAACTAGGGTTTGCCCCACCATACAACAGTGATGACAAATTAGGGGCAGAGTTTTGCTTACAACCCTTTGATTGAAAATCTGAGATATATTTCTGTCTTTTACATAATCAAGTCTATCTTATAAGATTATAAACATTAGATGAAGCCTGATAAATGTCCAGAGAGCTCCCCCTGTATTTCTCAATGCCCCAATGTCGAAAAGATGACTATTCAAATTTGGCAATCCCACCCACATAGGTTGAACTATAGACCTCAAATTGGGTCTCTAATGTGGGGATCATCTCATCTGTGACTGTGTCATCCTTTTATTGGAATTCACCAAAGTTACATGCCTTCAAAGACTTGGCTTCGTTCTCAAATCTCGTGAGAATGCCCTTTTTATCAGGAGCACTCAAATACTCTTCCAATGCTATTTGATGCTTAATCCACTACATAGAACCCCCCTAGTTCACTCTTGATTTATTAATATCAGCCACCAAGCAATTGATAAAAGGCTTTTGCAATTAAGCAACTTCTTTTGAAAGTTACACAACAAGGGCATAATCAACCAATTTAACTCTTTCACTGGCATAATATCATTCTGTGCTGGATGCTTAGGAATTTTCTTCATTGTGGCAGCAAAGGATGCTTTTTTGTGCTCTCGATCTCCCTTTATACGGGTTTTTTATTGATTGATACATCTATCTATGAATCTCACGCTTTTTAAAAGTAGTGGTAATGAATTGGGTGATTTGGACAATTTTTAAGAAGTCCCGTCAACTTCTTGTCCACAGTCTACCAACAGCCCTAGCAAGTCCCACCTGCAATTTCTGACCATCAAAATAGAAGTCTGGAATACACAAGAACTGCCACTTTACTTTTGATAAAAACCACTCAAATGGATCCAAATATGAAATCCAACCTTTTTATATTGCCCCTGCCCAATTTATTTGGGCTAGCAGGTGTATTGAGATTTTTCATATTTTGAGATGTGCCCTGCCTTTGATGTACCTTGGCTTGCCCCTTTCTGGCAGGAATCTTCATATCGATGATTGGATGTCCATGGTGGATTGTGTTGATAGGAGATAGGAAGCATGGTGTTCTTTAGTCCTCTCCAAAGGATGATGGCTGGTCTTGCTCTGGTTTGTATTGAGGGCCATTCCTCCTTGTTATGTATCTAATTTTCTGATGCCTAGAAAACTGGAAGAAGGTTGGATCCATCTGTAGATGATTTTTATAGAAGGGAACAGTTATGCATTGCAGGGGGACAGCTTTGTTGCCTAGGAGGATGCTTACAGAGACATTGCTACTGGAGGCTTTGGCGTTCTTCACCTTAGAACAATAAATCTTTTGCTTTTAATGAAGTGGATAACTTCGAGTATGGGGTCTGGAATAAACTTGCTTTCTTTGGTGTTGACCATCAACTATTGAAGGAATATTGCCTAGGATGAAAGGCTTATTATGAGGGGAGCCTCTATTATTGGAAGGGTTGTTGCAGGTGATGTCAGTTGTGGGACAACTTTTGAGGTTAAGTTGGGGAATAATGATATGTTTTGGTTCTAGTTGGATGATTGGATGGCAAGAGAAACAGTTTTGGATCTTTTTTCGAGATTGTTCACTTTGGCTTTGGACATGCAGGCACCATTGGCTGACCACTATTGGCTGACCACTATTGGATGCCTATCTTTTTGGGTAATTTATTGGGTCAATTAGTAGTGGAGTTCTTGTAATTGCAGCCAGAGGTGAGTGGCCTACACCTTGAGGAGGTTGTCAATGGGTGTGTTGGAGCTATTTATTTTCCTCATGTCTTTTATTAGGTTTGCTATTTTTCTTTTGCTTGAGTACTAGTTTGTAATTCCTTATCTAGCTTCTCTATTTAAGAGAGGCTAGAGTCTTAGAATAGAATGAATACTGGGTCGGTGTTTGATACCTTTTTGATTCCTATTTCTTTTTTTTTTTCTCTACTAAAAAAGGGGGGGAGAAACCCTAATTCAACAACAGCAGCAACAACCACCAAGCCGTCTCCCACACTGGGTGGGGTCGGCTACATGGATTCTTTGTCTCCACTCAGATCTATTTTGAGTCATTTCTAGACTTAAATTGAAGTCATACTAAATAGTTTCCTTCCAACACTTCTTTGATTTTTCTTGCCCCCTCATAGTAGGTTTAACCTTCAACTCCTTAAATATCCTGACTTTGGTATTTAGTGGTCTTCTTTGAGAGAAACCCTAATAGTTAAAAAAAAAACAAAAATGAACCCAAAGTTCAACATTGCTTTACCTCTCCACAATACGCTTCATTGCTCCTCCCTTGCTAGTGCCGACCCGACCACTTTTTAGTAGAGGCCTAGCAACCCCCCCAGTGGTCAGCTGATCATTGGTTGCAGCCAGAATCGACTTGAATAGGGCATTTTTGCCCCCGGTGGTGTTGCCTTATGTTGTTTAGGCCAATTCTAGTTGGCCAAGCCATTGTCGACTTGTCTACACCTCAAGCAACACACAATTAGCCACTTTTGTCATTCTTTTGGTTTTGGTTTTGCTTAAGCTGGATGATGAAAAAATATAATGTGGCAACCATCCCCTAACCTAGAATGATGGTCTTGCTCATTTGAGGGTTATCATTTTTAGGTTGCTTCGATATGACTAATCAAGATCTCGAGACAACTCTAGCAACCTAATCACCTGTTTGAAACATTATTGTGGCACCATGGATTGCCGATGGTGGCTAGGAAATCAATGTCTAACTTCAATTGTGGCTCAAACATCGATTTTACACCCTGTTATTGATTGAATTTATGAGATTCACTTTTTGGATGACTTGCGCCAATTTACGTGTCGAGCCCCATCATCCTATGTCCCCGAGGTACTTGTGATGTAAGTTGCTAGTTTGCTCGTCTAGTATGACAATGAACACGACCCATTTCTGCATGTCTCAAGGAATGTGTTCTTGCTAATGAGACCTAATTATTGCCATAAGTCCCATAGTACTTCTGCCCTGATGGTTATACTTTGGACTATTTCTCGAATACTACTTGGGATTGCTATATTTTGCTTGGGATCGTCTCCTACTCTACTTGGAATTTGCCTCTACTTCTACTTTGGGTTATCTAATGAGGATTGCTCTCAACTAGTGCAACTCTTGAGGCCATCATCTCCACCTATTACTGTTAACCCCTTTGCCTATTTTACCTTAGTTGATGTTTCAGATAATTGGGCAAGTTTGGCATCTACAACAATGGAGAATTGAGTGATATATTCAGGTGAATCTACTTACTTGATTGGTATATGTGGTTCTCTCTTTGAATCTAAAGTATCTAGAAGGTTTACTTTTGTCAAGTTAGCTAATGGTGCTCATTTTCTTGTTATGGAAGTTGGTGATGCTCACTTTTCTACTTGATTATAGCAATTAGATGTCTACTATGCACCCAAGTTTCCTACAAGCTTGTATTTGTTAGAAAGTTATGTAAGGGTCTCAACTGTCATATGATATTTGATGAATGCATCATTGCCATTGTTAGGAGACTCAAAGAAGACAAATGATTGATGGGGGGTATGACAAGAATGACTTTGCTATCTTGATTTGCCTACTATTTTTGCTAGAGCTGCATTTATTTCTTTCAATTCTATATTATGGCATTGTTGCGTTGATCATCCTTCCATTATTAAGCTACGCTAGACCCTAGATTTTTCCAGATCTTCTTCAATCCACTATGTTTGATCGAGAGGCTAATTAGTTGGGAAGTGTCATTGTACTTTTCCCTCGTATGCAAAAAAGAGGAGCTCATCTCCTTTCTTTTCGGTGAATTGTGATATTTGGGGGCCATTTCATGTAGGGAATGCGGTTGGTCATAGATACATCACTATCTTCGTTGATGACTACAATAGATTGTCCTAAATGTTTCTCATAAAGGATCGAACTAAAATTCTACATATGGTAAAATGATCTTTAATGAAGTTCATAGCTTTTATTTTTCCTTTATAAAGATCATGTGTAGTGTTAATGCTTTGGAGTTTATGTAGAGTGACCTCTTGTCATTTTTTATTTCTAATGGTACCATCCATTAGACTTCATGTGCTTATACCCCTAAAAAAATGGAGTTGCCGAGAGGAAATCAAGACATGAATTGCGCATTTCTTGTACACTTGTATTTATGAATGTGCCCTGGCAGTTTTTGGGAGATGCTGGTTTAATTGCAACTTGATTAACCCCATTCCTTCATCTATCTTGTAAGGGAGAAGATTCTATGTTAGATTTTTTGCATCCAGATATGGATCTTTGCCTTACCTTTATGTGCATTTGGTTGCACCTATTTTGTTTATATTGTTGGACAACAAGACAAATTGTCTTCAACAACTATTAAATGTGTCTTCCTTGGATACACGTACTCAGAAGGGATATTGGTCTTATGCTCCTGGTAGTTGCTGATATTTTGTTATTGCTGATATACCTTATTTGAGTGTGCTGCCTTTTTCTTGAAAGAGGGAAATACTATTGATATGGAATCACACCCTCTCCATGTTTATTAGAGATGCCATACGATGTCTGCCCTTGTTCCATTGCCTTATGCAATTGCCTTTACAAGATGCTAACTCTTTTGATATACTTCCCACATTAATATTTGCATCGAATTCTCCAGATCAAACAGATTTAAACCTACCCATTGCCTTGTGGAAGTTGGTAAGATACTGTACTTTACATCCAATGCCCTACTATACCTCCAGTGACAGGTTGAGTCCTTTGAGGTAGTTCTCACTCATTGTGATGAGTATTAATAGTAACAATGAATCATTCGGAGGCTATATAGGATACATGATGGAAAGTGGCAATGGATGAAGAGATGGATGCTCTGTCGTCACAAGGAACTTGGGAGTTGGTTTCTTGGCCACTAGACTACTATCGTAGACTGTAGATGGGTATATACATTGAAGTATCTTCCTAATGGTACATTTGATAGGCTAAAGGCACATCTACTTGTCAAGGGATTCACATAGACTCCAGAAATGGACTATTTTGAGACTTTTTCACCTTTTTTTTTTTCGAAAGAAAAAAGAATGATTGCAGGAGATCGGTAATCATCCAGAGATTTGCATTAAGTAAAAGGAATGGACTTACAAGTTTTGTAGCCAGAAATAAGAAAAGAAAATAGCCTCTCTTACAACATTTTCAATCCAAGCTTGTTCCCCCTTTAAAAACGATGCTATTCTGCTACAACCAAATGCATCATAAAGCAGGAACCTCCTTTACCCATCCCAGTGTATCAGCGTGAACCATCCTTTTAAAGGAGCACCAAAAGTTGTCCATCGATGGGGAATCACTCCTTGCAACCGAAACACCCTCCAAACATCTGCGGAAAAAGCATAAGAATAAAAGATATGCGATCATGGTAAAAGGGGCACACCACATCAGGGTTATCACTCCACAAACTTCTAAAAGTCTTTGTTGCCAGCTTACACCTCAACAACCACATGAAAATTTTAATTTTTAGTGGTATAGGCAACTTCCAAATCGTGGCACAATCCTTCCTGATATCGTTTGCCAGGGATACATTAACGCTTAATAACTTGTAGGCCTTTGCCACTGAATATCTATCATTCCTCCAAATCAACCTATTCAACTCATTAAGATCAAGCCACCAGTCATAGAGTAAAGCCATCAAATTTTGAAATTCCAACATTCTGGTTTTCGAGAAACCTGATTACAACACCAACCCCTAAGAATTGGATGCACCATCGCATACATCAGCAACCAATTCATCCTTATTTACTGCCAAAGGAAATAAGCCGGGAAAAAGGTTGGACAACACACCAGTTCCTGACCAATCATCCATTCAAAATCGGAAGCGATCTCCCATGGCCAAGGTTGGTGAAAGAAAAGACACCTTTTTGTAAGATTGGAACCAATGATCTCCAAAAAGTTGAGTTACCACGATGGTTAACAACCCTTTCCACCATGTTCATAGTTGAGCTTTACAAGTCTCGTAATAGTCTATCCCAAAGGTTATCCCCATTACTGAAGAGCTTGATCACCCACTTTAGAAGCAGTGCATCATTGAAATTGTTAAGAAGCCAAATTCCCAATCCCTCCTTGCCCTTAGGCTGACACAACTACCTCTATGGCACCAACTATAGAAAATACCGCTCATGATCAGGGCCCTTCCAAAAGAATTTCTTTTGTATAATCTCCACCTTGGTCAGAATCTTCTTCGGTGGTCTAAAAGTTGACAAGTAGAAAATAGGAGAGGCAAAAAGAATCAACTTTAGAAGTACAAGCCAACCTCCTCTTGAAAACAACTTTCCACTCCAACAATTCAACCTCTTAGTAATCTGTTCCACCAAGTAGATCCAATCTGCAATGACCAAACTTTTGTCCCTTAGTAGAAAGCGCAAGTAGGTGATCGGTAATTGCACCAAAGGGGAAGCATGAATTGTAGATGTGGACACCAACTCTTGTCCTTCCAGATTGAACGGGACAAAGGCAAACTTTCTACGATTAATTCTCAAACGTTAGATCTCCCCAAAAATTGTAACCAAAGAAGCCAGGTTCTCCGCCTCTGCTGGACCACCCTTAATGAAGAAAGTTGTCATTGGCATATTGCAAGATTGGCGTAAGTAGAGAGGCATCATCTTGCAATCTGAATCCGGAGCACCACCACATACCTTAAAAGCCAAGTCATCCAAAGTATCCACCGCAATGTTGAACAAAAGAGGCGCTAACGGGCTTGTTGCAATTGTGCCCAAGATCCACATGGCCTACTATTAACCAAGACAGAGAAAGAAGACTCAGGATCTTTTACAAGTAAGACTGAGCTACAGAATTATACGCTTTCTAGAAGTCAACCTTCCACATAAAGGAAGGTACCCCAGTTCTCCTTCATGATGTAATCATGTCTTTCGCCATAACAAAAGATTCCTGGAGTGATCTACCCAACATGAAAGTAGACTAAACTAGCCTAATCAACCATGGCAGAACCAGGCGTAGTTTGTTGGCTAACACCTTTGCCACAATAAGGTAGACCGCATTGGACAAAGGGATTGGTTGGTACTCATCAATAGACTTGCCCTAGGCTTCTTCAGAAGAAGGAAAAGACAAAACCAATTCAATCTCTCAAATCCACAATTCCCTACAAAAAATTCACGGATCATGTTCATAAAATCTGCCCCTATGATCTCCGAAAGCTCCTTGTAGAACAACACTTGCAAACCATTCGACTTAGGAGCTCCCATCTACCTTCACACCATGTAATGCCACCAAGACCTCCTAGTCGGACACGTCTTTAAGCAAATCATTCCTTAGATCTTCATCCAAAACAGGCATATTGCATGCCCCCAATCTCCATCCCCGTAACGAGTGCCTCTTGGTAAACTCATGAAAATGGCTCCCTACAACTTAACAATTCAGAGATCTCTGATCTAGAACTGAATCCCCAACTTGCAAGCAGTTAATGAGATTCGTGCTCCTTGCACTTGCCGACATGTGAAAGAACTTGGTGTTGGAATCCCCCCTTTTAAGTCACAACTGCTTCTTTACATTGCTATCAACAAGAATTGGCCTTTGTATCAGCTAGATATTAAAAATGCTCTCCTATATGGTGATCTAGCTGTGAAGGTTTATGTGTCCCAACCAAGGTTTTAAAAAATGTGAGGCAGTTTGAGGCGGTTTGCCTTCATTGAGGCGAGGCGTAAGCCTCGAGGCGGTCGAGGTGTAAGCCTCAGGTTTTGGATAAAAAGCATAGCAAATTGATATGATATATACTTGTTAAGTATATATACATACATATACATACTTCTATGTATACAATATATACATATATAATAGTATATATTATATACATACTTCTCTGTATACATACATATATAATAGTATATATTATATACATCGTTCCACGTATACATACATATAACAGTATATATTATATACATACTTTTATATATATAATTTCACAAACTCAAACATGACTCAAATGTGTACAGTGTACACATTACCTCTCAAATGTGTACAGTGTGCACATTACCACCCTAAACCCTAAATAAAAATCACATACCTCTCAAATGCATCCTGCTGGAGAGGTGGAGCACCCTAATGGCGCTGGAGCGATGGCGCTGGCGAGTGTTGCACCTAGCTACGCTGGAGCGAGCGAGTGGAGCTTGCGCTGCTGCATTGGTGATGCAGTGGAGAAGTTGTGATGGAGATGGAGCTGGCGTTGGCGATGTAGTGGAGGAGTTGGCGATGGAGCTGCAGCTTCCAACCGAGGCGGTGCCTCGCCAGCGCTTCATCGCCTCATTGCCTTGGTAACGCCTCGAAGAGTTGAGGCACATGTCTCACAAAATAGACCTGAGGCTATAGCCTTGAGGCGAAATCAGGCCGCCTTGCCTCGAGGCATGATTTTTAAAACCATGGTCCCAACTCTAGGTTATGAGGTTGAGGCGAGTATGTTTGCAAGTTGAGAAAGGCCATTATGGTCTTAAGCAGAGCCCTAGAGCTTGGTTTGGAAAGTTGAGCAGCGAGATTATGAAGATTCGATTCAGTTGACCCATATCTAACCATTCTATTTTTATCGGATGGCATGATTTTGACACTTATGTTGGCAGCCTATGTTGATGACATGATTTTTGATTTTGATAGGTGATGACCATGCATGTTGTTAGAGATTCTTGTGATCTACACTCTTCCAAGATTCTCCTTGTTGAGTAGAGGAGAATCTCCAACACAGGTATTTGAAGATTGTTGGGAATAAAGTGCCACATGGCAGTCAGTTAGAGGGCCCAAGTGGGTGTTGATTTTGGGTCCTGTTCTTTAGGTTTGCTTTGGGTGCAAGTTTTCTATTTTCAGAAAGTTTTAGGTGTCAATTAGTTTGGTAAATTAGGATTTGATTTATGATTGATTGGGATATGTTTTGTTTCCTATTTCAGGAGATATGTTTTAGTTAAATTGGGGATATGTTTTCTCTATAAAAGAGAATACATGTACCACTTTCTAATTTGAGTTGAAGCAATACTTCTTCCAACAATACAAGTATACAACTCCCTCTCCTCTCTTTCTTCTTTAACGTGGACTGCTGCCCTCTCTCTGTTCTTCTTGTGCATGAATAGGATCAACTGCATGACCTATCTACTTCACATTTCTCCTTACGTGGGAAAGCCTCCACGCTCCGCATCGCGCCAAACTCAACAAATACAGGCATTTCTACAAAAAAAGGAAGCATGTCTCAAGATCTTGAGAAATATATATTTTTTGGACATTGAAGTTGCACGCAATGTCAAAGGACTTGTTTTGCAAAGAAAATATGTATTAGAAAAACTTGAGGAGATGGGCTAACTTGGTGTCAAGACATCATTAGCCCCTATGGAGCCAAGGAAAAGATGTGAAAATGATGATTATCCTCCTTTTGATGATCTAGAAAGGTATAGAGATGCTGTTGTTAAACTTCTATATTTGACTGTCACAAAACCAGATGTAGGTTTTGTGATTAGTAGGGTAGGCCAACACAAGATAACTCGTATTGCAGAGATTGGCATGATGTATGTCTCATTCTTAGATCTTTGTAGGGATCCCCAGGCATAGGTCTTTTTCTTTAGAAATAATGGCCATCTTGATTTATGTGCTTATTAAGATGCAAATTATGCTAGCTCACCTGTCAATAGAAGATCTACTACATGATATGCCACATTCCTTGGTGGCAATCTGGTCGCAGTGTATATCAATAAATAATCTATTGCCTCACAATCTAGTACTAAAGCATAGTACAAGGTTATGGCTTTGACAACGTGCAACATGATGTGGATTACATCCTTTATGACAAATCTTGGGTTACACATTGGATATCATGTTCCTACGTATTGTGACAATGAATCTACTACTCATATTGCTTGTAATCTTGTGTTTCATGAGTGGACCAAACACATTGAGGTGGGTTGTCACTTTGTCCACAATGCTGTCTGTTGAGTTGTAATGAGCTATGTAGGCATTTTTTTTATTTGATTTATAATTGAGGGGTACTTATGTAATTTGCCTAGTTCTCTTTTCTATAAAAAGAGGGTTAGGGTTTCTTTGAAATACAATGCTTTCATTTGATTCTTATCATGGTACCAGAGCAGCGGTCCTAGGTCGGTGCCCCGATGTCCCACCAAAAATCCACTTCAACATGTGTTTTCTCTTAGATTACCAACCAAAGGTGATCCAATGAGAAATACACATAGCTTCGTGGCTATGAACGGTGTAAGGGCTACTAGCAGGGCATGCACCAGCGGTTTGCGATGCCTTAACGTTGGAGGCGGCACTGGGAAGTCGAACGACGATCGCAGCGTTGTGTGCGGTGGCACGTGATGCCTTAGCTGCGTTAGAGGCGGTGCTGGGAGGTCCAACGACGCCTGCAACGCCATGTGCAGTGGCATGCGATGCCTTAGTAGCATCGGAGGCGGTGTTGGGAGGTCCGACGATGCATGCAGCACTGCATGGAGCGACTACGGCAGGGCGAGTGGAGGCGCTTGGGGCTCCAGCAGCACTGGCGGCGGTGTTCAGGGGTCGAGTGACGGTGCTGGGTGGTCGAGAGGGGTGTGCGATGCCTTGTGGTGGTCTGCAGGTGTTGTTTTTGGCCGTGATTGTTTGGTTTGTGGCCTTAAGAGCATGATGAGCCTTCTCTCATGTATTCTATCGATGGCGATGAGCCTTCTTTCACCGATATTGAGAAGAACTGATCTAGGAAGATCAAGTTCAGATTTGACTGGGCTAATGTTTGCAGCCTACAAGAGTGGAGTGAAGAAACAGAGGACTAGAAGTGCTTGGGTGATTGATTCTGGAGCCTTTGTCCACCTCACTGGAGATAAAGACTGCTTGAAAAACCCCATGCTTTGACATGGAATTTAGGATGTGCGGGTAGCCAATGGGGCAACTTCCCCTGTGACAGCAGTTGGATGTGTTGATGCTACATCTAAAATGAGGATAAAACAACTATATTATGCTCCTAAGTTTCTCATGAATCTATTATCAGCCAGTAAAATTTGCAGAGATCTTGGGTATCGAGTTATTTTTAATAAAAGGCACTGTTACTTCCAAGACCAAGTTACAGGCGATATTATTGGTGATGGAATAGAAAGAAATGGACTATATTATTTAGACATGCCTACCCTGTTTGCTGGGGCAGTATTTATTTCCCGTGATCCACTACTTTGGCATAGGAGACTTGGGCATCCGTCTACGAAGAAGATGTGTCAGATGTATCCATAACTACTTGATTCCTTGGTCTTGAAGTGTGAAGATTGCTAACTGGGAAAGCACCACAGGGGTAGTTATCCAGGGAGAGAGGCTGATGCTAGTTCTAAGCCCTTTTCTCTAGTGCACTGTGACGTCTGGGGGCCCTCTAAAGTTGCCACTACCGGTGGTCACTGATATTTTGCTGTCATGATTGATGACAGCAGCAGACTGACCTAGGTATTCTTGATGAAGGCCAGAAGTGAGATACCTACCATTATTCGACAGCTTCTACCTGAGATTCAGATACAGTATGGTACCACTGTTAAGATCTTCCGCAGCAATAATGCATTAGAATTTCTGCGCAGTGATTTGTAGGAAGAATTTAGCTCCAAGGGAATCATTCATCAGATATCTTGTGCACACACTTCCCAGCAGAATGGGGTTGCAGAGCGTAACTTGTGTCACTTGCTTGATATTGCTAAGACCTTGATGTCTCATATGAAGGTTCCTAAGTAGTTTTGGGGAGATGCTATATTATCTGCAGCATATCTGATTAACAGGTTATCACCCTCAGTGCTTCATGGTCAGGTTCTATATCAGATTATATATCTTGAGTGTGACAGGATTTTTCCGTTGCCTTTCCGAGTGTTTAGATGTGTTTGCTTTGTTTAGGATTACGGGATACAGGATAAATTTGCTCCCTGGGCTACGAAATGTGTCTTGGGTATTCTAGAACCCAGAAGGGCTATAGGTGCTATGATCCAGTTTGGAGGTGGTACATTGTTAGTGTTGACGTAACCTTCTTTGAGAAGGTGCCCTACTTCTCAGAGGAAGGCGCATCTATAGAGGCAGCTATACATGATATACAGGTATATCAGAGGAGATCTCAGCTAGATGACATCACAGATGAGGCAGCAGATCAATCTATCACTCCGGGTGGGGGTGAGTCAGGTGGTGAGGGGGAAATTGTGCGGTGAAGATTTGGCACTACGTGATTGCACAGCAATCATGCAGCCTAAATCACCTGAATTAAGCTAGATTTTAGCATAACTTAGGAATAATGCATTCATAGGCATCGTAATTTGCACAATAGCTAGTTTATTAGTCATATAGATAATATTGTCATTTTATGTACTAATGAGAGATGGTTGTAATCGCTGATGTTTCGAAGCCGCGAATGACAGATCAGACTGTATAGATCTGATCGGGACGACAACGGGAGTCCAACGCTTCCGAAATCATTTTGATCAGACAACCAGAGGATCTTGTGCAGTCCAGAGAAGAATAGAGGCCACCGAGCTAGAGGACAAAGGTCTAAGCCCCAGATGAAAAATCCAACTGCACGGATGGATTCAGATCAATGATCGCAGTCCAGCGACGCAAAAATCAACCCGATTGGAGGTCTACATCACCAGATACAAAGAAAAGAAGATGGATGACCATGATGGCACCGACGGCTGTGATGGCATCACGTGGTGCCATCACAGCCGCCCCTCATCGCCGACCCATCTTTGAAGACCATCCCTCGCCCGCTCTCAATCGTTGGATGGTCATCCAACGGTCCACGATGCATCCACGCCGATCATACAACAGTTAAGAATAAAGACACAAAGAGGAAACCATAACAAAACTTGCATGTAGCGCGTTGGCTCACGCGCTTGCGCTGGAAGCGAAGCACGTGGGTTCGAATCGCGAGTGTTATTGCTCGTTGGATTTGCATCGGTGCATGCAGGCGCGACCACGTGGTGTGACGAGGAGCGCCCGATGCTGATGCGGGATCCGACACATGTTTTCCCAGTGCTTCTTCGAAATAGAAGAGATGCGTGCTCGCGTGAGCCGTCTGATCGTGAGATCGGACGACTGAGGATGAGGCGCTCAGATTGAGTGAGCAACGAGCTTGAAATTGAAGCGGGCGCGTGTAGAGGAGTGGGAGTTGTGCGATCGTGGATTAAGGGCTCTGGGCATGCCACATGCCGAGCCCAGGTTGAATCCACGCGTAGAGGGTGCGTTGGAGGCTATTTTAAGGCTAGATCTGATCCGTTGATCTCCCGACCGACGGATCTGATTGCCCTGGAGTTACACGAAATAGAGGGTTAAATGACCCTTTTTGTCCTCCATAAAAGCTATAAAAGAAGGCCAGAGCCCCCCCTCAATTGAGGCACCTCTTCATACATCTCTTCCATCAACTCCAGACATCTCTTCCACCTTCTTTGCGATTCTTCGTCCCTCGCTCAAATCAGGAAAGAGTAGCGCACGTGTGCTATTGCCCGTTGGATTTGCATCGGCGCACACAGGCGCGACCACGTGGCGCGATGAGGAGTGCCTGATGCTAACGCGGGATCCGATGCGCTTTGAAACAGAAGAGATGGGCGCCTGCGTGAGCCGTCTGATCGTGAGATCGGACCGCTGAGGATGAGGCGCTTAGATTGAGCGAGCGGCGAGTGCGAAATTGAAGCGGGCGTGCGCGGAGGAGCGGGAGCTGTGCAATCGTGGATCAAGGGCCTTGGGAGTGCTACGTGTCGAGCTCAGGTTGAATCTGCGCGTAGAGGTTGCGTTGGGGGCTATTTTGAGGCCAGATTTGATACGTTGATCTCCCGATTGACGGATCTAATTGCCTAGGAGTTGTTACACGAGATTGAGGGCCAAAAGACCCCTTTTGCCCTCCAAAAACCTATAAAAGGTCAGAGCCTCCCCAGTTGAGGGCATCTTTTCCATCAACTCCAGACATCTCTTCCACCTTCTCTATGATTCTCCATCCTTTTGCAATTCCGCTCCGACCTTAGTCCCGACGCTCTGGATTTGAGGTGCTGCTGCATCTTGCACAAGCATTCAACAAGTGCCGTCGTCTCTCTGCCTCCTTCTATCTCTCTCTCTCTCTCTCTCTATCTCTATTTTTTGCATAGCAATTTCTATTGTGAAAACCTCTTTATCAATGCAATGAAATTTGATCTTATGGATATTTGATGCCTTTTTATATATATACATATATAAATACTTGTTAGAGCTAGTTTATTGAAAAGCTTCTCTATAAATTGAGATTGCCTCTCTGCGAACGATCCGGTACTCACCGGTCTTTACAAATTTATTTGTCAACATGTTTTCGTGCTATACAATAACTAAATAATCTTTTAAAACGCGATTTACGCGTCGAACACTACACTTCACCTTATTTATACTACCGTATCTCATCTTCAGGAGGAGGATAGGCAGTTTGCTTCAGCCATTACCACAACGGTTGTTTCGAGAGATTTAGTCAGGCTCTTCATGATCCAAAATGGAAAGGTGCTATGGACGAGGTGATGCATGCACTTCAGACTAGGAAGACTTGGAATCTTGTTCTATGTCCTAAGGGTGCCACAGTTGTTGGCTGCAGATGGGTGTACACCATCAAATACAAGTCAGATGGGACAGTGGAGCGATATAAGGCACGACTTGTTGCCAAGGGGTTTACCCAGACTTATGGGGTGGATTACCTGGAGACGTTCTCGCCAGTTGCCCGTATCATCTCCATCAAAATCATCTTGTCAGTTGTCGTGGTGAGGAGATGGCCTCTACATCAGTTATATATAAAGAATGCCTTCTTGTACAATGATCTAGCTGAGGAAGTTTACATGAGACAACCACCAGGTTATGATAGTAAGGGGGAGTTGGTTTACCGCTTACGGAAGGCTATTTATGGCCTTAAGCAGAGTCCTCAAACTTGGTTTGAGAGGCTCAACTCAAAAATCAAGAAGATTGGGTTTCATAGATCTACCACTGACCACTCTAGATTTGTTAAGAGGACTGATCATGGTGGAGCATGGAGAGTGGTCATCTTAGTAGGCTATGTTGATGACATGATCCTAACAGGTGATGATATTGATGGGATAACAGAGATGAAAGCCTTTCTTCACTCTACATTTGTTACCAAGGACTTGGGTGATTTTCGTTACTTCTTGGGGATAGAGGTTGTTCGTTAGTAGGGTGGCCTGCCATTATCATAAGGGTAGTACACCTTACAGATATTAGAAGAGGCTAGACTGCTTTGGTCCAAGCCTTCTGGGATACTAGTTGAGGCACCAACCAGCCATACCATTGATGAGTTAGATCCCTTGTTTGAGGATATTACCAGGTATCGCAGTATTATTGGTCAGTTATACTTGACCATTATTTGACCAGACATTAGCTTTGCTGTTAGTCGTGTGAGCCAGTTTATGTAGAGCCCTAGATACAACCATTGGCAAGATGTGTCTCATCTTGAGATATCTGAAGGGTAACCTAGGATGAGGTCTGTATTACAGGGCTAGTGGCACCCTTGATCTTGTGGCTTACTCTGATATAGACTATACAGGATCAGTAGATGACAAACGATCTACGTCAGCTTTGATGTCTATCTAGGAGGAAATTTGGTTTCTTGGTGGAGCAAGAAACATGGTGTAGTTGCATGCTCCAGTGCAGAGGCAGAGTATAGATCTATGGCACAGGCTACATGTGAGATTATGTGGATGGTTGGATTTCTTTGAGATCTAGGGATGTTAGTTGATACCTTAGTCCCACTTTATTGTGATAATAAGTCTGCAACATATCTTGTTTCGAATCCCATTTTTCACGAGAGGACGAAGCATATTAAGGTGGATTGCCATTTTATACGAGTTGTTGTTATGGAGGGCAAGATAAGTACCCCTTGTATAACTTCTGAGTTACAGATTGCTGATATTTTTATTACGCCTCTGAAGAGAAAATGCTACGACTTTTTAAGTGACAAGTTGGGTCTCATTGACATATACGCTCTAACTTGACGGGGAGTGTTGAGTTGTAATGAGCTATATGGGTGTTTTCTTTATTTGATTTATAATTGAGGGGTACTTATGTATTTGCCTAGTTCTCTTTTCTATAAAAAGACGGTTAGGGTGTCTTTGGAATACAATGCTTCCATTTGATTCTCATCACTGTCTATGATGGAAAGATTGTCACGCCAATCGTCTCCTTTGAGCTACAAGTTGTAGATATCTTTACGAAGGTACTTCTCAAGAAAAGGCATTGCTTCTCATATGACAAGCTAGGCATGATTAGCATCTATGCTCTAACTTAAGAGGGAGTGTTAGAGATATTTATTTTCCTTGTGTATGTTATTACGTTTGCCATTTCCCTTTTGTTTGAGTACTAGTCTGTGATTTCTCATTTGCCTTTGCTATTTAAGAAAGGCTAGTCTCATAATACACTCAATCAGTCTTTTTTCTTCTACAAGGTGGAAGTGGGAATATGAACCTTTTTCCGTGAAGTTTGCTTACAAAGTCTGCATGGAAATACGTTGGAGCGTGATGGTGATTTTCTTTGCAAGTGTAAATTGATATGGAAGAAAAAGGTACCCTTAAAGGTGAAGATTTCTGCCTAGCTGCCAAGAGAATTTGACAACAAAGGTTTATCATTAGAAGTTTGTTTTTTGATTGGGATTTTTACAGGCATGCCCTCGAATATTTTCCAATTACATCTGTACCCCCATATATTTTATTATTACATCTACATCCCCGTAAACTTGCATCATTACTCATAAAATGCCCTTGTTGTGAGATCTGACGATGAATGTAACTATGGTTAATATTAACGGTTTCCTATGCTTAACCCTTAAAAAGAGAAAAAAAAACCTTTCCCTCCTCCCCTAACTTAAGTGTGGGGGGGGGGGGGGGGGGGGGGGGAGCTGCAGCTGGGGAGAGGAGGGGTGAGGGGGTTGCGGTTGGGGAAGGGAGGGATGAGAGTGATGTTGCCGCCACCATCGTCACCATCATCCACCACCACCATCGTCGCCATCGTCAATGCTGCCATTGTCGTCTGACAAGGAGGAAGAAGAGGAGGGGAGAGGAGGAAGAAAAAAAATTAAGAATAGGGTATGAATGTTATGAATGTAATTTTTGTAACTCGAGTTGACGGAGAGTTAACTTGGGGGTATAATTGGTATGATTAGCAAGTTTGTGGGGGTTTAGATGTAATAATGAAGTATACGAGGGTACAATGTAATTGGAAAAGATTCGAGGGGCATGCCTGTAAAAAGTCCTTTTTGATTTTGTTGGAGAATGTGTGGTTGGTTTAGTACCACTTTGTGAGATGTGGAGTGTTGCAGTGTGTGGTAGTCTATAAATAGGCATGTACCCTCCACTTTTTTCTTTGAGAAGATCAATATAGAGATCAGCCATATCGGGATCTTTTCCTGTGGTTTTCTCCCTGCTCTTCGTGAGTGGAGTTTCCACGTAAACCCAAGTGTTCTTTATTGTTTATGTTTTGATATCTTATTATGCTTCTACTTATTCATATTATTCAACTTGGTATTGGAGCAAGTTCGATCTTGGGTTTTATCTCATTTTTTATTGAAGACATTTTTTATTAATATCATTTGTTCTGGAGTTATTGTTTTTATTGTTCCATGGGAACATCAACAACAAGGAGGCATGAAATCAACACGTGCCTGAAGAAGAAAGAGTGGGTTGCTCTGAGGTCGATGAAGAAAAACAAGTGATCGGTGAAGTCTCAGGCGAAGAGGGCAATGAAGATAGTAGGGGTTGTGAGACATAACTGCCCTTCGAGTGGTGCTGGGCATTGTAGACAGCACCGAAGCGGTGTAGCAAGGTGATGCTGTAGGCGAGTAGAAGTAGAAGGCGGAGGTGATGGCGAAGAAGGGGGACATTACCTGGGCCACAGTAGCACTTAGGAGTGTTGGTGGTGCTTCGAGGACAGTGGCGACGAAGATGATGACGCCTCCAATGGTCATGCGATGAAGGCTCAGGGGTCGCAAGGACAACACCGGCGATGGTGATGAAGGTGCTGGTGATGCTGAGGGGAACGGTGGTGGCACTTGAGGAGTTGCGCAAGGATGAAGAAGGGTCGTGAGAAGAAGGCGGCGACGATGAGCTTGGTGATGAAGGCGGCAGAGATCTCGTGCGATTGCATGAAGCGGAGATACGATCACGGTTAACGCGCTAGTGAGGATGATGACGACGAAGGTGTCTCTCTTCTTGGCTACGGAGGCGGGAGGATGAGCCACTGGCACCAGCTAAGGTCTCCAGAGGAGGGGCCCTTGTTAGAACCAGCTACAATAGTTCGTCTAGCAGCTCTAGACCTCACTGATGTGTCATCATCAACACACTCGCCTACAAGTAAGAACTAATTAAGAGAGTAGTGTTATGTTCTGTAGAGTGGGATTTCGTTGTTGTACAAGTTGAGCATTCCATGCTCCAACTTGAGGGGAACTGTTGAAGAATGTGTGGTTGGTTTAGTACCACATCGTGAGATGTGGAGTGTTGGAGTGTATGGTGGCCTATAAATAGACATGTACCTCCCACTTGTTTCTTTGAGAAGATCAATATAGAGATTAGCCCTATCAGGGCCTTCTCTCGTGATTTTCTCATTGTTCTTTGTAAGTGGGATTTTTACGTAAATCCAAGTATTTTTTTTCATTTATGCTTCTGCTTATTAATATTATTCAACTGATTTGAATGCCACCTGCTGCCTGTGTGAGAGAGCCAGGGTGGATTGCTGATATTTGTTCTTCAGCTGCCTTTTCACAAAGTTGGTTGGTTGGGGAGTGTGTAAATATTGGATATAGGTTGCTACGTTGGGAGCATCTTGGAGGGGCTTTAGGAGTGAAACTTTCAGGTTGAATGCATGAACACATTTCCTTTAGGTGTTCTCTTGGCAGTTTGGCTGCAGAATGGTGCTATATTAGAGGGGGAGGCCTAATATTGATAATGTTATTCTTGAGATTAATGTTATTTTTGACTTGAGACATTTCCCCTCAGGGTGCTGTGGTTGGGAACCTTATATAGAGGGGTCTTTTCTCTCGTTCTATGCATGTGTCTGTTGGTTAAGCATTTAACATTATCATTGGTCACTGATCTCGAGCAGTTATCCTCTTCCCACCCAAGAAAAAGGGAAAACAATTATGTGTGGACTTCTGTCAATGTTCATGTACGTGGAGCATGAGACATGTGTGCATATCCACTTTAAACTACATACAATTTGTCTTTATCTTTATTTAAGACACAATTTCTTTTCAGGTGAATTGCTTGAAACACTAAACCATCCTTATTTACATTTACTTGCATAAGCCATGGCTAGTTAGGTCATTCTATAATTTTGGAGGTTGACATTGCGAATAAACTTGCATATAGTTTCTTATGCATGTGCAAAATGCCTAGTTTTAAATAGCATACACTGTCCTTGATTTGTTGAAAGTTATTATGCATAATGAAAAGATTCCATCGAACTTATCCATGCTGTTCTTTTAAATTGAATTATGCAGCTTGCTGAAATTTGGGAATACAATAAAATGAGCATGCTGAATATTGTTGCAAACCTGGTTAAGGTACAGAAAATTGAGTTTAGATGTGCATCAGTGTGAGGTCACTCAATTATTTAACCTTTTTTTTTGATTTTTTAATGAGTACACTTGAGATAATATCTTGTTTGGTTTTTGGATTCCTGAGGATGGTATATCATGTGCTTTTGACGGTCACCTCTTGCTTTCACTCATCCAGGGTGTGGATGTTATGGTTGAAGAGCAACAAATCCATCCCTTTAGGGGGGTTTTCACTGCCCTTCTTTGATAGGGATTTTGGATTTGTCAACTAGTGGTACAAATGAACACTCAGATGTAACTGCAAGTATAACCACAACTTCATTATGGGCTTGTTTTAGAGCTTCGATTATAAGAAATCAACCACCGTGAAGAATTGAACATAAACATAAGGCTTATATACATCATGAAATCTCATACCATTAGCATGCTGTTAGCATATGCCTTCAAAACAAGGATTCAAATGCCGATTTCGATGTCGTTCCGATAAATTTCTTAGTGTACATTTCGAAGGCACGTCGTGGAAATGCATATATTTCGATGTTAGATTTCGATGATTTCAATACCCTGAAAATAGTTCATTTCGGAGGTATGCCATTGTATACCAACAAAAATGGAAGTAGTCAAAATAATTAGAATTTCAAAGAAATCACAAGCTGAAGCATGTTTATATAAGAATAATAATGTTATATTGTAATATTCACATGCAATGTATAGTCTACTATGCCATATTCAAGTTCAAGAATCAAATATTAAATAATTACTGTGTGGATTGAATTAACTCTTGTAAAGATAAAAGATTCAAATATATAGTTTGCAGAAAACTGAAGTAGAGCTTTAAAAGCTGAAATTTAAATATCTAATTAATTGATCTTAAATTAATTAATTTGAGATCTTTCACCATGTTGATAGATTGATCAATTTGAATAGATCTAAATTAACATAACTATGTGTGTTGTATTGGCCATTTTTATTTGTCACCCCTTATGAGTCACGTCTAGATCTAGTTACATTATATTTATGCATAAAGGATATATGTTGTTACCTTTAAATATAGGATCATGGGTTTATAAATTAGATGTTATTCTTGAAGTAAATGATGATTAGTTCATGAAGTAGATAGACCCTTAGTATCTTGCAATTTTCAGGTTTTATTCTCTTATGAATGGATGCAATTTCTTTAGTCTCTAATGCTATCCCAAACATAGGATTTTATTTTTAGGAATTAAATAAATGGTTCCTCAATTTAAATTGTGATTAAACCTATATATTTGTAATAATAGTAGATCTAGAATCTAGTGTGTAGATCTATTTTCTAATTATGGATAGGTGTGGAATCAAACCTTAAGAGAGTCGGAGGAGAGTAGTACGATGAGAGGGAGCAACAACAATGGAGATTCGATTCGGATAAGAACATAATAACAGTAGCAGCATGAGCAATAGTAATAGTAAAAAATAATGGGAGAATTGAGAGTAAGAAGAAATAGCAACAAATCGAAATGTCAAGTGCATTTCGTCACTTACTGCTATTTTGGTAAAATTTTAATGACATTTTGTTAAAGTCCTTGTGTTTTGACATTATATTGATTTGATATGACCTAATCCCAAAAATAGTCATTTTGATAACATGTCGACGACATGTTGTCAAATTTAAATCACTTACAAAAATAGTAATGGGTAGAAATTGGGTACCTATATTGACTTTAAAATATTTCAACGATTCAAGAATTATTCCTAATGCCACCAATTTCTTCAAATTTATTGACATATTAACCATATTTGGGAAAATATTAATGACACTCCTGTATTTCGACATTACATGTGCAATGATTTCACCTCACATTAGAAAAAGATTATTTCGTGGGCATGCCATGATGATTCATAATAATGCTCTAAAATTGACCATTTCAGTGGAAGCCATATTGCCACATAGCTATAGTATTGAATTTGCATGATTTCAATAGGCATGCCAAATTTCAATTTTATGGGTCCATTTCGAGGGCCCATACTGCCAATATCATCGAAATTAAGGGATTTCATGCAAATTTTGCATTATTTGTCCAAATAAAAGGTGATGCCAACAATATAGTCCTCACTCCACATAAATCAAGTGTGTTGCTGCTGAAATTGTTGTGCGAAGCTTTTGCCATCTCCAACTCAATTTTCTTTTCATTGTTGATGTATTCTAGTTTCCTAGACACAAATACAACATATTGTCATCTCCTCTAAGCTAGATCTCACATCTAAGGTATGTAGGAAGTGGGTTTATTGGTTAAATTTGTAGATTTTTGAGTTTAATGTAAAGGAAATTATAGATCTATTAGTTTATGATGAAATGATCAAAGTTGGATTAAACTAATTATTATTACATGTGTGCGAAATTATGATCCATTAGTTTATGATGAAATCTAAGATCCATGTCACGGATTTGATGGTTGGTGGTGAAGTATGTTAAAGATGATTAATTTATATCCTTATGGTAAATTTATATCTTCATGATGCTAAAAAGTTATAGATCTAGTTGTCTCAAGTATAAATCCTCCATAATAATAATAATATAGTTTATTTTACTGTTCACAAGGCAATATAGTCATGCACTCTACTATATATTTTTGGATTTTGTAATATAGGTTACTTTGTTGGCGGTACCCTACTTTATTAGTTATTATTGTTGCTTGATTTATTACATGGTAGTTCATTTGTTGTTTTTGTGTGAAGAAAATGAGTTATATTTTTCAAAGAAAATCTTAGGCCTTTATTATAAGGAAAGAGGATAGGGAAAAGTTGCAAACGTGCTTATAAAATAATAAGTAAATAAAAAAGAAGACAATAGGAACAAGTCTCTCAACACTCTCCCTCAAGTTAGAGTATAGATATAGTCAAAGAAAATGAAATATCTTATTTCACACCAAGGTGTTAATCCTATTATGCTAAGGATTAAGAAAAACTACAAAAATATCCTTACATAAGAGGTAAATGATAGAAAACACAAAAATAAAAAAGAATCAACTCACATCTCAACACCCATACTCAAACTGAAGCATAAATATCAATCATGCTCATCTTGAAACAGCTATTAAAGAGAGTCCTTGAAAGTGCTTTGGTGAAAATATTACCTATCTGATCATCTAAAGAAACATGTGTGGTGTGAATAAGCCCTTGCTAGATCAAACCCAAGGTAAAGTGGTAACCTTGGCATGCTTTGTACATTCATGGAACATGGAATTGCTCGCGATATAAGTGGCTGTCCTGTTGTCATATCTCATCTCCATAGAAGAATCATTAGCAATATGTAAATATGATAAAACATGTTGTATCACATCATTTGTGCATCTGTTTGACTCATTGCTTTATACTTTGACTCTGCACTAGATCTGGAGATCACCGCCTACTTTTTGCTTTTCCACGTCACTAAGTTGCCACATAAGTACAAAACACAGTTGTTGATTTCCTATTAGCATGACAACCCTCTCTTAAAAAAAAAAGCGTTATAGCCCGCATAGTCTGTGTCTTCGTTTGTGTACACAATAATATCCATAGTAGTGCTTTTTGTGAATAGAAGCCCTTTCTCAGGAGAAGCTTTTAGATATCTTAGTCCTATTATAGCAGCATCCTAATATGCCTTAGTGGGCTTATCCATGAACTAACTTAGCTTATCAGCAACTAAGGAAGTATCGGGGTGCGTTATTAAGTACAATAGATTCCTAACAAGGCCTCTATGCCGGTGAGAATCCACAGGTTCAGAGTCATCATATAGGTGTGCCTTGGGGCCCATGGGTATACGTGCTAGCTTGGCTCTTAGCATACCTATCTCCTGGTGTAGATGTGTGGCATACTTTCTTTGGGATAGAGCAACCCTTCTCTTGCTGCGAGCCACTTCTATCCCAAGAAAGTAGCGAAGGGGTCCAAGATTCTTGATGGCAAAGTTATCTTCTAGACACTTTAAGTCACCAATACCCTGGTGATCATCTTCAATAAGAATGATATCAACATATACCAACATCATGACCAAACCCTTTGCAGTCCTCTGCATAAAAAGAGAATGATCTAAAGAAGATTTGCGAAAACCAAGAGCCTTAACCACGTTGACAATTTTCGGAACTAGGCCTTGGGGCTTTGTTTCAACCATAATTGCCTTGTGAAGATGACAAGCCTTGGAATACTCTCCCTGAGATTAAAAATTGCGAGGTTGCTGCACAAACATGACCTCCTGCTGATCATCATATAAGAAAGATTTCTTCACGTCCAACTAATGGAAAGGCTAGTTATGCTAAACAACAATTGAGATTAGTATACAAATAGTAGGTAGGCGAGCCATAAGAGAAGATATTAAAGAAATTAACTCCGTAAATTTGAGTAAAGCCCTTGGCAACTAGTTGGGTTTTGTATTTGTCAATTGTGCCATCTGGGTTGTACTTGATGGTGAACACCCATTTGCACCCAACTATAGCTACTTCAGGAGGTGGATCAGTCAGTTTCTAGGTATCAGGAGAGATAAGTGCAGACATTTCTTCTTCTATGACTTGTCACCACTTTGGATGAAGTGCCTACTAATGTGACATGGAAAATGTGCCACTGATGGAGCATTGTAGAATGTAGGATGGTCCAAGGCATGTCATTAAGACATGCTTAGAGAGAGGATGCATGATGCAAGTCCAAGGAGCCTTTCAATGATGGGAAGGTCTAGATTAGGAGTGATAGTTGGCTTAACATCATTGTACGATAGGGGCTGATATATGCCCTGTTCATCCGTAAATTCTTCATCATGTCGTAATACTTTGCTAGGGGCATGGAACCCTTCCTGAGTGTATGTATATCCTTCACAACACGATAGAGTCGAGTGATGTTACTCTTATGTGAGTGTATCTCATGCAACACTTTTCACATCTTCTTGGCTAAAGCATATGCCATGACCTGCTTTGCAATTGTCTAGGTCATGCTATTCAGGAGATATGTAGTTACCCAATCATTGTCTGCCTCCCAATCTGCAGACTTCATGCGGGCTCATCTTGGGTCGATATATTTCTTGCGATGGGATCCAACAAACCAGGTGAAGGATGTGGACCAAAGTAGGAAGTTGGATCTGTTCAATTTGATAGAAGTCCCTTGCATGTGTGAGGAAGTGCTCGTGGTGGATAGTTTCCTCATCGAGTCGCTTATAATGCCCTTTGACTTTGCCATATGTACCTGATCCGTCGAATTGCCCTCTTGGTATGCTTTGATCTCAAAATCAGATCATGTGCTTTTCAAAGGACGAGAAAGGTTTGAAAAATAGTTTCTTAGACCATACATGGCGTAGTTGCACCTTTGGGGTGTGATAACACCCTAGATAGGGCAACCTCTTCCTCCTAAGTGCTTGTCGGTGAAGGAAAAAGGAGAACGCATACCACCCCTGCCAATCAAATCAGGGCCCCTCATGCTCGTGCAGGGAGCTACAACGCTACAACCCTTGTTGCGACGACAGTAGCATTGCTCGAGGTCTAGGATGGTCTCCAGTAGCACAACCAGCAAGGGGCAATGCCTTAGGTGGCGCTGCAAGAGACCCCCAGGTGTTGAGAGGTGGTGCTGGGAGGAGGATCGCCGGCGGCGACGATCTGAAGCACAGGAGGCCATTGGAGGTGGTACTAAGAAAGGAGCATCGGCGAGGAGGTTGGCAGTGCAGGAGAGAGAGATGGCTAGGGTTTCGGTGGATGTGTTGGAGGGCTAGGGTTGGTGGGATACTAGCTCACTGGTTTAGGATTGCTACTCTAATACCGTGTTAGGAGAAATAAATGATTCAATTATTCTTTGAGAGCCCTAATACCTTTATATAGAGAGGTACGAGCGAAAAATAACATAACACACTTGCATACAAATAAGCAATTATAAATAAGCCCTTAAACACAACATAACATTGACCTAAATATACTGGAAGTGGTGGGTGATGGAGAGGCTTCTGATTGTGCATCAGCGACGATTTGAAAATCTTCGAATGATTTTTGTTTGTGGAGGTCGAGTTTTCAAAGACAGAGATTGGTGCATTGCATTAAAAAGCAACGATTGCAGGCTTATGGGCTTAGAAGGAGAGGGAAAGCAAAGAAGCTCCTATCAAATGATTATTTTTTTAAATTTTTGTTAGGGATTTATTCCGGGTGTAGGGATTGGTTTTTGGATGTGAGAAGTCTTCTTGGGATTTTTGTTTGATGTGATACCCTAGTGGCTGGTTGTATTGTGGTGTGTCCAATTTGGACGATGTTGTCTGATTTGGGGGTGGTGAGCCCTATTATGTGTGGGTGAGTCTTTGTTGGTGGGTCTTGTGCTTCTTGCTTTTTGTATGGGATCATATTGTAATCATCTTTGTTTTAATTTTTAATAGATTTTGGATGGCTATTGAATGCCGGTAGCCTTCCAAGTTTTCTTAAAAAAAAAAAGAAAATTGGTATGGTCCAGAGGAGGAAAATAAAGTAAGCTACTCATTTTTCAAATTCTCCTTTGCATTCTCCTCTTGCTCCTAATCATATTTTGACTTACCAACAAAGGTACACAAATCATTTAGCATAACCATCTGTCTCATACACCTTTAGAATTAAAAAATCCTTTTAAAGTGAACTTTCCCTTCAATAGGAGATTTAGTGGAAAAGTAAGATCCCCTTAAAGGTCACATCTTTGATGATATATTTTTTGCGTGGGTTAGGATCCAGGTACATCGTCTGTGAATAATTAGGTACCCACCCAAGGAAGATGTATTTGATGTTTTTTGGTCCAGTTCATTGCTCATTGGGGCCAAATTATGTGTTAACATACACATTGAAACACTTAAAGAGTAACATAAATGGGTTACTTGTAGGGGTGCTAATCGAATTGAATCTCACATAATCTGCATGGATTTAGATTCAATTTGTTAAGAAAATTCGAATTCAAATTGAATTCAAATATGAAAACTTGGATTTGTATTCGATTTGCAAGGATTCGAATATTTATTGAATCCGTATCAAATCTTTATTACATAAGTGTACAAAATGTGTCAATTGTTTCAATAATTTTTTTGTAAGTTTGATTTAAATTTTAATAAGTTTTTTTCCCTATGTAGGTTGAGTCTTTAACAATGTTTACAAAGCTATCAAATTATCAATATATTCCCAGAAATTACTAGATCAAAAAGAATCTTCGTAGTAGTGTTAAATTGATTTTCAACCTTACTCATAAAAACTTACAACAAAAATCATCATAGTATTAAATTATACATTTGTCCTCTCAGCAAGGAGATAAATGTGCATTATTACCACGTACAGGGAGTAATAAATAATGAAATCCATCCAACAGATGTAGTATTTATAGGTCCTCTAGGTATTAGTGTACCAGGGATAAAGAACTTGTGCTACTCGTGAAAAGTAACTTCGTGGTTGTTTCAATAACTGGAAAGTGTATATATATATATAATTTTGTAGGACTCTTCTTTTGTTATTTTCTATGTATGATTGGAGTCACTAGACATGTACTACTATTTACCTACACTTCTTATATAAGGAGGTGTAGGGTCCTTTTGGTGAAATAAGACTTGTCATTTTCTCCCATTCGGTATCAGAGCACTAGTCCTAGATCGTGATCCTAGTGTCCCACCCAAGTAGGCCTCCGAGACCCTAACCACCCTAACCCCTCTTCCTTTACTCGTTGCACTACTGTTGTCACTAGCTGTTGCTGTCACCGATGATCTTCAAAGGCAGCAGTAGCATCACTAGCAGGCAGTAGGTGCATTGCTCCTTAGCCTTCTTGGCCGGCTGAGACATCGGCAGCAACCATAGGGTCGCTGTCGTCCTGTCACTGGTCCTGTAGGTTGTCGCCTAGCCTATTACTGGCTGGTAGAGGCGCAATTGGTGAGGCTTTTCTCTCCAGCGATAGTGACGAGTGGCCATAACCCTTGGTTGGCTACGCTAGGGTGGTTCCCTGCACCCTACTACAGCCTCATTGATTCTAGGGGCTTTGTTGATGTTCTTGGTTTGATTTTTGGGCTACGTGCGCTTGGATTTTGTGATCAAGAGGTTCAACCTTCTATTTTCAGAGATCTCTATGATATGAAATAGTTGATTTAGGTCTGATTTTTGGGTATTTCCTCCCTTTGAAGGCACTATGGCATCGTCAGAATCATTCGAAGTGTCATCGGATACTGCTACAGAGTGGGACGTATAAAAACCCTTTCTTTGTGCCCATCTCCAAACTTGATGAGACCAATTATACATGGTAGTCTCAGACGTTTTTTATGACTGTGGAGGGTCATGACAGGGAACATATATTGCTAGAGACTGAGCTTGCCAACAAGATAGGAAAATATGCGACATGGAAGGACAATGCAATGGTGCGTTGTTGGATCATGAATACTGTTCAACCCCGGATTGGAGATGATATCATGTACTATAAGACGACAAAGGAGATGCGGAATTTGTTGCATGGCACATATTCCCATGGAAAGAACTTTAGTAAGGTTTTCCAGATTCACCATGATCTAGGAAGCCTTAAATAGGAAGGACAATTGCTTGCTCAGTATTATACATCGTTCAAAGGACTCCTTGAGAGGTATAATGCTTCCTGGCCTGTGTGTACCTGTGCTAGTTAGATGGAGTATTGCTAAGAGTATGCAGTACTTCAGTTCTTGGATGGTCTTAGACTGGAGTATGATGGGGCACGTTTTCAGATCTGGGCTCTTTCTGAGCTTTCCTCACTGGAGGATGCTTACAGCTGATTAAGCAGATTGTGGTGAAGACATCCACTAGTGATACTCTTGGGCAGACGACATCTTTGGCGGCTTTTAGAGGTCGTGGTGGACGTAGAGCACGCTTTACTCGTGGCAAAGGACATGGACAAGGTTAGCCCAGTAGGCCCTGGACTATGTGCACCTTTTGTGGCAAGGTTGGTCATGTAGAGGCTACTTGTTGGGTCAAACATGGTAGAACTCCAGTGGCCAACTAGGCAACCACTTCTTTTGAGGAGCAGTTCGAGATGGTTTCTTGTGTGGAGTATGATGCTGTCGTGCAGAGACTCTTAGTTGACAAAGGATTCTATCCCTACCTCAGATACTGCAGCCTTTGTCTCCTTGTTAGGTAGTGCACTTACTTTTAATTCGTACAATGGGTCTGCAGATGGTACTATGTGGCTGGTTGACTCAGGTGCGTCCATGCAGCTGAGTGGAGATCATTCTTCTTTCAAGAAGACACAGTCTGTTTAACTAGGTCGGACAGTACAAGTTGTAGATAGTTGTCATTTTTCGGATAGATGGATAGGGGATGTTGTAGTTACCCAACCCCTACTCTTAGATTACCTAATATTTTATTTGTGCTTGATTTTCCAATTAGTCTATTGTTTATTAGTAGAATTACCAAGGATCTCAACAACCGTGCTATTTTTGATGATGTGGGATGTACCTTTCAGGACAAATTCACTGGGAGGACGATTGGTGGCGGACATGAGGAGAGGGGTGTCTATCGCCTAGTCCAGACACTTATTGCAGCTTTTTGTGAAGGGAAGGTTGCCTTTACTACTGGTACAATGCTATAGTGGAACTGACGATTGGGACATCTTTCTCTGGACAGGCTACGATGAGTGATACCGCACATCTCTCCTGCTACTTAGCTTTTCCGTGATGCATGTTAGATGGGAAAACATTATGGATCTACATATTCTGTTAGTTCTTCCTTGAGTTTTACTGCTTGTTTTAATTTGGTCCATATGGATGTATGGGGTCCTGGTCGTAATCCTGATAGACTATGCCATTGTTATTAGTTGGTTATAGTTGACTTTTGCAAATTGTCTTGGCTATTTTTGCTTAAGAATAAGTTAGACGGTGATGCGATTGAGACATTTATTATGTAAATAAAGACTTAATTTTCTACAATGATTAAGATTGTTCGTTTTGACAATGCCCTTGAATTTTGTACTGCTAAATTGTTTGCCTTTTATCGCTTACATTGGATTGTACATCAAATGTCTTGTCCCCATGCATCCTAACAAAATGGAGTAGCAGAAAGGAAACACTGTCATCTTTTGGACGTGGCTAGGACATTGCTAATTCATCATAATGTTCCATCTTTGTATTGGGGGATGTAGTCCTCACTACATATTATTTGATTAATAGAATGCTCAACTCATCTATTCACGAGCAGATACATTGGTAGGTCTTTTATCTTGAGAGGAATTTATTTCATGTGCCACCAAAGGTTTTGGCTGTGTAGCCTTTGTACACCTTACTTGGTTCAGGTTGTGATAAGCTGGCATCGCAGGCTGCGAAATGTGTCTTTTTTGGGTTATAGTAGTTCCCAAAAAGGTTATCAGTGTTATGATCCATTAGTTAGGAAGCACTATGTCAGCACAGATGTCATTTTCCATGAGGCAGTGCCATATTTTTCTACCATGGGGCATCAATTGTCCTTTGAGGCAGAGTTTGCCCCAATGCAAGTTCCCCCTATTCCTTTTGAGCATATCCCTACTAATTCTAGTTCAACTGAGCCAGAGTCAGAGCAGGACATATTCAGATACAATGATCCAATTAAAGTCTACAGATTGCCTATTTCATATGCCCCGAGACACCTTGCTCCCCCTATGCCACCATCTCCCTTGGATTAGGTACATGTTGATGGCACTAATGGTTTTTCTAGTGATGTTCCTATAGGTTCTTGTGATCTTCCTCTTCCTGCTAAGGAGGTTTCTGGCTTTGAGGTTCCTGACCCTACTGTGGATCTTCTAATTGCTATTCGAAAAGGTCCACGTTCTTGTTCTCAGTACAAGACTCCTGATGTTCTTACACAGGCTAATTTGGGGAGGTTATTTGGCCAATTCTAGTCTGCATTGACAACTTCCACTATTCCATCTTCCTACTAGCAAGCTATGCTTGATCCAAAGTGACGTCAGGTCATGGATGATGAGATGGTTGCATTACGTTCAAGAGGAACTTGGGAGCTGACTACGTTGCCACACGGTGGTCATTTGGTGGGTTGCCATTTGGTCTTTGTTCTAAAATATAATATGGACGAATCTATTTCACGGCATAAGGCAAGTCTTGTTGTAAAGGGGTTTATCTAGAACTATGGGGTGGACTTCTTTGACATATTTTCTCTGGTGGCAAGACTTTTGACTGTGCGAATTTTGCTTTCTGTTCTTGCTCCTTACAATTGGCCTCTATTTTAGTTGGATGTGAAGAGAGCATTTTTATATGGTGATCTCTAAGAGGAAGTCTATATGTCGTAGCCTCCTAATTTTGAAACTTAGGGGGTCGTGTGTGTAGACTTAGGATGGCCATCTATGGCTTTAAATAGAGTCCTCGTATCTGATTCCAAAAATTATCAGAAGTGGTGCAGGACCTTGGTCTTTGGAGATCTTCGGTAGACAATTTTTTATTTGTGCGGAAGAGTGACAGAGGAGTTGTTGTGCTCTTGGTGTATTTGGATGACGTCATTATTACTGCAGGAATAAATGAGGCGAAAGACTCTGGCAGAAAAGTTTGTAATAATCGATGTGGGTTATCTAAGATATTTCTTGGGCATTGAGGGGGCACTAGGCAAGGAATGTATTGTTATTTTCCAGCGCAAGTATGCCCTTAATGTTCTTCAGGAGATAGGAATGTTGGGTGCCAAGCCTGTTAATATTCCTATGGATCCTAAAAGTCACTTGTATGATGCTGAGCCCTCTTTAGTTGATAGCAGGTCTTATCGATAGCTTGTAGGCAAGTTTCTTTATCTCACTATTATCAGATTGGATATTTCCCTAGTAGTGGGAAAATTGAGCCAATTTATGGATAGACCTACAAAGCAGCATTGGGAAGCGACTATGCATGTGCTTAGATATTTAAAGAAAGCACCTGGTTGTGGTCTACTTTTTTCCAGAGGTACTTCCATGCATGTGATTGGTTATTCTGATGCTAATTATGCATGATTCATGGTTGATAGAAAGTCCACCACTAGGTTTTGCACTTATGTAGCTGAAAGTCTTGTTGCTTGGCGAAGCAAGAAGCAGAGCATTGTTTCTTGCTTTAGTGTTGAGTCTGAGTATCGGACTACAGTACAGACAACTGTAGAGATGGTCTGGGTGAGGTCTGTTCTGCAGGAGTTACATGTCCAGATTGAGGCTCCCATGGAGATGAGATGTGACAATCGGGCAGTTACCTATATTGTTAATAATCCAACGTTCCATGAGCGTACAAAGTATGTTGGGGTGGATTGTTATTACACGTGATGTAATTTAGCGGGGCATTATCTACACATCTCCAATTGCTTTTGAAGACCAGACGGCAAGTATTTTTACTAAACCCTTATCTTGTTTTGTTTTTGATATATGTTGTAACAAGTTGAGCATGATTGATATCTATTTTCCAGCTTGGGGAGGGTTGTAGGACTTCTCTTTTGTTATTTTCTATCTATGATTGGACCTGAACTATTATTTACCTACATCTCTTTTTATATAAGGAGGTGTAAGATTCTTTTGGTGAAATAAAATTTATCATTTTCTCCCACTATATATATATATATCCCATAAAATAAATCTCGAAACATTTTCCTCAAAGAGGTGAAGCTGAGATGACTGAGATGATTATCCCAAAGAATGATATGATCTCTGATTTCACTATTCAACTGAAGAGACAAAAAACAAACATCTTTCCTTGTTTTCATTTGTTACCAAAGGCGCTTGAGTGAAATATCGCAATAGCTTAGATATGCCTGCAGTCATTTTGCTTAATTAGAAGAATTTATCCTGTAGAATGATATTATTCCACAAAAAATAAATAGTATTCTTAAAAAAGGAAAACCCAAATCAATCATCTGTAGTTCACTCAACCTAGCACAGGTGTAGGGTGCTCAAACTAGGACAGATGTAGGGTACTCAAACTAGGACTGCTACGGAGTAGGAAGCATGGCCATCTCTTTGTTGCATTGTCAAGTATGTAGAAACAAAAAACGTGGCATCTAAAATGCATGTTTGATTGTGCTTGGTGTCTGCTTTTCTAGTGGCTCTGTTTTGACTCAGTAAAAATATTTTGGAGAGTTACAAATATGTTTTTCACATTTATTAATTGAACTTCCATTTAAAACCCTTTGTGTGTGTGATTCGAAATTTCTGTTTTGCAGAATGGATTGCATGGAAGAGTACTATCATCTACCACAGGACGCCCATTACCTGCCTCCATAACAATCAAAGGAATAAGTTATAAGGTATCTTTTTTATAATGACAGGGCTAAGGAAGATGTAGGTTTATCTCCAAGTTACAAATTTCTGAATGGAAAAGGAAAGAAAATTATCTCGAGGATTGAAAATCAATAATGATGCTTTTGCTGCAATTTTATAATAGCGACTTTCAATTTTCCTATGTCCAATCTAATATATTAGATGGAATCTTCATTCTCTTGCACGTGTCTTGATTCCTAGAACGTATATTTTTGTCAAATTGCAATCCTTGTTTTAGAAGTTGCTGTCTTAAATGTTGTGAAAATGCCGTTGGCAAGGTTTTTTTGGGGAAAGCCCATGTCGATATGGTAAAGGTGTCGAAATGCAGGGATATCGTTGGGATGGTCGGTATGCCAGCGAAATCGATGGTTATGTCAAGGTTGCTGCTGGTTTTTTTGACTACTTTTGTCATTTTTGTCGGCATGCATCGTCATGCCCTCAGCATTTCTATAGCGTACCCTCGGCATGCTCATCGGCATGATGAGCATACCCATCGAAAATGAGCATTTCCACGGTGTGCCCTCGGCATGTCCACAAACTGCAGATTTAGAATTTCATTGGCACGTCATCGAAATTGACATTTCAAACCTTGGTTGTGATTGCACTGGTGGTTTTGATGCCTAATCTCAAAACCATGGAAAATTTCAAAGAATGTGATTGTGGAAGTTCTGTCAATTTTAGGGAACCATTTAAAGCTCATTGTTTCATTTGAAATTGTTTTATTAAGTTAAGAGAGCAAGGGAATGCTCTTACTTATTTTTTTATCTAGTCAAAATTAAGAATATTTTAAATTTATTATTTAATAAAGAATCAAGGCCTGCAGCCCAGTCTTTTCATGGCTCACACATTGCTCAATGATGTGGCTCACTCAATTTGCTACATGTGATTTGAAACCTTAGTCACATTAAAAGTGTGTAAATGTCCAAAGCTTTTCTTCCTTTTGTTTTTGGAGCGCAAGACTTAATTTCATTCTAGAAGAGAGATACAAAGTAGCAATCCCCCAGGGAGGGAAAAGAACACCAATCACGTTACAAAGCAGAAACAACAGTAGGCACAGTAACATGATGCTATTAAATGTGGGGAACAAGAGATCAAGACAATGAAGTTGGTGGCAACTATATCAGCTGCCAATGCGAAGAGAATGACTTCATGCATCACAAACGTCTGACAATAGCTTTATGCCAATGCTTTTTTGAAACAGACCTTTATGCTAATGTTGATATTGAACTGTTTGTTCTTAGTCATCTTTAAAGGCAAGTAAGCTGTTGAGCAACCTGAAAAAGTGTAATTTTTTTTGAAAGGAAAATAAAGTGTGATTTTTGGGTAACTTATTGCTTCCTTCTAAACATTGGGAGTGACAACAAGCCCAAAATGGTGACACGTATTGGTGATATTTTTTAGGTGGACGGGGTCGAAGCCATTGCAAGATGGGAATATTGGAGTTTGTGCCCTTGGCAAGACATTTGGATAGTGTAATGAGTTACATTTGATATGATCATGTCATTGGAATAAAAGTATCTCTATAGTGCATAATTGGGTCGCTTTGTATGAATAGGGTGACTTATTACGCCAAATCGAATATATGCCCAATGTGTCTTGATTCAGCGATCTTAATGGTTTAGAGGATTCAAGAGCACATAAAAAAACAATCATGATATTTGATTGTGTGTTTCCAATATGAGGAATGGCAACTATCTTGAGAGACTGCCACTTGATTAATATTCTCAAATCGAGATTCAGAACTGTCATGCGGGTTAGATCAAAGAGTTATCACGATGAAATATAAGATAAGACGATCTCAATTGCTAGCATAATCGCTATTCATGATTATGCACATTTGGCAGATCAATGGTGGATGCACTCATCAAGCTGTTGATATTAGAAAATTGTTGTGTATATGAGAGGACATGAGATACATAATCGCTTAAAGGGATCACATAGGTCTATCATGAAGGTGAATATAGTGAATTGGAGGAATTAACTCACTCTAAGTATATTGGGGAATACAAATTCCACATGTAGATGTAGTCGTATTGAGAAAAAGAGTTGGTCTTTGTTCTCGTCCTAGTGATAGTAAGAGAATGTCGATATGTATCACTCTTGGTAGGTTGTAACAGGCTAATGGGAGTAAATCGTAGGGTCATATTATCCTCCTTTGTAAAGGATTATTAGTGCTTGAAATAAAGGTGTAGTGCCAAAAAATCCTTATCCCTAAATGCTTGGCTATTGGCATAATGAAACCAAATAGTGATTTCAATGGAGTTTCAAATTTTTGAGAATCAAATGTTTTTTAAGGATGCAGAGAATCAAATGTTATTTAAAGAGTGAAACATATTTGATTTTTAGCTTTTAATTGAGCTAAAAGGGTTTAATCTTGGTCTAGATGAGTTTGAATGGTAGGTAAATCCACATTGGGCTTTAAAACCCAATTAGCTCACTACTGAAAGAGCGTCTGGTAGGTTGTATAAGGTGGAAATAAATCCCAATAGTTAGATGAGATCTAATGGTCTTCATTCTATCAGGAATAAAAAGATTCCCTACACGTTATACACACATATTCTGAAGGCGTAAATGAGACTTTAATCAAGAGATTCAATTAATAGCCCTGGGAGAGAAAGTAAGGGACTCTCCACCCCCTTTCTCTTTGCTTGGTGGACCATCGACCACTCTTGCTGGGGGTTGACCATCCGGCTATCTTGGTGGATTTTGCCATACAATCGTGGTCATTGCTGCAAGAAGATCGCGAATGAGTTTGTGGATTGCTTTTTCATTGTGTGTTCGAGGATCATCCGCCTACCTTGAAAAAGGGACTCATTTGCGTCTAAACTTTACTAGGAGGCATGATGCGTGAAGTGCTGTATTGCGCTCTTGAAGTTATAATTCCTCTTCCCTTGTGGTGGTCGAAATGGGAAGAAATTAGTTCTTCCTACGTGGTTTTAGAAGGATCATTTATTTCTTGTTCTTTTCGATTTTTTGTTTATTAATCAGATTTAATTTAAGTTAAAGATGAATGATTTTTTCATACTTTCTTAATGCCTAGGTACATTATATGCTAATAGCCAATAGGGGATGGGTGAAGCACACACCTGCCTACAAAATGGAAGGAGGTGGGGTCCTTGTAGAGGGAGGATTGACTAGAATACTAAGGATGTGAAAGTTGTTTGAATCATAATAAAGGTAGATGAAACTTTTCACTATTAGAAGCTCTTATTAATTTAATGTTTATTTTATCAATTACATTATTGGGAAAGAATGGAGTCCATTGCATTAGTTGTAAATTATTTTGCTTAATAGAATGTTAAAATAGTAGTATTTATGCTTGTTGCATGAAACTTTTATTGTTATCATTTTGTTAATGTTAGAGTATGAGCAAGTTAGAGTCATTTGGATTATGATTGAGTCCATTTAGTTAAGTTTGAGAGTTCTAGTTCGTCTCATATTCTTAGTTGGATTTTTCTTACAACTTTTTCATCCCTGCTCTTTATATAAGAGAGTTAAGGTTTTAGTTTTTTAATAAGACAGCTTATTTTCTTTAACAAGATATCAGAGTAGCGGTTCTAGGTCAGTGTTCGATACCCCCTTGATCCCTTCTTATTTCTTTCTTCAATAAGAAGTCAAAAGAAAGAAAAAAAGAAACCCTAGCTGTTGGGTCTCAAGAAGGAAGAAGCATCGTGGTTGAGCCTCTGGCCCACCAACGAGAGTTCGACGATAGTCTGGTGTTGACCGTTGGCCCTTAGTTACTAGTTGACGACCAGAAACAAGGAAAGTCGCTCTAGTGGCTGCTCATTTGCCCAAATTGACCTTTATTGGCCAGCCTAAGGTTTGACAAAGGTTCTTATGTCGTCGCCCTTGACTGGCAACGCCACCACCACCACCACCACCACCAGCTTAGCTTGAATCTAGCCACCTAGGGCCTAGATCTGGTTGCTTTGTGCCCTCTAGATTGTCGCTAGGACTCGTGATGAAACCCTTCGACGACCATCCTTTGGCCCTCCTTTTGCAAGGTGGTGCTCTGTAGACCTTCCTACCTTACTTGAGGTAACTGGTCCCCTTCTTAGCCGCTAGCGGCTCTTGACTTTGTCGTGCCTAAGCCTCTGTGGCCACTCTTCTTTGGTCTAGTCCACTTGATTTGGACTCTTAGGCATGATCCCTGATTTGGTGACCCTTTGTAGTTCGTTTTTGCACAGGTTTTGCTCGTGCATATGATCTAAATTTAGTTATTATGCCCTCTGTATGCATAGCGCACGCTTCTTTACGTAGAATTGTGCATCCTTGCTTGCCTACTTGATTACTTGACTACATGATCTACTTGCTCCCATGGCGGACTCAGACTCTACTACTGTGACTTTTAAGGCCAACATCTTAGCCTCCATTTTGGTTCAGGGAATGACAATCAAATTAACTAGATCCTAAAACTATGTTCTCTGGTATAGAGCATTTCGCATATTCATTGGGGGATAGGATCGACTGCATGTGTTTACTGATAAAGCTCCGGATGCCAAGGATGCCATGAAATATAAGTGGGAGAAGAACTACCTAGTTATGAACTATTTGATGAACATCAATTGGAAGATTGTTGCGAACATGCTGTACATGAAAACAACCGAGGAGATCTGGGAGACTTTGGAGAAGAGATACTTCCTTTAGATGAGTAGTTCTCAACGCACCGATATCTACATTCGTTTTTGGAATACTAATCAAGGTGATGTTTCCTTGGTTGAGTATTTCATTACTTTAGAGGGCCTATTCGAGGAACTTGTCGTCTTTCAGCCTGCTTGCTGCGAGTAGTAGTTTGCAGAATGAGCCAAATAGTAGACTTATCATTATGGTACTAGTTAGCCAGAGACCCAATTCTA
Source organism: Thalassia testudinum (assembly GCA_037157565.1). Taxonomy (NCBI): domain Eukaryota; kingdom Viridiplantae; phylum Streptophyta; class Magnoliopsida; order Alismatales; family Hydrocharitaceae; genus Thalassia; species Thalassia testudinum. The sequence goes on from JAZHRO010000055.1 coordinate 15,492,531, forward strand.
TCTTCTGACTTGGTGCTTAATCTAGAGACTATCTACAACCGCCTCTAGAAAATAGACATGGACGCACCACTTGCTCTTCCTGCTACTATCCTTGACACCGCTGCCCTCCTTGCCTCTGGAGGGAGAGGTGGTCATTTTGGTAGTTGCAAATGAGGCTATCGTATCTACTCTTCTTGCACACATTGTAAGAGGATGAATCAACCTTCTGAAAAGTGGTAGAAGTTTGGGAAGCCTGCTTAGGCTAATCAGACGACTACTGTTGAAACTCCTATACTTGAGACTACTATAGAGTAGTCTCCCATACAATTCACTGCTAAGGTGTTAGATCATTTGAGAACTTTACTGGGGAGCAACCCCTCTTCTACTTCTGCTATTGCTCGTGGCCTTGCAGCCAATTTTGCCACTACCTTTATGGATTCTTCTAGAGCATTCGATCATCCTATTGGACATCTGGATGAAGCCAATGACTGGTAGGCTATTTGAGCATGACTCACATCTCCTACTACTACCTACTATTGCCAGCTATCTATTACTATTACCTGCTTGGGATTGTCTCCTAGACAGCTTGACAGTCTCTCAATTTTGCTTGCTTGGGATTATTTCTTGTTATGCTGTTGCTTGAGGTCATCTCCCACTCTGATGCTACTATTGTTTTTGCTTGGGATCGTATCCTACTGCTTGCCTGCTCTTGCTGCCTGTCTACTCTTCGAAGATTGTTGCTTGTCGGCTTCTCCAACAGAAGATGTCTTGAGTGAGGGGAAGTTGGGTTTTATATATTGTAACAAGTTGGGCATGATTCTCATCTACGCTCCAAGTTGAGAGGGAGTCTTAGATTATTAGGAAGTTGTTAGAGTCATTAGGATTAGGATTGAGTCTATGTAGTTTATTTTGAGAGCCCTAGTTAGTTTCATATTCCTAGGTGTACTTTTCTCACAAGTTTTCCATCCTTGCTTTCTATATAAGAGAGCCAGGGTTCCTGTTTTTTCAATAAGAATTCATTTTCTTTGACAGTTAACGAGTATATTTGGAGTGGCTTAGTTCTAATGCTGCCGGTGATCCACACCCTCCAGTCACCTACTTCACCACCCAGTCATTTTTTCAATTTTCTGGTGATTCTCAATGCCCAGAACCTAAATTGGACTTCATTGGCCAGATATCACCTTGTTGAGTTGATTTGATAGGGTGCAGCTTGGTTCTACTCAATTATTGTGAGGTGGGCCATTGTTTCCCCTTCTTTCTGAGGAAAGTTCCAAAAAATTAACAAAAGCTTAGTAGCAGTAAACAAATGCCAGAAAATGCAGAAACGAGATTCCAAGATTTATTGAAGAAAGGCAAAAAATGTGATTCACTTATAAGCAACCTATAAGTGAAAAAGAAACAAAAAATACAAAAGACGGTGATATGTTTCTGTCTTGCTCTGTACTAAATGAATTAGTCAATGCAGTACACCATGTTTGCATCCCATAAGATGAATACTAATGTGGAATATGTAGTCTCGTAGAGACTTGTAAATGTGATAGTGATATTGTATAATGCATGTGAAGGTTGGTAATTACAATACTTGGTACGTGTGAGTATAAATGGAAACTTGTGCTCGGGTACATATGCAGATGAGTGGAGCCTTTGATGCAACAAAGTTGACTGAGTGCCAGATTAGAAGCTCAGATTGGATGGAAAGGCGAACTTAAGTTTTCTAATCTGGATTAAATTCTAACTTTAAGTTCAAATTAACTGGTACAAATGAAGCTTGTACAACGTCGCTGGCACCTTATGAGAAATCAAAGCTTCTAAGTTCAAATTAAAAAAAATGAAAATGTCCAGAGATGAGTAATGCCACTGTCTTAATGTCTTGTGGTTTTACAGGTAAATGCTAGCAGGGCATCTGGCTACTATAATCGAGTTCTTGCACCTGGGGACACTTACGAAGGTAATGACAATCTCATTTGATATATCTGTCATTTGGTGCTTTAAATTCTACTTAGAAAAAGTTTGAACAGATTTTGCTCATAATGGGACTAAAATTCTATGTAGAAAAGATTGAAAAATGATTGCATGATTGAACTCAGCAGAACCTACTTTTTGTAATTATAGTTTGCAAAGAGCTTAGAAGCTTTTGACTGGAACACTCTATTGGAATCTTTTTTTGAAACATCCCATGAAAATAACGTGTTGTCAGATAATTGGTGCATTTAGTACAAAATATGGATATGAGAGCAAGTATTGAAGTGTTGATATTGATTTCATTTCATCACTATAAAACGGGCACACCAGGGGCACAATGCTGGCAATGCCAACGAAGTTCCAGAAAAGTTATAAAATGCTTCAGAAAAAATGAAAATAGATTTATGGATCCAACAATTGCTAAGTGCACATGTAAATGAAAATCAACCTTAACTAGAATATGTTGGGGAAGTTTTTTTTTTTTTTTGGTGTGTGTGCGCGTGGTGGGGTGTTTATTTTTGAATTGTACGTCACCTAACTATATAAGCAACTGACTAATAAACAGAAATATATGCTTTTGTTGGGTGGGTAGCTACATTTTAATATATAGTTGCATGTTATTGAATGTAAACAAGTAAGAAAAGCATATGCAGCAAGCCATATGGTAGAAATATCAAACTTACTACTAGCAAACTTGATTGGTGATATGAAAAGCCACATCAACTACTCTCTCAGGACACAACAAGGGTTCATCCTTTAACCGTGATGCATGATAATGGTCTTGTCCCAAAGATAAATTGGAACTGTGTGGAGTATGTGGATCTAACTCATCTATGAAGACTTGACAAGTAGGGAGGCAAAATGCTTGGATATTGTAGAAATGAGGAATTGAGTTGTGGTGCTGACCATATTATACAGGAGCAATAAGGAACAGAAAAGTAATATGAAAAATGCTAATGCTCTTACACCCACCTTCAACTTTGAGTATACATGCCAATTATGCTCAGCTTGTAATGTAGACTCCATACAGCCTTGAGAGGCTTCATGAAGACACCTACAATCTGTTGGGCAGGAACATGTGAGGTAGATATCTTGAACAATGGCATCCCAAATAAAATGCTAATCAACTTCATTGTGCTTCATGTGTTTGTGGAGAATTGGATTTCTTATGATCAAAAGTGGCACCTTATTATCAGGAAACATCTCCATGGAAGCCATGCTGGAAACTAAGTGAATGATTCCAAATGATCTCAAGAGCTATCCCCCATTAAAGTACGGTACTCTGTTTTGACTGCTTTGTTGCCCCAAGTAACCGTACTTCCACCATAAAAGTGATCAACGTTCTTTTAAAGAACTGGCATAATCTGCATAAGAGCAGCTTGAGACATCAACGTGGTTGTTTCTCCCAAACACAGTTCCTTTTCCAGATGCATGCATCAATTATCTAGAAACAAGGCAAACAGCTGCCAAATACTAGTGTTTGTGTCCTAATTGTTCTTATTGCATAACTAATATTCATACTCAAAATCTAGGCACATGAGTTTACTAAATATAATAATGTGCACATGCATGTCTTCAAAATCCTTATCCTTGTCGCTTGAAGGAACATTGGGATCTATAGGGATGGTAGATTGCTTTTGCTCCAAAAGATTGGTCCTTGTAAAAATGTCATGGCCTACTTGCATTGAGACATCATAAATTTGAACTTTGCTGTGGGAAACCTTAAAATCTCTAAATATCTGACTTTTCCTAGGTCTTTGGTCACCTATCCAGACCATTGGAGCTCCTTGCTGGCCTTGATAACACCAGCATCATTACCAGCAACAAGAATATCACCCATATAATGGCCAAAATGTCAAATCTGTTTGCAAATGATAATAGAGGAGAGCATTTTGGATGTCAAGTTGATGAATCAGCTGCTTTTTATTCACAGAAGTAGAAATAATAACTTGAATAGAATTGAGGCGAGCTACAAGTGAGATTAATCCTTTTGCCATAAGGCATGCCTTGAGCCCATTAATAATACCGTTTGAAGGGACCTGATGGGATGGACTATCTACATGAAGCAATATCTGCATCTTGGTTGATCCTCAACAAACTCTACAATGCTCATGCAAGATGGTCATCTTCTCGTCAATTGCATTATTTCAAGTGGAATTTTGAACTGCATCTGATAAATGCCTGGATGCAGTAACATTAGATAAAGGAGCTATAAGCGACTTTATTGAGGGAGAATAAAATTTTGAATGTCCTGAGAAATATCATGCAATTGGTCTCCAAATGTAGACACTGACTATTTATCTTCTTTATGCTGATGGTAATTATGATGAGCAAGAATCTCTGATGCCGCAATGTAGCCATCCAAATGACATTTCTTTGGAAGGTTGACTTTAGAAAGGCCTATGATTCAATTCAGTGGTCTTTCCTTTGGGTGTCTTTGGTTAGGAGGGGTTTCCTGTAGACGTGGATTTGGTGGATGAAGTAGTATGTCATGATTACATCTTTCTCGATCCTTATTAATGGCAACCTAGCTAGGGGTTGGATAGAGCCAAGGAGAGGTGTTTGGCAGGGGTGCGCATTGGCACCGATGCTCTTCGTCCTAGCAGTTGATGCTATGGCGAGGGTGTCGGTGAGAGCCTGTGAGAGGAACCTGATCAGAGGATTCACTTTGGTGGATGGGCTGGGATTTCGGTGCTCCAATATGCAAATTGTTGAGTTTAGGGACTTTCTTTACTATGTATATTACTTTTGGGGTATTTTTATAATTTTCCCAAACCTCTAATATAAAGGAGTGGCTAGGGTTTCTCATTTGGAATAAGACATTTTTTTCTTCTCAACATGGTATTAGAGCAGCAGTCTTAAGCCGATGCTTTGATATCCAACCAAATACTCCACCTAAAGATGATTGAATCACCAATATTGTGGTGATTCAATCAATGATTTGAAGGATGGTGAGGAGCAGCGACAGTGGGAGCACTTCTAGCCCCTTCATCGTCGCCGCTGCCCCTATTTGGCCTCTAGGCTGCTGCCATCGCCCAGCAAGGGGCTGGTGACCCTGTCGGGGGTGTGCAGCAGACCGTCGACGGCGATAGGAAGGCCAGCGGCCTGCTGCATGTACCCAACAGGGTCCCCAACCACCCATCAGGAACTGGCAAACCTGTGGAAGGTCTGTCAATGGTCCCATCGGGTCGTCACCACCCCGGTTTGCGGTCCAATATGCAGTAGTCTCTTCAAGGTTTAGGAAGTCAGTATGTGGTATGCGGTTGGTTGGGTCACCGCATAGTGAGTATGCGAACGAGTATGCGGTTTTGTATTTTTTTATTAAAAAAAAATAAAATCATTAGTTAATTTATTAAATTTTGTATTATATGCAATGTTATCATTATGCAAATGTCTCAAGTAGTATAATTAAAAAATGTAGTTGATACTTCTCTTTGATTACTATATAATCTAGAATATAAAAGATTTGACATCTAGAAACAAGAAAATGTAGATATTAGAATCTAGATGTTCATTTAAACAAACACAAAATAATAGCCAATAATGTTCATCCAAAATAATGCCCCAATACTCAAAAACTAGTTAAGATAAAAAACTGAACACCGAAAATGTTTATCTAAACAAGCACTTAATTAAAAGCTTAAAAGAGTCATTCCAAATCAGATTCATCTTCAAAATCTATGACGGGGATATCATCTTTCTCGCCAGTCTCCGCATTTGATGGAAATTCTTCTTCATCTAAGCTCTGCAATATTGTTGAAGGATGTGCAAGCCTTTGACTCCTGTTCTGCAACTATTCTTTTGCACCACTTGCTTCACCAATCAAGTTCCGTGTCAACCCTATTCCTTCAAACACCTCTTGCTCTCCTTTGTCGCCTTTTAGCCAATCCTTAACATGAGATCTATCCTTTGTGGCTAGGGGATCTTTTTTCTTAAGTTGACGCTCCCGCAACTTGGAATTGAACTTGACATATACCAAATCATTCATTCGTTTATGTTCAAGTTTGTTCCTTTTTCTTGCGTGGACCTGCATTTTGTTTATTTATTAAATAGTGACACCAACCAATACAAAGTGTAATCCAACTATTAATCAATGATGATAATGTTTAACATTATTGCCTCAAAAGAACTTCAATTCCTTTCACACCCAGATGAAGGTGATGTCAACTTTGGGATTTCCAAAGCCATCTCTTTCAGATGTGTCTCCAACCAATATAATGACCACCAATTAGCTGCATCATATAATTAACTTAATAAATTAACCATACATGAGTTGCTTTCTTGTAAGTCATAAATGAACAAATTTTAATGAGCAGTGAATACCTGCATTGAAGTCATCATCATTTGTAAGTCTTTGTCTCACAGCAAGTGTTTTACCAAATAAGCCCCCACTCTTTTTATAATTATTCAACTCCTTGTGATGAGATCTTGAATTTCAATATCAGGATAGAAACTTTTCATGCACTCCAAGAAGTCATTCATCACAGTACCTTCCTTAATCATATCTTTATCTTAATAATAGTAATACAGATTGAGATAGTAGGCAGCTAGGTGAAGGGGAGAATCAAGCCTCCCTTTCGATTTTGAAACAATGGCATCAATGAATGGCTTGTATTGTACTTCAATGTCTTTAAATATGATCTTTATCTCTTTCTTAGCATCCTCAAGTCCACCATATACAAAACCCATTGAAGGCTTCCGATCCCTATCAACAATGCGCAAAAGATGAACCAAGGGAGAGAAGACCTTCAAGGTCAAAGTCACTTGCTGCCACCAAGTAACGCTGTAAACAGTAGATGCAACCCTCTCACCTCTTGTTTTGGACCACTTGCAAGCTCTCCACTCTTCGGAAGAAAACATCAATCTCAGCTTTTCCTTTTTATCCATAACACCTTGTAAAGTGAGAAAAGTTGTTGCAAATCTTGTTTGACCAGGTCTGACAATGTCCTTGTGTGAATTGTCTCATCATGTTTAATGTTTTTTCATGACTGTAAATGAAGGTTGTCAATTCTTTTGCCTTAGCAACAGTATTCTTCACCTTTGATTCTTTACTAATTTCTTCAAGCATTAAATCAATTCAATGAGCGGCACATGACGACCAATATATACTAGGATATTTGGTCTTGAGTAGTCTTCCTGCTGTTAAATTTGCTGAGGCATTGTCTGTGACAACTTGAATCACATTATTGGGTCCAACTTACTCAACACATCAACCAAAGAGTAAATATACTCTGCAGTATGTGATTTGGCAGATGCATCCACGGACTTTAGGAAACTTGTGCTTAGCTCACAATTCACACAGAAATTCATGATGCTTCTACCCCTTATCTCTGTCCATGCATCTGCCATAATTGTGCATCCATCTATCTTCCATGACTCCCTATGACTTTCTAGATTTTTCTTGGTATCATTTACTTCATCTTGCAATAATGTCACTGTGGGCTCATAATAAGGGGGTTTATATCCCCTACCATATTACCTAATTATTTCACACATACGAAGGAAAGTCGGGTGGGTTACTACATTGAAAGAGATGTTACAGTCATAAAAAAGCTTCATTACAAACTTGTTGACCTGTGCTTTCTCTTCCTTGGCAAATGCATCTTTGATTGTGGTTTGATGCATACCACAATCCTCAGTGGTTTCTGACATTCGTAGCCTTTTACCATCCCTCTCAATATCAATTGAGGGTGTTCAGTTTGTTTTAATGACCACTTCATCTCGTATTTCTTGAATAGTTGTAGCTTTGTCTTGTTTCTTCTTTGACGCTTGCCGCAAATAATCCTTTATAAGCTTTTGAACTTCAGGGTCTGATTTTGGACAGGGTGCGACATTTCTTTTGATATGGGCAAGATGTTGCTTCATTCTATTTATCCCCCCTTCACCACCTTGCCACAAAGTCGATATGTGACTTGAAGATAAGCATATTTCCAACTTGGATCATTAGATCCTTATGGAACATAAAATGACATACTTGGGGTGGATGCATTATCAGAAATTGGTTGACATGGTGAATCAACCATTGATATATCAAAATAAGACCAAATAAAAAATAAACCCTAAAGCTTAGATCTTAAAATGCAGATCAAATAAAAAATAAAAAATATATGACATCAACATGAAATATGACATCAACAGGAATAAGGTATAACTCTCCTTGTCTTCCTATTAAAATTAATTCTTTGATGAACAAATTAGCACTAGGAAATATGACATCAACATGATATATAAGCTCTAATCAGAACTGAGACGGATAAACCAAGTGGATGTTGCCATGCTTCATGCGAAAATTGGCATCTATGTGGCTCCAGGACTTGGATAACATACATATGAAATAAGAGATACAACAGCTGACCAATGCGTTTTACAATTATATTGTAACAAGTGCCTCAGGATTGTTCTAGCAGGTTTTCGAGGTACATATTTAAGTATCTCCTTGTGGACAATACGTCTAGCCGCTTCTCGCTTGGTTCGTATTTTCCATTTCGAAATTGATATCGATGGATACCCTAAAATTCAGACCCCACGGTGAGATTTTGGTATGTTTTTTTTAGGAGACATAGAGTTACCCAAAACATCTTTCCCATATAGCGTTACACGACAAAACATTTTCAAAAATCAGAGAGAGGGGAGTGATAGTGTTACCCAAAACAACTAGTGTAGCCTTCAACGCTCCCCAACTGGTGCAGCCTTCAACGCGATGGCCAAGGAGAGTTGGAGAGGGCGATGGCAGGCGATGGAGAGGTGATGGCAGGCGATGGCAGCAAGAAGGCGATGGTAGCAAGAAGGCGATGGAGAGGCGATGGGTTTATTCTTCGATGGGTTTAGGGCAACAACGAGGGATTTGCGATTGTATCAGGGTGGGATTTACGGGAGATGTTGGGCGATGGGTCATTTTGGGATTATTTGGGGGAAATTTTATTTGGGTATCTAAGATGTTTGATTTGTAAGTGGGCTTTTTTTACATGGGACCCTAAAGTTATTTTTTTCGTGTGTTTTTTTCGAGAAGACCCCATTGGTGGATCTATCTCAAAAGCGGGTGACTACTTGGTGAGTAAACGCCTATACGGTTCGATTACTCGCCCAGACCCGCTTATAGCATCGCATTGCATTACACGGTCCGGGGAGGGTTTTGCATACGACTATGCGACCGCCTACTTAGCCTAAGCGGCTGACTTCCTGAACACAGAGTCTCTTGCGTGATAAATTGTATATCATGCTTCCTAGGTGTGGTGATGGGCCTTCTCTCACCATTGGTGACAATGTTTGCTTCCTCAAGCGTGATGAGTCCTCTTGTATGCCAAAGATGGGAGCCGTACACCAAGAAGTTTTGTTTCAGACTTTAAAGGGTTTGCGTTTACAACCCAAGGAGACATGAAGAAGAGAACCAGAGGAAGGTGGATAATCAACTCTGGGGCTTCTATCCACCTTACAGGAGATGTGGAACGTTTGATGGATCCCAAAACTCTGTGTGGGATCAAGGATGTTAGGGTGGCTAATGGAGCTACATCGCCCATCACAGTTGCAGGGCGTGTACATGCCTCCTCGATGATGTAGATAGGAGATGTTCTCTGTGTTCCAAAGTTCTCGATGAATCTATTGTCTGTGAGTTGCATTTGTAGAGATCTTAGGTGCCGTGTTGTGTTTGACAAGGGCCATTGCAATTTCTAGGATAAACAAACATGAGATATTATAGGTGGGGGTATAGGGTGAGATAGACTCTATTACCTTGACACACCCACTTTATTTGCAGGAGCAGCGCCCATAGCATGTTACCCATGGTTATGGCATAGGAGACTTGGGCACCCTTCGCTCAAGAAGATAAGATAGATATATCCCAGTTTGCCAGATTCTTTGACGTTACAGTGCGAGGATTGTTAGCTTGGGAAACACCACAGGAGTACCTATCCACAGAGGGATGCTGAAGTGAGTACTGTTTCCTTTTCCCTAGTACACTATGATGTGTGGGGGCCATCCAGAGCGTCGAGAGGACATCGATATTTCACTGTGATTGTGGATGATTATAGCTGCCTCGCTTGGATTTTCTTGATGAAGACTTATGCTGAGATTCCCTAGGTTATTCAGCAGTTCTTAGTAGAGGTTTAGACTCGGTATGATGGTACAATTTGAGTTTTTCACAGTGATAATGCCTTGGAATTTATGCAGCGAGATATACAGAGTGTCTTATCTTTTCGAGGCATTATTCACCAGACGTCGTGTGCTCACACATCCCAGTAAAATGGTGTGGTTGAGTGCAAGCTTCGACATCTTCTGAACATTGCTAGGACCCTGATGATCCATATGAAGGTTCCTAAGCAATTCTGGGGAGATGCCACACTCGCTGCAACCTACCTGATTAATCGGGTACCTTCGTCAATTCTTCGAGGACAGATTCCTTTTTAGGTGATTCATCTAGATTGTAATAGGCCCTTTGCTTTACCCCTAATAGTGTTTGGATGTACTTGTTTTGTCTAGGCATATGGTAATCAGGACATTCTCTCCTAGGACAGTTAAATGTGTCTTTCTTGGGTACTCCACAACCTAGAGAGGGTACGGATGTTATGACCTGAGTCGTAGGAGATATGTTGTCATTGCAGATGTTACCTTCTTTGAGAAGATTCCTTACTTCTCAGAGGAGGGAACGCTTATATAGGCTATCCTGGAGGAGACTCAGGTTTACCATTGAAGGCTACACACTTGTTTTGATTTTGCAGATGAGAGTAGCTCGGACATAGAGATAGTTACCTCTGAGGAGACCCAGTAGAGCGTGCACACTCCATTCTTTCTCTTAGTACACAGGTGTTGCTCACCTTGAGGAAGGTGTTTGGCAGTTTGCATTTGCTATTACTGCTTCTGCTATTCCTAGGGATTTTGCTCAGGCTTCTCGTGATCCTAGGTGGCAGGCTGCGATGGACGAGGAGATACAGGCCTTACAGTCACGATAGACTTAGGAGCTAGTACGTCTTGATGATGCTACTGTGGTGGATTGTAGATGGGTCTACACTATCAAGTATAGACCTAATGGGGCAGTGGATAGGTATAAAGCCAGACTTGTTGCCAAAGGCTTTACTCAGACATATGGAGTAGGTTATTTTGAGACCTTTTCTCCTGTAGCTCGTATTATGTCTGTCAGGATCATCATTTCTGTTGCTGTGATTAGGAAATGGCCTCTACATCAGCTTGATATTAAAAATGCTTTCTTGTCTGATGATTTATTTAAGGAGGTGTACATGAGACAGCTATCAGGTTACAGCAATCAGGGGGAGCATGCTTGTCGTTTAAGAAAGGCAATATATGGGCTGAAGCAGAGTCCTCGTGCATGGGTTGAGATGCTTGGTATAGAGATTGGGAAGATTGGGTTCCAACGCTCTACTTTTGATCACTTTGTCTTCAATAGGAAGATTGAGTATGGGGGGCATACCTGTGTTGTTATCTTAGCTGTATATGTAGATGATATGATTCTTACTGGTGATGATGAGGATGGGATTGCCCAGACCAAGTCCTTCTTGCAGTCTACCTTTGTTACCAATGACTTGGGAGAGTTCAAATATTTTCTGGGGATTGAGGCAATACAACATGGGTCAGGTTTGTTCTTATCACAGAAACAGTATACATTTTAGATTCTTCAGGAGGCAGGTTCGCTTGGGATTAAACCTTTTGGTATACATGTGGAACCACCTCCTGCACGCCCTTCTAATGAGGAGGATCCATTGTATGTGGACGTTACTTGTCACCGTAGTATAGTGGGTTGCTTACTCTATCTTACTATCACAAGGCCTGATATTAGTTTTGCTGTGAGTAGAGCTAGCTAGCACATGCTGGCTTCACGTTATAGCCACTGGCATGAGGTGTGCCTCATCCTGAGGTACCTTAAGGGATCACCAGGTAGAGGGCTCTATTACAGAGATGGTGGTAGCCTAGACATACTTGCTTACTTTGTTGCAGATTACGTTTGGTCCGTGGATGATTGATACTCTACTTCAGGTTTTGTAGTCTATCTTGGGGGGAATCTTGTCTCCTAGAGGAGCAAGAAGTAGAGTGTTGTGGCTCGTTCGAGTCCTGAGGTGAAGTATAGAGCCATGGCACATGCTGCTTGTGTGGTTATGTGGATTGTTTCCTTCTTGCAGGATCTTGGTGTCCAGACTACTCTACCTGTTTCACTTCTTTGTGATAATAAATCTGCCACTTATATTGCCTCGAATTTAGTCTTTCATGAGAGGACCAAGCATATCGAGGTTGATTGCCCTTTTGTTTGTGATGTTATTCTTAGTGGCAAGATTAGTACCCCGTATGTCTCCTTAGAGCTTCAGTTGGCTGATATATTTACCAATGCTCTAAAAAGAAGCCTCTTGACTTCTTGTGCGACAAGTTGGGTCTTGTAGATATCTACGCCCCAACTTGAGGAGTGTTGAGCCTAGGAACTTTCTGTACTATTTATATTACTTTTGGGGTATCTTTGTAATTTTCCCAAACCTCTCTAATATAAAAGAGAGGCTAGGGTTTCTCATTTGGAATATGACATTCTTTTCTTCTTAACATGACTAATACGCTTTTCTTTGTGGAGGGCGATTTGACGGAGGCGAGGAGGATGCACATTCTGTTGGAGTTGTTTGGGGTGGTGTCCGAGCTGCAGATTAATTTTTCCAAGTCAACTTTTCTCCTCTTCAATTTATCGAATGTGGAGGTTAACGGATGTAGTGCGGTTCTGGGCACTCAGATAGGAGCCGTTCCTTTTTCATATTTGGGCCTCCCCTTGTCAGATAAGAAGATCTCCTTGCAGGATTGGTCTTCCCTATTGGAGAGGATGGGAGGTTGGCGAGGTGGGCCTCTAGGATTCTATCTAGAGGGGGTAGGCTAGTGATTCTCAAAGCAGTGTTATCATCCATGCCATCCTACTTTCTCTCGGTGCTGAAGATGCTGAAACAGGTGGAGAAGAAATGTCTGTGCCTAATGAGGGATTTCTTTTGGTCCAACCATCATGTTGAAGGGAAGGGGGCAAAGTTGGTGGCTTGGGAGGACGTTTGTAGGCCGATGAAGGAGGGTGGGCTGGGTATTAAGGAGGTAGGGAGGATGAATGAGAGTTTCTTGACTAAATGGATTGCTAGGCTGCTTGGGAATGAGGAGAGTCTGGTGGGGAAAGTCTTTTAGACTTGCTACGGTAACCCCTTGAGTTGGGACTTGCTGCTGTCTTTGCCGTGTAGCGCTTCTCACTTTCTTAGGGGCCTTTCGACGGTGGCCCCTAAGGTGTGGAGCTTTTTCTCGCCGGTGCTTTGTTCTGGGAGATTGTTTAGGTTTTGACTGGATGACTGGACTGGGCAGGGAAGGCTACGTGATCGCTTCCCCGGGCTTTTTGTGTTGGCCATGGATAGGAGAGTCAGAGTAGCAGAGGTTTAGGAGGACTGTTGGTGCCCCTCGTTCGTAGGTAATTTGTCAGATCAGAGGATTGGGGATCTTCAGTGGCTGCTGCTGGAGCTGGAGGGCTTTCGATTGGAGGATGGGGAGGATGCCTTTTGTTGGGAGGAAGGGGATTTCTCGGTTTGGAGTGTGCATAGAAGGTTGGGAAGTGCAGGTGCCTTGGATGACCTTGATCTCATTCGGGATTGCAATCGCATCTGGTTGGCAGCTTGCGCCTTGAAGGTAAAGATTTTCGTTTGGTTGCTGAGGAGGTCTAGACTCATGACGAGGAAATGGAGAGGTAGATGGGCTCCCGATGTTGAGGTGCGGTGCCCCCTTTGTCTTGGCGAAGAGGTGGATGTGGATCATATCATTTTCCATTGTCCTTTTGCTTGTTAGATCTGGAGATGTTTTGGGGCGAGATGGTGGATGCATTCCACCTTTCATGACTTTTGATGTGGGGGGAGGGGTGGGGGTTAGATTGTCTCCAAATTGAAGAAGGAAATGCTGAGGTTGTTGGTGGTGTTGTGGGGCATATGGTTGGGGAGAAATGGGGTTATCTTTTAAGGGGTAGCAACCCTATGTTGAGAACTTTATTGAGTTCATTTCTTCGTTGAGTGCTATGTGGAACTTTAACTTGTAATTTGGCTGTCGGCCTCTTTTTTAATTAGTTAATATACCTTTGGGTGGTTATCATACGGATAACTGTCCTTTCTCTTTTCAAAAAATATTGTGATGTGTGTGTCAAGGGGTTGAGCATCTTCAGAGGGAACATCTAGGAACCATAAAGGACACACTTCTTGCAACCTGTTATGCGAAATGTACACCTACGAAGGATGATTTGAGGCAACAATCTCTTGTTCTTTAGCTTTACCCTCTTCAGGAAAATAGGATGTATTTGAAGTGCATCTTCGAAGAAGAGATTTAGTTAAAAACATAAGTAATATACGGTTACTGGAGGTCTGCTTCATTTTGACCATAAAAAGAGCAAATTACATAAGATTTATCCAACAGTTGAACAAAGAGGCCGCCTCTCTAAAAACATAAATAATTGACTTTGATTCTCTTTGTCTGCTTTCTTTATGAAATTACAGAGCTTGGTACTTGATAAGACAGTTCTTCACAGACTAACATGTGATTTTGATATTTCAATCATCTTAATACCACATAGATATACTGCAACCAGGAGGCTGGCAAAGTGAGATGAGCTTTGTGGATCTTTCACAAGTTCCTCATGCTACTAGGGATTCACATAGAAAGAACCTCCAATCTAGCAGACAAACTTGTTGGCTTTTGGGGCTCTAATTAAGTTGTCATTGATTAGTTCCTCTAGCTTCCAAAAGAGATTGGAATTGCTTGGGTTAATTTGGTGGAAGAGAGAAGGTGAAGCGTAGTGAAAGGGGAGGCACTTGTGTTATCGATGCAGAGGTAGTGTTGTCTTGCTTGAGTTGAAGAAGTGTCGATATTTTTGATGAACAGAAAAATTGCTAGAGGTCCTCTAATAATGAATATGGCTTGGAGTTCATATCTCAAAAGAACTAGATATAGCCAGACTAATCCTGCCAAAATTCTTAGCCTTTTATGGAGGCAGAGTAGGGTAGAGATTGCAATTGGTGATACAACAGGAGAATCACAAAAGAGAGGTGGACTTGAGGTAGAAATCGCGTTAGCTATGGCTGAAGGAGGGGGATTCCAACACTTATTTCTTTCATATGGCAACTAGTGCAAGGAGGAGGTCTAACCACATTGACTCCTTGTGGGTTAAGGAGGTTATTTTCGAAAGGGGATAGATTGCTAAGGCCCTTAGGCGGCACTATCATGATTTCTCTAGGATGTGGTTGCTTGGAAGGTAGCTTGTGGCATCCTCCTACTTACCTGCATTGGACAACTCCATGCAGAGAGATTTATTGAGGGACATCTTTGAGGATGAGGTTGTGACGACTATTTGTGGGCTTAAGGCCAAGGGTTTACCTAGATGGATTCCAATTCCTTTTCTATAGGGAGTCATGGGAGGTTATTAAAGATGACTTTATGACCATGATTCACGAGTTCTTGGTGGACAACCATGGCTTCGAGAGGCTAAACAAGTTCTACTTCTTATTGCCAAAGAGGTTGGGCGTAAAGGAGATTGATGACTACCGCCCAATTGCCTTATCTAATGCAACTTATTTCATTGTAGGGAAGGTTCTTGGGAATAGGCTTAGAACTGTGCTCCCCATTATAATCAGTCAAGTGCAATCTGCATTTATACATGGACGGTCTTTATAGGAATCCTTCATTTTGGCTGAGATGGTTGTTGCCTGGAAGAGATCTAAGTTTTCTATGGATGGTGGATTTTTCTAAGGCATATGATTTTGGTTGTAGTTATAGGAGATTATGAGAAGAGGATTCCTGGAGAGGTGGGTTCAATGGATGTATAACCACAACTTCCTTCTTGGTTCTTGTAAATTATAGGCCAGATGGGTCTTGGACATAGCAGTAGCTTGGAGTTAGACAGGGTTGTCCCTTAGTCCCCTTGCTCTTTATTCTTACAGTAGATACTCTAGCAGGTATGGCTTTTAAGGCATGTAATGGGGTTTGCTCTTAGGCTTCCCCCTATATGGGGATGGATCACTATCAATGCCCATTTTGCAGTATGCAGATGATACTCTAATTTTTATTAAAGGAGGGAGTCAGGTGGAGGAGAATCTAGCAATGCTAGTGAGGATTTTTGGGGAGATCTCCAGCTTGGTGGTCAACCACCTTAAGTAACTTTCGTGCCATTTAATATGAATAAGGGATTTGATGTATATGCTATTGAAACCTTTCAAAATTACTTATTTGTCATTGACTTTACTATATTGTTGGTTCTGCTATTGAACAAGTCACGCCATTTTTATATTTGCCATTTCGTTAGTTATAGCTGTTAAACTTAACGATTTTAGATTGAAATATAATAAAAATTTATTTTGTGGACCTTAAAAAATAATTTTATTTTATTTTTTATTTTCAATCCCTTGCATACCCGACACCCGCCCTTTTCTTCCTCCCTACTTGACCTTCCTTCCTGCATCCTCCCTACTTTGACCACCTCCACTACCCCCTTTCTTTAACCACCTCTTATGGCCTTCTCGCCACGTCTCCTCCATCATCCACCATGCCCGCGTTGAGTTCCTCCTCCCTATGTCAACCCACCACACCAGCCTTGACCTCTCCACGCAACTCATCACAAGCCCACCACCATCCAGCAAACCAACGCTAATAGCATGGATGGGAGAAAGAGAGTGGGGGCGATAAAGGAGGTCGTGAGGGAGAAGAAAGAGGGGTCGGTGGTGGCTATTGCCATGTGGAGGAGAAACTGGTGACGTACAAGCACCGATCGTAAGAGCTAAGTTGACTAGGTTGTTGGCATGGAAGTGGGGAGTAGTTTCGTGGTTGTGGAGGAGAGTGTGGAGGTCTTGTGTATCTGACGACGAGGTCGGTGGTGGTTGTTGGGTTCACGGTGAAGGTGGAGATGGGAGAAGAAGAGAGGTGAGGGAAGGAAAGAAGATCAGGGAAGAGGAATGGTATAAGAGGAGGTCAGGAGGGGAAAAGAAGAGGAGAGGGAGGCCATGAGGAGGAGGAAGAGGTCGTGAGGGGAGGTGGTCAGAGGAGTGTGGAGGAGGCTGTGAGGAGTGGGAAGGAAGAGGTTGTGAGGAGGAGGAAGAGGAGGTGGTCGGAGGAGAAGGTGGTGGTTGTGAGGAGGTGGTCAGAGGAGCGGGGAGGAGGCCATGAGGAGGTGGTTAGAGGTGTGGGGAGGAGGCCATGAGGAGGTGGTCGGAGGAGGTCGTGAGGAGTGGGGAGGAAGAGGAGGTCGTGAGAGGAGGGGGTTGACAATAGGGGGTAGACGAGGTTGTAATGACTTGAGTCTAAACCCAAGTCTAATAGAGAAAAACTGGCCTTGACAACTTGTTGGGTATGGGTCCCATAAACCCAAACAATCACCTAAACTGCTTAAGCCTAAGTTATCAAATAGTAATTCTCAATTTTCATATTCCACTGCTCACTTTCATGTGTTTACGATGTGGGACTATCTTTCAGGGTGTTACAACTTCCCTCACTTGAAATCCTGACATTCTTGTAAGGGTTCGATACTCTCAGTAGTAGTGGCGGCTCTGCCTCATGACGCACTCTTTGGTTGTCCCAAGGGCAGCCCTTTCCTCCTATTAAAGGAGTTTTGCTTTGATACCATTTGTAATGACTCGAGTCTAGATCCTAATTTAATTGAGAAAAATTGACCTTGGCAACTTGTTGGGTATGTGTCCTATAAACCCAAATAACCACTTAAAATGCTTAAGCCCAAGTTATCAAGTAGTAATTCTCAATCCTTATATCCCACTACTTACTTTCATGAGATTACGATACGGGACTATCTTTAGGGTGTTGCAGGTGGTCAAGGTGAGGAGAAAGGGAGGTTGAGTGGGGAAAGGGGGGGGGGGTTGAAAATAAAAAAATAAATTTCAAGGACAAAAAAATAAAATTTTATTATATTTCAATCCAAAATCGTTAAATTTAACGGTTACGACTAATGAAGTGACAAATACGAAAATGATATGACTTTTTAAATGGCAAAACCAACAATATAGTGAAGTCAATGGCAAGTAATTTTGAATGATTTTAATGACATGTATGTAAAAATCCTTATGAATATTGAGGTGGAAGAGTGTTCTTAGTTGCTATGTACTGTCACAAGTCACCTGCCTTTCACTTAGAGGAGTTAGGACTCCCTCTAAAGGGTAAGCGGCTAGCCACGGTTGATTGGGTACTGTTGATGGAGAGGATAGGGAAGAGGCTCAGTGCTTGGACTAGGAGGTTGCTCTCTAGAGGGGACATGCTACTGTTTCTGAAGGTCGTCCTCTCTGCCATACCCACCTCTTATCTTTCTAGTTTCAAACCGTTGAAGGTCTTTCAAAAGTTGGAGATCATGAGGAAGCGATTTTTTTGGAAGGGGCCTGATCATGTTGGGAGTTTCCTTCAGTTGGTTCCTTGGGATGATGTGAGCAAGTCCAAGAAGGATGGCAGCTTTGGTGGCTTGCACTTCAGTGACATTTGTGATGTGTTGCTGACAAAGTGGGTGATGAAGCTGTTTCAGAATAGGGATACTCTTTGGCATCGTCTTCTGAAGGACTCCTATGGTCCTTTAAATATGTCATAGAGGGTGGTTGTGTCTCGTAGAGCTTCGGTGTTTTGGGGATCTTTGATATCAGTTTTGCAGAGAGTTGCTTCTTTCTTTCATCCGGTTTTGGGAGATGGGAGATCCTTCAGTTTTTGGGAGGATGATTGGTTGGAAAATGGATGTTTTGTAGATATTATGCCCAGGCTGACGGGAGATAAGTTTTGTTCGGTATCGAATGCTTGGGACCATGCTTCTGCCTCTTGCTCTCCCACTTTTGGAGGCGGGCTGTCTGATGATCTTGTCCAAGATTTGCAGCTCTTACTCTCCATGGTTCAAAGAAGTTGGCTAGTGATGACTTCTCTTGATTGCTTAGAGTGCAATGGGGGATCCTTTTAATAAAAAGGCTTATACTTGGCTGTGGGCAAGTGATGGGAGTAACAATGAAGTTGTGGGCGATGGCCGCTTCTTTCGGAAGATGAAGATCCCCCCTGAAACTCAAAGTTTTCCTATGGATGCTCCAGAGAAGTCGGTTGGTTACTAAGAAGTTCAGGAGTCACTGGATGACAGATGTGGATATGGTTTGTGGCCTTTGCGGTGGAGGTGATGAAGATTCACATATCTTTTTTGGACATGTGATTTCGCAAAGAAGATATGGATGGCCTTGGGGCTGTTGGGGGCGGATGTCTCATCTATGGAGGGTTTCTCTTTCAGAAGTGGTAACACTCACGCTTGGATGGTGGCGATTGCAGCTTTGTGGTTCCGTTAGCTCTAGCATAATGCGACGGTTTTCTGGAGGGAGAGGGCATCAATTGAGAATGTTGTAAGGGAGACCCTTCGGTTTTTGGATGCAAAACTCTTTGCTTGTAATATTTTTTTTGGTGGAATGAAGTGGATGGCTACCAATCTCCGGTAGTCATCCTTTTCCTTTTTTTTTTTTATAAAAAAAAACTTAGCCCTTTTACGCCACGTTTTGGGTTCCATATTTAGCTCTAGCATAATGCGACGGTTTTCCGGAGGGAGAGGGCATCAATTGAGAATGTTGTAGGGGAGACCCTTCGGTTTTTGGATGCAAAACTCTTTGCTTGTAATACTTTTTTTGGTGGAATGAAGTGGATGGCTACCAATCTCCGGTAGTCAAACTTGGCCCTTTTACGCCATGTTTTGGGTTCCATATTTGTTATCAATGCATAATAAGTTTACACTTTGTACTTATTAAGTATACGGTATAATAAGAGAAGGTAGCTCTGTGCAGGCTATCTGTTCCTCTTTTTTTTGGAAGGATGGTAATCTGTTCTTTATATGAGCCTTGTTAACTCTACCCATCAGCAAGAGCTTAGGTTGTTTGACTGGTGTCTGGATACGAGTGGAACTGAATAATCCTACTTGCCAATAGATTGCGCTGGCAGAGTAATGAGTGAGGTTGACTTCAGGGATTCAGAAGTTTGTGGGTTGTTTGAGTTGCCTTCATAACAATTTTCAGAAGTGTCAATTGTGTAAGCAGCTATCAAAATTGAAAGTAATGAACGGATAATGGACTCTTGCATTCTATATGTGGCTTTTCCTTTTCCATCAGCCTTCTGTGTACTGGTCAAATGGCTGGTAGCCTCACTTGAGAATCATGGCAAACCCGATACAATCATGGAGTGAACCACTTAGGATGAGACAACTCATTGTATCTTAAATATTGAAAGAGCTGTAAGCTTAGCTTCATCCAGTTTAGATTGGCAACAAGATTGAGCGCTGACTTGCCTTGTGAGCTCGGCCATGTGCAATTCGCATTAGACATCTTAAATTGGATCAGGGCAAACACACCCAATCCATCCTAATCCTTATATTTGGTTTAATCTTCTAGGCGGGTTGCCACCAAGCCAATCCCTATATTTTGTTTAATTATGCAGGAGCTCATGCCATATCGAAAATAACAAGTAGCAAATTTTATCCATGTAAAAGTGGAATCTATGTGGTCCCCATTGTAGTGTTATTATCATTACTATTGCAAGTAATCTCATATCATGAGTTAAAGTTTTTCAGATGCTTGTGTTCTAACCTGGTTTTGCTCTGTGCGTTTTCCACAACAGTTCTAGCGTCAATGCCGGGCTACCAAACCAAAACCACTCACATTGTACTCGAGGAAGACAAGGCACTAAGTGTAGATTTCATCCTCGACCCTGAAGAAAGTTCAGACAAGTTGGCGGTGGATTTCCTGAGAAGGGCTCATTTTGAGATGTGTCTTGCAGCCCTCATTGTTTTGACATTACTGTATCTGTTGTTCAGGAGGAAACTGTTGTTAAGACCCTCCAATCACAGGCTAGCTGTTGGGCCTAAGAGGCCCGTTGTAGTTTAAGCCTTGTCTTTATCATTATTCGATCAACCACGGTAGAACCCAGGCAAATTTCGTAATTGAACGAAAGGATATGTGTAAAGAGAAAACACCATCAATTGTTGTTAATTTATAAAGTAATTGCTCGTTGCCAGACAGCTTATTGCTGAACGTAGATCCAGGGTGCTCCAATGCATAGCACGTGTCGTCTTCGTATGGAGGTTTTGTACCTGATATGTTTGAGTCGTAACCTTTCATCACTACCTGCGTATCTTTCTAGACTTCTACCACGAAAGATTGCTGAATCTTTTACGCTTATTTCTTTCAAATTAAATCCATACAAGTAACCTTTAAGTTAACGGAATTCATTAAAGAAATTGATAATTTTTCCTATTTTGGTTATCTTTATTTGTAAAATATGCCCTTCTTGACTTTCCTTTCCCCACTTGTGACATCCTCGTTTTACCTTGCAGGAGTGACATTTTCCTTTCTAATAAAGCTAGAAAATCATTGTAGGTAGGGATTTTGAAGGCCTTCCATCTCCTCCCTATCCATAAACAGAAGGGTTATTAGCAAGAGACCCACACGATTTGAGTTGCCATAAAACCCCTTATAGCTCAGAAAAAAGAAGAGAAAATCCCTTTGCATCGGACTTCTAAACTAAACCTAAGATATTACCAACCACGGTTTTCTGCCTCTAGGTCAACTTTCTAGGAGTGAGGCCTTCCAAAAGCCAGCCAAGATCTACGTCAACCCTCTCTACCTGTACCATCCAGTGTAAACCTTTGTTTCTTTCTTGAGAAGGATGTGGCATTGAAGCTGATCTTCCAGGTACTTGGATGGGTTGTCTTCCTTGCGTGGTCTTTCAACTTCTACCTTTACGTCTTCCTAAACTATGTGAGAAAAAACATGGTGGCTAAAGATTTTGATGTACTAGTACTGAACATGACGAAGCACATTTCATAAATGATATGTAATCCTCTCCAATGGCCATTTTATATGGAAACAGTAGCACAAGAAGTATGGATTAGATGAACCTTCCTATGGCTGCAGATGCCTTTCCCAACAACATTCCATTTCATTAGCAGAGCTCACATTGCACCAAGTATTCATCGCTGATGGCAGGAACAAGACACTCGTCCAGGGCTGCCATTGGAATTAGTCCGTTGCTTGGATTGCTGCTTTTCTGCCTTACTGTGACCTGAGCAATTCTATATTCAACATCATGCAACTCATCATGACTGCAACGTGTTGCATTTACGTTAATTTTAGGCACGCTGGTGGAGCATCAATGGGAATTTGTTTGCTCAATGTGATTGGGGAGGAATCTTCAATTTCATGCAGATGGGAATGCAATCTATAGATCAAGATGATATATGTGCGAATTTCTACGGCAGTATAGGGAAGATCTTGTTTCCTTGGAGGTGGTCTTCCTCGGCATTCTCATCGTAGCCCAACATTGTTTGCTTTGCCCTTCTGAGAAAAACGGAGAAATATCTAGACATTAAGGAAGGCCGACATTGCATCATTGCTACCATCATCCTTTACGTATCGTGTGAAGTCGAGAGAGCTCACTTATTCATCCAAATATCTTCACGTAATCATCCAAATATCCATTCACCCTTGCCTTGATGCAACTAAATAAAAGGGCATTATTAGCTCTAGTTCAACTGCATTCAGTAGCGTATCGGGGGAGGCCAAGCAGATTAGGGGAAGGAGGTTGGGGAGGAGGGAAACGTGGAGAAGGAAGGAGGAAAAGGGTGTGATGGAAAGCATGGAATTTTTTCTTTGTTAAAAAATAGGGAAACATAGATACTGATGTAAAAAGTAACGTAGAAAAATTTGTGGATGTTATTTTCGTACTTAACACAACATTGAGAATATGGATTTACTTGAGAATTAATATTTAATATAAAAAAATAAAAAACGTAAGATTTAAGTTGTTTACATCGATATTAAAGTGATTTGTTAATTTCAACAGTAATAGATCCCATCATGTATTAATAATTTTTTTGCCAAAAAAGAGGGACAAGAGTTGATATCACGTTTACACTTTTACGCGTCTAACTTTTACGTCAACATTTACATTTCTTAGTCCACATCCTTTTCTTTTTTTGAATAGGAGTATAGAAAAAATTTTAAGAGCATAATCAAAATTTTTCTATTTTTAACATTTTTTAAGCACCTTCCATAAAATTTAATGAAGTAGGGGTGTATGATTATAAAAAAGTAACCTTAGAATATATACACAAATATCAAATATATAAAGATATATACGTTCTATTAAAAGTTTGCATATATATATATATATATATAAACCCTTCCCCCGCAAACCAAAAAAAAAAAAAAGGACAGCAATACTTGGAATTCGCATAGATGGTGCAAAGTAGACTCATCCAACAATACAATTGTTACAATTTGAATAGCGTAGGCATCTTCAAACTAACATCTTCTTCACTTGCGTAATATACGTCATTGTACCTGCGCATGATGTGAAGATCGTTTACAGCGTGAACTTGCATGAAAAATAGTTCCATGCAACCAAAATTACTGGGGCAAATAAAGCATTGTAAGAACTACGAAACAATTAGAGTTTTTGGATCCTATCTAGAGATCGCACGATGCTAATAACAAAACTCTTATTGCAAAAGTATGAAAGTAGTAGTACAAGAACAAAGGCACGGTAGAAAGTTGCTAATGGATTGAGAAAGCAAGATATGAACACCAGCTAGCCCAGGCAGGTTAACTGGACTGCTTGGCAACCGCAGAAGTTGCTTCTACATCTTTTTTTCGCGAATCCAGGATGCTTTGACAGGTAACTACCTTGCCAAGCTCGAACTGTTCAAGGGAGGAAAAAAAAAAAAAAAAAAGTAAACATGAGGAGGAGGACGAGAAGAGCATCATAATTCCATTATCAGACCTTAATTTCTCCAACTGCATCAACCTCTTTCTGCATCCGCATGACTTCTTCGTATGCAGCCCGCTCGGCTTCTTTCAGCTCTGCTAACTGCATGTGATATTGGAGAAATAAGCATCCACGAAAAAAGGAAGAAGTAGTTTTTACTTCTTTTCCCCCCTTGCGAGAGGAGAAGAGGGGCAAGGACCATGTAGAATTGGAACATTCCAACCATTTTCCGAAAGGGTATGCAGATGGAAGAAGTTAAAGAATCTTTCCCATGTTCAGGTATGCAGATCAATAGGATCAATGTGCATTCAGAAGAAGCCAGCGGGAGATGCACAAGGACTGGAAGCAAACTAGATAGTAATGTCTGTGTTTACCAGAGAACGACAAATCTGGTCGTACTTAGATTTCTCACTGTCAGCATGCTTCTGAATCTTACCTATATACATAAACAGTTACAAGTAGAGAGTAAGAAAATGCCAAAGTATAAGTGGAACGATGTAAACATTCCAAACTTCCAAATGGAATACCGTTAGGTGGAGAAAAACCAAAACCATGTTAGATCTTCCGCACATGGGGAACCCATTTTAAACATTTGTAAGCACCCATTTACACATACAATTATTTTGTATTCGACACTGGAACAGAACAATGGGGAAGGGACATATACAAATATAACAATTAAAGAGAATCAATTTTCGTAGTACCTCTACACCCTCCATCTTTCTGGCCCATCTGTTCAAGCATTTGAGTTGGATGCCAGTTATCTAGTGACTTGTGGCTGCAAGATCTTGCAGTGGCTTGATCGCTGGGGCATAAAAATAGCCATCTAGCTGCTATAAATTAACTTATACAACTACAATGTGATATGTAAACTACGTGGGCGTGATGCTCAAACAAACAAAAGAAATTAGCAGCCAAATTGCAGCAAAGCCGCCCATGCAACTGATCCCAAGTCCATCTACTCTCTTTGTTCTCACTCTCTTAACACAAATGAAAAAACAGATTGAACCATAAGTGATAAGGTGTGATCGATTTTTTACTTATGTTCTGCACTTCAGATGTATAGATCTAGTTAACCCAATTTTAGATCTTTGCAGCCAAGAAGATGGTGCACAATGGAAACTTTGGTGTACTTCTATATTGTGATGCAGATTGTAGAAACAGAGTTTTGCGGGATGTTGATGATCTTAATTCTGAACAAGTTCAAAAATAAATTCCATATGATAAACTAGCATCAGATATCAGGGATGAGGCCAGGAAAAAATTCAATGGAGGGCACAAAATAGAACATAAGTACTGTATTACCGATAGCTACGAAACGATGGTTTATTTCAATTAACTTATTCCATTTGTCAGGAAAGGTTTAACAATTGCAATGGAAAACCCTCAGCCATACTATATTTAGGCAATTATGTGGTCGGGGACATATCCCAAAGTCAAAGGGATATAATTTATCTCATTCCATCAAATCAACGTTAACATCTATTAAAATATATCTACTCTCAAACTATTATATTACATCACATCAATATCAATATATATTAAAATATACCACTTTAGCATAATATAATAATTAATATATATTCACGATATTACATCGACCTATCTAACACTCATATCATAATATTAAAATATTACTTCCTAACATCATATCAATATACCGATAATTTTATATCATTATTTATCCTATCTCTCCAACCAAACACTCATCCCAACTTACCCTTCTCTTGTTCTATCCCGAGATGGGGTTATCCCCATCCAAACGCAACGCGAGCTAAGACAAGATGAAAGGATACCATAAAACAAGGTAGACCTGTGGGTTGATAAGTCAAGTGGACATGAAAATAGGGAAAGTGATCAAGACAAGACAAAAAAACAATGCTGTACAAGTATTCCAGCTATGACTGCAAGAATTACATCAGCTCCCTATCAGTTGCAAATCATCAAACCAAGAAACATAAAAGAATTCAAGTTATGAGGTTTATTATTTATTCGGTAATACAGACACAACAATACAAGGCCTGTTAGAGAAGTCAAGGTGTTGAACAACCTAAGCAATCGTTTGTATTTCAGATGAGCTAAATCAGATTCTTGGTCACAAATACAAATTGAAGAGAATTTCCTTCTTCCTTTTTCTATCCTGATTCCAGCTACATTATATTTGAGCAACTTAATCTAAACATCTAACCAATTAAGTTATAAATTAACTGCCTTGGTTAGTGGAAGATACGGTACTACCCATTATTGTCATTTGAAAACAGGTTAAAAAAAAAAATCCTTAACCACAGATTGCACCTTCTTTATCAACAGATTGCACCCTTTTCAAATAAAAGGATCCTTTATGTGAAGTAGAAGGTAGACAATTGGGCTACTCCACTAGGAAAGGGTGACTTAAAAAATCAAAGAACACAAGAATTCCACAGTTAGACAATGGCTGCCTTTGTGTAAATTTTGACCCAAAAAAAAAAGTTTAAAATGCTTGCGTCACCAATCTCACATTCCCCCCCCCCCCCCCCCCCGATGCTTGTTTGGAAAAGGATTGAATCATTAGCCAAAAATCACACACAAAAACCTGGATTTCTCCAAGATATGAGAACCCATGCAATATTAACACTTTGTGTACTACTTGAAAAAAGGGCTCTAGATGATGACTCCAGAGGTGTAACCATTGATCGTGATCCAACATGCAACAAATTATTGGTGCTTTTAGGTGCAAAGCAAACGAGGCCATTCTGCCTCTTGAAATGTCCAGCGAATCCAATAGGTCAAAATACTTGTCCGTTCAATTAGTTGTAGTTGCCTTAATCTAATCACTATAAATGCGAGGCATGATTTCATCCCTAGTCCAATCACGATGGTTCTGAAAAACATCTTCATTCTCAGGACTCGATTCCGGTCGATTTTTGTTTTCCACGTGGAAAAAATCTGGCAAGAACTCGTCAGATTTGTTAAGCCTCTTTTGTACATGCAATTCAACTTAGCAAAACTCTAGAGGTCGGTTTACCTAAGAGGTTAACTTGTGTAGTCTCAACATCTATTTTGGAAGATTAACATTTGTTCGGTCAACACCAATTCTAAGAGATGTTAATAAAACGGAGGTTAATTTCGTAACTCTCTCCCACCTAAATTTCACTTTATAAAAATTGATGTTAACGTCATCGTACAAGTAACATTAATTTCATATTTTTTAACCACGATTTCTTAAGCCTGCAAATAAAATAATCTCTAGGGAATAGCTAACAACAAATGTGCAATCAGTGAGGATCAGAGCTCTCACTCTCACGTGCCTCCTTGCACATATCCACCACCTCCGTCCCGATTGTACCCCTGTACCTCTCCCAATCGATCTCTCGCATTTCCTGCACCACAAAAAAAAAAAAACAACGTCATCAAATTCCCTGAGATCCACCACATAACATAATATACGCATTTATGTTGTAAACATGAACCATCGTCGAACGTAATATGAACATTTGACTGGTGTTTGATTGTTAGGTTAAATATTTAACCAGCTACTTAACTTGACTCCCACTTGTGTTGGTTAAGTGTGATTTAATTCGAGATAAAATTATTCAATCTTCTCTGCGAAATAATTTTAATCCATCAATTATTCGAGTCCTTTCCTATTCCTCTCCCTTGTCCACCAACTCATGGAATCTGTTAGGTTCGAGATTTACCGTGGCAGACTCGTCCTCTTCGAGGGCGCGGCGTAGGTTGTTGAGCTCGCCCGTGACCTTAGCAGCCACGACATCCCAGTCGATCTCCTTCGCTGCTATGGTGGATAGAGAGGCCACTCTTGGGAGAAGGGAGGCCGTCGCCTTCCTTGGAGCGCTACGACTCGCCATCAACATTATCAAATCCTTCTGAGTTCTGAAGTTTGCTTTGTGCTGTTGGTTGTGGGGGTAGATCTCGAGGGGTTTATATGTGTGTGTGTGTGTGTATATATATATATATATATATATGTGCGCGTTGGAGTTTGGTTGTTTGGATTAACCGCCGAGTCAGGACTTTGAAACCGATTTTCGTAGGGGTCTCCAGAGTTTGGGGTGGTGTTTGTTTTGTGGAGTTAGACTTTTATTTTTCATTTTAGATTTCTAATTCGAAAATGTTGGAATTGAATCTCCAATTTTAAGTTTGAAATTATTTATTTATTTTTATTAATTTCACTTGACCTTTCTTTCCAATTAAATTTTTTTATTATATCAACTTATTCAACCAAACAAACATTTGAATCCTTTTGATAAGACAATAAATCTAACTCAAATCACAATCCCTCAATTCCTCCATTTTTGTTATTTCTAATTTTTATTCCTCATAGGAGTCTTTGACAAGATATAGGGTAAATATCTTTGCGATGATTGTTTTGAGCTTTTTCCTTTTGATTTTTTTTTTTATATTTAATTCCTTCATGGAAGAAAAAGATTTCCATTGAACAAAGATAATCCGTGCATAGAAAGGAAAAATCGTTGAAAGAATGAGAAAACAAAAAAATACAAAGCACATGGGAGGGTATGTCTAAGTCCATACTACTCGATATCCAGTATTAGCACCAAAATAATTGAGAGAATGGGCTTGCTCCAATCACATTCCTTGAAGCAATATTGAGAGAAATTTGGGTATGACCTTCCGAGGAAGCTTTACATTCTTTAACTATTCCTCTAGCTACCATTCCAATCGTGTTGTTGTGTTCCAATGATGGCCTTATCAGGGTTAAGAACATTGCTCTTCTTAATTGGATGTGCATTGTTAGAATGATCCAATGCATGTTGGATAGTAAACCTGCTGGTATAAGCTTACGTTTCTTTGACCGCTGATGCAATGAATTGATTTGTACGCCATCGTTGTTCTTATTGCTTCGTCCTCCACTCAAATTGCTATAATTGTTGCCAATGAGTAACCTTCCCTAATCGTTGCGTATATAAGAACAATATAATATGTTACCCTACTGGCAGTGTAATCTAAATTCCTTCGCTTGCACTGCATCGATCAATGTCTTCCGAGGGTTTGTCTTCATTTTTTCATGCAGCAGTTTGCATCTTCCCATCTGGATGGAGTGTAGCATATAGAACATATGAGTTGTATAATTGCAATGCATGCTCATCATACTTGGGAAATTGATCATCATTTGTTGCAATTAGTGTTTAGATTACTCATATCTTGACCCCAAAGCCAACCAAGATGCCAATGTGAAAGAATAACCAAAAAAACAAAAAAATGATGTCTAATTATTTCTTTAATTTACCCACAAAATACACCCCTTAGCATGCATGCCGATTCTTCTTGAAATTTTAGCAAGGGTTGGTAAAGAAGCAACAATTACCCTCCGTACGAAGAGTTTGGTGCATGGAGCCAATCCCTACAAAGAAATCTTAATTCTGTTGACCTTGATGTCCTTAATGGTGTATCTTGATCTTCCTTTGCCAAAATCTTAGTCATCTCAATAACTTTATTCCCTCTCATGTTGATCCTACAACCACAATCATTATTAACTTGGTGACTTTTAGCAATTTTTCCTAGTTTATGCTTCACCTACCTTTTCTATCACGGCAATCTCAGCCTCTCCTCACTTTTCTAGATAGTGTGAAGCGTGAAAATATAAGTATTTAGAATGCTTTAGATTTAATAAAAAAATCTAAAGACCATACAAATTCGTGAGTGCTCAGTAGATGAATATAGTTGTTAGCTAAAAAATGTTGCTAGACTCCTGACATAACTAGGCTAAGCTTAAAACTTGAAACCACAAGACTTACTTGAGGAAATGCTCAAGGATGGACATTGTTTTTTTTTTGCCGAGCAAAAGCTCAAAAGATTCATTACGTAGCCATAGAAACATAAGAAGCAATACATTTAGGAGGGCTGGAGTCACACCAACTCCCTTCCAGCCAAGGTTTTGAAAAACATGAGATGGTCTGAGGCGATTTGCCTTCATTGAGGCAAGGTGTAAGTCTCGAGGCAGTGGAGAAGTAAGCCTTAGGTTTTGGATAAAAAAACATAGAAAATTGATATGATATATACTTGTTAAGTATATATACATACATATACATACTTCTTTGTATACTATACATACATATATAATGGTATATATTGTTGGTGTAAGGGTATCACAATTGTAATTTTGATGATAACAAAATGCTTGTATTTAACATTTGCATTTGAAGTTTAAGATTTCAGGCTATTTGCAAGTGGATACAAGTTTGAAGGCGAAGTATGAAGAGCTCGCGTCCATGGTGGATTGGAGGAGCTCGTTGGAAGAGAAGGAGCTTCACTTGGAGCGAGAGCTTGAAGATAAGAAGAATATGATAGATTTCTATTTATCTTGTTGTCTGGACTTTTTCTTTATTTTCTTTGCTCTTTATTTGTGTCTAGATATATGTTAAAGAGACTCAAAGTAACAATACAGTAGTCCTAGGAATACTTACACAACCTTAGGACACTTAGACATTTCGTAGAGAACTTAGAACTTAGGATACTTAACATTTCCAGCCCTTAGTCCAGACGTCTGATGACATTGTTAGACGTCCAATTAGTGAAACATTGGCTTAGAAATATAATCGTTGAGGATTGACCTTTAATCTTCTATCAGACATCTGTAGAGGACCTCAAATGTTTGATAAATAGACGTTAACTCTCGATTAAGCCAAAATTACTTACCATCAGAGTTATAGCCGTTTGTGCCTCGGAAAATCCATTCTTACAGTAATTTAGGTTTCTAAACGTCCAGACATAGTGCCAGACATCCAACCTATCATTTGACCGACTTACACTAGAACCCTATTTAGGTTTGACTCAAATCAAGAAGGGAAACCGTTTAGTACTAGACGTCTAATTTAGTTCCCAGACATCTTATACTTGATTTCCAAACGTCTGATTCTTGAGTCAGACGTCTGATAACACTATTAGAATCATTAATGACCCCGATTCTAGATCTGCCTTGGGTTTGTTCCCAAGGACTTTCAAAGCCTTCCTGAAACGACTCATCACCCTTTTGTCGTTTAAGACTTTTGAGAAGTTCACCAGATGTCTGGAAAGATCAACGGATGTCTGAAAATATTTTCTCTCCAACGCGTACCGTACGTATGCCATGCCTTCTCCCTTACCCGCGCCTCCTTGCACTTTCCCCTGCGACGCCACTCCACACCATCCCTTGCTATCCCTCGCCTTCTCATCCCCCTTACCTCCTCTCCCTTTATAACCTCTTCTCCTCTTCGTTGCACACCCTATAGTAAGACGAGAGAGTAGAGAGCAGAGCGAGGGCGAGAGCGAGTGAGAGCAAGGAGCGAGAGCGAGTCTGAGCGCGAGAGCAGAGGGTGCTGCACTGCTCTGCTGTAGCACCTACAGGCGAGGGAAGTCAGAGTGGTTCCGCGGAAGTCATTTTTCCGCGGAATCAGACGTCCGGAGCTATATCCAGACATCTTACCGGACGTCCGAAGGTAACGAGAGATGTCTGGTAGAGATCTACTTTCCGTAATACTTCTCTGCCAGAGTCCTGACAGTGTACGTATATGTGTCAGAAGTTGGAAGGCGGATCGAGGTAGTTTCAGACGTCCGGGAACACCTCCAAATGTCTGACGAAACCCTTGGACGTTGGCACTTAGTCCAGACGTCTGATAGAGGAACACCAGAGAGGTATCCTTGAGAACTGTTTTAAGACGTGTGGGACCTTTCCCAGACGTCTGACTTCTGTCTGACTGCGAGTTTTTGGGCCCGTACAAGGCCCTAATGTTATCAGTTTTTCGCAAACAAAACATCTCTGTTTTCCATACGACTTTCTCTATGTAATGATACCTTGTTTGTATCATTCTGAACCTTTTGGCCTATCAATCCATGTTTTAGGTCTCCAGTCCGTCGGGTGTTCGGGACCTGCGGAGACGTTGGGAGCTACTGTACGAGCCCCCATTCCACCTGGTTACCCAGGTAGAGTGGTTATAACTATAAATCTCTAAATTAATACATGCAAGTAAGTAATCCTAGGACTTGAGATGAACCCTAGGAAGAAGTAAAACTCTAGAATATATTCTTGAACCTTAGGTCATGGCATGAACACTAGGGCTAGAGGAAAATAAACGTGAATGATTGAGTAATCAAAAGCTGCCTGTATTATCTAAAATGGACCCATACTATGATAAAAATGGAAATTGAACTGCTTGTTCCATACATTCCATTCCGGATGTGGAAAAAACTCATGTACGAACCCTACGAGGAATGTAGACAAGAATACTGTGATATGGAGAATCGGATGGTTCTGGAAATTGCCGCCCATGGGTAGCTGTTAAGGGAAGTAAGCTGACCTTCGTGTACATGATATCGAAGAGAGCAACTATCCTTTGTAGTGTAGAGGGGAGCTTTCCGCCCTTGGGTTAAGACCCGGGGTGGGTTTGGTCACTCTACGTCGACTCTTACTGGCCCACGTGTACGTGGTACCGAGGTGAGCTACTCAGTGTAGGGGGAGCTAGCCGCCCCAAGGGGCCCGGGGCTAGGTATGGCTACCCTACACCGACTCTTGTTAGCCCGTTGGGCAAACTGGGATAGTCGGACGAGGGTACGCAGACTGAGGAGATGTGAGACCCCTGCTCTGTTATGGTCTGAGAGGGCAAGGCCCTATACTTTTCCGCACTGTATGTTGAGGCGTACCCGCTAGCGGAAATGACTGACCGCGTGCTAGTGTGGGGTTGCTACCTACGTGCTTATCACATGTGCCGTAGTCACTGCTATGTCACGACGGTGACCTCGGGGTGGTAGACTGAGTGTACGACTACCACGAAGGGACTCCCTCGGCCAGGAGAGTGCCACGTGGGCATCCTACATCACGGGAAACTGTAAGCAAAATCATTTCTGTAGGGAATAAGAAGATTAATTAATGTGATGAATCATGATTAGAGATTTCTATGCACCAACATGTATAATATAATTGGAAACGTAAAATTATATGTTAAACTACTTGTTAAATACATGTTACTTCTTAGCCACCACTCTACTCAGCGTTAGCTGACTCCAGTTAAATAATTTTTGTACAGGTCAGGGATTTGAGCAGCTCGAGCTACCGGCTGCTAAGGATGCTGGGCCTATTTGAGCCTACCTTTAGTTCTATTGTTTGGTGTAGTGAGTTTCTATAGCCTTGTTTCTGCTATATGTACTCATTTTTGTTGTGATGGCTGTATTATGACATATAATATTACTGTTCCTTTCCCCCTGTTGTTGTTAATTTCTTTCTGCTTAGCTACTGTACTTGTGTGATTGTGGTTTGTTGAATGTTATTTGGTTATTTCTTGTTGGACGACTAGGTCTTGAGATTAATCAATCGAGGTGAGCCAGTCTTAGGTCCTGTAGGGATCTGGGATCAGGTTGTGATAAGATGGTATCAAAGCAAGGTCATCCCGAGAAATGAACCAAGTAATTCGAAAAACACCACACTTGTACATGTAGCTGAGATAGCCATCACAACGTTTTCTCTTGATTATTGTTTTCGAGTCTTACGTCTTCTCTTTAGTTAAACAGTCACCGATAATCTCGTTCCTCCTCGATCATTGTGTAGGGGATGCCTTACCAGGGAGCTCTTGAGGCAGGCCGCGGACGTGGTCGCAAAGGAGGGAGAACCACCTCTCCTTCCGGGCATTCAGGCCTTGGACCTCGCCCATCTGATCCGGGATCTCATATGGGAGGAGCTCCATCAGCCTCCTCCTCAGCCTCCCCTTCCTGGGGATGCAGAGGGGGAATCCTCTGTGGGGCAGGCGAGCCGTCACGGCGCTGGACGAGCTGGTGGGGGAGGGGGTGATCCTCTACCGACCCCACCTCCTTCAGACACTTCGGGGCATGAGTCCTTTTCTGGAGGTGCACTCCTTCCTCTGTTGCGGCTACACCATGAGGTCGTCAGCTAGTTCAGGAAGCTGAAGCCCCCCTCTTTCAAGGGGGAGGAAAGCCCGTCTGAGGCAGAAGATTGGCTGGAGTAGATGGAGAAGATCTTTGACACCCTCTGTCCTCCGTAGAATGCCGCTTGGCTTTCACCACGTATCAGCTGGAGAGTGCAGCTCACAGGTGGTGGAGGGCGGTCGGAGGACAGGAGGGAGAGCTGACGTGGGACAGATTTTTGGTGCTATTCTGTGAGCAGTACTTCGCACAAACTTGGCAGGATCAGAGGAGGCGGGAGTTCCACACTCTTCGCCAGGGGGTAATGACAGTTAGCGCGTACTGTATACATTTTCTGGAGCTGTCACGCTTCGCCCCGACAACTGCATCCACCAAGGGGGAGTGCCTATGGAGATTCACCAAGGGTCTCTGACTCGCCATCCGGGGGTATGTAAAGCCCCTGAAGCTGCCTACCTTCTCCTGTGTAGTCGAGGCTGCCATGACCTACGAGGAGACCAACCCGTCCGTGCAAGACATTGATGGAGGAGGACAGAAGAGGCCCTACTCGCAGGAGCACTCACAGGGCCGTGGGAGAGGAGGCACCAGGCACCAGTAGGGGAGCTTTCCCGTTCTGTGGGTCCACTAGGGGCCTTTGGGGGTCCCTGACAGGGATCAGCCGATTGCAGTAGGCCCCCGCCTAGTCACTAGCAGGGACAGCAGATAGAGGGAGGTCGCATACCCCTCTATTAGTGTGGCTAGCCGGGCCACATACAGAGGAATTATCCATCTAGTACCGGAGCGCAGCCGACGCTCCCAGCACTAAGCACTGGAGGCTGATCTGGCGGCTGCGGATTCCAGGCCCGAGGAGGAGGACAACAGTCGCGAAGAGGGTACCGGCCCGCTGCCTCCTGCTCGACCCAGAGCACAGCTGCTACTTCTATACCGAGGGCTAAAGGGCGTGTTAATGCCCTGACTCACGGAGATGCTAGAGCTTCAGGCTCCGTAGTGGTAGGTATGGTTACTATTTCCGATAGACTCGTCTACACTCTTTTCAATTCTGGAGCCACACATTCGTTTGTTTCTATGGGTTTTGCTGTCTGCACGGGGTTGAGCAGTGTACTTCTGGAAAAGCCCTTCCTGATTAGAGGACCAGGTGGCCAGGTGTTTGTTGCCAAGGAGGTTTTCACTGACTGTGAGGTCATGATAGGGGGACACAGTCTTCCGATAAACCTGATCATGATCTCGATGGAGGACTTCAGTGTAATCTTAGGGATGGACTGGTTGGCTGCATACCATGCCCTTGTAGACTATTTTGGGAGGAAGATTGTTTTCTCCATACCACGGCTACCTCCCTTCGAGTTCCACGGCCAGCTAGTAGACGGAGGATTCAGGTGCATCTCTGCACTTCGGGCAGCGAAGCTACTGAGCCAGGGGTGCGAGGGCTTCCTTGCTTGCGTTCTAGCAGAGCCCGGCCTTGTGGACAGTATACAGAGTATTTCGGTGGTTTGTGAGTACCCTGACGTCTTTACAGAGGAGCTGTCAGGACTGCCACTTGAGCGTGAGATAGAGTTCAAGATCTCATTGATATTGGGGATTGACCCCATTTCTTCAGCACCGTTCCAGATGGCCCCGCTTAAGTTGCGAGAGCTCAAGTCACAGCTACAGGACCTGCTAGAGAAGGGCTTAGTAAGGCCCAGTGCCTCCTCGTGGGGAGCCCCCGTCCTGCTTGTGAAAAAGAAGGACGGTACTTTTCGGTTGTGCATCGACTACAGACAGCTGAACCAGGTCACCATCAAGAACAAGTACCTGTTACCACGCATAGATGACCTCTTCGACCAGCTGAGGGATGCCACAGTATTCTCCAAGATAGATTTGAGGTCAGGCTACCATCAGCTGAGGATTAGGAAGACCGATGTCTCCAAGACAGCCTTTCGTACGCGGTACGGCCACTACGAGTTCTTGGTCATGCCGTTTGGGTTGACCAACTCCCCTGCCGCTTTCATGGACTTGATGAACCACGTCTTTCGACCGTATCTGGATCGTGGTTGTTTTCATTGATGACGTACTCATTTACTCTCGAGACCAGACGCAGCATGAGCAACACCTACACATGGTCTTGGATACTTTGAGACGGCATAGGTTGTATGCCAAATACAACAAGTGTGAATTCTGGTTGAGACAGGTCACCTTCTTGGGCCATGTGATCTCAGAGGATGGTTTAGCTGTGGATCCAGCCAAGGTAGAGTCAGTACTTAGGTGGGAGAGGCCGTGTTCAGTAACAGAGATTTGCAGTTTCCTGGGACTGGCTGGTTACTACAGACGGTTTATCAAAGGGTTCTCGCAGATTGCACGTCCTCTGACTCAGTTGACTCGGAAGGACGTACCCTTTGCCTGGACAGACGAATGTGAGTCTTACTTTTAGGAGCTGAAGGAGAGGTTGACCTCAGCTCTTGTACTCACCATCCCTGACAGTGGTGGCAGATTCGTCATCTACACAGACCCTCGTTGCAAGGATTGGGGGGTGTGCTTATGCAACGGGGTCACATTGTTGTATACGCTTCACGGCAACTGAAGCCCCACGAGCATAACTACCCCACCCACGACTTAGAATTAGCAGCGGTCGTCCTCGCATTGAAGACCTGGAGGCACTACTTGTACGGAGAGACGTTCGAGATTTTCACTGACCATAAGAGCCTCAAATATCAGTTTGACCAAAAGGAGCTCAACATGAGGCAGTGACGTTGGTCGGAGCTCCTGAAAGACTAAGATTGCAACATCTCCTACCACCCAGGAAAAACCAATCTGGTGGTTGATGCCTTGAGACGAAAGGCACCCACCCACTTGGCTTGCTTACGAGCACAGAGTTGGAGACTCATGGAGGAGTTGAGCAGCTGGCGACCCCAGGAGTCACAGGGGTTTTGCGGGACCATGACAGTGGCAAGGCAGACATGACCAGAGCTGATGGATCGCATCATGATTGGACAAATGACGGACCCATTTCTATGGGCGCAGCGAGACTGAGTATTGGCAGGGAACCTAGGAAAGTTCTCATTCACTGACGGAGTCCTGCGTATGGGGGGACGCTTGTGCGTTCCTAGAAATGAGGAGCTGTTGAGGGAGCTCCTAACTGAGGCTCATGGATGTAAATTTACCATACAACCCGGGAACACGAAAATGTATCACGACCTATGATGTGATTTTTGGTGGAGAGACATGAAGCGGGATGTTGGCCTTTTTGTTCAGCAGTGCCTAATATGCCAGCAGGTGAAGGCCGAGCACCGGAGGCCTGCAGGGCCATTGCAGCCACTTTCCATTCCAGAATGGAAGTGGGAGAGTGTCGCTATGGACCTAGTAGTGGGGTTACCTGTGACACAGAGAGGGCACGATGCAGTCTAGGTGATTGTAGATAGGTTGACAAAGACGACACGATTTTTGCCAATCCGAGTCACTTTTGGACCAGCATAGTTGGCAGAGAGATACATCAGAGACGTGGTGCGCCTTCACGGGATCCCCCGAGAGATTTTTTCAGACAGGGACACTCATTTCACTTTCTAGTTTTGGGCAGAATTTCAGCGAGCTTTAGGGACTTGTCTGAAGTTCAATACAACCTATCACCCCCAGACAGGCGGACAGTCGAAGCGCACCATTTAGACCCTTGAGGACCTTCTGCATGCTTGCATACTGGACTAGAGAGGCTCTTGGGAGGGGCATTTGCCTCTGGTAGAGTTTGCATACAATAACAGTTACCACTAGAGCATCGGCATGGCACCATATGAAGCTCTGTATGGGAGGAAGTGTATGGCTCCCTTAAGTTGGGTTGAGGTGGGGACCAAGTGGAAGGTTGGTCCCCGTCTGATACGCTAGAGTCAGGAGGTGATCGAGCAGATCCATCGACGACTGCATACTGTCTGGAGCAGGAAAAAGAGCTACGCTGGTCTGAAGCGTAGGGAGGTACAATTTGAGGTTGGAGATCACGTTTTCCTTCGTGTTTCGCCTATGAAGGACTTGCAGCAGTTTGGGGTGAAAGGGAAGCTTGCACCAAGATTTGTAGGACCCTTTGAGGTTTTAGAACGGGTAGGACCTGTTGCTTACTGGCTTGCCCTTCCTCCCCAACTCTCTGGAGTGCACGATGTATTTCACGTTTCCAACCTTAGGAGATATATCGCCGATCCCAGCCATGTCCTTAGCCACGAGAGCATCGAGGTGGGAGACGACCTGACCTATCCTGAGAAATCGGTACAGATACTAGACCGAGCCATTCGGAGGTTGTGGCGGAAGGAGGTACCCCTGGTGAAAATCCTATGGAGAAGCCAGTGGTACGAGGAGGTGACTTAGGAGCCTGAGTCGGCAATGCGAGAGCAATACCTGGAACTTTTCGAAGGTATGTCTCTTTGGACCTACGTCGGTCCTCTTTAAGTTTGTTATACGCCGCTATGTTATCTTCCGCACCCTAGTTAGCTTAAGTTTTGGGGACGAAACTTCCTTTAAGTTTGTTATATTGAAACGACCCATCACCCTTTTGTCATTTAAGATGTCTGAGAAGTTCACCAGACGTTTATCTAGACGTCTGGAAAGATCAACGAACATCTGAAAATACTTTTTCTCTTCAGCGTGTACCGTACGTACGCCATGCCTTCTCCCTCACCCGCGCCTCCCTGCACTTTCCCCTGCGACGCCACTCCGCACCATCCCTCACCATCTCGTCCCCCTCACCTCCTCTCCCTTTATAACCTCTCCTCCTCCTCTTCATTGCACACCCCGTAGCAAGATGAGAGAGCAGAGAGTAGAGCGAGGGTGAGAGCGAGTAAGAGCAGGGAGCCAGAGCGAGTCTAAGAGAGAGGGAGCGGAGGTTGCTGCGCTGCTTTGCTGCAGCGCCTGCAGGCGAGGGAAGCCAGAGCGGTTCCGCGGAATTAGACGTCCGGAGCTATATCCAGACATCTTACCGGACGTCCGAAGGTAACGAGAGACGTTTGGTAGAGATCTACTTTCCGTATTACTTCTCTGCCAGAGTCCTGACAGTGTACGTATATGTGTCAGAAGTTGGAAGGCGGACCGAGGTAGTTTCAGACTTCCGGGAACACCTCCAGATGTCTGACGAAACCCTTGGACGTTGGCACTCAGTCCAGACGTCTGATAGAGGAACACCGAGAGAGGTATCCCTGAGAACTGTTTTAAGACGTCTGGGACCTTTCCCAGACGTCTGACTTCTGTCTGACTGCGAGTTTTTGGGCCCGTACAAGGCCCTAATGTTATCAGTTTTTCGCAAACAAAACATCTCTATTTTCCATACGACTTTCTCTATGTAATGATACCTTGTTTGTATCATTCTGAACCTTTTGGCCTATCAATCCATGTTTTAGGTCTCCAGTCCGTCGGGTGTTCAGGACCTGCGGAGACGTTGGGAGCTACTGTACGAGCCCCCATTCCACCTGGTTACCCAGGTAGAGTTGTTATAACCATAAATCTCTAAATTAATACATGCAAGTAAGTAATCCTAGGACTTGAGATGAACCCTAGGAAGAAGTAAAACTCTAGAATATATTCTTGAACCCTAGGTCATGGCATGAACACTAGGGCTAGAGGAAAATACACGTGAATGGTTGAGTAATCAAAAGCTGCCTGTATTATCTAAAATGGACCCATACTATGATAAAAATGAAAACTGAACTGCTTGTTCCATACATTCCATCTTGGATGTGGAAAAAACTCATGTACGAATCCTACGGGGAATGTAGACAAGAATACTGTGATATGGAGAATCGGATGGTTATGGAAATTGCCGCCCATGGGCAGCTGTTAAGGGAAGTAAGATGACCTTCGTGTACATGGTACCGAAAAGAGTAACTATCCCTTGTAGTGTAAAGGAGAGCTTGCCGCCCTTGGGTTAAGACCCGGGGTGGGTTTGGCCACTCTACGTGGACTCTTACTAGCTCTCGTATACGTGGTACCGAGGTGAGCTACTTAGTGTAGGGGGGAGCTAGCCGCTCCATGGGGCCCAGGACTAGGTATGGCCACCCTATATAGACTCTTGTTAGCCCGTTGGACAAACTGGGATAGTCGGACGAGGGTACGCGGACTGAGGAGAGGTGAGACCCCTGCTCTGTTATGGTCTGAGAGGGCAAGGCCCTATACTGTTCCGCACTGTATGTTGAGGCGTACCCGCTAGCGAAAATGACTGACCGCGTGCTAGTGTGGGGTTGCTACCTACGTGCTTATCACATGTGCCGTAGTCACTGCTATGTCACGACGGTGACCTCGGGGTGGTAGACCGAGTGTAGGACTACCACGAAGGGACTCCCTCGGCCAGGAGAGTGCCACGTGGGCATCCTACATCACGGGAAACTGCAAGCAAAATCATTCCTGTAGGGAATAAGAAGATTAATTAATGTGATGAATCATGATTAGAGATTTCTATGCACCAACATGTATAATATAATTGGAAACGGAAAATTATATGTTAAACTACTTGTTAAATACATGTTACTTCTTAGCCACCACTCTACTCAGCGTTAGCTGACTCCAGTTAAATAATTTTTGTACAGGTCAGGGATTTGAGCAGCTCGAGCTACCGGCTGCTAAGGATGCTGGGCCTATTTGAGCCTACCTTTAGTTCTATTGTTTGGTGTAGTGAGTTTCTATAGCCTTGTTTCTGCTATATGTACTCATTTTTGTTGTGATGGCTGTATTATGACATATAATATTACTGTTCCTTTCCCCCTGTTGTTGTTAATTTCTTTCTGCTTAGCTACTGTACTTGTGTGATTGTGGTTTGTTGAATGTTATTTGGTTATTTCTTGTTGGACGACTAGGTCTTGAGATTAATCAATCGAGGTGAGCCGGTCTTAGGTCCTGTAGGGATCTGGGATCGGGTCGTGACACTTCCTAAGTCATCTATTAATAGGAGAGGTCCCTTTCTTTGCTAGACACACCTTGAGAATCCTTTTCCATATCTTTTATGTCTAAGAAAACCAAGGAATCGCCTAGAAGTGTTGTTGCTCTCTAAACCCTTGTCTACACTCTTGAGAGCTTCATATTCGCTGCACACTCGCACTCCTGCCGTCTATTACGAGAGAGTTGTTGTGCCGTCGCGTGGTTTACGTGCCCACGTCACTTATCGATGCACTTCCACCAAAGAGAAGATCATTTACCTATAGTTGCTAGATTTACTTATTCACTTTGTGGCTCTATAGGACTTTTGTTGTTTTATTGTCTTTGGTTGGGTATTTGCTTTGCGAATTCCCGTCTCCATCAAGATACTAACTACTCCTTGTGAAGAGGAGGGGTTCGAGGTATACTACCTCGTGTAAGTAGTGTGATTGTATTGAGGTTGAGTCACCCTCGTTGAAGTGACTCGTTAATGGATTTGATTGATTCGGTAGATCGGGAAATCCTAAGTTGAGAGACTTAGGTGGTGGTTTTTACCTGGGTTTGGTTTTCCACCCAAAAATCCTTGTGTATCTCTGTGATTGCATTTTGTGAGATTGTTGTTTATTTTATTTCCGTATTATTTCTTTTATTATGCAAATCTCACCCCATCCTGTAGGAAATTTACATATAAACATACTTCTATGTACACATACATATATAATAGTATATATTATATACATAGTTCTACGTATACATATATATAACAGTATATATTCTCTACAAACTTCTATGTATACATACATATATAACAGTATATATTATATACATACTTTTATATATATAATTTCATAAACTCATGACTCTTAAATGTGTACAGTGTACACATTACCTCTCAAATGTGTACAGTGTGCACATTTCCACCTTAAACCCTAAATAAAAATCACATACCTCTCAAATGCATCCTGTTGGAGAGGTGGAGCACCCTAATGACGCTAGAGCGATGGCGTTGGCGAGTGCTGCACTTGGCTGCACTGGAGCGAGTGAGTGGGGCTCACGCTGGAGCCTACACTGAAGAGAGTGAGCGAGCCTGTGTTGGAGCGAGCGATGTCGATGGAGCTCATGCTGCTGCTGGCGATGGAGCTGGCGCTGCTGCACTGGCGATGTGGTAGAGCAGCTGCGATGGAGATGGAGCTGTTGCTGGCGATGGAGTTGTAGCTTCCAACAGAGGCAGCACCTCGACAGCACGTCAGTGCCTCTTCGCTTTGGCAGCGCCTCGAAGAGTTGAGGCACATGCCTCACAGAATAGACTTGAGGCTATAGCCTCGAGGCGAAATTAGGCCACCTCGCCTCGAGGTGTATGCCTCACGTGCCTCAAGGTGCGATTTTTAAAACCATGCTTCCAGCCCATCCTTAGTACAAGATGTTGCCATCACATGGGCTAAAAAAGCCTCTTCTCTAGAGACCTTTAGTAGGTTAGTGTTTTGGAGAGAAGAGAGCATCTTCTGGCTACCTCGAATGAGGTTTTTGCAGCACCAACTTATAGATTGCTTTCCTATGATCATATCTACAGCATTGGAGCAGTCGCTAAGCATGATGGAGGAATAGCAGCGGTGTGTGTCAGCTATATCAAGTCCCCAAGCTATTGCATTAAGCTCTGCTTCTTTAGCACTTTCAACCTGAATTGCTTTAGCATCTGCGACCATAAATATATTCCCAGGGAGTGTACGAAACACAGCCATTGAGGCGTTTCCTTGTAAATAGGAGCCATCAACTTGTATAATAATTTCAGCAGGAAGCTTTTCTTGTGAAGTGGCTGGGGCTTTGTGGTTGATCTGCATAGTATGTTCAGTATAGTGCTATGTTGCCTTCCTCCGAATGTCTTGAAGATTAGGTTTGACGCCCATGTACTTGGCTTCGCATCTAGTGAGCCATATCTGGTGCAGTAGTTGAGCAGCAACTCTGAAAGTGGTTTCTTCCTTGTGAAGTCCATATCAAGGTTCCCCATATTGAGGCCAAGTTTGAATCATAATGCTCTAGAGAAGTGACATTGAGTAAAAAGGTGGAGCTTGGATTCCACATTGGAATAGCAGCGGGGGCATTCATTTTGGTATTGAGGGATTCTACTAGCTATAACTTCTCCTAGTGGGAGTGCATTAATGATGAAGTGCCACAGAAATAACTTAATTGTAGGCCTAAGTATCTTATTCTTCCCGATCTTCTTGCAAAAGACAATGTTTTCATCCTGACGTGTGCCTGTCTCCCAAACCTGTGTGTTGTATGCTGATTTAATGCTAAAAATTCCTTTGGGATTTGGCTTCCAGATGAACTCATCTTCCTACTCGAGATTGGTTTGGGTTTGATTGATGTATGAATGCACTTCAGATGGGAAAAATCGATGTAATAATTCTTGCCTCCAATTCCCATAAACATCAATAAGTTCACCAACATAGAAAGGAGTTTGGCTACAGACCTTGGTCGGACAAATAGGAGCATCCTAACCATTAATCCAAGCATCCCTCCATATAAGAATGTGTTTTCCATTGCCAACCAACCATAGAGAGTTCTTGAATAAAGTTTCTTTTAGGTTCCATGCAATTATCCAAAGGGTGGAAGCATTGCCTTTTTTAATAGCTCCCCAGAAATCCTCAGCAGGGAAGTATTTTGCTTTAACAATATCTCCCATTATGGAGCTTCCTCCCATAATAATTCTCCAAAGTTGCTTGAGGAGTAGTGCTTCACTAAAGAGGTGAGTTTTCCTGATTCCCAGGCCCCCTTGCTCCATTGGCTAAGTGATATCATTACAGCTCTTGACATATAAGTGTTTGTTCGTATCATTGAATCCGAACCAAAAATCCCTCATGTGCTTATCCATATCCTTACAAGTGCGCACTGGAAGCTTGGCTACACTCATAAGGTGGATAGGGATGGAAGATAAGGTTGATTGAATTAATGCGGTTCTTCCTGCCTGAGAGAGGACCCTATTTTTCCATCCACAGAGTTTGGTCTTCAACTTGCAAAGTATGTGCTGATGAAGACGGTTTTGAGCACGACCATCAATGATTAGATGTCCCAAATAAAACTCCTTAGAGAAATCTTGGTGAATGCCCAGCACTTCCTTGATAATCTTCTTTTCTTCAGTCGCTGCACCTCTACTAAAGGAAACCTTTGATTTTTGTAGATTTACTCGCTACCTAGAAAAAGCTCCATAATACTCGACCAATCTGATAATTTTAACAGCTTCGAGGGGATCAGCTCTGCCAAAGATCGTTGTATCATCTGCAAACATTGAGTGACAGTCGTAGCACACCTTGTAACTTTATGTCCAATGATGCATCCTGAAAGTTGCGCCTTGACCAGTCACCTTTAGAGAAATTCAGTGCTAAGAATAAATAAAAAAGGGGAGAGTGGCCAACCTTGGCTAATTCCTCTTTTTGGAGTAATTGTAGTGGAGGGAACACCATTCACAAGGACTGAAAGATTAAAAGTGGTGATGCAAAAACTAAT
This sequence comes from Thalassia testudinum, assembly GCA_037157565.1. Taxonomy (NCBI): domain Eukaryota; kingdom Viridiplantae; phylum Streptophyta; class Magnoliopsida; order Alismatales; family Hydrocharitaceae; genus Thalassia; species Thalassia testudinum. Next base: position 15,536,439 of record JAZHRO010000055.1, read on the forward strand.
TAAGGAAACTAGAGTAGGAGGAAAATTAAGATGTGTAAGTAAGTCAACAACGAACCTCCATTCAATGCAGTCAAAAGCCTTTTCCATATCCATCTTAATAGCCATATGGGATTTTTTTGTTTTGTTGGTGTTCATGGAGTGTATTATCTCCTTGGCGGCAATAATGTTATCAGAAATTTGGAGACCTTGCAAGAAAGCACTCTGATGGGGGGATATGATTCTCATCAAAACTTTTTTAACCCTTATTGCAATGAGCTTGGCTATAACTTCATACAAAGTGTTTGTCAAACTAATAGGCCTAAATTCCTTAGGTTGTTCTGCAACTCTTCCCTTGGGAATAAGAGCAATGTATGCCTCATTCAGTTCAAGGGGAAAGGTCCCCATAGTAAAAGCTTCCTAAACAAGCTGAACAATGTCATTTGCTAGGATATCCCAATTTCTTGAAAGAAAATGGCTTGGAATCTATCGGGCCCTGGGCATTTGGACGATTTTAAAGCAAAGAGGGTATGCTTAATTTCCTCTTCATCAGGAATAAGTGCAGCAAAAGTGAACTCCTCAGTGGTTAATCTATCTGATTCCTCAAAAAGTGAAGGAGTATTACCTAGGCTCTCAAACTGGCCAAAAATAGCCTTGAAGTGTCTGACAAAGCATTTGGTGATTTCCTCCTCTTTCCCAGTATAAGAGCCATCTTCCAATTTCAACCATGGAATATTGTTTTTCCTTTTCCTGTTTAAAGCATATAAATGATAGAATTTAGTGCTTCTATCCCCCTCATGTATCCATTTGTGCCTGGACCTCTGGAACTAGTATATTTCTTCCTTGATAAGAACCTTTTCATATTTCTGGTTCAATGCGTTTTCTTCCCAAATTGTCTTTGTCGATTGGGTGCCCCCTTGAAGCTTGAGCATTCTGTCCCCAATCTCTATTTTTTCTTTTTTCTAGTCATTAACATTCTTTGCTGCCCATCATGATAGCTCTGATTTGACTCCCTCCAGCTTGGAAGTAATTCTAGTTTCGCCTGTAGGTTTTTCTTTCCAACCTTTCTTTATGACTTCTTTGCATGAATCTTCTTGAAGCCACCATTGTTCAAAGCACCATGGAACTTTTCTTTTCCTTTGTCTTTTATCCAACTTTACTAATATGGGGGAGTGATCACGTTCTAAAGCAGGGAAGTGGAGGACTCCTGTTGTAGGGAAAAGAGTGCTCCAATCACATGTGGCAAAAGCATGATCAAACCTTTCTCTTATAAGACCTCTCCCCCTCTTGTTTGTCCATGTATATGCAGGGCCAGAAAACCTAAGATTCATCAATCCAAGATCTGCTATGAATTTGTGCAAATAGGAAAATTCCCATCGTTTATGGTTCAAACCACCTTCTTTCTCTTTTTGCTTCAAGATGGACATTGTTAAATAACCTCCTAAATGCAAGTAGGCAAACCATAACATGATCTTATAATTTGAGCATTTGGACTAAAGTTGAAGTCATTATAGTTATGGATGCCGTTCCTCAAACTCATCACTACTAATTATACTCACGATTTTTTGCATTTGTGAATATCAAATCTTTTTGATTCAATATCACTAAACTACTAGCACTATTTTTATTTATAACAGCTTGGACTTCAAACTCGCAAATTGACCTTGTCAACGGTCGATTTGTGCTTATTAACTTGGTTTAAGCTTCTTAAACCTTGATCTTCACTTGCTAGACTTGACTCATTTGGATTTATTGGCATGGCCTGATGTTCTTGACTCTCGACTTTGTTCACCAACACTACTTGATCTTGTGGACATCTATTTTCGCTTGTTCATTTTGTTTGAGGTTGCTAACGATCATGGATCTTTGCTTGCCAACTTTTGTAAGCTCATTGAGCCTTTATCTGCTGTCACGCCTTGATTCGAGCTTACTAGAATTCACTTAGGATTGCTTGAACTCTACAACCCTTTACCTAAATTGATTGTAGGAATGATTTTATTCCCGTTGCCAAAAGCAAGACGAACATCTTGACATTAAGTGCAAAAGGAGCAATTGAGAAAGTGATGCTACGTGTTGAACTCAATACCGTTCTTCCATGTCGCAAAGACCATACAAATAGCAGGGAGGGGGTAGGTGTAGTGGGTAAATTTTATGCAGACATGTCGCATCTCATCAAAGGATCCGATTTTGACGAGAGGTCTCAATTCTACCTTTCCTGCTGGCAAATTAAAGAGTTGGGGGTAAGTGATGGGACTAGACTTACCATCCATGCGTTGGCATTCAGATTTGGTTACAAAGAAGCAGTTGAGTTCTCACCCCTACTATGGAAGAAAATAGAAGACCATCGACGGAGAAGGCCATTAATGGAGGATCACAACAAAAATCATTCTTTATTTATCCTATTTACATATCCAATGCACGTGGATGCACCCGTTAAATGGGTTAAGACAGGTTGCGTCAGATTCGACCTGTGTATATTAAATTTATTTATAAATGAATTGAGTTGGACTCAATTCGTTTATTAAATAAGTTTATATAATTGAATTGAAATTCGAGCAATTTATACTCCTCAAACTTGACTTGTCTCGTTTAATCGATTTAATAACAAATTAAATGGGTAAGTGTGAAGGTTAATGGGTTAAATGTAGAAAATTTTTTTTATTAATTAAATTTATCAGGTTAAATAGATTCGTAGGAGTAAATCTAAACCTGACTCATTTAATAAATAGGTTAAATATGTTTAAATCCATTTAATATAAGTGGCTTCAAGTTGGATTCAAATTCGTTAATCAGGTTTGGATCGGATTAGATGGATTCGATTTTTTTCAATAGCCTTACACATGATCGTAGAAAAATTAACTCGATTTAAAGCATCCAAGGATCAGTTTCATTGTTCATTCTCCATCGGCTCAATCCAAACTAGTTCAAGAGTGCATTCTCACACTCTTGCTTGCTTGGTAGAAAGTGAGCTTTTTATCGATCTTTTCTATACTATAACTTAATTTAAAAGAAAAAAATACTCCTTTTCTTTTCCATCTAACCACTTTGAACCAATGGCCTCATCTGATCCAACCATTTTACTTGAAGTTTGGATTGGTTTCTAGGTCAATCCTCGGAGGGTTTGTTTGGCAAAGAGATAAATAGAGAGATATCCTTTTTAGGAAAGTTTGAGCAATATTCATAAGAGATTAAGATATCATTCATCATTTTTATCAACATTTAAATCAAATAATGTAATTACATTATATCAGCATCAATATATATTAAAATATATCTATTTTAACATAGAATATCTATTAAAATACATTTATTATCTCACATCAACTCATTTACACATGTATCTCAATATTAAATAAATATTTACTACATCATATCAATACACCAATTGTTTTATCCTACTATTTATCCCATCATTTATTTATCATCCGAACAAACATTCTTCTCCATTTATCCCATGGGTATTTTATCCCACTGTTAAATGAGGAGGGATGCTCTCGAGTAGGGATATCAATTTAGTATTCTTTAGTGGAAACTCGACCAAAACTGACACAATTAGGGTGGATTTTACTTGTCCCATTTAATAAATGGGTGAATTTAAATTTACTATACCATCCCTGATTAAATTTGAATTCAGATATAAAAAAAGTTATCTCCGAACACAAATTAAGTGTAATATTTACTTTTTATTAAATTTTATGCCACAAGATATTTTTCTTTTAAAATAATTTATCCTATCCACTTCTTAAATCATCTCTTACATAATGAAGTGCTTATATAATTTAATAAATAATATACTTTTATAATATTAAAATATATATTTCTTTAATTGTTTGTTAACATATATATTAACAAATATATCTTCATTTATTTTGTTGAAATATATTAATAATTTTTATATAAATTTTATAAAATATCTCTTAATTACGTATAAATAGGCATATGAGATATAGTATATTCGATGGTTAAATAAATATGAGATAAATTTTTTCTATTAAATAAATAAGATAATTAAAAAAAATAAATTTATAAATAAAAATAAATTTAATATTACCAAAACTCAAGTCAAACCCGCTGCAATTACATCCCTGCTGTCGAGCTATGCATCATTTCCGACACAGGTAACATTTGTACGCAAGGGGCCCACCCATTTGTCCCTTGCATATGTCCAAACGACCTGTTAATGTTCTGGTCAAAGTACCCATTTGGACACTTGATCTAAGTGAGTATTATTTAAGTAGTAGTAAGATGACCTATGGGTGACCGACGCGTTTGGCGTGTAGAAAGCAAAAACAACCGCAATGAAGAATGCGTCATTGGTCAACTTAGAATAATCCCCCAAAAAGAAAGGAATGTCCTTAATTTGGCCTACCCTCCAATAATCCTTTATAAGAGAGCTAGAGAGGCAGGTGGAGAGAGGCGGTCGCTTTCTTAACTTCTTAACTTCACACCAAGACCTTTATTCTTAGTTATGTAACTCATGTTTCACCCCTTATCTCATTAAATTTGCACTAACATTCTAACTTCACCCTTTGCCAATCAAAATTCCTAGTTATACCTCTAGAAGATATCAAGGATTCTACCAAGAACTTAAGAAAGAGCGATAATACATGTCTCTCCAAAATCCTCCATCGGAATATTGTAATTGGAATATGCACTGTACGTAAAGGTATAGGCTATCTAAGAGTCCAACGATAACAAGAGGTTTCTAGATGTGATTTCCAGAAATTGATTCCCCCACCTATTCTCGGATAAGTTACCATATCAAGATATAACTCCTAATTGATCTTTCAACTTATATATTCCACCAAACAAACTCCTCTCTCTTTTTTTGTTCCACTCCGATCTCGCCCCTTTCGCCCTCGCGTGACTCCTGAAATCTAGCTTTGGTTGGGACCCTTGATCGGCCTTTACTCACCAATTAGGGTCCCCTCCTCCTCGCCATTCCCTCTTCAATCTCATTTTCCTTATGCTCTTGAGTTCGGGTACGCTCTTCCACCCTTGTCATTATGTGGCTCCGCCATCCCCTCCAACTCCTTCAGCCTCTCTTTACCTTTCGGCTCCAACTCCGACGGGGGTTCCTAGCATCTCCCTCGTCCTCCAGAGCTCGTGCTCCTTCCCCCTCTCCATTCCTACTTCTGTGGGAGAGGGGAGGGGGGTGGCAGGGAGTAAATGAGGGTGCACCAGGGTGGGATGTTTGATCATCGTCGACACCTCTGTAACCTTTTTGTCGGGACCACCTTAGAATCTGAGGCGTCACACAACCGAGACTTTGTCGAATCTTTTTCGATTGTGAGTCTTTGTAAAGATCCGTTCTATTCTGAGCCTTTTAAGACGTCTGGTCAGACGTCTGGATCCCTTCCTAGATGTCTGGAAATTGAAGAATTTATACACAGACTCGGGTCTGCACGCTGGCTGTGCGTAGACAGCCTTCCTTTCTTCTCTCTCTTCTTTTTCCTTCTCGAACCCTAACCCCACTCCCTATATAAGACCCCTCTGCCCCTTCCTCTCTTCTCCACTCCACCACCACCACCTTCTTCCTCTCCACTTTCGTGAGAGGAACGAGCGAGAGAGAGGGAGCGAGCTCAAACAGCGAGGAGGAGGAGTGACGTGAAGAGAGGAGGAGGAGGTTGAGCTTGCAGGTTCGTGGGAGCTTGCCGGAGGGCGCACGGCCGGAGCGGCGCATATGGGAGGAGAAGTGCGTCGAAGGAGTCGTCCTTGACTTCCTACTACAGCCGGAGCTGCAACAAGAGGGAGGAACCGTGGCTCCGTGCGGCGAGAGGAGCGGGAGCTCGCTCTGGTTCTGGGATTTTCCCAGAATCAAACGTCTGGAGTGTCGTCCAGATGACGGGTTGGAGATCTGGTGATGACACTGGACGTCTGAAAGTAAGGTTTCGTGAAGGTACGTTCCTCTTACGGTTACAGCCATGCAGGCCACACCGCAGAGCCGATCTGTGTGGCTAAAAGTGGGAGATTTTGTCTGTCGCGCACAGGGACAGCTTTGGGAAGGCGTGGGGCATGCCCTCCCACGTGTTTTGGATGTCTGGACAGCTTACCAGACGACCGGAAGCACTCTCAGACGACTGGAGGAGAGGTCAGACGTTTGGAGCTGAGTCCAGACGGTTAAGTGAGGGTCCTAGATGTCTGAGGTCGATGCAGGAACTTGAGGTGAGACCTTGGTGACTTTTAAGACATCTGGACCTTGTGCCAGACGTCTAATTTGGTTCTGCAGTCCTGTTTTTGACTCGTTTAGCATCCATTTGGGATCTGTTTTACGTAAACGAGATATCTATGGTTTTCTTGTGAGTTCCTCTACATGTTAGAGATCCTTATATACTATTCTAAATGTTCCATTATGGTCTGTTCCTTGGTATAAGAATTTGATCTGTTGCATGTTCGGAACTTGCAGAGGCACGTGAGTCTGCCGTTCGAGCCCCCAGTACTCCCGGATTGTCTAGTAGAGTGATTTCCCCTTGTTTTAATTATAAAACATGAATGCATGTACGAAATTAGATAACTAGAAACCTAGGATGTGGCATGAATCCTAAGATGAGAAGTATTTGCACTAATTGTATTCGTGTTTGAGATTGCAGTCATAAATGAATGAATAGAATTGTAAACAATTGCCTGTTAATAAATACGAGCTGCCTATTGGAATATGAAATGCCTGTGCTAGTTAAACAGTTACCTGTGATATCACTTGTTGCATATGTTAATTGTGAAAATACGAGCTGCATGTGTAAATACGAGAATGAAAATGTGAATGATGAAACCTGGTATAGAACAACATGGTGAATATGAGCATGAACCCTACAGGGAATTAGGAGTAGAGCTCCTATGGATGAATGGAAAGGATTTGGAAATGTGAGTGGGAAGTATGCTGGCCCTTGAGTACATGGTACCAAGGAGAGCGACTGTGTTACGACTCGGTTCCCGAATTCCTATAGGACGTGAGACCGGACCGACTCGACTGATCCCAAGACCCAGTCGTCCAACGAGAAAGTAACCAAAAAGCAGGAAAGTAAACCACATTCACTATGCTAAGCAACTAACAGTAACAAAAGTATAGTAGTAAAGAAGTAAAACTACTACAGTACACACCACCAAAATAGTAGAAAAGTAACAAAGTACAAGAATATAAAGTACAGAATATGAGAGTACAAACGTAAAGGTGCAAGAGTCTACTCACTACTACAAAAGAGTATAGCAAGGGAAACTACAGCTACTAGGCTCTACTAGGCCTTGCACCTTCTGCAGTTGTAAGCTCTAGCTGCTCAACACTTAGAGCTGAAAAGGTTTATGAGTACACAAAGTCAGCGAACGCTGAGTAGAGTAGCAACCAACTAACTAAAATAGTAAAAGTGGACAGGTAGCTGTTGTTTTCCAATTTCATTATTTCACAAGTTATTCCCTTTTTACCCATTGGTTTATTTATCAGATCTCTTTTCTTAATCTTGAATGTTCCTCGTGGGAACGATCTTGATTGCAGTCTTTTCCGAAGAGTAGAAGGCACACGTGGTTTTCTCCTGGCCGGGAGAGTCCCCCGTGGTGATCTTACACCCAGTCAACCACCCCAAGGTCACGGACAGACGTAACGGTGACTACGGCACGCGCGATAAGCGCACTGGTAGCTACCCTGCACTGGCACGCGGTCAGTCATTTCCGTTAGCAGGTGCGCCCAAAGCACACCACGGGACCAGTATAAGGCCTAGCCCTCTCAGTAACAGGGGTCTAGCTCCTAAGAACCAAATAGGGGTCTCGCCCCTCCACAGTCCGCGCACCCTCGCTTGACTACCTTGGTTTGCCCAGTGGGCCTAACAAGTCGGTGTAGGGCGGCTAGATGAACCCCGAGCCTCGTGGGGTGGCTAGCTCTCTCCTTACACTAGTAGCTCTCCCCAGTACTGTGTACGCGAGGGCTAAGAAGTTTGTATAGAGTGGCCAATCCTAACCCTGGGTCCAAGGGCAGCAAGCTCCGCTCTGCACTAAACAGGGGGGACAATCGCTCTCCTTGGTACTCCGTACTCAAGGGCCAGCTCACTTCCCCACTCACATTTCCAAATTCATTCCATTTATTTCCAGGAGCTCTACTCCTAATTCCCTGTAGGGTTTATGCTCATATTCCTTAGGCCAAGCCATACTAGGTTTCATCATTTCTGTTTCCATTCTCAAGTTATACATATGCAACTCGTATTGCTATCGTTTCCATTTCCATACACAGGTTATACACAGGTAGCTCGTATTTCCACCATTCACGTTACCATTCTCAATTTATATACATGCAGCTCGTATTATGTCATTTAACGTATACAATAGGAATTTACATGCAACAGTTTGCTAGCACAAGTACTTTACATTTCACAGGCAGCTGTTATTTATTTACAGGCAATTGTTATTATTCTATCTACTCATTTAAAACTGCAATTCAATCATCCATTACAGACATTTCAAGTGTTTCTCGTCCTAGGATTTATGTCATATCCAAGGTTCTCATCATTCATTCCACACATGCATTTAGGTTTTAATTAAATTTAGGGAAGCCACTCTACCAGTAAACCCAGGAGTATCGAGGGCTTGAACGATAGGCTCACGTGACTCAGCAAGCCCCAAACCTGCAACAGAACGAAGTCCTATTACAAGGATCAATCACAAGAGAATATTCATAACATTATAGAAAGTCTTCTAACAAGTAGAGGAATTCATACGGAAAACGTTGATATCTTATTTGCGGAAAACGAACCTCAAACGAACCCTAAACGGGTCAAAAATAGCATTTCTGACTGAAATCAGACGTCTGGAACAACTTCCAGACATCTTAAAAGTGTCCAGTGTCATACCTTAAGCCCTGCACCAATCCTCAGACGTCCAGGAACTCTTCTGGACTGTCTGGACCCAGCTCCAGACGTCCGACCACCTCTTCGGATGTCTGGAAGCGCTTCCCGTCGTCTGGTATGTCGCCCAGACGTCTGAAAAGCATGGGAGGGCGTGTCCTGCGCCTTCCCAAAGCGAATCTTGCATGCAGATACCTGATCTTCTCAAAACAGGCATGCAAAAAGGGATCGGCGGAGCGGCCTACATGGCCGTATCCGCAAAGAGACGTACCTCTGCGAGACTCTCTCCTCATACGTCTGGAACCTCCTCCAAATGTCCGCTTCGTCGTCTGAACGTCGCTCCAGATGTCTGATTCTGGGAAAAACCCAGAACCTGAACTTCCTTCTGCCTTCTCGCACCGCACGTGGCCGAGTTGCGCCCCCTCGCCTACAGTTCTGGCTGCAGAAGTGTCGGGGAGGACCTCCTCGACGCACTCCTCTGCCTCGCGCACACGCTGCTTCGGCCGTGCGCTCACCGGTGAGCTCCCACTCGAGCTCGCAAGGTCACCTCCTCCTCTCCTTCTCACGCCGCTCCTCCTGTCCCCCGCTCTCGTGCTCTCGCTCACTCTGGGAAGAAGAGAGGAAGGTGGCGGGTGGCTGAGAAGTGAGGAGAACGAAGATGGAGGGGTTTTATAAGGTGGGGTTTAGGGTTTTGCTTGGAGGCGAGGGAAGAGAGAGAAGAAGGAAAAATGAGGGGTACTGTCTGCGTGCAGCATGCGTACAGACGTGAGTTTGTACCCAAGATTTTCAATTTTTAGACGTCTGAGAATGTGTTCAGACGTCTGACCAGATGTCTGACCCATAGTCTAGACGTCTGACTTAAAGTCCAGACATCTTAAAAGGCTCAAACAACACGGGTCTTAACAGATTGTCTCCTGTTTAGTGTAGAGCGAAGCTAGCCACCCTTGGGTTGGGACTCGGGGTTAGGATTGGTCACTCTACACCGACTTCTGTTGGCCCTCGCGTACACTGTACCGGGGAGAGCTACTAGTATAGGGAGAGAGCTAGCCACTTTACATCGACTTGTTAGGCCCACTGGGCAAATTGAGGTAGTCAGACGAGGGTGTGTAGACTATGGAGGGGCGAGACCCCTGTTTGGTTCTGAGGGACTAGATCCCTATTACTGAGAGGGCTAGGCCCTATAATGTTTTGTGCTATACTTTGGGCGTACCCGCTAGCGGAAAAGACTGATCATGTGCCAGTGCGGGGTAGCTACCTCTGTGATTATCGCACGTGCCGTAGTCACCACTATGTCTGTCTGTGACCTCGGGGTGGTCGACTGGGTGTAGGATCACCACGGGGGACTCTCCCGACCAAGAGAACACCACGTGTGCCTTCTACTCTTCGGAAAAGACTGCAATCAAGATCGTTCCTACGAGGAACATGCGAGATCAAGAAAGAGATCTGAAAGTAAACCAATGGGTGAAAAGAAATGACTTGTAAAATAAAAAAATTGGAAAAGATAAATTTACCTATTTAGCCTTTACTGTTTTAGTAAGTTGGTTACCACTCTACTCAGCGTTCGCTGACTTCGTTTTACTCGTAACCCTTACAGGTCCAGGAGTTGAGCAGCCCGAGTTACTGGCTGTAGAAGGTGTTGGGCCAAGTGGAGTCCAACAGTAGTTTCTTATTTTTATTGTACTCTCTATTTTACTAGTGAGTTTTAGACTGTTGTTACTGTTCCTGTTCTGTACTTTTGTTCTACTTTACTGTTGTGGTGGTGATATGTACTGTTAGCAGCTTTTACTTCCTTTACTACTTATACTCTTTTACTGTTAGTTACTTTGTATAATGAATGCAGTTTACTTTCCTACTTTTTGGTTATTTCTTGTTGGACGACTGAGTATTGGGATTAATCAAGTTGAGTCGATCTCGAATCCTGTAGGGATTCAAAAATCGGATCATAGTAGTCCTCCTATATTTTGCTAATGTGGATCGCTAAAACACATCTTTAGTGACGTCATTATCATCTTACGATATGCAGCAAGCATTGGATTGTTACAACTTGATTGCGATCATATCTTCTTTCAAATTTATTTCTCCTTTCTTATTTAATTTTTTACTTATTTTATCTCCATCTTTAGAGTTCTGCCAACCTTCACGAGGCTGGGCATATTTTCTCCTATCCCTAAGATGGAAATAATTTCGTTATCCTTCTCTCTTTCTATTTAAGATCTGACGTCCTCGAAACCGATTCGTTCCATTTAATCGAAAATCTATATTAAACAAAAAAAACTTATATATTCCAACTTTCCTTGGTTGACGTGGTTGCTCGCTAGAGCAACCCTTGTTTAGGATGAATGATAGGTCGGATCGTGATATATATATATATATATATATATATATATATATATATATATATATATATATATATGTGAAGCTTGGTCTAATGTCAAACCTTCCATGGTCATTGCTCAAAGAATCGCATCTCATTCGTAAAATAAGCGTTGCTTTGTACGTTGAAGAATACCACCCATTTGACTAAATCTAAGGAATGCAAAAGGGCAATCTGAGGCTCAAAGTCACATTTCTCGGAGAACAATTCATCTTTTTCGTTTATCATATCAAATCGAAATAAAAGGAGGGGCTTGAGGAGCCAAAGAACCCAACTTTCTTGGTGCCTTTTTATACCGACCGCCCTTGTTGCTCTACTTTCCAAAACTTGACCGTTCGCCTTTATGCTCAGCAAAAGTTGGTTTCTAGCGTCAGAATTTCTTTGATTGCAGAGAGGAATAGAATTTTGGAAGAAGGGAAATAAGTAAAGAGAAATGGGAGGAGTATTCTTCCATTTATCCATAATCATATTTGGATGACATGTCAGTCACGATGTTACTGATTTGACATCTCATCAGATGCACGTAGCATCCTTGCTCGTATCTGATGGAAACACCATTATGAGTTATAACTAACTTAATTTGATATGATAAAGTTAATAAAAGTATCTACATATCAGTCAGAAGGTCTATTGGACAGATTGAATTATTTTGAGAAGAAAAGAAGAAGATTGGGTTATTTTTATAATTTTACCAGTAATTCATAAATACAGAATAACCACCATGCAGACAGAAAATGATTTTCACACGTTTTGAGAATTAAAAGACATCTGAAATCTTAAAAACATACCCGCTTAATCTATTGAGGTTCTAGTTAGGATAAAATTCACCCAAACTCTCTAACATTCATAGAAAAATATTATCTAGGGTTTGGTACCTTCAAATTGACCATCAGAACCTGTCTGAACCCAAAATAGAGTCACAAACAGACTATTATCCTAATTTAGATTTTTGTATAAATTACCCAGTCAAACTAGGTCAAAACCAAAATCTAACTTCATCATTGGATTTCTTAGGTCCAAATTAGGTTTGTATTAAAACTTGGACCCAATCTGAGATTATTTAGACCTAGTTTGCATTTTGGTCCAAGTCTAATTTTATTTATCTCAAATGGCCCCTCAGCTTTCAAATTTCTTACAAAAAACCTCCCAAATTTATCATATTCCTCTTCAAAAAGGTCCCTACCACACAGAACTCATAATCCTACAACTCTGGCGACAATCAATCAAGGATTTCTCCTTGATTGATTGATGAAACCTTCTCAAAATTGAACTGGAGAATCCTCTTGAAATTCTCTTTCAATTAGATCTTTTCTTGTGCTTCAAATCCTCCCCAATTTCTCATACGAATGCATGAAAAATTTGGGTTTCCAACTCCGACGACCTTCCAAGCTTGAAAGTTAGGCTTCCAAGCTTCAATCGACCCCCTTCTACCTATATAAGGACTCCTAGGGCCTGCCCAATCCTTCCACACTTGAATTCGATTGGAATTACCCTTGATTCCTTCCTCCTCTTCGGCCGTATAGCTCCTCGACGTCCGATGATCTCCTCCAACTCCATCCTTCATTCTTTCGCAATACCGGTGGCGAATTCATCTTCCTCGTTCTCCTCTGCGTCGTGCCGTACTCGCCGACGCCTCTTCCTCCGTCTTCCTCGCTGTTTCCTACTCATCGGAGCACCTTCTTCCCCGACGTCGACCACACCGCAACCATCGTTGCATCTACTCCCCATCATCTGCCAACCACCTAGATAAGTTCCCTAACTTCTCTACTTCATGCACACTCCAACCACACTCAGTTTTGACTGCTGACTCCATCATTCACTCTCTGTCTTCCACCTTGCCGGCATACCTCCGGTAAGTTTGCACGGCTACTATGCTCCACCAAATCGGCCACCGCTCATCCCTACACCTCCGCCTCGATCCTAGGAGCAAAAGCCTTAACTTAGTTTGGTCGATTGCCCCTCCTTACCACCCACCGAATGACCCACTTTTCTCCAACCTAATATGCCTTCGCCACGCTCACCCACGGCCCCTCGCAGCACACCATCACCACCAACACCTTTGCCACATCTTCACGATCCTACTGAGCTTCTCTGACAAGGCCGCAAGGCCATACTTTGTGTTTCAGGTTTGTCGACCAGTGCCGCCATTAGCGAAGTCCTTCAAGCACTCTTTGAAGCTTGCTTCCCAGCCAAGAGCTCCAGGTGCGAGTCCCAGGTAACACGGAATCACAGCACAAACACCTTCTTATGGTCAATTGGAGTGTTTGACCACAGCTCCTACGTGAATTGGATGAAGACACCTCAAGAACTGCTGCTGCCAGCCGTGCGAAGGAGAGGGTGGGATTTATCGTTGGAGTGCTACAAGTTGATTTTCTCTCTGTGCCTTATTGCCTCCTAACATGAGGGTGAGGTCCTCCTTACCCGTACTGCCTGACCTGCCTAACCCGTCTCCACACCTTAGCTACTACCCACGCCAGTAGCCCTGGTCCCGGGTATGGGGATCCCTGAAACTCGATTACCCGAGCATACGACTGGACATTGAGAAAGAGAAGGGGAAGAGAGAAAGCGAGAGCGTGGGGTTAGGGGGGGTTTTGCTCTCACCAGCACTTGTGCGACACTTAGTCGTAAGAAGAGAAGAAAACAGAGCAGAGAAAGAAGAGAAGAGGAAGTAGAAGTACAGTGCCCTCTTGGCACTGTTGCGGTGGATAGTTAAGCCGTCTGGTTGAAGAATCTATCGTTTGATTGGTTTGACAGGGAGTGTACTGTGCACTTGGTTTGAATAGTTGACATTATTTGAATATTTGCTATTATTGTCTAAGGATAATTGGTGATTCAAATCACCATTTTACCCTATTATTTTTGCACATTGGTACTTGAATTCTTGATACATCATTCTGAATTAATGTTTTGGTTGAAATTATTCATATCTTTTGATTCAAATTGTGATCTTGAGATTTATTGAAATACTTGCTCCCCATGTTCGACCTCGGACTTATATTCGAGTTATAAATTGTATTTATTATAGAGCGATTGAGGCGTTACTATAACGAACACATATTTAAATCTCCTCATTCGTGTTACAACATTTTGGCGTCATTGTCGGGGAGCAACGAGTAATTTGATCTCTTGATTGCGATTTCTGATTTGATACTAACTTGCTCCATCTATTTTGTTGTGATTTGTGCAGGGGGAATTTAGCCAAGGAGTAAGATCAACCGCACAACAACCACTCCAGGGGCAGGTAATCTCATTTTCTATCCTCATTAAGCCCTTGATTCTAAAAAGCTAAAAGAAGAAAATCAATTATGGACAACTTGCTTTTCATTCTTAGAATCAATTCTCACAAGTTGCCTAATCTGATTCTTTTGTGAACAAATCCTAACCCTGATTTCTAGGTTTAAGGTATCTAGGGCTATCACCTTCTTGCTTGAGCTCTAGGTACCACATTTGTAATCAATTAATTGAATCAATTGGAGCCAACTAGGATTTCCATCTCAGGGTTCTAGAGACACATTTGCTTGAAAAGAAGAATCAACCTCTTAAAACAGTGTGTGCTTAAGCCTTGATTGAATCTACCTAAGCAAGCAAACCCTAAAATCAGGCTCTAAATCTCACTTGAGTCCTAGAAGCGGGACCTAATATTCTTAAAGGGCAAACAGGTAAAGTTGACCCACCTTGTGGGGTCAGCCAATCTTCAAATTATATCACCTTACACAAAAGTATCTTAAAGCTCAAGTGGAATCATAAGCACCTTGATCTTAACTTAAAATCTGTAGACTTAAGAGGTTAGGTCACCATTCTGGTCTACCTGGACCCTCAGTGACAAAGAAGGTCGGGTGGGGGAAACCCTATAACTCGTGGGAATGCTTTACTATGTAGGGATCTTTGCAGGACTCTCCCTTCTTGGCTGCCTAAGTAATTCACAGGTGGACGACTTTCTGATCAAGGGGTATCATCTGCCTCGAACCTCTATAGTCATCCAAATATCTTTGGGTGTCTCGATTGGGTCCGTCTGATAGTCTATCTCTCATCTTTTCCATCAGTGCATGTTTGGGGGGAGGTCCTTAAGACCAACCTTGAAACCTCCATTAGCTATTCACTCTTGTCAAGGCCAAGCCTCGACCTCTATGTTTGTGCAACAACCCAATCAGATTGGCATCTCCTCTGATTCTGAGCCTACCTCTCCCCCATCAACCATGGATCATCCAGAATGACTTGACTTTGAACCACAACTATTCCTTGATTTCAAAGATCAGATCAATGCCATCATCAACCCACCGCTGCGTCCTCAAATGCGAGATCACTATAATCTCGCAGTGGTGGAGATCGAACCCCGAATCAACATTCTCGTAGGAGGACCCATGTTACAACCCGATCCCTGATTCCTACAGGACCCGAGATCGACCCGCCTCAACTAATCCCAAGACCTAATCGTCCAACGAGAAAATAACCAAAAGCAGATAATATTCCACAATCACACATATAATGTAACTAAGCTGAAAATAATAAGAGACAGTAAGGAAAACAGATTGAACAGTCTTACAATATTACAGGCCATTACAACATTAGCGGAAAGTATAGTGGAAAAGTAACTGAAACAATATTACATATAACAGAAAAAACTCACTACTACCAAAAAGAAGTGCATTGGGATAGAAAACGTCAACAGCTAAGGCTGAGCTCGACTGGGCCCGGTTTCTTCTGCAGCCGGTGGTGCTGGCTACTCAACTCCCTGACCTGAACAAGGTTATAAAACTTCGTAGTCAGCTAACGCTGAGTAGAGGGGTAGCTAAATGATTTATGTGCAATTTAATTTAAGACAGTCAACCAATTTGTTATTATTCAATTCCAATTAGCTCAACTAAGTGGTTCTAATTTGTGTGCTCCTTTATTCATCTAGTCCTTTCTTGATCTGGCTTGTTCCTCATGGGAACGATCTTGATTGCAGTCATTTTCGTGATGTAGGATGTACACGTGGTGCTCTCCTGGCTAGGAGAGTCTCCTGTGGTAATCCTACACCCAATCAATCACCCTGATGTCACGGTCACGACGTAGCGATGACTATGGCATGCGCGATAAGCACATGGGTAGCTATCCCACACTGGCACGCGGTCAGTCGTTTCTGCTGGCAAGTACGCCTAAAGGTATAGTGTGGAACAGCATAGGGCCTTGCCCTCCCAGAACAGGGGTCTCGCCCCTTAGAATAGAACAGGGGTCTCGTCCCTCCACAGGTCGCATACCCTCGTTCGACTATCCCGGTTTGCCCAGTGGGCCTAACAAGAGTCGATGTAGGGCGGCTAGTCCTAACCCCGTGCCCCATGGGTTGGCTAGCTCCCTCCCTACGCTAACTCACCTCGATACCATGTACACGAGGGCCAAACAGAAGTTGGTATAGAGTGACTAGGCCTAACTGGTCTCAACCCAAAGGGGCAGCTAGCTCCCATCTTCACTGAAGGGACAGTTGCTCTCCTTGGTATCTCATACACAAGGGCCAGCTCACTTCTCGTCTACTTACTAAGTTCTTTCCATATATAGGAGTTATTTTCCTAATTTCCCCGTAGGGTTCATGCTTGTATTCCTTTCGTTATATTTTCCAACATTCAGATCTCACTATTTACATTATGGGTTTCATTCATGTATTAGGAAGCTCGTGTTTTTCTAAAGAAAGCATCACATCAATAGACTAATACATTTGCTATCAATTTGGTTTAACATGCATCTCAGGGAAGACAATGTAGCTTGAGCAAGATTCGTTTGTTTCTGCCCTAGAGTTCATTTCATGCCCTAGGGTTCAAGTAAGTTATTCTAAACATGCACTTAGTTTTATTAAATATTGATATTAAAGCAAACCACTCTATTGGGAAACACGAGAGGAATGGGGGCGAGAACTGCAAGTCCTATCGCCTCCACGGGTCCCGCGTACTCAACTGGCTGGAGACCTATACAATTGACCAACCACGTTAAACGAGTCCAAAACTGTAGACAAGTGACACTAACTTATAGAGAAACTCAAGTGACAAGCAACGGTACTTCATTCACGAAAATATGATTTCATTTGGGCCTTAAATGGGTCAAAAACACGTATACTGTCTAAAATCAGACGTCTGGGACTAGGCCTAGACATCTTAAAAGATGTCAGAACTCACCCTTTGTTTCCTGCTACTTCCTCGGATGTCCAGATCCTTCCGTGATCGTCTGAGGGGAATCCCATACTTCGGACTATCCTTCTGGTTGTCTAGGAGTATAGTCAGATGTCTGGCGATGTGCCCGAACGTCCAAAAGTACCTCGAAGGGCATTCCGTGTGCCTTTCCAATGCTCTGCAGCTGCATACGCATGCGTAGAGCCAAAATAGGCTAAGCCATCCTGCGGTAAGGCCTGCATGGCTAGAAACCATGTAGAAACACATACCTTGGTACTAAGCGTGCTTTCAGACATCCGGCCTCAGCTTCAGACGTCTCACTGCTGCTCTAGACGTCTGGTAGAAGCTCCAGACATCTGATACTGGAAAATATCCAGGACGCAGAACTCTCTCATGAGCTTCTTCTTCGCGTCACCTACAGCTATTGCGCCAGCAGCCTCAAGAGGTCGCAAAGCTCCCCTTCACGAGCTCCTCGCATGACCCCTCTCCTCGTACCTCCAGCTCGAGCCCTCGCTCACACCCTCTTCCTCTCACGCACTCACTTACACTATCTCCCTCTCTCCTCCACGTCCCCGCTCGTGGAAGGGAGGTAAGAGCGGTGATGATGGTGGTCGCCAGCAGGGGAGGGAGATGGAGGGGCAGTGGCATGTGGTGATGGGGAGAAGGATGAAGGGTGTGGGGGTTTAAATAGGAGGAGTTTAGGGTTTCGGGTGAGGAGGCCGGAGGAGAGAGAAAATGCATGAGTGTCTCATGCGCTTGAAAAGCAAAAACATGTACGATTTTCCCTACTTTCAGATGTCCAACCATCAATCTAGACGTCTGGGCAGACGTTTGATGAATACTCCAGATGTCTTATCCAACCCAGGAGTGGCGGGTCATTTCAACCCGAGGTGGAGCTCAAGCCTAGTATGCTTCACATGACTCCAAAGTTTCATGGCTTGAACTTCGAGGATCCTTTCCAGCACATCAAGAACTTGAAGCATCTGGCCAACATTTTTGGGGCAGATGTACAGAATTGTGATGGCTTACTCTTAAAACTCTTCTCCTTCTCTCTGGCTGTTACGACCCAGTTCCCAGATCCTTATAGGACCCGAGACCGGCTCTCCTCGACTAATCCCAAGACCCAATCGTCCAACAAGAAATAACCAAAAAGCAGGAAAGTAAACCACATTCACATATGCAATATAACTAAGCAGTTAAAACGTACAAAGTAGTAAAGGAAAGTAAAACTGCTGTTCCATTACTTACCGCCACAACAACAGAACAATGGAAACGAAAGTGAACAGTAGAGACAATAGTAACTAAAAGTCTGATGCTTACTACAAGAGTACGGGTACAACAAGAAAGTGTAGAAAACTATGGCTGGGCTCGACTGGGCCCAGCACTCTCCGCAGCCAGAAGCTCGGGATGCTCAACTCTTGGTCCTGAACAGTGTTATGAAAAAGACAGGGTCAACGAACGCTGAGTAGAGTTGTATCTATACTATCTAAAGTAGTAAAAGTAATAGGTTTAATTCTCTTTTCTATTTATTGTGTTTTATGTGTATTTCCTTTTTTCCCATTTTTCTCAAACATCCAGGTATTCTTGATCTTACATGTTCCTCATGGAAACGATCTTGATTGCAGTCTTTTCCGAAGAGTAGAAGGTACATGTGGTGCTCTTTTGGCTGGGAGAGTCCCCCGTGGTAGTCCTACACCCAGTCAACCACCCTGAGGTTACTGTCAAGACGTAGCGGTGACTACGGCCTCATGATAAGTGTACGAGTAGCTACTCGCACTGACATGCGGTCAGTCGTTTCCACTAGGGGGTACGCCCAAAATACAACACGAAATAGTATAGGGCCTTTCCCTCTTAGAACAGGGGTCTCACCTCTCAGAACCAAACAGGGGTCTCACCCCTCTACAGTCCGCACACCCTCGTCTGACTACCCAGGTTTGCCCGGAGGGCCTAACAAGTCGGTGTAGGGTGGCTAGCTGAACCCCAGGCCCTGTGGGGTGGCTAGCTTCCTCCCTACACTAGTAGCTTGCCTCGGTACCACGATCGTTCCTTACCTCAACTCAGTTGATTAAGTTAATTTTACTTAATTATGAGTAGAGAAAAGTCATTTAGGTTAACTCGAAATTGTGTCATTTAGTAGTATAGGGTTGAATTAACCTAAATTTTAGAACTTTTTAACTGGTTGAGTCCAGGTCGTTCGCTGGGAGGTATAATACATTCTAAATTCACTAATTATCTTTTATTTTTCTAATAAGTATATGAGGTATATTTAAGTTAATTATAGAAGCATGAATTTTGCAAAAATTAATTTTATTTGAAATAACATGCAAAATCCCATGTGAACTCTCATTTTCAATATTTAAAAACATGTAAATTCTCTATTTATTTCAAATGATTTAAGGCAAATAAGAGTTTATCTAGTCAATACATACCTTAATACAACTAAGAGCAAAAAGAAATTAAAATATAACAAGAAAATTAATTTCTTTTCCTTTTATTCTTCAGCATCTCTTTCTTTTCTCTTCTTCTCTTTCTCTTCTTTTCCTTTTATTTCTTAATCCTTTATTTCTTTTATCTTTCTCTTTCTATTTTCCTTTTATTCTCTTTTTCTCTCGATCTCTTTCTTTCTTCTCTTCTTTTTCTTCTCTTCCTGCCTTCTTCTTCACCCTTATTCTTCTTTAGTATTTCCTTAGTGCCTGCTTGCCTTCTCCTTTCCTTTATTGCGACTGCTCCTCAGCACTTAGGCTCCTCAGCTTCTTCATTCTCTCTTCTTTCTCTTCCAACTGAACCGGGTTTATTTTCTTTTCAACCAAAAATTAGTTTTTAGTTTGCGGCGAGGTCCTTTCGAGGATACGTAGCATCCTGAGATCAAGGTGGGACCAGACCCTACTTGGTCCTCACCTAATTTCATTAGGGTTCATTTTCGATTTTTTTCTTTCTTGAGCCGAACCGGCTCAATCGCCTCCCAGGCCTCGCCCTCCCAGGGCCATCGTACACACACCCACTTGGGCGAACACTCGCAGGCGCACATGCCCACACACAGATCAGATACTCAGAATGGTCAGATTTTCTTTTCGCGCCAAGCGCTGACGACTGAAGGGCGTATATAATAAATTAGTTTTATCCCCAAGCGGCCGCTTAGATCTACCCGAGGTCGGACTAAGTTTTCCCCCTCCAGACCCAACTTTAAGTAATGATTTCTCCCTACTCAGAGCTCCAAATCAAGCGAAATAAAGCTTGATGGAAAGCTCTAAGATGGCTCTAGGGTGAATTTAAGGTACAGAGGATGTTTTCTTCTATTTGAAAGGTGAAGTTAGGGGATTCCTACGGGTTATTTATTCCTAGAAATGGTTTTGAGCGTACTGTATCTACAAGGTAGTTTTTCTAGCTTATCCAAGGGTCTGAATAGATCCTACAGGTAATTCCACATTTGCTGGAAGGGAGTTTAAGCTCTTAAGAGCTTCAGGTAACACAGAGAAGCTTTGAGCTTCACTGAAAGCTTCAGAAAAGGTAATTTCCAACTCTGATATGTGCAACAGACACTAAAGGACATTTCTAACCTATTTCAACAAGTTCCAAGGATTAAAACTAACTGATCTGTTCAGGATTCAAGTTCAAATCTCATCCAAATGACACTGCCATCAGTTTGGATTCGAAAACAACCCAAACTGGCAGGTTTGCAATTCCATCCAAATTAACTCTCAAAGCTCAACCAATTCTTTCTAAAATCATTCAAATGAATCTCAGAATCAATTTAAACTCATCAAATTATTAGATTGAGTCCAGAACTCAAAGATTAGACTCGGGTTTGACTATAAGGCTTCAAAATTTGACGTTTTGTTTTGAATCCTTTCTTAAGGAATTAAAGCCTTAGATCTCTTTTCCTCAATCCCAGAAACGTTCTCAGACCCTTAGACAGGTATTTGAACTTAGGATTCTAGGGTTTCAGGCTCATCGCCTGAGAGTCAAAAGGGATTTGTTCGTCAGAGTGATCAGGAGGTTGTTGTTGGCACTCGAATAGGTTGTGTTAATATGGTGAAATTATCATTGAAGTGAGTATAGTGGTTAACCTAAATCGAGCCTAACCATCTTTTTACAAAATTTTTTAACCTGGCCTACTTAATTTTATCTTAGTCACTTTTAGGCCCAGGGTCGATCTTAGGGAGGCGGGGATTAAAGGTGAAGAAGTTTCTACACCTTTCCTAAAACGTATATCTTCCGAGCGTTTATTATGTTTTTGGTTCTTTTCTATTTAAGATTTTTTTGTTGATAATTTTGTCCTTGAGGTACACCCTCAAAATCAGGTCCTTGGCTTTGAGCCAAATTGTTCTTGGCTTTGAGCCAAATTAGGGTTCCAAAAATTGTTCCTGCTATTCACAAAATCGAGTACCTGCTAGACAATGATTATCTTTTCTCTTTTACTCTTTTTTTTATTTTTATCTTTTTAATAGCAGGAAACAAAAGAGAAATAAAAAACAAGATATGTTGCTTGTAAAGAAATAAATATAATATACATATATATATATATATATTATATACATATATAGGGGTGGGGGTGGAAGTGAAAATGGCGTGTAGCACAGTGTCGAGTTGGTCCACGTCTAGAAGGATGCAACCAACAAGATGAGGTTCTGCGTAGAGTGTGGGATGGATGTGTGGGAGTGTGTACGGAGGCACTTTCTTTACGCGAGTATCGGGGAATATCAGCAAATGGTGCAGATATTCCCGCGATATAACGCGTGGTGGAGTGACTAGTGCGTATGGATACAGGTAGGTGATATGAATGTAAATAAATAAATAAATAAATAAATAAATAAATAAATAAATATATATATATATATATATATGGTTGTAACTATGTAGTTATGTATATATATATATATAGATGTGTAAATATATATATGGGTATATATATATATATATCTATATTTATAACTAGATATATATGTATATATTTAATTATATATATATATATAGTAATATATGTATATAGATATATATATGTATATATGTATATAGGTATATTTGTCTAAGTATCTATGTATATGTATATATATATATATATGTTTGTATTTATATCTATAGATATATATGTATATATGTATGTATATATGTGTGTGTGTATATATATATATATATATAGTTGTATAGGTATGAATATGTATATATATATATATATATAAATATATATATATGTATATATATATATATAAGTATGTATAGGTGTGTACAAGTGAGTGAGTGTACAAGTGTGTGTGTGTACGAGTGAGTGTGTCTGCTGGAGAGGAGTGTGAGAGAGAGCGGCGAGTTAAGACGTTTGGTAGCTGCAGGCGTCATCAGGTGGCTGTGTGCACGCGTAGGTGCACAGGCTGTGCGCGGGCTCTGGAGCGAGCATGTGCTGCCTTCGTGCACGGGCGGGAGCGGAAGAGAGGGCGCAACGCAGCACACTGTGCAGGGCAGCGCACTAAGCTGTGGGCTAGAGCGGGTGTAGGCGCGGACGGGTGCGGGCGTATGTGGACGTGGGTGCAGCCGCGCGCAACTGGCTGGAGGCAGTAGCGGTGTGGAGAGAGAGCGTGTGGTGACCGGATAAGTGAGAAACTCTTTGGTCACCACACTGTAGCTACAGTGTCGCGCTGAGAGGCGTGAACAGTAGCTACAGTGTTGCGAGGGTTGGACAACCGGTTGCGGCCGGTTCTGCGTGCGCAGACACGCTGGAAGGCGCCTGCGTGCGCAAAAAGGGCCTGTGGATGGTCTGCAGGGGCTCGCGCGGTGCTGCACGGCTGCTGGAGGCTGCTGCGTTGCTGCTGGAGCTCCGGTGCTTGGAGCTTCTAGCAATGGTGATGGTGTTCAGCGGTGGAAACAGAGAATGAAACCACCATGCCCACCTGCTCACGAAGGAGCTAGGCAGTGGTGGAACTCACAGTGGTGGTCGTGGGACCACTGTGAGCTTGTTCCTGCCTGTAATGTGTCTCTTCAGTGGAAGAGCTACTGCGTATGGAGGGGAAGAGGGGAGGAAGATGGCCTGGACGAAGGTGCTGCTGTTTGATGAGAGCCTCATCATGAGCCATAACTAGCTCATTTTGACCCAATAAAGAAGATAAAAGCTCCTACATAACCTAGAAGAAGGCCTAAATGAAAGAATAAGTGCCCTGAGAAGAAAACATGAATTAAAGGTTAAAACTGTAATTTTACCATTGCAGTGCATAAACGGGATTTCTCAGAGGCAAAACATAGGTCAAATGATCTAAATAAGATAAAAAGTGGGTTGATTCAATCAGAAATGGGTTCATGTGCAATCTAGGAATTAAATGAAATTTGGTAACCCTAAAACAGACTCGCTTAATTCAACAAGGTTCCAGTCATAATAAAAATCAAGTCAACCCTCTAAAATTCATGTAAAAATATCCTCTAGGGTTTATAACACTTAATTTGGCCTTTGGAACCCAGTTTGACCTAGATCAGGGTCCTAGTTCATCGATTGACCTAATTTGGGTTTTTATGCAAAATATTTAGTCAAACGTAGTCAAACCTAAAATCCAACTTCACTATTGGATTCCTTAGGTCCAAATTAGGTTTGTACCAAAATTTGGACCTAAGGGGAGGTCATCTTGACCTACTTTGCAATTTAGTACACCCAAATCACAATTTGGTCCCTATCTTTCGAAATCATCGCAGAGAGCCCCCTAACTTCCTGCCACCTTTGCAATCAGGTCCTTCCGCCATTATTGGGGCAAAATCCTTCTCCGACGAGGATTAGAGAGGGAATACTCTTTGATTCCTTAGAGATCCCCTCCCAGAAATGGAAGGGAGATTCTCTGAGGAATTCCCTTCCATCTAAGGCCAATCTTGATCCCTGGTGTGAACCCAATCTCTCGTGCGAACGCACGAGGGATTTGGGTATCCACCCTCTTTCTTTCTCCGGTGAGCCGTCGGAGATGATGGCGTGCCCTCCACGCTCTGAAAGCACGGCCAAGTGCCTATAAAAGAACCTCCAAACCCGGCCGCTCATTTTTAGCTTGACTTGGCCGGACTTCCACCTCAACTTCTTCTCTTTCTTCTCCGGCCGAGAACCCAGCGAGCTCTGGCGAGCCCCCCTCCCCTCCCTCATCGCTCTGGCACAAAACCAGTGGCAGAGTCATCTTCCTGATTCTCCTCCGCGTCGCGCAATACCTGCGCACGCCGCGTCAGCCCCGTCGTCGCCGCCGTCCTCCTCCACTGGGCAGCTTCTTCTCTGGTGATAGCAGGTACAGTTGTCCGCCTCTCCGTCCCCCTTCATCCCTGTAGTTAGGCTTAATACATTCTCCATCTTCCCCTCTCTCTTTTCCCCCTTTTATTTCATTTAGTTGCCCCTCGACCGTCGCTAACCACCTCCATCTTCCTCGCCTCTGACCGACCTTCGGCGAGCCGCCCCCACCATTCCGCCCCTCCACACGACTCGCCAATCGTCTCATAAGCTCCGCCTCACCACAAGGAACAACCTCCGCCCATCCACCATCCCTCTACGCCTCCACCACAGTCCCCCAAACACACCCACACCCCCGGCCACAGGTTGACCTAGGCACGCACGCTTAGGCCATCCCATGGCCTGCCGCATGGCTCACCACCTTCGTCGTGCCACGGCGAAGGTGCCCAGCTGGTTTGATTAAGCCAATAGGCTGTATGTGTGTTTGACAGGATTTAGCCCTTGCCGCCATTGACGGTTGGAGCAGCTCCAGGCTTCAGCAGCTTCAGGCGTCAGGACCTCCAGGCTTCAGGTGTAGCAGACCCGGGCGAGCAGTGCGAAGTGATATGGCCCAGCAAGGTGCGTAGCGACGTCCGCAGCCTTGACAATCGAAGAAGAATCGTCTGCAGGCGCACATGAGAGCGGGGCAGGACTAATAGTCCCACATCGTCGAAATGCGAAGTGCAGATGCGGTATAAATTGTTTTTGTGTTATACGCTCTTTGCCTCCAAACGCACAGGGGTGAGGTCCCTCACCTGACCCACGCTCGCCTCGTCCGCGGTTTCACCTCGCGGATCTGACCCAATCTGAGCACACCTCGCGCATCACCCACCTGCCGGTGCTCCTGGTCCCAGGTGCGAAATCCAACCCGATTACCTGCGGCTCTGGGAGAGCGTCCTTGAGTGAACTTAAGAAAGAGAGCGACGTGCAGGTAGAGGGGTAGGGTAGGTTTTGCTTCCACCTCTCTGTGCAGGCAGGCTAGTTGAAGAAGAGAGACTTAGCCGCAAAGAGAAGAAGCAGAAGAAGAGGCTGGTTGAAGAAGAGAGGAAGAAAGAGGGACTGCAGAGAGAAAGGATTGCAAGAAAAGGAGCAAAGGCAGGAAGAAGACCTGTAGATCTGAAGGAAGAAGTAGAGACTGCTGAGAAGAAGAAGACAGAAGAGAGAAGAAGCAAAGGCATGGAAGAAGAAGAAGAAGAAAGGAAGAGAGACTGCAGAGAAAGAAGAAGAAAGCAAAAGAACAAGGGAAAACACTTTTAAGATGTCTAATCACAAGATCAGATGTCCAATTTCACTCTTTTGTCAATTATTCTTTTAAACCGCATACATTCATATTTGAATTCAAGTTTTGAGTAAATTAGAGTGTTCAATTACTTTTGAGATTAGTAGTAAATTCCGATTGCTCCCTGTGTTCGACCTTGGATACTCCGATTTTCGAGTAATAAAAATTCTCTATTTGTTTGAATGCTTTGTCGGCTATACTACAACGTGACATTCTTTAAAACCCGATCGAGCGCGTTTAAACACTGTTGTTGTGTGTTCCAGGCTCACCTTGCGCAAGGGAGAGGGTAGGGCTTTTTAAAGAGGAAAATGCAACCCCCCGCCATGCAGCTGCAGAGCAAGTCCCTCCATGCTGCAGGCAGAGGAATGGCGCGAAGATGTGCATGCCCATGCCCTGAGCCGCATAATGGTGAGGAACATCAATGTCAAAAAATAAAAAAATGGGGATGGTGAAATTGCGCGGCAGCACTTGAAGAAGTTGTTATTTACATGGCCAATTATTCGCATGATCCTCCCCTCTCAAATAAATGCATGCAAGTGTTTTTTTTACAAATGCAACTATGGCCACCTAATATGCAATGGCAGTGCTAGGAAATAGCACAAGATGACATATTTATTGGTGTATTTTTGCTGTGCAATGATACCCCCATGCCTATCTTTTGCTAGTCCCTAGCAAAACATTTTGTATTGTATTTAGAAATGATCTTAAGTTGAAGATTTTCTTCTGAAGCGACATGGGTGTGTTTAATTGTTGGATATTGTGAGAACCAATTGTAAAGAAGACTACCAGTACTTTAAGTCTTACGTGACATAGGCCATCTCTCGACTAACTTGGACTCTTGATATTTAAACCTTAAGAACGATTTCCAGGACTTAGAAGATTTTTGTCGTACTCAAGAGCTCAAGAGATTATGGCTTGTGCATAGTGAAGGATCAAGACTGACCTGATGAACATTAAGACTCAAGCCCAGGGTTTTACGAATCTTTAAGTGTAGGTTGGTCCCCGTTTCAGCTCATGTTTTCGGATTGACCCGGAAAACTCAACTCCCATTTTATCTCATTAGTGGCTCAAAGAATATATGGTAGAAACAGGGTATTTGTAACTTGCCCTGAAGAGCTTTTTAGGGAGAAGACTTTATAGATATTTGTGAGATATATTGACTTATTTGCAAAGATTATCTTTTTTTTTTTATATGCTATGTACATATTTATAGATGGATGGAAGTTGCATGATACCATATAATACCCAGATCCTATGGATGCCTATCCACCCCCCCATGACAAACGATGCTATGTCCTCATATGCATGCAGGGTAGGGTAGAGGAAGGTGCAAAGATCGGGGAACGAGAGCTGAGGTGCAGGGCATTTACCAAGGTGGTAGGGTGGGTGGATGGTGGGTGGTGAAGTGAAAAGGTGCGAAGTGAAGTGTATGTGATAGTGGAGGAGTGCTGCTGGGGTGCCTCCCAACGAGCGCTGAATTTAACGTCCCCAGCTGGACTCAGAATGAGGCACGAAATTAGTTACCCTCCAGCAGGGCAACAGTTTCTCCAACGGGGGCAGGTTCATGAGTAAGATAAGATTTTAAACGCTACCCATTGACCGTAAATTTATGCCTAGATTTGGGATCTTCAATTTCAACGGCCCCGTTGGGAAATGGTCTCAAGACCAGAAAGGGACCAGTTCATTTGGACTTCAATTTCCCTGGAAAGAATTTGAGCCGGGAATTGTAAAGCCAAACTTGCTGAGATGGCTCAAATTCCTTCCGCCGAATTCGACTGTCGTGAAAAGCCTTAGTGCATTGCTTGAAAGTTAAGGCAGAATCATAGGCTTCATGACGGAGCTCTTCCAGCTCTTGGAGTTAGAGTTTCCTTCCTCGACCACACAGGTCTGGGTCGAGGTTACATTGGCGAACCGTCCAATAAGCACGGTGCTCCATCTCCACGGGCAAATGACATGGCTACCCATAAATGATTCTATAAGGAGACATACCTAGGGGAGCCTTGAAGGCGGTTCGATACGCCTAAAGTGCATCAATCAGCTTGTCGGACCAATCCTTAGGTCAGGCTGAACCATTTTCTGGAGAATTTGCTTGATTTGCCGGTTCGACACCTCAGCCTGGCCATTCGTCTGAGGATGATACGGAGATGCGATACGATGGTGGACTCCATATTTGCTCAGAAGTGCCCGAAAAGAAGCATGGGTAAAATGGCTACTCCATCCGAGATAATGCCTCGAGGGATCCCAAAGCATGCAAAAATGTTGTCTTTGACAAATCGAGTGGATATGACATGGTCAGCATGGTGCATGGGAATAGCCTCGATCCATTTCGAAACATAATCGACAGTCACGAGGATGTATTCGAAGCCGTTGGAAGGAGGAAAGGGACCCATGAAATCGATTCCCCAAATGTCAAAAATTTTAGTAGCTAGGATGGGTTGGGTTGCAAGGGAATCATGTCACGACGTGACATTGACCCTAATGACTGCCACCTAGTGCAATGTTTGGCATAATTGTGTGCATCCTGGTGAAGGGAGGGCCAAAAGAAACCGCACTACAACACCTTGGCTGCAGTTTTCCTCCCAAAGAAATGGCCTCCGCAGGCCTGATCGTGGCAGATGGATAGCACAATGGGGAATTCACTGTTAGAAATACAGCGACGGATAATCTGATCAGCACCTATTCGAAAAAGAAGTGGATTATCCCAGAAATAATACTTTGCTTCTGCAATGAGATGCTTGAGCTGGTTTTTAGACCAGCCACGTGGAAGGGAACCAGAAGAAAGGTAATTGGCAATGTCGGCATACCAAGGTCCACTTGCCACATTAATTGCCAATAGGTGCTCATCGGGAAAAATCTCATTGATCGGCAAGTCCAATGTGGTCAGGGTCCAGTCTCGAGAGATGATTAGCAATGACATTCTGGGCTCCGGCCTTATCGCGGATCTCAATGTCAAATTCTTGGAGCAGAAGGATCTAATGAATCAGTCTCGGCTTGGCATCCTTCTTGTGCATGAGATGGCGAATGGCCGCGTGGTTAGTGAATACAATAATATGTGAGCCCAGAAGGTTAGGGCGGAATTTCTCCAGCCCAAAGACGACCACCAGTAGTTCTTTCTCAGTGGTTGTATAATTACGCTGGGCCTCATCCAACGTCTTACTGGCGTAGTACACCACGAAGGGGTGTCTATCGCGTCTTTGTCCCAGGATGGCTTCGACTGCAAGGTCGGAAGCGTTACACATGAGTTCAAAGTCGAGGGACCAATCGGTGGCTGGAGAATAGGGGCCTTGGTGACAGCATCACTCAGCTGCGTGAATGCCCGTATGCAGTTGGGGCCCATATCAAAGGGTACGTCGGTCGATCGGAGATGAGTTAAAGGTCGAGAAATCTTAAAGAAGTCTTTGATGAATCTCCAATAGAAACCGACGTGTCCCAAGAAGGAGCGGATTTGTTTGACAGAGCCAGGCACAGGTAAATCAGCAATTACATCAAGCTTAGCTCTGTCAACCTCGATACCCCTATCGGAGATGATATGTCCGAGAACAATTCCCTCGTGTACCATAAAATGACTTTTTTCCCAGGAAAGCACGAGGTTCACATCAATACATCTCCGAAGGATACGGGTCAGGTTGGCAAGACAGTCATCAAAAGAGGGTCCAAAGATCGAAAAGTCATCCATGAAAACCTCGAGAAAGTCACCCACCATGTCATGGTATATTGCCAGCATACATCTCTGGAAAGTTGCTGGCACGTTACAAAGTCCGAACGGCATCCTTCTAAATGCAAAGGTGCTGAAGGGGCAGGTAAAGGTGGTTTTCTCTTGGTCCCTGGGGTCAATTTCCACCTGGTTATATCCAGAGAATCCATCCAGGAAACAGAAAAATTTATTTCCTGCTAACCGCTCCAAGATTTGGTCAATAAAAGGTAGCAGAAAGTGATCTTTCGTAGTTGCAGCATTCAGTTTCCTATAATCTGCACATGCTCTCCAAGATATAGGAGTGCGTGTAGGGATGGATTCGCCCCTGTCATTGACACGGATGGTGAGTCCCGCCTTTTTGGGCACGACGTGAATTGGGCTCACCCAGGGGCTATCGCTGATCGGGTAGATTATACCCGCATCCTGCCACTTAATAATTTCCTTTTTAATGACCTCCCGCATGTTAGGGTTGAGACGTTGCTACATCTCGCGGGAAGGTCGATCCTCCTCCTTCGTATATATATGGTGAGTTCAGTAGGATGGGCTAATGCCAGTTAAGTCTGATAAGGACCATCCAATGGCTGCCTTTTGTTCCATGAGGACCTTTGTTAGTTTGCACTCTTGCTCCTTGGTCAATTTTGAACTGATGATTACCGGGAGCGTTTCATTTGGTCCCAAGAAAACATACTTAAGCGAATCAGGCAACTCTTTCAGCTCGGGAGTGGATGGTGAAAGATCTGGCATTTCTTGGGACGAGAGTGTCCCAAGCGGATCAGAAGAAAACAAGTAAGGAGGAAGTAGTTGGCCCGCAGTCTGGCCAAGACGAGGGGCATCTTGGATAGATGGATCCAAAAAGGGATAGCCCTAGTGAGTAGTATGTGGGCTCAAGGTCCCAGTGTGGAGTTGCAATTCCGCCTGATTTGGCGGGGAAGAAAGGGCAATCCGGTCTTCAAGGGTGTGGATCGGTGGTGAGTAGCCCGAATATGACTCAGACCACGAGGTATGGGAAGCGGAGAAAACCTCGTCAGAAGTCTGGTCATGAGAAGGTATGGGAAAAGGGAGGGATGGGGGATCGTCACAATATGTGTCGGTCAGGCAATCGTTTGTGTTTAAAGGCAATCCATAACAGTTAGAATAGGTCTCAATTAGTCCAATACATGCACTGACGGCCATGTCCCCGTCAGACGTGTCATCCTCGATGCAATTGCAATCAAAGTTCTTGGCTTCCTTGAAGATGTTAAGCTTGAGCTTCTCAAATTCAACGACAATCTCAATACAACCCGACTCGTAGTCGATATGGGCGTGGGCTGTGGCCAAGAAAGGTCGACCAAGGATGATCGGGCAATCAGAAAGTGAGCTAGGAACTTCCATATCCAAAACAAGAAAGTCAACAGGAAAACAAAGACTGTTGACCCTAACCACCACGTCTTCCACCACACCCTTTGGTATTTTGACAGAACGATCTACCAACTGTAACGTGACAAGGGCGGATTTCAGATTTCTTAAGGTAAATTTCTCGAGCATGATGGTTGGTATAAGATTGATGGAAGATCCTAGATTAAGTAGAGCACGGTTAAAATTGCAGTCTTGGATGTGACAAGAAATAAGTGGTGTGCCCGGATCTTTCTGCTTCAGTGGTAGATTTGACAGTATAGCACAACTCGCATGAGGCGAGAGAGCCACCGGATTCTTTGTTTTCTTTGACTGTCGTCTGGGTGTAGTGTAGTCTTTGAAAAATCGGGCGACAGTAGGTATGCGGTTGATGGCCTCTAACAGGGGTACCTTGATTTCAACATCCCTGAATAAATTACGCAGGTTATCAAAAGCCTGCGTATCCTTTTTCTTGCCTTTTGGCTCCCTCAGTAGAGCCTCAGGGAATGGGACTGATTCTGGCACTAATTTGGGTGTATCGTCCTGTCGCAAATGTGGTGCGCATCCCGAATGAGAGGGCGATGAAGAAGATGGGCCAGGATCAGGTCGAGGCGGATCGACGGTTTGCTTATCGCTCCTCGTACTAATCGCATTGGACGATGCAGGTCCAGTGGGATCATAAGGCGGAGGAGGGTTCACAATAGGGACATAAGGGTGAGGTGTTGCAGTGGGATTAGCCTAAAATCCCGGTGGAATGCTCGGAGCCTGCAGAATCTGATGAACCTGCCCCTTAGAAGGTCGTACTTGTGGTTGAGGACAACGGGGTATGAAATTTCGTGGGTTGGGAACAGGTTGGGCTGGAAGAGTGCCTTGAGATCGAGTCGCCATGCGTAGTTGACTGATCTCAGCATTCTGCTGCGCCAATTGGTGCTGAAGAGAGGTCATGTTCTCTTCATGGCGCTTCGACATTTTTGTCATCATTCGCATCAATTTATCAAGAGGACTTGATGCGTGTTCTGTTTGTGGTATGCGAGGACCCGATGGTGGATTCGCCACAGGATTAGACTGGGCCCTTGGGATGATGGGTGCGGAAGGTCGCATTGGCCCACCCGCGGGGTTTTGGCACTGCGGGTTGCTGGACCATGCGAAGTTCGGATGATTTCGCCACCCTAGGTTATAAGTAGTAGATAACGGGTTTTTCCCAGGGAGCAATCGTCTTCTAGGCCAGAAGACGAGTCTGCATGTAAATATGCATCCGAGCACACGAGGGCTTGGTCCTCCATGTCAAAATACTGGCTTGCAGAAGGTAGATCCACATGACTTACCGAATCGCTCGACGCGACACTCGGTAAGGAAGATCTCACCTGATTTTTGGGGATAAGCCTGGCATTGGAGGGATTGGGATTGTGATGAAGTGGTGAGGTTGGGGTGTTTGCCATAGAACGGGCGGGATTGGCCAGAAGCTCGTCCAGCTTCTTGTGCACGACAGAGACTTCATCCAATTTTTGTGCGATAAGGTTAAGATCGGTGGATGAATGGGAGGGTCCCGTGTCAACTTCGTGAACATTACGGGGCAGGCTGGTACGATTAAAGGCGACAATGGAGGCATTGTTCATTGAGTTTTCGCTCATGTTTTCAAATAATTCAAATGCTCCATTCTCGTCTTTATTAATGAAATTCCCTCCGCAGGAAGCGTTTGCAATCTGCTTCAAAGTTTAATTTAGCCCATAATAGAAAATCTGGGCTATATGCCACTTAGGCAGACCGTGGTGCGGACACTTCCGGAGGAGGTCATTATACCTCTCCCAATCCTCATGAAATTGTTCACCATTTTGTTGCGTAAAAGAAGTTATAGCACGACGAAGTGCATTGGTTCGTCCGATTGGGAAGAGTTTCTTGAGAAATGCTGTTCACATCTCTTCCCAAGAATGGATTGTTCTCCCAAGGGTGCGTAACCATTGTGACGCCTTATCTCGCAACGAAAACGGGAACATTTTCATGAGGACAGTTGATAACCCAATGTTTCTTGGTTTAACCGTTTCAGCCAATCGGGTTAGGTCTTCCAAATGGAGAAAAGGATCTTCACTTGCAAGACCATGGAAGTGAAAATTTATCAGGTTAATTATGTTGGGTTTCAGTTCAAAATCGTCCCTGCCCATGGGGACCCAAATTTGTCCTATTGTCTCTGTAGCAGCGGGATTTTGATAAGAGCTAAGATACTTAGGCTCCTCCCGTTCGGGAGGGTTCTGCATTTCCTCCAAGGTTTCCCTAATGGCTTCAATTTGCTCATTATAAATTTTCATTTGGGCTTGGAGGCGGGTTATAGGATCCATGGCTCCACCACCTGGTAGGTTTTGAGGGTGGTTTCCTCCCTCGGGATTTGGGGGTGGGCGTGCAGCCATGTTTGTGGAGGAGGAAGACGATTCGGTTTCTGTTCTTCTAAAATTATCAGACAATTCAAACAATTTAGGGTTTTGTGACCTCCTCTCAAACATGTACTACCGCAGGAAGAATTGGGGGGATAAGAAGGGAAAAGGAGATGAGAGAAATGATGTTGCAAAGGTACACTTGATGACAAATCAAGGCAATCAAAGTCCTAACCTCTACAGTGTGCCCTTAGGCCTAAAGATCTAAGTTACCTACTATCACAACCTATGGAACCAAATGCGAGCACCGCGGAACCATCGGGCCAGATTGAAAGGCCGTTTGCCCCAGTCTTAGACACCCGATAGCACACGGGAACCCACACCAGCACGTAGGCGTTACATGCAAGTAGTTAGACCTCCAATCCTTAATAAGGGTCAAGTTGCTACTAGTTTTAATTAGAGGCTTAGGGTTAAGTGCTTCAGGAATGTGAAGGGCGTTGTTTATGGGTAATGCCCACGTGCGTTGATTTTAGAAAGTGTGTAAACCAAGCATGCAACGGGGAAATCTCGAATTGAGGTTTTAGTTGGTGAATGGTTTTTAAAATTTTTGCCTTAAGTAGTATAGATTTTAAGATCTCGCTGAATTACCAATTCAACCAATCTCCGAGTTTTGAGAAAACACAAGTTTTTCTATGCCCAACAAACCCTTCCTCAATGTGAGTTGGTTAATGCATGCTAAAAATGCAATGGGCTTCCTTATGTGGAAATTTCTATGTATGGATGCACAAGTCAATTTTAGATTAGTGTGAAAGGGAGCCAAAGCACTTCAATTCAAGTGCTCCCAATCACCAAAATGATGTTCCACACACAAGGCTCAACCACAAGATAATGTAAAGAGAAAATCAAAATGTTGGGGTTGATGTATTCGGGATCAAATCTAAGGCACGTGAAGGGTCGTGGTGGGGTTGGAATCAACTCAATTCCAAGTTTCCCCACCAAAAATGTGATCCTGAATTGCGGATAAATGAGGCAAGAAGTGATAGCAGTCAGTCTTTTTAATCTTGCCTCAAAGAATACTTCACACGGCGAAAGATTCAAGAATCAAGATTCTTGGATCTTCGCTATGCGAAGTTTGGCGGGAAATCCCGGGGTAGTGGGAGTGATGGCAAACAATCAAGCAAGTGATTTTTAATCCACTTGCCCCAAGAAATCCGAAGAATTGTTTTTAGTTTTTTCTTTTTTTTATTAAGGTGACAAGTTGACTTGGGTTGCTAAGAGAGAGACCTACCTTTTCCGCAACGTGGGCGAAGCTCCAGTGTGGCACCGACAACTTCACGCTCTCGTTCCCACCTTGGATCTGCCCACGTCTTCGACTTCCTCTGCTTACCTCCTCCTTGCAATTGGTTTACCTGCACACCAGCAAACAAAAATACCCGTGAAGAGAAGGGTGTGAGAAGAGAAAATTAAAGGAATGGAGTATAAACTTACCTCAATGCGTACTTCCCAGGCAACGACGCTAGAAAAAGATGTGTTGGGACTCGAATAGGTTGTGTTAATATGGTGAAATTATTGTTGAAGTGAGTATGGTGGTTAACCTAAATCGAGTCTAACCATCTTTTTACAAAATTTTTTAACCTGGCTTACTTAATTTTATCTTGGTCACTTTTAGGCCCAGGGTCTATCTCAGGGAGGCGGGGATTAAAGGTGAAGAAGTTTCTATGCCTTACCTAAAACGTATATCTTCCGAGTGTTTATTATGTTTTTGGTTCTTTTCTATTTAAGATTTTTTTGTTGATAATTTTATCCTTGAGGTACACCCTCAAAATCAGGTCCTTGGCTTCGAGCCAAATTATTCTTGACTTTGAGCCAAATTAGGGTTCCAAAAATTAGTCATGCTATTCGCAAGATCGAGTACCTGCAAGACAAGGATTATCTTTTCTCTTGTACTCTTTTTTTTATTTTTATCTTTTTAATAGCAGGAAACAAAAGAGAAATAAAAAACAAGATATGTTGCTTGTAAAGAAATAAATATAATCTATATATATATAGATATATATTATATATATAGGGGTGGGGGTGGAAGTGAAAATGATGTGTAGCACAGTGTCGAGTTGGTGCACATCTAGAAAGACGCAACCAACAAGACGAAGTGCTACGTAGAGTGTAGGATAGATGTGTGGGAGTGTGTGCGGAGGTGCTTTCTTTACGCGGGTATCGGGGAATATTAGCAACTGGTGCTGATATTCCCGCGATATAACGCATGGTGGAGTGACTAGTGCGTATGGATACAGGTAGGTGATATGAATGTAAATATATATATATATATGTATATATGTAAATATATATATATATATATATATATATATATAGGGTTGTAACTATGTAGTTATGTATATATATATATATATATATATAGATATGTAACTATATATATAGGTATATATATATATATCTATTTATAACTAGATATATATGTATATATATTTAACTATATAGATATAGATATATATATAGTAATATATGTATATAGATATATATATATATATATATGTATTTATATCTATAGATATATATGTATAAATAAATAAATAAATATATTTATATATATATATATATATATATTTATGTATGTATGTATATATACTTATATATAGTTGTATAGGTATGAATATATATATATATATATATATATATATATATATGTATAGGTGTGTACAAGTGTGTGTGTGTACAAGTGAGTGTGTCTGCTGGAGAGGAGTGTGAGAGAGAGTGGCGAGTTAAGACGTCTGGCAGCTGCAGGCGTGGTCTGGTGGCTGTGTGCTCGCGCAGGCGCATAGGCTGCGCGTGGGCACTAGAGCGAGAACGCTTGCTGCCTTCATGCGCGGGCAGGAGCGGAAGAGAGGGCGCAACGCGGCGCACTGCGTAGCGCAGCGCATTGCGCTGCGGGCTGGAGCAGGTGCAGGCGCGGACGGGTGCAGGCGTATGTGGACGCGGGTCCAGGTGCGCGCAACTGGCTAGAGGCGGTAGCGGCGAGGAGGGAGAGGGCGCAGTGACCGGATAAGTGGGAAACTCTCTGGTCACCGCACTGTAGCTACAGCGTCGCGCTGAGAGGCGTGAATAGTAGCTACAGTGCCGTGCTGGTTGGACAACCGGTTGCGGCCGTGTTCTGCGTGCACGGGCACGCTGGAAGGCACCCACGCGCGTGAAAAGGGCCAGCGGCCGGTCTGCAGGGGCGCGTGCGGTGCTGTGCGGCTGCTGGAGGCTGCTACGCTACTGCTGGAGCTTGGAGCTTCTGGGAATGGAGATGGTGTTCAGCTGTGGAAACAGAGAATGAAACCACCATGCCCACCTGCTCACGAAGGAGCTGGGCGGTGGTGGAACTCATAGTGGTGGTCGTGGGACCACTGTGAGCCTGCTCCTGCCTACAGTGTGTCTCTTTAGTGGAAGTGCTACTGCGTATGGAGGGGAAGAGGGGAGGAAGATGGCCTGGACGAAGGTGCTGCTGGTGTTGTGTGTTCCAGGCTCACCTTGCGCAAGGGAGAGGGCAGGGCTTTTTAAAGAGGAAAACTCAACCCCCCGCCATGTTGCTGCAGAGCAAGTCCCGCCATGCTGCAGGCAAAGGAATGGCGCGAAGATGTGCAAGCCTATGCCTTGAGCCGTGTGATGGAGAAGAACTTCATAGTCAAAAAATAAAAAAATGAGGATGGTGAAATTGCGAGGCAGCACTTGAAGATGTTATTTACATGGCCAATTATTCGCATGATCCTCCCCTCTCAAATAAATGCATGCAATTGTCTTTTTTTACAAATGCAACTATAGCTACCTAATATGCAATGACAGTGTTAGGAAATAACACAAGATGGCATATTTATTGGTATATTTTTTCTGTGCAATCAGTTGTTACATTGCTCTAAGTCTAGGAATGACTTCAGTGTATTGCACTGAAGCTTCTAGATCCTTTAGTTGTGACTTAAAGCTTACTGACAGACTTCTCCAACTCCGCTGGAGTTGGAGAAGATGAACTTCTATCTACAACTCCAGTCATCAAAAGTTCAATTAAACAACCTCAAAACAATTAGTGATCATCAAATCATTGATTTGGAGCTTCTTAACAAATTCTACAGGCTGAAGCTCAAAAAATGGCTCGCCGGAGCTTGTCATAGCTTTGGTGAGTCCAGAAAAAATTCAAAATTGTGCACAGAGAAGTGAATTGTGCCATTTTCAACCTAAAAAGGATCATGAGGTTGCAAGGAACCTCATAATCACATTTAATTCCTCATTATCTCTTTATATGTAAGATTCGACAGTGAATTCATTTCAAATGAAAATTGAGTTGGTTAAGGCATGGGACTTGATCTCCCACTCAATTGAGTGGTTGAGACAAGTCAATAGATGTTATGACCCGGTTTCCGAATCCCTACAGGACACGGGACCGGACCGACTTGACTGATCCCAAAACCCAGTCGTCCAATGAGGAAGTAACCAAAAAGCAGTAAAAATAAACCACATTTACCATGCAAGCAACTAACAGTAAGAAAAGTATAGTAGTAAAGAAGTAAACTGCTACAGTATACACCACCACAACAGTAGATAATTTAAAAAGGTACAGGAATATAAAGTTTACAATAAAAGAGTACAGAAGTATAACAAAAATACTCACTACAACGGAAACGGGGTATAAACAAAAGGTACAACTACTGGGCTCTACTGGGCCCGGCACCCTCTGCAGCCGTAGGCTCTGGCTGCTCAACACCTGGACTTGAAAAAGGTTTTGAGTACATGAAATCAGCGAATGCTAAGTAGAGTGGCAACCAGCTAACCAAAAACAGTAAAGGTGGACAGGTAACTGTTGTTTTCAATTTCTTTCTTTATTTAACTAATTATTCTTTCTTTCATCACTTGGTTTATTTATCAGGTCTTTTTCTTGATCTCGGATGTTCCTCGTGGGAATGATCTTGATTGCAGTCTTTTCTGAAGAGTAGAAGTAGCACGTGGTGCTCTCCTGGTTGGGAGAGTCCCCCGTGGTGGTTCTCCACTCAGTCAACCACCCCAAGGTCGCTGACAGAAGTAACGGTGACTACGGCACGCGTGATAAACGCACGGGTAGCTACCCTGCACTGGCATGCGGTCAGTCGTTTCCGTTAACGGGTGCGCCCCAAAGCATAGCATGGAACCAGTATAGGGCATAGCCCTCTCAGTAATAGGGGTCTAGCCCCTAAGAACCAAACAGGGGTCTCACCCCTCCACAGTCCGCGCACCCTCGCCTGACTACCCTGGTTTTCCCAGTAGGCCTAACAAGTCGGTGTAAGACGGCTAGCTGAACCCCAGGCCCCGTGGGGTGGCTAGCTCTCTCCTAACACTAGTAGCTCTCCCCGATACTGTGTACGCGAGGGCCAAAAAGTTGGTACAAAGTGGCCAGTCCTAACCACCGGTCCCAACCCTAGAGCGGCTAGCTCCGCTCTGCACTAAACAGGGGACTGTTGCTCTCCTTGGTACTCCGTACTCAAGGGCCAGCTCACTTCCCCATTCACATTTCCCGTTCCATTCCATTTATTTTCCAGGAGCTCTACTCCTAATTCCCCGTAGGGTTCATGCTCATGTTTCCCAAGCTAAGCCATACTAGGTTTCATTATTTCCGGTTTATTTCGCTGGTAGCTCGTGTTTCCAACATTCAATCTTTCATTTCCAATTCATATACAGGCAGCTCATCTTTAATTGTAATAACAGGAATTTACATGCAACAGTTGCTAACAATAGTACTTTATATTTTACAGGCAGCTGTTATCCAATTACAAGTAATTGTTATTACTTTATTTACTCGTCCAAGACTGCAATTCATGCGTTCAATACAATTATCCCAGTTTTCTAGTCCTAGGATTCATGCCATACCCTAGGATCTAATATTCATTCCAGATATGCATTCATGTTTGTAATTAACTAGGGGAAGCCACTCTACTCGCGAAACCAGGAATAATGGGGGCTTGATCGGCTGGTCCATGTGCCTCTGCAACCCTCAAACTCGCAACGGAACGAGGTCCTAACACAAGGATCAACCACAAGAAATCACTCAGAACATGATAAAAACATTCTCACAAGTAGAGGAACTTAGACGAAGAAGAACGGAAACTTAATTGCGGAAATCAGACCTCAAACGGACCCTAAACGGGTCAAAAATGACAATCCTGACTCAAATCAGACATTTGGAACACCTTACAGACGTCTTAAAAGAAGTCCAGAATCATACCTCACTCTGTGCTGCTCCTCAGATGTCCAGGGATCCTTCTGAACCGTCTGGACCTAGTTCCAGATGTCCGACCACCTCTCCGGACGTCTGGAGACGCTGTCTACTATCTGGTGCCTCGACAAGACGTCTGAACTGCGTGGGAGGGCGTGTCCCGCACCTTCTCGAAGTGAATCTTGCACGCACAATGTAAATCTCCTCAATACGGCACGTATCAGAGCCTTGACGGAACGACCTGCATGGTTGTATCCGCAAAGGGAGGCATAGGGTGCAGGACGTACCTCTTAGTCGTCTGGATCTTCTTCCAGACGTCTGATTCTGGGAAAAATCCCAAAACCAGAAGCTCCTTCGTCTTCTTTTAGTTGCGCGCGGCCGCACCGCGCTCGCTCCTCTGCACCACGCTCGCTCGTCCGCTGCTCTAGCTGCAGTAGCGTCGGGAAAAACCCCCCAGGCGCACCTCTCCACCTTGCACAAGCCCGACCAGCCATGAGCTTCTTCGACAAGCTCTCTTGCGAGCTCGCGCGCTCTCCTCTCCTCTCCTTCTCACGCTGCTCCTCTCCGTCGCTTCACTCGCCGCTTTTGCTCTCGCTGGAGGAAGGAGAAGGTGGCTGGAAGTGGGGTGGTGAACGAGGGAGAGGAGAAGGGTTTAAGTAGGTGCGGGGGAGGGTTTTGTCGGTGAGAGGGGAGAGAAGAAGGCGGCTGTGCACAGTTTGCGGGCAGCACGCGTGCAGACTCGAGGACGTACGCACACAAAAATTGATTTCCAGAAGTCTGGCAAGGTGTCCAGACATCTTAAGGGGCTTTAATGGCACGGGTCTTAACAATAGATGTCTGCGATACTAAATATATATATAATTAATGATTTGAACTACTCCTGAGCTGCCATTGACAGCGAGCTCAGGAGCTTAATTAGATTTGGGCGTTTAGGTTATATGTGATATTTATTCAAATTCAAGTGTAGAACAGGGTCCTTTGAAGACGAATAGGTGGTGGAGGGCCCCAGTGAAGGTGTAATTAACTCAACTACTGCTGCCATGAATAGCAGAAGCAGTCGGTGCAGGTGAAGGTGGTTTAAGCGGTTAAGTGATCAATTTAGTAATTAGTGGTGATAGAAGTGATTGTGGAAGATGTAAGAAGGTGAACAGTGAGTTAAAAAGACAAAATTAGGGCTCTGGCAAGTTCAAGGAACTTGTCGGAGTCGAAGAAGATGAACTTGAGAATTATGAAATTAGACTAAACTAACTAACTAACTAGACTACTCCTACTCCTACTCCTACCTACTGTTACCTGGATGAAGGGGTCAAAGGGACTTCGTTGACGACTCATGATGGAGGACGAAATCAAAGGGAGTGACAAAGATCTCCGACGGGCGAATTTGGATGGAGCAGAGGATCTCCTTGGTCGTCGCCTTTGTCCAGAGATGTAGTTGACCTCGGCGAAGCTCCTCAGTTGATCAGGATGGACTGAGGAAGTCAAAGGATGGTGTGGAAAATTGCCGGAGTTGCGAACGAATAGCCTATTGGGTCGGCTCAGTGTTAGAAGAGGGAAGGGAGCCAACTTGCTGAAATCGAGGAGGTGAGGGTCTATTTATAGCTAACGGTGATGAAGATGGCGACGGAGTCTGGATGAAGAAGAAGCTAGGGGAGGTTAACCTCTGGTGTCGTCTCCAACAATGGTGAGGTTAACTCCCACCTAAAATTAAGAATTCAGAGTAATCTAGACCGATGGATGAAGATGGGATGGTGAGCGCAAGCTCTAGGAGCTTGGAGAAGGAGGAATGATGTCGGCAAGGCGGTGATCAAGCGGTGGAATCACCCTCTGTTGTCAGCCGTTCAACCAGCTGAAAGAAGAAGAAGAAGAAGACGCGGACCTATGTGCGATGAAACCTAAGGACCTACATGAAAATTAGGGACCGGATTGAAATGAGTAATAAGGACCTAAATGTAAACCCAGGTTTTAAATGTTTATTTTAACTTAGATCTTTTTCAACTTTTTATATATGATTATAAATAAGGAAATTATTATGTTTTCACCTTGAATTTACATTTTTGACCCTTTTTAGGTTAATTTATTAAATTAAGTATAGTTGCTTAAGTTATTATATACTTATGTATACATTATGTTTTAAGTTAATTAACTTATTAATTAAGGAAATGATTAATAAGATCTCGAGTCCAGTTATTAATTAGATTTTTAATAATATTAATTGAATGATAAAATATCATTTTTAACTTATTTTGAGGTCCTTCACTATATATCCCTTATTTTATAATTAACCCTTATATATTTATATCTTTAGTTAATTAACTAGGAAGACTAGTTAATTGGGAGTAATTAGAGATCATGATGAGTCTCTCATCATTCTGCGTACATGAAGACCAATAGGAGTCGGTGTAGAGTGGCCAATCCTAACCCCGGGTCTCAACCCAAGGGCGGCTAGCTCCGCTCTACATGAAAAGGGGACAGTTGCTCTCCTTGCTACCACGTACTCAAGGGCCAGCACACTTCCCGTCTACATTCCAGATTTCCATCTAACCACAGGAGCTCTACTCCTAATTCCCCGTAGGGTTCATGCTCGTGTTCACCTCATTATTCTAATCCAGATTCCACCATTCACAATTCAATTCTTATTTATATACAGGCGGCACGTGTTTCCATACTTCAATACATGCAACTGGTGATTTCATAGGAAATTGATTATTAAATACATGCAGCTCGTATTCTAACAGGCAATCCACAATTATGTTACAGGAAATTGCTAGCAGTTTATCTCAATCTTGCATATAAGTACCTTATACCATACAAACGGTGCATTCATTTCTCTACCCAAGGGTTCATGCCACATCCTAGGGTTCCAGTCAGTTAATTCTACAAACACATTCTTATTTGAATATTATTAAAGGAATGAAACCACTCTACCAGATAATTCGGGAGTAATGGGGGCTCGAACTGCAGACCCAGGCGTCCTTGCGAGCCCCAAATACGTAACAGGAGGAAACCCTACACCAGGTAATACATCACATAAGGAGGGTTCAGAATAATGTATAAAGGTCTCTAGTATGTAGAGAAACTTGCAAGGAAACTACAGATACTTCGTTTGCATAAAACGGATCCCGATCGGACCCCAAATGGGTCAAAAACGTGTCTACTATCCAAAATTAGATGTCTGGGAATAAGTCAAGATGTATTAAAAGGTACAAGAATCTTACCTTAAGTCCTTGCAGTGTCCTCAGACATCCAGGCCTCCTCTACGATCGTCTGAAGGCAGTTCCAGACATCGGACCATGCCTCCGGTCGTCTGGAAGCACCTCCGGATGTCTGGTGATTTGATCAGATGTCTAAAAGTGCGTGGGAGAGCATTCCGCACTCCTTCCCAAGGCTGCTCCTACGTACGACACCTGCAGCCCCCAAATCAGACCTGACATTCATCTGCTGTGAGGTCTGCATGGCTGTAATTGCGAAAAAGAACGTACCTTCGCGATAAATAAGCTTTCTGTCACTGACCTTAACTCCAGACGTCCAGGTGCTCTGTCAGCCATCTGGACTCCACTCCAGACGTCTAATACTGGAAATTTTCTAGTACTAGAACCTGCTCCCAACGCTCTCCGCCGTGCTCCTCCTCGCGCTGCCACAGCTTTGGCCGCTGCAGATGGTCGAGGCTGCCTCTCCGGGATCTCTCCTCCTCCTACACATGCCCGTGGTGGTTGTGCGAGCTCCGCCGAGCTTCCACCGAAGCTCTCTGACCTCGGCCTCCTCCTCCTCCTCCTCCCGCACTCTCCTTTTCTCCTTCTCACTCTCCCACGCTCGCCTCCTCTCCTCCTCCCGCCCGCGCGTAGAGCGCAGAGCGCGTACAAAAATTTCATTTTCAGACGTCCGGAAAAGGGTCCAGATGTCTGGACAAACATCTGACTGAGACTCCAGACGTCTTAAGAGGCTAAAAGTGTGACGGGTCTTTACACTGGCCGATAAAGCCTCCCACTGGTTTCAGACTCAACCATACACAATCAACACTTGGGGAGAACTCCAAACTGCCTTCCTGCAAAAATTCTACCCCATTGGTCATACAAACACCATGTGGCACCAAATCACGCACTTCTCCCAAGGAACGGGAGAATCTCTACACGAGGCATGGGATCATTTTCTGGATCTCATTCGTAAGTGCCCCTATCACGGAGTCCCGAAGTGGGAACAAGTCTAATCCTTTTACCATGGGCTTCGTGACAACATTAATCTATTTGTCAATGCAACTTGTGGTGGTAGCATCATGAGTCAGCATGAGGATACGATCTGTGAGA
Source organism: Thalassia testudinum (assembly GCA_037157565.1). Classification (NCBI taxonomy): domain Eukaryota; kingdom Viridiplantae; phylum Streptophyta; class Magnoliopsida; order Alismatales; family Hydrocharitaceae; genus Thalassia; species Thalassia testudinum. The sequence goes on from JAZHRO010000055.1 coordinate 15,580,219, forward strand.
TTCTTGAAAACATGTGGGAGAATTCCCTGAAGAATGGGTCATTGGGTGCGTACGACCGGACGACCACCCGCACATTAACAAACAATCAGGGGGTGCATGAATCCCGAGGCCTTTCCGCATCCGTTGATCTGGAATTAGTATCCATTCGGTTGGATAAGGTCTCCATCATCGGAAAGAAGGTGGACGACATCACTCGTCATCTACACAAATCCACCTCTACACCTCAAAGCACATACACACACCTGTCCATGGGAAGGGAGGCTGCGCACAACATCTACCACTCCACGGGGATGGATGCATATCTACCCCCGTCTGATTATGTCTTCGGAGGCAACTCCAGGTCAGACCACCACAGTTGGGGGAACTCCGAACCCCTGTTCCCTGATTATCTCGGAGCTCCTCAGACCTGTGAGGATCTTCACTCCGTCCAGAATAATCCTTTCTCAAATGCTTACAACCTTGGATGACGTAATCATCCTAACTTTTCGTGGTCGGGAAATAACTCGAATCTGAGATCCCAATTCCAACCCCGACCACAAAACCAATGACCATATCAACACACTCAACCAAGGCCCAATCAAAATTTCCAATCTGGACCACCTAAGGAAGATCAGACATCTTTGATTCTCCAGACCTTGGTTGATATGCAAAAATAGCACAACGAAGAGATCTCTGAACTATGAAATCAATTGGCCCAGCTGGCAAGTGCTTGCCATCCTGGTGTAGTTCCTTCTCAGCCCCTTCCAAACCTGAATAATGTGTCGAACTAGAGGCGCATTATGTACCCAAATCAGGGCTAAGCTCACTTTGTTTATTAGGCCCCTTTTGCTCCATCACTCGATGATGAGAACCTCGTCATAAACCCTAAAGTAGCACCATCTAACCTAGATTTGCAAGAAAAAGCTCCTACATAACCATAGAAAGGCTTGACTCAGAGAAATTCTGAGTTTGTGAAGAAAATAGGAACTAATGGGTAAAAATGCAATTTCACCAACTAAATCTGAAAATAGGGTAACTCAGGATCCAAACATAGGTCAAACTAACCTAATAAGAATTAAAGTGGGATGAGTTGATCCAATAAGGGTTACAGCAACTCCAAGGAATTAAATGACATCCTGTAACCTTAAAAACAAACCCACTTCAATTCACGAGGTTCGAGGTAAAGAAAAAATTGACTAAACCCTCTAAAAGTCATAGAAAAATAATCTCTAGGGTTTAGAACCTTCAATTTGGCCTTAGGAACCCATTTTGACTTACATTGAGAACCATGCCCAATTAATGACTTAATTTGGGTTTTTATGCAAATTGATAGGGAAAACAAGGTCTGATCTAGAAATAAAATTCACCATTAGAATCCTTCGGTCCTAGTTAGTCATGTATAAAAACTTGAGCCTAAGGAAAGACCTTCTTGACCGACTTTACATTTTGGTCCTCATCTATTACTTTTTGACCCTCAACTTTTGAAACCCTCGCATTTTGGCCCCTAAGTCTTCTTCGTTCTTTGCATTTGGGTCCTCCCTGCAAAACCCTGAGCAGCGCCATGCTCCGGCGACTTTGCGCGGAGCATGGTGCCACGCAAGGTGAGGGAGACCCTCTGTCAAGACAACCGGGGGTTCCCTACGACGTCTGCTGTCGTAGGGACACCTCCATGGTCTCTGCGGATGCCCATACCTCCCGTGCGAACGCACGGAAGGTATGGGTCTCCATCTCCGACCGTCCTCCGGCGAGGGAGGCACGTCGCCTCCCTCCGCCCTCCTATCTGATTTCACCTCTATAAAAGCCGCCTCCATCTGCCGCACTCAGTAGCTCGGTCCTGACGGAGAATCACCCACAGCTTTCCTCTCTTCCCACTCTAGCAGAAGCCCTCCAGCTCTGGCGGTTCTTCCTCCTCCTCCTCGTCGCTCTGCTGCAATACCAGCAGCAGAGCTGCCTTCACCCACTCTTCCCGCGTCGCGCCGTACCCAGCGCGCGCTCTCCCGCTCTCTCCTCGCCGCCGCTCCCTCTCTCTAGGCACCTTCTTCTCCGGCGACAGTCGATACGACTGTTGCCCTACTCCGGCCCCCTTCGACTCTACAACTAGGTCAGAACTTCTCCTCACTTCCCCCTCTTTCTTTTCCTCACTATTTTACATTCAATTAAGCTCTCGACCGCTCCTGACCACCGTTACCTCCTCCATCTCCGGCCAACCTCCGGCGAATCGCCCCCATCATTCCACCACTCCACACGACTAGCCGACCGACCCAAAACCTCTGCCTCTTCACGCTGAACCACTTCCGCCCCTTCATTTCCTGCCATTCGCTACCTAAAGACCCCCCGAACAAACCCATTCCCCTGGCCACAGTCCGACCTAGGGCAGCCCCTGCACTTCACCCCACGCCTCGCCACCACCCGCACGAGCTTCGCCGCACTCCGGCGAAGCTCCCTGCACCTTCTTACTAGGCCGAGAGGCCGTATTTCTGTGAACAGGTCACCCGTCCTCCGCCGCCATTGCTGAACAGGTGGAGCTTCTTCCGCCTGCAGCTGCAGGTTCACCTCGCCCAGGCTTGACTCTCCAGGACGCGCGGTTTGCCCCCACGCAGCTGCCCAGGCCCGCAGCTGGGTTGAAAGCCTCGCAACAGCCGCAATTGCCTGCAGCTTTCTCAACTGCAGGCGCCAAATTGGGGTGGGACATTTAGTCCCACCTCGGTAGTTCTGAAGGCCGCTCACCCGCATAAATTAGAAAAGTGTTGTAGGCTTATCGCCGCAGTTACACGGGGTGAGGTCCCTCTCACCCGCTTACCCGGCCTCGTTCGCGACCACCCCCTGCGGACCTGGCCCGACCCGTATACCCAACCTGCACTCCTCGCCCACCACCGCATGCCAGTGGGCCTGGACCCGGGCGCGACCCGTACCCGAATACCCGGTGGCTCTGGGAGAGCGATCCTACGAGTGAAATCTGAGAGAGAGAGATGCGGGGGAGGGTAGGATTAGGTTTTGCCCTCTGACCAAGCTGTGAGTGTGCAGGCCGAGGCAAAAAAGAACAGAAGGAAGAAGACAGAGCTGAAAGAAGAGAGAAGCAGAAGAAGAAAAGCTTGGAAGCAAAAGAACAGGAACAACTGAAGAGAAGAGAAGAGAAGAGAAGAAGAAGACAAAGACAAGAGAAAGAAGAGAAGAAGAAAAAGCCAACAAGACAAATCTCTATCCCTCTCTCTCATTTTTGTAATAGAAACATTGTACTTCTAGAATATAGTTTTCTCCCTGAGTTCGACCTCGAGAAAACTTTTATTTCCGAGTAACAAATTGTATTAAACTGGTAACCGTTTCTCTATACTATACTACGACGAAATATTAGAACTATAGAGGAGCGGCGAGCCACCCGACGAGATGGATGTTTCAACTTCATACTCTAGATTTCAGCAGCAGATACCTATTTTGCCCAATCCAAACCAAAATCAGGAAGGATTAAATTTCATCACCACTCGTAGTGGCAAAGCAACACAGGCCCACCTTTTCCTAGTCGCAGCTCGCCTAAAACTGTAGATCCTAACCCCAGATTGGTTATCCATGGCACACCCATCCTTGATAAGGAGCCTGAGCCAATTCTAGAGGAACCATCTGAGGTTCCATTTCCTGAGGTCTTGACCAAGGGAAAGAAGAAAACCAAACCCGTGGCACTTGAGGACCTAGTCAAGCTCTTTGAGCAGGTCCAAATAAACATCCTCTTGATGGATGAGATATGCCACGTACCGGCTTACGCACGATTCTTGAAAGATGTATGTACACCAAAGCGTAAGCCGCGAACCAAAGGTGGGAACCCAATTGTACTATTGTTGCAAGCCAGCTCCATCATCTTGAGCAAGCTCCTACATAAGGCAAAAGACCTAGGTACCCCTTTGATTTCTTGTGCTATCGGTGATATACAATTTGACAGAGCCTTATTGGACTTAGGAGCTTCCATAAATTTGATACCCACATCTCTACTAGACTACTTTGAGGAATCTGAACTTAAACCGATAGTGATGACTTTTGATGAGAACCTCATCATGAGCCATAACTAGCTCATTTTGACCCAATACAAAGGATAAAAGCTCCTACATATCTCAAGGAAAGGCTTAACTCAGAGAATTCTGAGTTTGAGAAGAAAACCAGTCATAAGGGGTAAAAGTGCAATTTTACCAGTATAATCTGCATACAGGGTAATTCAGGGCCCAAACACAGGTCAGAACAGCGTAATAAGAATAAAAGTGGGATGAGATGATCTAGCAAGGGCTACAGCACTTCCAAGGAACCAAATGATAATCTGTAACCCTAAAATAACCCACTTCAATTCACAAGGTTCGAGGCAAAGTAAAAATAGAATAAACCCTCTAAAATTCATAGAAAAATAATCTCTAGGGTTTAGAACCTTCAATTTGGCCTTTAGAACCCATTTTGACCTACATTGAGAACCATGCCCAATTAATAACTTAATTTGGGTCTTTACGCAAATTGACCGGTCAAACAAGGTTTAATATGAAAATGAAATTTACCATCAGATTCCTTAGGTTCTAATTAGTCATGTATAAAAACTTGAGCCTAAGAAGAAACCTCCTTGACCGACTTTACACTTTGGTCCTCATATATTTACTCTTTGGCCCTCAACTTTTGAACCCTCGCATTCAGGCCCCTAACTCTCCTTCGTTCTTTGCAAACAGGTCCCTCCTGCAAAACCCTGCCAGCACCATGCTCCGGCGACCTTGCGCGGAGCATGGCGCCGCGCAGGGTAAGGTGGAGGACCTGGCATGTGTACCGGGGGTGCCCTGCGTCGTCAGCCGTCGCAGGAGCACCCCCATGGTCCTTGCAGCCCCCCACACCGGCCGTGCGAACGCACGGACGGTATGGGTTCGAATTCCGACCATGCTCCGGCGAGGGAGACACGTCGTCTCCCTCCGCCTTCCTCCCTGCTTCAACCTTATAAATACCCCCCGCCGCTCCACCGACCAAAGGAGCCTGGATCTGACGGAGAAAACCCCCAGCTTTCGTCTCTTCTTTCTCCGGCAGACGCTCACCAGCTCCGGCGACATCCTCTCCCTCCACCTCTTCGCTCTGCCGCACTACCAGCAGCAGAGACCTCCTCCCCTGCTCTTCCCGCGCCACGCCGCACCCAGCTGGCGCCTCTCCAGCCTTCTGCTCGCCGCCGCCCCTCTCCCTGAGCATCATCTTCTCCGGCGACAGTCGATACGACTGTCGCCCTGTTCCTCCCCCTTCGTCCCTGCAGTTAAGTTAGGCTTACTCCCCTTCTCCTCCTCTTTCTTTCCCCACTTTCGATTTAGTCAATTAAGCCCTCTACCGACCCTGTTCACCCTCATCCTCTCCGCCTCCGACCACCCTCCGGCGAGCCGCTCCCATCACCTCAGCGACCCACACGGCTCGCCGACCACCGCAGAACTTCCGCCTGTTCACCCTGATCCTCTTCCGCCCCTCCACTTCCCACCAAACACCCCCTGCAGACCCACCGAACACACCCACTCCCTCGCTCACAGTTTGACCTAGGACGACCAGACAGCCCCCTCTCGCCCCCTGCAGACCCCCTGACCACCTTCGCCGTGCCACGGCGAAGGTCCGCCGCCTGTCTGATTTGGCCGAGAGGCCGTGCCATTGGTTTCAGGTTCCAGGCCTTGGCCGCCATTGGCGAGGAAGCTCGAAGCCTGCTCGAGGTTGCTCCAAGCCGAGATATCCCAGATTGAATAGCCTCGGCCAGCGCGGAAGAGTCTCACGCACACACCCTGGCCCTCGATTGGAGCTGTACGCCTCAACAGCCGCTGCAATTGGGAGCACCATCCCTGCTGCAGGCGTAAGAGAATTGGGGTGGGACATTTAGTCCCACCTCGGAATCTCTCAAAGGCGCGCGGACACATAAATTGAAAAGCTGCTGTATGCTGTTTGCCTCAGTTACCACGGGGTGAGGTCCCTCTCACCCGACCCGACCCGACTCGGCCTCGTCCGTGACCACGCTCCGCGGACCTGGCCCGACCCGATTAGACTGACCTGCACTCCTCGTCCACCACGCACGCCGGTGGGCCTGGACCCGGGTCTGATCCGAACCCGATTACCCGGTAGCGCTCTGGGAGAGCTTCCGATGAGTGATTTCAGAGAGAGAGATACGCGGGGGAGGGGGGTAGAGTAGGTTTTTGCCTTGACGAATAAACTCTGAAGTGTGCAGGCCAAAGAAGAAGAAGCAGACCCGCTGAAGAAGAAGGAGCTGCTGCACTGTAGCGAAGGCATTGTTAAGTCGTCTCAGCACTGGCGCAGACGACGGAAGGTCAGCATCCAAAGAAGAAGAAGACCCGCTGAAGAAAAAAAAAAAAGGGAAGAGCAACGGCCATCGCGAGAGAAGAAAAAGAGAAGTCAAGGCAGGTGAAGACAAAGCAGAAGAAAGAGAAGCAAGAAAAGAAGAAGACGATCTGACAAGGAAGAAAGCAGAAGAAGAAGAAGAAGAAGAAGAAGAAGAACAGGAAGAACCAGAGACAGAAGGGAAAAATCTGAAGAAAGCAGAAGGAAGAAAGCAGAAGAAAAATCTGAAGAAAGTAGAAGGAAGAACAGAAGAAGAAGAGCACGAGGGGAAGATCTGAAGATTGCAGAAGAAGAAGAAGAACAAAGAACAGGAAAAACCAAAGACAAAGAGGAAGAAAGAAGAAAAGAAGAAGAAGCCAAATTTTCATCTCTCTCTCTCTCTTTATTTTTGTAATAGAACTTGTATATCTCTAGAATATAACTTGCTCCCTGAGTTCGACCTCGGGAACTCTTTTATTTTTCCGAGTAAAAAAAATTTTTTATGTGATACGTTGGTAACAACCGGCTTTACTACAACGATATATAACACAAACCGGTTGAAACCGACGCTGTCACCATTTTGGCGCCGCTGCCGGGGAGCAACGGCTATTCTAGAGGTAAACATTCCTGTATCTTTTAAGTTCTAATAATCTCCTCTCTTTTGTGCAGCTATAGGAACTCAAGAAGACAAGCAACCACACAACTACTCCGAAGACAGGTAAATCTTTTCTCTCACTATTAACCCCTACACTCTAAAGAGAAAGAAAAGAAAAGAACAAGCAATATAGGACTAACCTGTTTTCCATATTTAGTAACCATAAAAGTTGCATGTTTTCAACTCATTATTTCTGCACACTATTAAGGGTATTTAAGGGCTAACACATTCTTGCTTGAGCCCTAATTACCCAACAAAGAATTAACTGGACCAAGTAGAGCCAACCTAGGATCCAACACTAGGGATTTAGAGACACACTCCTTAAGCAAGAATTGAGAAAACCAAATGAAGTGTGCCCAAGCCCTTGTCTGAAAATACCTATACAAGAAAAATCCTAAACAATTGGCTCTCTCTAAACACTTGAACCCTAAAAGACAGGACCTAAAAGCTCTTAAAGAAAACAATAGGTAAAGTTGACCCCTTGGGTTAACCAACCTTAAATTAGGTCACTCTTTGCACTTAAAAAGACTAAAGTTCAAGTGAAACCTTAAGCACCCTGATCTTAAAATTGGTAGACTTAAGAGGTCAAGATCCCCATTCTGGTCTACCTGGAACCGCAGTGACAAGAGAGGTCGGGTGGGGGAAACCCTGTAACCCGTGGGGACGCTCTACCGTGTAGGGGTCTTCGCGGGACTCTCCCTCTCTGGCTGCCCAGGTAATTCTCAGGTGGACGATCTTTCTGATCAAGGGGTCCATCTGCCCCGCACCTCTATAGTCACCCAACACATTTTTGGGTGTCTTGATTGGGTCCAGCACCTTCTGAACTTACCTCTCCCAACTGTGCATGTACGGAAGGAGGTCTCTAAGACCACCCTTAAGACCTCCTTTAGAAATTCACTCTCGTCAAGGCCAAGCCTCGACGCCCGTGTTTGTGCAGCAACACCCTCACATTATTCTCTCTTCTGATTCAGAACCAAGTTCTTCTTCTTCCCCCATCATGGCTCAGCCAGTTGAGGAAGAAAATAATCTGGAACACCAGCTCCAGCGACTCAATGACCTCTTCCAAAACTTCGTGCACCCACCACAGCGTCCTATGATGCGGGACCACTACAATCCTGCTGCGGTGGCAATTGAGCCTCGAGTTAGAATCCCGATTGGAGGACCTGATTCCGAACTAAAGCCCAACATGATTCACGCTATACCTAAATTCCATGGGCTTAATTCTGAAGATCCCTTCCAGCACATCAAACAGCTTAAACATCTGGCCCACACTTTTGGATCAGATGCGCAAAATCGGGATATTCTTCTCATGAAGATGTTCTCCTTTTCTCTTATGGACAAGGCCGCCCATTGGTATCAAACTCAGACCCGGCCGATCAACACTTGGGAAGAACTTCAATCCGAGTTTTTGAAAAAGTTCTTTCCCGTTGGTCGGACCAACGCCTTGCGCCATCAGATCACACACTTCACTCAACAATCAGGAGAACCTCTCCATGAGGCATGGGATCGTTTTCAGGATCTCATGAGGAAGTGCCCCCATCACGGAGTTCCTAAATGGGAACAAGTCCAATCTTTTTACCAGGGACTCCGTGAGGACATCCGCCTTTTCGTCAATGCAACCTGCGGAGGAAACATCATGGGTCAACATGAAGACACCGTATGGGAGATTCTCGAAAACATGTGCGAGAACTCCATCAACAATGACTCCATGGGATTATTCGACAGGACGAATACCCGCGCAGCGACGAATCTTAAGGGAGCACATGAGACGCAGGGCCTGTCCGCATCAGTCGACCTGGAATTAATGGCCAGTCGATTGGACAAGGTCTCAATTATTGAAAAGAAGGTGGATGAGCTGACTCAGCACTTGCAGCGAGCCACCTCTGCGCGTAACTCCTTTGCACAACCTCCTTCCACACAGGAGACTGTGCAAAACATCCTCCACCGATCCTCCCCTGGGATGGATCCATATCCATCCCCATCTGATTCTTGGACTGGAAGATCATCCGATCCTTTCTTCACCAGTCGGGGGAACTCCATTCCCCCTTTCCCTGATTCTCAGGAGGTTCCTCAGACCTGCGAGGACCTCAACGCCATCCAGAACGACCCATTCTCCAACACTTACAACCCTGGATGGCGAAACCATCCAAATTTTCAGTGGGCGGGAAATTCTCAAACCCAAAGACCACCTTTTCAGTCCCGCCCACAGCCCTCTCATCACTACCAGCCACCTCAGCCTCGGCCCAACCCTACTTATCCATCAGGGCCAAATCAAGATCAAATGTCCTTAATCCTTCAGACTCTGGCTGACATTCAAAAATCGAATGCGGCCATTCAAAAACAGCACAAGGACGAGCTTACTGAAGTTAAAACTCAGCTGGCCCAGTTGGCAAATTCTCGCCAGCCAGGCACACTCCCTTCCCAACCCCTTCCTAACCCAAATAACGTGCCAACCCAGAAGCGCGTTATGAATCCAAATTTAGGCCACGCTCAATGGATTTATCAGGCCCCTACTGCCCCATCTCCAGACGAGATGGAAGCCTCTACTTCTCGTACGGGATTTCAGCAGCAGCCACCCCTCCTACCAAATCCAAACCAAAATCAGGCCGGATTAAATTCTGTAACAACACGTAGTGGTAAGACAACTCAGGACCAGTATTATCCAAACCACGCCCAGCCTGATAATCATGACCCTAGGATAGTTATCCAAGGTACCGCTGTTCCAGACCCACAACCAGGACCTGTCCTAGAGGAACCAACCAAGATCCCGTTTCCCGAGGCCCTGACCAAGGGAAAGAAGACCACCAAACCCGTGGCCCCTGAGGAGGACCTGGTCAAGCTTTTTGAGCAGGTCCACATAAACATCCCCTTGATGGATGCAATCCGCCACGTACCAGCTTACGCACGATTTCTAAAGAATATATGTACACCCCAGCGTAAGCCGCGAACCAAGGGAGGGAGCCCAATTGTTCTGTCAGAGCAAGCCAGCTCTGTAATCCTTAGTAGACTCCCACCCAAGGCAAAAGATCCTGGAACTCCCCTGATCTCCTGTAAGATAGGTGGTACCCAATTTGATAGAGCATTGTTAGACTTAGGAGCATCTATAAATCTGATACCCACATCCTTACTTGACCATCTGGAAGAATCTGAGCTGAAACCAACTGAGGTGACATTACAATTAGCAGATCGATCTATAAAGTCACCAAAAGGGATTCTCGAGGATGTTATCGTGAGAGTGCGGGATTTCTATTTTCCAGTGGACTTTATAGTCTTAGACATGGATGCACCTGAGAACCCTAGGGATACACCAATCATTCTAGGGAGACCTTTCTTGGCTACTGCTAGAGCCAACATCAGCTGTGAGGAGGGCCAAATAGAGCTTAAGTTTGGAGATCAAACACTGAAAATTGATATATTTAAGGCCCAACAAGGAATTAATTGCGGCGTCATCGAGCAAATTTGTGACATCAAGACTTTGGTTGATGAATCACACCTCCAGAATGACTTGAGTATTCCTCATCAACCACAGAAGGATCTTGACCCGCAAATAGAGGAGTCCAATCCGGATGTGAACAACCCAGTAACTCCCACCCTTGAACCTCACATCTATACTGAACCACCCGCTGCTGCTGAAAACCCCATCCTTGAACTGAAACCCCTTCCTGCTCATTTGAAATACATCTTTTTGGGTTCTAATCAGACCCTTCCTGTGATCATCAATTCCAACCTCAATCCTGAACAGGAATCCCGTCTGATTGTGGTCCTCCAGCAACATCGCAGAGCCATCGGATGGACCCTCGATGATTTGACTGGAATAAGTCCCTCTTATTGTACTCATCATATCTATTCAGAAGAGGGCACACGACCTTCTCGTGAAATGCAGAGACGCTTAAACCCCAATCTGCAGGAGGTCGTGAAAAAGGAGATCATCAAGTGGTTAGATGCCGGGATCATCTACCCGATCTCCGATAGTCGTTGGGTGAGCCCAATTCAGGTCGTGCCTAAGAAGGCAGGACTCACCACTATAACGACTGAGACCGGAGAAATCATTCCTACCCGATTAGCCAACTCGTGGAGAGTCTGTATAGAACCTCATCATGAGCCATAACTAGCTCATTTTGACCCAATACAAAGGATAAAAGCTCCTACATATCTCAAGGAAAGGCTTAACTCAGAGAATTCTGAGTTTGAGAAGAAAACCAGTCATAAGGGGTAAAAGTGCAATTTTACCAGTATAATCTGCATACAGGGTAATTCAGGGCCCAAACACAGGTCAGAACAGCGTAATAAGAATAAAAGTGGGATGAGATGATCTAGCAAGGGCTACAGCACTTCCAAGGAACCAAATGATAATCTGTAACCCTAAAATAACCCACTTCAATTCACAAGGTTCGAGGCAAAGTAAAAATAGAATAAACCCTCTAAAATTCATAGAAAAATAATCTCTAGGGTTTAGAACCTTCAATTTGGCCTTTAGAACCCATTTTGACCTACATTGAGAACCATGCCCAATTAATAACTTAATTTGGGTCTTTACGCAAATTGACCGGTCAAACAAGGTTTAATATGAAAATGAAATTTACCATCAGATTCCTTAGGTTCTAATTAGTCATGTATAAAAACTTGAGCCTAAGAAGAAACCTCCTTGACCGACTTTACACTTTGGTCCTCATATATTTACTCTTTGGCCCTCAACTTTTGAACCCTCGCATTCAGGCCCCTAACTCTCCTTCGTTCTTTGCAAACAGGTCCCTCCTGCAAAACCCTGCCAGCACCATGCTCCGGCGACCTTGCGCGGAGCATGGCGCCGCGCAGGGTAAGGTGGAGGACCTGGCATGTGTACCGGGGGTGCCCTGCGTCGTCAGCCGTCGCAGGAGCACCCCCATGGTCCTTGCAGCCCCCCACACCGGCCGTGCGAACGCACGGACGGTATGGGTTCGAATTCCGACCATGCTCCGGCGAGGGAGACACGTCGTCTCCCTCCGCCTTCCTCCCTGCTTCAACCTTATAAATACCCCCCGCCGCTCCACCGACCAAAGGAGCCTGGATCTGACGGAGAAAACCCCCAGCTTTCGTCTCTTCTTTCTCCGGCAGACGCTCACCAGCTCCGGCGACATCCTCTCCCTCCACCTCTTCGCTCTGCCGCACTACCAGCAGCAGAGACCTCCTCCCCTGCTCTTCCCGCGCCACGCCGCACCCAGCTGGCGCCTCTCCAGCCTTCTGCTCGCCGCCGCCCCTCTCCCTGAGCATCATCTTCTCCGGCGACAGTCGATACGACTGTCGCCCTGTTCCTCCCCCTTCGTCCCTGCAGTTAAGTTAGGCTTACTCCCCTTCTCCTCCTCTTTCTTTCCCCACTTTCGATTTAGTCAATTAAGCCCTCTACCGACCCTGTTCACCCTCATCCTCTCCGCCTCCGACCACCCTCCGGCGAGCCGCTCCCATCACCTCAGCGACCCACACGGCTCGCCGACCACCGCAGAACTTCCGCCTGTTCACCCTGATCCTCTTCCGCCCCTCCACTTCCCACCAAACACCCCCTGCAGACCCACCGAACACACCCACTCCCTCGCTCACAGTTTGACCTAGGACGACCAGACAGCCCCCTCTCGCCCCCTGCAGACCCCCTGACCACTCTTCTCTCCAAGGATGTTCCCTTCGAAATCTCCAAGGAATGCACTCAAGCATTTGAAATCCTGCGTGACCGAGTCACCCAAGCCCCGATCCTACAGTCCCCTGATTGGTCTCAACCCTTTGAGATCATGTGTGATGCATCCGACTTCGCTGTAGGAGCGGTTTTGGGGCAGAAGAATGACAAGAAACCTGTGGTCATTTACTACGCCAGCAAAACACTCGATGAGGCTCAGCGTAACTATACAGTTACTGAGAAAGAGCTGCTAGCTGTAGTATTTGCCCTAGAGAAATTCAGATCATACCTTCTGGGTTCCCATGTCATCATATACTCGGATCACACGGCTGTGAGGCATCTCCTTGCAAAGAAGGACGCGAAACCTCGATTGATCCGATGGATCTTGCTGTTGCAAGAATTTGACCTCGAGATTCGCGATAAAGCGGGAAAACAAAACGTGGTAGCTGATCACTTGTCCCGTCTTCCTTCTGAAATGATAGACCCTTCCGGACCCATCACTGAGCATTTTCCCGATGAGCACCTGCTGACTATTGGTACTAGCCTTCCATGGTTTGCTAATATTGTAAATTACTTGGCATCTCATCAGACCCCGTCCGATTGGCCGAAGGCCAAGAAAGACAAATTACGCTCCGATGCCAAGTATTACATTTGGGAAGACCCGTACCTCTTCCGCATAGGTGCCGATCAGATCATCCGGAGATGTATCCCGGAAGGGGAAGTCAACAATATCCTCTCTTTCTGCCATGACCAGGCATGCGGTGGCCATTTTGCCGGGCATAAAACCGCATCAAAAGTCCTCCAGTGCGGCTTTTACTGGCCCACACTGTTCAAAGACGCATACAGTCATTGCAAGGCATGCAGTCGTTGCCAGACTTTGGGCAACATGAGCCATCGCAACATGATGCCTATGCAACCGATTCTAGTATGCGAAATCTTTGATGTTTGGGGGATTGATTTTATGGGCCCCTTTCCTGTTTCGGATGGTTTCGAATACATTCTGTTGGCTGTGGACTACGTGTCCAAATGGATCGAAGCCATACCGACCCGAACCTGTGATCACAAAATCGTTCTCAAATTCATTCATCAACACATTTTCTCAAGGTTCGGGATTCCTCGTGCAATAATCTCTGATGGGGGGACCCATTTCACAAATGCTCAGTTTAGGTCACTGATGACCAAATACGGGGTGTCTCACCGAATCTCTACTCCTTACCACCCCCAAACTAATGGTCTAGCTGAGCTGTCGAATCGGGAGATCAAGAAAATCCTACAGGTCACTGTTCGACCTGACAGGAAGGACTGGTCGTCCCGACTTCCGGAAGCATTGTGGGCCTATAGGACCGCCCACAAGACCCAATTGGGCATGTCTCCCTTTAGATTGGTGTACGGAAAGGCATGCCACCTTCCCGTCGAACTGGAGCATAAAGCCTATTGGGCAGTACGGAACTGTAATCTAGATCTTTCCAAGGCTGGGACCCACAGAAAACTCCAAATCAGCGAGATCGATGAATTACGCACAGACGCGTACGAGAACTCGCAAATCTACAAGGAGCGGGTTAAAGCCTTCCACGACAAACACATCTCAAGAAAGATCTTCCATCCTGGTCAAAAGGTCCTACTCTTTGATGCCCGACTCAAACTCTTCCCAGGAAAACTGAGATCTAAGTGGGTCGGACCATATTTGGTCCGACAGGTTTTTGGAAATGGAGCAATCGAAATCAGTCCACTCAGCCACGATTCTGAACCTTTCATCGTGAATGGTCAAAGACTCAAGCCGTTCATTGATGTAACTTCTACTGATTTGGCTGAGGCATCTCATATCCTCCTTTCCCCTTGAGCTTATTGCGCCCAGCCGATGGCGTAAAACTCAGCGCTTAACGGGAGGCAGCCCGTCATTCTCTTTGAAAACCTGAAACTTGTTCTGACACCTTTCAGCACTCGAAGTTCACCCTTATAGACAGCCGACCCCAACCCAGATGTTCGCATCTGAAATTTGAAATCGTCCGCAAAAATTCAACTCGACCCATCCACTCACCCAAATTTCTGTCTTAAGGAATGAACTAAGACCCCCTAGGTTACAATGAGGACATTGCAAATCTTAGGCATGGGGGGGTATGAAAGTGCAAAAACTCGTAAGAAAAGGTTTCAAACAAAAAAAATTCACATATGCCAAAAATACCATAAAAATTTAAAAAAAAAAAAAAAAAAAAAAAAAAAAAAAAAATTTCGAAAAAGAATAAGAGGAAAAGAGGAGAAGGAAAATTTTGTGAAGGAGAGAAGAAACAAAATGAAAAAGGAGCACAAAATTATAAGAAAAGTTGATAGTCATTAGTAAGGAACTAAGGAATTAACCTAAGTTCTAGACCTCATTCAAGAAAATAACTGAAAAGTGCACAATGAGATTAGTAAGAATGCAAACCTTAGGCATTCTTGAATAGACTCTTAGTACTCATTAAGATCTGGACACTCCTCAAGAGGTTGAGGAAAATGAAAGGCTGAAGTATTAGGTCTAAGGCTTAGGAAGTATTCGACCTCGTTAACTAATTTTTGGTTTACGGGACTCAGTAACCTAAGCACCCTAATCTCACACACAGCCTGGTTCAGTAAGCGTAAAAATCAGAATCACGCAGAAGCGTCGCAAAAATCTGAAAAGAACACCTAGAATAGGAATGGCCGATCAACACAAGTTGATTTGGACGAGTTCCCAGCGCGGAGAGGCGGGAAATCCCCTCGAAGATGCGTAACAAAATATCATCTCCTCGGTGCTTGTCTCTTAGGATATTTACATATCCTACGGGGGGCATGTAGGCACTCTGCTGGTTCAGATTCCATGGATGGCATTATCTCGAAGTGTCAATTGCCAGGGTCTGGATTCGGCCACGGAACACCATGGATGGGATTATCTCGAAATCTCAATAGCCAGGGTTCCGGGGGTTGCCATGGGCGGTGCTATCTCGAAGCATCGATCGCCAGGAACCCTTGAGGATTGATGATGGGAGCAAGGAATCTGATACAGACCGTGTTGAAAAGCCAACCCTAGACTAGAACTAAAAAGAAAAAGAGAGAGAAAACTCTCCAAACAGAAAAAACTTTCTATCTCTCTCTTACAAAACGCACTGCGAACTGAGCCAGGGCTAAAATCATTTCAAGCACGGGTGCTTTAACCACGAAGTCCAATAAACCTTAGGTTAGTTCTTGTGGGCCTTAAAAACCTTTGCTAAAAGACTGAGGCTAAGGCTAGACAGATTTGGATCTTGATTGGTACTAGAGTATCTTTTAGGCCTATGGTCAGCATTCTAACCTAATCTATGCTTAAATAAAAAGGCACTTATCTAAAACCATTGAAAACTTCATGGTCTAGAACAAGGGTTGAAACCTTAAGTTTTTTGCTAAGGGACTAGCAAAAGCTAGGCATGGGGGTATGATGAGAACCTCATCATGAGCCATAACTAGCTCATTTTGACCCAATACAAAGGATAAAAGCTCCTACATATCTCAAGGAAAGGCTTAACTCAGAGAATTCTGAGTTTGAGAAGAAAACCAGTCATAAGGGGTAAAAGTGCAATTTTACCAGTATAATCTGCATACAGGGTAATTCAGGGCCCAAACACAGGTCAGAACAGCGTAATAAGAATAAAAGTGGGATGAGATGATCTAGCAAGGGCTACAGCACTTCCAAGGAACCAAATGATAATCTGTAACCCTAAAATAACCCACTTCAATTCACAAGGTTCGAGGCAAAGTAAAAATAGAATAAACCCTCTAAAATTCATAGAAAAATAATCTCTAGGGTTTAGAACCTTCAATTTGGCCTTTAGAACCCATTTTGACCTACATTGAGAACCATGCCCAATTAATAACTTAATTTGGGTCTTTACGCAAATTGACCGATCAAACAAGGTTTAATATGAAAATGAAATTTACCATCAGATTCCTTAGGTTCTAATTAGTCATGTATAAAAACTTGAGCCTAAGAAGAAACCTCCTTGACCGACTTTACACTTTGGTCCTCATATATTTACTCTTTGGCCCTCAACTTTTGAACCCTCGCATTCAGGCCCCTAACTCTCCTTCGTTCTTTGCAAACAGGTCCCTCCTGCAAAACCCTGCCAGCACCATGCTCCGGCGACCTTGCGCGGAGCATGGCGCCGCGCAGGGTAAGGTGGAGGACCTGGCATGTGTACCGGGGGTGCCCTGCGTCGTCAGCCGTCGCAGGAGCACCCCCATGGTCCTTGCAGCCCCCCACACCGGCCGTGCGAACGCACGGACGGTATGGGTTCGAATTCCGACCATGCTCCGGCGAGGGAGACACGTCGTCTCCCTCCGCCTTCCTCCCTGCTTCAACCTTATAAATACCCCCCGCCGCTCCACCGACCAAAGGAGCCTGGATCTGACGGAGAAAACCCCCAGCTTTCGTCTCTTCTTTCTCCGGCAGACGCTCACCAGCTCCGGCGACATCCTCTCCCTCCACCTCTTCGCTCTGCCGCACTACCAGCAGCAGAGACCTCCTCCCCTGCTCTTCCCGCGCCACGCCGCACCCAGCTGGCGCCTCTCCAGCCTTCTGCTCGCCGCCGCCCCTCTCCCTGAGCATCATCTTCTCCGGCGACAGTCGATACGACTGTCGCCCTGTTCCTCCCCCTTCGTCCCTGCAGTTAAGTTAGGCTTACTCCCCTTCTCCTCCTCTTTCTTTCCCCACTTTCGATTTAGTCAATTAAGCCCTCTACCGACCCTGTTCACCCTCATCCTCTCCGCCTCCGACCACCCTCCGGCGAGCCGCTCCCATCACCTCAGCGACCCACACGGCTCGCCGACCACCGCAGAACTTCCGCCTGTTCACCCTGATCCTCTTCCGCCCCTCCACTTCCCACCAAACACCCCCTGCAGACCCACCGAACACACCCACTCCCTCGCTCACAGTTTGACCTAGGACGACCAGACAGCCCCCTCTCGCCCCCTGCAGACCCCCTGACCACCTTCGCCGTGCCACGGCGAAGGTCCGCCGCCTGTCTGATTTGGCCGAGAGGCCGTGCCATTGGTTTCAGGTTCCAGGCCTTGGCCGCCATTGGCGAGGAAGCTCGAAGCCTGCTCGAGGTTGCTCCAAGCCGAGATATCCCAGATTGAATAGCCTCGGCCAGCGCGGAAGAGTCTCACGCACACACCCTGGCCCTCGATTGGAGCTGTACGCCTCAACAGCCGCTGCAATTGGGAGCACCATCCCTGCTGCAGGCGTAAGAGAATTGGGGTGGGACATTTAGTCCCACCTCGGAATCTCTCAAAGGCGCGCGGACACATAAATTGAAAAGCTGCTGTATGCTGTTTGCCTCAGTTACCACGGGGTGAGGTCCCTCTCACCCGACCCGACCCGACTCGGCCTCGTCCGTGACCACGCTCCGCGGACCTGGCCCGACCCGATTAGACTGACCTGCACTCCTCGTCCACCACGCACGCCGGTGGGCCTGGACCCGGGTCTGATCCGAACCCGATTACCCGGTAGCGCTCTGGGAGAGCTTCCGATGAGTGATTTCAGAGAGAGAGATACGCGGGGGAGGGGGGTAGAGTAGGTTTTTGCCTTGACGAATAAACTCTGAAGTGTGCAGGCCAAAGAAGAAGAAGCAGACCCGCTGAAGAAGAAGGAGCTGCTGCACTGTAGCGAAGGCATTGTTAAGTCGTCTCAGCACTGGCGCAGACGACGGAAGGTCAGCATCCAAAGAAGAAGAAGACCCGCTGAAGAAAAAAAAAAAAGGGAAGAGCAACGGCCATCGCGAGAGAAGAAAAAGAGAAGTCAAGGCAGGTGAAGACAAAGCAGAAGAAAGAGAAGCAAGAAAAGAAGAAGACGATCTGACAAGGAAGAAAGCAGAAGAAGAAGAAGAAGAAGAAGAAGAAGAAGAACAGGAAGAACCAGAGACAGAAGGGAAAAATCTGAAGAAAGCAGAAGGAAGAAAGCAGAAGAAAAATCTGAAGAAAGTAGAAGGAAGAACAGAAGAAGAAGAGCACGAGGGGAAGATCTGAAGATTGCAGAAGAAGAAGAAGAACAAAGAACAGGAAAAACCAAAGACAAAGAGGAAGAAAGAAGAAAAGAAGAAGAAGCCAAATTTTCATCTCTCTCTCTCTCTTTATTTTTGTAATAGAACTTGTATATCTCTAGAATATAACTTGCTCCCTGAGTTCGACCTCGGGAACTCTTTTATTTTTCCGAGTAAAAAAAATTTTTTATGTGATACGTTGGTAACAACCGGCTTTACTACAACGATATATAACACAAACCGGTTGAAACCGACGCTGTCACCAACTTTGCAGTTAGCTGATCGATCTATTATGTCACTGATAACGTGTCTGGTTTGACCGGTTTCGGTTATGTCGTTGTAGTAAAGCCGGTTGTTACCAACGTTTCATATAAAATTTTATACTCGGAAAAATAAAAGAGTTCCCGAGGTCGAACTCAGGGAGCAAGTTGTATTCTAGAGATATACAGGTTCTATTACAAAAATAAGAGAGAGAGAGAGAGAGATGAAAATTTGGCTTCTTCTTCTTTTCTTCTTTCTTCCTCTTTGTCTTTGGTTTTTCCTGTTCTTTGTTCTTCTTCTTCTTCTTCTTCTTCTGCTTTCTTCAGATCTTCCCCTCGTGCTCTTCTTCTTCTGTTCTTCCTTGTTTCCTTTCTTTCTTTTTCTTCAGATCGTCTTCTTCTTTTCTTGCTTCTTGCTTCTCTTCATTTCTTCTTCTGCCATCGTGGTGCTTCTGCCTTCGGCTACTAAGTCTCCCTTCCTTCTTCTTCAGCCTGCCTTCTGTGTTGCTCTGGCTGCTGACTGTCCATCGTCTGGCCCGGTGCTTCGACGACTTAACTGAGCAGTTGCTACAGTGCAGCTGCTTCTTCTTCTTCAGCGGGTCTGCTTCGTCTTCTTCTTTGGCCTGCACACTTCAGAGTTTTTTTCGTCAAGAGGCAAAAACCTACTCTACCCCCCTCCCCCGCGTATCTCTCTCTCTGAAATCACTCATCGGAAGCTCTCCCAGAGCGCTACCGGGTAATCGGGTTCGGGTCAGGCCCGGGTCCAGGCCCACCGGCGTGCGTGGTGGGCGAGGAGTGCAGGTCAGTCTAATCGGGTCGGGCCAGGTCCGCGGAGCGTGGTCACGGACGAGGCCGAGTCGGGTCGGGTCGGGTGAGAGGGACCTCACCCCGTGGTAACTGAGGCAAACAGCATAAGGCAGTTTTTGCCTTTATGCGTCCGCGCGCCTTCGAGAGGTTCCGAGGTGGGACTAAATGTCCCACCCCAATTCTCTCACGCCTGCAGCAGGGATGGTGCTTCCAATTGCATCAGCTGTTGAGGCGCACAGCTCCAATTGAGGGCCAGGGTGTGTGCGCGAGACTCTTTCGCGCCGGCCGTGGCTTTTCAACCTGGGATATCTCGGCTTGGAGCAACCTCGAGCAGGCTTCGAGCTTCCTCGCCAATGGCGGTCAAGGCCTGGAACCTGAAATCAATAGAACGGCCTCTCGGCCAAATCAGACAGGCGGGGGACCTTCGCCGTGGCACGGCGAAGGTGGTCAGGGGGTCTGCAGGGGGCGAGATGGAGCTGTCAGGTCGTCCTAGGTCAAACTGTGAGCGAGGGAGTGGGTGTGTTCGGCGGGTCTGCAGAGGGTGTTTGGTGGGAAGTGGAGGGGCGGAAGAGGATCAGGGTGAGGAGGCGGAGGTTCTGCGGTGGTCGGCGAGCCGTGTGGGTCGCTGAGGTGATGGGAGCGGCTCGCCGGAGGGTGGTCGGAGGCGGAGAGGGTGAGGGTGAACAGGGTCGGTAGAGGGCTTAATTGACTAAATCGAAAGCGGGGAAAGAAAGAGGAGGAGAAGGGGAGTAAGTCTAACTTAACTGCAGGGACGAAGGGGGAGGAATAGGGCGACAGTCGTATCGACTGTCGCCGGAGAAGACGGTGCCCAGTGGGGGAAGGACGGCGGTGACGACGGGGCAGAGGCAGCGCGCGCCGGTATTGCGCGACGCGGAAAGAGCAGGGGAAGAAATCTCTGCTGCTGGTATTGCGGCAGAGCGAAGAGGAGGAGGAGGAAGAACCGCCGGAGCTGGTGGGCGTCTGCCGGAGTGAGAAGAGAGGAAAATTGGGGGTTTTCTCCGTCAGATCCAGGCTGCCTTCGTCGGTGGAGCGGCGGGGGGTATTTATAGGGTTGAAGCAGGGAGGAAGGCGGAGGGAGACGACGTGTCTCCCTCGCCGGAGAATGGTCGGAATACGAACCCATACCGTCCGTGCGTTCGCACGGCCGGTATGGGGGGCTACCATGACCATGGGGGTGCTCCTGCGACGGCTGACGACGCAGGGCACCCCCGGTACACTTGCCAGGTCCTCCACCTCACCCTGCGCGGCGCCATGCTCCGCGCAAGGTCGCCGGAGCATGGTGCTGGCAGGGTTTTGCAGGAGGGACCTGTTTGCAAAGAACGAAGGAGAGTTAGGGGCCAAAATGCGAGGGTTCAAAAGTTGAGGGCCAAAGAGTAAATATATGAGGACCAAAGTGTGAAGTCGGTCAAGGAGGTTTCTTCTTAGGCTCAAGTTTTTATACATGACTAATTAGGACCTAAGGAATCTGATGGTGAATTTTATTTTCATATTAAACCTTGTTTGACCGGTCAATTTGCGCAAAAACCCAAATTAAGTTATTAATTGGGCATGGTTCTCAATGTAGGTCAAAATGGGTTCTAAAGGCCAAATTGATGGTTCTAAACCCCAGAGATTATTTTTCTATGAATTTTAGAGGGTTTATTCTATTTTTACTTTGCCTCGAACCTTGTGAATTGAAGTGGGTTGTTTTAGGGTTACAGATTATCATTTGGTTCCTTGGAAGTGCTGTAGCCCTTGCTAGATCATCTCATCCCACTTTTATTCTTATTAAGCTGTTTTGACCTATGTTTGGGCCCTGAATTACCCTGTATGCAGATTATACTGGTAAAATTGCACTTTTACCCCTTATGACTTGTTTTCTTCTCAAACTCAGAATTCTCTGAGTTAAGCTTTTCCTTGAGATATGTAGGAGCTTTTATCCTTTGTATTGGGTCAAAATGAGCTAGTTATGGCTTATGATGAGGTTCTCATCATACCCCCATGCCTAGCTTTTGCTAGTCCCTTAGCAAAAAAAAAAAAAAAAACTTAAGGTTTCAACCCTTGTTCTAGACCATGAAGTTTTCAATGGTTTTAGATAAGTGCCTTTTTATTTGAGCATAGATTAGGTTAGAATGCTGACCATAGGCCTAAAAGATACTCTAGTACCAATCAAGATCCAAATCTGTCTAGCCTTAGCCTCAGTCTTTTAGCAAAGGTTTTTAAGGCCCGCAAGAACTAACCTAAAGTTTATTGGACTTCGTGGTTAAAGCACCCGTGCTTGAAATGATTTTAGCCCTGGCCCAGTTCGCAGTGCGTTTTGTAAGAGAGAGATAGAAAGTTTTTTTCTGTTTGGAGAGTTTTCTCTCTCTTTTTCTTTTTAGTTCTAGCCTAGGATTGGCTTTTCAACACGGTCTGTATCAGATTCCTTGCTCCCATCATCAATCCTCAAGGGTTCCTGGCGATCGATGCTTCGAGATAGCACCGCCCATGGCAACCCCCGGAACCCTGGCTATTGAGATTTCGAGATAATCCCATCCATGGTATTCCGTGGCCGAATCCAGACCCTGGCAATTGACACTTCGAGATAATGCCATCCATGGAATCTGAACCAGCAGAGTGCTTACATGCCCCCCGTAGGATATGTAAATATCCTAAGAGACAAGCACCGAGGAGATGATATTTTGTTACGCATCTTCGAGGGGATTTCCCGCCTCTCCGCGCTGGGAACTCGTCCAAATCAACTTGTGTTGATCGGCCATTCCTATTCTAGGTGTTCTTTTCAGATTTTTGCGACGCTTCTGCGTGATTCTGATTTTTATGCTTACTGAACCAGGCTGTGTGTGAGATTAGGGTGCTTAGGTTACTGAGTCCCGTAAACCAAAAATTAGTTAACGAGGCCGAATACTCCCTAAGCCTTAGACCTAATACTTCAGCTTTTCATTTTCCTCAACCTCTTGAGGAGTGTCCAGATCTTAATGGGTACTAAGAGTCTATTCAAGAATGCCTAAGGTTTGCATTCTTACTAATCTCATTGTGCACTTTTCAGTTATTTTCTTGAATGAGGTCTAGAACTTAGGTTAATTCCTTAGTTCCTTACTAATGACTATCAACTTTTCTTATAATTTTGTGCTCCTTTTTCATTTTGTTTCTTCTCTCCTTCTCAAAATTTTCTTCTCCTCTTTTCCTCTTATTCTTTTTCAAAAAATTTTTTAATTTTTATGGTATTTTTGGCATATGTGAATTTTTTTGTTTGAAACCTTTTCTTACGAGTTTTTGCACTTTCATACCCCCCCTTGCCTAAGATTTGCAATGTCCTCATTGTAACCTAGGGGTTTTTATTCAACTAAGTTCATACATTAGGATAGCTGTTTTGATGAGTGAATGGGTCGGGGTGACTGTTGCGGACGATTTCTAATCTCAGATGCAAGCACCTGAGGTGGAGTCGGCTGTTCTAAAGTGTGAACTTCAAGTGCAAAAAGCTGTCAGAACAAGTTTCAGGTTTTCAAAGAGAATGACGGGCTGCCTCCCGTTGAGCGCTAAATTTGATGCCTTCAGCCAAGCGGGAAATGCGATGGAGAGGGGATGGTCAAATCAGCAGAGTTTTGTAAGACAAGCACCTTGATTAAGAGCCTGGTTGGTCCAACCAGGTGCTTGTTTAGATCAACAGGCTGATGATGCAGCCCAAACCCAATCAATCTGGTGGGTTGATAGATGTGGATAAAAAGGTGTGGAGCCCACCAGAAATTATGAAGCTCAGATGGATGTGGAAGTGTAAACGCAGGGTTTGGCTGTGCCGAATCAGCCTGGTCAGAGTAGGGACCCGTAGGATAATCAGTGGTTGATACAGGAACCCTACAGGGGTGATCAGAGAATGATAGAGCATGGTATGTAGTCTGATCAATGTTCGAAACCCGATGTGGAAATGCAATCGGCTCGGTGAGAGGTGAATCAGCATAGAAATTGAGTCCGGTTGCGGGTCGGGGTTTGGAAGAGGTTTTGATCCGTTCTGTGTGTGCGGATGAGGTGGCCATTGTGTACGAGGGCTCTTCTAGAGACGGATGATAGGTGGTTTCCTGTAGAGAGTCCTCTGGGTAACTATCAAATGCCGGAAGAGTGTTTGTAGGATGAAAGAAATCGGATTCGAGAAAGAATTTGGATTCTGGGTTGCAATCACTCTTGGCATTTTCTGTTTTTGGTTCCTGAGGATCGAAAAGGAATGATTCTGTGTTATCAGTGATCTCGGGAATCAGGACCTCAGAGTCAGAGTCAAAGTCAGAGTCATGTGAACTGAGGTCGTAGATAGGCCTGGCGTGTTCAGGAAGGGGAATCTCTCCGCAATTATAGTCAGATCTGAAATTGTCGGAGAGTTGGCGAAAATGATCATGAATTCCACCACAGCAGAAATCATCAGATGTGGAATCAGCAGCCTGATTGGGTTCTAGCCTATATGTCAATTCTGGGTTCAAAAAGATGTTCTGTTCAAGCTCTAAGCTGGTAGGATAGACCCCATTAAAACCTTGCTCATCCAACTCCTCAGTTTCTGTATCATAAATTGGCATGTTTTCTGAAAAATCAATCAGATTTCCTGAGGATGTTGGAAAAGGACATTCATCAAATAAAGGCCCGGAATCATATTCTGTAAGAATTTGATCTTTCTCATAAGGGGCCTCATAATCTTCCCAATAAGTCTCAGATCTAGGTTCTAGGCTTAGGATGTGGGTAGAATTATTAGAACCTAAGTCCGCATGACCTTCGAGGGTTACCTTATCAAAACAAGGGGCGGAATTTATACCCTCCAGAGGTTCAATTCTAATCTTGTTATTGCAGGAGTCTTGAAGTTCTAAGCTTGGTGATTCATGGCCTAAGGTTGGCTCAGCATTGTGTTCTCCTGCAATATCCCAACCTAATTCAACATTGTCTTCTATCTGGGTTGGGATTTTACAACCACTTTGTGCCTCAATCCCGAGATCTGGGAAACTGAATTGTTCCTTAATACTGTTCCAAGATGACTCATCCTTTGTTTCTGGTATATACGGGTATTTCTGGTTGATAATTTGTTCTACTGATTTCATCATTTCTACCCGTTTTATAAGGGCATCTTGGTGTTGTTCCCAAAGTACAGGATTTGTCAAGCATTGAAGGTATTCAGATTGGTGTAATTTTTCCATCTCAATGTATCCTGTCATGAGCATATCTCGGGTTGATCCTTTTGAAATTCCAGTTAATAGAATTTGGGCACAGTTTATGATGAAGGATGTGGTTGTTGGGACATCAACCTGAATATCTCCTATTAGTGTTGAGGTTTTTTCTTCTTTTTCATAGAATCTTATGGCATCCTCGATCATTTTATCTTTCATAGATCTCCGATATTCAGGTTTCTTGAATGGTAGTCTTGCTAGGTAATTAGGCTGCATAATTGGATCAGGTGGTGGAATCAAAGTTTGAATTAAGATGGAAGAAGGGGATTTTGTGAATGATTTCAAAAACAAAGGAGCCGAGGCTTAGCCTCGGGAAGAGTGAATTTCTATAGGAGGTTTCAAGGACCTCCTGAAAAATACTGAAGGGCTGGATGAGATAAGCAGGTGCTGGACCCAATCAAGACACCCAAAAATTGTTGGGTGACTATAGAGGTTCGGGGCAGATGGACCCCTTGATCAGAAAGATCGTCCACCTGAGAATTACCTGGGCAGCCAGAGAGGGAGAGTCCCGCGAAGACCCCTACACGGTAGAGCGTCCCCACGGGTTACAGGGTTTCCCCCACCCGACCTCTCTTGTCACTGCGGTTCCAGGTAGACCAGAATGGGGATCTTGACCTCTTAAGTCTACCAATTTTAAGATCAGGGTGCTTAAGGTTTCACTTGAACTTTAGTCTTTTTAAGTGCAAAGAGTGACCTAATTTAAGGTTGGTTGACCCAAGGGGTCAACTTTACCTCTTGTTTTCTTTGAGAGCTTTTAGGTCCTGTCTTTTAGGGTTCAAGTGTTTAGAGAGCCAATTGTTTAGGATTTTTCTTGTTAATTATTTTCAATCAATGGTTTGGGCACACCTCTTTTGGATTTTCTCCATTCTTGAGTTAAGTAGTGTGTCTCTAAAACCCTAATGTTGAATCCTAGGTTGGCTCTACTTGGTCCAGTTAATTCTTTGTTGGGTAATTAGGGCTCAAGCAAGAATGTGTTAGCCCTTAAATACCCTTAATAGTGTGCAGAAATAATGAGTTGAAAACATGCAACTTTTATGGTTACTAAATATGGAAGACAGGTTAGCCCTATATTGCTTGTTCTTTTCTTTTCTTCCTCTTTAGAGTGTAGGGGTTAATAGTGAGAGAAAAGATTTTACCTGTCTTCGGTGTGGTTGTGTGGTTGCTTGTCTTCTTGAGTTCCTATAGCTGCACAAAAGAGAGGAGATTATCAGAAATAATAAAAGAATACAGGAATGTTTACCTCCAGAATAGCCGTTGCTCCCCGGCAACGGCGCCAAAATGATAACGTGTCTGGTTTGACCGGTTTCGGTTATGTCGTTGTAGTAAAGCCGGTTGTTACCAACGTTTCATATAAAATTTTATACTCGGAAAAATAAAAGAGTTCCCGAGGTCGAACTCAGGGAGCAAGTTGTATTCTAGAGATATACAGGTTCTATTACAAAAATAAAGAGAGAGAGAGAGAGAGATGAAAATTTGGCTTCTTCTTCTTTTCTTCTTTCTTCCTCTTTGTCTTTGGTTTTTCCTGTTCTTTGTTCTTCTTCTTCTTCTTCTTCTTCTGCTTTCTTCAGATCTTCCCCTCGTGCTCTTCTTCTTCTGTTCTTCCTTGTTTCCTTTCTTTCTTTTTCTTCAGATCGTCTTCTTCTTTTCTTGCTTCTTGCTTCTCTTCATTTCTTCTTCTGCCATCGTGGTGCTTCTGCCTTCGGCTACTAAGTCTCCCTTCCTTCTTCTTCAGCCTGCCTTCTGTGTTGCTCTGGCTGCTGACTGTCCATCGTCTGGCCCGGTGCTTCGACGACTTAACTGAGCAGTTGCTACAGTGCAGCTGCTTCTTCTTCTTCAGCGGGTCTGCTTCGTCTTCTTCTTTGGCCTGCACACTTCAGAGTTTTTTTCGTCAAGAGGCAAAAACCTACTCTACCCCCCTCCCCCGCGTATCTCTCTCTCTGAAATCACTCATCGGAAGCTCTCCCAGAGCGCTACCGGGTAATCGGGTTCGGGTCAGGCCCGGGTCCAGGCCCACCGGCGTGCGTGGTGGGCGAGGAGTGCAGGTCAGTCTAATCGGGTCGGGCCAGGTCCGCGGAGCGTGGTCACGGACGAGGCCGAGTCGGGTCGGGTCGGGTGAGAGGGACCTCACCCCGTGGTAACTGAGGCAAACAGCATAAGGCAGTTTTTGCCTTTATGCGTCCGCGCGCCTTCGAGAGGTTCCGAGGTGGGACTAAATGTCCCACCCCAATTCTCTCACGCCTGCAGCAGGGATGGTGCTTCCAATTGCATCAGCTCTTGAGGCGCACAGCTCCAATTGAGGGCCAGGGTGTGTGCGCGAGACTCTTTCGCGCCGGCCGTGGCTTTTCAACCTGGGATATCTCGGCTTGGAGCAACCTCGAGCAGGCTTCGAGCTTCCTCGCCAATGGCGGTCAAGGCCTGGAACCTGAAATCAATAGAACGGCCTCTCGGCCAAATCAGACAGGCGGGGGACCTTCGCCGTGGCACGGCGAAGGTGGTCAGGGGGTCTGCAGGGGGCGAGATGGAGCTGTCAGGTCGTCCTAGGTCAAACTGTGAGCGAGGGAGTGGGTGTGTTCGGCGGGTCTGCAGAGGGTGTTTGGTGGGAAGTGGAGGGGCGGAAGAGGATCAGGGTGAGGAGGCGGAGGTTCTGCGGTGGTCGGCGAGCCGTGTGGGTCGCTGAGGTGATGGGAGCGGCTCGCCGGAGGGTGGTCGGAGGCGGAGAGGGTGAGGGTGAACAGGGTCGGTAGAGGGCTTAATTGACTAAATCGAAAGCGGGGAAAGAAAGAGGAGGAGAAGGGGAGTAAGTCTAACTTAACTGCAGGGACGAAGGGGGAGGAATAGGGCGACAGTCGTATCGACTGTCGCCGGAGAAGACGGTGCCCAGTGGGGGAAGGACGGCGGTGACGACGGGGCAGAGGCAGCGCGCGCCGGTATTGCGCGACGCGGAAAGAGCAGGGGAAGAAATCTCTGCTGCTGGTATTGCGGCAGAGCGAAGAGGAGGAGGAGGAAGAACCGCCGGAGCTGGTGGGCGTCTGCCGGAGTGAGAAGAGAGGAAAATTGGGGGTTTTCTCCGTCAGATCCAGGCTGCCTTCGTCGGTGGAGCGGCGGGGGGTATTTATAGGGTTGAAGCAGGGAGGAAGGCGGAGGGAGACGACGTGTCTCCCTCGCCGGAGAATGGTCGGAATACGAACCCATACCGTCCGTGCGTTCGCACGGCCGGTATGGGGGGCTACCATGACCATGGGGGTGCTCCTGCGACGGCTGACGACGCAGGGCACCCCCGGTACACTTGCCAGGTCCTCCACCTCACCCTGCGCGGCGCCATGCTCCGCGCAAGGTCGCCGGAGCATGGTGCTGGCAGGGTTTTGCAGGAGGGACCTGTTTGCAAAGAACGAAGGAGAGTTAGGGGCCAAAATGCGAGGGTTCAAAAGTTGAGGGCCAAAGAGTAAATATATGAGGACCAAAGTGTGAAGTCGGTCAAGGAGGTTTCTTCTTAGGCTCAAGTTTTTATACATGACTAATTAGGACCTAAGGAATCTGATGGTGAATTTTATTTTCATATTAAACCTTGTTTGACCGGTCAATTTGCGCAAAAACCCAAATTAAGTTATTAATTGGGCATGGTTCTCAATGTAGGTCAAAATGGGTTCTAAAGGCCAAATTGATGGTTCTAAACCCCAGAGATTATTTTTCTATGAATTTTAGAGGGTTTATTCTATTTTTACTTTGCCTCGAACCTTGTGAATTGAAGTGGGTTGTTTTAGGGTTACAGATTATCATTTGGTTCCTTGGAAGTGCTGTAGCCCTTGCTAGATCATCTCATCCCACTTTTATTCTTATTAAGCTGTTTTGACCTATGTTTGGGCCCTGAATTACCCTGTATGCAGATTATACTGGTAAAATTGCACTTTTACCCCTTATGACTTGTTTTCTTCTCAAACTCAGAATTCTCTGAGTTAAGCTTTTCCTTGAGATATGTAGGAGCTTTTATCCTTTGTATTGGGTCAAAATGAGCTAGTTATGGCTTATGATGAGGTTCTCATCAGTCACCAAAAGGAGTACTCGAGGATGTCATAGTTAGGGTATGCAATTTTTACTTTCCTATGGATTTCACAGTCTTAGACATGGATGCTCCTGAGAACTTGAAGAATACACCGATTATTTTAGGGAAACCTTTTCTGGCCACACCTAGGGCCCACATCAACTGCGAAGAAGGCCAAATAGAGTTAAAATTTGGGAACAAGGCACTAAAGATCGACATCTTCAAGGCCAAAAAAGGAATTAATTCTAGGGTTATCGAGCAGATCTGCGACATTGAGTCCATGGTTGAAGAGCACATTGTTGAGGAAAACCTGCTTATCCCTGATATTCAACCACGAGAGGATCAAACCCCACAGTTAGGGAAGCCTAGACCAGACCTAGACACATCCATAGCTCTTCGATCAAACGTGCTTGATTACTGTCCTCCAGCAGCATCGGAGAGCCATTGGATGGACTCTCGATGATTCGACTGGCATCAGCCCCTCATATTGTACACATCACATCTATACCAAAGAGGGCTCATGACCATCCCGTGAAATGAAAAGATGCCTCAATCCAAACCTACAGGATGTCATGAAAAAGGAGATCATCAAGTGGTTAGATGTCGGTATCATCTACCCAATCTCCGACAGTTGTTGGGTGAGCCCAATCCAGGTTGTGCCCAAAAAGGCAGGACTCACTATGATTACGACTTAAATCGGAGAGACTATACCTACCTGTATAGCTAACTCGTATGGAGTCTGTATTGGTTACTGAAGACTAAATGCCTCCACAAAAAAGGATCATTTCCCCTACCATTTATTGATCAGATACTCGAGAAATTGGCGGGAAACCGATTCTTTTGCTTCTTGGACAGGTACTCTGGTTATAATTAGGTAACAATTCATCATGAGGACCAAGAGAAGACCACCTTCACCTACCTCGTCGGGACGTATGCGTTCTGCAGGATGCCGTTCGGTCTCTGTAATGCACCTGCTACTTTTCAGCGGTGCATGCTTGCCATATTCTCAGATATGATAGGTGAGTAACTTGAAGTCTTCATGGATGACTTCTCAGTATTTGTAGAATCGTTTGATGATTGCCTCTTGCACTTGGTCCAAATCCTCAGGTGTTGTATCGACGTGAATCTGGTTCTTTCCTAGGAAAAGAGCCATTTCATGGTTCCTGAGGGAATTGTCCTGGGACATCTCATCTCTGAAAAAGGCATCCAAGTTGATTGAGCTAAGGTGAATTTGATTTCTAAACCCCCTATGTCTAACTCAGTTAATTTCATCTAATCTTTTCTGGGGCACGTTGGATTTTACCACCGTTTCATTCCCGATGTCTTGAAAACCGCACGCCCCTTGACTAATTTGTTTTCTAAGGGTGTGTTTGTTTTGTAGCAATGGAACGGACATGGAATTGAATCAAAAATAGAACGGAATGAGATAAGCAATGGAAATGAATTGTTGATTCCATCTCTTTGTTTGGAATATGGTAGGAATGTAATCGCTAAGGATGGATTTAATTCCTTTCATTGGTTTGATAGGCTCAGTCATCAAGATGAATGGAATCGAAGCTTTTTTACATTTTTGACCCAATACATTTCTAAAAATGTGTTAGTTGTCATTTTTAACATAAAATTTAAGTTATTTACATCTTAATCCATGAATAAGGAATAAATATTATTAATTTACATTAAAGCCCTTAATTTAAAGAAATATTTCAATTTAATTTAATATTTTATATATATTAAATAAAATAGAAAACCAATAGATAAGGAAAACATTAAATGCAAATTTATGAAATATAAATGTCAGAATTTAACTACATTATTCATTGCAAAAATCACAAAAAATAAACTCACAAACATTTTAATTTAAAAAATTTCTAGCAAAGCCTTCTTTCTTGTCATCTGGGAGAGTAAAGAAAAAATCCAATGCATCAGCATCACGAGTAATCTTTAGACCAATTTGATGGCGTTGACTTTGATTAAATGAAGTTGTTTTTGATAACTCTCCAGTCAGCTTCAGTCTGTTTTCAAGAGCATTAATCCCAATAGCTATACTAAATTGGTTGGTTGCTTCTTTAATTTTTAAAGTAATCATAGTCGCAGTGATGATGATAGATTTTCCGAGGCTATCTGTAAGAGACTTCTTTCTTTTACGTCCACTAACAGAATTCTCTTCAGATACTTCTTGATTTCTTGAAAGAAGAGGGGATCCAAGATCAATATCATCTAAACCAGCTGTATTAGAATCATTCTCATTTGTAGTTTCAACCTTAACTTTATCAATAACATCAGCAGCAGCTTGAGCATTACTTCCTGTGGCATGATCTTTCCCGAAAATAGTACAAAAGTCATTATGATATAGGAATTGCTTATTTTTAAATTAAGCTGCATCCTTGTGACTCTGTAATCAAATATTAAATAAATGTTATAAGAAATTCTAATTTATAATAAAATTTAAAATTATATTAGTTAAAAATATAATTACCTACAAATAATTTTCCCAAATATCATTCTCAGCAACCGCACACTTTAAATTTAGATTGTATCCAAAGCCACTTGTATTTCCATTTACTATATCCTACACAATGTGAAAGTAATTTTTAAATGTCTTAATTCGTGATTCAATTTGTGGCCTTCCTTTTATTCCATGACCCAGTAATTTTCGTTCAAGTGCCTTTTCTAATACTCCAAGATATCCTGACTTGAATCCGTTATCAGCCTTGTAGGTCCCATCATGAACCAACTCAAGTAGTGCTTCAATAAGCTTTTGATTTTCCTCATCTGACCATTTTCGCTTATTCTTTTCAGGGTCAAAATTCATATCTATTTCTTGCCTCATATCTTTTAAGAATAATTTACAAAATTAGATCAGATAAAATAAATATATAAATAAAAGAAATAATATTCAGTAATTGCAAAAAAATATAAAGCAACTTTAACTGTTTTATTACATGAAAATTTTACTTCTTGAAATAAGATTATCAAGGAAATGACTAACAAAGAAAAAAAAATGTGCTCAATTATATTCATGAATTAAACATTGCATTAGTTAAATTTTCCCTCCATAACATCCATGCATCCGATGCTTCTACAGTTGTTATCAACTCCAATTCGTCTTCTTCATTAGATTCATTACTTGAGTATTGCCCATTCATTTGCATATTTGGAAGTTTTGGTACTTCATCTTCTACTGGATCATATTGCATCTCACGTCTTACATAATTATGAAGAAGACAACAAGCTAAAATAATTCTATTTTGAGCTTTTATTGGATAAAATGAGGGACTCCTCAATATTGCCCAACGTTTCTTTAGTAATCCAAAACAACGCTCAATCACATTCCTTGCTCTCGCGTGCTTCAAATTAAACACTTCTTTAGGGGTACTTGGTTGATAATTTGGTCTCCGCAAAGTCAAATGATATCGTTGTCCTCTATAGGGAGTGAGAAAACCTTCACCGTTCATATATCCACAGTTAACCAAATAAGATTACCCTGTAAGTAAAAATTAAGACTTTAGATTTCTGATATATTTATATAGTCAATTTAAGTAAACTAAATAAAGCATATTTACTGCGAGGAACAATTAGTCCATTATTTCTTGAAAGTGCATCTCTCAAAATACGATTGTCGGTTGCATATCCTTCCCAACTTGATAATACATAGATAAATTGCATATCTGGTGAACATGCACCTAGAACATTAACTGCAATTGTTCGTTTTCTTGACCTATACTTGGGTTTTTTTATTTTTGGTACAATCACTTCAATATATGTTCCATCAAGAGCACCAATGAAGTCCTAAGACATGAATCGATGGTTACTAAAATTACAAACACGCCCTAAATTAAAGATGACTATGTAAAATTACGCAAATATGTATGTACCTTAAACTATTTCCATCGATCATCAGTTGAATTTGCAGGAATTGGTTGTGGCTTTTTGTATAACTCATTATGTAGTCGTAAAACAGCATTCAAAACACGGTGGAAATATTTGCTGATGGTCTCTCCAGACCGTATGAAATGAAATTTGATAGCTTTATTCTTTACATGATGAGCAATAATATGTAAAAAGATAGCAACTTGCTTGTCAACTTGCATATTTCAAGAATCTTATAATTTGCCAATAGTTCTTAACAAGTCACAAAGTTTTGAGAAGGTAAATCGATCCTTTTTTGTCATCTCGTAAGAACTTTTGTCATTATCATATAACAATCTTTGAAGAGATTTACTTCGTTGATTGTCTAAATTAATCCTATTTCTCTTCAATAGATGCTTTATGCTATGCCATCGGACAATCCCCTCCATAATAATGAAAAATAGGTGTACCAATCGTAGTATATTCAACCAATGTACTTTAATTATCATTTTTTATTGTTGCTTCTTCTTCCTTAATGAACTGAGTAAACGTGCCATAACTACATGATATTAAAAAGAAAAAATGAATTAAATTTTGCAAAATATAAGCAAGATGCTTAATTAAATTAGGTGCAAAAGCATACAAACACGTAAAAAATCATGAGCAAATATAAATTAGTACTCCCTTTTCTTGTTTGAAAAAGAAATAGGCACTTATTATTACTTTTTTTTTACGTATTAATTGTCTAAATTAATTTGACTTCTTCAAAATATCATGAGAAATTTATGTGAGCTAAGAATTCTTCCTCCATCTCCCTACTTAACTAACCCAATAGGTAAAAGAGAGCTTATTATATACTATGCTCACATCAATCATTTGCAATTAAGCATTTTCAGAAAACTTCTTATATGTCACACAAATACGGAGAACATCTTCTTATAAATTCAAGTGGTATTTTAACATGCTGGTTCCACTTGATTATAGTTGTAGGATAACTTTTAAATGAACATGTATTATAATGTGTTGCAAAAAGTATGAAAAAATATGTAAGCAACGATTTCTTCCTTAGATAAAAAAATATATAGGACCCCTTTAATCTCTTGTTCCCATTTCCTCTTAAAAAGAATCATAGACATAACCTATTTCGTTACATGCATCTTTATCATCATATGTTCCTGACCCTGTCATGTGTTTCATTCAAAAAAAAAAAAGGGTTCCTATGAAAAAAACCCAATCATCCCCAACAAAAACACACTCCCCTCGTCGATGAAGCAAAACCGTCTTCACCATTTCTCTGCAGCAAACTCTTCCAACCCCCTTGTCCCTCCTACCTCCCTCCTCCCTCCCCTCCCTCGACCCCTCATTCCCCACCGCAGCAAGCAACAAGCTCCACCGGAGCAAGCTCCTCCAACCCCCTTTCCTCCATAAACCCCCTCCTCCCTCCCCTCCCTCGACCCCTCGTTCCCCATCGCAGCAAGCAGTAAGCTCCTCCAAACCCCTTTCCTCCACAAACCCCCCTCCTCCCTCCCCTCCCTCGACCCCTCGTCCCCCACCGCCGTCGCAGCAAGTTCCTCCAACTCCCTTTCCTCCACAAACCCCCTTCTCCCTCCCCTCCCTCGACCCCTCATCCCCCACCGCTGCCGCAGCAAGCTCCACTACAGCAAGCTCCTCCAACCCCCTTTCCTCCACAAACCCCTTCCTCCTCCCGACACCACCACCCCTCTCCAAGACCTTGATGATGAGGCACCCTCTCTTCCCTGCGAAACCCTCCTCCTCCTCCTCCTCGAAGAAGTAGCAGAAGAACCCGAGGAGGTCTCCCGCCTCGTCTCCCATATCGGAGACCCCCTCCCCCACTCCACGGCCAGCGTTGATAAGTTGACCCTTCCTCCACTTCGTCTCCTCGAGTTGCCCCCCTTCCTCCGCCGACCCTTCTCCCCCTCTGCTTGACCACTTTGACTGTCCTCCTCAATCCCTCCACAGCCCCCCTCCTCCCCAAGTCGACCACCAGGAATCAACGACGACTATCACGTTTTTTTTCTTTAAAAAATTTTTTTTACCTGAATGCTTAAGAAACATGATGTTGCCCAAATCACATTGATGCTGTAGAGGTCATGGAAGAGAACATCCGATGCTGCGATGAACAGGGAGATGATGCACGATTTTAATAAACTATGAATTGGTCTAATTTGGAAAGAGAACATTAGAAAGGAATACTGAATCTTAGGGGGGTTGGTGGGATTGGGATTTCCTTCTTTCATAGGAATGGGGAAATCTTTGGAAATATTATTCCTTTGTTAAGTTTAAATTCCAAACATGGTAATGGAATCAAGAGGGGATTTGTCATTTCCATTCCTCCCCTGATTACTGCAAAACAAACACACCCTAAGGATGTCCCCTTTGAGATCACCGAGGAGTGCACTCACGCATTTGAGAGCCTACGTGATCGAGTTACTCAAGCACCAATCCTGCAATCCCCTTACTGGTCTCTACCCTTTGATATCATGTGCGATGCGTCTGACTACGTAGTGGGTACGGTGCTTGGGTAGAAAGTCAACGGGAAACCCATGGTCATCTATTACGCTAGCAAGACACTTGACGAGGCTCATCATAACTACACAGTTACTGAGAAAGAGCTGCTAGTCGTAATATTTGGCCTTGAAAAATTTAGATCTTATCTTTTGGGTTCCCGTGTTATCATATACTCGGATCACACTAAAGTAAGACACCTCCTCGTAAAGAAGGACACGAAGCCTAGACTAATCCGTTGGATCTTGCTGTTGCAAGAATTTGACCTCGAGATTCGTGACAAGGCGAGAAAACAGAATATGGTAGCTGATCACTTGTCCTACCTCCCTTTTGACATTATCGACCCTTCTGGACCTATTATAGAACACTTTCTTAATGAGCACCTCCTGACTATCAGTGCGGGACTTCCTTGGTATGCTGATTTGGTTAATTACTTGGCATCACACTAGATCCCATTTGATTGACTGAAGGCCAAGAAGGACAAGTTTCTTTCTGATGCCAAGTACTACTTTTGGGAAGATCCATACCTCTTTCGCATTGATGCTGATCAGATCATCAGAAGATGCATCCCGGAAGTGGAAAGTCAGGACATTCTGTCCTTCTGCCATGACCAGTCCTACGGCGGACACTTTTTCGGACATAAAATCGCAGCTAAAGTCCTCCAGTGCGGCTTTTATTGGCCTAAGATCTTTGACAATGCATACGACTACTGTATGGCATGCACTCGTTGCCAGACCTTGGGCAACATGAGCCACCGCGATATGATGCCATTATAGCTGATTCTCGTATGCGAAATCTTCGATATATGGGGGATTGATTTTATGGGACCCTTCCCTAAGTTAGACGGCTTCGAATACATTCTTTTCGCAGTAGACTACGTGTCTAAATGGATCGAAGCCATCTTGACCCGAACCAACGATCATAAGGTACTAATCAGATTCATTCACCAGAACATCTTTTCACGGTTCAGCGTCCCACGTGCTATTATCTCTGATGGAGGGACCCATTTCATGAATGTTCAGTTCAGATCTCTGATGACCAAGTTCGGAGTGTCCTACTGAATCTCGACTCCTTATTACCCCCAAACTAATGGACTAGCTGAGCTATTAAATCGGGAGATCAAGAAAATCCTTCACGTCATTGTTCGGCTTAATAGGAAAGACTGGTCATCCTGAATTTCAGAAGTTTTGTGAGCCTATAGGACCACCCACAAGACCTAATTAGGTATGTCTCTGTTCAGATTGGTGTACAGGAAGGCATGTCACCTCCCCGTCGAGATGGAGCAAAAAGTCTATTGGGCAGTACGAAAGTGTAATCTAGATCTTTCCAAGGATGAAACCCACCAACTGCTTCAAATGAGTGAGATCGAGGAACTACGCAATGATGCATACGAGAACTCACGAATTTACAAAGAACGGGTAAGAGACTTCCACGACTAACACATATCCAGAAAGATCTTTCATCATGGTCAAAAGGTCCTACTCTTTGATCCCAAGCTGAAATTATTCCCAAGCAAACTCAGATCGAAATAGATTGGACCATACCTTGTCTGACGTATTTTCGGAAATGGAGCCGTCGAAATCAGTCAACTTAGCCTTGATTCTGAACCTTTTATTGTGAATGGCCAGCGACTCAAGCCGTTCATTGAACTCACTGATATCAACTTGGCTAGGTATCTTTTGATCTCCATTCTCCCTGAGCCTATTACGCCCGGCTGATGGCGTTAAACTCAGTGCTTAACGGGAGGTAACCCATCATTTTCTTGAAAAACCTAAAATCCTTTTTGACACATCTCTTTGCTAAACTCATATTTTACTTTAGGATTCGTCCATTAGAACAACCGACTCCACCTTTGGTACTCGTACTAGAGCTTGAAATCGTCTGCAACAGACATCCCGACCCGTCCACCCACCCTTTGATCCTGTTCTAATGTACGATCTAAGTTGAACTTGAACTCACCAAATTTACAATGAGGACATTGCAAATCGTAGGCATGGGGGGTATTAAAGTGCAAAACATCATGAGAATCAATTCACAATAAGGGTTTCACCAAAAAAAAAAAAAAGGAGAGCTATTTTTGAAAAGGAGTGAAGAAAATTTGAAAAGAGAAGAAAGGAGCAAAAGGATAAAAGAAAGAAATTGAGTCCCTTCAAAATAATTTGGAACTTGCCTAACTTCTAGGTTGGATCGAATGATGAATTAAGACCTGGAAGGTTAAAACTTAAGAGATTAGTGGTGAATACCGACCTTAGGTTTCTTGGATCTATATTGGATTTAAACATTCACGTATTTGTCAAGATCTGGATTAATCCTCAAGAGTTGGGGAAAATGCAAAGTTTATGTATTAGGTCTAAGGCTTAGGGAGTATTCAACCCTATTAACTGACCTCTGGTTTACTGGACTTGGTGACTTAAGCACCCTCAATCACACACAATCTGGTTCAGTGCACTTTAAAAGGTTAAATCTTGCCAAAAGGCATTTAATTTATTTTGAAAAAGGTCTTAAGATCTAGATTAGGAGCGGCTTGAAAACACAAGTTGATTTGGACGAGTTCCTGGTGCAGAGAGTTGGGAAATTTTCCTCGAATATGCGCAATAACATATTGTCTCCTCGGTGCTTGTCTCCTAGGATATCTAAATATCCTACCAGGGGAATGTAAGCACCTTGTGCTGATTCAAATGCCATGTGCAGCATTATCACGAAATGTCGATTGCCAGGGTCTGGATTTTGCTACAGAATACCATGGGCGGGATTATCCTAAAATCTCGAAAGCCAGGGTTCTGGGGGTTGTCATGGGCGATGCTATCTCGAAGCATCTATTGCTAGGGACCTTGCGAGGATTGATGGTGGGGACAAGGAATCCGATATAGACCGTGTTTTGGGCCAATTCGAGGATGGATCTAAGGAAAAATATAATAAAAAGAAAAGAGAGAGAATGCTCTCCACAAATCAAATTCTCCTTCTATGTCTCTCTCAAAATGCATTGGCAAACTGAACCTGTACTAATCATGTTTCAAGCATGGGTGCTTTAACCGCTGGGTTCAACAAAACTTAGGTTAATTCCTACAGGCCTTAGAAACCTTCGCGGCGGACTGAGGTGTAAGCTAGACAGGTTTGGATCTAGGCTGGTACTTGAGTACCTCTATGCCTACTGTTGGTATTAAGATTTGATTCCTAAAGATGCGGCTTAGTAGGGCATCCTGACGATTACATCCGACCTAGATAACGGTTTGATTCATATGGTTTTGCTAAGGGACTAGCAAAAGGTAGGCATGGGGGTATTGTGGGAACACTATCATGAGCCATAACTAGCTCAATTTTATCTGATAAAGTCAATAAAAGCTCCTACGTATCAGTTGGAAGGTCTATTGGGCAGGTTGAATTGTTTTGAGAAGAAAAGAAGATTGGGTTATTCTACAATTTTACCAATAATTCATAAATACAAAATAACCACGGGGTATTTCAGGGGTTCATTAAGGGTCATATAGTCATTAATGGTTAACAAAGGGTTCCACGCAGACAGAAAAAGGTTTTCACGTGTTTCAAGAATTAAATGACATCTGAAACCCTACAAACAGACTCACTTAATTTACTGAGGTTCTAGTTAGGATAAAATTCACCCAAACCCTCTAAAATTCATATAAAAATATTCTCTAGGGTTTAGTACCTTCAAATTGACCGTCAGAACCCGTCTTGACCCAAAACAGGGCCATAGACAGACTATTACCCTAATTTAGATTTTTACATAAATTACCCAATCAAACTAGGTCAAAACCAAAATCCAACTTCACCATTAGATTCCTTAGGTCTAAATTAGGTTTGTGTGAAAACTTGGGCCCAATCTAAGATTATTTAGACCTAGTTTGCATTTTTGCCCAAGTCTGATTTTATTTATCTCAAATGGCCCCTTAGCTTTCAAATTCCTTACACAAAACCCCCCAACTTTATCATATTCTTCTTCAAAAAGGTTCCCATCTCACAGAACTCCTAATCCTACAACTTCGGTGACAATCAATCAAGGATATCTCCTTGATTGATTGATGAAACCTTCTCAAAATTGAACCGAAGAATCCTCTTGAAATTCTCTTTCAATCAGACCTTTTCTTGTGTTTCAAATCCTTCCCAATTTCTCATGCGAACGCATGAGAAATTTGGGTTTCCATCTCCGGCGACCTTCCAAGCTTGAAAGCTTGGCTTCTAAGCTTCAATCGACCCCCTACTACCTATATAAGGACTCTAGGGCCTGCTCGATCCTTCCGTGCTTGAATTCGATTGGAATTACCCTCGATTCCTCCCTCCTCTTTGGCCGAATAGCTCCTCGACATCCGATGATCTCCTTCGACTCCATCCTTCGTCTACTCGCAATACAGGCAGTGGATTCATCTTCCTCGTTCTCCTCCGCGTCGTGCCGTACCCGCCGACGCCTCTTCCTCCATCTTCCTTGCTGTTTCCTACTTACCGGAGCACCTTCTTCATGGGTGCCGACCACACTACAACTAGCATTGCATCTACTCCCCGTCGTCTGCCAACCACCTAGATAAGTGCCTTAACTTCTCTACTTCATTCACACACCAACCACACTCCGTTTCAACCGTCGACTCCATCGTTCACTCTCTGTCTTCCACCTCACCGGCATACCTCCGGTGAGTTTGCATGGCCACTACGCTCCACTAAATCGGTCGCCACTCATCCCTACACCTCCGCCTCGATCCTAGGAGCAAAATCCCTAACTTAGTTAGGTCGATTGGCCCTCCTAACCACCCACCAAATGACCCATTGTTCTCCAACCTAATCTGCCTTCTCCACGCTGACCCACGACCCCTCGCAGCATGCCACCGCCACCAACACCTTTGCCGCATCTTCACGATCCTAGTGAGCTTCTCTGACAAGGCCGCAAGGCCATACTTTGTGTTTCAGGTTTGCCGACCAGTGTCGCCATTAGCGAAGACCTTCAAGCAAGCTTTGAAGCTTGCTTCCCAGGCAAGAGCTTCAGGTGTGAGTCCCAGGTGACGCTGAATACTGCATAAACACATTCGCTTGGTCAATTAGAGTGTTTGAACACAGCTCCTACGCGAATTGGACGAAGTCACCTCAAGCACTGCTGTTGCTAGCCGCGCGAAGGAGAGGGTGGGATTTAGTCCCACCTCGGAAGCACAGGAATCGTTGGAGTGTGACAAGTTGATTTTCTCTCTGTATCTTATCGCCTCCTAACACGAGGGTGAGGCCCTCCTTACCCGCAGTGCCCGACCAGCCTAACCCGTCTCCACACCTTGGCTACTACCCATACCGGTAGCCCTAGTCCTGGGTACGCAGATCCCTTAAACTCGATTACCTGAGCATATGACCGGACATTGAGAAAGAGAAGGGGAAGAGAGAAAGAGAGAGTGCGGGGTCAGGGGGGTTTTGCTCTCACTAGTACTTGTGTGACACTTAGTCACAAGAAGAGAATAAGACAGAGCAGAGAAAGAAGAGAAGAGGAAGAAGTACAGTGCCTTCTTGGCACTATAGCAGTGGACACTTAAGCTGTCTGGTTGAAGAATCTGTTGTTTGATTGGTTTGACAGGGAGTGCACTATGCACTTGGTTTGAATAGTTGACATTATTTGAATATTTGTTATTATTGTATAAGGGTAATTGGTGATTCAAATCACCATTTTACCCTATTATTTTTGCACATTGGTACTTGAATTCTTGATACATCATTTTGAATTAAAGTTTTGGTTGAAATTATTTATATCTTTTGATTCAAATTCTGTTGAGATTTATTGCAATACTTGCTCCTCGTGTTCGACCTTGGACTTATATTTGAGTTATAAATTGTATTTGTTATAGAGCGATTGAGGCATTACTACAACAAACACATATTTAAATCTCCTCATTAGCGCTACAACAGTATCCTACAGCAACGGTTCTCGTCAGCTACTGTGCTTTCTTGCTGTAAGCTCTGTAGTCCACACTACCTTTGACTCACTGCCATGCATGCTTGCATGTAATTAGTTGCTTGGCGTGCCTGCATGGTTTCCTTTTTTGGCTACATTTCTATAATCGTGAAAGGTTTAAGTCTTCTTTTCATGTCCTTCGGTGTAGTAGAGCATTCTTCTTGAAGAGAGGTTCTTCATAAATGTCTCATTCTAATGCAACTATATATGAGGAAGCCATACATATCTCTTGATGCCGCCGACATCCACTACTAGAAAAATGGGTTATGCTATCGGTTACTTGCTGTCAGTTATTTAAACCAATGGTAAAGATCTTTTTGCCATCACTTATTCAAATAAGCGACGACAAAGATCAGTACTCGACCTACCATCAACTGAAGAAAAGCGATTAGGCGTGCGGTGGTCATTAATATTTACCATCGATTGATTAAGCGACAACAAATATATTTTTACCATCTGTTTTTAGATGAACTGACGGTGAAAAGCTGGTTAAAATTTGTTTGTTAATATTAGGAAGGATTTGTAACTTAGACCATAGGTTATTAGAATAAACGATGGCAAAAGTGGGTAAAAATTACTGGCCAAAATTTTAGGTGTGATGATGTGTATCCTTTGCCGTCGGTTGTGGGAATAAGCAACGGTAAAAAAAAGTATAAAATTTACACCTAAAATTTGGGTAGGATTAGTGACTTATACCAAGGGTTATTGGATTAAACGACAGTAAAAGTCAGGTTAAATTTAGCGGTGAAATTTTGGGCGCGATGGAGAGGAAATTGACAATATCATTTGCCCTCGGTTATTGGATTAAATGACGGTAAAAGTCAGGTTAAATTTAGCGACGAAATTTTGGGCGCGATGGAGAGGGAACCGACAATATCATGTATTGTCGATTTTTGAGAGAACCAACGGCATAGGGTCCTAAATCTATTTAGGAGCTGTAGCCTACTGTTCATCTTCCTCCTCCAAACCCTTGTGCCACCCCCTCACACCGCCCTCTCGAGCTGCCCCCTCATGTCGAGCACCTTCACGTGGTCCTTCTCCTCGCGTTGCCCCCTCCTCCTCAGGTGAATCCTCATCCTTGTCATTGTCGTTCCCCCCTCCTCCTTTTCCTCCTCCTCCTCCGCGCGTCGCTCCCATTCTCCTTCACGGTGCTTGCCCTACTCCTCCTCGTCCTCCTCTAGTCCTCACCCTCCTCCTCCTTCGCCAGCGCTGTCGTCCTCCTCCTCCCTGGCCTGGCGATGCCATCCTCCTCTTCCTCGGTTTTGACCCATCCTCCTCCTCCGCCTGCGCCCCCCTCCTCCTCTTTTGCTTGCACCTCTTTCC
Organism: Thalassia testudinum; assembly: GCA_037157565.1. Lineage (NCBI taxonomy): Eukaryota > Viridiplantae > Streptophyta > Magnoliopsida > Alismatales > Hydrocharitaceae > Thalassia > Thalassia testudinum. The sequence continues at coordinate 15,622,775 of JAZHRO010000055.1, forward strand.
TCCCTGGTTCCTCCCCCTCCTCCTCCGCAGCTCCTCACCTTCCTCCTCCTCCACCAGTGGCCTCCTCCTCCTCCTCCCCGGCTAGCTAGTACCGCCCTCCTCCTTCTGACCGTCCCCTCCTCCTCCTCAACTCCCCCCTCCTGCTCCACTTCCTTAGCAGGCCCCCCTCCTCCTCCTCCTCCTTATCCTACCGTCCTCCTCCTACTGTCGACCCCGTCCTCCTACTCCTCCCTATCCTGTTGCTTTGCTCCTCCTCCTTCTCCTACTACCGGTCTCCTCCTCTTCCTCCTCATCCTGCTGCCCCCTCCTCATCCTCCTTCTCCTATCCCTGCCGCTGCTTGACGATCTCCTCTTCCTCTTCCCCCACTACCCCCTTCCTCCTCCTTCTCCTATTGCTGCCTATGCAGCTGGCCTTTCTCCCCCTCTTCCTCTTGTCCTCCTCCTCGTCTCCCTCCTGTTGCCCTCCTCCTCCTCCTCATATTGCCGTTGCTGTTGTCGTCTTTATTTTATAAGTTGTAAATTTTTGAATAATATGATAATATGTTATTTAATTAATTGTGTTTATGAAATTACAAGTTATCGGTGACAATCATTCTCGGAAGCTGTAGTCGTTGGAGGTATAATTTTAATATTTTTTATTTATTGTAATAATATTTTAGGCTTTTGTTAGATAGTGTAGCTTGTATGATTTATTGTGAATGTGAGATGTACCCACTTGTTTGATTGAATGAAATTTAATGTGGGGTGTCATCACTTTTATGATGAGTATTATTTTTTTATACAGGTTTATAGAAAACTAAAAATATAAGGGGAAACTCTGTTAATTTGTTTTTTTAAATTGTTTCAATGTTTAGTTGGGATTAATATATGTTGTTTAGGTTTGGTATTAGGTTGTGTATATGGTGCTTGGCTTAGGGTTTTAGGATTAGAGTTGGGAGGGGGTTATGGTGGTTGGGTTGGGCTAGGGTTTAGACGTTTGGTTTGGGTCAGGGTTAGGGTTTTATGATTTGAAAAGGGTTTGGGTCAGGGTTAAGGTTTTTGCTTGCTCTCACCCTTGGTTTGCATGTTTAGTTTGGGTTAGGGTTTAGGATTATAATTATAATTTGTTATTTAATTAATTTTACTTTTGAAATTGCAGGTTATCAGTGTTGGGTACACTCAGAGGTTTCAGTAGTTTGAGGAATATATATACATTCAATCTTTTTAATTTAATTGAATGATATTTTAGTTTTTTGGTAAATTTTTTTAATGTTTAAATTAGTTATTATTTAGATACACATACTTGCTAAAGAAGATATATGCACGTGAGGCCAAACATTAGGTATTCTAACCTCTAGGGTAAAAGTCCTTTGAGTCAAATTGTGTCCAAATTATTCGCCCGTTGAGACTTATGATCATGTTATACGGACAATGTAGAAAGTGTATGTATACCTTACTTACATGCATGATGTGTTGTCTTTGTAGCATGCCATAAGACTCGATTGACTTTAGTTCGGTGAAGTACCGAACTAAAGAAGGTCCTTAAAGATTTGATGATAATTTAGTTTTTCTCGTTACATGTAACCTTGTGTGGTGAAATTTTGGTTACTTATTCCTACTCTTATTTGGTATACCAACTAATCTTATCTAGTTTCCTGCAGTGCCCTTAATTGAGTGTTAAAGGAAATCTAGCTAAGGTTAATATTGGGGGTTATACTGGAGAAGTGCAGGGAGATGTTATCGAAATTTCACTGTAGTAAGGTTACATGTAACGAACAAAACTAAGTTGTCATCAAATGTTTGTGGATGGGCTATAAAGTGAAAATCTTAATCAACATGCACATCATTCGGTCATTTTCCTTCCTAATAAGTGATTTGTTTACATTAAATTTTAGGTTATAATGGATAAATCTTGGATTGGATTGCGGGATTCATATTACACCAGATATAAGGATGGAGTAATTTCATTCATGGATTGGGCCTTTCATGATGATAGGAAGATATTTAGGCGAGGAGGTCAACTTGATAACATCTTCTGCCCATACAGAAGATATTTAAATAGTTCCTTGCATGATCATAATACTGTACTCGAGCAATGCATTTGTAATGGGTGGTGGTAGCATTACACTACTTGGGTAGCTCATGGAGAGGAGTTGACTGAGAAAGTCATAAACAATGAGAATACTGTTGACAAAGAGATCGACGAGGAAATTGCCGATAGCAGAGGTGAAGAACTAAAAGAAATGTTGAACGAGATGAGAGTAGAAGAGGATATAAATACAAACGAGGAAGATCCGTTTAGTTGTGATTCGTTCTATGATGCTGTTAAGGAGGCTGAGGATCTTATTGCTCCCGGTGCTATGAAAATGTCAAAGTTGTCATTTTTGTTGAAGATGTTTCAACTGAAGGTTATAAATAGAGCTAGTGTTAAATTTACGTCAAAAATACTTCAGTTTATTGCTGAACTATTGAATAACCCTAATGGTTTTCCAGCTTCATGGTATGAGGCAAGGAAATAGATTCGTAAGCTTGGTTTGGATTGTCAGAAAATCGATGCATGTCCGAATGACTGCATTCTTTTCAGAAATGAATTTGCAAATTTGAGTAATTATCCATAATGTGGACATGAGAGATATAAGGAAGGTAAAAATGAAAGCAAGAGGAAACAACCTTAGAAAGTTCTTCGTTACTTTCCACTGACACCTAGGCTTTAATGCATTTTCATATCAACTAAAACTGCACGGTGGATGACATGGCACCAGGATTGTAAATCTCAAGATGGAAGAATATGTCATCCTACTGATTTAGAGGAGTGGAAAAGATTTGATGAAAGAAATAATTTATTCGCTTTAGAAGCAAGGAGCGTGCTGTTGGGTCTTGCAAGCGAAGGATTCAATCCATTTAAGAGTATATACCCGTCGTACTTTATATGGCCTGTGGTAATGGTCACTTATAACTTACCTCCTTAGTTGTGTATGAGATCGTCATTCATTATGTTGACCCTATTAATTCCCGATCCAAAACATCTAGGAAATGCAATAGATGTTTATCTCCAGCCATTAATTGATGAACAAAAACAGTTGTAGTACACTGGCGTGAAGACGTATGGTGCAGAAATGAAAGAATTTTACAATATGTATGAAGCATTGTTGTAGACCATAAATGACTTCCCGGCGTACGCAAATTTGTCAGGTTGGAGCACTAAAGGAATGCTTGCTTGCCTTGTCTGTATGGAAGACACTATTACCTACGATTACCGGAAAGTAAGAAATTCTATTACTTAGGACATCGCAAATGTCTTCCTATTGAACATAGATTGTGAACGTCACAGTTCAGGAGTAAACTTGATGGCAGGACGTGTCGATATTCAAAGAAAAATATAAAGAATAAACTTAGTATAGATTCTATTAGGTTGCCGGGTCAAGTTATAATGGAGAGATTACAAGAAATGGGTGAGATACGGTTGGGTCGACCATTCAAACAAGGCTAGACGGCCTCAAGGAATTCTGGATTTTGAAAGAAAAATATTTTCTTTATGGAGTTGCCCTATTGAAAAGATCTTACAATACACCATAATTTACATATCATGCACATTGAAAAGAATGCGATGGATAACATCTTAGACGTATTAAATCTAACGGATGATCCAAAGGATACGGTGAAAACAAGGAAAGACATGGAGAGTTTAGGGATACGTCCGGAGCTGCATATTCATGAGGATGATGGCTACTTCTCACATACTATTTACAGCTTGAATTAAGACTAGAAGAGTAGACTGTTCTCCTTCTTAAAGGAAATTTGAGTGCTAGATGGGTTTTCATCGCAGCTTTCTCGTTGTGTGAATGAAGCACAGAAAAAGATATCTAGCTTGAAAAGTCATGGCTCTCACGTTTATATGCAAGTATTATTTCCATTAATGATACAGGGGATGCTACCAGAGCCAATTGTTGATTCATTCATAGAGATGAGTAGGTTTTTTAAAGCTGTTTGTTAGAAGATGCTATATAATGATACATTGGATCACTGGGATAAAAAAATAGTCATTACTCTTTGTAAGATGGAACAGATTCTTTCCCCAGCCTTCTTTGATATAATGGTTCATCTCACCCTGCATCTTGCAAATGAAGCGAGAATCGGTGGACCTGTACAATTCAGATGGATGTATCCTATGGAGCAGTTTTTGAAAAAGCTTAAAGATTATGTTTTGAACAAGGCAAAGTCAGAAGGATCCGTTGTAGAAGGGTATCTCGTGGAGGAGTGTATAAATTTTACTTTCATGTACATGAATGAAATAGACAATCGCTTTAATAAACTTCAAAGGAACTATGAGGGGGAATACAATGATAGTGATGAAGAATGTTTATCAAGTTTTGATATCAGAGGAAGGTCGATTGTTCATACAGAGTACAAGGCAATTTTAGAAAATGACAGACATTGTGCACATTTATATATTTTAAAACAAATTCCTGAAATTGATTCATTTTATGAGGAATTCGAACGATTATCTCTTTCATGGATAATTGAATTTGGCTTCTTAGATTGGATTAAAGATCAGGTTAATCAATTAAAAGAGGATAAGAATTCGCGATGGGTACCAGATTTTGATGTAATTGCTAATTCACCATTACATTATGCACTTTACCACTCTAGGTATAAAATAAATGGGTTCAGATTCAGAATAAAAGAAATTGATGATAGAAAGGTTATACAACAAGCTGGAGTTGTTGATTCAGATCTTTCCACTGGTACAGATGGATACTATGGTGAAATTAAAGAAATTGTGGAGATCAATTTCAGATTTGATTGTAGAGTTGTCCTATTTAAATGTCATTGGTTTGATGTTTTTAAAGAGGGCATCGGTTTCAAAATTGACAAGAAACACAATTTCTTGAGTTTAAATCGTAATCATCAAATTCTTCAGTCTGATAGACTATTCACATTGGCATGTCAAGCGGCATAAGTTTTCTATGTCCCCCCCATAAGAATAATACCGTGCAACCATTTTGACGCACAGTATGAAGCATACCCAGAATTAACAGAAGAAGGTCATTTATTTGTAATAGATGTTGACATCTAAGGTTAGTAACAATTTTTTTGCTTTGTTTCATTTCTATTTAAATGAAATTCATATTAAAATTGAAATTTATAGGGGCATATATGTCATTACAAAGGGGGTTTGGTGTAAAAATTCTTTAACAATATTTTTTTATGTTTAGCAAACTTTTTTCATTGATGATTTATATATTAATGATTTTTAATTATATTAATTATTACATTTTTTACTTGTTACAGATGAAGTTGTTTGAAAAAAAACCCACAAAAAAGGATCCTCCTGAGACATAGCCTCCACGCAGCCCTATTCGTCTCCTCAGGCTCAGCCACCCCCTAGCAAGCTCAGCCACCCGCCTAGTCACGTTTCGTACGACCTGGGGAGGTGACATGTTTACTACATGCGGGGGGGGGGGGGGGGGGAGGGGAAGGGAAAGAGGAAGGAGAATGCTCAGCCCTTGCCAGATCGAGTAGAGGATGATCCAGATTATGGAGGATCAGATGAGGAGGGGGAGGAGGCAGGGGAAGGGAGAGGAGGGCGAGGAGGCAGAGGATGAGATGGTGGGGAGTATGTCCCCAGTTCATGTCAACACTTCAGCGGCAGGCTCAAGTTTTGGTAAGAAATCATATACCTTTGAGAAGTAAATTACTTATATGTTTTAAAGTTTATTATAACTTCAAAAAAATATAGTGAATATGATTAATGTTTACGTAGGTAGACTAGCAAGAGGATGGGGGAAGAGAAAAAATCTAGACCTCCAGCATATCCCTAAGGGTGTGAGAATAACAATTAGGCTTAGAACCATAGTGTTGGTGCTAGAGCACCATGATCATTTGTTTTGATGATAACAAAACACGTGTTATTTAACATTTGCACTTGGAGTCTTAGATTTCAGGTCAATTGCAAATGTAGACGTGATTAGACGGAATTCGAGCTCGCATCCAGGACGGATTGGAGGAGCTTGACGGAGAACAGAGGGGATTCGCGAGGAGCGATAGAGTGAAGATGGAAGGACAAGAAGAATAGGATAGAATTTCATTTTATTCCTTTCATTTACTTTTGTCTTTATTTTCTTGCTCTTTATTTCCTTAGAAAATTATGTTAAAGAGCCTCAAAGTACCCTAACAGTAGTCCTAGGAACACCGGCACAATCCTATGATACTTAGGTTTTCTGTAGAGAACTTAGAAAACCAATATAAGGTTTAAACAACATTTTCAGATGTCTAATTCCCAAATCAGACGTCTGATAAAGTGTTTTAAGACATCTGACTGTTGATTCAGACGTCTGATAACACTTAGGCTGGACATTGTAAGTTCTGTCTGATGAAATCAGACGTCCAGACCTTAGACCAGACGTCTTAGGAGACGTCTGATGACTTTGCCAGACGTTCAATTAGTGGACCGTTGGCTCTCTTAGCAAACACTCGAGGATATGACCGTTAGAGCTTTATCAGACGTCCTTAAGCCCTTCCAGACGTCTGATAATTGATTGTTTTGCCTCGACTGACCCGAAAATCTCTTCTCAGAGATTTTGTAGCCCTTGCAAATCCATTCCCACGAAAAAGTAGGTTTCTAGACGTCCAGATATAGTGCCAGACGTCCTGTATGTCGTCCGATGGACTTCCACAAGAACCCTGTTTAGATCTGATTCAAGTCAGGAAGGAACCCGCCCGAAATCAGATGTCTAACCTTGAAATCAGACGTCTTAAAGTGGACTTCCAGACGTCTGATGCCAGAATTAGACGTCTGATTGCCCTGTCAGTGCAATCATTGTTCCTGATTTCGGCCTAATTCTCTTGGGCTTTGCACCCAACGGTTATGGAACCTTTCCTAAGCCTTTCAAATCCTTCCTAAGGCCTCTATAAATAGAGGGGAACCTTTGCAACACAAACACACACCTAGCTACACACTTTCACACTCTTTTGTGTCCAAAAAGACTCTCTTGCTCTCCAAGCTCTAATTCTTCATCTTGAGAGCATCAAGCTTTGCACACCCGCTCTCCCGCCGTAGTTCACGAGAGCAACGTAGCGCCGTCGTGTTGTTCACGCATCCGCGTCCCCGACGCACTCCTATTAAAGGGGAGTTTCCTAATTCCTATAGAAGCTAGGTTTAAAATTACTTTGTTGGCTCTATAGGATTATTGTTCTTTTATCTTTGTTATTTTGGTTGGGTATTCGCTTTGCGAATTCCCGTCTCCTTCGAGGGAGAAAATCCTTCTCATGAAGAGAAGGGGTTGAGGAACGCTACCCTCGCACTTGTAGCGTGGTTGTATTTGAGGTTGAATCACCCTCGTTTAAAGTGATTCGTTTAGTGGATTTTGATCAACTTAGTTGATCGGAAAATCCTAACTCGAGAGGGTTAGGTGGTGGTTTTCACCCGGTTTGGGTTTTCACCTAAAAATACTTGTGTACTTGTGTGATTGTCTATTTTGTGAGATTGTTTATATTTATGTCTGCAATTATCACGTCACCCCCTCCTAGTAGGGAATTACACATAGGGGAGGAGGAGAATTACCCGGGCTTTATTAGTCGAGTGGACACAATTGTTAAGTCCATTGTGACTATCTGCTACTTCGATTGGAGGAAGGTCCCCGCAGAACTGAAGAGGCAATTCCTCCGTCAGTTGGAGGTAATTTCATTTATAACAGTTATTTCTTTTATAACATTATCTTAAAATTATTAAAAATTAAGAATAACATATATTTTTTAAAATTAATGTAGGCAAATTACGATTGGGTGATGACCTCAATGCCTCTCGATATATCCTTAAGCATGCCGCCAAAATCCACAGGGATTGGAGGACGGAGACCAAGAGAAATGTAAGAATTTTTAAACATTTACATTTTATTATATACATAATTTCTTATATTATTTCTAACAATTTATATTTGATATTTAGTTTTTCTCGAATAAGAGTTCACCTGAGGAGGCAATGGGTGATGCTCCTCCTGATGTCATGCCTGACATTTGGAAGAAGGCATGTGAGCATTGGCTAAATTTAAAGATGGAGGTTAGTAAACGATTACAAATTATTTTATTAATTTCATATATCTTAAATTCATAAAAAATATTATTATGTATATGTACAGGAGCAAGCAAAAAAAAATACGGCTAATAGGGCTAAAGCTCCCCCACAGACCCATTGTTTGGGTCGAAGGAGTATCGAGACGGTCAGGAGCCGTTACGTAAGTGTTGGAACTATTTTTCAGTTGAATATTACTTAATTTTTATGTTATCTTAATATAATTGTATCATTTTTATATTTTCAATCCACTACTCATGATGGGATGGAAGTGAGGAGGATTGATATATACGAGGTCACCCACAATAAGGCTGCAGCTGAGGGTGTTTGTAAGTAGATTCATGAGTCATACTAGGACAAACATGTAAGTTTCTTAAACTCAAAAATATTTATAACTTTCTCTCTATATATATTATAATAATATTTTTTAATACATGTAGGAACAAATAGTATAGTTAGTACATCCCCCCACTGACGAGACATTCGACAGCGTCTACTAGCCTTTGCAGCCAGAGGACGCATTTAGGAGAATGATGCCACCAGACCACGGTGGTTTTGTTCGTAGTGTAGGGAGGGCACGTACATTATCTACCTGGTATGGGAGGAAAGATGCTGTCTCATCTACTGTCGTCAATCAGTTGTATCAAAAAATCGACACACTACAGAGATGAGAGGAAGAGAGGGAGAAGAGAGAGACATGAAGAGTCAGATGGATGCCATGCAATCACAGATGAATAAGATGGATAGTAAGATTGAGAAGCTTCTAACCCTTCTTCTGAAGAAGGGTCAGTCAGAGCATCTATCTTCACCAGATCCCAGCATCCACAAACATGACGACGACGACATGGGTGGAGCAGGTGTCATCAGGGTAGTTGCATAGTGAAATTTATACATTTTCTTTTCTTATGTTTTTCATGTAAATATTTTATTTTCATTTTATGTAAAATTTTCATTTTCAAACTTTTTATGCACTAAACTTTTTATATTTATGCAATATAAACTTCTCTTCAGTAGAAGTCATTTTAGTATATTTAGTATGTAGTCCCATCATTTTGTAATTTCTTTTTTTAAAAAAATCATACAATTGCCGTCGGTTATTTAATTAACCGATGACTTATAAATGATAGGAAAAATATTTTTCCCATCGCTTCCCAAACTAACTGACTGCGAAAATGTTCTTACTGTCATATTTTCCATCGCTTATAAGGAAACTGATGGCAAAAATATTTTTGCCGTCACATATATGCTGTCGATTATAACGAGAAGTGACGGCACAAACATTTTTGCTGTTACTTATATAACCGATGGGAGAACTTCAGAAAAGAGCGTGTAAAGGCGGGAAAAAGTGACGGATGAATGCTGTCGCTTGAGAAATAAGCAACGACAAATACACTTATCGTCGATTTTGAAACGACAAAACATTCAAACCAACCTTGGGTGAAGACTTTTATTATCGTCGATTATAAATAAATCGACGGCAATTGTATTTTCTGTCAGTGTTTAACCAACGTCGAAATGGCTAATCCATCATGTGGTCAAAAACACTATTTTGACGTTGGATGTGCCCGTAAATCGACGGTAAAACAAAACAGCGATGATCGTAATGGCGTCGCTTAATGGTGTCAATTAATATGGTTTTGTCGTCGATTTCTAACCGATGTTAAAAGTGGAATATGTTGCAGTGATCTCATAAACATCAATATCGTCGTGATGGTTCTCATTGACGAAGAATCGTTGTCAAGAACATTAGGTGAGAATGTAAAATTTTTCTACTTTAAATTCATACTTTTCTCAGTCTTCTTTTTCATTTTCTATCGTTTTTGCATTGATGGGGTAGGAATTTCTACAGAGAATGAACTCATGAATGTTGATGCAAATCGGGTCTCCATTGATATCACAGTTGGTTCTTCGTTTGCTATTTATGACGAGCTTTACAATGCCTATGTATCTTATGCTGATGTTTGTGGTTTTGGTGTTATCAAGAAGAATGCATCTTATAACAATGGTGTACTTATATGTGGAACACTTGCATGCTGCAAGTTTGGGAGAGAACTAACGAATCCTGTCAATGTGCTTTATAGGAAGAAGCTAACATCCAAAAGTGGATGTGCCGTGAAGTTGTCATTTCGTCAATTGCTTGATATGAAGTATCATGTTTCTATTTTCGTGGATGAACATAACCATCCATTGTTACATGCATCGCAGTTGCGATTTCTATCTTGTAAGAGGAGAGTTCTTGACCTACATAAGCGACGTATAGGATTAAATGATCGGGAGGGTATTCCGTTATGGAAGACAATGTCCTCATTTGTTGCAGAATATGGTGGTTATGAAAACATCCTATTTACGGAGAGTGATGCATGTGATGCATTAAGGGAGTTTAGGGTGTTAAGGATAAGGGAGGGTGATGCGAAGGTGAAAGAGAGATAACCGGGTTTTATTGTTATAGCGTTGTAGTATAGCCAGTTATTGCCATCATTTCAAATATATAAATTTTTTACTCGGAAAATAAAAGAGTTCCCGAGGTCGAACTCAGGGAGCAAGTTGTATTCTAGGGGTACAAGTTTCTTTTACAAAAATAAAGAAAGAGAGAGAAAGAATTTGTTGTCTTTTCTTCTTTTCTCTTTGCTTCTCCTCGTCTCAGATCTTCTGTTATCTTTTTCTTCTTTATCTGCAGTGGTGATGTTCTTCTTTTTCTTTCAGCTGTTCCTGCTCTTCCTTTTTCTTCTGCAGAGCGATCCTGTTCTTCTTCTTTTCCTTTCTTCAGATCTTCTTCTCGTGCTCTTCTTCTTTCAGTTCTTCCCTTGTTCTTTTGTGTTCTCCTCTGCCTCGCCTTCTTCTGTTGTTCTTCAGATCTCCTTCTTTCTTCTTTTCTTTTTCCTGTCAGGACGTCATCTCTCCTTCTTTCTTCTTTTCCCTTCAGGACGTCGTCTGATTTTCCAATCAGACGACTTAAACCGCTTGTTGCTACAGTGTCTCCCTCAGCTTCCTTCTTCTTCCGCGGTCCTTCTTCTTCACCTGTGCCTGCACACTTCAGAGTTTACGTCAGAGGACAAAACCTACTCTACCCACCCCCCGCGTCTCTCTCTCTCACAGAGGCCACTCTAGGGAAAGCTCTCCCAGAGCTGCCGGGTAGTCGGGTACGGGTCGCGCCCGGGTCCAGGCCCACCGGCGTGTGTGGTGGGCGAGGAGTGCAGGTCAGTCTAAGTCGGGTTGGGCCAGGTCCGCGGGGCGTGAGCGCGGACTAGACCGGGTAACTGGGCGGGTGAAGGGGACCTCACCCCGTGTACTGAGGCAGTAAGGCTTATTCACAAAAACAATTTAAACGGTGAAAGAGTTGTGAGGCTTACCGATGTGGGACTAAACGGAGGCCTCTCCTCGCGTGCGCCTGCTGGAGGACCGCGGCCTTGCTTCTGCAGCTGCAGCTTCGATTTGCATCGGTTGCTGGCTGGCTGCCTTCGCAGGAGTCTCCGTAATCTGCAGCAGCTGGAGACCTGGAGTCCTCAAGCCTGGAGCGCGGGAGAAGCTGCTTCAATGTGGCGTTAATGGCGGTCGAGCCTCAGAACCTGTCGGACACGAATATGGCCTCTCGGCCTGATCAAACTACTGGGGAACCTTCGCCGTGGCACGGCGAAGGTGTGGAGCTGTGCGGCAAGCCGCAAGGTGGTGTCTGGCGGCAGCCCTAGGTTGGACTGCAACCGGAGAAATGGGTTTGTTTGGGGGAGCGTTACGGAGGTGTGGAGTGGCAGTGGAGGGGTGGGGGGTGCTCAGTGTGATGAGGCGGAGGTTCGGTGAGGGTCGGCGAGGCGTGTGAGGCTGTGGAGCGATGGGGGCATCTCACCGGAGGGTGGCCGGAGACGAAGGGGGTGACGATGGTCAGGGTCGGTCGATGGCTTAATTGAACAAATTGAAACCGGGGAAAGAAAGAGGAGAGGAAGGGAAGTAGTTCTAACTTACTTGCAGGGACGAAGGGGGAGCAGCAGGGCGACCGTCGTATCGACTGTCGCCGGAGAAGAAGATGCCCAGGGGAAGGGGCGGCGGCGAGCAGAGAGCCGGAGAGGCGCCAGCTGGGTACGGCGTGGCGCGGGAAGAGCAGGGGAAGAAGTCTCTGCTGCTGGTATTGCGGCAGAGCGAAGAGGAGGAGGAGGAGGAACCGCCGGAGCTGGTGGGCGTCTGCCGGAGTGAGAGGAGAGGAAAGTTGGGGGTTTTCTCCGTCAGATCCGAGCTGGGAAGAACGGTGGAGCGACGGGGGAATTTATAGGGATCGAATCAGGGAGGAAGGCGGAGGGAGACGACGTGTCTCCCTCGTCGGAGGACGCCGGAGATGGAAACCCATACCGTCCGTGCGTTCGCACGGCCGGTATGGTGGGTTACAGCGACTAGGGGGGTGTCCCTGCGACGGCTGACGACGCAGGGCACCCCCGGTTTACTTGCCAGGCTCTCCCCCTCACCCTGCGCGGCGCCATGCTCCGCGCAAGGTCGCCGGAGCATGGTGCTGGCAGGTTTTGCAGGGGGGACCTGAACGCAAAGAACGAAGGAGAGTTAGGGGCCAAAATGCGAGGGTTCAAAAGTTGAGGGCCAAAAAGTAAATATATGAGGACCAAAGTGTAAAGTTGGTCAAGGAGGTTTCTTCTTAGGCTCAAGTTTTTATACATGACTAATTAGGACCTAAGGAATCTGATGGTGAATTTCATTTCTATATTAAACCTTGTTTGATCGGTCAATTTATGCGAAAACCCAAATTAAGTTATTAATTGGGCATGGTTCTCAATGTAGGTCAAAATGGGTTCTGAAGGCCAAATTGAAGGTTCTAAACCCTAGAGATTATTTTTCTAGGAATTTTAGAGGGTTTATTCTATTTTTACTTTGCCTCGAACCTCGTGAATTGAAGTGGGTTGTTTTAGGGTTACAGATTATCATTTAGTTTCTTGGAATTGCTGTAGCCCTTGCTAGATCATCTCATCCCACTTTTATTCTTATTAAGTTGCTTTGACCTATGTTTGGGCCCTGAATTACCCTGTATGCAGATTATACTGGTAAAATTGCATTTTTACCCCTTATGACTTATTTTCTCCTTAAACTCAGAATTCTCTGAGTTAAGCCTTTCCTTGAGTTATGTAGGAGCTTTTATCTTTTGTATTAGGTCAAAATGAGCTAGTTATGGCTCATGATGAGGTTCTCATCAGAAGGCATTGCATGATTACTTCGTAGCGATGCAGTCAAAATATTCAGATTTCTTCTATGCTATGGATCTTGACAATAATGTTCATCTACGAAATGCTTTTTGGGCGGATAATCATTCTCGCCTTGCGTATCGGTTCTTTGGTGTTGTCACCTTTGATACAACATGTTTTACAAATAAATATGAGATGCCATTTGCACCATTTGTTGGTGTTAATCATCATGGGAATTCCATTCTCCTTGGATGTGGTTTGCTTTGCAAGGAGACAACTGATTCATTCCTTTGGGTTTTGTTACGATCCGGTTCCTGAATCCCTATAGGACCCGAGACTGGCTCGACTTGACTAATCTCAAGATTCAGTCGTCCAACAAGAAATAACCGAAAAGCAGGAAAATAAACTACATTTACTATCAAGGTAAGTAACAGTAAAAGAGTACAAGCAGTAAAGGAAGTAAAAGCTGCTAAACAGTACATACCACTACAACAACAGGAAAGTAGAACAAAAGTACAGTAACAGAAATGGTAACAATAGTCTAAAACTCACTGGTAGAAAGAGAGTACAACAACAATAGGAAACTACTACTGGGCTCAACTCGGCCCAGCACCCTCTGCAGCCGGTGACTCGGGTTGCTCAACTCCTGGACCTGTAAAGGGTTATGAGTAAACGGAGTCAGCGAACGCTGAGTAGAGTGGTAACTAGACTATCTAAAGCAGTAAAAGCTAATAGGTAAAATTTATCTTTTCCAATTATTTTATTTTACAAGTAATTCCTTTTCATCTATTGGTTTACTTTCATATTTCTTTCTTGATCTCGCATGTTCCACGTGGGAACGATCTTGATTGTTGTCTTTTCCAAAGAGTAGAAGGCACACATGGTGCTCTCCTGGCCAGGAGAGTCTCCCGTGGTGATCCTACACCCAGTTAACCACCCCGAGGTCACGAATAGACGTACCGGTGACTACAGCACACGCGATAAGCACGCGGGTAGCTACCCCGCACTGGCACGCGGTCAGTCATTTCTTCTAGCGGGTACACCCAAAGTACAGTATGGAACAGTATAGGGCCTAGCCCTCTCAGTAACAGGGATCTTTCCCCTCATAGCCAAACAGGGGTCTCGCCCCTCCACAGTCCGCACACCCTCGTCTGGCTACCTTGGTTTGCCCAGTGGGCCTAACAAGTCGGTGTAGGGTGGCTAGCTCCCTCCCTACACTAGTAGCTCTCCCCGGTACAGTGTATGTGAGGGCCAACAGAAGTCGGTGTAGAGTGGACAATCCTAACCCTGGGTCTCAACCCAAGGGCGGCTAGCTCGGCTCTACACTAAACAGGGGACATTCACTCTCCTTGGTACCACGTACTCAAGGGCCAGCACACTTCCCACTCACATTTCTAGATCTTTCCATTCATCCACAGGAGCTCTACTCCTAATTCCCCGTAGGGTTCATGCTCATATTCACCATATTATTCCATACCAGGTTTCATCATTCCCAATTCCATTCTCGTATTATACACATGCAGCTCGCATTTCCACAATTTAACATATGCAACAAGTGATATTATAGGCAATTGTTTTAGTTATCTCAGGCATCTCAAATTCCAACAAGTAGTTCGTATTTATTAATAGGTAGTTGTTTACAATTCAGCTCATTCATTTATGATTGCAATCTCAACATGCATACAAATAGGGCAACTATTTCTTGTCCTAGGATTTATGCCACATCCTAGGTTTCTAGTTTTCTAATTTGCATAATTGCATTCATGTTTCATAAATGAAACAGGGGGAAACCACTCTACCAAACAATTTGGGAGTACTGGGGGCTCGAACGGCAGACTCACGTGCCTCTGTAAGCCCTGAACACGCAACAGGTCAAAGTCCTATACCAAGGAACATAACACAACAGAATATTCAAAATAGTATAAAAATGTTTCTAACATATAGAGGAACTCACAAGGAAACCACAGATATTTCGTTTACGTAAAACGGACCCCGATCGGACCCTAAACGGGTCAAAAATAGAATTGCAGAACCAAATCAGACGTCTAGAACAAAGTCCAGATGTCTTAAAAGTCACCAGAGTCTCACCTCAAGTCCCTACGTCAACCTCAGATGTCCAAGACTCCTATTTGACCGTCTGGGCTCAGCTCCAGACGTCCGACCTATCCTCTAGTCATCTGGGAATGCCTCTAGTCCTCTGGTAAGCTGTCCAGACGTCCAAAACGCATGGGAGGGCATGCCACGTGCCTTCCTAAAGCTGCTCCTGCGCACGACAAAGAAGCGCAACCCCATTTAGCCAAACAAAACAGCTCTGCGATGCGGCTTGCATGGCTGTAATCGCAAGAAGGACGTACCTTCTTGTATACCTGCTTTTAGACGTCCAGCCTGTCGTCTGGAAGGCACTCCGGACGTCTGATACTGGAAAAATCCCAATATCAGAATGAGCTCAAGTTCCTCTCGCCGCGCTCCGCCGTGGCTTCTCCCTCTCGGCTGTAGCTCCGGCTACTGTAGGAAGTCGGGGATGGCTCCTCGACGCTCTGCTCCTCCCGCATGCACCGCGGCGGTCGTGCGCACTCCGGCGAGCCTCTCCGAGCTCACGAGCTCAACCTCCTCCTCTCTTCATGTCGCTCCTCCTCCTCGCTCTTTCTCCCTCTCTCTCTCGCTCGTCTCTCTCACGGCAGTGGAGAGGAAGTAAGGTGGTGGTGATGGAGTGGTGAGGGGAGGAAGGGGGGCACTTATATAGGTGGTGGGCTAGGGTTCGGTGAGGGGGAGAAAAGAAGAAGAGGGGAGAGAGAAGAGAACTGCGTGTAGAAAGCAACCGTGCGTACATGTTTTTCAATTTCCAGACGTCTGGGAAGGGGTACAGACGTCTGACTGATAGTCTAAACGTCTTAAAAGGCTCAAACAGAATGGGTCTTTACAGGTTTTTTGTGCATGGTTGCAATGTATGAGAGGTATGTGTACTTCACTCAACTGTACAACACACGTCTCCATGCCTGTATCATCCATTTTTCATTTGCATTCCATGCTCATTTATGTTTAGAGTAGGTTTGCGGTAAGTAAACATGTTGATGCCTATGGCATTTATTGCGGTTGCTGACAGCATATCTATGTACCACGCATTGGTAGTTTATAAGACTGAGAATGCTGATAGCATGTTCTTAAAATTGTATCTGGGTCAATACATACTTCTAATAGACATAGATAAGATCTATATTTTGTTCTTCTAATAATAATAGGTACTTGTCAAATATTTGTATTGCACACTATATTAAATCTCTTTACTATAGTTAGCAGTTGTATTGATGCTGCTGACACTCCATGTACAATCATCACATATGATGATGCTAGTGACATTAACAATGGATGCTAACGACATCTTCCATTGATGTTGTGGTCATTGCACGCTCATCTTCTACTTACAATGTATGCTTTTACCATATATTTTGTCTTTGGTATCGTTGAATTAGTTACCTCTTAAAAAATGTGCAGGTGTTCACCCCAAAGCGTTTGTGTCTAATCAAGGCCAAGTGATGATAAATGCTATAGCTATTGCTTTCCCAAATACAAAACATCGATTATGCTTGTGGCATATTATGTAGAAATTGCCACATAAATTTGGCAATGATTGTCGTACTTAAGATGAGATCAAGAAAATTGTCCATCAATCCATTTCATTTGAAGAATTTGAGAGTAGATGGATGGAATTTGTTACGAACGCACGCCCCGGACGTATTTTAAGACGTCTGGGAGGTGGCCCAGACGTCTGACCAGACGTCTGGGATCACATCCAGACGTCTTGCCAGACGTCTGGGATGGTTTACAGACGTCTGAAAAAATGTTATCTTCCACACGCGCGAGTCGTCTGCGCGCCTGCGCACGCAGACCGCATATTCGCCTTTCCTCCCTCCGCGGCTGCAGATTCCCCTGCCGCGAATCCCTCTCTCTCCTCTCCGCGCGGCCTTAAAAAGGGCACGCCTCCCCTCCCGTCTCCACCGTCTCCTCCTTCTTCTCCTTCAGCCAGTGAGCGTGAGCGCGAGTGCGAGGGCGGCAGCTGCGGCCGCAGTGAGCGCGGAGGAGGTGCGGTGTGCGAGAGCGGAGCTCTGCCGGGAGGGCGAGCTCGCCGGAGCGGCTTGGCCGGCCGGCGAAGGGCGCAGGGGGCGCGGAACGACGCGGAGAGGGACCTGCTGCAGTCTGAGCAGCAGGAGCGCGAGGTGCGATGCGGGCGGCGTCGCGAGCGGAAGCCGGGTGGAGCCCTGTTCTGGAAAAAATTCCAGAATCGGACGTCTGGGTTGATAGCAGACGGTGGGGACGACGTCTGGTAGCTCCTACAGACGTCTGAAAGGTGAGTATTTCATTTTCTTCTTCCTTCCTGTCGACTGACCGTACTGAGGGAGGGAGTTGGCTGTGCGCAGGCTCGCTGATTCGCCATCCTTTGCGAATCAGACGTCTGGAAGTTGTACCAGACGTCCGGGGTGATAATCGGACGTCTGCGAGATAGGCCAGACGTCCCTGCAGACTTCTGGATGTCTGGGAAACCACGCTGAACAGGTAATTCTCTGATCCACTTTTTAAGACGTCTGGAAGAAGTTCCAGACGTCTGATTTTGCACAGTATCGTCTTTTTCGACCCGTTTAGGGCTCGTTCGGGCTCCGTTTTCCGCGATTCGAGCTGCGTTATTTTCAGAATTAATTCCTTTACCCGTCTACAGTAGCTATACACTGTTTTGAGATACTCCTTGTGTTTGATCCTTGTGATAGGACCTCATTCGGTTGCAGTCTTGGGAGTCGCGGAGGCACGCGGGATTCCCGATCACGCCCCCATTACTCCCATTGTACCTGGTAGAGTGGCTTAAGTTTATTATTAAAATCTGTTAAAGTATGGAACCATAACTAGAATCTAGGACATTGCATGAATCCTGGGAATGAGAAATGCATGGAATGATAGCTCCTAGGTGATGCATGAATCCTAGGGCTGGAAAACTAGTATGCTAGATCCTAGGATGTGGCATGAATCCTAGGATGGAAAAACCAGTGGAATGTATAATACTGCAGTCTTGGAAAAATGGAAAGGAATATAAAGCTGCCTGTAAATTGAATTAACAGCTGCCTGTTGTGAATAGATAACGTGGTTGAGAACATGGATTGTAAGAATGTGAAACTGGAAAGTGAAACCTGGATGTTTGAGTAAAAAGGATGGAACCCTACGGGGAAGTAGGAGTAGAACTCCTGGAAGGTGAATGGAATAGTTTTGGGGAAGTGAGCTGGCCCTTGAGTACGGAGTACCAAGGAGAGCGACTGTCCCCCTGTTCAGTGCAGAGCGGAGCTAGCCGCCCCAGGGACCCGAGGTTAGGACTGGCCACTCTGTACCGACTTGTTGGCCCTCGTGTACGTAGTACCGAGGAGAGCTAGTAGTGTTAGGAGAGTACTAGCTACCCCACGGGCCCCGGGGTTCTGCTAGCCTCCTTCACCGACTTGTTAGGCCCACTAGGGCAAACCAGGGTAGTCAGGCGAGGGTGCGCGGACTGTGGAGGGGCAAGGCCCCGGTTTGGTTACTGTGGAGGGGTTGGACCCCTGTTACTGAGAGGGCTCTGCCCTGGTTCCGTGCTGTGCTTTGGGCGCACCCGTTAATGGAAACGACTGACCGCGTGCCAGTGTGGGCTAGCTACCTGTGCGTTTATCGCGCGTGCCGTAGTCACCGTTACGTCTGTCAGTGACCTTGGGGTGGTTGACTGAGGGTAGGATCACCACGGGGGACTCTCCCGGCCAGGAGAGCACCACGTGCTACTTCTACTTTTGGAAAAGACTGCAATCAAGATCGTCTCACGAGGACATTCGAGATCAAGTAAAGGATCTGAGAAATAAATGAAATAGTGAGAAAATTGAAAGATGTGAATAAAGGAAGTAATAGAACATAACAGCTACTGTACACTCTACCGTTGCCTTTAGTTAGTTTGCCACTCTACTCAGCGTTTTGCTGACGTGTTACACTCGTTACCTTTTTCAGGACCAGGTGTTGAGCAGCCAGGGTCAGCGGCTGCAGAGGACGCTGGGCCGAGTAGGGTCCAGTAGAGTTTACCACAGTCTTTTGTACCTCTTTTGTTTCTGTTATAGTGAGTAGTTCTTATTTCCGCTGTACTTTCTTTACTTGCAGTTCTTGTTATATGATAAATGTTGTTCTACTGTTGTGGTGGTATCTACTGTAGTAGTTTCTTTCCTTACTGCTGTACTTCCTTACTGTTAGTTATATTCATGCTGAATGTGGTTTATTTTACTGCTCTTTTGGTTACTTCCTCTTTGGACGACTAGGTCTTGGGATTAGTCGAGTCAGTCCGGTTCTCGTGTCTCGTAGGGACTCGGGAGCCGGGTCGTTATAAGATGGTATCAGAGCAAGGTCGTCCCGAGAAGTGAATCAACTGACTGGAAAATAACCAATTCACATGTTTATAGCTAGAGTAGCCACCACAACATATCTCTTGACATGAGCTCTTAGGAGTTTTGTTAGGTACCGTCTGTTTTGACGTTTCCGTTTTGTTCGCGTCTCCTTGCAGGAGATGCCTCGTCACGAGACTGGCTGCGGGTGCGGCCGAGGGCGAGGTCGGCGAGATGGACGTGCTGTTGTTGACGTCTCGGTGGACTAGCCACCACTCCCTGGCATCCAGGCCCATGACCTCGCCAGACTGATACGAGATATTGTACAAGAGGAGCTCCATCCACCGCCCCGAGCGCCTCCTCCTGGGGCTGCAGAGGGGGAGTCCTCTGTGGGACCGCGCGACGGACACGGCACTAGACACGAGGGAGGGGATGGGCCCTTGCCGCCCCACCTTCCTCCGACACTTCTGTACATGAGGCACCTTCGCCTGGAGGTGCACCAGCACCTCCCCTACAGCGCCACTTCGAGCTTTTCGGACGGTTCCGGAAGCTGAAGCCCCCCTCCTTCAAGGGGGATGAGGACCCGACCGAGGCAGAAGACTGGCTTGAGCAGATGGAGAAGATCTTCGACACCCTTCACCCTCCGGTGGAGTGCCGCGTGGCCTTTGCCACGTACCAGCTGGAGAGTGCGGCACACCGGTGGTGGAGGGTGGTCCGGGGACAGGAGAGGGACGAGCCGACGTGGGACCAGTTCGTCACCCTCTTCTACGAGCAGTACTTTCCCCAGTCGTGGCAGGACCAGAGGAGGCGGGAGTTCCACACTCTCCGCCAAGGGACGATGACTGTGAGCGCGTACCGCACGCGTTTCTTGGAGCTGTCCCACTTTGCAGCGACAGCAGTAGCCACTGAGGAGGAGCACCTTTGGAGGTTCACCGAGGGGCTCCAGCCTGCGATCCGGGGGTATGTCAAACCCCTGAAGCTGCCAACGTTTTCGAGGGTGGTAGAGGCAGCTATGACTTACGAGGAGACCAACCCGTCCGCGCGAGAGACCGACGGCGGGCGGAAGAGGCCCTTTCAGCCAGACTTCTCACAGGGCCGGCGAGAACGGAGACACGTGGCGTCTGCAGGAGAGCTGTCACGTTGTGCAGGGCCATCAGTGGCCTTTGGGGGCCCTCGACAGGGGCCAGTCACCAGCACCGGACCCCCGCCTAGTCGACAGCAGGGACTCACTGAGGGCGGGAGTCGGGTTCCCCTCTGCTACCAGTGTGGCCAGCCGGGCCACGTCAGGAGGGACTGCCCATCTAGGGCAGGAGGTCAGCAGATACTTCCCGTGCAGAGCACTGGAGGGCACGCAGGAGGCCGCGGTTCCCAGGCACGAGGAGGAGGACAGCAGTCGCGAGGAGGGTACCGGCCAGCACCTACCCGTACGACGCAGAGTGTGGCTGCTTTGTCCGCACCTAGAGCTGAGGGGCGTATCAACGCCCTAACACACAGGGACGCCAGAGCTTCGGGATCCGTGGTAGCAGGTATGGTTTCAGTTTCTGACAGACTCGTTTACACCCTTTTCGATTCTGACGCTACACACTTGTTTGTCGCAGCCAGTTTCGCAGTTAGTCTGGATCAGGATTATACACTGTTAGAGAATCCGTTCGTAATCAGAGGTCCGAGTGGTCAGCTGTTTGTAGCTGAGGAGGTGTACACGGATTGCGGGGTCAGCGTCGGGGGACATAGCCTGCCAGCTGACCTGATTATGATCCAGATGGAGGACTTTGGAGTGATTCTGGGGATGGATTGGCTGTCCGCTTACCATGCCTTGGTGGACTGTTTTGAGAGGAAGATTGTCTTCTCCATTCCGGAGTTGCCTTCTTTCGAGTTTCACGGACAGCCAGTGGACGGAGGTTTCAGGTGCATTTCGACACTTCGGGCGGCGAGACTTTTGAGCCAGGGGTGTGAGGGCTTCCTAGCCTGTGTGGTGGCAGAGCCTAGCCCTGTGGCAGACTTCCAGAGCATCCCGGTGGTCAGAGAGTACCCCGACGTGTTTCCAGACGAGTTACCAGGACTACCGCTTGAGCGCGAGAAAAGTTTGAGATCTCACTGGTACCAGGGACCAGCCCCATCTCCACCGCGCCATATAGAATGGCATCGCTTGAGCTTTGAGAGCTCAAGTCTCAGTTGCAGGACCTTCTGGAGAAAGGTTTCGTGAGGCCCAGTGCGTCTCCCTGGGGAGCTCGGTACTGTTTGTGAAGAAGAAGGGTGGGACCCTACGCCTTTGTGTGGACTACCGACAGCTGAATAGGGTCACCATCAAGAACAGATATCCGCTGCCGAGGATCGACGATTTGTTTGACCAGTTGCGGGGTGCCACAGTGTTTTCCAAAATAGACTTGAGGTCGGGATACCACCAGTTGAGGATCAGGGAGACCGACGTCTCCAAGACAGCTTTCCGCACCCGGTACGGACACTACGAGTTTTTGGTCATGCCGTTTGGGCTGACCAATGCCCCCGCTGCTTTCATGGACCTGATGAACCGGGTCGTTACAAGGTTTGTGGTGGTTTTCATAGATGATGTACTCATCTATTCTAGAGATCGGACGGAGCACGGACAGCACTTGCGGATGGTTCTGGACACTCTGAGACGACGCAGGCTGTATGCCAAATACAGCAAGTGTGAGTTCTGGTTGAGGGAGGTGACCTTCTTGGATCATGTGATCTCTGGTAACGGCTTGGCGGTGGACCCAGCCAAGGTCGAGGCAGTGCTCAGGTGGGAGAGACCGCGTTCAGTCACTGAGATTCGCAGTTTCCTGAGACTGGCAGGTTACTACAGACGGTTCATTAGAGGATTTTCGCAGATTGCACGTCCTATGACACAGTTGACCTGGAAGGACGTGCCTTTCGCTTGGACAGACGCCTGTGAGGCGTGTTTTCTGGAGCTAAAGGAGAGGTTGACCTCGGCTCCCGTGCTCACCATCTCTGACAGTAGTGGCGGGTTCGTTGTGTACACGGACGCTTCCTTGCAGGGGTTAGGAGGTGTGCTCATGCAGAGGGGTCACATTGTCGCTTACGCTTCGCGGCAACTGAAGCCCCATGAGCATACCTACCCTACCCACGACCTTGAGTTGGCAGCTGTTGTTTTCGCGCTGAAGACCTGGAGGCACTACTTGTACGGTGAGACCTTCGAGATTTTTACAGATCACAGGAGCCTCAGATATCTTTTTGACCAGAAGGAGCTCAACATGAGACAGAGACGTTGGTTGGAGCTCCTGAAGGACTACGATTGCAGCATCTCCTACCACCCAGGAAAGGCTAATGTGGTGGCTGACGCCTTGAGCCGTAAGGCACCCGCACGCTTGGCCAGCCTACAGTTACAGAGTTGGAGCCTTTTGGAGGAGGTGGGAAGTTGGCGACCTCTAGAGTTACGAGGGTACTGTGGGGCAGTGACGGTGACACGGCAGACCAGGCCAGAGCTGATAGACCGTATCATCACAGGACAGATGGCCGATCCGTACTTGCAGTCTTTGCGCGACAGAGTACTATCAGGAGACCCAGGGGACTTCTCTTTCACAGACCAGGTGCTACGTTTGAGGGGACAGCTGTGCGTTCCCAGAGCCGAGGAGCTGTTGAGAGAGCTCCTGACTGAGGCACACGGTTCCAGATTCACCATACATCCCGGGAACACGAAAATGTACCACGACTTGAGACGCGAGTTTTGGTGGAGAGGGATGAAGCGGGATGTGGGTGAATTCGTGCAGCAGTGCTTAGTGTGCCAGCAGGTGAAAGTCGAGCATCAGAGGCCTGCAGGGCCGCTTCAGTCGCTTCCAGTGCCAGAGTGGAAGTGGGAGAGCATCACCATGGACTTGGTGGTGGGCTTGCCTGTTACCCAGCGGGGACACAACACAGTCTGGGTAATAGTGGATAGATTTACGAAGACGGCGCGGTTCTTGCCGATCCGAGTCACTTTGGGACCAGCACAGTTGGCAGAGAGGTATATCCGTGATGTGGTACGACTACACGGAGTTCCGCGGGAGATCGTATCCGACCGGGATACCCGCTTTACGTCCCAGTTTTGGGCTGAGTTTCAGCAGGCCTTGGGGACGAGGTTGAGGTTTAGCATAGCTTACCACCCCCAGACGGACGGACAGTCTGAGCGCACGATACAGACACTTGAGGACCTTTTGCGTGCCTGTGTACTGGACTGGAGGGGCTCTTGGGAGGAGCACCTGCCCCTGGCGGAGTTTGCATACAACAACAGTTATCACTCGAGCATCGGCATGGCTCCCTACGAGCCTTTGTACGGATGGAGGTGTACGGCACCCTTGAGTTGGGTTGAGGTGGGGACCAAGTGGGAGGTTGGCCCCAGGTTGATCCGGCAGAGTCAGGAGGTAGTTGAGCAGATCCACAGACGACTTCGCACTGTCAGGAGCAGACAGAAGAGCTACGCGGATCGGAGACGCAGAGAGGTACAGTTTGAGATTGGGGACCACGTCTTCCTTCGTGTTTCGCCCATGAAGGGCCTACAGCGGTTTGGGGTGAGAGGGAAGCTCGCGCCGAGGTTCGTGGGGCCCTTTGAGGTCCTGGAGCGGGTTGGACCCGTTGCTTACCGACTTGCCCTCCCCCCGCAGTTTTCTGGTGAGCACGACGTGTTCCACATGTCCAACCTCAGGAAGTACGTAGCCAATCCCAGCCACGTACTGAGTCACGAGAGCGTCGAGGTGGGCGACGACCTGACCTACCCCGAGCGGCCAGTGCAGATCCTAGACCGAGCCGTCTACAGTTTGAGACGAAAGCAAGTACCCCTGGTAAAGGTTTTGTGGAGGAGCCAGCGGTACGAGGAGGCTACCTGGGAGCCTGAGGCGGCAATGCGGGAGTGGTACCCGGAGCTTTTCGCGGGTACGTCTTTTCGGACCGGTTTCGGTCCTCTTTGAGTTTGTTATGGTTATTTGGACGTCTTTTCCCGGACCCTAGTTGGCGTAAGTTTCGGGATGAAACTTCCTTTGAGTTTGTTATATTGTTACGAACGCGTGCCCCGGATGTATTTTAAGACGTCTGGGAGGTGGCCCAGACGTTTGACCAGACGTCTGGGATCACATCCAGACGTCTTGCCAGACGTCTGGGATGGTTTACAGACGTCTGAAAAATCGTTATCTTCCACACGCGCAAGTCGTCTACGCGCCTGCGCGCGCAGACCGCATATTCGCCTTTCCTCCCTTCGCGGCTGCAGATTCCCCTGCCGCGAATCCTTCTCTCTCCTCTCCGAGCGGCCTTAAAAAGGGCACGCCTCCCCTCCCGTCTCCACCGTCTCCTCCTTCTTCTCCTTCAGCCAGTGAGCGTGAGCGCGAGTGCGAGGGCGGCAGCTGCGGCCGCAGTGAGCGCGGAGGAGGTGCGGCGTGCGAGAGCGGAGCTCTGCCGGGAGGGCGAGCTCGCCGGAGCGGCTTGGCCGGCCGGCGGAGGGTGCAGGGGGCGCGGAACGACGCGGAGAGGGACCTGCTGTAGTCTGAGCAGCAGGAGCGCGAGGTGCGACGCGGGAGGCGTGGCGAGCGGAAGCCGGGTGGGGCCCTGTTCTGGAAAAAATTCCAGAATCGGACGTCTGGGTTGATAGGCAGACGGCGGGGACGACGTCTGGTAGCTCCTACAGACGTCTGAAAGGTGAGTATTCCGTTTTCTTCTTCCTTCCTGTCGACTGATCGTATTGAGGGAGGGAGTTGGCTGTGCGTAGGCTCGCTGATTCGCCATCCTTTGCGAATCAGACGTCTGGAAGTTGTACCAGACGGCTTGAGTGACCTCCAGACGTCCGGGGTGACAATTGGATGTCTGGGAGATAGGCCAGACGTCCCCGCAGACTTCTGGACGTCTGGGAAACCACGCTGAACAGGTAATTCTCTGATCCACTTTTTAAGACGTCTGGAAGAAGTTCCAGACGTCTGATTTTGCACAGTATCATCTTTTTCGACCCGTTTAGGGCTCGTTCGGGCTCCATTTTCCGCGATTCGAGTTGCGTTATTTTCAGAATTAATTCCTCTACCCGTCTACAGTAGCTATACACTGTTTTGAGACACTCCTTGTGTTTGATCCTTGTGATAGGATCTCGTTCAGTTGCAGTCTTGGGAGTCGCGGAGGCACGCGGGATTCCCGATCACGCCTCCATTACTCCCGTTGTACCTGGTAGAGTGGCTTAAGTTTATTATTAAAATCTGTTAAAGTATGGAACCATAACTAGAATCTAGGACATTGCATGAATCCTAGGAATGAGAAATGCATGGAATGATAGCTCCTAGGTGATGCATGAATCCTAGGGCTGGAAAACTAGTATGCTAGATCCTAGGATGTGGCATGAATCCTAGGATGGAAAAACCAGTGGAATGTATAATACTGCAGTCTTGGAAAAATGGAAAGGAATATAAAGCTGCCTGTAAATTGAATTAACAGCTGCCTGTTGTGAATAGATAACGTGGTTGAGAACATGGATTGTAAGAATGTGAAACTGGAAAGTGAAACCTGGATGTTTGAGTAAAAAGGATGGAACCCTACGGGGAAGTAGGAGTAGAACTCCTGGAAGGTGAATGGAATAGTTTTGGGGAAGTGAGCTGGCCCTTGAGTACGGAGTACCAAGGAGAGCGACTGTCCCCCTGTTCAGTGCAGAGCGGAGCTAGCCGCCCCAGGGACCCGGGGTTAGGACTGGCCACTCTGTACCGACTTGTTGGCCCTCGTGTACGTAGTACCGAGGAGAGCTAGTAGTGTTAGGAGAGTACTAGCTACCCCACGGGCCCCGGGGTTCTGCTAGCCTCCTTCACCGACTTGTTAGGCCCACTAGGGCAAACCAGGGTAGTCAGGCGAGGGTGCGCGGACTGTGGAGGGGCAAGGCCCCGGTTTGGTTACTGTGGAGGGGTTGGACCCCTGTTACTGAGAGGGCTCTGCCCTGGTTCCGTGCTGTGCTTTGGGCGCACCCGTTAACGGAAACGACTGACCGCGTGCCAGTGCGGGCTAGCTACCTGTGCGTTTATCGCGCGTGCCGTAGTCACCGTTACGTCTGTCAGTGACCTTGGGGTGGTTGACTGAGGGTAGGATCACCACGGGGGACTCTCCCGGCCAGGAGAGCACCACGTGCTATTTCTACTTTTGGAAAAGACTGCAATCAAGATCGTCTCACGAGGACATTCGAGATCAAGTAAAGGATCTGAGAAATAAATGAAATAGTGAGAAAATTGAAAGATGTGAATAAAGGAAGTAATAGAACATAACAGCTACTGTACACTCTACCGTTGCCTTTAGTTAGTTTGCCACTCTACTCAGCATTTTGCTGACGTGTTACACTCGTTACCTTTTTCAGGACCAGGTGTTGAGCAGCCAGGGTCAGCGGCTGCAGAGGACGCTGGGCCGAGTAGGGTCCAGTAGTGTTTACCACAGTCTTTTGTACCTCTTTTGTTTCTGTTATAGTGAGTAGTTCTTGTTTCCGCTGTACTTTCTTTACCTGCAGTTCTTGTTATATGATAAATGTTGTTCTACTGTTGTGGTGGTATCTACTGTAGTAGTTTCTTTCCTTACTGCTGTACTTCCTTACTGTTAGTTATATTCATGCTGAATGTGGTTTATTTTACTGCTCTTTTGGTTACTTCCTCGTTGGACGACTAGGTCTTGGGATTAGTCGAGTCGGTCCGGTTCTCGTGTCTCGTAGGGACTCGGGAACCGGGTCGTTACAGAATTGGTTGAGAAGAGGAACTTGCATGATAATACATGGATGTCACGGCTGTATGCAATCCGTAAATTGTGGGTTCCAGCATTTGTAGGCTACTGTTTTTAGGCTAAGATGACTACAACACATCATTCTGAGAGTATGAATGAATTCTTCGATGGATTTGTAAACTCAAAGACAACTCTTCGTGTCTTTGTCTCTCAGTAGCAAAGCATGAGAAGGAAGCCAAAGTTGATTGTGAGAGTATCCACAAAAAGCCCAAGTTAATTTTAGAGTTGTACATGGAGTATCAAATGTCAGCGATATATACTTTAGGTATTTTCAAGAAATTCCAAAAAGAGTTGTCTGCTATACTATATTGCAGAAGGATTGATTGTATTGTTGTGCAATCGGTTGAGAACTTTGATATTCTAGAGAGGTGATGTGTTCTTAGTGAAGACAATACACCATTCAATTTGAAGATAAATTACCTAGTATCATTCTCACCTTCTACTCTAGAGATTTGCTGCTCTTGTAAATCGTGGGAAACTCGTGATTTACTTTGTCGACATTGACTTTTTATTTTCAAAGAGAGAGGTGTTGATAGAGTACCCGAACATTATATTTTGGATAGGTGAAAGGAGATGGCAATTGGGAGGTTACACTTCCACATATCAAACAGTAACCTCCGTGATGACCCAATTGACCGTTACGAGGATGTTTGTGCTAAATGCATGGTCTTTTCAGATTTTCCTTCACATTCCACATTCACGTACAATTTAACAGTTCAATCTTTGTGTATTGATTTGGATCACATTCATAGGAAAACAGAGGTAAGTTTTGGTGCAATCTCTTCATAACATTTGATTACTTCTCCTTATATCATTGCTCTCTGCTAAAATTCATCCATTGCCATTACAGGGGTTGAATGAATCCACGGAAGCTCCTAATATACTAAATCCTCAATGATTGAGGCACGTAGGAAGGCCTTCTGAAAAGAGCAGGAAATTTGCTAGAGAAAAGGCTTAAGCAAAGTTCGTTAGGAAGGCTTGAAACACCAATGTTTCATCTAGTTGCACTGAATGTGTGTCTAATGGAGATGTTGTTTGCATGCAAGAGAGCGAAATAAAAAGTTCCGCATATGTGCCTCCTGAATTTGGACAGTACCTAGGCCTCACTTACTGGAATGTGTAATTTATTTAGGAAGTTACTTCAATCATTTCTTTTAGACCGTTCTTGTTAGTTTATGTAACTTGAATTGCTCAGATTGTAATGTAACACTGAAATATTTCTTTTGGAGTTATCTCCATGCATATGCGTGGTCGCTTTTGGTAATGCTGCCAGCATCAGCGTGGATGATGCTGCTAGCATCCACTTGGATGATGTTCTCGCTTTCTAATGTTGTCGGCATTCATTTCTCCCTCAAGTTCTTTAAATATCTCAAGACACTTAGGGAATTTTTGGACCTTCTCACTTCTCACTTAGACAAAAATTTAGACTATGTATTGGCGAACTCGCTTTTTTGAGGATCTATGACCCAATGGGTCGGATCGATACCCATACTAGGTGAGTTCTAATGTTATTAGTGTAACTTTAAGCATATTACATAGGTAATAATCACTTTACAAGCACAAATCCGAGTCCACACACCCAAGCGCGCACACGTGCGCATGTGCAGACGCACGCACTATATAGGTACCTATATGTTCGTTATTCTCATTTTAGCATATTAGGCTAGATATGTGGTATGTTTTGTTTGTGTGAAAGCTCATTTTCTTCTCCGAGGTGGGACCATAGATTCCATGCCTCCTTCACAAACACGTCATCTTCAGTTGATCTTCGAACAGTGATTCTGATCACTTCACTGCTCCATTTGCAACGGTTAATAGTTTCATTGAAATGCTCTGTATGTCTTCTTTGGATTGGACTAATCAATTTGGACATTACATCTCATTTGATCCGTGAAATCGAATGATGAAAATGGATCCACTTTAATAGTCCACTTTCGTGAATTCATAATTGCATCCAGTTTACTAATGCTGTTGGCATTCGCTTGGATGATGTTGCCAGCACACACTTCCCCATGCTGTCGGTACCTACTTATGTGTTTCACATCCATTGATGATATAAATTTACAACACTTACAAATTTTCTCTTACGTGTTTAGCTTTGTTAAATTTGTCTGATTACACATCTCCATAGTAAATCAACATATCACATAACCGACGCCATGTCAAGTTACAAAATGCCGCCAGCATGTCTACAACATCTACTCCACCTGCCTGTGGCATTTCAGTGGCCTCATTTTTTGTGAAATCACTGTCATTTAAATAATGGACGACATTGCATGGCTTGATGCCGCCAGCAGTCGCTAATATTTGCTTGTGGCATATTCTTTAATCTACAGTGTTGCTATCAGTACCCTAGAAGCCTCCCATAACAAAGGATAACATTACGCAACTTCAAGTCAAATAATAAAATAACTCGAGCAGCAATAATTTGAAAATGCTTGCAACATACCCTTTTAGATAGTGGTTTGTTGTCCTATGCATCGTCTGCATCCTTTTCATCGAATAAATGTGTTTGCTTCTTACTCAATTCCTCTTATGCCTCCTCTGTTCTTCAAGCTATCTCAGCAGCAATCTCTTCTCCTCCCGTTAGCATTCCATCGTCCTCCCTTCCCTCCCTCATCTCTAGAATGTTCATCACCTCCACCAGTCCTTGAGTGAACTTGCTTTCTGGTGTGACGGTGGACTTTGATTCGTGACATACCTCCAATGAATGCTCCACAACCAGCAGTTCGTTACATCTTCCAACATCCCCTACATCTGAAGAGCCTTCTGCATTGCATTTCCTCTCTGCCTCCTTTTGTACCTCATTAATGGTTGCAGTTAGCTTCAAGTCGAAGTTAGGGATGTCCTCAATTTGGCCTCCCCCCAGGAGGTTATCCTCTCTATTAATGGGGGTTGGTGATTCCATTGATGTTTCTTCTACTGCTTTCTCCTTTCCCATTTCCTCTTCCCCTACCCTTGCTGTGCTGTTTTCCTTTATGGATAAAATTTCATCCATTGTTTCCGTTGATTCTAGTAGCGTGTTCATCCCTTCTGATAGATTTAGTGACATTGATGGGTCATTTGTGCTTG
Source organism: Thalassia testudinum (assembly GCA_037157565.1). Classification (NCBI taxonomy): domain Eukaryota; kingdom Viridiplantae; phylum Streptophyta; class Magnoliopsida; order Alismatales; family Hydrocharitaceae; genus Thalassia; species Thalassia testudinum. The sequence continues at coordinate 15,653,179 of JAZHRO010000055.1, forward strand.
AACTAATTCTTATGATTGATGGTGACCTAGGCCCCATAGTGTTCTCTTCAATCCTTTCATTGCTTCTTCTAGCTAGCTTTGATTCTGCAGCATTCTCCTTGTTTGCCACCTATATTATATGCTACAATAAACTCAACATATACAAAGCATGGATCAAACTTACGTATACTTAACAAAAACTTATATACCTTATTTAATTTTCCCCTTTCGATAACCAACTTCTCCATTTGGTCTTGTATGTTTCTGTATTCCTCCTCAAGGTGCTTCACCTTTGCCTGAAGCCTTAGGATTTCTTCATCCTTCTCAACCAACTCCTTTCTCATTTGCTCAACAACCTCATTTTCTTCTAATGCCCAATGAATATAGCCTTCAATACACCCCACTTCTTCCAAATTCATCTGTTTTGCATCAGGGGCCTTTCCCTTCTCCTCAACTTCCTTTGTAGATGCCAATGGCATATGATCTGATGCCGTCGGCAGTTCCTTAACAACATTCACATATGCCTCCTGCAATTGTGCGATACCCTCACCTTGGCCTCTCTCATCTATCCCTGCTACATCATGAATTTCAAAAGGTTTTACGTTGAAATCCCTCCTACCCAACGTCTTTAGTGACAATTTCTTCCTCCTCAAAACCTCAGATACAACCTTGTTCCATCTCCACTTTCTCGATAATGGGTATGCATTGATATCTTTTGGACTCAAAATATCGAGTTATTCATACAACCACAACTGCATCATATAGAAATGATGTTATTGTTCCATGGATTCACAACTTTCCAAAATTAAAATAATTGAACATCATAGTACCTAATTAACATACTGTCATCAATGGCGAGAAACCTTTAAGATAACCCATGTTTCGACCTTCCTCCACGTTGCTTTTGGTATACTTGAACGAGGAGTGGATGTGTTCATGAATAGCCCATGCCCAAGCATATCTTCCTAACTCTTGTACCCTCATCACATAATGGAACAACCCCCTGTAAATGTTGTGATTTCCATGTGGAAATAGAAATGAACCAAAACAAATAATGAGTAGGATTTGCAGCTACTCCTTCCTTATCTGCTCTATGTTCTCAGCATCAATTTCCTTGCTGAGTAGCCTGTTCAGTGCCAACTTCGCATTAACCACCGTCAACTTATCATTCGGGAAATGCTTCTTAATGAAATCCAGACCCTCATTCACCTCCAATTCTAACTTCACATCTTCACCATCTAAGCTAAGCCCGGTAATCTGTGCGACATGCTTAGGAAGGAACTTCAAGTTCCTCCTACCTATTTTAAAAGATTTTGTACTCTTCTTGTAGCACATTACCAGCTGATAGTAAATCTAAATGTCCTTCGACGGATACTTGCATCGAACAAGTATTGCAAATGGTGTTACCATGAAGAACTGTTGTAGATGAAGTGGGTATTGCTTCATGAACACATCTTCAAAATTTTTGTATGAACATCGTGCATTCAACTTCTTCCAATTATCATCAACTTTGCTCTCTTCTTCCTCTTTTTCAACTTCCTCCTCATAATACTGATCCTCCTCCCTCTCCTTTCTCCTCCTCCTATTACCTCTTTGTCTGACCCTTGATTTCGATCTGCCTTGAGCATCTTCATCAGTGACATCATTGCTGCCAATAGCATCAAACTTGCTGCCAACAACACCAGTCAAAACATTTCCCCCACTGCCACCTCGACCTGACTTCTTTGCAGTAGCTAGCAATGGCTTGCAAATAATATTCAGTCTCCTCTTGCTGCCTCCCTGCATGACTCTCTTTTTCAGTACCTTATCCTCTTCTTCAACAAGTTGCTCCCCCTCCAATTCGTTTATCTTCCTCTTCTTCTTCTTCATCATTTCCCTAATAGGATTAGATGGAACTTCATCTCTTTTCTCCTTCAATAACCCTTTCTTCTTTTTCTTCTTCTTATGTCTAATGTTAAAGTGTTGATCCTCAAACATCAACGCCTCCCCTCCTACATCATCATGGTTTACTACAATATATAAAATTATATTTGTAAGATAACATTAAAACCACTAACTAGCACTCCCCAATGGTTTGCGAATTCCACAATAAAAAGTGAAAGATTACATCATGTTCATTAATTTGCCGTATAAAAGAAATTTAGGTTCCAACCAACAAATCTGAAAAATCTCTACAAAAACCCTAAAGAAAGGATAACATTTCTTAATAGCTTATACTTGAAGGTGCTGGTATTGTAGAATGTTGATTGTTGTGTTCGTCATCGGTTTCTTCAATGCCGTCAGTAGAAATCTGATTTGCCTTCGGCATGCGAGCTCCTTGCTCAACGAATCACAAAAACCTTCCTCAGATGGCGAAGCCCCCTCCTTCGGTTAGCTGTCTTCTTCAACCTCAGATGTCGCCCTCGATTCCATTATCCCCTCCTTCTTTGGGGCTTCTTCAAAGCCACCAGTAGCAATCTCATCTGCCAACGGCATGCTGGGCTCATTGGTCAGCGGATTGCACTTTCCTTCATCAAATGTAGAAGCCCCCTCCTTCGATTGACCGACATTTTCGACCTTAGATGGCGCCTTCGATTCCATTATCCCCTCTTGCTCTACGGTATCTCCCCTCTCACTCCCTACCTCACAGTCCCGGTTGATGATGGTTGCAGCTTCAACCTCAACTACCCTTACGCTAATTTCACCCTTTGTGCTTACACGCTCACTCCTTCCCTCCATTGGAGACGTGCTTCTCGATGGGAGGTGCTTTTCATAGAAACCTAATGTCCTACCATATAGAAGCAACAAGTTAGGCTTTCCAAATTAAGGATTCAGAGATACGATTTGGGTTTTGACCTTTGCCAACAACTTACCCTCGATGTTTGAGCTTAAAGACCCTATTGAACCTTCTTGCTCCTTCACTGGTCGCTTTAGCTTTCTTCTTGGTTGGTGTGCCTACCATTCGTTCACTTTGCTAAGAAAGGTACGTTGCCTTTGGGTAAAGGGCTCTCTCCTTCAGACAGTGTCTAACATTTAGCATTAAATGAGGTCATCCATTGCAGTTTATTTAGTAACTGCAGGTATGTGTGGTTTCCCCACTTTCTCACATCATTCCATTTTCCTGTTACACAACAATTCTTCTACATTTGAATTTCAAACCCCCAACCGTCATTGTCTCAGTGGTTACCAAACTAATTTAAATGTATAGGCCATTTACCAATCGAAAAAAAATCCCTTCGTAATTCCATCGGCACTATACATTAATGCCGCCAGCATCATTCCTTCTTTCAACGTTAATTCCACCATCATTTCAACATATTAATGCCAAAAGCATTTCACACATAATTAATTGCATATTAATGCCAAAAGCATTTCAAACATAAATCGTCATCACACATTTACTACCAACAACATTAGACCAAAAGTACACTTTGTCATCTAGATCCACATGCAACATTATATGATAATAGCATCTACTTTCATTTCATCTATGAAAATATTCCAATACAAAGTGAGGGGGTCTCCACACCTTCCTTGGTTGGTGCTTCCACCACCATTCCTAACAAAACTTACCACTTTTGATACAATATCATAGTCGTACTTAAGATAATTTCTTAGCAGCTCCTACTACATTTAAAACACATTACAAAAAAGTGGAAACGCATATAACCCAATACATCCTAGGAATGCAATCATCTGCCAAAGCCATTACACAGCCAAGGTCATATGCCAAAGGCATTAACAACATCACTGGCTAGATGTTGGTGGCAGACCAGCAGAGACTGATCTAGTGGTTGCAGTAGCAACATTCGCCGATGCTTGGGTGGAGCTGCAATGAGAAGGTGGGGGGTTGATTACGTAGCAATTCACGCTTGTAATTAGGCCATCTTATGTTATTTTCTAACATTACGCAATTAAATTAAATAGTTATGTATGCATTATGTAAATATTCGCATTTGTGCATTTTATGGAGAGGAAGATAGAGAGAGAGATTGAGCATCCATTTCATGTATTTTATCCATCCCATTTACACCTCATTCCCATTTAAATTCCACCACTTATTTCACCTAATAACAACCTAAACACAACCTACATTAATTTCCTAAAACCTCAAGTACCCACTTGCAAAAATCCCACAAAAATCTAATGGCCACCACCTCACTCGCCACCCTCATCCCTTCATGCCTATATAACCTCCATCCCTACACCCATGCGTAGGGTCGGCCTCCACCTCCACTACACCAATCCAACCTCCCATAGAGTCACACACTCACGCACACAGCCTTACATCAGCTGGCCATCTCCTTGGTCTCCTCTCTCCCTCTCTTCCCCTCCTCACGCTCAACACCCTCTCACAAGTTGAGAGTGACGTTGAAAACAGAGTTCTCTCATGTGGCGCATCCACTACAATGAGAGAGCACCACCGTCTAGCTCATTAAGAGCAGGTAGACGTGGTGTTTCTTGTTTGATATTTTGTTTTCTTTTTGTTTTATTTTTGTTTTAGCACCATTGTTGCTCAATCCTCTTCAGCCGACCTCCACGTGCCTGCATGCACTCTAGCCAACCAATCATGTGTGACCGCATGCCTCTAGTCGGTTGCAGCTTCTTTGTGCTTCATGCCTACTCAAATTCACCCTCCCCATCCACCGGCTAATTAAGAAGGTTAACCGATCATTTCTCGAGTTAGCTGGTGAACTTTGCCCCTCGCTCACATATACATATACATATACATACATATATATATATTATTATTATTATTATACACCTATATACATATATTCCTCTTATATACACACACACACATCTTCCATTCACAATACCGTGCACCCACCTCATTTCCGCGTATTATATCGCGGGTATATTCGTACCAATTGCGTATATATCCCTGATATTCATGCACATAAAGCCTTCTACCCACACTTCCACACGTCCGCTCCACACCGCACGTGGCACGTAGCTAGGTTAATCCCGTCTTTTTAGATGACGATTAACCTAATATTGTGCTATATTCCTATTGAATTCTAGATTTAATATTCCACTATCCTATTATTTATTATATAATTATATATACATGTCTATATACATATCTATATTATATATATTTTTTACGTATAAATAAGCTAAGTATTTCAATTCCGCATTTTCATTTTCTTTTATGTTTAACTGCTTAAGAAAAGACAAACAAGTATATATATATAATAAAAAAGATAATTCTTGACTTGTAGGCACACGATCTCACGTGTGGCAAGATCGGATTTGATTATTTTGGTGTGTAGCCAAGACCCTTTTTGAGGGTGTGCCTTAAGGATAAGAATATCCCAAAAAAAATCTAAAATCAAGAAACCCAAAAATATAATAAGTGAAAGGAATTAATGTGAGTTTAGGAAGCGTGTAGAAACTGATTAATTCAAAACCCACCTCCCTGATTTCGACATTGGCCTAAAAGCGACAATATTAAAATCTGATTTAGCTAGGATAATAAATTTTTGATAAACGAGTGTAGATTCGCTTGTAGGTTAACCACTTCCACTATATACAATTCGAGGCTAATTTCAACTAATTAAATAACTCTACCTGTGATTTAACAAGGGCTATCCTCCACCGGGTCCTCACCATTGTTGTGCATCCCTATGAACATCCTCCTCCTGATGTTCCTTAACTCCAACTTTGCAGCACGGCTGGTGAGGTAATCTTTTCTATCCTTCATGTTGCTAACTTGAACTTGCAAGTCATTCTTCTTCCCCATTATCTCTGTCAACAACTCTTAATGCATTTCCAAGCATTTTCAACATTGCCTTCAGCTACAACTTAAGCAGGTTTGGTGTCTCTGGAAATCAACTCACGACAATCTCGTAGTCACATAACTAACAAACAGATCTTTATATAAGTCATAGCTATACTTTAAAAACAACAACAATAACTAAGACAAACTTCTGCCATTTGTAATGAAACTTACATCTCTTGCGCAAGTATAGTTTATTGTCATCATGGGGTCCCTCACAAAGGTTAACCTCTGAATGGTAACTTTTGGAATCAACCCACAATGGCAAACCGGTGATTGGAAATCCATCTTTAGATGTCCAGCTCTTCCATAGGTCCACCAATTATACGCTAACAACATTGATGCTTCCGGTAACCACTCGCCTAACAGGGTGCCTACGTCTCGATGGCAGTAAGGTTGGTGGTGGTAGGTTTGGTGGTTTGGGACCTGACGGAAAGGGTTGCCCTTTTATTTATAGATCAATTTCAAATTTAAAACTTGGGACTCACCTACACTACATGTGAAAAGAGAGACTTTGGGAGGCGAGTTTGGGTGAGTGGTACATGTAAGAATTACTTAATATATTCTAAAGTACATATAATAGCTCCCATTTAAAATTAGAGGCTATTTGTTTCATATTTGATGCAAGTGTTTTTTTTGTAATCATACATTTGGATAATTGGACAAATAAAGAATCGAATAGGACATTTGAATTGACATGTTATCTATTAAGATATTGGTTGTGATATATATTTTATATTTTGTGTTGGTTATTTTTTTAGGTTGGATTCAAAATACATGATCAGCCTTAAATACTGGATAAAGCTCTTACACTATGTGCATGTTTGGAAGAGTAGATTTGTGCGGTAGAGTAAAACTTAGAAGTCCCTGTTCGGTGTTTGGAAGCTGAGATAAACTTTATTCAAAATAAGGTACTTGAAATAAGAAATAAACTCTAAAAAAGTAACATGGGATAAAAAGAGAGACAGCGGACGAACGAAAGCTCCGCCATCCCCCGTGGAACTTTTTATTTTGGGATAAGGTCTCAAGATTTCACCTCTCGTGGAATATTTCCACCCAAACGTATAATTTCGAGGATTTCTCTCACCCCAAATGCAGCTTAATTACATGATGATCACAAACTCGGATTTGTAAGGTAAAAATACGAGATATTTTTTGGTGGTGTCTATTTGAAACTTGGGATTATTCACAAGTGGTGTTTTCTGAAAGAGGGATAAGTTCGGAGTTATTTTAAGATTGAGGAGAAATAAAGTTGGGGTGACGAGTTATACCTAGTTTAAATTTAGATTTGATCAAACTCAAGTTTTTGTCCAATTACAGGTTTAGATATCCCATATCATAAATGAAGGTATCCACTCCTTATTTGACAGCCCTACCGAACGAATGATGCACGCAACCCCCTTCAGCAAGCAATACATCTCCGATGGTGCATGGCACGTCACATCCTCGTCGGAGCACACGTCCTCGCCAACATCCCACCTACTTGTCGGAAGCACCGTGCCCTCCTGGTATACAACATCCTCATCAGTAGAATACTTCCTCATCTGACGAGCACATCAATCTACACAGTAGAGCACCTACTCCTCCATAGAGCACATGGGGGAGCACCACACCTTCCTCTCACAAACACCTACTCCCCTCTAAGCCCCACCCACATCATCACATGCTCCGGTGAATTGCCTACCTCAAGACCACCGCACCACCTTCTTCGTTGCAAGCATCGGCCCCCTCACAGCACGAGCCGTTCACCTCAGCCCAAGCAAATCAATTGATCTTAAAAGAAAAATTAAGTACGCTGAACTTGTTACCAAAAAAAATAAGGTCAAACAAAGATGCAGGTAAAAAGAGTTCTATGTTTGTTGAGGTGCTGTAAAAAATAGGTAAGCTCAGCACAATGTACTAAGAGAAATTTTGAAAAAACGCAGCAAAATTGCAACAAATTACCCTGGGAATCTACGAAATGTCATTTGTTTCGCCTGGGAAAGAATAAAAAAAAGGGCCTTTGGCCTGAGCAAACGGAGCCCTTGGAAATTCACCCCGGGTTGACAACCATTTTTCAAGCAAAAATGGGAAAGAATCTTGTCTGCTCCAATCACAAGAGCACACGTGGCCTTCTTCGAAGCATCTCGAAATTTTTTCCTCCGCGGACACTTCGACCTCCGCGGGAAGGCCACCGATCTGCCTATAAATTGGCCCGCAGCTGCGGTGGTTGTTCTCCATCCCCCATACGTTCCGGCGCCTCCGTTATTTCCCCGCGTTCTCACGTCCGCTCAGGTGAGATCTCCTCTGTCCACGCATCTACCGATCTCCATCCCAACATCAACAAGTAAGGCCTACTCCTCCGTCTATAAATCACAGATTCCCCACTCTCCTCCTCGCGGTTTTGGAAGTGAAAGCCCTGTAGCTACCGCTCCGTGTTTCCGTTCAAGCAACAAAATCGTAATTGACCTTTAATGTTGGCCCCTTTTGAGATATGACTGACCACTTGGTCTGGTTTTCCAAAAGCACAACGTTAGCAATCGGCTTCAAAAGAATCTCAACCGGAGAAAATCTAGCCGGTCCTGAGAAATTGGCGGTTCTCCCCTTCCTGTTTCTGGAATCCGTGCTATTAATCACCACACTAGATCTTTTCCATCGCACATATCTAAATCTTTATTTTTGGCGAATCTATCCTGCGTTGGATGGATGCCTCAGTACTCGTTGTGAATTCGCCTAAACAACTTGATTTTCCTGAATTTTCTTACTTGAGAACTCAGATATCCGTTCCATCCTCTGCTTGATTGGGAAAAAAGAAGGAAAGGCAAAACAAAAAGGAAGAAAGAGGAGGTATCTTTAGGATGGTGGCAGTTGAGATAGATGGCGCGATGGCGCTTCCAAAGGAAGCAAGAGGGATGCTGCTCAAACTGGCTTCCAGTTGGAAAGACGTGGCCGATCACAGGGCACTGGATGTGGTGCGCCTAAATGGTGCAATGACCAATCAGGTGTATGCGATCAAGTGGACGGCCGAGAAGGAAAGGGAAACTCCAAGAAAGGTCCTTGTCAGGATCTACGGGGAAGGCGTGGAGGCCTTCTTCGACCGGTCGGACGAGATTCGAACCTTCGAGACCATGTCGAAGCACGGTAAGGGGCCACAGCTGCTCGGCCGGTTCCCCAATGGGCGCATTGAGGAGTTCATCCATGCCAAGGTACGTGGTAGTCTCTGGTCAAACCTTTTGTCGAAGTCATTATTTATTGGTGGTCTTTTGGAGTTTCTTTTTTTTTAAGAATCCCATTTGGAGTAAATTGGAGATAAATTTGGCCATCTTCGTATATAGTGATTTGAAGTCATGTCTCTTCCGTCAAAATCAACATTCCCACCAGTTCTACCCTACCTAAACAGGCATTTTTGATATTTTTCTGTTTTAACTTCAGAGTTGTCAAAAAAAAGTCGAGTAAAAAAGAATTTTACTTCTTAATTACTTTCTTTTTTAATAACTAGGAATACCACTTGGAAAAATTGGGCAGAAATTGACCATGTCCCGACACATCAATCCTTATTTGTGTAGTAAAGATATAGGGGTTTATCAGGATGTGGTTGAATGGTGGGATCCAAACTCAGATTTGAGGTGTTAGAAAACCTAAATTTTCAAATGTACGGATGGTGTTAACTCCCTTTTCTTTTTGGTTTACTTTCCAGGAGAGTTGACACATTTTTCTATTTACTTTAAATCGATGCTAACTTAGGGTATTAATTAGGAAGGGGAAAGATAAAAATATGAGGGTATCAATTTCAACTTAACGTTAGTAGGAACTCAAATTTTACATAACCTGTATTTTCTCTCCAAAACATGAGCTTTGGAAGGTAGTGTTAACCCACAATGTAAACGATGGTTAACTTCTCAAACGAACTAGGCCCGAAGGATGTGTGTGGAATGTTTGTTTCTCGTCAGTTTGACTAAATGGGCTCCTAGGTATATAAAAATAAAAAAGAGTAAAGATAGCTATTCAAACTTAAATCTCTCATTAAAATTAAGAGTCCCCGTGATTTCTTAATTTGCTATCTCTTTGGTGTTGTTTGGTTGGGGGAACTGCAACCCCACGTTTGGCACTTATTATTTCAAAATTATGCCATTTCGAAATTAAGGGTATAATTTCGAGTTTTGATAAGTTCACCCTCTCCCGTGAAATTATCTGATTTTACCAATTAATTTTCTCTATTTTTTTTCAATTAAATTTCTTCTTATTCCACTGATTTATTCCATTGAATAAACATCCCAGGTAAAATAAAACTCCCTAATTTACTTGACAAGATAACGGATCCAGCTAAACATTAAAATTTCTTAATTCATTCTTTCCTCACACTTTTACTTATTATTTCTTATAATAATTTTTCTTATCAAACGATACCTTTGAAACTAAAGCTTGCAGAATCAAGCGGTGGGACAGAACCTACGCCCAACTATTTCTGTCGTTAACGCTTCTCCCTCGCGTTTTGCCGGGGGCAATTATTGGGGACCGCTCAAAGGAGGGCGGCTTATCCAGATATCCCCATAAGTTATTTCTGTATTGCATTTACCACCTCCGCAGGGAACAATTATTGATTGAATCTTCACGGTCATAGTTGTAGGAAAATCATAAGATTCCTTGACGCCACTATATTGAAAACTCGACTTTTGACTAAAGTTATCCTTAAAAAAAAATAAAAATAAAAGTTAGCACTATGGTACCATATAACGTTTATGATGGTGATGGGCAATATTTCATCTGTAACCATTCTTATATCCTAGCCTAACTCTTAAGTTTGATACAGAAAAGTCGATTTTGATAGTTTGCAAATCTAAACCAACTACCTAAAATGTTAATTCATCAGACGGTTAGTAATTCTCGACACTTATTTTCTACTGCTCAATTTTGTGAGTTTGGTACTATTCTCAAGAACATTACATTATCGTTTATTGCTATTGTCGCGATAGCTAAGATGGATGCAATTTACCTTATGGCTTTATTGGCATTTATGAGGTGTGCTGTTTCTCTAATCTGAAACGCGGTTGAGGGGAAACACACGGTAATCCCTTCAAACCTCTTTTACTTGGTCCCATTATTTACGATTGAGGATACTCCGAACCAAATGTGCTGAGAGACATGCTTTTTCCACTGAATTGATTTTATAATTGTGTCTTAATGGATTCCAATTAATTGCGATCTTAATCACGCTGCCTTTGCTTGTAAAATTGCAGACGCTTACGGCATCAGACCTGCGAGAACAAGAAACGTCTGCTCTCATAGCAGCAAATCTAAGGGAATTCCATGGCCTTGACATGCCCGGTCCAAAGAAAATAGCTCTCTGGGAAAGACTGAGGTATCTCCATGCAAAAATCTCTACTGGAAGTTGGCTTGCATTATCTTACGAGTTGCTTGTGAGGATATCTAAATTGGGTTTTACCGTCAGGGCATGGCTGAAATCAGCCAGGGAGTTTGCTTCAAATAGAGAAGCTGAGGAATTCCGCTTGAGCTCTTTGGAGGATGAGATCACCACTCTGGAAGGCAAATTGCACACGACAAATCAGAGAATAGGATTCTGCCACAACGACCTCCAGTATGGAAATATAATGATGGATGAAGAGACCAGGGTAGTGACCATAATAGTAAGTTCTTTGCCTTCACAGCATCTTAAAATATTTTCGACCACATCTGGTGGTGGTTCAAAAGGCGCGCTAACCCACCTCAGGTGAGTTTATAGCTACAGTGTGCACGAGTTGGAATGGGAGGGCTAAAAGGGTGGATAAGGTTTCATTAACTACCAACTACCATTTGGATCCACTTCCCTAAAAATATAACTTGCTTGTCGCATATAATGTATTATTTATTCCAATTACAACTCAAAGAGAAAAAAACATAGACCCAATGTCAAATATGAAATAAATAAACCATGATTTCCTACTTATTCCACCATTAAAGCAAATACCTTCTTTTGAGTCAATCCTTCCGTAAAGATTAAAGGTCTTTCTTGATTTGTTATCTTTTTGAAGTAATAACTATTCTCAGGTCTTTCCCTATAAATTTTGGTAATCACTCCTATACAAGGTAATAGTTCGAGTTAATCTTGCAAATTAGATGCAGCCATTGACACACACGTTTTTATTTTACATTTTTTCATTAACCATCTATGAGACGTAATCGTGTAACTGAATTAACTCAATCTGGCTTGCTGTTTCTGAATGTTTCATTCAATAAAAACTGTCATATTAATTCCACTTAATTTTTTGCTTGAATTCTGCATGCAGGATTATGAGTATGCAAGCTGCAACCCCATTGCATACGACATTGCAAATCATTTCTGTGAGATGGCAGCTGATTACCACACAGAAACACCTCATATCTTGAACTATGACAAGTACCCGGGTAGATCACCCTTGCCATGTTTGCACCGTCAGATTTAGAGGTTTTTTATTTTAAGTCTCTTAGGTGCCTAATTTTCAGATTTTTCATAACAGAGATCGAGGAGCGGAAGATATTCTTACACAATTATCTGGAAGCTTCGGGTAGATTGTGATATGAACTAACTTCTCTGCACAAACAGTAGAAATTCTACTGCATCAAGAATTGGATATTTTGGAATCTTCAGCAATATTACTGTTTGATGTATTCGCAAACATTCCTTGTTTTGCTGGAGAGGCACTTCATCTCCTTTTCGCTTAATTCAATTAACTATCGGCGCGATTGCCTTTTGTAGGTGAGAAGCTTTCCGACACTGACGTAGAGGACCTACTTGAAGAGATTGAGAGGTATACACTGGCAAGCCATCTTCTCTGGGGTCTCTGGGGCATCATCTCGGTAAGAATCAAATAAGAGAAGAACTCCAAAATCTCCCTTGCCATATGGCACGTTCATGTTTAATCTTTCTTTGCCTGCAGGAGCACGTGAACGAGATCGATTTCGATTACGAGGAGTACGCAAGACAGAGGTTCCAGCAGTACTGGCTAAGGAAGCCAATCTTGTTGGGCACATGAAAAGGCTCCTTATTTAGCACGTACATGGTGCCCAAAGAAGGGAGACACAAGGCTTGGTTACATGGAGATTGCTGCAGTAATTTACCCTTCTCTACTGCTCTGTAGATATTCCACCAATTCAGTGTGTAGGCGCATGCCCCAATGGAATGCCATAGAATAACTTCATGGCATTGTTTATTAAATGTTGGTTGTGCCTAGTAATTTGAAGAATGGAAATTCAACTTGATGCCAAAATTGATGCAAACAAACGAAAGACAACGTAGTAATTGAAATCACATGGTTGGAATTATTTTTCAACCGTGACAAGATCCTACAAGTTAGAGTTATACTTTCATGGGTAATAAAGTTCAGCACCACATGGGTAATGCCTCTTACAATAAGTCCTAGTAGGCCTCAAAACCCTCATCCTCAACGGGCAAATCGGACCCTTTGTGTTGAAGAAATTCAATCCTCACAATACACGGTTGCCTTCGCGAATCCCACACATGACCCTCGTGTTTTCCACTAACCACAGTCATTGCAGGAACTCCTTCCAAGTAGATTGGAATCCAAAGCATAGCCTAGACGTCCAATCTACAATAATTTGGACATGCAGCAAGAGGCACTCTAGGGAGTCTGGGAAGACTCCCAGACACCTAACGAGAGGGAATAGAGAGAGGGGGTGATGAAAATAGACTTATGTAATTATGTGGTGGCTTGATAGAATTGATTGATTTAAGATTTGAGGTTTGTCTTAGGAGATATTTATAGAAATTCCCATGAATTCTTAATATGATGGGATTCATTGGATCTCCATCCAATAGATAAGATCAAATCCTACTTGACTTTTTCATATTCAATGCATAACTAATAACATGTTCTTTGGATTTAATATCCAAGGCTTTATATAATTGTCATCCAAACCTTTTGGATCAAGCCTAATTAAATGTTAAATTAAATATAATTTAACTATTTAAATAACATTTGATTTACTGTACAAGTAAGAACATACCAAAATCATTATTATTTTCGTCACACCAAAAATAAATCATTTAAGACTCAAGGAATTTTGACACAATGCCTCCCCAAGTAATCCAAATACCATAGATCCTTCACACATTGAGGATAATATTACCTTTGAGGTTTAATCTCATTAAACAAATATCATACCTCCTTGAATAATATGATTTCTAACATGTCTTTCATGCTTGAGTTTAATCAGGACTCTGCGACTGCATGCGGAATCGTCTTTCCCAACATACTCAGAGTGAACTCATTCCTCTAATCTGTCATGTATACCTATGCGGCAGATTTGTGTGATTCCTTCTAGAAATCATATACCTCCATCTCTTACCACAAATATCAATTTTCCAGTATCAACACTAAGGTAGGTGCATCTACTATTGATATGCCAAATGTATGCATTCATGAACAGAAACACATATCTATCTCGGGACAAAGAATATAACTTTCTCATGATAACATTGGAGATTGACTTTAATTATCTCCTATTTTATCAGGTCAATTCTAAACCTCCATTCTAGGACATTAATCACACAATGTCCTCCACAGGAAGTTATCATCTCAACTTAGACCAAAAATATATTATCAAATTAGATAGTTTCTTGATATGCTATCGGATCCTCTAAACCGTTTCGATCCTCATCCCAACTTAGACCAAAAATATATTATCAAATCAGATAGTTTCTTGATGTGTTACCAGATCTTCTAAATCGTTTCGATCCTTAAGTCAATACACAACGGATTTATTTAATCTAACTAAGTATGTCACCCTGTTCGTATTACATGACTCAATTCATGCATTAAAAAATAATCTAATTCTTTTATTAAAATAAAATATAACTCATTACATTATTCATATGACTTATTGAGGGTACACAAAATCCAACATCCATCGTGTACTTCCAAGTATAGTCGTGTAATTTGTTTTCTAATTTTCACTTTGCACCTTTTATGGGTACAAATGCAGTAGCAACAAATAGGAGTGCTTGGTTTTGGCATTTGAAGCCTGGCTAATTATTCAAGATGGAGGTACAAACAGGATAATTTTTACTTAGCTGCAGATAGTTTTATTTCTAGCTATACATGGCTTTAAGAAATGATAATTATCATCTCTCCCAAAGATGTAAACTCTAAAGTTGATAGCACCCCAATATATCAAATACCATGTTAGACACATGGAAAAAAGGATGCCGAAGTAAGGATTGGGAATTAGTATTGTTCATAAGCATTTGCGATGGTTGTCTCAAATTCATTGGATCCAAATCCAATAAAATTGAAAAAAGAAAATGGACAGGGATATTTGGATAAAGGGGCAATCCAACTATTAAAAAGGGTGGGTGTGATATTTTTGCTTCAAGCAGCTTGACCAAGAAAATTGGGGATCCTTAAACGGTTGACTATTGTTTTCTTTTTCAGGAAAAAAAGGTGTAAATGCAATGTCCTAAATATTGTTGAATGGAGGTACTCACTAGACTCCAAACCTTAGTAGGAACATGAGCACATAATCAGAAAAGATCATAAGGAAAAGACTAAAATAAGCTACAACTAAGATTAAAAATCTTAAACATTTCCTATCAAGTTAAAGCGTATGTAACCGTCGTTCCTAGGTTGGAAGTAACAATAACTAAACAAGAAAAGTAAAGTGCTTCAATGAAGATCTCATCCAGTAAATTCTTAATAGTTAAATGAGTAGATTTTTGTCCTTAAAGAACATCATCTAACAAAATAACAATCAACCTCTATATTCTTAATTCATTCATGATAGGTTGAAACATTTGCAAGGAAATTGACTACTTTATTAGCACGATACATGAGAACGGATCTCTCAACTTATAGTCCAGATTCCTTAAGAAGAGATTTCACCAACAAGAATTCACAAATAGCCCATGAAAAAGCTCTATGTTTTGAATTAAGACTTAAATGAGAAACAATATTTTGCTTACCTCTCTAGGTCCTCACCTCCAAATGTCCACAACTTAGTAGTAGCTCCTCTATGAAAATTGGAATAAGCAACATCTAAAAAACCATACACTTGAAGACGACCATTATCTTATAACAAGAGCCTCTCTATAGATAATGACTTGGGATATCTCAAAATCTGGCGAAAAGCTTCCCAACGAACTTCTTGTGCTTTATCCATAAAGTAACTTGTCCTCCCAATAGAAAAATAAATATTCAGTCAACTTACTATCAAGTAAAAAAGATTTCCAAACAAGGCTCTTGATCGAGTGGGCACAACCTAGATGGTATAACCCCTAATAATGCACTAGAACTCTTTTTTTTTTATAGTACAGTTAGGGCGATTACCATTCTCTTTTACACATGAGGCCCTTTTTTTAGGAGATTTTGGATCATATAGGTGTGCCACTCCCTAGTACTGGGTCAATTAACTGCGCATTTCCTAGCAAGCACCACCACTCAAGATGCCAACGAGTCGGGTGAGTCAAGTGAATCAAGTAGGCTGCCCGGAATGGCGACAACATGTCTCTACCGTCTGAAGTGGTGATGCAAGCCTGAGGCTGTCACCATAGACCTACTTCATCCTAGCATTGGGTTGGCCTATTCTTTGGGCTGATTGGACTTGTTGGGCCTTTTGAGTCAGTTGTGTTGAAACTTGGGATTGACTTTTCTCCGATCATTAGTTGTCCTCACTGTTATAGTCTCACTATGCAAGTTGCGAAAGTACTTTTTTTTTGTTCTGGCATGCCCCCTTGTCCCCAGTTGCTACCGTCCGATGTATCAGGGGGTCAATGCTCTGTCATAGGTATGTCCCTCTCCTCCTATTTGGGGTGGTTATTGTTTTGGCGATCTATCCGCTGGAGCACTCTTACAGTGCCTTTGGGGTCTTTCCTCGTATTTAGAACCGGTGGTTTGTAACATCCATAATTCAACCAGAGAACTAAGCCAAAGTTAAGCAGTTTGTCCACCCAAGTATTAAGGTAGATGGTTAAAACAGTTTCAGATGCATGGAGCCGCCATAATTCCGATGACATAAAATTCTGTTTATTAGTAACCATTAACGCATACATGAAACCAGTTCCTGCACTGAAGAATCTAGGGCCAAAGGCTTCTCCACCCTTAACTGCATGGTAAAGAATTGTGGGACCCAGGTTCTGGACTGCTTGCTGGATTTGAACTGCTGGAAGGCCCTCCAACGTCTCAACAGTTGCTCCCCAACCGACCAAGTTTGCAGTTATCGATGCACCGCATCCTATGAAAGTCCATACCTTGAGGCGTTTTCTCTGTGTACGAGAAAAACGCAACTGCCTTGATCTAAATGCTGAGATCCCTAGCAAGCCTCATGTCAGTCCTCTTGCCAAGTTTCCATCGGAGAATTTGACCCATGAGCTTGCTGACGATCTGTTCGTTGGCTGGTTGGGTACAGTGGATTTGGAGCTGGCGAGTTATTGCTGGTCAAAACCCCGCATATGATCAGTTCCCTTGTCAGTATCAGCTATTTT
The DNA here is from genome assembly GCA_037157565.1 of Thalassia testudinum. NCBI lineage: Eukaryota > Viridiplantae > Streptophyta > Magnoliopsida > Alismatales > Hydrocharitaceae > Thalassia > Thalassia testudinum. The sequence continues at coordinate 15,670,371 of JAZHRO010000055.1, forward strand.
ACAGAGGAAAAGCCAGAGGTTCATTATGGTATGAACCTATCTTTCAGGTCAGGACTCTAGATAGCAAGAAGGTATGGAGAAGACGAAAGTACCGGGTGAAGCGAGGAGCGATTCCAGGCACATTCTTCTTCTCTGGTTTGGACAATGGAGTGGTCTCAAAGGAGTCCTGGACTAGAGTTGATGTTTCTGAGGACTTATGTTGGGGTCTGTTTCACTATCATGGTGCTGCTAAGGCAGCAGGACAGTCTTATACTGGTGCAGAACCTACAGGACAAAGGTAGTCAGCGGTTGGCCTCTGCTATGGAGAAGTGCAAGATAAAGAGTCGGGAGCTTTATGTTGTCAGCAGCTGTTCCTGCCATGGTGCTCCTTTGGGAGTACCTGAAGGCTCAACTTTTCACAGCGTACTTAAGGTTCATAACGAGCATATAGCATGAAGAGACTCGTCTTGTATATCTTTGAGTAATAGTATATAAAAGCATTCGCCTACGCAAAAATGCACGGCCGCGCGAGCAATATAAATACCTCGACTTGGACGAACAGGGTTCCAATTCTCTGGAACGCTCATTAGGCGAGCGATCGATGCGGGTGTTGGGTGCTAGTGAGGCGGCGAGTGGGTGCTTTGTGCTGCTGATGTCAGGTGCTAGGTGCTGTCTGATCTTTGTGCAAGGAGGTGTGCTAACATCAGGTAAGAAGTTCGGGGATGCATGGCGAGTGGGGTGGTGTGTGTCTGATGTGGCACGTGTGTGCCGTGGAGGGTATGTGCTAATGAAGGGGTGCTGAGGAAGTTATGTGATGCGATGTGTATGTGCTTGGGGTGGTGTGCTGAGCCAGTTGTGTGTTGGGATGCATATGTTCTTAGGAGGGTGTGCTGTGCCAGTTGTGTGTTGGGATGCATATGTTCTTAAGAGGGTGTGCTGAGCTAGTTGTATGTGCCTCATTGTTTAATTACTAACGATGACTTCACGCATAGACTTAATATGGTATTGTTATCTCTTACGACTTGTGTTCCATCTTCTATATTAACGAATACAACTTTGAAGGATATGGATAATCGCACCCACCTGATTTTCTGCAAATGTGATTGCATAGCAAAAATATGCATCGATGAAAGGTTTGACATCACCAAATCACATCCACTGATAGGGGTTCACCTCAAATGCCCCAATATAAAAGCGGTAAGCATTTTGAAGCAACGACACATACATCCCTAAATATGATATTTATTACGCCTCTCAAAATTTCCATAACAACTCCAAGCAATGTGACTTCAATCTCAGTGTTTGGGCGAAGTCGATTCTGCCATCTGAAGCCCCAAGGCATGAACACCTTCGCATGAGGGAGTTGGTCTACTTCCTTGCCAGTCGCATTGATAATCTAGAGAAGGAATGTAACAGGCTCGAAGGAGAACTGTAGGACCTAACAATAATAATCACAATAAATGAAGCTATGATCGGGGACCTTAAGGATGAGAAGGACTTCTGTAGAAAGGTGCAGGAAGTTCTTGATTTCTACCATGATCGTAGCTCAAGCCTTCAGGCATAGATCACCAACGTAGAAGCATATCCGTATGAAGGGAAGTATTTTACCTTAAAATATTCCCTTCTGGAACAATATCCCTAACTTAGGTGTTATGCTATGTAGTATTGTAGAACCTTAACATATAAGTATCGTAGTAACAAATCTACTGTATCCGCAACTTACATGTCATGTTTAAGTTCTATGTTGCATATCTATAATCTGCTTTATTGGTGTTGTATCACCTTTGATGTGACTTCACTTCCCTTTCTAACCTTGTTTAATACACTGGTTTTTAATATTCATGTTAAATACTGATGTATAAATGTCACTTTCATGTAAAATCTGGGACATTAGCTAGACCCGCACTGTTCAACATGCCACTTCCCCGTAAAAGGCACCCTTTCCTGTGTATTAAGAACCGCAACTTTCCAACTCTGTGAAAGCAAGTGCTACAGAGGCTACAGTGATTACACTACATTTTCGGGTAATAATTCTGCTAATTGGGGTTTATCTTAAAGATAATATGCACAAATAGCACATCATGAATGGGCATGAGAGCATTGCATGCATCGCAGGTTAAGATTGCTTATAAACCAGTATTAATGGTCATTTGCACAAGTTCATGTCAAAACAGGCCTTCGATGAGCAATCGAACCGCACGGATGGATTCAAAACGATGAACGGAGTCCAACGGGCTCAAAATCGACCAAATCCGACATCCAGAGCTCTCGCAATTGACCTAAGAAGTTCTGACTGTTGATCTGATGATCAACGGTCCACGGCGTTCCATGTGGCGCAAGATCAGTGCACCCGCCCCTCTCCGCGAAAATCCACTGCAACAGCGCAGCGGTTGACCGACGCACGCCTGCACACCCGACGTGGGGTCGAATCGCGCTGCGCTACAAATATGAGGCGAAGGCGTGCGTGCGGTGAAATTGGACCGTGGATTGGCGCACGGACGGTTGTGATTGCGAGACGTGGCGCTCGCAAGATCGGGCGCTCAGACGCCCGCAATGACGCACGGGGCGCAAGGTCAGCAGGCACAATCCAAAGGCGCGACCCGCGAACGATCTCGACCGTCCGATCTGCGATCGGATGGTCCTCAGCGGCCACACACGGATTGCGAAGGAGAAGAAGAATGGCGCGCGCATGCAACCGATGGGCAGGGGTCCTCACCGATGTTTTGGGAAGGGTTTTAGCGACGTCCTGGACATCGCTAAAATCCCTTCTTCATTTTGAAAGTCCTTCTTCCTGGATGTCGCTAAAACCCCTTCTTCATTTAGAAAGCCCTTCTTCCTATATAAACCCCTTCCAACCACCCATGTAAGGCATTCAATACCTTTGCAAGTGTTCTACCCCACTCCTAGCCACCTTAGCACTCTTTTGTAAGCGCCGGAGTCGACGAGCCGCCGACGGAGCCAACCTCCACCACCGTGGCTACCTTGCCGACTCCTCTTCCTCTTTCTCTTTCTCTCTCTCTAGCTTAGCTTTATCTTACTTAGGCATTCATCTATGGTTGTATTTGTAAAACTCAAAGTTGCATGATTAAATGATGACGTTCCTTATTTAGCTATTATCTCTCTCTTGTTATCAAGTCTTCTTTAGCTTAAAGTTGCATGAATGCCATGATGTAAAAGAACTCCAACCCTACTCTCTCTCTCTCTTTCTCTCTCCCTACTTGCTTTTCTCCCGCATTTTCTTGCAAGAAAAAACCTGCCATTTCCGTGACACTAAGTGACAAAAAAACCCAATTTTCATGCCTCCCTGTGTTCGACACTTGGACTCATGTCCGTTTCTTTATTTAAAACCGATGCAGCGAACGCGAACTATAATAACCCTTTTAAACAAACGTGTCCGTAGCGCGTTAGTTTTTGGCGCCATTGCCAGAGAGGCAACGAATTTATTTTTTCACTTCCATTTTGCATCCATGCTCACATCATCTAACACATTTTCTCCCTCTACTTGATGGCTGTAGGAACTCAGTGCTTGGACGGAAAAGGAGCGCAACTCATGACGGTAGAGATGAATTAACCACAGAAAAGACCGGTTGTGAGTAGTTCTCTACCCATGGTTGTTTGCTTTCCAAAAACAAAAAATCTAAAAAAATTTTAAAATAAGAAAAAATTGGCTTGGTGAATGATTGCCTGATCCTTAACTCATCACCCAAAAAAAAAAATACATTCTAACATTCTTAAAGACCTAATCTTTTGGAGTGTTCTTTTTCTTTGAGTGGTGTTTGCGAAGCCACCGTGGTTTGACTTGGGCCGCATCACTCACCCCTAAAATCAACTCATCTGGTAGAAATTGCATGAACACTAGGATGAGCACATTAGGGTTCTAGAGCCTCTTCACATTAAAGGAAATCTAATCTCACCGATTGTGTGCAAAACTTGGCATGCCCACTTGAAATTTGCCTGAAAACATTAAGACACGTCAACCCTAAAAGATACAAAAGTAAGGACAAACATTAAATGACACCACATCTTAAATCCTTGCTTGAAAATCATGTTTTGATAGGAGCACACACACTTGAATTGGATAACTAAGAGGCACCACCCCAATCAATGCCTCATCACATAACCTAAGCACAAGCACTATCCTAGTCCCATTAAAACAGAGTAGACGTGCCCTAGGCAGGACTGGGTTATGTCTCAAGAGGCATGGTTTTGTTTGCTGTGCACTTGGCCTTCATTCCCTTAGTAGAATCTGGTGACTAGGTTGCGGGGAAGTGTCAAATGACTGCAGTTGTGGGGTCTACGGAATTGGCGGTGCAAGCCAAAGGAAGAACCTTCCCCAAAATCCCGTCGTAATCAACCTAGCCAAATTAGCTTTGGGAAGGGCGGTCCCGTGCCTATGAACTTGATCGTTCTTTTGGAGATTTCTAGGTCCCCTAAGGAATACACTATAAGGACTAGGTTTACCTGCTTGGTTGTACGCACACACTTCTCGCATCTGTCGCTCTCCGCATCCCCTCCTGTTCTTCTCTAGTGTATGCACGGGAGACGATCACTTCATCCCGAGTTGTTTGTTTTGGGACGGGAATCCAAGAGACTTGATCTTGCTAGAAACATGGCTGAACCTAGAGTAGATGAGGTTGAGGACCAACCTCCACCAGATACGATGGCCATCATCCAGGCCTAGATCAACGCAAACCACCGGCTCCAGCAGCAATAGATCCACACTATCATGCAAGCCATACACCGGTTGCAGAACTCACAGGGGCAACCACCACCACCTTTCCAGGACCCACAGGGACAACCGCCACTTGATCCACCACCATTCCAGGACTAACCTAGGCCCCTCCGCGACTTCTATAATCCTTCTGCGATTCGAATTGAACCACACCTTAGGATCCCTGAAGGGGGAGATGATTTTGAGCTGAAACCAAATGTCTTGAGCCTGATTCAGAGCCACTTCCATGGAAGCTCAAATGAGGACCCCTTCCAGCACCTAGAGGATCTTGACTAGATAGCCCGGACTATAAAACCCAGGAACATTAGCCTAGATATTGTTTTGATCAAGATGTTCCCTTTCTCACTGAGAGACAAAGCGTCTCACTGGCTTAGAACCCTAGGAAGACCCATCTCCACTTGGGAAGAACTGAGGCATGCATTCTTAAAGAAATTCTTCCCCATAGGAAAGACCAATGCCCTCAGAAGAGCCATTACCACCTTTACACTCCAAGGCGGGAAACAATTCCATGAGGCGTGGGAGAGATTTAATGAACTGTTGAGGAAATGCCCACACCACGAAGTATCGAGGTGGCAATTGGCCTAGATCTTCTATCATGGTCTAGACAGCAACCTTGTAAACTTCGTCGATGTCTCATGCGGAGGAAACTTCCTGAACAAAGATAAGGAGAGCACGCTTGAGCTGTTCGAGTCTATGAGCGAAAATTCGCTCAACAATGCCTCCATGACCCAGTTTAGTTGATCCAGTCAACCCCGTGGTGGGATCTATGAGGTACAAGAAAATTCTGGAACGGTTGACATGGATATCATTGCTAAGAAATTGGATTGAGTGGAATTGGTAGATAAAATGATAAATGAACTATTGAACTAGACTAGGAACCTGCTATAGACTCTCTCCCTAGCAAAGGGAGCTCACAATATTGACCTAGTCTAGCCACTAAGCCAAACGAACCTGGAACAACCCCTGACCATGTTCCAGGAAGGGACCTTTGCTCCCTCAACCCCTGATTATTCTCTTCCCTCTCCCTCGACACCTTCTATCTTTGAAGATGTCTAGGCTATCCAAGGTTATCCCAAACCTGACCCCTTCTCCAACACCTACAACGCCAGATGGTGTAATCACCTAAACTTTGCTTAGACAAACCAGAAACCGCCTTAATTCCAGAACCAGCCTAGGCCAAACCATTAGCCAAACCCACCCTTCTATTAGCAAGGTCCATCGGTTAGACCCCCTTATAACCCAAATAGGGCGGCTCCTCCCCCACAAAACCAAATGGACACCCTGATAAAAATGATTGCTGAAATGAACAAAAAACACCAGGAGAAAATGGCTTTAGTGAAGGGACAGTTGAGCCAGCTGTTGGATTATAAACAACAGGGATCCCTTCCTTCCCAACCACAACCGAACCCGCGAAACGTGATTAACAGAGGCCCCAATTTGCAAGGGTTCCAAGGCAATCCCGGGCAGGCCCACATGGTCCAGCCAGCCCCACAAACACCCCCTGGGTTGGTGCTTCTTCTTCCTCGTCTTCTCAAGGATCAACCCATGGTCCCAACGCCTCTACAAATGCGGTGACCTTGAGAAGCGGCACCAAAACCCAGGATCCCAAATGGCCGACTCCTCCCGTGACTTCACCCTCTAAAATGCCCAACTCTGAAGAGGTGCAAGAAAAACCCAAGGACCCAGAAATAAACCCTATTCACATTCAAACACCATATCTCGAGGCCTTGGAGATGATCGAGAAAAAGAAAAGTGTTATGGAGAATGAGGAGCTTTTGGAGATCTTTAAGCAGGTTCAAATTAATATTCCGCTCCTCGAAGCCGTCAAGCACATTCCGGCTTACGCCAAGTTCCTGAAGGATGCCTGTACACCAAAGCGTAAACCAAGACCTCGAGCATCTAGGAAGGTTGTGCTCTCAGAGCAAGCAAGTTCCGTGATATCGAGCAACCTTCCGCTCAAACGAACTGACCCAGGAGCACCCCTGATATCCTGCAATAACGGGGACATGACATTTGATAGAGCGCTCATGGACTTAGGTTCTTCCATCAATCTGATTTCGACAACCCTGTACCACCAATTTGGATTCGGAGAATTGACATCCACACCTATGATCATCCAGTTGGCCGATAGATCTGTGAAGACCTTGAAGGGGGTTGTCGAAGATGGGATTGTGTGGGTCAAGGACTTCTATTTCCCGATCGACTTCTTGGTTCTCGACATGGAAGTCTCTGAACAACTACAAAACACACCCATCATCCTAGGCAGACCCTTCTTAGCTACGGCTAAGGCGAACATCGATTGTGACATGGGATGCATGGAAATCGCCTTTGGAGACAGGAAGATGCAGTTGGATATCTTCCGAGTGACCAAGTCTTTCGGTTGCGACTGTCTCGAGGAACACGATCCCGTGGAACCTTTGGTCAAGGAATGCCTCACCCTTTGTTCTGTCTCAGACTACCAGACCCAATCTTGTGATGACTATTCTGACCCGTCACCATCTGTGCACACAGACCTTTGTAGGGCTGATTACCATCAACCAGCACTGTTCGAGGAGATTGATGTTGATCAACTCCTGCCTTTCCCCTTTCCATTAAGCATTGTTCCACCCACACCTGAACTAAAGCCGCTACCCGAGAATCTCAAGTATGTCTTCCTGAGACTTGACTAGACCTTCCCAGTGATTATCAACGCCAACCTAACTAAGGATCAGGAACTTAGGTTGACCGCGACCCTATCAAAACATAGGGTTGCCATTGACTGGACTATTTCAGACTTGAGGGGAATTAGCCCCACCTACTGCACCCACAAGATTTACCTAGAAGATGGGGTGCGACCCTCCTGTCAGATGCAGAGACTGTTAAACCCAAATATGTGGGAGGTCGTTAAGAAGGAAATTATCAAATAGCTTGACGTCGACATCATTTACCCAATCTCTGATAGCCCCTTGGTGAGCCCCACTCAAGTGGTCCCCAAGAAAGCCGGGCTCACCGTTGTCACCAATGAGAGTGGCGAATCCATCCCCACTCGCACCACCACTGCTTGGCGGGTATGTATTGATTACAGGAAGCTCAATGAGGTGAGCAAGAAAGATCATTTCCCCTTGCCATTCATTGATCAGATTCTCGAGCGATTGGCAGGGCAGAAGTATTTTTGCTTCCTGGATGGATATTCAAGATATAACCAAGTCGCAATTACTTCGAAAGATCAAGAGAAGACCACATTCACTTGCCCGTATGGCACGCTCGCGTTCCGTCGTATGCCGTTCGGGTTATGCAACACATTCGCTACCTTTCAGCATTGCATGCTAGCCATCTTTTCAGAGATGGTGGGTGAATACCTGGAGGTCTTTATGGATGATTTCTCAGTGTTTGGGAATTCATTAGACCACTGTTTGAGCAACTTGGAAAAAATCTTGAAACGATAGATCGAGGTTAATTTGGTGTTAAGCTGGGAAAAGAGCCATTTCATGGTTCAAGAAGGAATCGTCCTCGGTTACATCATATTGCATAGGGGCATTGAGGTAGATCTAGCTAAAGTTGATTTGATTTCCAAACTTCTCCCACCTAGCTCGGTCCAGTAAATCCGCTCGTTTCTCAGACACATTGGCTTCTATCGAAGATTCATCAAAGACTTCTCCACGCTCTCCAAACCCTTGACTGACCTTCTGGCCAATGACGCCCTATTCCACATGACCTCTGATTGCATCCAGGCTTACCACACCCTCAGGGGCTTAGTCTCCACTCGTACTTCAGCCCCCGGATTGGTCCCAGGATTTTGAGATCATGTGTGATACATCAGACTTTGCCATTGGCGTAGTCTTGGGACAGAGACAAGACAAAAAACCCGTGGTGATCTACTACGCGAGCAAGACGTTGGACGAGGCCCAACGAAATTATATGGTCACAGAAAAAGAACTGCTCGCTGTAGTTTTTGGACTCGAAAAGTTTCCGATCTTACCTTTTAGGATCCCACGTGACCATCTATACGGACCACTCCACCATCCGACATTTGTTGGCCAAAAAGGATGTGAAACCCAGGCTCATCAGATAGATCCTGCTCTTACAGGAATTTGACCTGGAAATTCGCGAGAAAGCCATGTCAAAGAATGTTGTGGCCGATCACCTGTCTAGACTCTACCTGGACCACATTGGGCCCTCCTTGCCCTTATCTGACACCTTTCCCGATGAGCAAATTCTGGCTATGCAAGATAGAAAACTACCTTGGTATGCCGACTTTGTCAACTACCTAGTAGTAGGACAAACCCTGCACAACTGGTCCAGACAACAACGGGATAAGTTCTTGGCTGAAGCCAAGCACTATTTCTAGGATGATCCCATGCTGTTTCTCCTCTTTACGGACTAGATCATCAGGAGGTGTATCCTGGAGGATGAAGTTCAAAGTGTGCTATCCTTTTGTCACAACCAAGCTTGTGGTGGCCACTTTTTAGGGAAAAAGACGGCTGCAAAAGTTTAGCAGTCCAGATTTACTGGCCTTCATTATTCAAGGATGCACACAACTTTGCTAAGACTTGCTCTCGCTGCCAAACTCTAGGGACCATGACCAGGAAAGACATAATGCCCCTCCAGCCCATTTTGATCGTCGAAATCTTCGACATTTGGGGTATTGGTTTTATGGGCCCCTTTCTACCATCCAACGGCTTTGAGTACATCTTAGTCTCTGTAGATTATGTCTCCAAATGGATTGAAGTCGTCGCCACCCACCAATGTGATCATAAGGCTATCATGGACTTTGTTAAGCAGAACATCTTTTCTCGGTTTGGAATACCAAAGGCCACGATCAGTGATGGTGGAAGCCATTTTATCCACACCTAATTCCGTGCCCTACTCAGAAAATACGAGGTTACCCACCGCATTGCCACCCTGTATCATTCGCAAACTAATGGGCAAATTAAGGTCTCAAATAGACAAATCAAGAACATTCTACAGAAGACTGTGAGACCTGACAGGAAGGACTGGTTTGCATGACTGGATGATGCCCTGTGGGCACACCGGACTGCTTTCAAGACCTCGATAGGCATGTCGCCTTATCGCCTGGTCTTTGGCAAAGCCTGCCACCATCCTGTCGAATTGGAACACCGGGCTTACTGGGTTGATAAGTAATGTAACATGGATTCCTAGTTAGCCGGTGCACAGAGGACGCTCCAACTCTCTGAGCTCAAGGAGATTCGTGGGGAGCCTTTGAGAATAATCGGCTGTACAAGGAAAAGATGAAAGCCATCCATGACTGACTCATCCACAAAAAAACCTTCGAACCTAATCAGCAAGTCTAGCTCTTTGATCCCTGACTTAAACTCTTTCCCGGGAAGCTCAGGTCCAAGTGGACAGGACCGTATAGGGTAGTCAAGGCCTACTCCAATGGGGCGGTTGAAATCGCAGATCCTAACACTGGGCATACTTTCATAGTCAATGGTCAGAGATTGAAACACTTCCTTGCTCAGGTTCCCCCAAAGGAGGTTGTCTCCCTCATTGAGGGATGACACGAAGCACCACCCAGCTAAAGGCATTAAACTCAGTGCTTCCTGTGAGGCAACTAATGATCATGGTGATGATTGTGAATTGACGTTGTTGTAGTAAATGTAGGAAATACAAACCATTATCACGACCATTTTTATTTAATTACCTAATTTTTACTGATTTATTCCAAGTTGTTCACTGGGAGACAGTTATTGATATACATCACTCTTTAGGTCCAAAATTATTCTTTAATTCCAAAAATGATTAATTTTATATACAATCAATAATGAATGAATGAATGAATCTATAAAGAATGAATTAAAGGTTCCATGATGTACAAAAAGAGTCAATGAAAGTGCTTGCAAAAATCTACTTACAAACAAGCATCAAATACTACATAGGTATATTCTATACTATTTATTTATAAGTTATATTACTAATACTTACATAAATATACACTACTAACTAACATTACATTGCATACTAACTTAACTTACTATATTGATGTATACAGTAACACATATAATAGCTACAGTAACAAATATAAACGTCGCTGGACCCCAGAAAAACTATATACAAACTGTAAGAAGGAAACCAGGGTCTATAGCGACAATTATTTCACCTACAGTGACATTTTATTTTGTTAGTAAAAGTGTGAAGTTATATATAAATGTAAATAGCTATACTACATATATATATATACTTTAGTTATCTTATACATATTTATTTATAAATACTACTTATACAGGTCTCTGTACATATTATACATATACATACTTCTCTCTTTTATTCTTCTTTTCTTCTCAGCACTGCTTGTTCTTCTCTTAATTTCACTTATCGTCTTTACACTTAGTCATCTTAAGCTTTCTCTCTTCGCCGTGCTTACAATGTCATTAGGCTTTAACTTAATCAAAAAATTATTTAATTTGTGGGCACGCTTTTCGAGGGATACACAACACCTAGAGAGTGGGACCTGACTTCTACTAAGTGCACCTTAATTTCTTAATTAGGCCACTTAATTACATTTTCATGCTCAGACATTTAGGCTTAACAAGCCTGCACACTCACAGGCCCCGACCCCACACAGATGCTCAGAGATGTTCGATTGTTCGGGCGCCCGGCGCCCGTGACGACTGAACATCCTAAGGAACAAAAACAATATAAAGTGCTTTGCGTGCTCCTCAGCACACGATGTGGCACTTTTCTAGCGCCTGTGTAGCGTTGGAAATCCAGAGTTGTGCACAAATTTACGATTTTGGCCCTCAATTCGAGGGCAATAATTTATTAGATATTAAAAATAAATTATGTGAAAATGAAGTATTTATATAGTACTATACAATTTTACAATTAATTTGAAATTTTAATTATATTTACTGTATAAATAAATTAGCTAAAGTATGCAGTTTATACATACTTATGTTTAGGTTTTGTTCCTTAATTACGTATAAATTAGTTATTATATGGTCTAATTGACCTTATACAGAGTTAGCATACATGTCTAAATATTTTATAAACATTTTTATTGTATTTTACAGGTTTAATTTATATTTTATTTACATTTAAATAGTAACTTTTTGGACTATTTTATTTGTAAATTAAATTTAAATAGTGTATACATTATAAATATACTTAAATTAGGTTAACTTACTTAAAATATAGTAGTATACATATACAGTATAAATTAACTTAGTTTTAACTTAATCTACTAATTTATTTTAATTTAATCTAATAACTTAACTATTAACTTAATAAATTAATTATTTATTCTATATGTATAATTAAATTAAGGTACAGGGTTTAGTATGTTTATTATATACATATAAATACTTATATACAGTATTATAACTTAATAAGGTTATTTATAGTACTTATTACTTATATAGCTTTATTGTACGTATACATGAGTTTAATTAATAATTAGTTGTATAATTAAGATATATATAGTATAATCTAACTTAAATATTTACTTTACATAATACAATACATAGATAAGTTATTTAACTTATAAAAATGTATACTTTACATTATAGATAAGTAGGCTTACTATATAGCTTGAATATATACTTATATGCATATTATACAAGGGATTTTTACTATTTTTAAAGTTTTTTCACTTTTTATGGTTTTTATCTATGTTATGGAGGTAGGAGAGGAGAATGAAAGAAATGGATGAGAAGAAGGAAATGTTTTTGGTGTTTTTTAAGGGTAGTTTCTTTTATTAAATTCCATAGTATATAGAACCGTCGACTGGCAAATTATACCAAGTCGGGGATTCAAAATACCATGAAACATGGTATGCATTTAGGGAAATACCTGATCTTCAATCAGACAGGTTTATTTTATTTTTTTAGATTTTTTTTTATAATTTTTATTTAAATCCCAAGTTCACTCATCTTAAGCCTTTAAAGGGGTGTCAAAAGTGTCCTAAAGGCTTAGGATGAAACCTAAGGATCTAAAAGGCAGGGAACTGCCTTGAACATGTTTAGTATAGGCTATGGAAAGGATATAAGCAGTTAAGCATGCAAATTAAGATAAATTTCAATTAATTTCACTTAGTGAACAGTTGGACTTACTAATTAGTTGACAAAGGATTAAAAAAAAATTCATTACAAGATTCAAAGGATATTAAAAGTCAATTACAATATAGGAAAGCTTGTATACAAGTAACACAACTTTGTACATCAGTCAGCTATTTTAACAAAATTAAACCTAAGCTACTGTCCACAGGGTTATTCAAACTTGGGATTTCTGCTGGAACAGCAAAAAGAAGCTAGCAACTGCAGCAGCTAAGCAGAAGGTTATTCAACAGTAAATAACTGTTGAAACTCCTCTCACTGCAACAGATTGGACTCTACTTTAGACGTCTTAACTACTGCTGCAGTTAAGACATCCTCCATAGAACCAGATCTGTCACGGGGAGAACTCAGAACCAGCTACCTAATAACTTGAATCAACCAATCAAATTCCAGATCAGGCTATAGACAACCTGATCAGGAATTTTAAGTGATTGTTTCAGGAACTACATAGCTGGGTTTGAGGGGAAATGTAGCTGCAATTGCATCAAATTGCTCTAAATCTGGGATTTATACATATAAAACACAAATCAGAAATTCCCTCAATACAATCTGATAAAGGTTTCAATTCATATAAAAACCACTCGGAAATCCAAATCAAAACTAAGATCCCTTGTCAGTAACATCTGATTAAATCAGAGTTAAAAGACCAGCTGATCTAATTCTTTCTAATGCTATAGACAGCAAGTAGAAAGAATCAAATCAGTCAATTTAAACCAAACACTCCAATCCTAGAATTCTGGAACCTTAAGGAATATGGAGAATTCCTTAGGTTAGGAAAACATATTTACTCCTTAAAATCAACTAGAGGATGCAAGGTAGAGCCTCAAATCAACGAAGTGATTTTCATTGACTCAACCATGCATTCAAGACATTTAAAACCTCACGAAAATCCAGTTAAGATCATGGCTCTTCTCAGGTGAATTTTGACTTCAAAATCACCTCAGATTCCTTGCCAATCAGTGAATCACAATCAAAATCCTCAGTCTGCTAAATCAAACGTTCAAAGCTCAAATGAATGAAATTCATTACAATCCACATTCAGTATCAATCCAGCAAACCAATTCTCTTTTAAGGTCAAATAAGGGGCTTTTGTGAGCAAAATAGAATGAGTGAGAAGCCCCTAACATGATCTTTGACGCTAATTTCAGATATGAGATTAGAAAACCATCAGATCTAAAATTAGGTCTAATGAGTGGGTGAAATTACGAGAAACAAATTGCGGGAATCAGAAGCGAAATGGAAAACATGAAGAGGGAGAAAATTCATGATCAATGGCTATGTGAAACCGTACCCTCTGATCTGGAATGATCAGAGGAGGTGAGGGGGGGGGGGGATTTACTCTAATTCTACTCCTACTGCTAAACTAACAGAACAACAAAGTTAATCACTAAAATTTACTCTAATTCTACTGCTAATCTACTTAACTACTGCTACAACTAAACTACAAAGCAACAAAACTATTCTAAGAGGAAGAATGGGACCTATGGATCCTTAGCCGGTGGCTAAGGAGGAAGAAAGGAGGGAGGTGAGCTCCAGTGGAGGGAAAAGCCTTCTAGTGAAGCTTCAAGGTCATCTTTAGGTGCTATGAGGTCCTTAGCGACAAGGAGAGTCGGAAAGAAGTCGAGGATTTCACAGCTGGTGGCTATGAAATTAGGGATTTGGTGGGGAGGGGTAGCTGGAGTGGAAGAACGACCGCTAAGAAGGTAGGAGAGATCAATCCTTTGCGCGTGTGACCACTGAGGTGCTTAAGTAGCAATCTCAGTGGCTCAAATCACCACGTGGGTGAAGATAATCGTTGATGGAACTGGCGGCAAGGATGAGTGGACAGAAGCGTACGGACTGCCAAATTGAAAACTGACCGTAGGATGGGATCTAGGGAGTTGGGTGAGCATACGCGCTGCTTCGCGCGAAGCTTTGATTCAGATCGAGCCGCAGATCAAAATCAAGGGAGATTGGACGGTCGAGATTTGTCGAGTTCTTCGCGCGCTACAGTGCGTGCAAGGGGCAGCAAGTGGCTCGGGTCTTTTGGGTAATTTGCAGTGGACCCTAAGGACTTTCAAAGAGGTCCCTGCAGGCTACAAATAGATCCGAGAAAGTTTTCTAAAGAAGAAAATGTGATGCATAAAGGACCTAAATGTAAACTCTAAGTTTCAAGGCCTTAATGATGTCTAAATGTCTTCAAGTTTTTATATGTGCTTAATTGAACATTTGAGAAATTAATTGTACTTTTGATTTGAACTTTTAAACTTGTTTGTGTGTTCAATTAACACTTGGATCCCCATTTGACCTTTATCTTCAGAATATCTCGTTTTATGACCTAATTATGCAATTTTAACATAGAATTAAGGTTTTAGGCCTTTTTCTTTGATTCCCACACTTAACGCTTTTTATTTGTTAATTTGATATTGTTTAACCTAGTTTCTAGCTTAACTTTAGCTTTTTAGCTATGATGAGTAGCCACTCATCAGCAACTGAGATGATTCAGACTGATCAGGTATATTACATCACTCAGGTAATATCTTTCTGAACCCCTGTTGCATCCATGTATTTGTCAATGAGGACATTGTCCAACTTAAGCGTGGGGGTGTTTGGGGCGTAGATCGCGTAAAAGATGAATACGTCGTAGTATAGCGCAAAATACGTCTCGACAAATAAAATTAACAGAACTGGGAGTCCCGGTCGATCACAGGGAGGTAGAATATGCTTTTGATTTTGATGCACTTATTCTAAATTTAATTACTAAGTAGTAGAGACAATGAATTACAATATATATCATGCAGAAAGTTTGAACATTAATTGCATATCATACATGTATTTGAAGAAAACATAAAGTAAATAAATACTACTGTAACAGAATAAGGGCACCACGGGTAGTCCGTAGTGGCCTTCTGGAGAGGTTGAGAGGAGCAACGACAATCCGACAGGGTGGCCCAACGAATTCGTCAGACGGAAATGTAGAGACGATGGGAAGAAGAAGAGAATGAGAGAGTTAAGAGAGTTCCTCCAAAGTAGGGGGGGGGCCTCTGGTCCTTTTATAGCTTTTTTTTTCTCGTACAAATCCTTCCCCAAATCCTTCTTCTTGGTTAGTTTATTTTGGTGCTGCCACGTGGCTCTCTCTACGCCCTCAGATCCGCATCGCATGGCTTCCGTGTGCCTGCACCGCTTCTTTGTGTTTTCATCTTCAAATCCCACCTCATCATCTTAGCCGTCCGATCTTGCAATCGGACAGCTTAAACGCATGCTCTTCACGCCATTCAAATCCTACGTGCAGTTCTCGCAACTTCCAGATCTCGCAACTCATGCGATCGCGCCATGTGGATGCCTCTGGGCCCTCCAATCGCGCATGCTCCCCTGCACGCACACGCCCGCAACCCGCACCAATTTTTACGTAGCACAGGGCTTGAACCCGCACCTCGCGCATACATGGGTGCACGCGCGAGCCAATGCACTGTGTAGAGCCTCTGTAACATATACTTAATTATATTTATATTAATTTATTCTGGGTGGCGATGTGGCACATTCATGGTTGTTGGATGAACGAGGTGGGGGCGCCTTCAGGGGTTGGGGGCGCGATGAGGGGCGACTGCGATGGTGCCACGTGGCGCCATCATGGATGTCCATTCTTCTTCTCTTTATATCTGATGACGTAGGCCTCCGATTAAGTTGATTTCTGCACCGTTGGACTACGAACATCGATTCAGATCCATCCGTATGGTTGGATTTGTCATCTGAGGTCTCAATCTTCTTTAATTTGCCCCTTGGCTCTTACTCTTCTGCGGACTCCCTGGGGTGCTACGGGAGTTTGATTGATGCGATCTTAGATGCGTTGGACTACCGTCGTTATTCCGAACAGATCCATAAGGTTGGATCGGTTATTTGCAGCCCTAGATTACTTACAATCATTAATACCTCTCAAATAACATAGTTTAATACATAAAACACATATATCAAGTATGATGTAGAATACGATGCGTATGCATGCAGAATGTTCATGTTAAGCTAAGTTCTAGCTTAATTCAGGCGAGTTAGGACTTATGATTGTTGCGCAATCAGGGGGTGGTAATTTGCATGATTCTGAGTTCATTTCATCAGTCTGAATAAAATATAATAAAATTAAAAAAAATTGAATTTAGGAAGAAAAACTTAGGCATTAGGAACTTGTCAACAGTGGGAAATAATATGAAAAGAACCTGAACACTTGGACTTCTCAGGCCTTCAGACTTAATTGGCCCTGGTATCTGTTAAAATATGGATTTAGCCACAAATCTTCGCAACCTTAATCTATTTTAATTCACCAATAAAATACGGTGATAAGTTTACGACTTATCAATCCGCCCTATGACTCGGATGGACTTTTATTCTAAGCATCTGCACACATTTTTGCACTGACTCACTCCTCAAAGATTCTAACAGAAATTGGGTAGCTAATAAACCTTCTAGGGTGATATGGCTGGCAAATTGTCATGGGTAACAACCCATTGGCCGGTTGTCCAGAGCCCAGCCACAGGACCACTTTCTTTTTATTGCCTCTAGGTAAATTTGAGATCAGGGAAACCACCTACTAAACAACAAAAGAAAAAAAATAATAGAAAAGAAGAAAAAGAACAAAATAAGCCACACTTCACCGCACGAGTATGGCTGGCAAGTGATCGTGGGTAATAGCCCATTGGTCAGTTGTCCAGAACCCAACTCATTAAATGCACAAAAAGACCCAAAATACTTAAGAAGCGGGGAATTAGAGCAATCCAGGGAGATATACACTGGAAAAATTCTTGTGTTGACCTTAAATAAAATAAAAGTAGGGAGAAAGCTACCGATCAGATAGATACACTTTCAGGCGAAACACTTCCTTTTCCGGTCACCTAAAGGCTTAGAAACCCGAAGTCTATCTAAATTACCATTGAGTAAGTCTATCATGATCTTCACACCAAGATGCTTAGCACTTAGAGTTATTTTTCGAGTTTTGGGTGGGTTGGGTAGCCGTAAAAAGTTACCAACACACTCTCAACCCCAAAAATCCATAAAAATGAGAAAAGATGAAAAAGAAAAATATATATGCCTTAAAGCGAGGATTCAAGCGATTCATATTTTGGCAGACACCCGGGCGTTGTTTAGTCTCTGTAGATTAGGATTTTAGTATATTTCCTCTTGTTGATAAGTAACAAAATGTCTAAGTAATCACTTCTTGAATTCTGACTGAGAATAATGGCTAGAATGAACCTTGCTAGGGACTAGCAAGGAGTAAGCGTGGGGGTATGATAACACTACATTTTGGGGTAATAATTCTGTCAATTGGGGTTTATCTTAAAGATAATATGCACAAATAACACATCATGAATGGGCATGAGAGCATTGCATGCATCGCAGGTTAAAGATTGCTTATAAACCAGTATTAATGGCCATTTGCACAAGTTCATGTCAAAACAGGCCTCAAATGAGCAATCGGACTGCACGGATGAATTTAGAACGACGAACGGAGTCCAACGGGCTCAAAATTTACCAAATTCGACATCCGGAGCTCCCGCAATTGACCCAAGAAGTTCTGACCGTTGATCTGATGATCAACGGTCCACGGTGCACCACGTGGCGCAAGATCAGCGCACCCACCCCTCTCCGCGACAATCTGCTGCAACAGTGCAGCGGTCGACCGACGCAGGCCCGCACACCCAACGTGGGGTCGAATCGCGCTGCACTACAAATATGAGACGAAGGCGCGTGCACAGCGAAATTGGACCGTTGATCGACGGGCGGACGGCTGCGATTACGAGACGTGGCTCTCACAAGATCGGGTGCTCAGACGCTCGCGATGACGTGAGGGGCACGAGCTCAGCAGGTGCAATCCAAAGGCGTGACCCGCGAGCGATCTCGACCGTTCGATCTGCGATCGGACGGTCCTTAGCGGCCACACACGGATCGTGAAGGAGAAGAACAACGCGCGCGTGCAACCGGTGGGCAAGGGTCTTCACCGACGTTTTGGGAAGGGTTTTAGCGACATCCCGGACGTCGCTAAAACCCCTTCTTCATTTAAAAAGCCCTTCTTGCTATATAAACCCCTTCTAACCACCCATGTAAGGCATTCAATACCTTTGCAAATGTTCTACCCCACTCCTAGCCACCTTATCACTCTTTTGTAAGTGTCGGAGTCGACGAGTCACCGACGAAGCCAACCTCCATCGCCATGGCCACATTGCCAACTCCTCTTCCTCTTTCTCTTTCTCTCTCTCTATCTTAGCTTTATCTTACTTAAGCATTCATCTATGGTTGTATTTGTAAAACTCAAAGTTGCATGATTAAATGATGACGTTCCTTATTTAGCTATTATCTCTCTCTTGTTATCAAGTCTTCTTTAGCTTAAAGTTGCATGAATGCCATGACTTAAAAGAACTCTAACCCTACTCTCTCTCTCTCTCTTTCTCTCTCCCTACTCACTTTTCTCCTACGTTTTCTTGCAAGAAAAAACCCGCCATTTCCGTGACACTAAGTGATAGAAAACCCGATTTTCACGCCTCCCTGTGTTCGACACTCGGACTCACATCGGTTTCTTTGTTTAAAATCGACGCAACCAACGCGAACTACAACGACCCTTTTAAACAAACACGTCTGTAGCGCGTCATACATCATGCTGCACGACCCATTCCGAAGGAAGACGTTGATGAGTCACCCAAGACATCATTTCCGTTCAAAGGATGGACGACGAAGATAACCACACTGGAGGAGAAACACCGAGCACTTCTCAAAATAGGAAATCTACCTCCAAGCCACCTCTACCCCGGAGGAGACTGCGAAGAGGAACCACTGTAGCAGCAAATCAGACAGAGGCCGGTGACAACAACGGTGGTCAATCGAAAATGTATTGCAACTATGATGGTAACCGAAGGTGCGTCCCATAACATCATTCATGTTAATCCATAAAAGTCGGCAACTTCCATGCATTACTACTTCAAACATACATTTTCAAATTTCTTCAAATACGTTATGAAGCAATGAAAGGCTGATAGCAGCAAAATAAGGTTCCAAACCAGATCTACATTTACTCCTCTTAGTATTATTTCCCATACAAACAATTGGAGGAATCAACACATTGTGGGTGATGTTGGCCAACATCGATGCTGCGGAAGGAAGGGACCTTTGGGGCCCCCAATAGTGTAAGGGGAGGGACCTCTGCTTTCTCCTGATATTTCTATTCCAAGAACGGCCTATGCTTTGCCACTTCATAAACACGACATTCAAACAAATTGTATCTTTCTTACTTAAATTGCAATATGGGCTTATTCATATTCACACTGCTCGAAAGTAAAATGGGACGCATGAAATTCATAGATCTTCCTATAGTAATAAAAAGAACTCTAATTGTTATAAATAACCATTATATGAACAATTTATATCACCCCATTGAAGATCTATCCAAAAAGAATGTGAACCAAAAAAAATTATCTAAACTTTCAACACAACACCCTTTTCTTCATAGCACAGGCTCATTCCACAAAGTACATTTTAGAAATTAGTATTAATCACTTTCACGTTTTACAACTTCATTCCATACCCAAGCCCAACTACAGAGAGAAATATGTAAGACAATTTCCATACAGACCACCAAATCAATTTATGAAAGTACACATTACATTTGATTTTCTTATGAATTTACTAGTGATCGAGGAGGCTGATCCCACTGGAGCCACTGTTCGACTTTTATCACCAACATACAATTTCTTCCCACAGATTTGATAAATCAAATGCATTACCTGGGCATATGTTAATTCTTCTTTCAATTACAAGGACTATGCCAGTGGAAATAGCCCCTCATCCCAAACATATTTCCAATCCATTACCCCAAATAGGTACACAATTGTGCCTTACTTCAATTCAGAGATACATGATGAAAAAAACCATTACATTCATGAACTGCAAATTTTGACAAATTTACAAGCCTCACACTAGAATGTATGAACAACCAGTGTAATTCTCCCCAGTACATCAATATCAATTGGTGGACTTCACACCAAGGTAAACACTCCACTATTATATGCATGGACATACATTGAAATATGAAGATTGTAAATATTTCCTATCAAATACTTTCCAGGAGAAGCCCACGTTTAAACCAAACACCAAATTCTCAAAGCTACACTCCAAACCAATCTTTCCTTACACCTTCAACATCAGCAGAAGAAACAAACACAACTGATAGCATCAGTCCACCTAATAGAAGATGAAGGCTAGGGGCGAGACAGGAAAACATGGTCTTTGATTGCAGGGCAACAATTAAAGAATTCCTCCTCTTGTACAACAAATGCTATGACCGAGTGAAGATCAAATTCAAAAGAGCACCATTTGGTTACTTCGAAGGATGTACGTATCCAGTGAAGGACATCAAACTATGTGCAGAGTTGATCAATGCATATGATAAGGGATTTCTTCCTATGTGGGTGAAGAGTTCCTTTCTCAGCATACCATGTTTCAATAATTACAGGACTCCCCCACAATGGTCATGAACTTGAACTAAGAGAGGTGAAAACTGGACTGAAGCATCCATTAAGGACAAATAATTCCCAGCAAGAGGAACACCAAATGTGGCAAAGGCAAGAAAGGCACTCTTAATCATCAAACCGTCAGTCCAAACCACTAGTTGAATGACCAAGTGAGATTATTGGTGTTGATACTGTGTGCAAGCTTCCTCCTTCCTCATGGAGCACATGCAATCTACCCAAAACTATTTGAATATGCAACTGAACTCAAAGATCTCGGTGGGTATGCATGGGAAAAGGCAGTTGACCATGTGTTACATGAGGGATTTGGCGAGATGGCAAAAAAAATGTACAACAATAGAGACGGCAAGGGATTAGGTTACTTGAAAGGATGTGCGCCACTGCTGATGGTAAGAGGATACATAATGACATCTACATTACACGCCTTCCCATTAAATAACACAATGGATCTATTTGCAAGTTTGGACACTTGAGGTTCTCAATATCCACCAACCAATCAACAACACTACATTCTCAATTCTTGCAAGATGGGATTACTCAAAGCCCGTGTCATAGTTCCTATGCGAAAAGGGATTAGATATTGATGATCTCTCTCCAATTTATTTCCGACGTGATGCATTCAAGATTTACAGTGAAGAATCACACTTAGCACCATAGAGGCAGAGCAGATAGGTCACTCCTACATTACAAAATAGAAGGAACCCCCAACCACATCCCTCACCACTTGAGGAACAAAACCAACGACATCAAAAGCGAAGGACGACTCCACCCTTACAATCATTGACACCCGCCCAACCAGCTTTGCCAGAAAAGGCAACCTTAGGAAACAATGATGTGATTGCAAAATTAAATGCACTCACTTCACTCATTCAAAAGAGAGATAAACATAACGAGAAATTGGTGAAGGAAATGCAGCACTTGATGAACAAGTTTGACAACCTTCATAACTCATACCAGGCATGTAGGAAGTAGATGGATCAGATGCATGAATAGGTATACACCACATTGAAAATTTCTCTACTTATAGAAATATTAAAAATAAAAATTTAACAGACAATATCATACAGCTACATAGCAGCGGACAGCGAACATATGACCAATTGGTTCTCCACTCAAACCCGGTTGAGTCTCACTTATCTTTCCAAGAATAGGAAAGTCACCCTACAATCTCAAAGAATATTTTATATCAAAATTTTATAAAACTACTGATGACCTTATCGGCATACACACATCCAAAGCAGTGGCACACTAGCTACACACAACGAACAACAGCTATAGAATTCACCATCACCAACATGCTCCATGCATGCAACATCTGTAGCTCAGGTATCTCAATTACTTACATACATACTTAAAAGGTATTAATCCCATTATTAAAAAATATTACACTTATTTCATAGAGGGCATCACCAACAACTGAGCAATACGTCATCCAATCACAACCTCTTTAGAAATACCCACAATAGGCAAGTTTGATGTCAAATTATTAAACACTTCGCAACATAGCTTTATCATTCATTACATTGCAATATGAACGTTCAATATGCAGCACACACACATTGACACAACAAGGAGGTATCCAACTTCAAAGCAAGCATGCTCACCACACTAACCGGAAACAATAGTTTCGCTAGGGAGCCCATCTTTGCCATAGGTATTCAATCAAATTCATATTGTAATTTACGATACATTAATCCTATAAAATTACACCATAATGATTTCTGGATAATAAGGTTAGGTTGGTAAAGTACAAACCTATTGATAATTAGAACTATTCCTTTTGAAGTAAACAAATTACGTGATTGTTCAAGGCGTAGATCACAATAAAAGAATGAATATATCATAGCATAGTGCAAAATACGTTGAAACAAATACAATTTTAACGAGAGGTGAGTCCTGGTCGAACTCAGGGAGGCAGAAAACAATTTTGATTTCAAAACTGATTTAGATCTACTAACTGAATACTAATTGATCATAATATATACAGAGTGAAGCAAGCAATTGATAGATCATGAGTTTGCAACTAGAATTAAATAACTAGATCATGTAATGCTGGAATTAAAATAACTATCTAAACTATCAGAATAAGGGCACCATGGGTGGTCTGTGGTGGCCTTTTGGAGAGGTTGGGGAGAGCAGCAGTGGTGCACTAAGGTGGCTTGGTGGGTGCTTCAGAGGGAGAGAGCCAGAGAAGAAGATTTGGAGAGTTGGAGAGGGTCTAGAGAGAGTTGTTCTTCAACTGGGGGCCCTAAGGCTCTTTTTATATCTTTATGGAGGGGCAAAGTGGGCATTTAAGCCCTCCAACTCGTGCAACAACCTCGGATTGATCAATCCGTCAGTCGGGAGATCAACGGATTAGATTGCGCTTCAAAAGGCCTTCCAAATGCCTCCAATGCTCGGATGTGTTTTGGTGTTGAGACGTGGTGCACCATCATCCCTCGGATCATCATTGTACAGTTGTCATCGCATCCCACCCGCATCGCCTTCAAATCTTTAATCGCAAGCTTTGAAATTGCGTGCTCAATCCTCAGTCATCTGACCTCACCCACACCACCTTTGAATTTCAAGCGCGTAAGCGTGCGTTTGGTTGCATGTCATCGTGCGTGTCTTCATTCGATGCTTGCAAGTGTGCCACGTGGTCGCGCCATTGCCGCTTAATGCTGATCTGACTCTTGAGATCATCCACATGCACTACAGCCTTGATTTTTTGTAGATTACGCTTCGAACGAGCGTCGCAGCCTTCTGCTTCAGCATGCTAACTAGCGCGCTAAGGGCGCAGTTGGTTGTGCTTTCTATTTTGCACACGGCTGCCCTCAACCATTGGATGGAGATCCAATGGCTGAGGATCTTCCTTCCTTGATGAGGCGCATTGGTGCGGTTGACATAGGCTTGTTGTGGCCGTTGGATGATGATCCAACGGCCCACAATGCATGGGAAGGTGCCTTCAGAGGTTGAGATGGTGTCATTGGGTGGTGTGATGGCACCACGTGGCACCATCGTCGCCGTCCATTTTCTCTTCTTTGTAGACAATGCCATAGGTCTCCAATTGAAATGATTTTTGCACCGTTGGACTACGATTGTTGATTCAGATCCATCCATGTAGTTGGATTTGGCATCTGATGTCCGAATTTCCACCTACTTGCCTCTTGGCCCTTTCTCTTCTGCAGACTCCATAGGATGCTACGGAAGTCTGATCGAGGCGATCTTGGAAGTATTGGACTCCCGTCGTCGTTCTGAGCAGATCCATATGATTGGATTGGTCATCCACATCCTTGAATTACCTGCAATTATTAATACCTCTCAATTAGAACATAATATGACCTTATTATTTATAAAACTAATAAATCAACTATGATGCAAGGTATGATGCGAATGTTTGCATAATGCCTAAGTTAAGTTAGTATCTAACTTAATTTAGGTATATTAAGACCTATGATTATTGCGTAATCAGTGATAATGCATGATTTATCATCTTAATGACAGTTAATTCATCTATCTCTCTCTTTCGTTCACTCCTCTTGGCATGTAAATTGCCTTTTGATAAACACGCGTGAATTCATGATAAAATGCTTATTTATGATAGTTCCTAGGCTTAGCATTGCATATCATGTTATAAATATCGCATAACATCCATTTCATGGCATTTAGGATAGTTGTATATTATGTACATTAATTCTTCCATTTTATATGACCAGGAGGTACTGCGACATCTTTATGGGCTTTAGATGAAGAATCCAACCGTACGGACTAATATGGAGCGACTATCGCAGTCCGTCAATGTGAAAATCACCTCGATCAAAGATCCATAGCACCCTCTACAAGAATAAGAAGATGGACGGTCCAGATGGCGTGACATGGTGCCATCCAGACCGCTCAACATGAACCACGGCGGCCCCAGCCTTACGCATGGAGAGATCTCAGCCGTTGGATCTCAATCCAACGATCGAGGGGTGCTCTACACCGTGCGACCACATCACCCTCCACATGACAATCCACGATTTTGGCACAACAGTGAAGCACCTGCTCCTCAAACGAGAGGCGCGGGTTCGATCCCCGCAACCTCCACAATTCGCCAATTGACGCACGGGCGTGCAAGCGCACATGCATGACAAGGGGCACGTGATGCACGGCAAACTGCGGGCATAAGCTTAGTTGGTGCGACCTTCAGCGACAGCCTGGCGGACCTTTAGTGATGCTTGCAGCTGTCACTAATTTCCTATAGGCGCGAGGACAACTGTGGGTGTGAGTGGTGGGGGCACGATCTTTACCAACAGCTGCAAGGAGTCATTAGTGATGCTTGCAACTGTCACTACAACTCTCTACACGAATTTCTTCTTCTTCCCTCCACTATATAAACACCCCTACAACCCCCATTCCTCTTCATCTCTACCTACTCTACTCCCACCTACTCCTAAGCTCTAGTAGCCGACCAAAGCTCCATTAAAGCTTACTCTCAAGCTCCAAAGGCCTCTTATTAGTGTAACATTCCTTTAACCCACCAAATATTCGTCCCTCATCCCATCACCTTCATAGGTTACCTTGGAGCCGTCCTCCCACCTCCATTCCGGTAGCAAATCACCTCCGCCTCCTCACCTCCATTCTAGATCTTCGGTGAAGCATTCCTCTACCCGACATCTTCTTACATCTCACCTCCGTCGTCCTGCTCCTCAACTCCTTTGTCCAAGCTTCCGCCAAGTGCCGTCATCTCGCCGAACAGTCGATTCGGGAGATTCCTTCTTACCTCTCTCTCTTTTATGCTTTCGTAGATTATTGTAATAGACATTTGTGCAATATATCATATTTGATTCCATCTATATTGTTTTCCATCTTGTTTGCGTCCTTTATAAAAACATAAAAAAAAAATAAAACACCAAAAAGAAACAAAACGAAGTGTGGTTTCAAACAAAGTAAACGTCGTCGCCCTGTGTTGGACCCGAGACTCCCTTGGTGTTTCGATAGAATTGTATTTGATAATGAGTTTCGCAACTATGACGACGGGTTCCTCCAAACCTCGATTTCTACCACACGAAACACGTTCATCATTTCGGCGCCATTGCCGGGGAGGCAACTGAATTTACTTTCTTATTTTCTGCGCTTCTTTGCATTTACATATTACTAACCCCGCTTATCTCTGATGTATTGTCTTGCAGGTACCCTAGCATGGAGATCCAAGTGCGGTAGATCGGAGTAAAATGCGGGTAGAGTACTTTGTAAGTGTCCCCCACATCCCTCCCCACTAGTTTCATTTCGCCACACTCATAACCAAGACCAAATCTACTTAGGTACTTGCATAAACCCTAGGATAGACTTTGGTTGATTTGTTTGCCACCTCCACTCATCCCACCCTCGCATTTTATAAAAAAAAAACAAAAAGATACTTTCTGTGGGATGAATCAATATACACACTTTATACACCCACATTTGAGGCTGACTTGATTTTCATCTACTCAATCGTGATTCCGACTTGTGGAATAGGTACACCAATTCAACACATAAAGGAGTAGAAATCATATTAGGTTAATCACCTTTCTGTATGCCTTAATTGGTGGTGCATTTGGGCTGATTGATTGAATTGTTTGGGCCGCACCACCTAATTTAAAAGAGATTCATTTTGTAACTGCCCCATGGGATTCAATACTTAGGTCAAGCCAGGCAGTCCATATTTTCTTCATTTATAAAGGAAAAACACTTGAACTTGTGCTTTCAAAACTTGGTTTGCCTCGGAAACCTTTGTTGAATATACCTAATATTTGAATCCTGATTAGCAAGATTCGAATCTTAAAACTCACTTCATTCTTAATAATCTTGCTTGAAAACTTCTTGGTTGTGCACATACACACATTCTCAAATAAATCATTAAGGGCACAACCCATTAAGGGCCCATCACATTCCAGAAGTACCAATATCCCAAGCCTAACTAAAATTGATTAGATGTTGGCCCTAAGGACTGGTTCACTCGTTGGGATCCATATTGAGATTGTTCATGATTAACCTGCTTATATTAGTTAATCGGATGTCTAGCTAGGGGAGTAGCGTCAAACGAGCGCGGCTAGGGGGTACACTAGGAACCAGAGGCGCAAGCCAAAGGAAGAACCTTCTCCCCAGTCCCTCCTTCTAACTAATTGGATTGCTTGGATATAAGTAGAGTAAATCGTTCATAATCTTAGGACGGATTCTAAGAGTTTATAGACCTTTAGGCTATCCAACCTATGGAAAGGCTTGTATTTTTGTGCTGTAGGGCTCCTTCTCTTTCTCGTCCTTTCGACTTCCTTCCAGTGTATGCTTAGGAGGTCATTGAACCCTAGATTGGAAGGACCTTTAGACCATTCTTGGAGGTAGAAGTTGAGCTATAGCTAAGCAGATCCCATGGCTGATCAACAACCACCTCCCCCGCCCCCAAACCAGCAGGAGCTGATTCAGAGGTAGTTGGAAGAATTGCAGCAGATGCAGCAATGGTTCCAACGAACGAATGGTCAGGGCGCTCGACCCTTGAAGGATTTTTATGATCCTTAAATTGTGAGGATCGTCCCAGCATTGTGATCCCCGCCGGTGATGTTGAGATCAAGGCCCAGGTTTTCAATCTAATTAAACACTTTCACGAGCTTGGCTTAGAGGACCCATTCTAACATTTGGAGGACCTGATCACTCTGGTTCAGACCACCAAATCGCGGAATGTGGATGAAGAACAGATGCTCATGAGGCCTTTTCCCCATTCACTCAGGGATAAGGCCGTACATTGGTATAGTACCATTGGAAGACCGATTGCTACCTAGACAGCTTTGCTATCAGCCTCCTGAAGAAATTCTTCCCAATTGGGCGAACCAATGCATTGCAACGAGTAATTACCACTTTTGCCCAAGTCAGGGGGAACTGTTTCATGGGGCCTGGGAAGATTCCAAGATTTGTTGCGGAAGTTTCCACACCACGAAGTTCCTAAATGGAAACTTGTGCAGATTTTTTATCACGGGTTGAATGATCAACTCCGTAATCATGTGGATGCTTCTTGCGGAGGCAATTTCCTCAACAAAGACACAGATAGCGCGTACAATTTGTTTGAGGAAATGAGTGAAAACTTTTTAAACCATGCCTCCATGGAGACCTTCAACCGATCCCAACAAACTAAATCAAATGCCAATGAGGTCCAAGATTCTCATACATTTGATATGGAATTGATCCGCAATAAATTAGATAAGATGGATTTGGTTGCTAAACGAATGAAAGAGTGGATGTCCGAAAACTCTAATTTTTCTAGATCCACTCAATCCTAGGGATCAGGATTCCATTCTTCACAAGCTCCTACAGAACGGGAGTTTGTGAACCAGTTGGAATCGACCCGACCTTCGGGCCAGCTCTTCTCGGAACCTTATGGGTTCCAAATTGGGGCCTTTGATCCCAATTTTTCTTATCCTTCTTTATCCTCATCTTATGAGGATGTTCATGCTATGCAGGAGAATGTTAGGTCCAACCCTTACTCGAATTCCTACAATTCTAGGTGGAAAAATCACCCTAACTTATCTTGGAAAGATCAGGGGCAGCAGACTCAATATCGACTCAACAACTATGTATCGCAAAAACCAATGGGTCAGGGTCATGTATATACTTAGTTGCCTCCAAATCAGGTCAATCAGTCCATATGGAATGCTCAACAACTCGCCAGGCAGGCTGATTTAAACCTGAAGATGGTAGAAATGCAAGGGTGAATGCTCCAGCTCATGCAACGAATGAAAACTTCGCTGGACACCTTGCAATCTGGACTTGGTGCAAACAACCGACAGCTTGGATCTCTACCATCACAACCTGTACCAAACCCAAGGAATGTACAAGACCGAGGCGTTGGGCCTCAAGGGTTTGGTAATAATGGGGAGTCGTATGCTCAAGCTCATGCTATCTATCAAGATACCCCACCCCTCCCAGAGCGAACCAAGTTCCTACCATAATCAACCAGGAGCCTCCTGTTTTGCATAACCCTCCCCAAGGCACTAACCAACAGCATTTTGCCATGGCAAACACCATCACCTTGAGGAGTGGTAGTAGACACAAGGGACCTACCCAACCCCATGTCAGCACCATTAGGCCCTGTAGTAAGAATTCCAGACTCCCAACTAAGAAAGTGATAAACAAAACATCAGAGTCTGATTTGGGAGTATGTTGTTGTTGTATGGGCAAATAGAAAAAGTCAGAGGAGAAATTGGAGGAAAGGATGTCCTTACTTCTGGCTTTCAAATTGACAATCATTTTACTCCTTGTGGCTATCGGATCAATCCTCTCTTATGCCATAGGTTTACTGAATTCATATAAAGCAAAGCATAGAGCGGAATCTGAAAACATTAAGAGAGTAGTCTTGTCTGATAACACAAGAACACTTATCTTAAACAAGCTACCTCCTAAGAAGCAGGACCTGGTAGCCCTGCTAATTTCCTGCACAATAGGAAACATCACTTCTGACCGGGCCCTTCTCGACTTCGGCGCTTCCATTAATGTGATCCCCACCTCACTACACATGGAATTGGGTCTAGGCTACCTGAAACACTATGACATAATGTTACGACCCGATTCCCGAATCCCTACAGGACACGAGAATCGGACTGACTCGACTGATCCCAAGACCCAGTCGTCCAACGAGAAAGTAACCAAAAGGCAGTAAAAGAAACCACATTCACCATGCAAGTAACTAACAGTAGCTATAAACATGTGAATTGGTTATTTTCCAGTCAGTTGATTCACTTCTCGGGACGACCTTGCTCTGATACCATCTTGTAACGACCCGATTCCCGAGTCCCTACGAGACACGAGAACCGGACCGACTCGACTAATCCCAAGACCCAGTCGTCCAACGAGGAAGTAACCAAAAGACAGTAAAATAAACCACATTCAGCATGAATATAACTAACAGTAAGAAAGTACAGCAGTAAGGAAAGAAACTACTACAGTAGGTACCACCACAACAGTAAAGCAACATTTATCATATAACAAAAACTGCAGGTAAAGAAGGTACAGTGGAAACAAAACTACTCACTAGAACAGAAACAAAAGAAGGTACAAAGCTGTGGTAACTCTACTGGACCCTACTCGGCCCAGCGTCCTCTGCAGCCGCCGACCCTGGCTGCTCAACACCTGGTCCTGAAAAAGGTAACGAGTGTAACACGTCAGCAAAACGCTGAGTAGAGTGGCAAACTAACTAAAGGCAACAGTAGAGTGTACAGTAGCTGTTATGTTCTATTACTTCCTTTATTTACATCTTTCAATTTCTCTCACTATTTCATTTACTTCTCAGATCCTTTACTTGATCTCGAATGTCCTCGTGGGACGATCTTGATTGCAGTCTTTTCCAAAAGTAGAAGTAGCACGTGGTGCTCTCCTGGCCGGGAGAGTCCCCCGTGGTGATCCTACCCTCAGTCAACCACCCCAAGGTCACTGACAGACGTAACGGTGACTACGGCACGCGCGATAAATGCACAGGTAGCTAGCCCGCACTGGCACGCGGTCAGTCGTTTCCATTAACGGGTGCGCCCAAAGCACAGCACGGAACCAGGGCAGAGCCCTCTCAGTAACAGGGGTCCAACCCCTCCACAGTAACCAAACCGGGGCCTTGCCCCTCCACAGTCCGCGCACCCTCGCCTGACTACCCTGGTTTGCCCTAGTGGGCCTAACAAGTCGGTGGAGGAGGCTAGCAGAACCCCGGGGCCCGTGGGGTAGCTAGTACTCTCCTAACACTACTAGCTCTCCTCGGTACTACGTACACGAGGGCCAACAAGTCGGTACAGAGCGGCCAAGCCTAACCCCGGGTCCCTGGGGCGGCTGGCCCCACTCTGCACTAAAACAGGTACAGGTACTTCCCTTGGTACTGCGTACCCAAGAGACAGTACAAACTACATCTCAGTTCCATTCCTTTTCTTTCCAGGAGTTCCACTCCTAATTCCCCGTAGGGTTCCAGCCCTTTATCTCAGAACATCATATGTTTCACTTTCCAGATTCACGTTCTCAATCTCCATGATCTCAAACATGTTTCTTTGTTCATAACAGGCAGCTGTTAATTAAATTCACAGGCAGCTTATATATTCCTTTCCATTTTTCCAAGACTGCAGTAATATACATTCCACTAGTTTTTCCATCCTAGGATTCATGCCATATCCTAGGATCTATCATACAATCTAGTTTTCCGGCCCTAGGATTCATGCAACACCTAGGAGCTATCATTCCATATATTTCTCATTCCTAGGATTCATGCAATGCCCTAGGTTCTAGTTATGGTTCCATACTTTAACAGATTTTATTAATACTTAAAACCACTCTACCAGGTACAACGGGAATAATGGGGGCGTGGTCGGGAATCCCGCGCGCCTCCGCGACTCTCAAGACTGCAACCGAACGAGGTCCTATCACAAGGATCAAACACAAGGAGTGTCTCAAAACAGTGTATAGCTACTGTAGGCGGGTAGAGGAATAAATTCTGAAACGAACGCAACTCGAATCGCGGAAAACGGAGCCCAAACGGGCCCTAAACGGGTCGAGAAAGACGATACTGTGCAAAATCAGACGTCTGGAACTCCTTCCAGACGTCTTAAACGGTGGATCAGAGAATTACCTGTTCGGCATGGTTCCCCGGACGTCCAGAAGTCTGTGGGGACGTCTCTCCTAGATCCCAGACGTCCGATGGTCACTACGGACGTCTGGAGGTCACTCCCGCCGTCTGGTACAACTTCCAGACGTCTGATTCGCAAAGGATGACGAATCAGAACACCTGCGCACAGCCAACCCCCCTCCCTCAGTACGGTCAGTCGACAAAAGAAGAAGAAAGCGGAAACTCACCTTTCAGACGTCTGTATGATCTCACAGACGTCGACCTTGCCGTCTGGATATCAATCCAGACGTCTGATTCTGGAAATTTTTCCAGAATCAGAACCTTGCTCGGCCTCCGCTCGCGACGCCGCCCGCGTCGCACCTCGCGCGTCCGCTGCTCTGCCCGCAGCAGGTCCCTCTCCGCGACGCTCTGCGCCCCCTGCGCCCTCCGCCGGCCGGCCAAGCCGCTCCCGGCGAGCTCGCCCTCACGGCAGAGCCCCGCCCTCGCACGCCGCAGCTCCTCCGCGCCTACTGCGGCTGCCGCTGCCGCTGCGCCCTCGCGTCCGCTCGCTCTCGCGCACAGGCAGGAGAGAAGGAGGAGGATGGTGGAGACGGGAGGGGAGGCGTGCCCCCCCCTTTTTAACGCCGCGCGGAGAGGAGAGAGAGGCGGTCGCAGTCGCCTGCCGCCGCAGAGAAGGAGGCAGGATCGCAGGTCTGCGCGCACAGGCGCGCAGACGAATATCCCGTGCGAGCATAACTGTTCGCCAGACGTCTGTAAACTATCCCGGACGTCTGGTCAGACGTCTGGATGTGATCCCAGACGTCTTTACAGACGTCTGGGCCACCTCCCAGACGTCTTAAAAGACGTCTGGGGCACGCGCTCGTTACAACGGGTGCGCCCAAAGCACAGCACGGAACCAGTATAGGGCAAAGCCCTCTCAGTAACAGGGGTCTAGCCCCTCCACTGTAACCAAACAGGGGACTTGCCCCTCCACAGTCTGCGCACCCTCGCCTGACTACCCTGGTTTGCCCAGTGGGCCTAACAAGTCGGTGTAGGATACTAGCTGAACCCCGGGTCCCGTGGGGTGGCTAGTTCTCTCCCTACACTAGCAGCTCTCCCCGGTACTGTGTACGCGAGGGCCAGAAAGTCGGTGCAAAGTGGCCAAACTCACCCCGATCTCGACCTGAGGGTAGCAAGCTCCCCTCTGCACTAAGAGGTAATATGTGCTCTCTTTGGTACCACGTACCCAAGAGACAACACACTTTCCCATTTACTTTTCCAGTTCCATTCCATTTATTTCTAGGAGCTCTACTCCTAATTCCCCGTAGGATTAGTGCTCATGTTTCCTCAGGCCATGCCATACTAGGTTTCATCATTTCAGTTTTATTCACATATAGCATGTGTTTCAACATTTAATCTTTCTTTTCCAATTTATATACAAGCAGCTCGAATTTAGTTTCCAAACAACAGGAATTACATGTAGCAGTTACTAGTAACAGTACTCTACATTTCACAGGCAGCTGTTATCCGATTACAGGCAATTATCATTATTCTATCTACTCATCCAAGACTGCAATTCAGGCATTCAAGACATTCGTTTCAGTGTTTCTATTCCTAGGATTCATGCCACATCCTAGGATCTATCATTCAATCTAGTTTTTCAAGTCCTAGGATTCATGCCATACCCTAGGATC
Organism: Thalassia testudinum; assembly: GCA_037157565.1. NCBI lineage: Eukaryota > Viridiplantae > Streptophyta > Magnoliopsida > Alismatales > Hydrocharitaceae > Thalassia > Thalassia testudinum. The sequence goes on from JAZHRO010000055.1 coordinate 15,703,874, forward strand.
TATCATTCAATTTAGTTTTTCTGGTCCTAGGATTCATGCCATACCCTAGGATCTATTATTTATTTCAGATATGCATTAATGTTTGTAATTAACTAAGGGAAGCCACTCTACCCGCAAAATCGGGAGTAATGAGGGCGTGATCGGCAGGTCCACGTGCCTCCGCGACCCCCAAGTCTACAACAGAACGAGGTCCTAACACAAGGATCAAACACAAGAAATCACTCAGAACATGATAACAAGCCTTCCAACAAGTAGAGGAGCTTATACGAAGAAGAATGGAATCTTAAACGTGGAAATCGAACCTCGAACGGATCCTAAATGGGTCAAAAATGACAACTCAGACTCAAATCAGACGTTTGGAACATCTTCCAGACGTCTTAAAAAGGGGTCCATGTCATACCTCACTCTGCGCTGCTCCTCAGACGTCCAGAGATCCTGCTGAACCATCTGGACCTAGTTCCAGACGTCCGACCACCTCTCTGGACATCTGGAGACGCTCTCCGCCGTTTGGTGACTCGCCCATACGTTTGAATCGCGTGGGAGGGTGTGTCCCGCGCCTTCTCGAAGTGAATCCTGCTCGCATATGCAAAAATCCCTTAGCAAGGCATGCGACAGAGCTTCAGCGGAACAGCCTGCATGGCCGTATCCGTAGAAGGAAATAAAAGAGGAAATACATACCTTTCAGTCGTTTGGAGCTCCCTCCAGACGTCGTCCACGTCGTTTGGATGTAGGTCCAGACGTCTGATTCTAGGAAAAAATCCCAAAATCAGAACCTCCTTCGTCTTCTTCCCACTGCTCACGACCGCGCTGTGCTCGTCCACCCGTTGCCTGACCTGCAGCAGCACCGGGGGAAACCTCCCCAGCATAATGCTCCTCCGTGCGCATGTCGGCCGACCTTGAACTGCTCTGGCGAGCTCTCTCTCTCACGGCTCGCGCGCTCTCTCCTCTTCCCTCTCGTTGCACCTCTCCTCTCCACCACTGCACCCGGCAGCAGCTGTTGCTCGCTCTCACTCTCGCTCTTACGCTGGAGGAAGGAGAAGACAGGTAGGGTGGTGAACGAGGGAGAGGGGAGAGGAGTATTTGTAGGCGTGGGGAAAGGCTTCTGTAGCTCGGCGAGGGCAGAGAAAGAGAAGAGGGCGGCGGGGTTTCAGTCTGCGCGTGGCATGCGCGTAGACTCGCAATCGTACGCACGCAAAAATTAATTTCCAAACGTCTGGGAAGGTGTCCAGACGTCTGATCAGACGTCTGGACCAACTCCCAGACGTCTTAAAGTGTTTTGATGCCTCGGGCCTTAACACATAACCTTGCAGTTAGCTGATAGATCCATTACAAAACCAAGGGGTATTTTGGAGGATGTTTTAGTCAAGGTTAATGATTTGCATTACCTTGCTGATTTCATGGTGCTGGACATGGGAACACCAAAACAACTCAACCACACCCCAATTATTTTGGAAAGACCTTTCTTGGCTACCGCCAAGGCAAGGATTGATTGTGAATCAGGAAATATAGAAATAGCCTCTGGGAATAAAACAAATCGATTTAATATTTTTGAGGTCTCAAAAAAGGATAAAATTAAGTGTGGTTTGATGAAGGAGCTTGGTAGAATAGAGGACTTAATGGCCATGCATACCTTAGACAACCTTTTAAGGGCCAACTCAACCCAAACTCAGGAAGAAAATCACATGGTTGCCAGTATAATTGAGAAAAACGAACATGCAACCAACTGTAGCAACACGGGATGAAAAAGATATTCATGAAATCAGAAATCTATTGGATAATTCACATGATCAAGCTATAACCCAACAATGTCATCATCCTGAATTTTTAGAGTTTGAGGTTCAACTTTTAGGTGGGAATCATGAGGATCAGAATGGTTGGATTAAGCACCCTAATTGTAAGGAGGAAATCGATCTTTGGGGAGAAACTCTTGAAACGTTAGAGTACCCACAAACCCCCGACACATCACAAAACCCTCATCATCCTTGTTCTCCCAACCATTGCACAATTTCTATATCCTCCCACACCTCCTCTGTAATGAATCAACAAAACTCCTATTGGAGACCATTTGGGCTTTCCCTGCACCACCAGCTTGCCACTTTCATTGATCATCTCTTTGGCAAGCCCATTTTTACTCTCCGGGACCCATATCTAGGGGCCCGAAAACTGTGTTATTACAGCCTCAATGTTAGTTATTTTTGATTGAGGACCTCACCTAGCTGAAGGCACTAAACTCAGCACGTGTAAAGATTGTTTCGAACTGACCAGAATCTCATGAAAATCAGGTGCTATTCTTCCACTCTACTCTTCTGCATGCTTTCATTTTTAACAATGAGGACATTGCATTAGTTAAACATGGGGGGGTGGATATTTCTTATGAATCTTTTTGTCAGCCGTAATAGTAATTTCTTATTTTTCATCTTAAAAAAAGAAGAATTAGGAGACAAGAACTTAAGCATTAGGAGTTGCAAACTTTAGGAATTGATACTTTGGGACCTGAATACTTAGACTCTTTAGGTCTTCGGACTTAATTAGCCCGGGTGTTCACTTGAATGTGGACTTAATCTCGAGTCCTTGCCAAGTAATTCTATTTTAAATTGGTCAATAAATTAGGGTGATAAATATACAACTTATCAACCTACCCTCTGATTTAAGGGAACTTTAAGTCTAAGCATCTACACACTATTCGCACTGACTCACTTTCCAGCGATTTTTACGGAAATTGTGTAGCTAATGAACTATCTAGGGTGGTATGGCTAGCAAGTTGTTGTGGGTAACAACCCATTAGCAAGTTATCCAGAGCCCAGCCACAAGACCATTTTCTTTGTACTACCTTTAGGTAAATCTTAGATCAAGGAAGCCACCTACTTAAAAAAAAAAAGAAAGAAAAAGGAGAAAATAAAAAAATAAACAAAACCACGCTTCACCGCACGAGTATGGCTGGCAAGTTGCCGTGGGTAACAGCCCATTGGCCGGTTGTCCAGAGCCCAGCTCATAAAAATACATAATAACTCCCAAAACACTTAGGGAAGAAGTGGGGAAGTAGAATAAACTGGGGAGATATACACTAGGTTCTCCCTTGTGTTGACCCCATAAATAAAAGTAGGGAGAAAGCTATCGATCGAAAAGATAAACCTCTAGGCAAGGTCACCTAGGGTCGAAGTTCATTTTAACTGTCGCCTAGTGAGTCTTTCACTCTTTTCACTAGATGCTTAGCACTTAGAGTTCTTTTCGAGTCTTAGGCGGGTCGGGTTGATGTAAAAAGTTATCCCGAAACTCTCAAATTCCAAAAGTACAAAAAAATTATAAAAGAAGAAAAACAACAAAATTGTGTATCTTCCCTTCTCAAATAAGGCGAGGGCTTGGGCGATCTGCATTTTGGTAGACACCTGTGTGATTTCCCTACTTGGAGGGGGTGAGATCAGTGTGACGTAAAAAATGCGTAATTGAAAAATAAACAATCTCACAAATAGTCAATCACACAAAGACACAAAGTATTTTTTAGGTGGAAACCCAAACCGGGTGAAAACCACCACCTAACCCTCTCGAGTTAGGATTTTCCGATCAACCTAGTTGATCAAATCCACTAACCGAATCACTTTAAAACGAGGGTGATTCAACCTCAGTACAACCACGCTACAAGTACGAGGGTAGCGTTCCTCAACCCCTTCTCTCCACGAGAAGGATTTTGTCCCACGAAGGAGACGGGAATTCGCAAAGCGAATACCCAACCAAAAGACAAAGATAAAATAAACAACAAACCTATAGAGCCAACAAAGTAATAAACCTAAGCTTCTATAGGAATTAGGAAACTCCCCTTTGCAAGGAGTGCGTCGATGATGACGCGGGTGCGTGAGCCACGCAAAGGCGCAATGTCGCTCTCGTAGACAACGGCGGGAGAGCGGGTGCGCGAAGGGAATGATGCTCTCAAGATGTAGAGCTTAAGCTTAGAGAGCAAGAGCTTCTTGGACACAAGAGAGTGGAAATACTTGATCTTAGTGTATTACAAAGTGTTTCTTGTGTTTCTCTTGTTGTTTTTTGGTGTAAAGGCTCCCCTCTATTTATAGAGGCCTTAGGAAGGCTTTGGAAGGCTTAGAAAAGCTTCCATAGCCGTTGGGTACAAAGCCCAAGTGAATCAGCCCGAAATCAGGAACAATCATTGTTCTGACAGGCTTATCAGACGTCTAATTCTAGCATCAGACGTCTGGAAGTTCACTTTAAGACGTCTGATTCAAAGGTCAGACGTCTGATTTTGGGCGGGTCTCTCCCTGACTTCGATCAGATCTAAACAGGATTTTTACGTAAGTCCATCAGACGACATACAGGACGTCTGGCACTATGTCTGGACGTCTGGAAACCTACTTTTACTGTGGGAATTGATTTCCAAACGTTGCAACGGCTAGAAAATATTTGAGAAGAGATTTTGGGTCAGCCGAGGCAAAACGGTCATTTATCAGACGTCTGGAAAGACCTAAGGACGTCTGATAAGGCTCTAACGGTCATAATCTTGAGTGTATGCCAAGGCAGCCAACGGTCCACTAATTGGACGTCTGGCAAAGTCATCAGACGTCTCCTAAGACGTCTGGTATAAGGGTCTGGACGTCTGATTTCATCAGACAGAACTAACTATGTCCAGCCTAACAGTTATCAGACGTCTGAAACAACAGTCAGACGTCTTAAAATACTTTATCAGACGTCTGATTTGGGAATTAGACGTCTGGAAGTGCTGTTTGAACCCTATATTGGTTTTCTAAGTATTCTACAGAAAACCTAAGTATCCTAGGGTTGTGCCGGTGTTCCTAGGACTACTGTTAGGGTTCTTTGAGGCTCTTTAACATGAAATATCTAAGGAAATAAAGAGCAACAAAAGAAACGAAAAAATACAACAAGTACAAAAGAAGGAAATCTATCCTATTCTTCATTTCCTTCCAACTTCAATCTTTCGCTCCACGCGAACCTCCTCTGTTTTCCGTCAAGCTCCTCCAATCCGTCCTGGATGCAAGCTCGAACTCCGTCTAAACACGTCCACATTTGCAATTGACCTGAAATCTAGGACTCAAATTGTAAATGTTAAATAACACGTGTTTTGTTATCATCAAAACAAATGATCGTGGTGCTCTAGCACCAACAACCTGGGCACTGTTAAGTTTTCGAAATTAGGTCTTGGGGTTGAGATTTTCTAAAGAAATCGACAAATTTTACCTAAGTAATTAAATCCTGATTCTACTTTCACACATAGCATTTAGGTTTGCTAGGGATTAGCAAAAAGTAAGCATGGGGGTATGATAAACACACATGAATTTATGATAAAATGCTTATTTATGATAGTTCCTAGGCTTAGCATTGCATAACATGTTATAAATACCGCATAACATCCATTGCATGGCATTTAGGATAGTTGTATATTATGTACATTAATTCTTCCATTTTATATGGCCAGGAGGTAGTGTGACATCTTTACGGGCTTCAGATGAAGAATCCAACCGTACGGATGAATCCGAAGCGACGATTGCAGTCCGTCAATGCGAAAATCACCTCGATCAGAGCTCCGTAGCACCCTCTACAAGAAGAAGAAGATGGATGGTCTAGATGGTGCCACGTGGTGCCATCCAGACCGCTCGACATGAACCACAACTGCCCCAGCCTCACGCATGGAGAGATCTCAACCGTTGGATCTCAATCCAATGGTCGAGGGGTGCTCTACGTGGCGCCATCTGGACTGCTCGACATGAACCATGGCCACCCCAGCCTCACGCATGGAGAGATCTCAACCGTTGGATCTCAATCCAATGGCCGAGGGGTGCTCTACACCACGCGACCACATCACCCTCGACACAACAATCCATGGTCTTGGCGCAACGGTGAAGCACCCACTCCTCAAACGAGAGGCACGGGTTTGATCCCTGTAACCTCCCCAATTCGCCAATTGACGCACGAGCGTGTGTGCGCACAAGGGCACAGTGCACAGTTGCGTGCGCACACAAGGGTGCAACGCACAACCGCAGCGCAGCGCTAGCGCGCGAGCGCACGCTCACGACAAGGGGCACGTAATGCGCGGGCCAGCTGCAGGCGTGTGCTTGGCTGGTGCGACCTTCAGCGACAGCCTAGTGGACCTTTAGTGACGCTTGCAACTGTCACTAATTTCCTGTTAGCACGAGGATAGCTGCGGGGGTGAGTGGTGGGGGCGCGATCTTCAGCGGCAACTGCAAGGGGTCTTGAGTGATGCTTGCAACTGTTACTACAGCCCTCTACACGAATTTCTTCTTCCCTCCACTATATAAACACCCCTACACCCCCCATTCCTCTTCATCTCTACCTACTCTACTCCCACCTACTCCTAAGCTCTAGTAGCCTACCAAAACTCCATTAAAGCTTACTCTCAAGCTCCAAAGGCCTCCTATTAGTGTAACATTCCTTTATCCCACCAAATATTCGTCCCTCATTTCATCACCTTCATACGTTGCATTGGAGCCATCCTCCCACCTCCATTTCGGTAGCAGATCAACTCTGCCTCCTTACCTCCATTCCAGAGCTCTAGTGAAGCATTCTGCTACCCGGCGTCCTACATCTCACCTCCGTCGTCCCACTCCTCAACTCCTTCGTCCAAGATTCCGTCAAGCGCCGTTGTCTCGCCAAACTACCGATTTGGGAGATTCCTTCTCACCTCTCTCTCTTTTTTGCTTTTGTAGATTATTGTAATGGACATTTGTGCAATATATCATATTTGATTCCATCTATATTGTGATCCATCTTGTTTGCATCCTTTATAAAAGCAAAAAAAAATAAAAATAAAACACCAAAAAGAAGCAAAACAAAGCGCGATTTTCAAACAAAGTAAACATCGCCTCCCTGTGTTTGATCCGGACTCCCTTGGAGTTTTGCTAAAATTATATTTGATAATGAGTTTTGCGACTACGACGACGAGTTTCTCCAAACCCCGATTTCTACCACGTGAAACATGTTCACCTTTGTGATAAACAACGAATGAATTCTTTGTACAATCTACACTCTTTCTTATCTATTTTGCTTGACTGTACAAAATACTACCGCAATTACACACATGGTCATGGTCATGAATGCAATCTTTCAAATGTGTTCAAATATGTGTGCATCGACTCTTGTATGAATTAATAAAATTCCCCTTAAAGTTGTAATGATTATTTTGTAATTAGCGATTAGGAAATTTATTTCAAACTAATAAGACCAAAGAAATTAAGAAGATGAAGTCGTTGTGATATAAAGGTTGCTACAAGAAACACTTCAAACTCATTCAATTCCATGTATTTCAATGTCTACACCCTCTCTATTCACTCGGCCAACAATTACTGCTCCTACCACAACAAGTAGTCGTAGAATGGACGAGTCAACATACACGGATTCCTTCTTTAGGGTAAAAAAAAATTTCAACAATAATCTACCAAACTCACGTACTACATCAGCAAACCTTTTCATAAAATTTCAGGAGGTTGATCATGTCATTGAAGAGGCAAAGAGATTCTCAGAAAGGGAAAAGAAAACCACCGTACAAATTACACCAACACATCATCTGTAAATTGTAAGTCTTATAGTTTAGGAAACACAAATATAGAACTTAGCTAAATATCACATTTTTCTTCAACCAGCCAAGCTTCGACCTTCATCTTAGCCAAGACATTATTCCCATTGGAAATCAAACCACAACAGATACACAAGAAGTCACCATTGTAAATACAATATCAAGGTTTAAAGTACCAAAAAATCTAAAGAACATAAAATAACCATCTTAATTTTTCCCTCACAGGAACATCAACAGGGAATACAAAGCAACGAAGAAGATTCGCTAGCTGATCAATTCAGCATCAACCTCTCATTGGTAAGATTCCATAAAATCACATCCTCCAAACAATATTATGTGTATGTCAATATTCATAAACATCTACAATTATCTTGCAATGGCATAGTGGTTATTTCAAAAAAAGTTATAGAAAAAGTTCTTTTCTTGTATAGCTTCTCTCAATCCTCATTAATGGTATCACAATTACTACTCCAAACTATATCAAAATATATACATGTGCATGTATGAGTGTTTTATATATATATTTATATAAATATATGTATGTGTGTGTGTGTGTATAACGGATATGTATGCAAAGAGCACAGTGCTCAGAAAACCCAAATGATGACATCATTTCAGCCATTTGAAATATACATCTTTCTGAAATAAATCTATTTCTGTGATTAAATTTCTACACGATTATATCCAATTACTTCATTGCATGCCTTTGCAATTCAGATGATGGTGTTTATTTTGTCATGACCGTTTGCATCATAATTTATACTACAGATGATGCTTTACATAGGGATTTCTTCCAACTCTAACTTCATTATCTTCCTACAATAATGAAAAAATTAAACATGAAATTTTCAGTGAAAATGGAACAACTAATTATATAGACATTGAGTAGTGCATGGAGTCCATTACACGTCCCTAAAAAATACAATTTCAGCATGCCAAGGAGTTAACGAATGTGTCAAATAACATATACACAGGACTTGTGGATTCCACCTAGGGATTCTGAAGACCAAAATACAGCAAAGATCATCGGAAAACTACGTGACACACCACAAAGTAGCACACACAACCAAACCCACAATGAGGTAAATAAATAGTATTTACTTTAGAGAAATACCTAACTATGTACTACTAACATAAGAAGAAGATGCTTAACTTCAAAATGCAAATTAGAGGACTATTCGATAATGAGAGATTCAACTTTGGCTCTTTGGAGAGCAATGTTGAGCACTAGGCTAGGAATAGGGTACTCACACATAAGATGAAGATAAATGCTGGAAATCAACACCAACAGGACCAAGAAGATAGGGACATCCTGAGTTGGCTCATTAACAATGCAGAGCAGTCTGACGACATTCTTTGGGACTAGCCGGGAATTAAGATCTGCAGAGAGTACCTCTGTGAGATGCTAAAAGTGGGAGGTTTCACAAGTAATGTGGTATGGAAAACTTGTTTCTTGTAAACATTTCACAGTTGTAGGAAATTACAAAATGTTGAAGCAACTACATTTCTTCTTACAGGTAATAGATGCACATCAGCTTATACTGCTGAACAAAGCAATTCAAGCTGGCAATCCCAATAGCCTCCACTTACTCTCAACAACAATAGCATTAGCAATACATCATAAGCAGGAGTCAATATATAACAAGGAGCACACATGGAGACTCCGAACTTATGATGCAGTCGCATGCCATTGCCCATAAAGAAACATTGGCACCTCCTTGTTGTGTACTAGGATACCGCATAGTCGGTACACTACAATAGCATATGCGAAACAGCACCTTCAGCACCAACCAACAAATTTGCAGAGGAAATGGTAATCACAGCAACTCTAGCTCATTTCAAATTGTAACATGCAAATCAAGGATATAGGAGTTGACTACACATCAATCTCTTCTGCAGGCGTTAAGGATACAGGAGCACCTCTACACTACGAGGAAATCAAGAGGAAGGAATTGGGAAATCATCCACGACACCGTTGAGGCACCACAACAAAAAGTAGGTACCAACACCTGTGGAGTGCATGTGATGCACTGGACTGAAGGGCTTATGGCAGGCCTAAACATAGCTGAATCCAAGGCAGATGAAAAGATCCATGCATTCTGTTCAAGTTATGTAGCACTTAGGCATGCACTCATAGAGAAGATCTAGACAGCAATCCGCATTGCACAAAGCAGTTTGAAAGTTTTGCTTTTTTTTGTTAAGTTGGCATGTAATATCCAGCCACTATACTATTTGGATGAAACAAACTACACATTTTGGGTGAGAAACTTTCTATTGCTTATGTATGGTTTAATGATGAAACACTGTAGTAAAATTTTGATTGATTTCTACCAAAATCATATTGCTATTAGCAGGTACTCTGTAATTTCCTATGTGTGCACAAGTGAATCAAAAATGATTTCAACTACTTACATATGTTGTAAGTGATAAATCCTTTTCATAAGAAAGTTGAAAGGTTTAATTTAGGGTATATCGGAATCATATTCCTACTCGCACTTGAGGTGTGGTTTCGTATGTGAAATGGAAATGAATTGAAACATACATATGCTCTGACAGATGAGGAATTGCGTAAAGGAAATTTGCAAAAGTGAATCGTAAATGATTTTGATTTGTTATGTATGTTGTAAGTGATAAACCCATCTTGTAACAAAGTTGAAAGGTTTACTTCAATGTATGTTGCAATTGGATTCCTATTTGCAAATTATGTGTGATTTCATATGGGACATGGAAATGAAAGAAAACTTATTTCTACAACTTACATATGCTCTGGGTATTGAAGATTTCAATAAGGAAAATTTGAAGATTTACGTAAAGATCAAATAGGCATAACTTATGGACGAGTATCACAATCGTACGTGTTATGAGTACTCCTATCTGCCACGGAAGTGAATCCCACTTGTGGATAAGAATTGAGGCTAGGTAGCATAACGTTGATTTCGCAGCGAAGGGCACACTGCAAAATCATTGTTCGATGTTCACAACATTACAACGTATGATTTCATTGTTCGTTGTTCGATTAAGGGACCCATTTAATCGTATCCCAACCTCATAGATTCATACCTAACTAATTAGAAATCCGAATATAACAGGCACTCACCACTATGCTATGAAACCAATATCTCAATGTACATTGAACAAACCGAAAATAAGAAAAAAAACCTCAATGTAACTAACTACAAACATCATTTCCATTTAAAAGCTATTGTTAAGCGAGAGTTGTCGTTTAAAGTATGCATCACGTCGTAGTATAGGATGAAAATCGCTCCAACATTTAAAATTTATAAAGTGCTCGAAAACACAAGTGAGTCTGATGTCGTTCGTAGGGGGCAAATGTGGAATTCATAACACTAATCGCAATTTAGAAATAATGAGCACAATCAATTAACCACAAGAAAGATATTCAATGAATCTACTCAAAATGATAGTCAATTATAGCAATTGTATCTCAATAGTTGATAGGATATAAAGAATATAAAGAACTATAAAAATGGTGATTTAGATCACCAATTAAATCCTCAAATTAAGCATATATCCAACAGCTCAAATTTTTGCTACAGTGGTTAGAACCACTTATGCCAATATCCACGTTAGCACAGAGATCAAATATGTCCATAATATCTCAACCAATGCCACAATCAGACGTTGGGAGAGATCATCAGATGCCTTAAGTATCACCAATCTTTAGAATAGGCACAAGGGTGCCAAGCATAGAGCAGACCTCAGAGATGCCAAGTTTTAAGCATATCAACATGCATCTCGAGTCATAGAGCACGAATCCCAATGCAAAACCTACCCCCTACCCTCCTCAAAAATTCCCCTCTAATTAGATCTATTCGAGTAATCAGGTCGAGTACAAGGTCCAGACCTGTGAGAAATGGATCGCAGGTGAGGAGTGAGAGGCATGTGAGGGAGGGATCTCACCCCTCCACGTGTCGAGGCAAACAACTGATGGCAGAGAATCAATTTAAGTGTTGCGTCTACTCTGAAGACCCACGATGTGGGACTAAGATAGGGTCTCTTCTTCATTTTCCGCTGCTAAGCTTCGAGCTTCAAATTGAAGCTGGTGCTATGTGCTATTCTTCAATTAGGGCTACAGCTAAGTTCATGGGAATAGTCTGCACGCGAAGAGCGAGGTAGCACGGTGATTGATGGCCGGACGATGGCTGGTGTCAACAGAGATGATGACCAATGATGACGGAAACGACAAACACCTAAAAATCAAAATACAGGCTCTAGGCCCCAATTAAGATGTTAAGAAGCATCGCCATGTGTTGGCAAAGGTGATGGTGGTGGTGATTTGATGATTGGAGGTTTGTGGAGGTTGGGCGAAGTCAGGGAAGACGATGGAGGCATGGGTTGTCCGGTGAGTTTTTTGAGTGTGTGGAAGGCAAAATAGGTAGAGGGCTTCTGAAGGCGGAGGTAAGGCGAAGCTAGTGGAGGTGATTGCATGTGGTTTGGTGGGGTGTAGTGGCGTGGCGAGCTCATCGGAGCTATGCCAGAGGTGGAGAAGACGGAGGGGAAAGGAGGTGATCGTTGGTCGATTTGAGAAGATAAAGGGATAGGGAGATGCCAAAGAGAGAGAGAAAGAATAGGCCTATCTAATGGACGAAAGGGAGGGAGTTGGCTTTGGTGAGGTGAACACTCCAATGTACGTGATTGGCCATCATTGGAGAAGGTGAACACTCCGGTGGGAGAACGATGAGAAAGAAGGGGTCGAGGCAGCCTTGGCTTTGGCCCACCAGGCATAGAAGAAGTCGGGGAAGATGTTCCCTCTGCCTATTGTACGTGGCAAAGGGAGACGAAGGGGGATCAAGGAGCTCGTTGGAGTTGCGGTCGGAGGTGGTCGAGGGAGAGAAGGAAGAAGCTTTATGGCCTAGAACCGAGCTAATTTGGACCGTGGGAATTCGAGCACTATTTATAGGGCTTGAGATCGAGCTCTACGTAGGAAATTAGGTGCACTTGAGTCAGTTTTGTGAAAAAGGAATTCCTACGCTTTTCTCAGATTTCGCTGGGACTTTTCATATGAGATTCACGTCCCAAATCATATTCATCTGATTTCCTGTCGTGTGAACATTAATCCCACCAAATTTGGTGGGATTTAGTGTTGATTTGTGGGTATTTCAAGTCCGTCAAAGGAGGTGTTTAGGTCAGTTGACCTAACAATGGCGGAAGGGGGCATATTGCGAAGAAGATGACAAAGTTGGGAGCCCATTTGCAAGGAATTTTGAAAGCTAGGGGCTTGGATGTGAAGAATAGAGGTTTTAGGGATTAAAATGCAAACTAGGTCAATATGGACTCTGATTGGGCCTAAATTTTGGCCTTTACCTAATTTGGACCCAAGGAATCTAATGGTGAAGTTAGATTTAAGTTTTGACCACATGAATGGCCAATTTGCATAGAAGCTCAAATCAGGGCAAAATCCCATTTGAAACTCTGTCCAAGGTCAAAATGGGTTCAGATGATCAAATCAAGGGTATCAAACCTTTTAAAATATTTTTATATGAATTTTAGGAGATTTAGATGAATTTTATCCTGACCAAAACCTCTTCAATTTAAGTGGATTTGAAATTAGGATTTTGGTATGTTGTTTTGGTTCTCGGAATGAGTGAAACCCCATTTTTATCTATGTTGACCCACTTCTTAGTATTTAATGCTCATTTGACCTTTAATTAACCCTTGGGTGACCCTTGGTTACTCTGCACTCATGATGTGATGTTAAAACTGTAGATTTAACCTTATTTTACTGTTCTCTCCTTAAAATAGATTTGAGTGGAATTATGATCCTCAGGCAATTATTTGGGAGCATTTATCTCTTGATTATAATTAATTCAAGCTAGTTATAGCTAATGATGGTGTTACCATAAAAAACAGAACTAAATTGAAATACAAAGTATCAACGAAACGTGAAAGACATACACAGATGCAAATGTACCCACTAGATAATACTAATATGCAAGCAGCATACATCTTCAGTGAATGATCACATATAAAAATTGCATACATAGACATGGGCACACTTTCCCTCCAAGTATGAACATCATTCATTTTACTCATGACCAACTAATATAACAACAAAGGCTCAAACATGAAAAATTAACATGCAACAATAATCAAAAGTTCAAGTAAGCATGGTTCAACACATCCTTCCCACATCCATACAATGGAGTTGCTAATTTAGTTCTTGATGACGATGAACCCCCAAACAGCGTTTGAACCAAAAGCATGGCAGCGAACTATCCGATAGTAGGATCAGCATGGGCACTGAAGGGTAGCTGATAAGCAAAAAAAACTTGTTAAACATAAAAGGACGATCAACAATTACAAGAAACGACAATTAATACCTTCCTGCCCCTGTGCTTCCTCTGTAGGGATATCTCTCGGCCTGATTTCTACCTCTTTTCAGGGGGCAACCTCCCTCCTCACACGTCTTGGAGGTTGTATTCCTACAACTTTCTCAATGCCCTTATGCTGTGAGTAGTTCTATCCATTTACAACGGAATATAAAATGACACGTAACATGAAAATAATATTAAAAAACATAAAGTAAACGCTTGAAGAAATACATACATCGCAGCCACTAGAAGTCATAAGTTCCATGTAATCTTTCTCCAATACACTGACACATTCATTGTATTTTTCCATGGACACAGATCCATACTCTGCAAATCTAAAAATCCGAGTGCATATGTCCTTATAACAATCACCAACATCCTCCAAAGGTAATGCGGAACGAGTACCTTCAGTTGTCACTGCTAGCAACTTAAAATTCTTCTTCCATCTCTGAAGTACATATCTCTCTAGAATCTCATCAAGACCATGATCCAATAGCACACGAAGAACATGACGACATGGCAACTCATTTGTCTCAAAGAACTTACAGGTTACATAAACAGGTTAATCGATCAAAGTATACCTCCTAGGTTACATAAACAGGACTAGTATATTCATACACAACAACATCAACACAACCATTGCCAACATTGCAACTACTACCTCCAACACTACAATACTTCAATCCTTCAATCTCATCTTGAAACAATTTAAAAACCCGCAAGGTGTAAATTGCACGTATCTATTGCTCCATCTGAAGTGACAACCTCAAAGGAATGACCTTTTGAATTGATTGGAACTTTGCTTTCTCCTGCTTTGCCAACATAGCAAGTTCATACTGTTGGACAAACTACTTCAAGGTTGTCTTGGAATTGACATAGCCGTCAAGGAATGCATTAATACTCTCACTCCTTTGTGTCATTGTCATGTCTGCCCAAAACATGTCATCAAAGAAGGCAGGCACCCACATATGCCATATCTCATTCATATGCGACATCCAACTATTCTTCTCAAGGCACCTCCTCTTAACCAAATCAATCCATCGTTCCTCAAACTTGACAATTGTTCATGATTTATGAACAATGCACTTCAACTCATCACGAGTACTTGTATCACTACCAAATTGTTAAGGCAGCTTCATCATTATATGCCAGAGGCATAAGTGATGTTGACACGTAGGGAACACAGTTGCAACAGCCCTGACAATTGCTTGGGCTTGGTTGATGATAATAACATGTGGCGAGACTCCATTCATACAAGTCAACCATGTATTAAAGAGCCAAATAAAGTTCTCCGTTGTCTCCTCACATAATAGGGCACACCCAAACAATACAAACTGACCATGGTTATTTACACCAACAAAAGTCACAAATGGCATCTCATATTTGTTCATTAGGTAGGTTGTGTCAAAAAAGACAACCTTGCCAAAGAACTTGTAAGCCACCCTACAAGTGTTATCGACCCAAAATATGTTCCTTATATACCCTTCATCATCAATATCTAGCATATAGAAGAAGTTGGAGTTCAAACCTTACATTCGACAAAAGTACTTCTGCAAAGCCTCAGCATCACCTTCACCCAGCCAGAGTTTACGTAACTTCCTCAACTCATTTCAAGCATCCTCATGCGTAAAGGGCACCTTATCAAAGCCACCATGCTCAGAGACAAATGACAACATAGTCCTTGACAAACCAATTCCACAATGATCATTCAAGTTGATCCTCCATTTCTTCATAGAACTGATATCCTTTCTCGTATGCAAAAAATGAATCAATGATGAATCTAGAAGATCGTGATTGTGAGATAGATCCAAACCATTGAAAATATAAGAACTACTACCATACAACTTCACCATCATTTTACAAGCACAATTCGTCTTGCTTGTTACTCTTTTCGAGTAGAACATATCCTGTGGCTTCATCAACGCACTACCAGAACGAGAACAAGGCAAGCTCGCATGCACTAATAACAACTTATCAAAAGCATCATACTTCAACCACTTTACACAATTCAAACCCAGAATTGTGGGCATATTTCTAGCAATGTGAATACAGATCCTCAAAAGATGGGAACTCCATGCCAATGGGAATTAAACATTCTACATTTTGTGAGGCATTTGTATTTGCAGCATCTCCATACAAATCTCCTGAAAGCCAATAATTCAAAAAATAGATTGCCACCTAACAGAAATACTTCTATACTGCATTTGCAAAGCATAACATTACAGTTAATGGTCACAACACCTTCTCCTACAACACACTTCATAGGATTGATCAGAGGACAAGCACTTCCCTCAAAACTGAAACCATTAGCAAGAGCAACCTTACTCGCCTGTAACGAACCTTCACCAACGGCAAAGGAGATACCATAGCAACAATCGACAGCACATCCTTGAAACTTCACATGATCAGAACATTCAAATGTCACAGAAGCGGGACAGACTATTATCGGTAGGAAAAGAAGCACATTCAATACTAGTATGTTTAGGAGAAGTGTCCGACTCAAGAAGTGCAAGGAACTCGTCAGCATTCACATCCTCAAATGCTAAGCAGTAAAAAAAATCACTTCATACACCGGGTACAAAAAAGAAAATAAGTGGAAGGGTAAAATATTAAAGGGAAACAAAATCCATTTGAAATGAATGACATACATTATCATGGTTAGTGAAATCAAGAATAGAAGGATCCTCAGTAGGGGGTGCATTAAGATCAACATTCGCACAGGTGAACAGGAAAGCAAAGAAACATGAACCTAAATGATCCATTCGCGAGTAAAGTCTACTTCTTCGAGGGAGTTTCTAAATGAGGTGTGTGCAATGATAAAACTACCTAATGAGGGCATTCCAGCACGACCAGCAACAAACAGGTGAACAGAGCAGTATAAGTCTACAGCACCTACATTGACGACAGTAGTCATCGGAAGGACTTACGTACACGGCACTACGCGTCGGCAGCACCTACGTACATGGCAGTAGTCGTCGGCAGCAGCAACATACACAGCACCAACACCAAAGCACAATAGACAAAACCATGAGAAAGTGAAAACAAAGCCCTGCCAAAATGCCAAAAACCTACCTAAGGCACACCAATTGTTGGTCATGTGACGACCATACCTTCCCACATGATGCCTCAATAAATGAGAAACAACCTCAAGACGAAAACACCGTCGATTTTGGCATAACCTAAGACATGTGTTACCATTTTTTCTATATCTTTTTCTCAGATTTGAAGTTCTGTGTTTCCAAGATCTCAAAGATAAGATGATTGTCATGATCGAAGTCATTGTTATTTTCATCGAGGGTCCTTCAAGTACCCTATTCACCTTCAAGGAGCCCAGATGATGGCTGTATGTCTAGTCTTCTCTTGAAATGAGATCCTAACCAGCCTTCCTTATTTTATAAAACAAATTTATATCTAAATGTAAATAGGTACCTGTGTTATGCATATTTGTTCTGATTAGAGTGTGTGGATAAGTAGGAATGCAAAATGAGCACAACATTTGAAGTTCCAAAAGCAGGTTGTTAACTTGCTATATATTCAGAAAATTTGCAACTTTCTACCAAGTGGCTCTAGTATCCATGAAATCTCTATCCATTGGGTGTGCCTGATAACCTACAGTTCTTCAATTGTACTAGCAACAAGCTTAGGAGTAATTTGTAATAGAAAAATGTTGTAACAAAATGCCTGTCAACAACCAAACTCTTGCCCTCCCTCACACCAAAATCTGGGGAAATGGGTAGGGAATGAGATTGGTGCAGTCTTTTGGCAGATAATGGAGGAATTGATGTTGGGGTTGAAATATTTTATTTTGATTGTGGTTTTGGGAGGTGGATAAATTGGTACTCTTTATAAAAAATGGGGTCCCTAGAATATGAAAAATACACTTGGTGGCGGTCCTCCCTCTTTTCCAAGTTCCTCTTTGTCGAGAATGGACACAACGTGGAGCGTGGAGGCTCTTCTTAGGCGTGAAAAAATAGTCTATGTATAGACTATCCACGCGTGTGTGGTTCGGAGGCGTGGAGGCACTTCATTGGCTGGCTAGTGGCTGGCAGTGGACCTGGTGGTCAACGGTCGACCAAGGTGGCCAACGGTTGAGAGAAGAATGAGAAAGAGGAGAGGAGCCTTGAATAGTTGGAAATATTTTGTATTACTCAAAATAAAATACAAGGGAAGTCTCTCTTTATATAGAGAGAACATATCCCAATATTTGGAAACAAGAGATCTTATCCCTAATAAGAAAATATCTTATCTCTTAAGGAAAGATCTTATCTCTAAGAAAAACAAATCCCAACATATTTTCCGAAAATCACATTTTCTCAAAATAACCAAACTTGCATCTTAAGCAAAATCACCAAAATTGGTCCTTGGACCATGACCGCCGACCCCCTGTGAGCCCTTTATTGCATGCCACATGGCACTTGCCACGTAGCCCATCTTTATTCCCAACACCCCCCTTAAGTAAAGGTCAAGAGGGCGATAGCTTACTAAACTTGATATTGCTACATTGTTCTTCTCTTGAAGAGTTGAGGATGAGAGAATCAAATAATTACTTAATCGATTGGGGGGGGGGGGGGGGGGGGGGGGGCGCGGATAGCCCCGAAGAGGGAAGAAGGGGAGAGGATAGGCGATCGAAGGGCGACGGGCAACAGGAGAGGTGTTTAGAGGGGAAGGACTGACGGGCATGCGCGAGCATGGTTCGAGTGGCGTGGGCGTAATCGGAGATTGGAGCATCGCCGTGGTACAACCTGAAGAGATGTCATATGTTACCACTACTGGGAATGCCATCATATGGTGACCTCGTATAGAAACCCTATCGTTTGTCTCACTTGCGGTGGACTTGGCCATCGGCGCTCGACGTGTCACAGATGAGGAGGGGAGACTATGCATGATAGGGGATGTTGAGATGAGGCTGGGCGGACACCTTGAGCCTTAACTAGCTGCCACCGCTGCCCCACCCACCAAGCCTTGATGTCGATATTCCTCTCTCTTTTGAGATTCTTGCTATGGAGACAATGATGCACGAAGCCTTGATCGAGGAGATCATGGCTAGATCGGTTGATCTTAAGGTGCTTTAACATTTGGTGAGATCTCTATCTCTCTCTTCTTGCTCGTGGAAGACTATGGTGTTGAACCCATCGAGGTTCTTGTTGTTTGGCCTGTCTAATCATGACGTTGAGAGGCTTAAGTTTTGAACGTCGATGTTGGTGGACCTCTTGGTAGTGTGGAGGATGGTGTCCCCCTTTGATGGTGCAAGCTCAGAATGCCCACCATAGATGGTGTTCCAATGCAAGGGTGTGGTTGAGATAAGAGGCCTCCCGGTTCATCTTCGCTCCACGGCAGTGGTACAACAGATTGTGGCGGGTTTCTCCTCCTTCAAAGAAGGTACTATGGCGGTTGGGCTACATGAAGGGGATGGCAGATGGGTCATTGTTGAAGTTTGTTTGAGGCACGATGGACCTTACCCAGAGAAGGTCATTCTCAAATGCAGAGGTTGTTCTTGGCTACTCCGTGTATCTGTTCTCTTAGCAGAATCGGAGGTAGATGCTATGCCAGAGAAAATGGCAGATGAACTGGTCAAAGATAACAACCAGTGGGTGGTGGTACGTCACGAGAAGGGGAGAGTGAGGAAGGTGCAATTGAGGGTGCAATTTGTTGGGAGCTCGGAGGAGGGCGTCCCCATAGAGATGGGCCGAGATCCATTGCTTGATCTAGGTGAAACCTCCAATTCGGGTAAAGGAGCCTCATCTGCTATGGGGAAAAGTCCAATCATGGTGAAGGACAGTGTGCTAGAGGGTCAAGAGGACGAAGGAGCAAAGTCCAACAACTCCTCCTTTCCGATGGGAGAGGAGGTAGGGGTGGCGCCCAGCGGGGGAGCCCAATCAGAATGCAGGTCTCCATTTCAGTGGGAGAGGGGGCATAATTTACGGAGCAAGGGCTATACTCAACCTGTGAAGATCGACTAGGGACATGTGGATAAGTTATTGAAGGTGGAACGTACAACTTCTATGAAGCAACGGAAGGGGGTCTAGTTGTCATTATCGTGAGGATCCTTCCTTGGGGCACGCGTAGGCTACGCGATGAGGTGAGGCATGGGATTCTTGCTCGCTATTTGCGAAAGTGGAGGGTTGATTGTGCATTGTTACAAGAAACACACATTGATGCAGAGCGAGTTGATATGTGGAGATCGGTGGTCACTGATGGGAGATCAGATGTTCATTACATGCATGCCACTGGTAGGGCTGGGGACTTCTACGTTTGGTGGAACAAAAGCCAACTAGATCTTCAGGGTGTCAAGTTGAACACGTATGTCATCACAACCAGGTTCCTAAGAGTGTTAGATGGCGATTGTTTTTCGGTCTCTTGTGTCTATGGGCTGTGTGCGGTGGCTGAGAGGCAGAGGTTATGGGAGGACATCCATGAGGTGTCTCGTTTTGTGGGAGACAACGCCTGGCTGATAGGAGGGGACTTCAACGTTAATTTGTCGACAAAGGATAGGCCAGATGGTAGAGTTGCTTCCTCCACACTGAGGTTCCAGAATGTGGTCATAGAGTTAGAGCCGGTTGATCTTCCCACATCTGGTGCTGCCTTTACATGGAGAAATGGCAACAGCTCGATGTCCCGTATTGACCACTTTTTGGCTAACGTGGAATGCCTTAGCTCATTCCAATTGGTTGTGGTGACAGCACTTGGCCTCCCTTTCTCATATCAAACCCCACTCATGTAGGACAACAGGGAAGGCTCTGTGCGGAGTTCCTACTTCAAATTTCAGCGCTCCTAGTTGAATGAACCAGGCTTCCATGACATGGTCACCTCGTGGTGGGTGGTCAATGGAGGAGAGGGCTCGACCACATAGAGGCTGGCGTGGAAGTTACATGACCTGTGACATATGTTGGTGGAGTACTGGAGAACCTTAGTGCGTGATAAGGCCTTCAGGCGGGAGGAAGCTATAGAAGGGGTCAAATGCTTAGACGAGAAGGAGGAAATCAATCCCCTTTCAGAGGAGGATAGGAGGCAACGAGCTAATCTGCAGGCTCTCATTGCTAAGGAAGGCCTACAGCGGGAATTGATTAGAGTGAGAAATCACATCAACTATGGCTCGAAGAAGGAGATGCGAATATGAAAATTTTCCATGTAGTGGCCAGTGTAAGCCATAGGTTCAATCTCATCTCGTCCCTAAGGGTGGGAGATAGGGAGTTGACAACACCACAGGAGATCAACAAGGAAATTAATGACCACTTTTACAACTTCATGAGGGTTGGTTAGCTTGGAACATGGAGAATCTCATCCTCTACCATGTCTTGCCTAGATAATGCGGCGTCTTCCCTCATCCGACTTATCTTGGAGGCTGAAGTTGTGGAAGCCCTAAAAGGGCTAAACGCAAAGGGCTCCCCTAGACTAGATGGCTTCCAAGTGTTCTTCTACAGGTGTTGTGTTACTTCTGTCGAGTTTTAGGAGATGCACGTTGTAGTACGATCAACAAAATGTTACAGCATTTAAAATTTGTAAAGTTCTTGAAAACAAAAATTGAGTCTGAGGTCGTTTGCAGGGAGTAAATATGAAATTTACAAACTAATCACAATTTAAATCAAGGAGCACAATAAGATATTCAAGGAATGATAGAAATTTACTCAAAATGATATTCAATTATAGCAATTGTATCTCAAAAACTATGGGGATAAAAAGAATATTACAAATCCAAAAAAATGGTGATTTAGATCACCAATTATATCCACCAATCAAGCACATATCCCAAGGAAATCAGCCAATCATTATCTCAACAGTAGTCTTGAACCACTAATCCATGTCAGATAAGAGCCAAGTATCTCCACACAATAACTCAAATATAGCTACAGTACCCAAATCTGACGTCGAATTTAACCCCCAGACGCCTTTAGTGTCCACACCTCAGAATAGGCATAAGGGTTCCAAGCACAGAGCAGACCTCAAAGATGCTAACTATAGAACAAATTGGCACGCATCCTGAGGAGTATAGTGCAAAACCTACCCCTACCCTCCTCATATTTTCTCCTCTTCCCTTTCTCAGAACCAAGTTTAAGCCTAGGCAGGTAATCAGGTATACGGGTCAGGAGTCTAAGCTCATCGAGTGTGAGGGTGAGTGAGGAGTGATAGAGGGAGAGAGTGAGATGAGGGACCTCACCCCTCGTGTGGAGGCAGGGAACCTTTGGCACGAAAATAATTTAAGTGATGCGTTTGGGTTTGAAACTCTCGATGTGGCACTTTATCTGGGGCTCCCTTGCATATGCAGCAGTGTGAAGTTGCCGTGTCCAATTGAAGTCCTGATGTTGCTCTTCTCTTTGATTGACGCTACAACTGGGTATGTAGAGTGAATTCGCAGTTGTTGAAGGTTGTGGTGAGACTAAAGATCGTCGGATGGCAGTAGATGATGGCGTTGAACAGCGAAGCTCCGACGAGACCTGTAAATGAAGAAGATCAGCCAAAAGCCCCAATTAAATAGCTCTACGACCTCGTCGTGAAGCGAGGAAGGTGATAGCGGCTGTGACGAGGTGATTTGTGAGGTGGAGGAGGTCAAGCGAATGTGACGTTGCAGGCAGAGTGTGGATTTGTGGGGTGAAGTGTATGAGTGATCGAAAACCCAAATTAGTAGAGGGCTTTTACTCTAGGAGGCGCGAGGGAGGTAATGGTGGTGATGGAGAAGGGATTCATGTGTAGTGACGACGCGGACTCGTCGGAGTCCTTGCCGGAGGTAGAGAAGACGGAGGGGAAGGCAGTGGTTTGGCGGCTGAATTGAGGAGCTAAGGGGTGAAATCTACCCTAAAGAAGGAGAGGAGGAAGAGGAACTACTTTATTGGTCGAAAGATGGAGAGAACCACGGTGGCTTGCCTTGCCAGTCGCGGGGAAGGTGAAACCTCCAGTGAGGAGAACAGTGGCGATAGAGGAGGTTGGAGCCCCTGCAATGGCAAGCAAGGAGAGGATGAATGTGGTGAAGGTACTGGGCCACATAATTCGGATTTTACACAGTTTGTAAAATACGTCATAACGCGTAAAACTGATCAACTCTTAAAATTTGTAAACCTAGATAGGGAAGTGTCTAGGGTCGTCCAAGGAGGCAATATGCTTTCAAAATACGTCTCTTGCTTAAAAATTGAAAATCACCTTTCTTTTTTATATTTTTCAATATATAATTTTTATGTTTTGAAATAACAAAGGCACTATATGAAGTTGATGGCGAGAAAGATAAAAATTGATTTCTTTCTAAGCTCACCCTAGGCACATGGAGGCCTAGGGTAATTAGAAAGGAGTGTTTGTGCACTAAAAGTAAGGTGACAAAAACAAGAATTGCGATGAAAGCTATTTTAACAAGAAGGCAACTTTTTTTATAGAAAAGAGGATTTGTTCTACAAAGAGGCACTAGTAGAGGAATGCTTCTACTACTAGAAATAAAAATGCACAAAATAAAAATAATGATCCTCTGAATTTGTCGATGAAGAAGATGAAGCTCTTGCTCTAACTGTGGCTACTCCCGCAGTTAAAAAGGGCTCCTTCTTTTCTTGACTTCCTCCTCCAAGGTGGATGCTTCCACCTTCAATGGCTTCTCCAAGGGTGGGCATGCACCACCCTTCTCCTCTCCAATGCTTGGCCATCCTCCAAGTTGAAAAGAGTCTCCTCCTTGGCGTAGCATAAGAAGAAGAGAGAAGGGGAAGAAGTCACCAAGGGGGCGGGTAGGATGCCTCCTTAATCTTCTTCTCTCCTCTTTCATCTTAGCCATAAGATGTAGGTGGATATAGGGTGGAATTAAACTAATGAAGGATGATGAAAATGGTGGTGGTTAAGGGTCTTTTTATAAAGTAGGATGGGGGGTATAGGTGGCTCTTGGAATGGATGGCTAAGATGATTTGATAGAGGTGATTGGTGATCCTAGGGCTAAGGATAATTGGCACCAACCCAAGGGTCACATTGGTGGTGGTTATGGGTGGTTGCTAGCCTTGGTGACCTTTGGTTTTGGTGCCAAAATGGGCCTTCTAGAAGGGATCCTAGGTGGCACCAAGATTGGATGGTTGGGATAGGTTTAGGTGTTGGATGGAGGGTTGAGATGGAAGGGGATTTTGGCACCAAAATGGAGAGGGTAGTTAGGTGTTTTTGGTGCCAAAATCATGGTGTCTCTTGGTGGTGGTGGTTATGGTGGTGGAGAGGCAAAGGGAGCTGGAGCTTAGCTAAGCTAAGCTAGCTTAACTAGTAGTAGAGTAGAGGAGTAGGCAATTGAAGCTAGGGTTTGAGGGGAGGACCTGGACAGAAGTCTGGAGTTGAACTAGAGCTGGCAGGTGCTGAAGAGGGTGGTGATGGGGAGTACCATCATGAGTCCTAACTAGCTCATTTTGACCTAGAAAAGAGAATAAAAGCTCCTACATAACCAAGTGAATGGCCTAACTAAAAGAATAACTGGGTTGAAAGAAAAAGTAAGAAACAAAGGGTAAAACTGTAATTTTACCATTGCAGTACAACAACAGGATTTCTCAGGGGTTAAACATGGGTCAATTGATCTTAACAAGATGAAAAGTGGGATGGTTCAATCAGAAAAGGGTTAATATGAGATCTGGGAATTAAATGACATCTTGTAACTCTAAAATAAACCCACTTAATTTAACAAGGTTTGGGTCTGGATAAAAATCAAATAAACCTTATAAAATTCATGAAAAAATATCATCTAGGGTTTAGAACCTTCAATTTGGCCTTTAGAACCTATTTTGACCTAAATAGGGGTCTCAATCAATTGTTTGCCCTAAATTGGGTTTTTGTGTAAAATGTCTAATCACATGTGGTCAAACCTAAAATTCAACTTCACCATTGGATTCCTTGGATCCAAATTAGATTTATACCAAAATTTGGATCTAAGGGGAATTCACCTTGACCTACTTTGCAAAACAGTCCAACCTAATTACTTTTATGCCCCTAACTTTCAAAAACCTTACAGAGACCCCCTATCTTCCTCGCCACATTTTGCAATTAGGTCCCTCCACCATTACAGCGGAGGAGTCCTACTCCGACAAGGATTCAAGAGGGAAGTTCTCCTTGTTTCCTCAGAGAATCCCTCTCAGATTTGAAAGGGAGATTCTCTGAGGAATTCCCGATCGCGTAAACCCCATCATGCACTCTGATTCGCACCCAATCTCTCGTGCGAATGCACCCAATCTCTCATGCGAATGCACGAGAGATATGGGTATCTCTCGACTTTCCTACTCCAGCGAGGAAACTTGTGCTTGGAAGCTTGTCTTCCAAGAATAAGGCCCTCTACCTGTGCCTATAAAAGAAGCCCTAGATCCTGCTGCTCATTTTCAGCTTGGTTTGGTCGGGAACCACCCTTCAATTCGTCTCTACTCCTCTGGCCAAGCATCCAGCGAGCTCCGGCGACATCTCCTCCCTCTTCTCGTCACTCTACCATAATACCAGTGGAAGAGACATCTCCGCCTCCTTCCTTCGCGTCGCGCCATACCTGCGCACGTGCCAACTACCCCCTCGTCGTGGCCGTCACCCCTCTACTGGACCCTTCATCTCCGGCAGCGGTAGGTACGCGCCAGCTGCCATTCGCCCCCCTTCATCCTTAAAATAGGTTAAATCTCTTCCCCTCTCTCCTCTCTTCATTTCCCCTTTCTTTATTTTTGTTTTCGACCCCTCGACAACCACAGACCACCACCATCTTCTTCATCCTCGGCAAACCACTGGTGAAGGTGCATCCATCATTCCACACACCCACATGCCTCTCCAACGACCACAGAAGCACCGCCACCTTCCACTAATCATCATCCACCTCTCCATCGACCACCACATGCACCCTACACTTCCCCCGAACAACCGCATTTTCACGGCCATAGTTCGATCTAGGCACGCTCGCCTAGGCCGTCCCGCGCCACGCCACCCACCTAGACACCTTCGCCGTGTCATGGCGAAGCATCCTGTGTGTTCTAATGAGGCCACAAGGTCGTATTGCTTAAACGTAGGATCGGGCCTCCGCCGCCATTAGAGCTGGCCTGAAGAAGCAAGCAACCTTCGCTCCAGGCTGCCGCGCTCCAGGTCCCAGGTCCAGGTGATGCGGATTCGCATCACATGCACATTCAGCCAAGCAATTGGCTTTGCAAGGCACTGCAGTCGCCGCAATCAAGGAAGACCCCCTGCAGGCGTGCATGCAGAAGCAAGAGGGACTTTTAGTCCCACCTCGGAAAGTTTAGAGCGCGGTGAGCAGTTTAAATTGTTTTTGTGTTCTTGCCTGGTTGCCTCCGAACATGGGGTGAGGTCCCCTCGCCCACTCACCCTCCTCGTCCATGATCCACGCTCTGCGGACTTGGCTTGCCTGACCCATTTACCCTGCACTCCTCACGCACCACCCACGCCCGTGCACCTAGACCCAGGTGCGCTGACCCAAGAGAGCCCAAGAGAGAAAAGAGAGAGAGAGTTCACGGGGGTGGGTAGGGGTAGGTTTTGCACTTGTGTGTAGGGAAAGGAAGAAGGAAGAGGAAGCTGAAGCCAGAGAAGGAAAGAAGGAGGAAGTCTTGGGTACAGCCACAAAGAGGAAGGAAAAGCAAGGGACACAGAGAAGAAGGAAGCAAAAGAAGCTAAGGGCAGGAGGAGCCGCAGAGGAAGCTGAAGGCAAAGTTGAAAGAAGAAGGAGCTGAGGGCTTAAGGCAGAAGAAGCTGCAGAGGACGTTAAAGAAGGAAGGAGAAGGCACTGTAGCAGAGAAGGCTGAAGAAGAAAGAGAAAGAAGAAGAATCAAAAGCCAAGGAAGCTAAGGGCCGAGAAAGCTAAGGCAGAGAAGAAGGAAGAAGAAGGAAGGAGAAATCAAGAAAGAAGAGAAGGCACTATTGCAAAGAAGTTAGAGAGGAAGAAGGTCAAAGCCAGAGAAGAGAAGAAAGAGAAGCTAAGGCAAGCACGCAGAGGAAAGGAAGAAAAAGAAGAAGAAGAAGAAGGAGAAGAAGAGCCAGAGAAAGAAAGAAGCCAAGGACCAAGGAAAGAAAGGCAGAAAAGAAAAGAAGATAAAGAAAATGAAGGAGAAGGAAAGAAGAGCCAAAAGAGGAGAACAAGTCAAAGAGAAGAAGCAATCAAACACTTTTTATCCAATTCTTCCCAAACTTTCTCTTTTGCTACATTTTTATTCATAACTCCTGCTTTACATTCTGCATTAGGTTTTTTAAGTAATCTTAGGTGTTCAAATTGCGTCTATTATTGAGATTAGTATATGAATTCCATTTGCTCCCTGTGTTCGACCTCGGACTTAACATTCGAGTAATAAAATTCTTATTTGTTTTCAAGGCGATTTCAACTATACTACGACGCATCATTTATCTTTTATAACACCGATCTCACCCTTCGATAAACCGGTGGCATGGAGCTACTTTAGCTAGCTTAGCTTGCTAGTTCTTTGCTAGCTGTTAAGCCAAGCTAAAGCAAGCTAGCTTCTACTGAAAGGAGCTGAGGTGAGTTGAGTGTGATGCTCCCGGGGAGGACCTAGATAGTTGAGGTAGCTAAGGTAGCTTAGCTCAACTAAGTTGAGCTAAGCTAAGTCCCCGGGAGCTGGACTTGGGCTTCTTGAGCTAAGATAAAGTCATCTTCAGCTGACTGGAGTTGAGTAGAGCTGGATGTAGCTGGTCCTGAGCTAAGGTGAACTCCAGTCAACTCAGTTGAGTTAGCTAAAGCTCCCGATGAACTGATGGGAGCTGAGATGAGCTAGACCCACCTAAGTTGAGATAGATCTGAGCTGACTTGAGTTAAGGTGAGCTAAGATGAGCTCTCTTAAGCTACCATTCAGCTGAGATGAGTTTAATGAAGCTAGGATGAGCTAACCCTAGCTTAAGTGACCTAGATTCCAGCTATGGTGAGCTGGATCAAGCTGAGTTCCAGCTGGTTTGAGCTTCTCCTTCACCAGTTGCCTTCCTAAGTGCTAGAGTTCTAGGGATCTGACAATCTGTTTATCCCTAACACTCATAAAAACACATCAAAAACATAAAAAAAATGCAATGCATGCCTAACCTAATTGATACCTAAATGCAACCCAAAAATCCGTTTGCGGAGCAAAATCCTAAGAGATAAGTTTGTTTTAATGCATAAGAATAATGATAAACTGACGTTTATCACCACCCAATTTGGTTGTTGGGTGACCGGATAAAGGAGGTCGAGGAGGTTCACCGGAGCCATGGTCAGAGGTGGTCGGAGGAAGGAGAAGATGTTTTATGGCCTAAACCGGGCTAAGGAGGACGGTGGAATCATCGTAAGCTTTTATAGAGCTCATACCTGAGCTCTAAATAGGAAATTAGGTGCACTCGAGTTGGTTTTGGAAACAACAAATTCCCACATTTTCTTCAGATTCGCTGGGGGCTTTTCGTGTGACATTTTAGTCCCAAATCATGTTCATATGATTCCCTATCATGTGAACATCAATCCTACCAAATTTATTGGGATTTGGTGTATGTTTGATGGGATTTGCAATAATCTTGAAAGTTAGGGGTTTGATTGAGAGAAACAAAGATTTAAGGGACTGAAATGCAAACCAGGTCAAGGTGAACTCTGATTGGGCCCAAATTTTGATGCTAACCTAATTTGGACCCAAGGAATCTAATGGTAAACTTGGATTTCAATTTTGACAATGTTTGACTGGGAAATTTGCATAAAAACTTAAATTAGGGAAAAATCCCATCTGAAACTCTGTTCAAGATTAAAATAGGTTCAGATGGTCAAACCAAGGGTACCAATCCTCTTATAATATTTTTCTATGAATTTTATAAGGTTTGGATGAATTTTATCCTGACCGAAACCTCTTCAATTTAAGTGGATTTGAAATTAGGGTTTTGTGTTCTAATTTAATTCTTGAAACACGTAAAACCCTATTTCTGTCTATGTTAACCCACTCTTTGGACTTTAATGGTCAATTGATTTTCTTCTCAAAATGGATTTGCATAGAATTACTTTCTTCAGGCAATTATTCAGGAGCATTTGTCACTTGATTTCAACTAATTCAAGTTAGTTATGGCTAATGATGGTGTTACCATCAACAGGGAATTTTAGGCACTACTGAAAGATGACGAACGTGATTGGAGAGTTCGAAAGAGGGAATTGTGGGTTTGAGAAGTTGAATAGGTCTTTTCTCTTTTTGCTACCCAAGAAACAGAGGGTGGACACTATCACAAATTCTCAGCCTATTTCTTTGTCAAACTCAATTTATCTATTGATCGGGAAGATCCTAGCGAATAGGCTACGGGAGGTGCTGTTAAATATGATTAGCCCTATTAAGTCTGCATTTTTGAAGGGTAGATCATTACATGAGTGATAAATGCTAGTTTATCATTATTCTTATACCCTAAAACAAACCTAGCTCTTAGGATTTTAACTTCTCAAATGGGTTTCTCGGCTGCATTTAGGCATCACCTAATTTAGGCATACATTGCGTTATTTTTGTTGTTTTTAACATGTTTAGTTGAGTGTTAGGGATGAACAAATAGCCAAATCCTTAAAACCCTAACATTCAAGAAGGCAACAGGTGAAGAGGAAGCTCAATCTAGCTAGGACTCAGCCAGATCCAACTCATCATAGCTGGATACTAGTTCACTTGGGTTAGGGTTAGCTCCATTCAGCTCATCGTGGTTGAGTGGTAGCCCAGAGCAGCTCATCTTAGCTCAACCTAGCTCAAGTCAGCTCAAATCCAACTCAACTTAGTTGAGTCTAGTTCATCTCAGCTCCAATCAGTTCACTAGAAGCTCTATCTAGCTCAACTAAGTTGACAAGAGTCCACCTCAACTCAGGTCCAGCTCTCCCCAACTCCACTCAGCTCTTGGTAGCTGAACTCCCTCCAGCTTAGCTACTACCTGTCAACTTAGTAGCTAAGCTAGCTCGAGAGTACCCATCAGAAGTAGGTCCAGCTCAACCCAGCTTCAAACAAGTTGAGACCAACTCAACTTAGCTCAACTACTCAAGCTTAGCTGCTAGCAGAAGAACTAGCTAGCTAAGCTAAGTAGTTGAGTCCTCATGAAGGCCTCTTCAACAAGTTCAGCTCCAGTACGGCTTCAATTTAGCTCTAGACAGTTCTTCCTCAGCTCCTCTTCCTTAAACCATGTCTCCATCCTACCTCCTCCTCTACTCACCTACTAGCTAAGCTAGCTCAAAGGACCACTACATGGTCGTCCACCTTCACCAAAATTCACCTCCACCTCATCCACTTTTTGGCTCCAACCCTAACCAACCATCATCCCCTTCACGCCTCTTCCTTTTGGCGCCAAAAAAGAAGCACCCTTCCACCACATAACTACCCTTAACCACCACCCTAATTTGGAGCCAAAACCACCTACCTACACCCTTTCAAAATGGCACCAACTCTAACCCTATCACCACCATACACCTATCCCCATGAAGCCATCCACACCCTACACCTAACCCCTTTCTAGAAGGCCATCTTGGCGCCAACCATAAATAGCCCTCCACCACTATAACAACCTATTAACCCACCTAGAGTTGGCGCCAACACACTCTACCAGAACCACCCAAAGTTGGTGCCAACTCTCCCTTACACATCCACCCTTCATCTACCACTTGACCCATCTTAACCCTCCATCTTAGGCACCAACTTAACCCCCTTCTAGAACCTAGGGTTGGTGCCATCTACCTCCTTAACCCAATCTCCATATACCCCTTAAGTTGGCGCCAATCCACCTTAGCCTTCCATATCCTAACCATCACCATATAACACAACCCTAGCAATACAACACACCCAACCAATCTTAACCCTAGTTCCCATTTAGGGTTGGCGCCAACCACCAAGCACCCCTCCATTTTGGTGCCACCCATTATCAACCCTAGGATCTCCTAACCACCCCCTATGAGCCATCCTAACCATTCACCCCTTAACCACACCTACACCCCTACCACTCCTATAAAAAGACCTACCCTACCACCAAAAAAGGACACCTTTGGCTCCATTAATCCACTCATATTTCCACCTTCATTCCATCATCTCCACGACCAAGAAATGAAGGAGAAGAAGAAGATTAAGGGGACACTCTATCCCCTTGGTGCCGTCCTCTCTTCCCTTCTCTCTTGTGCCCACTCCAGCCAGAGGATAAACTAGGCAGGAGGACGTCCAGGAGGAGGTCTTGAGGGTGGTTCACACCTACCCTATGAGGTCTAGGGTTTTCTAGGAAGGAGAAGCAACACACTTGGAGGAGCACTTCAAAACAGAGTTGGAGAGACCCTTTTCAAGCCCAAGAGCAGCTAACATTGGAATAAGGATCTCCTCCTCTTCACCATCATCACAGGAGGAGTAGTGTTTTTGCATCTTTTGTATTTTTATTTCTAGTAGTAAAAGCATTCCTCTATTGGCAATTTGTGTAAAATATTTCTTTCTTATAAAAATTTCCTTCCCATAATTAGTGTTTGCATCCTTATTAGTTATTTGTTCTAGCACTTTTCACTCCCTTTCTCTAATTTTCCTAGGTCTCCACGTACCTAGGGTGAGCTTAGCGAAAGGTTACTTTTGTCACCTAGATGTTAGCTTTAACTAGTTAAGTGTAGCTCTTTTTCCTATTCTCAATTTCATAGTTGCCCGTTATGTCAAAACCTAAAAAATCTTATATTCAACAATTCCAAAAAGAAAGTTGAATTCCTGTTTTCAAACAAGAGTATTAAATTTTGCAAACTTGCACCCTTGGACGACCCTAGGTTTTATAAATTGTAAAAGTGATTGCGAATTGGTGCGTTACGACTTAAAAACCCTAATTTCAAATCACACTTTTCTTAATATCAAGGAGTCATTTATCCTTACATAGAAGATGGTCTCTGGGTGGAAGAGAAAGAAGAAAAGAGGCTTCATTTGGAAGGTTGATTTTGCTAAGGCGTATGATTCTATTTCCTAGCCTTACCTATGGGAGATTATCAGGAGGCGTGGTTTCCTGAACATGTGGGTATCTTGGATGAAAAGATGCATCACTACCTCCTCCTTCTCGCCTTTGCTTAATGGGAAATCGACAGGGAGGTGGATCCAGCCACAACAAGGAGTTAGACAGGGATGCCCAGTTGCACCCCTTAATTTTCTACTGGCAGCCGACACATTATTGCACTGTTTGTTTTCAGGCTTGCAGTGGAGGGCTCATTCATGGTTACACCCTCTCATCCTAGAGGGTGTTGACCCTACTCTTACAGTATGCAGACAATACTATTTTCTTCATAGAAGGGGGCGAGAATGAAGCTGAGGTGGTGAAGTATGTGGTAGACATGATGAGAACCTCATCATGAACCCCAACTAGCACATTTTAACATAAGAAATCGAACAAAAAGCTCCTACATAACTTAAGGGAAGGCCTAAATCAGGAAATTATTGAGCAGAGAATAAAACATTACACAAGGGGTAAAACTATAATTTTACCATTACAGTACATAAACAGGATTTCTAAGGGTCTAGACAAAGGTCAAATGGACTTAATATGAGAAAAAGTGGGATGGTTTGGTCAGAAAAGGGTTATGACAAAATCTGGGAATTAAATGGCATTCTGTAACCCTAAAACAAACCCACTTGAATTCAAGAAGTTTCAGTAAAGATAAAAATCAATTAAACCATCTAAAAATCATAAAAAATTATCTCCTATGGTTTATAACCTTCAATTTGGCCATTGGAACCTATCTTGACCTAGATTGAGAACCATACCCAATTTTTGACCTAATTTAGGTTTTTGTGCAAAATGTCCAGTCAAACATGGTCAAACCTAAAATCCAACCTCAATATTGTATTTATTAGGTCCAAATTATATTTATACCAAAATTTGGACCTAAGGGAAGGTCACCTTGACCTACTTTACAAAATGGTCCTCAACAATTACTTTTTGACCCTTATCTTTTTTAAACCTTGCAAGGACCCCCCTATCTTTCCCATCATCTTCTTCAATCGGGTCCCTCATCCAGCCGCCTGCGCAGGCCATACCTCCGGCAACTTTGCGCGGAGGATGGTGCCGCGCATGCATGGGGAGCCGGCCCCAAATTTTAAAGGGAGACTCCCTGCATTATCCCCTGCCTCATGGGCCAGCTCCAATGCCCTGCTGGCCACCATACCTCTCGTGTGAATGCTCAAGAGGTATGGGTCTCACTCTGGTCATACCTCCAGTGGGGTATTCCCGCCTCCTTGCGATTCTCTCTTTGTCGACGCCAATTTAAGGAGCGACACCCTCTGTCGCATCCTTAAAGCTTGTTCTAGCCTAAGAATCTCCCTTATTTTCATCTTCCTCATCTTCGGCCATTTGCCTGCAAGCTCCAGGGACTTCCTTTTCCTCCTCTCGTCGCTCTGCTACCATACCAGTGGTAGAGTCATCTCCGTCGTCTTCCACCGTGCCTTGCCGCACCAGCAGGCGCCCTCCAGTCCCTCTTCCTCGTCGCCGTCTCTTCCCCTGGGCACCTTCGTCTTCAGCGACGGCAGCACAGCCGCTCGCCACCTCCGCCTCCCCCTTCGTCCAGAGACTCTTAGATAAGTTCTCTCTCTCTACTCTTTATTTTTCCCTCATTTATTTCTGTTATTTCGCCTCATCGCTCACACACCATCGCCACCTTCTCCACCTTCAGTAGACCACCGGCGAGGTGTTCCCGCTGCTCCACGCCTCCAGCCACCTCGCCAGATCCCTCAAAACCTCCGCCACCATCCACTGAGCACTTTCCCCATCTCCACTGCCTGCCACACACACTCCACACCTCCGCCGACCTAACCCACCTTCATGGCCACAGAGCGACCTAGGCACGCACGCCTAGGCAGCCTCGTAGCCAGCCAACCCTTGCCTCACCTTCGCCATGATACGGCGAAGGTTTTCCTTTGGTCTGACAGGGCTGCGAGGCCGTATTCGTGCATTTCAGGTTCATGCCTCCGCCGCCATTACCATCGAGCTTGGAGCAAGCTTGCAAGCAGCTTCGGGCTCTTCCAGCTCCAGAAGGCACACCCAGGTCACGTGGAAGACTACTGCTCACATCTCCAGGTCTTCAACTGGCAGCGAAGACCTCGGCTAGAGTGGCGATTGAGCGCGGTTGTTGCTGCGGGTGCACAGGCAGCAGGTTGGGACATTTAGTCCCACCTTGTGAGTTTGAAAGCACCCCACAGCGCATAAATTGTAAAAGTGACTAAGGCTTATTGCCTCAGTCACACGGGGTGAGGTCCCTCTCACCCGCTCACCCGGCCTCGTCCGCGACCACCCCCCGTGGACCTGGCCCGACCCGATTACCCAACCTGTGCACACCTCACCCACCACCGCACACCGGTGGGCCTGGTCCCAGGCGCGTCACCCGACCTGCATACCCGAATAGGCTCTGGGAGAGCGAACCCTGGAGTGAAACGGAGAGAGAGAGACCTGGGGAGGGTAGGGGTTAGGTTTTGCCTAACCATACGCCTGTGCAGGGAACAGGAGAAGAAGCAAGGAAGGTGCGGCTGAGGACTTAGCCGTGAAAGCAGCTGTGGCCAGAGAGAAAAGAAGGACTTGGAGGCACAGAGAAGAGAAGGAAGGAGGAGGCGCAGCTGAGACTTAGCCGCACCAAGGAGCTGAAGCAGGAAGAGAAGGAAGAGAGAAAGTAAAGGCACAGTAGAGAAGAAAGAAGAAGAAGAAGCCAGAAGAGAAGCAGAGGCAGAGGAGAAGGCAGAGACAGAGCAAAAGGAAAAGAAGAGAAAAAGAAGAAGCCAAGAAAGAAGAAGAAGAAGAAGAAGAAGAAGAAGCAGCAGCGGCAGCAGCTGAAAAGAAGAAGGAAAGCACAAGCACTGTGATGACCGGGGTAGGCTTGTTTACGTTTGTTATACTTTAAATTACAGTCGTTGTAGTAATAAGATAGCTACCAGGTTATCATTACAAAATTTTTTACTCGGAAATAGTTTTCCCGAGGTCGAACTCAGGGAGCTAGTGGAATTCTAGAAATACAAAGGTTCTCTATTAGATTACAGAAATAAGGGAGAGAGAGTTTGTCTTAGCTTCTTCTTCCCTTCTCCTTTTCCTTCTTCTTTCAGCTGCTCTCCTTCTCTTCTTCTTTCTTTTCTTCTTTTTCTTTCTTTGTTCTTCTCTTTCTTTCTTTTTCTTCTCTTCTTCTGCAGTTGTCGAAATCTTCTTCTTCTCTGACTTCTTCTTTTTCTTCAGCCTTCTTCTTTCTTCTTTCTTTTCTTGCTTTATCTCTTTTGGCCGCTGCTCAACCGTTGTCCGATGCAGTGGTCAGACGACTTAACGTAGGTTTGCTACAGTGCTTCTCTTCTTCTTTTGTTTCTTCTCTTTCGCTTCTTCTTCTTCTCTGCCCTGAGCGGCTAAGGCTTCGGCCACCTTCCTTCTTTTCCTTCCTTCCTTCTTCTCCTTCTGCTCCTGCACACTCACACAAGGATTAGAAAGCAAAACCTACCCCTACCCTCCCACGCATCTCTCTCTTTCTCAGATTTCTCTCTTAGGACCACTCTCCCAGAGCCGGGTATTCGAGTACGGGTATCGCGCCCGGGACCAGGCCCACCAGTGTGCGGTGGTGGGCGAGGAGTGCGCGGTTTTGGGTAATCGGATCCGGCCCAGACCTGCGGGGCGTGAGCGCGGGCGAGGGCGTGGTGCGCGGCGTGCGTGAGGGACCTAACCCCTATGTTCGAAGGCGAATAGCCTTGAACACTTTTCAATTTTAAGTGCGGGCGCTTGGCCACGCACCTCCGAGGTGGGACTAAAGTCCCACCTCCCAGATAGGCGCCTGCAGCTGAGGAAGCTGCAAGCAATTGCAGCAGCACGCGGAGCCTTCGCCTCAACTGTAGACCTGGGATGGTTCGCAGCAGCAACCCGTGCGTCCTAGGGTGAGGACCTGGGCAGAACAGCACCTGCAGCTATAGGAGAAGGAGTTGCAGCAACTCGGTAATGGCGACAAGGCGGCTTCGACCTGAAAACAGGAATACGGCCTCTCGGCCTAATCAGAAGATGCAGGGAGCTTCGCCGGAGTGCGGCGAAGGCAGTGCAGGTGGTGGCGAGGCATGAGGATGCGTGTGGAGGTAGCCCTAGGTCAAACTGTGGCTGGAGAGATGGGTCTGTTCGGGGGGTAGTCGGGTGGCGTTTGGCAGTGAATGAGAAGGGGGGATCTGTTGAGTGGAGTGAGGGGAAGCTTTTGGGGTAGTCGGCGAGGGGTGAGGAGGTCTGTGGAGGTGAAATGGGCTCGCCGGAGAAGGTGGTCAGAGGCGGAGCAGGCGGAGGTGGAAGTCGCTTGCGGTGGGGCAAAAAGGTAAACTGATAGAGGGAAAATGTAAGGGAGTAGGAGAGGAAGCTATTTACCTAGGTTTTGGACGAAGGGGGGAGGGTGGAGCCACCGGCTCGTATTTGCCAGAGCTAGAGAAGAAAGGGCCCTGGAGGAGGAGTGAAGCGACGAGGAAGCAGGCGGAGGGCGCTGGCGGGTACAGCCCAGTGCAAATGAGAGGGCAAGGAGAACCCTGCTGCAGGTAAGGCGGAAGAGCGACGAGGAGGAAGAGGAGGAGGTCGCTGGAAGCTGCCTACCTTCTGACGGAGGAGGAAGGGATGAAGTGGGGGGGTGTTCTCCGTCAAAGAAGAGCTTCCAGGAACCGGCAGGAGGTGCCAGTCCTTATAAAGGGGCTGTCACAGAGGGAGGAGTGGGCTGGCGACGTACCAGCCTAGCTTGAACGTGGCCGGAAGGGGCACCCATACCTTCTACGCGTTCGTACGGAAGGTATGGGGGCCGGCAAAGAGCATGGCCGGGTCCCTGCGACAGAGGACGTCGCAGGGAACCCCGCGTCTGCTTTGCAGGGCGGTAACCCCTCTCTGCGCGGTGCCATGCTCCGCGCAAAGTCTCCAGAGCATGGTGCTGCGCAGAGTTTTGCAGGAGGGACAATTCTGCAAAGAACGATGAAAAGTTTGGGACCAAAATGCAAGGGTTTCAAAAGATAAGGGTCAAAAAGTAAATGAAGAGGACCAAATTGCAAAGTCGGTCAAGGAGGTCTCTTCTTAGGCTCAAGTTTTTATACAAGACTAATTTGAATCTAAGGATTTTAATGGTGAATTTTATTTCTAGGTTGGACCATGTTTGACAGGCCAATTTACGTAAAAACCTAAATTAAGTCATTAATTGGGCATGGTTATCTTTTTAGGTCAAAATGGATTTCTAAAGCCAAATTGAAGGTTCTAAACCCTAGAGATTATTTTTATATGAATTTTAGAGGGTTTAATTGATTTTTATCTTATCTTGAACCTCGTGAATTGAAGTGGGTTTGTTTTAGGGTTACAGAATATCATTTAATTTCTTGAAGTTGCTATAACCCTTTTTAGATCAGATCATCCCACTTTCCTTCTTATTAGGCTTGTTTGATCTGTGTTTGGACCCTTAATTACCCTATTTGCAAACTGCGTTGGTGAAATTACAGTTTTACCCCTTATGATTTGTTTTCTTCTTAAACTCAGAATTCTCTGAATTAAGCCTTTCTTTGGGTTATGTAGGAGCTTTTTCTTACATATCTGGGTTAGATTGTGCTAGTTAGGGTTCATGATGAGGTTCTCATCATGTAGCAAGTGGCCACTTAAGGCGTCTGATTCTTGGAGTCAAATGTCTGAAAATAGAGAAAAAGGAGGACAAAAGAAGAGAGAGAGAAGAAAAGAGAAGAGACAATTTTATTTCCTCTCTTTAATCTTTTTGTAAAATAGTATATTGTAAATTGTGATTTTCCACGCTTCTAAAATCAAGTTTGCTCCCTGAGTTAGACCTCGGAGAATTTTTGTATTCGAGTAATAAAATATAATCAAACCGATGCAATTTTACAAAAGGCCCTCACCAATTTTTGGCACCGTTACCTAGGAGCAACGGGAATTTTAGAAGCTACAAAATCACAATTTCTGATTGTATACTGACTTGATCTCTCTTCTGTTGTGCAGGAAAGGAAGGCAAGAAGGAACAAGCAGCCGCACAATAACCACACCAAGGGACAGGTAACCTTCTACCCTCTCTCTTAAGCCCCTTAAATTCTAAAGTGGAAAAAGAAAAGAAAAATCAATCTAGGGTTACCTATCTTCTATACATAGTAATTCACAGAGTTGCCTGTTTTTAAATTTCAACATATTTTATCTGCATATCCAATTAAGGTAACTAGGGCTAAAACCTTCTTGCCTGAGCCCTAGTTACCCAATTCTAAGGCAACTAATTGGACCAACTAGAGACAACCTAGGATTCTAAGCTAGGGTTTTAAAGGCACATCTTCTAATCAAGAACTGAAAATTCCAAAAAGAGGTGTGGCTAAACCATTTTTTGAAAAGGTCTATTAAGAGAAACCCTAAGCAATCAGGCTCTTAATTCACTTGAACACTAAAAGAAAGGACATAATAAGCTCTCACAGGAACAACAAGGTGAAGTTGATCCCTTGGATCAACCAACCTTTAAATTATGTCACTTTTTGCACACAAAAGGCTTAAAGTTCAAGTGAAATCCTAAGCACCTTGATCTTAATTAAAAGTGATAGACTTAAGAGGTCAAGGTCCCCATTCTGATCTACCTGGAATCTCAGTGACAAGAGAGGTCGGGTGGGGGAAACCCTGTAATCCGTGGGGGTACTCTACCGTGTAGGGGTCTTCGTGGGACTCACCCTCTCTGGCTGCCCAGGTAATTCTCAGGTGGACGACCTTCTGATCCAAGGGTATCATCCGCCTCGAACCTCTATAGTCACCCAACATATTTTGGGTGTCTTGATTAGGTCCAACACGTTCTAACCTCATCCAATCCATCAGTGCATGTTCGGTAGGAGGTCCTTGAAACCTCCTCTAGAAATCCACTCTCCCCGAGGCCAAGCCTCGGTACCCTTGTTTGTGCGACAACCACTCCACATAGACCTCTCTTCTAATTTTGAACCTAGTTCCCCTTCTTCTTCCATCATGGCTCAGCCTGTTGAAGAAGAGAATAATCTTGAGCACCAGCTCCAGCGTCTTAATGATCTCTTCCAAAACTTCATGAACCCACCGTAGAGTCCCATGATGCGAGATCACTATAATCCCGCTACGGTGGCAATTGAGCCTCAAGTTAGAATCCCGACTAGAGGACCTGATTCCGAATTGAAGCCCAATATGATTCATGCCATACCTAAGTTCTATGGGCTTAACTCTAAAGATCCCTTCCAGCATATCAAACAGCTTAAGCATCTAGCCCAGACCTTTGGGTTAGATGCACAAAGTCGGGATATCTTACTCATGAAGATGTTCTCTTTCTCCCTTATGGACAAGGCAGCTTATTGGTATCAGACACAAACCTGCCTGATCAACACTTGGGAAGAACTCCAGTCCGAGTTTTTGAAGAAGTTCTTTCCCGTTGGTCGGACAAACGCCTTACGCCATCAGATTACTCACTTCACACAGCAGATGGGAGAACCTCTTCATGAGGCATGGGATCGATTCCAGGATCTCATGAGAAAGTGCCCCCATCACGGAGTTCCTAAATGGGAACAAGTCCAGTCTTTTTACCAAGGACTCCGTGAAGATATTAGATTGTTCATCAAGGCAACTTGCGGAGGGAATATCATGGGTCAACATGAAGACACCGTGTGGGAGATTCTCGAGAAAATGTGCGAGAACTCCATCAACAATGACTCCATGGGATTATTCGACCGGGCGAATACCCACGCAACGATGAACCTTAGGGGAGCACATGAGACGTAGGGCCTGTCTACATCAGTCGACCTAGAATTAATGGCTAGTCGGTTGGACAAGATCTCAATTATTGAGAAGAAGGTGGACGAGCTGACTCAACACTTGCAGTGAGCCACCTCTGCACAAAACCCCTTAGCACAACCACCTCTGATAACGAATTTTACGCGGTTTGTAAAATACGTCGTTCTAACGCGCAAAACCGATCAACTCTTAAATTTATATTCCTAGATAGGGGAGTATCTAGGGTCGTCCAAGGAGGCCAAATGTTTGCAAAATTAATTCTCTTTCTTCCAAAATAGATCTCAACTTTCTTTTTGGTCTTTTTCAATATATCATTTTTATGTTTTTGAAATTAAGGCAACATGCGAAATTGTTGGTGAGAAAGTGACTTACACTCAACTCAATATACTACTTCTAAAGTGGCAAGTAGAGCCTCTCCCTAAGCTCACTCTAGGCAAGTGGAGGCCTAGAATAATTAGGGAGAGGGAGTGAAGAATGCTAAAAACAAAGCAATTAAAAAAAATGCAACTAAAGAAATTGCAAAGAAGGCAACTAGACTAATGAGAAAGTGTTTTATAGAAAAGCCTAGTAGATGAATGCTTCTACTACTAGAAAATTGCAATAAATAAAAGAAAACACAAATCCTCTAGATAGATGGTGAAGAAGAGGGCTTCTTTCTCCAAGCTTGGTAGCTCCCAAGCTTGAAAAGAGTCCTCCAACTCCTTCCTTGCTATGCTCTGCCAAGGTGATGTCCTCCAAAGCAAGCCCTAAGGGGGAGTGCCCTAAGCTTCTCTCCAAGGGTGGACGTCCACCCTAGGTCCTTCTCCTTTGCCTGGCCATCCTCCTTGAAGTAGAAAAGTCCTCCTCCTTGGTGTGGCCCAAGTTGAAGAGAGTGGGGAGAAGAAGGCACCAAAAGGGCTAGTGATGTGCCCCTTTAATCTTCTTCTCTACTCCTTCTTCTTGGCCGTAGGTGTAGGTGGGTATAAGTAGAAAAATACACTAATGGAGGATGCTCTCATATGGTGGTAGGTGGTGGGTTTTTATAGAGTAGGAAGGGGGCTAAGGTGACTCTTGGAATGGAGGGCTAAGATGGAGAGATGGAGGTGGTTGGGGATCCTATGGCTAAGGACAATTGGCTCCAACCTAAGGGACACCTAGGAGGTGGTTATGGGTGGTGGTACCCCTTGAAGTTGGCGCCAAAATAGCTTCTAGAAGGTGGTCTCAGGTGGCGCCAAGAAAGGTTCTAGAAGGAGGGGTTATGTGGAGGGTGGAGATGGGTTTAAGGGGAGATGTGTGGTGGAGATGAAGGGGATTTTTGGAGGGAAAAGTGGCACCAACAAGGGGGTAGTTAGGGTGGTTTTGGCGCCACTTTTAGGTGTCTTTTGGAGGTGGTGGGTAGGCTAGGTTGGAGCCAAGTAGGTTAGCTTATATGGAGCTTAGGTGGAGCTAGTTGGGTGGAGTTGTTAGGTGGGTTTTTGGGGTGGTATAAGCCAAGGAAGTTGGAGCATAGCCTTCAAACCCTAGCTCCAATACCTCCTCCTCTACTCCTCCATTAGCTAAGCTAGGCTAAGATTAGCTAAGCTAAGCTAGCTTAGCTAATGGAGGAGTAGAGGAGGAGGTATTGGAGCTAGGGTTTGAAGAGAGGAGCTGAGGAGGAGAAGTCTGGAGTTGGAACTGGAGCTGGCAGTTGCTGAAGAGGCTGGCATGGAGCTACTCTAGCTAGCTGAGCCTGCTAGTTCTTTGCTAGTTGCTAAGCCAAGCTAAAGTAAGATGGCTTCTACCATAATGAGCTGAGGTAAGCTGGGTCTGGTGCTCCTGGGGAGGATCAAGCTGGTTGAGGCAGCTAAGGTAGCTTAGCTCAACTGCTTTGAGCTAAGCTGAGTCCCCGGGAGCTGGACTTGAGCTTCCTGAGCTGGAATGAAGTTATCTTCAGCTGGTTGGAGTTGAGTGGAGCTGGATGTAGCTGGATCTGAGCTGGGGTGAACTCCAGTCAACTTAGCTGAGCTAGCTAGAGCTCCTTGTGGACTTGTGTGAGCTAAAATGAGCTAGACTCAACTAGGTTGAGCTGGATCTGAGCTGACTTGAGCTAGGGTGAGCTAAGATGAACTCTCTTGAGCTGCCATTCAGCTGCGATTAGTTGAATGGAGCTGGGATGAGCTATCCCTAGTTCAAGTGAGCTAGGTTCCAGCTGTGGTGAGCTAGATCAAGCTGAGTTCCAGCTAGTCTGAGCTTCTCCTTCACCATTTGCCTTCTTGAGTGCTAGGATTTTAGGGATCTGTAAATCTGTTCATCCCTAACACTCACAAAAACATATAAAAAAGATAATAAAAAATGCAATGCATGCCTAACCTAATTTATGCCTAAATGCTGCCCAAAAACCCATTTGCGAAGTAAAATCCTAAGAGCTAGGTTTGTTTTAATGCATAAGAATGATGATAAACTAGCGTTTATCAACCTCCCGCAAGGGAAACTGTGCAGAACATTTTCCATCGACCTTCTCCTGGGATGGACCCGTATCCACCCCTATCTGACTCCAGGACCG
Organism: Thalassia testudinum; assembly: GCA_037157565.1. Lineage (NCBI taxonomy): Eukaryota > Viridiplantae > Streptophyta > Magnoliopsida > Alismatales > Hydrocharitaceae > Thalassia > Thalassia testudinum. The sequence continues at coordinate 15,745,914 of JAZHRO010000055.1, forward strand.
GAGGGACCTCTGATCCTTTCTATTCTTGCCGGGGGAACTCTACTCCCCCATTCTCCAACTTTCCTTAGGCTCCTCAGACCTGCGAGGACTTCAACGCCATCCAAAATGACCCATTTTCCAACACCTACAACCTTGGATGGCGAAACCATCCCAATTTCCAGTGGGCGGGAAATTCTCAGAACCCAAGGCCACCCTTTTAGCCCCATCCATAAGCCCCTCATCCTTATCAGCCGCCTCAGCCTCAGCCCAACCCCACTTATCCATTCGGGCCCAACCAAGATCAAATGTCCCTCATCCTCCAAACTCTAGCTGACATTCAAAGAACGAATGTGGCTATCTAGAAACAGCACAAGGACGAAATCACAGAGGTCTGCCACCAACTCACCCAGTTGGCGAATTCTCGCCAACTAGGCACACTTCCTTCTCGACCTCTGCCTAACCCGAATAACATGTCGACCCAGCGACACGTTATGAACCCGAACCCAGGCCAAGCACACTTGATCTATCAGGCCCCTTCTGTTCCATCACTTGATGGGATGAAAGCATCAACCTCTTATGCGGGTTACCAACAGCAGCAGCCCATCTTACCAACCCCCAACCAGAACCAGGTAGGACTAAATTCTGTAACAACCCGTAGTGGTAAAGCAACCCAGGATATACCTTATCCAGACCACTCCAAGCCTGGTAGTAACCCAAACCCTAGGACAGTTACCTAGGATGTTCCTATCCTTGACCCAGATCAAAAACCTAGACATATCCTAGAGGAACCAACCAAGGTTCCATTTCCCGAGGCCTTGACCAAGGGAAAGAGGACAGCAAACCCGTGGCTCCTGACGAGGACCTGATCAAGCTCTTTGAGCAGGTCCAAATAAACATCCCCTTGATGGATGCAATCCGTCACGTACTGGCTTATGCATGATTCTTGAAAAACGTGTGTACCTCAGCGTAAGCCGCAAACTAGGAGTGGGAGTCCGATTGCACTATCAGAGCAAGCCAGCTTTGTAATCCTGAGTAAACTCCTACCCAAGGCAAATGACCCAGGCACTCCCCTGATTTCATGTAAGATTGGTGAAACCCAGTTCGATAGAGCATTATTAGACCTAGGTGCCTCCATAAACCTGATACCCACATCCCTGCTTAACCACCTAGAAGAATCTGAACTGAAACTGACTGAGGTGACATTGCAGTTAGACGATCGATCTATTAAGTCACCTAAGGGAATTCTTGAGGATGTTATTGTTAGGGTATGGGATTTCTACTTCCCTGTAGATTTCATAGTTCTAGACATGGACGCACCTGAGAATCCAAGAGATACACCAATCATACTAGGGAGACCTTTTCTGGCCACTGCAAGGGACAACATAAGTTGTGAAGAGGGCCAAATAGAGCTGAAATTTGGGAATCAGACTCTCAAGATTGATATCTGTAAGGCCCAACAAGGGATTAATTGCGGTGTGATAGAGCAAATTTGTGACATCAGAGCCGTGGTTGATGAACCACAAATTGAGAACAACATGATTATCCCTCATCAACCACAAGAAGTTTCAAAACCGCAATTAGAGGAGTCAGAACTTGATCTAGACAAAGCCATAACTCCTACCCTTGTACCCCACACCCACTCTGAACCACCTGCTGCTGCTGATAACCCCGTTCTAGAACTCAAACCCCTTCCCAATCATTTAAAATATGTCTTTTTGGGTTCCAATCAGACACTTCCAGTGATTATAAACTCCAAACTCACACCTGATCAGGAATCCTGTCTGATTGCTGTTCTCCAGCAACATCGCAGAGCCATTGGTTGGACTCTCGATGATTTGACTTGAATAAGTCCCTCTTATTGCACGCACCGCATCTATTCTGAAGAGGGCGCATGACCTTCACGTGAAATGCAGAGACGTCTAAACCCCAATCTGTAGGAGGTCATGAAAAAGGAGATCATTAAGTGGTTAGATGTAGGGATCATCTACCCGATCTCCGACAGTCGCTGGGTGAGCCCAATCCAGGTTATGCCTAAGAAGGCAGGGCTCACCACCATCACAATTGAAATCAGAGAGGTCATACCTACCCGTATAGCCAACTCGTGGAGAGTCCGCATAGATTACCGAAGACTCAATTCCTCCACGAAGAAGGATCATTTCCCACTACCGTTTATTGATCATATTCTTGAAAAACTAGCGAGAAATAAATTCTTCTGCTTTCTTGACGGGTACTCCGGTTACAACCAAGTGGCGATTCATCCAGAGGACCAAGAGAAGACCACATTCACCCGCCCCTTCGAAACATATGCCTTCCGAAGGATGCCTTTTGGTCTCTGCAACGCACCCGCAACTTTTTAGCGGTGCATGCTTGCCATATTCTCTGATATGGTAGGTGATTATCTGGAAGTCTTCATAGATGACTTCTCAGTTTTTGGGGCATCATTTAATGATTGCCTCTAGCACTTGGTTCACATACTTTGGTGATGCATTGACGTAAATCTAGTTCTTTCCTGGGAAAAGAGACACTTTATGGTGCCTGAGGGGATCATCCTAAGACACTTAATTTCTGAGAGAGGCATCCAAGTGGATCGAGCCAAGGTTAATCTGATTTCTAAACTTTCTATGCCTAACTCGATCAGGGACATCTAATCTTTTTTGGGGCACGTCAATTTTTACCGTCGTTTCATCCCTGAGTTCTCAAAAATCGCGCACCCCCTGACCACTCTTCTCTTTAAGGATGTACCCTTTGAGATTTCCGAGGAATGCACTCAAGCTTTTGAGATCCTTCATGACCGAGTCACCCAGGCCCTGATCCTACAGTCCCCTGACTGGTCTCAACCCTTTGAGATCATGTGCGATGCATCTGACTTCGCTGTAGGAGTGGTTCTGGGGCAGAAGATTGACGGGAAACCCGTGGTCATCTACTATGCTAGCAAGACTTTTGACGAGGCTCAGCATAACTACACGGTTACGGAGAAAGAGCTGCTAGCTGTAGTATTTGCCCTCGAAAAATTCAGATCTTATCTCCTGGGTTCCCATGTTATACTCTACTCAGATCACACAGCTGTGAGGCATTTCCTTGCGAAGAAGGACGCGAAGCCTCAATTAATCTGATGGATCTTACTGTTGCAAGAATTTGACCTCGAGATTCGTGACAAGGCGGGAAGACAGAACGTGGTAGCTGACCACTTGCCTCGCCTTCCTTCTGAGATCATCGACCCTTCTGGACCCATCACAAAGCATTTTCCTGATGAGCACCTTTTGACTATTGATACCAGACTTCCATGGTTTGCTGATTTAGTAAACTACTTGGCATCACACCAGATCCCGTCTGATTGGCCGAAGGCCAAGAAAGACAAGTTGCACTCCGATGCCAAGTACTACATCTGGGAAGACCCGTACTTATTCTGCATAGGTGCTAACCAAATTATCCGGCGATGTGTCCCAGAGGTCGAAATCAATGACATAATCTCTTTCTGCCATGACCAGGCATGGGGTGGCCATTTTTCTGGGCATAAAACCGCATCAAAAATCCTCCAATGTGGCTTTTACTGGCCCACTATCTTCAAGGACGCATATAGTCACTGTAAGGCATGCAGTCGTTGCCAAATTTGGGCAACATGAGCCATTGCGACATGATGCCTTTACAGCCGATTCTCGTATGTGAGATTTTTGATATCTGGGGGATTGATTTTATGGGCCCCTTCCCTATCTCGAACGGCTTCGAGTACATTTTACTCGCTGTTGACTACGTGTCCAAATGGATCGAAGCCATTCCGACCTGAACCTGTGATCACAAAATCGTCATCAAATTCATTCATCAGAATATCTTCTCACGATTCGGGATTCCTCGAGCTATCATCTCTGATGGAGGGACCTATTTTACCAACGCTCAGTTCAGGTCACTAATGACCAAATACGAGGTGTGGCATCGAATCTCTACTCCTTACCACCACCAGACTAATGGTCTAGCTAAGCTATTAAATAGGGAGATCAAGAAAATCCTACAGGTTACTGTTCGACTTGACAGAAAGGATTGGTCATCCCGACTTCCGGAAGCTTTGTGGGCTTATAGGATCACCCACAAGACCTAATTAGGCATATCTTCGTTTAGACTGGTGTACGGGAAGGCGTGTCACCTTCCCATCGAACTGGAGCACAAAGGCTATTGGGCAGCACGGAACTGCAACCTAGATCTTTCTAAGGCTGGAACCCACAGAAAGCTTCAGATAAGCGAGATTGATGAATTACGCCTCGATGCATATGAAAACTCGCGAATTTACAAAGAGCGGGTTAAAGCCTTTCATGACAAGCACATATCTAGAAAGATCTTTCACCCGGGTTAGAAGGTCCTACTCTTCGATGACCGACTGAAATTGTTCCCTGGAAAACTGCGATCCAAGTGGGTCGGACCATACCTTGTTCGACAAATTTTTGAAAATGGAGCCGTCGAGATCAGTCCGCTCAGCCACGATTCTGAACCTTTTGTCGTGAACGGCCAGTGACTCAAACCATTCATTTACGTAACCAATACAGATTTGGCTGAGTCATCATTTATCCTCCATTCTCCCTGAGCTCATTGCACCCAGCCGATGGCGTAAAACTCAACGCTTAACGGGAGGCAACTCGTCATTCTTTTTGAAAACCCAAAACTTTTTTCTGACATTTCTTTACACTTTAGGTTCATTCCTTAGGACAGCCGACTTCACCTTAGGTACTCGTACCTAAGATTAGAAATCGTCCAGAACAGTCACCTCAACTCATCCACTCACTTAATATCTGTCCTAATGCGTGAACCAAGCCAAATAAAAACCCACCTAATGCACAATGAGGACATTGCAAACCTTAGGCATGGGGGGGTATGAAAGTGCAATGAAATGTCATAACAAGAAAAGGTTTCAACAAAAAAATTTTACATTAAAAAAAAAATTGGGAGGAGGGAAGAAAGTGCTGGTAAGCTTCACAAAAGGAGGAAAAGAGCAAAATATTAAAAAGGAGTACAAAATGAAAAAGAAAAGGGATAGTCATTAGTAAGAAATTAAGGAATTAACCAAAAGTTCTAGATCACATTAAAGAAAAGTAAAGTGAAAGTGCATAACAAGATTAGTAAGAACGCTAACGTTAGGCATTCTTGGCTAGACTCTTAGTACCCGTTAAGATCTAGATATTCCTCAAGAGGTTGAGGAAAATGAAAAGCTTAAGTATTAGGACTAAGGCTTAGGGAGTATTAGGCCTCGTTAACTAACCTTCAATTTACGGGACTCGATAACCTAAGCACCCAAATTCACACACACAGTCTGGTTTAGCGAGCATAAATATCAAAATCACGCAGCAGCGTTTCAAATGTTCTGAAAACGTCACCTAGATTAGGAGCGGCCAATCAACACAAGTTGATTTGGACAAGTTCCCGGCGCGGAGAGGTGGGAAATTCCCCTAGAAGATGCATAACAACATATCATCTCCTCGATGCTTGTCTCTTAGGATATTTACATATCCTATTGGGGGCATGTAAGCACCCTGCTGATTCAGATTCCATGGATGGCATTATCCCAAAATGTCAATTGCCAGGGTCTGAATTCAGCCACGGAACACCATGGGCAGGATTATCACGAAATCTCGAAAGCCAAGGTTCTAGGGGTTACCATGGTGGTGCTATCTCACAGCATCTTTTGCCAGGAACCTTTGAGGATTGATGATGGGGATCAGGAATCCGATACAGACCGTGTTGTAAAGCCAATCCTAAGCTAGAATTAAAAGAAAAGAGAGAGAAAACTCTCCAAACAAATAAACCCTTTGTCTCTCTCTTACAAAACGCACTGCAAACTGAACCAAGGCTAAAAATGTCTCAAGCACGGGTATTTTAACCACAGAGTCCAATAAACTTTAAGGTAGTTCCTGTGGGTCTTAAAAACCTTTGCTAAAGACTGAGGCTAAAGATAGACAGAGCTGAATCTTGGTTGGTACTAGAGTACCTTTTAGGCCTATGGTTGGCATTCTGACCTAATCAAAGAGACAAGGAAAAGCACTTATCAAAATCAATGAATGAAATTCATGGTCTAGAATGGAGGTTAAAACCTTAAAATTTTGCTAAGGGACTAGCAAAAGCTAAGCATGGGGGTATGATGAGAACCTCATCATGAACCCTAACTATCACATTTTAACATAATAAATCGAACAAAAAGCTCCTACATAACCTAAGGGAAGGCCTAAATCAGGAAATTGTTGAGCAGAGAATAAAACATTACACAAGGGGTAAAACTGTAATTTTACCATTGTAGTACATTAACAGGATTTCTAAGGGTCTAGACACAGGTCAAATGGACTTAATAAGGAAAAAAGTGGGATGGTTTGGTTAGAAAAGGGTTATGACAAAATCTGGGAATTAAATGACATTCTAAAATCCTAAAACAAACCCACTTGAATTCAAGAAGTTCCAAGCAAGATAAAAATCAATCAAACCCTCTAAAAATCATAAAAAATTATCCCCTAGGGCTTAGAACCTTCAATTTGGCCATTGGAACCTATCTTGACCTAGATTGAGAATCATACCCAATTTTTGACCTAATTTAGGTTTTTATGCAAAATGTCTACTCAAACATGGTCAAACCTAAAATCCAACCTCACCATTGGATTCCTTAGTTCCAAATTAGGTTTATACCAAAATTTGGACCTAAGGGAAGGTCGCCTTGACCCACTTTACAAAATGGTCCTCAACAATTACTTTTTGACCCTTAACTTTTTGAAACCTTGCAAGGACCCCCTATCTTTCCCGTCATCTTCTTCAATCGGGTCCCTCAGCCACCCGCCTGCGCAGGCCATACCTCTGGCGACCTTTCGCGGAGGATGGTGCCGCGCATGCATGGGGAGCCGACCCTAGATTTGAAAAGGACTCCCTACGTTGTCCCCTGCCGCATGGGCTGGCTCCCATGCCCTACCGGCCACCATACCTCTCGTGCGAACGCTCAAGAGGTATGGGTCTCACTCCTGTCATACCTTCAGTGGGGTATTCTCGCCTCCTCCTTGCGATTCTCTCTCTACCGATGCCTATTTAAGGAGCGGCACCCTCTGCCGCATCCTTAAAGCTTGTTCTGGCCTGAGAATCTCCCTTATTTTCATCTTCCTCATCTCCGACCGTCTGCTCACAAGCTCTGGTGACTTCCTCTTCCTCCTCTCGTCGCTCTGCCACCATACCAGTGGCAAAGTCATCTCCGCCGTCTTCCGCCGCGCCTCGCCGCACCAACAGGCGCCCTCCAGTCCCTCTTCCTCGTCGTCGTCTCTTCCACTGGGCACCTTCGTCTTCGGTGACGGTAGCAAAGCCTCGTCTTCGGTGACAATAGCAAAGCCGCTCGCCCCCTCCGCCTCCCCCCTTCGTCCAGAGACTCTTAGAAAAGTTCTCTCTCTCTGCTCTTTATTTTTCCCTCATTTATTTCTGTTATTTTGCCTCATCGCTCACACACCACCGCCACCTTCTCTACCTTCGGCAAACCACCGACGAGGTGTTCTCGCCACTCCACGCCTCCAGCCACCTCGCCAAATCCCCTAAAACCTCCGCCACCATCCCCTGAGCACTTTCCCCATCTCCACTGCCCGCCACACACACTCCACACCTCCACCGACCTAACCCACCTCCACGACCACAGAGCGACCTAGGCACGCATGCCCAGGCCACCCCACGGCCAGCCAACCCTCGCCTCACCTTAGCCTTGATACGGCGAAGGTTTTCCTTTGCTCTGACAGGGCTGCAAGGTCGTATTCATGCATTTTAGGTTCGCGCCTCCGCTGCCATTAGCACCAAGCTTAGAGCAAGCTCGCAAGCAGCTCCAGGCTCTTCCAGCTCCAGGAGGCACGCCCAGGTCACGTGGAAGACTACCACGCACATCTCCAGGTCTTCAATTGGCAGCGGAGACCTTGGCTAGAGTGGCGATTGAGGGTGGTTGCTGTTGTGGGCACACAGGCAGTAGGGTGGGACGTTTAGTCCCACCTCGTGAGTTTGCAAGTGCCCCACAGTGCATAAATTGTAAAAGTGACTAAGGCTTATCGCCTCAGTCACATGGGGTGAGGTCCCTCTCACCCGCTCACCCAGCCTCGTCCGCGACCACCCCCCGCGGACTTGGCCCGACCTAATTACCCAACCTGTGCACACCTCGCCCACCACCGCACGCCGGTGGGCCTGGTCCCAGGCGCGTCACCCAACCCGCATACCCGAATAGGCTCTAGGAGAGCGAACCCTGGAGTGAAACAAAGAGAGAGAGACGTAGGGAGGGTAGGGATTAGGTTTTGCCTAACCATACTCCTGTGCAGGGAACAGGAGAAGAAGCAAGGAAGGAGCAGCTAATGACTTAGCCGCGAAAGCAGCTGTGGCCAAAGAGAAAGGAAGAAGGACTTGGAGGCATAGAGAAGAGAAGGAAGGAGGAGGCGCAGCTAAGACTTAGCCGCACCAAGGAGCTGAAGCAGGAAGAAAAGGAAGAGAGAAAGCAAAGGCGCAGTAGAGAAGAAAGAAGAAGAAGAAGCCAGAAGAGAAGCTGAGGCAAAGGAGAAGGCAGAGACAGAGCAAAAGGAAAAGAAGAGAAAAATAAGAAGTCGAGAAAGAAGAAGCAGCAGCGGCAGCAGCTGAAAAGAAGGAGAGCACAAGCACTATAGCAAGTGGCCACTTAAGGCGTCAATCCTTGGATTCAGATGTCTGAAAATTGAGAAAAAGGAGGCCAAAAGAAGAGAGAGAGAAGAAAAGAGAAGAGACATTTTTATTTCCTCTCTTTACTCTTTTTGTAAAACAGTATATTGTAAATTGTGATTTTCTACGCTTCTAGAATCAAGTTTGCTCCTTGAGTTCGACCTAGGAGAATTTTTGTATTCGAGTAATAAAATATAATCAAACTGGTGCGATTTTACAAAAGACCCTCACTAGGACATCTTCAGGGAGATTTCCGAGCTTAGAGTGAATGGCTCTAAGTCTTCCCTGATCTGCTTTTGGTCAGCCAACCAAATCAGAGATTAGCTCTCTAATATCCTTTAAACCCCTATGGTTTCCCTTTCGATGCAATACTTGGGTCTTCCCCTCCTTGGCAAGAAGATGAAGAGCTCCGACTGGGCACCTCTCCTTAAGAAGATGTCAACATGGATGACAGGATGGTGTGGCAGGTTCCTTTCTAAGGGGGGCCAATTGGTCCTCTTAAATTATGTCTTATTTGCCATCCCAATTTTCTTCTTGTCCATGTTCAAACCATCTGGGACCATGCTGAAGCGACTAGATATGTTTCGCAAGCACCTACTCTGGAAAGGAGCTAATCATGACGAAAGGTTCATGCAGCCGGTTAAGTGGAGTGCCCTATGTTGTCTAAAGAAGAGAGGGGGTATTGGCATCAGATCTCTCCAGGAGTTTGGTGACTCCTTACTGCTGAAATGGGGCGTTATCATCCACCGTGGTGACATTGGTCTTTGGCAAAATCTCATTAGGGACTCCTATGCTTCAGGTGGGGCACCGGAGGAGGTACTTCATGTGCCCAAGGTGTCCCCTTTCTGGCCCTCAGTTTCTAAAGTAGTGGAGTCTAGATGGGAGCATTCCAAACCTGTGATTGGAGACGAGTCGAGTTTTGGTTTCTAGAAGGATAACTGGACAAGTCTTGGCTCTTTTGACAATCTCTTTCCATGTGTGTTTGGAGCTACAATGCATAAGGACTCCAGAGTTGCTGACAACTGGGAACCTCACTTAGGATGTGGAGGTTAGCTAGGTCCCCTGATGCTTATTTCAACAGGTCACAGGAGGAGTTTGGAAGATTGGATGAGGCACTGCAAGCTTTCAAACCATCTAATGGGGTGGATGGATTTGCTTGGATAGATGGTCTCTATACCCCTAGCAGAGGGTATAAACACATACTTGACAAGGATGATGATGCAGTGTTTACGCCCCCATTTGGAAGATCAAAGTCCCTACCAAAATACACATCTTCGTATGGCTTGCTTGGAGGAACGGCTTAGTCACTAGCTTCTTGAGAATGCTTGTCATGGGTGCCCCTCCCATTCCCTACCTACTTTGCCACTTCAATAAGGACGATGTCACGCATCTGTTTGGCTCATGCTTGATTACTGTCGAGGTTTGGAGTAGATGCTACCTTTCTTCTATGCCCACATGGGATGGTCTATGGAGATCCCTTTTGAACCTTATAGAGTCCGGAGTCCCTATGGTTGTTGTATTGTGGGGGGTGTGGTGTGCTAGAAATGATGTAATGTTTAATAATGGGTGTGGGTGGGCTAAGAACATTGTTAGGAGTGCCTCTATGTACTCCAGGTAGTGGATGGCGATGTAACTCTTGATTAATAAACTGGATTGCTACTGTCAATGGTAGCATTCCTTTCTTTTTCAAAAAAAAAAAAAAGTTAAGGATGATCTTTGTGCCTCTTTTTCTACGCTCGAGAGTCGAGCCCTTCATCTCGGCATTCCCTGATGCATTAGAGGGTTCCACGTGCCTCCTCGAAAAGTATGGTGCCTTGCTTGTGAGCCAGAAAAGACCCTCAGCTTTTCTTTGAGTCAAGGTCACCAAGAGAAAGTGGAGAGGTTGATGCAATCACGGTGCTCTTCTAAAGGCTACACTATTCCTCTTCTTCCTCTTGAGTCAGAGTCGAAGCAATCACCGTGGTGCTCATTCTCTACTCATTTGATCTGTTTGGTTCCTTTGTTTCAATAAAATATTTTCTTTTGAAGGGTAAAAAATCAAATACAAAGGTACCATATAATATGAAATATCTTCTGATAAATCTCCTCCTCAAGCTTCTTTTTCTTCTTGTTGGATGCCCTATAGAGCTTGACGATTATTCTGGAGACAACCACCTTACTTTCTTCGGAATCGAGCGTGGCATCTCCAACCATCGTGGTTGATTCATCATCTTATTCTAGCCTTCCTTCTCTGCGTAAGGCATCAGCTTTGTCGAGGATGACTTCTTAGATGTGAGAACCACCAAAGTGTGGTCAAGATACCCACACAAACAAGAAAGCCTAGACCGGTGGCTCTGATACAACGTGAAGCATGGAAGCTCTTCTTGGTCATGGAAAAATAGTCCACATGTAGACTATCCACGCATGTGTGGTCCAAAGGCGTGGAGGATCTTTACCAACTAGTTGGTGACTGGTGGTGGTTGACGGTCGACCAAGGTGGCCAACGATTGAGAAAAGAAAGAGAGAAAGGAGAGGAGCCTTGAATAGTTTGAAACATTTGTATTGCTCAAAATAAAAAATAAGGGAAGGCTCTCTTTATATTGAGAGAATATATCCCAATATTTGAAAATAGAAGATCTTATCTCTTAAGGAAAGATCTTATCTCTAATAAAAAACAAATCCTAACATATTTTCCTAAAACTACATTTACTAAAAGTAACCAAACTTGCATCTTAAGCAAAAACATCAAAATTGATCCTTAGACCATGACCACTGACCCCTTATGGGCCCTTTATTGCATGCCATGTGGCTTGGATGCCTGTCACATGGCTCATCTTTATTCCCAACACTCTTAAACTCTTGTGAGGTAGGGTTCACTACTTAAGGGGGATCCATGCTGGTAGGGGATGCTAGGATCCCATACACAAATAGAGGCTTCAAGCTTTTATTTAGACTCAAACTTCATTATTTAGAATAGTCCATAGTGTCATTTGGTATTCTTTACAATTTATCTTATCATGGTTTACCTCATCGTCTCATACCATGTGCATATCCTTTTCAATCATATGACTTATTCAATTTGTCGCATATCCTTTCAAGTTTTTCCTCTCACATAATGTGATATAGAACCTATGCCTCATTACTAACAGTAGAGTCTTCACCAACCGTACTAAGGTTGATTTGCTTCTTCATATTGTAACTTACTTTCTTAACGAAAAGCAAAAATCCTTCTTCGATAGATTTTTACGTTTTAAAATTTTAGGGCTACGAAAAGATGTCAAAGTTCAGGGGGAGTTATGGCTTTTGTATGATTTGAACCATTGGGTGTATATATTATCTCTTTCATGATTTTGCATCATGAAACAAAGAAACTTTATAGTTTATTCATTAAAATTAACTTTGCATGGGATATCTTACGTAGAAGTTTCAAGGAGAAGCATATGCTGGTTATATATCAACTCATAAAAGGTATGCATATCGAAATGCAACTTGCATTAAACTTAAGCTAGGTGATGAGAGATTCATCATGTCTCTTAATTAACACAAATTAGCTAGTTTACTGAGCTAATTAACTAAGAATACACTAAATATAGAGTTAATTATAATATAGGGGTAAAATAGTAAGGACTTACAAAATAAGTTAAAAATATATAATTAAAGCTTAATTAATCTTAAATAAATTTAATTAATAATTAGGACTCAATTCACAATCATTTAGATACATATTAAGTATTTAATTTAACTTAATTGAATTAAGGAACTAAGTACTTACTTAACCTAATTAATCTTATCATTTATCTAAATATAGTTAATAAGGCAAAAATATAATTTCAAGGCATAGACATATTATTTACATTATTTATAATAATATATCAAAAGTTGAAAAATAAATAAATTAAAATAAGGATAAAAACTCTTTGTTTATACTTATGCCCTTAATTTTCATTGCAATCGAGTCCTTTTTATTGCACATAGGTCCTTCTTTATTTGCAGAAATACCCCTGTGCATACATCATCTTCTTCCTCTTCTTCAACCTCGGATGTTCCTGGAGCTCCAGTGTCTGTACCTTTCGATCACCTTCCATCCGGTGATGAAAACTCACTAAATTTAATGTTGATACTCTGCTCACCTCCGCCAATCCATCCAACGAATCAGATCTTCATTTAACCCTAATTAGACTAGCTATTTAACCTCACCAACATTGGAGACAACGTCGGTGGTTACCTTGCACCTAACCTCATTCCCGTCCTGATACCTCCCCCTCTACCTCACTCTCCACCTATAAATAGACCTTCCATCCTCCGATCTCCGTTAGCGACCCCCTTACCCCTTCTCCCACTAAGGTCATTCAAGTAGTTTTTCTTCTCAGCTCTGGCGTCTTCTCAACCCCATTCTCGAGCGCTACCACTGAGGAGCGCTGCCTCTCTCATCACTTCTTCCTCTTTTCACCCTATCACCGGCGTTGGAGCACGCGATGACTTTGATTCTCATGCTTAGATCAACCGGAGTTTCTCCTCTCACCAAAGTCTCATTTCTATCCTACCAACGACGGATTCCCTCACCTCCTTCGTCCAAGTAATCGTAGAATAGCTTAGAATTTAGTGTAGTTTAGTTTTAGTTAGTTAGGTAGGTAGATAGATTAGTCTAATGCTTGGTTTCCACTTCATCTTCCATAGCTCCAGTGAGCTAATTCCAGCTCGCTAGACCTTCTTTCACTGATCTAATCACCAGTACACCTTCTCTATCTCCCCATAAATTCACTCCACCTTCGTAATCACTAACTCTATCACCTAATCTCCTAAATCACCACACACACAACTAAGCACCTCTGTTGTCCATGGCGGAGGTCTCAAAGTAGTTTTCACATATATCTGGGGTCTTCCACCACTTCTTCATGACACAAGGATCCCGTTCTTGCCCTTAATTAGATCAATTACACACTATGTACGAAACACCTAATTCCACCTTCGCTTCTTAACTCACTATCAATGGGGAGTTAAGAAGGGGTTAATCACCTAATTAGTTACACATTCATCATTGCCTTGTCATTTTAAGCATTTTCCCTTGCTCAATTGAGAGAAAGGGCAATTCTTGAGTTCGTGCGAACTCAAGATAGGTTTTTACCACATTCCTTGAATAATTCTCATGTTTAACCTTTAATTGACTCAATTGTTACATTCTTGAGGTTCCTTGTAACCTCAAAATCATCTTAATGTCCATCTTGTAGAATTTCTTTGAGATTTAGTCTTCAGTGTCCATTTTAATGTCCATCTTGATTTAAATCAATACTCACCGGAGCTCCGACGAACGAAATTAGTGCTTCAGCCTTCAAAATGATTTGAGAAGCTCTAGATTGTTTCTTCTTGATATGAGGATCAAATTTAGGCAAATGGAGTTGAGTGTTGATGTTAATATCTTCTTATTGGTCTTCGTCTTCTCCAACTCCGGCGGAGTTGGAAAGACTTGTTTCTTGAGGTTTAGAACCTAGAATCAGATCAATAAGCTTAAGAAGATAATCTAGAATCTATTCTAGGCTTAAATCAAATCTGTGATCTTCTAGTTTGGTCTGTCGACCAACACACATTTTCACCTGAGGCACCTAAATAGGAATCAAAATTCGATTTTGAGGTGTTGAACAACTTCCTAGAGTTGAATTGAGTTTATCCAAGCCTTTAATTTGATCGGAGAAGCTCTAGTGTAGAAAGTCAATCTTCAAGCTTAGTTGGTCAACTTAGAGCTATTCTTAAGGAATTAAGATCTGAATCTTGGAATTGAAGGTGGAATTAAGTCTTTGTGATGATTTAGAATCATTTAGAGAAGATTTGAATGAGTTTTATTGAGTTTCCATAGTGATTCCAACTTTTGCTTGTTTTGGGTTATTTCTGAAACCTACACTTTTCTTAGTGTTCTTGATGAATTTTAAACTCAAATCTTACCTAAATCAATCACATTTCACCTTATGAATTGACCCATATATCTTCTAAACACTTATATCTAACTGTGGAGCTGATTCATAGTGGAATCCAAAATCTGTACAGTGAGTTCTAAGCTCAGAAGCTCTGAAGCTTCTAAAGCTTACTTTCAACCTCATTTCCTCTTCCATTCCATGAAGAATAGATCTCCAAGCATTCATTGACTCTCAATTGAGAGTATTAACTCAAGTTTCAGGTCATCTGACTTGAATGTCATCTCTAAAGCACATAGAGTACACGTGAATAGTGCCTTGTTCATCATCTAAATCCTTGGATCACTTTTGATCCGAAATCTAAATTGATGCTACAATTGGATAGAGGAATTCAAGAGCTCTCGTTTGAGCTTTGTTTCACCCTGATTGGTCATCTGAGTCTCTGGGAATCATCATTTTAAGATCAGACTGTGAAGACACTGCACTGAAGGAGCTGTACTGGATATAGTCCCACCTCGGAAATTGATGGACACTGTGAGATGAACAAAACTAATCGTGTGTGATGCCTCGCTAGTCGTCATGCACTGGGTGCACATTCTGAGCATACAGGTTACCCATATCTTTAGCGTGCGTGTGCGCATGTGCATGTGCGTGGCCCTGGGTGGGCGTAAGCGTGTTTTATGTGGGCCTAATATGGCCCAATACTATGCCCAAAAATACACTAAAATCAACAGATAAATAAAACTAACCTAGTCTCGATCTCTGGTAGTGGTCGATCTGGTCCAGTGATGAGCCGTTGATCCTACGAAAGAACCGGGTTTACCCACTAAACCAAAAGTTTTTGGTTAAGTGTAAAGAGAAAAAGGCTTTGAGAGGTTTGAAAATGGTTAAGTGTTGAGATTAAGGAGAGAGCTGAGATAAGAGAGCAATATGAAGAGAAGGTTGAAAATGAAAAGAGACGTCTTAAGGCTGAAGACTGAGGGTTGAATGAAGAGGAAAATATGCTAAGTGTTAGATGAGAATTAAGAAGGCATTTGTACTAAGTGTTAAATATTTTTTTATGCCTTTATTTTGTATAACAATTGATGTAAATGTTCTTTTTGTTATTCATTGTAAATCAATCATGTACATTTCATTCATTAATGGAATAATTGTCATGTTTCCAAGTTCAATTTTATATGCAATTGTTCATATGCTTAACATATTTTGTAATTAATATAGTAATTTGATAACTTAGAATAAAAATGGTGAATTTATTAAGTTTAAATGCCTCTCAGTGAATGACTTAGACTCAACCAGTTAAATGAATTAGAACTTAAAATGTAAGTTAACTTGACCATATACTGCAATTAAAGACGATAATTTAACCAATCGAGTTGACCTAAGTTTATTCTTTACATAATTAATTAGGCTTAATAACTTTAATTAACTGTGTTGATAATTGGACCAACACTAGGTTTACATACGATTTTGATATCACTAGCAATTTGCATCAAAATTCAGCTTTAAGGTCTTATGTCTTTACGTAGTTGAATGATCAGTGAAGCACATTCAGATAAGGTTCCATGGTTTATGCTTTTTGCTGCTAACATTGTGTTGACTGATGAGACAATAGATAGAGTAAACAAAAAATTTGAGCTTTAAGAAAGGTCTTGGAAGCTAGAGGTTTCTGAATAAGTTAAACAAAGATCAATTGCAAGGATTGCAAGCTTTTTGATAAACAAAATAGAAATGGGGTCAAGGTAAGAATTAGAATAGATTGCATTTTGAAAAAGAAATGGTTTTAAATATGTAACTCAACCATTTAGATTCAAAAACCAAGATTAAACACCAAGATATGGATTAAAAAAATGAGGTCATAAAGAGTTAGGTCTAGGATTTGTCACCAAATTCTTTTAGATGAGGCATTCTTGATACTTCTAAGTCTTCTATAGCTCTTTCTTCCTTCATGAAAATCTTCTTACAGGGCACTTGGGGTTCTTGTAGAGATTTCTAGAATTATGTGCTCTTGGTAAGCTAACCTGAACAGAAATCACTTAATTGGTGATTGGGATCTAAATGTCAAATCACGTGAATACACTAATGTGGTTAGTAAGGTCCCTCAATACAAGTGGGAGAATGTACTGTATACAGGTTAGATATAAACGATGACAGATATCAAAGATCTAAATGATTTGGATCGAGAATTTTGATGAGTCATCAAGAACCATCAGGATATCAAACATTTGCCTTCAATCTAAGAAGAAATGGCAATTTCTCGAGAGATTGTTTCATGACAGATGCCCTTGATGAACATCCTTTGCATAGGAATGGGGATTCGGGACTGTTATGCAGGTTGAGTCAATGGGTTGACTTGATGAGATAGAGATGTTGGAAGTCCTCTTATAATTGTTACGGAAAAAGCATATCTTTTGACCTGAGACAAATATGTATCTATGTCCTTGAATATACACATTTGATGGACAAATAGTCAATGTACCCATCATGGTGTTGAGACTGGAAAGTTTGTGTGAGCATAGGAGACACATGCTCTCTTGAAGGTATTGCATAGTTCTACTATTGTAAGAGTACAAAGTGGATCAAAAGATATAGTCTCACTCCACTCATATTGGGATGTATGAAATTCCATGCATGGTTGCACAGGTCCTAATCAAACTCATACATGAAAGAAAAGAAGGCAATCCCTTTAAAAAGGAGTTGGTCTTCATTCTTGATCCAATGATACAAGGAGAACATGAATATATGTAACCCTTGGTAGGAAGGACAGTGAACTTGGGAATTAATTCTCGAGGTTATATAAGTCTTTTAGTGTAAAGGATTCATGGGTATTTGGAATACCTAAGAGAGGCGTAGTGCCATAAATCCTAAATTTTAAACACTTTATTGTTGACATGATGAAACCAACAATGATTTTAGTGGGTTCATATTTGTAGAGAATTGACATGTAATTGTGTCAAAATGGTTTGGTCTTGCTCCAGAAAGGTTTGGATAGAATTTACATGCACTTTGGGTGTTAAAACCCAATTGGCTAAATTAGTTAAAGGGTCAATCATGCAAATAATCAATTAAGATTAAATGCAACCATTGGATTTAATCCAATGGCTCTCACCATAGTAGGATTATCAGGATTCCCTATATATCTCTCTCAAGGCAAGGCTTGAAATGATAACCAATTGTGAATATGTAACATAACCCTTCAACCACCAAGAGAGAGGAAAGAAGAAGAGGGACTATCATCGCCATCTTCTTCTTCTTTCTTCTTCTTCTTGAGCATCCAAGCCCATTATTAGACATCCAACCTCACCATCAAAAGTCTAGGAAGTGTATTGGACATCCATATCTTCATCTCCTAGATGTCCAAGATGAAGATCAAAAGTCCTGGGGGGCTTCTAGACATCCAATAGCATGAATGCATGGATGTCTAGAACATGAGGACTATGTGTTTTTGGCATTCTTGTTGCCAAATTTTGGATGGTCGACATGAAGGTCGCCTCAAGATTCACAAATGGTTTTCATCGCACACAACGATTGGGTGTTCTCAGCATCAAAGGTCTCATCCACCTACCGAGAAGAAGGGAGTCATGTTATGCTAGGACTTATAATAGAGGCAGAACACCTTAGGTGCTATGCTACACAACCCTAGAGATATATCGCGATACTCGTGGGGACCCTAGAACAAGAAAAAGCTAATCCTTCTGATGTGGTTCTAGTTTAGGTTATTTCATTTGATTTCTAGTTTAGGTTGTTTCGTTTGATTCTTATTATTTGATTTTCTGGGCATCGAACCATTTCATGTATCAATAGTTTTAATTGATTGTATTTCACACTTCTACGATACCATCAGATGAATCTTCGTCCAACAGAGATGGTGAAGTTACAAGTAGAGAAGAGTCAAGTGGGGTTTTCTCCTTTTAACCTAGTCCTACACATGTAGATGGATCCTAGAAGATCCACTTGAGGTGTCTATGAGTGAGAGTCAACTTGGGACAAGAATTAATTTAAACTAATTTGCTTACTTGGCCTATCTTAACTCAAGTGACAACTAATTGGATCATTTCCAATTAATTAATCAATCTACCTATACAATCTAGGTCATGATTAGTCTAGCCTAGTTTTTTCTTTGAGCCAATTGGCGTTGATGCATTCTCGACGATCATTTGAAGTTCCTACATAGTGGATGTAAAACTTGAAATGATTCTATTGAATCTATTATTAACCGATCTCTTCAATAATCTACAGAATAGTTTCACAACGTTTACCTAAATTTTCTTATTTCCATGGGGATTAATTAGGTTTCTTTTTATATAATCTTAGTGTGTTCCTTTTTTCTTCTTGGAAGGTAAATGCATGGTTATCATTAATCTTAAGTCTACCTTAGGAACTACTAGCCTCCTCCTTATGAACTACTCTTTTAGACTTGAGAGTGGTCTTCTAATATCTTTCATACCCTTGCCAAGTTGTATCCTATTCCATACTTGTTATTTATTGGAATCTAAGAAGCTAGGATTTTCTCGAGAATTGTCTTTGTATCTATGAACTTAGCTAGACCTTTCGTAAGCTCATTTTCTTATTCCTCAACTCTCCCATATCTAATTTCGTGCTATTTACCCTCTCCTTCATGTCATTATCTCTTTCCTAAGAGAATCATTCTCAAACTTAAATGATGTTCTTTTACAATTAGCTAGAGTTTGTTTTTTATAGAATCCTTGTTGGAAGAGATCAGGTCATTATTCAATTTGTTTTTCTTAACCTATTTTCTACTCTTCTTGAGTAACTTAAATAATTTCTTGAATTCACATAGAACACTTCAAGAATAATATTGCGTATTGTCGATCGTTAAAAATGGTCGGCAATGTTAAAATAATCGTTGATAAAAAGGGTCGAGGAATGTACTGTTGCTATTAGGTTTTCTCGACCATTTTAAAACAATACTGTCAGGAAAAAGTGAACCACCACTCGATGTTTGGTTATTTCTCTCATCTATTTTTGACGATCACGAAAGTTTTTTTTCGAAAAACATTTACCTCGACTGGCATTTAGGCAGTCGACTAAGATCATATTGTCGACCGTTGATCAATAACCGTCGAGAATGTTTTTATTTTCGTCCGTTTGTGAACGATCAAGAATATTAATATTCTCGACCATTCACATATAACTATCGAAAATTGCAATATTCTCGTCAGTTCTCGAATGGTCAAGAATATTAATATTGTCGACGTTTCTAAAATAATGGTCAACAATACTAATATTTTCATCCGTTAAAAATTATGAAGCGATTTTTTTTTAAAATGTGTTTAATTTACATGGAAGACCCGTAAAGAACTACAAATCTAATAAAAATATAATCAATCATACAACTTAAAACATTTTTACATCTATTTAAAACACACGAAATCAGAATAAAAATTTCATATATGAAATAACGTATATAGAGTTCATTACAAATGATAATGTATATAGAAAATACAATCATGCTGTGTCACCAATGCCTCCAGCACCGCTACCACCTAAATCATCGTCATCACGATAATCTCTATACTGATGAAGGGACAGGTAATCAATACCTCCCTTCTGAAGTAATGCCAGCAGGTCCTTGATGGTCTTGTTGGATTCCTTGGTTTGCATCGCATTGTCCCTGACTAGCGTCGTCAGCTCATCTATTCGCTGGGCATTCTCCTCGTCTTTGCGGCATAATGCCGCAATCTCCTTCCTCATGTCATGCACCTCAGCTGAAGAGGATGATGCTCCCCTTCTCCCATACCACCCCGAGACAGTCTCGCTCCTGCCTACGCTACGGACATACCCACCATGCTCAAGTGACATGACAGTTCGATAGGCCTCCTCTACTGTCATTGGCTGTTGAACTGTAGCAGAGTTGGCATCTTCAAGAGAATGCATTAAGTTGATCATATTATCCTGAAAGATATTGAGTTACGTTAAGTAATTTAATTTAATTATATAATTACGAAATTAAATAAAAGTATTATCTTTTTTAACTTACATGTCTCTGTTGGTATGTGTCGTAAAGCTACTCTCTATTTCTGTCATCACTCATCTTGCTATGAGTGGCCTCATATACTCCTGATTGCGCAGCAATCATAGGTCTTAATTGACCTAAATTAGGCTAGGACTTAGCATAAGTTAGGGTAATTCATGCATGCATAAGCATTATTTGCATATTTACTGCTTTCTTTTAGCTATGCATAAAATAATACTATAATATGCTGATTAGGTGAATTATGCCAATTACAGGTAATAAGCTGATCAGAAGATAGATCTGAAGCTGGATCCAAAGCTGGATCAGAAGAATAAAGGATAATTGGTGTTGCAGCAAAGTTAGAGTAGAAGACCTAGAATAAGATGTAGTAGACAATAATGTAAGGGGTTGAAGTATGCTATTCTATTTAAGTAAGAATAAAGCAGTAAAATATGAAGAACTTAGGACCATCCTAGCCCTAGGATAGCCTAGAAGCGTCCCCAAGCCTTAGCCACCCTTAGATTAGGTCACCACACCCTAGGAAACCTTAAAACCCTAATTCTAGCCTCTATCTGGACATCCAGATGAGTTACAAGACCTCCAGAACCCTTAGCCAACTCCCACACACCTTAAACACACTTCTGCAATGTTATTGGACATCTAGACACTTGGTCAGACGTCCAATTTCTGCAGAATACCCAAGACAGAACCTAGAATCCTTCCTGACTCTGATTAGATGTCGAGAATTGAAGTCTGGACTTCTGATTTTTGAGTATAAGTCGTCTGATACTATTATTGGACGTCTGGAACTGCTTTCCAATTCCTATTTTAAGATTCAAGCCTTGATCTTGGATCTCTAGCTCCCTAAACCCAATTCTAACCCCCTAGGAACCTAAATTAAGGTACCCTAACCCTAGTACATCACCTCTATACCTCCTTAAGGACCTAATTAGGTCCTCACTAAACCTAATTGACTTAGATCATAGTCAATTACCATTTCCTAGTCAATTGGACTCATAGGGTCCAATTGAGCTCAGATCTCAACCCATATTTAACCTAAGCCGAACCTAATTGCGTTATTTCACTCTCAATTAGGTTCACACTCATTCAATTAAACTTGTGTTAAGTTTAATTGCATTTCTCCCTTAGCAATTAGGGTTTGCAACCCTAATTTAAGACCTACACCAACCTAAACCCCCTTAGGACCTAACCTAGACCACTTAGACACATAGGGCACGGCCACACACACACACACCCATTCACTCACTCCCACACCACCTAGAGTGTTCTAGGTTCTTCCAAAGGTGGCGCCACTCTTGGTTGCTAAAAATTAGCAACCAAGAGCCATTCAAATTGGAGATCCACAAATAATGGATCTAAAAGCCACCAACCTCTCTCCTTGGCCGGCCACTCTTGCAGCTCTCTCTAGAAAGTTCCACACTTCTCTAGAGAGCTTCCCTTAGGTCTATAAAAAGACCTAATGTTACGACCCAATTCTCGAATCCCTACGAGACACGAGAATCGGACCGACTCGACTGATCCCAAGACCCAGTCGTCCAACGAGAAAGTAACCAAAAAGTAGTAAAATAAACCACATTCACCATGCATGTAACTAACAGTAACAAAAGTACAGTAGTAAAGAAAAGAACTACTACAGTACATACCACCACAACAGTAGAGAATTAAAAACAGATACAGAATATGAAGATTACAATAACAGAGTACAAGTGAAATAGAAATACTCACTACTACAGAAAAATGGTATAGCAAAGTACAACTACTGGGCTCTACTAGGCCCAGCACCCTCTGCAACCGCAGGCTCTGGCTGCTCAACACCTGGTCCTGAAAAAGGTGACAAATGTGACACGTCAGCGAAACGTGAGTAGAGTAGCTACCAACTAGCTAAGAAAACAATAAAGGTGGACAAGTAGCTGTTATTTTTAATTTCTTTATTTATTTCTTTATTTACTCTTTCTTGAATTATTTCTCAGATCTTTCTCTTGATCTCGAATGTTCCTCGTGGGAACGATCTTGATTGCAATCTTTTCCGAAAAGTAGAAGTAGCACGTGCTGCTCTCCTGACCGGGAGAGTCCCCCATGGTGGTTCTACCCTCAGTCAACCACTCCAAGTTCGCTGACAGACGTAACGGTGACTACGGCACACGTGATAGATGCACGGGTAGCTACCCCGCACTGGCATGCAGTCAGTTGTTTCCGTAAACGTGTGTGCCCAAAGTACAGCACGGAACCAGTATAGGGCAAAGCTCTCTCAGTAACAAGGGTCCAGCCCCTCCACAGTAACCAAACAGGGGTCTTGGCCCTCCACAGTCTGCGCACCCTCGCCTGACTACCCCGATTTTCCCAGTGGGCCTAACAAGTCGGTGTAGGACGCCTAGCTGAACCCCGAGGCCCGTGGGGTGGCTAGCTCTCTCCCTACACTAGTAGCTCTCCTCGGTACTGTGTATGCAAGGGCCAAAAGTCGGTATAAAGTGGCCAAACCTAACCCCGGGTCCCTGGGGCGGCTAGCTCCGCTTTGCACTAAACAGGGGGACAGTCGCTCTCCTTGGTACTCCGTACTCAAGGGCCAGCTCACTTCCCCATCCACTTTCCCAGTTCCATTCTATTTATTTTCCAGGAGGTCTACTCCTAATTCCCCGTAGGGTTCATACTCATATTTCTCAGTCCAAGCCATACTAGACTTCCTCATTTCAGTTCCATTCGCATATAGTACGGGTTTCCAACATTCGACTTCTTTTCCCTTCGAATTTATATACAAGCAGCTCGTATTTAATTTCAACCCACAGAAATTACATGTAACAGTTACTAGCAACATGTAACAGAAATTACATGTAACATTTCACAGGCAGCTGTTATCCAATTACAGGCAATTATCATTTTTCTGTCTACTTATCCAAGACTGCAATTCAGGTATTCAAGACATTCGTTTCAGTGTTTCTGTTCCTAGGATTCATGCCACACCCTAGGATCTATCATTCAATCTAGTTTTCAGGTCCTAGGATTCATGCCATACCCTAGGATCTATCATTCATTTCAAAGATGCATTAATGTTTGTAAATAACTAAGGGGAGCCACTCTACCTGCAAAATCGGGAGTAATGGGGGCGTGATCGGTAAGTCCACGTGCATCCGCAACCCCTAGAGCCGCAATAGAACGAGGTCCTAACACAAGGATCAATCACAAGGAACCACTCAGAACAGGATAAAAGTATTTTAAACAAGTAGAGGAACAAATTCTGAGAAGAACGGAATCTCAAA
This sequence comes from Thalassia testudinum, assembly GCA_037157565.1. NCBI lineage: Eukaryota > Viridiplantae > Streptophyta > Magnoliopsida > Alismatales > Hydrocharitaceae > Thalassia > Thalassia testudinum. The sequence continues at coordinate 15,769,700 of JAZHRO010000055.1, forward strand.
CGTGGAAATTGGACTTCGAACAGACCCTAAATAGGTCAAAAATGACAACTCTGACTCAAATCTGACGTCTGGAACACCTTCCAGACATCTTAAAAGGTGGTCCAGGTCATACCTCACTCTGCGCTGCTCCTCAAACGTCCAGAGGTCCTGCTGAACCGTCTGGACCCAGTTCCAGACGTCTGACCACCTCTCCGGTCGTCTGGAGATGCTCTCCGCAGTCTAATGCTGTGCCCAGACGTCTGAATCGCGTGGGAAGGTGTATCCCACACCTTCCCAAAGCAAAACCTGCATGCGTATGCAAACAATCTTAACACGGCATGAGACAGAACTTTCGGCTGAACGACTTGCATGGTCATATCCGTAAAAGGAAGCGGAGGAAGGAATACATACCTCTCAGACGTCTGGAGCTCCCTCCAGACGTCGCCCGCGTCGTCTAGACGTAGGTCCAGACATCTGATTCTGGGAAAATTTCCCAGAATTAGAACCTCCTCGCCTTCTTCCTGCTGCGCACGGCCACGCCGCGCTCGCCCGCCTGCTGCCTGAGCTGCAGCAGCACCGGGGTAACCTCCCCAACACCACGCTCCCACTGCGCGCTCGTCAGCCGACCCTGAGCTGCTCCAGCGAGCTCGCTCTCTCTTCCTCACGCACTCTCCCTCTTCTCCCCTCTCGCTGCACCTCCTCTCCGCACGCACCCGACAGCAGCTGCTGCCCTCGCTCTCTCTCTCACGCTCATGCTAGAAGAAGGAGGAGACAGTGGGGTGGTGGGTGAGGGAGAGGGAAGGGGGGAGAGGGGTATTTGAAGGCGTCGGGAGAGAAAAAGCGTCTGCAGGTCGACGGGTTCAGTCTACGCGCACGTGTGCAGACTCGCAATTGTACGTAAGGAAAAATTTATTTCCAGACGTCTGGACCAACTCCCAGACATCTTAAAGTGTGTTTGATGTCTAGGTCTTAACACCTAAGGGGTGGCCATTTTCACTCATCCAGTCTTGGCTTCCATTTAGCTTAGTTTTATTCCACATCCACTCCACCTCCATGTCCATGAGTGACTTCACCATGGCCACCACCATCTCCACACCAAGATGTTGGATCACCTCTCCAACTTCTCTCCAAGGGCCAACCTAAGCACCATTGGCCGCCCCTCCTCCTCTCAACCAACTCAAAGGCCATTGGAGCCGACCTTCGAATGCCCTTATTGCTCCTAGATTAGACTAGATTATAGTTCTTCATAGTTTTACTGCTTTTATTACTGCTTAGTAGTGTAGTTCCTTACTTCTCCCCCAATGATGCATGCATAATCTCCCTTTAGATTCATGTATGCGATCGTTTTCTGTTAGCTAGATTTATGTTTTCAAGCTTTCCTCTATAAGCTTTCCACCAGTTCCTTGTTGCAAACACCCTGATGAATCAATAAAATATATATATATATCTGTTGAGAATCACCATGAGCTTATTGCAATATATTTTGTGTAATTAAAGTTTCCTGCTTTTAATTATTATCTATTGCAATGACCATGTTGATAGCTGAAAATATTGAGGATCTAACTATTAACACATTTTCCGTAGACAGTCACCACATAACTAGAATCGTGCGTACTGAAACTCACACTTTTATATTTGTCATCTATCTAACAATGCGGATGTAATTATGGTTCATAATGAAAGTGGCCAAACATTGATCCGACGATTAGAAACTGGAGTGCGATTTTAAGCAAGTTGAGTGAAAGAGATCGATTTCAAATTTGCATAAACGCCTCCCAGAGACGAACGACCAGGACTCAAGTCTCATTATCTTTAGAAATATTTTTGTTGATTGTATTTTTCAACTATACTACGACGCATTTTGTTTCGAATACGCGATCTACAACACCAACAACTCCTACCCGATTAAGTTGGGCACCTTGATGCTTGGCAGACTATAATAATTTAAAACAGTTAATTTTAACAAAATTAGAAATTTTTGTAAGGTTTAAAAGAAAATAATAATTAAAGGTACTTACGTATATGGATTTCATTGAGCATATGCACCTCCTACCCAAGACATGGGTCTTCGATGGAGCCTTAGCCCTATTTTCCTTATTTTTCTTAGCCTTCTCCTGAAATAAAGGAACAATTTATTAACTTAGAAATTAGTTAAATAAATGATAACATATGAAATACTTTTACCTACATCATTGGATCATGCCAATGCTTGCACACTTCCTTCCAAGTGTGCGGTTGTATCAAAGGAGGTGCATTATGCAATGCCTCATCATGATTCATTTTCTTATAATACTAAAAAATATAATTGTAATGTTAGAAATAATATTTGAATTATGGTAAAGGAAATAAACAACGGTTAAAATTTATCTTTCACCTTATTCTTCATCTTTAATCTCCAATCTTTATGAATTTTCGTTGCGTGCTTAATGATATATTTGGCGATGCTCGGATCATCACCCCAATCGAAGGTGGCATGCATTAGTAAGAAAACAAAAATTGTTATATAATTGAAACTTATATAAAGCAATGTAAATAAGTTATTAAGTTTTACCAATTACCTATAACTCTCGAATGAGCTGCATTTTCAGGTCGTTTGGCACCTATCATCAGCTGAAGGAATTCACCTCGTCTAAATGTCTTCCTATCATCATGAAATTCCCAGTCCAGAAATGAAATCACTCCACTCTTGTATCCGTGGTAATTTGAATTCCTCATACTGATCCATGACTTATTAATGAGAATTAACCTAAATGTAAAAGACAACCACTCATAAGTTGGACTCGAATAAGGTAAAAATGTGTATTTTAAGATCACTCATAAATTAGACTCGAATAAGGAACAAATATGTATTTTAAGAAGATTTTCACTTGATAGCCCATCCTTGAAGATTTGATCAAACATTCTTTACATGCAACCAGTGTTTGGAGAAATTTTGACAGCATTTCCTCGCACTTCTTTAGTATACCCCCCAAGGCTAACCTTAACTACATCCCCAATAGCCCCCACTAAAGGGCACTTCAAGAACGGAGCTAAGATTAGTTGGTATACTGGAGAAGAGCAAGAAAATGCGACTGAAATTTTTCCAAACATTAGCTACATGCAAGAAGTAATCCTAAGTTGTGATCAAATCTTCAAGGACCCCCCTCTGTTCAGAACTTCTCTGAACAAAGGATGACACTTATGGCATGTTATAAAGACAACGCATCATGCATGTAAGTAAAGTATGCACACACTCTGCATTGTCTGTATAACATGATCATAAGTCTCGACAGGCTAGTATTTTAACACAATTATATCCCTCCCACAACCTGTTACCTAGGGGTTAGAATTCCTATTATTTGTCATTAAGTCATCTAAATTTGTGCAAGTGTGTGTATCTACAAAGTTGTAATAAAAATTTCGTAATCAAACATAAATATCAAACGTTCATTTATAAATTATACTTTATTAACAATAACTGCCTCCATCCCAACCCTCTCCTCCTCCTCCTCACTTTGTAAACCCCCAATCTTCTTGATATTCCTCTTACTACCTCTCCATTCTCATCTTTCCCTCCTTTATAAAACCCTAAATATTAAGTTTGTTAATCGAATCCCTAAATGCATAACCCTAGCACTCAAATCTTAAACACCAAACCCTAAAAGTAAACCTTAAATCCTAAGCAAGACCAAAGGCCATAAATCCTAAGATCGAGACCTTAAACATTCACTTCGTAACCATAAACCGAAGGCCATAAATCCTAAGCCCTAAACTCTAACCCATAAATAAACCCATCGCGCAACCCATGACATTAAACCTCCTTCCACTCCCTTTCACTCGTTTCTCTCCTCGTCCTCCCTCTCCCTCAGGCCCTCCTCTAGACCCTCCTCCTCCCACCTACCCTTGCCTCCTCCCTCCTCCTTCAATTCTCTCCTCTAGTTCCTCCTCCTCCCTCCTCGCATCCCACTTACCTCCTTTATGCCGCCTGCCTCTTCCCACCTCCCCCCTTACCACCATTGCCCACCTATAGTACCCTCCTCCTTGATCTTCCCTCCCTTCCTCCAACACCACCCACAACCCCTACTCCTCGTCCTCCTCCTCACATTCACATCCATTAACACATTCAAAACAAACTAATTGAAACATATAATTTGAAAACATTTATTAAAACACATTTCACTCACACAAAATAATGTAATCAAACTAAATATACATGTGGGCACAATTGCATAAGAATACTAATTAAAACATACTAATTAAAACATGCAATCAAGACATACTAATTTTAAAAAAATATACTAAGATGGTTGTGGTGGTGGTGGTAGGGAGGAGGTGGGAGGAGTATGAGTTGGTGGTGGTGTTAAGGGGAGGGAAGGGGGTGGTGGCAAGGGGTGGTGGTGCTGGTGGCTGGGGCAGGGGGTGGTGGTGCTTCTGGCAGGGGCAGGGGGTGGCAGGCTGTGGTGGTGGTGGTGGCGACAGGGGTAGGAGGTGGTGGCGACGAGTGGTGGTGGTGTTGGTGGTGGCCACAGGGGGTGGTGGCAGAGGTGCTGATGGTGGCAGCAGAGGTGGTGGGGTAGGTGGTGGCTGGTGGTGGTGGTTGTTTATCAATAGAGAAATCGGGTTTATAAAACAAATGTGTCATAGTATAGTTGAAATTGCTTCGAAAACATATGAAAGTTTATTACTCGAAAAAATATGAATCCGAGGTCGAACACGGGGAGCAAAATGGGATTTGAAAACTAAGAACACAACTTTCAACTTGATGAAAATGTAATGATCAATCAAATTATGAAGCAATAGAAATAGTTTCAATGTATATAGAAGCTCAAAAAAATATGAAGATAGATGTAAAAATTAGATAATTCTCTCTTCTTTGCTTCTGGCTTGAGCTTTCACTTCTTCTTCTTTCTTCTTTCTCTAATTCTTCTGATTCGGCTCTTCTTCTATCTCTCTGATTACTGGCCTTAGCTTCTCTTTTTCTCTTCTTCTTCTTCCTTTCCTCTGCCTTGGCTTCTCTTTCTTCTTTCTCTTTCTCTGCTTCTAACTTCAATCGAGCCTTCTTCTTCCATTGCTTTTCTGTTGAAGCTTCCTTTTCCTTCCTTCTTCCTTCTTCTTCTTACTTGGCGACCTCACCCTTAGCCGCTGCTGAGGCTTCTTTCTTCCTCTTCTTCCTTAGCTTTTGGCTTCCTCTTCTTCCTTGGCTTCACCCTCCGGGAGAGCAAAACCTAACCCCTACCCTCCCCGCGAACTCTCCTCTCTTTCTTCTCTCTTAGGCTCGCTCTCCCAGATCTTGCTCGAGTATACGAGTCAGGTCGGTGAGCCCGTGACCAAGCCCACCGACGTGTGTGGTGGGTGAGGAGTGCGGGGATAGTCAGGTCGGATACTAGGTCCGCGTAGTGTGGGGTCGTGGACGAGGCGTGAGTGGGCTAGTGGGACCTCACCTCGTGTCAGGAGGCGATAAGCCCCTAGCAATTTTTCAATTTATGTTGCGTTGCCCGCTCTAAAGTTTCCGAGGTGGGACTAAATGTCCCACCCGCTTCTCGTGCACGCCCGCAGCAAGTCTTCTTCTGATTGCTGAAGCTGCGGGGCTTTGGCCTTCAATAGATGGGCTGACGCTGCTCGCGAAGGGAAACCGCACACCTGGGACTTGGTCTCCTGGCACCTGGAGCCTACTGTGAAGGTAGCAAGCTTCTTCAAGCTTGCTTCAATGGCGGATAGGGCCCTTGTACTTGTCAACATAAATACGGCCTCACGACCCTGTCAAAACACTCAGAAGTCTTCGCTGTGACACGACGAAGGTCCTCGGGTGCTGGTGTGGTGCGAGACGGCCTGGGCGTGCTTGCCTAGGTCGTTCTGTGGCTGTGAAATTGGGTGTGTTCGGGGGGAGTGAATGAAGGTTGTGGCGGCCAATGGAGTGGGGAAAGATGATCAGTGGGATGAGGCGATGCTTCCAAGGTAGTTGGCGAGGCGTATGGGTGCATGGAGTGGTGAATGCACCTCACCGGTGGTTTGCCGGAGGTAGAGAAGGTGAGGGTGGTCTGTGGTGGTTGGGGCGTGAAAGTAGAAATTGATAAGGGGAAAAGAAAGAGTAGGTGAAGGAGACTTATCTGTGAGTGGCTGGACGAAGGGGGAGGCAGAGGGGCAGACGACGCATATATGCCATCGCCGGAGATGAAGACCCTGAGAGAGAGAGGCGGCGACGATGAGAGGGATATAGGCGTGAGCGCAAGTATGGCGCGACGCGAATGAAGGAGGCGGAGATAACTCTGCCATTGGTATGGTGGCAGAGCGACAAGAAGAAGGAGGAGGAGTCGCCAGAGCTTGTGGAATTTTTGGCCAGAGGGGGAAAGGAGGAATTTTAAGGGAATCTCAGGCCAAAACAAGCTTGAATTGACCAGGGAGATCTGGGGCCTCTTTTATAGTCGCAGGCAGAGGGCCTTGTGCTTGGAAGGCAAGCTTCCAAGCACGGCAACCTCGCCAGACTTGGAAGGTCGAGAGATACCCATATCTCATGCGTTCGCATGAGAGATTGGGTGAGAATCAGAGTGCATAATTCGGTTCACATGATCAGGAATTCCTTAGAGAATCTCCTTTTCAAATTTGAGAGGGATTCTCTGAGGAATCAAGGAGATATCCCTCTTGAATCCTCACCAGAGTAGGATTCCTCCGCTGTAATGGTGGATGGACCTAATTGCAAAGAACGACAAGGAAGATAGGGGGTGTCTGCAAAGGTTTTCAAAGCTAGGGGTCAAAAAGTTATTGGGTTGGGCTGTTTTGCAAAGTAGGTCAAGGTGAACTCTCCTTAGGTCCAAATTTTGGCATAAACCTAATTTGGACTTAAGGAATCCAATGGTGAAGTTGGATTTTAGGTTTTACCACATTTGACTGACCATTTTAAACAAAAACCTAATTTAGGGCAAATATTTGACTAGGACCCCTATTTAGGTCAAAATAGGTTTTAAAGGCCAAATTGAAGGTTCTAAACCCTAAAGGATATTTTTCCATGATTTTTAGATGGTTTAGTTGAATTTTATCCTGACAGAACCATGTTAAATTAAGTGGGTTTGTTTTAGGGTTACAAGAAGTCATTTAATTCCCAAATTTCACATTAACCCTTTTCTGATTGAACCAACCCACTTTTTATCTTGTTAGGATCAATTGACCTATGTTTAGCCTCTGAAAAATCCTGTTGTTGTACTGCAATGGTAAAATTGCAGTTCTACCCTTTGTTTCTAACTTTTCTTTCAAACCAGTTATTCCTTGAGTTAAGCCCTTCACTTGGTTATGTAGGAACTTTTGTTCTCTTTTCTAGGTCAAAATGAGCTAGTTAAGGCTCATGATGGTATTCCCATCAGTGGTGCTAGTGGTGGGCGAGGGGGAGTGGGCCTCAGGCTGGCAACGAGGGGGAGGGAAAGGAGGAGGCAGGCAGAGGAGGAAGAAGAGGAGCAGCACGACTACCCCTTGAGGTCACAAAGGAGGAGCCGAGGTAGAGGAGGAGCTGCAGTAACGCTGCCAAAGGAGGAGCCAAGGGGAGGAGGTCTCACAGAGGGGAGGGTAGGAGGAGGTCGTGAGGTGGAGGAGGCCACTTCAGATTTGGGATGAAGGGGGAGGGAGTCGGGTCCACGCTAGGGATTTAACTCAATATTCTCGACCGTTCCTAATAAATAGTCGGTGTTATTTTATTATCGACTATTAACAACGGTCAGGAATAACCACTTTTCCGACCGTTAAGGTCAAACGGTCGACGATAGACTTTAAAAATTTGCCCGACTGCGAGTGGTGGGTTATTCCAGCTCATTAAGAGGGGAATCAGAATAGAAATTAAGTCTGGTTGTGTGTCGGGATTGAAAATGGGTTTAAATAGGTTCTGTATATGTAGAGGAGGTGGCATCAATATGAATTGTGTGTGAGGGCTCTTCTAGTAAGGGTTCAAAGGTGGGTTCAATTAGAGAGTCCTCATAGTAGCCACCAGACTCAAAGGTAAATGCCTGAAGAGTGTTTATAGGATGAAGAAAATATGAGTCAAGAAAAGATTCGAATTCTGGGTTGTAGTCACTCTCGGCACTTTTTGTTTCTGATTCCTGAGTATCAAAAAGAAATGATTCCATCTCAATGGAACCTGATTTTGAATCAGTGATCTCAGGATTAGGGGCCTCAGAGTCAAAGTTGAAGAATGGATCATGTGTGCTGAGGTCGTAGATTGGCTCGTAGTTGTCAAGAAACAATGGTTCTCCGTAATCATAGCAAGATTCGAAATCGTCGAAGAAATTGAGAGAATCACGTTCTGAATTTGATTTGAGATCAGAGGTTCCACCACAGAATAAATCACACAATACCCAGCAACCTGACTTGGGTCTAACCTATTCGTAGATTCTGAGCTTAAAAAGGTGTCCCTATTGGATCTGGACTCAGGTTTTTGGCTTGTAGGGAAGACCCAATCAAAACCCAATTCTTCCAACTCCTTGGTTTCTGTATCATAGATTGGCGTGACTTCTGAAAAATCAATCTATATTTCTGAGGATATTGGATTGGTACATTCATCAAATAAAGGCCCAGAATCATAATCCAAATTCAAACTTTGATTTTCGTTATACAGGGCCTTGTAATTCTCCCAAGAAGATTCAAATCCAGATTCTAGGCTAAAGATGTGGGTTGAATTACTAGAATCTATGTCAGAATTGCCTTCGGGGGTCACCTTATCAGAGTAAGGGCCAGGATTTACACCCTCGAGAGGTTCTGATTCAATCTCATTATTACAGGAGTCTAGGAATTCTATGCTTGGCGAACCAGGGTTTTGATTTTCTAGGGCTAGCTCAAAATTGTGTTTTCCTGCAATTGGGACCTCCCAACCTTTTTCAAGATCAGGCATCTCATATTCTATCTAGGTTGGGAATCCAGAACAACCTTGTGTCTTAAACCCAGGATTTAAGAAATCAGATTGATCCTCAATATTATTCCAAGATGTTTCATTGACTGTTTGGGGCATGTACGGGTATTTTTGATTGATAACTTATTTCAACAATTTCATTATTTCTTCCCATTTTTCAAGATCATCTTGGTGTTTCTCCCAAAGTACAGAATTTGTCATGCATTAGAGATATTCAAAATTATGCAATTTTTCTCTCTTGATGTATCCTGTTATGATAATATCCCGGGTTGATCCATTTGTTGCTTATATTAATAATAATTGGGCACAGTTTATGATAAAGGTTGTTGTCGATACATTAACCTGAATGTCTTTAATTGATTTTGAGGTTTTGTAATCAATCTCATAAAATCTAAAGGCATCCTCAACCATTCTATCTCCCATGGACTTTGAGATTCAGGTTTCTTCAATAGTTTTCCTAAGTAGCTAGGCTGCATTTTTGAATTAGATGGTGGAATCAAGATGTAGAATCAAAATTCAAGTTTTGATCAAAATTGATTAGATCTAAAGAAGATTCCCAAGAAAATCTATGTGTGTGCTCTAAATAGAAGGGATGAGGGACTGGATGTGATATTGACCCAATCAAGGCACCCAAATATTTTTGGATGACTATAGAGGTTCGGGGCGAATGATACCCCTGGATCAGAAAGTCGTCCATGTGAGAATTACCTGGGCAGCCAGGAATTGAGAGTCCCGCAAAAACCCCTACACGGTAGAGTGCCCCCATGGGCTACAGGGTTTCCCCCACCCGACCTTCCTTGTCATTGAGGGTCCAGGTAGACCAGAATGGATAACTTGACCTCTTAAGTCTACCGATTTTATGTCCTAATTTGTGCCTTTGTTTTCACTTGAATTAACAGTTGATTTGATTTGTGACCTAATTTGGAGGTTGGTTGGCCAACAATGTAGACCAATTTTACCTGACCTGCCCTAAAGATGGCAGAATGAACTCTAGGTCAAGACCTAGAAATCACCCTGAGTTGACTCCCAGGTTATTAGGTTCAAGGATTTTAGGGTTCAAGTGAATTTGAAGACTGATTTTAGGGTTTTTCTTGATTATAACTTTTCAATCAAGGGTTTGGGTAGTTGGTCGGGCTCAGATAGGATGTGTTAATATAGTGAATTAATCATTGAAATGAGTATAGTGGCTAACCTAAATCGAGCCTAACCATCCTTTTACAAAATTTTTAACCTGGCCTACTTGAATTTTATCTTGGTCACTTTTAGGCCCAGGGTCGAACTCAGGGAGGCGAGTTTAAAGGTGAATAAGCTTCTACGCTTGTCCTACAACGAATCTCTTCCGTCCGTTTATTATGTTTTTGGTGTTTTTCTATTTAAGATTTTTTTTTCTGATAATTTTGTCCTTGAGGTACACCCTCAAAATCAGGTCCTTGGCTTAGAACCAAATTAGGATTCCAAAAACGGGTCTTGCTATTCGCAAGATCGAGTACCTGCAAGACAAGGATTATATTCACTTTTACTATTTTTTTTTATCTTTTTAATAGTAGGAAAATAGAGGTTGCTTGTAAAGGAATAAATATAGTATATATATATATATAGATATATGTTATATGTATAGGGGTGAGGGTGGAGGTGGAAATGGTGTGTAGTATGGTGTCGAGTTGATTAACGTCTAGGAAGACGCAACCAACAGGACGAAGTACTGCGTGGAGTGTAGGATGGATGGTTGGAAGTGTGTGTGCGGAGACGCTCTCTATACGCAGGTATCGGGGAATATCAGCAACTGGTGCAGATAGTCCCACGATATAATGCGTGGTAGGTGATATGAATGTAAGTATATATCTATATGTATATATATAGATAGGGTTATAATTATATAGGTGTATATGTAGTTATATATATATATATATATATATGTATGTATGAATGTATATATATATATATAGATATGTAAATATATAGATAGATGTATGTATGTATATATATTTATTTATTTATTTATATATTTATAACTAGATATATATGTATATATGTCTAACTATATAGATATGGATATATATATATAGTAATATATGTATATAGATATATATATATATGTATTTATGTATATAGATATATTAGTATAAGTATCTATGTATATAGATATATGCAGATAGATATATATGTGTATATATATTTATAGATATATATATGTATATATATTTATATTTAGTTGTATAGGTAATAATATGTATATATATATATATGTATATAAATATATAGATATATAAATATGTAAGTATATATAAATATATACATATAAGTATATATATAGGCATGTACAAGTGAGTGTGTGTGTGTGTGTACACGTGAGTTTGTACAAGTGTGGTGTGTGTATGTGTGTGTCTGCTGAAGAGTGTGCGAGAGAGAGAGCTGGAGAGTTAAGTCGTCCGGAGCACGCAGGCGTCATCTGATGGCACGGATGCGTGCAGGCGTAGGCGCATGTAGGAGCAGGCACGCTGAAGGGGCCACGTGTAGGCGCTGGAGGGACTACGCGGTCGAGAGACCACAGCGCAGTGCTCTGCGTAGCGCAGCGCACCGCGCCGCGCTGCGCACTGGAACGGGAGCGGGCGAAGAAGTGGGTGTGGGCGCAAATGGGCGCAGGCGCGCGCAACTGGCTGGAAGCGGTCGCGGCGCGGAGAGAGAGCACACAGTGACCAGATAAGTGAGAAACTTTTCGGTCACCGCACTGTAGCTACAGTGTTCCGCAGAAATGTGTGAACAGTAGCTACAGTGCGCGCGACTCGAACAACTGGCTGCGGCCGGTTCTGTGTGCGCGGGCACTCTGGAGCGGTCTTGCGCCCACGAAAGGAGCTGGTGCCGGCTACTGGCTTACGCGCGGAGGCTTGCGTGTGGGCTGAGGCTGCTGGTGTCGTGCTCCTGCTGCTGAGCTTCAAAGCTCAAGTCTTCAGCAATGGCAGGAAGGGCTTGAATGGTGAAGATAGAGAGTGGAACCACCACGCCCACCTACTCTTGGATGAGCTGGGCGGTGGTGGGACTCACAGAGGTGGTCGTGGACCACTGTGAGCCTACTCCTACTCGCAGCATATCTCTTCAGTGGAAGAGGTGCTGCGTATGGAGGGGAGAAAGGGTGGAGATGGCCTGGAGGCGAGGGTTGCTGCTGTGTTGTATGGACCAGGCTCACCTACGCAAGGAAGCAAGGAGGGCCTTTTTAAAGGAGATTGAGGCATGCACAGCCATGCCCTGGGCGTGCATGCCTAGCCATGCAACTGGTAGGGCATGCATTGGCAGAGAATGGCGCGAAGAAGAGCAAGCCATGCCCTGCAACCGCGTGAAGAAGAAGTTCAAAGCAAAATAAAAAATGAAGATGGTGAAATTTGTGATGCAACCCTTAACGAAGATGTTAATTACAAGGCCAATTATTCACTTTCCTCCCCTCTCAAATAAATGCATGCATGTGTTAATTTTTACAAATGCAACTATGGCTACCTAATATGCAATGCCAATACTAGGAAATAACACAAGATGGCATAATTGTTGGTGTATTTTTGCTGTGCAATCATACCCCCATGCCTATCTTTTGCTAGTCCCTAGTAAAACATTTTGTACTATATTTAGAAATGATCTTAAGATGAAGATTTTCTTCTGAGGCGACATAGGTGTGTTTATTTGTTGGATATTGTGAGAACCAATTGCAGAGAAGACTACCAGTACTTTAAGTCTTACATGACATAGATCATCTCTCGACTAACCTAGACTCTTGATTTTTAAACCTTAAGTACGATTTCTAGGACTCAGAAGGTTTTTGCCGTACTCGAGAGCTCAAGAGATTATGGTTTATACATAGTGAAGGATCAAAACTGACCAAATGAACATTAAGACTCAAGCCCAGGGTTTCACGAATCTTTAAGTGCAGGTTGGTCCCAGTTTCATCTCATGTCTTCGGATTGACCCATAAAAAGATGATGGGAAACTCAACTCCCATTTTATTATATTTGTGGCTCAAAGAATATCTGGTAGAAACAGGGTATTTGTAACATACCCTGAAAACATTTGTAGGGAGAAGACTTTACAGATATTTGTGAGATATACTGACTTATTTGCACAATTTATTTTTTTTTGGAAACACGTGTCAGTATATCTCCTACAACTTTATTTGGAGGATCACACTTTTCTTTTGGTGGGAGAGTTCCTTTTTGGTGGAAAGAGTCTCTCCTAAACACAAGACTAAAGCCTGGGATAAAAAGTCTACCTGCGCGCACAGGTAAGGACTCCACCTTCCCTAATGAACACTAGGGTTGGATCTTATGTTTACCTGGTCTTTCTTGATATGTGTAGTGTGAACCAAGATTACTTAGGCTCTCGAGTAGAAGCAAACCAACGGATCCTGTACTGGTGTCTCAGGTACAAGAATACGTCCTTAGTTAGGAGAGATTTTGATCTGTCTTGTCAATGCTCAAGTGAATTAAGTCGAGCCTGAGCGAATCAAGCTTCTGTGGCCAGAAAAGTCTTCAAAACAGTGGTTGAATATTCATAAACACTTATTGTATTTTTGTTTCAGCCTTCAGATCATTACTAAACACCATTTTTTTTTTTTTACATATTTATAGATAGATGGAGACTGCATGATACCATATAATACCCAGATCCTATGGATGCCTATCCACCCCCCCCCATGCCAAACGATGCTATGTCCTCATATGCATGCAGGGTAGGGTAGAGGAAGGACTAAAGATCAGGGAACGAGAGCTGAGGTGCACGGTATACAGCAGGGTGGTAGGGTTGGTGGATGGTGGGTGGTGAAGTGAAAAGGTGCGAAGTGCAGTGTACGTGGTAGTGGCGGAGTTTTGTTGGGGTGCCTCCCAACGAACGCTGAATTTAACATCCCCAGCTAGACTCAGGATGAGGCACGACATTAGTTACCCTACAGCAAGGCAACAGTTTCTCCAATGGGGGCAGGTTCATGAGTAAGATAAGGTTTCAAACGCTGCCCATTGACCATAAATTTATGCCCAGATTTGGGATCTTCAATTTCAACGGTCCCGTTGGGAAATGGTATCGAAACTAGGAAAGGACCAGTCCATTTGGACTTCAATTTCCCAGGAAAGAATTTGAGTCGGGCGTTGTAGAGCCAAACTTGCAGAGATGGCTTAAATTCCTTCCGCTGAATACGGTTGTCGTGAAAAGCCTTAGTACGTTGTTTGAAAGTTAAGGCAGAGTCATAGGCCTCACGACGGTGCTCTTCCAACTCTTGGAGTTGGAGTTTCCTTTCTCGATCACACAGGTCTGGGTCGAGGTTACATTGGCGAACCACCCAATAGGTGCGGTGCTCCAACTCCACGGGCAAATGACAAGGCTTCCCGTAAACGATTCTATAAGGAGACATACCAAGGGGAGCCTTGAAGGCGGTCCGATATGCCTAAAGTGCGTCAATTAGCTTGTCGGACCAATCCTTACGGTCAGGACGAACCGTTTTCTGGAGAATTTGCTTGATTTGTCGGTTCGGTACCTCTGCCTGGCCGTTCGTCTGAGGATGACACGGAGATGCAATACGATGGTGGACTCCATATTTCCTCAGAAGTGCCCGAAAAGAAGCATGGGTAAAGTGGCTTCCTCCATCCGAGATAATTGCTCAAGGGATCCCAGAGCACGCAAAAAATGTGGTCTTTGACGAATCGAGTGGATATGACATGGTCAGCATGGCGCATGGGAATAGCCTCGATCCATTTCGAAACATAATCAACAGCCACGAGGATATATTCGAAGCCGTTGGAAGGAGGAAAGGGACCCATGAAATCAATTCCCCAAATGTCAAAAATTTCAATAGCTAGGATGGGTTGCAAGGGCATCATGTCATGACGTGACATTGACCCTAACGACTGGCACCTAGTGCAATGCTTGGCATAATTGTGTGCATCCTGGTGAAGGGAGGGCCAAAAAAACCCGCACTGCAACACCTTGGCTGCAGTTTTCCTCCCAAAGAAATGGCCTCCATAGGCCTGATCATGGCAAAAGGATAGCACACTGGGGATTTTGCTATCAGGAATACAGCGACGGATTATCTGATCAGCACCTATTCGAAAAAGAAGTGGATTATCCCAGAAATAATACTTTGCTTCTGCCATGAGACACTCGCGCTGGTTTTTAGGCCAGCCACGTGGAAGGGAACCAGAAGTAAGATAATTGGCAAAGTCGGCATACCAAGGTCCACTTGCCACATTAATTGCCAATAGGTGCTCATCGGGAAAAATCTCATTAATTACTCAGGGCCCAGTCTCGAAAGATGATCAGCAACAACATTCTGGGCTCCAGCCTTATCATGGATCTCAATGTCAAATTCTTGGAGCAGAAGGATCCAACGAATCAGTCGAGGCTTAGCATCCTTCATGTGCATGAGATGGCGAATGGCTGCGTGGTCAGTGAAAACAATAACATGTGAGCCCAGAAGGTAAGAGCGGAATTTCTCTAGCCCAAAAACGACCGCCAGTAGTTCTTTCTCAGTGGTAGTATAATTACGCTGGGCCTCGTCCAACGTCTTACTGGCATAGTACACCACGAAGGGGTGTCTATCGCGTCTTTGTCCCAGGATGGCTCCGACTGCAAGGTCGGAAGCGTCACACATGAGTTCAAAGTCGAGGGACCAATCAAGTGGCTGGAGAACAGGGGCCTTAGTGACAGCATCACGCTGCTGCATGAATGCTCGTATGCAGTCGAGGCCCATATCGAAGGGTACATTGGTGGATAGGAGATGAGTTAAAGGTCGAGAAATCTTGGAGAAGTCTTTGTTGAATCTCCTATAGAAACCGACGTGTCCCAGGAAGGAGCGGATTTGCTTGACAGGGCCAGGCACAGGTAAATCAGCAATTACATTAAGCTTAGCTCTGTCAACCTCGATACTCCTATCGGAGATGATATGCCCGAGAACAATTCCCTAGTGTACCATAAAATGACCCTTTCCCAAGAAAGCACGAGGTTTACATCAATACATCTCCTAAGGATACGGGTCAAGTTGGCAAGACAGTCATCAAAGGAGGGTCCAAAGATCGAAAAGTCATCCATGAAAACTTCATGAAATTCACCCACCATGTCATGGAATATCACCAGCATACATCTCTGGAAAGTTGCTGGCGCATTACAGAGTCTGAACGGCATCCTTCTAAATGCAAAGGTGCCGAAGGGGCAGGTAAAGGTGGTTTTCTCATAGTCCCGGGGGTCAATTGCCACCTGGTTATATCCTAAGAATCCATCCAAGAAACAGAAAATTTTATTTCCCGCTAACCGCTCTAAGATTTGGTCAATGAAAGGTAGCGGAAAGTGATCTTTCTTAGTTGCAGCATTGAGTTTCCTATAATCTACACAAACTCTCTAAGATGTAGGAGTGCGTGTAGGGATGGATTCGCCCCTGTCATTGACACGGATGGTGAGTCTCGTCTTTTTGGGCACAACGTGAATTGGACTCACCCAGGGGCTATCGCTGATCGGGTAGATTATACCCACATCCAGCCACTTAATAATTTCCTTTTTAACGACCTCCCGCATGTTAGGGTTGAGACGTCACTACATCTTGTGGGAAGGTCGAGCCTCCTTCTCCGTATATATACGGTGAGTGCAGTAGGAGGGGCTAATGCCAGTTAAGTCTGATAAAGACCATCCAATGGCTGCCTTGTGTTCCATAAGGACCTTTGTTAGTTTGCACTCTTGCTCCCTGGTCAATTTTGAACTGATGATTATGGGGAGCATTTCATTCGATCCTAAGAAAACATACTTAAGCGTATCAGGTAGCTCTTTCAGCTCGGGAGTGGATGGTGAAAGATCTGGCATTTCTTGGGACGAGAGTGTCCTAAGCGAATCGGAAGAAAACAAGTCAGGAGGAAGAAGTTGGCCCTCAGATTGGCCAAGAAGAGGGGCATCTAGGATAGATGGATCCAAAATGGGATAGCCCCAGTGAGTAGTATGTGGGCTCAAGGTCCCAGTGTGGAGTTGCAGTTCCACCTGCTTTGGCGAGAAAGAAAGAGCAATCCGGTCTTCAAGAGTGTGGACCGGCGGTAAGTAGCCCGGATATGACTCAGACCACGAGGTATGGGAAGCAGAGAAAACCTTGTCAAAAGTCTGGTTAGGAGAAGTTACGGGACAAGGGAGGGATGGGGGAACGTCACAATATGTGTCGGCCAGGTAGTCGTCTGTGCTTAAAGGCAATCCACAGCAGTCAGAATAAGTCCCAATAAGTCTGATACATGTGCTGACGGCCATGTCCTCGTCAGACGTGTCATCCTCGATGCAATCGTAATCAAAGTTCTTGGCTGCCTTAAAGATGTTAAGCTTGAGCTTCTCAGATCCAACAGCAATCTCAATACAGCCCGACTCGCAGTCGATATGGGCGCAGGCTGTGGCCAAGAAAGGTCGACCAAGGATGATCGGACAATCAGAAAGTGAGCTAGGAACTTCCATATCCAAAACAGGAAAGTCAACAGGAAAACAAAGACTGTTGACTCTAACCACCACATCTTCCACCACACCCTTTAGAATTTTTACAGAACGATCTGCCAACTATAACGTGACAGGGGTGGGTTTCAGATTTCCCAAGGAAAATTTTTCGAGCATGATGGTTGGTATAAGATTGATGGAAGATCCTAGATCAAGTAGGGCACAGTTAAAATTGCAGCCTTGGATGCTACAGGAAATAAGCGGTGTGCCGGGATCTTTCTGCTTCGGTGGTAAATTTGATAGTATAGCACAACTCGCATGAGGCGAGAGAACCATCGGATTCTTCATTTTCTTTGATTGTCGCCTGGGTGTTGTGTAGTCTTTGAAAAATCGGGCGACAGTAGGCATGTGGTCGATAGCCTCTTGCAGGGGTACCTTGATTCCAACATCCCTGAATAAATTACGCAGGTTATCAAAGGCCTGCGTATCCTTCTTCTTACCTTTTGGCTCCCTCAGTGGAGCCTCAGGGAATGGGACCGATTCTGGCACTAATTTGGTTGTATCGTCCTCTCGCGAATGCGGTACGCATCCCGAATGAGAGGACGATGAAAAAGAAGGGCCAGGATCAAGTAAAGGCAGATCGACAGTTTGCTTACCACTCCTCGTAGTAATCGCATTGGACGTCGCGAGTCCAGTGGGATCATAAGGCATAGGAGGGTTCGCAATAGAGACATAAGAGTGAGGTGCTGCAGCGGGATTAGCCTGAAATCCTGGAGGAATGCTCGGAGCCTGCAGAATTTGATGAACTTGCCCCTGAGAAGGTCGTACCTGTGGTTGAGGACCACGGGGTATGAAATTTTGCTGGTTGGGAATAGGTTGGGCTGGGAGAGTGCCCTGAGATCGAGTTGCCATGCGTAGTTGACTGATCTCAGCATTCTGCTATGCCAATTGGTGCTGAAGAGAGGTCATGTTCTCTTCGTGGCGCTTTGACATTTCCGTCATCATTCGCATCAATTTATCAAGAAGACTTGATGCGTGTTCTGTTTGCGGTACGCAAGGACCCGATGGCGGATTCGCCACAGGATTAGACTATGCCTTTGGGATGATGGGTGCGGACGGTCACATTGGCCCACCCACGAGGTTTTGGAGCTGCGGGTTGCTGGACCATGCGAAATTCGGATGATTTCGCCACCCTGGGTTATAAGTGGCAGAAAACGGGTTGTTCCCCAGGGCGCAAGCGTCTTCTAAGGCAGAAGACGAGTCCGCATGTAAATACGCATCCGAGCACATGGAGGCTTGGTCCTCCATGTCAAAATACTGGCTTGCAGAAGCCAGATCCACATGACTTACCGAATCGCTTGGCGCGAAACTTGGTAAGGAAGATCTCACGGGGCTTCTAGGGATAAGCCTGGTGTTGGAAGAATTGGGATTGTGACGAAGTGGTGAGGTGGGGGTGTTTGCCACAGAACGGGTGGGATTGGCCAGAAGCTCATCCAGCTTCTTGTGCACGACGGAGACTTCATCCAATTTCTGTGCGATAAGGCTAAGATCAGTGGATGAATGGGAGGGTCCCGTGTCAACTTCATGAACGTTACGAGGCAGGCTGGTACGATTAAAGGCAACAATGGAAGCATTATTTATTGAGTTTTTGCTCATATTTTCAAATAATTCGAATGCTCCATTCTCATCTTTATTCATGAAATTCCCTCCGCAGGAAGCATCTGCAATCTGCTTCAAAGTCTCATTTAGCCCATAATAGAAAATCTGGGCTATATGCCACTTAGGCAGATCGTGGTGCGGACACTTCCTGAAGAGGTCATTATATCTCTCCCATGCCTCATGAAACTGTTCGCCATTTTGTTGCGTAAAGGAAGTTATAGCACGGCGAAGTGTATTGGTTCGCCCGATTGGGAAGAATTTCTTGAGAAATGCTGTTCGCATCTCTTCCCAAGAATGGATGGTTCTCCTAAGGGTGCGTAACCATTGCAACACTTTATCTCGCAATGAAAATGGGAACATTTTCATGAGGACTATTGGTAACCCGATGTTTCTCAGTTTGACAGTTTTAACCAATCGGGTTAGGTCTTACAAATGGAGAAAAGGATCTTCACTTGCAAGACCATAGAAGTGGAAGTTTATTAGGCCAATTATGTTGGGTTTTAATTCAAAGTCGTCCCCGCCCATGGGGACCCGAATTTGTCCTATGGTCTCTGTAGCAGCGGGATTCTGATAGGAGCTAAGAGACCTAGGCTCCTCCCGTTCGGGAGGGTTCTGCATTTCCTCCAAGGTTTCCCTAATGGCTTCAATTTACTCATTATCCATTTCCATTTGAGCTTGGAGGCGGGTTATGGGATCCATGGCTCCGCCACCTGGTGGGTTTTGAGGGCGGTTTCCTCCCTTGGATTTGGGGGTGGGCGTGCAGCCATGTTTGTGGAGGAGGACGACGATTCAGCTTCTGTTCTTCTAAAATTATCAGATAATTCCAACAATTCAGGGTTTGTGACCTCCTCCCAAACATGCACTACCGCAGGAAGAATTGGGGGGATAACAAGGGAAAAAGATATGAGAGAAATGACGCTGCAAAGGTACACTTGATGACAAATCAAGATAATCAAAGCCCTAACCTCTACAGTGTGCCCTTAGACCTAAAGATTTAAGTTACCTACTATCATGACCTACGGAACCAAATGCGAGCACCGCGGAACCACCGGGCCAGATTGAAAGGTCGTTTGCCCCAGTCTTAGACACCCGATAGCACGCGGGAACCCTCACCAGCACGTAGGCACCACACGCAGGTAGTTAGACCTCCAATCCTTAATAAGGGTCAAGTTGCTACCAGTTTTAATTAGAGGCTTAGGATCAAGTGCTTCTAGAATGTGAAGGGCATTGTTTATGGGTAATGCCCAAGTGGTTGATTTTATAAAGTGTGTAAACCAAGCATGCAACGAGGAAATCTCCTCGAATTGAAGTTTTAATTGGTGAATGGTTTTTAAAGTTTCAGCCTTAAGTAGTATGGATTTTAGGATTTTGACGAATTACCAATTCAACCAATCTCCGAGTTTTGAGAGAATACAAGTTTTTTTATGCCCAACAAACCCTTCTTCAATGTGAGTTGGTTAATGCATGCTAAAAATGCAATGGGCTTCCCTAAATGAAAATTTCTATGTGTGGATGCACGAGTCAATTTTAGATTAGTGTGAAAGGGAGTCAAAGCACTTCAATTCAAGTGCTCCCAATCACTAAAATGATGTTCCACACACAAGGCTCAACCACAAGATAAAGAAAAACAAGGTGTTGGGGTTGAAGTATTCAGGATCCAATCTTAGGCACGTGAAAGGTCGTGGTGGGGTTGGAATCAACTCAATTCCAAGTTTCCCCACCAAAAATGCGATCCCGAATTGCGGATAAATGAGGCAAGGAGGGATGGCAGTCAATCTTTTTAATCTTGCCTCAAAGAATACTTCACACGGCGAAAGATTCCAGAATCAAGATTCTTGGATCTTCGCTACGCAAAGTTTGGCGGGAAATCCCGGGACAGTGGGGGTGATAGCAGACAATAAAACAAGTGATTTTTAATCCACTTGCCCCAAGAAATCCCAGGAAGTGTTTTTAGTTTTTTTTTATTGTTATTAGGGTGACAAGTTGACCTAAATTGCTAAGAGAGAGACCTACCTTTTCTGCAATGTGGGTGAAGCTCCAGTGCGGCGCCGGCGACTTCACGCTCTCGTTCTCGCCTTGGACTTGCCCACGTCTCCAACCTCCTCTGCTTGTCTCCTCCTCGCAACTAGTTCACCTGCACACTAACAAACAAAAATACCCATGAAGAGAAGGTGTGAGAAGAGAAAACTAAAGCAATGGAGTAGAAACTTACCTGAATGCGTACCTCCCCGGCAACGGCGCTAGAAAAAGTATGGTCGGGCTCGAATAGGTTGTGTTAATATAGTGAATTAATCGTTGAAATGAGTATAGTGGTTAACCTAAATCGAGCCTAACCATCTTTTTACAAAATTTTTAACCTGGCCTACTTGATTTTTATCTTGGTCACTTTTAAGCCCAGGGTCGAACTCAGGGAGGCGGGTTTAGAGGTGAATAAGTTTCTACGCTTTTCCTACAATGAATCTCTTCCATTCGTTTATTATGTTTTTGGTGTTTTTCTATTTAAGATTTTTTTTTCTGATAATTTTGTCCTTGAGGTACACCCTCAAAATTAGGTCCTTGACTTAGAGCCAAATTGTTCTTGGCTTTGAGCCAAATTAGGGTTCCAAAAATGGGTCTTGCTATTTGCAAGACCGAGTACCTGTAAGACAAGGATTATCTTTTCTCTTTTACTTTTTTTTTAATCTTTTTAATAGCAGGAAAATAGAGGTTTCTTGTAAAGGAATAAATATAGTATATATATATATGTATATATATATATATAGATATATGTTATATGTATAGGGGTGGGGGTGGAGGTGGAAATGGTGTGTAGCACGGTGTCGAGTTGATTAACGTCTAGGAAGACGCAACCAACAGGACGAAGTGCTGCATGGAGTGTAGGATGGATGGGTGGAAGTGTGTGTGCGGAAATGCTCTCTGTACGCGGGTATCGGGGAATATCAGCAACTGGTGCAGATATTCCCATGATATAACACGTGGTAGGTGATATGAATGTAAGTATATATTTATATGTATATATATATATAGGGTTATAATTATATAGGTGTATATATATATATATATATAACTAGATATATATGTATATATGTCTAACTATATAGATATGGATATATATATATAGTAATATATGTATATAGATATATAGATATGTATATAGATATATTAGTATAAGTATCTATGTATATAGATATGTGTAGATAGATATATATATATATATGTGTATATATATTTATAGATATATATATGTATATATGTATTTATATCTATAGATATATATGTATATATGTATGTATATATGTATATTTATGTGTATAAATATATGTGTGTATATATATATGTATATATATTTATATTTAGTTGTATAGGTAATAATATGTATATATATATATATGTATATAAATATATAGATATATAAATATGTAAGTATATATATATAAGTATATATATAGGCGTGTACAAGTGAGTGTGTGTGTGTACACGTGAGTGTGTACAAGTGTGGTGTGTGTATGTGTGTGTCTGCTGAAGAGTGTGCGAGAGAGAGAGCTGGAGAGTTAAGTCGTCCGAAGCACGCAAGCATCGTCTGATGGCGCGGATGTGCGCAGGCGCAGGTGCGCTGAAGGGGCCACGCGCAGGCGCTAGAGGGATTACGCGGTCGAGAGACCGCAGCATAGTGCTCTATGTAACGCAACGCACCGCACTGCGCACTGGAACGGGAGCAGGCGAAGAAGCGAGCGTGGGCGCAAACGGGCACAGGCGCATGCAACTGGCTGGAAGCGGTCGCGGCACGGAGAGAGAGCGCACGGTGATCGGATAAGTGAGAAACTTTCCGGTCACCGCACTGTAGCTATAGTGTTCCACAGAAATGCGTGAACAGTAGCTATAGTGCGTGCATAGCTCGGACAACCGGCTGCGGCCGGTTCTGTGTGTGCGGGTGCTCTGGAGCGAGCCTGCGTGCGCGGAAGAAGCTAGCGTCGGCTGCTGGCTTGCGCACAGAGGCTTGCGCGTGGGCTGAGGCTACTACTACTGCTGAGCTTCAGAGCTCGAGTCTTCGGCAATGGCGGGAAGGGCTTGAATGGTGAAGACAGAGAATGGAACCACCACGCCCACCTCCTCTTGGATGAGCTGGGTGGTGGTGGGACTCACAATGGTGGTCGTGGACCACTGTGAGCCTACTCCTGCTCACAGCGTATCTCTTCAATGGAAGAGGTGCTGCGTATGGAGGGGAGAAAGGGAGGAGATGGCCTGGAGGCAAGGGTTGCTGCTGTGTTGTATGGACCAGGCTCACCTGCGCAAGGAAGCAAGGAGGGCTTTTTTAAAGGAGATTGAGGCATGCACAGCCATGCCCTGGGCGTGCATGCCTAGCCATGCAGCTGGCAGGGCATGCATTGGCAGAGAATGGCGTGAAGTAGAGCAAGCTATGCCCTACAGCCGTGCTGAGAAGAAGTTCAAAGCAAAATAAAAGATGAAGATGGTGAAATTTACGATGCAAGCCTTGATGAAGACGTTAATTACAAGGCCAATTATTCACTTTCTTCCCCTCTCAAATAAATGCATGTATGTGTTAATTTTTACAAATACAACTATGGCTACCTAATATGCAATGGCAAAGCTAAGAAATAACACAAGATGGCATAATTGTTGGTGTATTTTTGCTGTGCAATCAAAAGTACACAAATGCAGGTAGGTTTGTTTCCTTTTATGCAGGCAAGTGTGAATTAGCACTCCAAAAACCCTAATGCAAGAACCCTAATGAGCTTTATTTCCAAGTCCACTTTGATCTTCAAAAAATGTTCTCCTTGGACTTCAAACAAGAAGTGCGTAGTCCAAGAAGATTATAAATTAAGCGTAATCCCTAATAGGCACATAAAATTTGGGGTAGGATCTCTAAATAGAATCGCTTCAACTTCAATGAAATTTGAAAAAATTTCACAAATCAGGAAACTTGCCATTTTAAATGACAATTACTATGAAAAATAAGGCAGGTGATTCCAAATTGATTGTTTCCTTTTTGTCTTCCCAAAATTAGGAGGTTGATTAAGGAAGAATAGAGAAGTTACCTGCCCTGGAGTGGTTGATTTGCGCGGAAGATCTCCTCGTGACGTACCTCGCAAAATCACAGTAAAGCAAATAGGACAAGTTAGTGCTCAAATATAATCAAATAGTGTAGAGAATAGCAGTGAATTGCGCGTTGCTCCCTGGCAACGACGCCAAAATGTTCACAAGGTGAGATCGGTGTTTAAAAGTGTCGGGTTGCAGTATATTTGAAATCACTTTGAAAACAAATACAATTTTTATTACTCGAAAAAGTTCTAAGGTCGAACACAGGGAGCAAATGGAATTCACACACTAATCTCAACAATTAATGTAATTTGAACACAAAATATTACTCAAAAACTAATTAGGAATGTAGAGCATATGAGTATATGAAGAGTAAAAAGAATTTTAGATAAAATAATGGTGATTTGAATCACCAATTATAAGTCTAATACATAGAATAATTACTCAAATCTACTAAAGGAGGGAGTATGAAATCAGACGTCTGATTTTGCAATCAGGCGTCTTAAATGACGTTTGCTACAGTGCCCTTCTTTTCTTCTTTTCTTTCTCTTTGATTCTTCCTTTCATCTTCTTCTTTTCTATCTCTGTTTTGTTCCTCCTTCTTCTATTCTTCTTAGGCCTTCAGCTCAGCAGTCCTCTTCTTCTTCCTCTTCTTCTGCCTTCAACCCTGCAATCCTTCTCTTCTTCTTCTTCTTCCTTCTTCTTCTTTAGGCTTTCTTCTTCTCTGGCCTTTCTACCTTCCGAATCAGGCTAAGTGTTGGAGCCAAACTTCCCAGGGCAAAAACCCCCTTCCCCCATGCAACTCTCCTCTCTCTTTCTATTTCATTCTCGCTCTCCCAGAGCCACAATCGGTCGGGTAATCAGACCTAATGCATACCTAGGTCCAGGCTCACCGGTGTGTGGTGGTGAGCGAGGAGTGCAAGTCAAGAGGGTAGTCTGGTCAGCCAGGTTCGCGGATGAGGTGTCGCGAACGAGTCCTAGTGAAGGTGGAGGAGGACCTCACCCTCAGTGTTTGGAGGCAAACAGCCCCATTCACTTATTCAATAGTGGCAGCAGGGCACTTGGTCAAATTGATGAGGCTATGGCTGCTGAAGCCTTTGCGTGAGGACTTGGATTCCTGCAGGCCTCTATTCCACACAGCCTGGATGTATCCCATAGGTATAGTAAGACCTAGAGTAGCTTGAAGCGTGCTTAAAGCTCGACAGCAATGGCCGTTGTTGGTCTGCTACCTGAAATCAAGAAAATGGGCCTTATGGCCACGTCAAAATGCTCAGCAGGATCGTCGTGTCACGGCGAATGTAACGGTGGTAGTGGCATGGAGCGATTGTAGATATGGTGGCCGGATGGTGACGGGAACGGTCGGTGAGAGTGGGTCTGTTCGGGAAGGTGTTTGGGTGGATGATGAAGCGAATGGAGTGAGGGGAAATGAGCGGGAAGGTGTAGTGGAGGTTGTAGGGTGGTCGGCAAGCTGGATGGAGGTGCGTAGCGGTGGGAACACCTAATCGGTGGAGCCACTAGAGAAGGAGATGACGGTGTTCAGTAGCGTTGGTGGTCGATTTTGGGAAATAAAGAGAGGGGGAGAAAGTAAGGGAGATAGGGAACCTAAGAACCTACTTCTAAGGATGAAAAGGGGAAGGGATTCCATGCCAGAATGGTTGTCGAACGTGGGGAAGACGAACCTCCATAGGAGAGGCAGCGGCGAAGACGGGGAAGGAATGGCGACGGCTAGTATTGCTCGATGCGAAGGATAGTGAGGTAGGTGAATCTGCCACTAGTTTTGTGGTCGGACGACGAGGAGTGTCGGAGATAGATCGCTGGAGCTTGCGGAGAGTTGCAGCCGGAGAGGAGAGAGGAATAGGGGGAATTCCAACCCAATTTCAAGCTGAGAACAGTTGGACCCTGAGGGGTCTTTTATAGGTCTTCAAAGAGGGTTTTGAGCTTAGGAAGCAAGCTTCCCAAGCTTTAAAAGCTCACTGAAGAAGGAAACTTCAAGAGACCCAAATCTCTCGTGCATTCGTATGAGAGATTAGGAAAGAATCAGGGCATCCAACTGGGTTCATATTGGAGAGGATTACTTGATGAATCTCCCTTCCAATTTTGGAAGGGATTCATCAATCAATCAGGGACAAAATCCAAGTTGAAAGTCGTCAGAGTAAGTTTCCTCTGCGATAATGGTGGGGGACCTAATTTTGAAGACGATGAAGAAGTTAGGGGGTTGAATGCAATGGTTTTTGAAAGTTAGGGGTATAAATGTAATTAGATAGGACCTTTTTACAAACTAAGTCAAGACAAGTTCTCCTTAGGTCCAAATTTTGGTACAAACCTAATTTGAACCTAAGGAATCCAATGGTGAAGTTGGATTTTGGTTTTGACCACGTTTTACTAGGTAATTTATGCAAAAACTTAAATTAGGGTAAATATCTGTCTGAGACTCTATTTTAGGTCAAGATGGGTTCTGATCGTCAAATTGAAGGTACTAAACCCTAGAGAATATTTTTCTATGATTTTTTTAGGGTTTAAGTGAATTTTATCCTGACCAGATCCTTGGTTAATTAAGTGGGTCAATTTTTAGAGTTTCAAAAGTCATTTAATTCTCAGAACGCACGCAAACCCTTTTCTATCTGATCTTACCCACTTGTTATCTTATTAAGATCATTTGACCTTTGTTTAGCCCTTGAGAAAACCCGTGGTTGTACTGCATTTATGATAAGCTAATAAAATTACAATTTTAACCCCAGTTTCTTATTTTTCTCTCAGAATGGTTATGTAATGAATTATGACCTTTAGTTGGTTATGTAGGAGCATTTATTGACTTCATTGGGTCAAAATGAGCTAGTTAGGGCTCATGATGGTATTCCCATCAATTTCTTTATCCTTAACCGTTTACATAACGGTCGAATATATTTTTAGTCTCGACTGTTTATAACGATCGAGAATGGTCTCAACCTCCTCAACTATTTTTCAAATGACAAACTTAATGACCAAATTTTTGGCAACCGTTCCTATTAAAATGGTCGAGAATAATATTATTGTCGACTGTTACCTGAACGGTAAAAAATATTCGTCGCAAACAGTACTTTTTCATGTTATTTACCCCCTCCTTCAGGTCATTATCTCTTTCCTAAGAGAATCATTCTCAAACTTCAATGATGTTCTTTTACAATTAGCTAGAGTATGTTTTTCATAAAATCCTTGCTGGAGGAGATCAAGTCATTATTGAATTTGTTTAATTTCTTAACCTCTTTTCTACTCTTCTTGAATAACTTAAATAATTTCTTAAATTCACATAGAAGCTCCCTGCATATTACACCTTTGTCAAAATCTTCTTTGCCTGATGACTGAATATTACTTGTCTACCCCTTTAAGATGCAGTAACTCTCTGTCTTTGTTAATAATCCTCTTTGTCATTATATTGTCGTTCCATGAGCTTTCTTAAACAATAACAACGTATCCACAATTCATCTCTTTGGATAGATAGATAGATAGATAGTATGCTCCTAATTTATGAAATCTCATAACTAACTCAATTATATTGCATACTCCTTATGCTATGGAGCAACATGCTACCTTATTGAAGTCCTATGGGTTTAGTGAATGACAGAATATACATTTACCTCGCATTTGTGGTTATCCATTCTTCTTCTCCCAAAGTTATATAATTCACATTATTGTCTTCCATAGGGCATAATCCTTGGATGGTATGTATACCATCATTATCTTTTTCCAATGCCCAATGATATGATTTCTAACGTAAGGTGACTTTTCTAATGGATTGTACTTCTTGAATGTCATGTTGGATTCTATACAAACCATTAGTAGAAAACTCTCATCTTTATGTCTTACTAAACTTATGCAGCTCTATTACCAACAAGAGGAGGGAAAGCACTAAAGAGGGGATAAAAAGTGCTCCCTTATGTATAAGCCTAGAACTAATTTTACTCATTTTCAAAAGCAAACTATCTCAGTATCAATGTATTTTATCATCAATATAGTAAGCATAATGTATATATATCCAATCACATTATATATTCAAGCGACAAAATATTCAAGCCACAAAATCACCAAACCACAAATGTACAGATACTTAAAGTGGCTCCTCTTTTGAGTTAGTCTACTACCTAAGGTTTTCCTCACCTTAGGATTTCTCCAGTCTCATATCATAAATCCATTTAAATTAGGTTAAGAGGGTAACTCACCCTTTACAATCTTGATTGGTTTGCAACCACTCAATTTACTCAAGCTTCCTTAAGGGCAAGCTTAAACCCTAAGTATTTAACATAGGTGGCTCAACACAAACAATTTGGTGGTTCATAATTATAAGTTAAGAAACTCTCACATGAGAGTAGTTATCCTATGTACAAGATTGTTGAAACAATCTAGAGAGGATTAAGATTAAGTTATCATCGTTGTAGTGCAAAATCCTCAATCAATCTCTCAACAAATACAATTTATAAACTCAGATATCTAAATGAAGTTCGAGGTCGAACACAGAGAGCAAATAGGAATTCACGCGCTAATCTTTAATAAATGAGCATAGAAATAAGCACAATAATGATATTCAATGAATATTAATCTATCACAATAATGATATTAAATAAGCTCAATGTATCTTGGTATAAAAAAAATAGAAAAGTCAAAAGTGGTGATTTAAATCACCAACTAAGCCCTCTAGATATGCATCACAAATACCTCAAATAAACCAAATCATCTAACAGTAATCAGATGTCTGATTTTCAAATTAGATGACTTAAATGAAGCTTTGCTCCAGTGCTTTCTTTGAAACTTTCTTATGTTCTTCTCTTCTTCTTCTTCTTTCTTTTGCTTCTTTTCTCCTTCCTTAGTTTTTCCTCTTCTGTGGCACGACTCTTCTTCAACCTCTTCTTCTTTCTTTGGCTTCTCCTCTTCTCCTCTTCTTTCAAGCTCTCACGGCTAAGTGTTGGGCTCTCTCTCTGAAGAGTAAAACCCACCCTCCCCTGCTCTCTCTTTCTTTCCTTCCACCTCTCCTCTTTCTCTCATATCCAATTTAATCGAGTAATCAGATTGCGTACCCGGGTCCAGGGTTGCATGCGTGAGTGTCGCAACCGAGGAGTGAGGCTAGTCAAGTTAGGTTAAGTGAGGTGTATGGGACCTCACCCCGTGTGTCTTGAGGCAGCAAGGCACAGAGACAAAATCAATTTATACACTATCACGAGCTCCTTTGTTAACGATGTGGGACTAAATCCCACGGCTTCTTCGCACCTGCCTACAGATAAAGGCACCTTCAATTGGCTTGGCTGCTGAGGTTGGCGTCCCTAATCAAGGACCTAGAAAGGGTCCTGGAGGTCACCCACATCTCCTGAGAGTGGCACCTGGGGCTCGCATGGCCTTGAACTCAAAGAACGTGGTGGCGGTAATGGTGGCAGCAGCGAAGTGGCAACAAACCCTGAAAATCACGAACACAACCTCTCAACCACTTTCAAATAGTTCATAAGGGTCGCCAGGGCACAGGGAATGTGGTGGTGGTCGTGGCATGGGGCGAGAAGCATTGTGGAGGTCTGGCGATGACAGAGAATGCTGTGTGAAGATGGGTTGGTCGACGGGCGTTTGGAGGGGTGAATAACCCTAAATAGGAGAGGGCTTTGGTTCGAGTGGATGAGGCGGAGGTGTAGGGCGTGTTGGCGAGTTGATTGGTGGATTGTGGAGGTGAGGCAGACTCGCCGGAGGGGTGGGCGGAGGTGAAGGAGACAACGGTGTGTGTCTAGTCGAGGGGATATTTTTGGGTTTTGAGTGAGGGAAACTAACCTAAGAATCTAAAGGAACTAATCTACCTAATATAATTGGACGAAGGGGGTAGAGATGACATCGACGTTAGTAAGCCGACGCCGTGGGAGATGAATTCTCCTGAGAGGGGGATGGCAGTGAAGAACGGAGAAGATTGCCCTCATTTTGACTGACGAGGCTAGGAGGAAGACGAGGAAGATGATGGGCAGGCCAATTTGGCCATTGGTTGCCCTTAGGAAGATGGAGGAGGACGACTGCTGGAGCTTGGTCGGAGAGGGACCGGAGGTAGGGTTAGGAAGATATTTTTAGCCCCAAACCATGCTAAGGAGGTAAGGAAATGCATGACGGATCTTTTTATAGGCCTTAGGGGGTGTTTCAAGCTTGGAAAAAAGCTTTCAAGCTTGAGAGCTTTGCACACAAAATGATACCCGAATCTTTCATGTGTTCGCATGAGAGATTGGGAAGGACTTGGGATCCAAAGTCAGGTCTAATTGAAAGAGAATTCCTAAATGAATCTCTAATTCAAATTTGGGATTGATTGATTGAGAATTGAGCGAGAAAATCACGCTCAAATCTCGATGGTGAGCTGCAGCCTACTCCTAATTGTGGTAGGGGCCTTTTTGTGAAGGTGACGATAAAGTTAAGGGGGTATCTGCAAGGATTTCAAAAATCTAGGGGTGCATGTGTGAGAAAAAGAATCAGACTGAACTGAATTGCAAACTAGGTCAAGATGATCTCTGATTTGACCCAAATTTTGGTACAAACCTAATTTAAATTCAAAGAATTTGATGGTGAAGTTGGATTTAGTTTTTGACCAAGTTTGACTAAGTAAATTACATAAAAACCTAAATTAGGGCAATTGTCTGTCTGAGACTATTTTAGGTCAAAATGGGTTCCAATGGTCAAAGAAAGAATGCCAAACCTTATAGAATATTTTTATATGATTTTTAAAAGGTTTAGGTGAATTTTATCCTGACCGAAACCTCAGTTATTTAAGTGGGTCTATTTTTAGGGTTTCATATGTCATTTAATTCTTGAATCACATGAAAACTCGTTTCATTCTTCATGAACCCACTTATTAGACATTTATAAACATTTGACCTTTAATTATCCCCTGAGAAACCCTGTGATTGTTCTGCAATTAGGATATTCTGTTAAAACTGCATTTTTACCCCTAATTTTATGTTTATCTCTTAGAATGAATATACAGTGAATTATGGCTCTTTGGCGGTTATGTAGGAGCATTTAACTGTTGATTATGACTAATTAAAGATTGATATGGCTGATGATGACGTTATCATCATACCCTCATGCCTAACTTTTTCCAGTCTCTTAACAAAATCTTATGAAATGAACTTGAATTCTAGACCATGCTTTTGATGCTCAAAGTCATGATTCTTTATTCTTTTTAAAAATTAGGTTAGAATGCCAATAATAGGCCTAAAGGTACTCAGGTACCAACCAAGATCCGAACCTGACCAACTTTAGCCTCAGTCTGCCGCGAAGGTTTCTAAGGCCCACAGAAACTATCCTAAGGTTCGTTGAACCCTGCGGTTAAAGCACTCATGCTTGTAACATGGTTAGTCTAGATTCAGTTTACAGTGCATTTTTGTAAGAGAGATAAAGGAATTTTTTGCATTTTTAGAGAGTTTTCTCTCTGTTTCTTTTCTTTATTTCTAACTTCGGATTGGCTCAAAAACATGATCTGTATTAGATTCCTAGCGCCCACCATCAATCCTCGCAGGGTCTCTAGCAATCGATGCTTTGAGATAGCACCGCCCATGTCAACCCCTAGAACCCTGGCTTTTGGCACTTCGAGATAGTGTCACCCATGGCATTCTGTAGCTAAATTCAAGCTCTGGCAATCGACATTTCAAGATAATCCTGCCCATGGCACCTAAACTAGCACAAGGTGCTTACGTGCCCTCGGTAGGATATTTAGATATCCTAGGAGACAAGCACTGAGAAAATGATATGTTATTGTGCATCTTCGAGGGAAATTTCCCGCCTCTCAGCGTCGGGAACTCGTCTAAATCAACTTGTGTTGATAAGCCGCTCCTAATCTAGGTAGCTTTTTCATAACAGAATTAAATACTTTTGCGTGATTTTGATTATTAAGTGCACTAAACCAGACTGTGTGAATTAGGGTGCTTAGGTTTCCGAGTCCTGCAAACCAAAGGTCAGTTAACAAGGCCGAATAATCCCTAAGCCTTAGACCTAATACATAAGCTTCGTATTTTCCTCAACCTCTTGAGAACTATCTAGATCTTAACAGATGCTTGAATTTTTAATCCTAAAATAAGCCCAAGAGGCCTAAGATCAGCACTCATGCTAATCTCTTTGTCTCTCTGTTATTCTAGGACTTAATTTTTTTCTTTTGATTTGGTCTAGAACTTAAGTAAATTCCATAATCATTTACTAATGACTATCCTTTTTCTTATTTCAAATTATATCTCCTTTTTGACATTTAAATCACCTCCTCATTTCCTCCTCAAGAATGATATGCAATGAATCTCACAAAATTTCCTCCCCTTTCTCCATTTTTTGTTCTTTTTCAATTTTTATTTCTTTGGTTTTTTGAATGAGTAAAATAACTTTTTTGTGAAAACCCGTTAGAAACTTGAATTTTTATGTGTTTGCACTTTAACACCCCCCATGCCTAAGTTTTGCAATGTCCTCATTGTAAATCGGAGGGTATGGAATCAACTTGGTTCATGGTTTAGAACAGGATCAAACAGGTGGGTGAACGGGTTGGGATGACTATTGTGGACGATTTCAAGCTTTAGTACAAATACTAAAGGTGGAGTCGGCTGTTCTAAAACTGAACTCAGAGTGCAGTAGGTGTGAAGCTCAAAAGGATGATCAAAAGGGTCTCGAGTTTTTAAAATGATAGGTTGCTTCCCGTTAAGCGCTAAATTTGATGCCTTCAATCGAGCAGAAAATGATCATGAAGGAGTGATCAAATCAACAGAGTTTTGTAGAATAAGCACCTTAATCAATAGCTTGGTTGGTCCAACCAGGTGCTTGTTCAGATCGACAGACTGATGATGCAGCCCAAACCCAATCAATCTGGTGGGTTGATGGATTCGAATCAAGAGATGTAGTGCCCACCAGGTGCTTTGAAGCTCAGAAATATATGGAAGTGAAAATCTATGGTTTGGCCGATTCCAATCAGCCTAGTCAGAGTAGGGATCCTCAAAAGAGAACTGATCTGTGGAGGATGTGGGATCCCTACGAAAGTGATCAGAGAAGGATGGGACGTGATTTGTAGTCTGATCAATGTCTGAAACCCAATCAAGAGATGGAGAATCATATGCGATCGGATCATCGAGAGGAGAGTCAGAGTAGAAGTTGATTCTGGTGGCTGGTCGGGGTTGGGTTCGGATTTGGGAAGGTTCTGTATGTGGTAAAGAAGAGGTGGTTTCTTTCAAATCATTGATCTCGGTGTCAGAATAAAAGGATGGGTTGTAGTCGCTGAGATCGTAAACAGGTTTGGAGTATTAGGAAACAACAATTCTCCGAAATCATAGTAGAATTCAAAATTGTCGGAGAATTTGCGAAGATCATGTTCTAAACTTGATTCCAGATCAGAGGTTCCACCACAGAAATGATCAAGATAAGTCAAATCAGCAACCTAACTTGGATCTAAGCTAATTTCATATTTCAAACTTAAAAAGGTGTCCTGATTAGGCATGGGCTCAGGTTCTTAGTGGGCCTAATCAATTCCCAACTCATCCAACTCGGTTTCTGTATCATAGATTGGCGTGACTTCCGGAAAATCAATTAGTGTCTCTGAGGAGGTTGGAGAGGTGTATTCATCAAATACGGGCCCAAATCGTAATTCATATTCGAAATCTGTATTTCGTCACATGGGGCCTCATAATCATCCCAAATAGATTCGAAACCAGATTCAAGGTTAATGGTAAGGGTTGGATCACTAGAATCTAGGTTGGGCTCTATTGGGATGTTAGAGACATTCTCGAGAATCACATTAACAGGATAAGGCTCAAGATTTACATTCTCGAGAAGTTCTATTTTCAGCTCATCATCACAGGTATTGGGGAAATCTAAGCTCGATGGACTAGCTTCCTAGTTTCCTAGGGCTGGTTTGAAATCGGGAACACCTGCAATTGGATCCTCCCAACCCCCATCAAGATCAGGAATGTCAATTGCTATGAAGTTTGAATCTGAATTCATTTAGGTTGGGGATCCACCATAACCTTGATTCTCGACCACGAGATTTGGGAAATGTTGATCTTTAGTGTTACTCCAAGGTGTCTCATTATCCTTTAACAGGTATTTTTGATTAATGCCTTCATATAATGCATCCAGTGCTATTCCACGTGCCTTCATGAGATCTTGGTGCTTTTCTAAAAGTATGGGGTTTGACCAACATTGTAGATACTCATTGTCATGTAATGTCCTCAATTCGAAATTTTCTCATAAGAGATCATCCCGGGTTGAACCATGTATCATTTAGGAAAAAATCATCTGAGAATGGTTAAAAATGAATTTTGATGTGACATTAACCTGAATCTCCCTAAATGGATTTGAGGATCTAGAATACTTTTTGTGATGTTTGAAAGCATCCTCAATCATTTTCTCTTTCATGCTCCTTTGGGACTCAGGTTTCCTAAACACTTTTCCTAACATATCAGGTTGCATTTTCAAATCAGGTGGACTCGAGATTTAGAATCAAGACTCAGGTTAGACTGAAGTTGATCAGATCTGAAAGAGATTCCCAAGAAGATCTAATGAGGTCTCTTAGGTTAAAAACTAAATAACCTTCCTGTGTATGTGTCCTATAGAAAAGATGAGGGACTGGATGTTATTTGGGCCCAATCAAAGCACCCAAAGATTTTTGGATGACTAAGGCAATTTTGAGGAAGATGATACCTCTGAATCAGAAATCCGCACACCCGAGAAATACTTGGGCAGCCAGGAAGGGAGAGCCCCGCAATGACCCCTACACGGTAGAGTGTCCCCACGGATTATAGGGTTTCTCCCACCCAACCTTCCTTGTCACTGCGATTCCAAGTAGACCAGAATATACAAACTTAGGATCTTAAGTCTACTAATTTTAGCCTAATTAGTGCCTTGAGTTTCACTTGATTAGTAGTTGATTTGCCTTGTGACCTAATTTGGAGGTTGGTTGACCCACAAAGTAAACCAACTTCACCTGACCTACCCTAAAGATGGCAGAATGAAATCTAGGTCAAGACCTAGAATTCACCCTGAATTGACCCTCAGGTTATTAGGTCCAAGATTTTAGGGTTCAAGTGAAATTAAAGCTTAGTTTTAGGCTTTCTCTTGCTTAGATCTTTTCAAACAGGGGTTTGGGTAGCCCATAATTACAGGAGGGTTTATTCTCTTTTAATGCAGGCAAAATGTGAGCTAACACTTCAAAACCCTAATGTTGAAATTCTAATTTGCTCTATTCCAAGTCCAATTCGATCTTCAATTGTTCACCTTGGGATTTAAGCAAGAAGTGTGTTTGCTCAAAGTGATTTAGAAATTAAGTGTAGTCCCTAATAGGTATAGGAAATCAGGATGGGGAATATCTAATCAATATCG
The DNA here is from genome assembly GCA_037157565.1 of Thalassia testudinum. Classification (NCBI taxonomy): domain Eukaryota; kingdom Viridiplantae; phylum Streptophyta; class Magnoliopsida; order Alismatales; family Hydrocharitaceae; genus Thalassia; species Thalassia testudinum. The sequence continues at coordinate 15,805,020 of JAZHRO010000055.1, forward strand.
CCTCAAGCTTCAATCAGATATGAAAATTTTTCGCAAATCAGGAAACTTGCCTCTTTAATGATAATTACTAGAAAATAAGGTTGGTAGTTCCTAATTAGTTTTATTTCCTTTTCTCTCTTCCAAGGATTAGGAGATTAGGGAAGAAGAGAGATTACCTACACTGGGAGTGGTTGTTTGCGTGGAAGATCTCCTCGTGATGTACCTCTTAAAATCACAAGAAATAAACAAGGGCAACTTAGTGCTCAAATATAATCAAATAAAATAAATAATAGTAGTGAATTGCGCGTTGCTCCCTGGCAATGGCACTAAAATGTTGAAACGATCTAGAGAGGATTAAGATTAAGTTATCATCGTTGTAGTGCAAAATCCTCAATCGATCTCTCAACAAATACAATTTATAAACTTAGATATCTAAATGAAGTCTGAGGTTGAACATAAGAAGCAAATAAGAATTCACGTGCTAATCTTTAATAAATGAGCACAGAAATAAGCATAATAATGATATTCAATGAATATTAATCTATCACATTAAATATTCAATGAAACTCAATGTATCTTGGGGCAAAATGAATAGAAAAGTCAAAAGTGGTGATTTAAATCACCAACTAAGCCCTCTAGATATGCATCACAAATACCTCAAATAAACCAAATCATCTAACAGTAATCAGATGTCTAATTTTAAAATTAGATGACTTAAATGAAGCTTTGCTCCAGTGCTTTCTTTGAAACTTTCTTCTGTTCTTCTCTTCTTCTTCTTCTTTCTTTTGCTTCTTTTCTCCTTCCTTAGTTTTTCCTCTTCTGTGTTACGGCTCTTCTTCAACCTCTTCTTCTTTCTTTGGCTTCTCCTCTCCTTTCAAGCTCTCATAGCTAAGTGTTGGGCTCTCTCTCTGAAGAGCAAAACCCACCCTCCCGCACTCTCTCTTTCTTTCCTTCCTCCTCTCTTTCTCTCATATCTGGTTTAATCGAGTAATTGGATCGCTGATGTAAACACATTTACACTACTTAAAATGTCTATTTATGCATGTTCTTAAGCATAAGATTGCATTTCATGATATAAATATTGCATTACATGCATCATCTTGCATTTAGAGTAGTTTGAATAAAATGGAGGTTAATTGTCTCCTTTTATGTGCTTGGACAGGGCAAATATTTTATCGGGTCCTCGGATCAAAGATCCAACCGTATGGATATGATCAGGGCGACGATTGGAGTTCAACGACTCCAAGATCGCCCTAATCAGGCATCCGTAGCATCAGATAGAGACCGGGGAACCCTAGAAGATCAAGGGCCAGGATGGTGTAAATCCGCACTTCAGATGGAAAATCCGACCACACGGATGAATTCGGATCGACGATCGCAGCCGAACGACACAAAAATCGAGTCAATCCGACATCCGTGGCACCATCTACAACTTCCAGAAGATGGACGGCCAAGATAGCGCCACGTGGCGCCATCCCAGCCGCCCAATCGGTCGCGAGGGTCCTGTGAAGACTGCACACCGTCTCCTCTCCGCCGTTGGATCTCGATCCAACGGCTGCGGTCGCGCGCATTTAAAAACGTCCGCGCGACCATTTCGCCCGCGTAGCGCAGCGGCGACGCAGCTGCGGGCGAAGCGGAGGTCGCGGGTTCGAGCCGCGGAGAGGGGGTCGAAGGCGCGGGCGAGCGGGCGCGCACGAGCGTTGGATGAAGATCCAACGGCCGCGCGCGCCCGATAGCGCCGACGCGCAATTGGACGCTCTGGTGGGCGCGCGATCGCACGCGGGTGGCGCGCTACGCAGCGGGCGCGGACGCGATCTAAGCCGTCCGATCTCACGATCGGACGGCTGAGACGACGCGGACGTGCGTCTGCGTTACGCGCGCAGGCCAGCCGAGCGGGCGCGCGTGGGCGCGGCGGCGACGGCGACGGCGGGGCTTTAGCGACGGTTTTATCCGTCACTAAAGACCCCTTATTTATTATTTTGAAGATGTAATGTCCATTTTGCCCCCACTCCTTGCAACTATAAAAGGAGACCCCCTCCATATGAAATTTTCATCCCTTCCTTCTCCTCTCTACCTCTCCAAAGCTCAAGAGAAGCTTGTCCCACACCCGGGATGCTTCTCGCGAGATAAAGTCCAAATTTTCGTCCCCCTTCGGAAGTGGATCCCGCGACGACGACGGCGTGCTGCTTCGTTCACGTTCTTCTGCTTCGTCCTCCTTCGTCCCGCTTCGTTCTCCTTCGTCCAGGCGTCGTCCCGTCCGGCTCGTCCTCCAAGCGACCGTCGAGGAGGATTTCTCTCTCCCTATTCTTTTTACTGCTTTCTAGTATAGATTTACTGCTTTCTAGAGTAGTCTATTCGTCCTCCGAGCGATCGTCGAGGAGGACATTTCTCCCTCCATTCTTTTAATGCTTTCTAGAGTAATTGTTTTATGTTTTCTAGTTGTAATGAAAGAACTCTTTTATGATAAATTCCTTGTCTATTCTACATCTCATTTTGATTTTCATGTATAGTATTCCTTCGCTCTCTCTTACTCCCTCTCTCTCTTTTATTTGTTGTAGATACTTAGATAGTTTAAATTGAATTTCTTTGTGACAAAATAAAAAGAAACGCGGAGTTTTTAAATCAAACGTTCGCCTCCCTGTGTTCGACCCGGAATTCTTATTTCGGTATAAATTTTATTTGTTGAACACGAATCCTTCGCTTTCGAACTACAACGACGGGTTTTTCCAAAACCAAACACGTTAGCGTAGATTCTCGCTCAACAATCGCGTACCTAGGTCCAGGGCTGCATGTGTGAGTGTCGCAGCCAAGGAGTGAGGCTAGTAGGGTCGGGTTAAGTGAGGTGTATGGGACCTCACCCGTGTGTCTTGAGGTAGCAAGGCACAGAGACAAAATCAATTTATACACTATCACGCACTCCTTCGTTAACGATGTGGGACTAAATCCCATGACTTCTTCGCGCTCTCCTGTAGATAAAGGTGCCTTGAATTGGCTAGGCTACTAAGGTTGGCATCCCCAATCAAGGACCTAGGAAGGGTCCTGGAGGTTGCCCGCATCTCCTGAGTGTGGCACCTGGGGCTCGCATGGCCTTGAACTCGAAGAACGTGGCGACGGTAATGGCGGCGGCGGCGGAGCGGTGACAAACCATGAAAATCATGAACACGACCTCTCAGCCACTTTAAAATAATTCATAAGGGTTGCCGGGGCACGGTGAATGCGGTGGTGGTCGTGGCGTGGGGCGAGAAGCATTGTGGAGGTCTGGCAATGACGAAGAATGGCGTGTGAAGATGGGTTGGTCGACGGGTGTTTGGAGGGGTGAATACCCCTAAATAGGAGAGGGCTTTGGTTCGGGTGGATGAGGTGAAGATGTAGGACGTGTTGGCGAGTTGATTGGTGGATTGTGGAGGTGGGGCGGACTCGCCGAAGGGGTGGCTGGAGGTGAGGGAGATGACGGTGTGCGTTCGGTCGAGGGGATATTTTTGGGTTTTGAGTGAGGGAAACTAACCTAAGAATCTAAATGAACTAATCTACCTAATTTAATTGGATGAAGGGGGTAGAGACGACACTGGCATTGGAAAGCCGGTGCCGTGGAAGATGAATTCTCCTGAGAGGGGGACGACAACGAAGAACGGGGAAGACTACCCTCATTTTGACTGACGAGGCGAGGAGGAAGATGAGGAAGATGATGGGTAGGCCAATTTGGCTCTTGGCACCCTTAGGAGGACGGAGGAGGAGGACCGCCGGAGCTTGTTCGGAGAGGGGCCAGAGGCAGGGTTAGGAAGATGTTTTTGGCCCCAAACCTTGCTAAGGAGGTAAGGAAATGCATGAGAGATCTTTTTATAAGCCTCAAGGGGTGTTTCAAGCTTGGAAAGAAGCTTGAGAGCTTTGCACACAAAATGATACCCGAATCTTTCATGTGTTTGTATGAGAGATTGGGAAGGACTTGAGATCCAAGGTTGGGTCTAATTGCAAGAGAATTCCTCAATGAATCTCTGGTTCAAATTTGGGATTGATTTATTGAGAATTGGGCGAGAAAATCTCGCTCAAATCTCGACGTTGAGCTGCAACCTACTCCTAATGGAGAAATGGGCCTCTTTGTGAAGGTGATGACAAAGTTAGGGGGGTATCTGCAAGGATTTCAAAAAGCTTGGGGTGCATGTGTGAGAAAAAGAATCAGACTGGACTGAATTGCAAACTAGGTCATGATCTCTGATTGAACCCAAATTTTGGTACAAACCTAATTTGGACCCAAAAAATCTGATGGTGAAGTTGGATTTAGGTTTTGACCAAGTTTGACTAGGTAAATTGCGTAGAAACCCAAATTAGGGTAACTGTTTGTTTGAGACTCTATTTTAGGTCAAAATGGGTTCCAATGGTCAAAAAAAGCATACCAAACCTTATAGAATATTTTTCTATGATTTTTAGAAGGTTTAGGTGAATTTTATCTTGATCGGAACCTCAGTTATATGAGCGGGTCTATTTTTAGGGTTTCAGATGTCATTTAATTCTCGAATCGCGTGAAAACCCATTTCGTTCTGCATGAACCCACTTATTAGACATTTATAAACATTTAACTGTTAATTATCCCTTAAGAAACCTCATGATTGTTCTACAATTAGGATATTCTATTAAACTACATTTTTACCTCTGTATTCATGTTTATCTCTCAGAATGAATATGCAGTAAATTATGGCTCTTTAGCAGTTACATAGGAGCATTTAACTATTGAATATGACTAATTAAAGTTAGATATGGCTGATGATGACATTATTATCAAATATATAGATATTTGCAATATAAAGATAAGATTAATTCAAGTCTTTCATATAGTCAAATAATGATTAGCAATATTTAGTATGTACATAAATAAAATTTGATTTAACAAGACTTTTCCATAAATCTAAAAAATGTAAGATCAATATTACCAAAATCAGAAGCACACAAAGGCTTCTTGTGATAGGGTTTTGTCCCTAAATCAACAAATAAAGTGGTAAAGATTCTGTAAAATTTCTCTCAAACGCTCCTACGACCCTCTATTTATAAGTGTAGGGTGTTCTCTAAAATTCCCTTCCTAGTTGCTGCTAAATAAAGTCGAATTTGTCATAATCAAGGATCATTAATCATAGAATAAAATCAGTCATTATTCATAGAATCAAACGTTATCTTATTTGAGTACTCCAAGGGTTCAATTATGATGGATCGATCGATTGGGCACACTGTAACTAGTTGGTGCAACTCATATTGCCTAATGTGGTTAATAACGAGCAAATCTTTGAATTTAACCTATAGTTTAATGGATCATTAAATGATTCTAAACCCATAATATGTTTGATTCTAACTTGGTATCAATAAGTTTGAGCATGAATAGATTGGGTTGAACTTAAGTGAATTTGTTTGAACCTATTTATGCTAAACATCCAAATCAAAAGCAACTGTAGCAATAGTTATATAATGAAACTACCTAGGACAGTTGAAGGTTTAAAGCTGTTACCTTATTTTCCAATTCCTCTACTTTTAATTTTTCAACATGTATGGCTTGATTTCTCATCGAGATCTTCATGATCTTTATAATTAGCTATATGCATATGCTTGCATCATTCAATTTCTTTATCATAATTTTTTTCAACTTCATAATCCTTAGACATATACTTGTAATCATGTATAATCATATTTATAAACATAATTCATAAAATATTCAATCATACATTTAACCATCAAAATATATTTGTTGTAACATTTTACATTGGTTAAATTTGCATATTTTGACATTCTACATATTTATTCAAATATCCTATATTTTGTAAACACAAAATTGTTTTTTGTTGTTCTAAAATTCTTACCCTTTCCTTCCTATATACCACAAATGATTCCTTATCACTTACCTAACCTTCATACTTTGTTTCATCCATTGTAGCAAACTTGGGATGTCATTGAGATTAAATGAGTGGCTAATCTCAAGAGATTATGCCTTCAAGGGCCATTCAAGAGACCCACCCTTGAGGTAATGAGTACACATCTTCCAACCTCTCCCCTTTTACCTTTTGCCTATTGCCAATGACTCTTTTAACTTCTTTCGCCACCACCTTTGTTAAGACCTCTCCTTTTGCTATTAGAGGGGCACCCCTATTCGCCTCTAAAATTGATAGATATTGCCTCTCCTATGCTAATTTTTGGATGTAGCACCAAACCATATCCAACCTCGACTATTGAGATCTTTTTTCATTGCAAAATAGGGGTTTGTCCATGACAATGAGAATTTTACTTAAGATGCATGAAAATGAACATAAGGCACTTTAGAGATAGGTCTTCCTTCTCAAACTTGACTTTAGGAAATCAGGCCTAGCCACCAAACAACAACCATTAAGGTACCATCAACTCCTCTCAATAATCCTTAAGCAGTCTTCCTTTGAAAAATAATGCTAGGTATTCTCCAACCCAACCAATTGCAAATCAAAGTGCCCCTTAGGCTTTAGACATCTAAGATGAAATGCTTCAACTCACCAAAGATAAGATTTTTGTTAGGGAATAGTCCTTCATTCAGTTGATGCCTTCCACCTTTTCTTCAATAATCGTCAGTTCTTCACACTCTCCTTCCAATGGAAGGAACTATAACTTGTTGGAGTCCCAGCCATTGCACAAATCTAATAGCAAAGTCAATTGCTAGTCTTGTGGTAGCCTTGCTACTTCACCAGCATCTAGCTTCTCCCTAGAAACCACATTAGCGTAAGTAGACAATTAATGCCTTGAAGAATGCCTAAGGAAGACTCCCTTGTAGGAACTGACAGGTCTTCATAGGAGAACTGGAAGCTCATCTCTACTAGTAATTTGTTACCAGAAGGCTGAAACCTACACTGAAGCAAGTCAATCTAGCAAACACACAAAAATAAAAGAATCAATTACTGTAATAACCCGTCACACTTTTAGCCTTTTAAGACGTTTGGAGTCTCAGTCAGACATCTGGACCCTTTCTCGGACATCTGAAAATGAAATTTTTGTACGCACACTGTGCTCTGCGAGCGGGCGGCGCATAGAACCTTCTTCTTCTCTCTCTCCCTTCCTTCCCCGAACCTTATACCCCCACGCCATCTATATAAGCCCCCCCTCCTCTCCTCTCCTCTCCACTCCACACACCACCACCACCACCTTCAGAGCTATGCGGGAGTGGCGAGAGGAGGCGAGCAAGGGATAGCGAGAGGGAGAAGGAGGAGAGTGCGGGAAGAGGAGGAGGCCAAGGTCGGAGAGCTTCGGTGGAAGCTCGGCGGAGCTCGCACAACCACCGCGGGTGCGTGCAGGAGGAGGAGAGAACTCAGGGAGGCAACCTCCCAACCATCTGCAGCGGCTGGAGCTACGACGGCGTGAGGTAGAGCGCAGCGGAGAGCACTGGGAAGAGGTCCTGATATTGGAAGTTTTCCAGTATCAGACGTCGGGAGTGGAGTCCAGACGGCTGATGGAGTACCTGAATGTCTGAAGTTAAGGCCAGACTTCTGAGAGCTCATTTATCGCGAAGGTATGTAATCTCCCTACGCCATGCATATCGCAGTGCAGGGATATGTGTCAGCTGACCGCACCTGCATTATTGTACGCAGGTGCAGCCTTGGGAAGGAGCATAGACGCTGCACTTTTGGACATCTAATCAGATCACCAGACATCCGGAGGTGCATCCAGACGACCGGAGGCATCAACCGACGTCTGGAACTGACTTCAGACGATCGTAGAGAAGGCCTGGACGTCTGAGGACACCGTAGGGACTTAAGGTAAGGTTCTGGTACCTTTTAAGACATCTGGACTTGTTCCCAGATGTCTGATTTTGAGCAGTAGGCACGTTTTTGACCCGTTTGGGGTCCGATCGGGGTCCGTTTTACGCAAACGAAATACCTGTACTTTCCTTGCGAGTTTCTCTACATACTAGAGTCCTTTGTATGCTATTTTGAACCCTCCTTTTGTGATGTATTCCCTGGTATATGGTTTCAGCTTGCTGCGTGTTTGGGACTCGCAGAGATGCCTGGGTCTGCAGTTCAAGCCCCCATTACTCCCATATTGCCTGGTAGAGTAGTTTAATTTTGTTAATAATATTTAATAAGAATGTGCTTGTGGAAATAGCTGAATAGAACCCTAGGATGTGGCATGAACCCTAGGATAGAGGAATGAATGAACCGTTGGAACTGTATGATATATTTGTATGCATGATTGAGTTAAACTACTAGCAATTGCCTGTAATATAATTGTGGCCTTCCTGTTAGAATATGAGCTGCCTGTAATTAATGAACAATTACTTGTGAAATCATCAGTTGCATGCATCAAATTATGGAAACACGAGCTGCCTGTATATGGACGAGAAATGAATTGTGAATGGTGAAATCTGGATCGGAATAAATGGGGTGAACATGAGCATGAACCCTACAGGGAATTAGGAGTAGAACTATTGTGGTTAGATGGAAGCCTGGAATGTAGATGGGAAGTGTGCTGGCCGTTGAGTACGTGGTACCAAGGGAGCAACTGTCCCCTTTTCATGTAGAGCAGAGCTAGTCGCCCTTAAGTTGTGACCCGGGGTTAGGATTGGCCACTCTACACAGACTCCTGTTGGCCTTCGTGTACGCAATACCGAGGTAAGCTACTAGTGTAGGGATAGAGCTAGCCACCCCACGGGGCTCAGGGTTCAGCTAGCCACCCTACACCGACTTGTTAGGCCCTCTAGGAAAATCGGGGTAGTCAGATGAGGGTACGCGGACTATGGATGGGCGAGACCCTTGTTTGGTTTTGAGGGGCGAGACCCCTATTCTGAGAGGGCAAGGCCTTATACTGTTCCATGCTGTACTTTGGGTGTACCCGCTAGCGGAAACGATTGACCGTGTATCAGTGCGGGGTAGCTACCTGTGCACATATCACGCGTGCCGTAGTCACCGCTACGTCTTGACAATGACCTCGGGATGGTTGACTGGGTGTAGGACTACCACGGGGGACTCTCTCGGCCAGGAGAGCACCACGTGTATCTTCTACTCTACAAAAAAGGCTGCAATCAAGATCGTTCCCATGAGGAACATGCAAGATCAAGAATATCTGGATGTTTGATAAAAATGGTGAAAAGGAAATACACATAAAATCGATAAATAGAAAAGAGAATTAAACCTGTTTCTTTTACTATTTTAGATAGTATAGATACCACTCTACTCAGCGTTCGCTGACTCTATCTTTTCATAATACTGTTCAGGACCAGGAGTTGAGCAGCCCGAGCTTCTGGCTGCGGAGGGTGCTGAGCCCAGTCGAGCCCAGCTGTAGTTTTCAATAGTTCCTTTTTGTTCCTTTACTGTTGTAGTAAGTATTAGACCTTTAGTTACTGTTTGTCTCTACTGTTTACTTCCGTTTCCATTATTTTGTTATTGTGATGGTATGTAATGGAACAGCAGATTTACTTTCCTTTACTGCTTTATACATTTCTTCTGCTTAGTTATATTGCATATGTGAATGTGGTTTACTTTCCTGCTATTTGGTTATTTCTTGTTGGACAACCGGGTCTTGAAATTAATCGAGGCTAGCCGGTCTCGGGTCCTGTAGGGATCTGAGAATTGAGTTGTAACAATTACTAAGTTCATGCCCTAAACAAGTGAAGCTACATCTCAAGAGAGATGTAGATCTGTTGATGTAGATCTGTTGATTATTGTTAGGTGTAAGCTTACAAGGTAAGGAACCGCTAGGCTAAATTCACTTGAATTGAATGTGCATGATCAATTTCAATTCCTAGGATCGTATTGAATTATGGAAATTAATGTCAAGGTATAAAATTGAATACAGGAATTCAACCTTTGTTCCCTCTTTGGAGCTCAATTGACCTTCTATATCTAGAAGCTACCTATAGGTGAAGGATCGGTATGGGGTGATGCCTTAAGGTTGTGTTAATGGTTGGTCCTTCGAGATGGCATCATCTGACCAACCATTGCAGATGCCATTAGAGAGACATCTTGTCAAGTGTAATCATGTTAGCGCATGTAATCTTTTTCTTAGGTGGAGACCCGTAACTTTAGTAATGATACGTCTACTACATCATTTGTTAATCTAGCATTAGGCTGAACTCCTCAAAGTCAAAACTTGGGGACCTTTACGGGGTGATGTTCAAACCCCAATTTCTTACGCATATGGTATCTAAACCTTCCCACAAGAGCCCAAAAGATTCGGCCTAGCTTCAAATCAATTGCCAATTAGACTAAGGGAAGTGGACCAAAGTCCTATCCCTATCAAGAATCTCTGTAGATTCTCAATCCCTTCTCATGCTTATTATCCGAGGCTTAATCCATGAGGGTGTCCTTATGGAATTTTCTTAGAACCTCTCACAAAACCTCTTACCCTAGTTCCTCCCTAGTTAAAGTTTTAGGTGGGGTTCTACAACCACCAAACTAAAGCATCCCCAAAAAAGCAAGAAAAAAATGTTGAGACCTACTTTCCATTTAAATATATCCACTAGAAATGAAGTTCATTTTGATTGATTGAGCATTAGGTTTGTAAAAGTTGTCTTCGTTCACTATTCTTTGATATCTCCCCATCATCTCGTTCACCTTGTCCTCCAAAATTTGGAAATTTTCAATATTCAAGAATTTGGTTTGATAGATTGGTCGTGATAGGGATCAAGCCCATCCTGAAATCAATTCATAGCTAAATGATCAAGCCATTCCGAGATACCAACTAAAGCAAAGTATTGTGAAAGATAAAGTGCACACCCAAGAGAGGGGGCTTTGTCTGACTCTCAGGCATCCCCCAAGATGGGGCATGTCCATCCAAACCAATGTCCAAGAATCACGTCTGAGCATGCTGGGAAAGCCACCGTTGACACAATAGGAGACACGACTCAACTAATGGGATAGACAATAATGCACACCTCCCCCCAAGTCTACCACGCCCACTCTAATTAACGCATTGTGCTACCAAATCTAGTATAATGTGACCACCACCATGATGACTCGTAGGATGGCCAAGCAAGCCCCGCTTCAACAAAGCCTACCTAAGGCTGCCACTAAGTCTGACGATGAAGATGACTAAAGACCACTCCAACCCCTTTGACTTGTGGGCAACCTCAAGTTAGGTATATAAGACTGGAGATCTCCCAATAGAATGAGGAAGTTGGACCACATGTATTGCTATCAACCCTCTTATTTACTACTCTCTCTCCCTCTCCCTCCCTCTCTCTCTCTCCAGATCTCTATACAGTGGCCCTTCGTCATTACTCTGGCGATCCCCTATTGTATCTCTCTATGGTAAAGCACCGAGAGGCACATACCTCCCTTGAGATGTAGTACCCAGGTCATGAGCATGAACTTGATCATCAAAGCTTTTGTGTATATTGTTTGCGATTGCTCCATTTCTACTCATTTCCTTCTCTCCTGTTTAAGGTTGCTTAAGCCCATGAATTGCATCACCTCAAGGGAAGGTTCCCTTAAACCCCTTCCCTAGTGATGGGACCATGAATCGAATCCAGTCAGAAATCCAAGGGAACCAGTCACATCTACCATAGGACCCATCAGACCAAAACTTAAAATATTCTTTCCTCTACTCAATTTTTGTTATTTTCCATTGATATTCTTCTCCTTACCCTTGGATGTTGATAAACCTCCCATTGAACCCTATCTCTTTCCTTTATGCATAGGTTGTTGAGACGTTATCACAACCTTGCCTATTACGTACAATATAGCATTTGCATCATCTGGTTGGATGCCAATCTCATAGTAGCCACTCCTTGTTTCTCCATAAATGATGATGAAGAATCCCCTTCACGTTCCCCTTTATAAAAATTGAAAAGGAGTTCTAGGAGACACCATCAAACACGTAGCCTTGAGACCACCTTTTATGACTTCCTCCATTGATTTATGTAAGTATGCAATTGATGTCACCACATTGCTAATCAATAGACACCAAAGTAAGTACAATCCAAATCTTTATTTAGGTGTTCTAATAATTAATCAAATAAAAGAAGAAAAGGCCTAGTTGAAAAAGGAACTTCTTTTATAATTTTGCAGTCATATGTTGATGAAAGAGCAAACCAGATCTTTCAACATAAGTGTCCAGATTCCATCCAACAATATAATTTATCTTCTTCTAAATGAAACATGGAATTTTAAAAATGTTGAATTTTAGGGATCCAATTATATAGGTTAAACTTAAATTATTTGTTTTCGCATGTTTTAAAATTGATTGACAAGGACATGTTTGAGACCTTATTTTCTTTCTTTTTCTAAATGAGGCCTTATTTTCAGGCCACCAGAAAAGCCATTACATTCAACTCCGAAAAACTCTCTCCTTGTTTATGTCTTTGTGTTTTAGTATGGTACTCTTCTATTATATAGCAATATTATTGGAAAAATATAGAGTCTAGAGAGGGATTGATCGAAATATAGAAGCCTAAGTTTACAAGTCTACGAAAATGAAATACAGGCTTCACACATTCTGCAGTCTTGCTAATCTTTTCTCCATCATTCCAGTTTTGCACCTTTGGAAACATGTGAAGAGAATCATCAAAGTAATTATGTCAACAAGACATGTTCTTGAAGGTGATTCATGTTACCCAGTCTAATTAGCATTTTGATGGGTGTACAACTATAAGCCTACAAAATACTAGGGGTGTACATGGGTCGGGTTGGGTCGGGTTAGAATTCAACTCAAATCCAATCCACAATTTTTGGATTGAGATTTTTCCAACCCAACTCAATCCGTTATACTAACGAACCCAACCTAACCCAACCAATAAAAATTAGGTCGGGTTGGGTCAGGTTGAGCGAGTTGTTGACTAGTCAAAGGACTTAAAACTTATGTTTATCTCCTGCATATTTTCTATATCTTTCATACTTCATAACAAAATATTTTAAACTTATAAATAACTTATATCTTCTAAAAAATGAATAAAATAGATAAAAATAAAAAAAAACTTAATAGTTATATAATAGTAATTGTCACTTTTCCGTAGAAATGTAAACACATATTACAAGACGATTATCTTATCAATATAATTTTTTTCACATATGTAAGTATTCAAAATAAAGAATTAGATGAGAATCAAAATAATTTTTTACTAGTAAGGGAAATATTCAAGATGTACGTGTGGATGTCTTTTAATTCTGTCTAAACAAAGAATTAGATGAGAACCTAAATAATGATGTCTAATTTAAGCATCAAAGTTTGAATGCCTACGTCAAAGTTTCAAATAATTTAAGCTAAGTTAAGGAAAGGCAGAGGGGGAGGAGAATGGCCAAAAGAAGGGGTGGTGGCTATTGACAATAATGAAGGAGGATGGTGTTAAGACCCGTGCTGTTTGAGCCTTTTAAGACTTCTAGACGTCTAGTCAGACGTCTGGACACCTTCCTAGATGTCTGGAAATCAAAAATTTTGAGTACGAGCTCGCGTCTGCACACGGGCTACGTGCAAACAGTACTCTCATTTTTCCTCCCCTTCTCTCTCTTCCCTCCTCCAGCAAAACCCTAAACCCACCGACCTTATATAAGACCCCCTTCCCCTCTCTTGTTCTCCCCACACTAGCCCCTTCCCCTCTTCTTCTCCCCTCCAGCGAAAGAGGCAGTGCTAACAAGAGAGCGCACGGGCGGCATTGAGGAGGAGCAGCGTGAGGAGAGGAGGAGGAGAGTGAGCTCACGAGCTCATGTGGGAGCTCGTCGAGAGCGCACGGCCAGAGCGGTGTGCACGTGAGGAGGAGTGCGTCGGGGAGGTCCTCCCCGACACTGCTGCAACCGAAGCTACAGGCGAGGGGGCGCGGCGCGGCCACGTGCGGCACGAGAGAGCGGAAGCAGGTTTTGGTTCTGGATTTTTCCCAAAATCAGACATCTGAAGTGACCTCCAACGACGGTGCGGACGTCTGGAGGCAGTTCCAGACGTTTGAGGTTAGAGTTTCACGAAGGTACGTTCTATTTGCGGATACGACCATGTAGGCCGCTCCGCAGTTTCTCTTTACATGCCCTTTTTGAGAGGATTCAGTGTCTGCATGCGGGATTCACTTCGGGAAGGTGTGGGGCACACCCGCCCACGCATTCCAGACGTCTGGGGAGCTTACCAGATGACTGGAAGCACTTCCAGACGTCCGGAGAGGTGGTCGGATGTCTGGAGCTAGGTCCAGACAGTCCAGAAGAGTTCTTGGACGTCTGAGGATTGGCGCAAAGACTTAGGTATGTTACTGGACCCTTTTAAGATCTCTAGAAGTTGTTCCAGACGTCTAATTTGAGTTAGAAACCTTATTTTTGACCCGTTTAGGGTCCGTTTGAGGTTCGTTTTCTGCAAATAAGATACCAATATGTTCCTTGTGAGTTCCTCTACTTGATAGAAGGTTTTCTATACTGTTCTGAATGTCCCTTTGTGATTGTTCCTTGTTATAGGACTTCGTTCCGTTGCTGGTTCGGGGCTTGCTGAGGCATGTGAGCCTACCGTTCAAGCCCCTAATACTCCTAGGCTTACTGGTAGAGTGGCTTCCATTAATTTAATTACAAACCTAAATGCATGTGTGGAATAAATGATTAGAACCTAGAACATGGCATGAATCTTAAGACGAGAAATACTGAAAATGTTCATATTGGATGATTGAATTACAATCTTGAATGAGTAGATAGAAATGATAACAACTGCCTGTAAACGAATAACAACTGCCTGTGAAATGTGAAATACTTGTGCTAGTTAACCGTTGCATGTGACTTTACTGTTGTATACATTAAGTGACATAATACGAGCTGCATGTATATAATTTGAAAATGGTAATGTAAATGATGGAAATATGAGCTACCTGTGTATAACCTGAGTATGGAAATGTGAACGATAGAAATATAAGTTGCATATGTATAACCTGAGAATGGAAATAGAAATGATGAAACCTGGTATGGAATGGCATGAGGAATATGAGCATGAACCCTAGGGGAATTAGGAGTAGAGCTCCTGGAAATAAATGGAATGAATCTGGAAATGTAAGTGGGGAAGTGAGCTGGCCCTTGAGTACAGAGTACTAAGGAGAGCGATTGTCTCCCTGTTTAGTGTAGAGCGAAGCTAGCCGCCCTTAGGTTGGGACCCGGGGTTAGGATTGGCCACTCTGTACCGACTTCTTGGCCCTCAAGTACACGGTACCGGGGAGAGCTACTAGTGTAGGGGGAGAGCTAGCCACCCCATGGGGCCCGGGGTTCAGCTAGCCACCCTACACCGACTTGTTAAGCCCACTGGGCAAACCAAGGTAGTCAGGCGAGGGTGCGTGGACTGTGGAGGGGCAAGACCCCTATTTGATTCTTAGGGGCTAGACCCCTGTTACTGAGAGGGCTAGGCCCTATACTGTTCTATGCTGTACTTTGGGCGCACCCATTAACGGAAACGACTGACCGCGTGCCAGTGCGAGATAGCTACCCGTGCGCTTATCGTGCATGCTGTAGTCACCGTTACGTCTGTCCATGACCTTGGGGTGGTTGACTGGGTGTAGGATCACCACGGGGGACTCTCCCAACCAAAAGAGCACCACGTGTGCCTTCTACTCTTCGGAAAAGACTGCAATCAAGATCGTTCCCACGAGGAACATTCGAAATCAAGAAAGAGATCTAATAAACAAACCAATGGGTGAAAATGAATAAATGGTGAAATAATGTAATTAAAAAACAATAGCTACCTGTCTACTTTTACTACTTTAGTTAGTTGGTTGCCACTCTACTCAGCGTTCGCTGACTTCGTGTACTCATAACCCTTTTCAGGTCCAGATGTTGAGCAACCCAAGTCTACAGCTGCCGAGGGTGCTAGGCCTAGTAGAGCCCAGTAGTTGTTGCTTCTTTGTTGTAGTCTTTTGTAGTACTGAGTTAAACCCTTGTACCTTTATATTCTACACTTTTACATTCTGCATTTTATATTCCTATACCTGGTTACTTTTCTACTGTTGTGGTAGTATGTACTGTAGCAGTGTTTACTTCTTTACTGTTGTACCTTTTTACTGTTAGTTGCTTAGCATAGTGAATGTGGTTTACTTTCCTGCTTTTTGATTACTTTCTCGTTGGATGACTGAGTCTTGGGATTAGTCGAGTCAAGCCGGTCTCAGATCCTGTAGGGATTCGAGAACCGGGTCATAATAGATGGCCAACGAGGGGGTGGTAAGTTGTGTGGTAATGGTGGTGGTGGTAGCAACTCTAGTGGTAGGCTAGGAGGAGGGAAAGGTAGAGCGAATGGTGGATGGCCGGTGAGGCATGGTGGGCTGTGTGGTGGTGGTGGATCGATGGTATTGGGCCAGCGGTTCTGGTAGTAGGCTTAGGTTAGGCAGAAGGAAAGTAGTGACAATGATGGATGGTCGATGAGGGGGTGGTGGGCTATGTGGTGATGGTGGTGGTGGCGGTGACAGTGGCTCTAGTGAAGGGAGGTGGTGGTTATCACTAATGTAGAGGAAGAAGAGTTGAGGGAGGAAGATGCTAACCTCGAGTGGTAATGATAAGAACAATAGTGCCAACAAGAAGGGAACTACGAGAGAGGTTGGTGGCGATGACGAAAGAGGAAGCTTGGTTTAGGGCTTACAAGCAGGAGGGAAACTGAAAAAAAGCTCATGATGGAAAGCACATTGGGAGAAGGAAAAGTGAAATTGAGGGAGTGGTGTGTGTTATTTGCGTGAATTTTTTTTTGTCTCCTTTCATGTTTAAATAGGGTAGCTTTTTTTCCTTTAAAATTTTAATGGATACTCTTGTGTGTGTCTGTGTATGTGTATCAGGTTGAATCGGGTTGCAAGTTAGGTTGAGTTTATTAGATCTCAAACGTAACCCAACCCATTTTTATCGGGTTGGGAAAATCTCAACCCAGCCCAACCCAATCAGGTTGGGTTCGGGTTGAACCCAACCCATGTACACCCCTACAAAATGCATAGATTTAAGTATAGAGATAATCTATCTCTGATCAAATCGGGTTGGGTTCGGGTTAAATCCGACCCGTGTACACCCCTACAAAATGCATAGATTTAAGTATAGAGACAATCTATCTTTGATCAAAAGATATGATTTCTTTGAGATTGTGATAAGAAAAGGTCTTCTTATATAGTCACATCAAGTTAATGCTCTTGGCTCAATTTGCCTCACAACTGAAAATTAAATGACTATTCACACCATGTAGAGAATATGCATCTAGAGCAACGATTAGGCAATTGACCCTCAAGAAGTTTGCCATTACTTCTCAATTTGGAGATAACTAGTAAGATGATTCTTGATGATTTATCAAAGTCTTCAATCTAAACTATTTATATTGTTGATACCTGATATTAGATATATCCAACATAACTATAGTGTTAGAATAGTATTAGAATCATTATGTGGGCATACATGTATTATTGTAAAGAAACTTACATTAATACATATCATATACGTATATATCGGTAAATATGTCCATTATGTGATCCAATAAGAACTGACAAATTGCACTTCCAATTATATGAGGTTAATTACATAAAAACTCTTTGGAAGATTACAGTTTGTTGATGAGTAGAATCATCAATTCCATTTTTGCAGTTATGGTCCCTAGAAATATGCAAGTAGTGGACGGATTTAATTTCCCGCACCCAATCATGGGAAATATAAGGGGCTTATGGTGGGAAACTAAAAGGACACTACGTTCATTGTCTCTTTCGTATTCCACACTCACTCTCTCTGGATCCTTGGAAGCTCCATCACCACTCTTCCTCTATAGAGCTGATTCCCTTTGTCTATAGAGATTTGGATGTGTTGCTTCACATTGATTAACAGTTGCGATGGATTCAGGTATTGATCTAATTTTTGTTTCTTTCGTTTGAGTTAACATTTTGATAGAACGATGGGTTCTTGGGATTCAACGAAATCATTTTCAATATTTTGATTCCATTACAAGGTGGTTAAATCCCATCATATAGTAGACTTTACCATATTCTTAGTTAGCCATATTGGTGTTTTTGCTCAATCCACTAATCAATGACCATGCAATTTCCATTCATATTGACATACCAAGAACACATAACTCCAACATAATCAAACTCGTGATGCTCAATCCATTGGAAGAATATGCCATTTTTGTTGAATCTGATAGCTAAGTTGAGCTGAATCTACAGGGAAACACGAAGAAGAACTCGATCATTGAAGATTTGGGTCCAATCAATCACCCCATCTTAACCAGAGATTTTCAGACTCTAAGCTCCAAGTACCATCTTTGTTGAAGAAGAATCTGATATAATTATCAGAGACGTAACAAACTTCCTTAGGTCGGTGAGCTCTTCTAGCTATTTATACTCAAATGAGAGTATATGGTACAACCTACAAGAACGCTCAAAGTATATGGTTACAGATTAAATATGTATGACTAGGCAACTAATACTAAATTCGAGGTGGCAACACAATACAATGTCGACAATGCATCAGGCACATTAGATTCATGTGTCGACGTTTTTGAGCATCAGAACCATTTATCTAAATAATACGGCCAACTACAACTATATATCGATTTACGTGCGTACGTATTACATCTAGGTCATCACATATATATATATAGATTTACGTGCGTACGTATGACATCTAGGTCATCACATATATATTCCACCATCCAGCCAGGCAACTTCCACCCACTTAATTCATCTTGAACCTTCTGGGTGTTTAAATATTGCAGAGACCCATAAACAGATACACAGCCTAATCGTCGACCTGAAAGTTTGAGCGGAAGGCGAACACCAACGATATGTACGTTAATGTTATTTTCCAGACAGAGAAAACCTCAGTACCCCAAAATTTTGACCGGTGGAAATTAAGCTCTCCGCAGATAACAAAAGTCCCACAATTAGGCAGTGCCTCCTCCTCCAAATTTTGACCGGTGGCGGAGCTCCGGTCAACCATAACTGACAAATAGGGCCACCCTTCCTAGATATTCTGATGGAAGACCTCCAAACTCGCCTCTTCACCACCTCCCTTCTCTCTCTCTCTCTTCATCCCATTCTCCCCCTCTCTCTACCTCTCCCCAATCCATGCACGTACCTCCCATACCCCACCACAACAACGTGCCACCCTTCTTCGTCCCCATCTCCACCACCACCAACACCAACACCACCACCTCCTCCTCCTCCTTCCCCTTCGCAGGCGGCGGCCGTGGCAATCCCGGGCGCGAACCGCCGCCGCCGCCAAGATGAACGACCTCTTCTCGAACTCCTCCTTCAAGAACTACACGGACCTGAAGAAGCAGGTCCGGATGGACGAGATGGAGGACGTCGAGCTTGGAACGGATGGCGGAGGGGACGAGGCGGGGGTCAACCTCGATAGCTTCTTCGCAGAGGTGGACGACGTCAAGGCGGACCTGTCGGAGCTGGAGAAGATCCACCGGCGCCTCCAGGACTCCAACGAGGAGGCGAAGCTCGCCCACAACGCGAAGACGGTGAAGTGCCTGAGGGCCAAGATGGACAAGGACGTGGAGCTGGTCCTGAAGCGGGCCAAGTTGGTCAAGGGGAAGCTCGAGGGGCTGGACCGCTCCAACGCCGCCCACCGCAAGGTCCCCGGGTGCGGCCCCGGAAGCTCCGCGGACCGCACCCGCACCGCGGTTGTGATGGGGCTCGGTAAGAAGCTCAAGGACCTCATGGACGACTTCCAGTCGCTGCGCGCGAGGATCGCGGCGGAGTACAAGGAGACGGTGGAGCGGCGTTACTTCACGGTGACGGGGCAGCAGGCGGACGAGGAGACGATCGAGCGCCTCATCGCCTCTGGGGAGAGCGAGACGTTCCTGCAGAGGGCGATACAGGAGGAAGGGAGGGGGCAGATCATGGACACCATATCCGAGATCCAGGAGAGGCACGACGCGGTCAAGGAGATCGAGAAGAACCTGATGGACCTGCACCAGGTGTTCCTGGACATGGCGGCGCTGGTGGAGGCACAGGGGCACCAGATCAACGACATCGAGAGCCACGTGGCGCACGCCAGCTCCTTCGTGAGGAGGGGCACCGACAGCCTCGAGGTCGCCAGGGAGTACCAGAAGAGCTCCAGGAAGTGGTACTGCCTCGCCATCGTCCTCGGCATCATCCTCATCCTCGTCATCCTCCTCCCCTTCATCTCCTCCATGGTCAACGTTGCCACCATCCTCAGATAAAAGGATCGATCGTCACCGTTTGGTAATGCGGGATGAAGTGGGAAGTTTGGGAAGCCCATAATCCCTGGATTGTCCGGTTTCTCCCACATTTTTCTAATTCCACCTTCTCCCCTGGAGTTTAGGATTGCGAGATAGCTTCTCCCACTATCCCGTCACAAACCTTGACTTCTCTCGCATTCTCAGCTTCTCCCACTTTCCCAATCCCACTTACCAAAATCACAATCCATTGAAACTTATCCAATTTCCCAATCCCACTTACCAAACCACAATCCAATAAGATCGATTGCGATGATGGAATTGCGAATGGAGTTTGAATGTTTGATGGCATGGTTGAATGGATAAGGGAGTGCATGGAAGAGGGAACAACGGGAGGAGGAGGAGGAGAACTGGTGACGCTTTGTATCTGTCGTTGTTGCTGTTGTTACTTTCAGGTATATATGATCGTTGCCTTTTTTTTTTCCCCCGTTTTTTAATTTTTTTGAACTCTAGCTGGGAGGGGAGGATTTAATTTTTGTTTAGATGATTGACAAAAAACATGTACAGCCCCGTTCTGTATCCTACACAAAAAAAGAAATAATTGATTCCTTTTCTACTTTTGTATTTGTTTAATTTCAGAAGTTTTCAGTGATAATGGGCTCCATCGAGATATACGATCAAGAAGGATTGAATTAGGCATCAAAGGGATGGTATCGTCTTATATGTGATCAAACTGGGGATTCTTATAAGTTCCGACCTAAACTCATCTTCAAAATTATTGACCCGCGTACGAGCCCTAGGAGAAATAGGTTTGAACTCATCCACACTTATGGTTTCTTATTAGAAGTTTACGTCCATCTTTTGTAATGAAAAAAATTCTAACCACTTACAATCAATGAATATGCTATCTCTTTGGAGTAGGAAACAGACATGGAAAACAAGTCCAAATTATTTATATCTAATAGTAATCTAAGAAGAATGAAGAGAGCTATCCGATATTGCGGGTTCCAATTGCATGTATGTATATGAGCAAAAGTTTTAACTATAAGTGATCATATTATATCAATTATACTTTGAACTACCTTTACCTACACATTTATTAAATGAGTTGAAATCAAAATAAGAGTTCAACTCAGGATGATTCGAATTCAAACTTATGGGCTACAGTTTAGAGTGGGTTAGATTAGGATTTTATTACTAGTTTGAGATTAGATATGCATATGTTTGTTCAAAGAAATCATATTTTCTTTGAATCCTAATCTAAAATGAAAAGTGATCTATTGAAATATTAAAACATAACTGAATTGGTCTCACTTGCTCTTTGAAAGGGAGGGGAGGAAACTCCTACACAAGGAAAAGGATCCTATAAAGTCAACACAAGACAAGCTGTTTATCATTATGATGGATGTCAAGTGGAAATGAAGTAATGTATACAACTTAAACATACTAATAGATTGAGAGATTATGAACCTTGTCCCTGACCTAATGTATTCAACTTAGCACTCAGCCATTGACAGTATAAAAGAAATCCAAAAACGGTCCACCCTTCGATCTCTTGGTAGAGGGAGGGTAGTGGGCTTTTTCTTTTCCTCCTATTAAGATTTAAGGCCTCACAATCATTGGTTGATAGAAGGTGCCTTTTGCCTCATGCCTTTATTAGTTCGTGAAGCTATGCGATTATATAAACCTAATAAAAGTGCCTTTGCTGTTGGATGAGAATGATTCAACAAAAGTTTTTCTGCAACACCACGTTGACATTAATTTTTCTCTTATTCATTGATACTTTAAGTTTATTTTTACGAGGAAGTTAGAGTTGAATGTATAGGCATTAAACTGTCAAATAGACGTCGACTCTCACTTGATTCCACGTGCATACAACCATTTTAAACAGCTGGGAAGAGTAACAGGTTCAAACCGGCCCAACTCATTTCCATTTGGATTGGGATTACGAGGTCTAGACCCCAGTCGACCCATCTAGACTGATTAGGTTTCTCAAGGGATTTCCGATAAATCCTGGTAGCCATCGGTCCTGAATTGTTTGGTTATGTAGATTTGTGGGCAACCCTGGGGGTAATGCGGACAATATTTGGCTATGTAGTTGTTGAATTTATTTATATATATTAATATCCCTTGCATAAGAATGATGTGAAAAGGCTTCTTGTAAGAAGTTTAATGAGAATCAGATGACATTATCAACTGATTGTTTGACGAAATATGGTGACGTTTATGTGCAATCGTAAGGGATGTTACGTGGTTTTGAGAAAGTTGGAACCACAAAATCCTTCACCTAAAGGCTTAGAATTACCACTTAAATACTCGTGAATGTAAACGTTCTTCGCCAGCAAATACCATCAAAAAGTCCTTCGGTTCAAGGTTTCTTTCCTACATGCATTGCATCTAGAATCTCGCTTGATCAAGCGACTAAAGAGGTGAAATGAGATCATTCAACTTGGCAGCTTTGATCGAGATTTTGTCGAATCTACTTCGACTTCAAGTTTCCTGGATCTCGTTAGCGTGGATCGTCGAAGCACATCTTCAGTGGCATCGTTGTTATCTTATTGCGTGGGGCACTGGATTGCTATGACCGAATTATTTTTTTTGACAAAGAGAAAGAAGCGCTATCATTTAATTA
This sequence comes from Thalassia testudinum, assembly GCA_037157565.1. Lineage (NCBI taxonomy): Eukaryota > Viridiplantae > Streptophyta > Magnoliopsida > Alismatales > Hydrocharitaceae > Thalassia > Thalassia testudinum. The sequence goes on from JAZHRO010000055.1 coordinate 15,827,677, forward strand.
CTATAGCATCCTACTTTATTAATTAAAAAAACCTTGTTTCAAATTATCCAACGAAAACTTACATGAAATCGGCATCTACATACAGAATTTCAACCCACATTTCCCCTGAAAAATAGCATCATTGCGTGCTCTCCACACGGCCCACAAGATCGCCGCCATACATACGCAGGAACTATCGCTGGATTGAAAAGAGTACCACAACATATCCCATGTAGGCAGAGAAGAGGAACAGAATCTCTGCCAAACATTATTTGTAACCAGGTAGGCACTAAAGAGGTGACGTGTGTCATCCTCCTCCAAACCACACAAGGGGCAGCAGACATGTGACGTGTCAAGGATCCGTCTTCTGTATGCACCAGTCATCTGCCCTTCCCTTCTCATCAGCCAGAGAAACACCTGGACCTTCAGCAGGACCTTGACCTTCCAAAGGTGTGCACAAAACCTTCTATGCTTGTCCTCCGCATCCTCCTCCAACAAGATCGAGTATGCCTTAGAAGACGTGTAAACTCCCATTTTCCACTCAAGCCTGTCAATGCCTTCTCTAGGTTGAAATGCTGCCAAAACGTCTCTTAGCCTATCAGCTTCCCTAGCCAATCTAGTAGCAGGTGTATTGCCTGTCTATATCAGCCACCATCCATTCTCCTGATGCCACATGTCCGCCACCGAAGCTCCCTTCCTGTCAGAGGCTTCATAGACATGTGGAAAAGTATACTGCAGCCTCCCAAGCCCACTTCAATCATCTTCCCAAAAAGCAAGGTGTTCTCCCCTTCCCAGTGTGGGGAAAAACAACCCCCAACGATTCTCCATGACCGTAGAACCAAAGTCCAGAAAGGCGATGAATCTCCGACCTAAAACATTTCTTTCAACCGTTCTGAACCACTGTAGGAGTTCCTTACCACCTCCTGCCACATCCCCTCCTCCCCTCTCAAGATCTTCACTCCTCACATGAGTAATAAGGAGTCACTAAATTTCCTGAGACTTCTCACCCCTTGACCACCACGCTTCTTAGGGGTACAACTTGACGCCACTTGACTGGTTGCATAAAGTGGCCATTATGTGTCAAGCCTTTCCAGAAGAAACGTTTTCACAACCTATCAATCTTCTTCATCACTGAGTCAGGCGACCTCAATAGTGAGAAGAAAAAAGCAAGCATGGCTGACAAGACTGAATTAAGCAAAATCAGTCTTCCCCCCTTAGAAAGGAAGCGGCCACACCACCCAACCATCTTGGCCAACATCTTCTCGTAAAGCACCATCCAATCGTTTGTCTTCATTTTCTTTACCTAAAGGGGCAGCCCAAGGTATCTAATTAGCAAGCTAACAACTAGCGTTTGGAGGATTTGGGATAACCTATCTCTCACTCTGCACGCATCCCCAAAACACACAAAGGAGGAGTTTGCACCATTAATCTGAAGGGTTGAAACCTCTCCAAATATCTCCACCACATACTTCAGGCACTCAACCTCATATTCCCCTCCTACCAAGAAGACAGTGTCATCAGCAATCTATAGTATAGGCGTCAAAGCTCTCTGTGATGAGAGTGTATACCCGTGGACAAGGCCCCTAAAGCAGGCTTTAAAAGCAAAACGGGCTAGGTGTCAACAGCCAAAATGAATACCAAAGGGGCAACCGGGCACCTTACTTAACGCCCTTCTGCAGCTGGATCCAACTGCCCATTGGACGGCCATTAATGAGAGGCGAAAAGGAGGAGGTAGTTATGCACCATCTGATCCACTAAATTCACGTCTCTGAGAAGCCTCGCCTCCGAAAGATTTTCCAAAGGTATGCCCAAGAAATCGAGTCATACACCTTGGAGAAATCTACCTTCCATAAAAAGGATTTCTTCTTTCTCCAAACCCATCCCGACACCATCTCCTAGGCAAGGATAAAAGACTCCTGCAAAGATCTACCCTTCAACAAAGCAGGCTGTACCGGATTGATGAGTGGCTGCAAGATCTCTCTCATAAGATTGGCCAGTATCTTCCCAATCAATAAGTAAATAACATTCAATAATGAAATGGGCCTAAAATCAGAAAGGGGCTCTGCACCTGCCTTCTTTGGGAGAAGAAAAAGAAAAGACCTATTAATTTTTTCCATCCCAAAGTTTCCCCTCTGAAACTCCTCCAAGACTCCCATGACATCTTCTTTAAGCACCTACCAAAATTCCTTGTAGAAAAGGACAGGGAAACCGTCTATACCAAGTGGCCCTTTTGTCTTCAATTCCTTCAACGCCATGATCACCTCCTCCTCACTGATCTGTCTACACAACTACTGACTCGCTTCTTCACTCAACCTCGGCATGTCAGACGTGGTCAGCTTCCACACCCCTCTCGCACCTACCCGTGTGGTGTCGATATGATACGCATTAGCTAGGCCACAAAGATCGACTGGTGAGTCAGCCACTTGATCTCCATACCAAAGAGTAGCAATCAAGTTAAACCTCCTCCTCGCACTAGTAGCTGCATGGAAAAATTTAGTATTTAAATCTCCTTCCTTCAGCCATAGCTGTCGTGACTTCTGGTGCCAATCCACCTCTTGCTTTAGATTTTCCTTGGCTATAGTATCCTGCAGGTCTTTTCTCATTTTCTGATCTTCCTCAGTGAGCACTCCCTGCCCCTCCTTCTCGTCCAGTCTCTTCACGCCCTCCATGACTTCCATCCTTCTCTGAGCCCTCACATGCGCCAATGATTTTTTAAAATCAAAAAGCATAAGACATAGACCTCACAACTTTGCCTCTAAGCACTGCGTAGCCGAGCCCACCACCTCCTGCGACTCCCACCAAGACGTCACCATGTCTCGAAAGCCTTCCTCCTTGAAACACGACTTCTAAAATTTGAAGTACATGCTCCTCCTGGCACCCTCTCCACTCTCCAAGACCAAAAGGGGTATGGTCTGAGAAAGGTCTTCCCAACACTGTCACAGACACCATATGATAAATTCCCATCAAATCCACACTGCCCAGGATGCAATCTATCTTCGACATCAAGCCATTGTCATTCCTCCAAGTGTATGTTGCACCAGACAAAGGGACATCCACCAACTCTAACTCATAAACCACATGCTAAAAGCTGTGTGTAAAGGAGTCCACCCTACCATCTGGTCTGTCATCTGAAAGTAAGGTGGTGTTGAAATCTCCACCCACCAGCCATGTTGCTCCTTGCGCCCACCCAGCTGCATCCCTCAGTTCATCCCATAAGAGCGGTCTGTCACACTGGTTACAAGGCCCATAAACTGAAGAGATGTACATCATAGCACTATCCACCTCTCTGATGAAGCAACAAGTAATAATATATCCGCCAATCTTCTTGTCTTCCAGACGAAGACAGCTGAACCTCCACCACATGCACAGGCCTCCTGCTAGCCTAGAAGATCCAACGCACTCCAATTGAGTCTCATCCTTTTTCATGGGAAACCACTCCTCCACTCCATCCCCTTCAATGTGAGTCTCTTGCAGTAAAGCACAATCAATCCTCCACTCCTGAAAGTACCTAACCAAAATATTCCATTGGGTGCGGTCCCGCAGACCCCTAACATTCCACGTGTTACGACCCGGTTCCCGGATCCCTACAGGACCCGAGACCGGCTCGCCTCAACTAATCCCAAGACCCAGCCATCTAACAAGAAATAACTAAAAAGTAGGAAAGTAAACCACATTCACATATGTATTATAACTAAGCAGTAAAAATGTACAAGTAGTAAAGGAAAGTAAAAACTGTTGTTCCAATACAAACCACCACAACAACAAAAACAACGAAAACAACAATAACAACAGTAACTAGAAGTTTGAAACTCACTACAATAGAAAAAGGGGGTACAACAAAGAGTGCAGAAAACTACTGCTAGGCTCGACTGGGCCCAACACCCTCCGTAGCCGGAAGCTTGGGCTGCTCAACTCCTGGACCTGAACAGTGTTATGAAAAAGACAGAGTCAGCACGCTGAGTAGAGTGATAACTATACTATCTAAAGCAGTAAAAGTAACAGGTTTAATTCTCTTTTATAGTTATTTTATTTTACATGCATTTTCTTTTCACCTCTTTTCCTTAAACTTTCAGATTTTCTTAATCTTGCATGTTCCTCGTGGGAACGATCTTGATTGCAGTCATTTCTGAAGAGAAGGTACACGTGGTGCTCTCCTAGCCGAGAGAGGCCCCCGTGGTAGTCCTACACCCAGTCAACCACCCCGAGGTCACTGTCAAGATGTAGCGATGACTACGGGACACGTAATAAGCATATGGGTAGCTACTCCGCACTGACACGCAATGAGTCGTTTCCGCTAGGAGACGCAGAAGACAGAACAAAAGAGGTCAACTTTATCAAACTTCTGTGAAAAGGGACTCAGAACAGATGTCAAGCAATATGTTGTGGTGGCTACCCTTAGTTACATGCACGTGAATGGTTATTCTCAAGCTAGTTGGTTAATTTCTTAGGACGACCTTACTCTGATACCATCTTGTTACGACCCGGTTCCCGAGTCCCTATAGACCTAAGATCGGCTCGACTCGACTAATCCCAAGACCTAGTCGTCCAACAAGAAATAACAGAAAAATAGGAAAATAAACCACATTCACTATGCAATGTAACTAACAGTAAAAGCATACAAGCAGTAAAGGAAGTAAAAGCTGCTAGTCAGTACATACCACCACAACAGGAAAGTAGAACAAAAGTACAATAACAGGAACAGTAAACAAAAGTCTAAAACTCACTAGCAGAAAAGAGAGTACAACAACAGTAAGAAAACTACTGCTGGGCTCGACTGGGCCCAGCACCCTCTACAGCCGATAACTCGGGTTGCTCAACTCCTGGACCTGTAAAGGGTTATGAAAAAAATGGAGTCAGTGAACGCTGAGTAGAGTGGTAACCAGACTATCTAAAGCAATAAAAGCTAGCAGGTAAATTTATCTTTTCCATTTATTTCTTTTACAAGTAATTTCGTTTCACCCCATTGGTTTACTTTCAGATTTCTTTCTTGATCTCACATGTTCCTCAAGGGAATGATTTTGATTGCATTCTTTTCCAAAGAGTAGAAGGTACACGTGGTGCTCTCCTCGCCGAGAGAGTCCCCCGTGGTAGTCCTACACCCAGTCAACCACCTTGAGGTCACAGACAGACGTAGCGGTGACTGCGGCACGCATGATAAGCGCACGAGTAGCTACCCCACACTGGCACATGGTCAGTCGTTTTCATTAACGAGTACGCCCAAAGTACAGCACAGAACGGTATAGGGCCTAGCCCTCTCAGCAACAAGGGTCTAGTGTTGGTGCTAGAGCACCACGATCATTTGTTTTGATGATAACAAAACACGTGTCATTTAACATTTGCACTTGGAGTCTTAGATTTCAGGTCAATTGCAAATGGATACGTGATTAGACGGAGTTCGAGCTCGCATCCAGGATGGATTGGAGGAGCTTGATGGAGAACAGAGGAGATTCGCGAGGAGTGATAGATTGAAGATGGAATGACAAGAAGAATAAGATAGAATTCTGTTCATTCCTTTCATGTAATTTTGTCTTTATTTTCTTGCTCTTTTATTTCCTTAGAACTTGTTAAAGAGCCTCAAAGTACCCTAACAGTAGTCCTAGGAACACCGGCACAACCCTAGGATACTTAGGTTTTCTATAGAGAACTTAGAAAACCAATATAGGGTTCAAACAGCATTTCCAAATGTCTAATTCTAAAATCAGAGGTCTAATAATGTGTCTTAAGACGTCTGACTGTTGATTCAGATGTCTGATAACAATTAGGCTGGACGTAGTACTGTCTAATGAAAATCAGACGTCCAGACCTCTGACCAGACATCTTAGAAGACGTCTAATGACTTTGACAGACGTCTGATTAGTGGACCGTTGGCTGGCTTAGCAAACACTCAAGGATATGACCGTTAGAGCCTTATCAGACATCCTTAGGCCTTTCCAGACGTCTGATAAATGACCGTTTTGCCTCAGCTGACCCACAATCTCTTCTCAGAGATTTTCTAGTCGTTGCACTCTCTTGGAAATCCATTCCCACAAAAAAATAGGTTTCCAGACGTCCTGACATAGTGCCAGACGTCCTGTATGTCGTCTGATGGACTTGCACTAGAACCCTGTTTAAATATGATCCAAGTCAGGAAGAGACCCACCCAAAATCAGACGTCTGACCTCATTTTCAGACGTCTTAAAGTGATCTTCCAGACGTCTGATGACAGGATCAGATGTCTGATAACCCTGTCAGTGCAATCATTGTTCCTGATTTCGGCCTAATTCCCTTGGACTTTGCTCCCAACGGCTATGGAAGCTTTCCTAAGTCTTCCAAAGCCTTCCTAAGGCCTCTATAAATAGAAGGGAACCTTTTACACACCAAGACACACTTAGATACACCAAGACACACCAAGTAATACATTTTCACACCATTTTGTATCTCTTGATCCTAAGAAGCAAGCTCTTGCTCTCCAAGCTCTAGTTCTTCATCTACAGAGCATCAAGCATTTGCGCACCCGCTCTCCCGCCGTAGTTCACGAGAGCGACGTTGCGCCGTCGCGTGGCTCACGCACCCGCGTCATTGATCCGACGCACTCCTTGCAAAGGGGAGTTTCCTAATTCCTATAGAAGCCTAGGTTAAAAATTACTTTGTTGGCTCTATAGGATTATTTGTTATTTTATCTTTGTTATTTGGTTGGGTATTCGCTTTGCAAATTCCTGTCTCCTTCCAGGGACAAAATCCTTCTCGTGAAGAGAAGGGGTTGAGGAACGCTACCCTCGCACTTGTAGCGTGGTTGTAATTGAGGTTGAATCACCCTCGTTTAAAGTGATTCGTTTAGTAGATTTGATTAACTTGGTTGATCAGAAAATCCTAACTCAAGAGGGTTAGGTGGTGGTTTTCACCCAGTTTGGGTTTCCACCTAAAAATTATTGTGTACCTTGTGCGATTAATTTTTGTGAGATTGGTATTTTTTCAATTCCGCATTTTTTACGTCACACTGATATCACCCCCTCCTTGTAGGGAAACCACATCTAGCCCCTCAGAACCAAACAGGGGTCTCGCCCCTCCATAGTCCGCGCACCCTCGTTTGACTACCCCGGTTTGCCCAGAGGGCCTAACAAGTCGGTGTAAGGTGGCTAGCTAAACCCCGGGCCCCGTGGGGTGCCTAGCTCCCCCCTACACTAGTAGCTCACCTCGATACCACGTACGCGAGGGCCAACAGAAGTCAGTGTAAAGTGGCCAATCCTAACTCTGAGTCCCAACCCAAGGGCGGCTAGCTCCGCTCTACACTAAAAAGGGGACAGTCGCCCTCCTTGGTACCACGTACTCAAGGGCCAGCACACTTCCCGTCCATATTTCCAGGCCTTTCCATTCATCCACAGGAGCTCTACTCCTAACTCCCCGTAGGGTTCATGCTCATATTCACCACATTATTCCATACCAGGTTTCATCATTCACAATTCTGTTCTCGTATTATACACATGCAACTCGTATTTCCACAATTTAACACATGCAACAAGCGATATCACAGGTAACTGTTTAGTTATCTCAGGCATTTCATATTCTAACAGGCAGCTCGTATTTATTAACAGGCAGTTGTTAACAATTTAGCTCATTCATTTGTAACTACAATTTCAATCACGCAAACAAGTGGTTCAACCATTTCTCGTCCTAGGGTTCATGCCATATCCTAGGTTTCTAGTTATCTAATTTTCATAGATGCATTCATATTTTATAAACAGAACAGGGGTGGCCCACTCTACCAGACAATCCGGGAGTACTGGGGGCGCGAATTGCAGACCCACATGTCTTTACGAGCCCCAGACACGCAACAGGTCGAAGTCCTATACCAAGAGACACATCACAACGGAACATTCAGAATAGTATTTAAAGGTTTCTAACATGTAGAGGAACTCACAAGGAAACCACAGATATTTCGTTTACGTAGAACGGATCCCGATCGGACCCTGAACAAGTCAAAAACATGTCTGTAGACCCAAATCAGACGTCTGGAAACAAGTCCAGACGTCTTAAAAGTCATTAGAGACTCACCTCAAGTTATTGCGGTGATCTCATACGTCCAGGACTCCTCCGCGACCGTCTGGACTCAGTTCCAGATGTCCAACAAGTCCTCCGGTTGTCTGGAAACGTCTCCGGTTGTCTGGTCAGCTGTCCAGATGTCCGAAAAGTGTGGGAGGGCATGCCACGCGCCTTCCCAAAGCTGCTCTTACGCTTGCCAGAGCAGCGTACCATTTTTAACCAGGCAAATCACACCTGCAATGCGGCCTGCATGGCCATAACCGCGAGGAAGACGTACCTTGATCGTCGTTCGTCGGGTTTTAAAAATATGTTCATTGTAGTATTACCATGAAAAACAATTATCAAATTTAATTTATTTATTACTCGAAATTCAAAAACATTCTGAGGTTAAACTCAGGGAGCAATTCGGTATTTAGAAGCAAAATATCACAATTCTCAACAATAATGTAGTGTTTATAAAAAACTAAAGAGTAAAAGGAAATAGAATTTCTCTTCTTTCTTTCTTCTCCTCCTCTTTTTCCTTTTCTTTTCTCTCTTCCTTCTCCTTTCTCTGTTTTCTCTCTCAAACATCTGATTCTTTGAATCAGACGCCTTAAATGACTCTTGCTACAATGCTGAACTTGCTTCTTTCTTCTACTCCCGCTTCTCTCTTCCGTACCTCTTTTTCTTCTTTCTTAATCTACGGTTGTTCCTTGGCTTCTTCTTCTTCTCTTCTTGAGCTGCTGCAATTCCTTCTTCTTTCTTCTCTTCTTGCACTGTGCTGCGCCTCCTCCTCCTTCTTCTTCTTCAGCTCCTTCCTCTGCCTTCTTCTTCTTCTCTTCTTTGGCGCGGCTAAGTCAACATCCTCTTCCTTCAGCTGGCTTTTCCTTCTCTTCCTCTTCCCCGCAACTGCTTCCTCTTCCTCCTTCCCTGCACAACACAGAGAAGCAAAACCTACCTCTACCCTCCCCGCGTCTCTCTCTCTCTATTTCGTTCTTGGGACACAGCTCTCCCAGAGCCTCTCAGGTAAGCAAGTCGAGTACGCGTGCCCAGGACCAAGCCCATCGGTGTGCGGTGGTGGGCAAGGTGTGCTTAGTCAGGTCGGGTCAACACCAGGTCCGCAGGGCGTGGTCGCAGACGAGGCCGGGTGGTCGGGTGAGAGGGGCCTCACCCCGTGAGTTGGAGGCGATAAGCCTCAGGCAATTTTTCAATTTATGCGTGCGCAAGCGGCCTTCCACTTCCGAGGCGGGACTAAATGTCCCACCTTCGTTCGTGCGCAACATCAGCAGATGGTTTCCTCAATTGGTGAGGCTACAGAGTCCTTCGACGCCAATCAAAAGCCTACATGCGTGCGCGCCTCAAATCCACACCGCCTGGGGGTCTCTCCTGGAGCAGAGCGTGACCTAGAGCAGCTTAAAGCTTGCTTCAAGCTCAGCGACAATGGCGAAAGGCATCCTGAACCTGAAATCAATAGCACGGCCTTGCGGCCACGTCAAATCGCTCGGGGAGGTTCGCCAAAGCACGACGAAGGTGCTGGGGGTGTTGGCATGGCGTGGCAGTGCCTGTGAGTGTGTGCCTACAGCGTACTGTGTGAGTATGAGTGGGTGTGTTCGGGGGGTGGTTCAAGTGAGTGGCACGGTGAGTGGAGTGAGGGGAAATGATCAATGAGGTGTGGCGGAGCTCGTGGGCTTGTCGATGAGGGTTGTGGTGGCCTGTGGAGGTGGAGCGGCCTCGCCAGAGTTGGTGACCAGAGGTGAAGATGATGGTAGTGGTCCGTGGCAGTCGGTGCGATATTTGTGAAATTAATGAAAGGGAAATGAAGAGTAGAAGGAGAGGAGCTTAACTGAGGTGTTTAGAGCAAAGGGGGGAGGCAGAGGGCGAGTGGCAGGTACTGCCGTCACCAGAGATGAAGAGGCCCAGGGGAAGATGATGGTGACGACGAAGAGGGTCGGAGGGCACATGCTGGTACGGTGCGGAGAACGGCTGAGCTGGCTCTATCACTGGTACGGTGGCAGAGTGACGAGAAGAGGGAGGAGGAGTCACCGGAAGCTTCGGGCAGTCGGACGGAGTGAGGAGGGGAGGAATTTGAGGGAGATCTCTGGCCAATTTGAGCTTGAAGAAAGCGGCGTGGTCTACGCTTCCTTAAATAGGCGCAGGCAGAGCGGGAAGCGCACGGAGACGACGGGAAAACCACGTCGGAGGTAAGGCTGGAGGAAGACCCATACCTCTCGAGCATTCACACAAGAGGTATGGTGGGTTTCAGGGCATAGCGAGCTGCCCATACGGTAAGGGGCTCTGCAGGGAGCTCCCCTTTCAAATCTGGGGGCGACTCCCCATGCAAGCGAGGAAAAAACCTCCGCGCAAATTTCCCGGAGGTATGGTCCCTACTGCGAATGGAAGAGGGACCGAAATGAAGAAAGAGACGAATAAGTTAGGGGGGGATTTGCAAGGGTTTCAAAAAGTTGAGGGTCTGAATGTAATTTGGAGGACCAATTTGCAAAATTGGTCAAGATGACCTTCCCTTAAGTCCAAATTTTGGTATAAACCTAATTTGGACCTAAGAAATCTAATGGTCAAGTTGGATTTTATATTTGATCATGTTTGACTGGATATTTTGCATAAAAACCTAAATTAGGTCAAATATTAGGCATGGACCCCAATCTAGGTCAAAACAGGTCCCAAAGGATAAATTGAAGGTTCTAAACCCTAGGGGATATTTTTACATGAATTTTAGAGGGTTTAGTTGATTTTTATATTGCCTGGAACCTTGTGAATTTAAGTGGGTTTATTTTAGGGTTACAGAATGTCATTTAATTCCTATATTTCACAATAACCATTTTCTGACTGAACCATCCCACATTTTCCTTTATTTGGTTCACTTGGCCTATGTCTAGACCCTTAGAAATCCCGTTCATGCACTGAAATGGTAAAATTACAGTTTTACCCCTTGTATCATGTTTTATTCTCAGATTAACAATTCCTTGAATTAGGCCTTCACTTAGGTTATGTAAGAGCTTTTGTTTACTTTATTAGGTTAAAATGTGCTAATTAGGGTTTATGATGAGGTTCTCATCATACCCCCATGCCTAGCTTTTGCTAGTCCCTTAGTAAAATTTTAAGGTTTTAATTTCTGTTCTAGACTACGAATTTCTTTCACCAGTTATGAGAAGTGCTTTTTCTTCTTTGATTAGGTTAGAATGGCAACAATGGGCCTAAAGCTACTCTAGTACCAACCAAGATCCGGACCTGCCCAACTTTAGCCTAGGTCCTCAACAAAGGTTTTTAAGGCCCGCAGGAACTACCCTAAGGTTTATTCTACTCATGGTTAAAGCACCCGTGCTTGAGACATAATTTTAGCCTTGGTTCAGTTTGCAGTGCATTTTTGGAAGAGAGAGACAGAGGATTTATTTGTTTGGAGAGTTTTCTCTCTCTTTTCTTTTTATTTCTAGCTTCGGATTGGCTTCACAACACGGTCTGCATCAGATTCCTCGTCCCCATCATCAATCCTTAAAGGTCTCTGGCAATCGATGCTTCGAGATAGCACCGCGCATGGTAACCCCCAGAACCGTGGTTTTCGAGATTTCGAGATAATCCCGCCCATGGCATTCCGTGGCCGAATTCAGACCCTGGCGATTGACATTTCGTGATAATGCCATCCATGGTATCTGAACCAGCAGAGTGCTTACATGCTCCCGGTAGGATATGTAAATATCCTAAGAGACAAGCACCGAGGAGACGATATGTTGTTACGCATCTTCGAGGGGAATTTCCCATCTCTCCGCGTCGGGAACTCATCCAAATCAACTTGTGTTGATCGGCTGCTCCTAATCTAGGTAACATTTCCAGAACATTAAAAATGCTTCTGCATGATTTTGATAGTTATGCTCACTGAACCAGATTATGTGTGAATTGAGGTGCTTAGGTTACCGAGTCCCGCAAATCGAAGGTCAGTTAACGAGGCCGAATACTCCCTAAGCCTTAGACCTAATACTTAAGCTTTGCATTTTCCTCAACCTCTTGAGGAATATCTAGATCTTAACGGGTACTAAGAGTTTGGCCAAAAAGGCCTAAGGTTAGCGTCCTTACTAATCTTTTTGTGTTTCTTTAGCATTTTCTCTTTACTTTTCTTAATGTGATCTAAAACTTCGGTTAATCCCTTAATTTCTTACTAATGACTATCTCTTTTTCATTTTGTGCTCATTTTTATCATTTTGCTCTTTTTCTCCTCCTCCTTTTGATTATGTAAAGCCCACAAAAATTTCTTCCTTCCTCCAGCTTTTTTTTTATTCCTTTTCAAAAAAAAATTTTATTATTTTTTTTTTGGTGTTGTTTCAAAAAAATTTTTTATTTTTTATTTTTTTGACATATGTGATTTTTTGTTGAAACATTTTCTTGTAATGAGTTTTCATTCATTTTGCACTTTAATACCCCCCCATGCCTAAGATTTGCAATGTCCTTATTGTAAACTAGGTGGGTTTTTATTCATCTTGGTTCATTCATTAGGACAAGCGTTGGGTGAGTGGACGGGTCGAGGTGACCGTTGCAGACGATTTCTAATCTCGGGTACGGGTACTTGAAGTGGAGTCGGTTGTCCTAAAAGATGAACCCGTAAAGTGCAAAGAAATGTCAGGAAAGGTTTCGAGTTTTTGAAAGAATGACAGGTTACTTCCCGTTAAGCGCTGAGTTTTACTCCAACGGCTAGGCGCAATGAGCTCAGGGAGAATGGAGGATAAAGGATGACTTAGCCAAATCTGTATTGGTCATGTCAATGAACGGTTTAAGTCTCTAACTGTTCACGACAAAGGGTTCGGAATCGTGGCTGAGTGGACTGATCTCAACGGCTCCATTTCCAAAGATTTGGCGGACTAGATATCGTCCAATCCACTTGGATCGCAGCTTTCCTGGGAACAATTTTAGCCGGACATCAAAGAGTAGGACCTTTTGACCAACGTGAAAGATCTTTCTAGATATGTGCTTGTCATGAAAGGCTTTAACCCGCTCTTTGTAGATTCGCGAGTTTTCATACGCATCGAGGCGTAATTCATCAATCCCGCTTATCTAAAGCTTTCTGTGGGTTCCAGCCTTAGAAAGATCTAGGTTGCAATTCTGTACTGCCCAATAGGCTTTATGCTTCAATTCGACGGGGAGGTGACATGCCTTCCCATACACCAGTCTGGAAGGAGACATGCCTAATTAGGTCTTGTGGGCTGTCCTATAAGCCCACAAAGCTTCTGGAAGCTGGGATGACCAATCATTCATGTCAGGTCGAACAATAACTTAAAGGATTTTCTTGATCTCCCGATTCGATAACTCAGCTAAACCATTAGTTTGCGGGTGGTAGGGAGTAGAGATTCGGTGCGACACCCCGTATTTGGTCATCAATGACCTGAACTGAGCATTTGTGAAATAGGTCCCTCCATTAGAAATGATCACTTGAGGAATCCCGAACCGTGAGAAGATGTTTTGGTGAATGAATTTGAGAACAACTTTGTGATCACTGGTTCAGGTCGGAACAGCTTCGATCCATTTGGACACATAGTCAACAGTGAGTAAAATGTACTCGAAGCGTCCGAAACAGGGAAGGGACCCATAAAATCAATCCCCCGAATGTCAAAAATCTCGCATACAAGAATCGGCTGTAAAGGCATCATGTCGCGATGGCTCATGTTGCCCAAGGTCTAGCAACGGTTGCATGCCTTACAGTGATTATATGCATCCTTGAAGATTGTGGGTCAGTAAAAGCCACACTGGAGGACTTTTGATGCGATTTTGTGCCTAGAGAAATGGCCACCGCATGCCTAGTCATGGCAGAAAGAGAGTATGTCATTGATATCAACTTCCGGGACACATCGCCGAATAATTTGGTCAACACCTATGTGGAATAAGTACGAGTCGTCCCAAATGTAATACTTGGCATTGGAGTGCAATTTGTCCTTCTTGGCCTTCGGCCAATCAGATGGGATCTAATGTGATGCCAAGTAGTTTACTATGTTAGCAAACTATGGAAGCCCTGTACTGATAGTCAAGAGGTGCTCATCAGGAAAATGCTCCATGATGGGTCCAGAAGGGTTGATGATCTCAGAAGGAAGGCAGGACAAGTGGTCAGTTACCACATTCTGTCTTCCTGCTTTGTCATGAATCTTGAGGTCAAATTCTTGCAACAGCAAGATCCATCGGATTAATCGAGGTTTCGCATCCTTCTTCGCAAGGAGATGCCACACAGCTGTGTGATCCGAGTAAATAATAACGTGGGAACCCAGGAGATAAGATCTGAATTTTTCAAGGGCAAATACTACGGCTAGCAGCTCTTTCTCTGTAACCGTGTAATTACGCTGAGCTTCATAAAGTGTCTTGCTAGCATAGTAGATGACCACGAGTTTCCCGTCAATCTTTTGCCCCAAAATCGCTCCTACAGCGAAGTCAGATGCATCGCACATGATCTCAAAGGGTTGAGACCAATCAGGAGACTGTAGGATCGAGGCCTGGGTAACTCAGTCACGAAGGATCTCAAATGCTTGAGTGCATTCCTTGGAAATTTCAAAAGGTACATCCTTGGAGAGAAGAGTGGTCAGGGGAGTGCGATTTTCGAGAAATCAGGGATGAATCGACAGTAAAAATCGATGTGCCCTAGAAAAGATCGAATGTCCCTGATCGAGCTAGGAATAGGGAGTTTGGAAATCAAATTAACCTTAGCTCAATCAACTTGGATGCCCCTCTCAGAAATCAGATGTCCCAGGACGATCCCCTCAGGCACCATGAAGTGATTCTTTTCCCAGGAAAGAACTAAATTCACGTCAACACATCACCTGAGTATTTAAACCAAGTGCTGGAGACAATCGTCAAATGATGCCCCAAAAACTGAGAAGTCATCCATGAAGGCTTCCAGATAATCACCTATCATATCAGAGAATATGGCAAGCATACACCGCTGAAAAGTCGCGAGTGCATTGCAGAGACCGAAAGGCATCCTTCAGAACGCATACGTCCCGAAGGGGCAGGTGAACGTTGTCTTCTCTTGGTCCTCTGGATGAATCGCCACTTGGTTGTAATCGGAGTACCCGTCAAGAAAGTAGAAGAATCTATTTCCCGCTAGTTTTTCGAGGATCTGATCAATAAACGGTAGTGGGAAATGATCCTTCTTTGTGGAGGAATTGAGTCTTCGGTAATCAATGCAGACTCTCCACGAGTTGGCTATATGGGTCGATATGACCTCTCCGGTTTCAGTCGTGATAGTGGTGAGCCCTACCTTCTTAGCCACAACCTGGATTGGGCTCACCCATCGACTGTCGGAGATCGGGTAGATGATCCCTGCATCTAACCACTTAATGCTCTCCTTTTTCACGACCTCCTGTAGATTTGGGTTCAAACGTCTCTGCAATTCATGCGAAGGTCGTGCACCCTCTTCGGAATAGATGTGGTGTGTGCAATAAGAGGGGCTTATTCCAGTCAGATCATCGAGAGTCCATCCAATGGCTCTACGATGTTGCTGGAGAACAGTAATCAGACGAGATTCATGATCAGGTGTGAGTTGGGAGTTTATAATTACAGGAAACATCTGATTGGAACCCAAAAAGACGTATTTTAAATGATCGGGAAGGGATTTGAGTTCCAAGATGGGATTATTAGTAGCAGCGGGTGGTTCAGAGTGTGTGTGAGGAACAAGGGTGGGAGTTATGGGTGTGTCTAAATCAGGTTCAGACTCCTCTAATTGCGGGTTTTGATCTTCTTGTGGTTGATTAGGGATGATCAGGTTGTCCTCAATATGCGGTTCGTCAACCACAGCTCTAATATCACATACTTGCTCTACAACACTGCAATTAATCCCTTGTTGGGCCTTAAAGATGTCAATCTTAAGAGTTTGATTCCCAAATTTCAACTCTATTTGGCCCTCCTCACAGCTTATGTTGGACCTAGCAGTGGCTAGAAAAGGTCTCCCTAGTATAATTGGAGTATCCCTTGGGTTCTCAGGTGCATCCATATCTAGAACTATAAAGTCTACTAGGAAGTAGAAATCCCGCACCCTAACAAGAACATCCTTGAGTATTCCCTTAGGTGACTTAATGGATCGATCAGCTAACTGCAATATCACCTCAGTTAGTTTAAGCTCGAATTCTTCAAGGTGGTTAAGCAGGGATGTGGGTATTAGGTTTATGGAGGCACCTAAGTCTAGCAATGCTCTATCAAATTGGGTTTCACCAATTTTACAAGAGATCAGGGGAGTGCCTGGGTCTTTTGCCTTGGGTGGGAGTTTACTCAAGATTACAGAGCTGGCTTGCTCTGACAGTACGATCGGACTCCCACTCTTGGTTCGCAGCTTACACTGGGGTGTACACACGTTTTTCAAGAATCATGAGTAAGCTGGTACATGGCGGATTGCATCCATCAAAGGGATGTTTATCTGGACCTGTTCAAAGAGCTTGATCAGGTCCTCCTCAAGAACCACGGGTTTGGCTATCCTTTTTCCCTTAGTCAAGAACTTGGGAAATGGAACCTTGGTTGGTTCCTCTAGAATAGGTCCAGGTTTCTGATCTGGGACAAGGACATCCTAGATAACTATCCTAGGGCTTGTGTCATTACCAAGCTTGGAGTGGTCTGGATAAGGTGGGTCTTGGGTTATTTTACCACTATGGGTTGTTACAGAGTTTAATCCTGCCTGGTTCGGGTTAGGGGTTGGTAAAATGGGTGGCTGTTGTTGATAACCCAGGTAAGATGTTGAAGCTTCCATCCCGTCAAATGATGGAACAGAAGGGGCCTGATAAATCATGTGTGCGTGGCCTAGGTTCGGGTTCATAACGCGCTGCTAGGTCGGCACGTTATTAAGGTTTAGCAGAGGTTGTGAAGGAAGAGTGCCCGGTTGGCGGGAATTCACCATCTGGGCAAGTTGCTTGCGGACCTCTATGATCTCGTCCTTGTGCTGCTTTTGGATTGCCGCATTTGTTCTTTGAATGTCAGCCAGTGTTTGGAGGATGAGAGACATTTGGTCTTAGTTTGGCCCAGATTGATAGGTGGGGTTGGGCCGAGGCTGAGGCGGCTGATAAGAACAAGGGGCTTATGGACAGGATTGATAAGGTGGTCTTTGGATCTGAGAATTTCCCGCCCACTGGAAATTGGGATGATTTCGCCATCCAAGGTTGTAGGTGTTGGAAAATGGGTCATTCTGGATGGCGTTGAGGTCCTCGCAGGTCTGAGGAAACTCAGGAAAGTCAGAGTATGGGGGATCGGAGTTCCCCCGACAAGAATAGAGAGGATCGGAGGTCCCTCCGATCCTGGAGTCAGATGGGGGTGGATACAGGTCCATCCCCGGAGAAGATCGGTGGAAGATGTTTTGCATAGTTTCCCTCGCGGGAGGTGGCTGTGTGAAAGAGTTCTGCATAGAGGTGGCTCCCTGCAAATGCCGAGTCAGCTCATCCCCATTCTTCTCGATAATAGAGACCTTGTCCAACTAACTGGCCATCAGTTCCAAGTCGACGGATGCGGACAGGCCCTGCGTTTCATGTGCTCCCCTAAGATTCGTCGATGCGCGGGTATTCGTCCGATCAAATAAACCCATGGAGTCATTGTTGATGGAGTTCTCGCACATATTCTCGAGAATCTCCCACACAGTGTCCTCATGCTAACCCATGATATTCCCTCCGCAAGTTGCATTGACGAATAATCTAATGTCCTCACGAAGTCCCCGGAACTCCGTGATGGGGGCACTTTCGCATGAGATCCAAAAATCGATCCCATGCCTCATGAAGAGGTTCTCCTGTTTGCTGAGTGAAATGAGTAATCTCATGGCGCAAGGCGTTTATCTGACCAACGGGAAAGAACTTCTTCAAAAACTCGGATTGAAGTTCATCCCATGTGTTGATCGGACGGGTTTGAGTTTGGTACCAATGAGTCGCCTTGTCGATGAGGGAGAAAGAGAACATTTTCATGAGTAAGATATCCCAATTTTGCGCATCTGACCCGAAGGTTTGGGTCAGATGCTTGAGATGTTTGATATGCTGGAATGGATCTTCGGAGTTAAGCCTATAGAATTTTGGTATGGCATGAATCATATTGGGCTTCAAATCAAAATCAGGTCCTCCAACCGGGATTCGGACTCGAGGCTCGATTGCCACCGTAGCGGGATTATAGTGATCTCGCATCATGGGTCGCTGCGATGGGTTCATGAAGTTCTCGAAGAGGTCATTAAGTCGCTGAAGCTGGTGCTCAAGATTATTTTCTTCTTCAACAGGATGTGCCAGGATAGAAGAAGAAGGAGAACTAGGTTCATGATGAGAACCTCATCATGAACCCCAACTAGCACATTTCTCATCATGAACCCTAACTAGCACATTTTAACCTAATAAAGTGAACAAAAGCTCCTACATAACCTAAGGGAAGGCTTAA
Source organism: Thalassia testudinum (assembly GCA_037157565.1). Lineage (NCBI taxonomy): Eukaryota > Viridiplantae > Streptophyta > Magnoliopsida > Alismatales > Hydrocharitaceae > Thalassia > Thalassia testudinum. Next base: position 15,846,031 of record JAZHRO010000055.1, read on the forward strand.
TTCAAGGAATTGTTAATCTGAGAATAAAACATGATACAAGGGGTAAAATTGTAATTTTACCATTGCAGTGCATGAACGGGATTTCTAAGGGTCTATACATAGGTCAAGTGAACCTAATAAAGGAAAAAGTGGGATGGTTTGGTCAGAAAAGGGTTATGACAAAATCTGGGAATTAAATGATATTTTGTAACCCTAAAACAAACTCACTTTAATTCACGAAGTTCCAGGCAAGATAAAAATCAACTAAACCCTCTAAAATTCATGAAAAAATATCCCCTAGGGTTTAGAACCTTCAATTTGACCTTTGGAACCTGTTTTGACCTAGATTGAGGTCCATACTCAATTTTTGACCTAATTTAAGTTTTTACACAAAATATCTAGTCAAACGTGGTCAAACCTAAAATCCAACTTCACCATTGGATTCCTTAGGTCCAAATTAGGTTGATACCAAAATTTGAACCTAAGGGTAGGTTGTCTTGACCCACTTTGCAATTTGATCCTCAAAATTACTTTCTGACCCTCAACTTTTTGAAACTCTTGCGTTTACCCCCTCAACTTTCCCGTCATTTTCTTCAATCCGATCCTTCTGCCACCCGCAGAAGTAGGACATACCTCCGGCGACTTTACGCGAAGGATGGAGCCGCGCATTTATGGGGAGCCGACCCCAGATTTGAAAGGGGAGCTCCCTGCAGAGCCCCCTACCGCATGGGCCGACCCCCATGCCCTAAAGACCGCCATACCTCTCGTGTGAACATGCAAGAGGTATGGGTCTCCGTCTACAATACCTCCAGCGAGACTTTTCCTGCCGCTCTCGCGCACCTCCCGGAGCCCGTCATTCTTTTGAAAACCCGAAACCTTTTTCTGACATTTCTTTACACTTTAGGTTCATCCTTTAGGACAGCCGACTCCGCCTCGGGTTCTCGTACCTGAGATTAGAAATCGTCTGCAACAGTCACCTCGACCCATCCACTCACCCAATACCTGTCCTAATGCATGAACTAAGCTAAATAAAAACCCACCTAATGTACAATGAGGATATTGCAAATCTTAGGCATGGGGGGGGTATGAAAGTGCAATGAAAACTCATAACAAGAAAAGGTTTCAACAAAAAAATCACATATGTCAAAAACACCCAAAAAAAAATTTAAAAAGTTTTTGAAAAAGAATAAAAAAATGGGAGGAGGGAAGAAATTTTTTTTGAGCTTTACAGAAGGAGGAGGAAAAGAACAAAATGTTAAAAAGGAGCACAAGATGAAAAGGAAAGAGATAGTCATTAGTAAGAGATTAAGGGATTAACCAAAGTTCTAGACCACATCAAGGAAAGTAAAGAGAAAGTGCTAAAGAAACACAAAAAGATTAGTAAGAACACTAACCTCAGGCCTTTTTGGCTAGACTCTTAGTACCCATTAAGATTTAGATATTCCTCAAGAGGTTGAGGAAAATGAAAAGCTTAAGTATTAGGACTAAGGCTTAGGGAGTATTCGGCCTCGTTAACTGACCTTCGATTTACGGGACTCGGTAACCTAAGCACCCCAATTCACACACAGTCTAGTTCAGTGAGGATAACTATCAAAATCACGCAAAAGCGTTTCTAATGTTCTGAAAATGTCACCTAGATTAGGAGCGACCGATCAACACAAGTTAATTTGGATGAGTTCCCGGCGTGGAGAGGTGAAAAATTCCCCTCGAAGATGCATAACAACATATCGTCTCCTTGGTGTTTGTCTCTTGGGATATTTACATATCCTACTGGGGGCATGTATGCACTCTGCTAGTTCAGATACCATGGATGGCATTATCACGAAATGTCAATTGCCAGGGTCTGAATTCGGTCACGGAACGCCATGGACGGGATTATCTCGAAATCTCGAAAACCAGGGTTTTGGGAGTTACCATGGGCGGTGCTATCTCGAAGCATGGTTTGCCAGGAACCTTTGAGGATTGACGATGGGGACGAGGAATCCGATACAGACCATCTTGAGAAGCCAATCTTAAGCTAGAATTAAAAAGAAAAGAGAGAGAAAATCCTCCAAACAAATAAACCCTCTGTCTCTCTCTTACAAAACGCACTGCAAACTAAACCAAGGCTAAAAATGTCTCAAGCACGGGTGCTTTAACCGTGGAGTCCAATAAACCTTAGAGTAGTTCCTGCGGGCCTTAAAAATCTTTTGCTAAAAATCAAGGCTAAAGCTAGACAGATCTGGATCTTGGTTGGTACTAGAATACCTTTAGGCCCATGGTTGGCATTCTGACCTAATCAAAGAGACAAAGAAAAGAAAAAGCACTTATCAAAATTAGTGAAAGGAACTCATGGTCTAGAGCAAAGGTTAAAACCTTAAAATTTTGCTAAGGGACTAGCAAAAGCTAGGCATGGGGGTATGATGAGAACCTCATCATAAACCCTAATTAGCACATTTTAACCTAATAAAGTGAACGAAAGCTCCTACATAACCTAAGTGAAGGCCTAATTCAAGGAATTGTTAATCTGAGAATAAAACATGATACAAGGGGTAAAACTGTAATTTTACCATTGCAGTGCATGAACGGGATTTCGAAGGGTCTAGACATAGGCCAAGTGAACCAAATAAAGGAAAAAGTGGGATAGTTTGGTCAGAAAAGGGTTATGACAAAATCTGGGAATTAAATGACATTCTGTAACCCTAAAACAAACCAATTTTAATTCACGAAGCTCCAGGAAAGATAAAAATCAACTAAACCCTCTAAACTTCATGAAAAAATATCCCCTAGGGTTTAGAACCTTCAATTTGGCCTTTGGAACCTATTTCGACCTAGATTGAGGTCCATACCCAATTTTTGACCTAATTTGGATTTTTGCACAAAATGTCCAGTCAAACGTGGTCAAACATAAAATTCAACTTCACCATTGGATTCCTTAGGTCCAAATTAGGTTGATACCAAAATTTTAACCTAAGGGTAGGTTGTCTTGACCCACTTTGCAATTTGGTCCTTAAAATTACTTTCTGACCCTCAACTTTTTGAAACTCTTACGTTTACCCCCTCAACTTTCCCATCATTTTTTTCAATATGATCCCTCTGCCACACGCAGCAACAAGCCATACCTCCGGCAACTTTGCGCGGAGGATAGCGCCACGCATGCATAGGGAGCCGACCCTAGATTTGAATGGGGAGCTCCCTGCGAAGCCCCCTGCCTCATGGGCCAGCCCCCATGCCCTGAAGACCGCCATACCTCTCGTGCGAACGCACGAGAGGTATGGGTCTCCATTTGCCATAGCTCCGACGAGACTTTTCCCGCCGCTCTCGCGCGCCTCTCAGCCAGCCCTTGCCTATTTAAGGAGCAGCACACCTCGCCGCATCCTTCAAGCTTAGATTGGCCTGAGATCCTCCCTCCAATTCATCTCTTCCCGACTCCGGCCGACTACCAGAGCTTCCGGCGACTCTCCCTCTCCTCTCTCATCGCTCTGCCATAGTACCAGTGGCAAAGCTACCTCCTCCGTCTTCCACCGCGCCGCGTCGTACCAGCAGGCACCCTCCAACCCCTCTTCCTCGTCACCATTCTCTCCCCCTGTCACCTTCATCTCCGGCGAAGGCAGTACCGACCGCTCGCCACCTTCGCATCCCCCCCTTCACTCTGGACTCGTAGATAAGTTGCCCTTACTCCCCTCTTTATTTCCCATCTGTCAATTTGATCTTTCGACTCCTCGACTCCACTGTCCACCATCTCTACCTCCAACCACCAACTCTGGCGATGCCATTCCACCACCACAGACAGATCCACCCCTCGCCAAACCCCTTTGAAGCTTCACCTCCACCCACTGATCATCTTGCAACCTTCCAATGACCGCCATACCCACTGTCTCCTTCCCCCGAACACACCCACCTGCACGCACACAGTGTGCCCTAGGAACACGCGCACAGGCATCTTCACGCCTCGCTGACCCTCGAGCCACCTTCGCCGTGCTTCGGCGAAGCCTCCTGAGCATTCTAACGTGGCCACGAGGCCGTTTGCGTGATTTCAGTTTCAGAGGGTGGCTACCATTGACGCCGAGCTTGGAGCAAGCTCGCAAGCTTCGTCCAGGCCTCCCAACTCCAGTCCTGCAATCCCAGGTGATGCAGAAAACTTATGCACATAGCTCTAGGTCTTCACTTGGCATCAGAAACCTTTGCTGAAGCGACAATTGCTCGCACTTGCTGCTGCCAGGTGCGCGACAAGAAGGTGGGACGTTTAGTCCCACCTCATAAGTTTTGGAGCAGGCGCAGACACTTAAATTGAAAAAGTGACAGGCTTATCTCCTCAGTCCCACGGGGTGAGGTCCCCTCGCCTACTCACCGCCTTGTCCGCGCTCACTCCTCCGCGAACCTGGCTGCCTAACCCGATACCCGTGCACACCTCGCCCACCACCGCACGCCGGTGGGCCTGGTCCCGGGCGCGTTAACCCAACCCGTATATCTGAGTAGGCTCTGGGAGAGCGGACACCAGAGAGAAACAAAGAGAGAGAGACGCAAGGAGGGTAGGGGTAGGTTTTTGCCTAACCATGCCTATGTAGGGAAGCTGAAGAAGGAGGAAGAGGAAGCAAAAGAAGAGAAGAGGAAGCGGCCAAGGACTTAGTCACACCAAGGAGCAAGAGCTGAAGAAGAAGAAGAAGAAAAAGGAGAAGGCAAGAGCAGGAGCTGAAGAGGAAGAACGAGCCAAAGAAGGAGAAAGCTGTCGCAAAGAGGAAGGCCAAGCAAGCAAGAAAAGAAGAGAAGAAAAAGCCAAGGAGAAGAAGAAGCAGCAACAGTAGCCAAAGAGAAGAGAGGAAGAAGAGGAAGGAGACGTGCACTGTAGCAAACACTACTTAAGGCGTCTGATTCCTAGAATCAGACGTCTGAAGACAGAAGAAAGAAAAGAGAGAAAGCAAAGAAGAAGGAGAGAAAAGAAGAAAGAGAGAACGATTAATTCTACTTTCATTCTCTACTATTCTTTTTGTAAAACATTTTAGTATTGTAAATTGTGATTTTTATGCTTCTAAGATCATGTTTGCTTCCTGAGTTCGACCTCGGAAGTTTTTAAATTTCGAGTAAATAAAATTGATAATCGTTTTTCGCAGTATACTACAACGCATATCTTTTTAAACTACGAAAACAAGTGATTAGTTCAAAATCAAAAGAAAGGTCTATGTGGATGGGTTGCTGCACAAACAAGGATACCGAGGCTTGGCCTTGGGGAGAGTGGATCTCTAAAGGAGGTTTCAAGGACCTCCTACCAAACATACAACGATGGATTGGATGAGATTAGAATGAAGACACCCAAAATATGCTGGGTGACTATAGAGGTTCGGGGTGGATGATACCCCTTAGTCAAAAAGGTCGTCCACCTGAGAATTACCTAGGCAGCCAGAGAGGGTGAGTCCCACGAAGACCCCTACATGGTAGAGCGCCCCCACGGGTTACAGGGTTTCCGCCACCTGACCTCTCTTGTCACTGAGATTCCAGGTAGACCAGAATGGGGACCTTGACCTCTTAAGTCTACCACTTTTAGTTAAGATCAAGATGCTTAGGGTTCCACTTGAACTTTAAGCCTTTTGAGTGCAAAGTGACCTAATTTAAAGGTTGGTTGACCCAAAGGATCAACTTCACCTCTTTTTTCTTTTGAGAGCTTCTTAGGTCCTTTCTTTTATTGTTCAAGTAGATTAAGAGCCGGATTTGCTTAGGGTTTCTCTTGGATAGGTCTTTTCAAACAATGGCTTAGGCACACATCTTTTTGGAATTTTTGATTCTTTGTTTAGAAGGAGATGTGTCTCTAAAACCCTAGCTTGGAATCCTTAGGTTGGCTCTAGTTGGTCCAATTTAGTTGCCTCAGAAATGGGAAACTAGGGCTCAAGCAAGAAGGTTTTAGCCCTAGTTACCTTAAGTGGATATGCAGTTAAGATGTGTTGAAAGTAAAAACCAGGCAACTTTGTGAATTACTAAAATATGGAAAATAGGTAGCCCTAGATTGATTTTTCTTTTTGTTTCTCCTTTTCAGATTTTTAGGGGATTAGGAGAGAGGGTTAAAGGTTACCTGTTCCCTGATGTGGTTGTTGTGCGGCTGCTTTGCTCGTCTTGACTTTCTTTCCTGCAATAAACACAACAAAAGAGAGATTAAGTCAATATAAAATCAAAAATTGTGATTTAAAGCTTCTAAAATGCTCATTGCTCCCCGGCAACGGCACCAAAAATGTGATGATCGTCGTTCGTTGGGTTTTAAAAATATGTTTGTTGTAGTATTACCACGAAAAACGATTATCAAATTTAATTTATTTATTACTCGAAATCCAAAATCATTCTGAAGTCGAACTCAGGGAGCAATTTAGTATTTAGAAGTAAAATATCACAATTCTCAACAATAATGTAGTGTTGATAAAAATCTAGAGTAAAAGGAAATAGAATTTCTCTTCTTTCTTTCTTCTCCTCTTTTTCCTTTTCTTTTCTCTCTTCCTTCTCTTTTCTCCTTTTTCTCTCTCAAACGTCTGATTCTTGGAATCAGACGTCTTAAATGACTCCTGCTACAGTGTTAAACCTGCTTCTTTCTTCTGCTCCCACTTCTCTCTACCGCACCTCTTCTTCTTCTTTCTTTCTTTCTTTGCGGCTGCTCCTTGGCTTCTTCTTCTTCTCTTCTTGAGCTGCTGCAATTCCTTCTTCTTTCTTCTCTTCTTACACTGTGCTGCACCTCCTCCTTCTTCTTCTTCGGCTCCTTCCTCTGCCTTCTTCTTCTTCTCTTCTTTGGCGCGACTAAGTCCTCAACTTCCTCTTCCTTCAGCTGGCTTCTTCTTCTCTTCCTCTTCCCCACAGCTGCTTCCTCTTCCTCCTTCCCTGCACAACACAGAGAAGCAAAACCTACCTCTACCCTCCCCGCGTCTCTCTCTCTCTATTTCGCTCTTGGGACATAGCTCTCCCAAAGCCTCTCGGGTAAGCAAGTCGGGTATGCATGCCCGGGACCAGGCCCACCGGCGTGTGGTGGTGGGCGAGGTGTGCTTAGTCAGGTCGAGTCAAGACCAGGTCCGCAGGGCGTGGTCGTAGTCGAGGCCAGGTGGTCGAGTGAGAGGGACCTCACCCCGTGAGTTGGAGGCAATAAGCCTCAGGCAATTTTTCAATTTATGCGTGTGCAGGTGGCCTTCCACTTTCGAGGTGGGACTAAATGTCCCACCTTTGTTCGCGTGCGACAGCAGCAGATGGTTTCCTCAATTGGCGAGGCTGCAGAGTCCTTAGATGCCAATCAAAAGCCTACATGCGTGCGCTCCTCAAATCCGCACTGCCTGGGGGTCTCTCCTGGAGCAGAGCGCGACCTGGAGCGGCTTGAAGCTTACTTCAAGCTCAGCGACAATGGCGGAAGGCATCCTGAACCTGAAATCAATAGCACGGCCTCGCGTCCACGTCAAATCGCTCGAGGAGGTTCACTAGAGCACGGCGAAGGTGCTGGGGGTGTTAGCGTGGCGTGGCAGTGCCTGTGAGTGTGTGCCTAGGGCATACTATGTGAGTATGAGTGGGTATGTTCGGGGGGTGGTTCTAGTGAGTGGCGCGGTGAGTGGAGTAAGGGGAAATGATCAGTGAGGTGCGGCAGAGCTCGTGGGCTTGTCGGTGAGGGTTGTGGTGGCCTGTGGAGGTGGAGCGGCCTCGTCAGAGTTGGTGGCCAGAGGTGAAGATGATGGTAGTGGTATGTGGCAGTCGGTGCGCGATTTGTGAAATTAATGAAGGGGAAATGAAGAGTAGAAGGAGAGGAGCTTAACTGAGGTGTTTAGAGCGAAGTGGGGAGGCAGAGGGCGAGCAGCGGGTACTGTCGTCGCCAGAGATGAAGTGGCCCAGGGGAAGATGACGGTGATGACGAAGAGGGTCGGAGGGCACGTGCTGGTACAGCGCAGCGCGGAGGAGAACGGCGGAGGGTTCGGGCAGTTGGCCGGAGTGAGGAGGAGAGGAATTTGAGGGAGATCTCTGGCCAATTTTAGCTTGAAGGAAGCGGCGTGGTCTGCGCTTCCTTAAATAGGCGCAGGCAGAGCAGGAAGCGCACGGAGACGGCGGGAAAACTATGCCGGAGGTAAGGCCGGAGGGAGATCCATACCTCTCGAGCGTTCACACGAGAGGTATGATGGGTTTCAGGTCATGGGGAGCTGCCCATGCGGTAGGGGGCTCCGCAAGGAGCTCCCCTTTCAAATCTGGGGACGGCTCCCCATGCAAGCAAGGAGAAAACCTCCGCGCAAAGTCGCCGAAGGTATGGTCCCTACTATGAATGGCAGAGGGACCGAAATGAATAAAGATACGAAGAAGTTAGGGGGGGATTTGTAAGGGTTTCAAAAAGTTGAGGGTCTGAATGTAATTTGGAGGACCAATTTGCAAAGTGGGTCAAAACAACCTTCCCTTAGGTCCAAATTTTGGTATAAACCTAATTTAGACCTAAGAAATCCAATGGTGAAGTTGGATTTATGTTTGATCACGTTTGACTGGATATTTTGCACAAAAACCCAAATTAGGTCAAATATTAGGCATGGACCCTAATCTAGGTCAAAACAGGCCCCAAAGGCCAAATTGAAGGTTATAAACCTTAGGAGATATTTTTCCATGAATTTTAAATGATTTAGTTGATTTTTATCTTTCCTGGAACCTTGTGAATTTAAGTAGGTTTGTTTTAGGGTTACAGAATGTCATTTAATTCCTATATTTCACAATAACCCTTTTCTGACTGAACCATCCTACTTTTTTTCTTATTAAGTTCAATTGAACTAAGTATAGACCCTTATAAATCCCATTGATGTACTGCAATGGTAAAATTACAGTTTTACCCCTTGTTTCATGTTTTCCTTTCAAATCAGTAATTCCCTGAATTAGGCCTTCCTTTAGGTTATGTTGGAGCTTTTGTTCATTCTATTAGATCAAAATATGCTAGTTAGGACTCATGATGAGGTTCTCATCATACCTTCGCGATATACCCGCTTTCAAACGTCCAGTGTCTTCGCTAGACATCTAGCCCATCGTCCAAAAGGCACTCCGGACGTCTGATACTGAAAAAATTCCAGTACCAGACCGCGATCCCGCTTCTCTCGCCACGCCCCGCCATAGCTCCTGCTCCGCTGCAGCTCCAACCGCTGCAGAATGTTGGGGATGACACCCCGACGCTCTCCTTCTCTCGCATGCGCCGCAGTGGCCGTGCAAACCTCCGGCGAGCTTCCACAAGCTTGCGACCTCGGCGTTCTCCTCCTCCTCACGCCCGCTCCTCTTCCTCGCTCTCACCCTCTCTCTCGTGCATGCCTCAGCTCACGACAGTGGAGTGGGGAGGGTGATGGTTGTGGTGGAGTGGAGAGGAGAGGAGAAGGGCCTCTTTCATAGGCTGGAGGGTTAGGGTTTTGGCAGGGGAAAAAGGAGAAGGAGAGAAAGAGAATGGTCTGCGTGTTGCGTGCACGCAGAACGAACAGGGCGTACAGGTTTTTCAATTTCCAGATGTCTGGGAAGGGATCCAAACGTCTTAAAAGGCTCAAATCAGAACGAGTCTTTACAGTCGCTCTCCTTGGTACCACGTACTCAAGGGCCAACACACTTCCCGTCTACATTCCAGATTTCCATCTGACCACAAGTGCTCTACTCCTAATTTCCTGTAGGGTTCATGCTCATGTTCACCACATTATTCCGACCCGGATTCCATTACTCACAATTCAATTCTCGTTTATATACAAACAGCTCGTGTTTCCATAATTCAATACATGCAACTGATGGTTTCACAGGTAATTGTTTATTTATCTCAGGCAACTCATGCTCTAATAGGCATCTCACAACTATATCACAGGCAATTGCTAGCAGTTTAACTTAATCATGTATACAAATACAATCATGCAGTACAACGGGTTCATCCATTTCTCTATCCTAGAGTTCATGCCACATCCTAGGGGTTCCAGTTGGCTAATTTCACAAGCACATTCTTACTTAATATAATTAACAGAAGTAGACTACTCTACCAGACAATCTGAGAGTAATGGAGGCTTGAACCGCAGACCCAGGCGCCTCTGCGAGCCCCAAACACGCAACAGGTCAAAACCCTAAACCAAGGAACACATCACAAAGGAGGATTCACAACAGTGTACAAAAGCTTCTAGTACGTAGAGAAACTCGCAAGGAAACTACATATACTTCGTTTGCGTAAAACGGATCCCGATCGAACTCCAAACGGGTCAAAAACGTGTCTACTGACCAAAATCAGACGTCTGGAAATACGTCCAGACGTCTTAAAAGATATAAACCCTCACCTCAAGTTCCTACGGTGTCCTCAGACGCCCAGGACTCCCCTACGACCGTCTGAAAGCAGTTCCAGACATTGGACCAATCCTCCGGTCGTCTAGAAGCACCTCCGGTCGTCTGGTGAGCTGATCAGGCGTCTGAAAGTGCATGGGAGGACGTTCCGTGCACCTTCCCAAGACTGCTCCTGCATATGACAGACCAGCCACCCCAAAATCAGGCTGACAAATCTCTCTGCGGTGCGGCCTGCATTGCCGTAACCGTGAAAAGAATGTACCTTCACGATAAAGGTGCTTTCAGACGTCTGGTGTTGACTCTAGACAACCAGATGCTCAGCCAGTCGTCCGAACTTCACTCCGGATGTCTGATACTGGAAAAATTCCAATATCAGAATGCACTCCCAGCGCTCCTCGCCACGCTCCGTCGCAGCTCCAGTTGCTGCAGGTGGTCAAGGACGTCGCTCCGGACTCCCTCCTCCCGCACGTGCCGCAATGGCCATGCGAGCTCCGACGAGCTTCCACCAAAGCTCCCGACCTCGGCCTCCTCCTCCTTCTCCCGCACTCTCCTCCTCGCTCTCACATACTCCGTCGCTCATCTTCTCTCGCCGCTCCGCCGCGCTCTGAAGGTGGAGAAGGTGGTGTGTGGAGTGGAGAGCAGAGGAGGGGAGTGTTGGTGCTAGAGCACCACGATCATTTATTTTGATGATAACAAAACACGTGTCATTTAACATTTGCACTTGGAGTCTTAGATTTCAGGTCAATTGCAAATGTAGACGTGTTTAGACGGAATTCGAGCTCGCATCCAGGATGGATTGGAGGAGCTTGATGGAAAACAGAAGAGATTCGCAAGGAGCGATAGATTAAAGATGGAAGGAAATGAGGAATAGGATAGATTTCCTTCTCTTGTACTTATTGTATTTTTCGTTTCTTTTGTTGCTCTTTATTTCCTTAGAAAATTATGTTAAAGAGCCTCAAAGTACCCTAACAGTAGTCCTAGGAACACCTGCACAACCCTAGGATACTTAGGTTTTCTGTAGAGAACTTAGAAAACCAATATAGGGTTTAAACAGCACTTCCAGATGTCTAATTCCAAAATCAGACGTCTGATAAAGTATTTTAAGACGTCTGACTGTTGTTTCAGACGTCTGATAACTATTAGGCTGGACATAGTTAGTTCTATCTGATGAAATCAGACGTCCAGACCTTAGACCAGACGTCTTAGGAGACGTCTGATGGATTTTTCAGACGTCCAATTAGTGGACCGTTGGCTGGCTTAGCATACACTCAAGAATATGACCGTTAGAGCCTTATCAGACGTCCATAGGACTGTCCAGACGTCTGATAATTGACCGTTTTGCCTCGGCTGACCCAAAATCTCTTCTCAGAGATTTTCTAGCCGTTGCAACGTTTGGAAAATCCATTCCCACAGTAAAAGTAGGTTTCCAGACGTCCAGACATAGTGCCAGACGTCCTATATGTCGTCTGATGGACTTGCGCTAGAACCCTGTTTAGATCTGATTCAAGTCAGGAAAAGACCCGCCCAAAATCAGACGTCTGACCTTGAAATCAGACGTCTTAAAGTGAACTTCCAGACGTCTAATGCTAGAATTAGACGTCTGATAAGCCTGTCAGAACAATGATTATTCCTGATTTCGGGCTGATTCTCTTGGGCTTTGTTCCCAACGGCTATAGAACCTTTCCTAAGCCTTCCAAAGCCTTCCTAAGGCCTCTATAAATAGAGGGGAACCTTTGCAACACGAAAACACACTTAGAGAGACCAAGATATACAAGAAACACTTTGTAATACTCTTTCCACTCTCTTGTGTCCTAGCTAGCTCTTGCTCTCCAAGCTCAAGTTCCTTTCTCTTGAGAGCATCAAGCTGTTGCGCACCCGCTCTCCCGCCGTTGTTCACAAGAACGAAGTTGCGCCGTCGCATGGCTCACGCACCGCGTCATCAACTCAACGCACTCCTTGCAAAGGGGAGTTTCCTAATTCCCACAGAAGCTAGGTTTATAATTACTTTGTTGGCTCTATAGGATTACTTGTTTATTTTATCTTTTTTATTTGGTTGGATATTCGCTTTGCGAATTCCCGTCTCTTTCGCGAGACAAAATCCTTCTCGTGAAGAGAAGGGGTTGAGGTACGCTACCCTCGTTTAAGTAGCGTGGTTGTATTGAGGTTGAATCACCTCATTTAAAGTGATTCGATTTAGTGGATTTTGATCAACTTGGTTGATCAAAAAATCCTAACTCGAGAGGGTTAGGTGGTGGTTTTCACCCGGTTTGGGTTTCCACCTATAAATTCTTGTGTACTTTGTGTGATTGCTTATTTGTGAGATTGTATATCTCAATTCCGCATTTTTTACGTTACGCTAATCTCACCCCCTCCAAGTAGGAAATTTCATTTGGTATCAGAGCAGGTCTCGCGTTATCGGCGTTACAAACCGGCGAGGATCTAGATATGGAGGGAAAAGCATTCGTGTGCACCGAAGGACACGATACCTCGCGACCACCATACTTTGCAGGTATAGATTTCGTTTATTGGAAAAATCGTATGACTATGTGGTTGCAGGCCTACGACTTCCGGGTGTGGGAAAAATGCGAATCCGCATTTGTGATTCCCAAGAAACCCGCAAAAGGTTACTCAGAAGATCAGGTTCGGAATCTCAACCTCAACGCAAAGGCAATGAATGCCTTGTATTGCGCGTTGAGTCCGAAAGAGTTTGAGCAAATCCAAGAGTGCACTACTGTCCATGAGATATGGAGGAAGTTATAAGACACTCAGGAGGAGACGAGCTTGGAAGAAGATTTCGGGGAGAAGGAAACCGCGTGCCTTGGTTTCATGGCAATCGGAGAAAGTGACAACGACAGCGACGACAGCGACAATGAGGTAAACTCGGATTTACAAGATGCTTTTAATGAGTTGTATGAGCTTAGTAAATCACTAAAAATAGAAAACAAAAGCATGAAAAAGAATCTTAATTTTCTTAAATCGGAAAATGATAGGTTAGAAATAAAACTTAAAGATCTAGAAGCTAGTCCTAAAAATGATAACCTATTATTAGAAAATCAAAACCTCATCAATGAAAATAATAAATTGATTAAGGAAAATGTTAATCTAAAGATAGAAATTTCTGATTTAAAGACTAAGATGAATATTATAGAAAATGAACTTGCATGTCTTAGGGAAAACTCAAACAAATTAATCAACAAAGTAGATGATTTATATAGCCCTAAGATTGAGAAAGGATCTCCATCAAGGAGACCCGCTAACAGATCCGGATCCAAGCCCACTTGGATACCGAAAAAAGAATTGTAATCTTGTTTTGTAGGTTTCAGGGATAACTACAACACGAAGGACTGGACCTACAAGCTCAAGGCTGGTCAACTCGAGTTGGGAGAACCAAGGAGTAGACCAAGGAGGAGAACAAGAAGACCGACGAGATGGCAGACAAACGATGGACCCGCCGCACGTCGACCACCAGATTGGAGACCGGCGCCAATGCCCGGGCCTCCAAGCTACGAATGGGAGCCCCATCCGATGTGGCATCCACCACCACCATTCGGGCCATTTTATTAGCCATGGTAGGTGAGGTAAAAATTCTTGACCCTATCTTTGTTTATCAGTAGCATTTAGATAGGGGGAGTTAAAATTTATGAGCTAATTATCAATTTTTAAGAGGAAGATATAAGGTAGCTAAATTTCCTTTAGAAAGGGGGAGAAAAATAATAGTTATCTTGTTGTTATAAAAAAGGGGGAGGCATTACCTTTGTCAAAAGAAATTTATAGAAGAGCATGTCTTAAGGGGGAGTTATAGAAAATTCAAAATCAATCAAACCTTTTTGATAATGTCAAAAAGGGGGAGGATTTTTTTTGCATTATTATTTATGATTTTGTCATCATCAAAAAGGGGGAGATTGTTGGTGCTAGAGCACCACGATCATTTGTTTTGATGATAACAAAACACGTGTCATTTAACATTTGCACTTGGAGTCTTAGATTTCAGGTCAATTGCAAATGTAGACGTGTTTAAACGGAATTCGAGCTCGCATCCAGGATGGATTGGAGGAGCTTGATGGAAAACAGAAGAGATTCGCAAGGAGCGATAGATTAAAAATGGAAGGAAATGAAGAATATGATAGATTTCCTTCTCTTGTACTTGTTGTATTTTTCGTTTCTTTTGTTGCTCTTTATTTCCTTAGAAAATTATGTTAAAGAGCCTCAAAGTACCCTAACAGTAGTCCTAGGAACACCTGCACAACCCTAGGATACTTAGGTTTTCTGTAGAGAACTTAGAAAACCAATATAGGGTTTAAACAGCACTTCCAGACGTCTAATTCCAAAATCAGACGTCTGATAAAGTATTTTAAGACGTCTGACTGTTGTTTCAGACGTCTGATAACTATTAGGCTGGACATAGTTAGTTCTGTCTGATGAAATCAGACGTCCAGACCTTAGACCAGATGTCTTAGGAGACGTCTGATGGATTTGTCAGACGTCCAATTAGTGGACCATTGGCTGGCTTAGCATACACTCAAGAATATGACCGTTAGAGCCTTATCAGACGTCCATAGGACTGTCCAGACGTCTGATAATTGACCGTTTTGCCTCGGCTGGCCCAAAATCTCTTCTCAGAGATTTTCTAGCCGTTGCAACGTTTGGAAAATCCATTCCCACAGTAAAAGTAGGTTTCCAGACGTCCAGACATAGTGCCAGACGTCCTATATGTCGTCTGATGGACTTGCGCTAGAACCCTGTTTAGATCTGATTCAAGTCAGGAAAAGACCCGCCCAAAATCAGACGTCTGACCTTGAAATCAGACGTCTTAAAGTGAACTTCCAGACGTCTGATGCTAGAATTAGACGTCTGATAAGCCTATCAGAACAATGATTGTTCCTGATTTCGGGCTGATTCTCTTGGGCTTTATTCCCAACGGCTATAGAACCTTTCCTAAGCCTTCCAAAGCCTTCCTAAGGTCTCTATAAATAGAGGGGAACCTTTGCAACACGAAGACACACTTAGAGAGACCAAGATACACAAGAAACACTTTGTAATACTCTTTCCACTCTCTTATGTTCTAGCTAGCTCTTGCTCTCCAAGCTCAAGTTCCTTTCTCTTGAGAGCATCAAGCTGTTGCGTACCCGCTCTCCCGCCGTTGTTCACAAGAGCGAAGTTGCGCCATCTCGTGGCTCACGCACCGCGTCATCAACTCGACGCACTCCTTGCAAAGGGGAGTTTCCTAATTCCCATAGAAGCTAGGTTTATAATTACTTTGTTGGCTCTATAGAATTACTTGTTTATTTTATCTTTGTTATTTGGTTGGATATTCGCTTTGCGAATTCCCGTCTCCTTCGCGAGACAAAATCCTTCTCGTGAAGAGAAGGGGTTGAGGTACGCTACCCTCGTTTAAGTAGCGTGGTTGTATTGAGGTTGAATCACCCTCATTTAAAGTGATTCGGTTTAGTGGATTTTGATCAACTTGGTTGATCGGAAAATCCTAACTCGAGAGGGTTAGGTGGTGGTTTTCACCCGGTTTGGGTTTCCACCTATAAATTCTTGTGTACTTTGTGTGATTGCTTATTTGTGAGATTGTATATCTCAATTCCACATTTTTTACGTTACGCTAAGCTCACCCCCTCCAAGTAGGAAATTTCAGGGAGGGTGGCCTTTTATAGAGGCTGTGGGTTTAGGGTTCAAGTAGGAAGGAGGAGAAAGGAGAGAGAGAGAGGAAGTTCTGCGCGCCACCCTTGCGCAGAGCGCAGATCGCGTACAAAAATTTCATTTTCAGACGTCCGAAAAAAGGTCCAGATGTCTGGACTGACATCTAACTGAGATTCCAAATGTCTTAAAAGGCTAAAAGTGAGACGGGTCTTTACACCACGTTAGGGTCCTCAACATGTGGTGGTCTGTTTAACCCTGTTATGCTCTCCTCTACATGCAACATAGAGAATGCTGGCCACCTGTTTCACTTCTACTCTAGATGGTCCCCTGTTTCGATGATTATACCTTCCCCTACTTGTGGTAGCCCCACGAGAAGGTGTATTAGACCCTTCATTGTAGGCACCCCCCTCAGTAGTAGAAAACACAAACGTGCTACTATCTCCTTATACCTGTGGCTTAACAACATTTTGAGCTTCTTTTCTAACAGACGTTCTCCCATCATGAAGGATTATCGCCCAATCACCCCCATATTCCATGGGTTCACTATCACCCATTTCTTCTTCACCTCTTATCTGCACCTCCTGTGTTTCCCCAACGACCTTACGTTTCTTCTGAGTATTGCTTCCCAAAGCCTGAGACTAATGCACCATGGGGCGCCATTGCATGTCCACATCCCTCTCACGCTTAGCCTTCTCTTTCCTTCATCTCCACCACCATAGATTGTACCATCACCTTGATAGATAAAAGCCATTATGACCCACCACATCAAAGGACCACCCTCTCCTGGAACGGCTCACTGTGTCTCAGTTGAACCTCCACGGTCACTGAGCTTCCATCGCCTTTTGTCAGACCCACTATCCAGCCTTCTTTCAAGGAAGCAAAATCTACAATGATGCTCTCAACAACTGCATTGGAGCAAAGATGTAGCAGCAACCCTCTTATCGCAACCACACATTCTCTGGTGAAAACATGTTGAGGGGATCTTTCATTCAAAACCCCATCAAACAGGGAAACCAATCTCCACAAAATCGAAATCGATCCATAACAAGAAGAACGAAACTTCAACAAATCAACATCAGAATTCGACAATCCAAAAAGCAAGAACCTCGAAGGGTTCATCATCATAACTTTCCACATTGACGAGGAAAGGGGAAGAGATCTTACGAATCCTTGGATAGCATCCAAGGAAAGGGCGCCAGCCATGATCTCCCCAACGAGAGATCCCCGAAAGAGCACCTTCGCTGCAAGGACATCTATCAAGAGTGGGACTTCGATGTCCAAAGATGGTGCTGTCCGGGCCTTCGATGTTTGCCATGCACATTCCCTACATACTTCTCTCTCCCTGTGCTTCGATCCACATTGGAAGATCCGATGACTAGGTCTTGGATCTACATCTCGCTGTGGAGGGTCAAAACCCCCACGTGATCTCGATGGCCCACATCCCCCCCTCCCCCACCCCCACCGAGGCCCTTCTCTTCGGCACGTGCTTCTCCTGTGCCCTAGCCCACCACATGAAAGGCAAACGAGAGCATTGCGACAATCCGCCGCGACGTGCCCTCGTTCCCAACATCGAAAACACAAAACCCCCTCTCCAAACCCTCACTACGATCTCCTCCTATCAAAGCCTCGCAACCAACTTCCCTCAGCCCACCGTCCGACAAAGCCCCCACCTTCCCTTTTCCAACCACCACTACCACCCCCTGCCGTCGATGCTCGACCCTCCATCCATCACCCGAATCACTCGAGCCACCCATCTCCCTCCTTCCAGTCATTCCAACCTGACCCTAGTGGCAAAGTCGTGGTCCTCATGGAGAATCGAAGGGCGGAGCACCAGACCTACTAGCATGGAGTACTGAAGATGAAGCCACAACATCGGAGGCAAAGCCACGACAGGAGTTGGAATAGGAACCCTAGCCACGGTCTCAGAGGAGCATCATGAGCAACTCCACCTCAGCTAAAGTCGCAGTTAGGAGGTTCCTTGCTAATTCATTTTTGCATAGGATGAGAACCATTTCGATGTCTAATATTGAATCATGTGCTTAATGGAGGTGTCCTTGAGAGAGCCTTGTATTGCATTTCCTTTTGGTAGGTTTACGAGAGATCTAAGAGTTATGTTTCTTAAAGAAACCTCAACCAAATATTACTGCCGCTACGATCGATTTATAAGGACATTTTCTTTGTAATCTTATTTCATTTTCTTATTTTGATTTTGCATGTTTTATCTCCTAATTTGGAGTTCTCCTGTCCGGGATGGGACATAATATCCTTATCTTTTGGATGGATGTGTTTAGTTGTCTTTCTCGGTTCCCATTTTAGGTGTGACATCTATGTATCTATTTCATTCCGATTAATAAAAAATTCCTTGTTGAAAAAAAAAAGAAAACTTGGTAGCTTCAAATCTCTGTCCAAATGAGATTTCCCAGAGAAGTAAACTGTCAAGGGATCAACCACGAGCGATCCACGACAACACAGTTTCCCGAGAGGAATTTAACCCTTCTTTTCACAGATTCCCAGTACCAATAGGCGTTCGATTTTTAGCCTGACAGAACAAAACCCAACATTGACATGAACTCTCATCTATCCCCTGCCAAGGTCACACATGCACCACTTTTCTCTAAACTGAGCTATTCCTAACTTTTATTCAAGAGCAAAACACTAACCCTCAGAATCGCCACCGAAACTTCGATCGGTATACCAAAATTATGATGGCTTATGATTCGTGGAATTCTGAACGGTGACGTCCCACTATTGTCCAGCTGAACTTGCTGTCTTGCATATGTCGGTGATCAAAATATTGCCTTTAACAGATCATTTACCGAGCATTTTCATCATGATTATTGGCTAGATAACTTACCTTCCATTAAGCTTAAGAATTCCCCAGACGATTCCAATCCGCTTAAGTCTACGCTTCAGTTCTTCCTTGGAACAAAATTCACCTAACCCAATAAATCTGATTTTCCAGTTTCCACCTCGCAAGAAATTTCACATACCTCATTCCAATATAAAAACGACAATTAAGACGACTCATTTCGAACGAACAATTATCGAATAAACTTGACACGTGCAAGCGACAACAGAAACACGTGCGCAATTGCACAAATCGAAACATGCACATAATACAAAATAAAAGGAGCTATTTTCCACGCCAACTAATCTCAACCCCTCCTGCCGTCAGCACATCCTTCTCCCAGTATGTGTGCCGCCCTTTGTATAAGCGGGGTTGGGGGGTATAGCCGAATGTCTTACCAATGGCTAAAACATTTTTCAATTAAAAGTGAAGAGTGGGCATAAACACACTCCCATGTGGAACACAAATATGCCCTCACGTTGTCACCAAACAAAAAATAAAATAGTGATAATTACCCATGCAAAGTCGTATCAGATATAGAAAATTACATCAAATAACTCTTTAATGCCACGACTCGAGATGAGTGGGTACAAACGGAAGTACGGGAACCCGTATCATCGGGGAAGAAGAGCCGGTTATCTATAGTCCACCGGGGGAGGCCTTCGAGAAGAACTCGTCGATCGTCCGCGCGCCGGGCGGCGGGGCCGCCTTCTCCGCGGGCGCGGCGGGGGCATTCTCCTTCCTCTGCGGCTGCGGGGGGACGGTCGGGAGGCAGTCGAGGAGGAAGTCGGAGGTGGGCTGGTGGGCGCGGACGGCGGACCTGAGGTGGTCGACCTTGATGGTCCTCTTCTTGGCTTTGGCGGCGGCGTCCCTCGAACTCTCGGCGAGGAGGCCGAGGAAGAGCTCGGCGGAGAGGGAGATGAGGAGAAGGGCCTCGGAGTTGAGCTTCTTGATGTCCCTGTCGAGTTTCACGATCTTCTTGACGCGCCCCAACGGGAAGGATGGCCGGAGAGCCGTCGGGTCGGGGTCGTCGTCATCCCCTGGGGGGCTTTGAGCGGGGGCTTCCTCGGGATCCATCGGCGATGCGTAGGTGTGAGGAGCCTGTGCGTGCCTTTGAAGGGTGGAAGTGAGAATGAGAGGAGTGGTTTTGGGAATTTTGGGGGTTCGGATCGGATGGAGGGAGAGAGGGAGATTGGTTTTAATGTTTGGAAGGTTTCCCGCCAAGGGTGCGCGGAAAGGAAGGTTTCCCACCAACACAGGAGACGGACGGTTAATATTCGTCCATTTTTTTTATTATCTTCCCTTTTCCCACCAGTTTGATGTAGGTTTTCTCATATTCTTTTACAAATTCCTCCCCTCTTATTAAAAGCACATGTATTATTTTGATGGACATATGTATCGTTGATCCAAAGATTAAGATGAAAATCTTTGAAAAAAACTTGGATTATGGTTTGTCTTTACTCTTACTCTTTGATTTTGAGGATTTGCGATACTAGTACGTTTAATCGAGAAAGAAGAAGAAAACACCTTCACCCAACAGAGTAAACTCAAAATACCTAGGATGGGAGAACTTGATGCTTCAAATAGAGGGAAACTCAAAATTACAACCAACCAACCATTAAAGCAAATGAAAAAAGTAAAATGAAATAAAAAGATGGTGTCAATTCAAGTAACATTCAAATTATACTTTATACTTAGATAACAATTGATACCATCGATACATGTTGGCAGTTTACACAAAATGAGTGAACTACGAGATGAAAGTTAGGATAACTATCGACAACATTGAGCATAGTTCTTACTGTGGCTTGATATGTTTATAGAAAGATCCAAGATGAAAGAAATCAAATTGTAATTGTAGGAGGTATAACATGGGCAAGTTACATCTATGAGACTCTAACTTGATCAACACAATGGCTATTGGCATGCACTACACTCCATGGCAAGATCTAGATTAAGTTGGCTAAACCAAGATTAGACTAACACACTCAACCAAACCCCTCCTTCTCGCATTCAAGATCAATCACACAAATTGAAATGACCCGCCGCTCTTTTAGTGGGATAAGACGTTTGGAGTGTCAGTCAGACGTCTATCCAAACGTCTGGACATAGGTCCGAACATCCGGAAGTGAGTAAAATCGATACCTACTTTTCCTCTACACGCGCGTGGCACGCGGACCATTCTCTCTCCTCGCGACCCTCTCACCCTAAACCCTAATCCTCTCCTTTTTAAACCCCCTCCCCCACACCTCCTTTCTTCTCCGCGTCACCACCAACCACTGCCCCCTCCCTCTCCTTCCCCTGCCGGCGACCACCTTCGTCGCTGTTGCCTTTCCCCCCTACCGCGGGTGAGTGCACGAAGGAGAAAGGGAGGGAGAGCGTGAACAAGTGCGTGAGGGAGAGTGAGAGGGAGAGAGCAAGCATGAGAAAGAGGGAGAGGCCTCGCAAGAGCTCGTCCACAAGGAGTATCTGCGGGAGCGGCGACGAGAGCTCAGTGGCGTTCGGGAGGAAGCTCGCGAGTACGCGGTCAAGAGCTCGTGGAAGGAGTCGAGGATGCATGCGAGGAGGGCCTCGCGGGCAGAAGTCCTCAGCCTTTTGTAGTCGCAGGAGACGCTGCTGCGGCACCTATAGGAGAAGGCAGGAGGAGGACAGGTCGTGCAAGTAGATACTGGATACTGGTTTTCCAGTATCAGATGTCTGGGACATCAACCAGACGTCTGGAGAAGCATCAGGACATCCGGAGCTGAAGCCGGACGTTTGAAAACACATTTTCGCGCGAAGGTAAGTGTTTCCTGCACGACTTTCCGCCATGCAGACTGTAGTGCAGGACTTTTTGACTGAAAATGGGTCTGCGTCTTCGTACGCAGCTGCAGGGTGTTGGAAAGGCGCACGATGCGCCTTTCCAGACACTTTTTGACGTCTGACCACTTCGCCAGACGTCCGACGACACTTCCAGACAGCTGAAAGGAAGGTCCGACGTCTGGGACTTCCCTCAGATGGTTGCAAAGTAGTCCATGTTGGTGCTAGAGCACCACGATCATTTGTTTTGATGATAACAAAACACGTGTTATTTAACATTTGTAATTTGAGTCCTAGATTTCAGGTCAATTGCAAATGTGGACGTGTTTAGACGAAGTTCGAGCTCGCATCCAGGACGGATTGGAGGAGCTTGACGGAAAACAGAGGAGGTTCGCGTGGAGCAACAGATTGAAGATAGAAGACAAGAAGAATAGGATAGATTCTTTTTAATCATTTCTTGTATCTCTTGTCTTTATTTTCTTGCTCTTTTTATTTTCCTTAGAAAATTATGTTAAAGAGCCTCAAAGAACCCTAACAGTAGTCCTAGGAACACCGGCACAACCCTAGGATACTTAGGTTTTCTGTAGAATACTTAGAAAACCAATATAGGGTTCAAACAGCACTTCCAGACGTCTAATTCCCAAATCAGACGTCTGATAAAGTATTTTAAGACGTCTGACTGTTGTTTCAGACGTCTGATAACTGTTAGGCTGGACATAGTTAGTTCTGTCTGATGAAATCAGACGTCCAGACATTATACCAGACGTCTTAGGAGACGTCTGATGGACTTGCCAGACGTCCAGATAGTGGACCGTTGGCTAGCTTAGCAGGCACTCAAGAATATGACCGTTAGAGCCTTATCAGACGTCCTTAGGCATTTCCAGACATCTGATAAATGACCGTTTTGCCTCGGCTAACCCAAAATCTCTTCTCAGAGATTTTCTAGCCGTTGCAACGTTTGGAAATCAATTCCCACAGTAAAAGTAGGTTTCCAGACGTCCAGACATAGTGCCAGACGTCCTGTATGTCGTCTGATGGACTTGCGCAAAAACCCTGTTTAGATCTGATCCAAGTCAGGGAGAGACCCACCCAAAATCAGACGTCTGACCTTGGAATCAGACGTCTTAAAGTGAAGTTCCAGACGTCTGATGCAAGAATTAGACGTCTGATAAGCCTGTCAGAACAATGATTGTTCCTGATTTCGGGCTGATTCACTTGGGCTTTGTATCCAACGGCTATGGAAGCTTTTCTAAGCCTTCCAAAGCCTTCCTAAGACCTCTATAAATAGAGGGGAGCCTTTACACACCAAGATACACAAAGAGAAACACAATACACACTTGGATACACTTAGCTACACACTTTCACACTCTTTTGTGTCCAGAAAAGATCTTGCTTTCCAAGCTTAAGCTCCATTCCGTTGAGAGCATCAAACCTCCGCGCACCCGCTCTCCCGCCGTTGTCTACGAGAGCGACATTGCGCCATCGCGTGGCACACGCACCGCGTCATCAACTCGATGCACTCCTTGCAAAGGGGAGTTTCCTATTTCCTATAGAAGCTAGGTTCATAATTTCTTTGTTGGCTCTATAGGACTTGTTGTTCATTTTATCTTTGTCTTTTGGTTGGGTATTCGCTTTGCGAATTCCCGTCTCCTTCGTGGGACAAAATCCTTCTCGTGGAGAGAAGGGGTTGAGGAACGCTACCCTCGTACTTGTAGCGTGGTTGTACTGAGGTTGAATCACCCTCGTTTTAAAGTGATTCGGTTAGTGGATTTGATCAACTAAGTTGATCGGAAAATCCTAACTCGAGAGGGTTAGGTGGTGGTTTTCACCCGGTTTGGGTTTCCACCTAAAAATCTTTGTGTACTTTGTGTGGTTGTTTATTCTGTGAGATTGCTTTATATTTTATTTCCGCATTTATTACGTCACCCCCTCCTAGTAGGGTCCGAACTTTCAGTCCGGACTTCTGAGGCAGCCACAGGAAGTGAGAGGTAAGATCTTACGTCTTTTAAGATGTCTGGGAATAGTCCTAGACGTTTGATTTTGGACAGTAACCGTGTTTTTGGTCCATTCATGGCCCAAACGGAATCGGATTTCAGCAAACGAAGTACCGTTGTTTTCCACTCGAGTTTCTCTATGTGTTCGTGTTGAGTACCTACTGTTTTGAGCTCGTCTGATGTGACTTAGTCGCTTGTACAGGTTACCAGCCGGTGGCGTGTTCGAGGCCCGCAAAGACGACGTGATCTGCAGTGCAGGCTCTCATTCCTCCTGTTATACCCAGTAGAGTGGTTTAATTCAATTGTTAAGCTTTAAATAAAGAATATGGTTGCTTAGAATAATTAGATTGAACTTTGGGATGTGGAATGAACCCTAGGGTAGAAATGCATGAGCCTATTTTGAGCTATACTGTTTACTTGATATGCATGTTTAACTAAATTGCTAGCAATGTGTATTAGTTGATTTATGAGTTGCTTCGTCAGACATGGAAACACGAGTTGCCTGTTATATAATGAAAAATGAGGAATCAAATAATAAGATCTAGATATTGATAAATGAAATGAATACCAACATGAACCCTACAGGGAATTAGTAGAAGAACTCATGTAGACGGAAAGTGAGCTGGCCCTTGTGTACACGGTACCAAGGAGAGCCATTATCCCTTTTAGAGTAGAGGGAAGCTTGCCGCCCTTTGGGTTGAGACCCAGGGTGGGTTTGGCCACTCTACGATGACTCCTGCTTGGCCTCGCGTACGTGGTACCGAGGTGGGCTAATTAGAGTAGAGGGGAGCTTGCCGCCCTTTGGGTTGAGACCCGGGGTGGGTTTAGCCACTCTACGACGACTCCTGCTTGGCCTCGCATACGTGGTGCCGAGGTGGGCTACTTAGTGTAGGGAGTGAGCTAGCCGTCACACGAGGCCCGAGGTTAGGACTAGTCACCCTATACCAACTCTTGTTCGGCCCACAAGGCAAACCAGGATAGTCAGACAATTGTACGCGAACTGTAGAGGGGCGAGACCCCTATTTGGTTCTGAGGGGCGAGACCCCTGTCCTGAGAGGGTAAGGCCCTGTGCTATTCCGTACTGTACTTTAGGCGTACCCACTAACGGAAACGACTGACCGTGTGCTAGTGCGGGGTAACACCCATGCGCTTATCACTCGTGCCGTAGTCACCGCTACGTCGTGACAGTGACCTCGAGGTGGTTGACTTGGTGTAGGACTACCGCGAGGGACTCTCAACCAAGAGAGCACCACGTGTACCTTCTACACCACGGGAAAGATTGCAATCAAGATCGTTCCCATGAGGAACAGACAAGATCAAGAAACACATGGATCCGTTGCGGAATAAATGAATCAGTAATACCTAGTTGAGATGAATGTAGATGAGAATTAAATCTAGTTTCTTGTTTTACTTTAGTTGCATATAAATAATATAAACACCACTCTACTCAGCATTCACTGATTCTGTCTTCTCATAACCCTGTTTAGGGCTAGGAGTTGAGCAGCCCAAATTTCCGACTGCAGAGGGTGCTGGGCCCAGCCGAGCCTAGCCTTAGCTGTTTCCTTTCAGCTCTTTAGCTTTTCTACTGTAGTAGTGAGTACTGGACATCTCTATTACTATTTTTGTTATATCATGTTTACCTTTCCGCTATTGTTGTTGTAATGGTATGTAATATTTTGAGACAATTGTTCCTTTACCGTCTCGTTTTTACTTCTGTTTAGTTATAATGCATGTATGGATGTGGTTTTATTTCTTGCTTTTGGTTATTTCTCGTTGGACGATTAGGTCTTAGGATTAGTCGAGGCGAGCCGATCTCGGATCCTGTAAGGATTTGGGAACCGAGTCGTAACACAAATAGAGAATGGCCAAAACCATCTTCCTATGTTAGACCAATACAACGTGGTTTGACCAAGATGGATGTAAACCAAAAAGCTTAACATGATTTTACTAACATACTTTATGCCTAACTAATGTTAGTTTAAGGTTAAATTAGGTCATAGTGCATTTGTATAGGTTAGATTAATCATTTATCAGCATTTTATAAACAGTGCATATGTTTGAGTTTTTATGTAATATTTCCCTTATCTATATTTGGTACCTTGATATCATTGTTTATATGTGTGTAGGTGCCAGGTATAAGTCTGAGTAAAGCTTGGCAGAGGGAGATTTGAATCTAAGCTCATTTAAGAAAATAGACTAAGTCAATTCCCAACCTGATCCCCAACCTACTTAGTCCTAACCATAACCTAATTAGGAACCCAATTTTCCTAGCCTGAAACCCAACTAAGCTAGCCTAATTAACCACCCCAATTGGCTGGCTAAGCACCTTGATTTTCCAACCTATATGGTTGACCAACATGTTCTTAAGCCTTACCAAAAATCCACCTCTCAACCCTACTCCTAAAATCCCTAACCTAAGACACCTTCCAACCTTCCTTAGCCACCACCTATAATGCCCTTTAGAACCCTTTGTACAGCCACATGTTGGCCTCCAATCTCCTCCCTTAATCCATGATCCTAGGGCCCTTAATTTAAACCTAAACCTAAAATATATCCTTAGCCAACCAACTAAGCCTTACTTAGCCATTAAGTAAACCTACCATGGCCAGCCAAGTATATTCCTCTTATGCCCTTATGACCGACCACAATGGTCCACAAATCCCCACCATCAAATCCATATCCTATGACCTAGAATAAGCCTCCAAAACCCTAGCCCTATCCCCTCCTAAAAAACCCTATAGCTGACCATGATGATGCACCTAATCTTCACCTTACAACCATCATCTAATGGCCCATATTGCTCTATGTTATAGCCAGCCACGTAGCCTTGAAAACCACATTACATGCCGCCTCCCACTTAGTCACATCCTAGCCCTAGTTCATCCTCCCAATTAAATCCTAACCCTCCTTTAGGTTCAAACAAAAATTAACCTTTCCTCTACCTTAAGTTTAAATCCACACCCTTGATTCCTAAACACCTAATCCTAACCTTCTAATCCGTTGATCCAAGGTAACTTAAATCCACCAATCAAAAGCCACCATCCTTTCTATATAAACCCTAGGCCATCCCTCCTTCCATCTTTTGATCTCCCATCTCTATTGACTCAAGCCATCTTTCTTCTTCAAGGTCCACACCACCTTTGGTGCTTCTCTCAAAGTACACCTCCACATCCGTCTCCACTCCATTCTTCAAGGCTTCATTTTCAAGGCCACCATCTGGATCTAGTCCTAGTTCTAATTTTTGATTTCCTATATCTATTTCTAGTTGTAATTGTAGTTCTAGTTGTTTCTATTTTAGTTGTTCTTCTAGTTCGATCATTCCTCTAGTTGTAAGTTGAGTTGTTATTTCAATAAAAGTTCTACTTCCATTCTATCATGTCTCTACTTGTTTTTAATTAATTGCTTTAGTTCTGATTACTAGTTACGATTTTGTTTCTCTTTGAGGATTTTGCATTTAGTTCTACTTCAACATTCGATTCCATTTTCAAAAATACTAAAAAAATTAAGACTTAGGAAAACGTAAGTATTTGATTGCCTCCCTATCGGATGCAATTTGCGAGCATTATTTCTGTATCTTCAAGTTTGTTACAAACATTCTTATAAAGTATCTACGTGATTTTACACTACAAAGGACTGGGTCATGCCAATCTTCTTATCTTTGAGGTCGTGGAAGTGCAGTAACTTCAAATCCGAGAAAAAAATATACAAGGAGAGTTTCTTCATGCTATATGCTCATTATGAGCCTTTAAGTATGCTATGAAGACTTAAGCCTTCAGGTACTCCCAATGGAGCGCCATGGCAGGAACAGTTGTTGACATCATAAAGCTCCCAACTCTTTATCTTGCACTTCTCCAAAGCAGAGGCCAACAGCTGACTACCCTTGTCCGGCGGGTAGTTTCCATCGGGGCTGACGAGAACTGCACCTGTATAAGACTGTCCTGCTGCCTTAGCAGCACCATGATAGTGAAACAGACCCCAACTTAAGTCATCAGAAACGTCAACTATAGTCCAGGACTCCTTTGAGACCACTCCATTATCCAAAACAGAGAAGAAGAATGTGCCCGGAATCGCTCCTCGCTTCACCCGGTACTTTCGTCTTCTCCATACTATCTTGCCATCTAGAGTCCTGACCTGAAAAACAGGTTCATACCAAAATGAACTTCTGGCTTTTCCTCTGTAAAATAGCTGATACTGACAAGGGAACTGATCATATGCGGGGTTTTGACCAGCAATAACTCGCCAGCTCCAGTCCAGTTTACCCAACCAGCCAATGAACAGATCTTCAGCAAGCTCATGGGTCAAATTCTCCGATCTAAACTTGGCAAGAGGACTGACATGAGGCTTGCTAGGGATCTCAGCATTTAGATCAAGGCAGTTGTGTTTTTCTAGTACACAAAGAGAAAATGCCTCAAGGTATGGACTTTCATAGGATGCGATGCATCGATAACTGCAAACTTGGTCAGTTGGGGAGCAGCTGTTGAGACATTGGAGAGCCTTCCTGCAATTCGGATCCAGCAAGCAGTTCAGAACCTGGGCCCCACAATTCTTTACCATACAGTTAAGAGTGGTGAAGCCTTTGGCCCTTAGATTCTTCAGTGTAGGAACAGGTTTTATGTATGCGTTAATGATTACTAATAAACAGAATTTTATGTCATCAGAATTATGGCGGCTCCACGCATCTGAAACTGTTTTAACCACATCCGTAGGCTCTGTTCCCTTCATTCCTTTAGCCATGCCAAGAACATTACCGAACAAGTTCCCTTTAACTTCAGTATCCGCATAAGATCCTCCTAATTTGTTTTTCAGAGAAGGGGAAGAGTCAAAACAGAATATGTTCATAACGAGCAAACTATTTCTCTGGAGCCAATCAACTGAATATTGATGATGAATGGCAACAACTACCAAGAGATCTGCTTGTGCAAGTTCTTTTCTCAAATCATCAGTATGGTGATCATTTGATTGAAGAGATTCATCAGAAAATACCACCATGTCATAACCCTCATCCACCCATTTAAGTTTATCAGTCTGGAAAATGAAGGGTAAACATAAGTTATAATATATAAGCTTGACAACAGCAAATACTTAACCAACAAAGACATCCACTTATTGGTGCAACTTCTGTCATATCATTACTTGACGCAGTAGCCAAAATGTTTTCTTTTTCCCTTGTTTTAACAGTTATCTAAAGTGTTATATATCACATACTTGCTAATAGAAACAAAGATTGATACTACTTCATTTCCAACCTTGAAACTTGTTTCAGTTGCAAATCTGTGTAATATGGCTCACAAAATGTATTTCCTATCTACAGTCTTCCAAATATAGGAATAGGACTCAAAACATTTTCCCTATGAACTTAGTTGCATATAGACAAACAATGGGTTTCAAGGAAGCTATTTACCAAAATAAACTTCTTTCACAGAGTTTTATTTCATTTCCACATATTTTCTTAACATTTCAAAAAATTATCTGGCTTTTGCAAGAGAGAAATATTACATTAAAACTGGTAAACAAGAGTGGCAAAATGGTGGTCACAGATGTCAAATCTTTTAAAACAGAGACTAGACGTTGGAAACAAAGACCAGAGTCCACCTCCATCCATAGAATTTTGCAGTGAAAAGGCACCCCAAGTTGAAAACTTCTCCATGCTTCCCAATGGACAAGAAAGAACCGGTAAGGCGGTGGTATCAAAAGGCTCATCAGGTCATTAAACAACATTACTTTTTTTTTTAAAGGTATTAAACAACATTACTTGAACCACACCATATTAGTTTCTTTTTCCAATTCATGTTTAAACTTCATTCATCTTTTCCAACCCCATTTTTCGTGACCCCTACGACTTTTTCCACATCCACCTATTTTCCCACCACCCAATTTCTTCTGGTATAATAAGCATATATGTACTCATGCCCAATTTCTAAGACCAAGGGTGCAAAAATCGGTCTATGCGACCGATTAATCCACCGCATAATCGTATGCAATCCAAAAACGAATCAAGTACCTATATTCAACCCTATAGTCAGTCTATCCAATTAATCAGCCGATCATCCAATTAATTAGCCGAGTAAGTTTTAAGATTTCAATATTTTTTAACTTTGATGCACGTGCAATGTACCCGTAAACCAAAATTCAACTAAACCCAACACCTAAATGTACCCAACTAAACTCGACTTCTCCCATTACCCCAGGTTCCTAATGCACGAAAGCATCAGCCCTAAGCAAAACCCTTAGTTCCGAGTCCCTCTTCTCCTCTCTGATGCTTTGCCATCGCCCATCGATGATTGACCCATCGCCACTCACAGCCTCTTCGTGAGTCACCACTCCGACTAGCAAGTATTTGGTCGTCACCACACCAATCTTAGTTTATTTGTCTTATTTTATGTGTTGTGATATTGATAGCTATTTATTTAAAGCTATATTGAAAGAATATGTACATCAAAAAAATAATATTAATATATATATGATATTTCAATTCATGTATATGTACACTTATTATATATAATGGTATATATAATTATATTTAAAATTTTAAATATTAAAAAATACTGCATCGATTAATCTCCGATTAATCACCTGCATACCGTATACTTCTTAGTCGATGATCTCACCAACTGAATCCCGACTGCCGATTTCGTCAAGACCATGTTTCTTTCGAATATATTTTCTGTTAACTTTTTTCCCAATTATCTTTTTGTGCCATTCAACCCCTTTAGAATCTGTGACGAGCATGTGCTCATTCTCAAACTTTAAAATGGGTTAAATCTCAATCAAACATTGCACTCTTGCAGTCTTCTTTTTCACCTTCACTTTTAGCAGATGATGCATCATCTATACGTTTTGAAAAAATCCTCCAACTTTCCAACTTCCCTCTCTTTACCTAAACTTGTGTAAAGTACCGATAAGCTTCAAGCGTAATAATTAGCCAACCCCTCCCCCCAACTCCCGTTTTATCTAATTCAGTAATCATCACTGTCCCTCTCTTTCCCATTTCAATATATACAATGTAGTTCGCAATCTCGTTCGACAGAACTTGCAAGAGGAGAGTTCGAAGTTGCGCTCAACTGCCCTTTTTCTTTTATTAGAATGTATCTGTTTTTGCCTCTAATTGCAGAGTCTTTTTCTTTTGATTTCCTCGCGAAATAGCTCTCTAACAGATAATCTAAACACTTATCTAACAGATAATTACGAACGGAAAGAAAAAAAACGAAAAAAAAAAAAAAAAGGAGCGCAACACAATTATAGCAACGAAATGGAGAAGCACCACTAAGGCCTTGTGAGTTACTCACGATGTGCAGCATCACCTCCTCCCACGGCGCGCCCTTCAGCGGGCTCACGCTCCCACAGCCGACGACCGCGACTAACCTCACCGCCGAGTCCGCGCACCGCCCTCCCTCCTCTCCACCCGTCGCTACCGAGTCCCTCGGTGACCCCCGCCGCGCCGCGTTGGCGCGGCGAAGGCTCAGAGGAAAGGGGGAGAGGCGGCCACGTGGCGCGCCGCTGCCGCTCGGACGAGAGAGGCGCGCTGCGGGCGGGAAAGGGCAAGGCGTGTGGGTTATTAAGGCTTTGATGGTGGCCGCGGAGGTGGAGGAGAAGATCATGGCTTTGGCTTTGGTCCCTCCAGAATCCAACCTCGGTTACTGCGTCCGTTTATGCGCGTGTGCCGAGGGGAGATAAACTATAAAAAAGGCGGACTTCGTCGATCGGTAGTGACCATTGTGATTGGAGTGTTTATGGTTCATAAACCGTAAAGGCAGACAGCACTTGGTAGCGTCGATGTAATTGCATCGGATATTTTCAAGTCGAATTGGTTCAAAGGTAATGTTAACATTCTGTTCTCGAATTATAGGATTCTAGATCGTTTCGATTTGATTAATTTTAAAATTTAATCATTCAATAAAAAGTAATTAAAAAGAAAGAAAGTAAATCACATTTACTGTACTAAGTAATTAACAGTAAAAGAATACAGCAGTAAAAGAATTAAAAATTGCTAATGGTACATATCACCACCACAACAGTAAAATGGAAATAAGGTACAGAAACGTAAAGGTAACAAAAATCTGAAACTCACTAACAACAGCAAGTACAACAAAAGGAAGACTACTGCTACTGGACTCTACTGGACTCTACTGGACCCTACTGGACCCAGCACCCTCTACAGCCGAAGACTTGGGCTGCTTAACACCTAGACCTAAAAAGGGTTATGAGTAACAAAGTCAGCGAACGCTGAGTAGAGTGGTAACCAACTAATTAAAGCAGTAAAAACTAACATGTAATTTATCTTTTCCAATTACTTTATTTTACAAGTTATTCATTTTCACCCATTGGTTTATTTTTCAGATCTCTTTCTTGATCTCGAATGTTCCTTGTGAGAACGATCTTGATTGCAGTCTTTTCCGAAGAGTAGAAGGCACACATGGTGCTCTCCTGGCTGGGAGAGTCCCCCGTGGTAATCCTACACCCAGTCAACCACCCCAAGGTCACGGACAGACGTAGCGGTGACTATGACACGTGCAATAAACGCACGGGTAGTTATCCTGTACTGGCACGCGGTCAGTCGTTTCCGCTAACGGGTACGTCCAAAGTACAGCACGGAACAGTATAGGACCTAGCCCTCTCAGCAACAGGGGTCTAGCCCCTCAAAACCAAATAAGGGTCTCGCCCCTCCACAGTCCGCGCACCCTCGTCTGACTACCTTGGTTTGCCCAGTGAGCCTAACAAGTCGATGTAGGGTAGCTAGCTGTTAAGACCGAGACATCAAACACCTTTTAATACGTTTGGGAGTTGGCCCAGACGTCTGGACGCCTTCCCAGATGTCTGGAAATAAATTTTTGCGGTGCACGATTGCGAGTCTGCGCGTGTGCGCGCGCAGACTGAGCCCGCCGACCTGCAGGCATTTTTTTTCTCTCTCTCTCCCCTGACGCCTTCAAATACCCCTCTCCCCCCTTCCCTCTCCCTCACCCACCACTCCACCCTCTCCTCCTTCCAGTGTTAGTGTGAGAGTGAGAGAGCGAGGGCAGCAGCTGCTGCCAGGTGCATGCGGGGAGGAGGAGGAGCGAGAGGGAGAAGAGGCAGAGCGCGTGAGGAAGAGAGAGCGAGCTCGCCGGAGCAGCCTAGGGCCGGCCGACGGGCGCGCAGCGGGAGCGTGGTGCTGGGGAGGTTACCCCAGTGCTGCTGCAGCTCAGGCAGCAGGCGGGCGAGTGCGGTGCGGCCGTACGCAGCAGGAAGAAGGCGAGGAGGTCCTGATTCTGGGAAAATTTCCCAGAATCAAACGTCTGGACCTACGTCCAGACGACGCGGGTGATGTCTGGAGAGAGATCCAGATGTCTGAAAGGTACGATATTTCCCTTCTTCCTCCTTTTTGCGGATACGGCCATGCAGACCGATCCGCCGAAGGCTGAGACGTGTCGTGATGAGGAGGTCTTAGTCGCGCGTGCAGGTTTCATTTTGGGAAGGTGCAAGGACACGCCCTCCCACACAGATCAGACGTCTGGGCACAGCACCAGACGTCCGGAGAGGTTGTCGGACGTCTGGAATTAGGTCCAGATGGTTCAGCGGGATCCTGGACGTCTGAAGAACAGCTCAGAGTAAGGTATGACCTGAACCACCTTTTAAGACGTCTGGAGGGTGTTCCAGACGTCTGATTTGAGGCAGAGTTGTCGTGTTTGACCCTTTTAGGGTCCGTTCGAAGTTCGATTTCCGCGTTTGAGATTCCGTTCTTCTCAGAATTTGTTCCTTTACTTGTTTAAAATATTTTTATCCTGTTCTGAGTGGTTCCTTGTGATTGATCATTGTGTTAGGACCTCGTCTCGTTGCGGCTCTGGGGGTTGCGGAGGCATGCGGACCTGCCGATAATGCCCCCATTACTTGCGATTTTGCGGGTAGAGTGGCTCCCCTTGGTTATTTACCAACTTTAATGCATCTTTGAGATAAATGATAGGTCCTAGGGTATGGCATGAATCCTAGGACAGGAAAATTAGATTGAATGATAGATCCTAGGGTATGGCATGAATCCTAAGACTGGAAAACTAGATTGAATGATAGATCCTAGGGTGTGGCATGAATCCTAGGAACAGAAACACTGAAACGAATGTCATGAATACATGAATTGCAATCTTGGAAAAGTAGATAGAATAATGATAATTACCTGTAATTGGATAACAGCTACCTATGAAATATAGAATACTGTTGCTAGTAATTGCTACATGTGATTCCAGTTGTTGAAAACTAAAATTAAGCTGCTTATATATAAATTGATATTAAATGTTGGAAACACGGGCTATGAGAATAAAACTGAAATGATGAAACCTAAAATGACTTGGCTAGAGAAATATGAGCATGAACCCTATAGGGAATTTTGAGTAGAGCTCCTGAAAGGTAAATAGAATGGAATTGGGGAAGTGAGCTGGCCCTTGAGTACGAAGTACCAAGGAGAGCAACTGTCCCCCCTGTTTAGTGCAAAGTGGAGCTAGCCGCCCCAGGGACCTGGGGTTAGGTCTGGCCACTTTGTACCGACTTTTGGCCCTCGCGTACACAGTACCGGGGAGAGCTACTAGTGTAGGGAAAGCGCTAGCCACCCCATGGGCCTCGGGGTTCTGCTAGCCGTCCTGCACCGACTTGTTAGGCCCACTAGGCAAATCAGGGTAGTCAGGCGAGGATGCGCGGACTGTGGAGGGGCAAGACCCCTGTTTGGTTACTGTGGAGGGGCTGAACCCTTGTTACTGAGAGGGCTCTGCCCTATACTGGTTCCGTGCTGTGCTTTGAGGTGCACCCGTTAACAGAAACGACTGACCACGTGCTAGTGCAGGGTAGCTACCCGTGCGTTTATCATGCGTGCCGTAGTTACCGTTACGTCTGTCAGTGACTTTGGGGTGGTTGACTGAGGGTAGGACCACCACGGGGGAATCTCCTGGCCAGGAGAGCACCACGTGCTACTTCTACTTTTCGGAAAAGACTGTAATCAAGTTCATTCCCATAATGAATATTTGAGATCAAGAGAAAGATTTGAGAAATAATTCAAGAAAGAGTAAATATAGAAATAAAGAAAGAAATTAAAAATAACAGTTACTTATCTACCTTTACTATTTTCTTAGCTAGCTGGTTGCCACTCTACTCAATGTTTCTCTGACATGTCACTTTTGTCACCTTTTCAGGACCAGGTGTTGAGCAGCCAGAGCCTACGGCTGCGAAGGGTGCTGGGCCTAGTAGAGCCCAGTAGTTGTACTTTTGTTGTACCGTATTTCCGTAGTAGTGAGTATTTCTGTTTCACCTTGTACTCTTTATTGTAAACATCGTATTTCTATACATGTTTTTAATCCTTTACTATTGTGGCGGTATGTGCTGTAGTAGTTTTTTTCTTTACTGCTGTACTTTTGTTACTGTTAGTTACATGCATGATGAATGTGGTTTATTTTACTTTTCTTTTAGTTACCTTCTCGTTGGACGACTGGGTCTTGGGATCAGTCAAGTCAGTCCAATTCTCATGTCCTGTAGGGATTCGGGAATCGGGTCGTAACACTAGCTAAACCCTAAGCCTCATGGGGTGGCTAGCTCTCTCCCCACACTAGTAGCTCTCTCCGGTACAGTGTACGCGAGGGCCAAGAAGTCAGTGTAGAGTGGCCAATCCTAACCCCAGGTCCCAACCCAAGGGCGACTAGCTCCGCTCTACACTAAACAGGGGACAGTCACTCTCTTTGGTACCACGTACTCAAGGGCCAGCTCACTTCCCACTACATTTCCAGATCCATTTCATTTATTCACAGGAGCTCTACTCCTAATTCCCCGTAGGGTTCATGCTCGAATTTCTCATGCCATTCCATAATAGGTTTCATTATTCATATTTCCATTCTCAGATTATCCACATGTAGCTCATATTTCCATCATTTAGCATATACCACAAGTAGTTTCATGTTACGACCCGGTTCCCGAATCCCTACGAGATACGAGAATCGGACCGACTTGACTGATCCCAAGACCCAATTGTCCAACGAGAAAGTAACCAAAAGAGCAGTAAAATAAACCACATTCACCATGTATATAACTAGCAGTAACAAAATACAGCAGTAAAGAAAGAAATACTATAGTATACACCACCACAACAGTAAAAAAAATAAATATGTACATAAACATGAAGCTTACAATGAAAATAGTACAGGGGTAACAGAAACTACTCACAACAACAGCAAGAAAGGTACAGTGGGTACTACAAGTAACACTACTGGGCTCTACTAGGCCCAGCGCCCTCTGCAGCCGCCGACTCTGGCTGCTCAACACCCGGTCCTGAAAAGGTAACAAAGGTGACACATCAGCGAAACGCTGAGTAGAGTGGCAACTAAAAGTTAAGAAACAGTAAGGTGGATAGTAGCTATTATATTTTTAATTTCTTTCTTTATATTTTTCCATTTAATCACTATTGAATTATTTCTCAGATCCTTTTCTTGATCTTGAATGTTCCTCGTGAGAACGATCTTGATTGCAGTCTTTTCCAAAAAGTAGAAGTAACACGTGGTGCTCTCCTGGCCGGGAGAGTCCCCCGTGGTGGTCCTACCCTCAGTCAACCACCCCAAGGTCGCTGACAAACGTAACGGTGACTACGGCATGTGCGATAAATGCACGGGTAGCAACCTCGCACTGACACGCGGTCAGTCGTTTCCGTTAACGGGTGCGCCCAAAGCACAGCACAGAACCAGTATAGGGCAGAGCCCTCACAGTAACAGGGGTCCAGCCCCTCCACAGTAACCAAACAGGGGTCTTGCCCCTCCACAGTCCGCGCACCCTCGCTTGACTACCCTGGTTTGCCCAATGAGCCTAACAAGTCGGTGTAGGAGGGCTAGCAGAACCCCGGGGCCCGTGGGGTAGCTAGTGCTCTCCCTACACTAGTAGCTCTCCTCGGTACTGTGTACATGAGGGCCAAAACTCCGTACAAGGTGGCTAGACCTAACCTCGGGTCCCTGGGACGACTAGCTCCGCTCTACACTAAATAGGGGGATAGTTGCTCTCCTTGGTACTCCGTACTCAAGGGCCAGCTCACTTCCCCAATTCTATTCCATTCACTTTCCAGGAGTTCTACTCCTAATTCCCCGTAGGGTTCATACTCTTTTAACTCAGCCAATTTAGGTTTCACCGTTCCAGCTTTATATCCATATAACCCATGTTCTCAACAATAATTATTCATTCATAAACAGGCAGCTGTTAACCAATTTACAGGCAGTTATCGTTTCCTTTCTACTTTTCCAAGACTGCAATGTTTATATATATATTCAACTAGTTTTCCAATCCTAGGATTCATGCCATACCCTAGGATCTATCATTTAATCTAGTTTTCCAGTCCTAGGATTCATGCAATACCCTAAGATCTATCATTCAACCTAATTTTTCAGCCCTAGGGTTCATGCAATGCCCTAGACTCTATTAATTATTTTGCAATTGCATAATTTTTTATAAATAATTGAAAGGGGCCACTCTACCCGCAAAATTGGGAGTACTGAGAGCGTGGTCGGCAATCCTGAGCGCCTCCGCAAACCCTAGAGCCGCAACGGAACGGGGTCCTAACATAAGGATCAACACAAGGAGTTACTCAGAATAGTATACAATTACTGTAAATAGGTAGAGGAACTAAATCTGGTAAGAAAGAAACTTGAAACGCGGAAAACGGACTCCGAACAGACCCTAAACGGGTCAAAAACAATCAGTCTGTCCAAAATCAGACGTCTGAAACTTCTTCCAGATGTCTTAAAAGATAACTCAGGTCATACCTTGGTCTACACAGTCCTTTAGACGTCCAGAAGCCCGCTGACCGTTTGGACTTA
This sequence comes from Thalassia testudinum, assembly GCA_037157565.1. Taxonomy (NCBI): domain Eukaryota; kingdom Viridiplantae; phylum Streptophyta; class Magnoliopsida; order Alismatales; family Hydrocharitaceae; genus Thalassia; species Thalassia testudinum. The sequence continues at coordinate 15,883,356 of JAZHRO010000055.1, forward strand.
GTTCCCAGACGTCCGATTGTCACCCCGGACGTCTAGAGGCCCTCTCCATCGTCTGGTGCTGTGCCCAGACGTCTAATCTGTGTGGGATGGCGAGCCCTTGCGCCTTCCTGAACAAGCCCTGCACACACACACACCCGCCCTAATCACGAAAGGGTGCAGAAGACCTCGACGGAACGGCTGCATGGCCGTACATGCAAAAGAAGGAGAAAATAAAAATAACGTACCTGTCAGACATCTGGAGGAAGTCTGGACCTTCCTCCAGACGTCTCCTGCGTTGTCTGGACGTAAGTCCAGACGTCTAACTCTGGGAAATTTTCCCAGAATCAGAACCTTCTCGCTCTCTACCCGCAGCGCACGGCCGTGCCACGCTGCGTCCACCTGCTGCCTGAGCTGCAGCAGCTCCTCCGCGGCACCACACGCTCGCTACTCTCCCGTCGGTCGGCTCTAGTTGCCCCGATAAGCTCGCACCCTCACGGTTGAGCTCCTTCTTCCTCTCGCAACAGCTCCTCCTCCCCACATGCTCGTAGCAGTCGCTGCTGCCGCTCTCGCTCGCTTGCTCTTTCGCTGACAGGGAGAAGGAGAAGAAGAAGGCGGTGGAGTGAGGGTGAGGGAGGGGGAGAGGCGTATTTGAAGGCAGCGCGGGGAGAGAGAGAAAGAGGAAAGGCTGCGTCTGCAGGGAGGGAGGAAAGAGAAGGAGGGCGGCGGGTTCAGTCTGCGCGCGCATGCACGCAGACGCGAACCCGTACGCCGAAAAAATTTAATTCCAGACGTCTGGGAAGGCTTCCAGACGTTTGGCCAAACGTCTGGGCCACTTCCCAGACGTCTTAAATGACGCTTGATGCCCTGGTCGTAACAATATAACAAACTCAAAGGAAGTTTCGTCCCCGAAACTTGCGCTAACTAGGGTGCGGGAAAGAACAATATAGGCATAACAAACTCAAAGAGGACCGAAGTCGGTCCGAAAAGACGTACCCACGAGAAGCTCCGGGTACCGCTCCCGCATCACTGCCTCAGGCTCTCAGGTAGCCTCCTCGTACCGCTGGCTCCTCCACAAGACCTTCACCAGGGGTGCTTGCTTTCGTCTCAGACTGCGAATAGCTCTGTCAAGAATTTGCACTGGCCGCTCGGGGTAGGTCAAGTCGTCGCCCACCTCGATGCTCTCGTGACTCAAGACGTGACTGGGATCGGCGACGTACTTTCTGAGGTTGGACACGTGGAACACGTCGTGCACACCAGAAAGCTGAGGAGGGAGGGCAAGCCTGTAAGCAACGAGTCCAACCGGCTCCAGGACCTCAAAGGGCCCCACGAACCTCGGCGCGAGCTTCCCTCTCACCCCAAACCGCTGTAGGCCCTTCATGGGAGAAACACGAAGGAAGACGTGGTCCCCAACCCCAAACTGCACCTCTCTGCGTTTCCGATCTGCGTAGCTCTTCTACCTGCTCCTGACAATGCGAAGTCGCCTATGAATCTGCTCGACTATCTCCTGACTCTGCCAGATCAGCCTGGGGCCAACCTCCCACTTGGTCCCCACCTCAACCCAACTCAAGGGTGCCATACACCTCATTCCGTACAGAGCCTCGTAGGGTGCCATGCCGATGCTCGAGTGATAACTGTTATTGTATGCAAACTCCGCCAGGGGCAAGTGCTCCTCCCAAGAGCCCCTCCAGTCCAGTACACAGGCACACAAAAGGTCCTCAAGTGTCTGTATCTTGAGCTCAGACTGTCCGTCCGTCTGGGGGTTGTAAGCTGTACTGAACCTCAATCGCGTCCCCAGGGCCTGCTGAAACTCAGCCCAAAATTGGGACGTAAAGCGGGTATCCCGATCGGATACGATCTCCCGCGGAACTCCGTGTAGACATACCACGTCGCAGATATACCTCTCTACCAACTGTGCTGGTTGGAAATGGCGAACCGCGGTGCTGCTTTGTGTTTATTATAGTACAGTCGTTATAGTATAAGACAAGACAGCTACGGTTGTCATTCCAATAGATTTTTTTTTAACTCGAAAATAGTTTTCCCGAGGTCGAACTCAGGGAGCTACTGGAATTCTAGAAGTACAAAGTTTCTCTATTGGATTACAAAAATAAGAGAGAGAGAGAGAGAGAGAATTTTTTGTCTTGGCTTCTTCTCTTCTTCTCTCACGGATGTGCCTTCTTCTTTCTTCTTTTTGTGCTTTCTGTCTTCTTCCCTCTTCTCTCTTCTTCTTCTTCTTCCTGGCTGTTCGTCTTCTTCTTCTGCTCGTCCTGTCTTCTTCTCTTCTTCTTTCTTCTCTTTTCTTCCTATTTCTTTCTTTCTCTTTCTTTTGATTTCTTTTTCTCTGGCAGCCAAGTCTTCTTCTTCTGCTCGTCCTGTCTTCTTCTCTTCTCTTCAGCTGCAGAGTCTTCTTCTTTTCTTCTTCCTTCTTCTCTGCTTTATCTTCTCTGGCCGCTGCTCAACCGTCATTTGATGTAGTAGTCAGACGACTTAACTGCAGGTGTGCTACAGTGCTTCTCTTCTTCTCCTTCCTTTATTCCTTCGCCGCTTCTTCTTCTTCTGCTCCTGCACACTCACACAACTGGTCAGAGCAAAACCTACCCCTACCCTTCCCTGCGTCTCTCTCTTTCTCAGATTTCTCTCATAGGATCGCTCTCCCAGGGCCGGGTATTCGGGTACAGGTATCGCGCCCGGGACCATGCCCACCGGCGTGCGGTGGTGGGCGAGGTGTGTGCAGTGTCAGGTATTCGGATCCTGCCCAGACTCGCAGGGCGTGAGCCCAGGCGAGGGCGAGCGCGTGGTGTGCACGTGCGTGAGGGACCTGACCCCTGTGTTCGAAGGCGAATAGCCTCGAACACTTTTACAATTTATGTGCGGGCACTGAGCCACGCACTCCGAGGTGGGACTAAAGTCCCACCTCCCGACTGGCGTCCGCAGGCGAGGAGGCTGCAGGCAATTGCAGCAACTCGCGAGGGGTTTGCCTCAGCTGCAGACCTGGGAGTCTTCGCAGAGACACTCCGCGCGACCTGGGACCAGCGCCTGGGTGAGATCGACCTGGTATTGTAGCAGAGCGACGAGAAGGAGGAGGAGGAGCCGCCGGAGCTGGTGGGTTCCTGTTGAAGTGGAGAGAGAGGAAGGGTTGAGGGATTCTCCGTCAAGACCGAGCTGGGAGAAACGGCTGGCAACGCTGGTCTTTATAAAGGCAGTGGCGGAGGGGCGGACTCACGTTGGCGACGTGCGTCCCTCGTCGGAGTATAGTCGGAGACGAGACCCATACCTTCCGTGTGTTCGCACGGAAGGTGTGGACGTCGTCAGGTGGCATGGCCGAGTCCCTGCGATAGCAAACATCGCAGGGAACTCCGCATTCTCTTAGCAAGACGCCCCCCTCACCCTGCGCGGCGCCATGCTCCGCGCAAAGTCGCCGGAGCATGGTGCTGCACAGAGACTTGCAGGAGGGACCAAAATGCAAAGAACGAAGATGAAGTTAGGGGTCAAAATGCAAGGGTTTCGAAAGTTGAGGGTCAAAAAGTAAATGATGAGGACCAAATTGCAAAGTCGGTCAAGGAGGTCTCTTCTTAGGCTCAAGTTTTTATACATGACTAAGTTGGACCTAAGGATTTTAATGGTGAATTTTTTTTCTAGCTCAGACCATGTTTGATCGGCCAATTTACGTAAAAACCTAAATTAAATCATTAATTGGGTATGGTTCTCAATGTAGGTCAAAATGGATTTCTAAGGACAAATTGAAGGTTCTAAACCCTAGAGATTATTTTTATATGAATTTTAGAGGGTTTAGTTGATTTTTACCCTACCTCGAACCATGTGAATTTAAGTGGATTTATTTTAGGGTTACAGAATATCATTTAATTCCCTGGAGTTGCTGTAGCCCTTGTTGGATCAGATCATCCCACTTTCCTTCTTATTAGGTTAGTTTGACTTGTGTTTGGACCCTGAGTTACCCTGTTTGCAGATTGTGTTGGTGAAATTGCATTTTTACCCCTTATGACTTGTTTTCTTCTTAAACTCAGAATTCTCTGAGTTAAGCCTTTCTTTGAGTTATGTAGGAGCTTTTTCTTGCATACCTAGGTTAGATTGTGCTAGTTAGGGTTCATGATGAGGCTCTCATCATACCCCATGCCTAGCTTTTGCTAGTCCCTTAGCAAAAACTTAAGGTTTCAACCTTTGTTCTAGACCATGAAGTTCTTAATGGTTTCAGATAAGTGCTTTTGTCATTTGAACCTAGATTAGGTTAGAATGCTGACCATAGGCCTAAAAGGTACTCTAGTACCAACCAAGATCCAGATCTGTCTAGCCTCAGCCTCAGTCCTTAGCAAAGGTTTTTAAGGCCCACAAGACCTAACCTAAGTTTTATTGGACTTTATGGTTAAAGTACCCGTGCTTGAAATGATTTTAGCCTTGGCTCAGTTCACAGTGCGTTTTATAAGAGAGAGAGATAGAAGATTTTTCTGTTTGGAGAGCTTTCTCTCTCTTTTTCTTTTTAATTCTAGCTTAGGATTGGCTTTTCAACACGGTCTGTATCAGATTCCTTGTTCCCATCATCAATCCTCAAGGGTTCCTAGCAATTGATGCTTCGAGATAACACCACCCAAGGCAACCCCCGGAACCCTGGCTATTGAGATTTCGAGATAATCCCATCCATGGTGTTCCGTGGCCAAATCCAGACCCTGGCAATTGACACTTCGTGATAATGCCATCCATGGAATCTGAACCAGCAGAGTGCTTACATGCCCCCAGTAGGATATGTAAATATCCTAAGAGACAAGCACCGAGGAAATGATATTTTGTTACGCATCTTCAAGGGGAATTTCCCACCTCTCTACGCTGGGAACTCGTCCAAATCAACTTGTGTTGATCGGCCACTCCTACTCTAGGTGTTCTTTTCAGAATTTTGCGACGCTTCTGCGTGATTTTGATTTTTACGCTTACTGAACCAGGATGTGTGTGAGGTTAGGGTGCTTAGGTTACTAAGTCCTGTAAACCAAAAGTTAATTAATGAGGCCAAATACTCCCTAAGCCTTGGACCTAATACTTAAGCTTTTCATTTTCCTCAACCTCTTGAGGAGTGTCCAGATCCTAATGGGTACTAAGAGTCTATCCAAGAATGCCTAAGGTTTGCGTTCTTACTAATCTCACCATGCACTTTTCATTTCTTTTCTTGAATGAGGTTTAGAACTTAGGTCAATTCCTTAGTTTCTTACTAATGACTATTACTCTTTTCTCATATTTTTGTGCTCCTTTTTCATTTTGTTTCTTTTCCTTCTCTCACAAAATTTCCTTTCTCCTCTTATTCTCTCTTTTTTTTTCGAAAATTTTTTTTAATTTTTATGGTGTTTTTGGCATATGTGAATTTTTTTGTTTAAAACCTTTTCTTACAAGTTTTGCACTTTCATACCCCCCATGCCTAAGATTTGCAATGTCCTCATTGTGACTTAGGGAGGTTTTTATTCAGCTTGGTTCATTCCTTAGGACAGGTATTTTGGTGAGTGAATGGGTCGAGGTGATTGTTGCGAACGATTTCTAATCCCAGATGCAAGCATCTGAGGTGGAGTTAGCTGTCTTAAAGGGTGAACCTTAAGTGCACAAAGGTGTCAAAAAGGTTTTAGGTTTTCAAGGAAAATGACGGGCTGCCTCCCGTTAAGCGCTGAGTTTTACGCCATCGGCTGGGCGCAATAAGCTCAAGGGGAATGGAGGATATAAGATGATTCAACCAAATCAGTAGAAGTTACATCAATGAACGGCTTGAGTCTCTGACCATTCACGATGAAAGGTTCGGAATCGTGGCTGAGCGGACTGATTTCGATGGCTCCATTTCCAAAAACCTGTCGGACCAAGTATGGTCCGACCCACTTGGATCGTAACTTTCCAGGAAAAAGTTTGAGTCGGGCATCAAAGAGTAGGACCTTCTGACCAAGATGAAAAATCTTTCTCAAGATATGCTGTCCTAGGCTTGGGATCACTACCAGGCTTGGAGTGGTTTGGATAAGGTGGATCTTGGGCTTCCTTACCACTACGGGTTGTCACGGAATTAAGTCCTACCTGGTTTTGGTTGGGATTGGGTAAGATGGGTTGCTGCTGATAGCCCGCAAAAGAAGTGGAAGCCTCCATCCCGTCAGGTGAAGGAATAGAGGGGGCCTGATAAATCATGTGGGCTTAGCCCGGGTTTGGGTTCATAACGCGCCGCTGTGTTGGCACGTTATTCAGGTTAGGAAGAGGTTGGGAAGGAAGTGTGCCTGGCTGGCGAGAATTTGCCAACTGGGCCAGTTGATTTTGGACCTCTGTAAGTTCGTCCTTGTGTTGTTTTTGGATAGCCGCATTCGTTCTTTGAATGTCAGCCAGAGTCTGAAGGATAAGGGACATTTGATCCTGGTTTGGCCCTGATGGATAAGTAGGGTTGGGCCGAGGCTGAGGCGGCTGGTAAGGACGAGGGGGTTGTGGGCGGGACTGAAAGGGTGGTCGTTGGGTTTGGGAATTTCCCGCCCACAGGAAGTTGGGATGGTTTCGCCATCCAAGGTTGTAGGTGTTGGAGAATGGGTCGTTCTGGATGGCGTTGAGGTCCTCGCAGGTCTGAGGAACCTCCAGAGAATCAGAGAAAGGGGGAATGGAATTCCCCGAGCTGGTATAGAAGGGATCGGATGACCCTCCGATCCGAGAATCAGATGGGGATGGGTATGGATCCATCCCAGGAGAAGATCGGGGGAGAATGTTTTGCACAGTTTCCCGTGTGGAAGGAGGCTGTGCAAAGGAGCTATGCGAAGAGGTGGCTCACTGCAAGTGCTGAGTCAGCTCATCCACCTTCTTTTCAATGATTGAGACCTTGTCCAATCGACTGACCATTAATTCCAGGTCGACTGATGCGGACAGGCCCTGCGTCTCATGTGCTCCCCTGAGGTTCGTCGATGCGTGGCAATTCATCCTGTTGAATAATCCCATGGAGTCATTGTTGATGGAGTTCTCGCACATGTTTTCGAGAATCTCCCATACGGTGTCCTCATGTTGACCCATGATATTTCCTCTGCAGGTTGCATTGACGAAAAGACGGATGTCTTCACGGAGTCCCTGGTAAAAAGACTGGACTTGTTCCCATTTAGGAATTCCGTGGTGGGGGCACTTTCTCATGAGATCCTGAAAGCGATCCCATGCCTCATGGAGAGGTTCTCCCGTTTACTGAGTAAAGTGAGTAATCTGATGGCGCAAGGCATTAGTTCGACCAACGGGAAAGAACTTCTTCAAAAATTCGGACTGAAGTTCTTCCCAAGTGTTGATCGGCCGAATCTGAGTTTGATACCAATGAGCGGCCTTGTCCATAAGAGAGAAGGAGAACATTTTCATGAGAAGAATGTCCCGATTTTGTGCATCTGACACAAAAGTTTGGGCTAGATGCTTCAACATTTTGATGTGCTGGAAGGGATCTTCGGAATTAAGCCCATGGAATTTAGGTATAGCATGAATCATATTGGGCTTTAATTCGGAATCAGGTCCTCCAGCCAGGATTCTGACTCGATGCTCAATGGTCGCCGCACAGGATTATAATGGTCCCGCATCATAGGATGCTGCAGTGGGTGCACAAAGTTTTGGAAGAGGTCATTGAGTCGCTGGAGCTGGTGCTTCAGATTGTTTTCTTCCTCAACTGGCTGAGCCATGATGGGGGAAGAAGAAGAGCTCGGTTCTGAATCAGATGAGAGAATAATGTGGTGGGGTTGCTGCACAAACACGGGTGTCGAGGCTTGGCCTTGACTAGAGTGAAATTCTAAAGGAGGTCTTAAGGGTGGTCTTAAGGACCTCCTACCGTACATGCACTGTTGGAATAGATGAGTTTAGAAGGTGCTAGACCCAATCGAGACACCCAAAAATTGTTGGGTGACTATAGAGGTGCGGGGCAGATGGACCCCTTGATCAAAAAGATCGTCCACCTGAGAATTACCTGGGCAGCCAGAGAGGGTGAGTCCCGCGAAGACCCCTACACGGTAGAGCGTCTCCATGGGTTACAGGGTTTCCCTCACCCAACCTCTCTTGTCACTGCGGTTCCAGGTAGACCAGAATGGGGACCTTGACCTCTTAAGCCTACCTCTTTTACTTTAAGATCAAGGTGTTTAAGGTTCCACTTGAACTTTTAAGTATTTTGAGTGAAAAAGTGACCTAATTTTAAGGTTGTTTGACCCAAGGGGTCAACTTCACCTCTTGTTCCTTTTGAGAGCTTTTGGATCCTTTCTTTTAAGGTTCAAATGGATTTAAGAGCCTGATTTGCTTAGGGTTCCTCTTGTATAGATCTCTTCAAACAAGGTTTAGGCACACCTCTTTTTGGGAAGATCTTTTCTTTGTTAATAGAAGGTGTGTCTCTAAAAACCCTAGCTTTTCAATCCTTGCGTTGGCTCTAGTTGGTCCATTTTAGTTGCCTCAAAATTTAGTAACTAGGGCTCAATCAAGAAGGTTTTAGCCCTAGTTACCTTAATTGGATGGATGATTAAAATGCGTTGAAATGAAAAATTAGGCAACTTTGATGAGTTACTAAGTATAACACAGGTAGCCCTAAGTTGATTCTTCTTTTCGTTTCTTTTTAGATTTCAAGGGAGTTTAGGAGAGGGCTGATGAAGATTACCTATTTGTTGGAGTGTTTGTTGTGCGGCTGCTCTTCCAATTCTTTTCCTTTACCTGCACACAAGAGAGAAAAAGATTAGCAATTTTTAAATAAAGAGTTCAAAACTTCTAGAATAGCCGTTGCTCCCCGGCAACGGCGCCAAGTGGAAACGGCGAACCGCGGTGCTGCTTTGTGTTTATTATAGTACAGTCGTTATAGTATAAGACAAGACAGCTACGGTTGTCATTCCAATAGATTTTTTTTTTAACTCGGAAATAGTTTTCCCGAGGTCGAACTCAGGGAGCTACTACAATTCTAGAAGTACAAAGTTTCTCTATTGGATTACAAAAATAAGATAGAGAGAGAGGGGGGAGAGAGAGAGAGAGAATTTTTTGTCTTGGCTTCTTCTTCTCTTCTACTCTCACGGCTGTGCCTTCTTCTTTCTTCCTTTTGTGCTTTCTGTCTTCTTCCCTCTTCTCTCTTCTTCTTCTTCTTCCTGGCTGTTCGTCTTCTTCTGCTCGTCCTGTCTTCTTCTCTTCTTCTTTCTTCTCTTTTCTTCCTATTTCTTTCTCTCTTTCTTTTGATTTCTTTTTCTCTGGCGGCCAAGTCTTCTTCTTCTGCTCGTCCTGTCTTCTTCTCTTCTCTTCAGCTGTAGAGTCTTCTTCTTTTCTTCTTCCTTCTTCTCTGCTTTATCTTCTCTGGCCGCTGCTCAACCGTCGTCTGATGTAGTGGTCAGACGACTTAACAGAAGGTGTGCTACAGTGCTTCTCTTCTTCTCCTTCCTTTATTCCTTTGCCGCTTCTTCTTCTTCTGCTCCTGCACACTCACACAACTGGTTAGAGCAAAACCTACCCCTACCCTTCCCCGCATCTCTCTCTTTCTCAGATTTCTCTCATAGGATCGCTCTCCCAGAGCCGGGTATTCGGGTACGGGTATCGCGCCCGGGACTACGCCCACCGGCATGCGGTGGTGGGTAAGGTGTGTGCAGTGTCGGGTATTCAGATCCTGCCCAAACCCGCAGGGCGTGAGCGCGGGCGAGGGCGAGCGCGTGGCGTGCACGTGCGTGAGGGACCTGACCCTTGTGTTCGAAGGCGAATAGCCTCGAACACTTTTACAATTTATGTGCGGGCACTGAGCCACGCACTTCCGAGGTGGGACTAAAGTCCCACCTCCCGACTGGCGTCCGCAGGCGAGGAGGCTGCAGGCAATTGCAGCAACTCACGAGGGGTTTGCCTCAGCTGCAAACCTGGGAGTCTTCGCAGAGACACTCCGCGCGACCTGGGACCAGCGCCTGGGCGAGATCAAAGCTACAGCTGCAGGTGAAGTAGCTTCACCTGCCCAACAATGGCGGCGAAGGGGGTGTGACCTGAAAGCAGGAATACGGCCTCTCGGCCCAATCAGAAGATGCAGGGAGCTTCGCTGGAGTGCGGCGAAGCCAGTGCGGGTGGTGGTGAGGTGTGAGGCGATGTATGGCGGCAGCCCTAGGTCGGACTGTAGTCGAAAAAATGGGTTTGCTCGGGGGGTCGTTGTGGAGGTGTGGAATGGCAGTGGAGGGGCGGAGGGCGTTCAGTGTGATGAGGCGGAGCTTGTGGGACGGCCGGCGAGTTGTGTGGAGTTGCGGATCGACGGGGGCAACTCGCCGGAGGGTGGCCGGAGACGGGGAAGGTGATGGTGGTCAGGGTCAGTCGAGGGTCGATTTAAATGAAATAATGTGGGGAAAAGAAAGAGGGGAAGATTGGGAGTAATTATAACCTACTTGCAGGGACGAAGGGGGCCGGAGAGGCGGGCAGCTGTACCGATTGTCGCTGGAGAAGAAACACCTAGAGGGAGAGAGCGGCGGCGAGGAAGAGGGCAGGGAGGCGCGCGCCTGGTGCGGCGCGACGTGGGGAGATCAGGTGCAGGTGACTCTGCTGCTGGTATTGCAGCAGAGCGACGAGAAGGAGGAGGAGCCGTCGGAGCTGGTGGGTTCCTGTCGGAGTGGAGAGAGAGGAAGGGTTGAGGGATTCTCCGTCAAGACCGAACTGGGAGAAACGGCTGGCGACACTGGTCTTTATAAAGGCGGTGGCGGAGGGGCGGACACACGCTAGCGACGTGCGTCCCTCGCTTGAGTATGGTCGGAGATGAGACCCATACCTTCCGCGCGTTCGCACGGAAGGTGTGGGCGTCGTCAGGTTGCATGGCCGAGTCCCTACGATAGCAGACATCGCAGGGAACTCCGCGTTCTATTAGCAGGACGCCCCCCTCACCCTGCGCGGCGCCATGCTCCGCGCAAAGTCGCCGAAGCATGGTGCTGCGCAGAGACTTGCAGGAGGGACCAAACTGCAAAGAACGAAGATGAAATTAGAGGTCAAAATGAAAGGGTTTCGAAAGTTGAGGGTCAAAAAGTAAATGATGAGGACCAAATTGCAAAGTCGGTCAAGGAGGTCTCTTCTTAGGCTCAAGTTTTTATACATGACTAAGTTGGACCTAAGGATTTTAATGGTGAATTTTGTTTCTAGGTCAGACCATGTTTGAATAGCCAATTTACGTAAAAACCTAAATTAAATCATTAATTGGACATGGTTCTCAATGTAGGTCAAAATGGGTTTCTAAAGCTAAATTGAAGGTTCTAAACCCTAGAGATTATTTTTATATGAATTTTAGAGGATTTAGTTGATTTTTACCCTACCTCAAATCACGTGAATTGAAGTGGGTTTGTTTTAGGGTTACAGAATGTCATTTAATTCCCTGGAGTTGCTGTAGCCCTTGTTGGATCAGATCATCCCACTTTCCTTCTTATTAGGTTAGTTTAACCTATGTTTGGACCCTGAGTTACCCTGTTTGCATATTGTGTTGGTGAAATTGCATTTTTACCCCTTATGACTTGTTTTCTTCTTAAACTCAGAATTCTCTAAGTTAAGCCTTTCTTTGAGTTATGTAGGAGCTTTTTCTTGCATACCTAAGTTAGATTGTGCTAGTTCGGGTTCATGATGAGGTTCTCATCACTGGTCCCAAGGTGACTCGAATCGGCAAGAAACGCGCCGTCTTCGTCAATCTGTCAACGATTACCTAGACTGCGTCATGTCCTCGCTGGGTAACAAGTAAGCCCACCACCAAGTCCATGGTGATGCTCTCCAACTTCCACTCTGGCACTGGAAGTGGCTGTAACGGCCCTGCAAGCCTCTGATGCTCGGCTTTCACCTGCTGGCACACTAAGCACTACTGCACGAATTCACCCACATCCCGCTTCATCCCCCTCCACCAAAAGTCATGTCTCAAGTCATGGTACATCTTCGTGTTTCTGGGATGTATGGTGAATCTGGAACCGTGTGCCTCAGTCAGGAGCTCTCTCAACAGCTCCTCGTCTTTGGGAAAGCACAGCCGTCCCCTCATGCGCAGCACCTGGTCTGTAAAAGAGAAGTCTCCAGGGTCTCCTGACAGTACTCTGTCATGTAAGGACTGCAAGTACGGGTCGACCATCTGTCCTGTGATGATGCGATCTATCAGCTCTGGCCTCATCTGTCGCGTCACAGTCACTGCCCCACAGTGCCCCCGTAACTCTAGGGGTTACCAACTGCCCATCTCCTCCAAAAGGCTCCAACTCTACACCTGTAAACTGGCCAAGTGTGCGGGCGCCTTCCGGCTCAAGGCATCAGCCACCACGTTGGCCTTTCCTGGGCGGTAGGAAATGCTGCAGTCATAGTCCTTCAGGAGCTCCAACCAACGTCCCTGTCTCATGTTGAGCTCCTTCTGATCAAACAAGTATCTGAGGCTCTTGTGATCTGTGAAAATCTCAAAGGTCTCACCGTACAAGTAGTGCCTCCAGGTCTTCAGCGCGAAGACGACGGCTACCAACTCCAGGTCGTGGGTAGGGTAGCTATGCTCATGGGGCTTTAGTTGTCGCGAAGCGTAAGCGACAATGTAACCCCTCTGCATGATCACACCCCCTAACCCCTGCAAGGAGGCGTCCGTGTACACAACAAACCCGCCACTACTGTCTGGGATGGTGAGCACAGGAGTCGAAGTCAGCCTCTCCTTCAGCTCCTGAAAACACGCCTCACAGGCATCTGTCCAAGTGAAGGGCACGTCCTTCCGGGTCAACTGTGTCATAGGACGTACAATCTGTGAAAAGCCTCTAATAAACCGCCTGTAGTAGCCTACCAGTCCCAAGAAACTGTGAATCTTAGTAACCGTACGTGGTCTCTCCCACCTGAGCACTGCCTCGACCTTGGCTGGGTCCACAGCCAAGCCATCCCCAGAGATCACATGAACTAAGAAGGTCACCTCCCTCAACCAAAACTCGCACTTGCCGTATTTGGCGTACAACCTACGTCGTCTCAGTGTGTCCAGAACCATCCGCAAGTGCTATCCGTGCTGTGTCTGATCTCAAGAATAGATGAGCACATCATCAATGAATACCACCACAAACTGGTCTAAGTACGGTCTAAACACCCTGTTCATCAAGTCCATGAAGGCAGCAGGGGCATTGGTCAGCCCAAACGGCATGACCAGAAACTCGTAGTGTCCATACCGGGTGTGGAAAGCTATCTTAGAGATGTTTGCCTCCTTGATCCTCAACTGGTGGTATCCAGACCTCAAGTCGATCTTGGAGCATACCGTGGCACCTCGCAGTTGGTCAAACAAGTCATCGATCCTCGGCAGTGGATATCTATTCTTGATGGTGACCCTATTCAGCTGTCGATAGTCCACACAAAGGCATAGGGTACCATCCTTCTTCTTTACAAATAGTACCGGGGCTCCCCAGGGAGACGCGCTGGGCCTCACAAAGCCCTTCTCCAAAAGATCCTGCAACTGAGACTTGAGCTCTCGCAGCTCAAGTGGTGCCATCCTATATGGTGTTGTGGAGATGGGGCTGGTCCCTGGTACTAGCGAGATCTCAAACTCGATCTCACGCTCGGGCGGTAGTCCTGGCAACTCGTCTAGAAACACGTCGGGGTACTCTCTGACCACGGGGATACTCTGGAAGTCTGCCACAGGGCTGGGCTCTGTCACCACACAAGCTAGGAAGCCCTCACACCCCTGGCTCAAAAGTCTCGCCATCCGAAGTGCAAAAATGCACCTGAAGCCTCCGTCCACTGGCTGACCGTGGAACTCGAAAGAAGGCAACTCCTGTATGGAGAAGACGATCTTTCTCTCAAAATAGTCCACCAAGGCATGGTAAGCGGACAACCAGTCCATCCCCAGAATTACGCCAAAGTCCTCCATCTGTATCATAATCAGGTCAGCGGGAAGGCTGTGTCCCCCAACACTGACCCCGCAACCTGGGTATACCTCCTCAGCTACAAACAGCTGACCACTCGGACCTCTGATCACGAATGGATCCTCTAACAGCACACAATCCTGCCCCAGACTAACTGCGAAACTGGCGGCGACAAACAAGTGCGTAGCGCCAGAATCAAAAAGCGTGTAAACGAGCCTGCTGGATACTGAAACCATACCTGCCACCACTGATCCCGAAGCTCTGGCATCCCTATGTGTCAGGGCGTTGATACGCCCCTCAGCCCTAGGTGCGGACGAAGCAGCCACACTCTACGTCGGACGGGTAGCTGCTGGCCAGTACCCTCCTCGTGACTACTGTCCTCCTCCTCGCGCCTGGAAACCGCAGCCTCCTGGTCGCCCTCCAGTGCGGGAAGCATCTGTTGACCTCCTACCCTAGACAGGCAGTCCCTCCTTATGTGGCCCGGCTGGCCACACTGGTAGCAGAGGGGAACCCGAGTCCCGCCCTCAGTGGGTCTCTGCTGTCGGCTGGGCGGGGGTCCGATGCTAGCAACTGGCCCCTGCGAGGGCCTCCAAAGGCCACTGATGGCCTTGCAAAACGTGACGGCTCTCCTGCGGGCGCCACGTGTCTCATCTCTTGCTGGCCCTGTGAAAAGTTTGGCTGATAGGGCCTCTTCCACCTGCTGTCAGTATCTCGCACGGACGGGTTGGTCTCTTCGTAGGTCATAGCTGCCTCCACCACCCTCAAGAACGTAGGCAGCTTCAGGGGTTTGACATACCCCCGAATCGCAGGCCGGAGCCCCTCGGTGAACCTCCAAAGGCGCACCTCCTCAGTAGCTACTGCTGTCGCTACGAAGCGGGACAGCTCCAGAAAATGCGTGCGGTACCCGCTCACAGTCATCATCCCCTGGCGGAGAGTGTGGAACTCCCGCCTCCTTTGGTCCTGCCACGTCTGGGGAAAGTACTGCTCGCAGAAGAGGGTGACGAACCGGTCCCAGGTCGGCTCTTCCCTCTCCTGTCCCCTGACCGCCCTCCACCACCTGTGTGCCGCACTCTCCAGCTGGTACGTGGCAAAGGCCATGCTGCACTCCACCGGGGGGCGAAGGGTGTCAAAAACCTTCTCGATCTGCTCGAGCCAGTCCTCCGCCTCGGTCAGGTCCTCATCCCCTTGAAGGAGGGGGCTTCAGCTTCCGGAACTGCCCGAAAAGCTCGAAGTGGCACTGCAGTGGGGATGCTGGTGCACCTCCAGGTAAAGAAGCCTCGTGCACAGAAGTGTCGGAAGAAGGTGGGGGCGGTGGTGGCCCATCCCCTCCCCTGCATCCAGCGCCACATCCGTCGCGTGGTCCCACAGAGGACTCCCCCTCCGCAGCCCCAGGGAGAGGCGCTCGTGGCAGCAGGTGGAGCTCCTCTCGCCTATGTCCCGTATCAGCTGGGCGAGGTCCTGGGCCTGAATGCCCGGGAGCAGTGGCTAGTCCATTGAGACGTCGACCGCAACACGCCCGCCCCTCCGACCTCGTCCTCGGCCGCGCCCGCAGCCTGCCTCGCTAGTCCCTCATCGAGGCATCTCCTGTAAGGAGACGAGAAAACAGAACGGAAACACGTCAATATAAAAGATGTCTAACGAAGAAATCTAAGAGATTATGTCAAGAGAAACGTTGTGGTGGCTACTCTAGTTACAGACACGTGAATTGGTTATTTTCCAGTCAGTTAGCTCACTTCTAGGGACGACCTTGGTCTGATACCATCTTGTTACGACCCGGTTCCCGAATCCCTACGAGATACGAGAATCGGACCGACTCGACTGATCCCAAGACCCAGTCGTCCAACGAGAAAGTAACCAAAAGAGCAGTAAAATAAACCACATTCACCATGTATATAACTAGCAGTAACAAAATACAACAGTAAAGAAAGAAATACTACAGTATACACCACCACAACAGTAAAGAAAATAAACATGTACATAAACATGAAGCTTACAATGAAAAGAGTACAGGGGTAACAGAAACTACTCACAACAACAACAAGAAAGGTACAGTGGGTACTACAAGTAACACTACTGGGCTCTACTAGGCCCAACGCCCTCTGCAGCCGCCGACTCTGGCTGCTCAACACCCAGTCCTGAAAAGGTAACAAAGGTGACACGTCAGCGAAACGCTAAGTAGAGTGGCAACTAAAAGCTAAGAAACAATAAGGTGGACAGTAGCTGTCATATTTTTAATTTCTTTCTTTATATTTTTTCATTTATTCACTCTTGAATTATTTCTCAGATCCTTTTTTTGATCTTGAATGTTCCTCGTGGGAACGATCTTGATTGCAGTTTTTTCCGAAAAGTAGAAGTAACACATGGTGCTCTCCTGGCCGGGAGAGTCCCCCGTGGTGGTCCTGCCCTCATTCAACCACCCCAAGATCACCGACAGACGTAACGGTGACTACGGCACGTGCGATAAATGCACGGGTAGCAACCCCGCACTGGCACGCGGTCAGTCGTTTCCGTTAACGGGTGCGCCCAAAGTACAGCACGGAACCAGTATAGGGCAGAGCCCTCTCA
Source organism: Thalassia testudinum (assembly GCA_037157565.1). NCBI lineage: Eukaryota > Viridiplantae > Streptophyta > Magnoliopsida > Alismatales > Hydrocharitaceae > Thalassia > Thalassia testudinum. Next base: position 15,899,690 of record JAZHRO010000055.1, read on the forward strand.
GTAACAAGGGTCCAGCCCCTCCACAGTAACCAAACAGGGGTCTTGCCCCTCCACAATCCGCGCACCCTCTCCTGACTACCCTAGTTTGCCCAGTGGGCCTAACAAGTCGGTGTAGGAGGGCTAACAGAACCCCGGGGCCTGTGGGGTAGCTAGTGCTCTCCCTATGCTAGTAGCTATCCTCGATACTGTGTACACGAGGGCCAAAAGTCAGTACAAAGTGGCCAGACCTAACCCCGGGTCCCTGGGGCGGCCCGCTCTACACTAAACAGGGGGACGATTGCTCTCCTTGGTACTCCGTACTCAAGGGCCAGCTCACTTCCCCAATTCTATTCCATTCACTTTCCAGGAGTTCTACTCCTAATTCCCCGTAGGGTTCGTGCTCTTTTAACTCAGCCAATTTAGGTTTCACCGTTCCAGCTTTATATTCATATAACCCATGTTCTCAACAGTAATTATTCATTCATAAACAGACAGCTGTTAACCAATTTACAGGCAGTTATCGTTTCCTTTCTACTTTTCCAAGACCGCAATGTTTATATATATATTCAACTAATTTTTCAGTCCTAGGATTCATGCCATCCCTAGGATCTATCATTCAATCTAGTTTTCCAGTCCTAGGATTCATGCAATACCCTAGGATCTATCATTCAATCTAATTTTTCAGCCCTAGGGTTCATGCAATGCCCTAGACTCTATTAATTATTTCGCAATTGCATAATTTTTGATAAATAATTGAAGGGCCTACTCTACCCGCAAAATCGGGAGTATTGGGGGTGTGCTCGGCAATCCCGCGCACCTCCGCAACCCCTAGAGCCGCAACGGAACGGGATCCTAACACAAGGATCAACACAAGGAGTTACTCAGAACATTATACCATTACTGTAAACAGGTAGAGGAACTAAATCTGGGAAGAATGAAACTTGAAACGCGGAAAACGGACTCCGAACGGATCCTAAACGGGTCAAAAACAACCAGTCTGTCCAAAATCAGATGTCTGGAACTTCTTCCAGACGTCTTAAAAGATAACTCAGGTCATGCCTTGGTCTGCGCAGTCCTTCAGACGTCCAGAAGCCCGCTGGACCGTCTGGACTTAGTTCCCAGACGTCCTATTGTCACCCCGGACGTCTGGAAGCCCTCTCCGCCGTCTGGTGCTGTGCCCAGACGTCTGATCTGTGTGGGATGGAGAGCTGTTGAACGTTTACGAACCTACGCTAACGAGATTGGTTTTGGAAAACCTGTCGTTGTAGTTCGAAAGCGAAGAATTCGCGTTCAACAAATAAAATTTATACTGAAATTAAAATTCCGGGTCGAACACAGGGAAGCAGACGTTTGATTTAAAACTACGAGTTTCTTTTTATTTGTTACAGAATAATTCAATTTAGAACCATCTAATTATTTACAATAAATAGAAGTGAGAGAGAGTAAGAGAGAAAGAGAATATTACACAGAGAAATCAAAATGAGATGTAGAATAAACAAGGAATTTTTGTATTGAAGAGATTGTTTATTACAACTAGAAAGCATAAAACAATTACTCTAGAAAGTGATAAATTTACTCTAGAAAGCATTAAAGGAATGGAGAGAGAAATGTCCTCCTCTACGATTGCTTGGAGGACGAGTAGATTAATCTAGAAAGCAGTAAATCTATACTAGAAAGCGGTAAAAAGAATAAGGAGAGAGAAATCCTCCTCGACGGTTGCTCGGAGGATGAGCCGGACGGGGCGACGCCTGGACGAAGGAGAACGAAGCGGGACGAAGGAGGACGAAGCAGAAGAACGGGAACGAAGCAGCACGCCGTCGTCGTCGCGGGATCCACTTCCGAAGGGGAACGAAAATTGGACTTTATCTCGCGAGAAGCATCCCGGGTGTGGGACAAGCTTCTCTTGAGCTTTGGAGGGGTAGAGAGGAGAAAGAAGGGATGAGAATTTCGTATGGAGGGGGTCTCCTTTTATAGTTGCAAGGAGTGGGGGCAAAATGGACATTACATCTTCAAAACAATAAATAAGGGGTCTTTAGTGACTGATGAAACCGTCGCTAAAGGCCCCAGCGTGCGCATCGCTTCCGCGCCCACGCATAACGCCTATGCACGTCCATTGATTTTCAGCCGTCCGATCGCGATCGGACGGCGATAGGACGGCTTAAAATCACGCCTTCACCGCTGCCGCCCGCCCGCCTGCGCGTGCGTCCAATCGCGCGTCGGCGCTATCGGGCGCGAGCGGCCGTTGGATCGCGATCGTGCGGTCGATTGGAGGCGCGCCACAGCTCCAATTTCTGCGGGGCGCGGCTCGAACGCGCATCCCTACTTCGCGTTAGAGCGCTCGACCGCTGCGCTGCGGTCGCGTTTGTGTCGAGCGCTTGACTTCAGCGCGGGCACGTCGCAGCCGTTGGATCGACATCCAACGGCGGAGAGGAGACGGGTGCGCGGTCTTCACAAGATGCAAGTGGTCGTTTGGGTGGCTGAGATGGCACCACGTGGCGTCATCTTGGCCGTCCATCTTCTGGAAGTTGTAGATGGTGCCACGGATGTCGGATTGACTCGATTTTTGTGTCGTTGGGCTGCGATCGTCGATCCGAATTCATCCGTGCGGTCGGATTTGTCATCTGAAGTGCAGATTTACACCATCCTGGCCCTTGATCTTCTAGGGTTCCCCGATCTCTATCTGATGCTACGGATGCCTGATTAGGGCGATCTTGGAGTCGTTGAACTCCAATCGTCGCCCTGATCACATCCATACGGTTGGATCTTTGATCCGAGGCCCCGATAAAATGTTTGCCCTGTCCAAGCACATAAAAGGAGACAATTAACCTCCATTTTATTCAAATTACTCTAAATGCAAGATGATGCATGTTATGCAATATTTATATCATGAAATGCAATCCTATGCTTAAGAACATGCATAAATAGATATTTTAAGTAGTGTAAATGTATTTACATCATACCCCCATGCCTATCTTTTGCTAGTCCCTAGCAAAAACTATATGCTATTTATAAAAGAATTAAGTTAGATTATTTGGACCTGAGTTATTTTCAATCATTAAAAAAAATTGTTTACTTATGAACTGAACTCTCAAAGACACAATAGCGCCCGAGTATCAACCAAAATGCAGACCGCCTCAAGCCCTCGCCTTATTCAAAGAAAAATTTCTTTTTCTCTTTTTACTCTTTTCTAATTTTTTTGGATTTTCAAATTTTAGGGTTTAAGTGTGGCTTTCTACGGCCATTCAACTCACCCAAGATTTGATGAGAACCCTAAGCTTTAAGCATCTTATTATGATTGTGATAGACTCGTTGACCGGCAATTAAAATGGACTTCGGATTTCTACACCTCTAGGTGACCTCAAAAAGAATTCTGCTTAAAAGTGTATCTTTACAACCGGTAGCTTTCTCCCTACTTTTATTTTTTTAACGGGGTCAACACAAGGGTGAATCCAGTGTATATCTCCCCGGTTTATTCTACTTCTCCGCTTCTTCCTAAGTGTTTTGGAAATTTTTAGTGCATTTTCTGAGCTGGGTTCTGGACAACCGATCGATGAGCTGTTACCATCGACAACTTGCCAGCCATACTCGTGCGGCGAAGTGTGGCTTATTTATTTTTGTTCTTTTCTCCTTTTTGATTTTTTTTTCTCTTTTTTTTTTTAAGTAGGTGGCTTTCCTGGTCTAATATTTACCTAAAGGCAGCAAAAAGAGAAAGGTCTAGTGACTGGGCTCTGGACAACCTACCTATGGGCTGTTACCACGATAACTTGCCAGCCATATCACCCTAGAAGGTTTATTAGCTACCTAATTTCCGTTAAAATCGCCAAACAACGAGTCAGTGCAAAGAAAGTGTGTAGATGCTTAAGACTCAAAATTCCCTCACATCAAAGGGCGGGTTGATAAGTCGTGTACTTATCACCCAAACTTATTTACTCCTATTAAAATAAAATTCAAGTTGGCGAGAACTCGAAAAATAAATCCACATTTTAGTGGATACACGGGCTGATTAAGTTCAAAGACCTGAAGGGTCTTTGTGTTCAGATCTTAATGTAGTATTTCTTAAGATTGAAAATTTTCTTAAACTCAAATTTTCTTTCCTAATTCTATTTTTTTTTTATATAAAACAAATCTACGGAGCTGACGAATGAATTCAGAGATGAATATCCACCCCCCATGCCTATCTAATGCAATGTCCTCATTGTATTAAAAAGACATAAAACAGAGTGGAAAAGCGTAGAAAGCACCTGAATTGCGTGAATATCAGGTCCGCTCCAAGATGAAAATGAAAAAGAACTGTATAAGTGCTGAGTTTAGTGCCTTCAGCTAGGCACACTATACAAAGAAAAGAAATGAAGAATTCACATGTGCAGGTCAGAATTAGAATGAACAGAAGAATCCTCTGACCTGTCAGCAGAGGTCCACAGATGTGGACTAGATTGTGGTGCAGACCCACACCCCATAATCGAGAATATCTTAGGTTCTAGATAAAAATTACCCAAAACCTAAAATCAGAATGTAAGCGGGATCGGGCCTGCGATTTCTGAGGATGCAACCCAAGACCAAAAAGTCGGGTTACAGAAAATTGAAGCTCAAAAGGATAATCGTTGAATGTGTGCTTAGGTTGAACATCCTCGAAACAAATGTCGTAAGGGTTCTGATTTGATGGTTTCAACTTAAAAGGAACCCTTCGACTCAATCTTCCATTTCCTCCTGAATTAACTTCCCAAATCAAAACTTCCCAGCTCCTATCCTCCTCATTTAGCATATCAAATTCCAGGACCTCTTGTATATTCATCACCCCGTCTAAAATCTCCAAGTCTAAATGATGTGGCAGAATCAAAATTGACTCGGGTCTAATTATCTTAGAATTAGAATCATCAATAAGCTCAATAGGGTGTAACTGATAATCAGGGCATTGAATTGATTCCTCCAGAAAATGTGATTCTGGATCCGTAATGTGTGCCCTAATAAGATCAGTGTTCTCAGTTATTGGGCTATCAATTGATCTATCAGATTCCTCAGGCCCAATCGTCTCACAGAAATCATGTTCAGAAAACTCGCGTGAGACTTTGCAACTTGAATCTTCACCATCAGGATCCGTATCAATGTATGTCCCAAAATCATTTGTCACTTTGTGTTCCAAGGAGACATACATTTCCTCGTAACCTGGCTTAGGGATCTCAGGCGAAGAAGTCAGATCATCCTTAATTGGTTGTTTTAATTCAATCTGGTTAGCCTCGTAACACATGTCCCCCCCAACAAGTGCCTGAGCGGGTTCTGTCATTGGCTTTCCTGAAGAGAGTTCATCCTGGGAATTATTCCAAGATTGAATCAAAGCAACCACGAATCTCATCCTCAATTTTGCTAATTTCCCAAGTAGAAACTCACCCGGGTTCTTATCCTTAACATCCTAGAGCCAATCCAACAAAGACTTATTTAAATCATCAATCATTTCAATCAGGGCTCCAATCTCTCTATGCAAGGTATTGGCTGAACTTCTAAAGATTGAATGATATTCCTCAAGTTAGCTAGAACCTTATCTTGAACCTGATTAACTGAACCAAATGAGTTGGTTCAGGGTTGGGCGGGTTTGACATCAATGTAGAGGAATTAACGAATTGAGATTCGTTATACCCTTCCTGATGATAGGTCAGTTCAGATTGTTGAAAAGATGGTGATGACCTAAAGGCAGTGAAATCAGAGGATGGGTAAGGATCAGTGTATCATTCTTGGTTGTAAATCGTATTAGGTTGTTCATGAAAGGAGGACGATCTATAATCGATGTAGCTCTGAGAAGGATAGAAATCAGAATCAAAGTGTTCAGGGTTAGACCCTAAACACGGGGGTCCGGAATTGTATCCCCAATCCGAATTATCCCAACTAACTGATGGTCGATTACAATACGAGTTGGGATAATCGTCATGTTGAGGATAATTTACAACAGGAGGGAAAGAGTGGGAATGCGTGAAATATGTGGAAGGATTCATGATACACGAGAGGAAGAAAGGTACCCTGCAATACAAACAATCAAACCTATCCTTAAATAGGTTAGCCTAAAGACCTACAGACTCTGAAAACCCGTCTTGAGATAAAGGAACGATTTGATCTACTTCCGTCTGTTCAATCCAACCAGTTAGAAGGAGGGACTGGGGAGAAGGTTCTTCCTTCGGCTTGCGCCTCCGGTTCCTAGTGTACCCCCCAGCCGCGATCGTTTGACTCTACTCCCCTAGCTAGACATCAGATTGAACAGTAGAAACAGACTAATCGAAAATAATCTCGTTCTGGGTTCTGAAGAGCGAGTCCAACCTTAAGGCCAACGTCTACTCTGTTTTATTTAGGGCTAGGTTTGAATGTGCTTTGGAATGTGATGGGCCCTTTAAATGGGTTGTGCCCTTAATGATTGATTGATTTGTGTGTGAGTACACAACCAGTGGTTTTCAAGTAAGATTGTTTTTGATGTGGTGAATTTTAAGGTCAAATCTTGCTTAGTAGCTTTTAGGATTCAACTTTAGGTGTTTTCAATCAAGTTTCATTAGCACACCAGGTTTTGCAAGCACAGGTGAAGATGTTTTCCTTTAAAGTTTAAAAAGAATGTGGAGTGCCTGGTAAATCCCTAAGAGTTGAACCTAATTGGCAGCAACTTAATGAGTTTATTTTATTTGAAGTGGTGAGGCCCAATCAACTCAAACAATTGGCCACAAATGCACCACTTAATTAGGCACACAAATGATTACCTAATCTGATTTCTACTCGATTATGTGTTTGGATGTGTGCACCAGCTCCTAAGATTGGTTTACCGGTTGAGTTAGAAAATCAGATGAGGTTGTGTACCTCCGTGAGATTTTTTTTATTTTTTTCTTTTTTTTAATGTGGGGGTTGGAGTGAGTATGGATGTCAAACAACAAACAATCTGACCTTAGAGTTTATAAGAACACCTAGGTTGATTGATGTTTGAATTATTATGTTATGAAATGAAATCTAATGGGTGGGAGGTGGGGGATAACTTACAAAACCTTCCACAGCACTTTACTCCGATCTACCGCTTTTGCCTGTCTCGAAAGAGTACCTACAATTACAATAAGAAAGGAGAAAAGTGAGGTAAATGATTTATAAGTTACAAAACGCGAATAGAAATCAAAGAGCGTTGCCTCCCCGGCAACGACGCCAAAATGTTGAACGTTTACGAACCTACGCTAACGAGATTGGTTTTGGAAAACCTGTCGTTGTAGTTCGAAAGTGAAGAATTCGCGTTCAACAAATAAAATTTATATCGAAATTAAAATTCCGGGTCGAACACAGGGAGGCAGACGTTTGATTTAAAAACTACGCGTTTCTTTTTATTTGTTACAGAATAATTCAATTTAAAACCATCTAATTATTTACAATAAATAGAAGAGAGAGAGAGTAAGAGAGAAAGAGAATATTACACAGAGAAATCAAAATGAGATGTAGAATAAACAAGGAATTTTTGTATTGAAGAGATTGTTCATTACAACTAGAAAGCATAAAATAATTACTCTAGAAAGCGATAAATTTACTCTAGAAAGCATTAAAAGAATGGAGAGAGAAATTTCCTCCTCGACGATTGCTTGGAGGACGAGTAGATTAATCTAGAAAGCAGTAAATCTATACTAGAAAGCGGTAAAAAGAATAGGGGAGAGAAATCCTCCTCGACGGTTGCTCGAAGACGAGCCGGACGGGACGACGCCTGGACGAAGGAGAATGAAGCGGGACGAAGGAGGACGAAGCAGAAGAACGGGAACGAAGCAGCACGCCGTCGTCGTCGCGGGATCCACTTCCGAAGGGGAACGAAAATTGGATTTTATCTCGCGAGAAGCATCCCGGGTGTAGGACAAGCTTCTCTTGAGCTTTGGAGGGGTAGAGAGGAGAAAGAAGGGATGAGAATTTCGTATGGAGGGGGTCTCCTTTTATAGTTGCAAGGAGTGGGGGCAAAATGGATATTACATCTTCAAAACAATAAATGAGGGGTCTTTAGTGACGGATGAAACCGTCGCTAAAGCCCCCAGCGTGCGCGTCGCTTCCGCGCCCATGCGCGCCCCGCTCAGCCGCCCGCGCATAACGCCTACGCACGTCCATTGATTTTCAGCCATCCGATCGCAAGATCGGACGGCTTAAAATCACGCCTTCACCGCTGCCACCCGCCTGCGCGTGCGATCGCGCGTCGGCGCTATCGGGCGTGCACGGCCGTTGGATCGCGATCGTGCGGTCGATTGGAGGCGCGCCACCGCTCCAATTTCTGTGGGGAGCGGCTCGAACGCGCATCCCTGCTTCGCGTTAGAGCGCTCGACCGCTGCGCTGCGGTCGCGTTTGTGTCGAGCGCTTGACTTCAGCGCGGGCGTGTCGCAGCCGTTGGATCGAGATCCAACGGCGGAGAGGAGACTCGATCCAACGGCGGAGAGGAGACGGGTGCGCGGTCTTCACAAGATGCAAGCGGCCGTTTGGGTGGCTGAGATGGCGCCACGTGGCGTCATCTTGGCCGTCCATCTTCTGGAAGTTGTAGATGGTGCCACGGATGTCGGATTGACTCGATTTTTGTGTCGTTGGGCTGCGATCGTCGATCCAAATTCATCCGTGCGGTCGGATTTTTCATCTGAAGTGCGGATTTACACCATCCTGGCCCTTGATCTTCTAGGGTTCCCCGATCTCTATCTGATGCTACGGATGCCTGATTAGGGCGATCTTGGAGTCGTTGAACTCCAATCGTCGCCCTGATCACATCCATACGGTTGGATTTTTGATCCGAGGCCCCGATAAAATGTTTGCCCTGTCCAAGCACATAAAAGGAGACAATTAACCTCCATTTTATTCAAATTACTCTAAATGCAAGATGATGCATGTTATGCAATATTTATATCATGAAATGCAATCCTATGCTTAAGAACATGCATAAATAGACATTTTAAGTAGTGTAAATGTGTTTACATCAAGAGCCCTTGCGCCTTCTCGAACAAGTCCTGCACACACACACGCCCGCCCTCATCACGAAAGGGTGTAGAAGACCTCGGCAGAACGGCTGCATGGCCATACACGCGAAAGAAGGAGAAAATAAAAATAACGTACCTGTCAGACGTCTAGACCTTCCTCCAGACGTCTCCTGCGTCGTCTGGACGTAAGTCCAGACGTCTGATTCTGGGAAATTTTCCCAGAATCAGAACCTTCTCGCTCTTCGCCCGCAACGCACGGCCGTGCTGCGCTACGTCCGCCTGCTGCCTGAGTTGCAGCGGCTCCTCCGCGGCACGACACGCTCGCTGGTCTCCCGCCGGTCAGCTCTAGCTGCCCCGGAAAGCTCACACCCTTGCGATCGAGCTCCTTCCTCTCGCAATAGCTCCTCCTCCACACACGCTCGCAGCAGTCGCTGCTGCCACTCTCGCTCGCTTGCTCTTTCGCTAACAAGGAGAAGGAGAAGAAGAAGGCGGTGGAGTGAGGGTGAGGGTGGGGGAGAGGCGTATTTGAAGGCAGCGCGGGGAGAGAGAGAAAAAGGAAAGGCTGCGTCTGCAGGGAGGGAGGAAAGAGAAGGAGGAGGGTGGCGGGTTCAGTCTGTGTGCGCATGTGTGCAGACGCGAACCCATACGCCGAAAAAATTTAATTCCAGATGTCTGGGAAGGCTTCCAGACGTCTTAAACGATGCTTGATGCCCTGGTCGTAACATTTCACATGCAACTGTCTAACTAATACAGGCACTTCATATTTCACAGGCAGCTCTTGTTTATTAACAGCCAGTTGTTCACATTTCTACTCATTCAGTTAAGACATGCAATTTCAAACACGCATACAAACAATGCAAGTACCTCTCGTCCTAGGATTCATGCCACACCCTAGGTTTTTCAACTCATTCAATTTTACATATGCAATCAGGTTTTATAATTAAAAATAGGGGAAAACCACTCTACTAGATAACCCAGGAGTATTGGGGGCTTGAACGACAGGCTCACGTGCCACTGCAAGCCCCGAACTCACAACAGAACGAAGTCTTATACCAAGGAACAATTACAATAGAACATTCAGAACAGTATAGAAAGCCTTCAACAAGTAGAGGAACTCACAAGGAAAATACCGATATCTTGTTTGCATAAAACGGATCCCAAACGGGTCAAAAATAGGGCTACAGACCCAAATCAGATGCCTGGCACAAGGTCCAGACGTCTTAAAAGTAACCAGGAACTCACCTTAGGTTCTGCGTCGACCTCAGACGTCCAGAAACCCTTCTAGACCATCTGCACCCGACTCCAGACTTCCTACCTCCTTTCCGGGCGTCTGGGAGTGCTTCCAGCCATCTGGTAAGCTGTCCAAACATCTGAAACGTGTGGGAGGGCGTGTCTCGTGCCTTCCCAAAGCAATCCTTGAACGCGACAGGCAAATCGCCTAAAATTAGCCACGCAAAACGTAGCTGTGAAGCAACCTACATGGCAGTATCCACAAAGGGAACGTACCTTTGTGGAGATCTGCTTTTAGATGTCTAGTGTCGTCACCAGACGTCCACTCCGTCGTCTGGACGTCACTCCAGATGTTTGATTCTGGGAAAATCCCAGAACCAGAAACGCTTCCTGCTCTCCCTTGACACGCGCAGTCGCGGCCTCGCCTCCTCGCCTGCAGCTCAGGCTACAACAAGTGTCTGGGACGACTCCCCCGAGGCACTCCTCCGCCCGCACGTGTCGCTCCAACCGTGTGCTCTCTGGTGAGCCCCCACGAGCTTGCGAGCTCAAGCTCCTCCTCTCCTCACGCCGCCTCTCCTGCTCGTCGCCGCTCTCACGCTCGCTCCTCTCGCTGGGGTGGAGAGGAAGGGAAGGAGGTGCTGGGGTAAAGTGGGGAGAAAGGGAGAGGGGAAGAGGGGGTTCATATAAAGGTGCGTTAGGGTTCAGTCGAGGAGGGAAGAGGGAAGAGAGAGAAGAAGGGTACTGTCTGCTCGCAACTCGCGCGTAGATGTGAAGGCTCGTACCAAAATTTCGATTTCCAGACGTCTGACCAACAGTCCAAATGTCTTAAAGGGCTCAGAACAGAACGGGTCTTTACATCATAACAAACCTAAAGGAAGTTTCATCCCCGAAACTTGAGCTAGCTAGGGTGCGGAAAAAAAACTATATACGCATAACAAACTTAACGAGGACCGAAGCCAGTCCGAAAAGACTTACCCTCAAAAAGCTCTGGGTACCGCTCTTGCATCACCACCTTAGGCTCCCAGGTAGCCTCCTTGTACCTCTGGCTCCTCCACAAGACCTTCACCAGGGGTACCTGCTTCCGTCTCAAACTCCGAACGGCTCTGTTTAATATCTGTACTGGTCGCTCGGGGTAGGTTAGGTCGTCACTTACCTCGACACTCTCGTGGCTTAGAACGTGACTGGGATCGGCGACGTACTTCCTGAGGTTGGACACATGTAACACGTCGTGCACACCAGAAAGCTGGGGAGAAAGGGCAAGCCTGTAAGCAACATGTCCTACCCACTCCAGGACCTCAAAGGGCCCCACAAACCTCTGCACAAGCTTCCCTTTCACCCCAAACAATTGCAGGCCCTTCATGGGCAAAACGCAAAGAAAGATGTGATCCCCAACCTCGAACTACACCTCTCTGCGCTTCCGATCGGCATAACTCTTCTATCTGTTCCTGACAGTGCGAAGTCGTCTGTGAATCTACTCTACCACCTCCTGACTCTGCCCGATCATCCTAGGGCCAACCTCCCACTTGGTCCCCACCTCAACCCAACTCAAGGGTGTAGTACACCTCCGTCCGTACAGAGCCTCGTAGGATGCCATACCAATACTCAAGTGATAGCTATTATTATATACGAACTCTACCAGGGGTAAGTGCTCCTCCTAAAAGCCCCTCCAGTCCAGTACACAGGCACGCAAAAGGTCCTCAAGTGTCTATATCGTGCACTCTGACTGTCCGTCCGTCTGGGGGTGGTACGCCGTACTGAAACTCAAACGTGTCCCCAAGGCCTACTTAAACTCAGCCCTAAACTGGGAAGTAAAGCAGGTATCCCGCTCGGATACGATCTCACGCGGGACTCCGTGCAGACGTACCACATCACGAATATACCTTTCTGCCAACTGCGCTGGTCCCAAGGTGACTCGGATCAGCAAGAAACGTGCCGTCTTTGTCAATCTGTCTACAATCACCCAGACTGCGTCATGTCCTTGCTGGGTAATGGATAATCGCACCACCAAGTCCATGGTGATGCTCTCTCACTTCCACTTTGTCACAGGAAGTGGCTGCAACGGTCTTGCAGGCCTCTGATGCTCGGCCTTCACCTGCTGGCACACCAAACACTGCTGCACGAACTCACCTACTATTACGACTTGGTTCCCGAATCCCTACAGGACACGAGACCGGACCGACTCGACTGATCCCAAGACCCAGTTGTCCAACAAGAAAGTAACCAAAAAGCAAGAAAGTAAACCACATTCACTATGCTAAGCAACTAACAGTAACAAAAGTACAGCAATAAAGAAGTAAACTACTACAGTACACACCACCACAACAGTAGAAAAGTAACCAGGTAAAAGAACATAAAGTACAAAATGTAAGAGCACAGAGGTGCAAGAAACTACTCACTACAACAGAAAAGGAGTACAACAAGAAGCTACAACTACTGGGTTCTACTAGGCCCAGCACCCTCTGTAGCCGTAGGCTCTGGCTGCTCAACACCTAGACCTGAAAAGGGGTTATGAGTACAAACGTCAGCGAACACTGAGTAGAGTGGCAACCAACTAACTAAACAGTAAAGGTGGACAGGTAGCTGTTGTTTTTCAATTACTTTCTTTAACTACTTATTCTTTTTCACCACTTAGTTTATTTATCAGGTATCTTTCTTGATCTCGAATGTTCCTCGTGGGAACGATCTTGATTGCAGTCTTTTCCGAAGAGTAAAAGTCGCACGTGGTGCTCTCTTGGTCGGGAGAGTCTCCCGTGGTGGTCCTACACCCAGTCAACCACCCCAAAGTCACGGACAGACGTAACAGTGACTACGACACGCGCAATAAGCGCACGGGTAGCTACCCCGCACTGGCACGCGGTCAGTCGTTTCCGTTAGCGGGTGCGACCAAAGCACAGCACGAAACTAGTATAGGGCCTAGCCCTCTCAGTAATAGGGGTCTAGCCGCTAAGAACCAAATAGGGGTCTCGCCCCTCCACAGTCCGCGCACCCTCGCCTGACTACCCTAGTTTTCCCAGTGGGCCTAACAAGTCGATGTAGGGTGGCTAGCTGAACCTTAGGCCCCGTGGGGTGGCTAGCTCTCTCCCTACACTAGTAGCTCTCCCCGGTACTGTGTACGCGAGGGCCAAGAAGTCGGTACAGAGTGGTCAATCCTAACCCCGGGTCCCAACCCAAGGGCAACTAGCTTCGCTCTGCACTAAACAGGGGAACAGTCGCTCCCCTTGGTACTCCGTACTCAAGAGCCAGCTCACTTCCCCACTCACATTTCCAATTCCATTCCATTTATTTTCAGGAGCTCTACTCCTAATTCCCCGTAGGGTTCATGCTCATATTCCTCAAGCCATTCCATACCAGGTTTCATCATTTCTATTTCCATTCTCAGGTTATACACATGCACTTGTACTTATATTGTCCACATCTTCATATTTAGGTTATTCACAGGTAGCTCATGTTTCCAACATTCACCTTTCCATTTCCAACTTATATACGTGCAGCTCATATTATGTCATTTCACGTGTGCGACAGGAAAGTTATATACAACAGTTAACTAGCACAAGTACTACATATTTCGCAGGAAACTATCTTTCATTTACAGGCAATTGTTATCATTTTATCTACTCATTTAAGATGGCAATTCATTCATTCAATATAGACATTCCAGTATTTCTAGCCCTAGGATTCATGCCATACCCTAGGTTCTAATCATTCATTCCACACATGCATTCAGGTTTGCATTTAAATTAGGGGAAGCCACTCTACCAGTAAAACTAGGAGTAGTGGGGGCTTGAACAGCAGGTTCACATGCCTCAGCAAGCCCCGAACCCGCAATGGAACGAAGTCCTATCACAAGGATCAATCACAAGAGAATACTCAAAACAATATAGAAAGTCTTCTAACAAGTAGAGGAATTCATACGGAAAATATCGGTATCTTAATTGCAGAAAACAGACCTCAAACGGACCCTAAACGAGTCAAAAATAGTGTTTCTGACTCAAATCAGCCATCTGGAAGTGAGGAATAACTTCCAGACGTCTTAAAAGTGTCTAGTGCCATACCTCAAACCCTACGCCAAACTTCAGACGTGCAGGAACTCCTCTGCACCATCTGGACCCAGTTCCAGATGTCCGACCACCTCTCCGGACGTCTGGAAGTGCTTCCTGTCGTCTGGTATGTTGCCCAGACGTCCGAAATGCGTGGGAAGGCATGTCCCGCGCCTTCCCGAAGCGAAACCTGCACGAAATCCACCAAATCTCCTCAAAAAGGCATGCAGCAGTGTCTCGACGGAGTGGCCTGCATGGCTGTATCCGCAAAGAAGACTTACCTTCGCGAAGTCTACTCCCCAGACGTCTGGAACCTTCTCCAAACGTCGGCTACGTCGTCTGGACGTCGCTCCAGAAGTCTGATTCTGGGAAAAACCCAGAACCAGAAAATACTTCTACCTTCTCGCGCGCACGCGTGGCAGCGCCACGCCCTCTCGCCTACAGCTCCGGCTGCAGCAGTGTCGGGGAGGACCTCCCCGACTCACTCCTTCGCCTTGCGCATGCACCGCTCTGGTCGTGCGCTCACCGGTGAGCTCCCACGCGAACTCGCAAGCTCAACTCCTCTCCTTCTCACGCTGCTCCTCCTCTCCTTCTCACGCCACTCCCACGCTCTCGCCTGCTCTGCTGCTCTCGCTGGAGGGAAGGAGGAAGGTGGCTGGGAAGTGAAAGAAACAAAGGTGGAGGAGGGGGGCTTATAAGGGTGAGGGTTTAGGGTTTTACTGGGGCGGAAAGAGAGAGAAGAAGAAGGAAAACGAGGGGGTGTACTGTCTGCGTGCAGACTCGAGCTCGTACTCAAAATTTTCGATTTCCAGACGTCTAGGAAGGTGTCTAGACATCTGACCCACAGTCCAGACGTTTTAAAAGGTTCAAACAGCATGGGTCTTAACACCTACATCCTGCTTCATCCCTCTCCACCAAAAGTCACGTCTTAGATCATGATACATCTTCGTGTTCCCGGGATGTATGGTGAACCTAGACCCGTGTGCCTCAATCAGGAGCTCCCTCAACAGCTCCTTGTCCCTGGGAATGAACAAACGTCCCCTCAAGCGCAGTACCTCATCTGTAAAGAAGAAGTCTCTTGGGTCCCCTAACAGTACTCTATCTCGCAACGACTGTAGGTATGGATCTGTCATCTGTCCTGTGATGATGCGATCTATCAGCTCTGGTCTCGTCTACCGTGTCACTGTCACTGCCCCACAATGCCCCTGTAACTCTAGGGGTCGCCAACTGCCTAACTCTTCCATAAGTCTCCAACTCTGTACTTGTAAGCTAGCCAAGTGAGCAGGCGCCTTCTGGCTCAAGGCGTCAGCCACCACGTTAGCCTTCCCCGGATGGGAGGAGATGCTGCAGTCATAGTCCTTTAGGAGCTCTAACCAACGTCTCTGTCTCATGTTAAGCTCCTTCTGATCAAACAAATACCTGAGGCTCTTATGATCCGTGAATATCTCAAATGTCTCACCGTAAAGGTAGTGCCTCCATGTCTTCAGTGCGAAGACAACAGCTGTCAGCTCTAAGTCATGGGTAAGGTAACTATGTTCATGGGGCTTCAGTTGCCGCGAAATGTAAGCGACAACGTGACCCCGCTGCATGAGCACGCCCCCTAACCCCTGCAACGAAGCGTCTGTGTAGACAACAAAACCACCGCTGCTATCTGGGATGGTAAGCATAGGAACCGAAGTCATCCTCTTCTTCAAATCCTGAAAACACGCCTTATAAGCGTCCGTCCAAGAAAAGGTCACGTCCTTCCGAGTCAACTAAGTCATAAGACGCACAATCTGCGAGAAACCCTTGATAAACCGTCGGTAGTAACCTGCTAGTCCCAAGAAACTGCGGATCTTTGTCACTGTACGTGACCTCTCCCACTTGAGTACTGCCTCTACCTTGGTTGGATCCACAACCAAGCCATCCCCTAAAATCACATGACCCAAGAAGGTCACCTGCCTCAACCAAAACTCGCACTTGTTGTATTTGGCATATAGCCTACGTCATCTCAACATGTCCAGAACCATCCGCAAGTGTTGTCCGTGCTACGCCTGATCCCGCGAGTAAGTAAGCACATCAACAATAAATACCACCATAAACTGATCCAGATACGGTCTAAACACCCGGTTCATCAAATCCATGAAGGTAGCGAGGGCGTTAGTCAGCCCAAACGTCATGACCAAAAACTCGTAGTGTCCATACCACATGCGAAAAGCTGTCTTGGAGACGTCAGTCTCCCTGATCCTCAACTGGTGGTAGCCAGACCTCAGATCTATCTTCGAGAATACCGTGGCACCTCGCAACTGGTCAAATAAATCATCAACCCTCGGCAACAGATACATGTTCTTGATGGTGACCCTATTCAGTTGTCTGTAGTCAACACAAAGGCGCAGGGTATCATCCTTCTTCTTCACAAATAGTACTAGGGCTCCCCACAGGGATGCACTGGGCCTCATAAAGCCCTTCTCCAATAGGTCCTGCAGCTGGGACTTGAGCTCTCACAGCTCAAGTGGTGCCATCCTATACGGTGCCGTAGAAATGGGGCTGGTCCCCGGTACCAGTGAGATCTCAAACTCGATCTCACGCTCAGGTGGTAGTCCTGGCAACTCCTCTGGAAACACGTCGGGGTACTCTCTGACCACCGAGATGCTCTGAAAGTCTACCACGGGACTGGGCTCTGCCACTATACAAGCTAGAAAGCCCTCACACCCCTGGCCCAAGAGTCTCGCCACCCAAAGTGCAGAAATGCACCTGAAACCTCCGTCCACCGGCTGTCCGTGAAACTCAAAAGAAGGCATCTCTGGTATGGAGAAGACGATCTTCCTCTCAAAATAGTCCACCAGGGCATGGTAAGCGGACAATCAATCCATCCCCAGAATCACGCCAAAATCCTCCATCGGTATCATGATCAAGTCAGCGGGAAGGCTGTGTCCCTCAACACTGACCTCACAGTCTGTGTAGACCTCCTCAGCTACAAATAGCTAACCACTCAGACCTCTGATCACAAACAGATCCTTTAACAACACACAGTCCTATCCCAAGCTGACAGCAAAACTCGCAGCAACAAACGAGTGCGTGGCACTGGAATCAAAAAGTACGTAAATTAATATGCTAGAAACTGTAACCATACCTGCCACCACTGAACCTAATGCCCTGGCGTCTCTGTGTGTCAGGGCGTTGATACGTCCCTTAGCTCTCGGTGCAGAAGAAGCAGCCACATTCTGCATTGGATGGGTAGCCGCTGGCTGGTACCCTCCCCACGACTACTGTCCTCCCCCACGTGCCTGGGAACCACAACCACCTACTCGGCCTCCAGCGCTTGGTGTGGGGAGCATCTGCTGCGCTCCAGCCATAGACGGGCAGTCCTCCTGATGTGGCTCGGCTGGCCACACTAGTAGCAGAGGGGAACTCGACTCCCTCCCTCGGTAGGTCCCTGCTGACGGCTGGGTGGGGGTCCAGTGCTGACAGCTGGCTCCTATCAGGGGCCCCTAAAGGCCATTGACGGCCCTACAAAATGAGACGGCGCTCCTGCGGGCGCCGCGTGCCTCCTCTCTCGCTGGCCCTGTGAGTACTCTGGCTGGTAGAGCTTCTTCCGTTCACTGTCAGTGTCTCGTGTGGCCAGGTTGGTCTCCTCATACGTCATAGCTGCCTCTACCACTCTCGAGAAGGTGGGCAGCTTCAAGGGTTTGACATACCTCGAATGGCAGGCCGGAGTCCCTCAGTAAACCTCCACAGGCGCTCCTCCTCAGTAGCAACAGTTGTCGCAGCGAAACATGACAGCTCCAGAAAATGCGTATAATACGCGCTAACAGTCATCGTCCCCTGGTAGAGAGTGTGAAACTCCCACCTCCTCTGATCCTGCCACGTCTACGGGAAGTATTGCTCGTAGAAGAGGGTCACAAACTGGTCCCACGTCGACTCTGCCCTCTCCTAGCCTCTGACTGCCCTCCACCACCTGTGTGCCGCACTCTCCAGCTAGTGCGTGGCAAAGGCCACGCGGCACTCCGCAGGGGGGCGAAGGGTGTCAACCACCTTCTCAATCTGCTCCAACCAGTCCTCCACCTCAAACGGGTCCTTATCCCCTTTGAAATAAGGAGGTTTCAGCTTCCGGAACTGTCCAAAAAGCTCGTAGTGCAACTGCAGCGGGGGAACGGGCATGCCTCTAGGTAGGGAGGGCTCGTGCTCAGAAGTGTCAGAGCGCGGTGGGGGCAGTGGAGGACCACCCCCTCCCCCTCGTCCAGCGCTACGTCGGTCTCGCAATCCCATAGAGGACTCCCCCTCCACGTCCCCAAGGAGAGGCGCCCGTAGAGGCGGATGGAGCTCCTCTCGTACTATATCTTGTATCAACTGGGCAAGGCCATAGGCCTGAACACTCAAAAGAAGTGGCTGGTCCACTGACACCTCGGGCCCAGCACGTCCACCCCTCCGACCTCGTCCACGGCCGCGTCCGCGGCTCACCTCAAGGACTCCACGTCGAGGCATCTCCTGCAAGGAGACGCGAAAAATAGAACAAAAAGAAGTCAACTCTAACGAACATTCAGCAAAAGAACCTCAGAACAGATGTCAAAAGGTACGTTGTGGTGGTTACTTTAGTTACATGCACATGAATTAGTTATTCTCAAGCTAGTTGGTTCATTTCTCGGGACGACCTTACTCTGATACTATCTTGTTACGACCCGATTCCCGAATCCCAATAGGACCCGAGACCGGCTCGACTCGACTAATCCCAAGACCCAATCATCCAACAAAAAGTAACCAAAAAATAGGAAAGTAAACCACATTCACTATGCTAAGTAACTAACAGTAAAAGAGTACAACAGTAAAAGAAGTAAAAGCTGCTAATAGTACATATCACCACCACAACAGTAAAACGGAAACAAGGTACAGAAACGTAAAGGTAACAAGAGTCTGAAACTCACTAACAACAGAAAGTACAACAAAAGGAAAACTACTGCTACTGGGCTCTACTGGGCTCAGCACCCTCTGCAGCCGGAGACTCGGGCTGCTCAACACCTAGACCTAAAAAGGGTTATGAGTAACAAAGTCAGCAAAAGCTGAGTAGAGTGGTAACCAACTAACTAAAGTAGTAAAAACTAACAGGTAATTTATCTTTTCCAACTACTTTCTTTTACAAGCTATTCCTTTTCACCCATTGGTTTATCTTTCATATTTCTTTCTTGATCTTAAATGTTTCTCATGGGAACGATCTTGATTGCAGTCTTTTCCGAAGAGTAGAAGGCACATGTGGTGCTCTCCTTGCTGAGAGAGTCCTCCGTGGTGATCCTACACCCAATCAACCACCCCAAGGTCACGAACAGACATAGCGGTGACTACGGCACGTGCGATAAACGCACGGGTAGCTACCCTGCATTGGCACACGGTCAGTCGTTTCCGCTAACGGGTATGACCAAAGTACAGCACGGAACAGTATAGGGCCTAGCCCTCTCAGTAACAGGAGTCTAGTCCCTCAGAACCAAACAGTGGTCTCGCCCCTCCACAGTCCGCGCACCCTCATCTAACTACCTTAGTTTGCCAGTGGGCCTAACAAGTCGGTGTAGGGTGGCTAGCTGAACCCTGGGCCTCGTGGGGTGGCTAGCTCTCTCCCCACACTAGTAGCTCTCCCCGGTACAGTGTAAGCGAGGGCCAAGAAGTCGGTGTAGAGTGGCCAATCCTAACCCCGGGTCGCAACCCAAGGGCGGCTAGCTCCGCTCTACACTAAACAAGGGACAGTTGCTTTCCTTGGTACCACGTACTCAAGGGCCAGCTCACTTCCCACTACATTTCCATATCCATTTCATTTATTCACAGGAGCTCTACTCCTAATTCCCCGTAGGGTTCATGCTCGTATTTCTCATACCATTCCATAACAAGTTTCATTATTCATATTTCCATTCTCAGATTATCCACATGCAGCTCATATTTCCATCATTTAGCATATACCACAAGTAGTTTCATAGGCAACTGTCTAACTAATACAGGCACTTCATATTTCACAGGCAGCTCTTGTTTATTAACAGGCAGTTTTTCACATTTCTACTCATTCAGTTAAGACATGCAATTTCAAACACACATACAAACAGTGAAGTACTTCTCGTCCTAAGATTCATGCCACATCCTAGGTTTTTCTACTCATTCAATTTTACATATGCAATCAGGTTTTATAATTAAAAATAGGGGGAAACCACTCTACTAGACAACCCAAGAGTATTGGGGGCTTGAACGGCAGGCTCACGTGCCTCTACAAGCCCTGAACCCGCAATAGAACGAAGTTCTATACCAAGGAACAATCATAATGGAATATTCAGAATAGTATAGAAAGCCTTCTAACAAGTAGAAGAACTCACAAGGAAAATACCGATATCTTGTTTGCGTAAAATGAACCTCAAATGGACCCCAAACAGGTCAAAAATAGGGCTACAGACCCAAATCAGACGTCTGGCACAAGGTCCAGACATCTTAAAAGTAACCAGGAATTCACCTTAGGTTCTGCGTCGACCTCAGACGTCCAGAAACCCTTCTAGACCATCTAGACCTGGCTCCAGACGTTCGACCTCCTCTCCGGACGTCTGGGAGTGCTTCCAACCGTCTGGTAAGCTGTCCAGACGTCTAAAACGCGTGGGAAGGAGTGTCCTGTATCTTCTCGAAGCAATCCCTGCACAAGACAGGCAAATCGTCTAAAATTAGCCACGCAAAACGTAGCTGCGGAGTGGCCTGCATGGCCGTATCCGCAAAGGGAACGTACCTTCGCTGAGATTTGCTTTCAGACGTTTGGTGTCGTCACTAGACATCCACTCCGTCGTCTGGACGTCACTCCAAACATTTGATTCTGGGAAAATCCCAGAACCAAAACCGCTTCCTACTCTCCCTCACCGCGCACAGCTGCGGCCTCGCCTCCTCGCCTACAGCTCCGGCTGCAGCAAGTGTCAGGGACGGCTCCCCCGACGCACTCCTCCTCCCGCACGTGCCGCTCCGACCGTGTGCTCTCCAGCGAGCCCCCACGAGCTGGAGAGCACCACGAGCTTGCGAGCTCAAGCTCCTCCTCTCCTCACGTCGCCTCTCCTCCTCGTCGCCGCTCTCTCGCTCCCTCTCGCTCTCGCTCCTCTCGCTGGGGTGGAGAGGAAGGGAAGGAGGTGCTGGGGTGAAGTGGGGAGAAAGGGAGAGGGGAAGAGGGGGTTTATATAAAGGTGCATTAGGGTTCGGTGGAGGAGGGAAGAGGGAAGAGAGAGAAGAAGGGTACTGTCTGCGCACAGCCCATACGCAGATGCGAAGGCTCGTACCAAATCGATTTCCAGACGTCTGGGAAGGGGTCCAGATATCTGACTAACAGTCCAGACAGCTTAAAGGGCTCAGAACAGAATGGATCTTTACAGGTAAGGATTCCTTGCCTAGGACCAGAGAGATAAAAACAAGTGGGGTGGGTTGGGTTGGACTCGTTTAAATGAACCAAGGTTCGTTTAAGTCACATAATTCGGTCAGGTCTAAGTTTGGGTATATTGATCTAATTTTTTCTTTTTTTTTGTTTTATTTTTCTTTTCTTTTTTTTTTTTTTGGAGAGAACAACTCTAGATCAAATGGGATCATGATTGATGGACTATATGATTAAAATATTATAAAAGTTGTTTATCTCTCTCACGGATAGTTTTATTGGAGTTCGAATAGTTTATATTGATCTTTTGATGCATGATCCTCATTTATGCGAAAGGTCTCGTAAGATCCATTTGATGATTGTCTACATTATATCATCAAAAGAGCTAACATGTAATTCTAGTTTTATATTAGGAAAAGGAAAAGGAAAAGAAAACTCATCCACACATGCACATGAATATATGCTATCACTTTCCACTTTGTTGGGATGTCAAGTTTGATGTTAATGCACTTTATGCACAAGCGCTATAGAATTTGTATTACATAGAATTGATGTTATAACATTGATATCATTGCATTTTAGGTCACAATATTTGCAACAACATTTGTGCATATTATTAACGAACGACGTCAATGCTATAGCAACCGTGTTGTAATCCTAAGCATCAATAGTAGTGCTTTCATCTTTTTCCTTTGCTTGCAAGTAGGTTTGAATAGCCTAACATCCTCTTCTTTTTCCTCTTCCTTGTCATCCTTAGCACCTCCTCTAGATCTTTATCCTCTCCCTCAACTAAACTAGCACCTCCCAAGAATATTCTCCTTTTTCTAGAAGGTACACAAGCATCATCCTTCTAGTTTTGTCCTCCTCATTCACACCATCTCAAAACATCAATGGAATGGATATGTACATGTAGGAGTATGTGAAGAGAGAGTTTCTTGCCAATATTGTTCTCTCAAATAAGGTTTTTTCAACTCTTCAACTTGTATTCAAGTTTTTTGGCGATATGCCCATGATGTTAATTATTACCTTAGTAGGCAATAATTAGGTCAATGTTAATAATGTGCTCTCTTTGTACTAATCCATTTATAAGATAGACATTTGGGATTATTTTACAAGATATAAGAAATAAGCATCCACAAAAATGCAAAACAAGTGATAATCTTAATGATGGTTGGAAATTGCTGGAAAGTATTAAAAAGAAAACTACATAAGAGAAGGAAGAGTGTACGCTTATAATTCCTATCATATAACACCTCAACCTAGCCCCTTTTACTTGTGAGTCCAAATCGAGGTGTTACAACCAAATATGCATCAAAAGTTGATTACCTAAGCTAAAATATGAAAAACAAGTGAAATAGAAATTACAAGTAAAAATTAACATACTTTCATCCATTCCCGCCTTGATAACATAAGAGGGAAGAAGAATAACGATCAAAGTTGCATAGTACTCATCCATAGATATTTTCTTCATTTGCTTCTTAGGTCTTCATCATTTTCTTTACATATCCCTCCGTTAATTCACTAATTTGTCCTTTAAATGTTTACCTACTTAATGGATACTTTTTTCTAATCATATTGATCTATTTCATATACCTTTGGGCACTTTTATTAAATAATTTTAGATTCCTTGTCCGTTTGGAACTTGGCCACTGCATTAACATCATTATTGATTCATCAATTTACTAAGATCCATAGATATTTCTTTTGCTAGTCCTAGGATCTATTGATATGTGTTTATTTGTAATTCATATTATTTCTAACATCTAAATATCTTGTTTCCTCTATTTTTTGAAATCCCCACTATCATGCTAACTAAGGGGGGCTATTTCTTATCATCAACTATCCTGAGTTGAAATCATCTTTTATAGGTTTGACATGCTAACAGCCATCACACTTGAGCATGATCTTATACCATATGGTATTATTAGACAACTTTACACAAATCGTTGGTCCCTTAGCTTGATCATAGCTTTCCAGGTTCTATCAAATCTTCAAAATCATCCATGGAATGTCAAGATGGGATAAGTGATAGGTCTCATTATTTTCCTATAGCTCATCTTATTTCTCCTAGTCTATCACTATGACACACTTGTTAAATTAGGTGGCAAGCCTTACTTGCCATGCATAGCTCCCTAGCTTAATTTAGTCCCTTATCAGATCACATCCAATGATCTAATATGTCATTATCTTCCTTACGATCAAATTTAGGTACTAGGATCAGACCTATAGAAAGATAAGGGCCCAGAGTTACTAAGAACACTAGAAACTATTGATGAAGTTATTCTCTACCTAGTCAAGCAAAGTATTTGTGAACCAAGATTAATTAAGGATCTAATTTATTGGCATCTCATTCTTAACAAAAATTAGCTAGCATCTAGTGCCTAATGTAGAGTAACTATCATTTTATACCTAACATAAATTAACTAGTATTTCATGATTGATCTCCATTTATTATATATTCTTACAATTAGATTACAAGAATGAGTAGTCACCATACTTTTTAAGTTGAATTTCTTAAATTAAGGTAACTGGATAGTCTCCTCATAAGATTGACTCCCTTCCTAGTTGTAAAACATATCCTTAAGTTATTTGTTTTTGGTTCACTTAGTTGATAACACACCTAGTAGAGCATTCTCATTGCATCCTTTGTTCTTGGCACAATAGGGATTCAAAGCACCTTACACTAGTCAACTAGTTATAAAGCTAGTAAACCATACAACACCTCATATCCTTAATTCCTTTTCCTAGTTTTCCCAATTGGCAAACCTTCTATCCTTACTCTTATCCAATCTTTGGGACAAGTGACTAATCCTTCGTTAAGATTAATGTATCAATTACTTAGTTGATTTATTTATTTAACTTTTTTTCCCATAAACCCTTAAGAGTTCTAGTTAACTGACTTAGCTACATGGCTAGTTGACTAGACTAGTGCTATCCTAGCTAGAAGTCATCTTCAATCTCCTAACTAATCAACTAGTTTTTTTGGTTGGTTGTGAGCTAAGCAGGTGATCTTCCAAGTTTCTTGCTCAAAACCTATCCATTAGTTTGGTTCAATTCAACTTGAATCTTGCTTTGGATAAAAAACCTTCTCACTAAATTTCCTTGTATCTTTCTAAGCTATTAAAATCTCTAATTAATGGTTTAAGCTTCTTAAAGTTAATAGTTTCACAAACTAAGCATAAGCATTACTTCTTAATAATAAATCCCTATTCCAACAACCTCCATCCTCTTTCACAAACTTATATGTACAATGATACCAAGTTCTCTAGTGTTGCCTATGTTAATAGAAGTGAACAAATTACAACTAGGGTGCAAAATGAAAACTCATTCAAAAGAAACCAAACTCAAGAAAATAAGATAGAAATGTCCTAACTAGAAATTTTCTATCTTGATTGCAAATTTCACTATTTTAGTGTTTCTTCCCTCTTCCCCTTGTCATTGACATGCTCCTTTTTGCGTTGGTGTCTTTATTACATCCTTCCAACAAGGCATATGCGACGAAAAGCTACCTTAAACTTGTCTACGTAATGAAGTAGGTTAACTTCCTTGTACTTCCCCTCTGATCTGCTTTCCTCACTCCACTGCATCACCTTTTTAGGGTCTTCAAGCCTTTATATAGGCCCAAGGGTGAAAATTTTATTCATCTAAATAGCGACCTAGCTACCATGTAACAATTAGTTGAATAGTCATTCGCCTAGTTGATTAATCAATTTACATATGATGTTTCCTAAAGTTGCATGCCTTCTCTTGATGTTACATGTGCATTCTAATTTTACTTTAACTATTACTAAAATAAGGACATATAGAATGGCATGTGTGATAGAAAATCTCATGCCAAAGTTGTTCATCAATGCCTTTAATGTGCCTAATACCCCCCTTGGTTGATTATTTTTGCCAACTAATTGATTAATCAACTAGTCACTGCTTGTCTTAGTGCTATTGCCTCCAACCTAATCAACTAGTTTACACAAATAGTCAACTAGTTAAATATTTCTTTCTTTTCTTTATGCTTTTGGTGCCTTCAGGTCATTTCTTTTTTTCTCTTTTGAGAAGGTAAATACTTGGGTCATGGAATCTAATTTCATGACCTCTTGGATACCAATGAGGTGCTTTATCACAAAGTGAACCCCTCGTGACCTTTTAGGCCATTTCTATTACCTCCTCCCATTACATTATCTTCACCCACCATTTCTCTTCCTTGGGAACCATAATTATTTTCTTTTTCTTCCGTAATCTATATCCAAATATTTAAATATTACGCATTTGCCCATATACATATGTTTAATAAATAAATCATGAATGTTTGAAGAAGAATAATTATTACTTCATCAAAATCACATGACATGCAATTATTGTAATATTTGTAGAATTTTAGTAACACTAAGTAGCATAAAGAAAAGACAAAAAAAGAATTAGAACAAAGATAGGGACAAAATATTAAAGTATTGGATCATGGTAGAATTTAGAACGTGTAAAAAGATCCCACATAAGCTTATTTAATATATTAATCAACAAAGCTTAGAACCACCAACTAGGCCCCTAATAGTAGATCATTTAATGATCTTCCTGGTAGAACCATGCTCTTTTAGATTAACATTTGCAATGGAGTATTATTTTAGAGTTTAGATTATGATGAAGATTGCAAAAAGATAAAACAAACGAAGAAGATGATGAGGCAACAACAATAATGGAAGATCATATTCAAGTTTATTTCAAGATTGAGTCATCTAGAAGAAGTTTTTTATATTATTCCTTAAAATGTATGCCTCCAAACTAATAATCGAAATTAGATCATAAAAATCATCTGAAGATAAACTAGAATAAATATTTTGATCATTCAATTCATTTTAAAATGCAATTTGTTCAGTTTGCTTTTCATAGTTCAAATTATTTTCAAAATAAGATTAACAATTAAATTGGATTAATTTATAATTAAGGTACTTGTTATAACTTATAAGTACCGGTACTAAAATATAGTACCAATATAGGTGAGTCACAAGTTTGGGTGTTATCAAAGAATCAAACCTATGCCTAACAAGTACCGATATTACCATTCACACTAGTGGTTAAGTGAAAAGGAGATGTAGAGCTATCATGCATACCATGGAGAATGACATGCTTTCCTACTCCCTCCACACTCATATCCATGGTGAAGAAAAGCCAAAAAAACATGAAAGAAGCACAACTTCTTTTGTGGTTGTGAGCATATCTAATCGAACTCTTCAAGGAGTTCATTGGTGTAACGACCTGATTCCTGAATCCCTACAAGACACGAGAATCGGACCGACTCGATTGATCCCAAGACCCAGTCGTCCAACGAGAAAGTAACCAAAAGAGCAGTAAAATAAACCACATTCACCATGTATATAACTAGCAGTAACAAAATACAGCAGTAAAGAAAGGAAATACTACAGTATACGCTACCACAACATAAGAGAAATAAACATGTACATAGCATGAAGCTTACAATAAAGAGAATACAGGGAGTAACAGAAAACTACTCACTATAGCGGAAAGAAAAGTACAGAAGGTACTACAGGTAACACTACTGGGCTCTACTAAGCCCAGTGCCCTCTGCAGCCGCTGACTCTGGCTGCTCAACACCTGGTCCTGAAAATGTGACAAGGGTGACACGTCAGCGAAACGCTGAGTAAAGTGGCAACTAAAAGCTAAAAGAAGCAGTAGAGTGTACAGTAGCTGTTATATTTTTACTTTATTTATATTTTTCCATTTATTCACTGTTGATTTATTTCTCAGATCCTTCTCTTGATCTTGAATGTTCCTCGTGGGAACGATCTTGATTGCAGTCTTTTCCGAAAAGTAGAAGTAACACGTGGTGCTCTCTTGGCCGGGAGAGTCCCCTGTGGTGGTCCTACCCTCAGTCAACCATCCCAAGGTCGCTGACAGACGTAATGGTGACTACGGCACGTGCGATAAACGCACGGGTAGCTACCCCGCACTGGCACGCGGTCAGTCGTTTCTGTTAACGGGTGTGCCCAAAGCATAGCACGGAACCAGTATAGGGCAGAGCCCTCTCAGTAACAGGGGTCCAGCCCCTCCAAAGTAACCAAATAGGGGTCTTGCCCCTCCACAGTCCGCGCACCCTCGCCTGACTACCTTGGTTTGCCTAGTGGGCCTAACAAGTCGGTGTAGGAGGGCTAGCAGAACCCCGGGGCCCGTCGGGTAGCTAGTGCTCCCCCTACACTAGTAGCTCTCCTCGGTACTGTGTACACGAGGGCCAAAAGTCGGTACAAAGTGGCCAGACCTAACCTCGGGTCCTTGGGGCAGCTAGCTCCGCTCTGCACTAAACAGGGGGACAGTTGCTCTCCTTGGTACTCCGTACTCAAGGGCCAGCTCACTTCCCCAATTCTATTCCATTCCCTTTCCAAGAGTTCTACTCCTAATTCCCCGTAGGGTTCATGCTCTTTTAACTCAGCCAATTTAGGTTTCACCATTCTAGCTTTATATTCATATAACCCATGTTCTCAACCGTATTTATTCATTCATAACAGGCAACTGTTAACCAATTTTACAAGCAGTTATCATTTCCTTTCCACTTTTCCAAGACTGCAATGTTTATATATTCAACTAGTTTTCCAGTCCTAGGATTCATGCCGTACCCTAGGATCTATCATTCAATTTAGTTTTTCAGTCCTAGGATCTATCATTCAATCTAATTTCTCAGTCCTAGGGTTCATGCAATGCCCTAGACTCTATTAATTGTTTCATAATTGTATAATTTTTGTTAATTAAATTAAAGAGCCACTCTACCCGCGAAATCGGGAGTATTGGAGGCGTGGTCGGCAATCCCGCGCGCCTCGGCAACCCATAGAGCCGAAACGGAACGGGGTCCTAACACAAGGATCATCACAAGGAGTTTCTCAGGACAGTATACAATTACTGTAAATAGGTAGAGGAAATAAATCTGGAAAGAACGCAACTTGAAACACGAAAAACGGACTCTGAACGGACCCTAAACAGGTCAAAAATGACGAATCTGTCCAAAATCAGACGTTTGGGACTTCTTCCAGACGTCTTAAAAGGTTGATCAGGTCATACCTTGGTCTGTGCAGTCCTTCAGACGTCCAGAAGCTCGCTGGATCGTCTGGTCCTAGTTCCCAGACGTCCGATTGTCACCCCGGACATCTGGAGGTCCTCTCTGTCATCTGGTACTGTGGCCAGACGTCAGATCCGTATGAGATGGCGAGCTCTCGCGCCCTCCCGAATAGAACCTACGCACACACACACCCGCTCTCATCACAAAGAGGCGCAGAAGAACGTGGCGGAAGGCTGCATGGCCGTACATGTGTAAAAAGTAGAAGATAGGAAAATATTGTACCTGTCAGACGTCTGGACCTTCCTCCAGACGTCTTCTGCGTCGTCTGGACGTAAGTTCAGAAGTCTGATTCTGGGAAATTTTCCCAGAATCAGGACCCTTTTCGCTCTCCGCCCGCGACACACCGCCGCGCCGCGCCGTGTCCGCCAGCTGCCCGAGTTGCAGCAGCTCCTCTACAACACCCCACGCTCTCTGCTCTCCCGCCGACCGGCTCTAGCTGCCCCGACAAGCTCGCACCCTCACGGTCGGGCTTTCTCTTCCTCTCACAACAACTCCTTCCCGCACGCTCGCTGCAGGCGCTGCTGCCGCACTTGCTCGCTCGCTCGCAGGGACAAGGAGAAGATGAAGGTAGTGGAGTGAGGGTGAGGGAGAGGGGAGCGCTATTTAAAGGCAGCGCGGGGAGAGAGAGAAAAGAAGCGGCATCGTCTGCAGGGAGGGAGAAAAAGGAGAAGACGAAGGCGGCGGGTTCAGTCTGTGCGCACAGGCGCGCAGACGCGAACCAGTACGTCGAAAAAATTTAATACCAAACGTATGGAAAGGGTTCTAGACGTCTTAACTACGTCTGATGCCCATGTTCGTAACAATTGGAAATCTCTCATGAAGGTCTTCCCTTTTAGGTGGAAAGGACAAAACAAGAAGACCTCCATTCTCCTATATTGACAATCTCTCTCGCACAGGTGATTGGCAAAGGCTAATATAATAGAAGACACCAAAGCCTAAACTCCACTATGAGTTTCATTTTCATCAAGCATTTGCCAATGGCATCTAGACTTTCAATTTTACTCTTGTAAATTTTGGTAGTGATTGATCTTGTAACAATACAAGTGAAACAAAGCAAAGTAAGTTTAAGCTCACCTCGTCCTCTATGTTTTATGATTCATCCTTGTAAAGATAGAAGTTCTTTCAAAGTTAGGTTCCAAATAAGTACCATAGCATTAATATTGGATGAAAAGCCTTGTTTTTCAATGCCAATGATCATAAGATGTTCCCCCAAGAGATGTCAATGTATCTAGTTATCCCAATTCAAGATAGGAAAGTGCTAAATATTTGGTCATGAGGTTGATTGTCCTACGAAAGGACACCAAATGGCATTCATGAGGTCTTTTATGTCCTCCAACGACCATGATGAAGGATGGCATCTAAATGTAGGAAGCTCAAAGGATGCATGTGGAAGACGCAACAGTTGGAATACCAAAGAGGAGCCTAATGATGGAGGGTGCACTAATAAGAAAAACACAAGGCCCGAGGATACAAAATTGAATTGGCCACTACATGGAAGGGGTTTGTTTTACTTGTTTGTCAAGATTTTTGCCTACATAAGCACTTATTAGTCATTGTTCAACCTACTATGGAGGCGAGGGAACAAATTTAACATTCAGTTGATGCTTCAACCAAATAAAGATTAGTGGTAAATGATGTTCTCATGGTGAGTTATCAAGAAAGTGTACGTGAACCCCATTCTGGGAAATCCATCAAGATTGGATAATGAGTCAACAACCTACTAAAGAAAAGAAGAAAACAACTTTCACATATCAAAATTCACTCAACTCACATTCCGTCCTCTCATTAACCAAGCATCCTCTCCCTTACCTCCTCCAAAAGGAACGCATATTGCTCCATAGTGATGATGAAATTAAATCAGATCTAATCAAAATTGCAAATAATAGTTGAAAGGATCCCAGAGAGATTCCTAAAATTAATTTTCTTTGATCATTGAATGACAAGAATATATGAGCACTATTCTAATAGTATACGAATACCAAGATATAACCACACTTCATTGAGTTCGTAAAATTTTTATATATTTTATTATAATATATGATTTGATTAGATATCTGAAAAATTTATTTAAATAAAATTTAATCAATAATTTAACTTTTCTTTACATTGAATTTGATGATTAATAATAATATAATAATATTACTGAAAGTTAATCCAACATATAACAAGAGTCCCAAATAACTTACAACGTGAATTAAAAAGAAAGGTACAAAGGGACTAACAGGTGGAGGAGGAGAGGGGTAACTAAGAATGAAGAGCAAATGGTTTCCATTTCGTCCGATTCGTTTCGGGGAAAAGTGGCAATTTTTTCATGAAATTTGTTTCTAAGTGAAAATGGAGTTTTCCATGAATTTTTTTGAGATGCAAGACATAAATTTTTTCATAAACAATGAAAAATGTAATCCACGTACTTATATTAAAAATTTCTAATATCATATAAATTTATTTGAATCATCATTTAATATTTCATCAGTTATCATATAAATTTATTTATACTATCTATCCCTCATTTGATCCTTTGTTATTTTATTTCATTCATTCCTACTGGTTAATATGGTACCATTATCCCTTTTCATGATTGAAAGATTTGATAAAAAATAATTTTGTAAAAGAAATGATATCAACTTTGACAGGTGTATATTATTATAATGATAATAATACCAATAACTCCGTAAACTTTATATGGTTCATCAATTTGAGATATGGTTAATCGGTGCTGTGTAAGTGATTTTTTATTTTGAATAATTATGATCTTTTTTTTCTTGAAAAAATGAAGAGGTCTCAAATTTCTCATTAGCCATGGAACTCTTCCATGATTAGATCTACGATGACTCTTCGACGTAGAGTCCAAATGGTTAGATATAGTTTACTAGTACATGTCACCACACACCTATGTATGTATGAGTAAATCAAGGGGATTGAATCCGATACCTCGCACGGGAAGGATATTATGGAAATAGACGACACCCGTTATGCTATTCTTTTAACCACAACAATTATGATCTATTGATGCGAGTATTTTCTTTTGTTTTAACTATGATCGGCTGATGAGAGATGAAAGGAGTGGATTGGGGTGTAAGGGATGGCGAAGGTGGAGAGGGATCGACAGTGGTGTGATGAGAGAGAGAGAGAGAGAGATATGAATTTGCTGGGAAGAGTAGATTTGGCAATGACGTGGTGGAAGGATACGAGCCGCACTCTTATAATTATTAGATAGATGTTTGGGTACATGAGTTTGCGCGTGGATCTTTTGCTAATATAACTTTAGATGTCCCTCCAGAATATATGTAATATTTAATTTAAAGAGAGGCAAAAAGACACATTTAAAATATAATCATCATGGAATCGTTTTCGAAGCTTCAAAATTCCTCTAATTTGCAAGAAGAAATCTCTTTAAATTTGACCCTTTAATCCCTACAACTCCCTGTCCCTCCCCTTCTAAGAATTTGCAGCCAAACATGTTTTAAGGCCTCCATCCTTTCCATCGCTTCCCATTCTCTTCTATAAGTGAAACAAAGCTGAGAGAAAAGCATTGAAGGGCTGGATACCAAAATGACTCTCCTACAGGTAAAAAAAGGTAGTACAATGCCTTTTATATAGCTCTATGCCTTTAATACTATTCTAATCATATTCCTGCTCCCAGGTGGAGTGGAACGAAACTTACTAACCAAGAACACAACTCTCAACAACAAGATATTCAATTCCCGAGATCGATGTCCAGTTTCAAGGTCTCATGTAAAAATAAAAATAGCAGGCAGAAGCTAAGTTCAGGACAGTTTATCCTTAAAAAATTCACAAATTCATATACATATGAAGTTACAAAACAATAAGGTAAAAAGATATATTACAACAAATATTTAGTCATACAATTGATATATGCATAAGGCGGAAAATAAATGATAGAAACACACCGCTTATAATTAGACGTGTTGTATCAACGTGCACACAGATCAAATGTCACAAACCTGTATGCATGGAAGTGTGAGCAAACATGCCAATATTAGTTGCTACTTGCAGCTTGGGCTTGATTCGGATCAATGACATCCCCAACGGGGATCGCATCCCCACCGAAGAAAGACCTCTGCGATGAAGAGTGGCTTACCATACGTTGAACATTTGGTGGTACCGGGGTTTCTGGAGAATGGCCAGAAATGCAAAGGTCACCAGAGACATCCTGCTCCCAGAACACCTCCACCATGAAGCCTGTTGGATTCTCTTCTGTCTCAGACCCCGGGATCCCGACAAACCTAGCTCCTTTAGGTATCTGCATTTTATAGAATTTAATCATCTAATGCAAAGAACAAAAATAATTAGGTGCGCAAAACAGTCATAGAAAATAATCAGGGGCCTGTTTGTGAATCCTTCAATTTGTGGTTGACATCTCAAACAGGGTCAAGCTCTAGTTTTGGCTTCACTGTGTACACATGTCAATCTGTTTCAGAGTCCTTAATATTATGCGAATCCCCAACACATAACTTTGCCCTCTACCACTTAATGCAATCTCTCCGGTACACTTGAAATATCAGTCATTTGAGATGCATCTTTCCTGACAGCTACCTGACAGAAACCTCCTTACCTTTTCAATTAGTTTTTTTTTTTTTTACGAATTTTTATTCATATATGATTATCAGGGAATCTGTATTCTACCTTGGAAAACGTTGGCAGGTATCCAAAACCAATTATTTATCGGCAAAGTTGTATGGCTATAGCAAAGTTTGGATTTTTTTTTTTTTTTGAAAAGGACAAGGGCGGTTATCGATGTGATAACCACCTATATTCATTCCATTACCTATAAAATTGGAATTACAACATAGATTACATAGCATATTCCGAAAACACCATAAAGGAAATGAATGAAATAAAATTCTCTACATAAGGTCTCTCACCCCTAAACAATGCCTCATATCTCCCTAGCCAGACGCCCCATGACACTGCCAAAACCTTTACTCTATAATTCTTGGATCTAAAGGTGATATCTCCATCAAGGGTGTTTCCTCTACGAAATGAAGACCAGAAACTAACCGTGTCTCGAGGGGTGATCCAATCGATCCCCATCCTCCGCCAGACCTGCACTACGAAAGGACACTGGAAAAAGAGGTGCTGGATGTCTTTGTCCACCCCTTCGCAAAGAGAGCATCTCAAATCATCTGTTTGGGCCCACCTCGCTTTCCACATCTTTGTCAAGATTCTCCCCCTCCTCACCAGCCAAGCAAAAATCTTCACTTTTAGCAGACACTCCACCATCCAAAGCAGCCTACAATCTCTTAAGATGTCAATATCCGGGCTTGTCGAGACATTTCCCAATCTACGGAATACCTTCACCACAGAGAACTCTTTCCAAAAGTATGCGTCACCTCCCTCCTCCGACGCCCAATCCTCCAGCTCTTGGATCAACTATTGGAACTCCGAGCACCTCTTGTCCGAGAGGCCCCCCCGAAAGGTCGTGCACCATGCTCCGTCCCAACAACTCCCCAACATAGCTAACGGATCTACAACTCCCCCAAAGAGGTGAGGGAACCTGCCATTGAGAGTAAATCCAACCCCCTGCCAATCATCTAACCAGAAACGGAAGGCGTTCCCCTCCCCCAAGATAGGAGAAAATAAGGATCGCACCTTTGACCCCACCGCCACCAAGCCTCTGAGGAAATGAGAAGCCCCGGGATGGGGGGTCTCTAAAGGTCCCCACGAAATGAAGGACCCATATCACCGTCGCATGACATCCCCAAAAAGACCCTGTTTTCATCCCATCGGTCTGGCAATCCACTTCGTGAGGCTCAAGTTCACCTTGTCCACATCCCTAACCCCCAGCCCCCCCTCCTGCACCGGCCTACAGACCTCCTTCCAAGCCACCAGCCTCGTCCCCTTTCTTGCCAAGCCCACATTTGACCAGAAGAAGTCCCTCATCAACCTCGAGATCTTCTCAATCTAACGCAGTATCCTGAACACTGAGAGGAAGTATGCTAGTATAGACGACAACACCGCCTTCACCAGTGTCAACCTCCCTCCTCTCAACAACAACCTAGAGGACCAGCCTGCCAACCTGCTCTCCATCCTCTCTAGCAGAGGTATCCAATCTTGCATCTTGAGACAACGATTCGATAAGGGGAGCTCCAAGTACATCAATGATAGTGTACCCACATCCATCAGCAGAGCATTACCAATCGTCTCCATCTCCTCCGCTGACAAGTTCATTGGGACAAAGCTCGATTTCTGATAGTTGATCCGTAGCCCTGAGGCCTCGCTCAAAAGCTCCAAAAGGATTCTCATCCTTTTAACCACTAAGGTAGCTCCCTCCACCAAAAACAAAGTATCATCCGCATACTACAGTACCGCGATCTCCCTGTCCTCACCAGCCACAAAACCCCTTAGTAGACCCCTAGTACAGGCCCTGTGGGTCGTCCTTGCAAGGGCATCCGCTGCAAGCATGAACATAGGCATGAGAGGGCAGCCCTGCCTGACCCCCCCTCCTAGGTTGCACCCAACCTCACACTGGATACCCATTAACCAGGACTGAAAAGGATGTCATCACACACCTTTTCCTCCAATCAATCCAGGTCGTGGAAAAGCCCCTCCTTACTAGGGAAGCCCAAAGAAACTTCCACTGCATCAAATCGTATGCCTTACTGAAGTCAACCTTCCATAGAAAGGCTTTCTTCTTCTCCCTCCTCCAAGTAGCCAATGCCTCCATAGCAACCACAAAACCATCTAGGATTCCTCTCCCCGGAACGAAGGCCATCTGAACGGGTGAGATCAAGTCTCCCAGAAGGCCTCGGAGTCTGTTGGCCAAGACCTTCACGACAATAAGGTACACGGCGTTCAAAAAGGCGATCGGTCGGAAGTCCTGGATTGCCTTTGCACCCTCCTTCTTAGGCAACAAGAATAAGTAGTACCAATTCATCTTATCAAAACCTCTATTCCCAGTCGCAAACTCCTCCATCATCTGCATCACAT
Source organism: Thalassia testudinum (assembly GCA_037157565.1). NCBI lineage: Eukaryota > Viridiplantae > Streptophyta > Magnoliopsida > Alismatales > Hydrocharitaceae > Thalassia > Thalassia testudinum. The sequence continues at coordinate 15,935,294 of JAZHRO010000055.1, forward strand.
CAGCCACCACTAGGGACGAGGATTCCTTGAAAAAGAAAATAGGGAATCCATCTGGACTAGGGCACCCCTCCCCATTGAGGCCCCACACTGCCTCCCTCACCTCATCTTTCGTGAAAGTAGCCATAAGGACTACCACCTGATCCACAGCAACACTGCACATCCTCCCCCTCCACCTCTAGCACCCCCTACTGTACCTACCTGTGAACTCCCTGAAGTAATCTGCCATAACCCATCCAACCTCCTCCCTGCCAAAGAAAGCCTCCCCGTGTACCGGCAACTTCTCAATCCAATTTCTCCTCTTGGCTGAGGCCACTTAGTGAAAGAACCTGGTATTGGAGTCGCCTTCGCTCAACCATCTCTGCCTTGATCTCGTCTTCCACTGCACCTTCGCCTTCCTATCCTCCTCCTACACCACTCATGTCATCCTCACCCTGTGTTCTTTATCTTCTGCCGAGATAGAGCCCTGATCCTCCTACCTGTCAATCCTGGTGATCACTGCTAATGCCTTCTTCTTGCATCTCCTGGATGCCCGTAGCTCCCTCCTGCAAACCCTCAAATGGTCCCACAAAGTAGCCAGCTTCCTTGCCAATCGGATCATAGCTGATCCCTCCACCTCCACCTCTATAGAGTTTCGCTTCTCCACCATGTTCTTGAATCCCTCCTCCATCAACTAGGATCTGTCAAATTTGAAGTACGTGCCAAAATAAATCCCCTCGTTGGATCGCCACATAAGATGTGTATCGCCTGAAAAGGGCCTCTCCAAAGGAGAGACATCCGCCAAAGGGAACACTTCAGCCATCTCCACGTTGGAGAGAAACATGTTAATCCTAGACATCTGACCATTGGTGCTCCTCTAGGTATATGCGCAGGATGCTAGGATTAGACCTACAAGGCCATGCAGTGCTGCAAACTCCACAAAATGCTTTGACCTAGAGTCTTGCCTCCCCCGTCCACCAGCTTTGTCCTCAGTCTGCAGAGTGATGTTAAAATCTCCTCCAAGTAGCCATGGTAATCCATGACACTCCGCCACCACAGATGCTAGCTCTTCCCACATAACTCCCCTTGCCTGGGCGTCTGACAGCTCGTAGACCCCTGTAACAACCATTCTGGCACCTCCCATTCACCTCACCAACCTTGCAGAAATGACGTGATCTCCTCTGAAGTAGTCTTCCACGGTGAAGACATCTTCGCGCCACCCCAACAGTTGTCCTCCCACACAGCCAGCCACGTCAAGAGATTGAAACCCTTCCATCCACGAACCCCCGATCTCTCTCCAAAACCTTCCATCACAAGCAAACAACTTCATCTCCTGCAACAACACCACGTTTGCCCTCCACTGGTGTATGTAATTTCCCAACGCCGCTCTCCTCGATGGGTCATCGAGACCCCTGACGTTCCAAGTAAGGATACCATTCATTGAGAACCGTTGGAAGCCTCCTTCGCAGTCAAACGGAACCCACCCGCTTCCACAGTCCGAAGCACCTCCTCAGCATTCCAATTCAACATAGAGGACGTCTGGTGTGGAGGCTGTGGCAACCTTCCACCGCCATCAACCACCACCCATGATCACTAACCGGTCCTTCGAAAGCTCCACTTATGGTTATATTGAAGGCTGCCGCCCCAGCCTCCATTCACCACATGCGATCACCACCCAGTCAGGGGGACCACTGATTTAAATGCCAACGGCACGCCGTCGCAAGGCCTGTTTTGGAGGATGACCATGCCGATATGATTATAATGTTGAAAGTCAGGAGTTTCGCCGGCATGCCAACCATACCAGAGGCATGCCGACGTGCCGATACTGATGCCGATGATGTGTGCTTGCTGTAGATTGCAGTATGTGCTAGTCCGCTCCGCTAATGCCACTGCCATTGCCATCTCCACTACCAAATCATATGCCTTAGCGAAATGAACCTTACACAACAACCCCTTTGACCTCCTCCTGTTCCACAATACCAGCATCTCCATAGCCAAAATGAAGGACTCCTGAAGCGATCTACCCTTGATGAAAGTAGATTGCACAAGGCTAACAAGGTCAGGCAGGACCTCCCTTAGTCTATTTGTAAGGATCTTCACCACAATCAAATAAACTAAATTAGATAGCATTATCAATCGATAATGTTCTATCTTCTCTACTCATGGCTTCTTAAGCAGCAAGAACAAGAAATATCTATTCAATCTCTCAAAGCCAAAATTCCCCATAAAGAACTCCTAGCACATGGCTAAAAAGTTAACCTGTATCACATCCTAAAGCTCCTTATAACAAAGAATTGAGAAACCATCTCGGACAGGTGAACCTTCCCACCTTTAGGCCCCTAATAGGGGCCAAGACCTCCTCCTTTACCAAATCTCTCCTCAACAACTCCTTGCCACCCATATCAAGCACAAGAACTTGTGAATCGAGCCACTTCCATCTGCCTGGGTTCCTTCTTCTAATAAAGTCATAGTAATGCAAGCTATGAGCTAGCGCAATATGCTATATATGTAAACCTCATCATTCATCTTGACTAATGAGATAAAATGTGAACACCGTCACAAGCTTGTAACAAGATAGAAAAACCTGGTATTGCGTCACCTTCCCTCAACCACAATTGTCTAGAACGCTATCTCCGGTCCTTGTGATCCTCCCTAGTGATAACCCCCTACATCTTATGTCGCTCCTCCCTTTCATATGACGTCAAATCCCTTTATCTTCAAGTTTGTCCAAGCTATCAACACATGAAGAGCCTCCACACAAGATTTCTCCCTCCTCTCCCAAACCTCCATCTTAAAGGAGATCAACTTAGACCTCGTCCTCATCAACTTCTCTGCAAAAACCTTTGTTGTTAACCCAAAGATTTGCCCAGCATTCCATTCTTGAGTGATCATCTCCTTGAGTTGGGGTTCAAGGAGCCATGATGTAGCCAACTTGAAGTACGATGAGAACCTCACATTTTCATTGGACCACCATACCAACAGTGTATGATCTAAAAAAGGCCTCGACATTGCATTCACCTCCGCCAGTTGGAAACGCTCAGCCAAAGAAACTAAGCAGAGGAATTAGTAAAGCTTGGATTTCACCCCAATAGTGCTCCACGTGAAATGCACCCCACTAGTCGACAAGTCAATGAGCTCCAGATTGGCCACCAAATCTGCAGATCCTCCCATTGATCAATCACCCCTACCATCAGGTCGATCCTCCAAGGTCAAAGTTGCATTAAAATCGCCACCAATAAGTCGTAGTCTACCATCAACATAACTTCCCAGGTGACTCAATTCCTCTCAAAACTATGACCTATACCCATTATTACACGGTCCGTACACAATAGTGATCACCAGTTCTATCCCATCAAAAGATCTAGTGAAGACCCCGAACAAACACCAGGAGGATCGCCTACCCAAGCCCAACTGGAAATCAAACCTCTTCCACATAAAAAGCATTCCACCAACCCTTCCAACAAAATCAACCTCCATAAAGGAATCAAACACTCTACCACCAAGCTCCCTTTTCACAAAAGGCTCCAAGGACCCCAACTTCATTTCCAGCACAATCACAATCCACCCTCCACTCAAGAGCACAACGAAGCAAGGCTCCCTATCAAGGCTTTGAAGTCCCCTCATGTTCCACGACAGAATGTTAACCATCTACAAAAGAAGAATCCCTTGTCGAGGTGGAACGTCGAGCCCCAACCACAGGAGCCACCTTCGTGTCAACCTCATTGATCTCTCTATGAAACCACCACAATGCCCTTCCTCTTGTCATACGGATTCTTAAACCATGTCTGACCCTTGTAGACTATCTGAAGTTTTGGTGGCAAAAGCAATCTCTAAGGACTTCGATTCCGTACTCGAGCCTTTGGTGCTCCATGAGCACCCCCACCTTTGGACTACCAAACAAAGCAAGTGACACATCCCGACATTCCTTAGGTTCGAAGGTCCTCGCCACTCCAACATGCCCAATTTCACCTTCCTCCCAAGCAAGCTCACAACAACCCATCAGTGATTTAAATGCCGCCGGCAAGGGGGTTTTCGGAGCAAGGCCATACCGACACAAAGATGGTGTCGGTTTATAGGTAAACCGTCAGCATGCCGATAGTTGCCGAAGAAACCGGCGGCACGCCGACCATCTGCTGGCTGAAAAAAGCTTGCGCTGGGAATTGGAGGGCGAAATTGAAAAGAATTGAAGAGAATTTTTTTGAGATAAGAATTTGGACACACACACACACCCACACACACACACACCCACACACGCACACACGCATGCGCGCACACACACACACGCACCCACACGCATGCATGCACGCACACACATACATTGATTTTTAGTCATATAGCCTTAAATAACAATTATTTTTTGTCATATAGCCTTATATACAACTGGAAATATGTTTCCCTCTGTCACACACACGTTGATTTTTTATTAAATAACAATTTTTTTTGTCATATAAGATTATATACAACTATAAATATATTTCTAACATCTTGATTTAGTTGTCTTTCAAATTTTAATCATCTCTGTCATTTCTGTCGGCATGCTTCAAAATGTCATTTTTTCGGGCCGTCAAAATAGTCGAAATCTACCATCGAAAAATAGGCATTTCTACGGCATGGCGTCCGGCATGCCCACGAAATGCATACCTATAATTTCATCGGCATGGCGTCGAAATCAGCATTTCGAACCTTGAGGGGGACCTCCACTCGACCCCCAGACCGATCAGCCGCACCAGATGTCGAGGTGATGTCCTCCGACCGCTGCTGTGAGCAACCCCCATCAACTCGGATCTCCGACGAGTCTACAACCAGTTGCGAACACCTGGTCACCGCCCCATCGGCTGCCAGGGCTCGATTGGTAGCCCCTTTTGACGAATCCACATCCACCTCCACTGTTGCTGATCGATCGTTGTCTCCCTTCAAAGAGGGCGTCACAAGGCCACCTCCACAAGCAACACTGGAAGAGGTTGGATTTTGCAACACCCTCTTGGCAAATATCCGACTCAAAGACCTATCACCTAACAGGTCCGTGAGAGGTCCAAAAGAAGGAGGCAGGTCCGGATCCTCTTTCTCGAAGAAAGAGCCGATAGGTATCCAACTCAAAGACTTATCCCCAACCGGGTCCATGAGGGGGTCCTTATCAGATCTGGGTCACGGGAAAGAGACGTATCCCTACCCGGGTCCGTGAGAGGGTCCTTATCGAATCCGGGTCTCGGGGAAAGATGCGGGTCTGGATCCCTAGATGCCACTGTCGTGGCGTGTCCAGCACGCATCGCAGTCATCTCCAATTGTCTTTGCAAAGGCACGCTTGCATTAAAGTCCCTAAGAAGCGGCGTTTCGATTTCCCAAACCACCGAATGCACCGCTACCTCCGCCATCACCGTAGCCGCATATGAGATTGGCACATCGTTTCAGGAGCCGAGTCCATGTTAGCGACCATTCGCCTCCTATCCCAGCGGGTCCTCCGCTCCATCGTCGGGCGTCGCTTCACCTTCTCCCTCGCCGAAGCACCAGCCACGCCCCTCCGTGGAGCACCCTCTCGACCTTCTCGAGGTGTGCATGTCACCACCGAGGAGGATCCCCCACGACGTAGCAAAACCCTCTCCAACATAGGAACTCCAACCTTCGGTTCAACCACCGCCACCAAAGGACATTCGGTGAAACCCGTCGCCCTGCATTCTCTAAGTCTAGCAAAAGGGGGACACCACCACCTCTAACACCTCCACGAACCTTAGCCACCAGGGGACTCCAAAGATGATCACCTCAAGTGAAGGTCTCTCCGGTGGGTGCTCCGAGACGCCCCATCATGGAAGCAAGGTCATCTCCATCTCCACCTCCCCGACTCCATCCTGACCTCCTTGAAACAAATCTCCTCCTTCAACGAGGAGAGGCCAAGGACTAGGAACTTTTTCTCGTCAAGAACCAGGACCTTCACCCTCTCCAGCAAGTAGTCGCAACCCAACTCCTCCACCTCTCCCACCGGGCCACCCTCCACCTCTGCCCGCAAGGCCATCACCCCTTCAGACCACGGCGCCTCAACCTCGGCTTGCAGCAGCCTTCTCGGCGACAGCAAGGGCAAACTTGTATTTCCACAATGCATACTTCTATGCCTGAGTCCACCGCATCTCCAGCACCTCCAGGGGTCGCGGCATTCCCAAGCCCAATGACTGCGACCAAGGCATCTGAAGCATCTCCCCTTTTCATCCGCGTCGCCTCCACAGCCGACAGTAGCCAAGCGGCCACCCGTGGTCCGAGGTTGCTTCCTTCTCGCTACCACCGTCCACCTGACCATCTCTTTCGCCCCTGCTTCATCAACCCTAGTGGCAAGCCCTACCACTGGCTCCCGACGGCCCACGCCCACCTCTTGGTGACCCCCCTTCCCTCTCTCTCTCTTTTGGTGGCTCTTCTTACCGATTCGTCGGCATGGCACCTTATTATTAAAAAGTCCCCCTGAAAGTTTGGAATTTGAGTTGGTATTTTTGACCAAGCATAAAGTCTGAAATAACTAACACAAATACAGGTAGAAAACTACATGATAGTCAACGAGCAATGTGAAAGCTGATGCTTTCCTCATCAAGAAAATGAAAGACCGGATTAACGAAATACTTGGACTCACCTGAATTGTTTTTCCAGATGTCAAGTTCAAGGTCACCATAACTCCTTCAGCTGATGCACTTTCTAACTCTGCTTGCTTTGCGATATTCAAGAAAACCTCCTCTAACGTTGTTAGTCCCAGGTGAATATCCACGATGCCAAACTCTTCTTCTTTTTCTTCCAGTTCAGCAAAAAAAGCCTAATAGAGATTCAAAATCAAGTGATTAATTTGGGTTATGACAAAAACCAAACAACTTGAAGTTCAGCTATAAATACAAAGGGCTTACACTTAGAAGTCTCTCCTTTTCACGTGGGATCTCAAAGGTGAGGAACCCCTTGTTGTCTTCCTTGGGTACAATATCCAAACGCTGAAAAAAATATGTCCAATTTCCATGCAGAGTTCATTTGAGGTGAGTAGCATATGCAAAGGTCTCAACTACGTGGCCATGCTTAATATGGCCCCTCACTTTTCATACATCTCAATTTGATCCCTACACTAACATCTAAATTTGATTCCTAAAATTTCATTTTGCATCAATCACATCACACTCCATTTCTATTCCTCTACTTAGATTGTTTAACACTTGAATATAAGAAGGCAGCCTAGATATCATTGAAAGAGAAATGGGTTCTATCAAAGAATTCTAGAACTGGAAGTTTATGAGAATGAGAATTGATGAAAAGAACAAACCCTAACTCCTCTTTATATAGAGAGGAGATTACAAGTAATCCCAATCCTAATCTTACTAACTAAATATAGAAACAAACTCAATCTCATAAATCTTGATCAAATCAAATCAAATATCTAAAAATAGAAAGAGATAAAATACAACTTTTAACTAATCTTAAAATACTCTTTCCTGAATTCTCTAACAGTCTTTCAAAAGTTGGAGCATACAACGTCTAACTTGAAGGAGACACGTAAAATGAGAACTCCTCCTAATGTACGTAGTCAGCAAAGCATAAAGTGTAAGGGTTTGAATTTTTAATGACTACTTTACAGCTAAGCAAACCCTTATTGAGACTAATAATTGGATTATGGATACTTAAAACCAAATTCCCTAAATCTCAACTTAATAGATTAACCCCCATAGAAAGCTTTAGCAATTTTGGCTTGAAAAAGGCCAAAATTTGGTTCTAATTCCCTTAACAAATTATGGTGAAGGGTTGATTGAATAAAATTTAAACTTGATGGGCTCCTTTGTAAGGTGAGTTTTGGGTGGAAGGTCCTCAGAGGAATTTCTCCTCCACTGTAGCCTAAGCAGTGGCCTTATAAAGGGCCACACCATTGGCTACTCTAGCCAAAGTGCTTACTCTCTACTCTCTCTCGACTTTACTCCTCTTTCATCACCGGGCCTCCTCCTTGCTCTCCTCTGCTACTACAATCTGACGAGAAGGAAGCTACAATCTATGATTGTTATGCTAAAGCTTTGGAGGGAGGAGCTTAACCTTAAGGAAGCTATCAGAGGTGTAATTCAAGCCAAGGTAAGGACTTTGCTCGAGATCTCTTGATTCTTTCTTGTGAAAAGAGGGGAATAAAGGAGTGTTTGTATTTACAACTATTATGTCAATCCATAGCTACATGTCCAAGATCTGGGCTTGGATTGGATTTTAGTTTACTCATGGGAACTGTAAAGGGACCATTACTAATTCTTCTTTATAAATCTATTGATCATGGTGTAATTGGGGATTTTAGGTGTTCCTTCTGTTCCATGAACAGGTAGGAATCTGTAAAAAGGATAAGTTAAGGTCTAGGAGTTTTAACCTTCGATTTCAGGTTCAAACTCAACACTGAAATGCCCAACAAACGTCTAACCAAAGGTCAAACAACCAATTCTACAAGGGTTGTCTGACCCGAGCATCAGTTGTCCACTAGAGTCAGTAGAATTAAGAATCAAATTAATAATGCAGCCAAGGGACATCTGATTGTCTGACCAGATGACACATACAAAAGTTGTGTCATTTAATGATCTTGCGAAACCTCCAATGATAATGCTAGACGTTCGGTTACTGAATAGGATTTGATCTCCCAATACACCTCCAGGCGACGTCTGATAAACAGGTCGGACGACTTATTTGACAATATTGGATGTTCGACTACCTGATGACTTGATCAAACATTTGATATTGCCTGTATTGGTCTCGAATGAATAAAAAACTCACCAAAGGGACTAACATGGGATTTAAACTAGCTAACCCTGAGCTTAACTTTGAAACAATAATAAATTGACCCTGTCAACAGTCTGAGACTGTAATTAGTCGGATATCAGGGTTTCACATGAAACCTCAATGATCCGATAAATCTATATGATTAACAAATCCTAGAATTAGACAAGAACTAGAATGAAATGCTAACTAGATCGTAACAGGTGGATCCATAAGATTGGACACCTCGACTACGTGAACCAAGGGTTCACTATTACGAGTTAAAGACCCGAGAACTTGGGTAGCTAACAACTAACAGTGATCAAACCTAGAACTTTAGAGGTTCCCAATTGCAATGACAAGCTATTGGTTGTCATCAAGTTGAGGTACTCGTAGGTACTTAAATCGAACTCGATAAGATAGTGCATGAGCTCGCAGAATTTCTTATCATGGCCTCAATATCGAAGGCAGATTGAGAAAGCATACCCAAAGTATCATGTTCTGGTGAGAGCATTGGTGTAGCTCGTTAAACATCTAACTAACTGCACCAGAAGGGTATGTAGTCAGCCTTAATCAGATGGTTGACTGAGAGAGTGCATCCATAGCACATACTCCTAGTCAGAGCATTGATGTGGCTCATTAAACATTTGACCAACCCTATCACCGATGATGTGAATGATCAACAACCAAACGTTGACAAATCCGCATCGTGCTTATTCTTCATGTCTTCAAGGCATTGGCCTGGGTAGCTCCCAAGAGGCTGACTCTCCTGACTTATGTCAACAACATTCTAATATCACAAAGACAGGTATGCCTCACTTAAGGATTACTAATGTTGTTAGTCTCTCCTTAATTAAGGAGAGACTACCAAGTTGTGATTCAAGAGGAGGATGGGTCTCCATCACCTTTGTTAGAGAGGGTTGATTCCTAAAATCTGACTATTGATGCGAGTGAGAGAATTGAATAATGATATTAAATCTTGGGACAACTACCAAATGGACAGTGTTTGCTAGTTGGTTCGCCTATGGTGTAGATACCCATACACTATGTTCTTTTGTTGCTACACTTAGTTTCATCCCTACTGGGCCATTTGGCCCATCTTGTACTTGTGACCTACTTTCAAGACCCAACGGCATGGCACAACAGTTCTAGATTTCCTGGGAACAACACCAGTTCCTCGTGTAGGTAGATCACCAATTTTCCCAGATTATGTGGTGCATGGAGATGGTGATGGCAAAGGCACGACAACCAGAGACATGAACAGGCCCACCAACTGAGCCCCTACATCTTCTGATTGTCTACATCGACACAACTTATCTATTGGAGTGGACTATCTATTTTGAGAGCTTTCGACCCAAGAACGAGCTTATGTAGCTAGCTACATCTGTCGTATTATTCTATTTCGTTTCATAGGCGCTTTTTGTAGTTATTGCAGGTAGGCCCCACTTGGGATGAAACATTGTATTATTATAAACACTTGCGACTCCTGTATGTTATAAACCTACTATTGTGGTTGCTTGTTTTTGAATTTCATGCCATGCATTAATGCTCTCGTTAATATAAAAAGACCCATGGGTTTAACACTCAAGAAAAATTGACTACTTAAAACCCTAACAATCCCTAGTGTCTTGGACTTTGGCGGCCTCACACCTGTTAACCTAGTTTCAAGTCAGAAGGTTAACAGGGCATGACGATCCTTGGGTAGTATCAAAGCATCGCAGTTCACTGAAAGTGTGTCCACCAAGGTTGGTCTTAGGTTGTAATCAGATAGTCTGCATGCATGGCATATTTTAACTGCTACAAACCCCTATATTGCGAAACTAATGGAGGCTTATCCCTATTTCAAGATGCCTCCAAGGACTTGAAGTTGGAGGGGTGGCAGCCGGAACAATGAGGAGACTCGAAAGCCCACGAGCAATAGTCGAGGTGACAGTCAAAACCTACCCAATCCCATAGTAGTCATCAATCAGTTCCAAGATAGGATCACCAGGCGCATGCAACTCCGCAAAGTTTGGTCAATGTCATGACTCATGATCAAAATGAGAGCTAGATCAAGGAACAACATAAATAATAATGGAGCTAGTGGTAGCGGCAGAGGCCAGAATAACCCATCATTGGGAAGAAGTGATCCGAGTGAGCCTCCACACAAAAGTAGACCCAATCAGCAACTATCTACAACACTCACCAATAATACTGAGTTCGAGCAATTTCGAAAAGTGAAGCTACCAACCTTCTCAAGATTTGGTGATCCATTGGCAACAAAAGATTGGATACTCAAGATCGAGAAGATCTTTGATGCCTTCCAAGTATGAGGGGGGCATATAGTGAGATTAGCCACCTTCTAGTTTGGCATAGCAGAACAATGGTGGGCCACAATCAAGACAATCGAGCCAATCTCGATGACTTAGGATAGATTCCTGAAGCTCTTCAACGATTAGTTCTACCCTCTAGAATAGAGAGCTCAGAAGAGGGACAAGTTTATCAACCTCCAACATGGTCAGATGTCAATCACCACGTACAGGGTGAGCTTTATGGAGCTGCTCCAGGTTCAGGTGTGGTGGTTTGTCAGTGGATTGAGGAATCATCAGCAGATCAAGTTCGTAGGGATACCGATGGGCAATTTGGTCAGGGTAGCCGAGAGGACTATGGCCATAGAAAGAGTGCTAAATACAGTGCGTCGATAGGAGCAATCGCAAAGGAAGTCACGTGGCCCAAACTGGTGTAAATCGCTAGGGGAGAAGATTCAACCCACTACCAGTGGTTCCCATGTGTCTAAACCCTTTTCCTCCAGCCAACTTCAAACCATATCGATTTCTAAGGCGATCACACAAGACAGCCAAGGACAAAGGCAAGATGGTCAGTGGAAGAAGTAGCTGGAATGCAAGAATTATGAAAAGAGCCACCGCATGAAGTGTAACCAGTCTCAACTCTACTATCTATGTTACCAATCAACACACCTGAAGAAACACTGCTCGATGAACAATTAAACAATATCAGCATCAGTGGGGCAACCAAGTATAAGTAAGATGGAAGGCAAAGTTAACCCACTGACCGTGAAGGACGTGTAGTGATAAGTCCAATTTATTGGACATTTATTTGGCTTAAGTACATATGGAATACATTTCCTTATAGTTTAATGACCTAAGCTACGTAGTAATTAATCTTAGCTTATGAATATTTTTGTATCTGCTTTGCATTTTAATACATACATTTATACTTCTTATTTGATATGTGCATGCAGAAAATAAAAGTATAATAGGTGGTTGGACATAATTAGCATTTGAAGAAGGATATGCCCATAATGTCCACCTCCCACTGCCGCTCCCTCTGCCAGCGTTCAAATCCAGTAGTTGCGCATGCGAAGGATGAGGCGGGCGTTATGGATCTGGAAAAGGTTAAAGAATCTCTTCGGGGGTTTAAAGGAGGGGCTCCCTTCCTCTCCACCGTGAAGAGAGCATGCATCGTAGCCAGCCACGCGCCCTCTCACCACTCTCATTGCTCGCCAGCCAGACCGCGCGCGTGCCTCCTCACCGCGTGCAGCCACGCTCGTGCGCGAGGCAACCGCTCCTCGCACAGCAGCCCCACTGCATGCACCCTCGTAGCATGCGCATGCACCCACCCAACGACAGCCTGTGCGTGCGCTCCCTCAAGGCCAGAAGCCGCGTGCCCCTGTGCACGCACGTCCAGCCAGCATGCGGTCGGCCTCTTCGTCTTCCTCTTCTTGTCTACTTCTCCACCCCTGTTTCCGCAAGAGGCCCAAACTTGCAGCCACCTACCCCCTTACAGCTACGCCTCTCGCCAGCCACGCTTGTGCGCAACTACGCCATCATGTGAAGTAGCAGCTCTACGCGTAGCCGTACCCTCATGCGGGCGCAACACCTCCACACGCAGCAACCACCCGCGTGCGACTATAGTCCCTGCCGCCCCTCTTCGCTGTCACCTGCCATCCGGCCAGCCGCCACCGGCCATCTTCCGCCTCACCGCCATCATCAACGAGATCCTCTCCTCCGGTGGAACTCCACCCAAGCAAGTAGCCGGTGATGCCTCCTCCGATGTGTGGCGAAGAGAGAGGAAATTTCCCCTATTTTTGCACCTATTAAAATTTACATTTGCATGCCATTGGAAGTTGTGGGATTTTAATTGTTTGATTATTATATTCTGGTGAATTTGCAAGCATGCATTTATATTTCCACGTATTTGATTGGTTCCTGTTATACATATCATTTCACATTGAAATTTGTTTCATATTTGCATGCAATTAAGAAGTACATCCTCTGCCACTACACTTGCGCCATTTACAGATTTTGGAAGCTTAAGCTCTGATGCGAAATTTACATAAATAGTCCATAACTTTTCATAAAATCGTAAGTACATTCAAAGCAGCATATCCATTGATTCATTTAACGAATATTTTTGCAAACATGATTGTTGCTTATCTGTGATTTATTGTAGTTGTTCCTCCCTGTGGATTTGACTTGACTTTTCGTGGTTAGCTTTACTAATAAATACTTTTGATCTGGGATTTTTCCATCACATGATTTCACTGCGACGATATATTTTTCTGACATCATTATTTTGCAAGCGAAACAAATCCCGATCAAATGGCGCCTTGTCGAGGAGGCAACAGACGCAATAATTTCACCTGATTTTTATTTCTGATTATTTCTCGTTGCACAGTGATCTGAATAGTTATCTTTTCCGTGCGAGGAATTTGTGGAGGTGACAAGCGTAGCTGGGAGACGACGTCGACCTTAAGCGACACCCACACGCGGGGAAGAGGCAGGAGACCTGGATCTTGCTTCCATAGGGCATTCTCCTTTGTCACAAGTTTTATTCCTGTTTTCTCGCACTTGTAGTAATTGGGGCTAATTTTTGGGGGTCTATCCTCACATTCTTTAGAGGCTAGGGGCTATATTTTTACTACTCACGTGATTCATTTTTCTACATGTTTGCCTCTAAAACAAACACAATAAAATACCGAGCTGCCTGTTAGGAGTTGCGTGCCCTTAGGTGAGTGCATTTAGGAGTGATTGAGTAGTACATTAGATCTCATTGTTGCATTGCGAACATAGTTGCACGAAGATTGCTGGAGGTAGGTACACCTTTCTAACTTTTTGCATCCAGCTTCTGTTCATGCATTTGCATTCGGGTTAAAATTCAAGACCACAAAGTTGAGTGAAATTACTTAATCCAGTGGTTGCCTAACTGCAATTGGGACTAATAATCAGATTTGATCTTAAAACCAAATCACACTTGATCTGATTCAAAGGGACTTGTCTGCGTTTTCAAAATAAAAATGATTTACGGTGTGATGCACACGTCTGGCATTGAGCACGCACATTAGGCACCACACTAAGGCTTGATCCCTTAAGGCTATAGGCATCGATCTCTTTATCGGTGCAGACCCTCCTATTGTGCTTTGTGGTGGTGGCACTATCTTTTGGTCAAGTGTTTTGATACTTCACGGAAGGGGACACCCCTTAAAGGAACAAAAGGGTAGTTAAGAGGCACCGCGTACGCATCGCCTCAAAAGAAGAGTTTGCCCTACTTGCATCTCTTTATTTGTCCTTGAAGTAACTTCTCACTTGATCACCTGGGAGTGTCATTTAAACAAAGTATAGGTCTTAGGGCACTCAAAGGTTGAATTAGGTCACGTAATTGCAGTAAATAACTTGTTTAGCCATCTATATCAACCAATTCTACCTCTGCAACAAAGAAGGTTAAGATCTTAAGTCATCACCCCTCTTATACCACTTATGTGGGAACAGAGGGATAATCCTTAACCTTTTGACCTATCTTTGGAGTGGAGGTTTCACTTAATCAACAAGAACTTGAATTGTGATTGATATTGTATGCTTGGTAAACACTCTCTTGAGGGTAGTCTAGTGTTTGATCTTGAGCCCGAGAGAATTCTTAGGAGAGCCCACAAAGGAGAGAAAAGAGAAGGCATGACTGATCAAGGAGCAAATCAACAAAGGACCCTGAGGGACTATTTTATTCCAACCAACCTACCTGCTCAAGCACTGAGACGACCGACAAGGGATAATCCATATGAGATCAAGAGCAGTACCATATCTTTGTTGCCCTCCTTTTATGGTACTACTAGGGAAGACCCCTATTGGCATTTGGAGGAATTCACCGAGGTCTGTTCCACGGTGAAGCTCCAGGGCTTTACTGATGAAGCCCTGATGAGGACTCTATTTCCATTTTCCCTAAAGGATAAGGCCAAACACTGGTATCATACCCTCGATGCAAAGGTAAATGATTGGGACACCCTTAAGGGAGAATTCTTGAAAAAGTATTTTCCTAGGAATAAGACCAAACATTGCAGAAGAAAGATTATGGGTTTTACTCAACAGGAAGGGGAGCAATTTCATGAGACTTGGGAGTGCTTTAATGACCTTCTTAGGTTATGCCCCCACCATCAGGTGCTAAGATGGCAGTTGATCGAAAGGTTCTATAACGGATTATCTGAAAGGCATATGAAAACCATCGATGTAACCTGTGCGGAAACCTTCATAACCAAAACTGAGGATAAAGCCTGAGCATTATTTGAAACATTAAGTGTCAACTCCATACATATGTCCTCTGCCTATCAAGAAAGAAAACCATCAATCTTGTAGAGGAAGATAGAGGCTCATGAAGTCAGGGCTACTCAGGATTTGGCTTATCAAATTCAATTATTGAATTAAAATTTTGATAGGCTTTTAGCAAACCCCGGCATGAACTCGCAAGTAGCTTCTATCTTTCAAACTTCAAGTGAATGCTCAATTTGCCAAAGTACAACGCATGTTACTGCGGAGTGCCACCGGGCAAATTAATTCCCTAAGTTGATTCAGGCTAACTTGAATACGGCCTAAGGTTTCTGCCCACCTCCTCGCAATAACCCTTATTTCAATACCTATAATATAGGGGGACGGAACCATCGAAACTTCTCTTAGAAGTAAGGTGATGCTTCTAACTTAGGGAATACAAGACCCCTACCTCCCCAAATCATATACCAACCATTCTATGAAAACCCTCCTCAGAATAAGCCCTCTGAGATGGATGAACTTAAAGCCATGATGAAAGCGATGCAAGAGCATCAGAATATGGTCATCCAATATCAGAATAAGATGATTACTGATATGCAATCCCAAATTGATCATCTTATTGAGGCAGTTAAGCAACGTGATCCGGGGAAGTTACCTAGCTCTTCTGAGGAGAACCCAAAGGGCAAAGGGGTTGTATTCGGGGAGCACGCCCAAGCTGTGACCATGCTGAGGAGTGGAAAGAAAATTGACAAGCCTGATAACACTCTTACGGTTACGTTTCAGAATTCCCCTCCTACACCCGACTTGACTTCCATCTCCACCAAGGAAGAGCCATACTGCTCTCCCTCGCTTGAAATCACCCACAATGAGGATGTCGTCATTCCACCACCCCTCCCCCGCCATGACGACCCCTCTACCTAGAAGCCGAGGGTGCCCTATCCAGAGCGCTTATCTGCTCCTAGGGAATCTTCTGTTCGCTTGCCCGGAGCCAAGGATAGGATGGAGGAGATTATGGACACTTTTAGGCAAGTCCAGATCAACTTGCCTCTATTGGAAGCTATCAAACAGATCACATCCTATGCCAAGTTTCTAAAGGACCTGTGCACCTAGAAGCGTCGATCTAGGAGATAGGTCCAAGCCAAGATCATCCTGCCTGACCATGTTAGCTCGATTCTCCAACATAGAACACCCCCCAAAATGAAAGACCCAGGAGCTCCGTATATCTCAGTGGTTATAAGTAAACAACACATTGACGAGGCTCTGCTCGATCTGGGGGCAGGGGTGAACATTTTACTAAGCTCTGTCTACGACCTTTTGGGAGGTGAGTTAAAACCTAGTCCAGTCATCCTTCAAGTCGCAGACAGATCACTTAAGACATCTCGGGGATTATTGGAAGATGTCCTGGTGAGAGTGGAGGACTTCTTCTTCCCTGTTGACTTTCTTGTGCTAGATATTGACCATTCTAATAAGCCCACCAAGGCATCCATTATTCTGGGACGCCCCTTCTGGGCCACAGCCAACGCCTCTATCAATTGTAAATCAGGGGCACTTAAAATGGGCTTTGGGAACAAGAAGATCCGGTTGAATGTTTTTGATACCTACAAGCAATCCGGATTTGAAAATTGTTCTCAGATTGAGGTTGTTGATGAAATAATTGAGGAGACTACTCCAGCACTCTTATATAGAGATCCCCTTCAAAAGGTCATATCTAAGGACCATCCTCCGACTATTGAAGAAACTACAGGGGAAATACCTGAATTAGAAGAGTTGCTGGGGATATACACGGAGTCTCTGTCCCCACCTTGGACTGTGAAGGTAGACCCGCTACCTGAGGCGGAGACGTATCAACTTAAACCCTCAATCCAAAAGGCTCCTAAGTTGGAGTTGAAACCCCTCCCGAGCACATTGAAATATGCTTTCCTTGGCTCTAATGACACGATCCCCGTTATTATCTCATCTGCATTATCTGAATCGCAGGAGGGAGCTCTGCTTGAGTGTTTACAAAAGCACAAGAAAGTAATTGCTTGGTCAATTGCTGATCTTAAGGGTGTTGATCCCTCCCTTTGCATGCATCATATATACACGGACGAGTCCGTGAAACCTTTCCGAGACATGCAGAGAAGGCTCAACCCCAATATGCGGGAGGTTGTTAAAAAGGAGATTCTGAAATGGTTGGATGCAGGGATTATCTATCCCATTTCAGATAGTAAATGGGTCAGTCCTATTCATGTGGTGCTAAAAAAGGCAGGAATCACTGTGGAAGAAAACGAACAAGGAGAGTTGGTGACTACTAGACCCTCAACTGGTTGGAGGGTCTGCATTGATTACCGCCGTTTGAACACGGTTACCCAGAAAGACCATTTCCCCTTACCGTTTATCAATCAGATTTTGGAACGACTGGCGGGGAATAAGTTCTTTTGTTTCCTTGACGTGTATTCTGAGTATAATCAGATAGCTGTCTTTTCTAACGATCAGGAGCATACTACCTTTACTAGCCCGTATGGTACATTTGCGTTCTGCCGAATGCCATTCGGGTAATGTAATGCTTCCGCTACTTTCCAACGATGTATGATGGCTATCTTTTCTGATATGATCGGCAAGTTTGTTGAAATTTTCATGGATGACTTCTCGATTTACGACTCGTTGTTTGACTTATGCCTTTCGCACCTTGATAAAGTCTTAACCCATTGCAAAGAGGCAAAGTTGGTACTTAGCTGTGAGAGAAGCCACTTTATGGTCCAGCAGGACATTGTTTTAGGGCATGTAGTTTCCGAGAGAAGATTAGAGGTGGACACCGCAAAAATTGATTCCATCTCTAAGCTTCCATCGCCCGCCAATGTTCATTAGGTTAGATCTTTCTTTGGCCATGCTGGATTTTATAGGCACTTCATTAGATATTTCAGTAAAATCTCTAAGCCACTGTGGAACCTGTTAGCGAAGGATGTCTCCTTTGATTTTGATGATAGATGTGGCGAGGCTTTCCAAGTCTTAAAGAAAGCCCTTATTACCGCGTCGATTCTCCAAGCACCAAATTGGATCCTCCCGTTTGAGTTAATGTGCAATGCTTCTG
The DNA here is from genome assembly GCA_037157565.1 of Thalassia testudinum. Lineage (NCBI taxonomy): Eukaryota > Viridiplantae > Streptophyta > Magnoliopsida > Alismatales > Hydrocharitaceae > Thalassia > Thalassia testudinum. The sequence continues at coordinate 15,953,606 of JAZHRO010000055.1, forward strand.
ATTTTACAGTGGGAGCGATCTTAGGTCAAAGGGTTGATGGCAAACCTCATGTGCTACATTATGCCAGCAAGACTCTTACGGATCCTCAGTAAAACTACACGATTACTAAAAAAGAACTTCTTGTTGTAGTATTTGCTTTGGAAAAGTTTTGGTCTTATCTTTTGGGATCCAAGGTTGTGGTGTTCACTGATCATTCTGCCTTAAAGCATCTTCTTGCTAAAAAGGATACCAAACCTCACCTAATTTGTTGGATTCTGCAACTCCAGGAGTTTGACCTGGAAATTAAAGATAAGAAAGGAGTTGAGAATGTGGTAGCAGATCATTTGTCTAAGATCCTTATTGAGGCATCAAACCCTGCTAGCGGTATCCAAGATACTCTCCCTGATGAGTCTCTGACGGCTGTGGAGGCCAAAACTCCTTGGTTCGCTGACATAGTGAATTATCTGGTCATGGGCATTACCTCCAGTACTTAGGACAAGCAGAAGCGAGACAGGTTTCTTGCTAACGCTAAATTTTATCACTGGGAGGAACCCAAGCTTTTTAGAATAGGACCTGACCAGCTTTTCCGCCGTTGCGTCCCTGACGAAGAACAAAGTGTTCTGAGTTTCTACCATGATCTCCACTGTGGGGGACATTTTAATGGAAAAAAGACTACCCATAAGGTTCTTCAATTTGGCTTTTGGTAGCCCACATTATTCCGAGATGCACATACATATGTAGGTGCATGTCTACGTTGCCAGCAGATGGGAAACCATCGGAAAAATGGATGAGATGCCCCAGCAACCTATCCTCCCTGTTGAGATCTTTGATATTTGGGGCATCGACTTCATGGGTCCCTTTCCTGTGTCCTTCGGATATGAGTACATCCTTATGGTTGATTATGTATCGAAATGGATAGAAGTCATACCCACGCGAACCAATGACCATTAAGTGGTTTTGGGTTTTGTTAAGATTAATATCATTTCTCGGTATGGGTGCCAAAGGACGATCATAAGTGATGGAGGACCTCACTTCAAGAACGTACACTTCACAAGACTACTCCAAACTTTAGGAGTTAACCACATGATAGCAACACCTTACCATCCCCAAACGAGTAAACAAGTTGAAGTGTCTAATAGGGAGATTAAATGAATTTTAGAAAAAACTGTCAGGCCCGACCGTAAGGATTGGTCTAAAAAATTAAATGATGCTCTTTGGGCCTACAGAACTGCGTATAAGACTCCCTTGGGCATGTCTCCTTTCCATCTTGTCTACGGAAAGGCGTGCCATCTTCCCGTTGAAATCCAACATAAAGTCTATTGAGCTATTAAAAACGTTAACTTGAATCTGGATAAAGCGAGAAAGACACGTATGTTAGAGTTAAGTGAGCTTGAGGAGCTTCGTAATGAAGCCTATGAAACTTCTCAAGCTTACAAGCAATGTACAAAAGTTTCCCATGATAAACACATCATTAGAAAGATTTTTGAGCACAACCAGTGGGTCTGGCTTTCCAATTCCAGACTTAAATTATTTCCAGGAAAGCTCAAGTACTGCTGGGATGGGTCGTACGTTATTATCGATACCTTCCCTCATGGAGTTGTAGAAATTCGGAACCCTACTTCTGGTGCGAGCTTTAAGATAAATGGCCAACGACTTAAACCTTATATTACTCTTTCAGATGGTCAGGTTTTGGACGCACTTCGGCTTGAAGAGCCTTAGCTCCTCCCACTCTCCTCCTCAGGTGATATTCTTCTATGTCTGCATTTTTCCAATGGGGACATTGTCAATCTTAGGCATGGGGGGTATAACATGAGGATGTTTATAGCATTTATAAATATTTGCATACATTTAGGATAGTGATTTATAAAAAATCTTTTATGTTCTTGAGCTGAATTGGTTAGTCCTTACTAGAAAATTTATCAAGGAGGTGTCATTAAATATTTTCTTTTTAAATTGTTTCTTAAGTTTAGAATCCAATACAATTACTTTCACTTGCACGTAGACTGGGTAATGGATCTTTGTAGAAAATCAATAAGTATTTTTAGTCTACTGAACCTTTGGATAGTTAATAGGGAGTCAGGCATACTATCTTTTATTAGATCCACCTCATATTTGTGAGAAGAAAGTAGAGAGATTACTGGTGCGTTAAATCTAGTGCAAGGACTCTTAAGTTTTGGACAATTAGATAAGGATACCTCAAAGTTAGGCATAGTTTTTGCTCTTTATTCCAGCGTGCGTACATTGTGTGAATTCTTGAGAGTCATCACATAAGGTAGATACACAAAGATTGAATCTTAATAAAATTATGACTATGGTGAATGATTACGACTGCCCTTCATAGAGTCCTCGGCTGAAGGAGGGTAGTAATGTCAAAGGTCAGAAATATGCTTGTCCTATCCATTCCTTCCAGATGTCGAGAGTAGGTATTTCCACCAAATAAGTCACACAATATCCTCTTAACCATCATCATTCCTAATAACACCTCATAAATAAAAGTCTACGTTATGTTATGTTGATAAAAAAAGAAAAGAGAGATATTTATATAAAAAAAAGAAGAAAAAAAAGGAAAAAAGAAAAAGAAAATAGTTCAAGTTTATAGTTTATCTTCGTATCATTTTTATATATGTCAATATTTCTGAGGCAACAAAAACACCCATCGTGATCCAACAAATATGATCCATACTTACTTTTCAGTATTTCTGATCGCATGAATACTGGCTGAGGACTTCTAACTTAGTTGTAGAGTTATTAGGACTTTAATTGAAGTGTGAATGCCATGTGAGATCATAAAACAGTTAGTACATTTACAAAATATGGTGAAATGTGTGAATCTCAGAAAGAAAAGAAGGAAAAGAGTGAGCACAAAGGAACATCAAGATAGCACAGTTGTTTAGCCTATCTCTGAGTTGACTTATTTGATAGTCTAGAGATTTAGAGTCTGTAGTACTAGATTACGTGTAGCACCAGATTAGTGTGTGCCATCAAATACAAATCCATTTAACTCGATATCTCCTACCTAAGTCAAAAAGTCGGGGTCAAATTATAGATTATCTTCTGCTTTATCCCCGAGGGAAGTAGTTGCCTATCCCGATAAAAATACCTACCAAGAGATAAGTACGAATTGCAAATGTAAGTTGGTTATTTTCACTTGGATCCATTACCTAGGCTATTATTATTATCACTTCACATTTGTCTGGATCTCTAAATTTGTGGAATAAAGAAATAAGAATTCTCTTGATTACTTCCATTATTTTCACTTTTGCTTGGGACTAGCAAAACTTAGCCATGGGGGCATTTGATAAATTCAATTTATTAGACATTTATTTGGCTAAAGTACATATGGAATACATTTCCTTATAGTTTAATGATCTAAGCTAAGTAGTAATTAATCTTAGCTTATGAATATTTTTGTATCTGCTTTGCATTCTAATACATACATTTATACTTCTTATTTGACATGTGCATGCAGAAAATAAAAGTATAATAGGTGGCTGGACATAATTAGCATTTGAAGAAAGATATGCCCATAATTGTCCACCTCCCACCGTCGCTCCCTCCACCAGCATTCAAATCCAGCAATTGCGTATGCGAAAGGCAAGGCGGGCATTGTGGATCTGGAAAAGGTTAAAGAATCTCTTTGGGGGTTTGAAGGAGGGGCTCCCTTACTCCACCGTGAAGAGAGCATGCACCGCAGCCAGCCGCGTGTACTGTGACCCCCTCACCGACCGCAACCAACTGCGCTTCCTCTCACCGCTCTCACTGCAAGCAGCTACGTGCCCTCTCACCGCTCTCACCACTTGCCAGCCAGACCGCGCATGCACCCCCTCACCACATGCAGCCACGCTCGTGTGCGAGGCAGCCGCTCATCGCACAGCAGCCCCACTGCGCGCACCCTCCCAGCGTACGCGTGCACCCACCCAGCGACAGCCTGTGCACGTGCTCCCTCAAGGCCAGAAGCCACGCGCCCTTTTGCACACACGTCCAGCCAGCGCACGGTTGGCCTCCTCGTCTTCCTCTTCTTGTCTACTCCCCTATTTCCGCAAGAGACCCAAACTTGCAGCCACCTACCCCCTTACGGCCATGCCTCTTGCCAGCCACGCCCTCGCGCAAAGCAGCAGCTCCACGCACAGCCGCGTCCTTGTGCGCGCGCAACACCTCTGCGCGCAGCAACCACCTGCGTGCGGCTACAGTCCCTGTCGCCCCTCTCCGCTGCCACCTACATCCAGTCAGCCGCCACCTGCCATCTTCCGCCTCACCGCCATCGTCTACGAGATCCTTTCCTCAGGTGGAACTCCACCCAAGTAAGTTGCTGGCGATGCCTCCTCCAATGTGTGGTGGAGAGAGAAAATTTCCCCCTCTTTTGCATTTATTAAAATTTACATTTGCATGTCATTGGAAGTTGTGGGATTTTAATTGTTTGATTATTATATTCTGGTGAATTTGCAAGTGTGGACTTATATTTCCACATATTTGATTTGTTTCTGATATACATATCATTTCACATTGAAATTTGTTTCATATTTGCATGCAATTAAGAAGTACATCCTCTAACACTACACCTGCGTCATTTACAGATTTTGGAAGCTTGAACTCTGATGCGAAATTTACATAAATAGTCCATAACTTTTCATAAAATCGCAAGTACATTTAAAGCAGCATATCCATTGATTCATTTGACGAATATTTTTATAAACATGATTGTTGCTTATCTGTGATTTATTATAGTTGTTCCTTCCTATGGATTCGACTTGACTTTTCGTGGTTAGCTTTACTAATAAATACTTTTGATCTGGGATTTTTCCACCACGTGATTTCACTGCAACGATATATTTTTCTGACATCATTATTCTACAAGCAAAACAAATCCCGATCATGTAGGCCTCAACCTCAGTTGTTAAAGGTATAGTTTCTTTATATCATACATCAGCGAGATGATGTCAAACAGATCTTAGTGATGAAAGCCTGAAGGCTTCTGGGAAAGGGGTACGAAGGGTACTTAGCTTGCATTGTTACAGTTAAGAGAGATAAATTGGAAATCAAGGACACTAATGTAGTAAGTGAATTTCTGAATGTATTTCCTAAGGGCCTACTAAGAATTCCATCGCATAAGGAAATAGAGTTTAAGATTCAGTTGATTCCTGGAACTTATCCGATCTCCAAGGCCCCATACAAGATGGCTCCAGCTGAGCTCAAGTAGCTAAAGATCCAAGTTCCAATTGCAAGAGCTATTAAACAAGGGATTCATATGAACAAATGCGTTGTCATGGGAAATTCCTATACTATTTGTGAAAAAGAAAGAAGCATGTTGTTCTGCATTAACTACAAATAGTTAAATAAGGTCACGACCAAGAATAAGTACCATCTACCTAAGATCAACGGTTTGTTCGATCAATTGCAAGGATAAGCAGTATTTTCAAAGTTCGATCTGCGATATGGATACCATCAGCTACGGATAAAGAAGGATGACATTCCGAAGACTACTTTCCAAACCTACTGTGGGCATTATGAGTTCTTGGTTATACCATTTAGGCTAACTAATGCCCGTATAGCACTTATGGATTTAATGAACCGAGTGTTTAAACCCTTTCTAAATCGATTTGTCGCAGTATTCCTTAGTGACATTTTAATCTACTCAGAGTGAAAGGCAACATGCTAAGCAGTTGAGTTCAGTGTTAAAAACACTGTGGCATAACCAGTTCTATGCCAAATTTAGCAAGTGTGAGTTTTGGTTGAGTGCATTCACTTTCTTGGGTCACGTAATCAATAATAGAGGTGTATCAATGGACCTATCTAAGGTTGAAGCAGTGCTGAAGTGGTCTCCACCAAAGTTGGTAACTGAAATCCAAAGCTTCTTCGGATTGGCTGGATACTACCAACACTTCATCCAAGACTTTTCCAAAATTGCAGTCCCATTGTCTAACCAAGAAAGTATTCAGCTTTGACTGGACCCCAAATTGCGAGCAGAGCTTCTGAGAGTTGAAGCGATGGCTGACGACACTGATTATGGCTCTTCCATCAAGAAGCAGTAGGTCTGTGGTGTATGGAGATGCGTCCTACCTAGGACTTGACTGTGTTAATGTAGAACAATCAGATAATTGCCTATGCTCAGAGGTGACTATGAGATCATGAGAAGAAATATTCGATATATGATCTGGAGTTAGTAAGCATTGCCTTTGCTCTCAAAGTATGAGACATTACCTCTTCGGTGAAACCTTTGATATCTTCACCGATCACAAGAGTCTCAAGTATATTTTCTCCCAGAAGGAGCTCAACATGAGACAGCACCACTGGATGGATTTACTAAAGGACTATGACTGTAGAATCCAACACCATCCAAGCAAAGGCAACGTGGTGGCAGATGCTTTGAGTTAGAACTAAGCAATAATGGCAGCTTAACTCCAGGTTCAAGAATGGGATTAGCTCACTGAGATCAACGTTGGAAGCCAATCATTGGTTGAAACCTTTTATGCACTCTCACAATGTCACGTAGACTATAACCAGAACTGATCACTAAGATCAAAAGGATGCAATCTACTAATCCTAAGTTGGCTCGCATTCGAGATAAAGTTATAGAGGGACAATCGCAAGATTTCTCTCTAGTGGATGGAGTGCTTTATTTTAGAGGGAGATTGTATGTACCCTAAAACGAAACTCTAAAAGGTAATTGACGTATGAAATGAAGCTGACTATACATCCGGAAGTACCTGCATGTACAAGAACATCCAAAAGGACTTCTGATGGAAAGGCATGAAGTGTGATGTGACTTGATACGTCAGCCGATGTCTAACTTGCCAATAAGTAAAGGCCAAATACAGGAGCCCTGTAGGTCTATTGCAACCTCTCTTAGCACCTGAGTGGAAACGAAAGAACATAAGTATGGATTTCATGGTGGGATTATCGAGAAAGTCACATGGCATGATGCCATGTGATGCCATGTGAGTCATTGTCGACCAATTGATGATTAAAACCACTTACAAGTTGAGTCAGCTAGCTGAGCTGTACATCAAGGAAATTGGCAAGTTTCAGGGTTCCCAAAGTTATCATGTTAGATCAAGATCCGAGGTTCATGTTGTACTTCTGGATTAGCTTGTAAGAAGCCTTGGGTACCAAGCTGAAGTTTAGCTCAACATATCATCCCCAGACAAACGAATAGTTAGAGAGGACCATCAAGAGTCTGGAGGATTTGTTGAGATCTTGTGCATTGAAATGGCAAGGATCATGAGAAGACCATCTACCATTAGTCGAATTTACCTACAACAACAGTTACCATGATAGCATAGGCATGGCACCCTTTGAGGCATTGTATAAGTAAAAATGTTCCTCGGCAGTTAGCTGGGTAGAAATAACAGAGAAATTTGTACAAGGCCCAAAGTTGGTACAGCAAATGTTAGACAAGGTTGCTTTCATCAGAAAAAAGCTTTTAACTTCCAAATCCAAGCAAAAGAGTTTCAATGACCATCATCAACAAGATCTACGATTTCAAGTAGGAGAGAAGATGTTTCTCCATGTGTCACCGATGAAGGGAATTCATAGCTTAAGGATCAAAGGAAAACTAAGATCCCATTATGTGAGCCCATTCGAGATCGTCAAGCAGGTTGGTTCGGTAGTGTACCATCTAGCTCTGCCTCCACACCTATTAGCAATGCATGACGTGTTTCATGTGTTCACACTAAGGAAGTACATAGCAGATAAAATCCACATGGTGTGCTACAAAGATCTGCGAATTGAGCCCAACCTTAGCTGCAAGAAACAGCCAGTACAAATCCTAGATCAAGCAACGAAGAAGCTACACAATAAGGTGGTCTCTGGTGAAGATACTATGGCATAGCCATAGGTTTGAGGAGGCCACATGGGCAAATCTGAGATGTAGACCAAGTACCTCCCTCTCTTCCAAGCTTGAGGTATGTCTGATTTTGCAAACAAAATCTTTTTAAGAGAGTTAAGGTGTAAGGGTTTGAATTTTTAACTACTTTACGACTAATCAAACCCTTATTAAGACTAATAATTAGATTATGGGATACTTAAAGCCCAATTCCCTAAATCTTGACTTAATAGATTAACCCCCCTTAAAGATCTTTAGCAATTTGGCTTGAAAGGGGCTAGAGTTTGGTTCTTATTCCCTCAACAAATTGTGGTGAGGGGCTAGTTGAATAATATTTAAACTTATTGGGCTCCTTTGTAAGGTAAGTTTTGGGTGAGAGGTCCTCAATGCTATTTCTCCTCCATTATAGCTTAAGTGGTGACCTTATAAAAGGCCACACCACCAGCTACTCTCGCTCCAAGAAGCTCGCTCTACAGTTCTCTCCCTCTCTTTCAACTTCACTCTTTCATGGCCAGACCTCCTTACCCTCTACTATTGCAATCTAAAAAGAAGAAGGAAGATGCAATATGTGATTGTTGTGCTAAAGCTTTGGAAGGAGGAGCTTGACCTTAAGGAAGCTGCCGAAGGAGGAACTTTGCTTGAGATCTCTTGATTCTTTCTTGACTTTTGTGAATATAAGGGAATAAAGGAGTAATTTGGGTCATATTTACAGTTCTTGTGTGAATCCATAGCTACATGTCCAAGACTTAGGCTTTGATTGGATTTTAGCCTGATCGTGTGTACTGTAAAGGGACCCTAAGTGACCCTCACTGATTTTCCTTTATAAATCTATTAATCATGTTGTAATCGAGGATTTTAAGTGTTCTTTTATTCCATGAACAAGTAGGAATCTATAAAAAGCGATTTGAAATGGATGAGTTAAGGTTTGGGAGTTTAAACCTTTGATTTCAAGTTCGAACTTGACACTAAAACACCCAAAAGACATCTAACCGTAAGGTCAGACAACCAAGTCTACAAGAAGGGTCATCTGACTCAAGCATCAATAGTCCACCGGAGTTGATAGGATTAAGAATCAAATTAATAATCCACCAAGGGGACGTCTAATTGTCCAATTAGATGACACATACCAAAGTTATGTGTCATCTGACGATCTTTCCAAACGCCTAATGACGATGCTAGATGCCTGGTTACTGAGATAAGATTTGATCTTCCAAGACATCTCCAAGTGGTGTCTAAGAAAAAAGACGGACAACTTATTTGACAATATCAAACATCTGATGTCTTGGCCAAACGTCTAATATTAGACGTATAGTCTCGAATGAATGAGAAACTCACCAAGGGGACTAAAATGGGATTCAAATTAGCTAATCAATGGCCTAACTTTGAACAGCAATGCATTAACTCTATTAAGAGTCTAAGATTGAAATTGGTGGGATCTCAGAATTTCACGTGAAACCTCAACGATACAATAGGTCCGTATGTAAGGTTGGGCAGCTTGACCACGTGAACTAAGGGTTCACCATTGCAGGTTGAAGACCCAAGAACTTGCGTACCTAGCAACTACCAATAATCAACCTTAAAACTTAGGAGGTCCCTGATTGCAATGACAAGCTATGGGTTGTCATCGAGTTGAGGTACTCATAGATATCCGAATTCGACTCGATAAGATAATGCATGAGTTTGTGGGATTTCTGGTCCTTAGTATCAAAGGCGAACTGAGAAGGCACACCCAGAGTACCATGTTCCAGGGAGAGCGTTGGTGTGGCTCGTTACACATCTGACCAACCCCACCAGAAGGGTATGTAGTCATAGCCTCAGTCAGATGGCTAACTGAGAAGGCATACCCATAGCACATACACCTAATAGGAGTATTGGTATGGCCCGTTAAACATTTGACCAACCCTACCATCGATGATCTGAATGATATATGACTAGACCTCGATGGATCTGAATTGAGCTTGCTCTTCACATCCTTAAGGCCTGAGTAACTCCTAAAAGGTCTGACTCTCCTGACTGAAGTCAGCAACACTCTCATATCATGAGGACAGGTACACCTCACTCAAGGACCACGAGTGTTGTTAGTCTCACCACTAATCAAGGAGGGACTACCAGGCTATGATTCAAGAGGATGATATGTCTCAATCAGCTTTGCTAAAGAGGATTGATTCTTGAAAGCTGACCACTAATGCGGATGAGAGAATCGAATAATGATATTAAATCTTGGGATAACTGTCGAATGAGTTGTGTTAGCTAGTTGTTGTCCTATGGTGTAGATACCCATATACTACCCGTGTTCTTTTACTAGTACACTCAGTTTCGTCCCTACTTAGCCATTTGGCTCATCTTGTACTTGCGACCTACTTTCAAGACCTGATGGCGTGGTGCAACGGTTTCCGAATTTCCCAGGACAACAGTTCTTCATGTGGGTAGATCAGCAATTTTACCAAACTCTATGGCATGTATAGATGGCAATCATAGAGGCACAACGACCGGGGACGTGGATAGACCCACCTACTTCTGATTGCCAACTTCATCGACGCAGCCTATCTACTGGAGCGAGCTAGTTGTTTTGCAGGCATTAGGCCCAAGGACGAGCTTATGTAACTAACTGCAGCTTTGAGCTACTATTCTATTTTGTTTCGTAGGCCCTTTTTGTAGTTATCGTAAATATCTGCAGCTAGGCCCCACTTTGGATGAAGCATTGTATTGTAAACACTTGTGGCTCCTATATGTTAGAAAGTTACTACCATGGTCGGCATGAGGTTTGTTTATCTTTTATCACTTTATCTTTTATTTTACCTTACATTTGTTATTTACCCTACTTGCTACTTTTACATTTTATACCATGCATTGATGCTCCTGGTAATATAAATAGGCATCTAGGTTTAACAATCAAGAAAAATTGACTAGTTGCAACCTTAACCATCCTTGGTGTTTAGGACCTTAGCACCCTCACGCCTGTTAATCTAGTTTCTAACCCGTTAAAAGGTTAGCGAAGCATGACACAAAGCAATGCAGACTATAACAAAAGTAGCAATCGTCGTAGAGTGCGAGTTGCTATAGAGAAGTAGCAACATGACACAATAATTGTAGTGGCCGAAGACAATAGACATAGGGTTGAAGTAGAAGTAGTAGCCTCAATACAATGATTATAGCAATAGTAGCTACCACGCATACAATGGTCGTAGTAGTAGTAATGACTACACATAAGGAAACATTTGCAAAGCACGCCGTAGTAGAGGTAGGAGAACTTAATCAAAGTCTCCACTAGTCATCACCTTCAATCAAAAAGCTAAATGTTGGATTAGAAGTCCCAGCACCTAAGTCTGGAGTAGTAGCAGCTACAGGCATGGCAACAGTAGAGTTCTCATTCCTGAGAAGAAACCGTAGATGCTCTAATTTTGTATAAGTAAACTGAGGAGGATAATGCATGTGTAGCTTGCACTGGAAGGAAGAAGACCCATGTGTAGAGGTACGGTGGGCAAATAGTCTCGCACATGTGTGTGCTATGGGCACGAAGATGAAGTGCGGCGATGGCATGCGCACAAAGAATGCAAAGGAGACTGCATACTAAAGAGAGCGTCGACGGTCCAAAGAATTTCCTAGGATCATTCCCTCTCTGATATCATGTTGAACGATTGTAGAAGTGAAATTTAATTAGAATGAAAATTGATGAAAATAGAAGATCCTAACCCCTCTTTATATAGAGAAGAGTACAAGCAATCCCAATCTTAATCCTACTAATTAAATATAGAAACAAATTCAATCCCATCAATCCTAATCAAATCAAATCAAATCTCTAAAAATAAAAAGAGATAAAACACAACTTTTAACTAATTCTAAAATGCACTTTCCTAAATTCTCTAACATGTTACATCACGGATGCCTTGGGACTCAATTCGTACATTATGAAATTGTAGGGTGAAATTCAAAGCATGTAAAAGCAAGGACCACATTGAATGTGATCTCATAAAGACCATTGCATAATTCTCAGTGAACGTAGGAAAAAGAAAACAACCATGGGAAACAAAGATGTTTCACATACATTTTTGAAGAACTCTTTCACAGCTTGAATTCTAGGATTGGGGCCAACTTCTTCACCATCAGCATCGGTAGTTTGCCCATTACCAAGGAAGCTTATATTAGTAATATAGCCAGTTCCAAACCTTGATTTTAGATGGATTGAATTCCCAATGCAGCGAAGTTTTCCCTTAGCCATTATAGCAATGCGGTCACTTAAAATGTCAGCTTCCTCCATGGAGTGTGTTGTAAGGATGATAGCTCGTCCCCTCTTCGCTTCCTCAATGATGTCCCAGACATGTCTTCGGGTGATTGGGTCCATACCTGTGGTCTGGAGAGAATTGCAATATTCCTTAAGCAATCAAAATGGATTGAAAAGGAGAACCTTGGCCAAAAGCTTGTACATGGAAACTCTTTGAAAAAAATTAAAGGAGACCACTCTGTTTAGTCAGGAACTGATATACTGCTATGTCGAAAACAGTAACCACCCTGTGCTCTGTGGTAAATCTATGATATCTTTGATTTTGCTCCCAGCTAGCAAATCACGATTTGGATCCACATGCACATCACTCTCGGTGGGCACCAATTGAACAGAAAATGAGAAGAATTTTTTCGAGACCTTTGGATGCCCGTTAAAAAGATGCAATTTAGTTTAAGTTGATTGGGGCAATAAGATTATGGGTAGAAAGATTCCAATTGAGGATTGGATGCTTTATAAAATAAAATGGCATGGAAGATTCATGAAATTAACCCTGCCTATAGATATAATATGATCAAGAATGTGCTCTTGAAGCTTGCAATTGTAACATAAAAATTCCAAACCCTTGCATAAGATAATACATACGTACTGGCTCATCTAAGAAGACCAATCTGGGTTCCCCTATAAGTGAAATTGCCACACTTAGTCGCCGTTTCATCCCTCCACTGTAGCTACCAGCCCTCATTCTTGCTGCCTCTTGCAGTCTAACATCTGTCAAGGATTTCTCTGTCACCTATATTGGCAGCAACGCCTCTTATTGGCAGGTGATGGAAAAGTTGCATCTAATTTTTAGTACTCAAATTTGTCAATAATGCAGTTAAAATTTATAAGAAGAAGCGGTTTAAATGCATATCAAACTTAGCAGGGTATCCACCACCCACCCTGTTGATCTTAGAAGGCAGTAAACCTTTAATATTGGCAAATAGCTTCAAATGCTCTTCTCCAGACAAAGCATCCCACAGAATATCAAACTATAACCAGAAATAAATTTGATAGTCAGGAAATTGCAACCTTGTTCTTCTGATGGAAAAATTCAGAATTTTCAAAGCATTTTATTCATATAACACATGCAATCACCTGTGGACATACTCCTATCATTCTCCGAATGGTCAACATTCCGATGGTACTCCGAATAGAATATCCATATATCAGTGCTGTCAGCAGTTTCAGAATTTTATTCTTCTCATTCGGTAGGTTGGCAGTTCCATTATATAAAAGAAAAAAGAGGAATGATAAATTATGAATTGGTGAAATACTACCATCTCCACTTGTAACTGGTGTGATGCCAGTCAAACAATTTATTACAGTTGTTTTGCCAGCTCCATTGGGTCCAAGAAGGCAAAATAGCTGATTCCTTTGAAAGTTTAGCCAAACACCCTAGAAATATTAAAAAAAATTTTGCGAGCACCATTATTTTCAGTATCCAACAGTTTCCCATGACTCAAAATAACAACCACCCCCCCGGCTCAAACAATATATGTAACATATGTAAGATTCGTTAACAGGATGACAATTCTTACCCTGACAGCATGATAGGGGCTAGTCTTCTTACACTTACAGCAGCCAATGTTCGTTGTCCCTGGATACGTCTTCACAAGACCTCGCATTTGGACTGCAATATTGGAATCAAGTTCTTGCTGAGTTGCTTGCTGTTTAACTGTTGCTTCCTCTTCAATGACATCTACATCATCTGGAGTACTCTCCGCTAATGTGGGAATCGATGCTACGCAACTACATATTTTTCGTTCTGAATCAGAATATGGAAATAAGTGTATCAGAGTGTTCTATGTCAGGAGAAAAATATTGAGTATATGCATCCTTACATACCCTCCACATTATTGCCACCTTTTCCTGTCCAATATGATGGCATCAAGAAGTAATACAAGGGTTTTCTCACTCCATTTGAATCAGGAAGGATGTTATCAAAATAAAGAGCCAAGATAGACCACAAAAAGAAGGTTGAGATAAGCCATTTGAAAGAGTCTTCCTATCATGGTAATTGGACAAAAGTAAGATCCCCCATATTGGAAAAGAGCAAGCGTCTCAGTGATTAATGGATTCCTATAGTTTCAAGTTACAAGTAACTGTGGGCATAGACATCTTTTCTATTAACTTACTACTGTAAATACACAGTCTGGTTCCTTCAATGTGCATTCGTCTCTCTGACTCCAGTTTAGTCCTTGGTCTTCTGAGGTGGCAGTAGCATCACCGAGGATTTTGACAGCTATGGCAAGAGGATTTGGAGGGAAAAAGGACCAAATAATACGGTAGTATCTAGGAAAATTGTCTTTGTAAGGGAAGCCAAATACTGTTGTCGCTAGCTGCATAACAAAATAAAACTTTACACAACTGCATGCAATGTTGTGTTCAGGAAACTTTCTACCTGCGCACACTCACATGTATGCATCCATGCATTCATGCATGTATATGTATGCACATGTACCTGAGTTACAAGACCAATGATGAATACCAAAAATCCGATGGTCGAGGCTGATGATGATTTGCTCAGAAAAGTTGAAATCAAGAAAGCAAAGCCAAGCTGCAACATATGGCATAAAAATTGTTACTAATGACCATGTGATTTCGAAATGTCTGACTCCACGAGTAGGATTAATTTAAAAATGCAACGGAAGCATATGGAAGGTAAAAGTCCTGAGCAAGGTTTTGTACTGGTGGAGAAATAACCACAGGATAGAGGACATGCAGGACACATTGATACTATTGTGTAAAAGTTCTTGAATGATACATGCATTTTCACTGATATATTGGTTTAGCTCATGTCCATAGTCTTACCTATATAATCATAGACATGATAAAAAAGCTATTAATGGTTGATAAAGTGCAGTCTTTGACAACAGCTGGATACCATGTAATTAATAGGATATGTTACACTTCAGAACCCATCAATCTGCATTCTTAGGATGAGGCCTAAACTAAAGAAAGATAGATCTTATTAAACCAATCAATCAAGAGTAGTAAAAAAGGATTTTTTAATTTTAAAAAATGTAGATTCAGAACTCCTAGCCATGCTTTGGAACTTGCGAAAGGAATTACAAACCCTGTTCAGGTTTTATGAGTGAGCAGAAAATTATGCAATCTTGTTTGAAAATCATTGCAAAATCTTCCATGTTAATGCTCTGACCAGATTTCTTTTCATCTTCCCAACGGCCATCTCATCAACTTTCTAACTGTGAAGGGTGATCTTGATGTTTCTTCACAAAAGAGAAGAATGTAGCTTCTACTATTCCCTTTACCCTCATGCTCATGGCAAAGCGTGTTTATAGTTCTTATTTGATAAGCAAGGTGAAGGAAATCATCCACTCATTTTAATCTTGCCAGACAATTTTTCAACTTAAAGTGGTGGATCACCCTCTAGCTTTTCCATTTGTGGCTGCTGAACTTATACATTCTTTATGAAAGATGTTTATTTTTCTTTTGCATGTAGAAGATTCCTAGTCCTTTTAAGTGGACTGAATGTAGACTTGATTAGGAGAAATGGCTTTGTGTTTTGCATTTTTCTTTTTTTTTGCATGTTGCGTATGAACTAATTCCTCGTTCAGCTACAGGTTGATGGGAAGCCCTTGAAAAGAAATCTATAGCCTGATCCTATGACTGCATCGAACTATGGGTAATTCAGTCAGAGCTTTTCAGGTATCTATCTTTTAAATCATATTCATGGTCCATGAGATCCAACTCCCCAAAACGAGGTACGACTGAACATGGGACTCATCCAGGTATGTTCCTGGATCATGCACAAGTTCCATGTTCAAATCATAAGTGAAATGGGGTTATTTTCACAAAATACTAATATCAAGTGGTTTGCCACAGGTTTTCTGTTTATTTGAGTTGAAATATTTAAATAACACGGAAGTATAAATCAAAGCAATAAGACAATCATAAAATATTTGGGTTTATGTGGAAACCTTACTCACGAGAAGCGGGGAGAAAACCACGAGAGAAACATCCTATGAGTATGTTTTCTCTATATTTCTTCTCAAAGATAAATGAGAGGAGTATACGTCTATTTATAGGCCATCAATCACACACAAAGTACATACTTTCCAATGTGACACTACATAACCACTCAATTCTCTCAACACTCCCCCTCAAGCTGGAGCATAAAATGCTCAACTTGTAACACAAAGAAACTCACTCTACACAGGCGGGAACAAAGGTTGAAGCTGCTGAAAGATCTGTGGTTGTCTTTGAAGACCTGGTGCTGATAGCTCCCCATTCAGTATCCTTGAAAATGGTCTTCCTCTGAAGACTTCGAAGCTATATCTCCCGCATAGAAACTGACTAGGTCCTTTCTCTGAGGACCATGAAAATGGATCTCCTTCTCTTTGGAGACCTCGAAACTCTAGACCTCCTAGAGTTTGGTTCCTCATGTGAAGATCAACTACTAAACAAGTCCGTAGCAGTATCCGATGTCACCTCAACTGCTGGAGGATGTTATCGTGCCTTGAGACTTCAACAAGGGACTACCAAACGGGGTGACTACAACAAGCTCCCGCACTCACCCCAAAATAATAATTACGAGAACATAAAACAATAAAAATCGGAGAAGACTTCTCCACATCTTCTCTCAAACATGAACTTCATTTTTTTTTTATCATCATTTTTTTTATTTTTTTTCAATTTTTCGCTCTATCTTTTTTTTTTCTCTTTTTTCTTTCTCCCCTTTTTTTTTCCTTTTTTTTCTTCTTTTTCCTTTTTCTCATTTTTCCTTTCCTTCCTTTTTCTTACTTTCCTCTATTTCCTTCTTTTCCTTTCATTCGATATCTTTTTTTTATAGTTTGCTTGGCCCGGTACCCCTTTATTTTCTTTTACAAAGCTACGGGCCTAATGAGAGACCAAGAGAAATAAAAATAGGGATCCTACAAGGAGCGAGACTGTAGAGAACGGATTACACGCTAAAGCCACGAGAGCAGCGAGGACTTGGTCTCCTAGAAGACTCCATCATCTCCACTGATCTTGTATGTAAGATCTTTACGCAGATTGTCGCCGTGATCTCCGCCGTCATCAATGCCATGCCTCGCAACCGCATGCACCACCTTGTCTTCATCTCGCGCGGCGTTGCTAGGGTCTATCTGAACCTTAGCGGCGCCACTTAGCCTGCCAATGCTCCAACGTCGCCTCCAAGAGCATGGAGGTTGCTGTATCATCAACAGTGCCACCTCCATTGTTGACTCCATCAGCGCTCACATGACCGTCACCAGCTCCATCGCATGTGAGGATCCACGAGGCCATCGCCAGCATCGTCGCCAGCACCATCGCCAGCACCATCGCGGGTGGAAACCCCTCTCTCGATCACAGGTTTGGGTTCGATCCCCAGCGGAGTCGCCAGATCGACAAGTCTCCTCGCTGCATTGCTTCTTCACATTGTGCATTGCAATCTTGATCAGCGCAAGTCCTCCTTCGAACTTGCGACCTCATCGAGCTCCTCATAGTGTTAATGGCGTCGTTGCTCCTCTTCACCATCCTCGTTTGATCATGTGGATCCTTGCTCTACTCTTGTGGTAGAGCAGTAGCACCTTACGTCGAACTTGGAACAAAAGAGAAACATCACAAAACCATCGATGTGGCTGTCTCACTGCCCCTCTCTTGACCACAGGGCAGTGCCATCACCTTCCTCGAGCAGCACTGTCGTGGTGCTTCACCAGTGCTCGTGCACCCTTACAGCATCTCTTGAAGGGTTGTCCTAATCTTGCGATCTCCCCCAAGAGATTATTGCGAATGACTAGCATCAAACCAATGCTCTCTTCCTTAGGCTGATGTTGAATCAACAAATAACTCGAAGAAGAATAGATAATGAAATGATAGAAATTCTAAACACAATAACCCAATAACGACTTGCTTTAATACCAAGTTGAAATATTTAAATAACGTGGAAGCATAAATCAAAGCAATAAGATAATCATGGAACGCTTGGGTTTACGTGAAAATCTTACTCAAGAAGAGCTGGGAGAAAACTACGGGAGAAGCACTCTATAGGCATGTTTCCTCTATATTTCTTCTCAAAGATAAATGGGAGGAGTACATGCCTATTTATAGGCCATCACTCACACACAAAGTACACACTTTCTAATGTAACACTAAATAACCACTCAATTCTCTCAACAATCCATGTGTCAAATGCAAGATGAAACTTTCTCAATTTCATACTTTAAAATGTAAAATACATCAAAAACTGTTGTCCATATGAAATTCAGTGCTCATTTCTTTCCTTCTTTTTAAAAGATGGTGCCTAAATTCTTGCATTCTTATATTGCCTATCCATTACACTTGATTTAATCATCACTTTTTGTGAAAAACTTGAGCGCATATCCGAGCCCAATCAAGAAGAATTGACCATAGCAATCTATTGGGTTCGGGCCCAAGGCAATTGCCCAAAAGTTTAAAACCCAAGTTGCCAAGTAATAGTTGGGCCCAACTCATAACCACATCTCATTTTTTGTGTGGTACTATTTCGGCGATAGCTTTATCTCAACTTCTCATGGCCATTGCATTTCTTGATGGATTTATTGAGGTAGCATTGGACATTGTGTTTGCAACATATTGGAACTTTGAGTTGAATTGAGTCCGGGGCATGAACTGTTTTCTCCTTTGCATTTGTTATTCCCATCTTGCGGTCTATAAATCATGTGGATCATAGTTTCTTGAATCTCTTTCCAGACTTGCAATTCTATGAAAATCCAGTTCTAACTTGAAGATAACATGCGACTGTAAAACGTTCTTATTCCATTACAAATTGAAAGGAATGTAAATAAATTGGGAAGATATTGATTACACAGATAAGATGGAGAAGGGGAGAAACCTTACCATATTTATTTGGAATAGGAATAACACGAGGAACAGAATGGAAATACTGTTGTTCAAGAAAAAGTTGAATCTGAACATCATCCCAAAGAGAAGAATAAAGAGTGCAGAAATCAGTGTCAGAAAAGACTCCCATATTAGCCAGGATAACCAATAGGCAGATTCATACAAACCCATAATAGACATTGTCTGCAAATTCCAAGCACCGCTAGAGCTATCACTGTAAGGTACGAAAATGACAGAATACAAAACAACGAAGTACCCCGTACCTGGCGGAGTTTTAGTTCTTTTTCAGCGACCAACAAACCTATCTGGAAAACAAAACCAAACATGGAAATAGCAAGAAAAAATGTTGGTCCAGTTGATGACACAGAAGAAAATGTCTTTGTAGCAGGGTGTGCAAATTCTTGGAGCCCAACCTCCCATTTAAACTGTGGATCTACAGAGAAAAGGAATTGTTACTGGAAGAGAAAATAACAGGAATAAATCACTGCCACATCACATTTTGATGTTGAACTTACAAGGACAAAATATGCATAAAGAACTACCAAAATAACATAATTGACATTGTTGAGTTCTATTGTAAATAGGTATGTGGACCTTGAGGCGGACCCATATAACCCGGGATACTATATATTTGTACAACCTCTCTTTTCTTGTTTTCTAAGTGAAAAAAAATCCCTAGCCTCCATTGAGAGAGGAGGTTCAAGACTCTTGCTCCTGTGATTTTCTCCCTCCCATTCTGGAGGGTTTCCACGTAAATCTCGTGTTCATGTGTGATTGATTTTTCTATTCTTGTTGATTTCATTTCTACATGGTATCAGAGCGGATTTTGATCTGCGATTATTAAGAATACTCCACACACGTGTATCAAAGGATCCTACAAGTTGCGTGAGTTGAGGGACTCCACAGTTGCGTTGAGGCCTTCGTATCGTTGTTCATGGTGATTCATCGTCACAAGGTGTCCCGTGGTGGTTGTGTTGTTTGTCATAGTGGTGGTGCTCATGGAGACCGTCATACGTAGGGAAGCTTGCAGCCTTCCTTACATGCCATGGAACTTGTCTGCCAGCTACGAAGATGTTAAGACCCGTATCATTAAGCCTTTTTAAGACGTTCGTACTTTAGGTCAGACGTCTTGCAAGACGTCTGGACTCATTCCCAGACGTCTGAAAATCAAAATTTTTGTGTACGTCCTCGCGTCTGCGCACGTGCTGTGCGCAGACAGTACGCGACCCTCTTTTTCTTCTTCTCTCTCCTCTCGCCCGACGCAAACCCTAACCCCACACCTTATATAACCCCTCTCTTCTCCCTCACACCACCCCACTTCTAGCCACCCTTCTCCTTCCTCCAGCGAGAGCAGCGAGCAACGAGCGGCGAGCGTGAGTGGCGTGGGAGGAGAGGAGCGGCGAGGGGAGGAGAGGAGAGCAAGCACGCGAGCTCGTGTGGGAGCTTGCCAGTAAGCTCACGGCCGGTCAGCGTGTGTGCAAGGCAGAGTTGTGCGTCGGGGAGGTCCTCCCCAACACTGTTGCAGCCACAGTAGCAGGCGAGCGGGCGCGGTGTGGCCACGCGCGGCACGAGAAGGCGAAGGCAGGTTCTGGTTCTGGGTTTTTCCCAGAATCAGATGTCTGGATCGACATCCAGACAACGTAGACGTCTGGAGGAGGTTTCAGACGACTGAGAGGTAAGCTCCGCGACGTACATCTTCTTTGCGAATACGGCCATGCAGGCCGTTCCACCGAGGCGCTGTTTCGTGCCTTATTGAGAAGATTTTCGTTGACGCTTGCAGGATTCGCTTCGGGAAGGCGCGGGACACGTCCTCCCATGCAGTTCAGACGTCTGGGCGAGGCACCAGATGACGGGAAGCCTTTCCAGACGTCCGGAGAGGTTGTCGGACGTCTGGAACTAGGTCCAGATGGTCTAGCAGAGTTCCTGGATGTCTGAGGAGTGACGTAGGATTTGAGGTATGGCTCTGGACTCTTTTAAGACGTCTGGAAGGTGTTCCAGATGTTTGATTTGAGTCAGAATTACTGTTTTTGACCAGTTTAGGATCCGTTTGAGGTCCAATTTCCGCAAGTAAGATATCGTTGTTTCCCGTATGAATTCCTCTACTTGTTGGAATACTTTCTATACTGTTTTGAGTAGTCTCTTGTGATTGATCCTTGTGATAGGACCTAGTTCCGTTGCGGGTTTGGGGTTTGTTGAGGCACGTGGACCTGCCGATCAAGCCCCCACTACTCCTGGGTTTACTGGTAGAGTGGCTTCCCCTTAATTTAATTACAACCTAATTGCATGTGTGGAATGAATGATTAGAACTTATGATATGGTATGAATCCTATGACTAGAAATACTGGATTGTCTGTATTGAATGAATGAATTGTAGTCTTGAATGAGTAGATAGAATGATAACTATTGCCTGTAAATGAATAACAGTGGCTTGCGAAATATATAGTAGTTGTGTTAGTTAACTGTTGAATGTAACCTTTCTGTCATACCCGTGAAATGACGTAATATGAGCTGCATATATATAATTTGGAAATGGAAATGTGAATGTTGAAAATACAAACTATCTATGAATAAACTGAATATGAAATAGAGTACAATTGCATGTGTATAACCTGATAATGGAAATAGAAATGATGAAACTTGGTATGGCTTAGCTCGAGAAATATGAGCATGAACCCTCCGGGAAATTAAGAGTAGAGCTCATGAAAATAAATGGAATAGAACTGGGAATGTGAGTGGGGAAGTGAGCTGGCCCTTGAGTACGGAGTACCAAGGAGAGCGACTGTCCTCCTGTTTAGTGCAAAGCGGAGTTAACCGCCCTTAGGTTGGGACTTGGGGTTAGGATTGGCTACTCTGTACAGACTTCTTGACCCTCGCGTACACAGTACCGGGGAGAGCTACTAGTGTAGGGAGAGAGCTAGCCACCCTACGGGGTTCGGGGTTCAGCTAGCCACCTTACACCGACTTGTTAGGTCCATTGGGCAAACCAGGGTAGTCAGGCGAGGGTGCGCAGACTGTGGAGGAGTGAGACCCCTATTCGGTTCTTATGGGCTAGACTCCTGTTACTGAGAGGGCTATGCCTTATACTGGTTCCGTGCTGTACTTTGGGTGCACCCGCTAAAGGAAACGATTAACCACGTGCCAGTGCGGGGTAGCTAACCGTGCGTTTATCGCGCGTGCCGTAGTCATCGTTACGTCTGTCAATGACCTTAGGGTGGTTGATTGGGTGTAGAACCACCATGGGGAACTCTCCCGGCCAGGAGAGCACCACGTGCGACTTCTATTTTTCGGAAAGGACAACAATCAAGATCGTTCCCACAAGGAACATCCAAGATCAAGAAAGACCTGATAATTAAATTAAGTGGTGAAAGAAAGAATAATTAGTTAAAGAAAGAAAGAAATTGAAAAATAATAGCTACCTGTCTACCTTTACTGCTTAGTAGTTGGTTGCAACTTTACTCAGCATTCGCTGACGTTTTGTACTCAACTTTTTTCAGGTCCAGGTGTTGCGTAGCCAAAGCACACGGCTGCAGAGGGTGCTGGGTCCAGTAGAGCCCAATAGTCGTAGTTCTTTCGTACTCATTTGTAGTAGTGAGTAGTTTCTTGTACCTTTATGTTCTGTATTCTTTCGTTCTGCATTTTATATTTCTGTACCTGTTTAATTTTCTACTGTTGTGGTGGTATGTACTGTAATAGTTTACTTCTTTACTGCTATACTTTTGTTAATGTTAGTTAGTTGCATGGTGATTGTGGTTTATTTTACTGCTTCTTGGTTACTTTCTCGTTGGACGACTAGGCCTTGGGATCAGTCGAGTCGATCCGGTCTCGTGTCCTGTAGGGATTCGGGAATCGGGTCATAACAGAAGAGAAGTTCGAGCTGTGCCAATAGGTCATCAAAGAAAAAAAATTTTGGTTGGTCAGTTCACAACCTCATCAACAATTTTTTTTTTTTCCAAGGTTGGTAACATTTGGAATCACAATCTTGGACTAAGATAAATTCATTCCCTTCTATTTACAAGAGTTGCACAGTTGGATGTATTTTCTTCCTTATGAAAAGGTACAGGTTGTCTTGTTAGTTGTGGCACCTAGTTGTAATCCCTTGGTGAGCGAAGGGTATAGGTGGTCCTATTTATCTTGTTAAAGCTTTTGGTTACCGTGGCTATTCTTTGTAATTTTGATCGTGAACAGTGGGATCTAAGGCATCTATAATAAAGCACCCTAGTTCCTTAAGAAAGAAAATACGATTATGCTCTATCCCCAAATGATTGGATTGTTGATAGTGGAGCTACGGACCACATGACTAGAAATCCACACTGGTTTTCATAGGACAAGCTTGGTTCAGGAAAGAAAATTATCATGGTTGCATATGGTTCTAGTGTAAAGGTGGCCAGGAAAGGTACTATACATCTTCTGAACAGGGTTCATCTTGATAATGCCCTTTATGTCCCGATTCTCTCTTTAAATTTGTTGATGGTTAGCAACATCTGAAGTGTAAACTAATTTTTTATGAAAATAGAAAAGAGGAAAGGAAATTGAGATTGCACTTGAATGCAATGGTTATAAATTGCTTGGAAAGGTCACTCTGGCCCTTCAAGCTATGTTACAATCTCAGAAAACAAGCACTATTAAGATTGGAGATTTTCTCCTATGGCGCAGACAACATGAACACCTCAATTTTTCAGCTTTTGCAGAGATTATTTCTAGACCTCTCTGCAAAACATGCACTGTGAAGTTCCTCAATTTACAAAACATTGAAGAGTTCCAATTCCCGAGTTTGAACATATAAGTCTACAGCTTTCTCTCCGGTTCATTCAGATGTGTGGAGACCTACAAATGTCAACTCTAAGGTAAGGTATAGGTACTTTGTCACGTTTATTTATGACTACTCTAGATGCACACTTATTTGATCAAGCGAGGAGTAAAGATTTCTCGTATTATTCGAAGTTTTGTTAATATGGTCAAGAATTAGTTTCAAACGAGAGTCTTGACTCTTCAAATCAGATAATGTCCATGAATACACTGCAAGCTCTCTAACAACATTTTTCAAAGAAAGGGTATTCTACATGAGGCATCATACTCTTATACTCAACAAAATGGCATTCTAGAAAGAAAAAATCAACATCTTTTGGATGTGACACAAGCCTTTATTACTCCAAGGAAAAGTTCCTAAATGTTACTAGCATGAACAATTCTAATAATAGTATACTTGATTAATCATATGCCAAGTTGAGTACTCAATGGAAAGACTCTTGTCTCCTTACTTATTACGGAAAGTTGAAGAAAAGAATGTTTCTTATTTTACCAAGTGTTCCTACACCTCTTTATATAAAGAGAGGTAGAGGAAAATAATAACATAAGTCCAAGAAGGAAAAATAAAATAACAAATAGTCACACACAACAAAACGTAACTCAACATTCTCCCTTAAGCTGGAGCATAAATACCTATCATGCTCAACTTGTTTCTATACTTCTCAAACTGGAGGCGAGGCAGCAGTTTGGTAAACACATCAGCAGTCTGATTAGTGGAGGCAAGACACATACGAAATAGACCCTGCTAAATCAGGCTCCTGGTATAGTGACAATCCACTTTCATATGCTTCGTCCTCTCATGAAACATGGGATTGTTAGCAATATATGTTGCAGCTTGGTTGTCACATGCATCTCCATAGGCTCCTAAATATCAACATGAAGATCTCGTAGCGGAGATCTAATCCATATCATCTCAGCTGCAGTATGAGTCAGTCTTGTATTCATACTCAGCACCAGAGCATGAAACAACACTTTGTTTCTTGCTCCTCCAGGTCACCAAGTTCCTAGCAACAAATGTACAAAAACTAGTAGTGGACCGCCTATCTCCAACATCTCCTGCATAATATACGTCAAAGAAAGCAACTACAAACATAGGAGCCTTCTTCTTCTGGAATAGAATGCCTCTCCTAGACATACCTTGATGTACCTCAAACACCTGTATAACAACCTGCCAGTGAACATCAGTGGGCTTGTCTAATAACTGACTTAGCTTACTACCGCAAGACTGATGTCTGGCCTAGTGATGGTTAGATACAATAACTTCAAAACCAGCTGTTGATAAGCCTCCTTGTCATTTAGCTTCACTGTATCCTCAAATAGATGAACTTTAGGGTTCATAGGAATGTTGGCTTCCTTAGATCCTAGCATACCTGTCTCCTAAAGAATATCAAGTGCATACTTCCTCTAAGACATCACTATGCCTTGCTTGCTCTTAGCAATCTCAATGCCTAGAAAATATCCCAGTTTCTCAAGGTCCTTTATGACAAACTGGCAAGTCAAATAATCCTTCACCTGAGTAATGACATCTATATCATCACCTATAAGGATGAGGTCATCAACATATACCAATAAAGCCACGGTGCCAGTACTAATCTTCCTGACAAACAAGAAATGATCAAAAGAAAATCTCCGCATCCCAAAACCGATGGTGTCTCAGACAGACGTTAAAACCAAGCTCAGGGGCTCTGCTTAAGGCCATAAATAGCCTTACGAAGCCTACACACACTCTCCCTGAACCTCAAAGCTAAGTGATTGTTGCATGTAGATCTCCTCCAAGTTTTCATATAGAAAGGCATTTTTGACATCCAGCTAATGAAGATGCCGTCCACAAGAGTTGCAACAGAGACAAGAACGCAGATCGTGGAGAGCCGTGCCACTGAAGAAAAAGTGTCAAACAAACCCACCCCATAGGTCTGGGTGAATCCTTTGGCTACAAGGCGAGCTTTATACCAATAAATAAACCCATTAGGGTTGTATTTCAGGGTAAAGACACATCTGGCCCCAACCAAGTGCACACCAGAAGGTAGAGCAGACAGTTGCCAGGTGCCTCTATCAGTAAGAGCAAACATCTCCTTTTCCATAGTTGCTTTCCAATGTGGATGTAGGAAAGCTTGCTGGTAGGAGGTAGGGATCTCAGTACTAGAAATTGTAGCTATGAATGCATGAAACTTTGATCCGAGAGAGCCTGCAGAAATAACATTGCCAGCAACACGTATTGTGCACAAGATCACGGAGCCTTCCTAACAGCAATGGAAATATCCTCATCTGTGAGCATAGAAAGAGACCCTGAAGACATTAGCAGAAAAATCATCAATATCCTCAACACATACTTGAGCGGAGAAGGATGATGGTGGCTCAGTCGAGACTGGAGAGGAGGGGGTGTGTCTTCTCTTTGTAAGTAACTGACAGCTGATATGTAACACCCTTAAATGCCTTCTCATCATGTGGTACAGGTCTGAAAGTGCCCAAAATTTTATCTATAGAAGATACACTACTACTTTAAGAAAAATCCTCAAAGGCTTTAGGAGGTACAAGCATAGGAGCAACCACCTCCACCTCTCTCAATTGATGACCTAAGGTAGAGAAATAAGGGATAGACTCATGAAAAGTCACATCCACACTCACATAGTGTCTCTAGTGTATGGGATCAAAACACCTGTATCCCTTGTACATGCGTGAGTACCCTAGAAATACACACTTAACCGCCTTTGGTGTCAATTTGTCACGACCAGATCCAAGGAGGTGTACAAATGCAACATGCCCAAAAGTCTTTGACAACACAAGAAGCAAGTCTGCATCAAGATATAAGATACTCCATAGGATCTACTCATGTAACACAAATGAAGGAAGCCGTTAATAAGATAACAAGCGGTAAGAACTGCATCTCCCCAGTAACTATGCAGAACACTATTCTAGATAAGTAAAGCTCTAACTGTATCCAGAATACGGCGGTGTTTCCTTTCAACAATCTCATTCTGCTGCGACGTGTGAGGACATGATGTCTGATGCACAATACCTAGTGATCCGTACAAATCAGCCAGTTTCTTTGTACAAAACTTTAATGCATTATCTGTTCTGATTTTCTTAATATACACACCAAACTAATTTTTCACAAACATTACAAATTGCAAAATCAAAGAACCAACTTTCAATTTATTCCTCATTAAAAAAGGTTCATGATAAACGTGAAAAATCATCCACAAATAATAGATAATATCTAAAATTATGGTGGTCTACCACACGACTAGGACCCCAGACAACACAATGCAGCAAATCCAAACAAGCAGAATTGGTAGATTGGATAGATGCTGGAAAGCTAGCACGGTGATACTTTTCTAGCTGACAAGCATCACACTAAATCTTCATGGCAGGAGACAAGTAAGGGATGATACGGCGTAGCTTGTCCAGCAAAGGGTGACCTCGTCGTCTGTGCAACTGTAAGGCACTTCCTGCAGTAGTCGTCTGACAGGCCATAGCAACTGGACTCTGAACCAGCCGGTACACACCCCCTCCTCATGGCCACCACTAATTGTCCTCCCCGTCATGTGATCCTGAAATGTGCATCCAACAACGTCAAAAATAGCACGATAATTTAACTGCTTAGTAATATAACTAACAGATAGCAATTGCATTATCATGTCAGGCACATAATATACATCAATAAGATGCATGGAGGGTGTAACAAATACCCCTCCCTTACCACAAATGAGGACATGTCTACCATCTACCAACTGTACTAAATGCTCCTATTGTATCTTCTGCAATTCCCTAAAGAACTGAGAATTTCCTGTCAAATGATCGGATGCACCTGAATCAATCAACCATGACCCATTCGTACCTAATGCAAATGCATAGGCTGCATTGCTGGAGGATTGAGGCTACTCGTTGGTCAACTGTGCTAGCTGCTACACAACTGCATCATGGTCAGCCTCTACAAGGGACACTGTCTCAGTGGTCACACTTGGAGATGCTGTAAGTTGTAACAGAGACTTAGTTGGCAATAGTAGGATGGCTAAGTTTATTCCAACAGTTAGCCTCAACATAGCCAAGTCTACCACAATAACTTTATGTAGGCTTGCAATGACCACCATCAGTTCGTCCCCTGCCTTTGCCACAAAAGAAGCCACCTCGTCTACCATGAGTGCTAACTGCATGAGCTGAAGAAGTGTTGGTAACAACCACATCATGAGTAGGCTAAATCTGCATCCTACTCAGCCTCCTGTAAATTTTTTAAATAGAATGAAGCTCGGAGAGAGTCAGAATCTAAGAACGAGATGTAGAATAGTGATCACTCAGCCCTACAAGAAACATGTGGGCTGCAAACTCCTTGTGATCCCTGTATGTAAAAGTACACATCGACCTACATGTATTATATTTCTCCAATAACCCCTTCATAGTGGAGTAGTACTGCGACAAACTCATCTCCTACTTGAGACGACATAAATAAGCAGTCTTCAAGACATCCCACATCTCTTTTGCAGAAGTGTAGTACATAACTTCATCGCCAATCCAAGGAATAATGCTATTCAACATCCAGGCTCTCACCATAACATCATCTCGATTACAAGTTGCGTATTTTCCTGTTTTCTGCTTCGGTGATGCTTCCATAAGCACATGCTTCTTCTCATGACCTTCCACAGTGACAAGGAAGGTTTGAGACAAACGGGGGTAATTGGTCTCATCAAATTTAGTAATCAGAGCAAAAAAGGGACTCTTATACACCCTGCTTTCTGTACTCTATCCTGAAGACACCTTAGAAGCATCAGATGCAGCCATGGTAACTCCAGACACACAGAAACAAACCTAAATAGCAAATCTAAAATCTTGGATCAAGCACCAAAAACCTGAGTACACACCCCGTAGTCCATAAGCAATATCTCTAAAACTTCACTAGGGTATACACCAAGGTTCGAAATGCCAATTTCGATGCCGTGCCGATGAAATTGTAGGTATGCATTTCGTGGGCATGCTAAAGGCATGCCGTGGAAATGTT
Source organism: Thalassia testudinum (assembly GCA_037157565.1). Lineage (NCBI taxonomy): Eukaryota > Viridiplantae > Streptophyta > Magnoliopsida > Alismatales > Hydrocharitaceae > Thalassia > Thalassia testudinum. The sequence continues at coordinate 15,982,310 of JAZHRO010000055.1, forward strand.
TTAGCATGCCGTGGAAATGCCTGTTTTTCGATGGCAGATTTTGACGATTTCGACGACCCGAAAAAATGACATTTCGAGGCACGTCGAGGGCATGCCGATGCATGCCGACAGAAATGATAGAAATGATTAAAATTTGAAAGACAACTAAATCAAAATGTTAGAAACATATTTACAATTGTATGTAAGCCTATATGAACAAAAAATAATTGTTATTTAAGCCTATATGACAAAAAATTAACGTGTTTGTGTGCAGGAATGATTAAAATTCGAAAGACAACTAAATCAAGATGTTGGAAACGTATTTACAGGTTATTTGAGCCTATATGACAAAAAATCAACATGTGTGTGTGTGGACTCTTCCCGAATTTTGAAAAGTATAACCTGTCCCTCTTCCTCATATTTAAACCTCCAATTCCTTTCAAATTCCCACCGCTCCAATTCCCAGCGCCACTCAGCAGATGGTCGATATGCCGCCGTTTCGTTGGCAACTATTGGCATGCCGGCGAAACCCTCGGCATGCTGACAGTTTCCCTGCAAATTGACACTATCTTTGTGTCAACATGGCCTTTCTCTAAAAATCCCCTTACCGACGGCATGCCGTCGGCATTTAAATCACTGTGCTCATCTATATCTTGACTTGAACTGGGGGCATATTTCAGATGGACTGGGATCCTAGAGTACCTAAGGTCGGGTTAGGAGGGTTTGTATGTAACTGGCTCCTTTTGTATCTGTATATGAAGCACCATGAACAATATTTGGTCAGTGCAATGTTAGTCTGAATATATATAGGTGTATATGCATCTAAACTAATCCTTCCATCTAAATGTAGTCACAAAATCATAGAGAAACAGCAAAGTAGGGAAAAGTAATAAGATGCCTTTACTAGAAATCTTAGCTACAACCCATTAATACACTATTTAACGGAAGAAAACCTTAAGTGAGATGCATAAGTCATGCTTAATGGAATAATAATATATGAACATGCATAGTAGGGATTTAGAATCAACCCCAAAGCAACATGCATGAATCATGGTTTATGGATTTAGGCAGAAACACTACCGAAATTGCTGTTAATCATGAAGAGGCGTAGAATATAAACTAAGAGTGAAGATTGGCATCCAAGTTGGATGATGAAGACTATGTTGAGTAAGGTAACTGATTAGATGGCCTGCTGGATCTACCTCTATATCTAGTTAGTACTCAGGGTGTTAGTTCAATACCATTATTTTTTTCTTTTCCTTTTTTTTTTTGAGGTGTGAATATGGCATACTACTCAAGTTGAGGTGGGCCCTTTTTTCCCCTTTGTCTTCTTCTATGAGAAGAATGAACTAGCTTTAGTCCACTTCTCTTGTAGGGGAGTTTATTGTGATGAAGCACATTATTTCTTGATTATCTCTTATTCTTGCTTTATCTTGTATTATGCAACATTGTATAAGAGTGATCTTTCAAGGTTTCCTTCTCAGTGTTCATGGTGGTGATTTGTCTTGATTTCATGTTATGTCTTAAGTTCGCTTGGTTGTTTACTTCCATTAGAAGGTCATGTTGCTAAGAAAGAATCGTGGTTGGCTAGAAAATCTTGTTGAATAGAAAAATTGAGACTACCATAAGTTTCCAGCAAAGTCAATGACCTATTATCCTAAACTATATTTAAAATTAGAAAGCATGCTGGATTGCTATTGGTGATTCGATAGCTTTCCTTTTCCTTTCAAAAAAAAAAATAGATAGCATGCTCTCGGATTTAATTTCCAGATGTGATGTTTGGATCTGAAGAAGCCTCCCACACTCAAAACCACCATGTTTACACTTCATAAAAGGAGGCTAACAATGGGGTTGCAACAATTAAATTACATTAGACTTCAAATAGACTATGGATGCAGTGGCTAGAGTTGTGATGGGGGCCAGGGGGCAGGCTTGTGGTAGACAGTTGGAACTCTGGAAGCGGGGGCTTTGTCTTATATTCTGGTGAAGATAGTTGGAACATGAGGGTTTGTGGGACATTGCCTATCATAGGACTTTTGGGAGGTGCTTGTCATATTAGAGTCCAGTGCTTGTATTTTTACAAGGGGTAACGTTGGAGGTCTGTTGTTTTTAACTGTTGGGGCCAGTTGGGGGAACATAATGGAATGATTGTGGCTCAGAATCCAAATGGCTTGTTAGGAAGGTGTCTGATTGCCTAGGATGTGAGAAACTTTGCAAGAGGATTCGGTAGTTGGAAACATTTTATTTTCAGTGATGTTGCAATATATTAGATAAGAACGGATTCCTCTTTAGTTCTCTGTATGGGCCACATACAGAGATAGAGAGAAGGCTATTGCAAGAAGATTTGAGACACATGCACAGGACCTTTTTCCAATTTACCAGAGTATAGGTTGAGATTCTAATATTAAGTTGGAATACATGACCGACTAGGGGATAAAGTATCAAGGGATAGGGACGAGATGGAGTTCAGTAACGTTCTGGCTGAGCTTGCATTATCTAATTGTATAATCTGCAACTTCTGTTTTACTTGGTGAAGCATCACACACAGAAGCAGTGCCCATGCAATTACAGGTTTACTACTCCATTAATTTTGTGGAGCTTTTCCTTTTATTTGAGGTGAACTGCCTTGGATAGACTTTTCTTTGATGACAATCCACAGTGTTGGAGATCAAATGATGATCTCAGGCGTGAGTGTACTTCAAATTCAAGAAATTTTTGTTCTGTGAACCTGGCTTTAGAGACTTTATACAGGAGCACCAGTGTAAAGTATTGGAAGTGGATATAATGATTTGTACTCTGGCAGCAAGGTTATTTGCATCAAGAGAGTTTCTAAGAGGGTATGAGAAATAGATTAAAGAGGAACACTATTAGGTGAACAATGAATCTCTAGAGGTTATTTGTAGGTTAAATAGCGAGTAGGATTCTTTTTTGGAAAGGAATAGGCCCATTAGCGGAGCGGACTAGCACATACTACAGTTTGCAGCAAGCACACATCATCGGCATCGGCATCGGCACGTCGGCATGCCTTCGGTATGGTCGGCATGCCGGCGAAACTCCTGACTTTCGACGTTAAAATCATATCGGCATGGTCATTCTCCAAAACATGCATGCCGTCGGCATTTAAATCAGTGGTATACACACCTCAAGAATCAAGCAATCAGGGGAATACATACCCCAAAAACCATTAACAACGGGGAATATACACCCCAAATCAAATCAGAAGATCAAAGAAACCATACCACATATAGGAAGGTTCATGATTTAAAACTCCATCCTACAGTATTCAAGAACCTTCCTACGAAGTTCTTGGAGACAAAGATCCCCCTCTCCGGCGACCTGGACAGTAGCAGGGAGAGGAGAAAGTGGTGGCTGGGTGCTGCAGCTGCAGGTCGCGTTACTGTAGCACGCACACCAAGGCACGGTGGCACACTACAGCAACTCCAGGCCTAGATGCAACCCCCTATGCAAGGACGACACACTACAACAAGGGAAGCGATCGGCTAGTGCAACGCGACGGCGAGCTGCTGCAGCAATGGCGACGATCGCCTGCTGCGGTGTAGCTGCGAGCTACTGTAGCAGCAGTAGCGATCGGTGATGCTGCTGTTGCGGCGTCGAAGCTACCACCGGTGGTGGTGGCAGTGGTGTCCGGGGGCTTAAGGTACCAAGTTACTACAGTAGGGTTAAGGTTTCTTTTTGGTAGTGTCCTCAACTTGGTGCTTTAATACCAAGTTGAAGAAAAGAATTTTTTTATTTTACCAAGCCATCCCTACACCTATTTATACAGAGAGAGATAAGGAAAAATAATAGCATAAGTCCAACAAGGAAAAATAGAATAGCAAATAACCCCTCACAACAAAACGTAACTCAACACAGAAAGAAATCTATTTCCACTTTTTCCAAAGGTTTTAGTGGAAAGAATGTTCAATCTATATTCCTTGGAAATCCTACATCTCTTTATATAAAGAGAGAGATGTGGGTAAAATACAGTGCATGCTCATAAAGAAATAACAAACTACAAATAGCTACTAATAGAAAGAAATGACAAGATAAATAGGAGTCTCAACACTCCCCCTCAAGTTGGAGCATAGATGTCAATCATGCTCAGCTTGGAACAGTAGAAATCAAATACCGAGCGAGATAAAGGCTTCGTAAACACATCGGCTGTTCGATCCTCAGATGCGACATAAGTAGTGCGCAACAAACCACATTGTATAAAATCTCTGGTGTAGTAACAGTCCACCTCAACGTGTTTGGTGCGCTCATGGAACATCAAGTTGTTGACTATGTAGGTAGCTGCTTGATTGTCACATTACATCTCAATGGGTTCCTCAATTTGGACATGCAAATCCTGCAAGAGAGACCGTATCCAAACCATCTCTGCAACAGTCTAGGCCATTGTCCTATATTCTAACTATGCACTGGAGTGAGAAACTACCCCATGTTTCTTGCTCCTCCAGGTAAACCAGATTACTTGCCACATAGGTACAGAAATCAGTGGTGGATTTCCTGTCAAATACACATCCGGCAAAATCAGCATCGAAATACCCTGCCACTGTCATAGGAAAGCCTCTCTGAAAGAGAATACCACAATCTGGTGCTTTCTTCAAGTATCTCAGCACCTGCATAGCTACCTGCCATTGCAGCTTCGTCGACCTCTCCATAAACTGGCTAAGTTTGGCTACTACCAAGGCAATATCTGGTATGGTGATAGTTAAGTACAACAGCTTGCCCACAAGTTGTCTGTATGCTCTGCTATCAGCTACCTTTGTCTCATCATGAAGATGTACTTTGGGGTCCATAAGAATATTGGCTGGCTTGGACCCCAGCATACATGTCTCCTGAAGAACATCCAACGCATACTTACGTTAAGAAAGAACAATCCCATCTCTACTCTTAGCGACCTCGATCCCCAAGAAGTATCTAAGCTGACCCAGATCCTTCATAATAAATTCCTGTGCAAGAGATTCCTTGACCTGTCTTATATCCCAGCCTCATATTCGCCAGTGATAATCAAGTCATCCATATAAACCAATAGAGCTACCACACCATTCTCTATTTTCCTAACAAACAGAGAATGATCTGAAGAAAACCTCTGCATCCCCATCCTTTACAACACATCTGAGAGCTTCTGAAACCAGGCTCTTGGGCTCTACTTTAGACCATAGATGGCCTTCCAAAGTATGCACACATACTCCCCCTATACCTCAAAACATGGGGGCTATTGCATGTAAACTTCCTCCTGAATATCACCGTAAAGAAAGGAGTTTTTCACATCAAGCTGATGTAACCACCAATCTTTGTGGGCAGCAATAGAGATGAGTATCTGAATAGTGGCAAACCATGCAACGGGAGAGAAAGTATCAAAGAAGTCTACCCCATATGTCTGGGTAAATCCCTTTGCCACCAACCTGGCCTTATACTTTGAAATAGACCCATTAGGGTTGTACTTCAAGGCAAAGACCCATCTAGAGCCAACTAGTCGCGCGCCTGTAGGAAACAAGGTGACATCCCAAGTCTGTCTGCTCTGAAGTGCTGCCATCTCGTCCTCCATGGTTTGACGTCACTTTGGATCAAGCATGGTTTGCTGGTAGGTGGACGAAATGGGTGAAGCTGTAAAAGCATGACAGAAGCTGCTAAACTGAGAACTAAGACCATCTGTAACCAAACTACCTGCAACCCAATATCTGAACTCACATGTGCGGGGTACCTTCCTAATGGCAATAGGAAGATCAAACTCATCTAGTATCTCTGGCTGAGTCTCTATAAAGGGAACGTCACTATTATAGTGATCTGCATTATCAGGGGGATCAGGTCTAACTAGACAATCACTGTCATCAGAACCCATCTCGACTACCTGTGAAAGATCAATCACTAAGGCAAGCAGAGGCCTCTGCAATGTCGCATGAGGTCTACTATATGTCTGCAGTGGACCATGCAATCTCTGGTAGCCATCCACAGGGGTAGTGGAGCCGATAGAGGTGTGGAGATCGGAATCACCTCAAGTGGAACTGGAGAAATAGGCATGGGAGCAGCATCATCATAAACACTCATCTGTCTAACAACAGAAAAATATGGTGTCATCTCATGAAAAGTCACATTAGTGCTGACGTAATTCTTGTGGTAGATGGGATCATAACATCAGTATCCTTTCTGACTCATGGAGTACCCTAAGAAGACGAACTTAGCAGCACGAGGAGCAAGCTTGCCACAGCCTGATGATGGCACACGGACAAAGGCAGCACACCCAAAGATCCTGGGAGACATGTGAAAAAGCTAGCCATCTGGATGTAACAAAAGAATCTGTATCTGCTTGTGACGGACTGAACTCAGCATCCTATTAATAAGGTAACATGCCATCAAAACAGCATCCCCCAAGTATCTCTATGGAACACTGTGGTGAATAAGTAGAGTGCCGGCAATCTCTACCAGGTGTCTGTGCTTCCTCTCTACAACCCTATTCTGCTGTGAAGTATAGGGACAAGTGATCTGGTGGATAATCTCATGAGTCTTATAGAACTCAGTAAGTCTTTCAGTACAGAACTCGAGGGCATTATCTATCCGTACAATCTCCACTATAGCAAAATACTGAGTCCTGATCTCCAAGAGAAGAGTCTCTATGGTACATCCACCATCTCCCTTAGTCTTCAAAAGGAATACCCAAGATACTCTAGTGAAGTCATCAACAACAACAAAAAAATACTGATGTCCCATCCTGTCTGGAACTCTACTCGGTCCCCAGACATCCATATGGAGTAACTCAAAAGCAGCTGCTGATCCAGGAAAAGTACTAGCAGGAAAGGAAGACTGATGATGCTTACCTAATTAGCAAGCATCACATCTAATAGGAGTAGCAGGTGAAATATGTGGAATCAACCTCCTGAGGTGATCCCGGGGCATATGACCAAGATGAACATGCTACTATAAGACACTCCCACCATCGTACCCACTAGCTCCTGCAAATGGTTCCTAGCCAAGGTGATAAAGCTTATTTTCCTCTGTACCTCTGGCGACGGTCTTCCAGTGAACTTATCCTGAACAATACATCCAATGTCATCAAAGATAACCCTACAATGAAGATCCTTTGTAATTCTACTCACGGACAACAGACTCGTGGGGAACTCTGGTACATATGGTGCTCTCGACAGCCGCAACATAGGAGTAACAGACACCTCCCCCTAGCCAACAACTGAAGCGTGTCTACCATCAGCTACCTGCATCGTTCTCCCTGGTGCAACAAAACTGAGTGATCAAAAATAACTACGATCACCACAAAAATGTTGTGAGGCACCGAAGTCAACCAGCCATCCTGTACTATGATGACTCCTGTCATGCAATTGCTGCACCATGCCTGCAAATGCCATCATCTTGATCACTTCACAAATTGGATGATGAGGAAGCGGCCATTACTCTCAAATCCAACTAGGAATCCACAGAAATCAAATCTAAAATATCTCCTTTAGATCTAAAGAATCACGATTAGATCATGAATTACATGATCGAACATGAAATCCAAGTGAACAGATCCTCGGAGATCACATTTTTTTTAGATCATGAGATCCCTCCGGATGATAGGAGGGACACGCTAGGGTCGGGAGGGACCCCTAGCGGCCCTCAAACCACAAGGGAAGGAGGTTGTGCTTGCCGCTGCCGCCGCTGCTCTGTCAGGTACGACCTAGAGCTAACGCTGCACACACCTTCGCTGGGCACCGCTACTTCATGCACGCACCATCGCGTGCTGCTGCCCCTGTAGCACGCTGCCACGCACCCTCTTCGAGAGCGGTCACGCACTGCTGCCCTTGTAGCACACCATCACGCGCTCACTAAGAGCACGCTGCACATGCTGTGTGTGCCTTCCGTCCAGTGGGGAGACTAGTAGCTTCTGTTGCAACTTTGGACACCGGGGTAGGGGCGATCCGATGGCTGCTATTCCAGAAAGGAGGCTAGGGTTTTTCGTGGATGAGTTTTGGCAGTTTGTGAGAGTGGAATACCAGATGATGAGAGGCTCATCATAGCTTCTAACTATCCTTAATTAACTAGAAACCCTAGTTAATTAGCCAGACATATGAATATATATATAAGGGTTAATTATATACAAGGGACAGATAAATAAAGAACCTAAAAATAAGTTAAAAATGCTTAATTATAAGTCAATTAATATCATTAATAATTTAATTAATAAATGGACTCAGAATATAATTAATTAGTTACCTAATTAATATCTAATTTAACTTAAGCATAATTTATACTTAAGTATGTAATAACTCAAGTAGCTTAATCAATTAAATAAATTAAGCTTAAAATGTCAAAAATGTAAATTCAAGGTATATATATAATATTTATCTAATTTATAATTATATATAAAAAGTTGAAAATGAATTAAATTAAAATAAGCCTTGAAAACCTCAGTTTACGTTTAGTCCTTAGGTTTCATTGCACTTAAGTCCTTTTCATGCACATCGGTCCTTAAGTTTTCCTACGAATAGGTCCCTGTGAGCGCAGTGTTTCTTCTTCCTCGCACTGTACGGCTCTCGTCAGCCAGTCACCGCACCATACGATCCACCATCCCTCGACAGAACACGACCACCTTGGCCGTTTCTCTTCCGCTCACCTCCCTTTCTTCATCCGACAAATCGAATTGACCTCTAATCCTATTTAGGTCTAGGAGTTAAGCTCACCGATGTTAGAGATGACGCCGGTGGTTTAGTTGAACCTAGACATCCTTCCGTCCAGGTACACCCCCCTTACCCTCCACCATAACCTATAAATACCCTAGGACCCCTCCGATTAAAGGGGTCGGCTCCCTTTCCCCCTTCCCCAATAGTAGTCAACAATAGACTATTCTTTCAACACCTCCAGCAACCTCTCATCCCTCCATCGGAGTGCCTCTGCCAAAGACGCTGGTCTCTCTCACCCCCTCTTCCTCTCCCGCAGCTGTGATAGGGCTTGGGAGCGTGCCGCTTTTCTTCCTCTTCACTTGCTTTCTTGCTGGAGCTCTTCCTCCAACCTTCTGATTTCATCATCCGTTATGTGCCATCGACAGAGCTTCCCATCTCCTTTCGTCCAAGTAACAGTAGCATTAGGTAAGTAGTTTAGTGTAGCGTAGTTAGTTCATTTAGGTAGTTTACATGCTTTATTCTCAATCTTCGTCTCAAGCTCTGACGAGCTCGTTGAGCTCGCCAGAGCCTATATTTGGTCTTTTCAATTCATCATACACCTTCCTCAACCTCCACTGATGTCATTTCATCCTTGATCGACTACTTTTATCAATTATCTCGCTTAATCTAATTCACAACCACCGGTGACCTTCACTGTCCATGGCGGAGGTCACCGAGGCTTAATCACAAGCACTGGGGCCCTCCATCACTTCTTCACACACTAAGGGCCCCGATCTTCACCTTAATTTAGTAATTAATCGCCTATATTCAAAACGCCTAGTTTCATTATCAACCTGTGAGCCGCTGTCCATGGCGAGCTCAAAGGGGTTAATCCACGTAATCATCCGTCCACACATCATCGTCGTACGCTAAATAGTATTTCCCCTCACTCAATTGAGTGAGAGGGACATCTGTGAGTTCTAACGAACTCAGTTCCATGTATTTCTGTAATTCAACGATAATCCAAGTTTTAACCTAAAATTGGAGTCAATTGTGGTCTTCTTGAGGTCCAGTATGGCCTAAGGAAGTTTTTGAGTTCACTAATGGTTTGAATTAGGAAGTTTTTCACTCACTTTATCAAAACTGGATTCACCGAAGCTCTGGCGAGTCAAATTTGTGTTTCATCCCTTGAAACTCCACATGGAGCTCTAGAATGATTGTTCAAGGTTTAAGGATCATGTTTCAATGTTTATCTTGTGGTTTTAACATCTAAAGCTAAGTTTAGACTTCCATCTTGTCCAACTCCGGCGGAGTTGGAGGAGCATCTTCGTTAGGTTTTAGACCTCGAGTTGAGGTCCAGAAGCAAGAGCATAGCCTGTAGAGTCCATCCTTGCTTCCTGATTACTTGGAGAATCTCTGATTTGTTCTGACGAACAAACCTTAGTTAGAGCTCAGGCGATAAGGTCTGAAACCATTGTGATCTTGATTAAAACTAGGTTTTGAGGTCATGGATCAATTTCTGAGGCAAAATAGAGTCGACATGGGGTATTAATTTGATCTAATAGAGCCTGATTAGGAAAGTCAACTTTGAGCTCGTTCTAGTCAACTCCAGGTCTGAATTGATGGTTGAATGGTCAATTTGGTGTTTTGATGAAATAGAATCAATTTGAACAAGTTTAATTAAGGATTTAGGGCAAATTTTAGTCGCTGCTCAGTATGGGTTCTTTAGAACCCAATACTGAGTTCTTGTTCTTGGCGAAATTTAGACGCCAAAGCTGGGCAGATAAGGTCGTAACAACCCATAAAGGTTGTTAAATCTATTTCGAAAGGTTGTTGCCTCTCTGATAAGCTGTTCAAAGCTTAAAGCTAAGCTCTGGAGCTTCTATTTGAAGCTCAGAAGTGGTTCTCTCTTTCTGCAGCTTTCCAAAGCTTCTTCCATCCTTTGTTAGATGCAGAATCACCTCCTGCATCTATCCAAAACCTCAGCTGGAATTCTAATTCTCTTCTGCAGATCGTATGATCTGAAATGGCCTTCTGCAGGCGTTAATAGCCGTAAGAAACCCTCTTCTTCGCCCTTCAAATCGAAGGGCCAAGCTTCCTTTGAGCATCAAATTAACGCTATTTCATGATAAAGCACATCAAGGGCTTTCGATCGAGCCTTTGCTCGATCAAAACCATCCAGCCAATCGGCTGGAATCGAGTCTTGAAGTCTAGCTTGAAACGGGTGAACATAGTGCCACCTTGGGAAACCTGAAGCGCACGACATGGTATAAAATGATTTTCTGCATAAGCTCCTTCGGTTCTTAGCGTAGGGCGCAGCTTAAGAGATCTTGGGTGCGGGTGCGTGCGTGTGCATGTGCCTACACATGGGTGTGTGTGTGCGGCTATGGGCGTGAGCGTAAGCCCGTGAGTGGGCGTGGGCCTAGGAAGCTGGTAGTATGCATTGATGAAAACATATGGAAATCCACCTAATTAAAACTAGGTTGGATCTCTAGTAGGGTCTGGTCCCATCCCACAGGATGTTGTGTATCCCCGAAAGAGGTCTGACCGCCCATAATAATATAATTTTTATAAGTAAAGGGAAATTAATTGGTTAAGTGTTGCATAAAAAAAAGGGCTAAATGTGGAAGGTTATATGCACAGTACAGAGGTTTAATGAAGAGATGAAGAGAAGAGAGCTTAAAAGCTTAAGTATTGAGAGAGGGTTAAGGAGATTAGCTAAAGAAGAAAGAGAGGAGAAAAATTTAAGTGAAGCGAATAACGACAAAAGATAGAGAGAGAGAGAATAAAGAGACAAGGGCTGAAGAAGAAGTTGAAGGTAATTAAGGAATAAAATGAAGGAATGAAAGAGAATCAGACGTCTCTTACTTGGTTTAGACTTCTAATTTTCATTTTTAAGACATCCAATTCTATTTTTAGATGTCTGATTTGTAATTCCATTAGTATTTTTTTGTTCTCTTTCATTAATTTTGAGCTCTAAATGTAATAAGGCATTTGTACTCATTTGTTTAGCATTTTCTTGCCTTAATCCTTTGTAATTAGAAGTACTTGATGTAATAAACATGTTTACTCAGTTTCTAATGACAAATCATGTGTAAATATGTTTTCTATTCATGGAATATTGCTTGTGCTTAATTGACTTATTTTTGTGCAATACTCATGTGCTTAAAAGATGCTAATCTAATAATTGATTAAATAATTAGTTCCTAATTATTCTTAGAAACTAAATGGTGAATTAGGATTAAGTTATGCCTCCCAGTGAATGACCTGAACTCAACCAGTTAAAAAGAACTTAAAAATCTAAAATGTTAGGTTAACTTGACCCTATACTACACAACCGACATAAAATTGAGTTACTCTAAGTTACTTTCTCATGCAATTAATTAAGCTTAAATAACTTAATTAATTGTGTTGAGGAATCTAACCAACATCAAAACTCGATCTAGGATCATGCTTTGTTATTAAGTGGAAAGAAATGTTCAATCTATATTCCTTGGAAAAATGCATGTCCATAAAGAAATAACAAGCTACAATTTGCTACTAATAGAAAGAAAGGACAAGATAAATAGGAGTCTCGACAGTTTTTAGCTATACACATAAGGGCTACAAATGCCTGGATCCATCTGAAGGACTAAGAAATGTTACAAGGGATATTACCTTTCTAGAGATTGAATTTTATTTTCAAGCCAAAAATCCTCTTCAAGGGGAGAGTAGAAGTGACGAGAATTTTGGCATTTACTTTTGACACCTTTGCTTTTACAATAGGACTGATGGTAGATATGAGAGTTAGAATGGTAAACAAGAGCCTCAAACTAAGAAAACTAATGAGTACGTGGTTGTTTCTCCTATCCCGGTTCCTATTATGAACAATGATGATGGAAGTGGAAATAGTAATGGTATAAAAAACAATGATAGTGCCAGCGAGGTGAGAATAACAATGATGAAAGCTAAGACAAGATGTATGGAAGTATTAACATCCCTATCCACATTCCCTTTTTAAGAAGAATGCCTAACATAAATACCATTCCCTCCTCATTTCAAAAATCCTACACCAACTACCAACGACATCCCTACTCCCATTATTGAATCGAATGAAGTGGAGGTTGAGGTTATAGGGATAGGTGATGAAAATAATGGGAGTATTGCAGGCCATGATAGTATTGTCCAAAGACGTCAAAGAAGAGAAATTAGGTAGCCTCAAAAATACATAGAATGCTCTAGATATAACATTGATAAATATGTGGGTTTCTCTCGATTTAGTCTGCAGTACAAATGTTTCCTTTATTCTCTTTCTACTCCCTTTGTTCCAAAAAATGTTGGAGGCACAACTTGATCATCAGTGGATGGTTGCTATGCAAAAGGAAATGAATGTATTGAAAAAGAATGGAACTTGGTGAAGTGGTAGATATACCCAAGGACACCCACATAGTAGGCTCCAAGTAGGTATATGCTATTAAGTATAAGGCAAATGGGCAAGTGGATAGGTACAAAGCTCGACTGGTGGCAAAAAGGTTTACACAAAAATATAGAGTGGATTACTTAGATACTGATAGCAAAAGATGAACTCAATTCAGATGCTTCTTGCTTTGGCAGTTCAATATTCTTGGCCATCATACCAATTGAAGGTTAAGAACGCATTCTTAAATGGGAATCTCAAAGAGAGTCTACATGCATGTTGCTAGGATATGAACAAGGTAAGTGTTGCAGACTTAGAAAATCTCTTTATGGCTTAAAATAGTATCCGCAGGCTTGGTTTGAAAGATTGAGGGTTGCCATGAAAAATCGAGGCTACAAGCAAGAAAATGGAGATCATACATTGTGGAGAGAATTGTTCTTCTCTTGTTGTATGTTGATGATATGGTAAATATAACCGATGCTTACGAAGAAATTCAAAACCTAAAAGAAAGACTTCCGAAAGAATTTAAGATCAAGGATCTTGGCAATTTAAATTATTTTCTTGGCATTAGGATTGCAAGATCTAGAGATCGGCTCCTATTATGTCAAAGAAAATACATTTTAGACCTGCTGAAAGAAATTGGGAAGCTTGGGTGTAGATTTGCTACAACTCGTATTAAGTCTAATCATACTTAAGTCAAAAAAGTGGTAAACCTCTTGATAATCAACAAAAGCACAGATATCTAAAAATCACTAGAAAATTCATCTACCTTACTAATATTATTTGTGATGTGAATGTCATGAGTCAATTCATGCATGCCCCTACATATGTTCATCTTAAGGTTGTGGATCAAACAATTTGTTACTTAAAGAAATATCCTGGTAGAGGATTATTCTTTACTAAAGGAGACAGACTTCAGATTAAAGAGTACACGGATGCATACTAAGCAAAATCTATGGATGATAGGAGATCTACTAAAGGTTATGTGATTTTCCTGGGTAGCAATCCCATTATTTGGAGAAGCAAATAACAAAGTGTTTGTGCAAGATCAAGTGCAGAGGCAGAATACAGAGCTATGGTGTCTGGGATTACAGAAATGCTTTAGGTGAAGATTATGTTAACATACATGGGTATATCTTTTGATATGCCGATAAAGCTTCATTGTGATAATAAAGCTACTATAAATTTGGCAGACAACCCAATTCTTCACAGCAGAACCAAGCATATAGAGTTAGATCAACACTTCATAGGAGAGAAGATTGACTCAGGCAAATTGTGCCTCCTTAATATTCAATATGGTGATCAGATTGCTGATACCTTCACCAAAGGCCTTGCCACGACACAATTTAAGGAAGATGTTGACAAGTTGGGCATGTTTGATTTTTTTCTTGAAAATGAAAAGGGGTGGTTATCCTTGTGACAAACCCCAGGAAAAATATATAAATAAAGGCCATAGGGCCAGAGGACCAAAGTTGGGCATGTTTGATATCTATGCCCAACTTGAGGGGAAGTGTTTGAGTTATATTGTAAATGGGTATATAAACCTTGGGGCAGATCCATATAACCCGAGATACTATATATTATACGCCTTCTCTTTTCTTGTCTTCTAAGTGAAGAAAATCCCTAGCCTCCTTCCAGAGATGAGCTTTAGGACTCACTCCCAAGGTTTTCTCCCTCCTATCAAGGAGGGTTTCCACGTAACTCTTGTGTCCATGTGCAATTGATTTCTCTATTCTTGTTGATTTCATTTCTACACATATACATAAAACTCAATAAACATATCACAAACCTTAAACATTTATGGATTCATACATACCTGACACTAATAATGGATTCTCAACAACCCTCTTTCATAGCTGTAGCCCAAGATGGGCTCTCTCTAACCCAATGGTTGCACTCACCACCACCTATCAACTCTTAGCCACTCAAGCTCACCATATCCCACCAATCTCTCACTCTCTCATTACAACCATTCAGCAACTTGCCAATGGGCTCCCTAACACACACAACAAAACGAGCCCTCTCTTAGCCACTCAAGCTCACCATATCCATCCAATCTCTCACTCTCTCATCACAACCATTCAGCAACTTGCCAATGGGCTCCCTAACACACACAACAAAATGAGCCCTGTAGGGCTCTTTATAGATTTTAGTTGTCGGCTAAGGAACCAACCTTAGAAAAGTCGATGATGACTTGTCAATACTCCCCCTCAGCACCAACTTTACTCATTCCAAGGTGACATCGAAAATCTTTGAACTTTGAAGTGCCAAGTCCTTTGGTAAATATATCTGCAACTTATTCTTCTTTCATTATCAACTTCATCTCGATCTCTTCTTGTAGCACCTTCTCTCAAGAAATGATAGTGAATCTCCATGTGCTGTGTTCTTGCATAGAAGAGTGGATTTTCTGCTAGATGGATTGTAGACAGGTTGTCACAATATAGTGTCACTAGATGATCAACAGGTTGATGCAAATGCTTTAGAAGTTGCTTTAGCCATGTACTCTCTTGAGCTACCATAGCTATTACCCTGTACTCGACTTCTGTTGTTGACAATGATACTATTAGTTTCTCTTACTACACCAAGAGACCACTCTTGAACTAAGACTAAACGCCTAAGCAGTCGTCGATCTTCATGTGTCATGATCATCAACATAAGTCACATCACAATAGCCAACTAATTTGCACTCTTCATTCTTTCAGTAAAGAATACCAAGATCTATGGTTCCTTTAATGTACCTTACCCTATGTTATATAACTTCTAAATGCGATTTTCTCGAGTTCTGCATGAATCTACTAGCTACACCAACTACAAAGGCTATATCTCATCTAGTCATAGTAAGGTATATTAGACTACCTATAAGTTGCCTGTACATTGTTGGATCTTCTAGTTCTTTTCCTTCTTATGAATATAACCAACATTTACCTCTATTGAGTTGATATAGGTTTGCAATGAGACATACCGTACTTTTGAAAAAAATCCTTTGCGTACTCCCTTTAATGTAGAAGAATGCCTTCGCTAGCGTACTTCACTTCAAGACCCAGGAAATGCTTCAATTCCCCAAGCTCTTTCATCTTAAGCTTGATAAATAAGTTGTGTCAAGTTCTCTTGATTTCCTCTACATCAACACTTGTGATGATCAAGTCATCCACATACACAAGAACTGTCAACAGCTTTCCTTTATTACACTTAACAAAGAGGCTTGAGTCAACAAGAGGGATCTGATATCCATGTTGCAAAAGAAACCCTGTATCTTTTCATACCATGTTCTCGATGCCTGCTTCAGGTCGTAAAGTGCCTTCTTCAACTTAAAAAACATGTTGTGGATGTTTCTTATCCTCAAATCCTGTTGGTTGCTCCATATAGATCTCTCGAACTAGCTCACAGTGAAGAAATGCATTCTTCATGTCCATTTGACAGTCCCCAACACTTACTAGCTACAAGTACTAACAACACTTCAACTGCAATCATCTTTGCCACTAGGCTAAAAGTTTCATCATAATCTAGCTCATACTACTGAGAAAATCCTTGAGTAACCAATCAAACCTTGTACCTTTCTACTGAACCATCAGAGCAAGTCTTCACCTTATAAACCCACTTACAAGATACTGGTTGCACATCTTGAGGCATAGGTACGAGATCCCAAGTTTGGTTCTCCTATAAAGCTTGGAGTTCCTCCTCCATATCTTTCATCCATTCTGAACTCTCAAAAGCCTCTTCATAACTAGAAGATTCCTTAAACCCTTCTTCAGCAAATGTAACGTCTACATACCTTCTGTTGGACCTTCAAAATGGGACAACTAGCTCTTCTTCAATCTCTTACTGGCTGGGTCAAAATTCTTCTGGAGCTCCCTGATGAACACCATTTTTCCAAAGACTTGTCTTCTCTAGTAATTTAGGTGATTCCGATGACTTGTCACTTTCCTTGCCACTATCATCTACTTGTTTTATTTCTTCCATTTTCTCTTCAACTGTATCTTCTAGGTCTTTTGTATCCGACAAAACAACCTTTTCAGGTAACCACCAAGACAATGCTTCATCAAAGATGACATTTCTTGATACATAGCACTTGTTGGTGTTTGGATCACAACATCTTCAACCCTTCTTTTCATTATCATATCCAACAAATATGCATTGAACTGCCTTCCTGTTGAACTTACTGCATAGGTGGTCAGGAACAAAGACATTACAAACAAATCCAAAGACTCAAAAGTGACCAATTGTCGATCTAAGTTTTCAAAGCTTTTGGATTGGTAAAACGAAACCCAGCTTCGCTTGTGGTATCCGATTAGTTATATCAGCTATTGTCTTCATGCACTCTGCTCAAAATCTAGGATGAGCATTCTTTGCATTTAACATGCTGCGACATATCTCTACCAAGTGTCGATTCTTCCTTTCTGCAACTTAATTCTGTTGCGGTGTATGGACCAATTAATTGTTGCTAAATCCTTGCTTCTGTAAGATAGATGGAGAATTCAGTAAATGTATATTCTCCCTCATTATCTGTGCATGGACAACATACCCATCCTCCGATTTCATTCTTAACTCTCTCTAAATTCCTTGAATTTAGAGAGAAACTTAAACTTTTCTTTAATAAAGAATATCCAGGCATACCTTGAATAATCATCAATGAATATCACCATGTATCACATACAACTAACTAATGGAGTCTTAACCAGACCAAATACAATTGAGTGGACTAATTCCAACAATACCTTGGCTCTATACCTGGATTCCTTGTAAGGTAGCTGACAGGCCTTACCAAACTAACATCCAACACAACCAGTGTCTTCTCAAACATCTAGCTAAGGAAGTCCTTTAAGTTTCGATCACTACATCATAATCTTCAACTTGTAGTAACTGACATGTCATAGCCTCATGTGCTAGAGATCAACTGTCTCATTTCTCTATCTTTTCTACATATGCAGTCTCTGCTAACATCACATATATATACTCTACTCTTCTTCCTTTCATAACCGTTCTATTCGGCAGCTTCAAGTTTTGATATACCCACACATCTTCGAGTCCAAACAGCACATAATGTCCTATTGATGTTAATTTATAAACTAAATGAAGATTTTTCTTCAAACCTGGCAGATAAACATGTTGGATCTTTACTTCTTGAGAACTAAATGGAAGAATTATAGTTGTTGAGCTTGTATGAGAGAGGCATCTAGGCATTATTAGTTGTTACCCCAACTTTCCCTCCTTTATACTCAAACAAGCCTAAGAGCTTTTCCATATCATCAATCATGTGGTTCGAGCATCCTAGGTCCATAGTCCAATCATTTTCATAATCTACCCTAAGCAACTTCATCTTTATTGATTGCCATTAATTCTTGCTCATCCCATTCTACATCTACAAAATCTTATTGCTTACTTTCCAAGTTGCAGCATTACCCTCAAGTGACCTCTTCTTAAACCAGCAATCACGTGCGTAATGCCCCTTCCTACCACAATTGAAGCATTTGCTGCCTTTTTTCATGCACGTAAATCGAGCATGTCCATTCAACTAGATTGTGCTCCTCCTAGCTTGAAACTTCGTCATTGTTGTTGCCTCCTCATAAGAGGCTCAATTTTCTTTGGTACATAGTGAGCGAATTCTTGTGGTTTGCCTTTTCTTTTACCATAGAATAAGGCTTCTTCTCCACTTGTTTGTGATATGCCAACCATTTGCTTGGCCAAAGTCTCTTAATTTGCTGAGAGACTTTCTAACTCTAATAAAGTGGGATGAGTGGACCATGTAAATATGGTCGTAACAAAAGCAATATATTCTAATCACAAGCCATAGATGATAATTCTTCTTATCCGAGACTCATTAATTTTTTATAAATTTCACAACAAAGGGAACATATCTTTGTAAAGTACTGGGAGATGGCCATCGCTTCTTGCTTGAGCATCAACTCATTCTCCAACAACTGGAGCAGTGCCTCCCGAGTGTGCTCGATCAACTCCTCCTCAATAGTCATCTTAAGCACAACCATGGTTGTGCCACTTTTGATCCTCCATTTCCTCAATACCTCTACACGCTCAGTTGGTAGTGGTGCAACATCATCTCCTCCAATGACCTTCCAAAGGTCTTGTCTTTGTAAATAAAACTCGATGCACGTCCTCCAATAGTTGTAGTTGTGGTCGTTCAATTTTTTTTATTGTTGTGGTCGAGCTAAGGAAGTCTTTCATCGTGGCTTCAAAATGCTCCAACTGTATTGGACAAAACTAGACCCGAACCAAATTTCTTTTACAATCCCAAACTATGTACCAGTGGACCCCCCTTTCATGGACTCAAGAGACTCAACCAAATATTCAAGCGAAACCACCCCCCGAAACAACTTAACTCAAACAGTTCATACCCCTTTTTTTCTTAACAGGGGATAGAAATAAAAATGCTTGGCTACAAGAACCTATCCCTACCCAGGCTCTGATACCAGATGATGAATTTAAAAGGACAAAATATGCACAAAGAACTACCAAAATAACATAATTAACATATCACAAACCATAAACATATATGGATACATACATACATACCTTACACCAATAATGAACTTTCAACAACCCTCTTTCACAGCAGCAACCCACGATGGGCTCTCTCAAACCCAATGCCTGCACTCACCACCACCTCTCGAACTCTTAACCACTCAATCTCACCACATCCCACCAGTCTCTCACTCTCTCATCACAGCCACTCAGCAGCCCACCGATGGGATCTCTATCACACACAACAAAATGAGCCCAATGGGGCTTTATAGATTTTGGTTGACGACTGAGGATCTGACCTTAGAAAGTTGGTAATGACTTTTCATTGGATACCGCATTGTAATTGTCATTCCATGGCATTAATTTTTTGGAATTGGGTTCCAATGTTTGGCTTTAACAAAACCAGTAATTAATAATGTCCCTTCACTGTTATGTTACCACCAAAATATTGTAGTAGATTTTGAGGGAATATCCTGATTATTTTCCACGTAGGAAGTCCTCAAAATTGCAGTACTCTTGAATTATTTTCTCTTCTCTTTCAATAAGATTACATGGGAAAAAACAGAAAGAGTAGCATAAAATAAAATGTCAAGGAAGGAAAATGCTAGTAAGCTTGATTACAATATGAATAGATCTGAAATCTGAATCTCTGAAGAGAAAAAACAATTAATCAAACTCTACTTAGTACCTCCAATAAGAGACCTCGCAATTTCACGCTCGGCTGCAATCTGAAGGGGAATTTGAAATTTGAAATTGGGATCCTCATAGTTTCCCCTCCTTGACACAGGGGTGGAGTTGGTCTGAATCCCATAGCTTATGACAGTGGCATTCCTTTCTCTGAAGTGCAAAGCACCAGGACAGCACAAGGGATTACTCATAAGCCATGCATCCACTTCCTGAGAATCACGAAAAGACTTGACCTACAAATTAGACGTAAATCATTGTTGATCAATCAATTATTATGGTTCCCTAGGAAAATTTTAATAAAAAATATTTTATAATCGCAAGAACTGAACAAGAAAGAAGTTCCCCAATAAGAAAAGTCGCAGATGACAGCTTTTCCATGCATACTTAGCAAGCTGTTATTTCCTTTCTCTTGGCATTTGCTTCTCTACCATGAGATCTGTCAAGAATTGGTGCAGAAGCGGAGAGTGGAGACTCCCGTACGCAGGAAAAACAGCCCGTCAGGGTGGCTATCCACGCGTGGTGAGGAAGAGCAGCAGGTGGCTGCTGTTGCAGGAGGTGCAGCCAGTCCTGTGGACCACTGGAGATGGCGTGCAGGGGCTGAGGAAGGGTCTGGTCTGCTGTAGACCGGACTGCAGCAGACCAGTGGACTGCTGGGACTTGCTGATTGCCGGCAGGATGGCCTCCTGCCTCCTGTTGGTGGCCGGCTGCTACTTGTAGAAGTGGAGAGGAGAGCGCTTGATTGTAGAAGAATTTAATTGTATTGCTCAAATCTCAAATCATAAGAAAAGCTCTCTTTAACTAGAGAGTATATATTCTAAAAATAGACTTAACTAACAAAATCTAATCAAATCTTCTAGATTTAAAACAACCAAATCTTTGCAAATCTCCTTAAAACAAATAAACTAAATAAGGAAAATTGCTAACTAAAAAATCAACTCCTACTTTTGGTCCTATGGACCCAAAATCGATGGCTCAAAAGCCTTCTAAATAACTGCCACGTGGCCTGATGGCTGACACGTGGCACTTTCACTGAATCCCAACAAGATCAATTGTTAGAGAGTAAAATTTCTATCAAGAAGGCAATGCACTTCATTTTTACCCAAAAATGATTTCTTGGTTAATTGGTCAAAGTCAATACTGAATTGAGTCAGGAATGTTGTTATCTCTGACACCCAGGAAGAGGTTACTGCTATTTCAACCAGAATAGGACAGGAAATTGCTAATGATTGTAACAGTTGTATAAATAAACAATAGAATCTCAAGGTTCTTCCTAGGTCTTCTGAGAGTCGGGCAGAAAGGAGGGAGCATCATACAGAGAAATTTTGCTGCACTTCCTTAGAAGAGTTGTTTTATATCAAACGTGATTGCACCACTTAAAGAAAAAAGGGTTACTTCTGATTAGTTTGGCTTGCTCAATTTCAACATCTGATCAGTAAGCAATTGACATTTATTTGCAAGGGCATCAGAATACAATGATATATACCTAGATGTTGGAACACTACTACAACCTTATTAGCGAAGTACAAGAAAGCAGCTCCAATTACTTTCAAATGATTGCCATGGTAAACATCAAAATATTTTTTTTTCATGTACTTCGCTCAAGTGTCAGCGAGTAACTAATTGACTATCATGGATAAGATTTTGCAAAAACAACTAATGTCATCTGTCTCTTTGTGGTACCATAGAGGTTTAGCCAAATCTTTCCCAAGAAATTGCTATTTAGCATTATGGTGTCACTGACATACAAAATTTCAGCTCAGGCTCCAGAATTGTGTGACATAATACTTAAAAATCTGCAGGCCAAAATGAGTACCGAAATTTGATTGCACAGGGGTAGGTCTCATTTCAGATTAGACTATATATTAATAGTATAAGGATGATCTTTGACTGTAATCAGAATAAAACATCAAGCAATCCATCTGAGTATTCTCTGGAGAAAGCATTTGCAACCTAGCAGAGGTTAAATGCTTGTTCTCAGTTTAAATATCTATCAATTATTGTTTTCAGCCTTCAAACAATGCATTTCAGATCAGTTTACCTAAGTAAGATTCCCATTCTCAGAAATCATTCCTTCTATGTTTTGGATTCATCCTTATTACACCTTTCTCATCGTACATTCTGAGAACAATAAAAGGATTTAGAAACTCTGGATTCTTAAAGTAAAATCTAGACAGCAATTTGAATGAAATCACATTCTCATCCTCCAAGTATAGAATGGAACCATTCTAAATACTGATGATAATCACAAGTGTTGCATTGCACTCAATTTAACCACATTACACTTTACAATATGAATAGTCATTATTTTGCTAAACTGTGGAATGGCGACTAACTTGAATAGCATTTATCATTCTCCTCACGAAGAATGAAGACTAATAATCAGCTTCAATTAAAAAATAAAAAGAGACTACGGTAGTTTTTTCTTTTTTTTTAATTATCTCTTGAACCCTACAAAAGGGAACCCCAAGCCGTTGACTACAATTCAAAAATAATATTTTACGTTCTGCTGTAAAAATTTGTAGAAGAGATAAACACAAAGAACCTTGGTTAACCCACACAATAGTTCACTCATTATTTTATGTATCATTCAAAAAATAAAATATTACCAATGATATTTGAATATCACGGGCCCTATATACACATTTATCATTGGTGATATGTAACTTTTGCATGCATTTTTGCGTTGATGTACATTTTTGCAAATGCAAAGAGAAACGAGAGTAATGAGAACCTTCAGCCCTTTCTAAATCTCAACATGGTGTATTCCAAATCAAATCAACATTTAAAATAAAACTACAGCATCAACATCTGTGCAAGCATCTTTGGTGCATCCAGGCACCATTGAAGGTGCGAATGTTTCTTTGGCTAGCATGGAGGGACGGCCTTGTCACGGGGAGGGTACGGTAACTCAGGTTGGGGATGGAGGTCCAAACCGGTGTACTCTGCTCCGACGTGAAAGACAGCACACTCCACCTCTTGACCGCTTTCCCTTTCAGGCAAGAGGTTTGGCTTGAGGTGTGTGGGGGGGCCCCTCCTATTATGGAAGGTGTTGTGGCAGCACCTGGCAGGTGGTGGCAGCGACAAGGGCAGGATGACAGTTGTTATGTGGGGGTGTGTGCCTGGCTCGAAATGACTTGGTCTTTCGTCAGGCCCGGGTGTGATCAGAAAATGTGATTAAGGACGCCCAGAATTAGGTGTATATTTTGTCAACCAGAATGTGATATTCAATTTGGTTACGAATAAAATTAGGTGCATTTTCTTTCCTTCTAATAAAATAATAAGTTTTCTTCCACGCTTGCTTCCAATATCACATATATGAAACCATTAGTTTTCTACCTTTACCCTTTCAAATCCTCATTATTTTATTTACCAGAAAACAAAGAAAAAGGAAGAGAGAGAAGCACAATATATTAATTGAAGATGTCAACGGCTACATTAATTTAACATCCGATCAACATGCCCCTCCTCCATTCTCAACATTGAAGATCTTTAATTCTAAGATCAACAGCATCTCCATGATCCTAAAGCATACTCAGATGCACCGGATGGCCAGCTTAATTAATCAAGTACTAGATATCCCCCCCTAACAGACTTTCGAATTCATTGAAAGCGGTTGGGGACTCCAGACTACATACGTTTGTTTTCTAGGTATGCAAGTTTGTAGCAAACAGAGAGAGGTGGGGCACGATTGCGTACCTTCTCCGGCGGGATGGGGCGGCCGCGGTTGTTCCTCATGATGGCTGAGACGATACGGGCGATCCTGGCGCTGGAGTTGCCGCTCCAGACGAAGTCGTAGCAAGGGAGCTTCGTGAAGAACTTGTCCTCGCAGGGCGGGATGGGAGGGGAGACGAGTGCCGGGGGGTCGTGGACGTTGCGGTACGCGGTGGTGGTGGAGAGGCGTGAGCTGACGGCCTTGTCGATGCAGAAGATGAGGAAGATGAAGAAGAAGGAGGAGAAGAGCTTCAGGAACGCCGACCTCCTGTGCCTCCACGTCAGCGTCGCGTTCTTCCGCGTCAGCGCCACCAGCTGCTGCCAGAACAGCGGCAGCCCCGAGAGGAGCTCCGCCTGCTGGTCATTGTTGACGTCCGCAGCATGCGACGATGCCCTCGAGCTCATGGGATCGATCGACCGATCGGATGTGTGTGTGAGAGAGGAGGGGGGGGGGGGGGGGGGGGTGTGTGGAGAGAGGAAGAGAAGAGTGCAACGTCGGTTGTGGGAAAAATGGAGAGGTTTGGTCGAGGTGGAGGGAGAGGACGGGGTTTACGTTCGTGGCGAATTGAGTACTGGGGTGAGCACAAGGGAAGGTGAGGTTAACCGCCCAATAACGATTGCTTTTCCACTTCCTTTTCTTTTTAATTTCCTTCGTTTTTTTTTTTTTTTTTTAATCCTGGAAGGGAGTAGGGGATGGGGGAGGTGATACACGCATAACGTAGTTGCGCCACATGGACAATGCACATACGTGGAGAGACGGGGCAGGGAACGCTTCCCACCATTTTTAGACAGTCGACCACGCCTTATGAATCAATGAAGCAGCTTGCGCAGGAATTAAATCATTTGTAATTATTTATACATAATTACTTACCCTTGGATTGTATACTTCACGGCTCGATCAGCCATCTAGTGCAAGGTCAATGGCTAGATGGAAAGATACAAAATAAGGCTGGCAACAAAAAGGTTCACACAAAAGCATGGCAATGACTGCCTATAGACATTTGCAACTATAGTAAAGATGAACTTTATTTGGGCCATTCTCTCTTTAGGAGTCCAATTTGCATGGTTATTATATTAACCAACTTATTGCCACTACTTTGCATGAGTATAAATTGTGTATAAATCCTACTAAATAAATGATTATGCATTTTACTAATATCTCCCATAGCCATTAGATATTTATTTTATACACTCATTGAATATTAAGCAATTACGAGATTTATCTTATCATAATATTATCGTATTATAAGAGTTAAAATTGGAACTTGAACACATATAATGATGAATTAAAAAAAATACCAGAGAGAGAGATGGATAGAGTACTAATGGGAGAGACAGCAAGAGACCAAATTACAAGTAAATGTCTACCAAATGACATGCTCATCCGCTTGGGATTGTCTACCTGAGTACCAAATGAATAATCTAAATTGTCTAATCGGGTGCCAAATGTCTTCCCAGTTCTATATACGTTTCCAACTTTCTTTATTCGTTGTTTTCCCCTAATGAATGGCTAGTAAAAGCAGAAATGGGAGAGAGCACAAGAGAAAGGAGCCGCAAGAAAGAGAGAATGAGATGGGAGAGAGCGAGAGAGAGTCATGGGAGAGGGAGAGCATAAATGGGAGAGGGTGGGAGAGAGTGTGTGTGTAAGAGATAGAGAGAGACATGATATGGAGAGAGATGCAACAAGATGGAGATGAACTGTAGGAGAGGAGCCGTAAGAGAGGGAGAGCATGAATGGGAGAGACCATGAGAGAGAGAGAGCCTTGAGAAGGAGCTAAATGGGGCGAGAGGGAGAAGAGAGTAGATGGAGAAAGCGAAAGAAAGGAGGCATAAGAGATTGTAAATGGGAGAGTGCACAAGAGATGGGATAGGAGAGAGATCACTGTGTGAGAGAAAGAGAGAGTAGTAAGAGAGAGAGAGAGAAACGAGGTGTAAGAGAGAGAGGAAGCAGGACTAGGAGAGTGGCAGAGGGTTTGACAGAGAGCGAGGATTCGTGAGAGAGAGCAGCAAGAAGAGAGAGCGGGAGGGAGGGAAGGGGCGTGAATTGCATAAGACACGATGTTTGCAATATTTATAGGAAGTGGCATTACAAATAGTAACTAGGAAAATCTAAGATAAGGTAAAATAAAGTTACAGTAAAGTGAATAGTGCCACATCCACACCCCTTCAATATATTTAAGGATCAAATGTTTGCTTGAAGGGGGATCTCTTGGAGAAAATTTATGTGCACATGCTACCTAGGTACAAATGGAAAGGGAAGAGATGTTGGTTCAAAAAACGCCCTTGTGAGGTTGAGGATTGCAATGAATAACTGATGATGCAAGCAAGGGAATAGTGATCATTATTTGTCAAACACTATGGGAGTTGTCATATTATTAGCATACATCAATGACATGACCATAAAGGGAGATGCCCAAGAAGACATTGGCAATCTCTATTGTTAATATGATTAAAAATATTTTTGACAATGACAAATAATTATTTTATGTAAGAATTAACAAGTGTTGCAGGGTTTTGTGAAATCTATCTTGGGTTTTAACTTCTAGTCTTAGTTTGTGTTTTATGTATTCTTTATTTTAATTCCTTAGAATGTAAAAGAGCCTTTATCCTATTCAAATTTACTCTTAGGATAATCTCTATAACCCTCCAATATTTTTCCTTATCTTACAAGCTTGAAATTTTCATTCTGTGAAAATTTCAGACCTCTTCTTTAAGACGGCTGAATTTCCTTTTTAAGAAGTTTAATTTCTTGTTTAAGACATCTGAATACTATTTCAATAACTTATCTTAATTTCCATCTCCATGATTTTAAGACATTTGCCTTATTTATGAGATGTCTAATAGATCATTTTCAAATACCTTTCACCCTTGCTCTGAGCATCTTTGTTCCTCTTCTTTTTCTTATAAGTCTACAGAATTATCTTGAATTTCATATGTCTATAATTTTCATCAAATGTCTATCTAGGTTTTATAATGACTTAACGTTCATATTTCAAAATTCATATCTTTTAACTAATGATCAATATTTCAATTACTTAAGATTTAAGTGTTTCTTTCTTCAGAAGCCTAGACATCTCTACAATCAAATGTCAGACTTCAGGGTTGTTCTCAATTTGAAATATTCAATAACGATCAATTTGATATTGATATTCTTTCATACATCCTATTTATATTTTAGATGTCTAATTAATCCTTTAATATGTCATGTTTTTTTCTTTCAGACGTCTTCTCTTGGTTTGAATTTTGACTTCAATTTCTGGCATTATGGTCTTTGAATTTCAAGCGTATAACTAGCCATTAGGACACCTGTTATTAGTCTCTCACGCATTTACCTTTTAGTTCAAATGTCTGAACTTTCCTTTTCAAACATCTGTCTTGTGTTTTCAAATGTCTGATTCAATCAACATTCACTTAATTGTTGGATATCCGTTTCACCTTGGTTTAATTCGTTCAAATTCAAACAAATATTGCTTAAATCTGATCTCCTATAGCTATAAATACCTTTCTAAGGTGGCCTTTAGCATGCATACCAAGCAAAGCAACTTTCTTATGCTAAAAATCTCTTTTAGTCTTTTGCTTGTGCTCTCTAGCTCTCTTGTGCTATTATGCTCTTAGCATTCTATTAAGAGTAATCTCACTTCCTCTCTGAATTTCTTCATCTTCATAGGTTTGTAAAGGACTATTCTAAGCCTCTTTATATTCTATCAATTTTATAACCACTATCTTCAACATGCGTGGACCTGGAATGACTATGCATAGATTACCCCTTTTTGTGTGGTCCGCAAGGCTCATAAGATTATTGTTTATATTTTTTTACTAATTTATTTGGGCACCCAAGTTATAGGTGTTCCAATAGAGGGCCTAAACTCTCCGTAGAATTTGTCCAAGAGAGAGAAATTATAATATCATTTTGTTGATGGTGATTCCTACTTAGATAGAAGCAAAATCCTAAATTGAGATATTTAAATAAAGATTTTTCTACAAGAGTTACTTTTTTAAATTCTTGTATCAATTGTGTGATTAGTTAAATAGATTTATTTAAAATTTTTAAGCATAATTCAACCCCCCTTATACAAGTAACAATCTCAAAAAAAGACTTGCAGAAGAATGAGTTCAAAGATTTTAGAAGTTTAAAGTACCACCTCAGAATTGAAATTGCAACAACCAAACATGGACTCCTCTTTCAAAAGTACGTTTTAGCTCTATTGAAGGAAGCAAGAAAGTTCTACAAGCCAACGGCTACTCTATTTAAAAGTAAATCATCACTTGAACTTGAAGAGTAATATTTATCTCACTTTAACTGGGGTGGATATTATGTATACCATGAAAATCATGAACCAATTTATTTATGCACCCGCCAATAGCCACCTTAAAGCTATGAATAGAATCATTTTGCTACTTAACGAAAAATATGAGCAAAGAACTCTTGTTCCCAAAATGGGATGAGTTAAATGTGAATATAAGGATGCAAATTGCCTCATGACAAATGGTATACAATTGACCACACAATTCTTATACGTGATCATCACATTATCTAGAGTAAAAAGTATACTAGACACCTATTTCAAAAACTAGAGATTATATTGTCAAATGTTGGAATATATCCTATGAAATTTTATTGTGAGAACTAGTGTAATGACCCACATCTATATAGATTTTTTTTTTTAAAGCATCTGTAATTATTGAGTAATGCGACATGGAACACTACATACAATGATCTAACAATAACCAAAGGTAAAGTGCCAATGAGTATAAATTTAGACAAAGACCACATACCACTATTCACATAATTGATCTGGTACACTTTAGAATAATCCTATTTCCTGCAAGAAACCTATGGTGCCTGATTCCGTAGGGTTTCCCAATAAACCTATGAGTTGTGAAACTCAATAATCATAGAGACAAAATTTAAGAGAAATAATTAATAATTTAAAACCTTTAACATAATTAAATAACATGATCTTATAATTCTATTAGATATCTTGCCATATCTAATTATACATCATCAAACATAATGACCATATCTTATCAGAACTTAATTTCCATTATACAAAAGGCACAAGTTGTAATGGTACTTTACACTAATTACATTTCTCTTAATACTATATTAGATTGTTGTCTTAAACTTCCATGAAGTAAAAGATAACACATATCACTTGAAGGACATTATTTCAAAAATAATTCTTTCATAATAATACAAGCAATAAGTCACCATTATTGCCTAATTCTTATAGTCATTCAATTCTTTAACATTATAAACTTATACTTTTCAAAAGTTTACTTAAATATAAGAAATCTTGAACTTCTCCCTCATAAAAATTTTAGCAATTTTTTTTACAAAACAATGCTCCATTGACTGTGTTATATGCATAAACATGTTCTATAACGCCATTAATGATTTCACAACCATATCCATAGGCAAATCATCACATAACACATGTCGTGATCTTTTTCTATGTCAATATTCGTTTTCAATGATTTATTGCATGCATTCTATAACAATTTCATGGCAATGTTTACTTTATTAAACCATTTTGCATAAATACATTTGCTTTAGTGTACATATTGCATTTTATAATAACTTCATGGCAATGGTTTACTTTATTAAACCATTTTGCATAGAGACATTTGTTGTAGTGCACATATTGCATTTCATAACAATTCCATGGCAATGATTTACTTTATTAAATCATTTCTTGCATTAAGGTGTTTGTCTTAGTTCACATATCATTAGGTGGCTTTGATGACTTAACTACCGACATAAGCGGTCCATGAAATGACAACGATGACATGTCAATGTAGCTACAACTAAGGTGGGCTTATCTTTTGCCATCGTGGTTCATAAAATCATACGCCTCCTGAAGGCATTACCCCTCTTAGGGCTCATGAAACTTCTTTGAGTTAGTGCCTTAACATATTCACTAATCTTAAGTACATACACATTCAATATTGAATAGTAGTATACTATTTACCTTAATCCTTGATCTTAACACATTTCACAATAATATTAAGATAGCTTCATCAATTGTATGCTTGAATCGTAGTTCGATATAAATAGATAATAAAATTGTCTTACGTAAATAAAGATCTTAACATCCATATACATTTTTAAATGATGCAATCATAATTAGTCAAAGTACTTATGTGATTAAGTAAGTATTCAATAGTAATGACTCATAAGGTTTTCTCTTAATAATAAAATAAACTAGCACCATACCTTGATCTAATTTACATACCAATGCAATATTTAGACTTTGGTCAATTTAGTCATCCACTTGTTCCATTACCATAGTTGTGGTCTTTACTAATGTCATTATAACGACAGGCCACACTAGTAACTCCAAGAAGGAAGTTTTCCAATATACATTAATTGCATTAATAGCAAGAGTGGTGACATTTGTCCAGTCCATTCTATTTATACAATTAAACTGTCATCTCATGTATGTGAAAAGAGAAAAAGTTGATTATTAATGTTCCTGAAACAATGATACTAATCGAAGAAATTCTCAACACTATTGTCAAGTTTTTATCCCCTACAACGGTGCAAAAAATATGATCGCACAACTACCGGTTCGTACTAAAAAATGTTTTAAAACATTGTTGTTGTAGTATATGTCACAAATACAAACCGTTATCACGTCAATTATATTTATATACTTAATTTTTACTTGTTTATTCCAGGTCATTCACTGGGAGGCAGTTATTGATATACATCACTCTTTAAATCCAATAATAATCTGTAATTCCAAAAAGATTGATTTTATGTACGATAATAAATGAACGAATCAATGAATGAAAGAATGAAATAACTATGTACAAAAGAATTGAATTAGAACACATTACAATGCTTGAAAACAAAATATACAAACAAGCATCAAAAATCATAAATAAATACTCTATATTATATATTTACAACTTATATTAATAATATTAGCTATATGTACCGTAATGGGTAATAGTATATACTACACTAACTTAACTTACTAATATCTACAATAACATATAATGTATCTACAGTGACGTAAGAAAGTGTCACTAAAACCTTAGAAAAACTATATATATAAGCTAAGGTAAAACTAAGGTCTTTATTGACGTTTATTACTATCTATAGTGACATATATCTCTGTCACAAAAGCTATCTTTTATTTATATACATAATAGCTCAAACAATACTACTATACTCTAAGTATACTTGTATACATATTATTTACATATATATATAATATATATCTATACTATATATATACAGATGCACACACACATACACTATGTACATAAAGGCTCACAGGTACTTAACACTTAGTAGTTTTTTGCTGATGCCTTTCTTCTTCTTCTTTGTCTTTTTCTCTTGGGCAATCTTTTCACTTGGTGCCTTCTTCAACACTTAGCCACACACGCTCACGCCTCTTAGCACTTAGCGTTTAATCACTTTAATTAGGGGGTGATTACTATTCCTTGATGACAAAATTAGGTTTATTATATGTTACGACCCAGTTCCCGAATTCCTACAGGACACGAGACCAGGCCGACTCGACTGATCCCCAAGACCCAGTCGTCCAATGAAAAAGTAACAAAAAAGCAGGAAAGTAAACCACATTCACTATGCTAAGCAACTAACAGTAAATGTTATGACCTGATTCTCAAATCCCTACGAGACACGAGAATCGGACCGACTCGACTGATCCCAAGACCCAATCGTCCAATGAGAAAGTAACCAAAAAGCAGTAAAATAAACGACATTCACCATGTAAGTAAATAACAGTAACAAAGTACAGCAGTAAAGAAAAGAACTACTACAGTACATACCACCACAACAGTAGAGAATTAAAAACAGGTACAGAAATATGATGTTTACAATAAAGAGTACAAGGTGAAACAGAAATACTCACTACTACGGAAAATATGGTACAACAAAAGTACAACTACTGGGCTCTACTAGGCCCAGCACCCTTCGCAGCCGTAGGCTCTGGCTGCTCAACAGCTGGTCCTCAAAAGGTGACAAAAATGACACGTCAGTGAAACGCTGAGTAGAGTGGCAACCTGCTAGCTAAGAAAACAGTAAAGGTGGACAAGTAGCTGTTATTTTTAATTTCTTTCTCTATTTTTCTATTTACTCTTTCTTGAATTATTTCTCAGATCTTTCTCTTGATCTCGAATGTTTCTCGTGGGAACGATCTTGATTGCAGTCTTTTCCGAAAAGTAGAAGTAGCACGTGGTGCTCTCCTGGTCGGGAGAGTCCCCTGTGGTGGTCCTACCCTCAGTCAACCACCCCAAGGTCACTGACAGATGTAATGATGACTACGGCACGCGCGATAAACGCATGGGTAGCTACCCCGCACTGGCACGTGGTCAGTCGTTTCCGTTAACGGGTGCGTCCAAAGCACGGCACGGAACCAGTATAGGGCAAAGCCCTCTCAGTAATAGGGGTCCAGCCCCTCCACAGTAACCAAACAGGGGTCTTGCCCCTCCACAGTCCGCGCACCCTCGCCTAACTACCCTGGTTTGCCCAGTGGGCCAAACAAGTCGGTGTAGGACGGCTAGCTGAACCCCGGGGCCCGTGGGGTGGCTAGCTCTCTCCCTACACTAGTAGCTCTCCTCGGTACTGTGTACGCGAGGGCCAGAAGTCGGTACAAAGTGACCAGACCTAACCCCGGGTCCCTGGGGCGACTAGCTCCGCTCTGCACTAAAAAGGGGGACAATCGCTCTCCTTGGTACTCCGTACTCAAGGGCCAGCTCACTTCCCCATCCACTTTTCCAGTTCCATTCTATTTATTTTTCAGGAGCTCTACTCCTAATTCCCCATAGGGTTCATATTCATATTTATCAGGTCAAGCCATACTAGGTTTCATCATTTCAGTTTCAATTGCATATAGCCCATGTTTCCAACATTTAATATCAATTTATATACAATCAGCTCAAATTTAGTTTCCAACAACAGGAATTACATGTAGCAGTTACTAGCAACAGTACTCTACATTTCACAGGCAGCTGTTATCCAATTACAGGCAATTATCATTATTCTATCTACTTATCCAAGACTGTAATTCAGGTATTCAAGACATTCGTTCCAGTGTTTCTGTTCCTAGGATTCATGCCACACCCTAGGATCTATCATTCAATCTAGTTTTCATGTCCTAGGATTCATGCCATACACTAGGATCTATCATTCATCTAGTTTTCAGGTCCCAGGATTCATGCCATACCCTAGGATCTATCATTCATCTCAGAGATGCGTTAATGTTGGTAAATAACTAAGAGAAGCCACTCTACCCACAAAATCGGGAGTAATGAGAGCGTGATCGGTAGGTCCACGTGCCTCCGCAACCCCTAGAGCCGCAACAGAACGAGGTCCTAACACAAGGGTCAATCACAAGGAACCACTCAGAACAGGATAAAAGTATTTTAAACAAGTAGAGGAACAAATTCTGAGAAGAACGGAATCTCAAACGCAAAAATCGGACTTCGAACGGACCCTAAACGGGTCAAAAACGACAACTCTGTCTCAAATCAGACGTCTGGAACACCTTCCAGACATCTTAAAAGGTGGTCCAGGTCATACCTCACTCTAAGCTGTTCCTCAGACGTCCTGGGATCCTGCTGAACTGTCTGGACCCAGTTCCAGACGTCAGACTACCTCTCCGGACGTCTGGAGACGCTCTCCGCCGTCTGGTGCTATGCCCAGACGTCTGAATCGTGTGGGAAGGTGTGTCCCACAACTTCCCAAGGCGAAACTTGCACACATACGCAAACGATCTTAACACGGCATGAGACAGAACTTTCGGCGGAACGGCCTGCATGGCCGTATCCGCAAAAGGAAGTGGAGGAAGAAATACGTACCTCTTAGACGTCTGGAGCTCCCTCCAGACGTCGCCCACGTCGTCTGGACGTAGGTCCAGACGTCTAATTCTAGGAAAATTTCCCAGAATCAGAACCTCCTCGCCTTCTTCCTGCTTCGCACGGCCGCACCGCGCTTGCCCGCTGCTGCCTGAGATGCAACAACACCGGGTAATCTCCCCAGCACCACGCTCCCGCTGCGCGCTCGTCGGTCGGCCCCGAGCTGCTCTGGCGAGCTCGCTCTCTCTTCCTCATGCGCTCTCCCTCTTCTCCCCTCTCGCTGCACCTCCTCCTCTCCGCACGCACCCAGCAGCAGCTACTGCCCTCGCTCTCTTTCTCTCACGCTCACGTTAGAAGAAGGAGGAGACGGTGGGATGGTGGGTGAGGGAGAGAGAAGGGGGAGAGGGGTATTTGAAGGCATCGGGGGAGAGAAAAGCGTTTTCAGGTCGGAGGGTTCAGTCTGCGCGCGCACGCGCTCAGACTTGCAATCGTACGCCCGCAAATATTTATTTCCAGACGTCTGACAAGACGTCTAGACCAACTCCCAAACATCTTAAAAAGTGTTTGATGTCTCGGGTCTTAACATTAAAGAAGTAAAAACTGCTACAGTACATATCGCCACCACAACAGTAGAAAAGCTACAAAGTATAGGAACACAAAAGTACAGGAAAGTAAAGGTATGGTTGCCGCTCGTCTCTTGTTCTAATATTTCGTCGTAGTACAGTATAGAGAAACGGTTACCAGTTTAATACAATTTGTTACTCGAAAATAAAAGTTTTCCCGAGGTCGAACTCAGGGAGCAAACTATATTCTAGAAGTACAATGTTTCTATTACAAAAATGAGAGAGAGAGAGAGAGAGGGAGAGAGAGAGAGAGATTTGTCTTGTTGGCTTTTTCTTCTTCTCTTCTTTCTCTCGTCTTTGTCCTCTTCTTTTTCTTCTCTTCAGTTCCTCAGTCTTCTTTCTTCTTCTTCTTTCTCTTCTGTTCTTTTGTTCTTCTTCTTTCTCTTCTGTTCTTTTGTTCTTCTTTTCTTCCTTTTGCTTCCAAGCTTTTCTTCTTTCTCTTCGTGTTCTGCTTCTCTCTTCTTTCTCCTTCAGCTCTTTGTCTTCTTCCTTCTATTCTTTTTCTTTCTTTCTTCTTTGCGGTGCCTGCTCTTCTTTCCTTCTTCTTTTCTTTTTCTTCAGAGCGTCGTCTGATTTTTCAATCAGATGACTTAAGTAGACTCTGCTACAGTGCATCCTCCTTTCTTCTTTCTTCTTCTTCTTCTTCTCGCAGTCCTTCTTCTTCTGCTTTGCTTCAAGCAACCACGGCTTTGGCTACTTCTTCCTTCTTTCTCTTCTTCTTTGCCTGCACACTCATACAGCTTGGTCAGGGCAAAACCTAATCCTACCCTCCCCCACGTCTCTCTCTCTCAGATTTTGCTCGTAGGATAGCTCTCCCAGAGTCGCCGGGTATTCGGGTTCGGGTCGCGACCGGGTCCAGGCCCACCGGCGTGAGGTGGTGGGCGAGGAGTGCAGGTCGGGTATACGGGTCGGGCCAGGTCCGCGGGGGGGGGGGGGGGGGGGGGGGGGGGGGGGTCGCGGACGAGGCCGGGTGAAGCGGGTGAGAGGGACCTCACCCCGTGTAACTGAGGCGATAAGCCTACAGCACTTTTCCAATTTATGCGGGTGCGTGGCTTTCAGAACTACCGAGGTGGGACTAAATGTCCCACCCCAAATTGGCGCCTGCAGCTGAGAGAGCTGCAAGCAATTGCGGCCGTGTGCGAGGCTTTCACCCCAGCTGCAGGCCTAGGAAGCTGCGCGGGGGTGAGCCGCACGTCCTGGAGTGCAAGCTTGGGCGAGGGCGAACCTGCAGCTGCAGGTGAAAGAAGCTCCACCTGCTCAGCAATGGCGGCGGAGGACGGGTGCCCTGATCACAGAAATACGGCCTCTCAGTCTAGTCAGAAGGTGCAGGGAGCTTCGCCGGAGTGCGGCGAAGCTCGTGCAGGTGGTGGCGAGGCATGGGCCGGAGTACAGGGGCAGCCCTAGGTTAGACTATGGCTGCGAGAATGGGTTTGTTCGGGGGGTCTTCAGGTAGCGTATGGCAGGGAATGAAGGGGCGAAGCTGAGGAGTGGAGTGAGGGGAAGCTTCTGAGGTGATCGGCGAGGAGTAAGGGGGTCTGTGGCAGTGGAATGGGCTCGCCGGAGGGGGTGGTCGGAGACGGAGCAGGTGGAGGTGGAGGTTGCATGTGGGGGTGCGAAAATGCAAATTGACAGGGGGAAAGTTGAGAGGAGGAGAAGGGGAAGCGTTTACCTAAGCTCTGGACGAGGGGGGAAGGGCGGAAGCAGGCGGCAGTCGTATCGACTGTCGCCAGAGAAGAATATGCCCAGAGAGAGGGGGCGGCGGCGAGGAGAGAGCGGGAGGGCGCGCGCTAGGTATGGCGCGACGTGGGAAGAGCGGGCGAAGGCGGCTTTGCTGCTGGTATTGCGGCAGAGCGACGAGGAGGAGGAGGAGGAACCGCCGGAGCTGGAGGGCTTCTGCCGGAGTGGGAAGAGAGGAAAGATGGGGGTGTTTCTCCGTCAGGACCGAGCTGGTGAGTTCAGCAGACGGAGGCGGCTTTTATAGAGGTGAAAGCAGAGAGGAGGGCAGAGGGAGGCAACGTGCCTCCCTCGCCGGAGGACGGCCAGAGTAGGGACCCATACCTTCCGCGTGTTCGCACAGAAGGTATGGGCTGCCGCAGAGACCATGGAGGTGTCCCTGCGACAGCAGACATCGCAGGGAACCCCCGGTTGTCTTGGCAGAGGGTCTCCCTCACCTTGCGCGGCACCATGCTCCGCGCAAAGTCGCCGGAGCATGGCGCTGCTCAGGGTTTTGCAGGGAGGACCCAAATGCAAAGAACGAAGAAGACTTAGGGGCCAAAATGTGAGGGTTTCAAAAGTTGAGGGTCAAAAAGTAATAGATAAGGACCAAAATGTAAAGTCGGTCAAGAAGGCCTCTTCTTAGGCTCAAGTTTTTATACATGACTAACTAGGACCTAAGGATTCTAATGGTGAATTTTATTTCTAGATCAGACCTTGTTTGATCGGTCAATTTATGTAAAAACTCAAATTAAGTCATTAATTGGTCATGGTTCCCAATGTAGGTCAAAATGCGTTCCTAAGGCCAAATTGAAGGTTCTAAACCCTAGAGATTATTTTTCTATGAATTTTAGAGGGTTTAGTCGATTTTTTTCTTTGCCTCAAACCTCGTGAATTGAAGTTGGTTTGTTTTAGGGTTACATGATGTCATTTAATTCCTTGGAGTTGCTGTAGCCCTTATTGGATCAAATCATCCCACTTTCCTTTTTATTAGGTTAGTTTGACCTATGTTTGTACCCTGAGTCACCCTGTTTACTGATTGCATTGGTGAAATTACATTTTTACCCCTTAGTTTCTATTTTCTTCACAAACTCAGAATTTCCCTGAGTCAAGCCTTTCTATAAGTTATGTAGGAGCATTTTCTTGCAAATCTGGGTTAGATGGTGCTAGTTTAGGGTTTATGACGAGGTTCTCATCATACCCCCATGCCTAGCTTTTGCTAGTCCCTTAGCAAAAACCTAAGGTTTTAACCTTTGTTCTAGACCATGATGTTTTTAACAACTTCAGATAAGTGCTTTTTCATTTGAACTTAGATTATGTTAGAATGCTGACCATAGGCTTAAAAGGTACTCTAGTACCAACCAAGATCCAGATCTGTCTAGCCTTAGCCTCAGTCTTTAGCAAAGGTTTTTAAAGCCCACAAGAACTAACCTAAGGTCTATTGGACTTCGTGGTTAAAGCACCCCGTGCTAGAAATGATTTTAGCCCTGGTTCAGTTCGCAGTGCGTTTTGTAAGAGAGAGAGGTAGAAAGTTTTTCTGTTTGGAGAGTTTTCTCTCTCTTTTTCTTTTTAGTTCTAGCCTAGGATTGGCTTTTCAACACGGTCTGTATCAGATTCCTTGCTCCCATCATCAATCCTCAAGGGTTCCTGGCAATCGATGCTTCGAGATAGCACCGCCCATGGCAACCCCCGGAATCCTAACTGTTGAGATTTCGAGATAATCCCATCCATGGTATTCCGTGGCCGAATTCAGACCCTGGCAATTGACACTTCGTGATAATGCCATCCATGGAATCTGAACCAGCAGAGTGCTTACATGCCCCCAGTAGGATATGTAAATATCCTAAGAGACAAACACCGAGGAGATGATATTTTGTTACGCATCTTCGAGGGGATTTCCCGCCTCTCTGCGCTGGGAACTCGTCCAAATCAACTTGTGTTGATCGGCCGCTCCTATTCTAGGTGTAGTTTTCAGAATTTTGTGACGCTTCTGCGTGATTTTGATTTTTATGCTTACTGAACCAGGCTGTGTGTGGGGTTGGGGTGCTTAGGTTACTGAGTCCCGTAAACCAGAAGTTAGTTAATGAGGTCAAATACTCCCTAAGCCTTGGACCTAATACTTAAGCTTTTCATTTTCCTCAACCTCTTGAGGACTGTCTAGATCTTAATGGGTACTAAGAGTCTATCCAAGAATGCCTAAAGTTTGCGTTCTTACTAATCTCACCATGCACTTTTCATTTCTTTTCTTGAATAAGGTCTAGAACTTAGGTCAATTCCTTAGTTTCTTACTAATGACTATCACTCTTTTCTTCAATTTATGCTCCTTTTTGTTTCTTTTCCTTCTCCCACAAAATTTCCTTTCTCCTCTTATTCTTTTTATTCTTTTTTTTTAATTTTTTTTTTAATTTTTATGGTGTTTTTGGCATATGTGAATTTTTTGTTTTAAAATCCTTTTTTACAAGTTTTGCACTTTTTATACCCCCCATGCCTAAGGTTTGTAATATCCTCATTTTGACTTAGGGGGTTTTTATTTACTTAGTTCATTCCTTAAGACAGATGTTTTAATGAGTGAATGGGTCGGGATGAATTCTGTGGACGATTTCTAATCCCAGATGCAAGCATCTGAGGTGGGGTCGGCTGTCTAAAAGGCGAACCTTAAGTGCACAAAAGTATGAAAAGGGTTTTGGATTTTTGGAAAAATGACGGGCTGCCTCCCGTTAAGCGCTAAGTTTTACGCCATCGGCTGGGCGCAATAAGCTCAAAGGGAATGGAGGATATAAGAAGATTCAGCCAAATCAGTAGAAGTCACATCAATGAACGGCTTGAGTCTCTGACCGTTCACAATGAAAGGTTCGAAATCGTGGCTGAGCGGACTGATTTCGATAGCTCCATTTCCAAAAACTTGTCGGACTAAATATGGTCCGACCCACTTGGATCGCAGCTTTCCCGGGAAAAGTTTGAGTCGGGCATCAAAGAGTAGGACCTTTTGACCAGGATGAAAGATCTCTCTCGAGATATGCTTGTCGTGGAAGGCTTTAACCCGCTCCTTGTAGATTCTTGAGTTCTCATACGAGTCTAGGCGTAATTCATCGATCTCGCTGATTTGGAGTTTCCTGTGGGTTCCAGCCTTTGAAAGATCTAGATTACAGTTCCGTACTGCCCAATAGGCTTTATGCTCCAGTTCTACGGGAAGGTGACACACCTTTTCGTACACCAGTCTAAAGGGAGACATGCCTAATTGAGTTTTGTGGGCGGTCCTATAGGCCCACAATGCTTCCAGAAGTCGGGACGACCAGTCCTTCCTGTCAGGCCGAACAATGACCTGCAGGATCTTCTTGATCTCCCGATTTGACATCTCAGCTAGACCATTAGTTTGGGAGTGGTAAGGAGTAGAGATTCGGTGAGACACCCTGTATTTGGTCATCAGTGACCTAAACTGAGCGTTTGTAAAGTGGGTCCCTCCATCAGAGATTATAGCACGGGGAATCCCGAACCTTGAGAAAATGTTTTGATGAATGAATTTGAGAACAACCTTGTGATCACAGGTTCGGGTTGGTATGGCTTCGATCCATTTGGACACGTAGTCCACAGCAAGCAGAATGTATTCGAAACCATCCAAAATAGGAAAGGGGCCCATAAAATCAATCCCCCAAACATCAAAGATTTCGCATACGAGAATTGACTGCAAAGGCATCATGTCACGACGGTTCATGTTGCCCAAAGTCTGGCAACAACTGCATGCCTTGCAGTGACTGTATACGTCTTTGAACAGCGTGGACCAGTAAAAACCACACTGGAGGTCTTTTGATGGCGTTTTATGCCCAAAGAAATGGCCACCGCATGCCTGGTCATGGCAGAAAGAGAGGATATTATTGAATTCC
Organism: Thalassia testudinum; assembly: GCA_037157565.1. Taxonomy (NCBI): domain Eukaryota; kingdom Viridiplantae; phylum Streptophyta; class Magnoliopsida; order Alismatales; family Hydrocharitaceae; genus Thalassia; species Thalassia testudinum. The sequence goes on from JAZHRO010000055.1 coordinate 16,022,205, forward strand.
TCTTCCGGGACACATCTCCGAATGATTTGATCAGCACCTATGCGGAAAAGGTACGGGTCTTACCAGATGGAATACTTGATATCAGAACGCAATTTGTCTTTCTTGGCCTTCGGCCAATCAGACGGGGTCTGATGAGATGCCAAGTAGTTTATTATATCAGCAAACCATGGAAGTCTAGTACCGATAGTCAGCAGGTGCTCATCAGGAAAATGCTCCGTGATGGGTCCGGAAGGGTCGATAATCTCAGAAGGAAGATGGGACAGATGGTCGACTACCACATTTTGCCTCCCCGCCTTGTCGCGAATCTCAAGATCGAATTCTTGCAACAGCAAGATCCAACGAATTAGTTGGGGCTTCGCGTCCTTCTTGGCAAGGAGATGCCTTATAGCCGTGTGATCCGAGTAGATGATGACATGGGAACCCAGGAGATATGATCGAAACTTTTCAAGGGCAAATACTACGGCTAGCAGCTCTTTCTCCGTAACCGTATAGTTGCCCTGAGCCTCGTCAAGTGTCTTGCTAGCGTAGTAGATGACCACGGGTTTCCCGTCAGCTTTCTGCCCCAGGACCGCTCCTACAGCGAAATCAGATGCATCGCACATGATCTCAAAGGGTTGAGACCAGTCAGGGGATTGTAGGATAGGTGCCTGGGTGACTCGGTCACGCAGGTTTTCAAAGGCTAGTGTGCATTCCTTGGAGATTTCAAAGGGTACATCCTTAGAGAGAAGAGAAGTCAAGGGGCGCATGATTTTCGAGAAATCCGGAATGAAATGACGGTAAAAATCGACGTGCCCCAGAAAAGAACGGATGTCCCTGATCGAGCTAGGCATAGGAAGGCGAGAGATCATATCAACCTTAGCTCGATCCACTTGGATGCCTTTTTCTGAAATTAAGTGTCCCAGGACAATTCCCTCAGGCACCATGAAATGGCTCTTTTCCCAGGAAAGAACCAAATTCACCTCGATGCACCGCCTGTGTATTTGGACCAAGTGTTGGAGGCAATCGTCAAATGATTCTCCAAAAACTGAAAAGTCTTCCATGAAGACTTCCAGAAAATCACCTACCATATCTGAGAATATGGCAAGCATGCACCGCTGAAAGGTAGCGGGTGCATTGCAAAGACCGAAAGGCATCCTTCGGAAAGCGTATGTTCCGAAGGGGCAGGTGAACGTGATCTTTTCTTGGTCCTCAGGATGGATTGCCACCTGGTTATAATCGGAGTACCCGTCAAGAAAGTAGAAGAACCTATTTCCCGCTAGTTTCTCGAGAATTTGATCAATGAAAGGTACTGGGAAATATCCTTCTTCGTGGAGGAATTGAGTCGACGGTAATCTATACAGACTCTCCACGCGTTGGCTAATCGGGTAGGAATGATTTCTCCGGTCTCAGTCGTTATGGTGGTGAGTCCTGCCTTCTTAGGCACAACCTGAATTGGGCTCACCCAACGACTATCGGAGATCGGGAAGATGATTCCGGCATCTAACCACTTGATGATCTCCTTCTTCACGACCTCCTGCAGATTAGGGTTCAAACATCTCTGCATTTCACGAGAAGGTCATGCACCCTCTTCTGAGTAGATATGATGAGTACAATAAGAGGGACTTATTCCAGTCAAATCATCGAGAGTCCATCCGATGGCTCTGCGATGTTGCTAGAGGACAGTAATCAGACGGGATTCCTGTTCGGGATTGAGGTTGGAATTGATAATCACAGGGAGGGTCTGATTAGAACTCAAAAAGATGTATTTCAAGTGAGCAGGAAGAGGCTTCAACTCGAAGATAGGGTTATCAGCAGCGGCGGGTGGTTCAGTATAGACGTGAGGTTTAAGGGTAGGAGTTACTGGGTTGTTTATATCTGGATTCGACTCCTCTGTTTTCGGGTCAAGATCTTTCTGTGGTTGATGAGGTATAATCAGGTCATTCTGGAAGTGTGTTTCATCAACCAAAGCCCTAATGTCACAAATCTGTTCGATGACACCGCAATTGATTCCTTATTGGGCCTTAAATATATCAATTTTCAAGGTTTGATTCCCAAATTTGAGCTCTATTTGGCCCTCCTCACAGCTAATGTTGGCTCTAGCAGTAGCCAAGAAAGGTCTCCCTAAAATGATTGGTGTATCCCTAGGATTTTCAGGTACGTCCATGTCTAATACTATGAAGTCTACAAGAAAGTAGAAATCCCATATCCTTACAATAACATCCTCGAGAATCCCTTTTGGTGACTTTATAGATCGATCTGCTAATTGTAATGTCACCTCGGTTGGTTTTAGCTCATATTCTTTAAGATGGTTGAGTAAGGATGTGGGTATCAGATTTATGGATGCACCCAAGTCTAGCAAAGCTCTATCAAATTGGGTATCACCTATCTTGCAGGAAATCAGGGGAGTACCAGGATCTTTTGCCTTGGGTGGGAGTCTACTTAGGATTACAGAGCTGGCTTGCTCTAACAGAACAATTGGACTCCTACCCTTGGTTCGCGGCTTACGCTGGGGTGTACACACATTCTTTAAGAATCGTGCGTAAGCCGGTACGTGGTGGATTGCATCCATCAAGGGGATGTTTATGTGGACCTGCTCAAAGAGCTTGACCAGGTCCTCCTCAGGTGCCACGGGCTTGGTGGTCTTCTTTCCCTTGGTCAAGGCCTCGGGAAACGGGATCTTGGTTGATTCTTCTAGGATAGGTCCAGGTCTTGGATCTGGGATAGGGGTAGGAACGCCCTGGATTACTGTCCTAGGCTTGGGATCACTACCAGGCTTGGAGTGGTTTGGATGAGGTGGGTCTTGAGTTTCCTTACCACTATGGGTTGTTACGGAATTAAGTCCTGCCTGGTTTTGGTTGGGATTGGGTAAGATAGGTTGCTGCTGGTAACCTGCAAAAGAAGTGGAAGCCTCTATCCCGTCGGATGAAGGAACAGAGGGGGCCTGATAAATCATATGGGCTTGGCCTGGGTTTGGGTTCATAACGCGCCGCTGGGTTGGCACATTATTTGGATTAGGAAGAGGTTGGGAAGGAAGAGTGCCTAGCTGGCGAGAGTTTGCCAACTGGGCCAATTGGTTTCGAACCTCTGTAAGTTCGTCCTTGTGTTGCTTTTGAATAGCTGCATTCATTCTTTGAATGTCAGCCAAAGTCTGAAGGATAAGGGACATTTGATCCTGATTTGTCCCTGATGGATAAGTAGGATTGGGCCGAGGCTGAGGCGGCTGGTAAGGACGAGGGGGTTGTGGGCGGGGCTGAAAGGGTGGTCTTTAGGTTTGGGAATTTCCCGTCCACTGAAAATTAGGATGGTTTCGCCATCCAGGGTTATAGGTGTTGGAGAACGGGTCATTTTAGATGGCGTTGAGGTCCTCGCAGGTCTGAGGAACCTCCAGAGAGTCAGAGAAAGAGGGAATGGAATTCCCCGGGCTGGTATAGAGAGGATCGGATGGACCTCTGGTTAGAGGATCAGATGGTGGATATGGATCCATCCTAGGAGAAGATCGATGGAGAATGTTTTGCACAGTTTCCCTTGTGGAAGGGGGCTATGCAAAGGGGTTATACGCAGAGGTGGCTCGCTGCAGGTGCTGAGTCAGCTCATCCACCTTCTTTTCAATAATCGAGACTTTGTCCAATCGACTGGCCATTAATTCCAGGTCGACTGATGCAGACAGAACCTGCGTCTCATGTGCTCCCCTAAGATTTGTCGATGCACGGGTATTCGTCATGTCGAATAATCCCATGGAGTCATTGTTGATGGAGTTCTCGCACATGTTTTCGAGAATCTCCCACACGGTGTCCTCATGTTGACCCATGATATTTCCTCCGCAAGTTGCATTGATGAAAAGACGGATGCCCTCACGGAGTCCCTGGTAAAAAGATTGGACCTGTTCCCATTTAGGAACTCCGTGATGGGGGCACTTTCTCATGAGATCTTGAAAACGATCCCATGCCTCATGGAGAGGTTCCTCTGTTTGTTGAGTGAAGTGCGTAATCTGATGGCGCAAGGCGTTGGTCCGACCAACGGGGAAGAACTTTTTCAAAAACTCGGACTGAAGTTCTTCCCAAGTGTTGATCGGCCGGGTCTGAGTTTGATACCAATGAGCGGCCTTGTCCATAAGAGAAAAGGAGAACATCTTCATGAGAAGAATATCCTGATTTTGCGCATCTGACCCAAAAGTTTGGGCCAGATGCTTTAGCTGCTTGATGTGCTGGAAGGGATCTTCGGAATTAAGCCCATGGAATTTAGGTATAGCATGAATCATGTTGGGCTTCAATTCGGAATCAGGTCCTCCAGTCGGGATTCTGACTCAAGGCTCGATGGCCACCGCAGTAGGATTATAATGGTCCCGCATCATAGGACGCTGGTGGGTGCACAAAGTTTTGGAAGAGGTCATTGAGTCGCTGGAGCTGGTGCTCCAGATTATTTTCTTCCTCAACTGGCCGAGCCATGATGGGGGAAGAAGAAGAGCTTGATTCAGAATCAGATGAGAGAATGATGGGGTAGGGTTGCTGTTCAAACACAGGCGTCGAGGCTTGGCCTTGACGAGAGTGAATTCCTAAAGGAGATCTTAAGGGTGGTCTTAAGGATCTCCTACCGTTCATGCATTGTTGGAATAGAAGAGTTTAGAAGGTGCTGGACCCAATCAAGACACCCAAAAAATGTGTTGGGTGACTATAGAGGTGCGGGGCAGATGGACCCCTTGATCAGAAAGATCGTTCACTTGAGAATTACCTGGGCAGCCAGATAGGGTGAGTCCCGCGAAGACCCCTACACGGTAGAGCGTCCCCACGGGTTACAGGGTTTCCCCCACCCGACCTCTCTTGTCACTGCGGTTCCAGGTAGACCAGAATGGGGATCTTGACCTCTTAAGTCTACCTTTTTTTATTTTAAGATCAAGGTGCTTAAGGTTTCACTTGAACTCTTAGGTGTTTTTGTGAACAAGGTGGCCTAATTTGAAGGTTAGTTGACCCTAGGGGTCAACTTTACCTAGTGGTTCCCTTGAGAATTTAGGCTTTGTTTTTTAGGGTTCAAGTGTTTAGAGAGAGCCAATTGTTTAGGATTTTTCTTATTAATTATTTTCAATCAATGGCTTGGGTACACCTCTTTTGGATTTCCTCAATTCTTGATTAAGGGGTGTGTCTCTGAAATCCTAATGTTTGACCTTATGTTGGCTCTACTTGGTCCAGTTAATTCTTTGCTGGGTAAATAGGGCTCAGGCAAGAAAGTGTTAGCCCTTAATTAACTTTAATACTGTGTGCAGGAATAATAGTTTCTGAGAATATGCAGCTATTACTATGTATAAAAGACAGGTTATGCCTATTTCTTTTCTTTGTTTTTCCTCTTTAAAATTTTAGGGTTTAATAAGAAGTTACCTGTCCTTGGAGTGGCTGTGGTGCGGCTGCGTCTTTTTCTTCCTATACCTGCACAAAAGAGAGGAGAGATTATTAGAAACTTACAAATAGAAATTTTATTACTTCTAGAATAGCCGTTGCTCCCCGGCAACGGCGCCAAAAACTGGTTGACGCTCGTCTCTTGTTCTAATATTTCGTCGTAGTACAGTATAGAGAAACGGTTACCAGTTTAATACAATTTGTTACTCGGAAATAAAAGTTTTCCCGAGGTCGAACTCAGGGAGCAAACTATATTCTAGAAGTACAATGTTTCTATTACAAAAATGAGAGAGAGAGAGAGAGAGAGAGATTTGTCTTGTTGGCTTTTTCTTCTTCTCTTCTTTCTCTCGTCTTTGTCCTCTTCTTTTTCTTCTCTTCAGTTCCTCAGTCTTCTTTCTTCTTCTTCTTTCTCTTCTGTTCTTTTGTTCTTCTTCTTTCTCTTCTGTTCTTTTGTTCTTCTTTTCTTTCTTTTGCTTCCAAGCTTTTCTTCTTTCTCTTCGTGTTCTGCTTCTCTCTTCTTTCTCCTTCAGCTCTTTGTCTTCTTCCTTCTATTCTTTTTCTTTCTTTCTTCTTTGCGGTGCCTGCTCTTCTTTCCTTCTTCTTTTCTTTTTCTTCAGAGCGTCGTCTGATTTTTCGATCAGACGACTTAAGTAGACTCTGCTACAGTGCGTCCTCCTTTCTTCTTTCTTCTGTGTCTTTCTTCTTCTTCTTCTCGCAGTCCTTCTTCTTCTGCTTTGCTTCAAGCAACCACGGCTTTGGCTGCTTCTTCCTTCTTTCTCTTCTTCTTTGCCTGCACACTCATACAGCTTGGTCAGGGCAAAACCTAATCCTACCCTCCCCCGCGTCTCTCTCTCTCAGATTTTGCTCGTAGGATAGCTCTCCCAGAGTCGCCGAGTATTCGGGTTCGGGTCGCGACCGGGTCCAGGCCCACCGGCGTGAGGTGGTGGGCGAGGAGTGCAAGTCGGGTATACGGGTCGGGCCAGGTCCACGGGGGGGGTGGTCGCGGACGAGGCTGGGTGAAGCGGGTGAGAGGGGCCTCACCCCGTGTAACTAAGGCGATAAGCCTACAGCACTTTTCCAATTTATGCGGGTGTGCGGCTTTCAGAACTACCGAGGTGGGACTAAATGTCCCACGCCAAATTGGCGCCTGCAGCTGAGAGAGCTGCAGGCAATTGCGGCCGTGTGCGAGGCTTTCACCCCAGCTGCAGGCCTGGGAAGCTGCGCGGGGGTGAGCCGCGCGTCCTGGAGTGCAAGCCTGGGCGAGGGCGAACCTGCAGCTGCAGGTGAAAGAAGCTCCACCTGCTCAGTAATGGCGGCGGAGGACGGGTGGCCTGATCACAGAAATACGACCTCTCAGCCTAGTCAGAAGGTGCAGGGAGCTTCGCCGGAGTGCGGCGAAGCTCGTGCAGGTGGTGGCGAGGCGTGGGCCGGAGTACAGGGGCAGCCCTAGGTCAGACTGTGGACGCGAGAATGGGTTTGTTCGGGGGGTCTTCAGGTAGCGTATGGCAGGGAATGAAGGGGGCGAAGCTGAGGAGTGGAGTGAGGGGAAGCTTCTGAGGTGATCGGCGAGGAGTAAGGGGGTCTGTGGCAGTGGAATGGGATCGCCGGAGGGGGTGGTCGGAGACGGAGCAGGTGGAGGTGGAGGTTGAGTGTGGGGGTGCGAAAATGCAAATTAACAGGGGGAAAGTTGAGAGGAGAAGGGGAAGCGTTTACCTAAGCTCTGGACGAAGGGGGAAGGGCAGAAGCAGGCGGTAGTCGTATCGACTGTCGCCGGAGAAGAAGATGCCCAGAGAGAGGGGGCAGCGGCGAGGAGAGAGAGGGAGGGCACGATCTGGGTACGGCACGACGCGGGAAGAGCGGGCGAAGGCGGCTCTACTGCTGGTATTGCGGCAGAGCGACGAGGAGGAGGAGGAGGAGGAACCGCCGGAGCTGGAGGGCTTCTGCCGGAGTGGGAAGAGAGGAAAGATGGGGGTGTTTCTTCGTCAGGACAGAGCTGGTGAGTTCGGCAGACGGAGGCGGCTTTTATAGAGGTGAAAGCAGAGAGGAGGGCGGAGGGAGGCGATGTGCCTCCCTCGCCGGAGGATAGCCGGAGTAGGGACCCATACCTTCCGCGCGTTCTCACGGAAGGTATGGGCTGCCGCAGAGACCATGGAGGTGTCCCTGCGACAGCAGACGTCGCAGGGAACCCCCGGTTGTCTTGGCAGAGGGTTTCCCTCACCCTGCGCGGCGCCATGCTCCGAGCAAAGTCGCCGGAGCATGGCGCTGCTCACGGTTTTGCAGGGAGGACCCAAATGCAAAGAACGAAGAAGACTTAGGGGCCAAAATGCGATTGTTTCAAAAGTTGAGGGTCAAAAAGTAATAGATGAGGACCAAAATGTAAAGTCGGTCAAAAAGGTCTCTTCTTAGGCTCAAGTTTTTATACATGACTAACTAGGACCTAAGGATTCTAATGGTGAATTTGATTTCTAGATCAGACCTTGTTTGATCGATAAATTTATGTAAAAACCCAAATTAAATCATCAATTGGTCATGGTTCCCAATGTAGGTCAAAATGGGTTCCTAAGGCCAAATTGAAGGTTCTAAACCCTAGAGATTATTTTTCTATGAATTTTAGAGGGTTTAGTTGATTTTTTTATTTGCCTCGAACCTCGTGAATTGAAGTGGGTTTGTTTTAGGGTTACAAGATGTCATTTAATTCCTTGGAGTTGCTGTAGCCCTTATTGGATCAAATCATCCCACTTTCCTTTTTATTAGGTTAGTTTGACCTATGTTTGGACCCTGAGTCACCCTGCTTACTGATTGCGTTGGTGAAATTGCATTTTTACCCCTTAGTTTTTATTTTCTTCGCAAACTCAGAATTTCCCTGAGTCAAGCCTTTCTATAAGTTATGTAGGAGCTTTTTCTTGCAAATCTGGGTTAAATGGTGCTAGTTTAGGGTTTATGACGAGGTTCTGATCAAGGTACAAGTGTCTGAACTCACTACAACAGAATGAAGTACAACAAAAGAAGCTACAACTACTGGACTCTACTGGGCCTAACACCCTCTACAGCCGTAGGCTTTGGCTGCTCAACACCTACACCTGAAAAGGGTTGTGAGTACACAAAGTCAGCGAATGCTGAGTAGAGTGGCAACCAACTAACTAAAGCAGTAAAAGTGGACAGGTAGATGTTTATTCCATTTACTTTATTTCACAATTTATTCCTTTTTACCCATTGGCTTTTTTATCAGATCTTTTTCTTGATCTCGAATGTTCCTCGTGGGAACGATCTTGATTGTAGTCTTTTCCGAGGAGTAGAAGGCACATGTGGTGCTCTCCTGGCCGGGAGAGTCCCCCGTGGTGATCCTACACTCAGTCAACCACCCCAAGGTCACGGACAAACGTAACAGTGACTACGGCATACGATAAGCGCACGGGTAGCTACCCTGCACTGGCACGCGGTCAATCGTTTCCATTAGCGGGTGCGCCCAAAGTACAGCATAGAACCAGTATAGGGCCTAGCCCTCTCAATAACAAGGGTCTAGCCCCTAAGAACCAAACAGGGGTCTCGCCCCTCCACAATCCGCGCACCTTCGCCTGACTACCCTGGTTTGCCTAGTGGGCCTAACAAGTCGGTGTAGGGCGGCTAGCTGAACCCTGGGCCCCGTGGGGTGGCTAGCTCTCTCCCTACACTAGTAGCTCTTCCCGGTACAGTGTACACGAGGGCCACCAAGTCGGTACAAAGTGGCTAAACCCACCCCAGTTCTTAACCCGAAGGCGGCAAGCACCCCTCTACACTAAGAGGTAACATGCGCTCCCCTTGGTACCACGTACTCAAGGGCTAGCACAATTCCCGACGCATTTCCAGATCCATTCCATTTATTTCCGGGAGCTCAACTCCTATTCCCCCGTGGGGTTCATGCTCATATTCCTCATGCCATTCCATACCAGGTTTCATCATTTTTATTTCCATTCTTAGGTTATACACATGCAGCTTGTATTGCTATCGTTCACATTTCCATATTTAGGTTATACACAGGTGGCTCGTATTTCCATCATTCACATTACCATTCTCAAATTATATACATGCAACTCGTATTATGTCATTTAATGTATACAACAGGAAAATTTCATGCAGCAATTAACTAGCCCAAGTACTTCATATTTCACAAGTAGCTGTTATTCATTTACAAGCAGCTGTTATCATTCTATCTACTCATTCAGAACTGCAATTCAATCATCCAATACAAACATTTCAAGTGTTTCTCGTCCTAGGATTCATGCCATATCCTAGGTCATAATCATTCATTCCACACATGCATTTAGGTTACATTTAAATTAGGGGAAGCAACTCTACCAGTAAACCTAGGAGTATTGGGGGCTTGAACGGCAGGCTCACGTGCCTCAGCAAGCCCCAAACCCGCAACGGAACGAAGTCCTATAACAAAGAACAATCACAAGGGAACTATCAGAATAGTATAGAAAACCTTCTATCAAGTAGAGGAACTCACACGGAACACAATGGTATCTTAATTGCTTAAAATGGAACTCAAACAGACCTTAAACGGGTCATAAATAGGGTTTCTATCTCAAATCAGATGTCTGGAACAACTTCCAGACGTCTTAAAAGTGTCCAGTATCATACCTTAAGCTCTACGCCAATCCTCAGACGTCCAGGAACTTTTCTGGACCGTCTAGACCCAGCTCCAGACGTCCGACCACATCTCCGGATGTCTAGAAGTGCTTCCAGTCATCTGGTAAACTTCCCAGACGTCTGAAATGCGTGGGAGGGCGTGTCCTGCGCCTTCCTAAAGCAACTCCTGCACAAAATCCACCAAGTCTCCTCAAAAAGGCATGCAATAGGGTAGCAGCGGAGCAGCCTGCATGGCCGTATCCGCAAAGAGGACGTACCTTTGCGAAGCCCTCTCCTCAGATGCCTGGAACCGACTCCAGACGTCCGCACCGTCGTCTGGACATCACGCCAGACGTCTGATTCTGGGAAAAACCTAGAACCAGGACCTACTTCCGCTCTCTCGCACCGCGCGTGGCCGTACCTTACCCCTCCTCGCCTGTAGCTCCGGCTGCAGCAGCGTCAGGGAGGACTCCCCTGACGCACTCCTCCTCCTCACGCACGTGTCGCTCCATCCACGCGCTCACCGGTGAGCTCCCACACGAGCTTGCGAGCTCACCTCCTCCTCTCCTTTTCACGCCTCTCCTCTCGTGCTCTCGCTCGTGCTGGCTCTCTCGCTGGAGTGGAGAAGAAGAGGGGAAGGTGGCTGGTGTGAGGAGAACGAGAGAGGGGAAGGGGTTTTATAAGGTTGAGGGTTTAGGGTTTGCTAGAGGCGGGGAGAGAGAGAAGGGGAGGAAAAACGAGAGTACTATCTGCGTGCAGCCCGCGCACAGATGTGAGCTTGTACTCAAAATTTTTGATTTCCAGACGTCTAGGAAGGTGTCCAGACGTCTGACCCACAGTCCAGACATCTTAAAAGGCTCAAACAGCATGGGTCTTAACATTATAGGTGAGCAACCTTTTCGAGGGATACACAACACCCGTAAGGGTGGGACCAAACCTCTACTAGGAGCCACCCTTATTGTCATTAGGTGCATTTTTATCTCATTAATGGCTCATTATTGGGCCTAATCACACTTTTGCACAGTACACGGCCCCCGGCCGTAAACCACACCCAAATATCCCGTGCTAGTGCTCAATTCATGTTCAGATTAAGGAGAATGCATGTGCATGTACTCGGGCGCCCGGCACCTGTGATGACTAACATGGCCATGTGACAAAACATTAATATGGCGGTGCGAGTGCTCCTTAGCTACTGACGTGTAGCGCCCTCAGGCACTTCAGCTGCGTTATATTGCTATCTGAATTGCTAACTTTGGCCCTCTAATTGGGGGCCATAATTTATTATAAATTAAAATTAAATTATGGGGTTTTAAAGCCCTTATATAGGGCTACATAACCATTTAATTAATTTACAAAAATAATTAGTTTTATTATATAAATAAATTAACTAAACTTTACAATTTATACTTACTGATTTATAGGTTTATTTCTTAATTAACGTTTAAATTACTTAATTAATGACCAAATTGACATTGTACAGTGTTAATATACATATTAAATTATTTAATACACATTTTTATGATATTTTACACGTTTTATTTTAATTTATATACATTTAAATATCAATTTTTAGGTTGTTATACATATAAATTAGGTATAAATAGTACAATACAGTATAAATATAGTTTAATTATTTTAAATTACTTAAAATAATATAATACAACTATACAATATAAATTATTTCAATATTAACTTAATTTACTAATCTATTTTAATTTAATTTAGTAAACTACCTACTAACTTAATAAATTAGTTATTTATTATACATATATAATTAAATTAGTTTGCAAGTATTCTAGTGTACATTCTATATAGATAAATATGTATGTACAATATCATTGATAAATAAGTTTATTTATAGGGGTTTCTATAATTATATAGCTTAGAGTACATATAAGTTAATTAAATTAATAGATAATTATATAAACAAGTTATATACATAATAATTTACCTTAAATACTTAATTTATGTAATAGAATATATACATAAGTTTTATATATAGTTTATAGACATATTTTACATTATATACCTTAATAACTTAATACATATCTTATATATACATATATATACATAGTGTACATAGTATTTTTAGGTGTTTTTCGAGTTTTTCTGCTTTTTACGGGTTTTATAGGTATAGTAGGGATAAGGGATGAGAGAGAAAGAGAGAGATGAGATGAATAGAGTGTTTTTGGACTTTTTTCAAGTTGAGTTCTTTTATAAAGTTTTAAGGTATACTGAATCGTCGGCTGGTATTTCTGCCAAGCCGAAGGTTCAGATTACCTTAAGACTTTGCATACACCTAAAAATATACCTGATCTTACTCACTACACATTTATTTTATTTTTTTGGGATTTTTATAATATTTTTATTTATGTACAGAGCTAGCACATGTAAGGCCTAAATGATGTGACAAGGGGTAACCTAAGGCACTAAAATGTCTATTAAGGGCTAGAAAGATAGTGAAAGCACTCAGAATGGTTCAACAGGTCATATGGAAGGAGTTTAAACAGTTGAACATGATTGTACATTCATTTCTCATTAATTTTCCAAATTGGGCAAATTACATGTTAGAAAGCTAACAATAAAATGTTTAAATCATATTACAAGCTATCTAAATGCAATTTAAGGACACATACCAATATATGAATGCTTGTACATGTAAATTACATGTTACAATATATGTCAGCCCTTAGATCTCCAAATTGCTTCTACTGCCCAACTATTTCAATCCAACAGAACAACAACTGCAGCAATTGCAGCAGCAGCTACAACATGAACAGCAGCTTAAACAATAGTTGATGGTTTGATCAGCAGTTGAATGAGCTGCTGAAGACATACTCCAAACGTCTTAAAACAATTTCAAAGGCTACTGTTGCAGCCCAATCTATCATGCAGCTGATCTAATCATCAAATTCAGCATAAAAACATCCCAAATCAGACATGGTAGAGTCTGATCTTGAATCTTTAACATCCAAATCAGATAGTAATTCACATCTTAAAATCTCTTTGAAATTAGAGAAGAAGATCTAACACTTATATTTATGAAAATAGAATTTCAAGCCCCTTTGAAAACCATTTCAAATCTTCAAAAATCCTTTTAAATCTCAATCACACCTCCAATATAAAATCATGAAAGTGGATATATGGAGGGTAAAATGTCATCCCAATTGGCTTTTGCTTTGGGTCTTTCACTGATCTCTTCACTCAATTTCCTTGAACACCATTGATGGGAGTTCAAGGTGATTTGGTGGATTGATCAAGACCCGTTGGGTCCTTGTTCCATCTCAAATCAGAGTGAACTGATTTTCCTTGATAGAACTCTCCAACATAGGGCTTAGATTAGATATTTGCTCATCCACAAATCAAAACACAATTCAAACACATTGGAATCCTTGCATACACCAAAATCAAACTAATTCAATCTCAAAATGCTCGATTAAATCTGATAAAACCTCAAACGAATTCCAAATCACTGATCTGAACAATAAACACCATTTTAAACAAGATTGAGCAATTCAAGTTGAGAGAACAAGATCGAGGGGTCTTTGTAGAATTGTGAAATGGATGGGAGACCCCCCAAAGTGATTTTTGGCACTAATTTAATATCTGAGAACCAAAGTTTTCAGGTCTGAAATTAGACCTTAATGTATGGGTGATTTGCAAAATCAAAATTGAGGGAATTCGAAGGCGATCAAATGGAATGACAGGAGAGAAAGATGAGTTGATGATGTGTATGAAAGTTTCTTTGATCTGAATTGATCAGAGAAATGCGAATCGAATCTAAATCACTCTACTGCTAAGCTAATATAACACTACAATTAACTAGAAAGAAGTATAACTATACTAACTCTACTCCTAGAAAGCATGTAAATCTATCTAATGGGACAAAGTTGTCTAAGGTCACCCGTTGGTGGTTGGTGACGACGAAAGGGGAGAAGACCAGCAATTGAAAAAGTTGTCTAAGGTCCACCACCTGATCGACTGGTGGCGATTGAAAGGAGGAAGTTGGGCCTGTGCTATCACCGTAGGCAAATGAATTAGAGATGAGAGGAAGCTGCAGGTGTGGACGAAATGAATCACTCAGGAGGAGGGAGCGATTAATATTTGCACATGAGTTGAGGGAATGCTTAAGTAGACTCTGAGAGTGATTGCTCACACTACGCAATGCTGTCAAATCAAAATGTGATCGTTGGATCAGATCTAGGCAAGGTGGTGAAGCTATGCGCAAATTCGCACGAAGCTTTAAATCGGTTAGAGCCATCAAATTAAAGGATCAAGGAGTGAATGGCTGGGATGAGCTATGTTCATCGATGAATAGTGCACCAAAAGGTGCACCGTTCTCTCGGGTGTGTTGGTGGAATTACAAAAGAGCCCCTTAAGTGAAACGCTGTGAAGTTTATAGGGGGACCCTTAAGTGGATAGGAATGCTATCAAAGCAGTCCCTAAAGTCATGCAAACAGGTCCTTGCGAGCTACAAACGGGTCCCTGGAAGGTTTTTAAGTGAATAAAATGTATATACCTAAGGACCTAAATGTAAAACCACTAATGAGAGGTCCTAATGATGTCCAAATGCAACCAAATTTTTATTTAAGCTTAATTAAACATTTAGAATGCTAATTATGCTTTTGATTTGAAGTTTTGAGCTCAAATGTTTGTTTAATTTGTAATCGGATCATCATTGAATAGAATATCTCATTTAATGACCTAATTTTGCATTTTTAACACAAAATTGATGTCTTTTTCTCTATTTCCCACACTTAACACATCTCATGTGTTAATTTAATATTGTTTAACCTAGTTTCTAACTTAACTTGGGCATTTTAGCTATGATGAGCCACACCTCATCAGATACGATGAGAAGCTCATCATGGTCTCTAATTACCCCTAATTAACTAGTCTTCCTAGTTAATTAGCTAGGAATGTGTAAATATATGGGTTATTTATTAAATAAGGGATAAAATATTAAAAGACCTTAAAATAAGTTTAAAATGCTATATTATCATCCAATTAATATTATTAATAATTTAATTAATATATGGACTCAAAATATTATCAATAATTTATCTAATTAATGTGTTAACTAACTTAAGTATAATTTATACTTAAGTATGTAATAACTTAAGTAACCTTAATTAAATAAATTAAGCTAAAAAGGTTAGAAATGTAAATCCAAGGTTTAAATATAATAATTATCTTATTTATAATCATATATAAAAAGTTGAGAAAGATTTAAATTAAAATAAACCTTGAAAACCTTATTTTACATTTTAGTCCCTAAATTTTATTTCAATTGAGTCCTTCTTCTTCACCTAGGTCCTTAACTTTCATTACAGGCAAGTCTCTGAAAGCTTCTTCGTTCCTTCTTCAGCCTTTTCGACGGCTGACGACAGGAGGTGCTCACACCCGCCAATCACCGCACATCTGACATCCTCCCTTCCCTTCCAAACTCCTGGAACTTGTGCTCACCATCCTCTTTTCATCCATCGGTCTGGATGAATCTGCAATCCTACTTAGGGCTTGAAGTTAACCTCACCGGCATTGGAGAAGATGCCGATGGTTACTTCACTCCTAAATCTTTCTCCATCCAAATTCACCCTCCTCCTCAGCCGCTGCAACCTATAAATATCCCTCCACCTCCTCGATTTTAGGTAGTTAGCTCCCTTCCCTCTTCTCCCACTGAGCTACCAGATAAGCTATTCACTCCAAAATCCGGCGACCTTCCTCCGTCTTCCTCCGTTCACCTTCGCTTGCTCTGGATCTCCGCTGTCGTCCGCTGAGTCTTTTGACGCAGTGCCGACACTGGACTTCCTCTGCTACGCTTCGCCTACACCTGCCGGAGTTCTTTCTCTGCCCCTCTGATTTCCTCCTCCATTAAGGACCTTCGACGGAGATCTTCTTCCCCCTTCATCCAGGTAACAGTAGGTTAGGTAAGTAGTTTAATTAGAGTAGTTAGTTAGGTAGATTAGTTAGACTTAAGGTCAGATTTCCGGTCATCTTCCTTAGCTCCGGCGAGCTCGTTGAGCTTGACTGGAGCACTCTTTTGTTTTTTTTATTTCACTAAACACCTTCCTTCATCTCCCATGATCATCTCTAACACCTTAATTCCCTGATTTGAACACCTATTTGTCTAAACCATCTACACCTTCACCAGCTGCTTCCGTTGTCCATGGCGAAAGTATCTGAGGGTAATTCACCTCCACTGGGGCCCTCCACCACTTAATCATCACTTAAGGGCCACTATCTTCACTTTAATTTGATCAATAATCACCTATATAATAAACGCCTAAATTTCATACAACCTCCTGAGCTCGCTGTCAATGGTGGCTCAGGAGGAGTTCTTTCAACTAATCAACCACCTGTACACCATCGCCACATCCTACTGACATGATCGCTCCACTCAATTGAGTGAGAGAACATGTCTTGAGTTCGAGCGAACTCAAATTACGCTCACTGCCAATTCACTGCATATCTTTTAGTTTAATCATTAATTGAATGAATTAATGAGTTCCTGAGGTTCCTTGTGACCTCAGGAGACCTTTCAAATCTTCCTTAGCCTTTTTTGATAACTTTTACACATGTATAGCCTTTTTCTGAACTCACCGAAGCTCCAGGGAGCTCCGGCGAGTCAAAAATAATCTTCAGCCTAAGGAACTCCTTGAGAAGCTCCAAATTACTTATTTGAGGACTAGGGATTCTATTTTGGTGGTTATTTTGGTGATTTGAAGTCTGGATCTAGATATAGGCTGTTGTCTTCTCCAACTGCAGTGGAGTTGGAGAGGTGTTTTCATTAGGGTTTAGGATGTTTTAAGAGGTTCAGAAGCAAGATTGATGATTATAGAATTCATCCTAACCCTCTGATTTCTTAGAAAAGCTTTAGTTTGTTATGTCGAATAAACTCACTTTAGATCTCAGGCGACAAACCTAAAACCCTAGGTTTCTTGGTTGAAACTCCTTTTTGATACCCTGAACATATTTCTGAGATCAAACAGAAATGATTTGAAGTGTTAATTTCATCTGATATTGTTCAATATGGAAAGTCAAATCTCGAGGTTCAGTGGTCAACAATAGGTCTGATTTGTTGATTTAGGATTCAATTAGAGAAATTGATGAATTCAAATTATTCCTGGAATGATTTTAGATAGATTAGATTCAATTTGAATGATTTTTAATCAGTATTTCAGAAGAATCAAACTGCTATTCAGTTTGGGTTATTTTCGAACCCAAACTGATGCCAGTGCATTTCTGGTGAAATTCAAATGCAAATTCTGCTTAGATAGATCCTTAACAACCTTCAGAGGTTGTTTGATCTGATGAAAATGACCTTTAGCTTTCTGTTGAGCTGAACAGAATGAGAAGTGAAGCTCTGAAGCTCCTTAGCGAAGCTCTTGAGCTTCTTTGCCTTCCTGAAGCTCTTTAGAGTCCCTTCCCTTCTTCAATAGATGCGGAAACACCTACTGAAACTGTTCAAGACCTCGTCTGAGGTCAAAGAACTTCACTGCAGGTCCTTCGACATGAGGTTCTGCACTACAGGACAGAGTGGCCGTAACGATCCTTCCTTTTCGCCCTTCAAATCGAAGGGCAAGAGCTTTTCTGAGTATCAAATTGATGCTACAAACCTGTAGAGCATTCTTAGAGCTTTCCAGCGAGCTTTTACTTGCTCGATTTGGAGCTCTAAGCCGGCCAGAATCTTCAATTGAAGTTTGGCCTAGAAGGGACTAATATAGTCCCACATCGGTAAAACGTGAATGTGCACCTTGGAATAAAACGAAAAAGTGATAGGGCTTTATCAGTCGTCAGCGTTGGGCGCACAATGAGCATATGTGTGTGTGTGGATGCGTGCGGTGCACGTGCCTGGGTGTGTGTGCGCCTGTGGGCGTGCAAGCGTGGGCCCATGAGCAGGCGTGTGCATGTGGGCTTGGGAGGCCAAAGACTATGCTGAACTGGAAATAAACCAAACCTAATACAAACTAGGCTCGAACCCAATAGGGTCTGGTCCCACCCTGAGAGGAGTGTTGTGTATCCCCGACCGGTGAAAGCCGCCAACCATAAAACCAAATTTTTTGTTCGGTTCATCAGTTCAATTTGGTTCAATTGCGGTTCAAGTGCACAGCTGAAGGGTGAAGGAAAAGAAGGAGAAAAGAAGAGCTCGTAAGGCTGAATAAAAAAAAAAAAAAAACAAAGGAAAGGTAAACAGACAGAAAATGATAAGAGGAAAGAAAGAGAATAAGAGAGGTTAAAAGAAGAGCTCGCTCAAGACAAAAAGGTAAAGAGAGTAAAGAGAGAAAAGAGAGAGAGAGAAGGTAGAATAAGAAAGAGAAGAAAGAATGAAGGATGATGATAGAAGAAGAAAGAATGGAATTAATTTTTGTAATTTTTACTTAAATATAATTTCTTTTGAGCATAAATGATGTAATAAGGCACATGTTCATTTGAATTTCTTCTTTTCTTGCCTTAATCTCTTGTAAATAAGAAAAAAATTAGTGAAATAAGCATGTTTACTTGCTTTTAATAACAAATCATATGTGTAAATATGTTTTTCTTATGGAATTTTGCATGTCTTTCAATTGAAAATCCTTATGCAATATTCATATTCTTAAAATAAATTTAATTATAATTCTCGTTAATTAAGTAGCTTAGGATTTAATGGTGAATTAAATTAAGTTATACCTCCCAATGAATGACCTAAACTCAACCAGTTAAAAAGAATTAAAATCTAAAATGTTAGGTTAGCTTGACCCTATACTACTCTTGCACATAATTAAGCCTAATTAACTAAATTAACTGTGTTAAGAAAATTAACCAGCATTTTAATGGCACGGTTGCCGGGGAGGTAACTGTAGATTATATTCGCCATTACTGCTTTTTATTTTATTTGTGTTGTTTTGTACTAATTAGCCTTGTTTTGTTTTATTTTCTGTCTTCTTTTCAGGTTTACCTCTACAGGTATTCTCAGGAAAGGAGGCGGGTTTTCTATTTCTATTTCTGTTTTTTTCCGACCATTATACATACCTTTGTGAGTATTTCTTTCTTAGTCTCTAGTATAGTTTGAATTGTTGCATTTAGCTAGTTAAAAAAATTTAAAAAAACAAAAATACACATATTTGTTAACTAGCAGAAGCATGTTTTAGGCATACACTTCTAGGAGTGCATATACTTGCTAGTCTTTCTACAATCTGACTCAGGAAAAATTCTTCTCCTATTTTTCTCTCATCAGCGGGAAAACTCGTGCAAAACCCGCGTAGATCCATGTCTTGGAGTTAATAACAAGACCATATTTTTGTTTGAAAATACTTAAAAAGCGGACACTTTACTTATTTCTATCATTTTTGTGAAAAAGATTAAGTAAAAAGAGGATAATAAAATTTGTGACTTAAATTTGTTTGCAGAATGCATGCGGATTTTATTGCTATCGTCTATTGCATGCCGCGCGCACAGCGCGATCACTAGAGTCACACGAGTCTAATTTTTCTATCTCTCCTCTTTTTACCTCTTAGGGCTTTGGTCAAAGATCAACAAGTCTGTCTCACTACTAGAGCCCCGGGGAGCCAATAGTGAGTGGTCTCGATCCTAGACCTTAGACCTTTGAGCTTTAAGGATACGCACTTACGTATACACAGGTTTATGATGCATATTTTGATACTGATATTATACTTGTTTGCATCCAAATTATTTTGCATATTCTAAGACTCTCTTCTTTCCTTTGAAAGAAGAGAAAAACCTGCTTTTCCGCGCTGTTTTGCGAGTCTTGTTGCTGCTGTTTTAGTGGCGTGAGTGTGCCTTTGCACATTTTTTTTTGTTTATGCACGGGAGGCGATCCTTGAAACCACCTCTTATATCTCCGTTGACAGGTATTCCTAGACCGGTTGCAGCTAAGCAACCAATAAATTTCCCATCTGATTCATCTACTTTTTCTGCATTTGACTCTATGGATCAATTGCAGAACCAAAATCCCTAGATCCCTTCTTCTGATCAGGGGGAGATGCCGCCTTTTGATGTTCATGAGGTGCTCTTGAACCAGAATCTCCAAATGCTCAAGCAGAATCGCCAAATTAATCTGTTGACGATTGCTCTTAATAATCTGCAAAATCTGCATGCCCATCCTCCACCTCGACTTAAGGTGGGTTTTGATATCCCTGATTTACCGATCCCCTGTCCTAGGCCTCTACTCCGAGATTATTATAATCCATCTAATCCACAAGTAGTGCCTAATGTTAGGATTCCCATTAGGGAAAATGACTCAGAATTAAAGCCAAACATTATAGGTCTAATCCCACATTTCCATGGATTTGCATCCGAGGATCCATTTCAACATATCGAAGATCTTAAAAATATATCTCAAACTCTTGGACCTCGAAATCAGAATAGGGAAATCCTATTAATTAAAATGTTTTCTTTTAGCCTTAAAGATAAAGCTGCATATTTGTATAGAACTATTGCAAGACCAATCTCAACTTGGGCTGAACTTTTTTTTTGAAACTATGAGGAAAGCTATCGTGAAATGATAGCAATCCGGAGGGCATTTTATTTCAAACTAAACAAATAAAACATAAAGGATAATTACGTATTAGATCCCCATCTATGTATGAGGGACCAGAACTCATTTACAATTAGCTCACACTAAACTGATCTCTCCTGAAATACCTTTTCATTTCTCGCCCTCCACACACACCACAAGGTAGCGGCCATAGACCTGTATGCTCGTCCAGGTGTAGTAAACCTCTGCCAAAGGGATTCCCAAGTAGGTAGAGGTTCCTGACATATTTTCCTCCATAGCTTGTCTGTGACCAAACATGAGGAAAAAATATGAGACACACTGTCAGTGTGTAATCCACAGAGATAGCAAGCATTTAACGTTGTCCCCATTCTTGTGTCTAAAGTCACCCGTGATCAAGCCTTCCCTCCTGCAAAGCCATTGGAAAATTTGCACTTCCAGTGGAATCTTCAATAGCCATATTTTCTCATCAATCGGGTCAATCTCCACATTTGTGTTTGACCTGATAATCCTTTCATAGGCCTGCTGCACTGTATATTTCCCATTCCAGCCATACGTATCAGCCGCACCTTGTCTAGGACAGATCTGCTGCAATGCAGATAGCAGATTCTACCTATCCGCCCGCTTCCATGTACCTGTTCTGCATAATTCAGATCCTTCAAGCCTCCAACAGTTCCCTGAAACAGACCACAGGCTGCTAACAGGGGCTTCTTTATCTACAGCTGCATCATGTGCTCTTGATAGGCATCTCTTAAAATCCCCATAGTTGACCACTGCTCATTCCACAAACTGAAATCACGGCCATCTCCAAGCTTGGGCTGCATCAAATGCCAATTGGTTTTAATTACTAGGATGACCAATCTCCAAAAAGGGGATGGTTTGATTGGATGTAACCTCTTCAGTGTGCTGTTGGAACCACCATAGCAATCTCTGATCAGGTTTGTCCAGATTTCTTCCTTGCCCTCAAAGATCTTGATCGCCCATTTGATCAGAAGAGCCTCATTGAATTCCTTAAGTGCCTTAATCCCCAGTTCACCCATTTCCTTTGACCAGCAGATCTGTTCCCATTCCACAGGCTGCATGAACCTCCCCTTATGTCCGGCCCCTTTCCAAAAAAATTTCTTCCGCATTACGTCCAACCGTTTCCAAATAGATTTCGGGGCTTTAAAGATGCTGAAATAGAACACCGGGATTGAGGTTATCACTAAGTTTAAGAGAATTAGTCTCCCACCCTTTGACAAAACTTTACTACTCCACCCTTCCAATTTGATAGAGATCTTATCGAAAATATCATTCCAATCATTCTTCTTCATTTTCGCAGATTGTAATGGCAATCCCAGATATTTAATTGGCAGCTTAAATCGAGGTGTCCCCAATGCAGCCGCTAGTGTGTTTTGTTCCTGATCGTTCATGCCAAAGCATATCAAAGTAGACTTTTCCCTATTCAATTTCAGACCAGAGATGTCTCCAAAAATCTTCACCATATGCCCTAAAGCATGGGCAGCAGGATTGGACCCTTCCATAAAGAAAATCGTATCGTCTGCATACTGTAAAATAGGAGCCAAAGTCCTCCTGTTGGAAAGTGAATATCCTCTGATGACCCCCGCCTCTGTCATTTTACACGCATATCTTGTAAGCCCATCAACTGCAAGATTAAAAATCAAGGGGGCTAGAGGACATCCTTGTCTAACCCCACATTGAGGTTGAATCCAAGCACCACATGGTTTCCCATTGATCAGCGGGGAGAAGGAAGTAGTTGTGATACAACGCTTCATCCACTGGATCCATATGGGGGGGGGGGGACCTCTCCTTTTGAAAACCTCCCAAATGTATGGCCACGAAATCGAGTCGTAGGCCTTTTGGAAGTCCACTTTCCACATAAATGCCTTACATTTCCTTCTGTGCCATCCACTCACCATTTCTTGGGCCATAATGAAAGATTCTTGAAGGGATCTATTGGGTAGAAAGGCAGATTGTACATGGTGGATCAGGCTTTGTAGAACAGTTCTCAATCTATTTACCAATATCTTACTCACCACTAAATAGATGCAATTCGACAAAGAAATCGGTCTAAAATCTGAAAACTTCTCAACTCCCATAGTCTTTGGCAATAAGAAAAGATAAGATTTATTGATCTTATTGAAACCTACATTGCCCTTCTCAAACTCTCTTATGACTTCCATCACCTCCTTGACAATCACACTCCATATTTCTTTATAAAAGAACACTTGGATACCATCAGGTCCAGGGGAGCCTTCCATATTCAAATCTTTAATAGCATTCATAGTTTCCTGTTCAGTGATAGAAGCTGTCAGTTGAGAGGCATGATCTCTTGTAACTCTAGGCGCATCACTCACAACCATCCTCCATTCCCCTCTCTTTGTTGCCTGTGAAGACCCCCTGTAGTACCTGATAGCCTCTGCCCTTATTTCCTGCATAGAGGATAGTCTATGCCCATCTTTGAGAATGGAAGAGATAAAATTTACTCACCTCCGAGAGCTAGCCGCAAGGTGAAAGAATTTTGTGTTGGCGTCTCCCTCCTTGAGACACAACTGTCTTGACCTCTCCCTCCAATCAATCTCCTGATTGAAATCCTCCTCCACTACCACCCCCTGCCACATTCTTCTGTCTGGAAGCTCCTCATCAAATAGAGGGCATGTTGCTTCCTTAGAATCCAACATCTGGATGTTGTTCAAAGCCTCTACACACCTCTGCTGCCTCAGTGTGACCACAGTATCTCCATATTCTTTCAGAATTGTGCGTAGAGCTGCCAGCTTGGAGGCAAACCTGATAGTAGCTGAGCCCTCCACCTATTTGGTCTACCACCATGAGCCAATCATCTCATGGAATCCAGGCTCTCTCAGCCAAGATTTTCTAAACTTGAAGTATGAGCCTGCTTGGATCTCTTCACCACTATCCCAAACCAAAGGAGTATGGTCAGAGAAAGGGCAGTCCAGTCCAGTAACACTTGACAGTTGAAATCTATCAAGGATGGTAACATTCCCAAAGAATCTATCAATCTTAGATAATAAGCCATTATCATTACGCCAAGTGAACTCAACTCTTGATGATGGATATTCATTCAGGCCAAGGGATTGAACTACCAACTGAAAACCAACAGATGAACTGTCTGTAGCACCATATGGCCTATCTATCCCTATCAGCACACAATTGAAATCTCCTCCTATCAGCCAAGCTTCCCCTTGCATAAGTTCAACCACTGCAGCCCAATCCTCCCATAGTTCCTATCTCACAGATGCAGCACAAGGGCCATACACACCTGTAATCCAGATACTATCTTGCCCCTTGTGAGTTTGGAACTTGTAGGTCATCAGATGTCAAGCCTTGTGTACGTCCAAAATGTGTGCCCAAGCCCTTCTCCACCAAATAACAATGCCCCCCGACCTACCATGTGCATTAAGCATCACACATTCATTTGCCCCCGCAGCCATCATATCGTTCCATACTCTATCAGACTCATTCTCAATATGAGTCTCTTGTATGATCGCACAATCGATCTCCCACTCTCTCAAGTATCTCATCAAAGAAGCCCTACGGCTTTTGTCGCGCAACCTGCGCACATTCCATGTGAGGATTCTCATCTTCCTTCATGAGATCCCTCCACCCTTTGGCTTTGACATTTACTGACCTGCATAATCGTAGCAACCGTGTTCTCATCCAAAAGCATATCAGACATTGGTTTCCTCTGTCTAAGTCTATAAGGTGACCTGCCCTTACCAGATTTTGTATTAGATCCAGTACCAAATTTTAGACCCTCCACCTCTTGCAACTTTTGTTGGGTCTTCAAAGAGTTAGGTGAAATCTCTTTTAACACCTACATCTCAGTGTCGTCAACATCTGGTTGTGGATTCCCTGCATCTTCGATCACAGGCATCATTGTTTCCTTCCTGACTGACTCCTCCTGCTCCTCAACCATCATCTCCCCCCTTTCCCCCAAATGGTGGTTGCTTTTTTGTTATCGGAGCCTCTTTAGGAGAACGCCTACACAAGATCTGCAAGTTCACCTCTTCAACAGCTTGCAAATCAAACGGCTTATCGTGCATCTTCTTCGTAGCAATGTCACCCACAGTGAAACTCAATAGCAATAGCCAAGAGCTACCCCCACATCTCAGAATCAGTCTGTCAGGGATCGAGCCTGATTTGAAGACATCAACCATCACACTCAGGACCTGTCCATCGCCCTCCATCAACCCAACTTCCGCATCTTCTGCCATTAGGGAAAATCCAGATATCATGGTCGCCACCACCTCTCTTGACCTCAGGTGTAGCGGCAAACCTTTGATCTTAAGTCTCCCCGACCTGGGGCCTAATCTCTGAGGTGGCCTCTCCGGCAGGGCTCCATCAAATGGAGAGACTAACCTCCAAATCACCGTTAAACCTTCAAAAGCGTTGGATTGGAAATGCAACCGTTCGAAATCCATCATCCCCAATGCAAAGAGCACAAACCATGCTGGTGACAGAAAAGCGATTTGCCAGGAGTTGGTCGATGGAGAGAGAGAGCTTACCAAATTGTGCAGGTTTTCTGAAGATGGATTACCAGTCATTACCTCGCCGATCAGCGCCCCTCTCAGTATCAACTTTGCCGCTCTTATGTTCTCTGTCATAGGAACCTCGACATCGACCGTGTGACCCCCATAGGTACGAGGGGGCGGCGGTGGTGGCGGCCGTGCCCTAACATTCAAATCTCCAGTGCGCAAATTTGAACGGCGTTTCATCTGCCCATCAGTTGCCTTACATGAATCCCGCTTATGGCCGTAACCACCGCACGCAAGGCACACAATGGGATAGTGACATACAGCCGCCATATGGCCCCAACGCCAGCACCGAGAGCACACGATCTTTCTACTACCCCCTAAACTCCCTCTATCTGTCTTCCTCGTATCTGCCTCCCTTCTGCCAGTAGCATCAGATCCTCTCCTCTCCTTCCACTTCCACGTCCTAGTTCTCCACGTAGTCCAGCCCTCGTCGTCCAAGGTTCTTCCACCGATCACCCCATGGTCGCCTCCCGCCGGCATGGTTCTCCTCAAAACTAGATTCAACTTGGGCTGAACTTGAATCTGCATTTTTGAAGAAATTCTTTCCTATTGGTCGCACCAATGCTTTAAGGTGAGCTATCACAACTTTTACTCAAAATCAAGGAGAACCATTTCATGAAGCCTGGGAGCGCTTTCATGAATTACAAAGGAAATGCCCACATCACAACATCCCTCGTTGGCAACTAATGCACATCTTTTACTACGGATTGCAAGAGGGCATTCGCAATCTAGTCAATGCTTCTTGTGGAAGGAATTTTCTAAATCGCGACGCAGAATCCGCTTCAAAATTATTTGAAGGGATAGCAGAAAACTCGATCAATAATGCATCTATGTCGCAATTCAAGCAGGGCACTAATACAGCACATCAAAATCCGCATAAGGGCATTCACGAGATCGGTAATCTGTCCAATTCCAAGGATTTAGAGATTATTGTAGAAAACTAGACAAAGTTGACATCATAGCAAAGCATCTTGACGAGGTCCGTAACACAATGAAAACTCTTACACCTCTACTTGCTACGCAAAATCCCGTGCATTTAACTGTTATGCAAATTCCCACATGGAGAGAATTTGTGAATAATTTGGATTCTAGAGATCCATCTTCCTTGGATTTTCTATCTACTCCTACACCAACCCAAGGAGGGGCTTTTGTCCCACAATCTTTCCTCACTCTTGTTTTTGTGGAAAACATGCATTATCCTTTAGATTTGAACGCCATTTAGGGATATGCACCAAGATCAAACCCATATTCTAATTCCTATAATCCTAGATGGCGTAATCACTCTAATTTCTCTTGGTCTAGCCATTCACAAAGACCATCATATCTAACTCAGACCAGGCAAAACCCGCCTACGTTGCCGTTTCAGCAACCTAATGCGAGGCCATTTTATGTGGGTTCGCAGAACCTCGCAGGGCCAAATAGAGATTCGCAGCTCGACCAGATTTTGCAAGCTATGACTAAGAGCCAGCGACAAAATGCTGAGGCTCTTGCTGAAGTCCAACGGCAATGTTCGGCAGAATTGGCTGATCTTAGGGGTCAAATCACACAGTTAGCTAAATCTCGTCAGCTAGGGGCCCTTCCATCCCAACCAGTTCCATACCCTAGGAATATCCAGCAGAGACCACACCAGGGAGTTCAAAATCCGAATCAAGGACATGTCCATTTCCTTAATCAATTACCCCTGAGTCAAAATCTAAATCAAAATCCGAATGAGAATCCACCCTCTGTTAATCATGATTATGAATATCTTAATCAACAACAATCATTTTCAAATCAAGGAAATCAACCCTTAATCTCTAATTCATCTTTCCAGAATCAACAAGCATCTTCTTCTTCATCAGCTTCCTCTTCACATGCAGGTATTAACTCTGTTACAACCAGCCGTGGAACTTCCACTAGGGATCCAGTTTATCCAAGGAACCTATCCCAAGACCTTAGTACATCTAGAATGACCCCTATTTCTACACCTGTAAGAGGTGCAGAACCTGATTCCGCAATTCCTGCTAATTTGCGAGATCCAAAAAATACCTCAGTAGAATAGGAAATCCAAGTCCCATTTCCTGAAGCTTTGAAGAAGACTAGGAAACAAAAATAACCTTTTATATTAGATGAGGATTTAATTAAAATTTTTGAACAGGTACACATTAATATTCCACTCCTAGATGCTATCAAACACATTTCGACTTACGCGAGATTTCCTAAGGAGTTGTGTACTCCTAAGCGTAAGCCGAAGAAAGGAAGCATGGTGGTACTTTCAGAGCATGTGAGCTCTATTATCTCGAGTACGCTTCCTTTGAAAAGGAAAGATCCAGGATCTCCATTTATTTCCTGTATAATTAGGGACCAGTGCTTTGATAGAGTCCTCCTAGATTTAGGAGCATCTATTAACCTCATTCCTTCATCTTTGATAAAACATTTCCAAATAGAAAATCTTAAGTCTACCAATGTGACTTTACAATTAGCCGATAGATCTATTAAGTCACCTGAAGGAATGTTGGAGGATGTAATTGTAAGAGTTTGGGACTTTTATTTTCCAGTGGATTTTATTGTACTTGATATGGAAGTACCCGAACACATTAGAGAGACCCCAATTATTTTAGGGAGACCCTTTTTGGCCACTGCAAAGGCCAACATAGATTGTGAATCTGGAAAGATTGAGTGGAAATTTTGGGAGAAGACAATTAAATTGGATATATTTAGAGCTTCTAGAGGATTGGATTGCAATTGGATTGAGGAAATCAGATCTATTGCAGTTTTTTATGATGACCTTAGTTCCTTAGAACTAGAAAGCACATCTTTTGATATCTTATGCCCTCAAAACGAAAACCTATTATCAGAATCTATACTCAATCCTGAATCTGAATCTCACGACTCATTTAATTCACTCTTTGCAATCGAAAATCCTGCCCCAAATCCTGCTGTTGATTCTACTCCTGCATTAGAATTGAAACCATTGCCTGATAACCTTAAATATGTTTATCTCGAATCTGATCAAACATATCCTGTAATCATTAACTCTCATCTTTCTGAATCACAAGAATCAAAATTGATCAAGGTTCTATGAGATCACAAGAAGGCAGTTGGGTGGACTTTACATGATCTCACCGGGATTAGCCCCAATTTTTATACTCATCGCATCTATATTGAAAATGGGGCACGACCTTCAAGAGAAGCTCAAAGACGTCTAAATCTGAATTTAAAGGAGGTCGTAAAGAAAGAAATAATCAAGTGGCTAGATGCTGATATTATATATCCCATATCTGATAGCCCTTGGGTGAGTCCAATTCAAGTGGTATCTAAAAAGGCAGGACTCACCATAATTAAGACTGAATCTGGAGAAACCATTCCCACACGAATTGCAAATTCGTGGCAGGTTTGTATTGACTATCATAAGCTTAACATAGTTACAAAAAAGGACCACTTTCCTTTGCCATTCATTAATCAGATTCTTGAGAGATTAGCTGGTAATAGGTTATACTTTTTGGATGGTTACTATGGATATAATCAAGTAGCAATTTATCCTGAAGATCAAGAGAAAACAACTTTCACCTGCCCCTTCGGAACCTTTGCTTTCTGAAGAATGTCATTTGGGCTTTGCAACGCACCTGCAACTTTTCAATGTTGCATGTTAGCCATTTTTACCGAAATGGTGGGTGAATATATAGAGGTTTTTATGGATGATTTTTCAGTCTTCGGGGAAACATTTGATATATGTCTAGATAATTTGTTGAAGATTCTTAAGAGATGTATAGAAGTGAATCTTGTCCTCAGTTGGGAGAATAGACATTTTATGATTCCAAAGGGCATTGTACTTGGTCATCTTGTATCTGAGTAAGGTATCCAAGTAGATCGAGCTAAGATCAATCATTTTGCAAATCTTCCAATTCCTGACTCGATCAAAGGTATTAGATCTTTTCTCAGGCATGTGGGATTTTATAGAAGATTTATACTTGACTTTTCAAATATTGCCCGACCACTTACAAACCTTCTCACAAAGGATACTAC
Organism: Thalassia testudinum; assembly: GCA_037157565.1. NCBI lineage: Eukaryota > Viridiplantae > Streptophyta > Magnoliopsida > Alismatales > Hydrocharitaceae > Thalassia > Thalassia testudinum. Next base: position 16,051,235 of record JAZHRO010000055.1, read on the forward strand.
TTTTGAGATGAGTTAGGAGTGTATATCTGCATTTGAAACATTGGGAGACAGAGTTACACAGGCTCCAATCTTGCAACCACCTAATTGGGATTTACCGTTTGAAATCATGTGTGATGCATCAGATTATGCAATTGGAGCTGTTTTGGGACAGAAAATCGAGAAGAATCCGGTAGTGATTAACTATGCTAGTAAAACTTTGAATGAGACACAAAGGAATTATACAGTTACAGAAAAGGAATTACTAGCGATAGTATTTGGATTAGAAAAATTCAGATCTTATATACTCGGATCTTGAATCATTGTGTACTCTGATCACTCAGCTATCCGACACCTTCTATCCAAAAAGGACATGAAACCTAGGTTGATCAAATGGATCTTGCTTTTGCAAGAGTTTGACCTAGAAATTCGTGATAAGGCGGGACGATAGAATGTTGTTGCCGATCATCTTTCCCGTCTTCTTTCTGATATTATTGAATCATCTCCTCCAATTACTGAACACTTTCATGATGAGCATCTTTTGACCATAATCTCAGATCTTCCTTGGTATGTAGATATTGTTAATTATTTTGTTACACATCAATTCTCGCCAGACTGGGATGAGAATCGCAAATCACGACTCAAATCAAAAGCCAAATACTATTTTTGGGAAGATCCGTATCTTTTCCGACTCTGTAATGATCAAATCATTAGGCGTTTTGTTACTTCTTCTGAGATTGATTCTATCATTTTGTCATGACCAAGCCTCTGCTGCAAAAGTTCTGCAATGCAGGTTTTATTGGCCCACTTTATTTGCAGATTCACAGACATACTGTAAGGCATGCAGTCGCTGCCAAACTCTTGGTAGCATGTCCCACAAAGACATGATGCCTCTAAATCCGATTGTTGTCTGTGAAATCTTTGATATTTAGGGCATAGACTTTATGGGTCTGTTTTCGTCCTCTTTTAGCTTCGAGTATATTTTACTTGCTGTTGATTATGCTTCTCGTTGGATTGAAGCCATACCCACACGCACAAATGATCATCGAGTTGTCATTCCTTTTATACAGAGTCATATTGTCGCTCGTTTTGGGGTACCTCGCGCCTTCATTTCTGACGGTGGTTCCCATTTTAATAATGCCCAGTTTAGAAATTTACTTAGAAAATATGAGGTTACACATCGTATTTCTACAACTTATCATCCCCAAACTAATGGGCAAACTGAGGTCTCTAATCGGGAGATTAAAAAGATTCTTCAAATGATAATCCGACCTGATAGGAAGGATTGGTCTTCCCATTTAGATGAAGCTTTGTGGGCTTATAGGACTGCCCACAAAACACCAATAGGCATGTCACCATACAGACTTGTTTACAGGAAACCCTGTCATCTTCCCGTAGAAATTGAACACAAAGACTACTGGGCAATTAAAGCCTGTAATTTAGACCTTGTGAAGGCTGGTGATCATTGTAGGTTGCAGCTTAGTGAACTTGAGGAATTGTGTCATGATTCCTATGAGAGTTCAAAGCTGTATAAGGAAAAACTTAAAGCCTTCCATGATAGACACATTTCCCGCAAATCTTTTACACATGGTCAGAAGGTGTTGCTTTTTTATGCCCGTATGAAGCTCTTCCCTGGGAAACTTAGATCTAAATGGCAAGGACCATTTATTGATGTTAGAGTCTTCGACAATGGAGCTATCAAAATCACCGAACCCAACAAGGATCAACCCTTCAAAGTTAATGATCAACCCTTGTGGACGAGGTTGATAAGGTGGTCTTTGATTCTAAGTATTTCCCACCCACAGGAAGTTGGGATAATTCCGCCATCTAGGGTTATCGGTATTGGAGAATGGGTCATTCTGGATGGCGTTTAGATCCTCGCAGGTCTGAGGAACCTTGGGAAAATCAGAGTACGAGGGTTCAGAGTTCCCTCAACTAGAGTAGATCGGATCGGAGTTTCCTTTCGTCCTGGAGTCAGACAGGGGTGGATACGGGTCCATCCCCTGAGAAGATCGGTGATAGATGTTCTGCACAGTTTCCCTCCCAAGATGTGGCTCGTTGCAGATGTCGAGGCAGCTCGTCCACCTTCTTCTCTATGATAGAGACCTTGTCCAACCGACTAGCCATCAGTTCCAAGTCAACGGATGCAGACAGGACCTGCGTCTCATGTGCTCCCCTAGGATTCGTCGATGCGCAAGCATTCGTCCAGTTGAATAAGCCTATGGAGTCATTATTGATGGAGTTCTCGCACATATTCTCGAGAATCTCCCACACATTGTCTTCGTGTTGACCCATGATATTTCCTCCGCAGGTTGCATTGACGAATAAGCGAATGTCTTCACGGAGTCCCTGGTAAAAAGACTTGACTTGTTCCCATTTAGGAACTCCATGATGGGGGCACTTTCGCATGAGATCCAAGAATCAGTCCCATGCCTCATGAAGAGGTTCTCCAGATTGCTGAGTGAAGTGAGTGATCTAGTGGCGCAAGGCATTCGTCCGATCAACGGGGAAGAACTTTTTCAAAAATTCGAACTGGAGTTCAACCCACGTGTTGATCGGACGCATCTGAGTCTGATACCAATGAGCTGCCTTGTCCATGAGGGAGAAAGAAAACATCTTCATAAGCAAAATATCCCGATTTTGTACATCTGACCTGAAGATCTAGACCAGATGTTTAAGGTGTTTGATGTGCTGGAAGGGATCCTCGAAGTTAAGCCCTTGAAACTTTGGAATAGCATGAATCATGTTAGGCTTGAGTTCAGAATCAGGACCTCCAGCCGAGATTTGGACTCGAGGTTCTATCGCCACCACAGCGGGATTATAGTGATCTCGCATCATAAGATGCCGCGGCGGGTTTACAAAGTTCTGGAATAGATCATTCAGGCACTGGTGTTGGTGTTCAAGGTTGTTCTCTTCTTCAATTGGTTGTGCCATGATGATGGAAGAAGGAGAATTCAGTTCTGATGAATCAGAGGAGAGGTCTATGTGGTGGGGTTGCTGCACAAACACGGATGTCGAGGCTTGGCCTCGGCAGGAGTGGATTTCTAAAGGTCTTAAGGACCTCCTACCAAACATGCACTGATGGATTAGACGAGATTAGAATGTGCTGTACCCAATCGAGACATCCAAAAATTTGGATGACTATAAAGGTTCGGGGCGAATGATACCCCTTAGTCGGAAAAAGCCATCCACTTGAGAAATACCTGAGCAGCCAGAGAGGGAGAGTCCCGCAAAGACCCCTACACAGTAGAGCGTCCCCACGAGTTACAAGGTTTCCCCCACCCGACCTCTCTTGTCACTGAGATTCTAGGTAGACCAGAATGGGGACCTTGACCTCTTAAGTCTATCACTTTTAGTTAAGATCAAAGGTGCTTAGGGTTCCACTTGAACTTTAGATGTTTTGAGTGCAAAAGTGACCTAATTTCAAGGTTAGTTGACCCAAGGGGTCAACTTCATCTATTTGTCCTTTGAGAGCTTTAGGTCCTTTCTTTTAGGGTTCAAGTGAACTTAAGAGCTTGATTTTTAGGGTTTCTCTTGAATAAGTCTTTTGAATCAAGGCTTAGGCATACCTCTTTTCGGAAAATTGATTCTTGCTTAGAAAAGATGTGTCTCTAAAATTCTAGATTGGAATCCTTAAGTTGGCTCTAATTGGTCCAATTTAGTTGCCACAAAGATGGTATCTAGGGCTCAATCAAGAAGGTGATAGCCCAGTTACCTTAAATGGATGCACAATTCAAAATGTGTTGAAATCAAAATCAGGAAACTTTGGTGAATTAGCTAGATATGGAAAGCAAGTAGCCCTAAATTGACTTTTTTCTTTGTTTTTCCTTTTCAAAATTGAGGGGATTAAGAGAAAGGGCTAATGAGAGATTACCTCCCCCGGTTGTGGTTGTGGTGCAGCTGTCTTCTTTTTGAATCTTCTCCCCTGAAACAATCACAACAAAAGAGATAGATCAAGTTAGTATGGAATCAGGAGTTGTGATCAAAATTTCTAAATTACCTGTTGTTTCTCGGCAACGGCGCCAAAATGTTTATCGAAGCGAAATCTGGTTTTAAAATAAATGCATCGTAGTATAGCCAAAATCACTTTGAAAACAAATGAATTTTATTACTCGAAAAATGTAAATCTGAGGTCAAACATAGGGAGCAAATTGGAGTTCAAGAACCAAGAACACAACTTTTAAATTTATAATATGCAATGACGAATCAAAGTTATGAAGCAAGAAAGATAATCTCAATGTATATATAAGCTCAAAATAAAGTATGGACGTTTGATGTGAAAATCAGACATCTTAAATGCCAAGTGCTATAGTACTGTCTGATCTCTCTCTTCTTTCTTCTTTGGCTTCTTTCTTCTTCTCTGGCTCTTCTTCTTCTTTCTCTTCTGTTCTCTATCCTCAGCTCAGCACCTCTTCAGCCTTGATCCTCTTCAGCCGTGCTTTGCCTTCTCCTTCCTTAGCTGCTTAGGCTTCTACCCTCTCCTTCTTCCTTTGGCTTCCTCTGTGGCTTCCTCCTTCCTCTTCCTTGGCTTTACCTTCGGCTTTCTCCTCTTCTTTTTACCCTGAGAGCAAAACCTACCCCTACCCTCCCTGCAATCTCTCTTCTTTCTTCTCTCTTAGGCTCGCTCTCCCAAAGCCTTCTCAGGTTAATGGGTTGGGTTAGCACGCTCTGGACCAGGCCCACCGGCGTGGGTGGTGGGCGAGGAGTGCACGGGTAGTCGAGTCAAAACCAGGTCCATGTGACCTGGGTCGCGAACAAGGCGATGGGTGAGTGGGACCTCACCCCGTGTCAGGAGGCGATAAGCCCCTGACACTTTTTCCTTTTATTCCACTATGCCCACTCCTGATCTTCCGAGGTGGGACTAAATGTCCCACCTTCTTTGCAGGCGCTCCCGCAGCAAATGTCACGTTCAATTGCAGCAGATGCGGGGGGCTTGGACTCCAATTGCTGAGCTGGAAACGTGCGCCAAGGAAGTCTGCGCGTCCTGGAACTTGGAGCCTGGTGCCTGGAGCCTGGAATGAAGCTCTCGAGCTTCTTCGTGCCTGCTTCAATGGCGGCGGAGCACCTGTACTCTGTCTACGAGCAAACGGCCTCACGGCCTCGTCAAAATACATATGAAGCTTCACCTGAGCATGGCGAAGGTGGCACGGTGGTCGGCATTGTGCGGGGTGGCTTGGGCGTGCATGCCTAGGTTACCCTGTGGCTGTGAAGATGGGTGTGATCGAGGGATGTGTTGGGAGCGTGTGGCGGTGAATGGGAAGAGGGGTTATGATTTATGAGTCGTGGCGGAGCTTGTAAGGCGGTTGGCGAGGTGGGTGGATGCGTGGAGTGGCGGGAACACCTCACCGGTGGTCTACCGGAGGTGGAGGTGACGGTGGTTTGCAAATGTTGATGCGTGATAGCAGAAATAAGTGAAGGAAAAAGGATGAGCAGAGAAAGAGGGCTTATCTAAGGGTAGTTAGACGAAGGGGGATGCGGAGGAGGCAGACAGCTCATTTGTACCATCACCGGAGATGAAGGCCTACTGAGAGGAGGACGACGACAATGAGGAGGCAGGTGCGTGCGCTGGTGCGACGCGACGCAGACAAAGGAGACAAAGATAACTCTACCAGTGGTATTGTGGCAAAGCGACGAGAGGAGGAGATAGGAGTCACCGAAGCTTGCTAGGAGGTTGGCTGGAGGGGAAGAGAGGAAATTGGGGGTTATCTCAGGCCAATTCAAGGTTGGGAGGAGCGGAAGGATCTGGGGACCCTTTTATAGCCCCTGGTAGAGGGCCTTGTGCTTGGAAGCTTGGCTTCCAAGCAAGGCAACCTCGCCAGAGTTGGAAGGTCGAAAAGATCCAAATCTATCATGCGTTCGCATGAGAGATTGGGTAGAAATTGGAGCTCCAAATTAGGTTCACATGAACGGGGATTTCTCAGAGAATCTCCCTTTCAAATTTGAGAGGGATTCTCTGAGGAATCAGGGAGTTCTTTCCCTTGAATCCTCACCAGAGTAGGATTTCCTCCACTGTAATGGTGGAGGGACCTAATTGCAAGGAACGAAGAGGATGCTAGGGGGTGTCTGCAAGAGTTTTCAAAAGTTAGGGGTATAAATGTAATTAGGTTGGACTTGTTTGCAAAGTAGGTCAAGGTGAATTCCCCTTAGGTCCAAATTTTGGTACAAACCTAATTTGGATCTAAGGAATCCAATGGTGAAGTTGGATATTAGGTTTGACCACGTTTGACTGAAAAATTTACATAAAAACCTAATTTAGGGCAAACATTTAACTGAGACCCCTATTTAAGTCAATAGGTTCTAAAAGCCAAATTGAAGGTTTTAAACCCTAGAGGATATTTTTTCATGATTTTTAGAGGGTTTAGGTGAATTTTATCTTGACCAGAACCTTGTTAAATTAAGTGGATCTGTTTTAGGGTTACGAGAAGTCATTTAATTCCCAGATTTTACATGAACCCTTTTTTGTTTGAACCAACCCACTTTTTACCTTGTTAAGACATTTGACCTGTGTTTAGCCCCTGAGAAATCCCGTTGTTGCACTGCAATGGTAAAATTACAGTTTTACCCCTTGTTTCTTGCTTTTCTTTCAGACTGGTTATTCCTTGAGTTAGGACCTCCATTTGGTTATGTAGGAGCTTTTGTTCTCTTTTCTAGGTCAAAATAAGCTAGTTAGGGTTCATGATGGTGTTCTCATCACCCATGCATATAATCAATTGTGTAATTATGTGACTTATCATCTTATTTGTAAACATCTACGATATATGAGATACTCTACTATCGATCTCTTTTTTTTATCCAATAGCAATGAAGTCTTGCATGCCACTAAGAATGGAGCAAAGTATAAAATTCATTGATTTAGACTTAGAGTAACAAATATTTTATAATTTGTAAGAAAACTAAGAAGGTAACCATGTAACTTTATCATATATAATCTTTACATCAAAAGAAATTGTGTTGTCCATACATCCTTGCCGAAATATATATCCATATATATATCTCAAATCATTCAATGAATCTATATACATGTTTAATACATTTTGAATGCTCCTACACAATTCATCATGAATAAACAAGTGCAAAATCAAGTTATTTATCAACAAGCTACCGATCCACATCTTGACATAAAATTTTGTTTGATTAATTAGAATTTATAACTATATGATCAAATGCTTATAAAGAAAGCTATTGGTGCAAGGGCACCACAATCGTTAATTTTGATGATAGCAAAACATTTGTTATTTAATATTTGCATTTGAGTTATAGTTTCAGGATAATTGCAAATGGAATCAAGTGTGAAGGAGTTCTAGCTCGCATCCATGGTGAATTGGAGGAGCTTGATGGAGAAGAGAAGATGGTGCTTCGCATGGAACGAGAGCATGAAGACAAGAAGAATAGGATAGATGTATTTTGTTTTATACTTTGTATTTGTCTCTTTATGTTCTTTGCTCTTTATTTTTCTTAGATTAATTGTTAAAAAGCCCAAAGTAACAAACAGTAGTCTTAGGAACACATACACTACCTTAAGACATTTAAAGAAACTCTTAGATAAATAAGAAAATCAAAATAGGCATTAGACAACCTGATCAGACGTCTGATCTCAGACCTTAAAACATCTGACTTTCTATCCAGATGTCCAAAACACCTAGCTTGGAAACCCACTCTCTGTCTGCCACCTTCTAACGACCATACCATAGTCTAAACGTCTTAAAAAACGTCTAAGGACCTTGCCAGACGTCCAACTAAAGGACCATTAGCTTGTCAGACTTAATCTTTAAGGATTAACCCTTAATATGATTTACATATACTTTCAAGTGTCCATAGAGCATCCCAGATGTCTGATAAATAAACGTTAGGCTAAGATCTAACCCAAATCACCTTTTGTCAGACCTAATAGCCATTTAGCCTCGAGAAATCAATTCTCGCAGAGAATCCTATTTCCAGATGTTCAGACTTATTACCAAACATCTGACCTGTTGTCTGTGCAACTTTACACTAAAACCCTATTTCGATCTTGTGAGAGCAGAAAGGAAACCATCTTAGGATTTGGTGTTTAATTAGTATCTCAAATGTCTTATAAGTGATTTTTAGACGTCCGTCTTGATCCAACCCTGATTAGATCTTCCACCCTTATAGATTAGACCACCAATCTCTAAATCAAACGATGACCCAAATGTCTGACATTAAGTCCAAACATCTTATAACCCTGTCGAAATCATAAATGATCCTAATTTCAGCCTATTTTGTCATGGATTTGTGTCCAACGTCTACTTAAACCTTCCAAGACCCTACTAAGGGTTCTTAATCCATCTATAAATAGAGGAGGGCCCTTCCTAAGCAACATACACCTAGAGCAACTACTTCCACTCATATTGTGTCTTTGAAAGAAAAGTTCCAAGTGCTGGAAGTGTCATTGCTCTCCTGTCTACACAATCTTTATCTAAGAGCACCAATCCGCTATGCACTTCACTTACATCTCAGGGAAGTCCTTTTGCCTACAGAAGCTAGGTTGATTTACATTTGCTTTGCAGCTCTATAGGATACTTTGTATTATGTCCTTGTTCGGGTATTCTTTTTGCGAATTCCGTCTCCATCACGAGACAAAATACTCCTCGTGAAGAGAAGGGGTTTTGATATATGCTACCCTCGTTCAAAGTAGCGTGGTAGTATTGAGGTTGAGTCACCCTCATTTAAGTGACTCGGATAGTCGATCGGAAAATCCTAAATCGAGAGGCTTAGGTGGAGGATTTTACCCGGGTTTGGATTTCCACCTAAAAATACTTGTGTGATTATGAGATTGCTCATTTTATGTTATTGATATCTTATTTCCGCATTTTATTCCGTATCATGCATATCTCACCCCCCTCCGGTAGAACCTACAATTAGTATCAGAGTAGGTTTTGCACATTGGCATAATAACCCGGCAAGGATTCGATGGAGGGGAGCATCTTCTCAATGAGAACATCCGATGGGCAGTCCACTACCCGTATTGGAAGCTTAGGATCAAGACGTGGCTTCAAACCAACGACTTCGCCATTTGGGCTAGGTGCGAGACCTCATTCGACATCCCGAAGAGACCCGCGGGAGGATACTCACAACAAGAAATTCAAGAGCTATCTCTCAACGCAAAGACGATGAACACTCTCTGTTGCACGTTGAGCCCAGAGGAATTCAATCGCATCTCGCAATGTGCCACCGCATATGAGATTTGGCATACGCTTAAGGTAACTCACGAAGGTACCTCCAAGGTAAAAACTTCTAAGATTAATATTTTATCTGAAGATTTTGAATCTTTCTTTATGAAACCTAATGAGTCTTTAAGTGAGATGCACACTAAGTTCACTCTTATAGTGAACAATCTTACAGCCTTAGGAAAGACCTTTATCAAGGGGGAGCTTCAAGGAAAGCTCTGTTTCTTTGGATTGGAATGGGAACAAAAGGCCACCGCTATCGAGAAGGCGAATGAAGTTGAGGAGCTCAACATGGAAGATCTCTAAGGCAATCTCATGGCCTATGAGATGAAGATAAAATAAAAGGACACACCGAAGCCAAAGCCAAGAAGGACTTTCACCTTCAAAGTCGCTTCGGAAAGTGAGGTGAGTTCCGATGACGAGGATCTTAGAATTTTATTTAAAAAATTTTCTAAGTTTTGTATGAATTCAAAGAGAGAGAAGGAAAAGAAGGAGCAAGATAGCCCGGTACGTTGCTATCATTGCAACGAAAAAGGGCATCTTCGACTCGAATGCCTCTTCTCAAAAAGGAGAAGAAAGGGAACGATAAGAGATACAAGAAAAAAGGCTTTCCAAGCTACTTGGGATGACTCAACCTCGGAGGAGGAAGAAGAAGAGGATCCCGAGAACAAAAACAAAGTCGCTTGCATGGGTTTCATGGCCATTGCAAGTGATAGCGATGATGAAGATGACAAGGAGGTAAGCTCTTTTAATGAATTACAAGATGCTTTTAATGAACTATATGAGCTTAGTAAGTCATTAAAAATAGAAAACAAAAGCATGAAGAAGAATCTTAGTTTTCTTAAATCTGAAAATGAAATATTAGAAATTAAAGTTAAGGATTTAGAAATAAGTCTTAGCATTTCTAAAAAGGATTACTTGTTGGAGCTCCATATAGACCTTTATCTTCTCCAACTCCAGCAGAGTTGGAGAAGATTATTTGTCAGGGTTTAACTTGATTTAGGAGGTCTAGAAGCATCAAAAAGATGCTCTGAGGTCAAACTTGTGGATCTTTCACTTAGAAAAGCCATAGTTTGTTCTATCGAACAAACTCATTTAGGATCTCAGGTGACAGACCTGAAACCCTAGAATTCCTAGTTGAAATCTCTTCATGAGACCCTGAATCAGTTCCTGAGATTAAATAGAGTTGATTTGAGGTATTAATTTCATCTGAGATAACCTAATGAAGAAAGTCAAATTTTGAGGTTTAATGGTCAAACTCAGGTTTGATTGGATGATTGAGACATCAATTAGGTTAATTGAAGGTTAAAAATGATTCCTAGGATGATTTTAGATTATTTAGATTTGATTTGGATAAGTTTTATTTAGGATTTCATGTAAATTCAAGTTCTGTTCAATTTGGGTTCATTCGAACCCAAAACTGACTTCAGTGCATTTCTGATGAGTTTCAGAAGCAAATGTTGCCCAGCTAGATTCTTTACAACCTTCAGAGGTTGTTTAATTTGATACTATTGTTCTTTAGCTATCTGTCGAGCTAATCAGAGCTTAAATTGGAGCTCTGAAGCTCCTGTAAGAAGCTTTTGAGCTTCTTCTTCTTCTTCCAGAAGCCTTTTAGCACTCTTAGCCTTCACCATTAGGTGCGGAATCTACTGAGATGATTCAGAACCTCATCTGAGGTCAAAAAGCCTCACTGCAGGTCCTTAGACCTAAGTTGCTTCACTGCAGGCCAAATTGGCCATGTAAATTATCCACTTTCACCCTTCAAATAGAAGGGCAGGTTCTGTCTTGAGCATCAAATTGATGCTGCAATCTTGTAGTACACCTTTAGAGCTTTCCAACGAGCCCTTGTTTGCTCGATTTGGAGCTCTGAGCCGGTCAGAATCTCCAGCCAAAGTTTGGCCTAGAGGGGACTAACCGCCTGGAGGGGACTAACTTAGTCCCACATCGGCAAAATAGGAGCGCATGCCTTAAAATAAAAGGAAAAAGTGTATGGGCTTTATCGGTCGTCAACGCTGGGCGCACAATGAGCATATGTGTGCATGTGGGTGCGTGCGGTGCACGTGCCCGGGTGTGTGTGCACTTGTGGGGGCGAGCGTGGGCCCGTGAGCAGGCGTGTGTGTGGGCCTAGGAGGCCAGAGACTGTGCATGATGAAATGTGAACCGAAATAAAACCACCTAATGCAAACTAGGCTTGAACCCAGTAGGGTCTGGTCCCACCCTAACAGGGGTGCTGTGTATCCCCGACCAATCTGAGCTGCCAATCAGAAAACCAATTTTTTGGTTCAAGTGTTGTTTGTGGTTAACCAGCACAGTTAAAGAGTTGGAAGAAAAAGGGAAGAGAAGAGGGTTAAGAGAATTAACAGAGAAGAGAAGAAGAGCTCGAAGAAAAGATGACAGAGAGGTAAAGGAAGAGTGAGAAAGAGAGAGAGGTGGTAAATAAGACAGAAGAAGAAGAGAAGAATCAAGGCTGAAGATTAAAGAAGAAGAAAAAAAATGGAAATTAAAGAATTTTAAGACGTCTGATTTTTGTAATTTCACTTCAATAACATTTCTTTTTGAACTTAATTGATGTAATAAAGCACTTGAACTCATTTGAATTTCTTTTTCTTGCCTTAATCTTTTGTAAATGAGATGAAATTAGTGTAATGAACATGTTTACTTACTTTTAATAACAAATCATATGTGTAAATATGTTTTTCCTTATGGAATTTTGCATGCTTTTAATTGAATATCCTTTATGCAAGATTCATATTCTTAAAATAATCTAATTATAATTCTAATTGATTAAGTAAGTAGTAATTTATGCTTAGGATTTAATGGTGGATTAAGTTAAGTTATGCCTCCTAGTGAACAACTTGAACTCAATCAGTTAAAAAAAAATTAAAATCTAAAATGTTAGGTTAACTTGACCCTATACTACACAACCGATATTAAATCAAGTTAACCTAAGTTACTTTCTTTTGCACTTAATTAAGCTTAATTAACTTAATTAACTATGTTGAGAATTTAAAACGATCACGAGTCGACTGTTCGATTGGAGATTGGGTTCGATGCCCGAACCTCCAAGCTACGGATGAAAGCCCTATCCATTTTGACATCAACATCCATTTGGGTCATGCTATTGGTCCTAGTAAGTGAGGTAAATTCTTTACCCTCTCTTTTATGCTAATTTTAGTAGGTAGCATTTAGATAAGGGAAGATGAAATTTGCATGCTGTTTGTCCATCATTAAGGGAGGATTTTAAATAATCGTAACTATATTTCCATTAAAAAAGAGGAGTTAATAGATGAAATGAATATCTATCGTGTTATGTCAAAAAGAGTAAAATTAGAAAAGAATTTATTAAGGGGGAATATAGGATAAATGATTAAAATTTATTAAACATTTTTGATAATGTCAAAAAGGAGGAGAATCTTATGGATTATTATTTGTGATTTTGTCATCATCAAAAAGGGGGAGATTGCTGGTACAAGGGCATCACGATCGTTAATTTTGATGATAATAAAATACTTGTTATTTAATATTTACATTTGAGTTATAGTTTCAGGATAAATGCAAATGTAATCAAGTGTGAAGGATTTTAACTCACATCCATGGTGGATTGAAAGAGCTTGATGGAGAAAGAAAGATGGTGCGAGAGCCTACAGACAAGAATAATAGGATAGATGTCTTTTTATTTTGTTCTTCATATTTGTCTCTTTATGTTCGTTGCTCTTTATTTTGCTTAGATTAATTATTAAAAAGCTCAAAGTAGCAAATAGTAATTTTAGAAACACATACACTACCCTAGGACACTCAGACAAACTCTTAAATAAATCAGAAAATCAAAATAGGCATCAAACTGCCTAATCAAACGTCCAACACCAGACGTCTGATCTTAGACTTTAAGACATCTGACCTTCTTTCCAGACTTCTAAAACACTTAGCTTGAAAACCCACTCTCTGTCTGCCACCTTCAAACGATCATACCATAGTCCAAACGTCTTAGAAAACGTCTGAGGACCTTGCCAAACATTCAACTAAAAAACTATTGGCTTGTCAGACTTAATCTTTAAGGATTAACCCTTAATATGATTTACATATACTTTCAAGCATCCACAAAGCATCCTAGATGTCTGAGAAATAAATATTAGGCTAAAATCTGACCCAAATCACATTTTGTCAGACCTCATAACCGTTTAGCCTTGAGAAATCAATTCCTGCAGAGAATCCTATTTCCAGATGTCCAAACTTATTACTAGACATCCAACCTGTCGTCTATGCAACTTTACATTAAAACCCTATTTCGATCTTATGAAAATAACAAGGAAATCATCTTAGGATTAGGCGTTTGATTAGTATCCTAGACATCTTATAAGTGATTTTTAGACATCCATCTTGATTCAACCGTAATTAGATCTTCCACTCTTATAGATCAAACAATCAATCTCTAGATCAAACGATGACCCAGGCATCTGATAACTTTGTCAAAATCATAAATAATCGTGATTTCAACCTATTTTATCTTAGATTTGTGTCCAACATCTAATTAAACCTTTTAAGACCTTCCTAAGCCATATATAAATAGAAGAAGACCCTTCCTAAGCAACATACACCTAAGGAAACTACTTCCACTCATATTGTGACTTTGATAGAAAATTTTCAAGTGGTAGAAGTGTCATTGCTCTCACGTCTACACAATCTTTATCCGAAAGCACCAATCCACTACGCACTTCACTTACATCTCAAGAAAGTCCCATTTCCTATAGAAACTAGGTTAATTTACATTTACTTTGTGACTCTATAAAATACTTTATATTTTATCCTTGTTCAGGTATTTACTTTGCAAATTTCCATCTTAATTGTAAGATAAAATAATTCTCATAAAAAGAAAAGGTTTTAAGACACACTACCTTTGTTCAAAACAACACGGTTGTATTGAAGTTAAATAAATCAAATAGTGAATTAAATCGACTAAATCGATCACAAAATCCTAAATCAAGAGATTTAGATGATGATTTTTATCCAGATTTTAATTTCTACTTAAAAATAATTGTGTGATTGTGAAATTACTCATTTTATGTGATTGATATTTTATTTCCACATTTTATTTTGTATCACACATATCTCACCGTCGTTTGATAGAACTTACAAAAGCAACATTAATTTTAAGGTTCCCAAACTTTCATAATCTAACTTAACATACAACAAAATTCAATAGTAACTTTAAATGATTCAAACTTGATCCCCCATACCTTTGATGATGTTTTCAAGAGCAAATAAAATATTGACGTTGGTAGGAATATGAAAAAACAATCCTGAAAAGAACATTAGTGGTTCTTGTAGAAAGGCGATGTTATTGTGATGCAAGAATACACATTAACAATTAACAATATATGCAAATTTTGAACTTGAGGGTAATATTTGGATATTGTGAAGTAACATCTCATCAAATTTTAAGAATCGTGCAATGGAGAAAGTCCAAGAAAATTATCTAAAAAGGATGTAACTCTTATATGTGCAAGATGAAAGCCATATATGCTTATGACAATTGTGTGAATAATCATGTAATATATATACATATATATATAATATGATAAGTGAAATAAAGGTACATGTTAATGTTGAAATAAAATATAATTTAAAAAAAATGATGTGATGGGTGGAATAGATAACCACCGTCAAATATGATCTCATTTAGTATTCATTAGAATTTAAAAAGAAAATAACTCATACATTTTTGACAAGCAAATCATTAGACAATTAAACAAATTACTAAATAAGAGAGTATATGTACACAATAATTAGCACATAAAAGAATTACTTGAAAAGAGAAAATAATTGTAGAAATAAATAATTCAAATAAGAAAATTAAAGATGAACTAATAATCACAACTTAAAATTTTTGACTAATTTACTTTGGATAGAAGTCCCTTGAGGATCCTTATTTTCTTACCTCTATTTTTTTTCTATTTAAACTTAAATTACAAGTATATCCATGTGATATCATAGAAATTATAATCATAATGTATTATTTACAAAAATATCTATTACAATCTCCCTTATTTTAAATCCTCCAGAACATAGCTCTGACTTGCAGTCGGTATGCAGAGTCTATAGCTGATGGAAAGTGGAAACTTCTCCAAAGAACGTATCCAAACCACAATTCATGATGGCATCTTAACTTCCACAAGCCAAACATTCATCACGGTTCTCCAATGAGCAGACAACTTGAGCCATTTTTTCTTCAAGATCAACTTCAAATGCCTTCCTTTTCTGCTTCTGGATGGCATGTGCAAATTTCATCCGTTACAGAAACACTTGGCAAGATAATAACCATCAGCAATTCAACAAACTCTTACCTCTAAAAGAGACATATCCACTGTAAATTTTATGGCATCTGCAGCAGCACGTGTACGAAGATAGTACATCCCAGTCTTAAGACCCTTTCAACAAGAAAACAACAAATTAAGGAGCAGGTTTGAAGCAAAAAAAAAAAACCAGTCCTATGTGAATGTATTTATTTACACCGTGAATCAAAGAGGCCCTACCTTTGACCAAGCATGGAAATGCAGTGAAGTTAGTTTCGCAAAGTTAGGCTGATCCATGTGTACGTTCAGACTCTGACTCTGATCTATGAAGCAACCTCGATCAACAGCCATGTCAACCAGGGTCCGTTGTTTGATCTCCCAGACAGTCCTAAAATAAAATGGTTCAGTTCAAGATGATGGCATTATGCTGAAAAGAAAATCCACATCCAATAAATCTAACAATAAATTACTTGTAAATCAATCTTAGCCACTCTGGAATCTCTGATATCTTATGAATGGAACCATTTTCGTGAAGTATTTTATTCTTCAGAGCAGGAGTCCATAGACCCATCTGAGTTAAATCATGTAAGAGGTGCTTGTTCACAACAACAAATTCACCGCTGCAAGAGGCAAAAATGTTAAATCACTACAAAAAAAGTTACATCTTTCTCACTAATAAGACAATAACAAGAAGTTGGAGACAATGGCAACCTTAGAACCCTTCGACTGTAGATATTGGATGTATATGGCTCAAAACATTCATTGTTGCCAAGGATCTGGCTAGTTGAAGCTGTGGGCATTGGGGCCACCAGTAGGGCATTTCTTACTCCATTCTTAGAAATCATCTCTCTAAGAGAAAACCAGTCCCAGCAATCAGAAGGAGAAACATTCCACATATCAGGTTGAAGGACACCCTAAAATTGAAATGACAAAGATCAATTGACCACCACAGAGAAATAACTTCTAGAAATTCTTTACGTTGTTAGTAGAAGATGAGCAGTACTCCCAAACAAGTAAAGAGATGCAACCTTACAATCGAAGATTGTATCACGTTCTTGCAACTCGAGAACTTACAAACAATAATCAAGGCATTTTTTCATTAAGTTAAGAGAGAATAGAGAGCTCTTAACCTCCTGATGCACAACTTATTTTTCATGAATCCAAAGGCAAGTGAAAAAGATCCTGCCAAACTACAGGATGAGGATACAGACCTTGCTCATGGGACTCCCTTCATAAGATTCATAGGGGCCATCTCTTAGGGCAAGTTCAGAAGAGGCCTTCAGCGAATGATAATATATGGTCCCGAATATGTCTTTGTTCAGCCTCTGTGCCTGCAAAATCAATAACAAATATGAAACACTGGACAGATGAAAAAAGAGGATGATGCTGTACAAATAAACATTTGAACTACTCACCTCAGGTGAATCAAAAGGCATCCCAAGTAAGATAAAAACATCTGCAAGTCCCTGTACTCCTATTCCAATAGGCCTGTGCCTGAGATTTGACCTTCTTGCTGTTTCAACTGGATAAAAATTTATATCAATAATTTTGTTGAGGTTCTCAGTGACTGTAGCAGTTACCTGTTAATAATGTCCGCAGAACATCAGTGACTACATAAAAATTTCTACATATTGCCCAGAAACATAAGTCTCACAACATGAAACAATTCAAACCTCTGCCAACTTTCCAAAGTCAAAATATCTATTCTTAGATCCTATGCTACCAACCAACTTAGATGGTTGTGACTCTGCAGGAACACCCTGATAAAAAAAGCCAAACAATGAGAGAAATGAGTTATATTTCATACATGTCAAGGTCGGCAAAAAGACTCAAGCATACCTTCTCCCTAACAAAACGTGGCAGTGCAATGGATGCCAAGTTGCAAACAGCAGTCTCTTCGGGGCTGGTATACTCAATGATCTCACTACATAAATTTGAAGATTTTATGGTTCCCAAATTCTGCTGATTGCTCTTTCTGTTGCAAGTATCCTGCAGGAAGGTCAAAGATTATGATACAGGAAAGTTCATAAACCACCGTAAGCTGTCACGGACAACAGAAAATACCATACCTTAAAAAGCATGTATGGTGTTCCAGTTTCAATCTGGGACTTCAAAATTTCAAACCAAAGACTTTGAGCTTTAACAACTTTCTTTGCCTTTCCCTGGAGATCAGAAATGAAATCAGTGACAGCCATTCATTATTTTTTCCATGAAAGTGAATAACTCCTAAAATACCTCCTTCTCATAGCGGGTATAGAGTTTTTCAAACTCATCTCCCCAGCAATCAGCCAAACCTGGTGCTTCATTTGGACAAAACAATGACCACTGCCCATAATTCTGAACCCTTTGCATGAAAAGATCTGGAATCCAGAGTGCATAAAATAAATCCCTGGCTCTATGTTCTTCCTGCAATATTAGGAAGTGGAGCATTAGCAACAAAAACAGGAACAGAGAGCAAGTAATTTTCTCCAAAGAAAAAGTCCTACATAAAAACAACAATTATAACTACTAAACAGCAATTTCTGGAAGGTTGCATTACTGTAGATGCCACCTAAGGAGCATACATCAAGGAGACAGATTTAGCAATCAAATGCATAAAAATTAACAAGATAAACAATATGTATAGGACAGATTTTCAAGAACTGACAATAAATGGCAAAGTTGAATTTCATGAGCATCTCAGGATCAGAAAATGATTTCAAGATGAAGCAACAAAGAAATCTGGTTTGCAAGAAGGAAAATCTTACTAATTCTAATTGCATAACCTACAAAATAGATACTCTGTCAGAGTCTCAAGAACACAAGTGATTTTAGAATAGAGCAAAGAGAAAATCCACTTATAAGATAATAAAACTAAGTTCATGATTTACAAAAGGGTATAACAACCTTCCCATGATTCTTCCTAAGTTCAAGAAACTCAAAAATGTCTGCATGCCATGGTTCCAAGTACACAGCAAAAGCACCTGCAAATGAAACCAAATTATGAAGAATGAGAGCAATATCATCACAATCTGCAAATATAAAAACAAATGGCAAAATAACCGAATTGAATGTGCATAAAGCCAGGGGTCAAGAAAAAGTACAGCATTACCCTTCCTTTTCCCTCCCCCTTGATCAACATAGCGAGCAGTATCATTAAACACCCGTAGCATTGGAACAATGCCATTGGAGGTTCCATTGGTCCCACGAATATAACTTCCTGTTGCACGGATATTATGCACAGAAACACCAATTCCTCCTGCTGATTTGCTAATGACAGCACATTCCTTCAGGGTGTCATATATTCCTTCAATGCTGTCCCCTTTCATGCACACTAAGAAGCAACTACTCAGCTGGCAACAATTTAGAAACACTATTAGTTTGACATAGCAAATGGGACACAGGCCACTAATGAAAACAAATGACATAAAATTATACCTGAGGCCTAGGTGTTCCAGCATAGAAAAGTGTGGGTGAGGCATGAGTAAACCAACGTTGAGACATCAAATGATATGTTTTCAGAACAGAGGCAATATCCTCCTTATGAATTCCAACAGACACTCTCATGAGCATGTGTTGAGGCCTCTCAACCACTTTCCCACAAACTTTCAATAGATAAGACCGCTCAAGAGTCTTGAAACCAAAGTAATCATAATCAAAGTCCCTGTCATAAATTATTTCACTGTCCAAAAGAGCAGCATTCTGCAAGAGAAAACAAGTCTTAAGGTTGTGATGCCATCACAATGATTTTCCGTTTTGCCTGTTACTTTACAAGGAATCAACTTTCAAAATTATCTAAAAGAAGCATTAAAAGACAGCAAAAACTACACATGGTTTTATAAAAATTGAGAGAAGACAAACAACTCGGCATCACAAGAAAAATATATGCAAAACACCTACATGTCAGCTAAACAGCTTTCTTTGATGCCTGGATTACTTGTTGATTTCTTGTACAGACACTCATCTATTATTTTAATTCTAGAATACATGAGTTGCATAGCTAAATATCATCAAGCAGTTTAAAGGAACACATGTCTGAATACTTGACAAAAAGTAACCAGATGTAACTTAATATTGATCTAAAACAATGAGCACACATCCCCTCTATACATATTGCTGAAAGCAAATATTCTCAAAAGGCAGAGCTTTATTGTATCAATATAAAGAAGAACCTATGCTTTGCCTTTCTGGAAATCCTTCCATTCCTTAAACCAATCACTCCAAAAGGAAATTTTTATGTCATGTTCAGCTCTGTGCAATCCTCCACTGATTATGAACATTTGAGATCATTAAACAAATAAAAGTGAATATTTTAGACGGATTGACTTCTAGAGAACTGCATTCCATGAAAATTCATCTTCTTGTCAGTTTAAGGGTAAAATGTCAAGATGAAACATGCTGTAGTATGGCTACAAGCATCCATAAAACAACATAAATTCACATGCTTTGCTAAAATGAAGCAAAAAAAAAAAAAAAAACTATAAAGAAATAGATTTGAATAGAATTGCATTTCATCAAAGTGAAGCATATGCAAGTACACTTTAGAAGGGTAACAAGAAACAACAAAATTAAGATTACATCTCTCATGCTTTGTCGTGGCAAAATATAACAAAAGCAAACTTCTTTACCTTCATAATGATCTCAAAAACATCATCAGCAATCAATGGTGCCTTTTGACCTGACCTCTCATTATAATAGCCATGCATAATCTTAATCCTGAAAAAACAGCTCCATCAATCCATGACATCCGATCCAAAACAAACAACTCAAACACAAAATCACCACTGCATAAATAGATTATCTCACGTTTCAGAGAACGACTTCTTTGTGTTCTTGTGCATGTTTGAAACCACAATCCTAGCTGCCAGCTGAAATAATCAAACACCCAAAAAACACATTACAAAAATGCATCAATCCCCATCCCAACCACAACATCCCACACTTCATTGATTCTTAATGAAGATATCACAAATTTTTCAAAAAGCATGACATATGGCATTTTCTCCCATTTAACACTTCATAATCTACATGAACTGACACACATATTACTTCATCACAATGCTTAAATTGAACAGGTAATCCCATTAGCTCCTCAAAACTATAAAAACAAAAAAAACAAAAAAACGAAAAATTCAGATCTACATGATATAACCAATTGCAAGTGCAAACCAATCACATACACAAAGGCAAGTTACCATATCCTCAAAAATGGGTACCAAATTCAAAATTGGAAATCACCAGGATAATCAGAACCGATCCATCTTATACCATCAATCTTCAAACTATAAAATTGATAATTGCCATCAGCGGCAGAGACAGGAATTAAGTTTAAGGACGGCAAATTTAAAATTGATAATATAAAAGAAGTCATTTTCATCAACGCAAGCCTACTGGTTAGGCAGGGCAAAACAAGAAAATCAACTAAAACTAAGTGTTTTAGTATAAAATTTCTAAAGCAATTATAACATCAAGAAGACGACTACCCCTCCCTGACTCCACCTCTGATTGCAACACAAAATAAACAAACACAAAGACGGAGCCCCAACACACGATTTTTGTCACAGAATACTTACACACTTTCTCGAGATCACCTAGACGTCCATGTAGAAACCAACCAATTACCCGCACATATACACGCGTACACACACGACCGTAAAGATACTGACGTAAAGAGATCTGCGTTAGTGAAAAGTACAGGGGAAAGGAGGGAATTGGTTGAAATGGGGGTATGCGAGAGGCGAGACGAACCACGGAGTAATCGGGGTGGTTGGTGGTCATGGCGGCGGCGGTCTCGGCTGCGAGCTCGTCGAGCTGGGTGGTGGTGACGCCCTTGTAGACGCCCGCGCACACCTTCTGGGCGACGAGGACCGGGTCGCAGTGCTCCAGGTTCAGCCCGTAGCTCAGCTTCTTAAGCCGAGCAGTGATCTTGTCGAAGTGCACGGCCTCCCGCCGCCCATCTCTCTTCACCACATACATCTTCGGATGATAGACGATGACGACGGCAATGCCTTCTTCTTCTTCTTACCAACCTGTTTAGGATTTCCTCTGCTCCTAACAGAAGCACAGAAGAGGGGGAGGGAATGGTTATATAGAGAACTACATCAGTGGCGTCTTTTTCTCGGGATGTTAGGAATTTTTTTGGGGGGTGTTTTTGGCGGGAGGGGTTTGAAGGTGGTTCCTTGCAGGGGAAGGGATTGGGGAATTTTTCGGGGGTGGGATTGGCGCGAGAGTCTGAAGGAGCGTTTTTTTCGGATTTTGGAAATGTTTCTTTGTTGATGGAGGCGGGAGATGGTGGTGGGTGGCGGGTGGTACGATCTGGAGCGGCCGACAAGGGGATTCCGTTGGGTGCGGAATTTGGAGGGTGGGGAGTGAGTGGAGTGTTGGATAAAGGTGGAGGTTTTGAGTGTGGCTTAAGAAAGGTAGACACGTGCATGGAAAAATCGTGAAGAAATTGAACGGTACCCCTGTTTACGCACGAGTGTATGCATCTCATCTTCTATTAACAAATTAATTTTTAACATGTACGAACTTGCTGGCAGAGTATAATTTATGAGAAATGATGAATGCATAAATATGTGGTCATTCATGGCCAATCTTACACTCCCAAGATATAAGCCTTGAAATACGAAGAAGGTGAATCTTTTAAGTAGACGCATCGTAACAAAATTTGTAATTAAACACTCATTTGAGAAGCATAAATACTTATGTGCAAAAAAATATAAGGCATCCATTCATCATTAATTTTGACCGATGCAAATGAATACATTATCTAACAATCTAACTACCATAAGAAAATTATTTGAAAGACAATGTATGTCGCTTCTCCACCTCTAGCTCATTTGTTGTACTTTTAATGTTCCTACCATGTTCAATGTTTTAAACTTATCTAACTTACATATCATGGGCATATTCTCCCTATTGCATTTTTTTCGATCCCCAACTTTAAGATTGGATGGGTTCGACAATTACCAAAATTTTCCTTGAAAGGCAAAGCTTTTAATTTTCTATAACTTAAAATGGGTTACAACCTTTATATATATAATTGATAGTTTAACGGTTGAATTTTTTTTTCAACTTTGAATTTGTTTGATACTTCTTTTTCTTTCCTTTTTTTCACTCTCTCGGTCTCCACAACACTTTCCTTCTCTCTCATCTTTTTTTTTCTTTTATTACATTTTTCTTGTATATTATTTATCACGTACATCACTTTCTAATTTCATCTTCATTATCAACTTCTTTATTTTATATTCTTTTATTAAAAATCAATATTCACTATATTTATGTAAAAAAATGAAATAAGATATATATGAAATTAATTTGTATAAATTTAATCTAAGACATCTATTTAAAATCAAAGTACACTGGATAATGTGTTTCGTAACGTGCGATGTGTTTTAATTTTAAACACACTGATTGAAAATAAAAACACATCAGTATATTTTTTTGAGTCGGGACGTTTATTTACTTTTCAATCAATATATGTGATTTGATTTTCAACCAGTATGTTTCCGTGGAGAACTAAAACACATCAATGTATTTTGATTTTAAGTCAATGTATTCCGATAGAAAGTAAAAATACATCAATTAAAAATCAAAATATACTGATATATTTTATTGACCAAAGATACTTATTTATTTCAATCAATATATTTTACTTCTCAATCGATATATTTCAATGAAAAATTAAAATACACTCATTAAAAATTAAAATATACTAATATATTTAATTTATTAAGTAAAGAATCTTATATATGATACAAAGCATCGTTAAATAAGTATTGTATATATTCTTCATGATACTATTTATTTATTTATTTGTCCAATCCGAACTCTCTCTCTCCCTAGATGGTTTTTTTCATTTACTATTCAATTTTTTTATTGTTTTCAACTTCTTTTCGACATATTATTTTTTCTGTTTTTTCTAGCTCCCTCTCTCTCCATGGCTCTCTCCCTCTCACCCGCCTGCTCGCGGCGGCAAACTTCTGCACACGATAGGAGGCCCGCAGTGGTGGAATGGAGTGCTTGTCGCACGCACAATGGTGGGTCAAGGGTGGTGGCATGCTTTGCTCTACAGCCTCCTCCTTCCTCTTATAGCAGCTCGTCTATTTTGAATTGAATCACAAGGAGCGAGATCCACTTTTTCCGTTCTTTCCTTCTAGGAGGAGTGGATTGCTCCGTGATGGTCGAGTTAAGGCTGCAGCTATTGCAAGGTGGCTTCGTTTTGCACAAAGTCCTGCAAGAGAAGCATAGATAAATAAATAAAAATTGGCTTATTTATAGACAAAACCTTATAAAATATCTAATAATATGTAATGCATGTAATATGCATAATGGCCACTAAATTAGAATGCAAGCTAAATTAAAAACTAAGCTAATGCATGCTAAGACCTAAAAAATGCGATGCATGAAACAAATCTATAATTAATGTATTTATCCTAATGCATGCTAAATACATGTTAAATTAACTTAATGTCTAGGCACTTAAATACCTAAATAATTCACAAATATGGGCTAATCAAATACCCCCATGCCCAGTTTTTACTAGTCCCTAGCAAATTCCAACATGACTTAACACTCCAAGTTATCCAAGCTAACTCAATTGACCTTTTCATAGAAATTAGGTTGAACCATCTAACCTTAGATCATAAAGTACCCAAGTAGTTGTTGAGTTACAGACTAGGTCAGCTAAGGACGAGTTGCAGGCACAGGTTTCCTTGATTTCTAACTCTACCCTAAGGTTTATTGATCCCAGAGATTAAAGCATCCATGTTTGTGCATTGGTCTGATTTATTTGAGGTTGGTATAATTGCCAACCTACAAAGAGAATAAGAGGATTATATATATATATATATATATATATATATATATATATATATATATATATATATTCTCCTCTAAGTCTAACCTTGGATCAGCTATCAACACGATCTGTGTCAGATTCATTGTCCCCATCACCGAACCCCGAAGGGTGTCTGGCTTTCGATGCTTCGAGATAGCACCGCCCATAACGACCCCAAGAACTCCTGGCAATCGACACTTCGAGATAGTATCGCCCATGGATTTCTTAAGCAAATTCAGGCCTATGGCAATCGGCACTTCGAGATAAGGTCGCCCATGGTACTTGAATCGTACAATGCACTTACATGCCCCCAGTAGGATGGACATCCTAAGAGACAAGCACCGAGGAAGTGACATGTTATCATTACATCCTCAAGGTGAGTATATACTCCACCTCTCCTGCAGCAGGAACTCTTTCAATCAAATTGTGCTTTCAAGCTTCTCCTAAGTCAAAACTAAGAAAACCAAATTTTCTTCAAGAAATGAATTAGGGTGATCACTATTTACATAAGACCAAGTATGTGAAATATGGATGCTTAGGTTATGAGGACTTATAAATCAAAAGATAGAAAAAGACACCAGGTATTACCCAACCTTTAACTCAATCCCTAGCTTTCCTTCCTTAACCTCTTGATGAATGGTTAGCAACTTAACTCCTACTTAAGTTTTTAAGTCTAAACGAACCCTAAAGTTCTAAAGTCAGTAGTTCAACCCTAACTCCTATAATTAGATACCTAGAGTCAGCCTAGGCAAACCTAAAGTCTTGGTCTCATGCCTAAAGATGCAGGACCTAGCCGGTTAAGCATAACAACATTTTTTTTTAATGCAATATGCATGCACGAATGCAAAATGTAGACATGCTATGAACATATGCCTCAGGTCCTATCCCCCCATGCCTGGTGCAAATAATGTCCTCATTGGAAGCAAACAGTTAAGGGAAGATGTTACCTGAGGTAGAGAATGACAGGAGATAAGGCTCCTCAAGAGTGACTTCGTCAACCAGATGGCCGTCCAAAGTAATGTACGATTTCAACCATTGGCTGTTGATGGTAAAGGGCATTGCTGAAGAGGAGGGGCTCTTGATGTCCACAGCCCCATGCAGAAACACTCTAGTGATTATGTAAGGCCCATCCCAATAAGATTTTAATTTCCCTAGAAAAAGCTTAAGTCTAGAATTGAAAAGCCAAACTTGTTGGTTGGGCTCAAAGGTCTTTCTAAGGATATACTTATCATGCAAGACCTTAGTTCTCTCTTTAAAAGCTTAAGAGGTGCCATAAGCATCATTCCTCGATTCCTCAAGCTCACTTAATTCAATAAGTCGTGCCTTACCCGCCTTTTCTAAATCCATGTTAACACTTCGGATAACCCAAAGTACCCTATGTTCCAGCTCAACAGGTAAATGGCACGCTTTCCCGTACACCATCCTGAAGGGAGATGTATCCAAAGGGATCTTGTAGGCCGTTCGATAATCCCATAAAGCATCATCGAGCTTTTGGGACCAGTCTTTCCTATCAGGCCTAACGGTCTTTTCTAAAATATTCTTTATCTCCCTATTTGACACTTCAACCTAACCACTCATCTGAGGATGGTAAGGGGTAGCGACCTTGTGAGTCATTACCAGACTCCTAAGTAGTTGATTGAAGTGGTGGTTCTGAAAATGAGGTCCCCCATCACTTATAATGGTCTTGGGGCAGCCAAAGCGAGATATGATATTGGCCTTCACAAATTTCAAGATCACAGAGTGGTCATTTGTGCCTGTAGGAATGACCTCTATCCATTTAGAGACGTAATCAACTGCCATCAAGGTATATTCATAACCATGGGACAAAGGGAAGGGGCCCGTAAAGTCAATTCCCCAAACATCAAAAATTTCAGCAGGTTGAATGCGGTGTTGAGGCATCTCATTCCTCTTCCCAATAGTTCCAGTTCGTTGACATCTAATACAGGCCTTAACAAAATTATGAGAATCCTTAAATAATGAAGGCCACCAAAAATCGAAGTGGAGAATCTTAAAAGAAGTTTTCTTAGCACCAAAGTATCCTCCACAATGAAGTTCATGGCAAAAACTCAGCACACTTTGTTACTCCTCTTCAGGCACGCATCGTCTCAGTATTTGGTCTTGTCCAATTCTAAATAATTCAGGCTCTTCCCAATGAAAGTATCTAGTTTAGGAAATGAATCTCTTCCTTTTCTGCTCATCCCAAGAGCCAGGAGTCTCTCCAGTACCAAGTAATTGATGGTATCAGCATACCAAGGTGAAGTTGGTGTTACCACCAGAAGGGTTTCACCAGGAAATGTCTCGCGGATATCTCCAGATGGAGAGTCATCAAGTGGAAGGCGAGACAGGTGGTCAGGCACTACATTTTCTACTCCTTTCTTTTCACATATCTCCAAGTCAAACTCTTGAAGGAGTATGATCCACCTAATTAGATGTAGCTTAGAATCCTTCTTGGCAATGAGATGTTTCATTGCCGCATGATCAGCAAAAATAACCACTTAGACTCAAGAAGATAAGACCTAAACTTCTAAAGAGAAAAAACTACAGCAAGTAATTCCTTTTCAGTGACGGTGTAGTTTTGTTGTGGTTTAGTTAAAGTCTTGCTAGCATAGTGTAGCACATGTGGTCTTCCCTCAATCCTTTATCCAAGGACGGCTCCCACTGCGTAATCCAAAGCATCACACATCAACTCAAATGGGAGTATCTAATTTGGAGCTCGGAGAATAAGCATAGAGATCAAGGCCTCCTTTAGAGTTTGAAAGGCCTCAGCACACTTTGAATCAAAATTGAAGGAAGATTCCTTCGCCAACAAGTCGCAAAGTGGCCTAGAAATTTTATTGAAATTCTTAATAAAGTGCCGATAAAAGCCAGCATGGCCTAGAAAGGATCTAATTTGTTTGACATTCGTGGGCAATGGAAGTTTGGAAATAGAATCAACCTTGACTTTATCTACTTCTAAACCTCGCTCAGACACAACATGCCCAAGTACAATTTCTTTCTGTACCATAAAGTGACTTTTCTCCCAGTTGAGGACTAAACTAGTCTCCTTACATCGCTTCAGCACATTCTCTAGGTGCAAGAGACACTAGTCGAAAGAGGAGCCATAAATGGAGAAGTCATCCATAAACACTTCAACACACTCGTCAATCATGTCCAAGAAAATGGACATCATACATCGCTGGAAGGTTGCCGGTGCATTACATAGTCCAAACGGCATACGCTTGAATGCAAAGGTACTGTAAGGACTTGTGAAAGTTGTCTTCTCCTGGTCATCAGAGAAGACTGCAACCTGGTTGTACCCAGAATATCCATCGAGAAAGCAATAGTATTTATTCCCCGCCAATTTTTCAAGAATTTAGTCAATAAAAGGCAAGGGAAAGTGATCCTTCTGGGTAGTGGTATTCAGCTTGCGGTCATCAATATAGACCCTAGATCTAGTTGAGGGTCTAATCACAACTTGTTCACCTTGGTCATTAAACTCCACAGTAAAGCCCGCCTTCTTTGGCACCACATGAATAGGACTTACCCATTTACTATCTGCAATGGGATATATGATCCCAACGTCCAACCACTTCAGAATTTCCTTTTTAACCACCTCTCATATTAGGGTTAAGACGCCTCTGCATATCCCTAATTGGCTTGATGGAATCATCAGTATAAATGTTGTGCATGCAGAGTGTAAAGTCTATACCCTTAATGTCAGCAATGCTCCAAGCAATAGCTTCCTTGTGCTTAGACAAACATTCAATCAGGGCTCCCTCCTGTGCCTCAGATAGCACAGCCGAAATGATAACTGGAAGCATATCATTGGCACTTAGGAAGACATACTTGAGAGTATCCGGGAAGGCTTTCAACTCAAGGTTGGTGGCTTGTATGGTTGAGGGTTTCATAGTAGATGTTCCCATCTCAGGTAGCAGATCTACCTTGGGCAGAGATGATGGGGAAAGAGACTCAACAGAAACACCCAGCAACTCCTCAAGTTCTAGTATATCCCCTTCACATTCCTCCAAGAGATGGGAATGCTCATTTAGCATGACATGATGAAGGGGGTCATCACATAACATTGCAGGGGTTGTCTCTTCAATTAGGTCATCTATCACCTCAACTTGGGAACAATCCTCAAGCCCTGCTTGTTTATAAGCGTCAAACGCATTAAGTCGGATTTTCCTATTCCTAAAGCCCATTTTTAATGACCAAGTATTGCAATTGATTGAAGCATGCGAAGTTGCAAGGAAGAGGCGGCCCAAAATGATGGAGGGCTTGGTTGGCTTGTTCGTAGGGTTAGTGTTCAAAACTATGAAGTCAACGGGGAAGAAGAAATTCTCCACTCTCACAAGGACATCTTCCAGAATTCCCTGCAGTGTCTTGAGTGATCGATCAGCAACTTGGAGGATTACCGGGCTAGGCTTCAGATTGCTTCCCCCAAGTTGTTCATACATGTAGCTCGGAAGGATGTTCACCCCCGCACTCAGATCAAGCAGAGCCTCATCTATTTGTAAGTCACCAATGACCACCGAGATGTACGAGGCTCCTGGGTCCTTAAGTTTCGGGGGTGTGCCATGTTGAACTATTGAGCTAACGGAATCAGGCAGGATAACTTTTAATTGGACATGTTTCCTAGATTGCCGCTTTTTTGTGCACAGGCCCTTTAGAAAGCGGGCATAAAACAGAATCTGCTTGATAGCCTCAAGCAAAGGCATGTTAATCTGCACTTGCTTGAAAGTTTCCATGATCTCATTCGTCTTATCTTTGGCTCCAGATGAGCTAGCAGAAGTTTGTCCAAAGGTGGATAAGAGCTCTGTAAAGGGCACTCTCGATCTTTGGGTGGAAGGGTTGTCATGTCGGGCAAGGGGTGGAACGGGGGCAACCTCTTCCAGTGAGGTGATTTCAAGCAGAGGAGAGTTAGGCAATTCTTCTCCAGTGGGGCGAATGTCGAGGTGGATGGGTTTTTAGAAGGTGAGATTATATGAGCATTAGGTTTGGAAATTTCTTTCCCACTCCTCAGAATAGTCACCTCCTGGGCATGCTCCCTAAAGACAATCCCTTTTTCTTTAGGATTCTCCTCAGCAGCACTGGGAAACTTCCCAGTTTCCCTCTGTCTAACAGCCTCAACAAGGTATCCTATCTGCAATTTCATTTCATGTATAGCCTTTTCATGAGATTGGATGATGGCACTTTGACTTTCATGCATAGTTCTCAACATTGCCTTCAATTCATCCATCTCAGAGGTCTTTGGTTGGGCAAAGGTCTGAGGTTGGTTTATTTGTTGGTTTTGAAAGGGTTGTGGTTTATAATTCCCTGAATTTGAGACATTCCCTTGTCTCCATGAAAAGTTTGGGTGATTCCTATATCCCTCATTATAAGTGTCGGAAAAAGGGTCATTACGGGGTCTAGGACGGAACCCTTGAGTGGCATTCAGGTTAGCCTGTACAAGCTCATGGAATTGGGAGGCCAAGTGGTGTTAAGACCCATGTTGTTTGAGCCTTCTAAGACGTCTGGAATGTGGGTCAGACGTCTGGACACCTTCCCAGACGTCTAGAAATCGAAAATTTTAAGTACGAGCTCGCGTCTGCGTGCGTGCTGCGCGCAGACAGTACACTTCCCTCGTTTTCTTCTTCTCTCTCCTTCCGCCCGACGAAACCCTAAACCCACACCCTTATATAAGGCCCCCCTCCTCTCCCTCGTTCCACCCCCACTTCCTAGCCACCTTCCTCTTTCCCTCCAGCGAGAGCAGCTGAGCGAGTGAGAGCAGCGTGAGAGGAGAGCAAGCTTGCGAGCTCGCGTGGGAGCTCGCCGGTAAGCTCACGGCCGGAGCGGCGTGTGCACAAGGGGAGGAATGCGTCGGGGAGGTCCTCCCCGACATTGCTGCAGCTGGAGCAGGCGAGAGGGCGCGGCGCGAGAGGGCGGAAGCAGGTTCTGGTTCTGGGTTTTTCCCAGAATCAGACGTCTGGAGCGACGTCCAGACGACATAGCCGACGTCTGGAGGAGGTTCCAGACGACTGAGAAGTAGACTTCGCGAAGGTACGTCTTCTTTGCGGATACGGCCATGCAGGCCACTCCGCTGAGGCACTGTTTCATGCCTTTTTGAGGAGATTTCTTTGATTCGCGTAGAAGTTGCTTCGGGAAGGTGCAGGACATGCCCTCCCACACATTTCAGACGTCTGGGCGTGGCATCAGACGATGGGAAGCGCCTTCAGACATCCGGAGAGGTGGTCGGATGTCTGGAACTGGGTCCAAATAGTCCAGCGGAGTTCCTGGATGTCTGAGGAGTGGTGCAGGACTTGAGGTATGGCTCTAGACTCTTTTAAGACATCTGGAAGTTGTTCCAGACGTTTGATTTAAGTCAAGAACACTGTTTTTGACCTGTTTAGGGTCCATTTGAGGTTCGATTTCCGCAATTAAGATATCGATGTTTCCCGTATAAATTCCCCTACTTGTTTGAATACTTTCTATACTGTTCTGAGTATTCTCTTGTGATTGATCCTTGTGATAGGTCTTGTTTCTGTTGCGGGTTCGGGGCTTTCTGAGGCACGTGAGCCTGCTGTTTAAGCCCCCACTACTCCTAGATTTACTGGTAGAGTGGCTTCCCCTAATTTAAATACAAACTTGAATGCATGTGTGGAATGAATGATTAGATCCTATGGTATGGAATGAATCCTAGAGCTAGAAATACTGGAATGTTTGTATTGAATGAATGGATTGCAGTCTTGAATGAGTAGATAGAATGATAACAATTGCCTGTAAATGAATAACAGTTGCCTGCAAAATATGTAGTTCTTGTGTTAAATAACTGTTGTATGTAACTTTCCTGTCGCACATGTGAAATGACATAGTATGAGCTGCATGTATATAAATTGGAAATGGAAAGGTGAATGTTGGAAACATGAGCTACCTGTGAATAACCTGAATATAGAAATGTGAACAATAGAATTACAAGTTGCATGTGTATAACCTGAGAATGGAAATAGAGATGATGAAACCTGGTATGGAATGACACGAGGAATATGAGCTTGAACCCTTTGGGGAATTAGGAGTAGAGTTCCTGGAAATAAATGGAATGGAACTGGGAATGTGAGTGGGGAAGTGAGCTGGCCCTTGAGTACGGAGTACCAAGGAGAGCGACTGTCTCCCTTTTTAGTGCGGAGTGGAGCTAGAAACCCTTGGGTTGGGACCCGGGGTTAGGATTGGCCACTCTGTACCGACTTCTTGGCCCTCGTGTACACTGTACCAGGGAGAGCTACTAGTGTAGGGAGAGAGCTAAACACCCCACGGGACCCGGGGTTCAGCTAGCCGCCCTACACAGACTTGTTAGGCCCACTGGGCAAAACCAGGGTAGTCAGGCGAGGGTGCGCGGACTGTGGAGGGCCGAGACCCCTGTTTGGTTCTTAGGGGCTAGACCCCTGTCACTGAGAAGGCTAGGCCCTATACTGGTTCCGTACTGTGCTTTGGGTGCACCCGCTAATGGAAACGACTGACCGCGTGCCAGTGCAGGGTAGCTACTCGTACGCTTATCGCACGTGCTGTAGTCACCGTTACGTCTATCCGTGACCTTGGGGTGGTTGACTGGGTGTAGGATCACCATGGGGGACTCTCCCGGCTAGGAGAGCACCAGGTGTACCTTCTACTCTTCGGAAAAGACTGCAATCAAGATCGTTCCCACGAGGAACATTCGACATCAAAAAAGAGACTTGATAAATAAACCAAGTGATGAAAAAGAATGTGTAGTTAAAGAGAATAATTGGAAACCAACAGCTACCTGTCCACTTTTACTGCTTTAGTAGTTGGTTGCCACTCTACTCAGCGTTCGCTGACTTCGTGTACTCATAACCCTTTTCAGGTCCAGGTGTTGAGCAGCCAGAGCCTACAGCTGCAAAGGGTGCTGGGCCCAGTAGAGTCTAGTAATTGTAGCTCTTTTTGTACTCGTTTGTAGTAGTGAGTAGCTTCTTGTACCTTTATATTCCTGTACCCATTTACTTTTCTACTGTTGTTGTGGTGTGTACTGTAGTAGTTTTACTTCTTTACTGCTGTACTTTTGTTACTGTTAGTTGCTTAGCATAGTGAATGTGGTTTACTTTCCTGCTTTTTGGTTACTTTCTCGTTGGACGACTGGGTCTTGGGATCAGTCGAGTCGGTCCGTTCTCGTGTCCTGTAGGGATTCAGGAACTGGGTCGTAACAAGATGGTATCAGAGCAAGGTCATCCCGAGAAGTGAAGCAGCTAGCTTGAGAATAACTAGTTCACGTGCTGGTAACTAGGGTAACCACCACAACGTACCTTTTAACATATGTTCTGAGGTTCTTTTGCTGAATGTCCGTTGAAATTGACGTCTTCCTGTTCTATGTTCGCGTCTCCTTGCAGGAGATGCCTCGACGTGGAGTCATTGAGGCAGGCCGTAGACGCAATTGAGGACGAGGTCGGAGGGGCGGACATGCTGAGCCTGACGTCTCAGTGGACCAGCCACTACTTTCGGGCGTTCAGGCCCAGGACCTCGCCCAGCTGATATGGGAGATCGTACGAGAGGAGCTCCACCCGCCTCAACGGGCACCTCTCCCTGGGGCTGCGGAGGGGGAGTCCTCTGTGGGATCGTGAGATAGACACAGCGCTGGACATAGGGGAGGGGGTGGTCCTCCACCTCCCCCACCGTCCTCTGACACTTTCGAGCACGAGCCCTCCCTACCTGGAGGCGTACCAGTTTCCCCACTTCAGTGCCATTACAAGTTTTTGGACCGTTCCGGAAGCTGAAGCCCCCCTCCTTCAAGGGGGATGAGGACCCGACCGAGGCGGAGGACTGGCTTGAGTAGATCGAGAAGGTGTTCGACACCCTTCGCCCCCTACGGAGTACCGCATGGCCTTTGCTACGTACCAGTTGGAGAGCGTGGCACACAGGTGGTGGAGGCTAGTCAGAGGTCAGGAGAGGGCCGAGCCGACTTGGGACCAGTTTGTCACCCTCTTCTGCGAGCAGTACTTTCCCTAGACGTGACAGGATCAGAGGAGGCAGGAGTTCCACACTCTGCTAGGGGACGATGACCATCAGCGTGTATCGCATGCATTTTCTAGAGCTGTCTCGTTTCGCTGCGACATCTGTACCTACTGAGGAGCGCCTGTGGAGGTTCATTGAGGGGCTCCAGCCTGCTATTCGGGGGTATGTCAAACCCTTGAAGCTGCCTTCGTTCTCTAGAGTGGTGGAGGCAGCTATGACATATGAGGAGACCAACCCAGCTGCATGTGACACTGACAGCGGACGGAAGAGGCCCTACCAGCCAAACTACTCATCGGGCCGGCGAGAGAGGAGGCACACGGCGCTTGCAGGAGAGCCATCAAGCTTTGCAGGGCCGTCAATGGCCTTTGGGGGCCCTCAACAGGGGCCAGCTGCCAGCACTGGACCCCCGCTCAGCCGTTAGCAGGGACCTACCGAGGGCGGGAGTCGAGTTTCCCTTTGCTACTAGTGTGGCCAGCCGAGCCACATCAGGAGAGACTGCCCGTCTAGGGCTGAAGGTCAGCAGATGCTCCCCACACCGAGCACTGGAGGACTTTGGCGTAATTTTGGGGATGGACTGGCTGTCCACTTACCACTCTTTGGTGGACTATTTTGAGAGGAAGATCGTCTTCTCCATACCGGAGATGCCTTCTTTTGAGTTTCATAGACAGCCAGTGGACTGAGGCTTCAGGTGCATTTCTGCACTTCGGGCAGCGAGACTTTTGGGCCAGAGGTGTGAGGGCTTTCTGGCTTGTGTGGTGGCAGAGCCCAGCCCCATGGCAGACTTTCAGAGTATTCTGGTGGTCAAAGAGTACCCCGACGTGTTTCTAGAGGAGCTGCCAAGACTATCGCCTAAGCGTGAGATCAAGTTCGAGATCTCACTGGTACCGGGGACCAGCCCCATTTCTACAGCACCGTACAGGATGGCATCACTTGAGCTGCGAGAGCTCAAGTCCCAGTTGCAGGACCTTCTGGAGAAGGGCTTTGTGAGGCCCAGTGTGTCTCCGTGGGGAGCCCCGGTATTATTTGTGAAGAAGGATGGTACCCAACGCCTTTGTGTGGATTACAGACAGTTGAATAGGGTCACCATCAAGAACAGGTATCCGCTGCCGAGGATTGACGACTTGTTTGACCAGTTACGAGGTGCCACGGTCTTCTCCAAGATAAACTTGAGGTCTGGCTACCAACAGTTGAGGATCAAGGAGGCCGACGTCTCCAAGACAACTTTCCGCACCCGGTATGGACACTACGAGTTTTTGATCATGCCGTTTAGGCTGACCAACACCCCCTCTGCTTTAATGGACTTGATGAACTGGGTGTTCAGACCATATCTGGATCAGTTCGTGGTGGTATTTATTGATGATGTGCTCATCTACTCACGGGATCAGGCGTAGCACGGACAGCACTTGCGGATGGTTTTGGACACGTTGAGGCGACGTAGGCTGTATGCCAAGTACAGCAAGTGCGAG
The DNA here is from genome assembly GCA_037157565.1 of Thalassia testudinum. NCBI lineage: Eukaryota > Viridiplantae > Streptophyta > Magnoliopsida > Alismatales > Hydrocharitaceae > Thalassia > Thalassia testudinum. Next base: position 16,085,946 of record JAZHRO010000055.1, read on the forward strand.
TTCTGGTTGAGGGAGGTGACCTTCTTAGGTCATCTGATTTCTGGGAATGGCTTGGCTATAGACCCAGCCAAGGTTGAGGCAGTGCTCAGGTGGGAGAGACCACGTACAGTGACAGAGATCCGCAACTTCTTGGGACTGGCAAGCTACTACCGGCGGTTTATCAGGGGTTTCTCGCAGATTGCACGTCCTATGACACAGTTGACCCGGAAGGATGTGCCCTTTTCTTGGATAGACGCTTATGAGGCGTGTTTTCAGGAGTTGAAGGAGAGGCTGACTTCGGCTCCCGTGCTTACCATCCCAGAAAGCAGTGGTAGTTTCGTTGTGTACACGGATGCCTCATTGCAGGGGTTAGGGGGTGTGCTCATGTAGCGGGGTCACGTTGTCACATACGCTTCACAGCAACTAAAGCACCATGAGCATAGCTACCCTACCCACGACCTAGAGCTGGCAGCTGTCGTCTTCGTGCTGAAGACTTGGAGGCACTACCTATACGGTGAGACTTTTGACATATTCACAGATCATAAGAGTCTCAAATACTTGTTTGATCAAAAGGAGCTTAACATGAGATAGAGACGTTGGTTAGAGCTCCTGAAGGATGATGACTGCAGCATTTCCTACCATCCAGGGAAGGCAAACGTGGTGGCTGACGCCTTGAGCCGGAAGGCGCCCACCCATTTGGCCACTTTACAGGCACAGAGTTGGAGACTCATGGAGGAGATGGGCAGTTGGCGACCCTTAGAGTTACTGGGGCACTGTAGGGCAGTGACTGTGACACGACAGATGAGACTAGAGCTGATAGACTGCATCAACACAGGACAGATGGCAGACTCGTACCTACAGTCGTTGCGTGACAGAGTACTATCAGGGGACCCTGGAGACTTCTCCTTTACTAACGAGGTGCTGCGCATGAGGGGACGTTTGTGCGTTCCCAGGGCCGAGGAGTTGTTGAGAGAGCTCTTGATTGAGGCACATGGTTCCAGGTTCACCATACATCTCGGGAACACGAAGATGTATCATGATCTGAGATGTGACTTTTGGTGGAGGGGAATGAAGTAGGATGTAGGTGAGTTCGTACAGTAGTGTTTAGTATGCCAGCAGGTGAAGGCTGAGCATCAGAGGCCTGCAGGGTTGTTGTAGCCACTTCCAGTGCCAAAGTGGAAGTGGGAGAGAATCACCATGGACTTGATGGTGGGCTTGCCCGTTACCCAGCGAGGACACGACGCAGTCTGGGTGATTATAGATAGATTGACGAAGACGGCACGTTTCTTGCCAATCCGAGTCACTTTGGGACCAGCACAGTTGGTAGAGAGGTATATCTGTGACGTGGTACGTATACACGGAGTTCCGTGGGAGATTGTATCCGATCGGGATACCCATTTTACGTCCCAGTTTTGGGCTGAGTTTCAGCAGGCGTTGGGGACACGGTTGAGGTTCAGCACGGCATACCACCCCCAGACAGACGAACAGTCGAAGCGCACGATACAGACACTTAAGGACCTTTTGCGTGCCTGTGTACTGGACTGGAGGGGCTCTTGGGAAGAGCACTTGCCCCTGGCAAAATTTGCATATAATAACAGCTATCACTCGAGCATCGGCATGGCACCCTACGAGGCTCTGTACGGACGGAGGTGTACTGCACCCTTAAGTTGGGTTGAGGTGGGGACCAAGTGGGAGGTTGGCCCCAGGCTGATCCGACAGAGTCAGGAGGTGGTTGAGCAGATTCACAGACGGCTCCGCACTGTCAGGAGCAGACAGAAGAGCTATGCCGATCGGAAGCGCAGAGAGGTGCAGTTTGAGGTTGGGGATCACGTCTTCCTTCGCGTTTTGCCCATAAAGGGCCTGCAGCATTTTGGGGTGAAAGGGAAGCTCGCACCGAGGTTTGTGGGGCCCTTTGAGGTCCTGGAGCGGGTTGGACCCGTTGCTTACAGGCTTGCCCTTCCTCCCCAGCTTTCTGGTGTGCACGATGTGTTCCACGTGTCCAACCTCAAGAAGTACGTCGCCGATCCCAGTCACATTCTGAGCCACGAGAGTGTCGAGGTGGGTGATGACCTGACCTACCCCAAGCGACCAGTGCAGATACTAGACAGAGCCGTCCGGAGTTTGAGACGGAAGCAGGTACCCTTGGTGAAGGTCTTGTGGAGGAGCCAGAGGTACAAGGAGGCTACCTGGGTGCCTGAGGCAGCGATGCGAGAGTGGTACCCGAAGCTTTTTGAGGGTACATCTTTTCGGATCGGCCTCGATCCTCTTTGAGTTTGTTATGCGTATGTTGTCCTTTTTCCGCACCTTAGCTAGCTCAAGTTTCGGGGATGAAACTTCTTTTGAGTTTGTTATGATGTTAAGACTCGTGCTATTTTAGCCTTTTAAGACGTCTGGAATGTGGGTCAGACATCTGGAAATCAAAATTTTTGAGTACGAGATCGCGTCTGCATGCGTGCTGTTCGCAGACAGTACACTTCCCTCATTTTCTTCTTCTTATCTCTCCTTTCACCTGACGAAACCCTAAACCCACACCCTTATATAAGGCCCCCCTCCTCTCCCTCGTTCCACCCCCACTTCCTAGCCACCTTCCTCTTTCCCTCCAGCGAGAGCAGCCGAGTGAGCGAGAGTGGCGTGAGAGGAGAGGAGCAGCGTAAGGAGAAGAGGAGAGTGAGCTTGCGAGCTCGCCGGTAAGCTCAAGGCCGAAGTGGCGCGTGTGCAAGGTGGAGGAGTGCATCGGGGAGGACCTCCCCGACACTGCTACAGCCGGAGCAATAGGCGAGAGGGCGCGGCGTGGCCATGCGCGATGCGAGAGGGTGGAAGCAGGTTCTGGTTTTGGGTTTTTCCCATATTCAGACGTCTGGAGCGATGTCCAGACGACGTAGCCGACGTCTAGAGGAGGTTCTAGACGACTGAGAAGTAGACTTCGTGAAGGTACGTCTTCTTTGCGGATACGGCCATGCAGGCCGCTCCGCTGAGGCACTGTTTCATGCCTTTTTGAGGAGATTTCATTGATTTGCGCAGGAGTTGCTTCGAGAAGGCGTGGGACATGCCCTCCCACGCATTTTAGACGTCTGGGCAAGGCACCAGACGATGGGAAGTGCTTTCAGACGTCCGGAGAGGTGGTCGGACGTCTAGAACTGGGTCCAAACGGTCCAGCGGAGTTCCTGGATGTCTAAGGAGTGGCGCAGGACTTGAGGTATGGCTCTGGACTCTTTTAAGACATTTGGAAGTTGTTCCAAACGTCTGATTTGAGTCAGGAACACTATTTTTGACCTGTTTAGGGTCCGTTTGAGGTTTGATTTGTGCAATTAAGATACCGATGTTTCCCGTATAAATTCCCCTACTTGTTGGAATACTTTCTATACTATTCTGAGTATTCTCTTGTGATTGATCCTTGTGATAGGTCTTGTTTCTGTTGCGAGTTCGGGGCTTGCTGAGGCACGTGAGCCTGTTGTTCAAGCCCCCACTACTCCTGGGTTTACTGGTAGAGTCGCTTCCCCTAATTTAAATACAAACTTGAATGCATGTGTGGAATGAATGATTAGATCCTAGGGTGTGGCATGAATCCTAGGGCTAGAAATACTGGAATGTTTGTATTGAATGAATGGATTGAAATCTTGAATGAGTAGATAGAATGATAACAATTGCCTGCAAATGAATAATAGTTGCCTGCGAAATATGTAGTGCTTGTGCTAAATTAGTGTTGTATGTAAGTTTCCTGTTGCACATGTGAAATGACATAGTATGAGCTGCATGTATATAAATTGGAAATGGAAAGGTGAATGTTGGAAACACGAGCTACCTGTGAATAACCTGAATATGGAAACGTGAACAATAGAATTACAAGTTGCATGTGTATAACCTAAGAATGGAAATAGAGATGATGAAACCTGGTATGGAATGACATGAGGAATATGAACTTGAATCCTACGGGGAATTAGGAGTAGATCTCCTGGAAATAAATGGAATGGAATTGGGAATGTGAGTGGGGAAGTGAGCTGGCCCTTGAGTACGGAGTACCAAGGAGAGCGACTGTCCCCCTGTTTAGTGCAGAGCAAAGCTAGCCGCCCTTGGGTTGGGACCCGTGGTTAGGATTGGCCACTCTGTACCGACTTCTTGGCCCTCGTGTACACTGTACCAGGGAGAGCTACTAGTGTAGGGAGAGAGCTAGCCACCCCACGGGACCCGGGGTTCAGCTAGTCACCCTACACCGACTTGTTAGGTCCACTGGGCAAACCAAGGTAGTCAGGCGAGGGTGCGCGAACTGTGGAGGGGCGAGACCCCTGTTTGGTTCTTACGGGCTAGACCGCTGTTACTGAGAGGGATAGGCCCTATACTGGTTCCATGCTGTGCTTTGGGCGCACCCGCTAATGGAAATGACTGACCGTGTGCCAGTGCGGGGTAGCTACCCGTGCGCTTATCGCGCGTGCCGTAGTCACCGTTACGTCTGTCCGTGACCTTGGGGTGGTTGAATGGGTGTAGGATCACCACGGGGGACTCTCCCAGCCAGGAGAGCACCACGTGTGCCTTCTACTCTTCAGAAAAGACTGCAATCAAGATCGTTCCCATGAGGAACATTCGAGATCAAGAAAGAGACCTGATAAATAAACCCAGTGATGAAAAAGAATGTGTAGTTAAAGAGAATAATTGGAAAACAACAGCTACTTGTCCACTTTTACTGCTTTAGTAGTTGGTTGCCACTCTACTCAGTGTTCGCTGACTTCCTGTACTCATAACCCTTTTCAGGTGTTAAGCAGCCAGAGCCTACGGCTGCAGAGGGTGTTTGGTCTAGTAGAGCCCAGTAGTTGTAGCTCTTTTTGTACTCGTTTGTAGTAGTGGGTAGCTTCTTGTACCTTTATATTCCTATACCCGTTTACTTTTCTACTGTTGTGGTAGTGTGTACTATAGTAGTTTTACTTCTTTACTGCTGTACTTTTGTTACTGTTAGTTGCTTAGCATAGTGAATGTGGTTTACTTTCCTGCTTTTTGGTTACTTTCTTGTAGTCGAGTCGGTCCGTTCTCGTGTCCTGTAGGGATTCGGGAACCGAGTCGTAACAAGTTGCAATTCACAGTGGCATGCATATTGCCTTGGCAAATGGAGCATTCTGAAGCTTGGGATGTGGAGGTGCTATGTGTGAATTGGCTTAGGCTCGACATAAGCCTTTCCATATTTTGATTCAACAATTGAATATGATAGGCTAAATTCTGGGCGTCTCTAGCCTCATTTGCCTCCAACTTTCTTTGCATGAGAGTGGGTTTTCTATCCAAGTAGGTAGAATTCAAGTGAATGGTATTCTCACTCAAAGTATCAAAAAGGTTTCAAGTTTCATCCTTAGTCTTTGATAGAAAGGTTCCTGCACATGCACCATCCACAGTTTGCCAGTGCGAATCATTAAGTCTGGTGTAGAACCTTTCAACCAGTTGCCACTTGGGCACTTGGTGATGTGGGCAAAGTCTCAATAGGTCATTAAAGCGCTCACACACATCATGGAAAGCTTCCCCATCCTTTTGAACAAAACTCATAATTTCCCTCCTAAAGTGATTTGTTTTGCTCATGGGGAAATACTTCATCAGAAACTCCTTCTTCAAGGCATCCCAAGTGTTAATACCATCCAGGGTATGATACCAATACTTGGCCTTGTCCTTGAGGGAGAAAGGAAAGAGGGTCCACATTTGGGCATCATCAGTAACACCCTGTAGCTTCACCGAGGAATAGACCTCGGTGAATTCCTCTATATGCCTGTAAGGGTCTTCCCTAGTAGTACCATAAAAGGAGGGCAACAAGGATATGAAACTGCTTTTGATCTCATAAGGATTGTCCCCTTCAGGTCTACATAGTGCAGGGCCAGTTTGATTGGTCGGAATGAAATATTCCTTAAGGCTCCTTTGACTAGCCATTTCTTCCCTTGGGTGGTTCCTTCTTAGGATTCTTTTAGGTTCAGGATCAAACACCAGTTGTCTCCTAAGAGATCGCCTACCAAGCATGCACTACACACACAATTCAAAAGGACTTGTTAGGTCTTTACAGATTTAGGCTGTCGACTTTAATTCAGATTATAAGTGACAATACAAGTTGCCCAATCAATTACACGCTTATTGTCGACCTACGAAATGCCTAAAAAGACCTAGTTGGAGCTTAGGTGCTCTTCCCTAAAGCTCAAATGGTAGAGCAACTCCAAAGATGGAAGATCGAGGGTTGCAAGTAGGCCTAAGCCTTCCTTTGAAGCTGTGCTTTCGCGGTGCTTCTTAACTACCCCTAAAAATCCATGACAGCGTATCCCCCTCTTTGAAGTTACAAAAACCTTTGATCTCAAGTTCTAAACACTTCAGAATCCAACGGTAGGAGGGCTCTTGTCCTAGTAGTTCAAAGACCTAAAACTGTCTATATGCGTGCTTCGATGCAACAAAATAGAAATGTGTGAATACATCGAAAAATGCTTTTGAATTTTTGAAACGCATGCAAGATTATCAACTCAAGTTCTTGGTTTTTAGGGTTCCTCGTTAACTTAAAGTCCTTTTTCAAGAAAAATATGTGACCACTTGTTAGATCTTTTCAATTCAATTAGGTGGCCTTGCAACTGAATCCAGATGCAAATGCGTGAACAAGATAGAATGCAAGGAAAAGAAAATGTACCTCGCCTCTAGCAATTAGCAATGAAATGCACGCAACTACAAAATAAATCTAAAAGCTACTCATACACACCTAAATGGTCATCCTAGGCCATGCAGCTTCTAGCAGGCAGTTCATGATGTTTTTTTTTCAATGTTTTATATCTAACCTAGTTATGCACAAACAAGAAAAATAAAATCAATCCACGAAAGAAAATAAAAAAATTAAGTCTAAATAAATGGGAATAGACTCCTGCAAAAATGCCCTCTACAATGGGCCTAAAACAAGTTCGAGGAACAAACCCCTCAAAATGAACTCCAGAACAAGGGTCTCAAACCAAATGTGTAAGGAAAATTAAGTCTAAAGTCTAAATCCTACTCTAATCAAATCAAAGACTAAATGTGCGGAGATGAACATCACGTCCTTGTCCTTCCTCCCCTTAAAATCTGGTTCTTTGCAAGGTGGCTCGAACAATTTCCCTCTGGTGACATCAAGGATCACCTCTCACGATGGCTAGTGTGATGGCGAGTCGTAGAATGTATGTCGTAGAACGTATGCACTCGCACCAGAACAAAAAGATCCAGAGTTAAATATACTTCCAAAATTTAAATCAATGTGAACAAATGAATGAATGCGATTTTATTAAGCCTATTGCCTCCCCAGCAATGGCGTCATTTTATCAAGAGTTTTTTCCTGTAGAAATAATGTGTCAGAAAAATATGTCATTGCAGTAAAATCATGTGGTGGAAAATCTCCAATAAAAAATTACTAAAAATATACTGAAATTATACCACAACTTTAGGTTGTATCACAGGGAGGCACAAACCAATAAATGCACAAATTATCTCACATCCATCATTGCCATTGTCTAAGAATATCATTCATCAAATAGTTCCTCAAAAAAATAGAGCAAAAACTTCTCTTTAATTAGGCATACGATGCAAGGATTCATTGAAATTACATTTTAACGAAAGATGAGGAGGTTCACACAAATTTGCCATAATATTTAAGAAATTTAAAAATCAAAATTAGCAATGGCAGGAGATGTAAAAACCAATATCCTCTTCACTATAGCAAAACAGAGCACTTTGTGCAAGTGCTCTCCACGCACAAGGGGAAGGGAAGCCGGAGATGAGGAACTTGCCAGAGGGAGAGTAAGTCGACGTGCATCCGATGGTGGTGGTGGCAAGAAGCGAGATGGTCGGAGGTAGCTGGCCGACGAGTTAAAGTTCATCGGCGGTGGGTCAATCCACACGTGCACACGGGTCGCGATGGGCGCATCTGAGGGTGTGGCCGAGCTTGTGAGGTCGAGGCGAGCTCAATGTAGGCGACAACGTGGAGAACGGTGGCTGAAGTTGGCGGCTACGTGGAAGGAGTGCATGATTGTTGATGGGTTCTTCTGGAGAAGATGAACAATGCGTGGAGAGGAGGAGCTGCAACCATTGCCGTGGCCGTGCGAAGGTGGCACGATGGCGCACGAGGGCACGCGAGGGATTGCCTTCATGTGAAGAGGTCGGCGGTGTTGTGGCTGCGCATGAGCGTGGCTGTGCAGTGAGGGGCACGTGCGGTGAGTGCAAGTGCTAAGGTGGTGCTGCTGCTCATGCGTGCATGATGGCAAGGGCGGTGCTGGCCGTGCAGGAAGGAGTTGCCGCGAGGAGGTTCTGCTATCAAAGGAGAGACGCCAACAAGGGTGGTGAAGGGTCGGTCATTGGAGGTGGTCGACGATCTGAGAGAAAGGGAGGAACGCCAGCTTTGTTGGTGCGTAAAGGCTGCGGTTTTGTTAGTGGTTCACATGGCCAATGCGGGCACGCTCACGGTGAGGCTTCTCAAGCCGATGTTGGCATAGCGGACTGTCACCCTGCCTGCCCGCGGTGGCGAACTTCTGCACACGGTAGGAGGCTCGCAGTGGTGGAATGGAGTGCTTGTCGCACGCACAGTGGTAGGTCGGGGTGGTGGCCTGCTTTTCTCTGTAGCCTCCTCCTTCCTCTTATAGCAGCTCATCTATTTTGAATTGAATTGCGAGGAGCCAGATCCACTTTTTCCGTTCTTTCCTTCTGGGAGGAGTGGAATGCTCCGTGATGGTCGAGTTGAGGCTACAACTGTTGTGTCGAGGCTGCAACTGTTGCAAGGTGGCTTCGTTTTGCACAGAGTCCTGCAAGAGAAGCATAGATAAATAAATAAAAATTGGCTTATTTATAGACAAAACCTTATAAAATATCTAATTATTTATAATACATGTATTATGTATAATGCCCACTAAATTAGAATGCAAGCTAAATTAAAAACTAAGCTAATGCATGCTAAGACCTAAAAAATGCGATGCATGAAACAAATCTATAATTAATGTATTTATCCTAATGCATGCTAAATACATGTTAAATTAACTTAATGTCTAGGCACTTAAATACCTAAATAGTTCATAAATATGGGCTAATCATTGCGCTCAAACCTTAATTTTTTAAAAAAGTTGGATTTAGGCCCGACCCGAACTTGAAAAAGCCAAATAAGCTAATGGGCCCATTTATATATAATTTTGTATTGTTATTTTGTGACATGTAATTTTATACATATAAGTTTCAAAGCATGATTCTTGAAGAGGAATTGCAAATAGTTAAGATGTGGTAACTATTTAGATAAGGTATAATTTTAGTTGAAAATTTGATATGTTTATTTTTTTTCTAATTTTTGTTGAGTTTGTTTAATGTGAAATAATTATTATAGGTTAAAAAAAGAAAGTTACTTCATATGACTGATGTTTTCTTCCAAAGTTGCATTTGTTAAACAAATATAACCTAAAGTTGTAAGATAATGTGCTTAGTTAAGTTATATTTCGTTCATAGTAGTATATTTTATTCGTAGTAGTATCTATAAAGTTGTAAGATTATCATAGAAGTATTACTATATTTTAAAATTATTATGATTATACTCGTCTAATTTCAACTTTAAATTAGATCATAACGGGCTTGACTGAGCCTTACTTAGATAATAAGAAAAAATTAACTTTAATATACTTAGATAAGACTTATTTAAATATCAGTGAAAATATATCGTAATAGATTTTTTGGACTTTAACGAACTTTTCTAGACCCGACCTGAAAATCTGGCCCAAACAACAAAATCGGGCCCAACCCGACCCGATGATAGGCCCATAAACAAATGGAGTTATTTAATTTGTGTGGGTCTTGTCCTGAATTAGAGAAACGAAACAAATATGTAAGTCATCCATAATTAGAACATCTATAATCAAATAATAATATATCGAGAAGCTCCCTATCTATGGTGGTGTATATGTAAGATTGCGGTACAGAGGTTAGGTTGACACATCTAGCAATCAACAGTTGTGAGGAAAGAAAACATTAGCTAAAGCTGATATATTATAGAACTAACAAAAAAGTGGAACATATAAATAGAATTATTAACTGAAAATAAGAATGTAATCTATAAGATGAGCTTTGTTCCCATAAGTAGGAACATAATATGTTGCTAGTTTATGTAGATAACGACAATAGGAGGAGATAGAAACACAACCAGTTCATACATTATATACATACAATAGATGAGAGCAATGAAGCCATAGCAACTTCATGCCTAAGTAGTGAACACAATATAGTTACGAGATGACACAAACCATAGCAACTTCATGCATAAATTTGAGAGCAACTGTATGGTTGGCCAACATACTGAATACAACAGAGGAGATAAGAGCATCAGAACAAAATTTCTGCTAAATTAGAAGATAAATCATAATGGTAGGTCAGCATAATAAACACAAAAGAATAGAAATGATATAAATCCCAGCACATATGCAACCATAATAAAGATAATACCAGGGAGAGGAGATAAATTAAAGTTGATTCATGCTTCAAGCAAGATGATAGTGGGGGGAGGATAAGAAATCTACTAATGTCATTTATATGTAAGTGACATATTATTAAAAAAAAAAGAAGTGACATATTATTAATGTAGGCCAACTTCATTGCAATTGTGATATTAAATCAGGAAAGTTGACGATATTGAGACTCACGTGTTTAAGTGCTGACACAACTACCCTAAAAGAAAATTCCCTTTATGGTTGCTAGCAAGACGAGAAATTATAAAAATCAATGATCAATGTTTCAATCACCTGCAAATAATAATACCTTCCATGAGATTTACATTAAGAAAATAGCAATATTAATGTGCAATTGTATGGAATTTGTACCTAACAACCTTAACTTAAGCATAGAAGGCACGTTATTAGGTTGCTTCATAGATGACCGAAAACCATAATTGGGTATAAGCTAACTACTTTATATTTTAATAACATGCTTTCCCTCATTTGTATATTGCATGGGTTTGCTACAACGCTACCATCCTCGTCATGCAAACACAATAGCTGTGTGAAGTTGCATACGTAAGTACGCATGCAAGCTACCACCAAATCCCTTTCTCTCGTATTTGTGTTGTGTGGGGTTGCTGCGTTGTAGCCATTCACGCCATGCAAATATTTTTGATGAGGTTGCCTATGTATGCATTTGATGAGGCGTGTTTTGCGAATTAAAATTGGGGTTTGGAGAACTCATCGTCGTAGCTCGCAAGACACATCTATCAAATACTATTTATAACCGAAACTATAAGGGAGTCCCGGGTCGAACACTGGGAGGAGACGTCTACTTTGGTTGAAAATCGTGCTTTATTTTGTTTCATTTTGGTATTTTGAGGTTTTGTTATTTTTTTGTGTTTTTGAAATAAAAAAAGACAAGCAAGATAAGTTCACAAGAGAGAGATGAAACAACTATGATATATCACACAAATGTTTATTACAATGATCTATGAAAGCATAAAAGAGATAGGGGTGAGAAGAAATCTCCCAAATCAGTTCGATGAGACGATGGTGCCTAGCGGAAGCTTGGATGGAGGTGAGATGCAGGAGGACGCCGAGTAGAGGAATGCTTCACTGAGGCTGTGGAATGGAGGTGAGGAGACGGAGGTGATCTTCTATCAAAATGGAGGTGGGAGGACAGCTCCAAGGCTTCTTATGAAGGTAGTGGGAGGAAGGACGAATGTTTGGTGGGGCAAAAGATCATGACACTAATAAGAGGCCCTTGGAGCTTGAGAGTAAGCTCTAATGGAGCTTTGGTAGGCTACTAGAGCTTAGGGGTAGGTGAGAGTAGAGTAGGTAGAGATGAAGAGGAATGGGGGGTGTAGGGGTGTTTATATAGTGGAGGGAAGAAGAAATTCGTGTAGAGGGTTGTAGTGACAGCTGCAAATGTCACTAAAGACCCTATGCAACTGTCGCTGAAGATCATGCCCCCATCGCTCACACCCGCAACTGCCTTGGGCCTACAAGTAATTAGTGACGGCTGTAAGCGTCACAAAAGGTCCACCCAGGCTGTCGCTGAAGATCCGCACCCCCACCTCTCCTGCTGGTCCACACATCACACATCCCTTGTTACGCGTGCACTGGCGCTGCGTTGCGGTTGGCTGTGCGCTGCACCCTTGTGCGCGCGCGCCCGAGCGTTAATTAGCGAATTGGGGAGGTTGAGGGGATCGAACCCACGCCTCTCGCTTGAGCAGCGGGCACTTCACCGTTGCGCCAAGACCGTGGATTATCGTGTGGAGGGTGATGTGGTCACGCAGCGTAGAGCCCCTTTCAGCTGTTAGATTGAGATCCAACGACTGAGATCTCTCCGTGAGTAAGGCTGGGGCAGTCGTGGTTCATGTTGGGAGGTCTGGATGGCACCACGTGGCTCCATCTAGACCATCCATTTTCTTGTTCTTGTAGAGGGTCTACGGAGCTCTGATCGAGGTGATTTTCACGTTGACAGACTACGATTGTCGCTCCTTATTCATTCGTATGGTTGGATTCTTCATCCGAAGCCCGTAAAGATGTCGCACTACCTCATGGGCATATAAAATGGAAGAATTAATGTACATAATACACAACTATCCTAAATTCCATGCAATGGATGTTATACAGTATTTATAACATGATATGTAATGCTAAGCCTAAGAACTATCATAAGTAAGCATTTTATCATGAATTCATGTGTGTTTATCAGCATCCACACCATATCTACCCAATCACATATTAGCCTCACCCTTAAGTTGAAATATTTAAATAGATTAAGAAGCTTTCAACATTGCCATCATGGCATATAGGAAAATTCCTACAGAAATATTGTTAATTGTTGAATTTGCAAATTTGTAAACATAACAAATAAAATTTTCCAATATATTACGAACTAAGTACACACTAGCATGGGCATAAAAGTTCACCATATAGAAATTATTCCACAATGCAATACGAGCACATATGGCAAAGATGGTATCGACAATTTGACCCCAACACATATGATTTACAAAGTATAACACGAAAGTCGTATATGAGGGGGAAGTTGTAGAAGGCCTACATCAACATGTTGTTGAATTTGCTAACGACTCCATCGTAACGATTTTTCAGGCTACACACCTCTAACTCTATCTCTAGGTCAGTTACCCTCTATTGCAACTCCACTATGTGAGACTGGTATGAAAGAATCTCCATCTCCAAGGTACGTGTTTCGACATTCTTCTCCTCGAGCTTACGCTCCAAACAAGCGATTTGATCAATTAGCTAGTCCACATGCTCCTTGCTGGCTTCCTTCCTCTGACGAATCTGGGAAGAGGTGCTCTCCAAATTACCATACAACCCAGCAAAGAAGGTAAGCTCAGCATGGTATGCCTATAGGGTAGGATAATGTTGATTGGAACGAACTCTATATCCACAGCCCTGTTGAAGAAATATGTTACACATTTATTGAGACTATTTAGGAGAAGTTTTGTAAAGTAGAAATTTGAAACTCACTCTGTGAGATCGTGGGCAAACGTAATACAATCTTTCGAGAGTGCTCTCATCACCTCCACTATTTTCCTGTAAAATGAGATGGCAAAGCTCATCGCATGAGCATCTCCCATCGTTGTCCCATAGGGGTCCACACATAGGTGCGATCCCCATTTCCTAAAATGGGATTCTCGTAGAAAATGACATACAACATTATATTTATGAAATTTGAGATGAATGAAAACCAAAATGACAATTTAACCACAATGGTCATAACATAACTGCTAGCAATGAGAAGACCATTAAGTACAGGACACATGATTAATTTCAAAGAAGTTAGCCTATACGGTGCCTTGATCTAATTCTACCATAATCGGTCCACAACTGCTGTGAAATCTAATCACGAATCACAGAGCCAGCATTCATGTCACCGTCATCAACCTCACCTTCAAGGTCCTTGTCATCATCATCCTCGTCTGCTTCACCCTCGATTAGTTGTTCGAACCATTTGTCATTGGGCTTGAAACGTCGTAAAAAGTTGTGTCAAATGCACGCAACCATTACCATCAAACATTGGTTCTTGAACTTGTAAAATGGGTGTTGATCAAGTAATCTCCAGCATGTTTTTAGTGCTCCAAACGTGCACTTGACAACATTGCATGACGATGATTGTAGATTTCCTTCGCATTTTGATAAGCATGATCCTTGTATTCATTTATATGGTACGATACTCCTCGATATGGAGCCATGAACGTATCCATGTTCGCATACCCCAGGTCTACCAAGTACCGTCGTCCTTGTGGGACATGGAACTTTCCCACATCAAGTGCCCAATTTAGGACCTGCATGTCGGCTGCGGATCCCTCGAACCCAGAGACGACATATAGAAATTCCATATTGAAGTTCACTACCGCATTACATTTTGTGACGTGAATTGCTTTCGGCATTAAAACCGAGCCTGCTGATCCTTGTTGACGGTAGCCTTGATATGGCAATCACCAATTGCCCCCACAACATCTTACAATGCAACAGAGAACTATATATCATTGATCGTGATGTAAAATGATCTGATAATATGTTCATATGGGAGGCAAAAATTACTCGAAAATATGGGAAGAACTTCGGGTTCCCGCTAATTACATTGGACATAGGTGCATCAATTCTAGGAAACTCGATGAGAAGGCATTTCAATTTAAGAATTTGCTTGGCTACTCGATTAACCTATCGGCTAATCATCTTGCCAGAGTGCTGAAACTTTTCCATCAGATGGCGATTTGAACCGCTGTATCCCCAAATTGACAAGAAAATCGCTAGTTGCTCCTCCACAATTGTGTTCCTTGTGCTTCTCAAAGTAGTTCACTCTTTCAACAGATCAGCCAATGTAAGGAACCCTTCCTTAGTCATTCTAAATTCATCCTTACATCGTCGTGGGTTCGGGTGATATAAAATGTCATGAGTCCACAAGTGGCCTGTCATGGGGATGGTATTATGAGGTATTCGTTCTGGTTGTGTGGGGTACCATTGAGACATTACAACAACCGGTAAGAGCATCTCGATAATAGACATCTCCTCATTTGATTAGAGCTCAGTACTCTCTTGGGCAGAGCTTGAGCTTAGGTATCAAAGGAACTGTCATCGGTGTTAAAACTACTAGAATTCGTCATTCCTAAAAAATGGGTGTGATTGTCACGACTTGGTAAATTCGAAATGAATAATGTTTTAAGTAACGAAAAAATTTACTTCGAAAACTAGGAACAGTAAAGAAAGTGATGAAAAGGTGCAGATAACATGGAGTTAATAAAAATTCTAATCCCAAACATAGATAGTACCATGGATAAAACCAGAATACGAGTAACTGTTCATAATTATTACATAACTGAGGAAAAGAGAAACGTAGGAAATGTAGATGGATCGGCAAGGACTAAGAAGCTGATGCTTGGAGAACACATTACATCCAATCGAAGAACGCTTCAACATTCTCCACAACATTCAATAAAACAGCACAGTTCCTACTACGAGAGAAATGCTGCGCCAAGACCACGACATCGGAGGGGAAGAGATATGCCACACGGTTATTCACCATCTGTAGGCATTGTCTAATCTCCTCAATTTTGTCGACCTTCTTAGGCTTTGATATGTGGTGGTCAACAATATTCTTCAACAAGGAGTTTGACTCCTGGACACCTTCAGGAACTGCATTTGAATAGCTAGAACGACGCCTTTTGGCACCGCTTGAGGCACCCTCCACACTCGGCCTTTTCCTATGATTTGTACTTGAGGCCTCCCGTGGCGGACTTGAATGCAGAGGGGGTTGACTACTCAAATCACCGTGAAATGGATTTGCAAACTGATCTTTCAATTCTCAACACAATTAATTAAGGTTATTAGCCTTAATTAATCACGTAAAGAAATGACTTAAGTTAACTTGAATCATTAGGTTGTCGTCGTTAATTTTAGTATAGGGTCAAGCTAACATAACATTTTAGATTTTACTTCTTTTAACTGGTTGAGTCCTGGTCGTTCACTAAGAGATATAATTTGTAATTTAATTCACCATTCTTATTATTTAAGTTAATGATTAACTAACTACTACAATAATTATGAAATATGTTAAGCACATGAATATTTACCCATAAGATTCAACAATTAAAGCATGCAACTATTCCATTATAGAAAAAAAATATACATGAATGATTTGCAAGAAATGATAAAAGAAACCTCAATTATTACAAAGTATTTACAAATTAGGCAAAAAAAGTTGTTTACAAGTGAATACAAATGCCTTTTTAACAAAATAAAGCTCAAGGATGCTATCTCAGCCTTTGATTAGACATCTGTTAAGAAAGTTAGATGACTTAAAAGAAAAATGAAATCAAACTTCTATTAAAAGCATAAGACGTCTTCTTTATTTCTTCTTCTTTTCCTTAATTTCTACTTATGCTTCTCTCTTTCTCTTTTAATTTCCATATCTTTTCTTTAACTTTCTTTCTCTTCTCCTTAGCTTCACTCGCCCATTTCTCTTTAATTCCTTTTCTCTTCCTTTCTTCTCTCACCTTTTTACTTAGTCAATTTCATACTCAACCTTTTCCCTTCACTGTGCAAATGTTCTATACTTAGCCAATTTTTGACCTCAACCCACTCTTCTCTTCAACCAAAAATTATTTGTGGACGGCTTAGGCTTTTCAAGGATACACAACACCCATAGGGTGGGACCAGACCCTACTAAGCCTAAGCCTAGTTTTATTTAGGTGAATTTTTAGCCATTTTTCCATGCATAGTGCCAGGACCAATCAGGCCCACAATGCCCACCCGGGCCCACGCACATAAGTGTGCGCACACACCTGCACACACACATGCATGTGCATTGCATGCTCAGATAATCAGATGCTCATTTAGTTGTGCCATACGCTGACGACCAGCGAGTCATTGCACGCTTTTAGTAATATACCAAGTCGTGCGTCCACAAGCTTCCGAGGTGGGACTATCTAAGGCGCTTCTCCTTCGTGCAACATCGTCGCTAGCTGAAGCTTCGAATGTTGATTTCGACTGGTTCACAAATCCAAATCGAGCAAATAATGGCTCGATCAAAAGCTCTAAGGATCTAGTTTCCAATTTTAACACTAATTTGGTGATTAGATCATGATTATTCCAACGATTCAGATGAAGAATATGGCACTTTCACCATGCTTGGAATCGAGCCTCAGAGAAATTTTCAGGTCTATCGACCTACAGAGAGGAAATACCTCTCAATTAAGGGTCCTGGAATACCTCAAAAAGGCATTCCGCATGTTTAGGAAGAGAGACTGAGGCTTAAGAAGAGCTTCAAAAGCTCCAGAGCTTTTGACCTTTGATCATGGAGCTCAAGACTTTTGATTCAGAGTTGAATAGATCCAATAGATGGATCAAGACATCAAGAAAGGGTTTAAAACAAATTGAGAGGTCAGGTGACACTGATTTGAGTGAATTTTGACTTCCAATCTCAACAAAAAAACTCAAGAACAATGTTGGGTTCAGTAAAATACCCAAATTGTACAAATCGTGGAATCCTCCTCAAATCTTGTCAAAACATCATCGAATCAATTTGAATTTATTCGCAATCACCCTAGGAACTCAAAGAACCCCTTAAATCTCAGATTCAATTATTTAAGTCTCAGATTGGACTCAGGTTTGACCAAAAGAGCTAGAAGGTTGACTTTAAATTCACAACTTCATAGATCAAGTTAAAGACCTAAATGGGTCTATTTCAACCTCAGGAAGTTGTTCAGCATCTCAAATTAGGGTTTTGAGCACTCAACAAGTGCCATTAGGCATTGCCGCCTAAGTTTTGAAGGTGGTTTGTTCGGTGGAAGATTCTAGAGGTTCTCAGACCTGGTTGAAAGCTTAAATAGGTTTTAAATGAGCTCCTCAAGCTTCTTGATCTATTTACAAGCTTAGAACCGCAAGAAATAAGTCTCTCCAACTCCGCTGGAGTTGGAGAAGACAATGATCAACTGAGAAAGATACACACTTGTGCACAAGTATAGTGAGTGATTCTTGATCTTGAGAACTCAGAGAGGCGATCTGGATCTTCTCAGATCATTCCAAAGGCTAAGGCTCAAAATTGGTTCACTGGATCTCGCCGGAGCTTCGGTGAACACCATTTTGATATGCTGGAGATGAAACCTCCATGAAACACATCAGAAATGACCTTGAGTAAAACCTGAGATCACAAGGAACCTCAAGAAAATAATAATTGATGTAATTGAAGATGAGAATACAAGATTGATCAATGAATCAGTAAAAATATCTATTGAGTTTACCTAAACTCAATAGTAACCCTCTCACTCAATTGAGTGAGGGGAAAGACTCAAGGGAGTCGGGCAATGGTGTGTGTGTGTGTGATTAAGTGAAAGAACTCCTCTGAGCTCGCCATTGACAGCAGCTCAGAGGTTGAAGGTGGAAATTGGGCATTTCTGATAGAGATGATTATAGGGCTAATCAAACATAGGATTGGGGTCCTGAAGTGGTGGAGAGGTGATGGAGGACCCCTATTGGTTGTGAACTAAGGTGGAGAGCTCCGCCATGGATAGTGGAGGTCTCCGGTGATGGTGTACTGATTTAGACAATTAGATGATAGAATTAAGGAAAGGAGAAGGAGAAATGGATCGTGGAAGGATGAAGAAAGTGATCAGGTGAATAGAAACATGGATTGAAGTCTTGTGAGACAGGATTTGGCTTCACTGGAGTTGGGGGAAGAAAGACTTGCATCTCAACTTAAACTAAGCTAATCAACTATCTAACTATCTAAATCTACTCTAAACTAAAAATTAAGCTAATCACGATTACCTAGATGAAGGGGGTGAGAGAATCTTCATCGATGGCGCATAACGTAGGACAAAATCCGACATGATCAGATCAGACTCTGGCAAGAAAGGAAATGGAGTAGAGAAAGAGGTGGGGCACTCTTAAGCTCTGTCATAGCTGCGAGAGAGGAAGAGGAGTTGAGGGAGATGAACGCCTCCGTTGGAAGCACTCCGAAAGGGGGGTGAGAGGTCGCTGGAGGGGAAGGGAATAGCCTATCATTGGTCCCAGTTGGGGGAAGAGGGAAGGAAGCTGACCCCTGTAATTGGAGGGGTAGGAGGTATTTATAGGTGGAGCAAGTGGTCAATGGGGAAGAACCTCGACGGGAATGGGTCTAGATACATCCTAACTCAATGGCGTTGTCTCCAACATCGGTGAGCTTAAATGCCTAGTCTAATTAGGAAAAAGGTGGTGAGCATATCAATGGTGGTAACGGTGATGGTTTTTTGACATGAGATTGGTGGTGATCGAGAGGTACGGTCACCGGGTATCGTCAGTCGTCCGAGGTTGAAGAAGAAGTCGATGCTATGTTCACAGGGGCCTTTTTGTAAATAGAAAAGGGACCTGAATGAAAATAATCAAGGACTCAATTGAAATAAAAGATAGGGACCTAAAAGTAAACAGTGAGTTTCAAGGCTTATTTTAATTTATTTATTTTTCCACTTTTTATATATTATTATAAATTAGGTAAATATTGTATTTATGCCTTGAAATTATGTTTTTGACCTTTTTATCTATATTTATTTAAGTGATTAATTTAAATAGGTTAATTAAGTACTTAGGTCATAATATTAACTAAGTTAGTTTAAATATTAAATAACTACCTAAATGGTTATTAATTGAGTCCAAATTATTAATTATATTATTATGATGATTAATTAATATTTAATTTAGCATTTTTAACTTATTTTAAAGGTCCTTAGTATTTTATCCCCTATAGTATAATTAACCTTGCATTAAGTATATTCTTAGTTAATTGACTAGGGAAACTAGTGAATTAAGGATAGTTGGGAGCTATGATGAGTCTTTCATCACGGACTCATGATAACTGTTGCATGCGGATTGAGGAAATTTAATATGTGTTCATTGTAGTATACTCCTAAATCGCATAACCAACACTTAAATTTATAAACTCAGAATCTAATTGGAGTTCGAGGTCGTTTGCAGGGAGAAAATATGAAATTCATGCATTAATATTCATTCAAAATAAATGAGCACAGTAAATTGAGCATCAGATAGAAGATATTCAATGAATAAAGCTTGTAAGATTGATATTCAATAATAATCAACAATATCTCAAAGAGTCATGGGATAAAAAGAAATAGAAAAATAAAATGATGATAACATCATCATGAGCCATAATTATCTTTAATTAATCAATAATCAATTGAGAAAAGCTCCTACATAATCGTCGGAGAGTCATAACTCACTACATATCCATTCTAAGAGGAATACATTAAAATAGGGTTAATTCTGCAATTTTAACAGCACATCACGAATGAAGAGTAATCACGGGATTTTCCAAGGGTTAATCTAAGGTCAAATGTTCATTAATGACTGATGTAAACATGTTTACACTACTTAAGATGTCTATTTATGCATGTTCTTAAGCATAGGATTGCATTACATACTATAAATATTGTATAACATGCATCATCTTGCATTTAGATTAGTTTGAATAAAATTGAGGTTAATTGTCTCATTTTATGTTCATGGACAGGGCAAACTTTTTATCAAGGCCTCGGATCGAGGATCCAACTATACAAATGTGATTAGGGCGACGATTGGAGTTCAACGACTCCAAGACATCTGTAGCATCAGATAGAGATCGGGGAACCCTAGAAGATCAAGGGCCAAGATGGTGTGAATCCGCATTTTAAACAACAAATCCGACCGCACGGATGGATTCGGATCGACAATTGCAGCCTAACGACGTGAAAATCGACTCAATCCGATAACCGTGGCACCATCTACATCATCTAGAAGATGGACGGCCAAGATGGCGCCACGTGGCGCCATCTCGACCTCCCAAACTGGCCCAACTGATCTTGAAGACCACTGCGTGTTAGATCTGGACTGCACAATTACGATCCAACGACCATGGACAACCGCTCCTCAACTCATCCGCACAACCATCTCTCCTCCACAGCGCAGTGGGTGAAAGCGTTTATGCGAGCGAGCGGCGTGTGTTCGAATCACGGCGAGTGGCTGCTGGGGTGCGGGGAGAGCAGGCTCTGCGATCGAGCGGCTGCAGGCGCTTAATCCAATTCATGTCGTATCGCACTCCTGCGCGTGACGCGGGATCGCACGCGGGCGAGCGCGTAGAGGAGGCGGGCGGAGGTGCGAGATAAGCCGTCCGATCGTGATCAGCTGAACGTGGAGCGTGCGTTACGCGCGAGGAGGCAAGCGGCGCCCCACTACACCCACGGTGGGGCTTTAGTGTCGGTTTTATCCGTCACTAAAGACCCCTGATTTAATTTTTTCAAATTAAAATGACCAAATTGCCCTCACTCCTTGCAACTATAAAAGGAGACCCCCTCCACACGAAATTCTCATCCCTTCCTTCTCCTCTCCCTCTCCAAAGCTCAAGAGAAGCTTGTCCCACACTCGGGATGCTTCTTGCGAGATAAAGTCAAATTTTCATCCCCCTTTCGGAAGCGGATCCCGTGACGACGACGACGTGCTGCCCCGTTCCCGTTCTTCCTACTTCGTTCTCCTTTGTCCTGCTCCGTTCCCCATCTTCCAGACGTCGTCCCGTCCAGCTCATCCTCCAAGCGATCGTCGAGGAGGATATCTCTCTCCCCATTCTTTTTACTGCTTTCTAGAGTAGATTTACTATTTTCTAGAATAGATTTACTGCTTTCTAGTGTAATCATTTTCCCGCTTTCTAGTCATAATGTTTAGTGTAACAAACAATCTTTCTGATAATGAATTTCATGGTCATTCTACATCTCTTTTTGGTTTTTGTTTGTAATATTCTCTCTCTTATATTCTCTCTCTCTCTTTTATTTATTGTAAATAGTTAGATAATTTCTAATCAATTATTCTGCTTCGTGACAAATAAAACAAACACGTATTTTTAAATCAAACGTCTGCCTCCCTGAGTTCGACCTGGGATTTCTATTCCGGTATAAATTTTATTTGTTGAACACGAGTTCTTTGCTTTCAAACTACAACGACAGGTTTTCAAAACCAAACACGTTAGCGTAGCAACTCGAAGCATTCAACATTTTGGCGCCATTGCCGGGGAGGCGACGCTCTTTGATTTTTTTCGCATTTTCCAACTTACGAATGATTTACCTCACTTCTCTCCTTTTTTATTGTGATTGCAGGTACTTTTTTGAGACGAGCAAAAGCGGTAGATTGGAGTAAAGTGTTGTTGAAGGTTCTGTAAGTTATCCCCCACCTCCCACCCATTAGTTTTCATTTCACCACATAATAACACAGACATCAATCAACCTAGGTGTTCTTGTAAACTCTAAGGTTAGTTTTGTTTGTTTGTTTGACACCCACACCTACCCCAACCTCCACATTTAAAAAGAAAAAAATTAAAAAATCTCACAGAGGTACACAACCTCATCTGATTTTCAAACTCAACCGGTAAACCGATCTTTGGAGCCGGTACACACATCCAAACACATAATTGAGTAGAAATCAGATTAGGTAATCACTTGTGTGCCTAATTAAGTGGTGCAACAGGCCAATTGTTTGAGTTGATTGGGCCGCACCACTTCAGTTAAAATCAACTCATCAAGTAGTTGCCGATTAGGTTCAACTCTTAGGGATTTACCAGGCACTCCACATTCTTTTAAGTTTTAAAGGAAAATATTTTTACCTATGCTTTCAAAACCTGGTGTACCAACAAAACTTGATTGAAAACATCTAAAGTTGAATCCTAAAAGCTATTAAGCAAGATTTGAACTCTAAAATTCACCGTATCAAAAGTAATCTTGCTTGAAAACCACTGGTTGTGCACACACACACATTAATCAATCATTAAGGGCACAACCCAGATAAAGGGCCCATCACATTCCAAAGCACATTCAAACCTAGCCCTAAATAAAACAGAGTAGACGTTGGCCTTAAGGATTCGACTCGCTCTTCAGAGCCCAGAACGAGATTATTTTCGATTAGTCTGTTTCTATTATTCAATCTGATGTCTAGCTACAGGAGCAGAATTAAACGATCGCGGCTAGGGGGTACACTAGGAACCGGAGGCGCAAGTCGAAGGAAGAACCTTCTCCACAGTCCCTCCTTCTAACTGGTTGGATTGAACAGACAGAAGTAGATCAAATCGTTCCTTTATCTCAAGACTGGTTTTGTGAGTCTATAGGTCTTTAGGCTAGCCCACTTAAGGACAGGTTTGATTGCTTGTATTGCAGGACGCCTTTCTTCCTCCCATTTATCATGAATCCTTCCTCATATTATACGCATTCCCACTCTTTCCCTCCTATTTTGAATTATCCTCAACATGACGATTTTCCCGACTCGTACTGTAATCAACCATCAGTTAGTTGGGATAACTCGGATTGGGGATACAGTTCCGGATATCCATGTTTAGGGTCTAACCCTGAACACTATGATTGCGATTTCTATCCTTCTCAGAGCCACATCGATTATAGTCTTCATCCTTTCATGGACAATCTAATTCGATCTACAATCAGGAAGGATACATTGATCCTTACCCATCCTCTGATTACACTGCCTTTAGGTCATCACCACCTTTTGAACAATCTAAAATGACCTATTATCAAGAAGGGTATAACGAATCTCAATTTGTTAATTCCCCTGCATTGATCCTAAACTCGCCCAACCCTGAACCAACTCATTTGGTTCAGGGTAACCAGGTTCAAGATAAGGTTCGAACTAACTTGAGGAATATCATACAAACTTTAGAAGTTAAGCCAACACCTTGCATTGAAAAATTGGAGCCCCTGATTGAGATGATTAATGATTTGAATAAGTATTTGTTGGATTGGCTCCAGGATGTTAAGGATAAGAACCCAGGTGAGTTTCTACTTGGGAAGTTAGCGAAATTGAGGATGAGATTTGTGGTTGCTTTGGTTCAATCGTGGGATGATTCCCAGGATGAACCCTCTTCAAGAGAGCTAATTTCAGAACCCGCTCAAGCACCTGTTGGGGGGAACACGTGTTACGAGGCTGACCAGATTGAATTAAAGCAACCAATTAAGGATGATCTGATTTCTTCACCTGAAATCCTTGAACCAGGGTATAAGGAAACTTATGTCTCCATGGACCAGAAAGTGATGGATGATTTTGAGACATACATTAATACGGATTTCGATTTCTTTGATTCTGATGGTGAAGATTCAAGATGCGAAGTCTCACGCAAGTTTACAGAACACGATTTCTGTGAGACGATTGGGCCTGAGGAATCTGATAGATCATTTGATAGCCAAATAACTGAAGAAACTGATCTTATTGGGGCTCACATTACCGATCCAAAATCGCATTTTCTGGAGGATTCAATCTAATGCCCTGATTGTCAGTTACACCCCATTGAGCTTATCGATGATTCTGTTTTTGAGATAACTAGACCCAAGTCAATTCTGATTCAGCCACATCTTTTAGACTTGGAAATTTCAGATGGGGTGATTAATATGCAAGAGGTCCCGGAATTTAACATTCTGATTGAGGAGGATAGGAGTTGGGAAGTTCTGATTTAGGAAGCAAACTTTGGAGGAAATAGAAGACTAAGTTTAAGGGTTCCATTTCATCTGAAACTATCAAACCAAAACCCTTATGACATTTGTTTTGAGGATGTTCAACCCAAGCACACATTCATTGATTATCCTTTTGAATTCTCTGTAACCCGACTTTTTGGTCTTGGGTTGCATCCTCATAAATCGCAGGCCCAACCCCGCTTGCATACTGATTTTAGGTTTTGGGTAATTTTTATCCAGAACCTGAGATATTCTCGATTATAGGGTATGGGTTTGCACCACAATCTGGTCCACATATGTGGACATCTGCTGGCAGGTCCGAGGTTTCTTCTCTTTATTCTGACTATGACCTGCACTTGTGAATTCTTTATTTCTCTTCTTTGTATAGTGTGCCTAGCTGAAGGTACTAAATTCAGCACGTATACAGTTCTTCTTAGTTTTTATCTCGGAGCGGACCCGACATTCACGCAATTCAGGTGCTTTCTACGTTATTCCACTCTGTTTTATGTCTTTTTAATACAATGAGGACATTGCATTAGATAGGATGGGAGGGTGGATATTCATCTCTGAATTTATTCGTCAGCTCCGTAGATTTGTTTTATTTTCTTTTATATATATAAAAAAATTATGGAATTAGGAAAGAGAACTTGGGTTTAAGAAAATTTTCAATCTTAAGAAATACTACATTATGATCTGAACACAAAGACCCTTCAGGTCTTTGGACTCAATCAGCCCGTGTATCCACTAAAATGTGGATTTGCTTTTCGAGTCCTCGCCAACTTGAATTCTATTTTAATTGGAGTAAATAAATTTGGGTGATAAGTACACGACTTATCAACTTGCCCTCTGATTTGAGGGAACTTTAAGCCTAAAGCATCTACACACTATCTTGTCACTGACTCATTAATCGGCGATTCTAACGGAAATTAGGTAGCTAATGAACCTTCTAGGGTGATATGTGACGTGGGCTTGTGCGTGTGTGTTAAGAAGTGTCGTTATAGTCGCACTTGCAACATCGATTTTAAAGTAAATAAACGGAGGTGAGTCCGAGTGTCGATCTCAGGGAGGCGTGAAAATCAGATTTTTCTTATCACTTGTTGTCACGGAAAGCTCGGAGTTTTGCTTGCGGGCGTGTGGTATGAAAAGAGAGAGAGAGAGATAGAGAGAGAGATTATGTTACGAATGCGGCTTCAAGACGTTTTTTTGAGACGTCTGGGAGGTGGCCCAGACTTCTGACCAGACGTTTGGGATTTAAATTCTGCGGCGTACGGGGTTGCGTCTGCGCGCATGCGCGCGCAGACCTGCAACCGCCACCTTCTTTCTTCTTTTTCCCTCTCTCCTCCTGCAGGGCCCAGTGCTGCGCTCCCTCTCTCTCCCTCCCCGCGCGGCTTTATAAGGCCCTCGCCCTCTCCCACACTCTCATCTCCTCCGCTTCCCTCTTCTTCTTCTCCCAACCGGTGTGAGAGCGCAAGCGAGCAGGCGGCGGCAGCCGCGGCGAGTGTGCTGGAGGAGGTGTTGCGCGAGGGAGGAGACGCTCGACCGTGAGGGCTCGAGCTTGCCGGAGCAGCGGGCGTGGAGTGTCGCGGGAGGGCTGCTGCAACTCAAGCAGCAGGCGGACGAGGCGCGGCGCGGCCGTGCATCGCGGGCGGAGAGCGAGTCGAGCTCTGATTCTGGAAGTTTTTCCAGAATCAGACGTCTGGGATTCCAACCAGATGACGGTGAAGACGTCTGGCAAGTAAGTTATTTCGTCCTTCTTCCTTTTTTACGTGTACAGCCATGCAGCCGTCCGCCGCGCCTTCGTCTGCAACCCGTCGTACTGAGAGCGAGGAGTGGATACGTGCAGGTTCTGCTCGGGAGGGCGCGAGACTCGCCATCCAACGCGAATCGGATGTCTGCCCGCAGTGCCAGACGACGGAGAGGACTTCCAGACGTCCTGGTTGACCATCGGACGTCTGGAAACTAGGCCAGACGCCCCCGCAGGCTTCTGGACATCTGAGGGACTACACAGAGCGAAGGTATCCTCTGAACCACCTTTTAAGACGTCTGGAAGAGGTTCCAGACGTCTAATTTTGGACTGTTTCGTCGTTTTCGACCCGTTTAGGGCCCGTTCGGAGTCCGTTTTCTGCATTTCGAGTTGCGTTCTTTTCGGAATAAAATCCTCTACCCGTTTACAGTAATTACATACTGTTCTGAGAAATTCCTTGTGTTTGATCCTTGTGTTAGGACCCCATTCCATTGCAGTCTCGGGGGTTGCGGAGGCGCGCGGGATTTCCGACCACGCCCCCAGTACTTCCGTTGTAGCTGGTAGAGTGGCTTTTAAAATTATTAACATAATTTGTTACAATTATGGAACAATTAATAGAACCTAGGGCATTGCATGAATCCTAGGAATGAGAAACCAGATTGAATGATAGATCCTAGGGTATTGCATGAATCCTAGGGCTGGAAAACTAGATTGAATGATAGATCCTAGGGTACGGCATGAATCCTAGGACTGGAAAACTAGTGATATGAATATAGATATTGCAGTCTTGAAAAATGTGGAAAGGAAATAAGAGCTGCCTGTAAATTGATTTAACAGCTGCCTGTTATGAATAAATGAACATAATTGAGAATATGGGTTGTATGAACGTGAAACTGGAATGGTGAAACCTGAATGTGCTGAGTTAAAAGAGCTGGAACCCTACGGGGAATTAGGAGTAGAACTCCTGGAAAGAGAATGAAATGGAACTGAGAAGGAAAGATGTGGAAGTGTGTTGTCTCTTGGGTACGTAGTGCCAGGGGAAGCACCTGTTACCTGTTTAGTGCAGAGCGGAGCCAGCCGCCCCAGGGACCCGGGGTTAGGTCTGGCCACTTTGTACCAACTTTTGGCCCTCGTGTACACAGTACCGAGGAGAGCTACTAGTGTAGAGCGAGTACTAGCTACCCCACGGGCCCCGGGGTGTTGCTAGCTCACCTACACCGACTTGTTAGGCCCACTGGGCAAACCAGGGTAGTCAGGAGAGGGTGCGCGGACTGTGGAGGGGCAAGACCCCTGTTTGGTTATTGTGGAGGGGCTGGACCCCTGTTACTGAGAGGTCTCTGCCCTATACTGGTTCCGTGCTGTGCTTTGGACGCACCCGTTAACGGAAACGACTGACCGCGTGCCAGTGCGGGGTAGCTACTCGTGTGTTTATCGCGCGTGCCGTAGTCACCGTTACGTCTGTCAGCGACCTTGGGGTGGTTGACTGAGAGTAGGATCACCATGGGGGACTCTCCCGGCCAGGAGAGCACCATGTGTTACTTCTACTTTTCGGAAAAGACTGCAATCAAGATCGTTCCCACGAGGAACATTCGAGATCAAATGAAGGATCTGAGAAATAGATAAATTGTGAAATAATAGAAAGACGTAAATAAAGGAAGAAAGAAGTTATAACAGCTACTGTACACTTTACTGCTTCTTTAGTTTTAGCTGCCACTCTACTCAGCGTTTCGCTGACGTGTTACACTCGTTACTTTTCAGGACCAGGTGTTGAGCAGCCAGGGTCAGCGGCTGCAGAGGACGCTGGGCCGAGTAGGGTCCAGTAGAGTTACCGCAGTTCTTTTTGTACCCCTTTTGTTCCACTGTAGTGAGTAGTTCTTGTTACTCTCTGTACTTTTCTTTAATTGTAGTTCATGTTATGTTATAAATGTTGTTCTACTGTTGTGGTGGTACATGCTGTAGTAGTTCCTTTTCTTACTGCTGTATTTTTGTTACTGCTAGTTATATTCATGCTGAATGTGGTTTATTTTACTGCTCTTTTGGTTACTTCCTCGTTGGACGACTAGGTCTTGGGATTAGTCGAGTCGGTCCGGTTCTCGTGTCTCGTAGGGACTCGGGAATTGGGTCGTTACAGATTAGGGTTAGAGTGTTTCTTGCTTGATCATGCAACTTAAACAGAAATTAAAGTAAACAACTGAACAAAAAGTAACTTCATTAATCATGCACTTTTAGTTCATAGCTTACAACATTAAATACATGCTCAAACAAAAGTAATGGAAAGCTTAAAAGAGAGGAAGAGAGAGAGAGAGAGAGGAGGGAGAGCAGCGAGGCAGCCACGGCGGTGGAGGAGGCTCCGTCAGCGGCGATTACAAGAGGGCCTAAAGCTAGCTAAGAGAGGGGTGGAGTAGTTGCAAGGGAAGTGAATGCCTTGAATGAGTGGTTGGAGGGGATTTAAATAGGGTTAAGGGCTTTCTAAAAGAAGAAGGGGCTTTAGCGACATCCAAGACGTCGCTAAAACCACTCCAAAAGTGTCGGTGAAGCCCTCTAGCCTGCCGGTCAACCGCCCGCGCCGTTCTTCTTTGCGCTCAATTCGCGGCCGCTGCGTGAGAGCTGTCCGATCCTGAGATCTTCCTTGGATGCGCTCGGATTGCACCTCGAGCGCACGTGTGCATGGGCATCTTCGCCCGACGTGCGCGCGCACGTGAGAGCTCACGATCTGAGGGCGCGCCACGTGGCGCGATCTCGGCTGCCCGCTGTTGATCGGGCGGCCCAATTTCGTTGCGTGCTTCCTTCATCTTCAATTTCACGCACCGCGCGGCTCGAACCCGCATCGCGTGCGTGCGGGCGTGCGCGCTAACCGTTGCGCCACGCCCATGCTTTGTCGCGTCGACTGTGTGGTTCTCGACCGTCCGATCGAAGATCGACGGCCGAGATTTGATCTCAGCTGATGGATGAAGTGGCGAGCGGTGGAGCGGGGGTGACGTGGCACAATGAGGGCCGTTGATCACCAGATCCACGGTCAGAACCTCTTGGGGCCATTGTAGGAGCTCCGGATGTCGGATTTGGCCGATCTTGAGACCGTTGGACTCCGTTCATCGTTCTGAATCCATCTGTGTGGTCTGATTGCTCATCTGAGGCCTGCTTTGACAAGTACTTACACAAATGGTCATTAATACAGTTTTATAAGCAATCTTGGTGCATGATGCATGCAATGCTCCCATTCTACTTATGTTGTGCCTTTTATTCTTAAGATGGGCCCTATTTAACAGAATTATCACTCCCTTATGCAGTGTTATCATACCCCCATGCTTACTCCTTGCTAGTCCCTAGCAAGGCTTATTCTAGAGTTGATTTTCTTTCAGAATTTAAGAAGTAATTGCTTCGACACTTCGTCACTTGTCAATAGGAGGAAATATACGAAGATCTTAATCTACAAAGACTAAGTAGCGCCCGGGTGTCTGCCAAAATACGAATCGCCCGAATCCTTTCTTTAATGTATATAACTATACATATGTATATGTATATATATATATATATATTTTTTAGAATTTTTTCGGAATTCAGTGTGGGTTGGTAACTTTTTACGGCTACCCAACCCACCCAAAACTCGATCAAAACCCTAAGTGCTAAGCATCTTGGTGTGAAGATTGTGATAGACTCACTTAACGGAAATTCAGACAGACTTCGAGTTTCTACGCCCCTAGGTGACCGGAAAAAGAAATATATTTGCTTGAAGGTGTATTTGTTTGATTGGTAGCTTTCTCCCTACGTTTGTTTTAATTTGGGGTCAACACAAGGATTTTTCTAGTGTATATCTCCCCGACTTGTACTACTTCCCCGCTTCTTCCTTAAGTGTTTTGTTCTTTTTGTGCAGTTGTTGAGTTGGGCTCTGGACAACCGACCAATGGGCTGTTACCCCCGATCACTTGCTAGCCATACTTGTGCGGTGAAGTGTGGTTTATTTTCTTTTCTTCTCCCTTTTTTTTTTCGTAGGTGGCTTCCCTAATCTCAAATGTACCTAGAGGCAATGAAGAAGAAATGGTCTGTGGCTGGGTTTTGGACAACCTGCCAATGGGAAGTTACCCACGACAACTTGCCAGCCATACCACCCTAGAAAGTTCATTAGCTACCCAATTTCTGTCAAAATCTCCGAGGAGTGAGTCTGTCCAAAAATGTGTGTAGATGCTTAGACTCAAAGTTTTTCTGAGTTAGAGGGTGAGTTGATAAGTCATATACTTATCACCTTATTTAGTAGGTGGATTAGAATAGCTTAAGGTTGCAAGGATTCAGAGCTAAATCAATATTTTAACGGACATCAGGGCTGATTAAGCCTGAAGGCCTGAAAAGTCTAAGTGTTTAAGTTCTTTTTATATTATTTCCGACTATTAACAAGTTTCTGATACCTAAGTTTTCTTCCTAAATTCAAAATTTTTTTAAAATTATTCTATTTGATTCATACTGATTAAATGAGCTCAGGATTATGCAATTTATCACGCCCCCATGCTTAAGTTGGACAATGTCCTCATTGACAAGTACATGGATGCATAAGGGTTCAAAAAGATAGTACCTGAGTGACGTAAAATACCGGATCAGTCTGAATCCTCTGGGTTGCCTCCCAGGAAGCGCTGAGTTTAACGCCTCCAGCTGGGCAGTGCTCCGTGTCAGCCCTCAATGAGGGTGACACTCTCCTTTGGGGGAACCTGGGCCAGGAAATGCTTCAATCTTTGACCATTAACTGTAAAAGTGTGCCCAGTGACAGGACCATTAACTGTAAAAGTTTTGCTCGCATAGTAGATCACCACGGGCTTCTTATCTTGCCTTTGTCCCAGGACAACGCCTATGGAAAAATCTGATGCATCACACATAATCTCAAAGTCCTAGGACCAGTCTGGGGGTTGAAGTACAGGTGCGGTGGAGACTAAGTCTCGGAGGGTGTGATAAGCTTGGATGCAATTAGAAGACATGTGGAATATGGCGTCGTTGGCTAGAAGGTCGGTCAAGGGTTTGGAAAGCTTGGAAAAGTCTTTAATGAACCTTCGGTAGAAGCCAACATGTCCTAGGAATGAGCGAATCTGTCGGATTGAGCTAGGTGGAGGAAGTTTGGAAATCAAATCAACCTTAGCCCGATCTACCTCGATGCCCCTATGCGATACGATGTGACCGAGGACAATTCCTTCTTGAACCATAAAATGGTTCTTTTCCCAACTTAACACCAGATTAACCTCAATACATCATTTCAGGATTTTCTCCAAGTTGCTCAGACAATGGTCGAATGAATTCCCGAATACAGAGAAATCATCCATAAAGACCTCTAAGTATTCACCCACCATTTCTGAAAAAATGTCTAGCATGCAACGCTGGAAGGTCGCAGGTGCGTTGCATAGCCCGAACGACATTCAATGGAATGCAAACGTGCCGTATGGGCAAGTGAATGTGGTATTTTCTTGATCCTCCAAAGCAATTGCGACTTGGTTATATCCTGAATATCCATCCAGGAAGCAAAAATACTTCTGCCCTGCCAATCTTTCAAGGATTTGGTTAATGAATGGCAAGGGGAAGTGATCCTTCTTAGTGGCTTCATTAAGCTTCCTATAATCAATACACACCCACCATGCGGTGGTAGTGCGGGTGGGGATGGATTCGCCATGATCATTGGTGATAACGGTGAGCCCAGCTTTCTTTGGAACCACTTGAGTGGGGCTCACCCAGGGGCTATCGGAGATAGGATAGATGATATCGGCGTCAAGCCATTTGATAATTTCTTTCTTAACGACCTCCCGCATGTTTGGGTTTAAATGTCTCTGCATCTGCCGGGAGGGTCGTGCCCCGTCTTCCAGGTAAATCTTATGGGTGCAATAGGTGGGGCTAATTCCTCTTAAGTCAGAAATGGTCCAACCAATGGCGGCCCGATGTTCTGAAAGGGTCGTAATCAACCTGAATTCCTGATCCTTGGTTAGATGAGAATTAATAATCACTGGGAAGGTCTGGTCAGGTCCCAGGAAGACATACTTGAGGTTCTCGAGCAGTGGCTTAAGTTCAGGTGCGAGTGGGACCATAGTTGATGGGAAGGGAAAGGGCGAGAGTTGATCAACATTGATCTCCTCAAATGGTGTCGTGTGATGGTACTCAACCTTACAGAGGTCCACGGCTAGTGATGGTGACGGATTAGAACAGTCATTACGGGTTTGGTGGTCTGACACAAAACTGAGGGTGAGGCATTCCTCGATCAGAGTTTCCACGGGATCATGTTCCTCAATGCAATCACAATCAAAAGACTTTGTCGCCCGGAAGATATCCAATTGCATTTTCTTATCTCCGAAGGCGATTTCCATACATCCCGTGTCACAATCAATGTTTGCCTTAGCCGTAGCTAAGAAAGGTCTGCCTAAGATTATGGGTGCATTTTGTAATTTTTCAGGGACTTCCATGTCGAGCACCAAAAAGTCGACCGGGAAATAGAAGTCCTTGACCTGTATAATCACGTCCTCGACAACCCCCTTCGGGGTTTTCACTGATCTATCAGCCAGCTGGATGGTGATAGGGGTTGGTGTCAACTCTCCAAAACGAAATTAGTGGTACAGGGCTGTTGGAATCAGATTGATAGAAGCACCTAAGTCCAGGAGCGCTCTATCAAATGTCATGTCCCTGATATTGCAGGAAATCAGGGGCGCTCCTGGGTCAGTTCGCTTGAGCGGAAGGTTGCTTGATATTACCGAACTTGCTTGTTCAGAGAGCATAAACTTCCTCGGTGCTTGAGGTCTCGGCTTACGTTTGGGTGTACAGGCATCCTTTAAAAACTTGGCATAAGCAGGGATGTGTTTGACAGCTTCAAGGAGCGGAATATTAATCTGTACTTGCTTAAAGATTTCCAACAGCTCCTCAGTTTCCACAACATTCGTCTTTTTCTTGATTGTTTCCAAGGCCTTAGGGTAGGGTGTCTGAATGTGGATTGGTTCTATTTCTGGGTCCTTGGTTGGTGCCTCTTTTGAGTTGGGTATTTCAGCGGGTGAAGTCTCGAGGAGAGTCGGCCATTTGGGATCCTGGGTCTTGGTGCCGCTTCTCAGGGTCACCGCATTCGCAGAGGCATTGGGGCCATGGGTTGATCCTTGAGAAGACGAGGACGAAGAAGCACCAAACCCAAGGGGTGTTTGCGGGGCTGGCTGGACCATGTGAGCCTGCCCGGGATTGCCTTGGAACCCTTGCGAATTGGGGCCTTTGTTAATTATGTTTCGCGGGTTCGGTTGTGGCTGGGAAGGTAGGGATCCTTGTTGTTTATAGTCCAAGAGTTGGCATAACTGTCCTTTTACCAAGGCCATTTCCTCCTGATGTTTCTGGTTCATGTCAGCCATCATCTTTATTAGGGTATCCATTTGGTTTTGTGGGGGAGGGGCCGCCCTATTCTGATTATATTGGGGTCTAACTGGTGGTCCTTGCTGATAGGGGGCAAGTGTGGCTACTGGTTTGGCCTGGGTTGGTTTTGAAATTACGGTGGTTTCTGCTTTGTCCAACCAAAGTTGGGGTGGTTACGCCAGCCAGTGTTGTAGGTGTTGGAGAAAGGGTCAGGTTTCGCATAACCTTGGACAACTTGCACATCTTCAAGGATAGCCGATGTTGATGAAGAGGGAAAAGAGTAATCAAGGGTTGAGGGAGCAAAGGTCCCTCCCTGGAACGTGGTCAGGGGTTGTTCTAGGTTCAGTTGGGTTAAGGGCTGGACCAAGTCAACATTATACGCTCCCTTTGCTAGGGAGAAAGTCTGTAAGGGGTTAATGGTCTGGTTCAGTAGCTCATCAATCTTTTTGTCCACTAATTCCACTCGATCCAGTTTCTTGGCAATGATGTCCATGTCAACCATTCCAGAATTTGCTTGTACCTCATAAATCCCACCACGGGGTTGACTGGACCTGTTGAACTGGGTCATGGAGGCATTGTTGAGCGAATTCTCGCTCATAGACTCGAAGAGCTCAAACGCGCTCTCCTCGTCCTTGTTCAGGAAGTTCCCCTCGCATGAGGCATCGACGAAGTTCCGCAGGTTGCTATCCAGACCGTGGTAGAAAATCTGGGCCAATTACCACCTTGGTACTTCGTGGTGTGGGCATTTCCTCAAGAGTTCATTAAATCTTTCCCACACCTCATGAAATTGTTCCCCACCCTGGAGTGTAAAGGTAGTGATAGCTCTTCTGAGGACATTAGTCTTTCCTATGGGGAAGAATTTCTTTAAAAATGCATGCCTCAGTTCTTCCCAGGTGGTGATGGGTCTACCTAGGGTTCTAAGCCAATGAGAAGCCTTGTCTCTTAATGAGAAGGGAAACATCTTGATTAGAACAATGTCAAGGATAATGTTCCTAGGTTTCACAGTTCGTGCTATGCGGTCGAGATCCTCTAGATGCTGGAAGGGGTTCTCATTTGAGCTTCCATGAAAGTGGTTCTGGATCAGACTTAAGACATTCGGTTTCAGCTCAAAATCATCTCCCCCTTCGGGGATCCTAAGGTGCGACTCGACTCTAATAGCAGAGGGATTATAGAAATCGCGGAGGGGCCTCGGTTGATCCTGAAATGGTGGTATATCAAGTGGTGGTTGCCCTGGTATGTCTTGGAAAGGTGGTGGTGGTTGTTCTTGTGGGTTCTGTAACCGTTGTATGGCTTGCATGATGGTGTGGATTTGTTGTTGCTGAAGCCGGTGGTTAGCATTAATTTGGCCTTGGATGATGGCCATTGCGTCTGGTGGGGGTTGATCCTCAGCCTTATCTACCCTAGGTTCCGCCATGTTCCTAACAGAATCGCGTCGCCTAGATTCTTGCCCCAAAACACACAACTCGGGATGCAGTGAGCGTCTCCCGTGCATACACTAGAGAAGAACAGGAGGGGATGCGGAGGGTGACAGATGCGAGAAATGTGTTTCAATCAAGCACACAAGCATAGTCCTTATGGTGTATTCCTTAGGAGACCTAGAAATCTCACAAAGGGTGATTAAGTCCGTAAGCACTGGACTCCCCTTCCCAAGGCTAATCTGTCCAGGTTGATTACGAGAGGATTACAAGGAAGGTTCTTCCTTTGGCTTGCTCCTCCGGTTCCATAGACCCCACAACCGCGATCGTTTGACACTGCCCCGCAGCCTAGTCACTAGATTCTACCAAGGGAATGAAAGCCAAGTGCCTAGCAAACAAAACCTCGCCTTTTGAGACTTAACTCAATCCTGCCTAGGGCACATCTACTCAGTTTTAGAGGGCTAGGATAGTGCTTGTGCTAGGGTTATGTGATGAGGCGTTGATTGGGGTGGTGCCTCTTAATTTTCCACTTTCAAGGTGTGTGCTTCTATCAAAACATGATTTTCAAGCAAGGATTTTTTTAAGATGTGGTGTCTTTTAGTATTTCATCCTTACTTTAGTGCTTTTTGGGGTTGACGTGTCTTAATGTTTTCAGACAAGTTTCAGTGGGCACGTCAAGTTCTGCACACAATTCGGTGAAAGTGGATTTCCTTTTATTTTGTAGAGGTTCTAAAACCCTAATGTACTCATCCTAATGATCATGCAACCTCTATTAGATGAGTCGGTTTTAGGGTTGAGTGGTGCAGCCCAGGTCAACTCACGGTGGCTTCGCAAACACCACTCAAAAGAAAAAGAAAAGAACACTCCAAGAATTTATTCCGGATGTTAGAGTGTACATTTTTTTGTGGGGTGATGTGTTAAGGATGTGGGTCAAGCAATCATACACCATGCCCATTTTTTCAATTTTTTCAATTTTTTTAGTTTTTTCACGCAAGCGAACAATCTTGAGTGAAGAATTACTCACTATCAGTCCTTGTTGCGCCTACTCCCTTGTTACCGTCGTGGGATGCATCGCTTTGCCTTCCAGGCGTCGAATTCCTGCAACCATCAAGTAAAAAGGAAACAAGGCATTAGACGATGTGAGAACGGATGTGGAATGGAGGTGACAAAACAAATCCGTTGCCTCCCCGGCAAAGGCGCCAAAAACTAACGTGGGCTTGTGTGTGTGTGTTAAGAAGTGTCGTTATAGTCGCACTTGCAACGCCGGTTTTAAAGTAAATAAACGGAGGTGAGTCTAAGTGTCGGTCTTAGGGAGGCGTGAAAATCGGATTTTTCTTATCACTTGTTATCACGGAAAGCTCAGAGTTTTGCTTGTAGAGGTGCGGTTTGAAAAGCGAGAGAGAGATAGAGAGATTAGGGTTAAAGTGTTTCTTGCTTGATCATGCAACTTAAACAGAAATTAAAGTAAACAACTGAACATAAAGTAACTTCATTAATCATGAACTTTTAGTTCATAACTTACAACATTAAATACATGCCCAAACAAAAGTAATGGAAAGCTTAAAAGAGAGGAAGAGAGAGAGAGAGGAGGGAGAGCGGCGAGGTAGCCACGGCGGTGGAGGAGGCTCCGTCGGTGGCTCGTCATCTCTGGCGATTACAAGAGGGCCTAAAGCTAGCTAAGAGAGGGATGGAGTAGTTGCAAGGGAAGTGAATGCCTTGAATGAGTGGTTGGACGGGGTTTAAATAGGGTTAAGGGCTTTCTAAAAGAAGAAGGGCCTTTAGCGACGTCCGGGACGTCGCTTAAACCACTCCAAAAGTGTCGGTGAAGCCCTCCAGCCCGCTGGTCAACCTCCCGCACCGTTCTTCTTCTCGCTCGATCCACGGCCGCTGCGTGAGAGCCGTCCGATCTGAGATCTTCCTTGGATGGGCTCGGATCGCGCCTCGGGCACGCGTGTGCACGGGCATCGTCGCCCAGTGTGCGCGTGCGCGTGAGCGCTCGCGATTTGAGGGTGCACCGCGTGGCGCGATCTCGAACGCCCGTTGTTGATCGGGCGACCCAATTTCGCCGTGCGCTTCCTTCGTCTTCAATTTCACGCACCGCACTGCTCGAACCGGCGTCGTGTGCGTGCGGGCATGCGTGCTAACCGTTGCGCCACGCCCATGCTTTGTCGCGTCGACTGCGTGGTTCTCGACCGTCCGATCGAAGATCGAAGGTTGAGATTTGATCTCAGGTGATGGATGAAGTGGAGAGCGGTGGAGCGGGGGTGACGTGGCGCAATGAGGGTCGTTGATCACCAGATCAACGATCAAAACTTCTTAGGCCCATTATAGGAGCTTCGGACGTCGGATTTGGTCGATCTTGAGTCCGTTGGACTCCTTTCATCATTTTGAATTCATCCGTGCGGTCCGATTGCTCATCTGAGGCCTGCTTTGACAAGTACTTACACAAATGGCCATTAATATAGTTTTATAAGCAATCTTGGTACATGATGCATGCAATGCTCCCATTCTACTTATGTTGTGCCTTTTATTCTTAAGATGTGCCCTATTTAACAAAATTATCACTCCCTTGTGCAGTGTTATCAATATGGCTGGCAAGTTATCGTAGATAACAACCCATATGTAGGTTGTCCAGAGCCCAGTCACAGGACCTTTCTCTTTTTTTTGCTGCCTTTAAGTAAATCTTAAACTAGGGAAGCCACCTACTTAAAAAAAAATAAAGAAAAGGAGAAAAGAAAAAAAAAAATAAGCCACACTTTGCCGCACGAGCAAGGCTAGCAAGTTGTCGGTGGTAACATCTCATCGACCGGTTGTCCAGAACCTAGCTCAATAAATGCACTGAAAATTTCCAAAACACTTAGAAAGAAGCGGAGAAGTAGAATAAATTGGGGAGATATACACTGGATTCACCTTTGTGTTGATCTCGTAAAAATAAAAGTAGGGAGAAAGCTACCAGTTATAAAGATACACCTTTAGGCAGAATTCTCTTTTTAAGGTCGCTTAGAGGCGTAGAAATCCGAAGTCCGTTTTAATTGCCAATCAAAGAGTCTATCACATTCACAATAAGATGCTTAGAACTTAGGGTTCTCATCAAATCTTGGGTGAGTTGAATGGCCGTAGAAAGCCACTCTTAAACCCTAAAACTTGAAAATCCAAAAAAATTAGAAAAGAGGAAAAAGAGAAAAATAAATTTTTCTTTGAATAAGGCGAGGGCTTGAGGTTGTCTGCGTTTTGGTAGATACTCGGGCATTGTTGTGTCTTTGAAAGTTCAGATCCTAAGTAAACATTTTCTTAATGATTGAAAATAACTCAAGCCCAAATAATCCAACCTGATTCCTTTATAAATAGCATGTAGTTTTTTGCTAGGGCCTAGCAAAAGATAGGCATGGGGGTATGATGTGAACATGTTTACACTACTTAAGATGTCTATTTATGCATGTTCTTAAGCATAGGATTGCATTACATCCTATAAATATTGCATAACATGCATTATCTTGTATTTAGATTAGTTTGGATAAAATGGATGTTAATTGTCTCCTTTTATGTTCATGGGCAGGGTAAACTTTTTATCGGAGCCTCGAATCGAGGATCCAACCGTACAGATGTGATTGGGGCGACGATTGGAGTTCAACGACTCCAAGATCGCCCTAATCAGACATCTGTAGCATCAGATAGAGACCGGGGAACCCTAGAAGATCAAGGGCCAAGATGGTGTGAATCCACACTTCAAACGACAAATCCAACCGCATGGATGGATTCGGATCGACGATCGCAACCTAACGGCGTGAAAATCGACTCAATCCGACAACCGTGACACCATCTACATCATCCAGAAGATGGACGACTAAGATGGCACCATGTGGCGCCATCTCGACCGCCAAAACTGGCCCAACTGATCTTGAAGACCATCGCACGTTAGATCTGGACCGCACGATCGCGATCCAACAGCCATGGACAGCCTCTCCTCAACTCATCCACGCGACCATCTCTCCTCCACAGCGTAGTGGGTGAAAGCGTTTACGCGAGCGAGCGGCGCACGTTCGAATCGCGGCGAGCGGCTGCTGGGGCGCAGGAGAGCGGGCTCCGCGACTGCTCGATCGCAATCGAGCAGCTGCGGGCGCTTAATCCATTTCACGCCGTATCGCACGCCTGCGTGTGATGCGAGATCGCACGCGGGTAAGCGCGCAGAGGAGGCGGGCGGAGGCACTAGATAAGCCGTCTGATCACAGCTGAACATGGAGCGCGCGTTACGCATAAGGAGGCGAGCGACCGTGCAGGCGGCGCCCCACTACGCCCATGATGGGGCTTTAGCGACGGTTTTATCTGTCACTAAAGACCCCTTATTTAATGTTTTTCAAATTAAAATGACCAAATTGCCCTCACTCCATGCAACTATAAAAGGAGACCTCCTCCACATGAAATTCTCATCCCTTCCTTCTCTTCTCTCCCTCTCCAAAGCTCAAGAGAAGCTTGTCCCACACCCGGGATGCTTCTCGCGAGATAAAGTCAAATTTTCATCCCCCTTTCGGAAGCGGATCCCGCGACGACGACGACGTGCTGCCCTGTTCCCGTTCTTCCTACTTCGTTCACCTTCGTCTTGCTCCGTTCCCCGTCTTCCAGACGTCGTCCCGTTCGGCTCGTCCTCCAAGCGATCGTCGAGGAGGATATCTCTCTCCCTATTCTTTTTACTGCTTTCTAGAGTAGATTTACTGTTTTCTAGAATAGATTTACTACTTCCTGGTGTAATCATTTTCCCACTTTCTAGTCGTAATGTTTAGTGTAACGAACAATCTTTCTAATAATGAATTCCATGTTCATTCTACATCTCTTTTTGGTTTTTGTTTGTAATATTCTCTCTCTCTCTTCTATTTATTGTAAATAGTTAGATAATTTCTAATCAATTATTCTGCTTCGTGACAAATAAAACAAACACGTATTTTTAAATCAAACATCTGCCTCCCTAAGTTCGACCTGGGATTTCTATTCCGGTATAAATTTTATTTGTTGAACACGAGTTCTTCGCTTTCAAACTACAACGACAGGTTTTCAAAACCAAACACGTTAGCGTAGCAACTCGAAGCGTTCAACAATGACTAATAAGCGGGTCCACACAAACAGAAATAGGTTTTCGCATACTTCGAGAACTGATCCATAACCCAAAACCCTAATTTTAGATCCGCTTGAATAACAAGGGTTTTGTTCAGGATAAATTCCATATAAACCTTCTAAAATTTATATGAAAATATTCCATGAGGTTTAATACCCTTAATTTGACCATTAGAACCCATTTTGACCTTAAACAGAGGCTCAGACACAATTCTACCATAATTTGGGTTTTTGCATAAATTTCCCATTCAAAATTAGTCAAAACTGAAATCCAACTTCACCATCAGATTCCTTGGATCCAAATTAGGTTTGTACCAAAATTTAGGCCTAATCAAAGACCATCTTGACCTAGTTTGCATTTTAGTCCAATCTAACTCTTTTTCTCTTAAATAGCCCCTCATCTTTCAAAATCCTTGCAAAGAGCCCCCTAACTTTGTTACATTATTCACATGAAGGTCCCTTCCACCATGGAGGTCAGCCTGACCTCCAAGCCATCTTTGACCAAGCCAAATCCTACTCAAATCAACACCAAATCTCACCAAATTTGGTAGGATTGATGTTAACACCTAGGTTAATCATTTGGGACCAATTTTGGATCCTAAATCTCTCTGATTTGTGTGTGAGAATGCACAAAATCAGTGGAGTTCTTCTTAAATCCTAGCAAACCAATCAACCTTGTTTCCTGTTCTAGAGCTCTCCATCAGCTCTATATAAGCTCTAGCAACAAAATCCACTCTTCCTTAGCTCGATTTTGGCTGCACATCTTCAACTTCTTCCCTCTCCGGCCACCTCCACCGTAGCTCCGGTGACCTCTCTCCGACCACATTCTTCGCCCGCTGCCACATGCCATAGGCAGCGGGAATCTCCTCTGCTTATTCCTCCACTCCTTGCAATACCTGCGAGATCTCTCCAACTCCTTCGTCATCGCCGTGCCCTCTCACCAAAGAATTCCTCTTCCACGGCGTCGGCCAATCAAAGTCGGTGCCCTCCTACCCCTTTCATCCGCTAATTAGGTTTTATCTTCTCCCTTTTCTCCTCCTTAATCTCCTTATTCCCTTATTCTCTTAATTTGATCGTCACTCACGCCACTCCATCTCCGCCTTCCCCACGTCCGACGTACCTTCGGCGTGTCCTCCCCAATGTTACACTGCACCGCTCACCTCGCTACAACTCCCACAAGTATCACCATCCTCCCTACTTCAAAACCCCTTGTCTAATTCCACCAAACACCCGCTCGAACATCCCACCGAACACACCCACCTCCGATTACCTCCTCCGAGTTCGCCCAACCACCACACACATGCTCACGCCACGCAAACACAATGACCACCTTTGCCAACACTTGGCGATCCTCTTGAATGTTTTTAATGTGGTCATGAGGCCGTATCTCATGTTTTAGGTCTTCGCCGGACGATAGCCATTGCTCTCGTCGTCTCCATTACCGTTAGCATCATTCCAGCTACCAACCGCCCAGTTGCTGCTCTTAATAGCTACGGCCCAGTACCAGGAATCATCCCAGGTCTTCACTTGGGACTCGAGGCCTCAGTACACCAATAGGAGAAGCCTCTCTACCAATGGCACACACGAAGGATGTAGGGGGACAATAGTCCCACCTCGTGAAGGGAAGAAGAGGCTGCAGCGGATATATTGGATTTGTGCTCTGGGTTGTTTGCCTCAAGAACACGAGGTGAGGTCCCATACTCACCACCCACACCCAGTGACCCTGGTCTGACCCGATTATCTGAATCCGCTTACCCATATCCAAATCCGATTACATTTTGGGTCTTGAGAGAAGAGGTGGAAGAATTGTGAGAGGGGGGGAGGGTTTTGCTCTTTGCAGGTTTAGCCCCTGTGCGACACTTATTCGCTGAGGAAAGGCTTTGCTCTATGTGTGAGAAAGAGAAGAAGGTCTGAAGAAGGTAAGGCTTGTGAAAAAGAAAAGAGAAGGCTTTGAAGAAGAAGAAGAAGGGTCATGCTTGTGAAGAAGAAGGAAAGAAGAAGAAGAAGAAGGCTTTTAGAGAGCCATGTGTTTGTGACACTTAAGTCATCTAATGAAGCACTCTTGACATCTGATATGATTTG
Source organism: Thalassia testudinum (assembly GCA_037157565.1). Lineage (NCBI taxonomy): Eukaryota > Viridiplantae > Streptophyta > Magnoliopsida > Alismatales > Hydrocharitaceae > Thalassia > Thalassia testudinum. Next base: position 16,128,055 of record JAZHRO010000055.1, read on the forward strand.
GTTCTGTTGAATGATTTAAGAACATAAGTTAACATTGATTGCTGATTGAATGTTCTGTTGAATAATTTGAATATAAGATGCATGCTTAATTAGAGGACCTAATTGGTGATCTAAATCACCATTTTTTAGATACTCTCTATTCATTTTATCTCATCATCATTTGAATTACAATCTGACAAATTGTATTCATTGAGTATCTATTTTAATGCTCAATTAATTGCGCTAATTGATTCTGCATAAAGATTATTATGTGAATTCCTTGCTCCCTGTGTTCGACCTTGGATTCTTTTGATTCTGAGCATATAAATTTAATTATTTTTGAGCGATTGAGGTTTTGCTACAACGAAATGACTTAAAACTCCTCGATAGTCGTTAAACACAAAATAATGGTGATTTAAATATCCAATTATTCCTCTTAATTATGCATATATCCCAAGCATTTAAATCATTCAAATAAATCAATAGTAACTTCAATCAATTAATCCAAGTCAACTTAAGTACTTAAATAATGTCACAGTGCCTTTTAGAATCAAATCAGATGACTTAACCTTCACAGAATAGCCCCATAGAAGGCACAAGGGCAACGGCCTCTCAAGGCCCTCCCAAGCACAGCCTTCTCCTTCCTCAAACTTTCAAGCACAACACAAGGCAACTCAGAGGCGAAGTGTTAACCTCCTCTTTAGCATGCGCCTAATGAATTCGAAGCAAAACCCTCCCCTTCTTCCTCACAGATCTCCCCTCTTCTCTTCTCTCTTAGATAACCGGGTATATGTTCGGGTAAGAACGTGGGTAATCGGATCCTGAATAGTGGCCAGACCCACGGGCATGATCGCGAGCGAGGCGTGAAGTGGCTCGTGAGCAGGGGACCCGACTTCCCAATGTCTTGGGTGGTAAGCAGCAAACACAAAATCAATTTATGCCCGGCTAAGTTTGTCCCATACGATGTGGGACTATCTGCTGGGGCTTCTTCGCGTGCATGCAGCTACTGGAGTCTCAATCTATTGCTGCTGCTGTTGCTGCAATGCCCAGTTCAAGGCATGGGAAGCTTCAAGAATTGCAATTGCTTTGATTACGTGCTACAATTGGTCAGATGGCGGTCGAAGATGAGCAGACGTGGTCAAGGAAGACAAAGGCTATGGCGGCACTCCGGCAAAGACCTGAAGAGAAAAATACGGCCTCATGGCCCAATCAAAATAACTCAAGAGCTTCATCGGTGTGCGGCGAGTGAGGTGGTGGCCATGATGTGGTGGTTAGAGGTGCAGAATGGCCGTTTGACGTCAGATAAGGCGAGCGGAGGGCGTGGAGTTCGATAGGGCGATGGAGAGTTTAAAGCCCTAAATTTCTCTAGGGTTTTTACTCAGTGCATACGGCAGAGGTTGTGGAGGTGGTGGAAGTGTGTTTAGTGGTCTGTGCTGACCGGATGAACTCACTGTAGCGTCGCTGGCTGTGGAGAAGACGGTGGGGGAGCGAGGTGAGCGTCGGTTGAAATGAGAGAGGAAAGGGTTAGGAAAGATCTGGAGAGGAAGAGAAGTAGGTTGGACCTAAATTAGGGATGAAGGTAGGAGGATTTGGCGCCAACTTTGATTAGTTGGCGCCAGAGATGAGGGGAACTCCATTGAGGCGAAGCAGCGACGACGAAGGGGTAGATGGCCTCTACTTTGGTTGGCGAAAGGCGGAGGAAGGAGAGGAAGGTCAGGGCTGGGGCTGTTGGCTGGCTTGAAGAAGCTGTCGAGGAGGGTCGCCGGTGTTGAGCTGGAGGGCTGCAGGAGAAGGGAAGAACTGGTGGTTTTAAGGCCTAAACTTGACTAGTTTTGGACGGTGGGAGATTCTAGAGCTTATATAGAACTCCTGGGCAAGCTCTAGATCAGGAAATAAGCCCAAATTGGCTTGTGACTGAAGCACAAGATACCCATGAATCTTGTGGGTTCGCTAGAATGCATCCTTGCGATCTGTGAGCCAAGACCGATCCCAATCAATTCCTCATAGTGTGAGCATCAATCCCACCAAATTTGGTGGGATTTAATGATGATTTGAATAGGTTTAGGTTTGGTCAAAGATGGTTTGGAGGTCGGTTGACCTCTAATGGTGGCAAGAATTGTTCTGTAAAGAAGATGACAAAGTTAGGGACTGATATGTAAGGATTTTCAAAAGTTAGGGGCTTGTCTGAAAGAAACAGAGTTTAAATGGACTAAAATGCAAACTTGATCAAGATGGACTCTGATTGGGTTTAAATTTTGATACAAACCTAAATTAGACCCAAGGAATCTGATGGTGAAGTTAAATTTCAGTTTTGACTAAGTTTGAATGGGTAATTTGCGTAGAAACCCAAATTATGGTAGAATTTTGTTTATGATTCTGTTTAAGGTCAAAATAAGTTCAGATGGTCAAATCAAGGATACCAAACCTTAAGGAATATTTTTATATGAATTTTAGAAGGATTAGATGAATTTTATCCTGACCAGAACCTTTGTAATTTAAGCAAAACTGAAATTAAGTTTTTAGGTGCTGATTTGATTTTCAAAATATGTGAAACCCTGTCTCTGTCTGTGTAGACCCCTTTATTAGACTTTAATGTTCATTAGACCTTAGATTAACCTTTGAAAAATCCCGTGGTTACTCTACATTGATAATGTGATGTTAAAACTGCAAAATTAACCTTGATTTAGTGCTATTTTCTCATATTGGATTTGTATGGAATTATGGCTCTCAGGTGATTATGTAGGAGAGTTTGTCACTTGATTTTGACTAATTAAATTTAGTTATGGCTTATGATGGTGTTACCACCAATAACCATGACTTGGATGACCAGATGACAAGAGATCCTCAAAGCTAAGGTTTTGCTCCATAATGGATCCTTGATTGTGCAGCAATTCATGCATGTAAATATGTCCTCTTATGCTATTTCCTAACTGTACGCATTTAGATTAGATAAATTTGCATGCATTTTGTAAATATTGGCATTAGTGCATTTTATGGAGAGAAACATAGAGAGAGAGATGAGCCCCCATTTCCTTCACTTTTACCCCTTCATTTCCACCACACTTCTTCCACTTAATACCGCCTAATACCACCTAACACTACCTACATCAATTTCGTAAGACTTCAAGCGCCTACCCATAATTAACCCAAAAACATCCCTAATGGCACTCTTATCCTCGCTCGCACCCACCACCCTTACCCCTCACCTATATAACCATTGCCACCCCTCTCCATGCATTCGGTCGGCTCTCACCTCCACCAATAGAACTCCATTCCCATCTCCTACAGATGCACACACTTACGCATACTCCATCCAAAGCAGCCAACCGCACAACCCCTCACCTCTTACTCCCTCAAGCGAGCACTCACGCGCACTCATACACTCACTCACCTCTCCACACACAGAAACACTCAAATACACATATACACATACATACACACCCGCATACACATACTGACACTCACATACCCACATACACATATACATACACGTACATCGACACACACACACATATATTTATATAGTTACATACATACATACATACATACATATAAGTATATAGATACACATATACGTATATTACTCCCGCACATCCACTAATACATCCTCCCGTTCACAATACCGCACATTTCCATTTCCGCGCATTACTTTGCGGGTATATCCGCACCCGTTGCGGATATATTCCCAATATTTGCACACATTAAAGCATTCCACACACACTCCCACACATTTGCTCCACACCTGCACGCGACACATAGCTAGGTTAATTGTGTTTCTCTAGATAATGGTTAACCTAGAGTGGTGTTACATTCCCATTGAATCTTTCATTCAACATTCTCTCCTTATTATATATTATATAGTTATATATATACCTATATTATATATCTATATCTTATATATATACATATCTATAAATAAGCTAAGTATTTCAATTCATTTCCTTTTTCGCATTTCAATTCCGCATTTCCTTTTCTTTCATATTCTCTTTTATTTTGTTGATAAAGAAAATACTAAAAAAATCTAAAATAGAAAATATAATTCTAGACTTGCAGGTACATGGTCTCACATCTGGCGAGACCGTTTCTGACTATTTTGGCGTGTAGCCAAGGACTAATTTTAAGGGTGTACCTCAAGGACAAGACTACTTAAAAAAATCTTAAATTAAGAAAAACAAAAAAATATAATAAGCAAAATGAATTGATGCGATTTTAAGAAGTGCGTAGAAACTGATTAATTCCAAAACCTGCCTCCCTGAGTTCGACCATGGGCCTAAAAGTGACTATCTTAAAATTTGATTTAGTCAAGGTTAATAAATTTTGATAAACTGGTGTAGATTCGCTTGTACGTAATCACTCCACTATATACATTTTGACGCTAATATCACCTAACTAAATAACCCTGCTAATGTTTCGTCATATGTTTTCTAGCGCCGTTGTCGAGGAGGTGCCACCTAGGGTTGGTTTCTACTCTTTTCATTTGATTATCTCTTCTCCCACCCATCTCTTCATGGGTGTTTTTGTTTGTTTTTGTGTAGGTAGCCCTGTTGCGAGGGGGAGACACGCAGAGGAGGTTGGAGACATGAGCGAGTCTTAGGTGGGAGCGAAAGCGTGAAGTCACTGGCGTCGCTTGGACCTTGCATGTGTTGCTGAGGAGGTAGGAGTCCTTCCTCATAGCAATTTAGGTTCTCTTGTCACATTAAAGATAAAAAAAGATTAAAAAAGTAAAAAAAACCCTAAAAAGAAATCTTCTTGGGATTTATGGGATGAGTGGATTAAAACCCATTGTTTGATTCTTTTTATCACCTCCACCGCCCTCAATTTCCCACTCATTTGCATGTGTAGAATATGAGAATCTTAATTATTGGATTTTTTGCAACCTGGGTTTCTACTTGAGGTGAATTAAATTTGATTGGTTGTTACATTCACTCACCTTATTTATTCCCATTTAGGAACCGCATTTTTGTTGGGGAGTCTTGGAGTCGATTTGACTCCAACCCCACCACGATCTTATATTTTGCCCTTGACTTGATCTCGAATTTCATCCCCAACATATTCATTTTCATTTTCCATATCTTGGTGGTTGAACCTTGTGTGAATTTCCATTGTGGTGATTGAAAGCATTTGAATTGAAATGTTTGGCTCCCTTTCACATTGAATTAAAAGTGATTCGTGCATCCACACTTAGAAACTTCCATTTAGGGGGCTCATTCCATTGTAGCATGCATTAACCAAATCAAGTTGAAGGAGGGTTGTTTGGGGACAAAGAACTTGTATTTCTTGAAAACCTGGAGATTGGTTGAATTACTAATTCATTGGAATCTTAAAATCCATACTACTTGAGAACGGAATTCTAAAAGCCATTCAACATCTAAAACTTCAATTCGGGGAGAGTTCCCCGTTGCATGCTTGTTGTACACACATATAAATCAACGCACTTGGGCATTACCCGTACACAACGCCCTTCACTCTCCAAAACACTTGTCTCCTAAGCCACTTAATCTAAAATTGGTAGTAACTTGAACCCATTAAGGTTTGGAGGTCTAACTACATGCGTATAGCGCCTACGTGATGGTGCGGGTTCTCGCATGCGATTGGGTGTCTAAGATTGGGGCAAATGGCCTTTCAATCTGGCTTAATGGTTTTGCGGTGCTCATATTCGGTTCCGTAGGTTACGATAGTAGGTAACTTAGATCTTTAGGTATTAGGACACATTTAGAGGTTATGACCTTTGATTGAATTGATTTGTCATCAAGTGCACCTATTCGGCGTCATCTCTCTCATCCCCTTCTCTCATCTCATCGCCTCAATTCTTCTTTCGGTAGTGCATGTTTGGGAGGAGGTCACAAAACCCTGAACTTGTTGAATTGTTTGATAACTCTAGAAGGGAAGAATCTGGTGAATCGTGCTCCTCCTACGTGAACATGGCTGCTCGCCCACCCCCAAATCCTGAGGGGGGAATTGTCCCCCTCCCAACCCACCAGGTGGCGATGGAGCCATCGACTCGATAACCTGCGTCCAAGCCCAATTGGCATTATATACTGAGCCGATTGAAGCCATTAGGGAAACCTTGGAAGAAATTCAAAACCCTCCTGAACGGGAAGAGCCTAGGTCTCTTAGCTCATATCAGAATCTCGCTGCTATAGAGACCCTTATCAGATTCGTGTCCCCATGGGGGGAGAAGATTTTGAGCTAAAACCAAACGTAATTAGCCTAATCAACTTCCATTATCATGGACCTGCCAGTGAAGACCATTTTCTTCACTTTGAGGACTTAACCCGTTTAGCTAAAATGATTAAACCAAGAAACATTAGGTTACATATCGTCCTCATGAAAATGTTCTCGTTTTCGTAGCGAGACAAAGCCACGCAATGGTTGTGCACGATTGGGAAACCCATCCGTTCTTGGGAAGAAACGCGTACAACGTTTCTCAAGAAATTCTTCTTAATCGAGTGCACCAATGCGCTTCGTCGTGCTATAACTTCTTTCGTGCAATAAAACGGTGAACAATTTCATGAGGTCTAGGAGAGGTATAATGACCTCCTCAGGAAATGTCCACACCACAGTCTGCCTAAGTGGCATGTACCTAGATTTTCTATTATGGGCTAAATGAAACTTTAAGGTGGATTGCGGACGCTTCTTATGGAGGTAATTTCATGAATAAGGATGAGGATAGAGCATTTGAAAACATGAGCAAGAATTCTATGAACAACTCTCCCATTGTCGCCTTTAATTGGACCAGCACACCTCGTAGTGGAGCACACGAGGTTGACACGGGACCCTCCCATTCATCCACTAATGCACAAAAATTGGATGAAGTCTCTGTCATGCACAAGAAGCTTGACGAACTCTTGGCCAACCTCGCCTGTTTTGTAGCTTACATTTCGACTCCACCATCACGTTATAAACCTAATCCTTCCTTAGGATGATTTCTAAAAATCCCGCATGACCTGTTATCCTTGCCGAGTATTACGCCGAGTGACTCGGTAAGTAATGTGGAACTGGCTTCTGCTAGCTAGTATGTTGACATGGAAGAACAAGCCTCCATGTACTCGGATGCATTATCATATGCGAACTCATCTTCTGAATTTAAAGACATGTGCACTCTAGGGAACAACCTATATTTTGCTATGTAAAACCTAGGGTGGTGCAACCATCCAAACTTTGCATGGTCGAACAACCCTTAACGCCAAAACCCCGCTGGTGGACCAGTGCAACCATCTGCTCCCGTCATCTCAAGGGCCTAATATCATCCTCTGGAAAATCCGCTGCTAGGTCCTTCTACACCTTAAACAAATCACGCATCAAGCCCCCTTGATAAATTGATGCGAGTGATGACGAAAATGTCGAAGTGCCATGAAGAAAATACGACTTCTCTGTAACACCAACTGACGCAGCAAAATGCTGAGATCAGTCAACTACGCATGACGACTCGATCTCTGGGCACTCTTCCCACCCAATCTATTTCCAACTAGTGAAATTTTGTACCACGTGGTCAGCAACCACAGGTATGACCTTCTTAAGGGCAGGTTCGCCAAATTCTACAAGCTTCGAGTACTCCACCAGGATTTCAGGCTAATCCCACAATAGCACATCAACCCTATGTCCCTGTTGTGAACCCTCCTCTACCTTATGATCCCATTGGACCTATGACGTCCAATGCGATTACTACGAGGAGTGGTAAACAGAACGTCAATCCGCCTCGACCAGATCCTGGCCCGTCTTCTTCATCATCCTCTCATTCGGGTTACACACCGCATTCTCGTGAGGATCACACACCCAAACTGGTGCCAGAATCTATCCCATTCCCTGAGGCTGCACTAAGAGAGCCAAAAGGTAAGAAAAAGAACATGCAAACCTTTGATAATCTGTGTGATTTATTCAAAGACGTTGAGATCAAGGTTCCCTTGCTAAAGGAGATCGACCACATCCCGACTGTCGTCCATTTCTTTAAGGACTACACTACACCTAGGCGACAACAAAAGAAAATCAAGAACCCGATGGTTATCTCGCCTCATGAGAGTTGTCTTATATTGTCAAAATTACCACCAAAGTAGAAAGACCCACACACCCCTCTCATTTCATGCAGCATCAAAGGTGATGGGAACACCATCATGAGCCATAACTATCTCAATTTGATCCGATTAAGTCATTAAATGCTCCAACATAACCGCCAGAGAGCCCTAATTCATTGCAAATCCATTTTGAGTGAAATACAGTAAAATAGGGGTAAAACTGCAGTTTTAACAGTATATCTCAATTGCAGTACAATCGCAGGATTTCTAAGGGATTAATTAAGGGTCAAATGATCTTAAGAGTCTAACAAGTGGGTTAGAACAGACAGAAAAGGGTTTTCACACATTTTAGGAATTAAATGACATCTGAAATCCTAAAAACAGACCTGCTTAATCTATTAAGGTTTTGGTCTAGATAAAATTCACCTAAACCCTTTAAAAATCATATAAAAATATTCTCTAGGATTTTGTACCTTCAATTTGACCATCAGACCCGTCTTGACCCAAAACAGAAGTCCTAGATAGACATTTGCCCTAATTTAGGTTTTTACATAAATTACTCGGTAAAACTAGATCAAAACCTAAATCTAACTTCACCATTGGATTCCTTAGGTCAAAATTAGGTTTATACCAAAATTTGGGCCCAATCTAAGATCATCTTGACCTAGTTTGCAATTTGGTCATGTCTAATTCTTTTATCTCACATATATGCCCCTAACTTTTGAATATCTTACAAGTAGACCACTAGCTTGGTTGTCTTCTTCACAAATGGGTCCCTCTGCCATTATCGCTCAAGAATCCTACTCCGGCGAGCTTCATTTGGAGAGTTCTCCTTGATTGATTGATGAAACTTTACCAAAATTGAACTGGAAACTCTTTAACAAATCCTATTTCCAATGGGACCAACCTTGGATCCCAACTCCTTCCCAAAAGCTTGTGCGAACGTTTTGAAGGAATGGGTATACTATTTTTGCATAAGCTCTAAGGTTTCTAAGCTTATTTTCCAAGCTTGGAACCCCCTCCTAATCCCTATATAAGCTCACCCAATGCATGGCTGTGCTCTTGAGCTAGTTTTGGGGGCAAAAACCTCTTCGAAACTCCCCCTCAGGCCCTCCTTTGACTTAGCTTCGGTGAGTTCCTCCCCCGTCCTCCTACGGACGGCCAACGGCCAAATTGGCCTATCTTCCTTCTTCCTCATCTTCGTCTGTGCCTGGTGGGCCAAAGCTAGGGCGTCCAGATCCCTTTCTTCGCTGCTGTCCCCCTCTCGGAGGATTCATCTTCCTCATGTCCGGCCATCACACCAGCATGGGTTTCCTACCTCCTTCGACCGTTATATTAGGTTCTCTAGCTTCCTCTCCTTCCCTACGTTTATCTATTCTTCTTATTCTCCAATTCGACCATCGATGCCGTGAAACACCCTCATCTCTTCCATCTCCGGTGAACACTCCGGCGAGGACTTCCTCTCGCTACACAACTCCATCCTCCTCGCCGACAAAGCCCCAACCTCTACCACATCCACCCGCACAAAATCCTTAACCTATTGTACTCCATCGTCCACCCAAGCACACCCCCAGACACACCCATCACCAGCTTCTATCTCTGCCACCGTCAAGCAACTACGTACCTCTATCCTCCATGCTATGACCGCCACTGCATTCGCCATGGTCCAGCGACCGTCATGAACACATTTAATGTGGTCGAAAGGTCGTTCTTATGATTTCAGGTGCTCATCCCTTCATCGCCATTGCTGAACTTCTCCACGAGCTCCAGAAACATGTTCAAGGCCACGACAATTGCAGGCACACCCTCCAGGACGTGCAGAACCAACCCTTGACCACTTCCAGTTGATCAAACGTAAGCCACACCATCTACGGCTGCTTCAATTAAGCGATGACATCCCCTGCAGGCATCCGCGAAGGAGCTCAATTCGCAAGCGCATGCACAGAAAAAAGGGACCAACTTTAGTCCCACATCGTAGGCTTCCAAACCGAAGAACACACATAAGTTGTTTTGTTGCATCGGCTGTTTGCCTTGACACTGGGGGGTGAGGTCCCCTGGGCCCCTTCACGTCTCGCCCGTGACACCTGCATCGGGGTCTAGTCCAAACTCGGTTACCTGACCTAAGCCTACACACACCTCGGCTGCGACACTCACACCCGTAGCCCTAGTCTTGGGTGAGCTCATGCCCAATTTCCCGATTATGGCTAGACATTGAGAAAGAGGAAGGAAAGGAGAAAGAGAGAGAGAGAGCACGGGGAAGGGAGGTTTTGCTCTTCAGAGATCCCAACACTTAGCCGCTGAGAGGGGTTTGCTCCTCTTATGCGTGAGAAAGAAAGAAGGGTTGAAGAAGAAATAGAGAAGACTTGAGAAGAGAAGTTATGAAGAAGAGGAAAGAACTGAAGAGAAGAATAAGGGCTGAGAAGAAACGCTACGACATACATTGAAGAAGAAGAAGAGGAAGCACATAAGCCGTCTAATTATCAAATCAGACGCCTGAGGCACTATTCATTTATTTAATTGCTTAGGTGGTCCTGGATATTGTGGGTTAATTTGGCATTCTTGCTTAACTATTATATGTTTATCTAGATTAAATAATTGGTGATCTAAATCACCATTACTTTTTATTCTAGATTTCTTTTTGATATGCCAAACTCTTGTTAGACTTATATTCTACATTGATGATCAATTTTGAGTAATTAGTATTCATTGCTTAGCATTATTTGGCTCATTTTCTTGTGTTCATTTACTTATTAATTGAGATTAGCGCTTGAATTACTACTTACTCCCTATGTTTGACATCAGACTTTCATTCGAGTATAAATTTTATTTATTTTCAAGCAATTTCGACCTATACTACGACACAGCTTTATAACATTGATTTTGCCTAGTTAACATTTTAGCGCCGTTGCCAAGGAGCAATGTGCAATTCACCGCTATTCTCTGCATTATTTGATTATAGTTGAGCACTGACTTGCCCTATTTGCTTTATTGTGATTTTGCAAGGTACTTCACGAGGAGATTTTCCGTGCAAAACAGCCACACCAGGGTAGGTAACTTCTTTATTCTTCCCTAATCAACCTCTTAATCTTGGGTTAGTAATCATCATTTAAAAAGGCAAGTTTCCTTATTTGCGAAAGTTTTTTTTCAAATATGATTGAAGAGTGAGACGATTTTGCTTAGAATTCCCTACCCTAACTTTCCTGTGTCTATTAGGGACTACGCTTAATTTCTAAATCTTCTTGGACTACGCACCTCTTGTTTGAAGTCCAAGGAGAACATTTTAAGATCAAATTGGATGCAGAATAGAACCAATTAGGGTTTCAATTCTAGGGTTTTGGAGTGCTAGTTCACACTTGTCTGCATAAAAGGAAACAAACCCACTCGCATTTGTATGCTACCCAAGCCCTTGGTTGAAAAGATCTAATCAGAAAAACCCTAAAATCAGGCTCTAAATTCACTTGAACCCTAAAATCCTTGTACCTAATAACCTGAGATCCAAATCAGGGTGATTTCTAGATCTTGACCTAGATCTCATTCTACCATCTTTAGGGTAGGTCAGGTGAAGTTGGTCTACATTGTAGGCCAACCAACCTCCAAATTAGGTCACAAGTTGAATTAACTTCTAATCAAGTGAAAGTCAAGGCACAAATTTGGACATAAAATTGGTAGACTTAAGTTCATACAGTCAGGTCTACCTGGACCTCGGTGATAAGGAAGGTCGGGTGGGGGAAACCCTGTAACCTGTGGGGACGCTTTACCGTGTAGGGGTCTTTGCGAGGCTCTCCCTTCCTGGCTGCCCAGGTAATTCTCAGGTGTGCAAATTTCTGATTCAGAGGTATCATCCACCTTGCAATTGCTGTAGTCATCCAAAAAAATCTTTGGGTGCCTTGATTGGGTCCAATTCATACCTAGTCCCTCATCTTTTCATTAGAACACACACAGAGGAGGGTCCTTAGGTTGTTAACCTAAGAGACCTCAGTAGATCTTCTTGGGAGTCTCTTTTCAGATCGAATCACTTCATTCTGAACCTTAATTTGATTCTAAATCCTAATTTCACCACTTGATTTGAAGATGCAGCCTGGCAAGTCAGGAAAACCATTTAAGAAACCTGAATCTCAAATATCCATGAGAGATAGAATGATTGAGGATGCCCTTAGATTTTATGGGATTGATAACTAAACCTCAAATCCAATTGACAACATTCAGGTTAATGTGCCAGTAACAACAACCTTCATTATAAACTGTGCCCAATTAATATTGACATAAGTAACAGATGGATCAACTCGGGAAATTCTTATGACAGGATACATTGAGTTAGAGAAATTGCATAACTTTGAATATCTCCAATGCATGACAAATCCTGTACTTTGGGAAAGACACCAAGATGATCTTGAAAAATGGGAAGAGATAATAAAATTGTTAAAATAGATTATCGATCAAAAATACCCTTACATTCCCCAAGCATCTAGCGAAACATCTTGGAACAATACTGAGGATCAATCTGATTTCCCAAATCCCGGGTTCGAGAATCAAGGTTGTTGTGGACCCCCAACCCAAATGGAATTTGATCCAACTTATGTACAAACTAATACACCTAATCTTGAGTTGGGTTGGGATGATCCAATTGCAGGTGCTCCCGATTTCGAGCCAGCCTTAGAGATACAAGAACCTGGTTCGCCTAGCTTTGAATTCCTAGACACCTGTAATGATGAACTTAAAATAGAACTCCTTGAGAATGTAAATCCCGAACCTTATCCTGTTAAGGTAAGTCTCGAGCATGATTCTGACATCCCAATAGAGCCAAGCCTAGATTCTAGTAATCCAACCCACACCCTTAACCTAGAATCTGGATCTGAGCCTATTTGGGATAATCACGAGACCCCATGTGATGAGAATCAGATTTTCAATCTGAAATACGATTCAGGGCCTATGTTTGATGACTACACTTCTCTAGACTCCTTAGAGATACAGATTGATTTTTTGGAAGTTACACCAATCTACGATACAGAAATCGAGGAGTTGGAAGAGTTAGGTTTTGATTGGTCTTCCCTACAAGCCAGGAACCTGAGCCCAAACCTAATAGAGACACCTTTTTGAGTTCAAAATCTAAGAATAGGCTAGACCCAAGTCAAGTTGCTGCTTCTCCACATCTTGATTTACTCAGTGGTGGAACCTCTAATCCTAAATTAGGTTCAGAAACTTCTCACAAATTCTCCGACGATTTCGAATCTTACTCTGATTTTGGAGAATCCTTGTTTCCTAACGACTACGAGCCAATTTACGACCTCAGCATCCACGACCCATTCTTCGACTCTGACTCTGAGGTCCCTGATCCCGAGATCATTGATTCAAAAGTAGGTTCCATTGAGATGGAATCATTTCTTTTCGATCCTTAGGAATCAGAAACGGTAATTGCCGAGAGTGTCTACAATCCAGAGTTTGAATCTTTCTTGACTCAGATTTCCATGATCCTATAAGCACTCTCCAAGCATTTACATTTGATTTTGATGGGCTCTATGAGGATTCTCTAGATACACCTACCTTGGAATCCTTCCTAGAAGAGCACTCACATACAATTATTCTTGAAGCCACCTCTTCTACACATGCAGAACCTTCCCAAACCCGTTTTCAACCCTGACCTGCAACTGGACTCAATTTCTACTCTGATTCTCCTCTTGATGAACCGGTTGTAGATGATTCTCCTCCACATTTCAATCAGGTTTTAGACTTTGATCAGACTAATAATTACGCCCCATCGTTCTCTGATCACTCCCATAGGGATCTCACATATCCACTGATTCATTCTCTTTTGAGTATCCCTACCCTGACCAGGCAGATTCGATTCAGCTAAATCGTAATTTTTCACTTCCACATCATTCCGAGCTTCAAAGCATATGGTGGGTTCCGCATCTACTGATTCACATCTATCAACCCACCAGATTGATTATGTGGAGCACGAGGCGCGGTCTGCCTGAGGCGTCTACATCGTGTACTGGCTCGAAGCGTGAGCCTGCGTAGGGAAGAGGCGCTCACGCAGGGGGAGCGCATGCGCACGACATCCAAGTCATTTTTGGATGTCTGAAGGGGGTACCAGATGTCCGGGTAAGGCCTCAAATGATTGGGATTGGTAGCATATGACAGAGGGGGGAGTAGAACCTTAGGTGGGATTCTGCGCACGTTTAAGATGTCTGGGAATCACTTCAGATGTCTGATATTGGCAAGGGGCGCGCGCTTGCTGCAGAGGGTGGTTGGTCCAACTAGACCAACCTGCCCGGCCCAGTTCAAGAGAACCAGGGAGGGTTTCTAGGTCGGTTCAAGGCCTAATCGGGGTCGGAATTGCGCAACCAAGGTATCGTTGGAAAGCTCTCGAATTTTCCTACGTTTTAGAGCTATTTCTACACCATTTTGAAATAATTTTTGTATACTGAATTGTTGGTCAAGTATTGGAGGTCCCTTTTGACCATTAATTTGGTGTAGGCTCCAAGTTCGTGGCATGTACTGGACCCGCAGAGGCGTCGGGATCTGCCGCTCGTGCCCTCATATCTCTAGTACCCCTAGGTAGAGTGGTCTTTTCGTTCCAATGAGTTTACCTCCATTTTTGAATGCATTTTACAAGCAGATAAGTAATAAAGTATTAAGATTCTACAAATGCGTTCAGTTAATGAAATCGATAACTGCTTTGTCTTAGAAATACACACATGCATGCCCTAACTCGTAATCTATGAAATTTAGACTTGTTATATATGTATGTGAAGAATGATTAAACTTGTTGTGAGATAAATGCTTTTACTACAATTCAACTAATTGTCTATTTCCATGTTGAAATCTAAATATGAATGGAGATGCATGTTAATTCGTTGATATGTGAACCAGAATTAAAAGAATTATAAACGGATTTGGTGGAGAACTAGAAGAACAACTTATCTGCTATGGTATGAAACGCTGATAAAGAAGGAATAACTCATCTACTGTGTGTTACGTACGTACCGAGGAGAGCTCTTCACCCCGTGCGTAGGGAGAGAGCTAGCCTTTCCGTTGGGTTGAGACCCAGGGTAGGAATGGCCTCCCTACACCGACTCCTGTTAGACCCACGGGGCCAACCGCGATAGTCGGGCGAGGGTACGCAGACTGGTGAAGGATGGACCCTTGTTCTATTATGTGTTGTACTACTTAGTGCGTACCCGTTAGTGGAAAGGATTAACCGTGTGCCAGTATGGGATAGCTTCTCGTGCGTTTATCATGCGTGCCATAGTCACTGCTATGTCGCGATCATGACCTTGGGGTGGTAGACCAAATGTGGGACAAACATGCGGTGTTCTCTCAGCCAAGAGAGTATTACGTGCACGTCCTGCATCGTGGCAAAAACTGGAACAAGATCGTTCCATTAGGGAAGAAGTGAACCAAGAGATAATGAGACCATTGTTAGAATTTTGAAACACAAAACAACTAGTACCTAGAAATGGAAACAAAATATGAATTTGTATGGAATGTTTATAATTACTTGAAAAGCTTACTGTCTTTAAATTTCAAATGCATTAGTTATTTTGCACTTGCCAATCTACTCAGCTTTGCTGACGACTACTACTTATGTTCAGGTCAGGGGGTGAGTAGCTAATACCACCAGCTACAGATGGTGCTGAGCCTAGTTGAGCCCAGCTTTAGCCCTGTTTTAGTTTTCTGCTGTAGTCGATTTTACCTACCTGTTGTTGTGAGTACTCTTATTTTGAACTGTTCAATACGTTTTTGCTATTTGCTTTGGTTGTGATGGCTATGATGGTGAATTTTGTGATTCTCTTGAAGTACTATTTACAGTCTATTCTTCAATTATTCTACCTCCATTCAATTTCTAGCTATGTTACTTGTGTGGAATGCTTGCCTTGGTGATGTTATTTCCCGTTGGACAATTGAGTCTTGGGTTAGTCGAGGTGCCCCGACCTCGGGATTCCATTTGGTGCCGGGTTTGGGTCATAACACATATCGACCATCATGTTTTAGAAATTTGCATTGGGAAATCTGAAACCCACCCCTATTACATTGCAATTGGCAGATCGATCTGTCAAAATCCTGTGGGATGTGGTGGAAGACGTGCTGGTTAGGGTAATAGTCTCTGTTTTCTTGTTGGCTTTCTTATATTAGACATGGAAGTTCCTGATTCACTTTTTGATTAACCAATCATCCTCAATAGACCATTCTTGGCCACAGCCGTGCTACATAGAGATTGTCGTAGGCTCTGAAAAGCTCAAACTTAACATTTTTGAGGCTGCCAAGAATTTTGATTGCGATCTTATCAAGGATGACACATCTAACAATGACATGGACATCAGCACATGTATCAGTTTGGTAGGGACCTATTCAAATTACTGTGGCATACCCCTGGAGAGTCACAATCACTTGATTGACCTTTACTGTGACATTTCCCCACCCCTTCCCTTACCTTTATGTCTTCCTGACCAGACCCTTGACGAGGTCCACTCCGCTTCTTACGCCTTGTGGTCTGAGTCATTTTCGGGCTGCTCACCTCCATTCCACCCCCTTGAAGATCAGGGTGCTCTTTCTTTCTCACCAAATTAGGCGGAAGCAACATTCTACACTGGGACCTTGTTCCTAAATGCTGATCGCTGGGGCTCTCCTTTCATGGATCCATCAATCCAAGACACCCCTCCTCTTGGCCAACCTGAGGGCCAATTTCCTTCACCCTTCATTCTTTCCTCTGATCCTTTTGGGACACTCTTGTCCCAAGATTTTCCAGATCTTTCTCCATCCACTCTAAGCTTAAAACGCTACTTGACATGCTAAAATGCACTTTCTTAAGACCAAATGAAACACCTCCTATTATCATCAGTTCAAAATTGTCCAGGGAGCATGAGTGCAAGCTAATGAAGGTCCTAATAAGACATAAGGCAACCATTGGATGGTCTCTTTCTGATCTGATTGGCATTAACCCCTCCTATTGCACTCATCGTATATATACAGAGGAGGAGGCTTGATGGGAAAATCATCATGAGCCCTAACTAGCTCATTTTGACCCAATGAAGAGAATAAAAGCTCCTACATAACCAACTGAAGCTCCTAATTCACTGCATAACCTTTTTGAGAGAAAAATAAGAAACTGGGGGTAAAACTGTAATTTTACCAATGCAGTACAACAACGGGTTTTCTCAAAGGCTAAACAAAGGTTAAAGGGTCTTAATAAGATAATAAGTGGGTTGGATCTAACAGAAAAGGGTTTGTGTGTACCTTGCAAATTAAATGATTTCTTGAAACCCTAAAACAGACCCAGTTGATTAACCAAGGTTCTGGTCAGGATAAAATTTACCTAAATCCTCTAAAAATCATAAAAAAATATTCTCTATGGCTTAGAACTTTCAATTTTGCCATTGGAACCCATCTTGACCTAGAATGGGTCTCAAACAGATATTTGCCCTAAATTGAGTTTTTGCATAAATTTCAGAGTCAAATGTGGTCAAACCCAAAATCCAACTTCACCATTGGATTTTTTAGGTCCAAATTAGGTTTGTACCAAAATTTGAACCCAAGTTGAGTTTGCCTTGACCTATTTTGCAAAAAGGTCTAGCCTGATTACATTTGTACCCCTATCTTTCAAAAATATTTGCAAAATGCCCCCTATCTTCTTCATCATTTTTGCAATTAGGTCCCTCTACCATTATAGCGGAGGAATCCTACTCTGGCGAGCTTTGGAAGGTGGTTTCTCCCGGATTGCTCGGAGAATCCCCTTCAAAATTGAAAGGGAGATTCTCTGAGAAAATCCCTCCAATGTGAATCTAGTTTGATGCCCTAATTTCTTTTCAATCTCTCATGCGAATGCATGAGAGATTTAGGTCTCTTTTAAGTTTCCTTTTCTGGTGAGCATGCCTTGCTTGGAATCTTGGCTTCCAAGCACAAATCCCCCTCCAGAGATCTATTTAAGAAGCCCCAGATCCAATCGCATTCCCCAAGCTTGAATTCGATCGGAGACCCTCTCAAATTCTTCTCTTCTCATTCGGCCGATTCGCTCGTCAAGCTTTGGCGACCTTCCCTACTCTCCCACGTCGTCTGACCACAATACCAGTGGTAGGCTCTTCATCCTCACTTTCGGCCGATTCGCTCGTTTAGCTCTGACATCCTTGTCTCCTCTTCATCCTTGCCGACCATCTCTCTCTGAGCACCTTCACCTCCGACGTCAGCAGTACGCGTCCGATGCCATCTTCGTCTCCCCTTCGTCTCCTAAAACCCTTGCTAAGTTCTCTCTCCCCTTTACTTTCTTCTCCACTCCCTATTTCCCAAAATCAACCACTGCCGATCTCCATCATCTTCATCTCCGGCCACCACCTCCGGCGAGGCCACTCCACCTCCACAGGCCATCCCATCCCTCGTCGACAAGCCAATAAGCTTCCCATCACGCCACTAAACATTTCTCCCCACTTCACACACCATTCCACTCACTCACGCACCTCACCGAACACACCCACACCTACGCACACAGTGTGCCTTAGGCACGCTCGCACAGGCGTCCCCATGCCAAGCCAACCACCCCAGCACATTCTCCGTGCCTCGATGACGCTTCCTGAGCGATCTGACGAGGCTGTGAGGCTGTCTTTGTGATTTCAGATACAGGCGTCATCCGCCATTGGTGACCGAGCTTGAAGCAAGCTCCAAGCCAGCTTTAGGCCTTTCCAGCTCCAGGCTTCAGGTCCATGTTGCGTGGAATCACGACTTGCTCATTCCCAGGACCTCAATTGAAGACAAGAGCCTCGGCAATTGAGGAAATTGGAGGCAACCACCTCTGCTGCGGGCATGCGAGAAGAAGGGCACACGTTTAGTCCCACATCGGCAGCTGCGAAGCGACTGAAGGCACATAAGTTGAATTTGTGCCATAGCCTTATCGCCTCTGAATCACAGGGTGAGGTCCCTCTCATCCGATCCAACCCAGTCTCGTCCGTGCTCACGCCCCGCAGACCTGGCTGACTCGACCCGACCTGCATCCTCGCCCATCATCGCACGCTGGTGGTCCTGGTCCCGAGTACGTACTCCACCCGAATACCCGAATAACTGTGGCTTTGGGAGAGCGAAACCTAAGAGGGAAAGAGAGGAGAGTTGCGCATGGGTAGGGGGTAGGTTTTGCTGCAGGCTGAAGAGAAGGAGAAGCGAAGCTGAAGAAGAAGAAGGAGAAGCTAAGGACAAAGAGAAGCTAAGGGCCATGGCAGAGAAAGGCAGAGAAGGAAGAAGCTGAAGGAAGGCAAAAGGCAGCAAGACAGAGTTAAAGAAAGAAAGAAGAGAAAGGTAGAGGTCAGAGAAAGAAGAAGGAGGAAGCCAAAGAAGAAGAAGACAAACAAAGCTAAGGAAAGAAAGACAGAAAGAGAAGAAAGCTAGCAAAGGCAAAATAAGAAGAAGAGAAGAGAATCAGAGAAATCAGAAAGGAAGAACACTGTAGCATCAATTTAAGTTGTCTGATTTACAAATTAAACGTTCAATTTGAGTTTAATTCATATTCATATACATTGAGTTCTTTAGTATTTTGTGATCTATTTACTCCTATATTTTTGCATTTTGATACTGATATTATTGCATATTCTTTTAAATTATGAATTGTGATCTTGATTTCTAAACACCAATTTGCTCCCTGTGTTCGACCTCGGACTCCAAATTCGAGTAATAAAATTGTATTTGTTTTGAACACTTTTTCGGCAATATTACAACACAATACTTTTAAATACCGATCCAGCGCTCCGAATATTTTGGCACCGTTGCCGGGGAGCAACAAGCGATTTAGAATTCTTGATTGAAATTGCTAATTTGGTACTAACTTGCTATATCTCTTTTTTGTGGTTGTTTCAGGGAGATGATTCAAAGAAAGACAGCCGCACATCAAACACACCAGGGGCAGGTAACTGCTGATTACTCTTTCTCTCTTAAGCCCCTCATTTTGAAAAGGAAAAAAGAGTAAAATCAATTAGGGCTACTTGCTTTACATTAGTAGCTAATCCATCAAGTTGCCTGATTTGATTTCAACAACAAAATTGATTTGTGCACCCATTTAAGGTAACTAGGGCTACCGCATTCTTGTTTGAGCCAAAGAAACCACATTTGGCAAACTAAATTGGACCAAGATTAGAGCCAAATTAAGGATTTCAATTTAGAGTTTTAGAGACACACTTTCATAAGCAAGAATCTGTAATTTCCTAGTTGGAGGAGGTGAGATATGCGTGACGTAATAAAAAGAAATTGCGGAATTAAAATACACAATCTCACAAAAATGAACAATCACACAAAGGACACAAGTATGTTTAGGTGGAAACCCAAACTGGGTGAAAACCACCATCTAATCCTTTCGAGTTAGGATTTCCTGATCGACCTAGTCGATCAAATCCACTAAACCCAGTCACTTGAATGAGGGTGACTGAACCTCAAATACAACCACACTACTTAGACCGAGGGTAGTGTTCCTCAACACCCCTTCTCTTCACAAGAAGGAATGTCTCGCGAAGGAGATGGGAATTCGCAAAGCGAATACCCAACCAAAGACAATAAAATGTACAACAATCCTATAGAGCCTCAAATATTTAATCCTAGCTTCTATAGGAGTTAGGAAACTTCCCTTTGGTGGAAGTGCGTCGAAGTGACGACGCGGATGCGTGAACCACGCTTTGGCACAACAGCGCTCTCGTAACGTCGGCGGGAGAGCGGGTGCACAACAGGATGAAGCTCTTAGATGTGAAGCGAGTGCTTGTAGAGTTAGA
The DNA here is from genome assembly GCA_037157565.1 of Thalassia testudinum. Taxonomy (NCBI): domain Eukaryota; kingdom Viridiplantae; phylum Streptophyta; class Magnoliopsida; order Alismatales; family Hydrocharitaceae; genus Thalassia; species Thalassia testudinum. Next base: position 16,148,783 of record JAZHRO010000055.1, read on the forward strand.
GCTTCTTCTATTTGATCTTCTACTTCTTTTTGACACAAGTGAGTGAAAATATTCTAGCAAGGGTGTGTCTTGGGTGTGTCTTGCAAGCCAAGGGGTTGTCCTCTATTTATAGAGGACCTAGGAAGGCTTTGGAAGGCCTTGGAAGGCTTCCATAGCCGTTGGGTGCAAATCCAAGGCAAATCAAGCCGTAGTCAGAATTAATCACGATTCTGACAGGGTCATCAGACGTCTGGTCCTAGCATTAGACGTTTGGAAAACCCGTTTAAGACGTCTGGGAACTAAGTCAAACGTCTGATTTTAGACGGGTTTCCTTCTTGACTTGAATCAGACCTAAACAGGGTTCCAGTGAAAGTCCATCAGACGACACACAGGACGTCTGGCACAAGGTCTGGACATCTGGAAACCTATTTGTTCTCTGAAAATGGATTCCCAACGATTCTAACGGCTATAAAATCTCTGAAGGAAGATTTTGGGTTAATCGAGGCAAAACGGTCATGCATCAAACGTCTGGGCTCCTCTACGGACGTCTGATACTAGGCTAACGGTCATTTTGCTAAGGAAGCCAACGGTCCACTAATTGGACGTCTGGCAGAGGCATCAGATATCTCCTAAGACGTCTGGACTAAGGTCTGGACGTCTGATTTCATCAGACAGAACTAACTAAGTCCATCCTAAATAATCGGACATCTGAGTCAACAATCAGACATCTTAAAAGTTTTTATCAGACGTTTGAAATTCAGATTAGACGTCTTAAAAGGCTGTCTGATCCCTATTTTGGTTTTCTAAGTTCTCTATAGAAAACCTAAGTATCCTAGGGTAGCGCAGGTGTTCCTAGGACTACTTTAAGGATCCTTTGAGGCTCTTTAACAGATATTCTAAGAAACAAAAGGAGTAAGAATGTAAAGACAAAAGTATATAGAAAAAGATAAACAGTAATCTATCCTATTCTTCTTGTCCTTCCATCTTTAAGCTTTTGCTCCTCGCGAAGCACCTCTGCCTCTGTCCAGCTCCTCCAATCCGCCATGGATACGAGTTAGAACTCCATCTAAACATTTGTCTCTTTTTGCAATTTGACCTGAAAACTAGAACTCAAATGCAAATGTTAGAAGACATGTGTTTTGTTATCATGAAAATAAATGATCGTGGTGCTCTAGCACCAACAGAATCAACTCTCCAAAAAGATGTGTGCCTAAGCCTTGGTTGAAGTGATTTATTCAAGAAAATCCTAAAATTCAGGCTTTTAATCTCACTGGAATTCTAAAAGAAGGGACCTAAAACATCTCAAAGGACAAATAGGTGAAGTTGATCCACCTTGTTGGGTCAACTAACCTTGAAATTAGGTCACTTTTTGCACTCAATACATCTAAAGTTCAAGTGAAATCTTAAGCACCCTTGCTCTTTAATAAAACTGGTAGACTTAAGAGGTTAAGTCCCCATTCTGGTCTACCTGGAACATTAGTGACAAGAGAGGTCAGGTGGGGGAAATCCTGTAACTCGTGGGGGCGCTCTATCGTGTAGGGGTCGTTGCGGGACTCTCCCTCTCTGGCTGCCCAGGTATTTCTCAGGTGGACGACTTTCTGACTAAGGGGTATCATCCGCCCCGAACCTCTATAGTCATCCAAATTTTTTGGGTGTCTTGATTGGGTCTATCACATTCTACTCTCATTCAGACCATCAGTGCATGTTCGGTAGGAGGTCCTTAAGACCATCCTTGAGACCTCCTTTAGTTATTCACTCCCGTCGAGGCCAAGCCTCGACTTCCGTGTTTGTGCAGCAACCCCATCACATAGACATCTCCTCTGATTCATCTGAACCCAATTCTCCTTCTTCCATCATCATGGCACAACCCATAGAAGAAGAAAATAACTTTGAGAACCAACTTCAGTGCCTTAATGATTTATTCCAAGCCTTTGTGAATCCATCGTAGCGTCCTATGATGCGAAATCACTACAATCCTGTTGCTATGGCAATCGAACCTCGAGTCTAAATCTCGGTTGGAGCTCCTGATTCTGAACTCAAGCCCAACATCATTCATGCTATTCCAAAATTTCATGGGCTCAATTCCGAGGATCCTTTCCAACACACCAAACAACTCAAGCGTCTGGCCCAGACCTTCGAGTCAGATGTCCAAAATCAGGATATTCTTCTCATGAAGATGTTCTCCTTCTCTCTCATGGACAAAGCAGCTCACTGGTATCAGACTCAAACGCGTCCAATCAACACATGGGTTGAACTACAATCCGAGTTTCTGAAAAATTTCTTCCCAGTTGGTCAGACAAATGCCTTATGACACCAGATCACACACTTCACACAGTAGCCGGAAGAACCACTTCATGAAGATGGGACCGTTTCCTGGATCTCATGAGAAAGTGCCCCCATCACGGAGTTCCTAAATGGGAACAAGTCCAGTCTTTTTACTAGGGACTTTGTGAAGATATCCATTTATTCATCAATGCAACTTGCGGAGTTAATATCATGGGTCAACATGAAGACACCGTGCGGGAGATTCTTGAGAATATGTGAGAGAACTCCATCAATAATGACTCCATGGGCTTATTCGATCCGACGAATGCCTGCGCATTGACAAATCCAAGGGGAGCACATGAGATGCAGGGCTTATCCGCATCCGTCGACTTGGAATTGATGGCCAGTCGTTTGGACAAGGTCTCTATCATTGAGAAGAAGGTGGATGAGCTAACTCGACATCTGTAGCGAGCCACCTCTACGCAAAACCCATTTGCACAACCGCCCTCTGGGAGGGAAGCTGTGCATAACATCTATCACCGATCTTCTCAGGGGATGGACCCGTATCCACCCCCGTCTGACTTTAAGACCGGAGGAAACTTCGATCCTACCTACTCTAGTTTGGGGAACTCTGAACCCTCATACTCTGATTTTTCTGAGGTTCCTTAGACCTGCGAGGACCTCAACGCCATCCAGAATGACCCATTCTCTTATACCTATAACCCTGGATGGCAGAATCATCCCAATTTCCTGTGGGCGGGAAATAATCAGAATCAAAGACCACCATATCAACCCTATCCACAAGCTCCTCGTCCATATCAGTTGCCTCAGCCTCAAATCAACCCCACTTATTAATCTGGGCCAACTCAGATAGATCAAATGACTCTTATCCTTCAGACTCTGGCTGACATTCATAAGACGAATGCGGCTATGTAGAAACAACACAAAGACGAGATCACAGAGGTTCACAATCAACTCACCCAGATGGCAAATTCCCGCCAACCTGGCACACTCCCTTCGCAACCTCTACCAAATCCTAATAACGTGCTGAACCAGAGGCACATTATGAACCCAAATCTGAGCCAAGCCCACATGATTTATCATGCCCCTTCTGTTCCATCACCTGATGGGATGGAAGCTTCGACATCATACTCGGAATTTCAACAGTAGCCACCTATTTTACCAATACCGAACCAGAACCAGGAGGGAATAAATTCAGTAACAACTCATAGTGGCAAAGCAACACACGACCCGCCTTACCCAAGCCACTTTCAGCTTGGTAGCGCTAACCCAAGCCCTAGGATAGTTATCCAAGATACCCCTGTCCCTTATCAAGAACATGGACCTATTTTAGAGGAACCATCCAAGGTTCCATTTCCCGAGGCCTTGACCAAGGGAAAGAGGACAACCAAACTCGTGGCACCTGAGGAGGATCTGGTCAAGCTCTTTGAACAGGTTCAGGTAAACATCCCCTTGATGGATACAATTTGCCACGTACCAACTTACGCATGATTTCTGAATGTACACCTAAGCAAAAGTCGCGAACCAAAAGTGGCAGCCCAATCGTATTGTCAAAGCAAGTCAGCTTTGTAATTTTAAGCAAACTCCCACCTAAGGCAAAAGACCCAGGTACTCCCCTGATTTCCTGTACAATTGGTGATATCCAATTTGATAGAGCTTTATTGGATCTAGGAGTCTCCATAAACCTAATACCTACATCCTTACTTGACCATCTTGAGGAATCTGAGCTCAAACCGACAGAGGTGACATTACAGTTGGCTGATCGATCTATTAAGTCACCTAAAGGAGTTCTTGAGGATGTCATTGTTAGGGTTTGGGATTTCTATTTCCCGGTAGACTTCGTAGTCTTGGATATGGATGCTCCAGAAAATCTGAGGAACACACCGATCATATTGGGGAGACCCTTTCTGGCCACTGCTAGGGCTAACATAAATTGTGAAGAGGGCCAAATTAAACTGAAATTTGGAAACCAAACATTAAAGATTGACATCTCTAAGGTCCAACAAGGGATTAATTATGGTGTTATTGAACAGATATATGATATCAAGGCCGTGGTTGACGATCCATATATTGAGGAAAACCTGACTACTTCTGATCAACCACAAAAGGATCAAAACCCGCAATCAGAGGAGTCCGAACTTGACCTAGACACACCCATAACTCCCTCCCTTGCTCCTGACACACACCCTAAACCACCCTCTGCTGCTGATAACCCTATTTTGGAACTCAAGCCTCTTCCGGATCATCTAAAGTACATCTTTTTGGGTTCCAATCAGACGTTTCCTGTGATTATCAATTCCAGACTCACACCTGATCAGGAATCCCGTCTAATTACTATTCTCTAGCAACATCGAAGAGCCATTGGATGGACTCTCGATGATTTGACTGGCATCAGCCCCTTTTACTGCACACATCGCATCTATATTGAAGAGGGTACACGACCTTCCCGTGAAATGCAGAGACGTTTGAATCCTAATCTACAGGTCATGAAAAAGTAGATCATCAAGTGGTCAAATGCTGGGATCATCTACCCGATCTCCGACAGTCGGTGGGTGAGTCCAATCCAGGTTGTGCCTAAGAAGGAAGGACTCACCATGATCACAACTGAAACCGGAGAAATCATACCGACTCATGTGGCGAATTTGTGGAGAGTCTGCATTGACTACAGAAGACTCAATACCTCCACAAAGAAGGATCATTTCCCACTATCGTTTATTGATCAGATCCTTGAGAAACTAGCGAGAAATAGGTTCTTCTACTTTTTGGACGAGTACTCCGGTTATAACCAGGTTGCAATCCATCTTGAGGACCAAGAAAAGACCACTTTCACCTGCCCCTTCGGGACGTACGCGTTCTGAAGGATGCCTTTCGGTCTCTGCAATGCACCTGCTACTTTTCAGTGGTGCATGCTTGCCATATTCTCAGATATGGTGGGTGATTATCTGGAAGTCTTCATGGATGACTTTTCAGTATTTGGCGAATCACTTGACAATTACCTCTTGCACTTTGTGCAGATCCTCAGGTGGTGCATTGACGTGAATCTGGTTCTTTCTTGGGAAAAGAGCCAGTTCATGGTGCTTGAAGGAATTGTCCTGTGACATCTTATATCAGAAAAAGGCATCCAAATCGATCGAGCAAAGGTGAATCTGATTTCCAAACTCCCTATGCCTAGCTCGATCAAGGACATTCGATCTTTTCAGGGGTATGTCGATTTTTACCGGCGATTCATTCTTGATTTCTCAAAGATTGCGCCCCCCCTGACCACTCTACTATCTAAGGATGTTCCTTTCGAAATCTCCAAGGAATGCACTCAAGCATTTGAAACCCTACGTGATCGAGTTACCCAAGGTCTGATCCTACAATCCCCTGATTGGTTTCAACCCTTTGAGATCATGTGTGATGCATTTGATTTCGCTGTAAGAGCGGTACTTGGGCAGAAAATTGATGAGAAACCTGTGGTCATCTACTACGCTAGCAAGACACTTGATGAAGCTCAGCGTAACTACACAATTACTGAGAAAGAGCTTCTAGCCATAGTATTTGCCATGGAAAAGTTCAGATCATATCTTCTGGGTTCCCGTGCTATCATTTACTCTGATCGCACAGCTGTGAGGCATCACCTTGCAAAGAAGGACGCGAAACCTCGATTAATTCGTTGGATCTTGCTGTTGCAAGAGTTTGACCTTGAGATTCGTGACAAAGCAGGAAAATAGAACGTGGTAGCTAATCACTTGTCCTGCCCTCCTTCTGATATTATCAACCCTTCCGGACCCATTACAGAACATTTTCCTGATGAGCACCTCCTGACTATCAGTACAGGGCTTCCATGGTTTGCTGATCTAGTAAACTACCTGGCATCACATCAGATCCCATCTGATTAGCCAAAGGCCAAGAAGGACAAATTGCTTTTCGATGCCAAGTATTACTTCTGGGAAGACCCGTATCTTTTTCGCATCAGTGCTGATCAAATCATTCGATGATGTGTCTCGGGAGCGAAAATTCAGGACATACTGTCCTTCTGCCATGAGCAGGCATGCAGTGGACACTTCTCAGGTCATAAAATCGCAACGAAAGTCCTCCAGTGCGGCTTCTATTGGCCCACGATTTTCAAAGACACATACAATCACTGTAAGGCATGCACTCGTTGTCAGACCTTAGGCAACATGAGCCATCGTGATACGATGCCCTTACAGTCGATTCTCGTATGCGAAATCTTCGACGTCTGGGGGATTGATTTTATGGGATCCTTTCCTGTTTCGGACGGCTTTGAGTACATTCTACTGGCTATTGACTATGTGTCCAAATGGATCGAAGCCATTCTGACACGAACCAATGATCATAAGGTGGTTATCAAATTCATTCATCAAAACATCTTTTCTCGATTCGGGATCCACATGCTATAATCTCTGATGGAGGGACCCATTTCACTAATGCTCAGTTTAGGTCACTGATGACCAAATATGTGGTATCACACCAAATCTCTACTCCTTATCACCCACAAACTAATGGTCTAGCTGAGCTATCAAATCGGGAGATCGAGAAAATCCTCTAGGTTACTGTTCGACCTGACAGGAAAGACTGGTAATACCGACTTCCGGAAGCTTTGTGGGCCTATAGTACTGCCCACAAAACCCAATTAGGTATGTCTCCCTTCAGATTGGTGTACAAGAAGGCATGTCACCTTCCCATCGAATTGGAGCACAAAGCCTATTGGGCAGTACGGACCTGCAACCTAGATCTTTCTAAGGCAGGAACCCACAGAAAGCTTCAAATGAGCGAGATCGATGAATTACACCACGACGTGTATGAGAACTCGCGGATTTACAAAGAACGGGTTAAGGCCTTTCACGACAAGCACATATCCAGAAAGATCTTTCACCCTGGTCAAAAAGTCCTACTCTTGATGCCAAGCTCAAACTATTCCCAAGAAAACTCAGATAAAAATGGATTGGACCTTACCTCGTTCGAAGAATCTTTGGAAATGGAGTCGTCGAGATCAATCAACTCAACCACGACTCAGAACCTTTCATCGTGAACGGTCAGAGACTCAAATCGTTCATTGACCTTACCGATACAAATTTGGCTGAGGCATCCTTCACCCTCCATTCTCCCTAAGCTCATTGTGCCCAGTCGATGGCGTAAAACTCAGTGCTTAACAGGAGGCAACCCGTCATTTTTGAAAAAACCCGAAACCTTTCTTGACATTCTTATGTTGAATTCATATTGCACTTTAGGGTTCATCCATTAGAACAGCCGACCCCACCTTAGGTACCCGTACCCGAGCTTGAAATCGTTCGCAAATAGTCATCTCGACTCGTTCGCCCACCCAGAACCTGTTGTAATGAATGATCTAAGTTGAACTCGAACCCACCTAATTTACAATGGGGACATTGCAAATTGTAGGCATGGGGGGTATGAAAGTGCAAAACGCTGTGAAAATCATCTCACAAGAAAAGGTTTCATAAAAAAAAATCATATATTCCAAAAATACCAAAAAAATGAAAAAATTCTTGAAAAAGAACAAAAAAAATTGAGAGGAGAGAAAAATTTTGAGGGCATATCAATTTTGAGTAGAAAAAAGGGAAAAGTAAAAAAATGTCAAAAAGGAGCACAAGTTGAAAAGAAAAAGAAAAGAGATAGTCATTAGTAAGAAATTAAGGAATTAACTGAGTTCTAGACCATATCAAGAAAGAAAATAAAAGAAGCAAAAAGTGCTAATGAAACACAGAAGAGATTAGTAGGAATGCTGATCTTAGGCCTCTTGGGCTATACTCCTAGGCTTAAAAATTCAAATATCCGCTAAGATATGGATAGTCCTCAAGAGGTTGGGGAAAATGTGAAGCTTAAGTATTAGGTCTAAGGCTTATGGAGTATTAGGCCTTATTAACTGACCTCTGGTTTGCTGGACTCGGTAACCTAAGCACCCCAATCCACACACAGTCTGGTTCAGTGTGCATAAGTATCAAAATCACGCAAATGCGTTTAAATTGTTCTTAAAAAGTTTCCTAGATTAGGAGAAGCTGATCAACACAAGTTGATTTGGACGAGTTCCCGGCGCGGAGAGGCGGAAAATTTCCCTCGAAGATGCGCAATAACATATCGTCTCCTCGGTGCTTGTCTCCTAGGATATCTACATATCCTACCGGGGGCATGTAAGCACCCTGTGCTGGTTCAGATGCCATGGGCGGCATTATGATGAAATGTCGATTGCCAGGGTCCGGATTTAGCTACAAAACGCCATGGGTGGGATTATCTTGAAATCTCGAAAGTCAGGGTTTTGAGGGTTGCCATGGGCGGTGCTATCCCGAAGCATCGATTGCCAGGGACCCTTCGAGGATTGATGATGGGGACTAGGAATTCGATATAGACCGTGCTGTGAAGCCAATCCGAAGCTAGAAATAAAAAGAAATGAGAGAGAAAACTCTCTAAACAAAGAAAATTCCTCTGTCTCTCTCTTACAAAAATGCACTGCAAACTAAACTAAGGCTAAAATATGTTACAAGCACGGGTGCTTTAACCGCGGAGTTCAACGAACCTTAGGATAGTTCCTGTGGGCCTTAAAAACCTTCGCGGCAGACTGAGGCTAGAGCTGGTCAGGTCCGGATCTTGGTTGGTACTTGAGTACCTCTAGGCCTACTATTGGCATTCTAACCTAATCTACAGAAGAAATCACACATCACAATTTTGAGCATCAAAAAGATTACATGGTCTAGAATCAAAGTTAAAACCTTAAAATTTTGCTAAGGGACTAGCAAAAGCTAGGCATGGGGGTATGATGGGAACACCATCATGAGCCATAACTAGCTCATTTTCACTCAATGAAGAGAATAAAAGCTCCTACATAACTAACTGTTGAACGGTTTTTGCGAATCGCTACTCTTACGTGTTTAGTTTTGGAAAACCTGTCGTTGTAGTTCGAAAGTGAAGAATTCGTGTTCAACAAATAAAATTTATACCGAAATTAAAATTCCGGGTCGAACACAGGGAGGCGAACGTTTGATTTAAAAACTACGTGTTTCTTTTTATTTGTCATAGAATAATTCAACTTAAAACTATCTAATTATTTACAATAAATAGAAGAGAGAGAGTACGAGAGAAAGAGAATATTACACAGAGAAATCAAAATGAGATGTAGAATAAACAAGGAATTTTTCATTGAAGAGATTGTTCATTACAACTAGAAAGCATAAAACAATTACTCTAGAAAGCGATAAATTTACTCTAGAAAGCATTAAAAGAATGGAGGGAGAAATGTCCTCCTCGACGGTCACTTGGAGGACGAGTAGATTAATCTAGAAAGCAATAACTCTATACTAGAAAGCAGTAAAAAGAATAGGGAGAGAGAAATCCTCCTTGACGGTTGCTTGGAGGACGAGCCGGACGGGACGACGCTTGGACGAAGGAGAACGAAGCAGGACGGAGCAGAAGAACGGGAACGAAGCAGCACGCCATCGTCGTCGCGGGATCCACTTCCGAAGGGGAACGAAAATTGGACTTTATCTCGCGAGAAGCATCCCGTGTGTGGGACAAGCTTCTCTTGAGCTTTGGAGGGGTAGAGAGGAGAAAGAAGGGATGAGAATTTCGTATGGAGGGGGTCTCCTTTTATAGTTGCAAGGAGTGGGGGCAAAATGGACATTACAACTTCAAAACAATAAATAAGGGGTCTTTAGTGACGGATAAATCCGTCACTAAAGCCCCAACGTGGGCGTAGCTTCCGCGCCTACGCGCGCCTCCTCGGCTGCCTGCTCATCAACGTCCACGCACATCCAGCGATCCTCAGCCGTCCGATCGCGAGATCGGACGGCTTAAGTCGCGCCTTCTCCCGCTGCATGGCGCGCCCGCCCGCGCGTCTGATTGCGCGTCCAATCGAGCGTCGATGGTATCAGGCGTGCGCGGCCGTCCGATCTCCATCTGACGCTCCACCCGCGCCCAATCGCCCGCACCTGCCGCTCCTCTCCATAGCTCGAACCTACGCCCGGCGCTCGCTATAGCGTGCTCGACCACTGCGCTATGGGGTGCAGATGGTTGAGCGGACGCTTTTAAAAGCGAGCGCCCACAGCCGTTGGATTAAGATCCAACGGCGGAGAGCGATCGGGCGCGGGGCCTTCACAAGATGAAGCGGCTGCTTGGGCGGCTGAGATGGCGCCACGTGGTGCTATCTTGGCCGTCCATCTTCTGGAAGTTGTAGATGGTGCCACGGATGTCGGATTGACTCGATTTTTGTATCGTTGGGCTGCGATCGTCGATTCGAATTTATCCGTACGGTTGGATTTATCATCTAAAGTGGGGATTTACACCATCTTGGCCCTTGATCTTCTAGGGTTCCCAGGTCACTATCTGATGCTACGGATGCCTAATTAGGGCGATCTTGGAGTTGTTGAACTCCAATCGTCGCCTTGATCACATCCATACGGTTAGATCTTTGATCCGAGGCCCTGATAAAATATTTGCCCTGTCCAAGCACATAAAAGGAGACAATTAACCTCTATTTTATTCAAACTACTCTAAATGCAAGATGATGCATGTTATGCAATATTTATATCATGAAATGCAATCCTATGCTTAAGAACATGCATAAATAGACATTTTAAGTAGTGTAAGTGTATTTACATCATACCCCCATGCCTATCTTTTGCTAGTCCCTAGCAAAAACTATATGCTATTTATAAAAGAATTATGTTGGATTATTTGGACTTGAGTTATTTTTCAATCATTAAGAAATTGTCTACTTAGGAACTGAACTTTCAAAGACGCAACAGTGCCCGGGTATCAGCCAAAATGCAGACTGCCTCAAGCCCTCGCCTTATTAAAAGAAAATTTTCTTTTTCTCTTTTTCTCTTTTCTAATTTTTTTTTTATTTTCAAATTTTCGGGTTTAAGAGTGGCTTTCTACGGCCATTCAACTCACGCAAAATTTGATGAGAACCCTAAGCTTTAAGTATCTTATTGTGATTGTGATAGACTCATTGACCGGCAGTTAGAACGGACTTCGAATTTCTATGCCTCTAAGTGACCTCAAAAAGACTTCTGCCTAAAGGTGTATCTTTACAACCGGTAGCTTTCTCCCTACTTTTATTTTTTACGGGGTCAACAAAAGGGTGAATCCAGTGTATATCTCCCCGATTTATTCTACTTCTCTGCTTCTTCCTAAGTGTTTTGGGAATTTTTAGTGCATTTTCTGAGCTGGGTTCTGGACAACCGGTCGATGAGCTGTTACCACCGACAGCTTGCCAGCCATACTCGTGCGGCGGAGTGTGGCTTATTTCTTTTTGTTCTTTTCTCTCTCTTTTTTTTTTAAAAATAGGTGTCTTCCCTGGTCTAAGATTTACCTAAGGGCAGGAAAAAGAGAAAGGTCCAGTGACTGGGCTCTGGACAACCTACCTATGGGCTGTTACCCACGATAACTTGCCAGCCATATCACCATAGAAGGTTCATTAGCTACACAATTTTCGTTAAAATCGCTGAACAATGAGTCAGTGCAAAGAAAGTGTGTAGATGCTTAAGACTCAAAATTCCCTTAAATCAGAGGGCGGGTTGATAAGTCGTGTACTTATCACCCAATCTTTATTTACTCTAATTAAAATAAAATTCAAGTTGGCAAGAACTCGAAAAACAAATCCACATTTTAGTGGATACATGGGCTGATTAAGTTCAAATACCTCAAGGGTCTTTGTGTTCAGATCTTAATGTAGTTTTTCCTAAGATTGAAAATTTTCTTAAACCCAAATTCTCTTTCCTAATTTCGATTTTTTTTTGTTTTTTTTTAATCAAAATAAAACAAATCTACGGAGCTGACGAATGAATTCAGAGATAAATATCCACCCCCCCATGCCTATCTAATGCAATGTCCTCATTGTATTAAAAAGACATAAAACAGAGTGGAAGAGCGAAGAAAGTACCTGAATTGTGTGAATGTCAGGTCCGCTCCGAGATGAAAAATTAAAAAGAACTGTATATGTGCTGAGTTTAGTGCCTTCAGCTAGGCACACTATACAAAGAAAAGAAATGAAGAATTCACAAGTGCAGGTCAGAATTAGAAAAAATAGAAGAATTCTCTGACCTGTCAACAAAGGTCCACAGATGTGGACCAGATTGTGGTGCAGACCCACACCCCAAAATCGAGAATATCTTAGGTTCTGCATAAAAATTACCCAAAACCTAAAATCAGAATGCAAGCGGGGTCAGGCCTGCGATTTATGAGGATGCAACCCAAGACCAAAAAGTCGGGTTACAGAGAATTGAAGCTCAAAAGGATAATCGTTGAATGTGTGCTTGAGTTGAACATCCTCGAAACAAATGTCGTAAGGGTTCTAATTTGATGGTTTAAGCTTAAAAGGAACCCTTCGACTCAATCTTCCATTTCCTCCAGAATTAACTTCCCAAATCAAAACTTCCCAGCTCCTATCCTCCTCATTCAGCATATCAAATTCCAGGACCTCTTGTATATTCATCACCTCGTCTGAAATCTCCAAGTCTAAATGATGTGGCAGAATCAAAATTGACTTGGGTCTAATTATCTCAGAATTAGAATCATCAATAAGCTCAACAGGGTGTAACTGATAATCAGGGCATTGAATTGATTCCTCCAGAAAATGCGATTCTGAATCTGTAATGTGTGCCCTAATAAGATCAGTTTCCTTAGTTATTGGGATATCAAATGATCTATCAGATTCCTCAGGCCCAATCGTCTCACAGAAATCATTTTCAGAAAACTCGCGTGAGACTTCGCAACTTGAATCTTCACCATCAGGATCCGTATCAATGTATGTCCCAAAATCATTTGTCACCTTTTGTTCCAAGGAGACATACGTTTCCTCGTAACCCGGCTTAGGGATCTCCGGTGAAAAAATCAGATCATCCTTAATTGGTTGTTTTAATTCAATCTGGTCAGCCTCGTAACACGTGTCCCCCCCAACAGGTGCCTGAGCGGGATCTGTCATTGGCTTTCCTGAAGAGGGTTCATCCTGGGAATTATTCCAAGATTGAATCAAAGAAACCACGAATCTCATCCTCAATTTCGCTAATTTCCCAAGTAGAAACTCACCCGGGTTCTTATCCTTAACATCCTGGAGCCAATCCAACAAAGACTTGTTTAAATCATCAATCATTTCAATCAGGGACTCCAATCTCTCAATGCAAGGTATTGGCTGAACTTCTAAAGATTGTATGATATTCCTCAAGTTAGCCAGAACCTTATCTTGAACCTGGTTAACCTGAACCAAATGAGTTGGTTCAGGGTTGGGCGGGTTTGGGCTTAATGCAAGGGAATTAACGAATTGAGATTCGTTATACCCTTCCTGATAATAGGTCATTTCAGATTGTTGAAAAGATGGTGATGACCTAAAGGCAGTGAAATCAGAGGATGGGTAAGGATCGGTGTATCCTTCTTGATTGTAGATCGTATTAGGTTGTGCATGAAAGGAAGACGATCTATAATCGATGTAGCTCTGAGAAGGATAGAAATCAGAATCAAAGTGTTCAAGGTTAGACCCTAAACATGGGGGTCCGGAATTGTATCCCCAATCCGAATTATCCCAACTGACTGATGGTTGATTACAATAAGAGTTGGGATAATCGTCATGTTGAGGATAATTCACAACAGGAGGGAAAGAGCGGGAATGCGTGAAATATGTGGAAGGATTCATGAGACACGGGAGGAAGAAAGGTGCCCTGCAATACAAACAATCAAACCTGTCCTTAAATGGGTTAGCCTACAGACCTACAGACTCTCAAAACCCGTCTTGAGATAAAGGAACGATTTAATTTACTTCTGTCTGTTCAATCCAACCAGTTAGAAGGAGGGACTGGGGAGAAGGTTCTTCCTTCAGCTTGCGCCTCTGGTTCCGAGTGTATCCCCCAGCCGTGATCGTTTGACTCTGCTCCCCTAGCTAGACATCAGATTGAACAGTAGAAACAGACTAATCGAAAATAATCTCGTTCTGGGTTTTGAAGAGCGAGTTCAATCCTTAAGGCCAACGTCTACTCTGTTTTATTTAGGGCTAGGTTTGAATGTGCTTTGGAATGTGATGGGCCCTTTAGATGGGTTGTGCCCTTAATGATTGATTGATTTGTGTGTGCGTGCACAACCAGTGATTTTCAAGCAAGATTATTCTTGATGTGGTGAATTTTAAGGTTCAAATCTTGCTTAGTAGCTTTTAAGATTCAACTTTAGGTATTTTCAAACAGGTTTCATTGGCACACTAGGTTTTGCAAGCACGGGTGAAGATATTTTCCTTTAAAGCTTAAAAAGAATGTGGAGTGCCTGGTAAATCCCTAAGAGTTGAACCTAATTGGCATCTACTTGATAAGTTGATTTTAATTGAAGTGGTGCGGCCCAAACAACTCAAACAACTAGCCACATATGCACCACTAGGTTAGACACACAAAGATGGTTAACCTAGAATGATTTCTACTCTTTTATGTGTTGCTTTATGTGTACCAGTTCCACAGATCAAAACCTGGTTGAGTAGAAACAAATCAATTTGGTTAAGTGCCTTTGAATGTGGGTGTACATTGTGTGTTTGTTGAAAATTGCCCCACAGAATTATCTTTTTATTTTTATTTTTTTATATAAATGAAGGTGGAATGAATGTGAGTGAGAATCCAAACAACCAAACTATTCCTAGGATTTATGCAAACACCTAGGTTAATTAGGATTTGGATTTAATGTGGTGAATGAAATCTATGGAGGGGGAAAGAATGGGGGAACACTTACAGTTGTCTTCAACTGCACTTTACTCCAGTCTACCGCTTGTTGATTCCTTGATGGAGGTCTCTGTAAAACAATAGACACAAGAGAAAGCTAGTTAGAAAACAAATAAAGTGCAAGAAATGCGAAGGAAAGATCGGAAATCGTTGCCGGGGCGGCAACGACGCCAAAATGTTGAACGATTTTTGCGAATCGCTACACTTACGTGTTTGGTTTTGGAAAACCTGTCGTTGTAGTTCGAAAGTGAAGAATTCGTGTTCAACAAATAAAATTTATACCGAAATTAAAATTCCGGGTCGAACATATGGAGGCGGACCTTTGATTTAAAAACTACGCGTTTCTTTTTATTTGTCACAGAATAATTCAACTTAAAACTATCTAATTATTTACAATAAATAGAAGAGAGAGAGTACGAGAGAAAGAGAATATTACACAGAGAAATCAAAATGAGATGTAGAATAAACAAGGAATTTTTCATTGAAGAGATTGTTTATTACAACTAGAAAGCATAAAACAATTACTCTAAAAAGCAATAAATTTACTCTAGAAAGCATTAAAAGAATAGAGGGAGAAATGTCCTCCTCGACGGTCGCTTGGAGGACGAGTAGATTAATCTAGAAAGCAATAACTCTATACTAGAAAGCAGTAAAAAGAATAGGGAGAGAGAAATCCTCCTCGACGGTTGCTTAGAGGACGAGCCGGACGGGACGACACCTGGACGAAGGAGAATGAAGTAGGACGAAGCAAAAGAACGGGAACGAAGCAGCACGCCGTTGTCGTCGCGGGATCCGTTTCCGAAGGGGAACGAAAATTGGACTTTATCTCGCGAGAAGCATCCCGGGTGTGGGACAAGCTTCTCTTGAGCTTTGGAGGGGTAGAGAGGAGAAAGAAGGGATGAGAATTTCGTATGGAGGGGGTCTCCTTTTATAGTTGCAAGGAGTGGGGGCAAAATGGACATTACAACTTCAAAACAATAAATAAGGGGTCTTTAGTGACAGATAAATCCGTCACTAAAGCCCCAACGTGGGCGTAGCTTTCGCGCCCACGCGTGCCTCCTCGGCTGCCCGCTCATCAACGTCCACGCACGTCCAGCGATCCTCAGCCGTCCGATCTCGAGATCGGACTGCTTAAGTCGCGCCTTCTCTCGCTGCATTGCGTGCCCACCAGCGCGTCTGATTGCGCGTCCAATCGCGCGTCAACGCTATCGGGCGCGCGCGGCCGTCCGATCTCCATCTGACGCTCCACCCGTGCCCAATCGCCCGCACCTGCCGCTCCTCTCCACGGCTCGAACCCGCGCCCGGCGCTTGCTATAGCGCTCTCGACCACTGCGCTATGGGGCGCGGATGGTCGAGCGGACGCTTTTAAAAGCAAGCGCCCATAGCCGTTGGATTAAGATCCAACGGCGGAGAGCGATCGAGCGCGGGGCCTTCACAAGATGAAGCGGCCGCTTGGGCAGCTGAGATGGCGCCACGTGGCGCTATCTTGGTCGTCCATCTTCTAGAAGTTGTAGATGGTGCCACGGATGTTGGATTGACTCGATTTTTGTGTCGTTGGGTTGCGATCGTCGATCCAAATTCATCCATGCAGTCGGATTTATCATCTGAAGTAGGGATTTACATCATCCTGACCCTTGATCTTCTAGGGTTCCCGGGTCACTATCTGATGCTACAGATGCCTGATTAGGGCGATCTTGGAGTCGTTGAACTCCAATCGTCGCCCTGATCACATCCATACAGTTGGATCTTTGATCCGAGGCCCTGATAAAATATTTTCCCTATCCAAGCACATAAAAGGAGACAATTAACCTCCATTTTATTCAAACTACTCTAAATGCAAGATGATGTATGTTATGCAATATTTATATCATGAAATGCAATCCTATGCTTAAGAACATGCATAAATAAACATTTTAAGTAGTGTAAATGTGTTTACATCACTAACTGAAGGTCCTAATTCACTGCATAACCTTTTTAAGAGAAAAATAAGAAACTAGGGGTAAAACTGTAATTTTACCAATGCATTACAACAACGGATTTTCTCAAGGCTAAACAAAGGTCAAAGGATATTAATAAGAAAATAAGTGGGTTGGATTAGACAGAAAAGGGTTTGTGTGTACCCTGCGAATTAAATGACTTCTTGAAACCCTAAAACATACCCACTTGATTAACCAAGGTTATGGTCAGGATAAAATTCACCTAAATCCTATAAAAATCATAGAAAAATATTTTCTATGGTTTAGAACTTTCAATTTGGCCATTGAAACCCATCTTGACCTAGAATGGGGTCTCAAACAAATATTTTCCCTAAATTTTTTGCTTAAATTTCCCAGTCAAACGTGGTCAAACCCAAAATCTAACTTCACCATTAGATTTTTTAGGTCCAAGTTAAGTTTGTACCAAAATTTGAACCCAAGTTGAGTTTTCCTTGACCTAGTTTGCAAAAAGGTCCAGCCTGATTACATTTGTACCCCTATCTTTCAAAAATCTTTGCAAAAGGCCTCCTAACTTCTTCATAATTTTTGCAATTAGGTCCCTATACCATTATAGCGGATAAATCGTACTCCGACGAGCTTTGGAAGGTGGTTTCTCCCTGATTTCTTAGAGAATCCCCTTCAAAATTGAAAGGGAGATTCTCTGAGAAAATCCCTCCAATGTGAATCCAGCTTGATGCCCTAATTTCTTTCCAATCTCTCATCCGAATGCATGAGAGATTTGGGTCTCTGTTGAGTTTCCTTCTCTGGTGATCATGCCTTGCTTGGAATCTTGGTTTCCAAGCACAAATCCCCCTCCAGAGATCTATTTAAGATGCCCCAGATCCAATCGCATTCTCCAAGCTTGAATTCGACCGGAGACCCTCTTAAATTCTTCTCTCCTCCTCCGACCGATTCACTCATCAAGCTCGGGTGACCTTCCCTACTCTCCCTCTTCATCTGACCACAATACTAGTGGCAGGCTCTTCATCCTCACTTTCGGCCGATTCGCTCGTTTAGCTCCGACGCCCTTGTCTCCTCTTCATCCTCGCCGACCATCTCTCTCTAAGCACCTTTGTCTCCGGCGTCGGCAGTACGTGTCCCATGCCATCTTCGTCTCCCCTTCGTCTCCTAAAACCCTCGCTAAGTTCTGTCTCCCCTTTACTTTCTTCTCTACTCCCTATTTCCCAAAATCAACCACTGCCGATCTCCATCATCTTCATCTCCGGCCACCACCTCCGGCGAGGCCGCTCCACCTCCACAGGCCATCCCATCTCTCGTCGACAAGCCCATAAGCTTCCCCTCACGCCACTGAACATTTCTCCCCACTTCACACACCACTCCACTCACTCACGCATCTCATCGAACACACCCACACTTACGCACACAGTGTGCCTTAGGCACGCTCGCACAGGCGTGGGGACGCCAAGCCAACCACTCCAGCACATTCTCCGTGCCTCGGCGACGCTTCCTGAGAGATCTGACGAGGCTGTGAGGCCGTCTTTTTGATTTCAGATACAGGCGTCATCCGCCATTGGTGACTGAGCTTGAAGCAAGCTCCAAGCCAGCTCCAGGCCTTGCCAGCAACCACCTCTGCTGCGGGCACGCGAGAAGAAGGGCGCGCGTTTAGTCCCACATCGGCGGCTGCAAAGCGACTGAAGGCACATAAGTTGAATTTGTGCCATAGCCATATCGCCTCTGAATAACGGGGTGAGGTCCCTCTCACCCGATCTGACCCGGTCTCGTTTGCGCTCACACCCCGCGAACTTGGCTGACCCGACCCAACCTGCACTCCTCGCCCACCACTGCATGCCGGTGGGCCTGGTCCTAGGTATGTATCCGACCCGAATACCCGAATAACTGTGGCTCTGGGAGTGGAACCTAAGAGGGAAAGAGAGGAGAGTTGCACGCGGGTAGGGTGTAGGTTTTGCTACAGGCTGAAGAGAAGGAGAAGTGAAGCTGAAGAAGAAGAAGGAGAAGCTAAGGACGAAGAGAAGCTAAGGGCCACGATAGAGAAAGGTAGAGAAAGAAGAAGCTGAAGGAAGGCAAAATGCAGCAAGACAGAGTTAAAGAAATAAAGAAGAGAAAGGCAGAAGTCAGAGAAAGAAGGAGGAAGCCAAAGAAGAAGAAGAAGACAGAGAAAGCTAAGGAAAGAAAGACAGAAAGAGAAGAAAGCTCGTAAAGAAAAAATAAGAAGAAGAAGATAAGAGAATCAGAGAAATCAAAAAGGAAGAACACTGTAGCATCAGTTTAAGTCGTCTGATTTACAAATCAGACACCCAATTTGAGTTTAATTTATATTCATATACATTGAGTTCTTTAGTATTTTGTGATCTATTTACTCCCATATTTTTGCATTTTGATATTGATATTATTGCATATTCTTTTAAATTCTGAATTGTGATCTTGATTTCTAAACACTAATTTGCTCCCTGTGTTTGACCTCGGACTTCAAATTCGAGTAATAAAATTGTATTTGTTTTGAATGCTTTTTCGGCTATATTACAACGCAATACTTTTAAATACCAATATAGCGCTTCAAACAAGGCTTGACCTTCCCAAGAGATGCAGCAACGTCCCAATCCTAATGTGCAGGAGGTTGTCATGATTGAAATTATTAAGTGGCTTGATGCTGGCATCATTTACCCGATCAGCGACAGCCCCTGGGTAAGCCCAATTCATGTTGTATCCAAAAAGGCGGGTCTCAGCATCCGTGTCAATGATAGGGGTGAATCCATCCCTGCACGCACTCCGACGTCTTGGAGAGTGTGTGTAGATTATAGGAAACTCAATACTGCTTCCAAGAAAGATCATTTTCTGCTACCTTTTATCGACCAAATCCTGGAGCGGTTAGTGGGAAATTAGTTCTTTTGTTTCCTGGATGGATTCTTTGGCTGTAATCAGGTGGCTATTGACCCCCGTGACCAATAGAAGACCACCTTCACCTACCCCTTTGGCACCTTCACCTTCAGAAGGATGCCATTCGGACTTTGTAACGTGCCAGCTACCTTCCGAAGATGCATGTTGGCGATATTCCACTATATGGTGGGTGATTTTCTTGAGGTCTTTATAGATGACTTTTTGGTCTTCGAACCTACCTTCGATGACTGCCTAGCCAACTTGACTCGCATCCTTCAGAGATGTATTGATGTTAACCTTATGCTTTCCTAAGAGAAAAGTCATTTTATGGTGCACGAAGGTATTGTTCTCGGACATATCATCTCCGAAAGGGGTATCGAGGTGGGTAAAGCTAAGCTTGATGTGATAGCTGATTTACCAGTACCTAGCTTTGCCTAGCAAATCCGCTCCTTTGTGGGTCACGCCGGTTTCTATAGGAGATTTATCAAGGATTTCTTTAAGATTTCCACAACTTTAACACATCTCTTATCAACCGATGTACCCTACGACATGGGCCCCGATTGTATTAGAGCATTTACGCAGCTGCGTGATGCTGTCACTAAGGCCCCTGTTCTCCAGTCACCTGATTGGTCCCTTGACTTTGAGCTAATGTGTGATGCTTCGAACCTAGCTGTCAGAGCCATCTTGGGACAAAGACGCAATAAACACCCCTTCGTGGTATATTATGCCAATAAGACATTGGATGAGGCCCAACGTAATTACACAACCACTGAAAAGGAGTTGCTAGCGATTGTCTTTGGGCTGGAGAAATTCTGTTCGCATGTTCTGGGCTCTCATCTTGCCATCTTCACAGACCACACGACCATTTGTCTTCGCATGCATAACAAGGATGCAAAGCCTCGATTGATTCATTGGATCCTTCCGCTTCAAGAATTTGATCTTGAGATATGAGATAAGGCCGGAGCCCAGAATGTAGTCGCGAACCACCTCTCAAGACTCAACCCGGACCATATCAGACTTACCTTGCCATTAAATGAATCTTTTCCTTATGAGCACCTTCTCACGATAGATGTGGTAAGTGGACCGTGGTATGCTGATATCGCTACTTACCTTGCTTTTGAATCTCTTCCATGAGGCTGGCCTAAAAACTAGCTCTAGCATCTCATTGCAGAAGCAAGGTATTATTTCTGGGATAATCCACTACTTTTTAGAGTAGGTGCTGATCAGATTATCTGTCGTTGTGTTCCTGATTGCGAGTTCCCCAGTGTTCTATCCTTTTGCCATGATCAAGCTTGTGGAGGCCATTTTTCTGGGAGAAAACATGTAGCCAAGGTGTTGCAATGTGGATTCTTTTGGCCCTTCCTTCATCAGGATGCACATAATTACGCTAAGCGTTGCACTAGGTGCTAGTCTCTAAGGTCAATGTCATGTCACGACATGATGCCCTTGCAACCCACCCTAGCTGTAAAAATTTTTGATATTTGGGGAATTGATTTTATGGGTCTCTTTCCTTTTTCCAATGGTTTCGAGTACATCCTTGTTGCTGTTGATTATGTCTCGAAATGGATTGAGGCTATTCCCACGTGTCGTGATGATCATGTCGTTACCACCAAATTCATCAAGGACTATATCTTTGCATGCTTTGGGATCCTTTGAGCCATCATTTCGGATGAAGGAATTCATTTCACTCATTTATTTTTCCAAGCACTTTTGAGGAAATACGGAGTCCACTATCGTATCGCTTCTTCGTATCATCCTCAAACGAACAGCCAGGCAGAGGTGTCAAACTGGCAGATCAAGCAGATCCTCCAGAAAACAGTTCAACCTAACTGTAAGTATTGGTCCGACAAGCTGATTGATACCTTATGGGCTTATCGAACTTCCTTTAAGGCTCCCCTGGGTATGTCTCCATACAGGATTGTTTTTGGGAAGCCTTGTCACTTGCCCGTGGAGTTGGAGCACCACACTTATTGGGCGATTCGCCAGTGTAACCTCGACCAAGACCTATGTCGTCAAGAAAGGAAACTCCGATTCTAGGAATTAGAAGGGCTGCGTCGTGAAGCCTATGATTTTGCCTTGACCTTTAAACAACGAACCAAGGCCTTTCACGATAGCCACATTAGGCGGAAGGAGTTTGAGTCATCACAGAAGGTTTGGCTTTATAATGCCTAGCTCAAATTCTTTCTTGGAAAACTGAAGTCCAAATGGACTGGTCCTTTTCTGGTCTCGAGAACTTTTCCCAACGGTGCCGTCAAAATTGAATATCCCAAATATGGGCATAAATTTACGGTTAATGGGCAGCGGTTGAAACCGTATCTTACTCATGAGCCTGCCCCCGTTGGTGAGATAGTTGCCTTACTGGAGGGTAACTAACTCCTTCCTTATTTTGAGTCCAGCTGGGGACGTTAAATTCAATGCTCGTTGGGAGGCACCCTAACAACCCTTTCACTCTCACTCCACATCACTTTTCATTTGATTCACTTCACTACACTCCACTTCGCACGTCACCACCCGCCATCTGCCCACCCATCCACCCTGTTTTATACCCCGCACTTCACACTTGCATGAAAACCCTTTAACCCTGTCGAACTCTTTTTGTAAGCATATGAGGGCATAGCATGATTTGACATAGGGGGGTAGATAAGCATCCATTGGATCTGGGTATTATAATGGGTATTATGCAGATTCTTGTCCATTATACATATCCATATGTAGTTTATATAGATAGCCTTATTAAAAACCCATAAAAATTTAAAAAATCTTGAAAAGTTTTAAAAAAATATATAAAACACAAAAAGTCCATAAAAATTGAAGCTTCAAATATTAAAAATGTTTTTAAAAGTATTTAGCTATGATCTGAAAGTTGAAGCAAAAACAAAATAAGTGTTTATGGACATTCGACCTTTGCTTTGAAAACTTTCCGGGACACTGAAGCTTGCATTCACTCAGGCTTTGGCTTAATACATTCGAGCATTGACAAGAAAGACCAGGATCTCTCCTAACTTAGGATGTATTCTTGTACCTAAGTCACCAGGATAGGATTTGTTGGTTTGCTTTCTCTTGGGAGTCTAAGTAACCTTGGTTTACACTACATAGAGCCAGGAAAGGCCTGATGAACATAAGATCCAACCCTAGTGTTCATTAAGGAAAGTAGAGTCCTACCTGTGCGTGCAGCTAGACTTGTTATCACAATCTTTAGTCTTGTGTTCAGGAGAAGCTCTTTCCACCAAAATACTCACCCATTAAATAAGTGTGTTATACCAAATAAAGTTGTAGGAGACATACTGACATTTACCTTAAAAAAGAAAAAAAAGAGTAAAAAAGGATAGAAAAAAAAAGACATTCTTTTGAATAAGTCAATATGTTCTCCATATTCCTGTAAATTCTTCCACCAAAAAGTTTTTTAGGGTGCATTACAAATACCCTGTTTCCACCAAATATTCTTTAAGCCACAACACAATAAGAGTTGAGTTGAGTCTTTTCTCATTTTTTAGAGTTGATATGAAGAAATGAGCTGAAGCTAGGACCGACTTTGACTAAAAAAGACAAAACCCCAGGCTTGAGTCTCAATGTTCATCTGGTTAGTCTTGATCAATCACTAAGCACAGCCATAACCTCTTAGTTCTCGAGGTTTTCAAAACCCTCTGAGTCCTGCAAATTGTACTTAAGATTTAAATATCAAGAGTCCTTGTTAGTCGACAGATGGTCAATGTTATGTAAGACTTGAGTTTTTGTAATCTTCTTTGCAATTGGTTCTCACAATGTCCAACTGATAAACACATTAAAATTGCTTCGGAAAAATCTTCAGCTTAAAATCATTTCTAAACACTACTATATTGAGTATAAAATAAGTGTATTGTTAGGGACTAGCAAAAGATAGGAATTGGAGTGTGATTGCACAGAAATTCACGCCTATAAATATGCCCTTTTATTCTATTTCCTAACGTTACATATTTAGATTAGATAACTTTCCATGCATTTTGTAAATATTGGCATTAGTGCATTTTATGGAGAGGAAGATAGAGAGAGAGATTGAGCCCCCCATTTCCTTCACTTTTCCCCTTCATTTCCACCACAATTCTACCACTTCATACCACCTAATACCACCTACATTAATTTCCTAAGACTTCAAGTGCCTACCCATAATTACCCAAAAATATCCCTAACGGCACTCTTGTCCTCAGTTGCATTGACCACCCTCACCCCTTACCTATATAACCACTGCCACCCTTCTCCATGCATTCTGTCAACTCCCACCTCCACCAATAGAACTCTATTCCCACCTCCCATAGACGCACACACTCATGCATACTCCATCCACAGCAGCCGACGGCACACACCGTCACCTCTCCTCTCTCCCTCTCTTCCTCTCCCATCTGTTGTTCTCTCTCACCAATTGAGAGAACATGCAGTAGGTAGAGAGTAGTCCACCGTGGCCGCAACCACCATGGTGAGCTCCATCACCGCCCAACTCCCTTGCGAGCAAGTGGGCATGGTGGATTCTCTTTCATTTTCTTACTTTTTTTTTACTATTTCTGTGCTTTTTCGCCATGAATGTAGCAATAGGAGCTCTGTTCTTCGTCCTGCTCTGTTTTCCACTATAGCACTGTTCACCCACAACCGCAGTTCATTTACCTCTGCAAGTCACCAGGCGCTGCTCAGCTAGCTGATGGCTTCACCTCAACGCACTCACTCATTGGTCCTTCACGCGCCCAACCGATTCCCGCCTCACCCGCCACGCATTTCTCTTTCCCCCGTCCATAGGCTAACTGAGAAGCCCACCCAATGGCATCGCCACCCGCCACTCTCTCTTCGCGTGCAAAGCAGGTGACCGAGCATTCCTTAATTAGCCTGTCACCTGCTTCTCTCTCTCCTCTTCGCCACCTGCACTTGCTGGTCACCCGCCTCTCTCTCACCTCTTCGCCACCTGCGCCTAGTGGTCACTCACCTCTCTCTCTCTCCTCTGTGCCACCTGCTCCTATCGGTGACCCACTCCCTCGCGCGAGCACTCACGCACACTCACACACTCAACTCACCACTCCACACATAGAAACACCCACATACACATATACACATACATACACACCCGCATACACATATAGACACTCACACAACCACGTACACATATACAAACATGCACACTGACACATACATATTCACATATATATTTATATAGTTACATACACATATATATACATATACATAGATATATATATACATACATATAGTTATATATATATATATACCTATATTATATATCTATATCTTATATATATACATATCTATAAATAAGCTAAATATTTCAATTCATTTTCTTTTTCACATTTCAATTCCTCATTTTCTTTTCTTTCATATTCTTTTTTATTTTGTTGAGAAAGAAAAGACCAAAAAAATTTAAAATAGAAAAGATAATTCTTGACCTGCAGGTACACGGTCTCGCATGTGGCGAGACCGTTTTTAACTATTTTTGCATGTAGCCAAGGACCAATTTTGAGGATGTACCTCAAGGACAAGACTACCTAAAAAAAATCTTAAATTAAGAAAAATCAAAAGAATATAATAAGCGAAAGGAATTGATGCGATTTTAGGAAGTATATAGAAACTGATTAATTCCAAAACTCGCCTCCCTTAGTTCGACCCTCGGCCTAAAAGTGACTATCTTAAAATCTGATTTAGTCCAGGTTAATAAATTTCGATAAATTAGTGTATATTCGCTTGTAGGCAATCACCCCACTATATACATTTCGACGCTAATGCCACCTAATTAAATAACTGTACTTGCGTTTCGTGAATCCTCAAATGATGCTTGGTTGAAATGGGAGGGCGAAGGTTTGAACTCTACTAATGGAACTTGATGAATAGAAGGAGGCCTGTCCTCTTCTAATGAATCACTCTGACGGTTTGAGAACATTGCATGCTCCCTAGTAGCAATGTCCTTTCCAATGATGATGTTCACCTCGTCGTATAGTGGAGAACAATTTACCCTTTAACTTGTATAACTTGGGAGGTAACTATCAAAAAAAAGAAATCGAAATCAACGTTAGTAGTTACCTTAACTAACAAAGGCAAAAGGGATAACCTCAATAAAGGATGATACCTCTAGCCAAACTTCTGGACTCGGTGGTATTGGACACATGGTTGCAGGATCCATACCCCAACCACTCATGTTAAGGAGATGGTGATATGAACGGAAAGTCTTCTTTATATTCCTCTACCTATGCAGGAGCTTGTCCTGATTATAACCCAAATGAGTCTGCCGGTCGAATTGGACAACAATGTCTTGCCATGAGTGCTGGGTGACCAACCAAGTACTGCTCCTTGAAAATCTACATCAACTGCGTATCCATCTCAAGTGTCCAGTTTTTTACCCTTTTAGACCTCACCCGGCTACCCTCAGGATGATCATTTGCTTCGATGTTTTGGTAGGGGACTCCATGGGTCATTCTCCTCATTCTACAATTAATGGGAGTTTATTAATTACTCTTCTAAACTTATATAACACAATCTACTTTCATTACTTAATAAGATGTCCATTGAAGTAAAGAAGTACATTTTTCAGACCTCAAAATGTACGGCAATGAATAGGTTAGACTATGTCTTAATTGACATTGTTGTATTAGTACATATAAGTTTGTTACAATTATGTCAGTTACCATATGGATACTTTCTACTGTCAAAGATGATATATAAAGGTCATTTTTGAAGATACCAACTTTGAAAACAAATTTGAAGAAGATATATATTCCCAAACCTATTAAGAACTAATTGAACACTGCAAACAGTTGAATACTACCATAAAGGTTAATAGATATCAGTGAATACTAACATGCAGAATTTACACGGTTGAAAATATATATACAAGGTCAGGAAATCACACTTACCTAAGACAACAATATAATACTTTGCCAAATAATCAAAATAACTTACCAGTAGTAATACAATTTTAGAATAATTTATATTGTTTATGTGCTTTAACTATATGATGTGAAAAGGTTGCTTACGATCAATCTATAAGATTTAACATTAACAGTCATGGACTACGAAAAACAAGTCAATCTCGAAAAAGAGGCAAAAATTTCATAAACGATGTTCATAATAAAACATTCATCTATTTCCCTCCACAACATCGTGATCATTCCTATTCAAACAAATCAAGTTTATAATCATGGATGCCAACAATTATTAAGGTATAAGGATACTCTAATCCCATGTTTCCATTTAACCCATCTCCTTTATTGGTTCTTTCTCATTGTATTGTCTCATTTTATTCCCATTGAATGATTGTGCACAGCCAACATTCCATAATTTGTATGGTTGTATACATTCTACAATAAAAATTTATGTTTAGCTACTCAATGATGATAATCCTCACCCTTGTATTCTTGCTATGACAGCGGGTATGGAAACTTTATTTGGATTCAGGTCATATAACTTTTACCTTCTTATTTAGTTTTGTCAGGAAGTTCTTGCATATTAATAGGACTATCACTACCAAGATATGATATTTTCTTGCCTATTGAAAGTTGGACTTTTTCATTTAACAGTAGTATAATCAATAGTACTACTTCTAATTTGACGTTTAGGCAATTTTATCACATTCTTTTGAGCAATAAAATTTCATTTACTAGTATAGTTAAATGCTATTGGAGATATTCAATTCAAAGTTGCCAAACCAACCTTCTCATCAATCAAAATCCCACAGAAAAACTGAGCTCCAACGTACGACCATTTCAAAAATTTCGGTGGTATGGTTGAAAATATTATGACATTTTATTACATTACTCGGAGATATTTTGCTGACATGTTTGGATTAATGTTGCTGAGTGTAATCCATACTTTATACTATATCATTTTAATACAATGCATAACTTCCAAAAAGAAGTTTCTTTGATAAGACCCCTACCAATCGGTCACGAACAAAGGCTTCTTTTAATTTCAAATCGAAAATCACTACAGGACTATGACATACTGCCCATCAAAAGAAACACCCAAATGGCTTCCATGTACATAAATTAGTGATATAAATCGTTTCAACCCATCACAAATGTTAACTATACCAACAAATGCACTTTGGAAGAACTTATTTGCAATGTTATCCACTCAAGTATATTGCAATTAAAATCCACATTTAATATGATAGATTATCATATTCACTTATTTTCTTGGGGTAGGTTTCGTTACTTGGCCGCTCATCTCCTTAATAACCTCAAGAAAGGACAAAAATTACATGAACATCATTTCTTCAAAAATGAAATTATCTCCATAATTTTAGAACATTTACATAAACCCATTTACATAGCATCTCAGGGCACGATAGGGTAGTCTTATCCTACAAGGTAGGGGACTTACTTCCCAAATACATGTTTGGTTAGCTTCCTATGGTGATGCTTCACCTGACAAACAAGAATACCCTCCGCACTTTTATCACCTTAACAAAGAAAGAAAACATGACCAGATATACCATACAACGAAATGATATTTGCAACTACACAACATGGATAGTTAACTACTTACCCTCCTCTTTCTCCTCCTAAATGAATATTAGCAGGACCACCTAGGTGAGAACATCAAGGAAGAAGGGGAGCCATTTATATAGGCATTGTGTTACGACTCGATCCCAGCTCCCTATAGGACCCGAGATTGGTTTGCCTCGACTAGATCCCAAGATCTAGTAATCCAATAAGAAATAACCAAAAGTAGAAAACATTCTACAACCACACATGCAATGTAACTAAGCAGAAATAAATAAGAGACAGTAATGGAAATCTGAATGAGAAGTCTCAAAAATATTACATGCCACAAGCGAAAGAATACTATAACATACATAGCCATCACAACTACAACAGAGGGAAATAGAATAGAAATATAGCAGAAACGACTAATACATGCTAAAGGTACTCACTACTACAAAAGTATCTGCAACGAAAAGAGAAAAACACTACTGCTGGGCTCGGCTGGACCCAGCACCCTCGGCAGCCGGTGGCATTGGCTACTCAACTCCCTGACCTGAACATGGTTATATAATCCGTGGTCAACTAACGCTGAGTAGAGTGGTGGTTAAGCCATTTACATGCAATTTAACATAAAGAAACAAGCAAATAACTAATCATTTGTTTCCATTTATTTCAACTAAGTGTTTCTGATTCAGTTATTCTAATAAGGATCCACAGCATTTCTTAATCCTCTTGTTCCCTAAGGGAACGATCTTGATTGCAGTTTATTCAACAATGTAGGATATACACGTGGCACTCTCCTAGCTGGGAGAGCCTCGATGAGAGCCTCATCATGAGCCATAACTAGCTCATTTTGACCCAATAAAGAAGATAGAAACTCCTACATAACCTAGAAGAAGGCCTGAATGAAGGAATAAGTGCTCTGAGAAGAAAACATGAATTAAAGGTTAAAACTGTAATTTTACCATTGCCGTGCATAAATGGGATTTATCAGAGGCAAAACATAGGTTAAATGGTCTAAATAAGATAAAAAGTGGGTTGAGTCAATCAGAAATGGGTTCATGTGCAATATAGGAATTAAATGACATTTGGTAACCCTAAAACAGACCTGCTTAAATCAACAAGGTTCCGGTCAGGATAAAAGTCAAGTAAACCCTCTAAAATCATGGAAAAATATCCTCTAGGGTTTATAACACTTAATTTGGCCTTTGGAACCTAGTTTGACCTAGAATAGGGTCCTAGCTCATTAATTGACCTAATTTGGGTTTTCACGCAAAATGTCCAGTCAAACGTGGTCAAACATAAAATCCAACTTCACCATTGGATTCTTTAGGTCAAAATTAGGTTTGTACCAAAATTTGGACCTAAGGGGAGGTCATCTTGACCTACTTTGCAATTTAGTACACCCAAATCACAATTTGGTCCCTATCTTTTGAAAATCCTTGCAGAGAGCCCCCTAATTTCCTCGCCACCTTTGCAATCACGTCCTGCCACCATTTTTAGGGCAGAGTCGACCTCCGGCAAGGTTTAGAGAGGGATTACTCTCTGATTCCTCAGAGATTCCCCCCCAGAAATGGAAGGGAGATTCTCTGAAGAATTTCCTTCCATTTAAAGCCAATCACGATCTCTGGTGTGAACCCAATCTCTCGTGCGAACGCACGAGGGATTTGGGTATCCACCCTCTTTCCTTCTCCGGCGAGCCGGCGGAGGTGATTGCACGCCCTCCACGCACTATAAAGTTCGGCCAACACCTATAAAAGGATCCCCAGACCCGGCCGCAGATCTTCAGATTTGTTTTGGCGGAGATTCCCCCAAATTTTCCTCTCTTCCATCTCTGGCCAAGAAACCCGCAAGCTCCGGCGACCTCCTCCCCTCCTTCTCGTCGCTCTGCTGCCATACCAGCAGCAGAGTCCACTTCGCCTCTTTCTCCCACGTCGCGCAGTACCAGGCGCACATTCTCCTAACCTCGTCCTCGTCGCCGCTCCCTCCCTCAGGGTTCTTCTTCTCCGACGACGGCAGCTACGCGCTGTCCACTCCCTTGCCTCCCTCCCTTCCAGAACACTCCAGATACCTTCTCCATCTTCCCCTCTCTCTTTTCCCCCTTTTATTTCATTTAATTGCCCCTCGACCGTCGCTGACCACCCTCATCTTCCACGTCACCGACCGACCTCCGGCGAGCCGCCCCCACCATTCCGCCCCTCCACACGGCTCGCCAACCGGCTCATAAGCTCTGCCTCACCACAAGGAACAATCTCCGCCCATCCACCATCCCTCTACGCCTCCACCATAGCCCCCCGAACACCCCCACACTTCCGGTCACAGGTCGACCTAGGCACGCATTCCTAAGCCGTCCCACGACCTGCAGCACCGTGCACCACCTTCGTCGTGCCACGGCGAAGGTCCCCAGCTGGTCTGATTGAGCCGAGAGGCTTGGTTTGTGTGTGACAGTATCGAAGCCCCTACCACCATTGACGACGGTTGAAGAAGCTTCAAAGCAACTCCAGGCGTCAGAAGCTCCAGGTCTCAGGTGCAGTGGACTCGGGCAGCCAATGCGAAGACATCTGGTCCAGCAAAGAGCGCAGCGATGTCCGCAGCCTTGGCAATCAAAGAAGAATCTTCTGCGAGCGCACGCGGGAGCGAGGCAGAGACTTTAGTCCCACATCGTCGAAATGCGAAGCGCAGGTGCGGTATAAATTGTTTTTGTGATATTACCTCGTTGCCTTCGAACGCACAAGGGTGAGGTCCCTCACCTTATCCCATGCTCGCCTCGTCCGCGGTTTCTCCTCGCGGGTCTGGTGGGCTCCGACCCGACCCAACCTGAGCACTCCTCGCGCATCACCCACCTGCCGGTGCGTCTGGTCCCGAGTGAGAAATCCGACCCGATTACCCGTGGCTCTGGGAGAGCGTCCTTGAGTGAATTTCAGGGAGAGAGAGGGACGTGCGGGTAGAGGGACAGGGTAGGTTTTGCTCCCTTGTGCAGGCAGGCTGAGCATTGAGAGACTTAGTCGCAAGGAGAAAAAGAAGCAGAAGAAGAGGCTGAGCAAAGAAGAGAAGAGAGAAGAAGAAAGGACTACAGACAAAAAAAGAAGAAGAGGACAGAAGAGAAAAGAAGCAAAGGCAGGAAGAAGACCAAGGAAGAAGAAGCCTTCGCAAGAAAGAGAGAAGAAGAGAAAGAGGTTGAAGGAAGAAGAAGCCCTGTAGATCAGAAGAAAAGAAGAAGAACCTACGAAGAAGAAGAAGAAGGCAGAAGAGAGAAGTAAGGAGGAAGACTGCAAAGAAAGCAAAGACCAAGGAAGAAGGCCAAACAGGAAGACTACACTACATTTAAGATGTCTGGTAAAGAAATCAGACGTCCAATTCTGTTCTCTCTCAGCAACTATTTTTTTTTAAATCTCTCTGTGAATCAATTATCTTTCATTTAAAAGTTGTATTCTTTGGTTTTTAAAAGTACTGAGATTGCTCCTGTGTTCGACCTCGGATACTCTAGCTTTTCGAGTAATAAAATTCTCTATTTGTTTGAACGCTTTGTCGTCTATATTACAACGTATTATCTTTTAAAACCCGATCAAGCGCGATAAACATTTTGGCGTTGTTGCCGGGGAGCAACGGGCACTTTTAAAGCTTTTGATTACAACTTTTTGATCCAATATTTGACCTAACTCCTCTCTTTTGTTGTGCTCAAACAGGGAAAGCAAAAAGGAAAGAAGAGCAGCTGCACAACAGACACTCCAAGGAACGGGTAATTTCCATAAGCCCTCTCTCTTAACTCCCTTAAAATCTGAAAAAAAAAGAGAATAATCAACTTAGGACTACCTGTTTCATATATAGTAACTCATCAAGTTGCCTGATTTTCATTTCAACACATTTTTATCTGCTCATCCAACTAAGGTAACTAGGGCTAAAACTTTCTTGATTGAGCCTTAGGTGCTAAATTCTGAGGCAACTAAATTGGACCCACTGGAGCCAATTTAAGGATTACAAAGCTAGGGTTTTTAGAGACACATCTTCTCTTAAACAAAGAAACAAATTTTCCCAAAAGAGGTGTGCCTAAACCTTGTTTGAAAAGATCTACACAAGAAGAACCCTAAGCAAATCAGGCTTTTAATCCATTTGAACCCTAAAAGAAAGGACCTAAAAGCTCTCAAAGGAACAAAAGGTGAAGTTGATCCCTTGGGTCAACCAACCTTAAAATTAGGTCACTTTTTCACTCAAAATACCTAAAAGTTCAAGTGGAACATTAAGCACCTTGATCTTAAAGTAAAAAAGGTAGACTTAAGAGGTCAAGGTCCCCATTCTGGTCTACCTAGAACTGCAGTGACAAGAGAGGTCGGGTGGGGGAAACCCTGTAACTCGTGGGGATACTCTACCGTGTAGGGGTCTTTGCGGGACTCTCCCTCTCTGGCTGCCCAGGTATTTCTCAAGTGGACGACCTTTCTGACTAAGGGGTCCATCCACCTCGAACCTCTATAGTCACCCAACAATTTTTTGGGTGTCTTGATTGGGTCCAGCACCTTCTAATCTCATCACATCCTTCGGTGCATGTTCAGTAGGAGGTCCTTAAGGCCACCCTTAAGACCTCCTTTAGAAATTCATTCTCGTCGAGGCCAAGCCTCGACGCCCTTGTTTGTGCAGCAACCCCTCCACATAAATCTTTCATCTGATTCAGACCCTGGTTCTCCTTCTTCTTCCATCATGGCCCAACCCATTGAAGAGGAGAATAACCTTGAACACCAACTTCAATGCCTTAATGATCTCTTTCAAAACTTTGTAAACCCACCGCAGCGACCTATGATGCGAGATCACTATAATCCCGCTGCAGTGGCGATTGAACCTCGAGTACGAATCCCGATTGGAGGACCTGATTCTGAACTGAAGCCTAATATGATTCATGCCATACCAAAGTTTCACGGGCTTAACTCTGAGGATCCATTCCAACACATTAAACAACTCAAGCATCTGGCCCAGACCTTCGGGTCAGATGTACAAAACCGGGATATCCTACTCATGAAAATGTTTTCGTTCTCCCTCTTGGACAAGGCCGCACACTGGTATCAAACTCAGATCCGTCCGATCAACACATGGGAGGAACTCCAGTCCGAATTTTTGAAAAAATTCTTCCCCGTTGGCCGGACGAATGCCTTGCGCCACCAGATCACTCATTTCACTCAACAACCGGGAGAACCTCTTCACGAAGCATGGGATCGATTCTTAGATCTCATGCGAAAGTGTCCCCATCACGGAGTTCCTAAGTGGGAATAAGTCCAGTCTTTTTACCAGGGACTCCGTGAAGATATTCATTTATTCGTCAATGCAACGTGCGGAGGAAACATCATGGGTCAACATGAGGACACGGTGTGGGAGATTCTCGAAAACATGTGCGAGAACTCCATAAATAATGACTCCATGGGCTTATTCGACAGGACGAATGCCTGCGCATCGACAAACCTGAGAGGGACACATGAGATGCAGGACCTGTCCAATTCCGTCGACTTGGAACAGATGGCCAGTCGGTTGGACAAGGTTTCTATCATAGAAAAGAAGGTGGACGAGCTAACTCGGCATTTGCAGCAAGCCACCTCTGCGCAAAACTCTTTTGTACGACCACCTCTGGCAAGGGAAACTGTGCAAAACATCTATCACCAATCTGCCAAGGGGATGGACCCATATCCACCCCCGTCTGCCTCTCAGACCGGAGTGACCTCCGATCCATTCTACTCGAGTTGGGGGAACTCTGAACCCTCGTATTCTGACTTTCCTGAGGTTCCTCAGAACTGCGAGGACCTCAACGCCATCCAGAATGACCCATTCTCCAACACCTACAACCTTGGATGGCGAAATCATCCTAACTTTCAGTGGGCAGGAAATTCTCAAAGACCACCATATCAACCCCGTCCACAAGCCCCTCATCCATATCAGTCGCCTCAGCCTCGGCCCAATCCCACATACCAATCCGGGCAAAATCAGGATCAACTGACTCTTATCCTTCAAGCACTGGCTGACATTCAAAAGACAAATGCGGCAATGCAAAAACAGCACAAGGATGAGATCACAGAGGTTCGCAACCAACTGGCCCAGATGGCAAATTCCTGCTAACCTGGCACCCTTCCTTCTCAACCTCTGCCGAACCCAAATAACGTGCTAACCCAGAAGCGCATTATGAATCCAAATTCAGGCCAAACACATTTGATTTATCAGGCCCTTTCTTTTCCATCGCTAGACGGGATGGAAGCTTCGACATCTTATGCGGGATTTCAGCAGCAGCCACCCGTCCTACCTAACCCAAACCAGAATCAGGCCGGATTGAACTCTGTAACAACACGTAGTGGTAAAACAACCCAAGACCCACATCATCCAAACCACTCCAAGCCTGATAATAGCCAAGACCCTAGGATAGTTATCCAAGATACCACTGTCCCAGATCAAGAACCTGGACCTATCCTAGAGGAACCAACTAGGATCCCATTTCCTGAGGCCTTGACCAAAGGAAAAAGGATAACCAAACATGTGGCTCCCGAGGAGGATCTGGTCAAGCTCTTTGAACAAGTCCAGATAAACATCCCATTGATGGATGCAATTTGCCACATACCGGCTTACGCAATATTCTTGAAAGACATATGTACACCTAAACGTAAGCCGCGAACCAAGGATGGGAATCCAATCGTACTATCAGAGCAAGCCAGCTCTGTCATCTTGAGCAAACTCCTACCCAAGGCTAAAGACCCAGGAACTCCCTTGATTTCCTGTAAAATTGGTGAAACCCAATTTGATAGAGCCTTACTAGACCTAGGTGCCTCCATAAATTTAATACCTACATCCCTCCTCGACCACCTTGAAGAATCTGAACTTAAACCCACTGAGGTGACATTACAGTTAGCCGATCAATCCATCAAGTCACCTAGAGGAATACTCGAGGATGTCATTGTTAAGGTACGAGATTTCTATTTCCCGGTGGACTTCATAGTACTGGACATGGATGCACCTAAGAACCCAAGGGACACACCAATCATATTAGGGAGACCCTTTTGGCCACTGCTAGGGCCAACATAAACTGCGAAGAGGACCAGATAGAATTAAAATTTGGGAACCAAAACCTGAAGATTGACATTTTTAAGGCCCAACAAGGGATTAATTGTGGGGTTATAGAGGAAATATGTGATATCAGAGCCGTGGTTGATGAATTGCATATAGAGGACAACCTGATTATCCCTGGTCAACCACTAGAAAATCAAAACCCGCTAACAGAGGAGTGCGAACATGATCTAGACACACCTATGACTCCTACCATTGCTCCTGATACAAACCCTGAACCACCCACTGCTGCTGAAAATCCTGTCATGGAACTCAAGCCCCTTCCCGAACATTTGAAGTACGTGTTTTTGGATTCAAATCAGACGTTTCCTGTGATTATCAACTCTCGACTCACACCTGACTAGGAACTCCATTTGATTTCTGTTCTCCAGCAACATCGTAGAGCCATTGGATGGACTCTCAATGATTTGACTGGCATAAGCCCTTCATACTGCACACATCGAATCTACACAGAAGAAGGCGCACGACCTTCAAGAGAAATGCAAAGACGCCTAAACCCTAACCTACAAGAGGTCGTGAAAAAGGAGATCATAAAGTGGTTAGATGCAGGGATCATCTACCCGATCTCCGACAGTCGTTGGGTGAGTCCAATACAGGTGGTGCATAAAAAGGCAGGACTTACCATCATCACGACTGAAACCAGAGAAGTCATTCCGACCTGAATAGCTAACTCGTGGAGAGTCTGCATTGATTACAGAAGACTTAATTCCTCCACGAAGAAGGATCATTTCCCACTACCGTTTATTGATCAGATCCTCGAAAAACTAGCGGGAAATAAGTTCTTCTGCTTTCTTGACGGGTACTCCAGTTACAATCAGGTGGCAATCCATCTAGAGGACCAAGAAAAGACCACATTCACCTGCCCCTTCGAGACGTACGCATTTCGAAGGATGCCATTCGGTCTCTGCAATGCACCTGCAACTTTTCAGCGGTGCATGCTTGCCATATTCTCAGATATGGTAGGTGATTATCTGGAAGTCTTCATGGATGACTTTTCAATTTTTGGAGCATCATTTGACGATTGCCTCCAACACTTGGTCCAAATACTCAGGCGGTGCATCGATGTGAATTTGGTTCTTTCCTGGGAAAAGAGCCATTTCATGGTGCCTGAGGGAATTGTCCTGGGACATTTAATCTCGGAGAAAGGCATCCAAGTAGATCGAGCTAAGGTTAACCTGATTTCCAAGCTCCCTATGCCTAGCTCGATTAAGGACATCCGATCTTTTTTGGGGCACGTCGGTTTTTACCGTCGATTTATCCCTGATTTCTC
This sequence comes from Thalassia testudinum, assembly GCA_037157565.1. Lineage (NCBI taxonomy): Eukaryota > Viridiplantae > Streptophyta > Magnoliopsida > Alismatales > Hydrocharitaceae > Thalassia > Thalassia testudinum. Next base: position 16,185,396 of record JAZHRO010000055.1, read on the forward strand.
CAAAATCGCACCCCCTGACCAATCTTCTCTCCAAGGATGTGCCTTTCGAAATTTCCAAGGAATGCACTCAAGCATTTGAGATCCTACGTGACCGAGTCACCCAAGCCCCGATCCTACAGTCCCCTGATTGGTCTCAACCCTTTGAGATCATCTGCGATGCATCTGACTTCGCTGTAGGAGCGATTTTGGGGCAGAAAATTGACGGGAAACCTGTGGTCATTTACTACGCCAGCAAAACACTGGATGAGGCTCAGCGTAACTATACGGTTACTGAGAAAGAGCTGCTGGCTGTAGTATTTGCCCTAGAAAAATTCAGATCATACCTTCTGGGTTCCCGTGCTATCATATACTCGGATCACACAGCTGTGAGGCATCTCCTTGCAAAGAAGGATGCGAAACCTCGATTAATCCGATGGATCTTGCTGTTGTAAGAATTTGACCTTGAGATTCGTGACAAGGCGGGAAAGCAAAATGTGGTAACTGATCACTTGTCTCGTCTTCCTTTTGAAATAATTGACCCTTCCGGACCTATTACAGAACATTTTCCTGATGAGCACCTCCTGACTATCAGTACAAGTCTTCCATGGTTTGCTGATATAGTTAATTACCTGGCATCACATCAGATTCCGTCCGATTGGCCGAAGGCCAAGAAGGACAAATTGCGTTCCAATGCCAAGTATTACCTATGGGAAGACCCGTATCTATTCCGCATTGGTGCTGATAAGATAATTCGACGGTGCGTCGCGGAAGTAGAAATCAAAGACATACTCTCATTTTGCCATGACCAGGCATGCGGTGGACATTTTTCAGGACATAAAATCGCATCAAAAGTCCTCCAGTGTGGCTTTTACTGGCCCACAATTTTCAAAGATGCATACGATCACTGTAAGGCATGTTCCCGTTGCCAGACTCTGGGCAGCATGAGCCATCGAGACATGATGCCTCTACAGTCGATCTTGGTATGCGAAATTTTTGATATTTGGGGGATTGATTTCATGGGACCCTTCCCAATCTCGGATGGCTTCGAATACATCTTACTCGCAGTTGACTATGTTTCCAAGTGGATAGAAGCCATTCCGACCCGAACCAACAATCATAAAGTCGTTATAAAATTCCTTCATCAAAACATTTTCTCAAGGTTCGGGATTCCGCGTGCTATAATTTCCGACGGGGGGACCCATTTTACAAACGCTCAGTTCAGGTCACTGATGACCAAATACGGGGTGTCACACCGAATCTCTACTCCTTACCACCCCCAAACTAATGGTCTAGCTAAGCTATCTAACCGAGAGATCAAGAAGATCCTTCAGGTTACTGTTCGACCTGATAGAAAAGATTGGTCTTCTCGGCTTCCGGAAGCATTGTGGGCCTATAGGACCGCCCACAAGACCCAATTAGGAATGTCTCCCTTCAGGCTAGTGTACGGGAAGGCATGTCACCTCCCCGTCGAGTTGGAGCATAAAGCCTATTGGGCAGTACGGACCTGTAATCTAGATCTTTCTAAGGCTGGAACCCATAGAAGACTTCAAATAAGCGAGATCGATGAATTACGCCATGACGCGTATGAGAACTCGCGAATTTACAAAGAGCGGGTTAAAGCTTTTCACGACAAACACATTTCTAGAAAGGTCTTTCATCCTGGTCAAAAGGTTTTACTCTTTGATGCCCGACTCAAATTATTCCCAGGAAAGCTAAGATCTAAGTGGGTTGGACCCTACCTAGTCCGACAAATCTTCGGAAATGGAGCCATTGAAATCAACTCACTTAGCCACGATTCTGAACCCTTTGTCGTGAACGGTCAGAGACTCAAGCCGTTCATTGACATGACCGATATAGATTTGGCTGAGTCATCCTTTACCCTCCATTCCTTATGAGCTCATTGCGCCCAGCCGATGGCGTAAAACTCAGCGCTTAACGGGAGGCAACCAGTCATTCTTTGAAAAACCCGAAACCTTTTCTAACATCTCTATGCGGAATTCATATTGCACTTTAGGGTTCATCCATTAGAACAACCGACTTCACCTCAGGTATCCCTACCCGAGATTAGAAATCGTTCACAACAAGTCACTTCGACCCATTCACTCACCACACACCTGTCCTAATGTATGAACTAAGCTGAATTGAACCCACCTAATTTACAATGGGGACATTGCAAATCTTAGGCATGGGGGGGTATGAAAGTGCAAAATGTCAGGAAAATTCATATCAAGAAAGGGTTTCAATAAAAAAAAAAAGACTTGATGGAGGGGAGGAACAATTCAGGGTCATACAAATGAGAGGAGGAAAAGAGCAAAATGACAAAAAGGAGCACAAAATGAAAATGAAAAGAAATAGTCATTAGTAAAAGGTTAAGGGGTTAACTGAAGTTCTAGACCAAATCAAGAAAAAGAAAAAAAAGTGCAAAGGAGACATAACAAGAGATTAGCGGGAACGCTGGTCTTAGGCCTCTTGGGCTAGATTTGTTAGCTTAAAAATTCACGTATCCGTTAAAATCTGGATAATCCTCAAGAGGTTGAGGAAAATGCGAAGCTTAAGTATTAGGTATAAGGCTTAGGAAGTATTCGGCCTCGTTAACTGACCTCCGGTTTGCGGGATTCGGTAACCTAAGCACCCCAAATTCACACACAGTCTGGTTCAGTGCGCATAAACATCCAAATCACGCAAAAAGTGTTTAATGTTCTGAAAAAGTCACCTAGATTAGGAGCGGCCAATCAACACAAATTGATTTGGACGAGTTCCCGGCGCGGAGAGGCGGGAAATTCCCCTCGAAGATGCGTAACAACATATCGTCTCCTCGGTGCTTATCTCTTAGGATATTTAAATATCCTATTGGGGGCATGTAAGCACTCTGCTGGTTCAGATACCATGGGCGGCATTATCACGAAATGTCGGTCCCAGGGTCTGAATTCGGCCACGGAACGCCATGGGCGGGATTATCTCGAAAGCCAGGGTTCTGGGGGTTGACATGGGCAGGATTATCTCGAAATCTCGAAAGCCAGGGACCCTTGAGGATTGATGATGGGGACGAGGAATCCGATACAGACCGTGTTGAGAAACTAATCCGAAGCTAGAAATAAAAAGAAAAGAGAGAGAAAAGCTCTCCAAACAAATAAATCTTCTATCTCTCTCTTACAAAAAATGCACTGCAAACTGAACTTAGGCTAAAAATGTCTCAAGCACGGGTGCTTTAACCGCGGAGTCCAACAAACCCTAGGTTAGTTTTTGTGGGCCGTAGAAACCTTTGCGGAGGACTGAGGCTAAAGTGGGTCAGGTCCGAATTTTGGTTGGTGCTTGAGTACCTCTAGGCCTATTGTCCGCATTCCGACCTAATCACAAAAGAAAAGGAGAAGCACTTATCATGATTGTTGACAGACACTCTAGGTCTAAAACGGAAGTTAAAACATTGAAATTTTGCTAAGGGACTAGCAAAAGCTAGGCATGGGGGTATGATGAGAGCCTCATCATGAGCCATAACTAGCTCATTTTGACCCAATAAAGAAGATAAAAGCTCCTACATAACCTAGAAGAAGGCCTAAATGAAGGAATAAGTGCTCTGAGAAGAAAACATGAATTAAAGGTTAAAACTGTAATTTTACCATTGCAGTGCATAAACGGGATTTCTCAGAGGCAAAACATAGGTCAAATGGTCTAAATAAGATAAAAAGTGGGTTGAGTCAATCAGAAATGGGTTTATTTGCAATCTAGGAATTAAATGACATTTGGTAACCCTAAAACAGACCTACTTAAATCAACAAGGTTTCAGTTAGGATAAAAATCAAGTAAACCCTCTAAAAATCATGGAAAAATATCCTCTAGGGTTTAGAACACTTAATTTGGCCTTTGGAACCTAGTTTGACCTAGAATAGGGTCCTAGCTCATTAATTGACCTAATTTGGGCTTTCACGCAAAATGTCCAGTCAAACGTGGTCAAACCTAAACTCCAACTTCACCATTGGATTCCTTAGGTCAAAATTAGGTTTTTACCAAAATTTGGACCTAAGGAGAGGTCATCTTGACCTACTTTGCAATTTAGTACACCCAAATCATAATTTGGTCCCTATCTTTTGAAAATCCTTGCAGAGAGCCCCCTAATTTCCTCGCCACCTTTGCAATCAGGTCCTGCTGCCATTGTTAGGGCAGAGTCGACCTTCGGCGAGGTTTAGAGAGGGAGTACTCTCTGTTTCCTCAGAGATTCCCCCCCAGAAATGGAAGGGAGATTCTCTGAGGAATTCCCTTCCATCTAAAGCCAATCACGATCTCTGGTGTGAACCCAATCTCTCGTGCGAAGGCACGAGGGATTTGGGTATCCACCCTCTTTCCTTCTCCTGCGAGCCGGCGGAGGTGATTGCGTGCCCTCCACGCACTAGAAAGTTCGGCCAACACCTATAAAAGGATCCCCAGACCCGGTCGTAGATCTTCAGACTTGTTTTGGCGGAGATTCCCCCAAATTTTCCTCTCTTCCATCTCCGGCCAAGAAACCCGCAAGCTCCGGCGACCTCCTCCCCTCCTTCTCAACGCTCTGCTGCCATACCAGCAGCAGAGTCCACTTCGCCTCTTTCTCCCGCGTCGCGCAGTACCAGGCGCATGTTCTCCTAACCTCGTCCTCGTCGCCGCTCCCTCCCTTAGGGTTCTTCTTCTTCGACGACGGTAGCTACACGCCGTCCACTCCCCTGCGTCCCTCCCTTCCAGAACACTCCAGATACCTTCTCCATCTTCCCCTCTCTCTTTTCCCCCTTTTATTTCATTTAATTGCCCCTCGACCGTCGCTGACCACCCTCATCTTCCACGTCACCGACCGACCTCCGGCGAGCCGCCCCTCCACACGGCTCGCCAACCGGCTCATAAGCTCCGCCTCACCACAAGGAACAATCTCCGCCCATCCACCATCCCTCTACGCCTCCACCACAGCCCCCCGAACACCCCCACACTTTCGGTCCCAGGTCGACCTAGGCACGCACGCCTAGGCCGTCCCACAACCTGCAGCACCATGCACCACCTTCGCCGTGCCACGGCAAAGGTCCCCAGCTGGTCTGATTGAGCCGAGTGGCTTGGTTTGTGTGTGACAGTATCGAAGCCCCTGCCGCCATTGACAACGGTTGAAGAAGCTTCAAAGCAGCTCCAGGCGTCAGAAGCTCCAGGTCTTAGGTGCAGTGGACTCGGGCAGCCAGTGCGAAGACATCTGGTCCAGCAAAGAGTGCAGCGACGTCCGCAGCCTTAGCAATCAAAGAAGAATCTTCTGCGGGCGCGCGCGGGAGCGGGGCAGAGACTTTAGTCCCACATCGTCGAAATGCGAAGCGCTGGTGCGGTATAAATTATTTTTGTGATATTACCTCGTTGCCTCCTAACGCACAGGGGTGAGGTCCCTCACCTTATCCCACGCTCGCCTCGTCCGCGGTTTCACCTCGCGGATCTGGTGGGCTCCAACCCGACCCAACCTGAGCACTCCTCGCGCATCACCCACCTGCCGGTGCGCCTGGTCCCAGTTGTGAAATCCGACCCGATTACCCGTGGCTCTGGGAGAGCATCCTTGAGTGAATTTCAGGGAGAGAGAGGGACGTGAGGGTAGAGGGATAGGGTAGGTTTTGCTCCCTTGTGCAGGCAGGCTGAGCGTTGAGAAACTTAGTCGCAAGGAGAAAAAGAAGCAGAAGAAGAGGCTGAGCAAAGAAGAGAAGAGAGAAGAAGAAAGGACTGCAGACAAAAAAAGAAGAAGAGGACAGAAGAGAAAAGAAGCAAAGGCAGGAAGAAGACCAAGGAAGAAGAAGCCTTCGCAGGAAAGAGAGAAGAAGAGAAAGAGGTTGAAGGAAGAAGAAGCCCTGTAGATCAGAAGAAAAGAAGAAGAACCTACGAAGAAGAAGAAGAAGGTAGAAGAGAGAAGTAAGGAGGAAGACTGCAGAGAAAGCAAAGACCAAGGAAGAAGGCCAAACAAGAAGACTACACTACATTTAAGACGTCTGATAAAGAAATCAGACGTCCAATTCTGTTCTCTCTCAGCAACTATTTTTTTTTAAATCTCTCTGTGAATCAATTATCTTTCATTTAAAAGTTGTATTCTTTGATTTTTAAAAGTACTGAGATTACTCCCTGTGTTCAACCTCAGATACTCTAGTTTTTCGAGTAATAAAATTCTCTATTTGTTTGAACGTTTTATCGGCTATATTACAACGTATTATCTTTTAAAACCTGATCAAGCGCGATAAACAAACCCCTGTGGTAGTCCTACACCCGGTCTACCACCTCGAGGTCACGATCGCGACGTAGTAGTGACTACGGCATGCACAATAAGCACACGGGTAGCTACCTCGCACTGGCCTACATTCAGTCGTTTCCGCTAGTGGGTATGCCCAAACGTACAGTACAAAACAGAACAGGGCCTTGTCCTCTCAGAACAGGGGTCTCGCCCCTCAACAGTTTGCGTACTCTCGCCCAACTATCCTAGTTTACCCAGTGGGCCTAACAAGAGTCGGTGTAGGGTGGCCAGTCCTACCCCTGGGCCCCATGGGGCAGCTGGCTCCCCCCTACACTAAAGTGATAGTAGCTCTCCTCGGTACCGCGTATACGAGGGCCTGCTCACTTTCCATGCAAAAGGGACAGTTGCTCTCCTCGGTACCATGTACTAGAGGGCCAGCTCACTTCCTTCTTACATATGATATTCGTTCCATATACGTGGGTTCCTCTTCTAGTTCCCTGTGAGGTTCATGCATTATATTCATTTCATTTCGTTTCACGACATGCACATCTTACTGTTCACATTTTGATTCTTAACCATATAACGACAACTCGTGATTTAATAACTGAAAGAAGCATCACATCATTTAACTATTCATTTGCTAGCATTAAGGGTTCTAACATGCATTTCAGAATAGACTGTGTGGCTCAAGCAATGTTCATTCACTCAATTTTGCCCTAGGGTTCATTTCATATCCTAGGGTTCAAACAATTCATTCTAAGATAGCGTAAATTTTGATTAATTAAGTCATAGTATTACGAAAAACCACTCTACCAGGATACACGGGTGGAATGGGGGCTCAAATCATAGATCCCGTCGTCTCCGCGAGCCCTATACACTCTACTGGTTGGAGACCTATACAATTGACCAAATCACATCAAACAAGTTCAAAACAGTATACGAGTGACACAAACACGTAGAGAACTCCAAACTAAAAACAACGATACTTCATTTGAGCAAAATCGACTCTGCTTGGGCCCTGTAAGAGCCAAATATGTGCATTCTGACTAAAATCAGACGTCTGGGATCAGACCCAGACGTCTTAAATGACCACAGAGGCTCACCTTGCTTTCCTGCATTGATTTTGGACGTCTGAAACCCCTCACGGCCATCCTGGGGTCCTTCCAGACGTCTGTTAGTGCACCTGAACGTTTGAGATGGTCACCAGACGTCTGCAGAGACATCTAGACATCCTAAAGCACCTCGAAGGGCGCACCACACGCCTTTCCAACGTCTTGTAATTGCGCATGAACGTGCAGGTTCAAAAACACGACACATACACTTAACATATGCGCATGTAAGTGCGTATAGAGTACATACCTTGGCACTCTGCGTCCTGTCAAACGTTCGGCGCCAGCTTCGGATGTCCTGAGGCTCCTTCAGACGTCTGGATAGCGTCCCATACATCTAATACTACGGAGAAATGATTCCGCTGAACGCCTCGCGAACCTTCTCCCCGCACGGCCCTCCACCCGCAGAATCGCAGTTACCGCTGCAGTACCTGCAGCAGGTCGCAGAGCTCCTCTCCATGAGCTCCCTTGGCTGCCCCTCCTCTCCCGAGCTTCTCTGAGCTCCTCTAGTTGCTGCTCCTCTCCCGAGCTCCTCCGGCTGCACCTCCTCTCTCGAGCTCGGCCTTCAGCCACACCTCCTTTCCCACATTCTCCCTCTCTCTCGCCCATGCTCTCCCTCTCTCCTCTGTCTTGAGCTCCCCTCCTTCCCCACTCGTGGCTGCAAGCCGACGGGGAAGTGGAAGGGAGGTTGCCGGTGCAAGGTGGTGGGGTGAAGGTGGAGGTGGTGGTGTGGAGATGGAGAGGGTGGAGGGGTGTGGGGTTCTTTTTAAAGAGAGGAGGGTGTGTGAGTGGGTGTGTTGTGTAGGAAGAGAGAGAGGGAAAAATTGTGAGATTTTCCCTGCAAGGTTTCCTCTTCCCGCAAAGCCCACAAATTTTAAACCCAGGGGGTTTAAAATTACACTTACACCTTTACCCTTTCGGAAAAACCTCAAACGATCCTTGAGAAGGGTCATTTCATGTTGCCTTCTCAACCTTACCTTCATTGCTTCCCAATGTGAAGGGGTAATGCTACCATAGTGAGAGCATGCAGAGCTAGGACACCCTCCCATACTGACCTCAGTACTACCCATGACCATCCAAATGGATGTTTCAATTCACCTTAATGCCCTACCTTTATGGTTGCCTTCCATAAGGTATGGCAACAACACAAGCTAAAACCTACTAGGGATGGGACATAATAAGTAGGAAAAGCCTGGATGATGAGACCTCATAACTTGTTAGCCTCATTTATGTACAAATGTGAAGCATCGAGCATCACCCAAAATAGTACTCAAGCTACATGCAATATTCCACAAAGGCAAAGCCCTATAAAAGCCTGACAATCAATAAAGATGGTAGTTGGAAAGCTTCCAAATCACCGAGTCCTCTACACAAGTCGACAACAAAATAAAACGCTGACAACAAAATACTTACATAGGATGTCTTCAGTCGTCATTGTCATACCAAAGATAACCCTAATCGCCCAAGTCCAAGAGAGTAATCGCAGTTACCAATGTCTTCAAATCTTCATCAAAATAACAGAGAAAACCCTAATCGCCCAAGCCCACGACACTAACCACAGTTATCAAATGTCTTAAAATCGACATCAAAATAGCACAGATAACCCTAATCACCCAAGTCCATGACTATAACCAATGTCTTCAAATTGTCATCGAAATAGGAGAGAAAACCCTATGCCCATGCCCTTGCCTATAACCAATGACTTCAAATTGTCATCGAAATAGGAGAGAAAACCCTATGCCCATGCCCTTGCCTATAACCAATGACTTCAAATTGTCAACCGCAAAGCACAGAAAACCCTAATCAGCCAACTAGAAGATAGTAAGCAATGTCTTCAATTCCTCGACGGCAATGGCGTACAAAACCCTAAACCCAAATCGAGGACAATAACCAACACAATCAAATACAATATGTAAGAACCACTCACAACCCTAACCATCACAAAATCTACAAACCATCTTGATAAAACCCTAATAGCCAAACATAACTATCTCGACATTACAAACCCATGGCGACAGAACTTGTAAAACGAAATTGGTTGTCGAAGCAAACACAGTTCGAGAAAAATAATTGAAATCCTAAAATATACATATTGCATATCATGATTTCAAGAAGGACAACGCCGATGAGCACATCCCCGATGTGCAGCACCTCCTTCTTCGGCTCTGCTGGAATCAGCTTTGATAGCAGTTGTGCACTGATGAGGGGGAGGGTGCCACCAACATTGGAAGGAGGAGGGCCTCCCTTCTTTCGCGAGGGGGGAGCAAAGGCATCTGATTATCTTCACCATACGCGGACTAAGTCAATGAGTTAGCGACTATTCCACCGAGGGGGTAGGTTACATTTGATCCGGCATACACCGTAACTCGGTGTAACTCGTGCATGGGTTATAGTTGACCTTCGCTGGGTTATCTCCCATAACCTGGCAAACAAACACCGCCTAGGTGTCCCCATTTAAATTTCCTTAATAGGTACCACTCATGTGCCACAATGTTGCTAACCGTATAGAAAACAGTGGCCTTTCATATGCATAATAAGTAGATTATTGCTTCAATCTTATAACCAATTTTATGGTTGTTATTAAGCTTTTGCTCTTAAAAGGAAATCGGGAAAAAAAAAACAATGAATACTTAGTGGCATATTTGAAACAAATTCAATGCTAGATAGTTGATGTTCTTGATCCAAGCCCCTTCACCTCAAAGATCTCATCAATTGACAAAGAAGAATACACAGCAATGTTCAGATAATGTAAGTGGTAGGGGAGTAAGATATGTACACGCAATCTAAAAACTCCGATAACAATGCTAATCCTATCATGGTTATTATATGATTCTATTTCAAGACAAAACAACAATAACATAGCCTTAATTCCAATAGGCAACTTTGCCATAATCCAAGTAAGAACTTGCCTTTTCGTTGTTTGATTTCTTGAGGGCTTCTCTCCCGTAAATTGCATGTGGTATCTAGATAGCGGCAAGCAGTTGCTGGTTAGCAGAAATATACCAAGATTGGTTGTCCCTCTTTTTCCTAAGTTGGTCAATTCCATCAACAAATCTTGTGGGTAGCCTCAGCTATTGTTTACTTATTACTCCTCTACCAACATCGACTGCACCTTCCCCCTACTCTTCGTCAATGCCAACTGTTGCCTTCACTCTTTTGGATGGTAGTTTCCAGTTGATTGAAACAAAAGGGTTGCCTTTCACATGATTTTTCTTCTTTTCTTTTCTATATTTGCAGACCGAAAGAAGTGTAGACTTGCTGCTTCATGGTAAATTGCCATTAGTCGAGGTAAATATGAAGTAACTTGTTTATGCAGATTTAAAGTACCATCCTCAAATTTCTGGTGATACCTTTAGTTCCTTTACAAATGTATGATGGAGATGTTGAAATAAACGTATGTAGGAAATAAATAAATAAAAACATATATATTTCAAACGCTCTCGCATATATCAAAAATATTAAATCAAGCAAGTTAAACATGATTTGGTAAGATTCAGAATAAAATAAAGAACAAATAACATGCAAGAACACAAATAAACAAAACGAGAAAGGATTATATTTTACTCTAATCGAAGTGGCCATTAAAAACCTCCCTTAAAGAAGGTATCGCCTCCCACAATACCAGTACGTCAAGGTCTGACGAACTCCTCCCAAGATATGACGATCCACCTCAAGGATTCGGCACACTTCCATCTTGGATGTCCTCAAAAATCATCTCAAGAAAACGAAGTTGACGCAATTTGGTTTCCAACCAAATTCCCGATCAATCTACCACCTGAATGGTTTGATCAACCAAAAACTTCTTGTGGATCTCTTAATCTCCTTGTGCAAGATTGACAAAAGTGATTGGAGATTTTTCTACCAATCTCACGTCGAATGAACGCACCAAGAAAAAGAAACAAGAACGAGAGAGAGAGGGAGAGAGTTTTTCTACTCTTTTTATGTGTCAAATGAGAGCCTCCTCGTGACCCTTATATAGAGCCCACGATCAGATGTTTAAGAAAATTCTCGTTTTATGGAAACATGGCAATTGATCGACCAATTAAGTTCATTGATGAGCCAAAACAATTGGTCAATCAAAAGTCGACCAAACTAAATTCATTGATCGACCAAAATAATTAGTTGACCAATTTTACATTTTGATCAATCAATTCATTTCAAAATCGTGAGATTAAAAATCTGTAGCAAAAGAAGTCCAAGTTCCAAATTGATTCTCACCCGAGCCCGAGCCTGAGCTGGGGCGGGGTGGGGCGCGCGCACGTGCGTGGTCCCCAACTCCACATCTCACTCTTTGCTACATAAGTCATGGGAGGCAGAAGCCTTTTACACCTACCAAGAGGTTTGTTCACTTCTAGTATGAGACTAAAAACCTCTCTCAAATCTCATTGACTTCAACATGAATTCTCACATCACCATATAACAATTGCACCCCAATTGATGCAATTAGGCTCTCAAATCCAACAATTCCCCACAAATTCATCGTTGAAATTCAACGATAAATTCCCCGACTACCACATTCTGCTTTCAATAAAGGTACCTTCCGGTTTGAACCCTTACCTGAGTCATTCACCTTCACCACCACAGGAATAAAGTGAAACTAATATTGAACTATAGACCTTTGATGTGGGGTGTATAGTGGTGACAACAGAATGAAGTTCTTGGTGATAATCTTCAGGGTTTGTGCTCTTAAAGGCCATGCGCACTTTCCTATTTCATGAGCGTAATCGGGAAAGACCCTATTCCCTTACCTGCGGCCCACAGTAACACTCATATAGGTGGTGTTCTCCAAGGATGCATTGCTCACATCCTGCCATAAAGGCTTGAACCCATTCAGAGCCTTTGCTCTTCCTAAATTTGCAGCTTAAGGCACTTAGCTTCCAAGGATTTTACTCAGATGCAAAAACATCTAACAATGAGTGTTAACCAGTTTCCCATACAACTTGTTACCACATTGAACCTACTTTGTGGGATCTCCACTCAGTTAGGTTGGGTTGCTGCTGCAGGTGAACTCCCAATGGATCTCAATCCCGTCCCAAGCCTAGACTTAAGAACTAAAGATCTATTAAGTCCTTTAGTAAATGGATCTATTATGTTATCTTTGGATCCTATAAATTTCACAACAATCACTCCTCAATGGTAGACCGAGCTAAAATAGTCTGTTTTGCAGACCGCCAGGAGATTGCACTGCCTCTAAGGGTACAGGCATACCTTGTAACACCATTACTCCTGGAATCCTCCATTTAATCAATCCAACTTGCATCACTATATTCTTCAAAAACTGAAGGATATTTACCTTAATGCAAATTAAGGGAAACAATTCCAATTAAGTACCTAAGTACTTGGTCTAAGGCATCCCAATGAGTATGGTCAGGACAACTTGTGTATCTACTCAACTTAGACATAGGAAAAGAAATATCCAGTCTAGTACAGTTAGCCAAATACATCAAGCTTCCTATAATCTGTGAATATCTTAGTTGTGAAACAGGCATCCACTTTTGTTCTTAAAGAGTGTTTTTGATGAATCAAAAGGAGTGCTTACAGCCTTGCAATCTTCATAACCAAATTTCTCAAGAACCTTCTCAACATAATGAGATTGAGAAATAGCTATCCCCTCTGCTGACCAAATCAGTTTGAGGCCTAGGATCACATTTGCAACACCCATATCCTTCATCTCAAACTTACTACTAAAAAACAACTTAGTTTCATTCACAATTCTAATGTCTGATCCAAACAATAATATATCATCTACTTATAGGCAGAGAACAATATACATATCACCCTTAATCATAGAGTAGACACGCCTGTTAGATTTGTGACTTACAAAGCTAAAAGATTGTATAGTCTTATCAAACTTTTTATGCCATTGCTTGGGTGCTTGTTTCAAACCATAAAGAGATTTAACAAGCTTGCAAACCTTTTTCTCATTCCTAGGAGCAACAAATCCCTCAAGCTAGTCCATATAGATCTCCTCCTCAAGATTGCCATGAAGAAAGGTGGTCTTCACATCCATTTGGTGGATAGTGAGATCATAATAGACGCCAATGCAATAAGCATCCAGATAGTAGTTATCCTAATTACTGGAGAATAGGTATCGAAATAATCGATTCCTTCCATTTGCTTGAACCCCTTGGCAACAAGTCTAGCTTTGTATTTTTCAATAGATCCGTTAGGCCTGAGTTTTCTCTTAAACACCCACTTGCATCCAATAGTAGAACACCCTGGAGGTAAATCAACCAACTCCCAAGTGCCATTAGAGATGATTGAATCCATCTCATTCTTAACGTTATCTTTCCAGTACTTAGCTTCAGAAGAAGCCATAGCATCGGGATAAGTAGGGGGATCACCCTTGATTTGGTAAGTAATAAAATCACTTCCCAAATCCTTGGCAATTCTTGGTCTTTTACTTCTCCTAGGTTCAAACTCTTCTACTTGATTGGGTTCAGAATGAGAAGAGCTAGGCCCCACATTAGACATCCTTTCCACTTGATCAGGAATAGAATCAAATGTGGTGCTAGATCATCTAAAGTCACATTTTGAGGTAATCCAATCTTCATAGGGAAAACATCCTCAAAAAATGTAGCATCACGAAGCTCAACAATAGTGTTGACATATATGACTGAAATATCAGATTTTATAACAAAAAATCTATAGGCATAGCTATTATTAACATAACCCAGAAAGATCGCGTCAATTGTCTTAGGTCCAAGCTTCTTCATCTTGTGTTCTAGGATAACCAATTTTGCAAGGGAGCCCCACACTTTAAGGTATTTCAAACTTGACTTCCTATTTCTCCAAATCTCAAATGTACTTTCCTTATACTTGAGGAGAACTCTATTCAGAATATGGCATGTCGTATTCAAAGCTTCCCCCCACATGTAAGTAGGTAGTTCTAAGCTTTGCAAGATAGCGTTGACCATATTAGTTAGGGTTCTATTCTTTCGCTCTGCTATCCCATTAGATTGAGGGGAATATAGGGTCGTCACTTCATGAACTATACCAAAAGCTTGGCACTGTTCATCAAATAAATTGGACATATATTGCTCTCCTCTATTTGATCTCAGTCTCTTAAGAGTTTTCTCAATTTGCGTTTCTACTTCTTTCTTAAAGATGAGAAATTTACTTAATGCCTCATCCTTAGACTTAAGCAAATACACATAGCAGTACCTGCTACCATCATCTATATAAAGGTGATAAAATACCTTTTATTGTCCTTAGTCAACACATCATTAAACTCGCAGATATCCGTGTGCAGCAAATCTAGAACCTCAGTATCTCTAGTAATAGAGTGAAAAGTCTTCCTAGTTTGTTTAGCCTGCAAACATATCTCGCATTTCTTAGTTTTATTTATGGTGCATTCAGGAATCATATTTAATTTCATAATTCTTTTTAAAGAATTGAAATTTACATGACCCAATCTACCATGTCATATATATCACAAGATTCAATATTATAGCAAACAGATTGAATCAAATGAAAATTAACATTATTTAGAGCATTTCTAGATGATACATCCACATCACATCTCACTCTAAATAATAAATTAAAATATGCCAAATACCTCTTTCCATAAAATATTCCATTTCTCAACATAACAACTTTATTACATTTAAATAATAGTGTCATCATGGTTTGTTCTTGGATTTCTTCTAGATCGTGGATTTGGCCTTCGTTTTATTTTTATTATTCTTATTTTTATTCTCATTGCCCTTAGATGTCATGACATTCACCTCAAACGCCACAGGCATTACATGTTTCTGTTTCCTATGCTCTTCCTCAATAGTAATAGCTCTCATCAAGTTATCAAGAGAAATCTTTTCCTTCCTATGCTTGAGAGTCATCCCAAAGTCCTCCCAAGATTTAGGGCATTTCTCAATGATAGACATAACTTGAAACTTTTTAGGAAGTTTCATTTCAGCCTTTGCTAAACCATGGAGCAATAACAGAAATTCGTGTGCTAGCTTTGATATTGATTTACCCTCAGCCATTTGGAATTTAAGAAATTTTGCGACAGAGTATTTGTCAGTACCAAAGTCCTCGTTATTATACTTCTTGTCCAACTCCTCCCATAGCCCCTTCGTAGTGATGTGGATGCATTGTACACATCAAGCAGCACATTGGACAATGCCAATAAGATGCAACCGTGACAAATACGGTTGCACTTATTCCACAGTTCCACTGCCTTTTGGTCTTCAGGAGTGGGTTTTTCCTTATCCAAAATCGGGCAATCGATTTCTAACACCAAGATCAAACAAATGGTGGCCAACCAAATTCTCATGCGTTGTTGCCAACGCTTAAAATATTGCCTACCAAATTTCTCGAGCATACCAGATAAGTCTACACGTGATTGAAAAGTCATTTCCAACGTTTTCGCATATATCAAAAATATTAAATCAAGCAAGTCAAACATGATTTGGCAAGATCCAAAATAAAATAAAGAACAAATAACATGCAATAGCACAAATAAACAAAATGAGAAGTGATTGGATTTTACTTCGATTGAAGCGGCCATTAAGGACTTCCCTTAGAGAAGGTATCGCCCCCCACAATACCAGTGCATCAGGGTTTGACAAACTCCTCCCAGGATACAACGATCCACCTCCAAGATTTAGCGCACTTCAATCTTAGATGTCCTCGAAAACCACCTCAGGAGAACGAAGTTGAGGCATTTTGGTTTCCAACTAAATTCCCGATTGATTTACTAATTGAATGATTTGATCAACCAAAAGCTTCTCGTGGATCTCTCAATCTCCTTATGCAAGATCGACAAAAGTGATTGAATATTTTTCTACCAATCTCACATCGAACGAACGCACCAAGAAAGAGAAATAAGAATGAGAGAGAAAGGGATAGAGTGAAGAGAGTTTTTCTGCTCTTGTTGTGTGTCAAATGAGTGCCCCCCCGTGGCCCTTATATAAAGCCCATGACCAGACGTTTAAGGAAATTCCTTTTTTGTGGAAATATGGCAATTGATCGACCAATTAAGTTCATTGATCGACTAAACAATTGGTTGACCAAACTAATTGATCGACCAAAACAGTTGGTCGACTAATTTTACATTTTGATCGACCAATCTAGGTCAAGATCGTGAGATTAAAAATTCATAGCAAAAGGAGTCCAAGTTCCAAATTGATTCTCACCCGAGCTCAAGCCCGAGTTGAGCCGGGGTGGGGTGCGCGCGTGTGCGTGCGTAGTCCCCAGCCCCTTCCCTTACTCTTTGCTGCATAAGCCATGAGGGGTAAAAACCTTTTACAGCCACCAAGAGGTTTGTCCACTTCCAATATGAGACAAAACCTCTCTCAAATCTCACTGACTTTAACATGAATTCCCACGTTACTATATAACAATTGTATCCCAATTGATGCAATTAGGCTCTCAAATCCAACAGGAGATGGGATATGATAGCACATGGAAAAACATATGACATAAACGAGATCAAAATCTCTGAATCATACAATTCCATGGTGTTCAGCAACCATAAGAAAACCTCTTAATCATATTTTCAGTAGTGTCTTGTCAATGGGAGAGAGTGGGGGTAAAGGGAAGCGGTGAAGGAGAACAAATGGTATACGATGGAACTTCAAATCGCCAACACTCAAAATCTATCCTATCTGGACATTCAGGCCCATTTGGTAAGTGTAATAAATTTATGGAATAAGTGAAGGAGTAAAATAAATGATGGGGTAACTGTATTTTGGTATTTGGTTGGTAGTGGAATAAGTGGCAGAATAAAATAAAGTTATTCCACATGAATTGTTTGGTTAGTGGAATAAGTGGTGGAATAAAGTGGAGTTGTCCCAATTGGGTGTTTAGTTGGTGGAATAAGATCAGGAATAAAGTTGAGTTATTCCGGTTACGTGTTTGGTGAGCGGAATAAATTGGTGGAATAAGTAGTAGTTGATGTTATTTTAATTGGGGGAAATAGGGCCAATGGATGTTTTTGCCCTTAGCCGATATCATGGAGTTAGAAAAATGTGAGTTTTTGTCCCTTTTTTAGATGTGATTATATAGTAGTAAGTCATAAAAATTTAATTTTGGGCATGGTATAAAATTGCAATGTTAAGCAGGCCCTTGTCAAGGGTGGGCGATGTGAGCTTGACCTATTTCTTCATTCTTGTATGTGTGGTAGAAGAAGTACTTCTATAGTAGTAAATGTATATCGAAACTTTCATATATAGCAAACTTTTAGCCATAGTAGAAAATTTATTCCCATGTAGAGTGTGTTTTGGGTTGACATCCCCATTGTGGGAAAAATATGGTCCATACATAAATAGGTGGTAATTGACAAGAAGTTGACATTCATATCGCATAAATAATTCATACATGGTAACATGCAAATCATAATTTCTTTATTATTAATGTGAAATTTCGAAAGTTATTTGAATACGTAATAATGTGCAAAATCGAAACATCCACATCAACAGAAGTGAAATGGGAAGATTGTAAGAAGAAATAAACTTTTGATTTCATTGGAAATGATATATATCTACAAGTCGTCAAGAATGTACATGGAAAAATATTTACATCATGAGAACAAATAGAAACGTAGATGTAATACATTGTTTGAGAAGTACAATAATTTCATGAACTTTTACATTCGTTATGGAATGACAACTTTACTTTTACATGGAACCTCCTTAAGAACTTCAAGCAGCATGCAGGTCGAGGTTGCTCATCAACTCGGAATGCTTTGATCGCTTATGAATATACTAGTGCATGAGATAAAACATAAAAGTCGGATTGACCTAGACTCAGAAGACCTCTCCAATAGGACATAGTTATTTGCGAGAGGTGTCATCATTACACAATGAGCTTGAAATTTTTGTTAGTACGAGATTTAAAACATATGTAATACTAAATGGTAATAAAAGTTCAATAAGAACATATATAGCAAAAGATATCTTGAAGTAGTGCATGTCATAGCTGCAATTATAAGGAAACATAGTTGATTGTATAAAGGAAAAAGCAAAATCAACACTAACAACAGAAGCTGGAATTCAGATGGTGTAATTACTTCCTGGCAATGTAAAACTACGGGTTATGCAAAGATATGTTCAACATAGCGAACACGATAGGGAAACAAAAACATCTACATATTTGGAAAAAACATTTTTGTCAATGATGAGATTCAAATAAATTTTGCAATTACTTAAAACGAACAATGGAAAAGGGTTTGAACAGGAAATGAGCAAGTGGAAATAGAGAAAGTGGTTATATAAAAGAAGTAAGCAGCTTTCCAAATAAAAGAACGTAAGCACATAAAAACAGCTTCGTACAAGTTAGGCCAAGATGAAAGCCGTAGCACCCATTGCAGTACGTCGACACCTGCATTTACCATAAAGGATGCCAAGATGAAATAGTACTATAGCATGCTTACAAAGGAGAGATTATGTAAGAATAAGCCATCAGAACAAAAGGCAACACAAGGGGGAGGATATGAAATGTATCAATTCCAGCCATTAATAAGATACAAATATCAACGGTCGATGCCCCTAATGGACAAAACATTATCGACATGACAGGAATTTCTCCACTTTCATGCATAAGTAGAAGAGAAATTACAATAGTATGCAAACATAGAGAAGAGAACAGTACCAAGTGGGGAGAAAGGATTAAATTGCTGCCAGTTAATATGACAGCAGTAAGAGGAATATGCAATAGCACAACATTAGAGACAAGTAATGTAATAAGACAACATAGAGATGATAAGTCAGAAATCATAAGAGTGATCAAAATTAATATGATAGCAGTAAGGATAGGAGAGCAAGTCTACCAGATACATCATAACATTAGGCCAATATAACGAACACAGCAGTAGGGAGACGATAGAACTGCTACCAGTTATAGGCATAAAGAGGAGAAAATTCGAAATAGAACTCCAACATAATTAAGACAACATTAGGGATTATGCAAAATATAGTTGTTAACACCATACGAGAAGTCGATATAAATGTAAATGAATAAGAATGGACTATAGTAATGCATAAATAAGTCAGAAATCATAAGAGTGGTGAAAATTAAAATGACAATAGTAAGAGTATGAGAGTAAGTCCACCAGACAAATGATAACATTAGGCTAATATAACAAACACAACAGTAGGGAGACAAAACTACTACTACTGCTGGTTATAGGCATAAAGAGGTGAAAAATAGAAACAGAACTCCAACATAATTAAGACAACATTAGGGATTATGCAAAATATAGCTATTACTACCATACGTGAAGCAGATATAAATGTAATGAAGAGGAATGGACTATCGTAATGCATAAAAAATTCAAAAATCATAAGAGTGGCCAAAATCAATATGACAATAGTAAGGAAAGGAAAGCAACTCTACCAGATAAATCATAACATTAGGCCAATTTAAGAAACATAGCAGTAGGTAAAAGATAGAACTGCTACCAATTAAACACATAAATGTAAATGAAGAGGAATGGACTATAGTAATGCATAAATAAGTTAGAAATCATAAGAGTGAAAATTAAAATGACAGTAGTAAGTATATGAGAGCAAGTTCACCAGATAAATGATAACATTAGGCCAATATAACAAACACAATAGTAAGGAGACGATAGAACTGCTACCACTTATAGGCATAAAGAGGTGAAACATTGAAACAGAACTCCAACATAATTAAGACAGCATTAGGGATTATGCAAAATATACCTATTACCACCATGCGAGAAGCTGATATAAATGTAAATGAAGAAGAATGGACTATAGTAATGAATCTATTTCAGAATGGAATCTTACAAATCGGCATGCGATAAAGATATTGAAAATCATAATCTCCCATTATAGTAAAACCCATAGGAAGGTTCAAATACCATTTAAATAGATTTACATCAATCATTTATTTGAACATGTAAGTTATAGAAGGAAAATTGTCACGGACAAAGTACAAGCAACGAAAAGAAAATCTTGGAATTAGACAAAAATTAAATATAAAAGTCAAATGACAACCCATTCTAGTAAGGCATCTAGTATAGAAGTTCAGCAAACCCATACCTGTTTGTACAAGTTAACCAATAATTGCAATGGAAGAAATTACTACTTTCCACAAGCATCTAAAAAAGAACTACTTGGCATCCATAAATTAAGTATTGAAATGTGGCGATATTGAATTTGTGCTAGGCTCAGATTGCTGAATATATAAATGTTAATTGTCATTGGATTAGTGTTGAGTACATTGGATGGTAATATTTAGTATTCGTTTCTCGTTGTGTTGCACAGTGTTGCTGCAAAGTAGCCATTCGCATCGTGAAAACAATGAATTTCCCCTGCATATTTGTGTCGCATGCGGTTGGTATAACATAGCCATCCATGCCATGCGTATACGTTTCATTACTTTGCCTACATAGGTAGCATCACAATCTCCATCTTTAAGTACCAAATATTAACCCTCGATATAAGTAATAATTATAATATAAGCTTTCATCATAGCCATCATTGCACGAAAGGAACATGGTGATATTAATATCCTGCACATGAATGATTAACGACATTGTAATAACAAATACATAATAGGATATAAACAACTATACATGCATGAGTTAAATACCAAAAAAAGGGATAACGAAATAACATAATGGGTACTTATGAAATAAAGGTCCTAGTCTTATCATAGAGTTTCATGATTAGGTTTACATATCAGTGGCATAAAATAAGGTTCCACGACATAACTAAGGTGGGCAACAAGGTCGTAGAAGCACTAATGCAAAATCATCCCCACTAAAGTATACTAGGGGATGCACATCCCTTCTAGCCACCTAAGACAGTCATCAACCTATTGAATCAAAATATTCGTTAGTCCCAGGAATGTGAGCTACCGTAGTTATGTGGAGAATAAAAAGACTTACATGCATCCATTAACTGACCCCATCTAGTGGAATTACCAAGCAGGATCCATGATCCCAGCGCCATTCAGGGCCATCCACCAGCTCCCTAACTAGACGATATGTCTGACGATGGTGAGACTAGCACTTGTACAACCAGGTCATATGGACGTAATAGTTGGTATGATTGACAAATTTCGTATAAGTGGTTTGCCAAGCAGCACGGGAGAAGTGTCCACCTTGATACAGACCCTCTTGTTTCGTCCTAAATAGAGTGTGGAGGAGAACCCACTGATACTCCCAGTACGTAGTCCATTACCAACAAAGAATACTGGCCATGAACAATTATTTTGGAGAAGTAACACCACAAGATGTTGACAAAATTTATAAGATAATAAGTATAAAATTAATTACCCAACAACTAACTTCAAAAATTTACATCCAAACATGACTACAACGAAGACGACAATAGAAAGCAAATGTCTTAAACAGGAAAATATGGATGCACTACTAGAAATATGGGATCTACCGTCAATTAGTTAATGTTGGTTATCCAAGTGACAGGAAAAATATATATACCGTCGACTTTTTTTTAAAGTGACGACGAATGGAAGTTTTAAATTTGGCCTCTGCCATCACCAGTAAAAAGCATTAATGTGTGCGTGAGGTAGTTGTGATCTGTGCCGTTGGTTATAAGAGCGAGAACAAATATATATTTGCTATCGGTTCTTGAAAAAAGCAACGGTGAATAAGTGTTTTAAATTTCAAAGAAGCATTTAGGCACGTGGCTGAAATTTTCATTGAGATTTGTCGTCGCATGCTAATTAAACCAACGACATATGTGCCTAAAACTATTAACATGTAGCGCCCCCAATTAGTACTGTTCATCTTCCTCCTCACCACAAAACCACCTAAACCCTCAGGTGAACCCCCTCCTCCTCGCCGCTCGTTGTCGTGGTCCTCCTCCTCACGTCGCCCCCCTCCTCCTCAGGTGAATCCCCTTCCTCTTGCTCAACCTCCTCACCCCCCTCCTATGATCCACCCCGTCCCCCTCCTCCTTCGCGGCTCCTCGCCCTCCTCCTCCTCCGCCAACACCCCCCTCCTCCTCCTTATCCTCCCTAGTTCCTCTCCCTTCTCCTCCGCGGCTCCTTGCACTCCTCCTCCACCAGTGCCTCCCTCCTCCTCCTCCCCACCCCACCGGTGCCCTCCTCCTCCTCCCTCTCCTCAGCTCCCCCCTCTTGCTCCACCTCCTGACCACCCCCCTCCTTGTCCTCCTTGGCTCCTCCCCTACCTCCTCCTCCTTGGTTCCTCTCCCTTCTCCTCCTGACCACTCCTCTCCTCCTCTGCTAGTGCCCCCTCCTCCTCCTCATTCTCCTGGCCCCCTCCCCCTCCTGATCAAATGTGGGATTGTTACCGAACAGTCTCTTGCCATTCTAGAAGAGGTGAAACAAATAATTGAAGGTGGGGCATGAAAGTAAACTAAACCTCTTTCCCAATAAGTCGGGAGAAGGGACATGAGAAAAATAAATGGGAATTGTTTCTAAATCCCGCTTAGAAAGCAAACATGAAGAGTCAATCTCTATGGCCCAACCTCTGAGCCGATCATGAGTTAGAAGTCTCTCCATTGTCACAAGATAAGCACAACATCCACACCTAGGAATATATCGTTTAGATGATAGGGCATCGTAGGATAGAGACCTTGGCTTCTTAGACTTGATGCATTTGCAAATTTGTAGTTGCATAAATAGACCCTTGCAAACCCAATCGCCATGGCCATTGTCCATTCCAAAAAAATAGATCAATTAGTGGCTTGATCTTTATCATCCAAGCCCATATATCTGAGAATCGTTGGACCTTCTAGACTAGGAATGAAAATCTCCATATCTGGAGTGCATTAATACGCAATGAACTGCGACCATCGTCAAACAATCATAATAAAGCGCTGTTGACGGGTTTTTATCCCGGCAACGGTGCCAAAAATATGTTCATCGATGATCGATTTGCACTAAAAAGGTTAATTATGTGTCGTTGTTGTAGTAAATGTGTCACAAATGCAAACTGATGTCTCATCAATTTTACTTATTTACAATTTTTATTGGTTTATTTCTAGGTCATTCACTGGGAGGCAGTTATTGATATACATCACTCTCTAAGTCCAAAAATATTTTTTTATTCCAAAATTGTTAATTTTATTTTAAAAATGAATTAATAAATCAAATAATGAAAGAATTGATCAATTATTTACAAAAAGAATCAATTAATATGTATCATAATGCCTGAAACAAATGTACAATAAACAAGCATCAAAAACTGACTACTACTATGCTATGTTAATTATTTAGAACTACTACAAGTAATACTTAAGTATAGGTACAAAAATAACTACAAATATCTACTATACTAAATTATATTAACATTTTAATATCTATAATAACATATATTAAATATACAATCACACATATATATGTCGCTATAGCTTTAGTAAAATATTTACATAACATTAGGCAATAATAGTTACTTATACTAACATATAAATATATATACAGTAACGGATCTATTTGTCACTAAAGTGTTGGTGGTAGAGCACCACGATCGTTTATTTTGATGATAACAAAACACGTGTCTTTTAACATTTGCATTTGAGTTCTAGTTTTCAGGTCATATTGCAAATAGAGACAAGTGGTTATACGGAGTTCGAGCTTGCATCCATGGCAGATTGGAGGAGCTTGATGGAGAACAAAGGAGCTTCGCGAGGAGCGATAGCTTGAAGAAGGAAGGAGATGAAGAATAGGATAGATTTCCTTTCCTTTGTACTATGTATTTTTGTTTCTTTTGTTGCTCTTCATTTTTGTTTCTTAGATTCATGTTAAAGAGCCTCAAAGAACCCTAACAGTAGTCCTAGGAACACTTGCACAACCCTAGGATACTTAGGTTTTCTGTCGAGAACTTAGAAAATCAAAATAGGATTCAGACAGCCTTATCAAACGTCTAATCTGAAAATCAGATGTCTGATAAAGACTTTTAAGATGTCTGACTATTGACTCAGACGTCCGATAATATCTAGGCTGGACTTAATAGGTTCTGTTTGTTTGAATCAGTCGTCCAGACCTTAGCCTAGACGTCTTAGGAGACGTCTGATGCCTTTGCCAGACGTCCAATTAGTGGAACATTGGCTGCCCAAACAGACGTTGAGGAATCTAACCGTTAGCTTATATCAGACGTTATCAGACGTCCGTAAGTGATCCCAGACGTCTGATATGTGATCGTTTTACCTCGACTGACCCAAAATCACCTTTGGCAGATCTTGTAGCTGTTACCCTTCTTGGAAATCCATTCCCATAGAACAAATAGGTTTCCAGACGTCCAGATATTATGCTAGATGTCCTGTGTGTCGCCCTGTTTTGATCTGATTCAAGTCAGGAAGGAAACCCGCCTAAAATCAGACGTCTGACTTTGTTCCCAGACGTCTTAAACGAGTTTTCTAAACGTCTGATGCCAAGACTAGACGTCTGATAACCTTGTCAGAGTCATGATTGATCCTGATTTCGACTTGATTCTCTTGGAGGTTGTACCCAACGACTATGGAAGCCTTCCAAGGCCTTCCAAAGCCTTCCTAGGGACTCTATAAATAGAGGAGAACCCTTGCTACTCATACACACACCAAGCAACACACTTTCACACCATTTTGTGTCCTTTGATCTTAAGAAGAAAGCTCTAGCTCTCCAAGCCTAGTTCTACATCTAGAGAGCTTGATTCCTGTGCACCTGCTCTCCTGCCGACGTTACGAGAGCGTTGCTGTGCCAAAGCGTGGTTCACGCATACGTGTCACTGATTCGACGTACTTCCAAGCAAAGGGAAGCATCCTAACACATATAGTAGCTTACTTTAAGAATTACTTTGTTGGCTTTATAGGACTATTCTTGTAGTTGTTATTTTGTTATTTGGTTGGGTATTCGCATTGCGAATTCCTGTCTCCATCGAGGGACAAAATCGGTTTGAGGCACACTACCCTCGTTCAAAGTAGTGTTGTTGTAAGAGGTTGAATCACCCTCATTTAAGTGATTCAGTTAGTGGATTTGATCGACTAGGTCGATCGGAAAATCCTAACTCGAGAGGGTTAGATGGTGGTTTTCACTCGGTTTAGGTTTTCACCTAAAAATACTTGTGCCTATTGTGTGATTGCTTATTATTACGAGATTGTCTATTTTTATTACGTCACACTGATCTCACCCCCTCCAAGTAGGCGGAAATTACACAAAGCTCTTAGTTATTTACATACATATATAAAAGCTCAAATAATAACTATACATATACCATACTTATACATGTATATACTATTTACATATACGTATACCTTATTTACTTAATTTATTTATTTACATTACTATATACATATACTATTATACTGTATACTTATACTATATATATACATATGCACGCACACACACAGGCATCAGACCCAACACTTAGCCATTTCACGGCTAACTCTTCTCTCTTTCTCATTTACTTAAGTCTTTTTAGATCGTCCCCTCTCTCATCAGATGTCTATTCCTCATACCAAAATTTGGGTTTTTAAGTGGGCGAGCCAGCCACTTTTGAAGGATACACAACACCCAAGAGGGTGGACCATCCTCTACTAGTGACCAACCCTAGTTCCTTTTAGGTTCATTTAATCCAATTTGAGCCCCAATTTAGGTTCATTTCAGGCCTAACTATAGTACGTGGCCCCCGGCCCACCACTATGCACATAAATGCTCATATATGCTCAGGATCAGAGAGGATAGGAGGTAATGGCTTTTATTTTGAACCTTGCACTAACGACTGGTCGACATAGGGTGCAAATTGCTTTTATACCACAGCAAAGCTTCTTCCGACCACGGTGTGGCACTATCTTCAATTCCAATTGGCGCTACAGCTGCGTCTGACTGTGTTCTGATTTGAGGGCCATAAATTAGTTTAATTTAAAATTCAATTATATAGTTACATAGCCCTTGTATAGGGCTACCTAATTGTATAACTACTTTATAAAAATAATTTATTTAAATATATAATAAAATTAGTTAAATGTGATTGTTTATACACATTAATTTAAAGCTTAATTTGTTAATTAATGTATAAATTAGTAACTTAATTACCAAATTAACTTTGTACGAAATTGATATACATAATAAATTATTTATTACACATTTTTATTATATTTTAGGAACTTTATTTTAATTTATGTACAATTAAATACATGTTTTAGATAGTTTTACATATAAATAATCTATAAATACTATAGTACACTATAAATACAGTATAAATAGGTTGAAAATAGTTAATATAATATTATACAAGTATACATTATAAATTATCTTAGTATTAACTTAAATTACTAATTTATTTTATTTTAAGTTAATAAATAACTTAATTAACCTAATAACTTAATTATTTATTGTAATTACTTAATTAAATTAAATTACAGGTATTATGCAGTACATAATACATAGTTAAATATGTATGTATAGTATTAGGTACAATTATGTACATTTAAATAGGTTTATATAATTATTTATATTTATATACATTTAATTTATATAAATTAATATCTAATAATACAATAAAGTTATATATATAATAAATCACTCTAAATACTTAATTTAATATATAGAATACAAATATAAGTTATATATAGATATTTTGCACATATTGTATACTATATACATATAACTTAGGTTCAAATTATTATATATAAGTATATACATAGTGTATAGGGTATTTTTGGGTAATTTTGAGGGTTTTTTTATTTTTATGATTTGTATAGGTTTAAGGGAGGTAGGGGATGAGATAGAAAGAGTGAGATGAGAGAGATAGATTTCTTTTTGTTATTTTGGTTTGGTTTTCATTATTAAATTTTAAGGCATACTGAACCGTCGGAAAGTATGTTCTACTAAGCAAGGGGTTTAGATTACCTTAAAACTTGACACACACCTAAAGAAATACCTAATATTACTCAAGACAGGTTTATTTTATTTCTTTAATGATTTTTTAATGAGTTTTATTTATTTACAATGCTAACTCAATTTAGGCATCAATAGTGTTTGAAAGTGGAATTGGAAAAGAGATATAAGCACTCAAGAACATCCAACACTTCACATAAAAAGCATGCAAACATTTAAACAAGATTTTTAACTCCTTTTCATTCAATTTTCAAATTTGGACAGCATGGCCCATTAATATAGCTGACAATGCAATCTAAAATGAAATAGCAAGTAATTCTAACTAAATTAATATCCATTTCAAGTACAAGAATGCTTGTACCTGAACTCAAATATTACAAATCAAGTCAAATCATTTAAATCCTCAAAATCCATTCAAATCCCAACCCAGATCAGCCAGTTTAGTGGTTGAAATGACCCACTGCCCTTTTGGGTTGTTTAAGATGTCTGGATTAGCCGTCAGACGTCTGTCCAAATGTCTGGATAGAGGGTCGAACGTCTTAAAGTAAAAGAATCGTATCTTGTATTCTTTTTCCGCATGCGCACACACACGCGCACCTCTCTCTCTCCTCACCCCAAACCCTAACCTTTTCCTATTTAAACCCCACACCCATGCCACTCTCCCCATCTCCACCAGCCACCACCTCCATCTTTCCCTCCTGCCAGCCACCACCTTCCTCCCAGTGCGATGAGTGGAGAGGAAGAAGAGAGAGAAACGGGATGCAGAGGAGGAGGAGAGGGGAGCGAGAGCGTGGGAGGAGCTCGAGGGGAGGAATTCGCGAGGGAGCCGTGGGAGCTCAGAGGAGCTCGTGCGGGAGGAGTCAAGGACGCGAGCGAGGAGGAGGAGCTTGTGGGTAGAAGCCTTGGCCTCTTGTAGCCACTGGAGGCACTACTGCAGCTCCTGCGGGCGAGCTCACGAAGGAGACAGCTCGCGGGAGAGTTTTGCATACTGGACATTTTCCAGTATCAAACGTCTGTAGTAGCAGGTGGGCATCCAGAGCTGAAGCCGGACGTCTGAAAGCACGCGTAGTGCCAGGGTACGTGCTTCTACACAGTTTCCGGCCATTTAGGCCGTATCATAGGAGAGTTGTTTAGCCATTTTTAGCTCTACGAGTGTGTACGCAGGAGCAGAGCGTTGGAAAGGCGTGGGGTGCGCCCTTCGAGGTATTTTTGGACGTCTGGACACGTCACCAGATGTTTGACAGTACTTCCAGACGATTGGAGGGAGAGTCCGACGTCTGGAACACACCTCAGACGATCGCGAAAGGATCCGAACGTCCGAGGAAGTCGTAGGAAGTCCAAAGTGAGTGCTGATGTCTTTTAAGACGTCTGGGACTAGTCCCAAACGTTTGATTTTGGGCAGTGTGTGTGTTTTTGGCTCGTTTATGGCCCAAACGTTATCAGATTTCCGCAAACGAACTACCGCTGTTTTTCGCTTGAGTTCCTCTATGAGTTAGTGTCACTTGTATATAGTTTTGGACTCATTTGATGTGGTGGTCAATTGTATAGGTCTCCAACCAGTTGAGTACGCAAAACCTGCAGAGGTGACGGGATCTGTGATCCGAGCCCCCATTCCTCCCGTGTTTTCCGGTAGAGTGGTTTACATTAATATTATGATTTAAACAAATGAACTGCATGTTTAGAATAACTTGAATGAACCCTAAGGCAGGAACAAATGAGTATGGTTTGAGCTACACTGTTTACTTGACATACATGTAGAACCCTAGGACGAGGATGAACACTAGGGCAGGAACAAATGAGTATGGTTGAGTTACACTGTTTACTTAAGATGCATGTAAAACTTTAAATGCTAGAAAATTTATTGGTTATTTTAATGTGATACCTTGTCAGTTAGAAAATCACGAGCTGCCTGGTTTAAGAATGGAATCGGTAATGTAAATAGAGAGATCTGAAAGTTTGGAATATGA
This sequence comes from Thalassia testudinum, assembly GCA_037157565.1. Lineage (NCBI taxonomy): Eukaryota > Viridiplantae > Streptophyta > Magnoliopsida > Alismatales > Hydrocharitaceae > Thalassia > Thalassia testudinum. The sequence goes on from JAZHRO010000055.1 coordinate 16,214,432, forward strand.
AACGAAAGGAATACCAGCATGAACCCTACGGGGAATTAAAAGGAGAACTCCTGTAGACGGGAAGTGAGCTAGCCATTGTACGCGGTACCAAGGAGAGCAACTATCTCTTTAGTGTAGAGGGGTACTAGTGGCCCGTTGGGTTGAGCCCCGAGGTCAGGCCTAGTCACTCTACACCGACTCTTTTTAGCCCTCGTGTATATGGTACCGAGGTGAGCTACTTAGTGTAGGGAGGGAGCTAGCCGACCCAGGGGGCCTGAGGTTAAGATTAGCTGCCCTACACTGACTCTGGTTAAGCCCACTGGGCAAACCAGGATAGTCGAACGAGGGTACGCGGATTGTGGAGGGGCGAGACCCCTGTTCTGAGAGGGAAAGGCCCTGTATTGTTCTGTGCTATACCTTTAGGCGTACCTGCTAGCGGAAATGACTTATCACGCGTGCCGTAGTCACCACTATGTCGCGACTATGACCTCGGGGTGGTTGACTGGGTGTAGGACTACCATGGGGGACTCTCCCAGCCAGGAGAGCACCATGTGTAACTCCTACATCATGGAAAAGACTGCAATCAAGATCGTTCCCGTAAGGAACAGGCCAGATCAAGAAATGATTTAAGTGAATAAAGGAACAGCAAATTAGAAGTACTTGGTTGAACTAAGTGAAAATGGATAATTACTTAATTGCATTAATTAATTACTTGTCTTAATTACATGTAAATGGCTAAATTACCACTCTACTCAGCGTTCGCTGACTCCAGAAATTTTATAACCTTGTTTAGGTCAGGGAGTTGAGTAGCCAGCACCACCAGCTGCAGAGGGAGTTGGGCCCAGTCGAGCCCAGCCTTAGCTGCGTTTTCTTATGTTCCCCAGTTTCTGTTGTAGTAGTGAGTATTTTTGTTCTATGTAATACTGTTTCAGTTACTTTTCTGCTGTACTTTCCTCTGTCGTAGTTGTGATGGCCTGTAATATTGATAGACTATTCGCTCTGTTTCTTTTACTGTCTCTTGATTTCTTTCTGCTTAGTTACATTGCATGTGTGGTTGTGAATTATTTCCTGCTTTTGGTTGTTTCTCGTTGGACGACTAGGTCTTGAAATTAGTCAAGGCGGGCCGATCTCGGGTCCTGTAGGGATCTGGGATCAGGTCATAACAAGATGGTATCAGACCAAGGTCGTCCCGAGAAATGAACCAAGTGGTCTAAAAAATAGTCACCCACATGCATGTAACTAGGATAGCCATCACAACGTATCGCTTTGATCTTCGCTTCGAGTCTTATCTCTTGATGTAATTTGCTATCATTGATAGTTATTGCTCTTTTCCTATGTCTCCTTGCAGGGGATGCCTCATCGGGAAGTTCCCGAGGTAGGCTCCGGACATGGCCGTGGGCGGGGTCAAAGGGGCGGACATGCTGGACCTGAGGCACCAGCGACCCACCTCTCCTTCCGGGCATCCAGGCCCAGGATCTCGAACAGATGATCCAAGATGTCGTATGGGAGGAGCTCCAGTAGCCTCCTCGACCACCCCTTCCTGAGGACGTGGAGGGAGAGTCCTCCGTGGGGCAGGGGAACTGCTGCAGTGCCATACGAGCTGGAGGGGGAGGGGGAGGGGGTGATCCTCCACCACCCCACCACCCTCAAACACTTCTAAGCACGAGCTTTTTGGCCAGTTCCGAAAGCTGAAGCCCCCTCCTTCAAGGGGGATGAGAGCTCATCTGAGATAGAGGACTGGCTAGAGCAGATAGAGAAGGTGTTCGACACCCTCCGCCCTCTTGCAGAGTGCCGCGTGGCCTTTGCCACGTACCAGCTGGAGAGCGTAGCCTACAGGTGGTGGAGGGCAGTCAGAGGCCAGGAGGGGAGAGAGCCGACGTAGGACCAGTTCGGGGCTCTCTTCTGCGAGCAGCACTCCCCGTAGACCTAGTAGGACTAGAGGAGGCGGGAGTTCCACACTCTCTGTCAAGGGGCGATGACAGTTAGCGTGTACCGCATGTGTTTCCTGGAGCAGCCACGCTTCGCCCTGACAGCTGCATCTACTGAGGAGGAGCGCCTGTGGAGGTTTACTGAGGGGCTTCGATCGACGATTCAGGGGTATGTGAAACCCCTAAAGTTGCCCACTTTCTCTCATGTGGTTGAGGCGACCATGACTTATAAGGAGACCAACCTAGCTATGCGAGACACTGACGACAGACGGAAGAGGCCCTACTAGCCATAGTACTCACAGGGCCGTCGGGAGAAGAGGCACACGGTGATCGTAGGAGAGTAGTCTCGTTCTGTGGGGCCACCAGTGTCCTTTGGGGGCCCCAAACAGGGATCAACTGCCAGCACCGGACCCCCACCCAGCCACCAGCAGAGACCGACTAAGGGAGGAGGTCGTGTTCCTCTCTGCTACTAGTGTGGCCAACCGGGCCACATCAGGAGGGATGGCCATCTAGGGTCGGAGCACAGCTGATGCTCCCCACACCAAGTGCTGGAAGCCGAGCTGACAGCCGTTGTCACCAGGCACGTGGAGGAGGACAGCAGTCACGAGGTGGTACCGACCAGCTGCGGCTTGCTCGACCCAAAGCGTGGCCGCTTCGTCTGCACCTAGGGTCGAGGGGCGTATCAGTGCCCTAACACACAGAGACGCCAGGGCTTCAAGTTCTGTGGTGGCAGTTATGGTTACTGTTTTCAGCAAATTAGTCTATGTTCTTTTCGATTCTGGTGCCACACATTCCTTTTTCTCCTTGAGTTTTGCCATCAGTTTGGGACTGGGCAGCGTACTGTTAGAGGTTTCGTTCCTGATTAAAGGGCCAGGTGGACAGTTGTTCGTAGCAGAGGAGGTCTTTACAGACTGCGAGGTCGCTATAGGGGGACACAGTCTTTCCGCCGACCTGATTGTAATCCCGATGGAGGACTTTGGTGTGATTCTAGGGATGGACCGGTTGTCTACCTATCACGCTTTGGTAGACTGTTTTGGGAGAAAGATCGTCTTCTCCATACCAAGGTAGTCTCCCTTTGAGTTTCACGGCCAGCCGGTGGACGGAGGTTTTAGGTGCATCTCTGCACTTCGGGCAGCGAAGCTTTTGGGCTAGGGGTGTGAGGGCTTCTTGGCTTGTGTTGTAGTAGAGCCTAGTCCCGTGGCCGACTTTCAGAGTATTCTGGTGGTCTGCGAGTACCCCGACGTTTTCCCAGAGGAGTTGTTAAAACTACCTCCTGAGCGTAAGATCGAGTTTGAGATCTCACTAGTACCAGGTACCAACCCCATTTCTACTGCACCATATAGGATGGCGCCACTTGAGCTGCAAGAGCTCAAGTCACAGTTACAGGACCTGTTGGAGAAGGGCTTTGTGAGGCCAAGTGCATCCCCACGGGGAGCCCCTGTGTTGTTTGTGAAGAAGGACGGTACCCTTCGACTTTGTGTCGACTACCGAAAGCTGAATCAGGTCACCGTCAAGAACAAGTACCCGCTGCCTCGTATCGATGACCTCTTTGACCAGTTGAGAGATGTCACAGTGTTCTCTAAGATAGATCTGAGGTCAGGTTACCACCAGTTGAAGATCAAGGAGACCAACATCTCCAAGACAGCTTTCCGTACTCGGTACAGGCACTACGAGTTCTTGGTCATGCCGTTCGGGCTGACCAACGCCCCCGCTGCTTTCATGGACATGATGAACCGTGTTTTTAGACCGTACTTAGACTAGTTTGTGGTGGTGTTCATCGATGACGTCCTAGTCTACTCACAGGATCAGGTGTAGCATGGACAACATTTACGTATGGTCCTGGATACCTTGAGACGACACAGGCTGTATGCCAAGTATAGCAAGTGCGAGTTTTGGCTGAGATAGGTGAGTTGCTTAGGCCACGTGATTTTTGAGACGGATTGGCTGTGGATCCAGCCAAGGTTGAGGCCGTGCTCAGGTGGGGGAGACCACGCACAATGACAGAGGTATGCAGTTTTCTGGGACTGGCAAGCTACTATCGACGGGTTATCAAAGGGTTCTCTCAGATCGCGCGTCCTATGAGTCAACTGACCCGGAAGGACTTGCCCTTTTCTTGGACCAACGAGTGCGAGGTGTGCTTTCAGGAGTTGAAGGAGAGACTGACTTTAGCTCCTGTACTTACCATTCCAGACAGAAGTAGCGGGTTCGTGGTTTACACCGATGCATCATTGCAGGGGCTGGGTGGTGTGCTCATGCAAAGGGGTCACGTTGTCGCTTACGCTACGCGGCAACTGAAGCCCCATGAGCATAACTACCCCACCCATGACCTAGGGCTGGTAGTAGTTGTCTTCGTGCTGAAGACATGGAGGCACTACCTGTATGGTGAGACATTCGAGATTTTTATCCATTTTAAAAATCAGATCTAAATAGATCCATTCATTAAAACCATGATTCACGTTGTACTTTGAAAATCTGAGAATCAAATTCTTAGAAATCTCAAGACGAAGATACAACTTCACAACATCAGATCACTCATTCAAAACGGTAGAGAAATCCTTCAAACTCAGGTTTAACCTTAAAATCTCATTCATAACTCCAACTCATCGGCAAAATCAGATTCAAATCAGTACTAGAGCCTCAAACCCACGTGGTGATTCTCCTTGGCTCTAACATCTCAAAATCCATTTGAAAATAGTAACTCAAAGAGAAATTAGGTGTAAGCACATTCGATGATTAAAATTCAATCCAAATCGCTTAAACTCATCTCAATGGAACATAATGGGACTTAGCTTGCTCATTCAAATCAGATTAACCTTGATTTCGATCAAATAAATCTCAATGCAACAAATACAATGAATCTGATGTAAATGCTCAAGTTGGCTCAATTCAAATTAGATCGGGGGGTCTTTGTGGATTTCTGGAATGTTTGGGAGACCCCCCATGTGAAATTAGCACTCAATCAAATCTAGATGCTAGGGAGCATCAGATCTGATTGATGCTACAATGAGTGGGTAAAATGCGATTAAAACTTTGAGGGAAATCAGAAGGTGATAATGAGATAGAGAGGGAGTTGTATGAATCAATGGAAATGTATGCGAAAAATCACCTCTCTACTCTGAATTGATCAGAAACGACGAAGTCATTTTAGACTAATTCTACTCCTAACAAATCTATAAAGCAGTAAACACTATCTATAAAAGCAATAAATCTATCTACTTCGAAGAATGAGGTCCCTGGATCCATAGCGGGTTGCTGTGGCGACGAATGGGGATGCGAGGATCTCCAGCAAGGAATGATGTCCCTAGGTTGCAGCTGCTCACTACAACGACGAAATTGAGGAAGAGACACCACCCCTATCATCAGTGATCGACGAAGGAGGTAGAAGAATTGGAGACATGGATGAAGGGATTAGCTCAAGGTAGAAGGAGCTCGATGGCGTGCGCTGGGCTAATGGGAGGTGCTTGTTAAGACCCGTGCTGTTAAAGCCCTCTAAGACGTCTGAGATTTGGGTTAGACGTCTGGTCAGACGTCTGGACATCTTCCCAGATGTCTGGAAATCAAATTTTTCGTGTACGTCCTTGCATCTGCACGCGTGCTACGTGCAAACAATACGCAGCCTCGTTTTCTTCTCTCCTTCTCTCTCCTCTCGCTAACGAAACCCTAACCCAGTGCCTACTTAAACCCCCCTCCTCTCCCTCATTCACCTTCAACCACCCTCCTCCCTCCAGCACGGGAGCAGTGAGCGGCGAGTAGCGAGCAGTGGGTGTGAGCGGCGTGAGAGGAGAGGAGGAGCAGCGAGGGAAAGAGAGGAGAGCAAGCTCGTGAGGGAGCTCGTCGGAGAGCTCACGGCCGGTCGGGCATGCGCGAGGCAGAGAGGTGCGTCGGGGAGGTCCTCCCAGACACTACTGCAGCCAGAGCAGCGGGCGAGAAGGCGAAGGCAGTTTCTGGTTCTGGGATTTTCCCATAATCAAACGTTTGGATCTACATCCAGACGACGCAGACAACGTCTGGAGGTTCCAGAAGATTGAGAGGTAAGTTCCGCGACGCACACCTTCTTTGCGGATACGGCCATGCAGGACATTTCGCCGAGGCACTGTTCCGTGCCATATTGAGGAGATTTACGTCGATGCGTGCAAGATTCACTTCGGGAAGGCGCGGGACACGCCCTCCCACGCAGTTTAGACGTCTGGGCGAGGCACCAGACGGCGGAAAGCGTCTCCAGACATCCGAAGAGGTGGTCGGACGTCTGGAACTAGGTCCAGACGATTCTGCAGAGTCCCTGGACGTTTGAGGAGTAGCGCAGAGTTGAGGTATGGTTCTGGACTTTTTTTAAGATGTCTAAAAGGTGTTCCAGACGTCTGATATGAATCAGAATTACTGTTTTTGACCCATTTAGGATCCGTTTGAGGTCCGATTTCCGCAATTAAGATTTCGTTGTTCTCCGTATAAGTTCCTCTACTTATTAGAATACCTTTATCTTATTCTGAGTGGTCTCTTGTGATTGATCCTTGTGATAGGACCTCGTTCCATTGCTGATTTGGGGTTTGCTGAGGCACGTGGACCTGCCGATCAAGCCCCCATTACTCCTGGGTTTACTAGTAGAGTGGCTTCCCCAAGTTTAATTACAAACATGAATGCATATCTGGAATGAATGTTAGATCCTAGGGTATGGCATGAATCCTAGGACTAGAAACACTGGAATAGTTGTATGGAATGTATGAATTGCAGTCTTGGATGAGTAAATAGAATAATAACAATTGCCTGTAAATGGATAACAGTTGCCTGTGAAATGTAAAGTAATGTTGTTAGCAAACTGTTGCATGTAAATTCCTATTGTTTACAATTAAATACGAGCTGCCTGTATATGAACTGGAAATGGAAGATTGAATGTTGGAAAAACGAGCTACTTGCGAATAAACCTGGAATGTGAATAATAAAGTTACATGCTACATGTGTAGAACCTGAGAAATGAAAATAGAAATGATGAAACCTAGTATGGCTTGGCCTGAGAAACATGAGCATGAACCCTACGGGGAATTAGGAGTAGAGCTCCTGGAAACAAATGGAATGGAACTGGAAATGTGAATGGGGAAGTGAGCTGGCCCTTGAGTACGGAGTACCAAGGAGAGCGACTGTCCCCCTTTTTAATGCAGAGCGGAGCTAGCCGCCCTACGGTTAGGACCTGGGGTTAGGATTGGACACTTTGTACTGACTTTTTGACCCTCGCATACACAGTATGGGGGAGAGCTACTAGTGTAGGGAGAGAGCTAGCCACCCCACAGGGCCCGAGGTTCAGCTAGCCGCCTTACACCGATTTGTTAGGCCCACAGGGCAAACTAGGGTAGTCAAGCGAGGGTGCGCGGACTGTGGAGGGGCGAGACCCCTGTTTGGTTCTTAGGGGCTAGACCCCCGCTACTGAGAGGGCTATGCCCTATACTCGTTCCGTGCTGTGCTTTGGGTGCACCCGTTAACGAAAACGACTGACCGCGTACCAGTGCAGGGTAGCTACCCGTGCGTTTATCGTGCATGCCGTAGTCACCGTTACGTCTGTCAGTGACGTTGGGGTGGTTGACTGAGTGTAGGAACACCATGGGGGACTCTCCCGACCAGGAGAGCACCACGTGCTACTTCTACTCTTCGGAAAAGACTACAATCAAGATCGTTCCCACGAGGAACATTCGAGATCAAGAAAGAGACCTGATAAATAAACCAAGTAATGAAAGAAAGAATAATTAGTTAAAGAAAGAAAGAAATTGAAAACAACAGCTACCTGTCCACCTTTACTATTTTAGTTAGCTGGTTGCCACTCTACTCAGCGTTTGCTGACGTTTTGTACTCATAACCTTTTTCAGGTCCAGGTGTTAAGCAGCCAGAGCCTACGGCTGCAGAGGGTGCTGGGCCCAGTAGAGCCCAGTAGTTGTAGCTTTTTATTGTACTCTGTTTCCTATTGTAGTGAGTAATTTGTTACACGTATGTACTCTTTTATTGTGAACTTATATTCCTGTACTAGTTTACTTCCTTACTGTTGTGGTGGTGCGTACTGTAGTAGTTTACTTCTTTACTATTGTACTTTTGTTATTATTAGTTGCTTGCATGGTGAATGTGGTTTATTTAACTGCTTTTTGGTTACTTTCTCATTGGACGATTGGGTCTTGGGATCAGTCGAGTCGGTCCAATCACGTGTCCTGTAGGGATTCGGGAACCGGGTCGTAACAATGCTTAAGTAGGGGCGCGAGCTAGATCAGAGCACCGTGGAGGCACGATTAAGTTCTTAGGGCTTTGACGGTGAAATGGAGAGAAGAGGAGGGCGGGAAAGTCTAGAAAAAATTCCCACCAACAGTTGGGATCTAGGATGGGAGGTGAAGCCACGAGTGAGAGCGCGCGAAGATTGGTTTCGGATCAGCCCTAGGATCGAAGATACATGCAATCAATGGCCATGATTGATTGTATTCTTCGACTACAGTGCACCCGTGCTGGCTCAAGTATGTTGGTGAATTTTTGAAGAAGCCCTTAAGGTGAAACAGTGTAGAAAATGCGCTTAAGCCCATAAGTGGTAAGGAGGTTGGTAGTGCAGTCCTCAAGTGTTGCAAAGAGGCCCCTAGTGGTTTATAAAGAGGTCCCTGAAGGTTTAAGACGTGAATAAATGTATATGACCTAAGGACCTAGATGTAAAGTCATTAATGCATGATCCTAATGATGTCCAAATGCCACCAAGTTTTTCTTGAAGCCCAATTGAACATTTAAGGAGTTAATTTCACTTTCAATTTGAACTTTTGAACCAAAATGTGTGCTCAATTTACAATTGGATTATCAATTTACATTGTTTAATAGAATATCTCATTTTATAACCTAATTTCACGTTTTTAACACAAATTTCTTATTTTAGGACGTTTTTACTAATTCCCACACTTAACTCTTTTCATGTGTTAATTATGTAGTGTTTAACCTAGTTTCTAGCTTAACTTGGACATTTTAGCTATGATGAGCCACACCTCATTATGCATCCAAGAACTCCACATGGAGTTGGAGTTAAGAAAGCTCCAAATCCACAAGATGAAAGCACGTAATTAGATGTCCACGAAGTCCTTCAAGCCAAGGTCCACATGGAGTCAAGGGCACTTTTAGAATTGGCCATGCAAGAAAGTTAAAATTTCAGAACCCCTTCTACTCCCCAACACACCCATTGCCACACAATAAGGTAATCCCTAGATATTAGAATAAGCATTTGGAAGGCATTTACCTTCTTGTGCTCATATTAGAATCACTAATCAAATAAACATTTGAACCAACTTAATTTACTCAATTAATTCTATTTACTTTTCATCATGCTTGATAGTCTGATTGAATTGATTCTATTTTTGAAATTACAAGTTATTGTTGACTAGCATTCTTGGAAGTTATACTACTCAGAGGTATAATTTTAATGTTTTTTATTTATTTATATGATAATATAGGTTTTTATTAGATGTGGGGTGTGCTCACATAGTGTTTTTAATTTTATTGAATGAATATGAGGTGTGCCCACTTGTATGTTTTATTTAGAATGCAAGGTGTACCCACTTGTTTAATTGAAATGAAATTTAATGTGGGGTGTGCTCACTTTGACGGTGAGTACTTATTTTGTTGTGTAGGTTTATAGAAAACCTCAAACTATAAGGGGAAACCATATCAAATTTTTTTCAAAATTGTTTTAATGTTCAGTAGGGTTTGAAGATTTAGGGTTTAGGGTATGCTGGCGGACCTCGAACATTGCATCCCAGTGATCAATCTCCCTTCTTTTTGAGTTTAATGAGTTCTTAAGATTGTAAAAGATCAATCTAGGTCATTAATTTGATTGAAACTACTGAGGATCTAAAAGTCAATTTTTAGTCTAATGCTGGTCAACGCGAAGCTACAATGAACCTTGGAGCTTCTTATCTCACTTCTGATGGACGTGAAATGATCTTTAAGATGAAAGGAATTTGTTAAAATAGATTCTATAAAGTTCTGAAGTTACCTATGTCTATTAGCAATTTATATTTTATTTGGGTTCATATGGCTTGTAGTTGAGCTTCTTTGAGCTCAGGTCGAAATTCAATGCTCTACAGAGCTTATTTGAATCATGTTATGATAAAATAACATTTTTGCACATTTCCTTATAGCAATAAATGAAAATAATTTTATTTCTTATCAGATGATTGTTGTATGAGAATTTGTATGCTAAAAATTTAAGTTTTGAAAACCATGTCGTTGCAGTCGTGTAAAAATTTGTTAAATAGATAATTTAACCAAAACTCTAGTAAGTCCTAGGATAAACACGAGGAAGTGTACGTTTGATAAAAAATCACGTTTATATTTGTTATCACGAAGTAGATTAGCTTTTTGTATTAAATCTACGCTAGCTATCTACTTAAAGAATAATTAATAGAAGAGAGGAAAAGAATAATACAAATAAAAAGAAAATAGAGAGAATGAATAAGAATTTCATAATTATAGAAACATGTTTGTTACATATATGTGCTACACTAGAAAGTGGGAAATCTAATCTAGAAAGCGATAAAAAGAGAAGAGAGAGAGAAGTTATCCTCGTCAACGGCTACTTGGAGGATGAGCCGCATTGACAGGGTGCCCGGAATAAGGTGGTGAGACATTAGACAAGGGAGAAGGAAGATGGAGGACGGAATATGGCAACATCACAGTGGGATCTGCTTCCCAAACGGTGGTGAGTGGATAACCATGAGATGCTCCACGAACGAGGTGAGAAGGTGGAAAATTTGTATTTTTAACTCTAATGGAACATCCCGGGTTTGGGACAAGCTCGTAGAGCTTTGGAGGGGGTGAGAGAAGAGAGGAAGAGATCATTTACAAAGGGGGGTGTAGGGTCCCTTATATAGTTGCATACATGGGGGCAAAAAGGTCTTTTGAAGGCTTAGAAAATAAATGTTGGGGCTTTAGTGACGTATGTGCACGTTGCTGAAGACACACGTTGCTGAAGGAGCATGTGCATCCACAGCCATTGATCGCTGATCCAAGCACCCACGCTGCGCCACGTCACTCGACCCTTAGCCTTCAACTGTTCACGTGCAGCTACGTCAAATCCATTGTAGCTGTCCGATTAAGAGCTTGGACGGCTTAAGATTGCGCGTGCCTCGTCGCCTTCGTGAGTCTGCATGCTCGCGTGCGATGGCGCGTCATCGTGCACGTGCTCGATTAACGCCTCTCTAAGCACCACGTCACCGCTCGATCGTCCGCCCGCGCTTCATCCAATGGCTAAATTTAGCCGTGCATGCTCCTTCAACTGATTTGAGGCGAGGTGGGGATCGAACCCGCGCCTCCCTCTTCGCGTACGAGTGCTGAACCAACACGCTACAGTCGCTCTTGTGTTGCGCTTATGAATTAAAGGGCGAGTGCTCTAGGCCATTGGATCTCGATCCAACAGCTGAGATTGAATCTTGATCTCACCTTCAGAGGTTGAGAGGAGGGGCATGGGTGGGTTTGGATGGTTGAGATGGTGCCATGTGGCACCATCCTAGCCGTCCGTCTTCATATGCTCCTAGGTGGTGTCACGGATGTCGGATTGGACCGATATTTACACTGTTGGACTGCGATCGTCAATCCAAACCCATCCGTGCAGTTGGATTTGTCAGCTGAAGTCCGGATTTTACACCACCCTGCCTCTTGATCTCTTATCTTTCTCGGACTACATCTGATGCTACGAAGGTCCGATCAAGGTGATCTTGGAGTCATTGAACTCCAATCGTCACTCTAATCAAATTTGTATGATTTGATCTTCAATCCGAGGCCCCAATAAATGTTGTCCTGTTCCATGATCACAAAAAGAGAAAATTAACCTAAAATTTAGACAATCTAACCTAAATACTTGATGATGCATGTTATGCAATATTTATAATGCATGAATGCTTCTATGACACTGAAAACATCATAAATAGAAATTTTAGGTCAATTAGATGTGTGCACATCAATGATTACTAATGTTTGATGTCAATTTCTTTGTAATTATGAGTATTATTTTAGAAACACACATTAAAGATGTATGCATTTGAGGCCAAACATTAGGTATTCTGATCCCTAAGGTAAAAGTCCTCCTGACGAGTCAATATTCGCTTCATAAGATGATAATTAAAATGATTTGCCATATTATTGTTGTGGTGGAAAATCGACTATCAAAACAGTAAATAACTCAAAATTTAACCATAGTGGATTAGGTCGTATCCTTCATATTACCAAATATGTAACCTTCAGATTCAAAATGATTGACTAAATGTTTGCATGTGAAAATAAATATTCAACATCAGATTACCAAAGATACATCCTTGAAGAGGGAGAAATTATGATATAGGAGAGGGATAAAATATTTAGAATAATAATTTAATAGCATTAATCAATAACTAATTCCATAGGAAAAGTTTATACATCTTTTGCTTTTTTTTGAGAGAATAAGATAAACAAAGGGGGCATCAAAGCAAATGCAACATAATAATATATCAATTAAACCAATTCGAATGAAGTAGAAATGGCAAATTTCGTAAAAACTAATTAAACCCAAAACAGAGCACTGCCTGTGCGTGCTCGTGTGTGAGTGAGAAGAGCTTGCCGACGACCAGGTGCTCGGTGGCAGTGCGCAAGGTCGCAACCTTCGTGCCGGTGGTGGCGGCTTGACGTGGGGCGGCAGATGTTGAAGAGGCCGGTGGCAGCAGCTGCTGATGATAGAGGGTTGGTGATAACCGACAGTTGTGGACGTCGGGGGAGGTGTGACGGGGGTCGGCTAGACGTTCGTGAGGTCGGTGTCAAGTATGGTGACCGATGGTGGTGGCTGCGAGTGGATGTGGAGGTGCAGGTGTTGGGTACTTTATGGGAGGAACAGGGGAGAAAAAGAAGAGATGAAGAGGAAGAAGAAGATAAAGAAGGAGGAGAGGAGGAAGGTAGCGTGTGGTCGTGGAGGGTGCGATCAGTAGGCACACTGGTGGTGTGTAGTGGTTGATGGTGTTCATGAGGCAACACTTGCAGTGATGGTGGTGGTAGGTTATTATTGGGTGTAACAAGAGAGGAAGGTGAAGGCAAAGGAAAAGAAAAGAAGATGGTGGAAGGGGAGGTACTGGTGGTGGATGTGGTGATGGGCTGGTGATGAGCTGTGCACTGTCACCGCATGGCCAGTTGTAGTAGCAGAGGTGGAGATTCATAGTGCACGCTTCAATCACAGTGTATGCGGGTTCCACAGTAACCGTGGGATGCACGGTGGCGGTGGTGGAGGTGTTCGTCCCCCAAGTGGGGAAGGAAGAGGAGAGATCCCCCTCACCCATGTGTGGTTGCGCTTTTATAGATATTCTGTCGCCGACTCTCCCTCGATCTGTTACTTTTCTCGAAGACTTGGCCTTCTCCAACAGCTTAACGGGAGCAGTGAGGCAGTGGGGAAGCGATGTGCTGAGGCCAAAGAGGGATAGCATATAGTTGGCAGTGGAGACGACTAGGGTGTGGTGCGTCTACATTTTGGGGATTTTGTACACATGTACCTGTATAATATAAAGATATGCGGTAGGTCATATCTCTTCCATAGGGTAATTTAATACCTAATTATAAATAATTAAACTCTAAGAAAATGTGCGTAAAATGTACTTAGGCAATTAAATGGTCTACTAAATTGGACTCATCACCTCCGAGTCAAATTGTGTCTAAATTATTTGTCCATCGAGACTGATGATCATGTTATATGGACAATGCGGGAAGTGTATGTATACCTAACTTACATGGATGATGTGTTGTCTTTGTAGCATGCCATAAAACTCGACCGACTTTAGTTTAGTGAAGTGCTGAACTAAAGAAAGTCCATAAAAATTTGATCACAACTTAGTTTTGCTCGTTACATGTAACCTTCTGCAGTGAAATTTCGATTGCTTTTTCCTGCTCTTCTCCAATATACCAACTAATCTTATTTAATTTCCTGTGGTACCCTAAATTGGGCATTAAAGGAAATCTAGCTAAGGTTAGTATTGGGGGGTATACTAGAGAAGTGCGGGGAGATGCTGCCGAAATTTCACTGCACTAAGGTTACATGTAACGAGCAAACCTAAGTTGTGATCAAATCTTTAAGAATGGGCTATAAAGTGAAAATATTAATCAAGATACACATCATTTAGTCATTTCTCTTAATAATAAGTGATTTATTTACATTAAATTTTAGGTTATAATGGATAAATCTTGGATTAGATTATGGTGTTCAGATTACACCAAATATAAGGACGGAGTAATTTCATTCCTGGATTGCGCCTTTGATTACAATAGGAAGATATTTAGGCGAGGAGATCAACTTGACAATATCTTCTGCCCATGCAAAAGATGTTTGAATGGTTTCTTGCATGATTGTAATATTGTGCTCGAGCACTTGATTTGTAATGGGTGGTGGCAGCATTACACTACTTGGGTAGCTTATGGAGAGGAGTTAGCTGAGAAAGTCATAAACTATGAGAACATTGTTGACGAAGAGATCGACGAGGAAATTGCTAATAGTAGAAATGAAGAAATACAAGAAATGTTCAATGAGATGAGAGCAAGAGAGAATATAAATACAGATGAGGAAGATCCGTTCAATTGTGATCCGTTCTATGATGCTGTTAAGGCGGCTGAGGATCCTATTGCTTTCGATGTTACGAAAATGTCAAAGTTGTCACTTTTATTGAAGATGTTTCAACTGAAGGTTATGAACAGAGCTAGTGCTAAATTTATGTCAAAAATACTTTAGTTTATTGCTGAGCTGTTGACTAACCTTAATGATTTTCCGACTTCATGGTACGAGGCAAGGAAATAGATTCGCAAGCTTGGTTTTGACTGTCAGAAGATCGATGCATGTCCGAATGACTACATTCTTTTCAGAAATGAATTCACAAACTTGAGTAACTATCCCGAATGTGTACATGAGAGATATAAGGAAGGTAAAAATGAACGTAAGAGGAAACAACCTCAGAAGGTTCTTCGTTATTTCCCATTGACACCTAGGCCTCAATGCCTTTTTATATCAACTAAAACTGCATGGTGGATGACATGGCACTAAGATTGTAAATCTCAAGATGGAAGAATACGTCATCCCATTGATCCAAAGGAGTGGAAGAGATTTGACGAAAAAAATAATTCATTTGCTTTAGAAGTAAGGAACGTGCGGTTGAGTCTTGCAAGTGATGGATTCAATCCATTTAAGAGTATGTACCTGTTGTACTCTATATGACTAGTGGTAATAATCACTTATAACTTACCTCCCTAGTTGTGTATCAGATTGTCATTCACGATACTAACCCTATTAATCCGCGATCCAAAACAACCAAGAAATACAATAGACATTTATCTCTAGCTATTAATCGATAAACTAAAATAGTTGTGGTACACCGGCGTGAAGATGTATAATGCAGAAAAAAAAGAATTTTACAATATGCATGCAACATTGTTATGGATCATAAACGACTTCTCGACGTATGCAAATTTGTCAAGTTGGAGCACTAAAGGAAAACTTGTTTCCCAGTTTGTATGGAAGACACTTATCACCTACAACTGCTTGAAAGTAAGAAATTTTATTACTTAGGACATCGCAGATTTCTACCTAATGAACATAGATGGCGAACGTCATAGTTCAAGAGCAAATTTGATGGCAGGACTTGTCGGTATTTAAAGAAAAATCCAAAGAATAAACTTAGTATAGATTCTATCAGGTTGCCAAGTCAGGTTATAATGGAGAGATTACAAGAAATGGGTGAGATACGGTTGGGTCGACCATTCAAACAAGACCAGACAGCCTCGACGAATTCCGGCTTTCGAAAGAAAAGCATTTCTCTATGGAGCTGCCATACTGGAAAGATCTTACAATACGCTATAATTTAGATGTTATGCACATGGAAAAGAATGTGATGGATAACATTTTAGACATATTAAATCTGACCGATGATCCAAAAGACATGGTGAAAACAAGAAAACACATGAAGAGTTTGGAGATACGTCTGAAGCTGCATATTCATGAGGACGATGGCTATTTCCCACCTGCTATTTACAGCTTAAATCAGGACCAAAAGAGTAGACTGTTCTCCTTCTTAAAGGAAATTCGGGTACCAAATGGGTTTTTGTCGCAACTTTCTCGTTGTGTGAATGAAGTGCAGAAAAAGATATCTAGTTTGAAAAGTCATGAGTCCAACATTTATATGTAAGTATTGTTTTCACTGTCGATACGGGGGATACTGCCTGAGCCAGTTGTTGATTCATTCACAGAGATGAGTAGATTTTTCAGAGCTATTTGTTTGAAGACACTATAAAACGGTACGTTGGATCACTGGGATAAACAGATAGTTATTACTCTCTGTAAGATGGAACAAACTCTTTCTCTAGCCATCTTCGATGTAATGGTTCATCTCACGTTACATCTTGCAAATGAAGTAAAAATCGGTAGACCTATACAATTCAGATGGATGTATCCTGTGGAGCAATTTTTGAAAAAACTTAAAGATTATGTTTTGAAATTGGCAATGCCAGAAGATTCAATTGTAGAAGGTTATCTCGTGGAGGAGTGTATAAATTTTACCTCCATGTACATGAATGAAACAGACAACGGCTTTAATAAACTTCAAAGGAATTATGAGAGGGAATACAATGACAATAATGAGGAATGTTTATCAATTTTTGTTATTAGAGGAAGGTCAATTCTTCATACAAAGTACAAGGCAATTTCAGAAAATTACAGACGTTTGCACATCTATATATTTTTTTGAAACAGAAAGGAAAGCTATCGTCTTACGATAGCAATCCAGAGCGGTATATTATATAAATAAGTAAGAGAAATTACAAAAGAGATCCCCAAAATGTATGAGGGACCAGCACTCTCTTACAATTCTTTCACAGCACACCGGCCTCTCCTGAAAAAGTCTCTCATTTCTTGCCTTCCACACACACCATAGAGTGACAGCCATGCGTACATGTGGCTTCCCTCTCATACCAAACCCATGCTAGATAGAATCCCAATCTGGTAGCGTTTCTTGACATTTCCTTCTCCAAATAGCATCAGTGACAAGGCAAGAAGAAAAGAGGTGATTTGCACATCTATATATTTTAAAACAAATTCCTGAAATTTATCCATTCTACGAGGAATTCAAACGATTACCTCATTCAGGGACATTCGAATTTGGTTTCTTAGATTGGTTTTGAGATCGAGTTTATCAATTGAAAGAGGATAAAGACTCACGATGGATACCAGATTTTGATGTAATTTCCGATACACCATTACATTATGCACATTACCACTCTGGGTATATAATAAATGGGTTTAGATTTAAAATAAAAGAAATTGATGATAAAAAGTTACACAATATGACAGAGTTGTTGATTCAAATCTTTTCATTGGTCCAGATTAATACTATGGTGAAATCAAAGAAATTATGTAGATCAGCTTCAGATATGATCGTAGAGTTGTCTTATTTAAATGTCATTGGTTTGATATTTTTAAAGAGGGCACTGGTTTCAAAATTGATAAGGAAATAACTTCTTAAGTGTAAATCGTAACCGTCAAATTCTTCAGTCTTATGAACCATTAACATTGGCATGTCAAGTGGAAGAAGGCATGTGAGCATTGCCTGAATCCCAAGGTGGAGGTTAATAAATGATTAAAAATGATTCTATTAATTTCATATATCTTAAATTTATAAAAAATATTATTGTGTATATCTACAGGAGTAAGTAAGAAAAACTAAGGCCAATGGGGCCAAAGCTCCACCACAGACCTATTATTTTGGTCGAAGGAGCATCAAGATGGTCAGGAGCATTACGTAAGTATTGGAACTACTTCACAGTTGAATATTACTTAATTTTAAAGTTATCTTAATATAATTGTATTGTTTTTATATTTTTAGCCCGCTACACATGATGGGATGGAAATAAATAAAATGGATATCTATGAGGTCACCTACAGTAAGGCTGTAGCTGAGTGTACTCATAAGTGGATTAATGAGTTATACTAGGAGAGACACACAAGTTCCCTAAACTCAAAAAATTTATAACTTTGTATATATATATTATTATAATTTTTTTAATACATTTATTAGTAAATGGTACATTTAGTACATCCACCCATTGACAAGACCTCCGACAGCATCCAGCAGCCTCTAGATCCAGAGGAGGCATTTAGGAGAGTGATGCCACCGAACCACGGTGGCTTTGTTTGTAGTGCGGGGAGAGCACACATGTTATTCAGCTGGTATGGGAGAAAAGGTATCATCTCATCTAGTGTTGTTGATTAGCTGCATCAAAAGATTGACACATTACAGAGACGAGAGGAGGAGAGGCAGAAGAGAGAGGCAAAGAGGGATAAAAAGATGAATGCCATGGATGAGAAGCTTTAGACCCTTCTATCCATTCTTCTTAAGAAGGGACAGTCAGAGAATCCATCTTCATCAGATCCCAACATCTACAAACGAGACGACGACATCGACATGGACGGTGCAGGTGGAGCTAGTGGCATCGGGGTAGCAGCATTTTGATTTTTATCCATTGTCTTTTGTTATGTTTTTCATGTTACCATTTTTATGTAAATATTTCATTTTCAAACTTTTTATGTACTAAACTTTATATTTATGAAATATAAACTCCTCATTTTCATTAGTTATTTTTGTATAAAAGTAAGTACGGCAAAACTTAAGAAAGGACGCGTAAAGGTGGGAAAAAGTGACATAATTGTCGTTGGTTATTTTATAAGGGACGTCAAATACAATTTTTGTTGATTTTAAAACGAAGTCAAAATATTCAATCCATCAAGTGGTCGAACAATATTTTTATGTCGAATGTGCCCTCTAATTGATGGAAAAATGAAACAGCGACATTAATAATAGCGCTGCTTAATACCGTCATTTATATGGGCTCTATCGTCGGTTGGAGGTTGAGTATGTTGTAGTAATGTTTGAAATATTTAAGTCTCGCTAGAAAACCCAATTAGAAAGCATACAACTATGCTCGGCCAAAATACAAAATATATGAAAGCCCTGGATGACGTAGAGGTACTACATGGACATGCTGTTGAATTGTCCAACCATTCCCTCGTAACTTCTTTCAACACAATGAACCTCGAGCTCTATCTCAAGGTCACATACTCTCTCTTGCAGCTCTACTATTTGGGACTTGTATGATATAAACTACAGTTGTAGCCTATGTGCTTCATCATTATTAGCCCCCAGCCTACGCTGGAGATCTACAAGGTGCTCAGTCAGGCATCTCACATATTTGTCTGACGCATTCCCCCTATGGAGAATGTGTGCAAGCTCCCTCTTAGTCCTTGCATATAATGCAACCAAGAAGGTGAACTCTGTATGAGAAGACTGTAGCGTAGGCTGGTGATCAGAAGTCCGAACACTGTACCTGCATCCTTACATTTTTAATGCTGGAGAATATAACTTCAATTTTTCAGTTTTGACATTATGATTATGCGTAGATCAAGCTTTCAATTAAACTCACTTCGTCAATCCAAGGGAAGACATAATACAATCGTTGTTGTATTGTCTCATCACCACCGGTGTCGTGCTCTAAAATAAGATTACAAAGTTCACAGTATAAGCATCTCCTATCGTGCCTCCAAAGGGGTCACACCTTGGCACAAACTCCATTTACTATATTTTAATTATGAAGATAAATTGAGAAATTGACATGTTACTCATTAACAAAGAATTAGCAACATCAAAGTAAACCATCATGATAATTTAAAAGCTTTGAAATACGTACATGTAGTAAATAGCATATTCGAAGACCATTACATTATACGAAAATTATGCAATCATGAACTTCGGCAAGTAGATCTACCCTTAGAGTAATCAATTCAAAGAGTTTGATCTATATGGTCTCGAACCACCATGCCAGCATTCATAGCAACATCATCAACCTTGCCTTCTAATGAGATGTGGCTCATAATAGTTAAAATGCCCAAGTTAAGCTAGAAACTAGGTTAAATACTACGTAATTAACACAAGAAATGGGTTAAGTGTGAGAATTAAAGAAAATGACCCAAAACATCCAATTCATGTTAACAACACATAATTAAGTCACAAAATGAGATATTCTATTACTAAATGTAATTTGATGATCCAATTGTAAATTAAACACACATTTGGATTCAAAAGTTCAAATTAAAAGTAAAATCATATTTCTAAATGTTCAATTAAGCCTCAATAAAAACTTCATAGCATTTTGACATCAATAGGACCCTGTATACATTAGATTACATTTAGGTCCTTAGGTCATGCATATTCCTTCACACATAAAACATCCAAGGACCCATTTGAAAGCCACAGGGATCCATTTGAAAGATTCTAAGGACCGCACCGCATTGCTTCTTGCCTCTTATGGGCTTGTATGTAATTTCTCTATCCTTTCACCCTTAAGGACCTGAGTGCAAAAATACGAGCTCACCTGCAGCTCACATGTATTGTAGCATGTAAGAACTCAGTGCACAGGTATCGTTGATCCAATGATCCATCCATCCTACAATCGATCTTTGTCCAATCTTCCCGCGCCTTTTCGCGAAGGACCATTCCCTCACCTAGTTCCCATCTAACGGTGGGATTAGTCTCTAAACCTTCTTGCCCTCCTCTTAGCTCATCTCCAAGATTTACCCTAATCTCACCTAAATCCACCTTGCGATGCATAGATCACCTTGAGCAGCTACTTAAGCACTTCCTTGGACCCTCGTGCACACTAGCTAGCTCCCTCCCTTTGAGTGGTTCCTTTCATTCCATCCCCTCGGCTCTTCTCCCTCATTTCTTCACCTACGGTGATAGAGCAAGCTCGTCTCCCTCCTTCAATTGTTTTCAACCATCGGCTCTAGGCTCTTGGACACCTCATTCATCAATTGAGGGTCTCCTCCATTTCATCACCATCGAGCTTCGGCCGGTGGACCTCGGACGCCTCCTTTGTCAATTAGATAGATTTATCACTTTCTAGATTAGTTGTCCAACTTTCTAGATTAGTTTTAGTACATGCTAGTGTAATGTAGATTAGGTAGGTGTAGTTTAGTGACCTACAAAATTTTCGCTTAAAAATATTGTAGCTCTAAAATAAGAGAAATAATGACGTTGTAGTTTAAAGTGGTGTAAAATCCTTAGATCAAAGATTAAAATGGATTTTAAATTAAACCACAGTAAAGATGTCGTATCCATGGGGAGGCATGAACCTAATAAACTTCACAAATATTAAAAATAAAATTGTTGCATAGAGATATTTACTCATAATAAGTAAGGAAGAGAGACCCTTATATGTGGAGTGTAAGGAATAAAGCAAAAGTGAGAGGGCGTGATAGCAAGTTCATCAAACTATTTATTAAGGGGTTGTTTGGTAGGAGGAATTAGTAGGAGGAATAAAAATTAGGTGTTGGGAGGAATGGAGAAATTAAGGGGTTTTATTCCGCTTAGGTGTTTGGTTGTGTTAGTTGTCAAATCAAAGAATTATGGGTGTTAATTCCGGATAAGGTGTTTGGTAGGAGAAATAAGAAGGTGGAATTGGTAGAGAAAATTAGTTGGAAAAGATAGAATGGACGATTTTGCCCTTGTAGGAATTTTTACTTTATTTGTTATTTTTTTGTTGTTGTGTAGGTAGATATGTAATAAGTTATATAGTTCATACCATGGTTTAAAATAGATTATACAATCAATTTTTTCACCTATAAAGGCACGATGAACCAATCTTGTTCCAGAACAATTAATATAAATTTGTTTGCATGGTAAAATGAATTAAATTTATAAAAGATAAGATTTACAATTATTGTTTATGAACTTGTTAATTTAATTTACATTGATATTGAATGTGATAATTAATGGTTATCGTACAAATTGTAAAGTTGATGTTGGGAAGGACGTTACGCAAAATGGATGGAAGAGGATTTGAAATCATACATAGAACATATAATATGAAGCGTACAAGGCAAAATTAAGAAATTAACAACTGAAAAATGCATGGATCAAAGGGCTAGCTGATTGCACAGCAATCATGAAACCTAAAACACCTGAATTAAGCTAGATTCTAGCATAACTTCGAGTCAATGCATACATAAGTATCGTAATTCGCATACTAGTTAGTTTATTAGTCATATAGATAGTATCATCATTTTATGACCTAAAAGAGAAATTATTTTAATCGCAGATGATTCAAAGTCATGAATGTCAAATCAGACCAGACAGATCTGATTAGAACGACGACGGAAGTCCAATGCTTCCAAAATCATCCCGATCAGACAACCAGAGCCTCGTGTGCAATCCATAGAAGAACGGAGATGATGGAGATAGAGGACAAAGATCTGAGCCTCAGATGAAGAATCCAACTGTACGAATGAATCCAGATCGACGATCGCAGTCCAACGGCGCAAAAATCAACTCGATCAGAGGTCTACAGCATCAAATACAAAGAAAAGAAGTTGGACGGCCATGATGGTGCCACGTGGCACCATCATAGCCGCTCCCTCACCACCGCCCCATCTAGGAAGGTTGCACCACACGCTGTGGGTCGTTGGATCTTCATCCAACGGCCACAAGTGCACCATGTCGCCTGCCCAGACTGGATAAGTATAAATACAAATAAACAATTATCATATATAACAAAAGGTTTGCGTAGCACAGTGGCTCGTGCACACGCGTGCATGCACGGGGTGCAGGTTCGAGCCTTGTGCTGCGCAAAATTGAAGCGAGTGGGCTGGCACAATTTCTCGCGAGTGGACGCGCGAAAGTGTGGCGACGTGGCACGATCAAAGCGCATAGCGGGTATGCGTGATCTCATGCGATTGCTTCGACGCTAAGGCAGCGACGCTCGTTACGATCAAACGATGTTAAGGCGGGATTAAGGCTTGAGAGGAAAGTAGGAAAAGACGAAGGCGCAGGCGAGGAGGATCCAGAGACGTGCGATGGAGGATCGACGATGCACAGCATGCTACATGTCGCCAGCAGAACAAATCCGAGCATAGAAGGCTATTTTGAGGCCAAATCAGAGCCGTTGATCTCCTGATCAATGGATCTGATTAGCCAAAGGGTTGTTGCACGAGATTGAGGGTTAAAATACCCTTTTTACCCTCCATAGCAGAACAAATCCGAGCATAGAAGGCTATTTTGAGGCCAAATCAGAGCCGTTGATCTCCTGATCAATGGATCTGATTAGCCAAAGGGTTGTTGCACGAGATTGAGGGTTAAAATACCCTTTTTACCCTCCATCAAAACTATAAAAGAAGGCCTAGGGCCCCTAAGTTGAAGGCATCAACTTAGATCCCTCTCTCCCATTAACTCCAGATCTCTTCTACCGTCTGCTCTTCAATTCTCCCTCCCAACGCTCTGGATCTGAGGTGCTGCCGCATCTCGCACAAGTATCCCACAAGCAGCGTCGTTTCTCTGCCACTTTCTTCTCTCTCTCTCTCTTTCTATCTATCTATCTGTCTCTATTAGCATTTTCTACTGTGAAAAATTTTATCTAATTGTAATAAAATTTTGATTCTCTGAATATCTACTTTATACATATATATATCTAGTTAGAATTAGTTTTATTGAAACGCTTCTGCAAAAATCGAGATTGCCTCCCTGCGAACGACCCGGTACTCACTGGAGTTTTATAAATTTATTTGTCGACGTGTTTTCGCGCTATACTATAACTAAACAACTTTTAAAATGCGAATTACATGTCGAACAAGTTGGCACTGTTGCCGGGGAGGCAATGAAAATTTTTGAAGCTTTTTGGTGCATATTTGAGATTTCTAACTCACTACATTTTTTGTTGATTTCGTGTGTGCAGGAAACGAAGAAATCTGAACCAAACACTACAACGGAAAAGGTGCGGATTTGAACCTCAGGTAATTACCCAAAGTTTAGATTAGGTAGATTTAGGATTTGCTTGAACCCTAAGATTAGTTAGAATTTGTTTGCTTATTTAAAAATAAAATAAAAAATATTTCTCATAATTTTGGGCTGAAATAAAACTTTATCTTAAAAATTCAATTCTCGAAGACCAGCACGTCCAAAAAATCTCAAATTTCTATTGGACGTAGATCTCAAAGCCAGGAAAAACATATCCAAATTTTGTGACAATCAGAGTTATAGAAAAAATTTGAAAAATCAGGAACATCAGAACCTTGGTTGAAAATATTTAATTAAGTGAACCCTAAAACACACTAACACAAGCATTTAAATCTTAAAAGATCCTTCATCATAAAAATTTGCTTGTGAATCATTTGCCTGCACACTTCACATCTCTGAAATCAACTTAAGGGCAAACACCCCCCTAACGTCCATCATATTCCAAAAGTACATCAAACCCAAACCTAAAATTAAGTAAACGTGTCCTAAGCAGGATTACTAGACTTGGGGCCTTGAAACTAGATTGGGCCAAGATCAAGGCCTTGTCTACTTGGACCCACTGGTGACAAGAAAGGTCAATGTGGTAACCACGTTAACCTTTAGTAGTATCCCGCCGTGCGGGGTGTCCTATGGGGTCCCACCCTTCTGGCTAGCTAAGTAATTCAAGGGTTGATCTAACCCAGTCGTGTTTTGGGGAAATAGGATCAGGTTTAATTAGGGTTGACACTCTAAGGACCAGTTTGATTGCTTTCATTGAGCGGGCGGGGTTTCTCTCATCTATCTTCTTTCTCATCTACAGACATTCTTCTGGTGCATGCAAGGTAGAAGATCTAAAAATCTTGATTTGCTACCACCATTAGAAAGAAATACGAGGAGGAGAAATATTTATCCAGGATTTGAATCTAAACCCTCTGCAATGGCTAGTCATCACGAGGAAGAAGAGATCGATGAACAAAATCTGGATCCTATGACTCTCTTACAAAGGCAGATCACTAAGCAGGGCCAGCATCATGACCGACAGATGGAAGTCATAGTGCAGGCCATCACTCGACTCCAAAATGGAAGGGCAGATCGATCCCTCCGTGACTTTTATAACCCTCCAAATGCCCAACCTGAACCCTTTGTTAGGGTACCTCAGGATGGGGAAGATTTTGAACTCAAACCTCAGATCATTAACTTGATTCCCCACTTCCATGGCCATGAATCAGATGACCCCTTCCACCACCTTGAAGAGCTCCTACACATAGGAAGAACTTTTGGCCCTAGGAACATGAATGAAGGCACCATAATGATGAAAATGTTCTCATTCTCCTTGAAAGATAGAGCTGCACGTTGGTTGAGGACAATTGGTAGACCAATCCTAACTTGGGAAGACCTGAGAAGCACATTCCCAAAGAAATTCTTCCTCGTAGGAAAAACTAATGCCCTTAGATGTGCCATAACAACCTTTAAGCAGAATCCTGGGGAACAACTACATGAGGCTTGGGAGAGGTTTAATGATTTCGCTAGGAAATGCCCTCATCATGGGATTCCAAAGTGGCACTTGGCCCATATTTTCTATTATGGGTTGAGTGATGTTCTAAAGAATTTCATTGATGCAGCATGTGGGGGCAATTTCCTGAGTCGAGATGCTGAGGGAGCCTTTCAATTGTTTGAGAATATGAGTGAAAATTTTCTCAACAATGCCTCAATGTCTACCTTTAATAGAGCTAATCAACCAAGAAGCGGAGTTTATGAAGTTAACAACAATTCAAACTTGGTTGATTTAGAGCTAATTGCACAATGTTTGGATGAGGTGGAACTCGTGAGAAAGAATGTGGAGAACTTGGATAAGAAACTGGATAATCTTCTAAAAGGTGGGAGTTCCTTAGGTATACAATCTAGATTAAACCATATGCCTACCCAAGGAATGAATATGTTAACCCACAACCAACTCCCCAACCCACTAGGTCAAGAATCAATGCACAACATCAATGACCTAACAATGACTCCACCTATGAGCCAACTGTAGTTGGACCCATCTCTTTCTGTTTGCCAAGAAGGGACCTTGATGCCCTCAAATTCTGAACTAGGTAGCTCGATGCCTAGTTATCATGAGGATGTGAATGCACTCCAGGGTTACACTAGAAATGAGCCTTATTCAAACACTTACAACCCTGGATGGCGCAACCATCCTAACTTTGCTTGGTTAAGTCAGAAACCCACCTAGGGTCCTAACTTGACTAAGCCAAACACTTATGGGCAACCTAGTAGGTATACACAACCACGCACATGTCAACCACAACCTACTCAGGAAAACCAGCCCTCTGATTTGAGTCTGGTCCTCAAGGAAATGCGAGAGATGAATCTAAGACATAAAGAAGAGATGAATCAATTGAGGACAGAACTAACGGAATAACTAGACTAGCTAGTTGATGCTAGGCAACATGGGATGTTACCATCCCAACCTATCCCCAACCCAAGAAATTTTAATAGGGTTAACCAAAGCAACACATGGGAGCAACAGGCACATGTAATTCAACTTGCTCTCTAGCACCCACCTGGTTTTGCCAACCCTAGTCAGGCTCCACCTATTTTGTAGAACCCACCTCAACCTTTCAACCATAACGCCTTTGCTGGTGCACTAACCTTGAGAAGTGGGAGGCAGACCCAAGATCCTTACCCTTCTAAATCTAGACCTAGACAAGATCTTGAGGAGCCCTAATCTGACTGAAGAGATCAAGAAGACAAGGATCGGGACTCAAACACTCATGATTTCTCTCAAGCATCCTTTCTTGAAGCCTTGAACAAACCTAAGAAAAAGAAACCCAATCCATCTGAGGAGTGGTTTGATTTTTTAAACAAGTCTAGGTGAACATACCACTCTTCGAAGCCATTGAGAATATCCCGGCCTGTGCGAAATTTTTAAAGGAAATGTGCACACCTAAATGATAGGCCAAAACAGTAAAAAGGGCAGCATTATCCGAACAAGCTAGTGGTATTATCCTTAAAAACCTACCCCGAAAACAAAAAGACCCAAGAGCCCCTTTAATCTGGTGTGTTATTGGAGATACCACTTTTGAAAGGGCTCTATTAGATTTAGGTGCCTCCATAAATTTGATCCCACTATGTTATATGAAAAATTCAACTTTGGAGAGCTAAAACCTACTGAGGTTACATTACAATTAGCCGATTGATCTGTCACCATGCCAAGGGGGATTATTGAGGATTAATTGTCAAGGTTCGTGATTTTTATTTCCCAATAGATTTCTTCTTCCTTGACATGGAGGTACCAAAAAACTTGAAGAATACCCCAATAATCCTAGGAAGGCCCTTTTCAGCCACTGCCAAGGCAAACATTGATTGTGAATCTGGCAATATGAAAATCAAATTTGGGGATAAGAAAACCAAGATTAACATCTTTAAGGCCATTAAACAATTTGAGGATTATGGAATGAAAGAAGATTATGAGGATCATACTATTGAATATTGTATGGAATTAGGAATATCCCAATCTGATCCTACAGGCCTTGACACCCAAACCAATCAAGAGGTCAGCCCACCAATCACTAACTTGATTCTTAGACCTCTTGAGGGTAACTATGATCTACCATTGGACCCTCAATCCCAAGGACCCAAACTTGAACTTAAACCTCTTCCTGATCATCTAAAGTATGTTTTCTTAGGAACTGATCAGACTTATCCTGTAATCATTAGCTCTTACTTAACCCAAACTCAAGAAAATCAATTAATTCAAGTTTTGGGAAGAAACAGTAGAGCAATTGGTTAGACATTGGATGATCTAAGGGGAATCAGTCCTACTTACTGCACCCATAAAATCTACACTGAGGATGGATCAAGACCCTTCCGGGAAATGCAGAGATTATTGAATCCCAACATGCAGGAGGTAGTTAAAAAGGAAATAATTAAGTGGTTAGATAGAGGAATAATCTACCCAATCTCTGATAGCCCATGGATCAGTCCTATACAAGTGGTTCCTAAGAAATCCGGGCTAACTGTGATTACTAATAGCAATGGGGAATTGATTCCAACCCGCACAGCTTCCCCGTGGAGAGTCTGCATCGACTACAGGAAGCTGAATAGTACAACAAAGAAAGACCACTTTCCACTACCCTTCATTGATCAAATCTTGGAAAAACTAGCCGGCCAAAAATTCTTCTGCTTCTTGGACGGCTATTCCAGCTACAATCAAGTAGCCATCCACCTCGATGATTAAGAAAAAACCACCTTCACATGTCCCTACGGAACATTTGCTTTCGTAGAATGCCTTTTGGATTATGCAATGCACCAACGACCTTTCAAAGGTGCATGCTTGCAATCTTTTCAGATATGGTGGGTGATTTCATGGAAATCTTCATGGACGATTTTTCTGTGTTCGGGGACTCTTTTGACTCATGTCTGATCAATCTAGAGAAGACTCTACAGAAATGCATTGAGGTGAATCTTGTTCTATCTTGCGAAAAGAGTCACTTCATGGTTAAGGATGGCATAGTTCTTGGCCATGTTGTGTCTGAAAAGGGGATCGAAGTGGATAAGGCAAAGGTGGACACTATAACTAAACTCCCGCCACCTTCGACGGTTAAGCAAGTGAGATCATTCCTTGGACACGTGGGATTTTACCGTCGATTTATTAAAGACTTTTCTAAGGTGGCGAGGCCCTTAAGCAACTTGCTAGCAAAAGATCAACCCTTTGATTTTGACTCCAATTGCTTAAGGGCTTTCAATCAGCTGAAGGAGGCTATTACACAATCTCCCATCTTACAACCTCCTAATTGGGATCATCCTTTCGAAATCATGACCGACGCCTCTGATTTTTCCGTTGGGGCAGTTTTAGGACAAAAGGTAGACAAGAAACCATCCGTGATTCTATGCTAGTAAAACCCTGGATGAAGCTCAAAGAAACTACACCACCACAGAAAAGGAGTTGCTAGTCGTAGTGTTTGCTCTAGAGAAGTTTAGATCTTACCTACTGGGATCTCATGTCACAATCTTCACAGATCACACTACATTAAGCACCTGATGTCAAAAAGGGATGCAAAATCGAGATTAATCAGATGGATCCTTCTGTTACAAGAATTTGACTTAGAAATCAAAGACAAAACTAGTACCCAAAATGTAGTAGCAGATCATCTCTCTAGAATCCTGGTAGACTCTACAACTCCTCAACTTTGTGATTCTTTCCCTGATGAGACTCTCTTGACTATTTGCAAACTACCTTGGTTTGCAAATATTGTCAACTACTTGGCCATTAGAAAATTGCCCATGGATTGGCCTAAGCATAAGTGGGATAAGTTGATTTCCAATGCCAAATACTACTTTTGGGAAGACTTAGAGCTATTCAAAGTTTGCATGGATCAGGTTATCCGCCGTTGTATTCTAGACGAGGAGATCACAAGTGTACTAGAATTCTACCATACTTATGCTTGTGAAGGTCACTTAACAGGAAAAAAGACGGCAGCCAAGGTACCGCAGAGTGGATTGTATTGGCCGTCTGTATTTCGCGACTCGTACAACTTCTGTAGGTCATGTATCAACTGCTAAACCTTAGGAAACATGACCAGGAAGGATATGATGCCCCTAAACCCAATCCTTGAAGTCGAGATCTTTGATGTGTGAGGCATTGATTTCATGGGACGTTTTACCAATTTATTTGGGTACCTGTACGCTCTGGTGGCAGTCGGCTACGTATCCAAAAGGATTGAGGCCATCCCAACCTAAACCAATGACCATAAAGTGGTCATGGACTTTGTAAAGAAGAACATCTTTAGTCGATTCGGTGTGACCAAAGCTCTTATTAGTGATGGCAAGTCCCATTTCACTCACAATCAATTTAGGACCTTACTAGCCAAGTATGGAGTCACTCACAAAATCTCTACTCCATACCATCCACAAACCAACGGACAAGCTGAAATCTCCAATCGAGAAATTAAAAAGATCTTTCAAAAGATGGTCTGCCCGGATCGGAAAGATTGGTCTACCAAATTGGATGATGCTCTCTGGGCCTATCGAACTGCGTATAAAACTCCAATTGGAATGTCCCCATTATGTCTGGTCTACGGAAAATCTTGCCATCTACCCGTTGAACTTGAACATAAAGCTTATTGGGCAATTAGAACATTTAATCTTGATCTTGATCAATCTGGACGACAAAGAAAACTCCAATTGATTGAATTGGATGAAATCCAGAATGATGCTTATGAAAGTGCAAGAATCTATAAGAATAGGACAAAGGCTTTACATGACAAATACATCTCCAGAAAAAGCTTTGTCCCTAATCAAAAGGTTTGGTTATTTAATGCATGCTTGAAGCTCTTTCCGGGAAAATTAAGATCAAAGTGGACAGGTCCCTTCATTGTAAGAAAAGTCTACCCTTATGGAGTTATGCTTATCCTAGATCCCAAGTCTGGTCTTGAAACACAGGTAAATGGTCAGAGGTTAAAACCTTATATCACTCAGAATTGTGATCCCATTCCAGATGGTCACATCAACCTTCTGGAATCTTATTGAAGCTGAACTAAGTCCGACAAATGACATTAAACTTAGCGCGGCTGGGAGGCAACGCAGTATTCATTACAGGTAGCTCTGCATCCTCTGCATCCATACTGACTTGGATTAACAAGCATAGTCAGGTGATATCCCCTCCTCTTGCTTATTATATTTTGATTTTCATGCATACATTTCAACGAGGACATTGTAATGAATAGGCATAGGGGGTGGACATTGCATGTCTTATCTTTATGTCCTAAGAAAAAAAAAAGATGCATTTAGGCATAAAGAATTTTTATTAAGGTTTTATTAGGGATTTATTCTTAAGTTGATTCCTGAGTTTTGAATCTAGTATAATTTCACACTTACACGTAGAATTGGCAATGGATCCTCTGTGAAGACCGATAAACATCTTTAGTTTGTCGAAGAAGAAGCAGTGCTTCTTCTCCTAAGCCCTTGGACAGTAATTAGGGAACCAGGCAAACTATCTTCTAATAGATCCACCAAACACGTGTGAGATGAGAGTCGAAAGTTTACTGGTGCTCGAAGGCTAGTATGAGGAATCTTAACTTGTGGGTAATGAGATAATGATACTCAGAGTTAGGCATAGTTTTCGCTCTCGATTTCCACGTACAAGTTCTTAGTGAGAACATCTTTTGAGAGCCACCAAATAAGTCAAAATACGCAGAGAGCGGGTTCTGATAAAACTATGACTAAGGTGGATAGTCACAACCGTCCCTTACGAAAACCTCGGCTGAAGGAGGGTATTAATGTCAAGGTCAGAAATACGTTGTCCTATCTATTCCTTTCCCGGTGCTGAGAATAGGCACTTCCACCAAACAACCCACCCGATATCCTCTTGAACACCCACAATTCCGAATAATGCCTCATGAATAAAAGTTGTATGTATTACTGTGTTGCGTTAGTAGATGTCTAAAAAAAAAAGGGAAAGGTATATATGTCTATGCATATAGAAAGAATATACATATACAAAAAAAAAGAGAGGAGTAGAAAAAAATAAATTCATAAGTGTTTTTAGAGTTTATTTCAAGTGTATTGAGGCAACAACACCCATCGCCCTCATAATCCACCAAATACAGCCTTGACCTACTTTTCTGTATTTCTAGCCACCTGAATACAGGCTGAGGAATGCTGACTTAGTCGTAGAGTTATCAGAACCTAATCAAAGTGTTAGTGCCAGGAGAGACCACCAAATATACTGATAAATCTAGTGAGATTGTGAGCTTAAAATGAAAGAAAAGAAAAAGAAAAAGGAAGAGAAAGAAAGAGAGAGAACGAGTACAAAGGAATTAAAGAGAGCACAGTTTCTCGCCTCTCTATGAGTTGAATTATTTAATAATATGGAAATCTATGTTCTAAAGTACTAGTCTATATGTAGCACCAGATGAGTGTGAGCCACCAAAAATAAATCCACTTGACTCAAAGACAAAATCTTCTACCTAACCTAAAAATCAGGGCTGAATATACAGGTCACCTTATAACCCCGAGGGGAGAAGTTTGCCTATCCTAATAGAATTTTACTAAGGGTCAAGTACAAGCTTTAGATGTGGATTGACTTTTCACTTTGATTCGTTGCATAGACTACAACAAAACATATTCACGATTATTTAGATTACTAAAGTATTGGATGAAAACAAAAGACATAAATCTCTAGTCAAACTCTTGATAGAAATCTATCATGCAGGACCACTTTGCATTTAGCCTTGCATTTGCTATGGACTAGCAAGATTTAAGCATGGGGGTGTAATTGCACAGCAATCATGCAACCTAAAACACCTGAATTGAGCTAGATTCTAGCATAACTTCGAGTCTATACATACATAAGCATCGTAATTCGCATACTAGTTAGTTTATTAGTCATATAGATAATATCATCATTTTATGACCTAAAAGAGAGATGATTTTAACTGTAGATAATTCGAAGCCACGGATGTCAGATCAGACCAGACAGATCTGATCATAACGACGACGGAAGTCCAATGCTTCCAAAATTGTCCCGATCAGACAACCGGAGCATCGTGTGCAGTCCATAGAGCGGAGATGATGGAGCCAAAGGACAAAGATCCGAGCCTTAAATAAAGAATCCTACCGCACGAATGAATATGGATCGACGATCGCAGTCCAAAGGTGCAAAAATCAACTCGATCAAAGGTCTACAGCATCAGATACAAAGAAAAGAAGATGGACGGCCATGATGGCGCTACGTGGAGCCATCACAGCCGCTCCCTCACCACTGCCCCATCTAGGAAGGCTGCACCGCACGCTGTGGGCCATTGTATCTTCATCCAACGGCCACGAGCGCGCCACGTTGCCCACCTAGACTGGATAAGTATAAATACAAATAAACAATTGTTATATAAAACAGAAGGTTTGTGTAGCGCAGTGGCTCGCGCACACGCGTGCATGCGCGGGGTGCGGGTTTGAGCCCTACGCTGCGTGAAATTGAAGTGAGCGGGCGCGGGCACAATTGCGTGCGAGTGGACGCGCCGAAGCGTGGTGACGTGGCGTGATTAGAGCACGTAGTGGGCACGCGTAATCTCACGCAGTTGCTTCGACACTAAGGCAGCGACGCTCGTTATGATCAGACGACGTTAAGGCGGGATTAAGGCTTGAGAGACGAGAAGGAAAAGACGAAGGCACAGGCGAGGAGGATCCAGAGACCTGTAATGGAGGATCGACCATGCACAGCGTGCCACGTGTCGCCACCAGAACAAATCTGAGCGTAGAAGGCTTTTTGAAGGCTATTTTGAGGCCAAATCAGAGCCGTTGATCTCTTGATCGATGGATCTGATTAGCCAAAGGGTTGTTGCATGAAATTGAGGGTTAAAATACCCTTTTTACCCTCCATCAAAACTATAAAAGAAGGCCTAGGGCCCCCCAGTTGAAGGCATCAACTTAGAATCTCTCTCTCCCATCAACTCCAGATCTCTTTTACTGTCTTCTCTGCAATTCTCCGTCCCAGTGCTCTGGATCTGAGGTGTTGACGCATCTAGCACAAGCATCCCACAGGCGGCGTCGTTTCTCTACCACTTTCTTCTCTCTCTCTCTCTCTCTCTCTCTCTACCTATCTATTTGTCTCTATTATCATTTTCTACTGTGAAAACTTTATCTAATTGCAATAAAATTCTGATTCTCTGAATATCTGTTTTATACATATATACATATATATATCTAGTTAGAATTAGTTTTATTGAAACGCTTTTGCAAAAATCAAGATTGCCTCCTTGCGAACGACTCGGTACTCATCGGAGTTTTATAAATTTATTTGTCGACGTGTTTTCACGCTATACTACAATTAAACAACTTTTAAAATGCGAATTACGGGCCGAACAACAGCCATTGAAGAAATTTATCTGTATAATAAGTACAAACTTTATTAGAAGGAATGCAGCAAATGGGAAAGTGATTGTTTACTTAAATATCAAGTAATGTTACATGGAAGTACAATTGGATCAAACTTATATACATGAATGTATATATTACATAGATGGTTATGTTACATGTAAATACAATGGTACACGACCAAGCATCAAGACAGTTGACAATCCTGCTGAACTTCAATTTAGTACTTGGAAGATTAAGGTAATAGAACCTACAAAGGAACATGAGAATTGAACATTAATTACGATATTGGACATAATGATATGTACATGGTATTTAAAAGTAAAGAGATAACTTATCTTTGAACCTAATGGCAATAACATTGGGTCATGGAGTATTGTTTTTTGACATCTAATGGAGAACGTAAGTTAAATCAAAAAGGGCAATTAGAAGAAATTGCTCAGAATTGCTCATTAGTATAGTAGTCGTACTAAGTAGAGCTATCATCATTGCAAAAGTTCCTGAAAGAAACAGTTAGAATGTGCTTTTCTAACAAGATAAAACATTATCGAAGAATGGCTTAATTCATTCTGGAGGGAGTAACTTGTCAAGTTAAAAAGGATATAAGAAGTTAGCATAACAACAGAAATTGTAATCAAAATCTGCAAGTTCCATTCAGAAAAAATTATATACAAAGTAGGGTAACTCATGTAATGATACTCACAATTTGTTTCAGTTATTTCACAAGTTCTTTGAATACTGCATGTAAGAGGAAAATTTATGTTAGATTGGAGTTAAGTGAAAATATATATAGAAAGTTTAAGTAGTACAGTGTCAAAAGTCATACCTTTGTAGGTGTGTTGAGTTGTACATTAGTAATTTAAAGGTTTAATGTTTGTTATATAAACTTAGTAGGCTCAGTAAGCAACAAATGGAAATTGCCACTTATCATTGGGTGCAAATCATTACACTTAAATGGCAAAATCAACCATCCCTGAAATTTGTCTCGCATGGGGTTGCTACATTACAGCCATACCTACCATGCAAAGGTATGTTACTTTAACTTTCGCTTGCATGGGGTTGCTTCATAGTAGCCATCCAAACCATGCAAAAACTTCAGTTGAGGTTCTATACCTGTTTCGACAGTCAGCTAGAATAAAGCCATCCAGATGTATCATGGCCTCACCCTCAAATGTGGAGATCCAACTTATGTTAGCTTTCATCATCGCCTATGTGGGTTAATTTGAAAGGTCATTGTAACCTGCAAGAAAATCGTTAGTAGCAGTGAAATATCAAAGGGCATACGTAAACATGTAAAAGTTAAGTTATATGAATGGAAGCATTGAAAAGATAAATAAGGTACTATTACGAAAATAAAAGCAATCTAAGAACTAATTAACATGAGCCTAGCTACAAAGTCAATGCTCAGTAGTTACTACAATATCAGAAGTATTAATTCATGGCCAACCAATACGTAGTTATTTAACGGGAATAGTAGATAACAGATTATGCAAGAACAACTTCACTCCATGAAGATGTCCTCCATTAGATAATATTGCGGAAAGGGTCAGTCTTTCATGAGATATAAGTCCGAATCAGTCACCTATAATGTAAAGGAAGGTATTTCTTAAGTAGCTTCTCTGTTGATGAGTTAAGGGAAATTATAAGATATATTCTTTTACATACTAGATCCCAAGCCTCTAATGTTGGTGGAAACACAATAAAGCGCGTGTCGCACCAAGTCCAACCATCTTTTCTAGTAGAGTTTTTATGCTTTTGTATTGTCGCTTAAGTATTTTCCACCTTGTCATCAGCTGAGACCGCGGTAAGGAAACGTTATATTTAGAGTTGAATGAACTTGCGAGCCCTTCCCATCCTG
This sequence comes from Thalassia testudinum, assembly GCA_037157565.1. Taxonomy (NCBI): domain Eukaryota; kingdom Viridiplantae; phylum Streptophyta; class Magnoliopsida; order Alismatales; family Hydrocharitaceae; genus Thalassia; species Thalassia testudinum. The sequence goes on from JAZHRO010000055.1 coordinate 16,249,879, forward strand.
CTTTGTTAGGCGAACCATGAGACCATGTTGAAGAAATCTTACCTTCATATGCTGTGCCTAGCAGGATGTTATCCGCGTCCGTAGACCAGTTGAAAATTTGCCGAGGCATCCTAATGTTGAAACAATTTAATCTGACACAAACTTCACAATGTAGAGAATATCTAACATTTAAAAATTTGACATGTAGAAAAATGGCTGCAACTATTATGGTAAACAACATAAGTAAGAAAGTTATGTATACATAGCTAACGACAATAGCAAACATGTCAATTCTACCTACGCAAATATTTAGAGAATGTGTTCTACAATACATTGTAGTAAGAGGCAGTGACGACATGGAACCTAGAAGCAATCTCCATCCTTAAGTTATTAAAACGTGTGGCCATTACATTGTAGCATTTCTCAACACTACGAACAACAACCTCAACCTCTAAATTTGATACCCTCTGCTATAACTCCACATTGTGCGCATCCGTGCACTGTAGATCCAACTGAAGCCTTTGCACCTTGCCATTCTTAACTTCTACCACATGCTCCAATTGTTCAATGTGATGAAGCAGCCAGTCAACATGATCGTCACTGGCCTCCCTACCCATCCTAGTTTGGGATACCCTCCTCTCCAACTTCCCCACCAAACTTCCCAAAAATGTTAGCTCTGCTCTAGTTGATGAAGGCGTTGGTTCGTGGTCGGCAGCAGCTATCCTGTATCCACATCCCTAAGGATAGATTGATTAAATTGGGAATGAAATGATAACTTAATGTTGTAAGTAACATCACATTACACTTCATCAAAATCTGGGCAGAAGTAGTACAACCTCTGCAAGACGGTCAGGTCCTTAGTCGTCTCCTCGTCATTGCAGGCACATCGACAACCATGATACCAAAAAGGCCCACAATGTGGAGCAACTTCCATTCCTGTAGTTTTACACTCAACCAATGCAGGGAAGATAGTAACTGTAGTTTTATCATTTAAATGCAGAATCGCCAAAAGATAGTGTCTTACTGCAGACAAAGTTGAAAAGTTTCATGATTCAATGATAGGTGCGAATAACATAATTCATTACAATACATAGTACATCCAAAAGTGGAGTACTAATAAAAAGGGAACTAAGTTTACCAGAAGAAAGCGTCATTGCAATTACTGTCTTTGTCACCACCTCCTCATGTAGTCATCCCATAAGTCAGAGGCAATCTGGTCACGCACTTGCTCACCTGCCCTGACATCGGATTCGTCAACCTCACCGATAGAATCATCATCTAAATCATCATCCTCTTCCTCTTCAAATCTTTGATGGAACTCTGGATCATCCGGATCATAACGTCGAAGGAAGTTATGAATTATACAAGCAGCTATAACCAATCGACATTGAACCTTAATACTATAGTATGGACGATGATCTAGCAAATGAAATCGTGACTTAAGCGCACCAAATGTACGCTCCACCACATTTCGGAATTGCGCATGACGATGATTGTAGATCTCCTTTGGACCGTGATATACTCGTCCCCTGTACTCATTCAAGTGGTACGATACATCACGATATGGAGCAAGAAAATGATTAGTATTTGCGAAACCTAGGTCGACCAGGAATCTCTTGCCTTCTGGGACACGAAAATGACCAGAGTCTAATGCCCAGTCAGTACACGCATGTCGGTTGTGCTTCCCTCGAATCCAGTGACAACGTAAACAAACTCCATGTTGAAGTCAACGGTTGTGAGGACATTTTGGCTCGTCCAGCCTTTCCTACAACAATAACAACCTGCTAGTGCATTAGGGACGGTCGCGCGTACATGACATCCGTCAATTGCTTCGATACATTCCTTGTAAAATTAAAGAAATTAATGAAATTTGAAGAGAAGGTGATATAAGTATTCCCTTATAAGGAAGTATCTTCCAAATAGATGTTTACCTTAAAGTACGGATAATACTTTGAGTTAGTTCGTACATACTCATCAACAAGTGCATCAGATCGAGGAAGTTGAATGAAAAGCTTTCTCAACCTGAGGATTTGCTGCAAAACACAATTAACATACCTATTAATTGTCTCTCCGGAGTGTTGGAATCGTTCCATTAAATATCGATTCGAACCTCCATGTGCCATGACCTTCATGAAGATCGTCGGCTGCTCCTCGACAGTGGTGTTCTTTGTGTCCCGTAAGTGTGTTCTACTCTAAGAAGATCTGCAAAAGCCATGAATGGCCTCGCATACATACAGAACTCGCTTTTGCACCTATCGTAGTGCCCTCCTAAAATGTGATGGATCCATATGTGTCTTGTCATTTCATTTGTATTACATGGGATTCATTGTCCGATAGCCAATTGAGCCCTGATAAGGACGGGCACGATCATTTCAACCACCCTCAAAGTTTCCTTATCCTCGGTTTCAGGATGATTAGAATCTGAACTCGAAGATGAACAGTCTGAGGAGGCCGATGTTGTGATTTCAGAGTCAAAAATTTCCTCAGATGACATCCCTAACCAATACAAAATATTTGTTACAGATATATGACTTAATTTACTTCAGAATTAAAAAAGCTAAACTATGCTAAATGTTCACAATTATTACATGTCAAATGAGATGAACTCCATAAAAACTGAAAACTACACGAAAGGGAAACATGACTTAAACCATGCCAACTACTTAAGCACCAACTCCAGCCAATTTGCGAAGGCATCTAGATTCTCGACAACATTCCTGAATATTGCATGGTTTCTACTTCTTGCGAAGTACTGTGCAAGTGCTACTGTGTTAACACCTGAAATATTTGGGACTCGCTCAGTAACCATCTGAAGGCATTGACTTATCTCCTCAGATCTATCCACTTTTTTCGTTTGCAATCTGATATTGACTAGTTCCTGTAGGAATCCACTAATTTGAGTATTCCTTCAGATATTTGGGTGTTTGGATGCCCAGAGCTTGAACGTCTTCTCTTGCTTCCACTAGAACTACCTTCTTCGCTCTTTCTTTTCCCTAAACTAGTCCTCGAGGCAGAACGGGGTGAAGGTTGCTTTTCAGATTCTTACCCTAAGTCTAGAGTGGGATAGGGCGTGGAGGATAAACCCACAGCATTACCAGGAACATCATGATGTGGGATTCCACCATACAAAGGTTCACCGATGTTAATCCCATGGTATGGAAGGTGACCAGAGTAACTCCCCAAAACTGAATTGGTTGACGTTTACATCAAATCCACCCATACTTTGTCGACTGGCAATGACGTGGTATGGATGCTGCTGGTAGGTGGTGTAGGATGGGCCCACGTAGGGAAGATTAAATGGCACCGGAGATTCATTACGTTGTTGGGTCGACTCATCTTTAGAGGAGTCAGGCAAATGTTGTGATGACATGGCATGCTCTGTAGTAATATCCTTTCCTACTATGATGTTGATCTCATCATAGTACGGATATGCAACTCCTCTCAACTTCTTCATCTTAGGTGGCAACTGTGAAATTCCCAACTGAGGTTAACATTGACAAATACACAGATATATGAATGGGAACAAATTGAGTAATAATAAGGTTGTACCTCTTCCCACATTGACGAAGATGGTGATATGGGACACTTTGTAATAGGGTCAAGGCCCCATCCACTCATGTTTAGAAGACGGTGGAAGCTATGAAAATTCTTCTTCAATGTCTTCCATCTATGGAGGATCTTTGTATTATCATAACCTAACCTTGTCTCTTGTTCAAATTCCAACACTATGTTACTCCGCACATGATGAGAAAAAGATCCTCCATCCCAATGACCACGATCGTAATGGTCCATTAAAATCTTTATGAGCTTGAAATCTTGCTCGGTGGTCCACTTTTTCGCTCTTCTAGACGTGCTTCCACCTGAACCAACATCGTCCGCGGATGGAGGTGGATTTCTGTTGTTCGATCGACTCATTCTAAATTGTCATCAAATGTAGCCGTTAGCTTAAGTCGTCCTTCTCATTAAATAACATCATAGGAACTAACTAATAAAACTTATTCTAAATTGTCATAAGAAGGGAAACCAACCCATAATGGGAATAACCCATAGGTTGGAAGTTATGAGCTTTCATTGTCGTCTCCATAGGAATTTATGACCTAACATGGTAGTCTCTTGTACAATTTTTCACCCATTGCGATCTCCACAGGAAGTTATGGCCTATCATGCCCATTATGCATGGTTCTCCTATCAACAATAAGACATCTTCCCCTTTTGCCCTACAATCCATTGTGCACATTTTCTTACCATTTACCTATTCAAAAAGTTAAATTACTATACACAAAATATATTCACCTATCATATCCTAGCAACATACAATGTTTTTAGTTGACAACCGAACACATCAAGTGCATGTTGTAAGATCACCTATCACATCCTAGCAACCAGATGATGGTAACCTAAAGTGTTGTACACAGAAAGTCTAAACATCCTTTGACGATCAAGTGATGACATTAAATATTCATTATTTACACCCATTCATTTGCATAGTCTTGACATCTAAATGTGCTTTCCTAGCATCTCCTCCCCTTATGGGAGATGGTTATATCTCTTCCCATGGCAAGTGGAGACATGAGAAGATGAGAGCACACTGACATTGATACCATCCATAGATTCTTGTAAACTATTGAAGGTTCTCTTCATTGATGATGGTTCCCACCATCTATTAACAGCTGTGGACATACAAACAATTATCTTTAACAGGAAACAGTGTGTCCATGGTGATTGGAGTTACACAAGGTTGTGCCTGCCAACATCTTCTAAACATTGAAGGTTGGATTGGTAGTTATTAGTCTTCATCCTTTTTGTTTTAAGATCCATAATTTGGTTAATAAAATTGATTCTGTTATGTTTATAGGAATAAGGCATTATAGTTCACCTTGATCAAGGCCACATTCTTATTTGTTGATTTGTGACTAGAACTACGCACATGTTTTAGTTATTTTTTACAATATTTTGTTCCCCTCATTTGCTGGACTATCCATGTGTATCTCTCTTTCAAAATTTATATTTGCTTTATATCCATTTCATAGGCATGGCTTGGTCGTTGTCTATTCATAGGATATAAATTCTTATATTTTGTTATTTAGTTTTGATCTCCTTTCCTTTTTTGTTGAATCAATTTCTGTCTCAATCAGCTAAGGGCATGAGATAACAAACTCTGATGGCCTTAATACCTCCTTGCTCCCCAATCCATTCCCACATCAAAATGGAGAAAGAAAATGAACATTAAGGACCATAAGATAGTCAATTTAGCAAATCAAATTTGTAAATAGCACCAAACAGAAACAACAATGGGGATTTAAAATTGTGGTGTTCATGCAGGGATATTTAATCCTAAAATGCCCTATCCGGCCAACCAATATCAAAGACTTGCTTCGTGCTTCTAGTTGGAGAAGTTGAATGACCCAAGTCTAGGATGACAAGGCAGACAAGAGTATGTCATCTGCAAATCAAGAAGACTGCATTTTCACACAGGAGATGCTTCAAAAGAACATGTTGTTGCTATTAGGCAATCAGCTCACGTAAACTCCAAAATATACAAAATCTCTAGAAAAAGCATGGCCAACAGAGGCAACCCTCCATCTTTAACAAAATATATGGTGAAAAGTACCTTCTATACCAAACCACCATAGATTACTGTGGGCTCTTGTTTGGCATTTTCCTAGTCAAGATCCCCACATTTCCTCAAAACTTGATTTGAACAGAAATATAATTCAAAGCCCTTGAGTTAGAAAGACTTTTTTTGATTGTTTCCCCCCAAACCATTCACCCTTCAAGGCAATATCTATCCTCCCTAATCATTTCACATTCTCAATTATCTGAATGTGACTTTATTCCCTTATTGCTTATAAGTTTACAAGGCACTAATATTGGCACTATTTTGACAAAATGGGATTGATCATAGTGGACATCACAACATAGAGAAAAAAATAAACAATATCACAAAAAGGTGAAAAGTGGAAGGCGTAAAAAGAGGTAAGCTAAATGTGATCCATGTGGAATTGCATTTTGGATCCTGTTCAAGTTTCAATCACATAGCAATAACAAAGGAGAATACTATCCAGTGAGTTTCTAAACAAGTTTCTGAGAATTGCCTTTTCTGTCCCCTCTCAAAGTGCATTATGCATAGTCATTTGACAACCTTACTCACCACTTATAAATATACTTAAATAAAAGTTGCTACTTTAGCTACGACTTCTTTAGGATTTTCTTAAGCAGTTTGGCATTTTTTTTCGAAAGTGAAAATGATGAATATCAGTTTTGAGTTTTGCATTTTATCTGAATTGAGTTTATTGCCCTCTTCATGGTGCTTTTCTCTCAAATCTTGACCAGCAACTTCTAACTTCATTGTAATTTTTGTTTAATGCCTTTGTGTAATATTGTTGCACACTGATTTGTAGTGAAATTCTCTTCTCCTCATGAATGGATCCTATGAAGTTTGAATAGCTATAGATTTTTCTTGTAATATTCATAAGCAATCCATCCTTGCTATTCCCTTCAAGCTACTTTTATTTGAATTTACAGGCCTGAATCTTATATTGTGAGTCGAGATGTCCAACAGGTAGGAATTGCATTAATGCTTGCTTGCTTAGAAAGATGATGAAGAAGAGGCAACCATTGCTTGGCTCAACAAAAATAGAAAAAGTGAACCCAAATTAAAAAAATTGACAGGAAACAACATCAAGATTCTTGTGGTTCAACTCACATGAATAATTGCCCAGGACAACTAGAAAACATGAATAACTGAAAAACCAACCAAACATTGATCATAAAATCCACATGAATCAAATACCATACACGAATAAATCAAGCTAAATATCACAACTTCTAATTGAAGACAAATACCTCTCGAGCAGACATTGTCCAACATCCTTGAGATACGCCTTTCCTCGATCAAGAAAGAGAGCACCCTCAGATTTCCGTCCCCTCCTCCCACCTGGCAGACAGAGTTAACAACAAAACCAATGACCAAACATATAAGGTAAACAAACAATACTTAAGATATTGGAATGCCACGGCCTACCCAACTTCTTCTCAAATGCCTCCTCCTCCTCAATCACCACAAATAGCACAACCCAGAGCACAACATCCACCACCCATGGAAGGTACTTATACTTGTTTGAAAGCATCACGCTCCTCTTTATCAGTCTCCATGAATGAGCACTGATGCAACCACAGAATGAGAAAGCAGAGCTAGGAGACCTCATTCCCAACTGGCAAAACAGAGCTGCCGATGGGAAACAACACCAAAGCCCCTTTTATCGATAAATCAAAGCACGCAAAGAAGGCAGGAAACGTGACTACACGGTCTTAAAAGAGGGAAACAATGCCTACAAGACATAAAGCAATGGAAATTGATAAGAGTAGATGATGCATCAACCATAATAAAGAGCATCACAAGGACCCGCCATGGCCATAGTCCCTCGCCATCAACGATGAAGACAAAGCAAAAGCTTCCTCGGCTATGAAAATCCTAGGGCGTACATACCAATGTTGAATGATAAGGAATGCATCCACACACTGTGATACAAAGCCCTTTACTCGATGTGAGAAACCTCCGATCGATAACCAAGAAAATCCTAAACAAGACTTTAACGACGAAATCCATGACTTATCTGCCTTGACGATCATCGAAGAAGAAGGATTGCCAACGAAGGACGAATGCGCGACATCGGCCTCGTTGACAACTCACACCTTCCTTCGCATCACGCAACTCATGTCGTTAGGGTTTCGCGGTCCCATGGGGGGTTCGGGAGCGGAGGAGAGGACATTGTGTTAAAGGGGTAGCGGAAGAATGCTGAGCCATGGCGGAATAGGGACGGGGGATAAACCTATTCCAAAACCGGGGTGGAATTGTGAAACCCTGATTTTAAGCCCAAAATTCCGGCCCTTCTCGATTTAGGGTGTTAAGAGCCCAAACAGGGGAATTGGAGTCCAATTCTGACTACCAAACACCACCTAAAAGAACAAAACAAAGCCTTCAATCAACCACTTCATCCCTCTCACTGCAACTAATACCTCCTCCACCGTAGCAAAACATTGGAGGGGTGTGTGCATGGTTGGCGGCGTCATGGAGGCAGTGGCTAGCGGTGTGGTTGCCGGCGATGGTGTGCTAAAGGTGGAGCTTCATGGTGGCGATGACGGCACAGCCGATGGAGGTCGCCGGTGGCCGGGCGAGGGTAGGAGGCCAGCGGCGGTGGGTCGTTGGTGATGACGTAGACATTGCTTGGATGAGGTGTGGTTAGTGTAAGTCTGTCGGCGAGCATGAGGCGGGCATTATGGTGTTGACAGAGGCGAGAATGGTGGACGATGGTTGCTAGTTGGATGAGCTGCTCGCAAGGGGTGTTGGGTTCCTTTGTTGGCGTGGACAGAGGACGGTGGGTGAAGAAGAAGAAGAAGAAAGAATAAGAAAGAGGATAGGCGGTGGTGCGGTGTTGCGGTGAAATAGGGAAGGAGGTAGGAGGTTGAAGAAGAGGAAAGGGAAGGGGGGTGGTTGGTGATGGGTCGTGGGTTTGGCTGTGTCTATGGTAAGCGGTGCAAGGGAACGAGGAGGTGCTAGAAGAGGAAGTAGAAGAGAAAGAAAAGGGAAGAGGAGGATGGTAGTGGGAGTGTGCACTCTGTCATCATGCACACATGATTGGCGAGGTTGGGTTGACAGTAGAGTACGCGAGTTCTACGGTGCAAGAGAGATCCACAGTGTCTGTCCTGTCCACTATGCTCGTGGGGAAGACGGACGAATCCCCTAAAGGGGAAGAGATGGTGGCCCTTTTGGATGATGATCCTTATGCGTTTTATACTCCGTGATTCTGTTCTTCTTCACCGGGGTGAATTTAGGGATTTTAAATCCCAAGTTATCAACCGTCGCCTCTCGAAGGACAACTAGAAGAAGAGAGGTCGGTGGTGGACTCCCTCGTCGCAGGTGAAGATGGGAAATTTTGAATGAATTGCAAATATGCCCCAGTATATCTTTCCATTGTTTCACAGGTCCTTCATTTTCTTTTTGTTGGAACCTACAAAGAGAAAGATGTGTGTAAATACAAAAATAACTTATTCCCCTCTTGAGAGCTTAAATTAATTTTCCATTAGTTTCCAAGCTATTCGTTAATCTTAACAATGATCTAACAACTATTTAGGTAAATAATTAGTCTACTAACATAGACCTATCATTTAGTTGTCAAATTCATTGATGGATTAGTGTGGATTAGAGGTAGGTTAGCCTAGACTCGATCTCACCCTCTTTGATTAATTCAGATTAAAGAGATGTTTTCCCACCTCCATTTCGTTCCATTAATCTCCCTAATCATCTCGTAAGCTGCATTCTCTGATTTCCTCAATAATTTTATTCGAAATCCACCCATCCACTAAATATGAAGTTTTGGCTTCTAGATTTGAATTTACGCCTAAAACTCATTTTAGGGGTCTCCCATACACTCCATAAATCCACAAAGACGCCCCGATCTGATTTGAATTGAATTGATTCACTCGATTCTCTTAGATTTGGTTTTCACACCTAATCTCGCAATTTGGAGTCAAATTGATTTTAAATGAATTTAATCGAGTAATTCGAGTTCAAATTTGCTCAAGTGGGTATATTGCGATGAGTTTGTGGTGATTTGATTGAGGTTTTTATTCCTAAATGAGCAAATGCTCAATTTGAGCCTTGTTTTGAGTAGTTTTGCCAAGGAATCTTAGATTCACTAAGATGAGGCATAACCACGACTCACTTAGCTTATATAGGATTCTTGAATCCCTAAACACTGATCTCTAGTGTTTGAGAGAAACTAGTGATCAGATCGCCTATGCAAATCCTAAAGCAAAGGGCCCAATCTGGGTAACGTTTGATTTTCACTTCAAAATGATTTCTGAGTTTCAAAAATGATTCTAATCTGATCTGCAGATGTTAATTTAGATTTGGAATGGTTTAATGAAGATTTGGAAGTTGTTTGAGGTTGATTTTATGGACTTATATGGATCTTTGTCTCTACACTGACTATTGTGCGGAGTGAATACCATATTAGGGTTTTAGGGTCATCTAATCTTAGATTTGGTTTTACAGAGATTTCAAATTTTATAATGGTTAACTTGTCACGGTTGAAAGTGGGATTTTAAATGCTTGGTTCAGATTTCAGAGTAGGAGTTTAATTTCTCAATGGTCAGGTTTTTATGGCAGCAACAATAGCTACTAAAGATTTTGAGATTTACACAGCAACATCAATTATTGAGTTTTTGTAGCAGTATGTTGAGAGCGAAAAACTACACAATCGAATTTGGATTTGAAAAACCTATCGTTATAGTGCAATTTGCGAAGTAATCCATCAACAGATAAAATTTTACCAAAATTCGTAAAGAAATTCCGGGTCAAACACAAGGAGGCTATGTTGATCTTAAATCCGCGATTATATTTTTTTGGTATTTTTGTTTGAAAGTGAGATAATTACAATGGAATTGATATAAACAATGAGAGAGAGAGATAGATAGAGAGAGAGAGAGAGAACAATCACTTGATAAAATAATACTATTTTTACAACTAGAAAGCGAACATTGATTACAACTAGAAAGTGGGAAATTATATTCTAGAAAGCGATTAAAAAGAAGGGAGAGAGATGTTATCCTCCTCGACGAATGTTTGGAGGACGAGCCGGATGGAGCGACGCTTGGAAGATGGAGGATGGAGCGGGAAGAAGGAGGACGAAGCAGGAAAAAGTGGGAACGAGGCAGCACGTCATCGTCGTTGCGAGATCCACTTCCAGAACGGAGGCTAGAAAACTTGGATTTGGCTCTAGAGTAGCATCCCGAGTGTGGGACAAGTTTCTCTTGAGCTTTGGAGAAGGAGAGAGGTGAAGGAAGGGATGAGGATTTCGTAGGGTAGGGGTCTCCTTTTATAGTTGCAAGGATTGTGAGCAATTTGGTCATTCCATATTTAGAAACATTAAAATCAGGCCTTCGGTGATGGAATTATCCGTCACTAAAGGTCTGATCGTGGGCGACATGCGCGTGTCACGCGTGCCTCCTCCTCTCCCGTGCCTTAACACCAAGCGCACATCCAAGAAATCTCAGTCGTCCAATCGCGAGATTGGACGACTCAAATCGCTCCTCACCCGCTTCAGCTGCGCACGCGTGCGATCGGGCGTGAGGCGATGTGTTTGATCGCGCGTGCACCCGATTGGGGCATCTAGGCCATCTGCAGCTGATCGCACGGTCGAGATAAAATGCATGCACCCGTCTGATTGCAAGTCGAACCCGCACCTTGCGCTTGAGCAAGGATGTTCGACCACTACGCTAGTGTCGGTTCTTCGTCACGCTTACATTTTAAGCGCACGCCCCCGTGACCATTGGATCAAGATCCAACGACCCAAATCTCACCTCGCCCGTGCCTTCAGAGGATGAGAAGTGGTGCTGCGGCCGATTTGGGCGGCTGTGATGGCACCACGTGGCGCCATCATGGCCGTCCAACTTCTGTGACATGTAGGTGCCATGGATGTCGGATTGGGCCGATTTTCGCATCGTTAGGCTGCGATCATCAATCCAAACCCATCCGTGTGGTCGAATTTGTTAGCTAAAGTGTGGATTGACACCATCTTAGCCCTTGATCTCTAAGCTTCCTCGGACTATATCTGATGCTACGGATGTCCGATCAGGGCGATCTTGGAGTCGAACTCCCGTCATCGCCCTAATCAGGTCTGTATGGTTGGATCTTCCATTTGAAGTCTTGATTAAAAATCACCATCCCTGATCATAAAAGAAGACAATTACTATACAATTTATACAATTTGACCTAAATGCATGATTATGAATGTTATGCAATATTTACAATGCATGATGCTAATATGACACTAAGAACATGCATTGATAGACATTTTTGGCTATTTAGATGTATGCACATCACAGTACAGTAACTAAGAGCTGCTAATTCTTTTCGGTAGTAATTGCTGCCATTATAGCAGCAATAGCAGCTGAACTAGCTGTTGAAACTGAGCAGCAACTGCTGCTGCTTTCATAGGAGCAACAATGACTGATGGATGAGAATTTGATGTGGATTTTGGGATTGAAATGAAGCTGACATGATGTATAATGATAGAACTTGGTGTATAAGCTTTCATGTACTAGAATTTGAATTCAAATCTAAAAGGAATAGCTTGTAATCCTTGTTTGATTCTTTTGTCGACATAATCATGTGTGTAATTGTCCAAAATTGAGATTTAATGAAATTTGAGATGAAAATCATGTTTATTGACTCAAAACTCATGTATGTGGTTCGCTAGTAGTTTTAGACAATTTGAAACCAGTTTCCAACCCTTAAAACTCATTTGAGTGCCTTAGGTTTCACTTTGAAAACTCTTATCAAGGCCTAAGTGGGGCTAACTTATAAATAAATAAAAATGATAAAAAAATCATAAAAAAATAAAATAAAGATATCATGAGTAGGATTAGGTATTTTTCTAAGTGTTTGTAAAGTTTCAAGGTTTTCTGAATCCCCAGTTTAATAGAACATACCAGCCGATGGTTTAATATACCTTGAAATTTAATAAAAGAAACTAAGTTCAAAATGTTAAAAAGAATTTCTCTCTTTCATCTCACTTTTTCTCCCTCATCCCGTATCTCTACTATACATATAAAAGCTATAAAAATCAGAAAATCCCCAAAAATACTAAAAAAATACCTTATATAGTGTGTATATACTTGTAAATAAAATTTAATACTAAGATAAGTGTATATAGTGTAACATATGTAAATAATATATATCAATAACTTATATATATATAATCTATATATTAAATTAAATACTTAGAATGATTTATTGTTTATACAACTTTAATGTATAAATATATAATAATTTATATTAACTTAAATGTAAATTATCCTAAATAATTAAAAGCACCTATGTAAATACTTATAAACATAGTTATTACCGTGCATACGTATTTAAATAAGTAGTATATACTGTACTATACCTGTAAATTAATTAATTATGTATTTATAGTAGGTAATTAAATTATTAAGTTAATTAAGTAAATTATTAACTTAAAATAAAATAAATTGGTAATTTAAATTAATACTAAAGTACTTTATCATGTATACTTGTATAGTATTATTAAGAATTTTCAACCTATTTATACTGTATTTATAATGTATTATAGTATTTATAACTTAAATATGTTTAGAATTAACTTAAACATGTATTTAAATGTAAATAAATTAAAATAGAGCCTCTAAAGTAAATTTAAAATGTATAATAAATACTTTAGCATATAAATTAACTCTGTATAAATTCAATTTCATAATTAAGTTACTAATTTGTACTTTAATTAACAAATTAAACTAATTTAATGTGTACAAACCACTAACTTTAACTTATTTTTATATATAATTAACTAGGTTATAATTCTAAATTAATTGTACAATTATGTAGCCCTATGTAAGGGCTTTATAATGGTATAATTTAATTATAATTTGGACCTTAATTGGGCCCTCAAATCGAGGGCCAAATCTACGCAATCAGAATGCATGCGAATGCAGCGTGTGCTCAATTGAGCACTGCAGGTTAGCACCACATCATGTGTTGTGGGAGCGTTGATGCCAAATAAGTTGTTTTCGTGCCCAAGGCTGCCCAGTCATCATGGTACAGGTGCCCTTACTCATATACTGTTGGTGCAAGGGCACCACGATCATTAATTTTGATGATAACAAAACACTTGTCATTTAACATTTGCATTGAGTTTAAGGTTTCGAAAAATGCAAATGGTTACAAGTGTGAGGAGGAGCTCAAGCTCACATTCATAGCGGATTGGAAGAGCTTGATGGAGGAGGAGCTTCGCTTGGAGTGAGAGCTTGAAGAAATGAGATGAAAAATAGGATAGAAGTTTTTTCCGTTCATGTACTTTGTTTTTGTATCTTTGTTAAAGAGCCCAAAGTAATAAAACAACAGTCCTAGGAACACCTATACAACCCTAAGATACTTAGGCATTTTGTAGAGAACTTACAAAGCCAAAATAGACTTCAGACAGCCTGATTAGACGTCCAATTTGGACATCAGACGTCTAATCTTAGATTTTAAGATGTCCGACTATTTGATCAAACGTCCATAATACTTAGGCTAGGATTTATTCTTTGTTTGCAACTTTCAAATGTCAAGCCCTTAGTCTAGATGTCTTAGAAGACGTTTGATGACCTTGCCAGACATCCAACTGGAGGACCGTTGGCTTATCAAACTTGATCCTAGAAGATTAATCCTTAATCTGATTTACTTCTGCTTTCAGACGTCTGTAGTGCATCCCAGATGTCTGATAAATAGACGTTAGGCCTTGATCTGACTTAAATCATCTTTTGTCAGACGATTTAGCCGTTAAGCCTTTCGAAAAATCCATTCCCGCAGAGATTTGTGTTTCCAGACGTTCAGACACTTTGCTAGACGACCGACCTGTCGTCTGACCAACAAATCCTAGAACCTGTTTAGGTCTGGACAAAATAGGAAGGAAACCTGTCTAGAATTAAACATCTTAAAACACCTTGTTGACGCGCGACCGTCTCGATCGTGTTTTAATAGTTATTGCGTCGTAGTATAGGTGATCAAGCGTCGTCAACAAATAAAAGTTTTTATTACTCGAAAATTGGAGTATCCGAGGTCGAACACAGGGAGCAATCGGAATTTACTACTAATCTCAAATGTAATTGAACACTCTAATTTACTCAAAAGTTTAATTCAAATGCATTTAAAAAGTAATCCAGGCAAAAGAGTACAATTGGACTTCTGATCATAAGATCAGACGTCTTAAAAGTGTTTTCCCTTCTTTGATTATTCTTCTTCTTCTGATCTTGCTTTCTTTCTTCTGCAGCCTTCACTTTGCTTCTTTCTCTTCTGTCTTTCCTTCTGTCTTCTTCTTCTTCCTTGGTCTTCTGTCTTAGCCTTTCTTCTTCTTTCTCTGCAGTCTCTCTTCTACCTTCTCTTCTCTCTTCTGCGAAGGCTTCTTCTTCTTCCTTGATCTTCTTCCTGTTTTGCTTCTTTTCTCTTATGTCTTCTTCTTTTTCTCTGCAGTCCTTCTTTCTTCCTTTTCTTCTCTGCCTCGCTCAGCCTCTTCTTCTGCTTCTTCTCTTCTCCTTCTTGCGGCTGAGCTTCTTCCCTTCAGTGCTCGGCCTGCCTGCACACAACACAGCAAAACCTACCCCCTTCCCTCTACCCGCACGTCTCTCTATCTCTGCAAATCACTCACAGCACACTCTCCCAGAGCCACGGGTAATCGGGTCGGGTTTCGTATCCGGGACCAGGCGCATCGGCGTGAGGGTGATGCGCGAGGTGTGCTCAGATAGGGTCGGGTCGGATCCTGCCAGATCCGCGAGGTGAAACCGCGGATGAGGCGAGCGTTAGGTGAGGGACCTCACCCCTGTGCGTTCGGAGGCGATAAGAGAATAACACAAATTCAATTTAAACCGTACCTGTGCCTCGTAGATTATCGATGTGGGACTATCAGTCCCACCCTGCTCTCGCGCGCACCCGCAGAACGCTCTTCGTCGATTGCCAAAGCTGCGGACTTCATTGCATTGTCCACTGGGTCAGATAGCTTCGCAGTGCTTGCCCGAGTCAGCTGCACCTGAAGCCTGGCCGTCCTGAAGCTTGGAGCTGCTTCGCGTCACCGTCAATGGCGGCAGGGGCTTGAAAACTGTCAAACACAAAACAAGCCTCTAGGCTTAATCAGATCACCGGAGGACCTTCGCCTTGTCACGGCGAAGGTGAAGGGCAAGGTGCCAGATCACGGGGCGGCCTAGGCGTGCGTGCCTAGGTCACCCTGTGACCGGAGGTGTGGGTGTGTTTGGGGGAGCGTTGAGTGGGTGTAGAGCGGCAGTGGGTGGGCGGAGGTTGTTCAGCGAGGTGAGGCAGAGCCTTTGAGTTGGTCGGCGAGTCGTGCGGAAGTGTGGAGCGACGGGGGCAACTCGCTGGAGGTTGGCCGGAGGCGAGGAAGATGACGGTGGACAGCGATGGTCGAGGGGTCGATTGAGTGAAATACAGTGAGGAAAAGAAAGAGGGGAATACGGGGAGTAGTTCTAACCTAATTGTAGGGACGAAGGGGACGGAGAGGCGGACAGCTGTACCTGCTATCGCCGGAGAAGAAGATGCCCAGTGGAGGGAGGACGGTGGCGACGACGGGTCTGAGGCAGCGTGCGCGGGTATTGCGCGACGCGGAGGAGAATCAAGAAGTCTCTACCACTAGTTTTGTGGCAGAGCGAAGAGGAAAGGAAAGAAAGCTCGCCGGAGCTCGCTGGGTACCCTGGCCGGGAACGAAGAGACGAATCTGAGGTGAAACCCCGGCCAGGTCGAGCTGAAAATGAGTGGCCGGGTTTGGGGGTTCTTTTATAGGTATTGGGCCGTGTGTGCAGAGCTTGGAGGGCACGCCTTTGTCTCCAACGGCTCGCCGAAGAAGGAAAGTGGGTGGATACCCAAATCCCTCGTGCGTTCGCACGAGAGATTGGGATCAAATCAGGGATCATGACTGGCCTCAGATGGAAGGGGATTCCTTAGAGAATCTCCCTTCCATTTCTGGGAGGGGATCTCTGAGGAATCAGAGAGTATTCCCTCTCTAATCCTCGCCGGAGAAGGATTCTGCCCCAATAATGGCGAAAGGACCTGATTGCAAGGTTGGCGAGGAAGTTAGGGGGCTCTCTGTGATGATTTTCAAAAGTTAGGGACCAAAATGTGATTTGGGTGTACTAAATTGCAAAGTAGGTCAAGATGACCTCCCCTTAGGTCCAAATTTTGGTACAAACCTAATTTGGACCTAAGGAATCCAATGGTGAAGTTGAATTTTATGTTTGACCCCGTTTAACTGGATATTTTACGTAAAAACCCAAATTAGGTTAATTGATGACTAGGACCCTAATCTAGGTCAAACTGGGTTCCAAAGGCCAAATTGAATGTTCTAAACCCTAGAGGATATTTTTTCAAGATTTTTAGAGGGTTTACTTGATTTTTATCCTGATCGGAACCTTGTTAATTTAAGCGGGTCTGTTTTAGGGTTACCAAATGTCATTTAATTCCTGGATTGCACATAAACCCATTTCTGATTGATTCAACCCACTTTTTATCTTATTTAGACCATTTGACCTATGTTTTGCCTCTGAGAAATCCCGTTTATGTACTGCAATGGTAAAATTACAGTTTTAACCTTTATTTCATGTTTTCTTCCCAGAATACTTATTCCTTCATTTAGGCCTTCTACTAGGTTATGTAGGAGCTTTTATCTTCTTTATTGAGTCAAAATGAGCTAGTTATGGCTCATGACGAGGCTCTCATCACACCTCATTAGGCGTCTGTCTTCATCCAACCCTGATCAGATCTTCCACCCTTTTAGATCAAATGACCGATCCCTAAATCAGACAATGTCCCAGACGTCTGATAATCTTTTTAGAATCATAAATGACCATGATTTCAACCTGATTTGCCTTGGGTTTATTCCCAAAGGCTATAGAAGCCTTCCAAGGCCTTCTTAGGACCTCTATAAATAGAGGGTCACCCTTCCTAAGCTAAACACACCTTGAGAATACTACTTCCATACCTTTTGTGTCCAAGAAGAGATAATCAAGAAGAGAAGTGTTGTTCTCCAAGATCTTCTAGCCCACACTAGAGAGCACCGTATTCGCTGTGCACTTGCTCTCCCGCAGTTGCATATGAGAACGCTATTGTGCCTTGCATGGATCACGCACCCGTGTTGCTAGCCAACACACTTCCATCAAAGGGAAGTTTCTATAGCCTATCGTACCTAAATTTAAATACTTGCTTTGTGGCTCTATAGGATTCTTTGTAATTGTCTTCGTTTGGGTATTCGCTTTGCGAATTCCCATCTCTCTCGTGAGGCAAAATACTCCTCGTGAAGAGGACAAATTCGAGGCACACTACCCTTTGTTTGTAAAGTAGTGTCGGTTGTAAGAGGTTGAACTACCCTCGTTTAAGTAGTTCGGATAGTGGATTTGACCTAAAAATCCCTTGTGTACTTATGACGGCATTTTTGTGAGATTATTTATTCTGCATTATTTATTTATCACGCAAATCTCACCCTCCTCCGTCAGAACCTTCATATACCACACTCTCTCCTCTGATCTGTTACTGAGCATGTTACTAAGCATATGTTTGAACAGTGATGGGTCGGGGCCCACACATTGTAGTTGGGCCCATATTGGGCCTGTCATGGGCCTGAAATTGAATGAAGATACATGTTAATTAAACTAGGGTTGGTCCCTAGTAGTGGTTTGGTCCCACCCTTGTGGGGTGCTGTGTATCCCATGAAAAGAATCGACCCGCCAAAAAAAACCCAATTTTTGGGTTAGTGAACAGTGAATTGACTGTGTGTATGTAGGAAGAGGAGCGAAATCGATTAGGTGTCGAGAAGGAGAGTGAGAAGTATGAAGAGAGGAGGAGAGTGAGTGGTGTGAAAAGTGGCTAAGTGTTAAAGTGTTGACAATAGCAAGTGTTGTGCTTGTGTGTGTTGAGTGTGCGTATACTTGTACATATGTGTAGTAAGTATATGCATGTATATACATATATGTATTGTATAAGTATAATATATATATATGTATATATGTAGTAAATAGATATATAGTAAATAGTGTATACGTATATAAGTAGTGTACATGTATATGTAAAGTAGAGCTGTTGTTTTAGCCTCTTATGGTTATAAATGACACTAAGGCTTTAGTGACACTTGTATCCGTCACTATAGATAGATATGTATATATGTTAGTAAAAATATTCTTTTACCTTATGTGTTGTAAATATTTTACTAAGGTCTATACTAACATATATATGTGTTATTGTATGTATAGTATACGTTACTAAAGATATTAGAATGTTAATATAACTTAGTATAGTATATATTAGTAGTTATTTTTGTACCTATATTTAGATATTACTTAGAGTAGTTGTATATAACTAACATAGAGTAGTTTATTTAGTTTTTGGTGCCTGGTTAGTTGTAAATATGTTCAAGGCATTTCAATTAACATTAATTGATTCTTTTATTTATAATTAACCAATTGATTCATTAATTCATTTCGTAGATAAAATTAACATTTTTGGAGTAAAAGAGAATTTTTAGACATAGAGAGTGATGTATATCAATAACTAACTCCCAGTGAACGACCTGGAAACTAACTAGTAAAAATTGTAATTAAATAAAAATGACGTGACATCTGTTTGCATTGCGACGAATATACTACAATAACGACACTTAAAATACCATTTTTATTGCCACGCGTATGTCGGTCTCATCACGTTCCACATCATCATCATCGTCGTCGTTGCTTTCTATTTGCTGGTTTAGCAATTCCAGGAATAGCTCATCATCTAGTTCAAAACGAATGAGGAAGTTGTGTAGGATGTAAGAAGCTATCACCATTCGACACTGGTTGCTAAACTTGTAGAATGGGCGCTGATCTAATAATTTCTATCATCCTTTGAGGACACCGAAAGTGCGTTCAACAATATTGCGCAAGGAAGCATATTGATGGTTATATATCTGCTTCGCATTGTGGTACACCCAATCCCGGTACTCCTTAAGATGGTATGCAACACCTCGGTATGGGGCCAAGAACCTATCGATATTTGCATACCCTGGGTCAACCAGGTACTGTCTGCCTTATGGGACACGAAATTTGCTGGAATCCAATGCCCAATTTAAGACACGCATGTTAGCTGCGGATCCCTTAAAGCTAGTGACCACATAGACGAATTCCATATCAAAGTTAATTGCATCCATCACTTTCTCAGATGTGTACTACTTTCGACACTAATAACATGCTTGTTGTTTAGCCCGTGGCTTTAATATGACATCCATCGATAGCTCCGACAACATGCTATTAATTGATAATAGAGTAGTTTCAATAAGAACACAAATTATATGTACGCTCCTTACAAAACTTAATAAATTGGGAGATTACCTGAAAGTAAAGTTAGAACTTCTAGTTCCCCATGATCTCAGCTGGGATTGGTGCTCAGCACTAGGTAATTTGATGAGAAGTCACTTCATCTTGATAATCTGCCTTATAACTCTGTTAATGTAGTGACTTATCATTTCACCAGAGTGTTGAAACCTCTCCATCAGATGGCGATTAAATCCACCGTATCCCAATACATATAAGAAAGTACCTAGCTGCTCCTCCAGTATTATGTTTCGTGTTTTCTTCAGCTTTGTTCGTTCTTTTAACAAATCAACAAATGTCCAGAATGCTTAATTCGACATCCGAAATTCATCCCTACAACGTTTCGGATTAGGGTGGAATAGGATGTCATGGATCCATTTGTGTCCTGTCATGGAGTTTGTGTCACAAGGAATTCTTTGAGAGATAGTGGGATAGCACTACGCCATTACAATTGCTGGCAAGAGCAACTCCACAATCACCATCCCTTCATCTTTTGAGAAATTCTGACTATCTAGCATAGAGCCCTCACTTAACGAAATGCATGACTCTAATGAGGTTCCAGTCCTATTCGAACTACTAGAGTTCGACATTCCTGAAACTAAAGATGAAGGTCATGATGACCTATCGCTTAAGAATCTTTACATATTGCACGAAATCATATCTTCTGATGAGAACCTCATCATGAACCCTAACTAGCACATTTTGACCTAAATAAGTGTACAAAAGCTCCGACAAAATCTAAGGGAAAGCCTAAATCAGGAAATTCAAATTTGAGTATAAAACAATGCACAAGGGGTAAAACTGTAATTTTACCAATGTAGTACATAAACGGGATTTATAAGGGTCTAGACACAGGTCAAATGGGCTTAATAAGAGAGAAAGTGGGATGATTCGATCAGGAAATGGTTATGACAAAATCTAAGAATTAAATGACATTCTGTAACCCTAAAACAAACCTACTTTAATTCACGAAGTTTCAGGTAAGATAAAAATCAATTAAATCCTCTAAAATTCATGAAAAACATCCCCTAGGGTTTAGAACCTTCAATTTGTCCATTGGAACCTATCTTGACCTAGATTGAGAACCATACCCAATTTTTGACCTAATTTGGGTTTTTGTGC
The DNA here is from genome assembly GCA_037157565.1 of Thalassia testudinum. Lineage (NCBI taxonomy): Eukaryota > Viridiplantae > Streptophyta > Magnoliopsida > Alismatales > Hydrocharitaceae > Thalassia > Thalassia testudinum. Next base: position 16,270,885 of record JAZHRO010000055.1, read on the forward strand.
AAAATATCTGACCAAACATGGTCAGACCTAAAATCCAACCTCACCATTGGATTCCTTAGGTCCAAATTAAGGTTATACCAAAATTTGGACTTAAGGAAAGGTCGTCTTGACCCACTTTACAAATTGGTCCTCAATAATTACTTTCTGACCCTTAACTTTTTGAACTCTTGCATTTACCCCCTCAACTTTTCCTGCATTTTCTACAAACCGGTCCCTCTGCCACCTACAGTAGCAGGCCATACCTCCGGCGATTTCGCGCGGAGGATGGCGCCGCACAGGGCATGGGAGCCGGCCCCTGATTTGAAAGGAAGACTCTCTACGGAGTCCCCTACCGCATGGACCACCTCCTATGCCCTGTCGGCCGCCATACCTCTCGTGCGAACGTGCGAGAGGTATGGGTCTCCGACTGCCTACGTCTCCGGTAGGGTTTTTCCCCCCCACTCTCGCGCACCTGCCGGCCTGCCCTCAACTATTTAAGAAGCAGCACGCTCTGCCGCTTCTCCCAAGCTTCGTTTGGCTTGAGATCCCCCCTCCTCTTCGTCTCCTCCCAACTCCAATCAACTGCCAGAGCTTTCGGCGACTCTCCCTCTCCTCTCTCGTCGCCCTGCCACCATACCAGTGGCAAGGTTAACTCCACCATCCTCTGCAGCGCCGCGCCATACCAGCGGGCACTCTCCGACCCCTTTTCCTCGTCGTCGTTCTCTCCCCTGGCAGCGTCGTCTCCGGCAACGGCAGCACCGGCCGCTCACCACTACCGCACCTCCCCCTTCACTCTGGACTCGTAGATAAGCTTCGCTTACTCTCCCCTTTATTTCCCCCTATTAATTTGTTGTTTCAACCCCTCGACATCCACTGTCCATCACCACCTTCTCCACCTTTGGCCAGACCTCCGGCGAGGTGCTCCCGTCATTTCACTCACCCACCCACCTCGCCAAACACTCCAGAAGCTCCACCACCTCCCACTGACCATCCTCCGCACCTTCACCAACTGCCACACACACTGCACACCTCCACTGACCTAACCCACCATCACGGCCACAGTGCAACCTAGGCACGCAGGCCTAGGTCACCTCGTGGCCAGCTAACCCCCGCCTCACCTTCGTCGTGATACGACAAAGGTTCTCCTATGGTCTGACAGGGCCGCAAGGTTGTATTCATGCATTTCAGGTTCCGACGTCCCTCCGCCATTGACGAGGAAGCTTGAAGCAAGCTTGTTGCAGCTTCAGGTCTCTCCACTCCAGGTGAAGTGCCCCAGGTCGTGCAGAAGCCCTTCGCGCACAACCCCAGCCAAGTGATTGGCTTTGAGGACCCTTGCACCCTCGGCAGTTGAATGCAACTCCTGCTGCGAGCGTTCGTGAAATGAGGGTGGGACATTTAGTTCCACCTCGGAAAGTTCTAAGGTGCAGCACCTGCATAAATTGAATTCTTGTCAGTAGCTGTTCGCCTCCGAATCACAGGGTGAGGTCCCTCTCACCCGAACCGAACCGGCCTCATCCGCGACCCACGCCTCCGCGGACCTGGCTTGACCCGACTACCCGTGCACACCTCGCCCACAACCACATGTCGGTGGGCCTGGTCCCGGGCACATACACCCAACCCGTATACCCGAGTAGGCTCTGGGAGAGCGAACCTGAGAGAGAAATGGAGAGAGAGAGAGAGAAACGCGGGAAGGGTAGGGGTAGGTTTTGCTTAACGGGGTGCCTGTGCAGGGAAGCTGGAGAAGGAGGAGGAAGAAGAGGAAGTGGCTAAGGACTTAGCCGCATCAAAGAGCAGGAGATGAGGAAGAAGGAAAGGAAGAAAAAGAAGGGACAGGAGCAGAAGCTGAAGAGGAGAAGCCAACTGAAGAAGAAGAAGAAGGCACAAAAAGAAGGAGGAGGAGGTGCAACTCAAAGTGAAGAGCTGAAGCCAATGGAGGAAGCTGCAGCTGAAGAGAAGAGAAGAAGAAAAAGCCAAGAAGAAGAAGCAGCAGCAGCCAAAGAGAAAGGAAGAAGAAGACGAGCACTGTAGCAAACGCTACTTAAGACGTCTGATTCATGGAATTAGACGCCTGAAGACAGGAAGAAGAAGAAAGAAGAAAAGAAGAAAATTTTGTATTCCCTCTCTCTTTAATTTTTGTAAAGCAGTATATTGTAGTGAATTGTGAATTTTTATGTTTCTAAAACCAAGTTTGCTCCCTGAGTTCGAACTCGAAATATTCTAAATTTCGAGTAAAAAATAAATTAAATTGATCATTATTTTTCGCAACATACTACAACGAACATATCTTTAAAACACTACGAAATCGACCGATCATCTTCCAACGACCAACTTATCATAACATGGAATGAGTACTGGGAATAACAAACAATTTGAAAACCATAAATTTAACTACCTACCATCCACTAACCACTAAAATGTACGATAAAGTGTTCAAATTTATTACATAATGATGATAACACTATCATTAGCTATAACTAGCTTTAATTATTTAGAATCAAGTGACAAATGCTCCTGAATGATCGCTTGAGGATAGTAATTCCACTCAAATCCATTTTGAGGAGAGAATAACAAATTAGGATTAATTCTACAATTTTAACATCACATCTTGAATGTAGAGTAACCACGGGGTCACCCAGGGATTAATTGAAAGTAAAATAAGTATTAAAGTCGAAAAAGTAGGTCAACACAGATAGAAATAGGGTTTCGTGCATTTCAAGAATCGCAATAGTACATAAAACCTTAATTTCAGATCCGCTTGAATTGGAGAGGTTATGATCAGGATAAAATTCATATAAATCTCCTAAAATTTATATAAAAATATTATAAGAGGTTTGTACCCTTGGTTTGACCATCTAATCCAATTTTGACGTAGAACAGAGCTTCAGACGGGATTCTACCCTAATTTGGGCTTATGTGAAAATTACCTAGTCAAATGTAGTCAAAACTCAAATACAACTTCACCATTAGATTCCTTGGGTTCAAATTAGGTTAAGTCCAAAATTTGTACCCAATCAGAGTTCATCTTGACCTAATTTGCAATTTAGTCCCTAAGATCTTTATTTTCTCACTTAAACCCCTAACTTTCAATTTTATTGTAAATGGGTCCCCAATCTTGTCATCTTTTTCATCATTTAGTCCTTTCTGCCATTGATCGGTCAACTGACCTACTTGACCCTTTGACCAAACCCAAAACCCTAACAAATCAACACCAAATCCCACCAAATTTGGTGGGATTGATGTTCACATTACAAAGAATCATTTGAGCAAGATCTTAGTTCCTAATTCATTGTATAGAGCCCCAGGGAACCCAAAAAAATTTTGGGGGTTTCTTATTTCCTAATTTCTAACCAATTGAGCTTCTTTCCTCAAATAGAGCTCGATTCTGAGTTCTATAAAAGCTTACGATGGTCCTAACGTTCTCTTGACCTTGGTTCCAGACCAAAAAGTGTCTTCCTCTTCTTCTCCGGCCGCCTCTGACTTCAACTCCGGCAATCTCCTCAATTCCCCATCGTTACCCTCTACCACATACAATAGGCACAGGGAACATCTTCCCCAACTTCATCCGCGCCTGGTAGGTCAAAGCTAAGGCTGCCTCGATCCCTTCTTCCTTTGTAGTTCTCATCACCGGAGCATTCACCATCTCCGACATCGGCTAATCATAGCTGGCACCATTTCTCCCCTTTCATCCATTAAAATAGGTTTACTGTCTCCCTCTTTCTCCCTAGATCAATCCTAAACCCTTAGATTCTTATTCCGACCATAGTTCACCGCTCTTCCCCTTCGTCTTCCCTGACTCCAGCCACGTCTCCAGTGTGGATCCACGCACTCCACAGTACACCAAATGCCATGCCATCACCGCCAAAAGCTCCACCTCATCTTACTCATCAAAACCCCTCAAGAAATTCCACCCAACACACACTCCACACATCCCCCGAACACACCCACTACAACATGCCATTATCGACCTCGACCAACCACCCTCATCCACCAAGCACCAAGTTAACTCCACCGTTGCACTCCTCATCTCACTATGAAGCTTTTGAACCTTCTAACCAGGGCTTTTAGCCCGTATTCCTCTTTTTAGGTCTTCACCGGACATGTTCCGCCGTCATCACCTTCTCCGTTGTCGACCATCATGCTTTGACCATCCCCGACTTCGATTCTACCTCGAAGCGTTGTAGCTCCTTCCGAGGTATCTGATTGTAGTTCCAATTTGAAGTAGCAACAACATGGGCAGTTGCAATTGAAGAGAAGCACAACCTACTGCAGATGTGTGAAGAGCTGGGACATTAGTCCCACATCGGGCATGAATGATTCATTCGCTGCATATAAGAGGATTTTGTGAGGAGGGCTTTGCTTCGACACACGGAGGGGTGAGGACCCCCCTTACATGCCTCGCACTCCTCATCCGTAATTCACTACTCGCGGATCTAGACCATGCATTCGACCCGATTACCCGCATAGTGACCCAATTAGGAAAATCTCTGAGGAGGGAGGGGGAGGGTTTTTGCATTGGGATCCGTGCCTTGTACCTTGACTTGCGTGTTGATATGCTCAATGCTTACACGCCTCTAAGGCCTGCTCTATGCTTGGCACCCTTGTTCTTGTTTTGTTGTTTAGACGGTTAAGTCGTCTGGCTCTCTGGTTCGACGTCTAACTTGGACTTGGTTCTAATTACTGTGGATATATTTGGTTCCTACGCTGATGTGGATATTTGAGCATAAGTGGTTCTTACCACTGTGGTGATATTGAGTGGTTGATTTCTTTGGGATATGTGCTTAAATGTGCGATATAATTGATGATCTAAATCACCATTTTTAGGGTTTTATTCTTCTTTTTTATCTCATTGATTCCTTGAGATACTATTGTTATTATTAAATATATTTTTGAGTAGATTATTCATCGAATATCTTCAATTGTGATTCATTATTGTGCTAATCTATTTCTAATTGTGATTAGTGCATAAATTCCACATTTGCTTCCTGCGAATGACCTCGAACTCACTTGTGATTTTCAAGCATTTGATAAATTTTAAATGTTGTATCATTTTTGTTGATTGTACTACACTGCGCATTTCTTAAAACTCAATGAAAGCAACGCCACACTTTACCACTAGAGTAGAAGAAAGCAATATACTAAATGAAAGTAAAGAAGTAAATGCAAAACCAATCGGAGTCATGTTGTAGTCGAAGATGGTGACGTAAAAGGATGAGGGATTTGGCAACTATTGCTATGCCAGACAAAGATGATAACTATGTTCATGTTAGCCATGAAGAACTCGCTGCATCCAATCAAAGAACGCTTCGGCATTATCAATCACGTTAATGAACACTGCCTTTTGCGACTCCTCGAAAACTGTTGCGCCAACAAAACAATATCAGAAGGGGAGAGGAAGGCAACTCTCTCCTTCACCACATTAAGGCAATGACCAATCTCCTTGCTTGTGTCGACTCTGCCCGATTTAGAAATGTAGTGATCGACAATCTTCTTCAGCAACACGTTCGTTTGTTGAATGCCTTCTGGAATTGCACTCTTCGAACTTGTGCGACGCCTTTTCCTAGTGCTAGAACTTCCTTCCCAGTATCGACACTCATACTAACATGGAGGAGGGGGGGGGGGGACTGCGAAGGGACTTTAGGACAATGTTGACCCTGAGAAGGGTGGGTTGAACCACCCATGACAAATGCTTTAGCAGGTGGAGGGGGACTTGAAGATAGGAGCTCCTCGAAAGTGTAATTCTGATCATTAAAAGCCTAATCATATTCCTAATTCGTAAAATGAACCGATTGAGGGGTTTCCCTCTCCACTGCTGGAGCGGAGGGGATATAAGGGGCGGGTGTGTCCTCATCAGATGAATCGAACGCCCGATTAGAAGACATCACATGCTCTCCTGTAGCCAGGTCCTTTCCAATAATGTTGTTGATGTCATCATAGAAGGAAATGGTTTGCCCTTTAACGTCCGTAGCTTTGGAGGCAACTAAAGAAATAAACCAATCCGATATAAGCATGGTGAAAACCTAAACTAAAGGATGATGTAACACATAAGAATGAAAGTGTATAGAGATACCACTAGCGAAACTTCTGGGCAAGGAGCTACAGGAAGCATAGTAATCGGATCCAAACCCCACCTGCTCATGTTTATGAGATAGTGGTAAGATTGGAATTTCCTCTTCAAACCCCACCACCTATGGAGGAGCTTGGCCTGGTCATAACTGAGATGCGTGTCCCTGTCAAACTCAACTACAATTTTCTGCCAACCATATTTCATAAAAGAAACTCCTTCCCAATTTTTGTTTGTGTGGTGTTCCTTGAAAATAAACATTAGCCTAGAGTCCATTTCTACACTACAGTTCTTAACTCTCTTAGCCCTCACCGACTGGGCTCAGGTTGATCGTTTCATTTAATGTTTGCTTGGGACCCTCCATGACTCAATCCTCTCATTCTACAACTTTTAAGAGTCAAGTTATTGGATAGTCATAAACTATTAAGTGTTACTATTTCTCTGTGGATATCAAAAAAAATGAATTTTAAAATGCACATGTTTAACGTGTATCAGGTATAAACCAAAAGAGATAACGTAGATATTTTTAACGGGAACAAAGTAGTTGATATCTGGCCATGTGTACATGCTTATAAATCGGAAATCGATAAATACAATGTATTAGGTAATTGTGTATAGATAGATTTATATCAGTTGTCACATTTATAAGGAAAAGGTTAGTCATGAAACTAAATTATTTATCTTCTTACTCATATTGCATGTACATGTGCATACAATAGGGAATTTGGCACTGATGTTCTGAAAGAAATAGTGTATAGAGGTACATGTGCATACAACAGGTAATTTCAGTCGAATATTTTGAAGGAAATAATATATGCTGAACTAATTGAAGAATTAGTACGTGATAGAAGTGGATTCCAGGAAAAAATCACAACTTTACAAGAAGATAAAATAATTTCAAAATATATTTACTATAATTCTCATATTCATCAAAAGTTGTTTACACTCATTTTCAATTGTAATCAAATTGGCCTCCATCTGTAGTTCTATTTGGCCAACCCTTCCATTCGAAGATAAGACATGTAACTTTCATATATTTTTATCAACTATTGCAGCAAGGGCAAGGGGATTCAGCAACTTTCATATATTTTTCCAAATCAAAATTAGGTTTATACATTTCTTTTAGAATGTGGTTGTAATGACTATTGCAGCAAAGGGATTTAGGAAAAACCCAAGCGTATAACCATAATGGAAAAGATCCGACGTTCTTTAAGAATTACATGCAGTAGGGGTCATATTTATTACGACCATTAACTTTCTTGTTATACATACATAAGTATACCATATCCCATATAAATCAATAATATGCAATGGAAAAGTATTAATTACGCAACCAAGGAAATTAAATTTTGACTAAATCATGCCTATATATTACCACAAACGAGCTGCTCTATTTAGAAACACATTGGAGACTCTCATTGTAAAATATTCCCTATAACTTGAAAGACAAAGCATGCACTTGGCCCTTTCTCGGATATGTGTGTGGAATATGGTAATGAAATACACAATTAAATCTAAGATAAAGAAGGTCATACATATGCCCAACTCATGTCCTAACCAATTTACTCAGATGTCGGTACAGTTACATCCAGCAGAACAGGGTTTCCCTCAACCCATATGTGTACCATAAGTAACCGATTTTCAAGGGAGGCTCCTAGGGGTACCTCCTTTGCTACCTACTGACACATATTACCCTCTAAGAAATAAAACCATTTCGAGTAGGAGACTAATATGTAGCAAGCATGTCAAAAATTTGTTGCCATAACTTATGACCATAACATTGTTATCAGAGTTTCTTTTTTCAGTTCAACTTTTGTTGGTCCATAATCACATTAGTATAGCTACATTCAAAATCAGTAATCGTCCTTAATTACTATGGTTATTTCTCACTTTGGTTATTTCTTAGTACTTGGAAGCAAAGACCTTCTTGACATCAAATTGACACAAATTATATTTTCCATCTCTATTAGCTGCTTGGTTTTTCCTTGGGGATGTTTGCATTCCAAAGGACAACTTAACATACGATCAGCTCTCCATGAACAAGTGATTTAACTCCATATCCATTATATAAATCTTGGGAAATAGCCAAATAACATGAGAACTCTTTCATGTATTACTACAGGATGGCAAATTTAAACCTAACATAACTGGTAAGTTAAGTTGAAAGTACCGTCTCTTCTTGTAAAGAAAGAGGTAGAGAGTACATGGTATTAGACTCCAGATGGAATAATTCGCATTCGCATCCACACATCATGGACAATTACACTGAACAGATTGCTGTTTTTTTGTTAATTTTGAAAGTACTTACTGCAAAAAGGAGCATTTCATATCCAATGGTTCTCAAATTGTAAACTACACCAATTCTATTAACAAAAGAAGTTCTGAACGCCAATATCATTTTCAAAAATTTTGTATAGTTATGTTTGGGAAAGAAATTAGATGCTCTATGATTTTACCTGAGAAACCATCATTCTACATTATTTTTTTATAGGCAAGAAAAAATTAGGCCAACCCTATCTAATTACCTTCATATTTTCTCAACAATGAAATAATTCCATTTCAATGTAATTTGTACACTCCATAGTAGTGTACTGCTTCACAAAAAATTGCAGGATTTACCCCTTAAAGACACGATTGGTAAGCTTCCTGTGGTGATCCTTCACCTCTTGGAGCAGAATAACACTTCTCACTTTGATCACCTAGATAAAGAAACAAGAACATGAGCAGATATACACATGTTCTTCCTTACCACCTGCAACTACAGAGCATGTAAAGGGGAGAACTCACCCTCCTCTTCCTCCTCCTCAATGAATACTAGCAGGACCACCCAGGTGAGAGCATCAAGGAAGAAAGGCAGCCATTTAAATAGGCCTTGCCTTCTCAACCTGACCTTGATTGCTTCCCAACGTGAAGGGGAAATCCTACCGCAATGGGAGCACGCAAGGCTAGGACACTCTCCCATACTGACCACAGTACTAGGCAACACCTTCGAATGGATGTTTCAAAGCAGTTGAATGCCCTACCTTTATGGTTGGCATCCGCAAGGTATGGGAACACTATACACTACAATATCCCACAGTGATGGGACATATCAAGTAGGGAAAAGCCTGGAACGAAGAGACCTCACAAGACACCATCCACATTTATGTACACATGTGAAGCATCGATCATCTCCCAGCATCGTATTCACGTTGTACACCACTTTCCAAAAAGGCATCACTTTCTGAAAAGCCAACTCTCACTAAAGATGCTACCAGAAACAAACCATACTACCCAATCTTCTGCACAACTCCACTCAAAAACAAAAGCTAAGAATACAAAACCAACCTAATATATCTTAAACACTTGATCGCAAAAGCTCAACAAATAAAACCCTAAACGCCAATCGACGAACCCCAGGACACTAATCAACACAATCGAGCACCGTTGGTAACAACTCCTCACAAAGCCTAAACGCCAATCATGAGTGTACAAAATCAAATTATCGCAAACTCTACAAACCAAATCGAACAAAACCTACTGGCCAAACCAAACATCAGAAGCCCAAATCAAGAACAACAGTTCTAGAAAAAACGAAGTACCACCTACAAACGAAAACGATTTAATATCAACAATCGAAACCCTAATTGGTAGATCACATGCATCTTGAATAGAAGAATGGCATCCATGATGCAGCACGACTCCTTCAACTCCGCCATGTCTGTCCCCGTGACATCGTTGTTAACGGCAGCTGCATGCATATTGGAGAAGGGGAGGGTGCCGCCATGGTTGCAGCGAGGAGGGGGGCACCTCTTCCGCAACACGGGAGCAAAGGGCATTGGAGTATCTTTTTAAGTGGCAGAATAAACACCGGGTTAAAGTTATTCCATGGGACGGGGTGGGTTAAACTTACTCCGTGGTTCTCTCTACTAAACTTGGAGCAAGTCTTCATGGGTTATACGTTGACCTTCACCAAGTTAAGTACCTTAACCCAACAAACAAACAACGCCTCAAAATCAACTCCGACCCTCAAAATCCAAAAAAAGAATGTGAAATGCTACCAAAGGGTTGACTTAATGACAGATGACTTCACTGAAGTCCAAGATATCATAAAATCAAGTCTCATATCCATCACATTTACCTACTAAAAAAAATAATATTCAAAGAAGCCATTTACATTACAAAACACTAACACATTAATATTATTATTAGTTAAACTCATCCTCTCACAAAACCAACCAATGCAAATGCCTTGCTGGCAGATTAAACACAGCACCAACACAGACACCGCAAACAACTAAAAATTAATAAAACAAACCCTCAGAGGTCCTCATCAAGGGAAAACACGTGAGTTCCCTCGTCCTCGCTGATGCTGGACATCATGGCAGCCTCTTCTCGAAGAAGTTGGTTTGCCCTTGCAGCGATATCAGCTCCATCCAATCGAACAGGTTCGCCACCCTGTATATCTTAGGGTGCCCAAGCGCCCCCAACAACCTTTCTGCCACGAACTCTATGTACTGACTCATTAGATCCGTGTTCATCCCCACCAAAGCCACCGGCAGTGCGTCACACAGGAAGTCCCTCTCGACGTCCACCGCGTCCCTCACCATCTCCTGCATCCTCTCAACGATCAGCCTTCGGCTCAGAAGCGAGTACAACAAACGAGGGAAATCGCAGTGAAAACCCTCGTCCAGGTGAGCCCCGGCATCAACCCCTTCTTCCGTAGCTAGAAGATGGCACAGAAGCTCCCGAAGAAGAAGATCCCCTTGACGGTGGTGAAGGCCACGAGGGGCTCGAAAAAGAACTCGAACCCTTCGATCCAGCAGGGGGCCTAGTCGACCTTCTTCTTCACGCAGGGGACAGTCTCGGTGGCGCGGAAGAGGTGGTCCGTCTCGGCGGACTCGAGGAGGAGGCTGTACATCTCAGTGTGGATGTTCTCGATGGCGGTCTGGAAGCTGTAGAAGGCTAGGGTGGATGGTCTCTATGCAGCGAGGAAGGTGGAGTGAGGAGAGAAAGGTCAGCGTACGAACGAAGTGAGAAGAGAGAGGGAAGAGGTGGAGAAATCGTCGAATCGGCACGAGACATCAACCGACGCAACTACAGTAACGGAACTATGTTAAGTAAAAAATAACTGACTCAGTTTTACTCTCTACTCATAGATGTATAGATGGGTGGATCCTAAGAGTAGCCCTGGCTATGCTCTTGTGTATACAAGGGTGTCTATGAAAATTTTTCCCAATCGAAAAGGGATGTTTATATTTATTCTCCTGCAATTATATATAATATCATCTATATCTCTCTATATTTTATATATACATCTATATCTTTACAAATTCGCTAATAAGTATGGTTATACTCCTAGATTTAATATTCATTAATTTTAAGAAATATTCCTCAAATATTCCTGTAATGCCACTAACTTTAACAATATAAGATTTAAAATTTACAACAATACACCCATGATCTTCACTATTTTCTCTTCTATCTTCTCGATTGCCTTGACAAGCTCCTTGTTGACGATTGCCAAGCTCCCGTTTACATCATCAACATTTTAAACTCTGTTGACTTCACAATCTATGAGCTCTTGGTCGTCGTCCCCCTTTCAACATCTCCCTTATTGTCCTTCACACCATCAGCCCCCTCCTCCCCCCACACAAGTCAACTAAAGGCACCTCTTCCTCCTCCTCTCTTATCAACCCACAAAACCTCCCTTGTCAACCCACAAGTGCGAGCCCCCTCGTCAACCCTCTCAATCCAATGATTTCCTTGTTGAGGTGCAAACTCCTTTGTCAATGAGCCATAGGCTTCTTCATCGTTATCTCCTTCATCATCTCCATCACACAAGTTGCAAGCTCCCTTCAAGAAAGGTCCCCGCCATCTCCTTCATTAGCGAGCTCCTTTGTTTCCATGCAAGGTCCCATCGGCAACTCATTGGTCCCCTTGTGTGTTTATGTGTGTGTGAGAGAGAGAAGAGGGGTAGGGGGAGGAAATTTTGTTTTCGTTCTTTTGTTGGGAGAGGTGATTGTAGGGGAGGGGAAGGGGGAGGGGTCAAGGGTGGTGGCTATTGGGGAGGAGAGTGGAGCAAGGTGGTAGGGGCAGGGTTGGTAGCTGCACAGGAGGAGGGGTTGGGGGTTCTTATTATCCAAATTCCAAATCTCAACCTGATTTTTGGACTAAGCAATGTCAAGACAAATTCGTCGACATTTTTTTTACGCGAATCAAGTTAGCATTGTTAAAAAATGAAGAAATGTAAATTTTGTCAACTTTAGTCAAACCTAAGAGAAAAATTGCACGAAAGGTGTCATTTAGGATACTGTTGGATTCTTTCCATCATTAGCTTTTCAATAGCTCCTATTTCATGGTAATCCGAATTGTGTAGCTCATGTTATGATTGAAACATGTTTAACAAGGTCATAGGTGGATGTAAATTGAAACCAAGAGTACTGGGTGCCATCGTTGTTAAAACATCGGTTCCAAATCATTTTAGAGACATTTGCATTATATCAGACCTGTTAGTGTGATGATGTCGTGGATGGCGAGGTTGTTGGAGAGAAGGGGCTGGAGTGGTGGTCAGAGGTTAGAGGGAGGTGAAGTGGGGGTAGAGGGTTGAAAAATTTTAAACAAATAAATTTAGAGAATTAAAAAAGTAATTTTTTATTATATTAAGTACAAAATCGTTAAATTTAACGAGTATAACTAACATAGTAATAAATATGAAAGTAACATGATTTTTTTAATAATATAATCAGCAATATAGTGAAGTTAATGATATTTAAGTAATTTCAAAATATTTTAATGATATTTACATAATTTAAAAAAATTTAATAACATTTACATAAAAAAATTTTATAATTAATATGTGCATTCCATTATCATGAAACTATTCTCCCATGACACGAGTAGAATATAGGGCCAAAAACATGGAACTTATCAAGTAATTTCACTACTCACTTGCCAATAACTAAGTCTTAAAGGGTTGAAGCTTTTGTGAATATTCATGGGAAGAAGATTTCTAAATGTGAAATTGAGATCTTCTTTGAAACCAAGAGAGTAGGGCAGGAGGATAAGGCTGGAGGTGGGGGAAACAAGGTTCAAACCCATGACTTCTGACATAACGGACCAACGCACTAACTAATTGAACTATTTTCCTATAACTCCCTCGAAAGTCACCGATTATTCCCCTTTTGAAATATATAAAAGGGATTAGTTTATTCACTCCAACTTTTGTTGGCCTTGGCCTTGTATTAGCTCTTACGATATTATCTTTGTCCTACCAACTTTGACCATTTTTTCTTGTTTAATTCTAATTTTTTGATCTTATAATATGATCAAATTGCTAAGTTAAGATCATTACCCAATTATTTGTTATAGAAAATCATTCATGATAACAAAAATATTCATTCTTCCTATTGATAAGAAGGAAATTCGTTATTAGGATAGAATATAAATTAATTGCACATTTAGATTTTTGTTTCAAAATTATTACAAAATCTTATTTCAAAAAAAAAGAACCTTTTTGTTTTCAAATGGGTTGGGAATCCAAAGGATGGACTCGAAACATTCGTCTTTTTTTTTCCCAATTTGGAAGATCGAAAGCCTTTGCTTGAGATATGTAATGAAGCTACCTGAAGTGTGGTTTGTCTCCTTTACATTTTACTCACTCCTACTATAATCTCTTAACAAATGATCCCTCTCACACCAATGTCAAAACTCTACCTACACGAGGGAATCTATTTTCTTGTTTAGAAGAAAGATTGTCTCAAAATACCAAGTCAACCGATAGTGCAGTTTAGTTAAAAATATAATGGGGATGGTGTAGATTGAGAAGTGGAATTAGAACATTGCTGTGTAGGATTTAAACATATAACACGTTTGTTGAATTGAACTAAGTGGGAGGAAGGAAAAATATCCTTTTTAATTCTATTGGACCGTTCTCTTATCTCCTTTTGGTCCATTCCAATTGTTCTCTTTTCCAAAAGAAAGGATACGGGGACATTTTTACCCAAATAAAATGCCGTAAGAAGCTGTACTACATCTCTTAATTTTTGATGTTATCATTGCATACTCTTAATTGTAGTCATAATCTCACCCATAGATACGATACAACGTGACAAAGACCATCGTGGATCCACTCCCGGAAGTTATGACCTTTTTTTTTTATGGGATTGAGGTTTTGTTTTGGGCCTTGTTTTATGGAATAATTTCTCTTTCTTGTTTGGCTTAGCACGTAATTGATTGGGAGAAATTTGAAAGAAAAAAATTAATAATGATAATATGTAAAAAAGACGTGTGCATTTGACTGTTAGTATTAAGGATATTAAATGAGAACCGTGATGGAGACCTCCATGAGCTTTCTCTACCTTCGATTTTGTCGACTTTGATGAATGAATGGCATCCTTGATTTGGCTCATAAAAAAAAAAAGTTGAATATTTATCAAGAAAATCTCACATTTCTTGTTGGATGTTAGCATAAGTTTAACCATATGTTGCGGTTGCTACATCAAGGAATATATTTGAAAATATAATTAGTTTGATATACTATTGATACTTATGATGTTCATAGATATACTCAAACTTAAAATCAGATTAAATTACAAATGACATAAATTATATCGTACCATGAAATAAAAAGTGGAATACATTTCTTCTATCCCCCATCTCTACGTGTAATAACTTATCTTGAGATACATTTCCTCATTCCACAATTTTTGGACCCACGTTTTGTTCCATTCTAAATTTGAGTTTTCCTTGGATCTCCTACGTCTAAATGGGCTTTTCTTATTTTTTTTAATATTTTCATTAAAAGGGAAAGAATTCATTACAAGTGGATGTAAAGTAAGACATGAAAATCTTCTCCCATGAAGGGAAAAAATGTTTCATAGAAACGGAGTGTTAAGACCCGTGCAATCAAAATCTTTTTAAGATGTCTGAGAGTTGGTCCAGACGTCTGACCAGACGTCTGGACACTTTTCCAGATGTCTGGAAATCAATTTTTGTGCTTACGGCAACGAATTTGCGCACGTGCCGCGTGCAGATTGAGCCCAGCCACCTTCTTCTCTTTCTTCTTCCCTCGCTGACTTGCAGAGCTTTTCCCCCCACGCCTACATATATCCCCTCCTCTCCCTCACGCCACCCCACATCCATCCATCCACCTTCTTCCTCCAGCGAGAGCGAGGGCAGCAGGTTGCTACCAAGTGCAGCGGCGGAGAGGAGAGGGACAACGAGAGAAGGGAAGAGAGGAGAGCGCACCAGCCGTGAGGGAGCTCGCCAAAGAGGCTCGCGGCTGGTTGGGCGTGTGCGAGGCAGAGTGTTGTGTCGGGAAAGTCCTCCTTGATGTTGCTGCAGCTAGAGCAGCGGGTGGATGGGCGCGGCGTGGTCGCGTGCAGCAGGAAGAAGACGAAGGAGCTTCTGATTCTGAGATTTTTCCCAAAATCAGACATCTGAACTTACATCCAGACGACATGGACGACGTCTGGAGGAGGCTCCAGACGACTGAGAGGTACGTACTACGCCCACTGTTTCCCTTTCTACGGATACGGTCATGTAGGCCGTTCCGCTGAAGCTCTGTTGCATGCCGTGTTAAGAGATTTTACATGCTTGTGCAGGATTCGCTTCGGAAAGGCGCAGGGCATGCCCTCCCACGCAAATCAGACGTCTGGGCAAGGCACTAGATGGTGGAGAGCGTTTCCAAACGTCCGGAGAGATAGTCGGACGTTTGGAACTAGGTCCAGACGGTTCGACATGATCCCTAGACGTCTGAGGAGCAACGCAGAGTGATGTATGGATCTGGACCCCTTTTAAGACGTCTGAAACATGTTCCAAACGTCTGATTTGAGTTAGAGTTGTCGTTTTTGACCCGTTTGGGGTCTGTTTGAGGTCCGATTTCCATGTTTAAGTTTCCGTTCTTCTTCGTATAAGTTCCTCTACTTATTGGAATGCTGTTTATCATGTTCTGAGTGGTTTCTTGTGGTTGATCCTTGTGTTAGGACCTCGTTCTATTGCAGATTTTGGGGTTGCGGAGGCATGTGGACCTGCCGATCACGCCCCCATTACTTCCGGTTTGGCAGGTAGAGTGGCTTTCCTTAGTAATTACAAACATAAATGCATGTCTGGAATAAATGATAGATCCTAGGGTATGGCATGAATCCTAGGACCAGAAACACTAGATTGGATGATAGATCTTAGGGTATGGTATGAATCCTAGGACTAGAAACTCTGGAACGATTGTATTAAATGCCTGAATTACAGTCTTGGATGAGTAGATAGAATAATAATAATTACCTATAATTGGATAACAACTGTCTGTGAAATGTAGAGTACTACTACATGTAATTTCTGTTGTTTGCAAATAAATACTAGCTGCCTGTATAAAAATTAGAAAAGAAAGATTGGATGTTGGAAACACATGCTATCTGCGAATAAACCTAAAATGATGAAACATGAGTATGAACTCTACGGGAAATTAAGAGTAGAGCTTCTGGAAATAAATAGAATGGAACTGGAAATGTGAATGGGGAAGTGAGCTGCCCCTTGAGTACGGAGTACGAAGGAGAGCGATTGTCCTCCTGTTTAGTGTAGAGCGGAGCTAGCTGAGCTAGGGTTGGGACCGGGGTTAGGACTGGCCACTTTGTATCGACTCTATGGCCCTCACGTACACAGTACAGGGGAGAGCTACTGAAGGTTCTACCCTTGTACTAGGAGGGGTGAGATCAGCGTGAAAAAAAATGCGGAATTGAAAATATATAAAGCAATCTCACAAAAATAAGCAATCACAAAATGTACACAAAGATTTTTAGGTGGAAACCCAAACCGGGTAAAAACCACCACCTAACCCTCTCGAGTTAGGATTTTCCGATCAACCTAGTTGATCAAATCCACTAACCGAATCACTTTGAACGAGGGTGATTCAACCTCAGTACAACCACGCTACAAGTACGAGGGTAGCGTTCCTCAACCCCTTCTCTCCACGAGAAGGATTTTGTCCCACGAAGGAGACGGGAATTCGCAAAGCGAATACCCAACCAAAATACAAAGATAAAATAAACAACAGTCCTATAGAGCCAACAAAATTAAACCTAGCTTCTATAGGAAATAGGAAACTCCCCTTTGCAAGGAGTGCGTCGACGATGACGCGGTGCGTGTGCCACGCGATGGCGCTACGTCGCTCTCGTTATCAACAGCGGGAGAGCGGGCGCGCAAACTGTTTGATGCTCTCAAGATGTAGAGCTTGAGCTTGGAGAGCAAGAACTTCTTGGACACAAGAGTGTGAAAATGTGTAGCTAAGTGTATCCAAGTGTATTTCTAAGTGTCTCTTATGTTGTGTTTTTGTTACAAAGGTTCCCCTCTATTTATAGAGGCCTTAGGAAGGCTTTGGAAGGCTTGGAAAAGCTTCCATAGCCGTTGGGTGCAAAGCCCAAGAGAATCAGGCCGAAATCAGGACAATGATTGCATTTGACAGGGTTATCAGACGTCTAACTCTGGCATCAGACGTCTGGAAGGCCACTTTAAGACGTCTGATTCCAAGGTCAGACGTCTGATTCTATGCGGGTTTCTCCCTGACTTGAATCAGATCTAAACAGGGTTTTTGTGCAAGTCCATCAGACGACATACAGGACGTCTGGTACTATGTCTGGACGTCTGGAAACCTACTTTTACTGTGGGAATTGATTTCCAAACGTTGCAACGGCTAGAAAATCTCTGAGAAGAGATTTTGGGTCAGCCGAGGCAAAACGGTCATTTATCAGACGTCTGGTAAGTCCTATGGACGTCTGATAATGCTCTAACGGTCATAATCTTGAGTGTTTTCTAAGCCAGCCAACGGTCCACTAATTGGACGTCTGGCAAAGTCATCAGACGTCTTCTAAGACGTCTGGTATAAGGTCTGGACGTCTGATTTCATCAGACAGAACTAACTATGTCCAGCCTAACAGTTATCAGACGTCTGAAACAACAGTCAGACGTCTTAAAATTCTTTATCAGACGTCTGATTTTGGGATTAGACGTCTGGAAATGCTGTTTGAGCCCTATATTGGTTTTCTAAGTATTCTACAGAAAACCTAAGTATCCTAGGGTTGTGCAGGTGTTCCTAGGACTACTTTTAGGGTACTTTGAGGCTCTTTAACATAATGTTCTAAGGAATCAAAAAGAGCAAGAAAGTAAATACAAGAGATACATGAAAGGATAAAAAAGAATCTATCCTATTCTTCTTGTCTTCCATCTCCAATCTTTCGCTCCACGCGAACCTCCTCTGTTTTCCGTCAAGCTCCTCCAATCCGTCCTGGATGCGAGCTTGAACTCCGTCTAAACACGTCCACATTTGCAATTGACCTGAAATCTAGGACTCAAATTGCAAATGTTAAATAACACGTGTTTTGTTATCATCAAAACAAATGATCGTGGTGCTCTAGCACCAACAATCTCCCCCTTTCTGATGATGACAAAACCGTAAATAATAATGCATAAAAAAATCCTCCCCCTTTTTGACATTATCAAAAAGGTTTAATTGATTTTACATTTCCTATAACTCCCCCTTAAAACATGCTCTTCTATGAGTTTATTTTAACAAAGGTAATATTCTCCCCTTTTTGTAACAACAAGATAGCTATTATTTTTCTCCCCCTTACTAAAGGAAATTTAGCTACCTTATTTCTCCCCCTTAAAATTGACAATTAGCTCATCATTTTTTTAACTCCCCCTATCTAAATGCTACTGATAAAACGATAGGGTAAAGGGTTTTACCTCACCTACCATGGCCAATAAAATGGCCCGAATGGTGGTGGTGGATGCCACATCGGATGGGGCTCCCATCCGTAGCTTGGAGGCCCGGGCATCGGCGCCGGTCTCCAATCTGGTGGTCGACATGCGGCGGGTCCGTCGTTTGTTCGCCGTCTCGTCGGTCTTCTTGTTCTCCTCCTTGGTCTACTCCTTGGTTCTCCCAACTTGAGTTGACCAGCCTTGAGCTTGTAGGTCCAGTCCCTTATGTTGTAATTATCCCTGAATCCTACAAAACACGATTCTAATTCCTTTTTCGGTATCCAAGTGGGCTTGGATCCGGATTTGTTAGTGGGTCTCCTTGACGGAGATCCTTTCTCAATCTTAGGGCTATAAAAATCATCTACTTTATTGATTAGTTTGTCAGAGTTTTCCCTAAGACATGCAATTTCTTTTTCTATAATGTTCATTTTAGCCTTTAAATCTGAAATTTCTAACTTTAGACTATTATTTTCCTCAATCAATTTAGTATTTTCATTGATGAGGTTATGATTATCTAATAATAGGTTATCATCCTTAGGGCTAGCTTCTATGTCCTTAAGTTGTTTTTCTAACCTATCATTTTCATTTTTAAGAAAACTAAGGTTCTTCTTCATGCTTTTGTTTTCTATTTTTAGTGATTTACTAATCTCGAATAATTCATTAAAAGCTTCTTGTAAATCAAAATTTACCTCTTCGTCGGAGTCGCTTCCGCTTTCACTGTCGCTATTGGTTCCTCTAGCCATGAAACCAAAGCAAGTGGTTTCTTCTTCTTTTTCTTCTTCTTCTTCCTCCGAGCTGGAATCCTCATGAGTGCCTTCCAACCTCCTCCATATCTCGTGGGCGGTGGTGCACTCTTGGATTTTCTCGAACTCTTCCGGACTCAACGCGCAATACAGGGCATTCATTGCCTTTGCGTTGAGTGAGAGCTCCAGAATCTGCACCTGCGAGTAGCCTCCTTGGGGTCGCTTCGGGATCTCGTATGGGGTTTCGCAACATCCCCATACCTCGAATTCAGTGGCTTGGAGCCACGTCTTCATCCTCAGCTTCCAGTAGCTGTAGTTGTTCCCGTCAAAGTAGGGCGGACGGGTTGTGGACTGCCCCTCGGAAAACCTACTTGTGGAACAGCTTCCCTCCATGTTTAGATCCTCGCCGGTTTGTAACGCCGAAAATGCGAGACCTGCTCTGATACCAATTGAAGGTTCTACCCTTGTACTAGGAGGGGTGAGATCAGCGTGAAAAAAAATGCGGAATTGAAAATATATAAAGCAATCTCACGAAAATAAGCAATCACAAAATGTACACAAAGATTTTTAGGTGGAAACCCAAACCGGGTAAAAACCACCACCTAACCCTCTCGAGTTAGGATTTTCCGATCAACCTAGTTGATCAAATCCACTAACCGAATCACTTTGAACGAGGGTGATTCAACCTCAGTACAACCACGCTACAAGTACGAGGGTAGCGTTCCTCAACCCCTTCTCTCCACGAGAAGGATTTTGTCCCACGAAGGAGACGGGAATTCGCAAAGCGAATACCCAACCAAAATACAAAGATAAAATAAACAACAGTCCTATAGAGCCAACAAAATTAAACCTAGCTTCTATAGGAAATAGGAAACTCCCCTTTGCAAGGAGTGCGTCGACGATGACGCGGTGCGTGTGCCACGCGATGGCGCTACGTCGCTCTCGTTATCAACAGCGGGAGAGCGGGCGCGCAAACTGTTTGATGCTCTCAAGATGTAGAGCTTGAGCTTGGAGAGCAAGAACTTCTTGGACACAAGAGTGTGAAAATGTGTAGCTAAGTGTATCCAAGTGTATTTCTAAGTGTCTCTTATGTTGTGTTTTTGTTACAAAGGTTCCCCTCTATTTATAGAGGCCTTAGGAAGGCTTTGGAAGGCTTGGAAAAGCTTCCATAGCCGTTGGGTGCAAAGCCCAAGAGAATCAGGCCGAAATCAGGACAATGATTGCATTTGACAGGGTTATCAGACGTCTAACTCTGGCATCAGACGTCTGGAAGGCCACTTTAAGACGTCTGATTCCAAGGTCAGACGTCTGATTCTATGCGGGTTTCTCCCTGACTTGAATCAGATCTAAACAGGGTTTTTGTGCAAGTCCATCAGACGACATACAGGACGTCTGGTACTATGTCTGGACGTCTGGAAACCTACTTTTACTGTGGGAATTGATTTCCAAACGTTGCAACGGCTAGAAAATCTCTGAGAAGAGATTTTGGGTCAGCCGAGGCAAAACGGTCATTTATCAGACGTCTGGTAAGTCCTATGGACGTCTGATAATGCTCTAACGGTCATAATCTTGAGTGTTTTCTAAGCCAGCCAACGGTCCACTAATTGGACGTCTGGCAAAGTCATCAGACGTCTTCTAAGACGTCTGGTATAAGGTCTGGACGTCTGATTTCATCAGACAGAACTAACTATGTCCAGCCTAACAGTTATCAGACGTCTGAAACAACAGTCAGACGTCTTAAAATTCTTTATCAGACGTCTGATTTTGGGATTAGACGTCTGGAAATGCTGTTTGAGCCCTATATTGGTTTTCTAAGTATTCTACAGAAAACCTAAGTATCCTAGGGTTGTGCAGGTGTTCCTAGGACTACTTTTAGGGTACTTTGAGGCTCTTTAACATAATGTTCTAAGGAATCAAAAAGAGCAAGAAAGTAAATACAAGAGATACATGAAAGGATAAAAAAGAATCTATCCTATTCTTCTTGTCTTCCATCTCCAATCTTTCGCTCCACGCGAACCTCCTCTGTTTTCCGTCAAGCTCCTCCAATCCGTCCTGGATGCGAGCTTGAACTCCGTCTAAACACGTCCACATTTGCAATTGACCTGAAATCTAGGACTCAAATTGCAAATGTTAAATAACACGTGTTTTGTTATCATCAAAACAAATGATCGTGGTGCTCTAGCACCAACAATCTCCCCCTTTCTGATGATGACAAAACCGTAAATAATAATGCATAAAAAAATCCTCCCCCTTTTTGACATTATCAAAAAGGTTTAATTGATTTTACATTTCCTATAACTCCCCCTTAAAACATGCTCTTCTATGAGTTTATTTTAACAAAGGTAATATTCTCCCCTTTTTGTAACAACAAGATAGCTATTATTTTTCTCCCCCTTACTAAAGGAAATTTAGCTACCTTATTTCTCCCCCTTAAAATTGACAATTAGCTCATCATTTTTTTAACTCCCCCTATCTAAATGCTACTGATAAAACGATAGGGTAAAGGGTTTTACCTCACCTACCATGGCCAATAAAATGGCCCGAATGGTGGTGGTGGATGCCACATCGGATGGGGCTCCCATCCGTAGCTTGGAGGCCCGGGCATCGGCGCCGGTCTCCAATCTGGTGGTCGACATGCGGCGGGTCCGTCGTTTGTTCGCCGTCTCGTCGGTCTTCTTGTTCTCCTCCTTGGTCTACTCCTTGGTTCTCCCAACTTGAGTTGACCAGCCTTGAGCTTGTAGGTCCAGTCCCTTATGTTGTAATTATCCCTGAATCCTACAAAACACGATTCTAATTCCTTTTTCGGTATCCAAGTGGGCTTGGATCCGGATTTGTTAGTGGGTCTCCTTGACGGAGATCCTTTCTCAATCTTAGGGCTATAAAAATCATCTACTTTATTGATTAGTTTGTCAGAGTTTTCCCTAAGACATGCAATTTCTTTTTCTATAATGTTCATTTTAGCCTTTAAATCTGAAATTTCTAACTTTAGACTATTATTTTCCTCAATCAATTTAGTATTTTCATTGATGAGGTTATGATTATCTAATAATAGGTTATCATCCTTAGGACTAGCTTCTATGTCCTTAAGTTGTTTTTCTAACCTATCATTTTCATTTTTAAGAAAACTAAGGTTCTTCTTCATGCTTTTGTTTTCTATTTTTAGTGATTTACTAATCTCGAATAATTCATTAAAAGCTTCTTGTAAATCAAAATTTACCTCTTCGTCGGAGTCGCTTCCGCTTTCACTGTCGCTATTGGTTCCTCTAGCCATGAAACCAAAGCAAGTGGTTTCTTCTTCTTTTTCTTCTTCTTCTTCCTCCGAGCTGGAATCCTCATGAGTGCCTTCCAACCTCCTCCATATCTCGTGGGCGGTGGTGCACTCTTGGATTTTCTCGAACTCTTCCGGACTCAACGCGCAATACAGGGCATTCATTGCCTTTGCGTTGAGTGAGAGCTCCAGAATCTGCACCTGCGAGTAGCCTCCTTGGGGTCGCTTCGGGATCTCGTATGGGGTTTCGCAACATCCCCATACCTCGAATTCAGTGGCTTGGAGCCACGTCTTCATCCTCAGCTTCCAGTAGCTGTAGTTGTTCCCGTCAAAGTAGGGCGGACGGGTTGTGGACTGCCCCTCGGAAAACCTACTTGTGGAACAGCTTCCCTCCATGTTTAGATCCTCGCCGGTTTGTAACGCCGAAAATGCGAGACCTGCTCTGATACCAATTGAAGGTTCTACCCTTGTACTAGGAGGGGTGAGATCAGCGTGAAAAAAAATGCGGAATTGAAAATATATAAAGCAATCTCACGAAAATAAGCAATCACAAAATGTACACAAAGATTTTTAGGTGGAAACCCAAACCGGGTAAAAACCACCACCTAACCCTCTCGAGTTAGGATTTTCCGATCAACCTAGTTGATCAAATCCACTAACCGAATCACTTTGAACGAGGGTGATTCAACCTCAGTACAACCACGCTACAAGTACGAGGGTAGCGTTCCTCAACCCCTTCTCTCCACGAGAAGGATTTTGTCCCACGAAGGAGACGGGAATTCGCAAAGCGAATACCCAACCAAAATACAAAGATAAAATAAACAACAGTCCTATAGAGCCAACAAAATTAAACCTAGCTTCTATAGGAAATAGGAAACTCCCCTTTGCAAGGAGTGCGTCGACGATGACGCGGTGCGTGTGCCACGCGATGGCGCTACGTCGCTCTCGTTATCAACAGCGGGAGAGCGGGCGCGCAAACTGTTTGATGCTCTCAAGATGTAGAGCTTGAGCTTGGAGAGCAAGAACTTCTTGGACACAAGAGTGTGAAAATGTGTAGCTAAGTGTATCCAAGTGTATTTCTAAGTGTCTCTTATGTTGTGTTTTTGTTACAAAGGTTCCCCTCTATTTATAGAGGCCTTAGGAAGGCTTTGGAAGGCTTGGAAAAGCTTCCATAGCCGTTGGGTGCAAAGCCCAAGAGAATCAGGCCGAAATCAGGACAATGATTGCATTTGACAGGGTTATCAGACGTCTAACTCTGGCATCAGACGTCTGGAAGGCCACTTTAAGACGTCTGATTCCAAGGTCAGACGTCTGATTCTATGCGGGTTTCTCCCTGACTTGAATCAGATCTAAACAGGGTTTTTGTGCAAGTCCATCAGACGACATACAGGACGTCTGGTACTATGTCTGGACGTCTGGAAACCTACTTTTACTGTGGGAATTGATTTCCAAACGTTGCAACGGCTAGAAAATCTCTGAGAAGAGATTTTGGGTCAGCCGAGGCAAAACGGTCATTTATCAGACGTCTGGTAAGTCCTATGGACGTCTGATAATGCTCTAACGGTCATAATCTTGAGTGTTTTCTAAGCCAGCCAACGGTCCACTAATTGGACGTCTGGCAAAGTCATCAGACGTCTTCTAAGACGTCTGGTATAAGGTCTGGACGTCTGATTTCATCAGACAGAACTAACTATGTCCAGCCTAACAGTTATCAGACGTCTGAAACAACAGTCAGACGTCTTAAAATTCTTTATCAGACGTCTGATTTTGGGATTAGACGTCTGGAAATGCTGTTTGAGCCCTATATTGGTTTTCTAAGTATTCTACAGAAAACCTAAGTATCCTAGGGTTGTGCAGGTGTTCCTAGGACTACTTTTAGGGTACTTTGAGGCTCTTTAACATAATGTTCTAAGGAATCAAAAAGAGCAAGAAAGTAAATACAAGAGATACATGAAAGGATAAAAAAGAATCTATCCTATTCTTCTTGTCTTCCATCTCCAATCTTTCGCTCCACGCGAACCTCCTCTGTTTTCCGTCAAGCTCCTCCAATCCGTCCTGGATGCGAGCTTGAACTCCGTCTAAACACGTCCACATTTGCAATTGACCTGAAATCTAGGACTCAAATTGCAAATGTTAAATAACACGTGTTTTGTTATCATCAAAACAAATGATCGTGGTGCTCTAGCACCAACAATCTCCCCCTTTCTGATGATGACAAAACCGTAAATAATAATGCATAAAAAAATCCTCCCCCTTTTTGACATTATCAAAAAGGTTTAATTGATTTTACATTTCCTATAACTCCCCCTTAAAACATGCTCTTCTATGAGTTTATTTTAACAAAGGTAATATTCTCCCCTTTTTGTAACAACAAGATAGCTATTATTTTTCTCCCCCTTACTAAAGGAAATTTAGCTACCTTATTTCTCCCCCTTAAAATTGACAATTAGCTCATCATTTTTTTAACTCCCCCTATCTAAATGCTACTGATAAAACGATAGGGTAAAGGGTTTTACCTCACCTACCATGGCCAATAAAATGGCCCGAATGGTGGTGGTGGATGCCACATCGGATGGGGCTCCCATCCGTAGCTTGGAGGCCCGGGCATCGGCGCCGGTCTCCAATCTGGTGGTCGACATGCGGCGGGTCCGTCGTTTGTTCGCCGTCTCGTCGGTCTTCTTGTTCTCCTCCTTGGTCTACTCCTTGGTTCTCCCAACTTGAGTTGACCAGCCTTGAGCTTGTAGGTCCAGTCCCTTATGTTGTAATTATCCCTGAATCCTACAAAACACGATTCTAATTCCTTTTTCGGTATCCAAGTGGGCTTGGATCCGGATTTGTTAGTGGGTCTCCTTGACGGAGATCCTTTCTCAATCTTAGGGCTATAAAAATCATCTACTTTATTGATTAGTTTGTCAGAGTTTTCCCTAAGACATGCAATTTCTTTTTCTATAATGTTCATTTTAGCCTTTAAATCTGAAATTTCTAACTTTAGACTATTATTTTCCTCAATCAATTTAGTATTTTCATTGATGAGGTTATGATTATCTAATAATAGGTTATCATCCTTAGGACTAGCTTCTATGTCCTTAAGTTGTTTTTCTAACCTATCATTTTCATTTTTAAGAAAACTAAGGTTCTTCTTCATGCTTTTGTTTTCTATTTTTAGTGATTTACTAATCTCGAATAATTCATTAAAAGCTTCTTGTAAATCAAAATTTACCTCTTCGTCGGAGTCGCTTCCGCTTTCACTGTCGCTATTGGTTCCTCTAGCCATGAAACCAAAGCAAGTGGTTTCTTCTTCTTTTTCTTCTTCTTCTTCCTCCGAGCTGGAATCCTCATGAGTGCCTTCCAACCTCCTCCATATCTCGTGGGCGGTGGTGCACTCTTGGATTTTCTCGAACTCTTCCGGACTCAACGCGCAATACAGGGCATTCATTGCCTTTGCGTTGAGTGAGAGCTCCAGAATCTGCACCTGCGAGTAGCCTCCTTGGGGTCGCTTCGGGATCTCGTATGGGGTTTCGCAACATCCCCATACCTCGAATTCAGTGGCTTGGAGCCACGTCTTCATCCTCAGCTTCCAGTAGCTGTAGTTGTTCCCGTCAAAGTAGGGCGGACGGGTTGTGGACTGCCCCTCGGAAAACCTACTTGTGGAACAGCTTCCCTCCATGTTTAGATCCTCGCCGGTTTGTAACGCCGAAAATGCGAGACCTGCTCTGATACCAATTGAAGGTTCTACCCTTGTACTAGGAGGGGTGAGATCAGCGTGAAAAAAAATGCGGAATTGAAAATATATAAAGCAATCTCACGAAAATAAGCAATCACAAAATGTACACAAAGATTTTTAGGTGGAAACCCAAACCGGGTAAAAACCACCACCTAACCCTCTCGAGTTAGGATTTTCCGATCAACCTAGTTGATCAAATCCACTAACCGAATCACTTTGAACGAGGGTGATTCAACCTCAGTACAACCACGCTACAAGTACGAGGGTAGCGTTCCTCAACCCCTTCTCTCCACGAGAAGGATTTTGTCCCACGAAGGAGACGGGAATTCGCAAAGCGAATACCCAACCAAAATACAAAGATAAAATAAACAACAGTCCTATAGAGCCAACAAAATTAAACCTAGCTTCTATAGGAAATAGGAAACTCCCCTTTGCAAGGAGTGCGTCGACGATGACGCGGTGCGTGTGCCACGCGATGGCGCTACGTCGCTCTCGTTATCAACAGCGGGAGAGCGGGCGCGCAAACTGTTTGATGCTCTCAAGATGTAGAGCTTGAGCTTGGAGAGCAAGAACTTCTTGGACACAAGAGTGTGAAAATGTGTAGCTAAGTGTATCCAAGTGTATTTCTAAGTGTCTCTTATGTTGTGTTTTTGTTACAAAGGTTCCCCTCTATTTATAGAGGCCTTAGGAAGGCTTTGGAAGGCTTGGAAAAGCTTCCATAGCCGTTGGGTGCAAAGCCCAAGAGAATCAGGCCGAAATCAGGACAATGATTGCATTTGACAGGGTTATCAGACGTCTAACTCTGGCATCAGACGTCTGGAAGGCCACTTTAAGACGTCTGATTCCAAGGTCAGACGTCTGATTCTATGCGGGTTTCTCCCTGACTTGAATCAGATCTAAACAGGGTTTTTGTGCAAGTCCATCAGACGACATACAGGACGTCTGGTACTATGTCTGGACGTCTGGAAACCTACTTTTACTGTGGGAATTGATTTCCAAACGTTGCAACGGCTAGAAAATCTCTGAGAAGAGATTTTGGGTCAGCCGAGGCAAAACGGTCATTTATCAGACGTCTGGTAAGTCCTATGGACGTCTGATAATGCTCTAACGGTCATAATCTTGAGTGTTTTCTAAGCCAGCCAACGGTCCACTAATTGGACGTCTGGCAAAGTCATCAGACGTCTTCTAAGACGTCTGGTATAAGGTCTGGACGTCTGATTTCATCAGACAGAACTAACTATGTCCAGCCTAACAGTTATCAGACGTCTGAAACAACAGTCAGACGTCTTAAAATTCTTTATCAGACGTCTGATTTTGGGATTAGACGTCTGGAAATGCTGTTTGAGCCCTATATTGGTTTTC
This sequence comes from Thalassia testudinum, assembly GCA_037157565.1. Lineage (NCBI taxonomy): Eukaryota > Viridiplantae > Streptophyta > Magnoliopsida > Alismatales > Hydrocharitaceae > Thalassia > Thalassia testudinum. The sequence goes on from JAZHRO010000055.1 coordinate 16,298,754, forward strand.
TAAGTATTCTACAGAAAACCTAAGTATCCTAGGGTTGTGCAGGTGTTCCTAGGACTACTTTTAGGGTACTTTGAGGCTCTTTAACATAATGTTCTAAGGAATCAAAAAGAGCAAGAAAGTAAATACAAGAGATACATGAAAGGATAAAAAAGAATCTATCCTATTCTTCTTGTCTTCCATCTCCAATCTTTCGCTCCACGCGAACCTCCTCTGTTTTCCGTCAAGCTCCTCCAATCCGTCCTGGATGCGAGCTTGAACTCCGTCTAAACACGTCCACATTTGCAATTGACCTGAAATCTAGGACTCAAATTGCAAATGTTAAATAACACGTGTTTTGTTATCATCAAAACAAATGATCGTGGTGCTCTAGCACCAACAATCTCCCCCTTTCTGATGATGACAAAACCGTAAATAATAATGCATAAAAAAATCCTCCCCCTTTTTGACATTATCAAAAAGGTTTAATTGATTTTACATTTCCTATAACTCCCCCTTAAAACATGCTCTTCTATGAGTTTATTTTAACAAAGGTAATATTCTCCCCTTTTTGTAACAACAAGATAGCTATTATTTTTCTCCCCCTTACTAAAGGAAATTTAGCTACCTTATTTCTCCCCCTTAAAATTGACAATTAGCTCATCATTTTTTTAACTCCCCCTATCTAAATGCTACTGATAAAACGATAGGGTAAAGGGTTTTACCTCACCTACCATGGCCAATAAAATGGCCCGAATGGTGGTGGTGGATGCCACATCGGATGGGGCTCCCATCCGTAGCTTGGAGGCCCGGGCATCGGCGCCGGTCTCCAATCTGGTGGTCGACATGCGGCGGGTCCGTCGTTTGTTCGCCGTCTCGTCGGTCTTCTTGTTCTCCTCCTTGGTCTACTCCTTGGTTCTCCCAACTTGAGTTGACCAGCCTTGAGCTTGTAGGTCCAGTCCCTTATGTTGTAATTATCCCTGAATCCTACAAAACACGATTCTAATTCCTTTTTCGGTATCCAAGTGGGCTTGGATCCGGATTTGTTAGTGGGTCTCCTTGACGGAGATCCTTTCTCAATCTTAGGGCTATAAAAATCATCTACTTTATTGATTAGTTTGTCAGAGTTTTCCCTAAGACATGCAATTTCTTTTTCTATAATGTTCATTTTAGCCTTTAAATCTGAAATTTCTAACTTTAGACTATTATTTTCCTCAATCAATTTAGTATTTTCATTGATGAGGTTATGATTATCTAATAATAGGTTATCATCCTTAGGACTAGCTTCTATGTCCTTAAGTTGTTTTTCTAACCTATCATTTTCATTTTTAAGAAAACTAAGGTTCTTCTTCATGCTTTTGTTTTCTATTTTTAGTGATTTACTAATCTCGAATAATTCATTAAAAGCTTCTTGTAAATCAAAATTTACCTCTTCGTCGGAGTCGCTTCCGCTTTCACTGTCGCTATTGGTTCCTCTAGCCATGAAACCAAAGCAAGTGGTTTCTTCTTCTTTTTCTTCTTCTTCTTCCTCCGAGCTGGAATCCTCATGAGTGCCTTCCAACCTCCTCCATATCTCGTGGGCGGTGGTGCACTCTTGGATTTTCTCGAACTCTTCCGGACTCAACGCGCAATACAGGGCATTCATTGCCTTTGCGTTGAGTGAGAGCTCCAGAATCTGCACCTGCGAGTAGCCTCCTTGGGGTCGCTTCGGGATCTCGTATGGGGTTTCGCAACATCCCCATACCTCGAATTCAGTGGCTTGGAGCCACGTCTTCATCCTCAGCTTCCAGTAGCTGTAGTTGTTCCCGTCAAAGTAGGGCGGACGGGTTGTGGACTGCCCCTCGGAAAACCTACTTGTGGAACAGCTTCCCTCCATGTTTAGATCCTCGCCGGTTTGTAACGCCGAAAATGCGAGACCTGCTCTGATACCAATTGAAGGTTCTACCCTTGTACTAGGAGGGGTGAGATCAGCGTGAAAAAAAATGCGGAATTGAAAATATATAAAGCAATCTCACGAAAATAAGCAATCACAAAATGTACACAAAGATTTTTAGGTGGAAACCCAAACCGGGTAAAAACCACCACCTAACCCTCTCGAGTTAGGATTTTCCGATCAACCTAGTTGATCAAATCCACTAACCGAATCACTTTGAACGAGGGTGATTCAACCTCAGTACAACCACGCTACAAGTACGAGGGTAGCGTTCCTCAACCCCTTCTCTCCACGAGAAGGATTTTGTCCCACGAAGGAGACGGGAATTCGCAAAGCGAATACCCAACCAAAATACAAAGATAAAATAAACAACAGTCCTATAGAGCCAACAAAATTAAACCTAGCTTCTATAGGAAATAGGAAACTCCCCTTTGCAAGGAGTGCGTCGACGATGACGCGGTGCGTGTGCCACGCGATGGCGCTACGTCGCTCTCGTTATCAACAGCGGGAGAGCGGGCGCGCAAACTGTTTGATGCTCTCAAGATGTAGAGCTTGAGCTTGGAGAGCAAGAACTTCTTGGACACAAGAGTGTGAAAATGTGTAGCTAAGTGTATCCAAGTGTATTTCTAAGTGTCTCTTATGTTGTGTTTTTGTTACAAAGGTTCCCCTCTATTTATAGAGGCCTTAGGAAGGCTTTGGAAGGCTTGGAAAAGCTTCCATAGCCGTTGGGTGCAAAGCCCAAGAGAATCAGGCCGAAATCAGGACAATGATTGCATTTGACAGGGTTATCAGACGTCTAACTCTGGCATCAGACGTCTGGAAGGCCACTTTAAGACGTCTGATTCCAAGGTCAGACGTCTGATTCTATGCGGGTTTCTCCCTGACTTGAATCAGATCTAAACAGGGTTTTTGTGCAAGTCCATCAGACGACATACAGGACGTCTGGTACTATGTCTGGACGTCTGGAAACCTACTTTTACTGTGGGAATTGATTTCCAAACGTTGCAACGGCTAGAAAATCTCTGAGAAGAGATTTTGGGTCAGCCGAGGCAAAACGGTCATTTATCAGACGTCTGGTAAGTCCTATGGACGTCTGATAATGCTCTAACGGTCATAATCTTGAGTGTTTTCTAAGCCAGCCAACGGTCCACTAATTGGACGTCTGGCAAAGTCATCAGACGTCTTCTAAGACGTCTGGTATAAGGTCTGGACGTCTGATTTCATCAGACAGAACTAACTATGTCCAGCCTAACAGTTATCAGACGTCTGAAACAACAGTCAGACGTCTTAAAATTCTTTATCAGACGTCTGATTTTGGGATTAGACGTCTGGAAATGCTGTTTGAGCCCTATATTGGTTTTCTAAGTATTCTACAGAAAACCTAAGTATCCTAGGGTTGTGCAGGTGTTCCTAGGACTACTTTTAGGGTACTTTGAGGCTCTTTAACATAATGTTCTAAGGAATCAAAAAGAGCAAGAAAGTAAATACAAGAGATACATGAAAGGATAAAAAAGAATCTATCCTATTCTTCTTGTCTTCCATCTCCAATCTTTCGCTCCACGCGAACCTCCTCTGTTTTCCGTCAAGCTCCTCCAATCCGTCCTGGATGCGAGCTTGAACTCCGTCTAAACACGTCCACATTTGCAATTGACCTGAAATCTAGGACTCAAATTGCAAATGTTAAATAACACGTGTTTTGTTATCATCAAAACAAATGATCGTGGTGCTCTAGCACCAACAATCTCCCCCTTTCTGATGATGACAAAACCGTAAATAATAATGCATAAAAAAATCCTCCCCCTTTTTGACATTATCAAAAAGGTTTAATTGATTTTACATTTCCTATAACTCCCCCTTAAAACATGCTCTTCTATGAGTTTATTTTAACAAAGGTAATATTCTCCCCTTTTTGTAACAACAAGATAGCTATTATTTTTCTCCCCCTTACTAAAGGAAATTTAGCTACCTTATTTCTCCCCCTTAAAATTGACAATTAGCTCATCATTTTTTTAACTCCCCCTATCTAAATGCTACTGATAAAACGATAGGGTAAAGGGTTTTACCTCACCTACCATGGCCAATAAAATGGCCCGAATGGTGGTGGTGGATGCCACATCGGATGGGGCTCCCATCCGTAGCTTGGAGGCCCGGGCATCGGCGCCGGTCTCCAATCTGGTGGTCGACATGCGGCGGGTCCGTCGTTTGTTCGCCGTCTCGTCGGTCTTCTTGTTCTCCTCCTTGGTCTACTCCTTGGTTCTCCCAACTTGAGTTGACCAGCCTTGAGCTTGTAGGTCCAGTCCCTTATGTTGTAATTATCCCTGAATCCTACAAAACACGATTCTAATTCCTTTTTCGGTATCCAAGTGGGCTTGGATCCGGATTTGTTAGTGGGTCTCCTTGACGGAGATCCTTTCTCAATCTTAGGGCTATAAAAATCATCTACTTTATTGATTAGTTTGTCAGAGTTTTCCCTAAGACATGCAATTTCTTTTTCTATAATGTTCATTTTAGCCTTTAAATCTGAAATTTCTAACTTTAGACTATTATTTTCCTCAATCAATTTAGTATTTTCATTGATGAGGTTATGATTATCTAATAATAGGTTATCATCCTTAGGACTAGCTTCTATGTCCTTAAGTTGTTTTTCTAACCTATCATTTTCATTTTTAAGAAAACTAAGGTTCTTCTTCATGCTTTTGTTTTCTATTTTTAGTGATTTACTAATCTCGAATAATTCATTAAAAGCTTCTTGTAAATCAAAATTTACCTCTTCGTCGGAGTCGCTTCCGCTTTCACTGTCGCTATTGGTTCCTCTAGCCATGAAACCAAAGCAAGTGGTTTCTTCTTCTTTTTCTTCTTCTTCTTCCTCCGAGCTGGAATCCTCATGAGTGCCTTCCAACCTCCTCCATATCTCGTGGGCGGTGGTGCACTCTTGGATTTTCTCGAACTCTTCCGGACTCAACGCGCAATACAGGGCATTCATTGCCTTTGCGTTGAGTGAGAGCTCCAGAATCTGCACCTGCGAGTAGCCTCCTTGGGGTCGCTTCGGGATCTCGTATGGGGTTTCGCAACATCCCCATACCTCGAATTCAGTGGCTTGGAGCCACGTCTTCATCCTCAGCTTCCAGTAGCTGTAGTTGTTCCCGTCAAAGTAGGGCGGACGGGTTGTGGACTGCCCCTCGGAAAACCTACTTGTGGAACAGCTTCCCTCCATGTTTAGATCCTCGCCGGTTTGTAACGCCGAAAATGCGAGACCTGCTCTGATACCAATTGAAGGTTCTACCCTTGTACTAGGAGGGGTGAGATCAGCGTGAAAAAAAATGCGGAATTGAAAATATATAAAGCAATCTCACGAAAATAAGCAATCACAAAATGTACACAAAGATTTTTAGGTGGAAACCCAAACCGGGTAAAAACCACCACCTAACCCTCTCGAGTTAGGATTTTCCGATCAACCTAGTTGATCAAATCCACTAACCGAATCACTTTGAACGAGGGTGATTCAACCTCAGTACAACCACGCTACAAGTACGAGGGTAGCGTTCCTCAACCCCTTCTCTCCACGAGAAGGATTTTGTCCCACGAAGGAGACGGGAATTCGCAAAGCGAATACCCAACCAAAATACAAAGATAAAATAAACAACAGTCCTATAGAGCCAACAAAATTAAACCTAGCTTCTATAGGAAATAGGAAACTCCCCTTTGCAAGGAGTGCGTCGACGATGACGCGGTGCGTGTGCCACGCGATGGCGCTACGTCGCTCTCGTTATCAACAGCGGGAGAGCGGGCGCGCAAACTGTTTGATGCTCTCAAGATGTAGAGCTTGAGCTTGGAGAGCAAGAACTTCTTGGACACAAGAGTGTGAAAATGTGTAGCTAAGTGTATCCAAGTGTATTTCTAAGTGTCTCTTATGTTGTGTTTTTGTTACAAAGGTTCCCCTCTATTTATAGAGGCCTTAGGAAGGCTTTGGAAGGCTTGGAAAAGCTTCCATAGCCGTTGGGTGCAAAGCCCAAGAGAATCAGGCCGAAATCAGGACAATGATTGCATTTGACAGGGTTATCAGACGTCTAACTCTGGCATCAGACGTCTGGAAGGCCACTTTAAGACGTCTGATTCCAAGGTCAGACGTCTGATTCTATGCGGGTTTCTCCCTGACTTGAATCAGATCTAAACAGGGTTTTTGTGCAAGTCCATCAGACGACATACAGGACGTCTGGTACTATGTCTGGACGTCTGGAAACCTACTTTTACTGTGGGAATTGATTTCCAAACGTTGCAACGGCTAGAAAATCTCTGAGAAGAGATTTTGGGTCAGCCGAGGCAAAACGGTCATTTATCAGACGTCTGGTAAGTCCTATGGACGTCTGATAATGCTCTAACGGTCATAATCTTGAGTGTTTTCTAAGCCAGCCAACGGTCCACTAATTGGACGTCTGGCAAAGTCATCAGACGTCTTCTAAGACGTCTGGTATAAGGTCTGGACGTCTGATTTCATCAGACAGAACTAACTATGTCCAGCCTAACAGTTATCAGACGTCTGAAACAACAGTCAGACGTCTTAAAATTCTTTATCAGACGTCTGATTTTGGGATTAGACGTCTGGAAATGCTGTTTGAGCCCTATATTGGTTTTCTAAGTATTCTACAGAAAACCTAAGTATCCTAGGGTTGTGCAGGTGTTCCTAGGACTACTTTTAGGGTACTTTGAGGCTCTTTAACATAATGTTCTAAGGAATCAAAAAGAGCAAGAAAGTAAATACAAGAGATACATGAAAGGATAAAAAAGAATCTATCCTATTCTTCTTGTCTTCCATCTCCAATCTTTCGCTCCACGCGAACCTCCTCTGTTTTCCGTCAAGCTCCTCCAATCCGTCCTGGATGCGAGCTTGAACTCCGTCTAAACACGTCCACATTTGCAATTGACCTGAAATCTAGGACTCAAATTGCAAATGTTAAATAACACGTGTTTTGTTATCATCAAAACAAATGATCGTGGTGCTCTAGCACCAACAATCTCCCCCTTTCTGATGATGACAAAACCGTAAATAATAATGCATAAAAAAATCCTCCCCCTTTTTGACATTATCAAAAAGGTTTAATTGATTTTACATTTCCTATAACTCCCCCTTAAAACATGCTCTTCTATGAGTTTATTTTAACAAAGGTAATATTCTCCCCTTTTTGTAACAACAAGATAGCTATTATTTTTCTCCCCCTTACTAAAGGAAATTTAGCTACCTTATTTCTCCCCCTTAAAATTGACAATTAGCTCATCATTTTTTTAACTCCCCCTATCTAAATGCTACTGATAAAACGATAGGGTAAAGGGTTTTACCTCACCTACCATGGCCAATAAAATGGCCCGAATGGTGGTGGTGGATGCCACATCGGATGGGGCTCCCATCCGTAGCTTGGAGGCCCGGGCATCGGCGCCGGTCTCCAATCTGGTGGTCGACATGCGGCGGGTCCGTCGTTTGTTCGCCGTCTCGTCGGTCTTCTTGTTCTCCTCCTTGGTCTACTCCTTGGTTCTCCCAACTTGAGTTGACCAGCCTTGAGCTTGTAGGTCCAGTCCCTTATGTTGTAATTATCCCTGAATCCTACAAAACACGATTCTAATTCCTTTTTCGGTATCCAAGTGGGCTTGGATCCGGATTTGTTAGTGGGTCTCCTTGACGGAGATCCTTTCTCAATCTTAGGGCTATAAAAATCATCTACTTTATTGATTAGTTTGTCAGAGTTTTCCCTAAGACATGCAATTTCTTTTTCTATAATGTTCATTTTAGCCTTTAAATCTGAAATTTCTAACTTTAGACTATTATTTTCCTCAATCAATTTAGTATTTTCATTGATGAGGTTATGATTATCTAATAATAGGTTATCATCCTTAGGACTAGCTTCTATGTCCTTAAGTTGTTTTTCTAACCTATCATTTTCATTTTTAAGAAAACTAAGGTTCTTCTTCATGCTTTTGTTTTCTATTTTTAGTGATTTACTAATCTCGAATAATTCATTAAAAGCTTCTTGTAAATCAAAATTTACCTCTTCGTCGGAGTCGCTTCCGCTTTCACTGTCGCTATTGGTTCCTCTAGCCATGAAACCAAAGCAAGTGGTTTCTTCTTCTTTTTCTTCTTCTTCTTCCTCCGAGCTGGAATCCTCATGAGTGCCTTCCAACCTCCTCCATATCTCGTGGGCGGTGGTGCACTCTTGGATTTTCTCGAACTCTTCCGGACTCAACGCGCAATACAGGGCATTCATTGCCTTTGCGTTGAGTGAGAGCTCCAGAATCTGCACCTGCGAGTAGCCTCCTTGGGGTCGCTTCGGGATCTCGTATGGGGTTTCGCAACATCCCCATACCTCGAATTCAGTGGCTTGGAGCCACGTCTTCATCCTCAGCTTCCAGTAGCTGTAGTTGTTCCCGTCAAAGTAGGGCGGACGGGTTGTGGACTGCCCCTCGGAAAACCTACTTGTGGAACAGCTTCCCTCCATGTTTAGATCCTCGCCGGTTTGTAACGCCGAAAATGCGAGACCTGCTCTGATACCAATTGAAGGTTCTACCCTTGTACTAGGAGGGGTGAGATCAGCGTGAAAAAAAATGCGGAATTGAAAATATATAAAGCAATCTCACGAAAATAAGCAATCACAAAATGTACACAAAGATTTTTAGGTGGAAACCCAAACCGGGTAAAAACCACCACCTAACCCTCTCGAGTTAGGATTTTCCGATCAACCTAGTTGATCAAATCCACTAACCGAATCACTTTGAACGAGGGTGATTCAACCTCAGTACAACCACGCTACAAGTACGAGGGTAGCGTTCCTCAACCCCTTCTCTCCACGAGAAGGATTTTGTCCCACGAAGGAGACGGGAATTCGCAAAGCGAATACCCAACCAAAATACAAAGATAAAATAAACAACAGTCCTATAGAGCCAACAAAATTAAACCTAGCTTCTATAGGAAATAGGAAACTCCCCTTTGCAAGGAGTGCGTCGACGATGACGCGGTGCGTGTGCCACGCGATGGCGCTACGTCGCTCTCGTTATCAACAGCGGGAGAGCGGGCGCGCAAACTGTTTGATGCTCTCAAGATGTAGAGCTTGAGCTTGGAGAGCAAGAACTTCTTGGACACAAGAGTGTGAAAATGTGTAGCTAAGTGTATCCAAGTGTATTTCTAAGTGTCTCTTATGTTGTGTTTTTGTTACAAAGGTTCCCCTCTATTTATAGAGGCCTTAGGAAGGCTTTGGAAGGCTTGGAAAAGCTTCCATAGCCGTTGGGTGCAAAGCCCAAGAGAATCAGGCCGAAATCAGGACAATGATTGCATTTGACAGGGTTATCAGACGTCTAACTCTGGCATCAGACGTCTGGAAGGCCACTTTAAGACGTCTGATTCCAAGGTCAGACGTCTGATTCTATGCGGGTTTCTCCCTGACTTGAATCAGATCTAAACAGGGTTTTTGTGCAAGTCCATCAGACGACATACAGGACGTCTGGTACTATGTCTGGACGTCTGGAAACCTACTTTTACTGTGGGAATTGATTTCCAAACGTTGCAACGGCTAGAAAATCTCTGAGAAGAGATTTTGGGTCAGCCGAGGCAAAACGGTCATTTATCAGACGTCTGGTAAGTCCTATGGACGTCTGATAATGCTCTAACGGTCATAATCTTGAGTGTTTTCTAAGCCAGCCAACGGTCCACTAATTGGACGTCTGGCAAAGTCATCAGACGTCTTCTAAGACGTCTGGTATAAGGTCTGGACGTCTGATTTCATCAGACAGAACTAACTATGTCCAGCCTAACAGTTATCAGACGTCTGAAACAACAGTCAGACGTCTTAAAATTCTTTATCAGACGTCTGATTTTGGGATTAGACGTCTGGAAATGCTGTTTGAGCCCTATATTGGTTTTCTAAGTATTCTACAGAAAACCTAAGTATCCTAGGGTTGTGCAGGTGTTCCTAGGACTACTTTTAGGGTACTTTGAGGCTCTTTAACATAATGTTCTAAGGAATCAAAAAGAGCAAGAAAGTAAATACAAGAGATACATGAAAGGATAAAAAAGAATCTATCCTATTCTTCTTGTCTTCCATCTCCAATCTTTCGCTCCACGCGAACCTCCTCTGTTTTCCGTCAAGCTCCTCCAATCCGTCCTGGATGCGAGCTTGAACTCCGTCTAAACACGTCCACATTTGCAATTGACCTGAAATCTAGGACTCAAATTGCAAATGTTAAATAACACGTGTTTTGTTATCATCAAAACAAATGATCGTGGTGCTCTAGCACCAACAATCTCCCCCTTTCTGATGATGACAAAACCGTAAATAATAATGCATAAAAAAATCCTCCCCCTTTTTGACATTATCAAAAAGGTTTAATTGATTTTACATTTCCTATAACTCCCCCTTAAAACATGCTCTTCTATGAGTTTATTTTAACAAAGGTAATATTCTCCCCTTTTTGTAACAACAAGATAGCTATTATTTTTCTCCCCCTTACTAAAGGAAATTTAGCTACCTTATTTCTCCCCCTTAAAATTGACAATTAGCTCATCATTTTTTTAACTCCCCCTATCTAAATGCTACTGATAAAACGATAGGGTAAAGGGTTTTACCTCACCTACCATGGCCAATAAAATGGCCCGAATGGTGGTGGTGGATGCCACATCGGATGGGGCTCCCATCCGTAGCTTGGAGGCCCGGGCATCGGCGCCGGTCTCCAATCTGGTGGTCGACATGCGGCGGGTCCGTCGTTTGTTCGCCGTCTCGTCGGTCTTCTTGTTCTCCTCCTTGGTCTACTCCTTGGTTCTCCCAACTTGAGTTGACCAGCCTTGAGCTTGTAGGTCCAGTCCCTTATGTTGTAATTATCCCTGAATCCTACAAAACACGATTCTAATTCCTTTTTCGGTATCCAAGTGGGCTTGGATCCGGATTTGTTAGTGGGTCTCCTTGACGGAGATCCTTTCTCAATCTTAGGGCTATAAAAATCATCTACTTTATTGATTAGTTTGTCAGAGTTTTCCCTAAGACATGCAATTTCTTTTTCTATAATGTTCATTTTAGCCTTTAAATCTGAAATTTCTAACTTTAGACTATTATTTTCCTCAATCAATTTAGTATTTTCATTGATGAGGTTATGATTATCTAATAATAGGTTATCATCCTTAGGACTAGCTTCTATGTCCTTAAGTTGTTTTTCTAACCTATCATTTTCATTTTTAAGAAAACTAAGGTTCTTCTTCATGCTTTTGTTTTCTATTTTTAGTGATTTACTAATCTCGAATAATTCATTAAAAGCTTCTTGTAAATCAAAATTTACCTCTTCGTCGGAGTCGCTTCCGCTTTCACTGTCGCTATTGGTTCCTCTAGCCATGAAACCAAAGCAAGTGGTTTCTTCTTCTTTTTCTTCTTCTTCTTCCTCCGAGCTGGAATCCTCATGAGTGCCTTCCAACCTCCTCCATATCTCGTGGGCGGTGGTGCACTCTTGGATTTTCTCGAACTCTTCCGGACTCAACGCGCAATACAGGGCATTCATTGCCTTTGCGTTGAGTGAGAGCTCCAGAATCTGCACCTGCGAGTAGCCTCCTTGGGGTCGCTTCGGGATCTCGTATGGGGTTTCGCAACATCCCCATACCTCGAATTCAGTGGCTTGGAGCCACGTCTTCATCCTCAGCTTCCAGTAGCTGTAGTTGTTCCCGTCAAAGTAGGGCGGACGGGTTGTGGACTGCCCCTCGGAAAACCTACTTGTGGAACAGCTTCCCTCCATGTTTAGATCCTCGCCGGTTTGTAACGCCGAAAATGCGAGACCTGCTCTGATACCAATTGAAGGTTCTACCCTTGTACTAGGAGGGGTGAGATCAGCGTGAAAAAAAATGCGGAATTGAAAATATATAAAGCAATCTCACGAAAATAAGCAATCACAAAATGTACACAAAGATTTTTAGGTGGAAACCCAAACCGGGTAAAAACCACCACCTAACCCTCTCGAGTTAGGATTTTCCGATCAACCTAGTTGATCAAATCCACTAACCGAATCACTTTGAACGAGGGTGATTCAACCTCAGTACAACCACGCTACAAGTACGAGGGTAGCGTTCCTCAACCCCTTCTCTCCACGAGAAGGATTTTGTCCCACGAAGGAGACGGGAATTCGCAAAGCGAATACCCAACCAAAATACAAAGATAAAATAAACAACAGTCCTATAGAGCCAACAAAATTAAACCTAGCTTCTATAGGAAATAGGAAACTCCCCTTTGCAAGGAGTGCGTCGACGATGACGCGGTGCGTGTGCCACGCGATGGCGCTACGTCGCTCTCGTTATCAACAGCGGGAGAGCGGGCGCGCAAACTGTTTGATGCTCTCAAGATGTAGAGCTTGAGCTTGGAGAGCAAGAACTTCTTGGACACAAGAGTGTGAAAATGTGTAGCTAAGTGTATCCAAGTGTATTTCTAAGTGTCTCTTATGTTGTGTTTTTGTTACAAAGGTTCCCCTCTATTTATAGAGGCCTTAGGAAGGCTTTGGAAGGCTTGGAAAAGCTTCCATAGCCGTTGGGTGCAAAGCCCAAGAGAATCAGGCCGAAATCAGGACAATGATTGCATTTGACAGGGTTATCAGACGTCTAACTCTGGCATCAGACGTCTGGAAGGCCACTTTAAGACGTCTGATTCCAAGGTCAGACGTCTGATTCTATGCGGGTTTCTCCCTGACTTGAATCAGATCTAAACAGGGTTTTTGTGCAAGTCCATCAGACGACATACAGGACGTCTGGTACTATGTCTGGACGTCTGGAAACCTACTTTTACTGTGGGAATTGATTTCCAAACGTTGCAACGGCTAGAAAATCTCTGAGAAGAGATTTTGGGTCAGCCGAGGCAAAACGGTCATTTATCAGACGTCTGGTAAGTCCTATGGACGTCTGATAATGCTCTAACGGTCATAATCTTGAGTGTTTTCTAAGCCAGCCAACGGTCCACTAATTGGACGTCTGGCAAAGTCATCAGACGTCTTCTAAGACGTCTGGTATAAGGTCTGGACGTCTGATTTCATCAGACAGAACTAACTATGTCCAGCCTAACAGTTATCAGACGTCTGAAACAACAGTCAGACGTCTTAAAATTCTTTATCAGACGTCTGATTTTGGGATTAGACGTCTGGAAATGCTGTTTGAGCCCTATATTGGTTTTCTAAGTATTCTACAGAAAACCTAAGTATCCTAGGGTTGTGCAGGTGTTCCTAGGACTACTTTTAGGGTACTTTGAGGCTCTTTAACATAATGTTCTAAGGAATAAAAAATAGCAAGAAAGTAAATACAAGAGATACATGAAAGGATAAAAAAGAATCTATCCTATTCTTCTTGTCTTCCATCTCCAATCTTTCGCTCCACGCGAACCTCCTCTGTTTTCCGTCAAGCTCCTCCAATCCGTCCTGGATGCGAGCTTGAACTCCGTCTAAACACGTCCACATTTGCAATTGACCTGAAATCTAGGACTCAAATTGCAAATGTTAAATAACACGTGTTTTGTTATCATCAAAACAAATGATCGTGGTGCTCTAGCACCAACAGCTACTAGTGTAGGGAGAGAGCTAGCCACCCCACGGGGCCCGGGGTTCCGCTAGCCGTCCTACACCGACTTGTTAGGCCCACTGGGCAAACCAAGGTAGTCAGGCAAGGGTGTGCGGACTGTGGAGGGGCGAGACCCTTGTTTGGTTACTGTGGAGGGGCTAGACTCCTGTTACTGAGAGGGCCATGCCTATATTGGTTCCGTGTTGTGCTGTGGGTGTACCCGTTAATGGAAACAACTGATCGCGTGCCAGTGTGGGGTAGCTATCTGTGCGTTTATCATGCGTGCAGTAGTCACCGTTACGTCTGTCAGCGACCTTAGGGTGGTTGACTAAAAGTAGGATCACCATGGTGGACTCTTCCGGTAAGGGGAGCACTACGTGCTACTTTTACTCTTCGGGAAAGGCTGAAATCAAGATTGTTCCTACGAGGAACATTCGAGATCAAGAAAAAAATCTGATAAATAAACCAAGTGATAAAAGAAAGAATAATTAGTTAAATAAAGAAAGAAATTGAAATAACAGCTACTTGTCCACCTTTACTATTTTTCTTAGTTAGCTGGTTGTCACTCTACTCAGCGTTTCGCTGACGTGTCGTACTTACCACCTTTTTCAGGTACAGGTGTTGAGTAGCCAGAGCCTACGGTTGCAGAGGGTGCTGGGCCCAGTAGAGCCCAGTAGTTGTACTTTAGTTGTACTCCATTTTTTGTAGTAGTGAGTATTTTGTTACATTCTTGTACTCTTTTATTGTAATTTTATATTCCTATACCCTTTTTAAATTATCTACTGTTGTGGTGGTGTGTACTGTAGTAGTTTTATTTCTTTACTGCTGCACTTTTGTTACTTTTAGTTGCTTGCATGGTGAATGTGGTTTATTTTACTGTTTTTGTTACTTTCTCGTTGGACGACTGGGTCTTGGGATCAGTCGAGTCGGTCCGATTCTCGTATCCTGTAGGGATTCGGGAACTGGGTCGTAACATAGAGGAATGTAAAATACAAAAAACAAGACACGAAATAAAGGAAAAAGAAAAAGAAATGTGTTATAAGAACGGAAACTAGATGATCTCTCGAAGGTGGACGACTTCATGCTTGTAGAAACGGCAAGCCACCAACGAGACTACTATCGAAAATTACACTTACGAGTTAATTGTATAAATCGACCAAAAGGCGAAAACGATAGGAAACTCGACCGAAAAAGCCTAAGGTCACACGTGATCTCCAACAAAACATTACCTTAAAAAGGAACCCATCTAACAACATATAAGTAACCACAAAATTGATCGCCGTGATATACAACCTACACAAAACAAGGACAATCAACAGCACGCTGCAACCTGACCACAGCAACATCAACGTCGACCGACTCCCCGCTGTTGCCTGCTAATGTGCTCGTTGGTATACACTAATCGCTGCCTGCAGACGTCACCGATGAAGTAGCCTCGTCGAATCCACGCCGCATTGGCACTACCGTCTCGCACGTCACCGTTGAAGCGTCATGTTGGAGCCGCACCTCACCGATGCCTCCATCATGCACGACTGCCGTTGAAGCACCTCGTCGAAGCTGCACCTTGTCGACGCCTCCATCTCACACAGCTGCTACACACAACGATTGGTCATGCATGTCACCTACAGTAAAGGAGGAAGGATTTCGAAGAAAAGAAAGATCATTTGAGGTTTCGATCAACCTCTACTATCCGATCAATTTAAATGGGCTTATTAGTTGTTGCGATTTAGGAAGGAAAAAGTTCGGAACAAGTGAGAGTAAAAAAAGAGAAGTTTAAAATTGAATTTGACGTAAGACGAGACGGGATGATTCCTGCTTTACCTACTTGATATGATAAATTCGAGGATAACTCACTTCATCCCTTGGTGGGATGTTATTTTCCCTTTGGTTAGAATTCGGGAAGGATAATCAATATTGGGATAAGCCCACGGATAAGCTTTTCACAGGTTATAGTTGAATGGATAACTTAGAAGGAATATCTCTCCTATCCATGGTGCAGTCGGGCATCGGAATTGTCAGATATAATTAGGCTTTTAATTTCGGATAATATGATTCTATCTAGTCTCCGCTCGAAAGGTGTTTAATTTCCTCAAACGATGTTCGATGCCTTAAATACAAAAAAAAAAAAAAAAAAAAATTATTCCTTGTATATTCATTCATTTCTTTTAAACTCCTCTTCCAATTCCAAATTTGAAATTTAATCCCAATTCGATTAATCCAAGCAGCAAACATCCCCAAGGCTGCGTTTGGGGATATAGACGAGGGAGAGGGTCTAGGGTAAATGTCAAATCCTCGTAATTTTTAATATTTCACCTTATCATCTAATATATATTAAAATATAATCACTTTAATATAATATATCAATTAAAATATATTCATAATATAATATCAACATTAATATATGTCACAATATATCACTTTAATATTATTCATACACTCATATTATATTATAATATTAAAATATTTCTTACCACATTATACCGTCACATTAATCATTGCAAACTATCATATCTCGTGGGAAAGCGAGGAACGACTTCACGGCTGCCGCATAACGTCCTCACGTTAATCGCCGCAATTTGATCGATCCAGACAAAAAGAGAAGGAAGAAAAAGGCAAACGTCTAAGCTATAGGCCAAAGGCGCCACCGTAATTAAAAAAAAAAGGAACCCACTCCCAAGAAAAAAAAACCAAAAGGCACATGGCCAGTCAGTCGGTCAGTCAGATCCTTCCCCCGATATATTTACTTAATCAAACACTCTTCCTCTTCCCGCAATTAGCAAACCCTCAGAAAAACAACGGCAAACTCCCCCCATTTCTCGAGCTTTGCCAAAATACCAGTCCCCGCCACCTGCTCGAATTACTCCCCACTTTTTGGACTGCCCCTCTGTTCCCACTCCAACACTCCTCTCCTATTCCCCCATTTACCACTGCCGCTACCACATTGCCAGTTGCCTCCCCGCATTTTTCCCCATCGCCATGCGACGCGAGTCCCTCCCACTTGTCCTCGCCACGGGCAGCTGCCCGCCGCCGGAGTGGGGCGCTAGGATGGCTGCCCGCGACCCCCTGGATTCTCCCCGGTCGGTGATCTGAACACGGCACCCCCTGTTCAAAAGGGCACGTGGTACTTTGCCGTAAAGATGGGATTTTTCCTTCGTGGGTGAGTTGCCGTTGGGGAGGAGGGGTGGTGTTGCGGTTCGCATCGCGGTGGAAAGGTGCCATCTTGGTAGTTGGCGAGGTCGGCATTCGGTGGGGGAGGAGGAGGGTGGCTGTTTTGTAATTTGGGTGGTTGGGTTTTGTTGCGAGGGAGTGTGTTTTGGTGGAAAGTTAGGGTTTTTTGGGAGATGGGTGTGGAGATCTGAGGGTGGGGGAGATGGGGTTGGGACGTCAGGTTGTTGAGGTTGAGGAGTGGGGCTGTGGGGGGAGGTGGAAAGGTGGGAAGAGGAAGACCAAGGGTGAGGTTGTGGATGGAGGTGGATGCTGGGTTAAGTTTAGGTTTATGGGCAGCTGTATTTCTTCTGGGACCAAGGTGGATAGCTCTTTGAGCAATGGCAGCGTTCACTATGGTGAAGTACTTGGCCCTTTTTTGCATCGTAACCTTCTCATATCATATCAATTTGCTTTAAAACTCGAGAGTTTTGCCTGTTTTAATTGGGATTCTGAGGATCGGTGTTTGGTTCTATGTGGATTTTCATTTCGTTGGTTTGATCTGTGGTAATGGCGTTCGGTTTGATGCCATGTTGCATTAAAAATCGGTGAAGGGAGGTCTAGGATTGTACTTAATAGTTTGCTTGGTGAAAATAAGTTCCTATTATGTGTTTAGTATGCTCTTCTTGATGTTTTTGTGGGTGGCCGACTGCTCTTGATTCTTGTCATTTAAAAGGACTAGGTTGTGTTATAAACATTTCCAAATGCACTCAACCTACGCATCCAAGTTTCTACTAGTACCGGATAGGTCTTGGACATGGAAAGCTAAATGGCGTGTGCCATTCAGGATCCATCTCTGCGCAGTGTCTTTCTAATTTTGTTATGTTTGGGCATTAAATATTTATGCTGGTGGAAAAGGTCGGCTTGTTTCCTCGTGACAGATACCTCCATTAATCCATATTTATGTATGTAGTTATTCTCTGTGCTTGTCCTAGCTTCATGATTTATGGACCTCATATGCATTTTTGAGCACCTGATAAATAACGTAAAACAGAACCATGAAGACTGTAGTTTTCGTTCTTTAGGATTCCACTCATGTTGGTCTCAATTCAAGGGAATTGGATGTCAATCTAGTAACTGCAGTTGACTATCGTTAACGCATGCTGGATAAATTTATAGACAACTGGCCTTGAAATAGTACCTTTCTTCATACTTGAGTCTAATGTAGTCATCCTCTGGTGAAAGAGATAGAATTAATTCTGTTTCTAACTAGTATGGAGGGAGCAACCCCTTTGAATTTCCTGTGGGCTATTTGGATTGAGAGAAATGACATTGTTTTCAGGCGGTCAAAACTGTATTCTGAAATTGTTGTTGTGTGAGCTCGGTCTACTATTGTAGAGCAGGTAAATGTCCTTGCCCCTTGATGTAATTCTTGATATTTATTTTGTAATAATGTAATGACTACTAGCCTCAAATAGCTGCCCTCTTCCTTCTCAGAAAAAAATGTATTAGTTGTTATTTTAGTTGAACAAGTTCATATTTGTTAGGAATAAAAGAGCCATGTGGGACTGCCATGTGGCAGCATGCCAGCAGCAGTGGGGCCCTTAGGGCCGGCGGCAAGGAGGACCAAGAGTCTTGATTTTGGTTGCTTAGGTTGTAAGTTTTGGTATTTTTGTTAGTGTATTTAGGAAAGTTGTTTTAAGAATTTGTTGTTGGGACTTATTCTTTCTTGTTTTAGAAGATTTGATTTGATTGAGTTGTTATCAAGTTTAGAGGATATATTCTCTCCTTATAAAAAATAGCCTTCCTCTTGTGTTTATCTCGAGTTAATGCAATATTTGTTTCAACATATAAACTCCCTCTCTTTCCCTCTATTCTTACCACCAGCTGCCATCTCTCTCTCCCTGTTTACACGTGCAGCCACCATTGGCAGCACCTTCTTTCTGCCATCTCTTCTCACGTGGCAGAGTCTCCATGCTCCAGACTACGCACATCTCAACATGATATCAGAGTCATAACGGTTCGGGCTGTTATTCTCTCCACATGTGTGAGAAGGAGAAGAAAAATAAGCCTTTTCCCACGCACAATGTCTTTTCTGTGACTTAGAGAAAGGAGTGTAGTACGACCGAACCGCATCAACCTCGACCAAGGTCGAAGTCCTTCCTGACCTTTAAGAGTTGAAGTTTTTCCTGACTCTCAACTAGAACTGAAGTCTTTTTCAGTTCAAACTATCTTGAAAGATGATGGCAAGTTTGGAGATTGGTGGACAAGAGTAGCTACACATCCTCCTTGAAAAAGCACCAAAGATGAAAGATGCAGCGAAGAAGAAGTTGGAGAAGAGAGTCTATCGAGTTATGCAAAGATAAAATGATTACTTCAATAGTCACGACTTCAAAGATTGTCAAAGAAGTAACGACTACGGAGGTGGTAAGAGGATTAACTTTTACATCAAAAGAAGACGGTGAAGCATCTGGTTGCACTATCAACGAGACAAGTAGAGCAAGTTGTTGGCCTCTCGGCCTTCAACTTGAGCGGGAGTGTTCGGAATAAAAGAGCCACGTGGGATTGCCACGTGGTAGCAGCATTGGGGCCTTTAGGGTCGGCGGCAAGGGGGACTAAGGGTCTTGATTTTGGTTGCTCAGGTTGCAAGTTTTGGTATTTTTCTTACGTGATTTTTAGGGAAGTTGTTTTAGGAATTAGTTGTTGGGATTTGTTCTTTCTTGTTTTAGAAGATTTGATTTGATTGAGTTTTTACCAAGTTTAGATGATATACTCTCCTTATAAAAGAGAGCTTTCCTCTTGTGTTTTTTCTCTTGCGTTAATGTAATATCTGTTTTAACATATAAACTCCCTCTTTCTCCCTCTATTCTTCACCACAGGCTGCCATATCTCTCTCCCTGTTTACACGTGCAGCCACCATTGGCAGCACCCAGTTGCTACCATCTCTTTCCAAGTGGAAGAGCCTCCATGCTTCGGACTACGCACATCTCAACAATATTCATCTTACAACATAGATAGATAGACGTTGCACCAACTAGTTCAAATCATACTTTAGTGTTTCAAGTTTCAAGAGCCCTAGAAGAAGAATAGATTCCTGTTATTTTTCCATCTTGTAATTTTTGGCCAAGCTTTGATGGATGTAGTTGGAAACACATGTACACCTTTGACATAGAAAGGGGGACTGGATGAGCCTTATTTCTTTCGGAAAGTAATAACCTTTTGAAATATTATTTTCATCGAGACTAATTCTTCCTGTTAACAAGGTTATTTTTGAATATGATGCTATAAGTCATCATGCTTTGTCTTGGATTTTTTGATCTACTAGATTTGTGCACTCCCTTTTGCCTTTCATGTTAAGGCAAGCTTCATGGATGGTTCAGAATGGTTAGATCAGAGTGAGATACAATCAGCATGGCTGCTTGGGTCAAAACAAGCTACATAAGGTTTAGTCCAGATTTATTGAGGCTACCACCCCTACATGATTTGCAAGGCAGTTCATTTTCAAGTTTCAACTGTACTGCATACTTCTGTCCATTGGTGAATGGGTTGTTTGGGCTGGAGGTGGGGGCATGGTAAGAATCAAGTGATGGGCCTTGGAAGGTCTACCAATAGGAGGCGCTACTCATCCATTGATCATCCGTCACATAGTGAGATAGAGCGAAAACCAAGCACACGGAGAGAGAGAGAGAGAGAGAGAGAGAGAGAGAGAGAGAGAGAGAGAGAGAGAGGTTTGGTGATCCAGTTTCACCACAAAGGATGTAGGTCTGGGGGGAGGATAGGATTCCCAACTATGCACTAGAACTCATGGCGGTTTAGCGATATTACGTAATCTCGCTCTCTCTCTCGGGGAGGAGTCCCCTCCTATCGGAGGGCTCCCTCTTTATTTATAACATGGGGATAATTCTCGTTGATGGGCTCTGGTGCCTTTATCTGTCAGGCTACGTGGTAGCTGTCAGGGTGCAGGTGGTCAGACATATCATTTCGTATCTTCTGCTCTCGTTGCGTAGGATTTTCTGGCAGGTCAAGCTAGTGTTGATTGAGATTCGGTAGGTCTCAGGCGGGACAAAGTGTTGGTTCCGCCTGTATACTCCCTCGTTCGGGTTGTCGGATCCTTTGTCGGGTTAGGTGCGGAGTTTTGGATCCAAAGGCATTTTTTACCCCTTATTATATGCCTCTACTCTCTAGCTTGTGTGAACTGCTGAGAGAGTAGTGAGAATGGTCAAAACTCCACGGTAGGTGATGCCCTTGGATGTTCGTTTGGCTGTGTTGCAGCGGGAGGAACATTTATGACTGAGGAGTTAAGTGGCCTTGACTTGCTTCTGATTGGTTGGAAGAGGTTCCTTGCGTATGAGTTAGAGCTCGCGCCGGCGGCGTGTGCTGAGGTGGAACGTAGGGCATGTAAGCTTGAGTTTGAGTTGGCTACGTGAGGTAGTGTTGATTGTGGCGCGGGGCGTGCGAGCTTAGGTTGGTGTCGGCCTTAGGAGGTAGGGGAGATTTGGGCGTAACTTTCGCGAGGGTCATGTTAGCCTAAGCCTGAGCTTGTGCCCAAGTCGGCCTTGAGAGGCGGCAGAAATTTGGGGTGGCGCGTATGAGCTCGAGCCTAAGTTGGCCTTGCAAGGCAGCATAAATTTGGGTGTGGGGCGTATGAGCCCGAGCTTGGACCGTCCTTGAGAGGTGGCAGAAATTTGGGTGTGGGGCATATGAGCCCGAGTTCAAGCTGTCCTTGAGAGGCGGTGGAAATTTGGGCGTGGGGTGTATGAGCCTGAGCCGGTGTCGGCCTTAGGAGGCAGCATAAGGTAGGCGTGTGGTGTATCATCTCGAGCTGGTGCTGGCCTTAAGAGGCGGTAGAAGGTAGGTGTGGGGCGTATTGGCCCGAGCTGGTGTCGGCCTTAAGAGGCGACCTTTCATCCGTTTTAGACGCTGAGGCAGACATTGTTGTTTCCGTGAGAGAATGTGACCCGAAGCGTTGTGCCTTTCTGGAGAGGCAGAAGAGGCTTTTCGAATGTCTGGCGTGTAATAACGCACAGGATTCTTAACCGGCGATTTTATTGATGCAATTATGCTACCATAGAATTAGTGCCATATCTCCAGGGATTTGGTTTCTTGGGAACCGACGGTTCACAGGCAATCGACATGGGGTAGAAAAGACCTTACTACCCTTGAGGGCTAGCGTGGTGGGGCTATAAATAGAGGCTCGATGTGGGCCTTGTTTCATTGCCTTCCACGGTCTATGGACGTGTTTGAGGGACTTAAGAGTCGGGAAGAACGTTTGTGACTCGTTCCTTGGATAGAGCTCTGCCGCCGAACTCCTACGTGTTCGGCGGAGCGACCGAAGAGTGGTTATGTGTAGCTCTTTTGATGGATGTAATCCTTTCTTCATGGCCCTACTCAACGCACAGGTTGAGGTGAGGGCTTCCATCTCTGGAGATACTTATTGTGGGTTGACCTCCCTCATGTGTAGTTAACTTGCCTTATTTTCCTGGCATAGGCTTGTGGGGGCTTTCTTTGCTGGGTGATATCAAGTGTCGCAGTGGCTTGTCTTGGCCAGGGGTCCATCTTGCGTGGGGGAAGCTTGCTTAGCTAGGTGCGAAGAAGCGGTCCTCTTGCTTGTGAGGAGTTCAAGAGGAGGCAGTTGGGGGAATGAGGAGTGGCGGGGCATGCTCTCTCATGGCACCTGCGGGGTGAACCTGGCTGGACATTCATTGGGAGAGAGATGCAGCTACGCCTTTCTTTTCGGGCCGACGTAGAGAATCGGCCGAGGACGGGGCTGCGAGGGCGCCCCCTTGGGCCCAGAGGTAGGTCGCACTCTTGCGAGGTTCCTTCTCTTCCTGCCTTGGTTGGCTCTCTTGATGATTCCACAGGGTGGAACCGGGGCTGCCTATGTCGGTAGCTCCTTTGGCAGGGGTGTATTTTTACTCGGCCAGACATGGGGCCTTAATCAGATGGCGCCCGTAATGTTCATCCAAATGGTTAGGCCCATTTGGGGATTCCTTGTGGGAGGATCGGCTGAAGGCTTAGTGACGTTGACTAAGTAGGGTACCTCACTGACAGATTGGGGGGTACTTCGCACCTCCGGGTGGCCCCGACTGCCTCGAGTGGTCGTTGTTATCCATCAACACTTGCTAGCTGGGTGATGGTTAACTGAGATGGGCCAGCTTTTATTGAGGGGTCGTTCTGGGCGGGCTTGGCAAGAGCTATAGGGTTTGCCCGTCCTACCGTTGCACTATCACCCTGTTCTTCTGAGTGCGAGCAGTCATGGGGGATTGAGGGTGAAGTCCCTGAGGCTTGTTATTTTTTTTATAATCTTTCGCTTCCTTTAAGTTGTAACTTAGCTGGAGACCATAATTCGGGAAATGTAATAGTTGATGTTTGTTGTAAAGGAAATAAAAGAAAATTATTTTTATTTCTCGTATGGACTGCTCGTATGCCAAGTTTGAGAATGTACTCTCTGTGTGAGATTTGCTTGTATGGGTCTTGTGAATCACGTTTTAGGAGGCTTGGCTTAATCTCTTTCGCTTGCTCGGGCGACTTGGCATAGAGGCTCTGCTTGTTACTTCTTTTCAGCTTATCATTGGCGAGGCCTGATGCTTGTGAGGAGGGCCGTTCGTGGTAGTGGCTGGGGACCTATGGCTGGTGCCATAAAGACGCAGGCGGGTTGTCCTTGAAGGCCTTCTTTGTGGCCTTTATGGGTCGACTAGTTACTGGGCGCCTGGTCCAACCGCTCCCCGCCGCAGGCGGGAGGACATTCTCCTTTGAGAAGCTATATCGAGGCTATTTGGTGTGTAGCGCTTGTCCCGTGGAATGGTTGGGCTAAGGGCATCCGCGATGGGTACCTTGCCTTTGACTGACTCTCCTTACGAGGAGGTGATAGGAGGGGGCAGAGAGTCCTGGGTTGTCTTTTGGCTTTTTAAGCGGGATGCTTCGGCCCATTTGCACGTTCCTTCGGGGATTGGTTGCTCACAAGGGCCTTCCTTGAAGGATGGCCAAGAGGGGGGTCGACCTTAGGAGGTGGCTCGAAGGGAAAGGTGGCTTCGGGGTAGGGGAAGCCAAGCTCGTGCCCTCTTGCGATGTCGCGTCGCTTGGGGGACGGGGCGCTATGGTACCACTCCCTTATCCCTTCGTAATATGGCAATTGTTAGTGGAGGCGGGTTGGACCCTTGCCCCTCACTTAGACGGGCAGATGCCTCTTGAGGGTAGCGTGACCCAGAGTTTTGCCAGTGGCGGTATGTTGAACCTTAGGGCACATGGGCCTGGGTCCTTATCGGCCTAAGGGGCTGGTCCCAACTAGCCTGGGGGCTTTAGGGTTGGAATCAGCAGACACTTGATGGGGTTTGCCATGGGTGGAGTTAATAGGGCGCTCCGGCTGCGCCTGTGCCACTCGGGCTCTTCTTGCTAGTGCGTGCCTGGGGTAAGGGGCTATGGCTGCCTCGGTGATGCCGTCCCTTGTCCTTTTGTTAAGGATTAGGGGGAGTTGGGGCTCCTCTTACCGAGTCATGCCCTTGCCTTTGAGGGATGTTCAATTGGGTCTCCTAGGAAACCCCTTAGCTAGGATAAGCCCATCTCCGGTGATACTCGTTGTGTGTCCCTCTTGGGGGTTGGGCAGAGGTGCCATTTGCAGGAGTGGCGGGACGCTTGTCCTTAACAAGGGAGGCTTGAGACCGGAATTGCCGGCGGGGCTTGTGCGCGTGTGTTGCTTGAGACCCCCGTTTCCCTCGGGAGGTCATTTTCCTGGATGAGCTGGTCAGCATTGTTAGGATGGAATCGAGTGGCCGAGCCAAAAGAGCCTGGCGAAATTTCTGTGATGGTTGACTCGGACCCGGGTATTGGACCGTGGTCTGTCACCTTAGCCTCTCTTTAGAGGCGAGGGCTTGGGAGTTGGCCGTTGGGTGGCCTATCGATTCTGCGAAGGCGGTTGGTGGCTTGGCCGCTTTTTGGACGCGGCCCTTCTGCTACTAGGCTCGTCCTCATCGTCATCGTGGCCATGAGGCATGGTATCGTCGGGTACCTGCCCGCCTGGTTGTGGCTTCGAATAGGGTGAGTGTCGGGGGACTTTCGTGTGGGTTGGCTCTTGAAGGTAACCATCGCCTAAAGCCTTCCGTGGAGTGTGGCCATGAAGTAGGGTTGACCTTGGAGGGTGGCGACGAGAGCTAAGAATGGGTGCTTGGACTCTTGTTGGCGAAGGTTCGAAAGCGCGTCGGGGGGGGCTTGGAGCATAGGTATCCAAGCCCGCGTTGCGGGTACTGCGTGACACAGGGCCCTGAGGTCCTGACTTGGCTTTTAGCGGCCAGTATGGTGTCTGCAGGGTGAGAGGGCCCGAACCCTCTCCCTTTGCTCTAGTGTGCCGATGTCTCTATTGGTATGGCAGGCAGGGTCCTCCCTATGGGCGGTGTGTGGAACTTTCGGACGCGTAGGACTGAGTCCTTACCGGCCTAAGAAGCTGATGCCGTAGTCGTAGGTGGGGCGTAGGAGCCTTTGTTATGCCATTCTCTGGGAATGGCGTTCTGGTGACCGATAAGCGGGGCATGAGTGCCTTGGCTTGAATTTGTGTTAGCCGTTAGGAGTAGCTTTGTCGACCTTAGGAGGTGGCATTTGTCAGGATAGCGAGGCGGGTCCGTACGAGCCCTGACCGACTTGGAAAGGGGGCCTGCCAGCCTTAAAAGGCGGTCTGTCTCCACAGTAGAATTGGGGGATGTTAAGCAGGCCTGTCTGTGTCGACCTTAAAAGGTGGCTGAGCAGGTCTTGAGGGGTGGCCATATGTCGGACGCGCCCGCTCGAGTCTTAGGTCGGCTTTGAGAAGCGGCCTGCCAACTTTAAAGGGTGGCAAGGTGGGGGACGTTGTGGACGTTCGCCCGAATTCTTGCCGATCGTAAAAGGTGACTAAAGTTGGCCCTTCTGACGTATCCGTCTCGGCCCTTGCCAACCTGATGAGGTGGGTGACCATCCCGAAGGGGTGGCAGTGTGTGGAACGTCGGACGCGTCCGTTTGAGTTCCTGCCCACCTTAAGAGGTGGTTTGCTGGTCTTAAGAGGCAGTAATACATGGAACGTCGACATAGTTCGAGTTTTCGTCCACCTTAAGAGGTAGCCTGCTGGCTTGAAGAGGTGGCCATACATGGAACTTCTGGTCCACCTTAAGAGGCGGCTAGTCAGCCTGAAGAGGTGGCAATACATGGAACGTCGGATGCGTTCGTTCAAGTTCTGGTCCGCCTTAAGAGGTGGCCTGTCGGCCTGAAGAGACGACAATACATGGATGGACGCATCCGTCGGAGATGTCATCCACCTTAAGAGGTGACCTGTCGGCTTGAAGATGCGGCAATACATGAAACGTCTGATGCTTTCGTCTGAGTTCTAGTCTACCTTAAGAGGTGGCCTATCATCATGAAGAGGCAGCAATATATGGAACGTCGGACTTGTCCGTCCAAGTTCGTGTCCACCTTAAGATGTGGCCTGTCGGCCTGAAGAGGCGGCAATACATGGAACGTCGAACGCATCTATTCGAGTTCTTGTCCACCTTAAGAGGTGGCGTGTCAGCTTGAAGAGGCGGCAATACATGGAACGTCGGATGCGTCCGTCCAAGTTCTCATCCACCTTAAGAGGTGGTGTGCCGGCCTGAAGTGACTGCAATGCATGGAACGTCGGACGCGTTCGTTCGAGTTCTCGTCCACCTTAAGAGGTGGCTTGTTGGTCTGAAGAGGCGGCGATACATTTAACGTCGGACGCGTCCATCTGAGTTCTCGTCCTCCTTAAAAGGTGGCTCGCCGGGTTGGAATCTTGTTTCGGCCATTCTCCGGAGGTGAACTGCCGGGTGCGGGCTAAGAGTAGCCGACACCTTTTGCGAGTGGCAGTAGCTCGTCGTGGTCAGTGAGAGCTTGTCCGTGGTAAGATAGGCCAGGCCTTTGCTATGGCTGCGGTAGGGTGCAGGCCTCCAACATCGATTTTGGTGGTTACGGGATTGCTCTCGACGTGGCTGGGGTTGTGTGTGGAGGGGGTATCCGGTGCCGACCATCCTCTAGAGTTCGTTGTTGCAGGGACTTAGAGGGATACCACGGTTCCTGATAGCCTTACGAGGCTGCCCTTGCGTGAGTAGGCCCCTTTAAGGGGCCGTCATCCCTAGGCCTTTAGAGGGATTGAGATTCTCCTAGCCCCGACGAGCTCAGTCGCGTCGTGAGGCAAGAAAAGGCGGGGAGTTCTGAAATTTCATAGTCTGGCTTTGGTCCCAAAGTCGTTTGACAGATCAGTCGGGTTAGCCTCTCGTTGGATTGCTCGGACTGGGTTTCCCTTTCCTTTCCTAGTGGGAGCTTTTCGGGTAGTTTCAACTCATCCCTAAGGGGTTTTGTGTTGGGTCGCCGTGCTTTTGCATGTTCTCACCCTCTGAGGGGGCTAAACACACATCAGAAGGGTCTGGCGGCGAGCATATACTGGTTGTCAGTCGGTTGGGCTGCCTAGTGCTACTGTCATCTGGGTTGCCTTAAGTGTGACAACCCGGTTGAGGTGCCCATCCTCATTCGAGTTGGTCGGAGGAGGGTGGTGCCTTTCGTCTCTCTCCTCTTGATTGCTGGAGGATCGCGACTGAAATGGCCAATGGGAGGAGAGGAAGGCGTAGTTATCGGAGTAAGGAATGCGCCTTGATCGCGCTGACTTGGAAGGGGTGACTTGAAAGGTAGCTTAGCCTGAGCGTCTTAGAGCGCTGCAGGTGTTGCCACTAGAAGCTGCACGATGTCGCTCCCCGAAGTTACCTCGGCCTCCGTGCTGATGTGTCTGGGAGATCGGAGGCGAAGTCCTCGGTTACTCGTGGGTGTCGTGGTGGAGACTTTTGCCTAGTCAATGGCCAGGGGAGCGTACTTTCTGAAGGGCTTGAAGTCGCCCTAACGGGAGAGGCCTTTGTCGAAGCAAGCCTAAAACGCTCCGCTGGTACACCTGGGGAGACTTGGTCGTAACCTCCTCGCCCTGATGAAGATTCAAGGGGAGGTGACCAGGGAGAGCCAAGCTGGAAGTGGGGGGGGGGGGGGGGGGGTGGGGGAATCGACTTCTTGGCGTGACGTCGACTCGAGGTTACTTTAACGTTTGCGCTGATGGACTCAGGCGATAGAAGGAGAGGACCTTGAGTGGCGCGAGCATTATTGCCCGGGTTTTGGCGGCGATGTCCTCCCGATGGGGAAGGGTGACACCGCCTGCCCATCTGAACAGGTTGTTGACCCGCCTGGCTCTCAGTTTGGGGCGAAGGCGGCCTCAGCTACCTGCAGTTGCTGGGGTCCTTCTTTGGGATGACCCCCTGGGTGCCTTACGGACCTTCCGTTCTTTCGCCTCACGGGGCTTGGGAGTAGCGAACCTTAGTCCATGGTCTGTTCCCTTTAAGCGTGCCCGCCTAACTCGTGGTCGGGGGGTTACATTCACCGAGGAATCCTATTGCCTCGCTGGGGGCGATCCTTTGCGGACCGATCCGTCTCAGGCACGTCAGCTTGGTGCACGGCCAAGGGAGTGCGTTCTTCTTTAGATGAGGGACCTTGTTGCCCAGGGCATTTCGCGACTGTGGCCCTCCGGGGGTCGGCTGCTATCCCTAGGAGTGCGGCTCTTCGCTATTGGAAGGAGCCTCTTCCTTAGTTAGGTATCGAGGCTCGCCTGTCTGGGGGCATGCCTGCCTTTGGCGGCGGCCGTCGTCGGTACTGTCTCCTTCGGATGATCCACGAGGGGAGTCACCTTGCACCACGGCTCCTCGATGGGTATTTGGGTGTGTGGCCAGGGCATTGTGCCCGCATTTGCGAGCCAGACGGACTGGCTCGGGGCGTCGTGGGTTTGCTGGCCCATGGGGCTTCCTTCGTCGTAGTGCCGAGCCTCAAGCCAAACCAGGTAGGACCTGGTGGGCTCTGTCCACGGCTCTTTGACTACCGATAGCCTCTTGGGGTGCCCCTGGTCCCCGAATGCTTGGCGAAGCACTCTCGGGACTTGCTCTTTACACCCTTGGAGGGGTTATCTTGCTGGTCGGGGAACAATCCACACGTGGGCCCTCACTGGGCAGGCGTCGTTGGAGGAGCCTAGTGGGAACTTCCTTTGGGATGGTCGAGCACTGGCTTACCTCGAGGATTGCTCCTCAGGGAGTGATGCATGAGGTAGGATCCGCCATTCTTTCATGCTTGGCCTTGGCGTTCTAGGTGCTTCCAGCGGGGGACCTCCATTCCTTCTTTCCTGTGTGGGCAGGCGGCATGCGCATGGGCGTGTATCTAGGCCCGCAGGACTTGGCTCTTGGTTCCTCTTGATCGAGTCGTGCCTCCGGGAAGGAGGGTCCAGCTTGGGGACCTCAGGCAATGAGTCGAGGTCACCAGGGCGTGTAGACGCTGCGCCCCGACTGGGCCCCTCCTAAGGGAGGAAGGTTGCGAGTGGGACTGCGGGTGGTTACGACCATCGTAGAAGCTCTCGCTTAGGGGGGTCGTAGTAGGGCGTCGGAGGGGCCCTTGCTCCTAGCGATCGGATGCTCTGTAGAGCAACGACTCTTTTGTTGACGCTTCCCATAGACGGCGTCATTTGATGGACCTTGAAAGTCCAACCAAAAGATTTATTAGCGTAGGAGGCGCTACTCAGCCCTTGATCATCCGTCGTGTAGGGAGATAGAGCGAAAACCAAGCACACGCAGAGAGAGACAGAGGTTTGGTGACCCAGTTTCACTGTAAGGGGTGTATGTCTAGTTGGAGGATAGGATTCCCAACTATGCACTAGAACTCATGGTGGTTTAGCTATATTATATAATTTCGGTCCCTCTCTTGAGGAGGAGTCCCCTCCTATCGGAGGCTCCCTCTCTATTTATAACATAGGAATAACTCTCATTCATGGACTTTGGTGCCTCTATCTTTCGGGTTACGTGGTAGCTGTCAGGGTGCAGGTGGTCAGAGCCATCATTTCGTATCTTCTGCCCTCGCTGCGCAGGATCTTCTGGTAGGTTAGGCTAGTGTTGACTGAGATTCGGTAGGTCTCAGGCAGGACGGAGTGTCAGTTTCGCTTGTATACCCCCTTGTCTGGGTAAGTTGGATCCTTTGCTGGGTCAGGTGCGGAGTTTTGGATCCAAAGGCATTTTTTGCCTATCATCACCAAGGTACTATATAAAAGGAAGATTGCAGTTCAAATGCATGCTTTAAGGCCGGAGCAGGTGATTTGGTGTGGGAATGATATTTATGTCTTACATGACGTGGACAAAGTGGTTGCAGGCAATTATTGTTTAGACAGGCATTACTGAAGAGGCTAGCCATGTTGATTGCTTGGGTATTTGTAGCTCCCCAACGGGGAGGTTGACTGCATTTATCAATCGAAATTGAAATTGGGAAGGCCTTATAGTTTATCAGAAATTTTCTGAATCTATTGCCATCTTGTGCTTGATTTAGTTGGAAAGAAATGGAAAGAACTTCCAGATCCATGTAGTCGGGGACGAGGGTGGAGCTGGTTGCAATGGGGGGCTTTCAGCTGTTACTGCAGCACAAATATAATATATATTCATCAATTGACCATGCCTAGAAAATCTTCATGGATTCAAATCATTAAATGCAGTCTGTGATTATGTCATAGAAACTCAGTGGATTACTGAAAGTGGAATTATATTTGGCTATTGAAGCATTGTAACATCAACCTCCCATGGATTGGGGAAAATTTCACTATGTTGAGATGGAAATAACAAACTTATTTGAAGTATATCTTTGTAAGGCATGATTTTAAGTACACAAAATCAAAAAAGTATATGTTGAAGCAATGATAATTCTAACCCTTCTAACCCTTTTAATTAATTACTTACTATTTCCTTTTTTTCGATTTTTAAATAGAATGTAGAATGCGGTTTATGGTGGAGACTGGAGAGTCACTTGACCAGATTTTTTTAATTTAATTCCAACATCCAAAGATATTCTAAATGGGGGATTTGATAAACAGTATCTTACCCATACATAACATGACAAAAATACCTTCTGCCAAACTTACTATCATGACCTTATACCTTAAAGGGCAAAAATGCACTATGTATGAATGGCAATTTAGACTTCAAATTTAGATTAAATTGCTCATATATGGCAAAATTATGGCAGAATAGTTAAGACTTATATGGTGACCATATGTACTTTAAAAAGAAACATATCTTTATTACATTATGAATGTTTGTTTAAGCAAAGTAGCATTTGTATCAAACCAAGATTGCACAACTTGGTAGTTAGTACTCTGTTGGGAAGGTCATTCACTCAGTATATGGCATGCAATGCAAGTAATTTGGGATTAATGGCCGAGTATTTTTTTTTTTAATATTTGAATATCTAAACAATAACTATGCATACAATTATGCATCTATATTGTAGGATGTATTACTTTCATAGTATCCTAATAAACTAGAAACAAAGATGGGACTCCAACGAGTAAGCCATCACATCACATAAAATAAGTCATTTTGATGTTTAAAGCAATAAAAACTGTTGTAAAACATGATGAGCGGAAGCGTATTAACAAAATATCAAAGCATAATCAAGGAATGAATACTTAGATTTTTGTGGAAACTCTACTTACAAAGAAAGGGGAGAAAGCTACAGGAGAAGCACGTCTATGGGCGCGATATGAATATATTCTTCTCAAGAAACAAATGGAGGTTAAAATGCCTATTTATAAACCACCACGCACTTTAACATTCCATGCTACATGATGTGATACTATTTTCTTGAAATTGGATCTTTCATATCTAATTACTCAACTACACATTCTTTCAACACTTTCCTTTAAGCAAGAGCATGAAATGCTTAGCTTGTAAACTAATGAAATTCTCACCCTAGAGTAGAACACTACACTTTCAACTAGTGCAATTGGGTCATGGCTCTTTTGCAGGCATATGACGTTAGCTGTAACCTTGTTCTTGTAGGTAGATATGTTGATGACGACACATTAACGTGGGTTGGAGTCTGCATTATGAATTGCTGTAGTTGGCTCTGACATGGGCCTCTCCTCTAGAGACCTCTAAACTTTGGCCTCTTCTATACGGGAACTTCATGTGGGCCTCTCATTTGGAGACTTCAAGATTGGCCTCTCCTATACGAAAATCTCTCTTTAGATTTCTCTCATATAGGGACATGAAAAGTGTTCCTCTAATTCAGGGAACATATAGAATGTTTCTCATTTGGGGATCTTGAACAATGATTCTCTCATATTGGATTAAAATGGGTTCTCACTCATATTCTCCCTTTCTCCTATACTTGTATGGGAGAAGAAACAATATAGAGAAGAAATAAAAAATAAAATAGAATAAAGAAGACCTTCTCCCGCTCTTCTCTTCAACATTATCGTCACTTTTTTTTTCTTTTTTTATCACATTATTTTTTGAATTTCTTCTCTTTTTTCTTCTTTTTTTTGATATTTTTCTTTTCTTATATTTCTCTTTTTTTAATATTTTTCTCCATTCCCTTTTTTTGTTTCTTTTTATTCCTACCTTTTCTTCTCCTTTATAATACAAAAGGGTACTTAAAAAGATATTAAAGGAAATTAGAGGGTAGAGATGATAAATACTAAAAAACAAAACCTAAAATACCTTTCTCAACAAAAGACCCTAAAACGTTGTTGCTCTTCATCAATCTTCCATCATCATCACCATTTCTTCAGCGGCATCGTCATCGTCATTGTCATCGTCATCGTCACAACGTTGCCAATTGTAGCCTATTCTCGTCGCCATTGCTTACGCGTGGAGGCGTAACGGTGCTCAAACGCTGCATCGATTGATGTTGCAGACCTTGCGGCCTTCCTTTTGTTTTCGTTGCGCGCATTGTTGGCTCCAACTCTTGCAGCACTTTCTCCTTGCCTACAGCCATAGATGTTGCTCTGATTGTGCTTCATTAAGATGGTTAGAGAACATCAAGAGAATAAAAATGATAATATTAATCCTTAGAATAAGGAAAAAATTATTTCCCAAGAAACAACTTGCTCTGATACCATATTGTAAAACATGATAAGCAGAAGCGTATTAATAATATATCAAAGCATAATCAAGGAATGAATACTTGGGTTTACGTGGAAACTCTAATCACAAAGAGGGGAGAAAATCATGGGAGAAGTGCCCCTATGGGGATGAGATGATTGTATTCTTCTCAAGAAACAAATATGGGTACAATGTCTATTTATAAACTAACACGTACTCTTAACTCTCCACATTACACTATATGGTACTATTCTCTTGTAATTGAATATTTCATATCCAATTACCCAATCACATATTCTCTCAACAAAAACACATAAGTTAAGATTGATAAGTCTAAAAAAGGACAAATGGAAATTGATCAGAGTAGGAGGATGAGATCAGTTGGTTGGCTTTTTAGATAAGGTTATTGGGTTCTTAAATGGATTAATGGACCGACCAACTTTTTGTAGTTGCCTAATCACTTGAGTGACTAATAACTTATGTTTAGGCTAGTCGACTAAAGGTTTGTTTATCTACAGTTAAAGGATGAGTAAGATGAACTAACTGATTAAGATAAATGGACCTTCTTGTTTTAGATCTAAGTGGGAAAGCTCATCTCATTTGGCGGTGTTGTGGGCCATCAGGTTGAAAGGAGTGTGGTTATTTTTTAGGGCATGGAATATAGTCTACCATGTCGAGGGTTCTATCGAGGAGTGGAACAAGCTATGATATAACATCTTTTAACCTCCTTTCATGTCAATAAAGTTGGAAGGCTACGAGCCTCACGTAGCGTTCCTTTATCCTTTCAAAAAAAAAAAGTTGACTGGATCAACTTTTGCATCCGAGTATAGAATGTAAATGCATCATTGATGTAGGATTTTAAAAATCCAATAAATATGGATGTTTGGCACTTCTATAGATTATTGTAGACGTGTAAACTTGCAAAATTGCCATTGCTTTCCGAATATTTACATAAATGGCATTTCATTTACAAGAAAGCTACTTCGTCCATGTTTGTTAGTTAATGATGTCAATTGTAGTAGCATTTATGTTAAAGGATACCAAATTAATTAAGATTATTAGGAAATAAATGAGGATCCAATTAGTTGTTGTCAAGGATCCAATTAGTTAGTTGTCCTATTTATTTTGGTCTATGTTATTTTTAGTATGTTGACGCATTTTCTCTTTTTGTACCAAACCCTCTCTCTATATAACGAGGAGCTTGGCTTGGTTATTGAATAATAATAAATATTCTCTCTAAAATCTCTATATGGTATTGGAGCCATCGATTCTGGTGATCTAGGGTTTAGAGAAGAAGATCTAGAGGGGGAGGTCCTCCTCCGACGTCGCCAGTCTCCGGCAAGCCATCGAAGAGGATCTCTCCTCTCCCAATCCCTCTTCTCTTCCTATCTCTTCTTCCTTTTCTTTTGTTTTTGTTGCTGCTCTCCCATTGCTAGCGATAAAGATGCCACCGGCGTTGCCACCAGCCTACCACCAGTGAGAGACCATTGTAGGGGTGGTCATTGGGGCTCCAGCCTCCATATTCACCACCATCAAGGGTCATCGGATCGGACATGCGCTGTTGATGACCCCATCTTTGACTAGCGTCGCCCTCAATAGTGGAAGTTTGGATCTCACTTTTGGCCCCTCAAATCTCGTTTGATTGAGAATCCAAGGGGACAACACGACTCCTTGAAGGTTGGGCTACCAGATTGAGGTGGTCCAGGCGATCTCTGGCTCACTAGAGTGTCTCCATCGAAACCACCAACTCCACTGCCTCGCCACCTACGGGGGGAAACCCCCTTTCATTCGATCAGTTTAGAAAACAAAAAAAAGGTCTTAAGGTTATTTGTGTGGGTTTGCTATTTTTTTTTTAAAGTTAATGTGTTTTATTGTGGGGGAATTGTGTGTGCAACCCTCTAGAGTCTTGTTTTCCTCTTTTTAGTCCTCATGTGTGAATGAGCGAGAGAAGGGAAGATGGGAGTCTACTCAAGATGTCAAGTTGATGGGCAGCACTCTTACACACCATGGGAAGGTCAAGCAAAAGACCTTGACTCCTGGGTGTACAAGAAGAGACACCTGAGTTTGAAGACACCAAGAAGGGGTTGCTATCGTTGGTCTCCGTTGTCATGAATGTCTATAGGATCCAAGTCTTTACCGTTTCTTGCATCTTGACTTGCGGGAGAGTGTTAGGAAATAAATGAGGATCTAATTAGTTAGTTGTCAAGGTATCTTGTTGGGAATAAGGTAGCCATGTGGCAACCAGTAGGCCATGTGGCAGTGTCACGTGGCAGCATCTCAAGGGCCCATCAGGGCTAGCAGTTTAGAGGTCCAAGGGACCAAGTTTGGTTTGCTTACGATGTAAAGTTTTGTTATTTTCTTAAGAGGTTTTTAGGAAAGTTATTTTTAGGAATTAGTTTAGGATTTGATCTTTCTTGTTTTAGAGATAAGATTTGTTTCCTATTTTTGGGATATGTTCTCTCTATGAAGAGTCTTTCCTTGTAATTTCTTTTGAGCAATAATAATATTTCTTATTCTAAGGCTCCTTTCCTCTTTCTCTTCTTCCAAAATTACCATCGTCGGCCACCACCAAGGCCATCGACCATCTTAGTCGGCCACCCAAGGCCATCGGCCATCTCAGTTGGCCACCCAAAGCAACTGGCCTCCACAGCATCCACCGGCTGCTCCCTCTTTCTCTCTGTTCACTACATGGACAATCTTTGTTGGGTTGTTTTCCACGCACAAGGAGCCTCCATGCTCTGGATTGCTTCAATCTTGACAGAACCAATTAGTTAGTTGTTTTACTTATTTAAATCCCTGATATTTTTAGTATGTTAATGTGTTTTCCTTTTTTGTACTAAACCCTCTCTCTACATAAAGAGGGGCTTGGCTTGGTTATTGAATAAGAACAACTATTCTCTCCAAAATCTCCGCAAAGATATTAAGAATATTGGTTATGGTATAATTACACCTTGCCTTGTGTCGGCAATTGATTGGATTAAAGGGCTTTACTTGGGTCCCCATTGCGGCCCTTAGAGGTTAGATCATGTTGTAACTGTTTTACTTTTTATTGTATTTTCCTTGTTTGTTTGTCTTGCTCCGATCTATGTGAAGGAGGACGGGCTAGGGTTAAATGGGAGGCAATTCATCTTTTGCTATATCTCTTTCCCTTTATCTCAACTATAGCACAATGTATTCCTTCTCTACATCTTTTATTCAATGGAGATTCCACATACACATGTCATCTATAATGGAACAACTTACGGGCCAAGGCTCCTAATTGGCTAAGGATCACTTCCACTCTGTCTAACTTTAAAAGTCATGTGGTCCTTGTGGATTCTCTCTCTCCTTCTTTATGTATGTTTATATGTACTAAATACATACCTATTAGTATGATTGATGGTATTGAGACCTTATAGTGGATACCATGGAGCTCATTACATATGTTTGTAGAATATGCATTTATAATTGACCTTGGACAGAGCAATAAAGACTCGTTAACAAGTGCCTCATTTTGGAGCATTTATTTAGGAGTGTATATTGCATTATTTTTTTCCCTCATCCATTATGTAACTTTTTTTTGAAAGAGTTATACAGTATACATTATATACCTAAAACTACTTGCACTCTTGTCCAAAAAAACTACCGTATTCAATGCCGTTGATTTACAAAGGGCACTTTTATAGTCTTTCTTTGTAAAGATGCTCTCTCTCTTTCTCTGTCCTTTGGTCTCAGATGATATGGTTCTCTAATCTTGTTAGTCAATTAGAAAATAGTTAACCTTTTTTATTAAATTGGAGCAAATCATTGTATCTTGTAGAGCAAGCATGAATTTGCACGGTAGACAAGCACTATAATGAGCGTGTAATGTCAAATGTTGGTGCTTTTGTAAATTTAAAGAGTTCCTTTTTCATAAAGTTGATGCATAACTAAAGTAATGATAATTATATTTGTGAGGTGAAATCCATTGTTAGAATTATTCTCCATGACCTTGTTAGAGACATGCCACGTCATGGAAATATCCGTTTTGATCCTTTATCTTTCTTGTCCTTTTGTTTTCCTTTATGGGCTTTCCTATTACGGGAATCTTATACTTATTTTACACTTGCATGCTCTTATATATAAAAAGATCATCTTTCATTAACAAAGTAAGCAATTCTATTCTTCTGATATGGTATTAGAGCAACAATCATAGGTCGATAATCTATACTTGTGTATTTTCCCTCCCTTCTCTTTACAAAATAATCTTAGTTCTCTAAAGTCACATTAAGTTCATATGAGAGAGGGGTTACTCCTTGCTTCATGTGTTATGATAACGTAGCATGAGATTGATCGGTTGATCAAACCAGGTAACCGAATAGTAGCATTGTTAGGTCAACAAGATTCTAGTTAGTAGGCCATAGGATTTACACTGGTTTGCTAGGACTTGACTGGTGGCCATTCTTAGCATCCCCAGATTAGTTGTATACTCCCTCTATCATTAATTATGTGATGATTTGTGAATGCAATTATTGAGCCTAAGATTTTATTATTTTTATATCAACTGATCTGGAGGCTCCATTGAGCTCATGGATGGTATCCTCTAGGTATCAAAATGCCAAATTCTTTTTGTTGGAATTCTTATGTAGGGATGTATGTGTTATTTTACTTTTTGCTTAAGGCCTTACTATGTAATTCTCTTTGAGCCTCTCTATATATAAAAAGGTTTATGCATTTCATTCTTCTTTTTTCATATGGTATTAGAGCGGGGTAGGTCCTAGACCCTTCATGCTCAGGTGCCCTTCTCTACTGAGAAAAATTCTCTCTTCTTTTCTTACCGCCCCTCACTTTCTCCCTTTCTCAGTCAACTTCTCGCTAGCCTCCAGTGAGGACCAACAACACTACTAGGGCCCTGTGTTGCCCTCACTACCTAGGGGTTTGTTTTTGCTCCTTGGTGGTGCTGTAGGCCCTTGATCGTGACCTAGGATCTCTTCTACGTGTCTTGGGTCATGTTTCATCTCTATAATATGACCCAAGACACACGATGGCCTACTGTGCTTGAAGAAATCTCGGATTGGTGCTATTGTATGCCTTCGTTCATATCCGGTCAGGTGATTTTCTATTGCGTTTGGCTCCAACATGGTGTTGCTTGGACCCTCTTCTTCTATTGAAGTTAAGCCGATGACTTAGCTTCATTGATGCTCCAGGACACCATTATGAAGCGTAATGGCGTCTAGAATTCTCCTTTGGTCCTAGGCATTCAAGATTTTTGTTGGTGGCCCTAAAAATGCCTTTCTATCTAATGAAGGATCCTCTAGAGGCCATTGATGCTGGATTTGATAAGTGGGAGCAAGAGAATTATTTGGTGATGAACTGGATAATGAATAACGCAAAGCCACATATTGTAGCCAATCTACTCCATAAGAAGACTGCTAGAGAGGTGGGAGAGCTTGGCGAAGAAGTATTCATAGAAGTCCAACCATGCATGTCTTGTTGGCATATATCAATGCATCTGGTCCTCATCTCAGGGAGATCGTGCTCTAGTTAACTACAATGTTGAGATGGAGGGGCTCTTTAAGGACTTGAATATTTTCGAGCCTTCGTGCTATGATGCACAGATTGGCCAGAGGTGGACCTGGCAGGTTTACAAATTTTGGGATGGTCTTAGTCCTTGATTCTCATATGCCAAGGAGCATATTTTAGCTTTAGACGACATTCTTGATTTGGAGGTAGTATATCTGCGACTTCAGAAAATCTCCATTGATGCTAGCCTATTAGTGGTATCTCTTGCTACTTCTCAGGCGCTTATTACAAAGGTATCTACCTTTGCTAAATTTAGATGACGTGGTAGTCTCATTGGTGGTGTTGAATGCACGTATGGTGTGGGGCGAGGATGTGCATAGGATTGTATTTATGACCCCTGCATTCATTGTTAGCGGACAAACCACCCTTTGGAGATGTTGGCCAAGTTTGGTCGCCTTGGACATTCCACCATTGTTACTCTGTTTCAGGGGGAGATCACCTCAGTTCTTGTTTCTAGCCCTGCTTTTGCTCTTCCCACGTTCACAATAGAGGGCTATGCTCGCTTAATGATGATTCTCAGATAGTTTGCTCTGTCTGACACTACTGCATCATTGCTACTACTAGCATTTAGGCCAATTTGGCCATCACTTCCTCATCCTCTACTTGGGTGGTTGATTTAGGTGCCTCTAATCACCTAATTAGTAAGGAAGATGCTTTTCTGTTTGTGCACAAGGTACCCCTATTACCTCGGTTCGTTTGGTGAACAGATCGTACTTGCCTATCATTGGAGTTGGCGATGTTCACTTCTTTGACAAGCTTAAGCTGTTAGATGTTTATTGTGTACAAGAGTTTCCTTTGAGTTTGTTGTTTGTGTATCGATTATGCAAGAAACTTGCTTGTTGTGTGATATTTGACGACCGATTTGTTTACATTCAGGACACCTAGACAGGGACAATGATTGGTGGGGGGATTGATCGAGATGGTCTTTATTACATCGATACACATCTTTTTGTTGGTGTGGCCTCCGTTTCTATTGATCCGGTTATCTAGCATTGTTGTCTAGGTTATGCATCTACATCTTGTTTTCGGAAGATGTTTCCTGAGTCTTCTGTTCCAGGTAGTTTTGATTGTGAGGCTTGTCATCTCAGCAACAATCACATGATTTTAGTCGTTTGTCTTGGACATTTTTTTGAGAGATATTTGAAATTGCCATTATTATTCCAAAAATTTTTAATAAAGTTCAAAACTTTTACTCCATGCACATCAAGATCTTCTGCAATGACAATGCTTTGAAATTTGTACAAAACGATGTGGATGATTTTCTTTCTATTAATGGTATCCTACATTAAACTTCTTGTGCGCATACCTCTCAGCAAAATAGGGTTGCCGAGCGTAAACTGTGCCACCTTCTTGTTGCTCGAACTATTATGCTTGTTGCTAATGTTCCTAAACATTTTTGGGGGGATGCCATACTGATTGTCACTTGAATAGTCGCCTTCCTTCGGTGTTTGATGGTGATGCTCCTTTATTGTTGCTATAGCATGATGTTATTCTTTTTGCACTGACACTGCGGATATTTGGTTGCACGTCTTCCGTTCATCTGTTTGGGGTCTTTGATAAGTTCTCCTTGATCTGTTAAGTGTGTTTTTGGGTTACCTTCGAACCCAGAAAGGGTACAGGTGTTCTGATCGTGTAGGGAAATGCTATTATATGTCTGTTGATGTCTCCTTTCTTAAGTATGTTCCTTATTTTTCTGTGCATGATCCTCACTTGACTAGTTTACTCATACCTATGAGTGTCTCTAGAAACACCTTTGTCTGTTCCTTTGGCAACTATGCAGGTTGAGGACCCTATGGATGATTAATCCCCATACTGTTATCAAATCTTGGTGCTTCTTCTGGCTAGTTAGAGGACTTGCCTGTTGCTCTTTGGAAGGAGGTTGGGTCTTGTACTTTACACCCCATGTCACATTATATCGCTACTAATTATCTTAGTCCCATTCTATAGAAATTCTCCACAAAATTTTTGGCCATGTTTGTTCCCTAACACCACCATGATGCCTTGCAGGATTCTGGTTGGTGCTAGGCGATGGAGGAGGAGATGGCAGCTTGTATCTCATGTGGCATGTGGGAGTTGACAGATGTTTCCACAAGTGGAAAGGTTGTCGACTACAGATGGGTGTACACTATTAAGTACAACCCGGATGATACAGTTGAGAGATTGAAGGCTAGAGTTGTAGTGAAGGGCTACACCCTGACATATAGGGTAGAATACTTCGATACTTTTTCTTCGGTAGTACTTCTGAATTCTATCTGAGTCATCCTTTCTTGTCGTGAATCGCAATTGGTCTTTCTACCAATTTGATGCGAAGAACACCTACTTGTACGGTAATCTTCAGGAGGTCTACATGGTTCAACCACTTGGCTTCGTGATTGAGGAGGCGGCAAGTATGTAGACTCCGGAAGGCGATTAATAGCTTGAAGCAAAGTCCTTGAGCCTGGTCTGAGAGGGTCAACTCTGAGATTCAGAAGATTAGATTTTGCAGGTCCACTTCTGATCTTTCTGTCTTTGTACGACATGGTGGATGTGGTATTGTCATACTTGCTGTTTATGTGGATGATATGATCTCTACTGGGGATGATGCTAAGGGGATATAGGAGACGAAGGCTTTCATGTAGAAGACATTTGTTACTAAGGATATGGGAAAACTATGGAATTTCTTAGAAAGTTGCCATGAATTCCAGTGGTATGGCTCTTTCCTAAAAGAAGTATGTGCTGGAGTTTCTAAGGGAGACTGGATTGCTTGGAGCCAAACCTTTTCTCATTCCAATTGAGTCAATGCAGAGACTTAAAGAGGAAGATTTTTTTTTGATAACGGAGAACCCCCAGAGTGACCCACACAACCCTTCTGAGGTAAACTCTGAGGGTCCCGTCCCACCCATCCACCGGGGGGTGTCGGACGGAGTAACCAGCGGGCAACATCACCGCCTGAGCCTTATGAGCGTGTGGGTAAGCATCGAGTTTCGAACCCGCGCACCTCGCTAAGGGAAAGCCTTACGGAGATGGGGGAACTCGACTGGGATACCCCTAACACCCAACTTAAAGAGGAAGATGATCCACCATTTGAGGACAAGGCTAGATACAGGAGTGTTGTTGGCAAACTTCTGTATGCTACTGTCATTAGACTAGATATAAGCTTTGTGGTAAACAGAGCTGGCCAGTTTATGGAGAGTCCTTGTTACAGTCACTGGCATATGGTGTGCCTTATTCTTCGATATTTGAAAGGGAGTCCAGATAAGGGGCTTTATATGAAGAATAATGGGCATATTGATTTATATACATATTCTGATGTGTACTACGCAGGTAGTGTTCATGATAGAAGATCTACTAGTAGATATTTCACATTCCTAGGCGGACTTCTAGTAACGTGGAGGGCAAGAAGCAGAGTGTAGTCTTACGGTTCAATGTTGAGGTCGAGTATAGAGCCATGGTGCACATTGCTTGTGAGATTGTGGCTGGTTCATTTTTTGGAGATCTTGGTGTTCAAGTTAAAACTTTGGTGCCTATGTTTCGTGATAACAAGTTTGCCACTTTTGTTACATCCAATCCAGCATTTCATGAGTGCTTGAAACTCATTGAGGAGGATTGTTATTTTGTTCGAGATATGGTCTCCACTGGGAAGATATGTACTCTTACTACTTTGTCTGTACAACAAATTGCAGACATCTTTATAAAATCTCTTTCCTAGAAGCGATATGATTTTCTGTGTGCCAAGTTGGACATGTTAAATATATATGTTCTAGCTTGATGGAGAGTGTTGGAATTCTTATGTAAGGGTGTATGTGTTATTTTATTTTTTGCTTAAGGGCCTACCATGTGATTCCCCTTGAGCTTCTCTCTATATAAAGAGGCTTAGGGTTTCATTATCGAATAAGACATTTTATTCTTCTTTCACACTTTTGCTTCACAATGGAGATAAATATGAAAAAATTTAGTTATGCATATTGATAGTGCATGTTAGAATTTGTGTTAGGGGCATTTTTGTTAGTCCTTCCCTATACTTTGTCCAATAGCCTCTTTCTATATAAAGAGAGCTAGGATTGCTTTTGGAGTCAGGTCATTTTATTCTTTCGACATGGTATCAGAGCGAGGTGAGTCTTAGGCTATTTACGTTCGGGTATCTGCCACCACCAAAACCCTAGGAGAGAGAAACCTCTTTTCTTCTCCTCTCTCCACCCACTGTCGGTATTCTTTGCTAGTTTCTTTGTGTCGTCGCCATTGTAAGAGCAACAATAGTAGTACAATTGCCATTGTTGCTTGAGGGGTAGCAGCAGGTGCATTGTCGCTGCTAGAGGGGCCATAGTAGCACCGTATAGCGTTGTCGTTGCGGTAGGGCAGGCTTCAGTGCCACCACTTGATGCTAGCCACTCCCTTCAGTGCTGTCGCTGATCTTTTCCTCTGGTTGGGATCTTTGGTGGCTACATAAGGGAGTAATGGTCACTCTCTATGTCATGATTTTGTGTCTTGGGTCACGTGCAATTCTTGATGTGTCTCAAGGCTCTCTTTGTTATCGTCTATGGTTGCTACTAGGATGATTGTGGATGCATTATTGTAGCTATAGTTTTGATTTTTGATCTTTATTCTTTGGTGCCAACATTTCAGTGCTTGGACCCTTTACCTCTCTTCAAGTCAAGCTCATGACTTCCTTGGCCTCTCTAGTAATTCAAGGTACCTCTATGAAGCTTAATGGTGTCCAGAATCATCTACTTTGGTCACATGTGTTCAAAATATTTTTTGGTGGACAAAAGAAGCTCTACATCTTAACCAAGACTCCTCCCGGTGCCCAATCTGCATGCTTTGAGAGATGGGAATAGGATAATTACTTGGTTATGAATTGGATGATGAACAATATTGAGTCATAGATTGCGCTAACTTGCTTTATAAGAAGATTGCCGAGGATATATGGGACAATTTGGCAAAGAAATACTCTCAGAAGTTTAATCATGTCATATTGCTGATATTTATTGTCAGATTTGGTCCACGTCTCAGGGTGACTGCTCTATGATTGACTACTGTACTGAGATGGTAACTTTTTTTGAGCAGTTGAATGTGTTCTAGCCATCCTATTGTGATACGCAGACAGGGTAATGATAGATGTGGTAGGTTTATCGATTTTTGGATGGCCTAAGTCCCATATACTTGCCTGCCTGCAATTAGATTCTGGCTATGGAGGACATTCCTGATATGGAGTTGGTGTACAAAAAGCTTCATAAAGCCTCACTTAATATGGGTCCTTAGACTCCTATTGTTGCTCTACTTGGTCCATCTTCTACAGAGATCTCCGCTTTTGCAGTCTCTATTGGGCATGGTGGCTTTGGAGTCGGGCGTGGCTATGACTAGGGACGAGGTTGTACATTTGAGCCTTGCATCCACTGTCAGTGGACAAATCATCCTTCTACGAGGTGTTGGGCCAAGTTTGGTTGACATGGTTGGGCTAACTATCACAATGGGAGTCTGTTTCTCTTGGACCACTCTTTTTTTCACTTGACAACTATGTACCCCTTCTACAACTCCTTTGACATGTTGTATCATCTACTGCTCCTTCAAATACTGCTGCTTCCCACGCTGCTGCTGTTGATGGTACTCCGGCTAATCTGGCCACTACATCATCCACCTACTCCTGGGTGGTGGATTCTGGTGCTTCAAATCATCTTACTGGTAAGAAGGATGCACTTACCTCCTTACGACGGTCTCTTGCTGTTACTTTCGTCTTCTTGGCAAATGGCTCATATTCCCCACTTATTGCTATTGGAGATTTCCATTTTACTGGTTTCTTACCTCTATATGATGTTTAGAGTGTGTTCTTGAGCCTTCGTTGAGCTTACTATCTATTTATAGACTATGTAAAGACTTTTCTAGTTGGATGATATTTGATGAGCATTTTGTTTTCTTTTAGGACATTCGGACTAAGAAGATGCTTGATTAGGGGATTGAGAGAGATCTCTATTACATTGATCCTTCTCAGATTGTAGGTGCTGTGTCTATTTCTACCGATCTTGATGATCTCTGGCATTGTCGCTTAGGTCACCCATATGCTTTTAAGCTTCGATAGATGTTCCTAGAGTCTACTATATTGACTTCTCTTGACTGTAAAGCCTGCCACCTTGGCAAACATCACAAGGTGTCCTTTCCTTCCAGTTAAAATAAATGTTCATCTCCATTTTCTTTAGTCCATTGTGATATTTAGGGTCCTTGTTGAATAAGTTACCGATATGATTTTAAGTATTTTGTGGTTTTCGTGGATGATTATGGTCATTTTTCTTGGGTATTTTTGTTGAAGGATCCGTCAAATATAAGCACTATAATTCCAAAATTTTTTAATGAAGTTAAGAATTTTCATTCCATGAGTAGTAAAATTTTTCGCAATGATAATGCACTTGATTTTATGCAAAAGGATGTTAAGGAATTCTTGGCTAAAAATGGCATCATTCATTAGACTTCTTGTGCTTGTACTTCTCAATAGAATAAT
Organism: Thalassia testudinum; assembly: GCA_037157565.1. Lineage (NCBI taxonomy): Eukaryota > Viridiplantae > Streptophyta > Magnoliopsida > Alismatales > Hydrocharitaceae > Thalassia > Thalassia testudinum. The sequence continues at coordinate 16,343,291 of JAZHRO010000055.1, forward strand.
GTTGCTGAATGCAAATGTTGCTATATTCTTGACATGGCACATACCTTGCTCATTGTCATGAAAGCTCTTAAGTATTTTTAGGGAGACGTACTCACTGCCACTTATGTTATTAATAGGGTGCCCTCTTCGGTTCTTAATGGGGAGACACCTTTCTTGATTCTTCAGCTTGATGCTAGTCTCTTTGCCTTACTATTGCGGATTTTTGAATTCATGTGCTTTGTTCGTTTGTTTGGGGTTGCTCATAAGCTTTCCCTTAGGTCGGTCAAATGTAGTTTTCTTGGACACTCTAGATCTCAGAAAGGGTATTAGTGTTTTGGCCTTCTTGGGAACTGATATTATGTGTCTGCCGATGTTTATTTTTTTGAGAAGGTTCCTTTGTACTTCGATGAAGGCTCTTCTCTTGGTTGGGTTACCTTCTTTTGGTTGTTGTCATACGGACCTTGCCTATGTTCCCTTGCCATCCATGTAGGTTGAAGTTTCTCAGGAGAGACCGTCTAATCTATCTTTCCCATCAACATCTGATCCGAATGCTCCTTCCATTCAGTAGTTAGAGGACTTGTCCGTTGCTCTACGACATGTAGTAAGAAGTTGTATTTTACACCCCACATCACATTATATTGTTGTTCATCATCTTAATCCTGCTTTATAGATGTTTTCCATAGCTTTATTGGGCATGGTAGTTCCTAAAAACTATATGAGGCTGCACAGGGTCTAGGTTGGTGGAAGGCTATAGATGAGATGATAGTTCTTACCACACGAGGCGTTTGGGAGTTGACTGATTTCCCTAATGGGGCCACTGTTGTTGATTTTTGATGGGTTTATACTGTGAAGTATAAATTGGATGGGACTATTGAGAGATTGAAGGCCAAATCAGTGGCTAAGGGTTATACTCAGAGTTATGGAGTTGATTACTTTGACACTCTAGTGGCTCGTTTCAACTTTGTTTGTTATTCTTGTTGTGGCTGTTAAGAAGGAGTGGCCTTTGTATTAGCATGTAATATAAGAAGGCCTTCTTATACAACTTGTAGGAGGAAGTTTACATGACCCAACCACCAGGCTATGTGGTTGAGGGGGAGAATGTCTATCGTTTATGAAAGGTTATTTATGACCTAAAGTAAAGCTTGTGAGCATGGTTCGAGAGGCTTCGTGGGAAAATTCAAAAGATTAGTTTTCTTCGATCTGCCTCTGATCATTCTATCTTTTTAAGACACGGGACATTAGGGGCATTGATTTAAATGCCGACGGCATACCGTCGGCAAGGGCATTCCGAGCAACGGTCGTGCCGACATGAAGAAAGCGTCGATTTACAGGGATTTCGTCGGCATGGTCGGCATGCTGGCGAAATTGGTGCCCATGTCTAGGTTGCTATTGGTTTTTTTAATTACTTTTGCTATTTTTGTTGGTATGCATCGGCATGCCCACAGCATGCCCACGACATGCTCATCGGCATGCCAATCGAAAAACGGGCATTTCCACGGCATGCCCTCGGCATGCCCACGAAATGCACACTTGGAATTCATCTGCACGGCATCGAAATCGGCATTTCGAACCTTGATTAGGGGTTGCCATTCTGGTAGTTTATGTTGATACAGTCCTTACCAGTAATGATGCCATTGGAATTCAGGAGACCGAGGACTTCTTGCAGACTACTTTTGTTACAAAAGACTTGGGCACTCTGAGGTATTTTTTGGGCATCGAAGTTGCTAGGAATTCCTGTGAAATGGCTCTTTTACAAATTATGTTATGAAACTTCTTGAGAAGATTGGTCAGCTTGGGGTGAATCCCTGCTTTATTCCAGTGGAGGCGATTGAATGAGAAAGATGATCCATTGTTTGAAGACAAAGAGAAGTATAGAACCATTCTTGGGAACTTGCTTTATGTCACTTTTATCGGACCTGACATAGGCTTTAGAGTTAATAGAGCGAGTCAATTCATGGAGAATCCTTACCACAGTCATGGGTAGGGTGTCTTCCTTATCATTAAAATATCTTAAAGGGAATCCTGGTAGAGGGCTCTATATAAAGAAGCATGGGCATATGGATCTGCATTCATATTTTGATGCAGATTATGCAGGGTCTATGGAGGATAGGAGATCTATTATGGGCTATGCCACATTTTTTGGTGGCAATCTTGTTATTTGGAGGAGCAAGAAGTAGACGGTAGTTGCTAGATCACTGGTAGAGATTGTCAGATTGAGTACTGTGCCATGGCTCATATTGCTTTCGAGGTCATGTGACTCGTACATTTCTTGGTTGACCTTGAGATCCAGGTTTTTCTTCTTGCACCTATGTTTTGTGATAGTCGGTCAGCCATGTTCAAAGCTTCTAATCTTGTCTTTCATGAGCACACAAAGTATATTAAGGTGGACTGTCATTTTGTCAGAGACATGGTCACCACATGGAAGATCTACACTTGTACTACTACATCTGAGTAATAGATTGTGCCAAGCTGGGTATGCTTGATGCATGTGCTCTAGCTTGAGGGGGAGTGTCAGGGTTTTTGTGTTAGGGGTGTGAAGAATGAAGAAGCCATGTGGATTGCCACGTGACACAATTATCATGTCGATAGTCCACGTGGCCCCCAAAGTTCACGAGAATAAAAGGCCGGTGGCCTTAGTTTTGGTGTTGGTTTATTGCTCAAGTAAAGAGTTATTTGTTGCAAGTTTAAATAGTCAAGTTGTTTGAGATTTGATTGGGTTGTTTTTATTTTAGGCAGATTAGTTTTTCCTTTTTTAGTTGATTGTAGTAGGAAAGCCTCTCTATTTATGGAGAGGAAGTCTTGGTTATTTTCTTGAGTTGCGCAATAATATTTTTCATCTTTTTACAACTCCTACGTGTCCTTTCTCTCTATCATCCTCCATGCTCCACCAATGGGATCTACCATGTGCCAAGGCTGTCATGCTTCCACGAATCTTCACAAAGGGCATTTTCATTAGTTGTTATTTTTTGTTGGGTCTTTCCTGTACTTTGCCCAATAGCCTCTCTCTATATAAAGAGGGCTACGATTTCTTTTGAAGTTAAGTCATTTCATTCTTTTCAACGGTGTAAGTTTTCTTATGAGTCTCAAGACTATATTCTGAGTTTCTCGAGGTTTGAAGGCTTTAATGTTGTCTGCTAGCAGATGTTTCATCATTTGGTCCAATGAAACGTCCGGTTCTCTGGTAATTTCATTGATTCCCAATGATCATTGAGTTGGATACATGATCCTGTATGATGTTATATGACATGGACTGGCTAGTTGACTTAGGTGCATTTGGGCATCTATGTGAAAATGCTACGCTTCTTGAAGTTGTGAAGAGGAAGGTCAAGACGTACAGTTCAAGTGACAGATGCTAGGTTTCTTCTGCTGACAAGTCCGTGAGGAGATAGTTACTAGTCAGATGTAGTTATTTGATGTGCTTGTGGTTTCAGTCCCCTTAAAGCCTTCTCAAAGCCTCCTATTGGCTCTCAGAATCATGAAGACCTGAATTATAGAGTTATATTCAATCCACATGTTGTCTTTCAGGATATTGTCACAAGGAGAAGTATTGGTAGTGGCTTTGTAGAAGGGAGTATATATTGCCACATGACTGCAGTTGCATATCGAGTATTGATTGTGGGATCATCCTCTCCTTTGCGGTGGCATCTTCTTGTCGGTAATCTTCTTATTTCTATGTTGAGGCATGTTCTACTTTTTCCTCTATTGTCATTGGCTGCAACTCTTAAGTGTGAAGCATGCCAATCTGGGAAGGATAGTAGCAACAATTTCCCTGCCGTGCTTGATCCCCTCCTCTGCTAATCCCTTGGCTTAATGCAATGTAGGGTGGCCACTAGTCAATCCAATGTCTTTATTGACTTGGACATGGATTTGGTGCTTGTCGATGATTTCTCTAGAGTATCTTGGATTTTCCTTTATGGAACAAGGCGCATGTGGGCACTATTGTCAAGGATTTCTTGGTAAAATAATAAATAAATTCTCTGCCAGTGTGAAGATTGTGCTGTAAGCAATTGGACTTGAGTTTTCTAGTATTGCATTATGTACATTGTTTGGACATTTCTGGATCGTATGTCAGACATCCTGCCCTTGCACTTTTCATCGGCATGGAGTGGCATGGACATCTTTTGGATGTAACTTCTCTCATTCACATCATAGACATATTAGGGAGCTGCTGATTTCATTGCACACTATCGTCAATCACATGCCATCCACTATGTTTTAGGAGCAATTTCCCCTGTAGTGGTTTTAGACCATAACATATTTCATGTTACTCCTGCTATGTTTGGCTGTATTACTTTTGTCTACCTGTGTGAGTCGGGGTGGGATAAACCAGCCCCTCATATATGGAAGTGCATTTTCTTAGAACCTATAAAGGATATCGGTTTTGATCTTATGATTTGTCACCATCTCATAATTACTGATGTCACCTTATTTGATCCATAGTTTTTTTTACCACTGGATCATGTTTTGCATTGTTAGAATTTCTGGATGCTGCACCCATGCCTACACTTTTGCTACCAGGGTGCATTCTAATGATGACTTTTACAAGGAAGAATACTTGGTTCACTGAAGCTCTACTTATTTTAGATGTCATGCCTCACATCCGCTTGTTGTAGATATAGCTGCTGCTGATTGGAAGTTGGGTGCTTCAGATGGAGGTCTTGATTAGTAGAGGTAGTTAAGGAACTAATCATGCAGATGAAAAGATGTTCAAGTAGATACATATCTATGTATTGCTCTGAAGAAGGGTAAGACGTGATGCATGCACATCCTATATTTACCTAAACTTAAGTACTTGGACCCTTAATTAGGAAGTTTGCTCTGACAATCTTTAACGTTACAATACCTATCACTCATAGTAGGCCGTGCTTGATATGCTGTGCTAGTAGGTAATGAAGGAGATGGAAGCTTTGAAGAACAAAGGCACTTTGGAGCTAGTTGATCCTTCTTCTTATTCATTGGTGGTTGGTAGCAAGTGGGTTTCATAGTGAAACATCTTCTAAATGCCCACAATTGACAGGTAGACGGCCAGGGTGGTGACCAAAGGTTTCACTCGAATGTAGAAATTTTGATACTTTCTCTGCAATTGTCTGATTACATACAGCTATGATACTTATCTCTGAAGAAGTTTGACTTGGCCAGCCTTTATATCAGCTTCATGTAAACAATGCTTCCCTTAATGATGATTCTCAGGAAAAGTTATATATGCAACAGCCAGAAAGATTTGAGATTCAGGGGTATTATAGCAAGATGTATAGGCTACAAAAACCCACTATGACCTACGGTGGAGTCCATGTGCCTGGGTTAAAATGTTCTAAGAAGTACTTCAATTTCGTAAGTTCTAGTGCAAATCATTCTTTATTTGTGAAAAAGGTCAAGGGAGGTACCATTGCTTTACTATTATATGTTGATGATATTAGTATTGTTGGTGATGATGCTCGGGATTCAACAAGCCAAAGAGTTCCTAGTTGCATATTTCGATGCTAAAAATTTGGGTGCATTGAAGAACTTTTTGGTACAGAAATAGATAAGCAAGATGTGGTATTGCCCCAAGGGAAGTATTTTTTGGATTAGTTGCACAAGATTGGGATAACGGGGCCAAACTAACCTATATGCCTATGCACTTGAGCATGTGGTTGTCCAATAATTATGAGAAAGTGATGGATTCCAGATAGTACATGAGATTTGTGAAGAATAAGTGCCACGTGGCAGTCCTAGGTGCACCAAAGGGGCACCTGCCCTAAGGGGGATTTTTGGTATGATTTTTGGTCCAAGTTTGGTGTCTTTTAGTTTGGTATATTTGGTTTTTAGAAAGTAATTTTAGAGTATTTGTTTCTTTCTAATTTAGGAGATTTGATTTGATTGGATTTGTTTCCTAGTTTAGAAGATATGTTCTCTTTTTGTAATTATTTTCTTTGAGTTAAATGCAACAATTCTTTTAAATATTCCTCCAACTCCTCTCCTCTCTCTCTCTCTTCACCGTCGGCTGCCCTTCTTCCTTTCTATTTTTATGTCAAAACAGTCCCTGCGTGGACTGTTCCATGCACGCTAAGGCCTCCACGCGCTCCAATTCTCACAAAATTAATTGGGAAGCTATTTATGTCACTATTACCATGCTAGATATTTGATTTGGAGTAGAACTTAGCCGGTTTATGGTTAAACCTACAATGAGTCACTAGAATGTAGCTATAATGGTAATTAGATATCTAAAGTCCTCTTGAGGCAAGGGACTATTGCTCACAAAGGGAAGTACCTTGGTTGTTGCCTCTTAGATAGGCTTTTGATCTTTATTGCTTGGAACTTTGTACATGGAGTGAGAAGCAGAAAATTATCCTCATACATAAAGGAGTGAGAAGCAGACAATTGTAGTCTGCTCTGGTGTAGAGTCAGAAGATTTGAGCTATTGGTTTGACAACTGCTAAGATGGTCTAATACTAGAGGATCTTTGGGTCTATAATGGGTATCTTATAGAGATGCTATGTAACAATTGTGCAACAATATTTATTGCCAGCAATCTCATTTTTGCAATAGGCGAAATATGTGGAGGTGGATTGTCATTACACATGTGACTTGATTAAAAAGGAGTTTGTTGAAAAATATAATAAGCGGAAGCATAAGTCAAAGAAATAAACAATAATAGAACGCTTGGATTTACGTAGAAACCCTACTCACGAAGAGTAGGGAGAAAACCACGGGAGAAGGTTTCGATAGGGCATTGATTTGTGTTTCTTCTTAAAGGAATATGGGAGGAGCATATGCCTATTTATAAGCCACCACTCACACACAAAGTCCACATCTTTCGATGTGGCATTAAACCCATAACCCAATTTTCTTAACACTCCCCCTCAAGTCTAGTATGGAATGCTCGTCTTGTAACACAAAGGAAACCCACTCTACACAGGTGGGAACATAGGCTGGAGTTGCTGAAGGAACTGTGGTTGTCTCTGACAATGGCCTCTTCTCTGGAGACTTAGTGCTGGTGGCTCTCCATTCAGTATCTCTGTAAAAGGGGTCTTCCTCTGAAGGCCTCGAAAGTGGATCTCCCTTTCTGGAGTCCATGGAACTGGATCTCCCATATAGAAACCTGAAATAAGTCCTTCCTCTGAGGACTTTGAAACTGGATCTCTCTCTCTAGAGATCTCAAAACTTTAGACTTTCCAGAGTTGGGTTTTTCATGTGTAGTTCAGGCACAAAAGAGACTCCCAAATGAGGGATGACTACAACAGGCTTCCACACTCCCCTTTTCCTCCATACTTGTATGGGAGAAAAAATAACAAGAGAAGAAATAAATCAATAAAAACTAGAGAAGACTTCTCCACCTCTTCTTTTAAACATGAACTTTATAATTTTTTTCCTCTATCATTTCTTTTTTTTTCTTCTTTTGAAATTTTCTTCAACTCCTTTTTTTATTTTTTTCCCTTTATTTTTCTTTTTTTTTTCTCTTTCTCCACCTTTTTTTTTTCCCTTTTTTTTTCTTCCCCTTTTTTCAATGTTTCCTTTTAAAACAACACTCCGTCCCTTAGGGTTTCGAGAACTCAACGTGTCTTGCCTCTCCCTCATAGAGAAGAGGACGCCTATCGCCGCGGTGATCGGGCCTAACGGAGTCGCGCTCCGCTGAGATCTCCATGGATGTCGTCGCTGCCCTTCTTTGCGGCGATCCTACTCCCTTCGAGGTCGTCGTGGAGCGTAGTCCTTGTCGTTGCTGCCTCCTTCGCTGCTCGCTACCGCTACATCCTCGTCGTCGGCGTCGTCCACACAGATCTTTGCCGCGGGGGTGTGGCCACCGCTCTTCCTCGTCGTTGTCCATGCAGGGAGGTGCCCCTCAGACATCTTGGTGGGGGGCTCCTCTTTGGACTGCGCCCTCTGGTGGGGCCCTCGAACCTCGGCCTTGAGGTCGCTGTGCCCTTGCTCGAACGTGGGCTACTCTGTGCTACCCCTCGTCTCCTTATGATGATGACGACAAGGAGGAAATCTGCCTGAGGTCGCCTGTAGTAGTTGCCGCTCCTTGCGGCTATCAAATGTGCCTCCGCGACGCCATCGCCATTGAGCACAGCCACGAGGGCTGGCGCTAGGGCGCCCAGCCCCAACGTCACGCCATCGATGGCGTGCTCCATCTCCATCGCGACGGCCCTCTGCCACCGTGGCCTCATCTTCACGTCGCGTATGCCCTAGCCACACCGACCTCCTGTAGTGACCTGCTGTCGCTGCTCCATTCTCCAGCAACAAAGACACTTTAAGAACAGAATATGATAATAATAAACTCAAGAATCTCTGATAATAAAACCCAATAACGACTTGCTCTGATACCAAGTTGAAAAATTATAATAAGCGAAAGCATAAGTTAAAGAAATAAACAATGATAGAATGCTTGGGTTTACGTGGAAACCCCACTCACGAAGAGCGTGGAGAAAACCACGGGAGAAGGCTCCGATAGGGCATTGATTTGTATTTCTTCTTATCAAAGGAATATGAGAGGAGTACACGTCTATTTATAAGCCATCACTTATACACAAAGTCCACATCTTTTGATGTGGCACTAAACCCTCAACCCAATTCTCTCAATAGTGTTGTTCTCTTCACCATTTGTATCTTATTATCCAAATCTAGCTTCTAGAGATGCAGGTCCAAGCTAAGCATGGTGGATATTTATGCTTCATCTTGAGTGGTGGTGTGAGAAATATAACATGCTATTGGAATTAGTCTTTGTAATTTTGTTATAGACTCAACCTGCCATTAAAATGTTCTTTTTTCCTTGTTTATGTCCTTTATGTTCATTCCTATTTAGGGTACCTTCTTATTTTTGCATTTATGTGCTCTTTTATGTATGGAGAGCATTTATTAACAAAATAAGCAATTCTATTCTTCTATATAAGTGGAATCATTAAAGAACTTGGAATCATTAAAGAATATTGTCTATTTGTCTTGTTAGAAAGGATGCCATTTCAGCAACTTTTTGAGTATTGCTACCAAGCATTACTGGAATGTGCCCTTTAATTTACAAGGCTCCATGATGTCAAGTAATGAGAGTGTCTTCACTGATCTTAGAAAAACAGTGCCAAAGATGCTTCTTAATTTATTTTTAAGACGCACACTCAGTATAAATAAGCTGGCAAGATAATTACCTTAATGCTTAATAAAAATTTGCCTTTCTTTCGGTCCTTTCTTTTAGCAGCTATTGGATCCTCATCGCCTGGCCTATGTTCCTTTGGATCAAAGTGGGAAGGGCCTCCCCTCTAGTTTTCCTCTGGTGTGTTTGGAATCGACAGATACAGTTTTCAAGCCACAGGTTTTATCTGGAAAACTTGGTTCATTCTATGTTCTCTCTGCCGGGTCTTGGCTTCTTGTTTGTAGAGGGCTATCTTTGAAGATTGTAATATTTTAGTCTCATTTATTGTATTGAAGCTGGGCACTCATCCTTTTTACCTCTAAAAAAAGCTTGTCTTTTTAATAGTCATTATCTTGATACCTCAGTAAGAATTTGCTTTTATTTCTGGTATATTATTTTAGCATTTGTATTTAATCCAATCTGTTTCTCAAATCATTTGATAATGTTGAAAGATACATTTATATGTTCCATTTATGATAGGTTTCCACACAAGTATGAGTTCAATATAATGTTAATTTCCTTTTAAAAAAAAATTTCTTGAGGAACTACCCATAAGTGTTCTCCCAATTTGACCATTCTCTGTCAGGTGGCCTGATGTCCATGTCTCTCTTGAGGACCTTTATTGTAAGCTCTTGCCTCTAAAGCATGATGCTGTTGAACTTCTGTTCCTTTTTTATTTAAATTTCGTTACCATTAGGTTATCTCCATTGGTGTTTGCTTTTATTTCTAAAGTTCTACTTGTCAAGAATGTTATTTGTTGGCTACAAGCTAGCATTGTCATGTTATTATCTTTTCAAATCTTTAGGTTGGGCCATTGCTTGTAAGTTGTAAATGTCTGAACTGTACAACAATATATTGATTAAAGAAAGATGCAGTGATACCTCATTAGGTTGTGAAGATCCACGAGAAGGTGCCATGTGGTGTGAGTCAGTGCGTCAACCTGTGTGTGTGCGCACGTGCATGTGTGTGCGCGTGAGTTGGCATGAGTTGTTGCCTAAGGTGTAAGTGTTCTTTATTTAGTTAATTATTGTGATTCGATTGTTTAGGAAAGAGGCAATTAGGATTGAGATTACTAGAATCCTAATCCTAAGTTTGTTGGGATTGTGATCGGTGTCAATAATGGGATTGTATCTCTTTAAATAAAGACCAAATCCTCTTGTTTTCTTTTGAGTTGAATAATAAAATTCTTTCATCTCCATTGGGACTCCTCCTCTCTCCCTCTTCACACGCCATCTTCTCCTTGCCAACTCTCTCTCTCTCTCTCTCTCTCTCTCTCTCTCTCGCTTACGTGTAGCCTTCACCTCTCATTGTGCGTGTAGACTCTTCCCAAGAGGAAGAGAGTCAATCCTAATTCTTCACATGGTATCAAAGCGGGCAGTTTTGTGCGACACCAAAGTTTAGGATTCACGTGAAGATCCTTGTTTGTAGAGACGAAGTATTGGTGGCCCAAGTTTGACAAAGGTTCATGTCCTCGCTCAAGTTTGCGTGGGAAGGATTGGGGTATCCCCTTGACTCCATCCTATTACTCGAGAAAGATCGTATTGTCCCCTTGGCTCCAGGAAGAAAGTTTGTTTTACGCATGTTGTACGTAGGCCATGACGGATGCAGAGTTGCTAGTCACAACGAAGGCGAAGATCCTTGTTCAAGGCACCACCAACAGGTTGATGGGGGCTTCAAACTACACTTTGTGGGCACGTGCCTTCAAAATTTTTGTGGGTGGATGGGAGAAGCGCAACGTGCTTATCGAAAAGGCACCTGAGGCTCGTGAGGGAGCAAAAGCAAAGAAGTGGGAGAAGGAGAATTATGAATTCCATTGGTGGGGTGACTAGTCTCAGAATTTCCTCTACGACAAGTCTTCCCTCCTTTATGGGAGTTCGACTTGGAGGGGAGTGTGAAGATCCACGAGAAGGTGCCACGTGGCGTGAGTTAGTGTGCAAGTCTATGTGCATGTGTGTGTATGTGCACGTGTATGTGTGTGCATGAGTTGGCATGAGTTGTTGCTTAAGCTGTAAGTTTTCTTTATTTAGTTAATAATTGTGATTGGGTTGTTTAGGAAATAGTCAATTAGGATTGGGATTACTAGAATCTTAATCCCAAGTTTGTTGGGATTATGATTGGCGTCAATATTGGGATTGGATCTCTTTAAATAGTGATCAAATCCTCTTATTCTCTGAGTCCAATAATAAAATTCTTTCATTTCCATCGTGACTCCTCTCCTGTCTCCACCTTCATGTGCCATCTTCTCCTCACCAACTCTCCCTCCCTCACGTGTGGCCTTCTCCACCACTCGTTGTGCGTGTAGACTCTTCCCAAGAGGAAGTGAATCTATCCCGATTCTTCGCAATTACCGTTTCTTCTCAATACATTATGATTTTGAATTTCGCAGCCCTTTGAAAAAAAACAACCATCTTACCTGTCTTTCTGGTGCTTGCTTTCTTGTGTTTGTACTTGTACTTGCAGATCCCATGTCCTGCTCTTTCCATCTATGGATCCTATGTCAAGCAATTTTGAGGTACTTCCTTAATTAGAGCTGGTAAATCCTTGTAGATGAAGTATTGTTCAATGCCTCTGTGGTTGAAGAATTGATTTGCTGCCCCCACTTTTCTCTTCACTGTCTTGTTGTGAAGTACAATACTGGCTGAATTTTTATATTGCTAGCAGGATTCTGTTTCTTCAAATATCCCTTTCTTAAAGCATAAATTTTATCATCTATCATTCATTTTATGTACACTCTGCCCTACCTACTTTTTCTTATTCTATGTGCTTCAAACTTTTGCTATTGTTTTTTGCGGTGATCGTGTGATTTTTATAGAGGTTTCCTGCGCACTGTACAGCTGAAGGTAAATCATCAAATGATGGTAGCAAAGACCAGACAACTGCCCGAGTTTTATCTGGCTCTACAACTGCCAGTAATGCAGAAAGCACTTCCTCCACTACCAAAGTAGAGGAGGACCTGAATATTGCATCTCAACTAAGAAAATTTTCATTTAATGACCTCAAGTGTGCCACTAGAAATTTCAGACCTGAGAGTCTGCTTGGTGAGGGGGGTTTTGGTTGTGTTTTCAAGGGATGGGTTGAGAAAAATGGAACTGCAGCTATGAAACCTGGCACCGGGCTTACTGTTGCAGTTAAGACGCTTAACCATGATGGCCTTCAAGGGCATAAAGAATGGCTGGTGGGTTTCTTACTGTAATTTCATTTCTGCGACGATAAATGTGTTGCTAATCAGCATTTCTTTAACTTAATGTTCTTTAAATGTGATGTCGTCTTCAGGCAGAAGTGAATTTCCTTGGGGATCTGATTCATCCAAATTTAGTTAAACTGATTGGCTATTGCATTGAGGAAGATCATAGGTTGCTAGCCTATGAGTTTATGCCTCGAGGAAGTCTGGAAAATCATCTTTTCCGCCGTATGTTATCCTTACTTTTACCTCCTTTTAGATTATAAATGTGAAGTAACCTTGGAGTCAAATCCATAAAAAGCTGCTTGCAATTTTTATAATAGTACACACATCTTACTTGAGTGCAAACAGTGAAACCACATATTCTGTTTGCAAAGACCTTGAGCAGATATCGTAGCTGGGTTAAATGATCTTATCCATCCAATAGTTTCCTTGACTAGTCTAGTCATTTTTTGAACTTACTAAAAGTAAAGGCCCTTTAAGTATAATTTTCTCTGCTACTTCAAAATGATTTTAAGCCTTTCAACATCTTCAAAAAGTTTGGCAACATCCCTGAATATCATCGTGATAATAATGCTGAATGTCATATAATTATGCTAGAATGAGTCGAGGAAACAATTCTCCAACTCGAGGGACGTTAGTGGTATGTATAGAAGGTTTGTGGAAGATAAACAGGGCTATAATACTTAATAATTTGATTTACAGGCAACTAAACCTTGCATCGTCTGAATTTAAACTGCCCAAGAGGAGAGAGACTTCCATTATGTAATTTATAAAGTTGAGAATATGCTATAGGACAACTAAATGGTGGATGTCTTCCTAGTAACAATAATATAGAAAAGATGTATGGGCCCAGGGATTTTATTACACCCTTGTTGGAATATGAAGAGTTATGGATGTAGGAAACCATCGTTATTGCTTTCTTTGGTTTGTAGATAAAAACAGGCATGATGGGAAACATTTTAGTCTATGTTTTGCTACTATTTGATCACATTGAGCAAAATCTCTAGATCTTCCACTGGCAGAGACTGATACTGATGGGAGAAAGCGATGCATATGAAAACTAAGAGAGCTTGGTGAAATATTCTTCAAAAGAAAAGAGAACTTGAAGAAATTCTTGATAATTTAAATTAGAGGAAAAGTGTTATTTGATTGAAATGGAAAGGATTTCGATAAACATAAGTTTTGTCAGTTTCAATTATCTTCAAAAACTGCCTCTAATCTACCTACATGATATTTGGATATTCTGTGTAGTTAACTCCTAAATATCATTTTAGGTTTGAATATTGCATGTGCCCTGTGCAGACTATTCTAATGATAGAACATGATTTTTTCAGTCCTTTTTTGTAGGAATTCTGCTTTAGTTTCATTTGACCCGTTAATTTTGAATCATGTTTTACATTGTTGCTGGTGCCTAAGGGACTCTTGATGGTGAAGTTATAATAATAAAGGAATTTGTGAATATTCTTTCTCCAATGATGAGAAAATATTTGTGTGAAGGATTTCTTCTTGCTGGGTAAAGTATTTATATGGGACATTGAGTATGGCAATTAAAAGAACTCTCTTGGATTCAAATTGTCAAGGAGATCCCGTACTAATTTCTCTAATATAAACACAGCTATTAACAAGTAAAAGTATGATTAGATCCATAGTTTTCTTTGTTGCTCTGTTTAAAGTCATTTTCTTTTGTGGAGCTCTTGAACATTACACGATATCAAATCTTTCGGGGCCAGTCAGATGTTTCATTTGAGTTCTCATTGTTGTCACTTGATTATTCAATGTTACTTTCGATTTTATGGTTCTTTGACCAAGATTCCTTCTACCGGTCAGAAGTATGTATTTTCTTAGAGGTTATCACAGGTTTTGATACAGCCAAAAAATTAAACTCCAAATAGTTTTCAACTGGTCAATTTCTTTATTTTGTTCTAATACTCTTGTGCAATTCTAGCACTTACGATTCGTTTGTGTAAAGGATCTCTTCCTCTACCTTGGTGCATTAGAATGAAAATTGCACTTGGTGCTGCGAGAGGGCTGGCATTTCTTCACGAGGAAGCAGAAAGACCTGTCATTTATCGTGATTTTAAAACATCTAATATCCTGTTAGATGTGGTATGTGAGTAAATTGCTGAATTCTTATCCATGTCCTTATTCTTTTATTTTTTTAACATGCACCTCATGCAAAGATTTGTTTGTCTAGGACTATAATGCCAAACTTTCTGATTTTGGACTAGCTAAGGATGCACCTGAGGGTGATAAAACACATGTATCGACAAGGGTAATGGGAACCTTTGGATATGCAGCTCCAGAATATGTCATGACCGGTACAGAAGATTCTCCACCATTTTGATGGCATTTTTCCACCATTTGTTATTGTTCTATATTTTGTATTGCATTAGAGAGATTCACGACTGATACAATAAGAGTGGCATACAATTCTAGCAACAACCCACGATGGTGGAAGATTAAAAATCTAGCTTGCTGTCATTGGCTTTTTCACATTGCTAGCAATGCAATTAGGCAGTACTTTATTGTTACTTTGACCACAAGGTGCTTTTGGTTCAAACTTCAAACATGGTTTAAGGCTAGGGAGTTCTAATCTGTTTGGTGAATGGAAATTGACGAGAAACCTTCTATCTATTACATCTCCAGAATTTAAATGACCTTGCATTTTTGAGTTCTTTGCATAATTGATTTACCGTCGTACTTAGTTTTGCTCTTTTTGTTTTAAGGAGGGGCTTTCTAGCATTTTCCTGCTCCAGTTCTCCCTTGAAGTAGGGGAATTCACTTTTGCAACATTAGGCTCTCCTGTGCTTTATTTTTCTTAATATCCACACTAAAGTGGAGATGTTAGATGCATTGCTTGGTATATCTTTTTTTTTTGAAAGGAGATGCACCTATAAATTTGGTTTGCGTTGATCCTCTTCAGGGCATCTAACGTCCAAGAATGATGTGTATAGCTTCGGTGTTGTCCTCCTTGAACTATTATCTGGCAGACGTTCCATGGATAAGAATCGCCCAGCTGGTGAGCAAAACTTAGTGGAATGGGCAAAACCTCAAATTGGAGAACGGCGCAAGTTCTATCGGCTTGTCGATCCCCGTTTGGAAGGCAACTTCTCCATTAAGGGTGCACAGAAGATAGCACAGCTGGCATACCTTTGCCTAAACCGTGATCCAAAAGCCAGACCTCTCATGAGTGAAGTGGTTGAAGCCATTAAACCGCTGATTCACCTAAAGGACGTGGCCAGCTCTTCCTACTTCTTCCAAACAATGCAGGCTGAACGAGCAGCGGCGCACTCCAACTCATTGAATGGTAGAACCAGCACCAAGGTGCAAGCTTCTTTTCCGAGAAATGGCAGCCAACCAAAGAGGAGCCTCTCTGCTGGCACATATGCCTCTCCTCGCCACCCGCCACCTAAGCTTGAAAATAACCCAGTATGATGAGGCCTGACTTTGTGGGTCTTCCATTAACAACATTTCATTAAATTCTCAAGATTAGTCAGGTATTCATCAGTATGGCTTTTGTTTTAAATGCAACCACTGAGGCCAGATGATGTTGCTTAGAGTTGACTGTTGACAGTGGACGTACATCAAGAATTGGCTATGTAATGCTCACATGTTAATTTGAATTGTGTTTACATCTGTTCATAGTTTTTTTTTGTTCTCTCTCTCTCTCGCTCTGTTGTTGGCAATTTACACCCTCCATCAAACAGGAAACAGAGTAATTCACAAGCAAATGGGCAAAGCGAACAGCATCGGTTGTTTTCATGAATAACAAAAATCTCGAGACTCTTGTAACATAGCCTGGCATTTCTATATGATTCTTCTAGCTTGCCAAGAGGGGGGCTTGGTCGCCCTTATGATTCCCACTGCATTCTTACAGTTCAAGCAGATTGTGAACTACATCCCCCAGAGATATCTACCTGCAAGTTCAATTTGCAGGTGGAAGACGTGCATCTCTGCTGAAGTAGCATGGACAATTTGCTCCTGCATCTCTCTCTGAATTTGTTACAACCGCAGCAGCTGAAGGTCACTTGAAGGCTGCATTGACTTGTATGAATCAATCAGGGTGATGCATTCTCGCATTAAGGAATGCCATTGTCAGGTGGGGCTGAATTTTCAAGTCTCCATCAAGAGACTGAAGATAATCCTTTAATGGGGTCTGGCTGCAGGCATTGATGATTCTCGTTGCACCTCATTCGCCAAATCTGATGAAGAAAATGGAGCAGGCTGTAAGAAAAATAGAGGAACTTTCAGAGAAATCATCAAGCACAAATTCAACAGAGATACCCAAAGCATCACTTCCAATTTTAATCTCGAACCAAAGAGCTCTTGCCAAGCCACAGACAGCAAAGAGATGTTGCCAGGTTTCAAGAGAATTCCCAGAGTGGAGCCCCCAATCTAATTTTTGGAAGTTCACCCAGCACTTCCATTAGGAACATCTTCACCCTAGGCCTGAATTCCTTTGGACTTCCAAATAGTTTTGTTCCTATCAAGCAAGGTGGGATTTTCAACTACTAACTTTTTAGCTGAAAATAAGCTCACCTGATTCTGAAAGTTTCTTTGAGGTGGAGGGACCAACCACCAGGTACTTGGTTGCTAAATAGGTATTTTAAGAATTTGTCCAGCAATGTCATTGCAGAACAACTCCAGTAGGAAATTGGTGTTCCAATTTTCCCATCTGGGCCAATCAAATTAGCAACTGCCTGAGGGATGGATTGCAGGTGTAGACTATTGCTAATTGCAAGGTGAAATATCAGGAATCCATTTGGCATCCCAAATACGCGTCACGGCCATTGCTGATATTTTCCTCCAAGGGGCTTTATTTTCACGAGGGATTTACAAATATCCGAGGCTCCTCGAGGGGGCAGTTGCTCTCTATACACCCATGTTGGGAATGGTGGACAGCAGGCCTTGATCCTATGTGAAAAGATACCAAGGTTTCTCGAGCGAAAAAGCCCTGATTAAACTCTTTGGTAACTTGGGTGTCCACTCCGCAAATAATTTGTGGGAGTCTAATGGATCACCAAGCTCTAGTAAAAAAGTGCTTCCTCGAGTCTTCATACCTGATACCCCTACCAGAAATTCCATACAATTTTATCTACGTTGGAGTAGGTCCTGGGAGGCCAAAGGGAGACATTCATCAAATACTTGGCAATGGTTGATAAGGAGTTGGTCAGAACAGTTCGGCCAGCTTGAGAGAAGGCTCTAAATGCTCCTGCTGCTGAAAAATATACAAGACTTTTTTGGGTTAGTTCTTTGGCTGGAGAACGAACAATGGTAATACAGGAGCTTTTTTAATCTTCGTGGCTTCAAATAACATGGGTTCGCCACGTAGGATTGTGTCGTGTAGGAAACATTGAGCGGTGGAAGGAGCGTTTCGATTGTGTCGAAAAATCAGTGACATCACCTAACTTGGTAAGCAACATGGAAAGGAATTTGGAGCGCAATGTAAAAAGAAAAGGTACAACAGGACATCCTCACGTAACGAATGAACCATGTATTTCTACGTAAGAGGCTCTAATGTTTGGATTTGATGGAAGTCCATGCTATAAGTTTAACGCTGTAAGCTCAAAAAAATTGACAATTGAGTGAGCCACAAGGAGATGCCCTCATTCCACCAATCTTACACCTGGAATTTGCGGTGATTGTTTAAAACGTTACCAGCGAAATGCTTGTAATGGTCTGGAAAAGACAATTGTTATGTGTCGCTCCAACATCCTCAAAAATAGTTCTACCCAATAAACTCATAAAAATAAGTAATAGGATATAAAAGATTAAGAATTATTAGTCGATAATTTTAACTTAAGTAGTTTGGGTGGCTAGCTTGGATTTATTGGATCTATCTCTAATAAGTTGTTAAGATCAATTTTTATCACTTAACTTGGATTTAGATTTGGATCATTATAAATGATATTAATGTCAAACTCCCTTTAATAGGAGGAAAGGATTTCGCCTTGAATGACTGAAGAATGTGTCGTGATGTAAAGTTGCACTATTTTTGAGAGTGTATTAATTAATTGATTGAACATTAATAAGGATGTTAAGATTTTAACTAAGAAGGTTATAACACTTTTAAAATAGTCTTATATTGAAAATTTATAAAAATAAGTAGTGGGATAAAAAAGATTTCCTGCCTAAAAACTTGATCTTAAGCATTTAGGTGTTTATTTTGAATTTATTGGGTTCATATTAATAGGTTGTTAATATTAATTTTTCTTATTGGACTTAAATTTAGGCCTAAGTAGTAATTACATTCATTTATGCAATGGTGATTTAAATATTGTATAAATAACGATTTGCATGGAGTATTGAGCGAGCTTAACTAAGATGGAGGCTGCTTAATTTAACATTTCAAGTGTTTGACAATTTAATTATTGGATAAGAGAAAAGAGGGATGATCAATTGTTATTCACATTTGGCAATCTCTGAGAGGGTAAGCTAAGAGACAATTTGACTCCCTCTAGATGCGTGGGTGAAAATAGAATGTTATTTAGATTTCATTGGCTGGCCAACACAACAGGTAAAGAGGAATAACGTAGGAGAGGAATCCTTAATATGCATGAATCGATGTGAGATAGATACTATAGCACCCAAAGTTTTCTCCCGCATCCCCTCCATCACTGGTGGTAGTGAGTGCTGTTCACTTATTTTTTCCTTACCTTGGTTGTAGCATTGTAGCAGCGACAATTGAGACTAGTATTGTTACTCTCTCCAATTTGCCATTTTCTCTACCTCTCTCCTACATTTTATAATCCAATCCTCTTTAACTTTCACTCTCTTGCTCACTCACACACTCTCTCTCTTAACTCTTGCTCTCTCACTCACTCTCTCTCTCTTTCGCCGACACTTCCTCTCTCCCACTCAAGAGAGAGTTGACAGGCGAGGGGAAGAGAGCGAGAAAAGGAGAGAGATAGGAGAGAGAGGCGGGAGGAGGGTGAGAGAGAGAGAGGCAGGAGTGGGAGGGGAGTGAGAGGGAGAGAGTGTGTGAGAGTGGGAGGGGAAGGTGGGAAGGGAGTGACAAGGAGAGAGGGTGAGAGAATAGGAGGGGAGGTGGGAGGGGGATGATAGCTGACAGTCGGGAGTGGAAGAGAGCGGAAAAAGGAGAGAGATGGAAGAAAGAGGTGCGAGGAGGTTCACAGGGAGCGACAGTGAGAGAGCAGGGGGGAAGAGAGAGGGAAAAGGAGAGAGATGGGATGGGAGAGAGAGGCAGGAGGAGGGTGAGAGAGAGGGAAGGGGACGGGAAGTGAGGTTGAGAGAGATAGAGAGTGAGAGAACTGGAGGGGAGTGAAAGGGAGAGGGTAGAGAGCGGTAGGGGAGTGATAGTAACGGAGAGTGAGAAAATGGGAGGGGAGTCAAATTGAGAGAGTGAGAGAAAGGTGTGAGGGGAGGCAGAGTGAGAGACTAAGAGAGCGAGGTGGGAGGGGAGTAAGAGGGAGAGAGAGTGAGAGAGCGGGAAGGGAGTGAGAGGGAGAGAGTCAGAAAGCGGGAGGGGAGTTGGGATTTTCATAATAAACTTCAAATGTATCTCACTTCTATAAAATATTTTAATTGCATAATAGTAATATAACCACTAAGCCACGTTATCTTAGGAATTACAAAAGACTTGTGTCAAACATAGGATGATTTAATCCTATGAAAACAACAACGGATGTCGTCAAGCTTTTGATTTAACAGGAGTTCTGACCTTTATTCCTCATATTCTAAGAATTTTTATAGAATGTTTTTGGTTTTTCCCGTTCCTTCACCTAGAAGACCTCATAGCAAAGCGTAGGCTACCAGCTAATTATATTGATGTTGGAGCACTCAATCCTAGGACATGAAAGCAAAGGAATTGTACAATTTTGATTGACAGTTTAATCTCGCTGGACCATGAGTTGTAGATCTATTTAGAGCTAGTTTATAGAATGGGAGTGGTTATAAGAGTTGGAAAATTGAAAATGAGAGTATCACTTGTCGGTGTTTGCTTGAAACTTTTAAATATCCCTTGGTAATGCTTATCGAATTAATATTGCTCACATTCCATTAAAAAAAAATAATGAAATGTTTGAATCACTATTACTATAAAAATAAATGTTGTTGAAAATATTTCCTATAACGAATATGGTAATGCGTACCATTAAAAAAAAAGAGTCGAGCGATTACAATATATTTGATCGAAGGTGATTGAAAGCCTCCACAAAGTGTCCATAGTATGATATTAACATCCATTTGTAATAACTAAGTAAATTACAATTAGGGTCTTTTCACCACCAAGGAAATAGAAATCACCATGGCATGTTAGTGGGAAGGGAAAGGATGTGTGTTTGCTGGCAACTACCAACACAAAATCCTCTTCCATGTTTGGTATGTAGGTTAAGTCACTTAACTCATGTTTGCTCACAAGTACCACTTAACCTGCTACTCGTTTGTGTTGAGTAAGAGAATTTAACCCGACGCAAATTTATTTTACCTCATCTATAAAATAAACTTTCAAATACCAAAATCTACTTATTTCATTATTTTATTCCACTTATTTTTTATCCCTCTACTTATTCCACAGACATATTCCTCTTACCAAACACTACCTTAATATAGATCTAGAAGATTACGTCACACACTCAAATTGTAGCACAATTCCCACTTTTGAGAACTCAAACAGTTGATACCTGATTCTCTTTCTTCTTCCATTAACATAGACAAAAGTTATTTTTTTGTGGCTATACATGTGTGATTTCCATCTCATATTTTTACTTTCTTATTTCACTTTCTAATCTAATAAAATATCATACATATACATATACATACACACATATATATATATTTTTAGAGGATTCTTCTATGTCTTTTTCATTATATTTTTAAACTCTCAACGATGTTGGCCAAAGGTAAAAGAATCATTTTTTTTTTTTTACTCTTAACTCAATAGGCAAATAGCAATGGGAGAGAGTGGAGAGTGGTGAGTGGTGTGGGTGCACCTCTCCCCCTCTCCTTTTCTCCTACCTCTCCTAGTTCCTCTTACCATTGGTGTTCTCCCTTCCCCTAGGGTTTCCCCACCCTGCTCTGGTGAGGCCCCTCTTCCTCCCCTCCCTTCGGGGGGGAGCCAGCTTGCTCCTCGCCATGGCTGCCCCTCTCAACTAGGAGTAGTGGGTGGGGCTTTTGGGGTTGTGCCCTTTGTGCTTCTTTGCTGCTGGTTTTCATGCTCCTTCATTTCTTTTTTCCTTTTTGTTTGGTTTACTGTCTTTGTGGTGTTTTGGTGGTTTTGGTGCGGTTTTTCGAGGGTAGGGCTTGTGGCTGGGTCATGGCTTCTCCTTTTGAGCCTCCTCGATTGCCGTCACCGCGAAGGCCTTCCTTTGCCTCTATGGTGGCCGATCATCGATTTGCTGAGGCCCTTCCCTATGAAGAACTGTCGGTGCTAGTTCGCTTGCTTGTTAGGGTGGATGGTATGCTTTGCACCGAGTTTTCCCCCTCTAAAGTTGTTGACTTCGCTAAAGGATTGGCCTCTTCGGTGGTTATTCATGCGATGGGCCTTAAACCCTAGTTTCAGTAGGTAAGAGATTTTCTTGCTCGCATGGTTCGTCTTTCCAATTTCTCTTTGTCCACTCTGGACATGCGTCATTGGTTGGTGAAATGTTCCTCCTATCTCGATTTTTTGAGGATTTTTTCTCTTGGTTCCGCTATTTTGAACAACATTCGCCTTCAGTTCATTCGGTGGACTCTGTCTTTTCGTACTGACGCTTCTGCTACCTTGGCTCCAGTCTGGGTCGGTTTCCCTGGTCTTAACTTGTATCTCATTCATCCTAATGTACTGCTTTCCCTTGCATACCAAATGGGTAATCCAGTTTATGTGGATCCGAAGATGATGCAAGGTTTGAGATCGGTTTACCCCTGGGTCTGTTGGAGGTGGATCTTCTTGCAGATCGGCCCTTGTTTGTTTGTATTTCCAATGGGGGTTCTGTTATCCAGCAGAAGGTGGTTTTTGAGAGGGTTCCGTTGTGCTGTTCATTTTGTTTGAAACTCGGACATTCCTTGCATTCTTGCTCTGCTACTTTGGCTGCAGGTCCTGGTGGCCCTCCGGACTCTTTTAAATCCATGGATGCTCCTCATCTTGATCCTGCTGTCCTAGGGGAAGGTGAAGCGCCACCGACTGGTTCGAAGACTTCTCCTCCAGAGGATCTTGGGGGGGAGGGGGGGTTAATAATTCGGCTTGTAATACTTCTTCTCTGAGGGGGCCAAGTTCGTGCGATGGTCCTCCAGTGGCGAGAGGAAAGAAGCAACGTGTCCGTATGATCACCAAGAAGATATCAAAGCTAAAAGCTAAACCTCTACACATCAGTGACCTGGGGATGGAGCCCATGATGGCCAGTGCACTTGAGCTCCTCCATCCCTAGCAGGTACACTTGTCCCCCTCTGAGCCTAGTTCTTCTCATGAGTTGCTTGTTGAACATGGTAGTATGTATGATGATGATCCTGAGGTTTTCTTAGATGATTCGACGCTTAAAAACTTTGGGGCAGATTGTGTTTCCGATACTAAATCGCTTGATGACTCTAAGATGATGGTTTTGCATAAATCTTACAACTTTTCTGAGATTCAGTTTGATTATGTTGGCCATTGCTTATGGTCCTCACAATGTTTTGATTCCATACCCAGTCAGGTCTGCGATTGCAATCTCTCTACTCTGAATATCCCTCTTAAAGCCAGGATGTTGGACAATCTTGGAGGAAGGAATGACAATCATGATTTGATGTTTAATAACTAGTCGAATACCCCGGTTAATGTGCTGTGTTTAGCGCACGAAGGTGGCCCTTTTTCTTGGGGTATCTACCTTCCTTTTCCTTTGCCGGTTCCTCCAGATCTTGATCCGCCATTGATAAAAGAAATTGATGCTAATGAGGGACATCTTCTAGTGAGCAATGATGACCGTTTACTTGCCTCCAGTTCTGAGTTGATGTTTAATGCGGTGAAATCGAGTTTAAAATAAAGCGTTGTTATATAGTCGAAATCGCTTTGAAAATAAATAGATTTTTATTACTCGAAAAGATTCCGAGGTCGAACACAGGGAGCAAATGGAATTCACACACTAATCTCAACAATTAATGTAATTTGAACACAAAATATTACTAAAAAACTAATTTACAATGTAGAGCATATGAGTATATGAAGAGTAAAAAGAATTTTAGACAAAATAATGGTGATTTGAATCACCAATTATAAGTCTAATACATAGAATAATTACTCAAATTTACTAAAGGAGAGAGTATGAAATCAGAGGTCAGATTTTGCAATCAGACGTCTAAAATGATGTTTGCTACAACACCCCTTTTGCTTTTCTTTGTCTGCGTGCCTCTTCCTTCTTTTCTACAGCTGAACCTTCTCTTTTCTTCTTCTTTCTTTCTCTGACCCCTTCTTTGTAACTTCTCTTCTTCTTCTTCACTTCTTTACGCATAGAGGGCGGTCATCTCTGGCTTTTCTCTTCTGAATCTGGCTAAGTGTCAACCAGACTTCCCTGTGGCAAAAACCCCCCTTCCCCTGCGTAGCTCTCCTTCTCTCTTTCTCTCTTAGGTCATGCTCTCTTAGAGCCACAAGGTATCCGGGTTATCAGACCTAGCATACCTAGGACCAGGGCTGCTTGCAGTGGGTAGCAGAAGAGGAGTGCGGGCTAGGCGGGTTATCGGATCGACCAAATCCATGGGGGAGATGTCATGGAAGATACCAGTGAAGGTGTAGGAGGACCTCACCCTCAGTGATTGGAGGCAAACAACCCCATTCACTTTTGGGTATTATGCGGCTACAAGTGGTTCTTCATATCTGAGGTGGGACTAAATGTCCCACCTTTCTTCCGCGCAGCGCAGCAGCAAGGTATTCAGTCAAATTGATGGGGTTGCGGCTGTTGAAGCCCTCGCGTGAGGACTTGGACTCCTGCAGGCCTCAATTCCGCATGGCCTGGAGTTATCCCCTGGAGCGGAAATGCCCTGGAGCAGCTTGAAGCTTGATTGAAGCATGGCGTTAATGGCGAGTTTGGCCTGATACGTGAAATTCAAGAAAAGGGGCCTTATGGCAGCGTTAGAAGGTTCGGCAGGATCGCCGTGGCATGGTGAATGTGACAGTGGCAGTGGGGTGTTGCGTGAGTGGCTGTGGTGGTTGGACGGATGCGGTTATGGCCGGTGACAGTGGGTTTGTTTGGGAAGGTGTTTGGGTGGATGGAACGGTGAATAGGGAGATGGGAAATGAGCGGGGAGGCGCGGTAGAGGTTGTGAGCTTGCCGGTGAGGTGGATGGAGGTGCGTAGCGGTGGGAACACCTCGCCGGAGGAGTGGCCAGAGATGGAGGAGATGAAGGTGTTTAGTATCGTCGGTGGTCGGATTTGGGAAATAAAGAGAGGAGAAGAAAGTAGGAAAGATAGGGAATCTAAAATCTACTCTAAGGATGAAAAGGTGAAGGGATTCCCACGTCGGTGTGGTTGCCGGACGTAGGGAAGACGAACCTCTGTAGGAGAGACGACGGTGAAGATAGGGAAAGGGCAGCGACGACTGGTATTGTATGACGCAGAGGACGGTGAGGAAGATGAATCCGCCACTGGTTTTGTGGTCGGACGACGAGAGGAGTCGGAGAGAGACCGCTGGAGCTTGCGGAGATTTGTGGCTGAAGAGGAGAGAGGAAGAAGGAGGAGTTCTGATTGAATTTCAAGCTTTAGAGCACGGTCTGATAAGGAGGTTCTTTTATAGACCTCAGGAAGAAGTTTTGAGCTTGGGAAGCAAGCTTCCCAAGCTTTAAAAGCTCACTGGAGAAGGAAACTTCTTGATACCCAAATCTCTCATGCATTCGCATGAGAGATTGGGAAAGATCTGGAGCATGTGGACATGCTTAGATTGAAGGAAATTTCTCAAGGAGTCTCCCTTCCAATTTTGGAAGGGATTGATTGAATAGAGGAGCTCTCTTCAATCAAAGGTCGTCGGAAAAGGATTTCTCTGCGATAATGGAGGAGGGACCTAATTGTGAAGATGAAGAAGAAGTTAGGGGGCTGAATGCAAGGGTTTTGAAAGTTGGGGGTATAAATGTAATCAGACAGGACCATTTCGCAAACTAAGTCAAGACAAGCTCATCTTTGGTCCAAATTTTGGTATAAACCTAATTTGGACCTAAGGAATCCAATGGTGAAGTTGGATTTTGGTTTTGACCATGTTTGACTGGGTAATTTATGTAAAAACCTAAATTAGGGCAAATATCTATTTGAGACTCCATTTTGGGTCAAGATGGGTTCTGATGGTTAAATTGAAGGTACTAAATCCTAGAGAATATTTTTCTATGATTTTTAGAGGGTTTATATGAATTTTATCTTGACTAGAACCTTGGTTAATTAAGTGGGTTTGTTTTTAGGGTTTCAAAAGTCATTTAATTCTCAAAACACGTGCAAACCCTTTTCTGTCTGATCTAACCCACTTGTTATCTTATTAAGATCATTTGACTTTTATTCAGCCCTTGAGAAAACTCATGGTTGTGTTGCATTCATGATAAGCTGGTAAAATTACAGTTTTAACCCTAGTTTCTTATTTTTCTCTCAAAATGGTTATATAGTGAGTTATGGTTCTCTAGCGGTTATGTAGGAACATTTATTGACTTAATTGGGACAAAATGAGCTAGTTATGGCTCATGATGGTGTTCCCATCACCTATCCTCCCCAGTATTCCACTGAAAATAGGTCATCACCATCCGTTGAACAACCTAGAATGACCTACTTTCAGGGAGGGACCCGAGAACCTCGACATCTTGACTCCCCTAGATTTAATCCAAACCCACCCAAACCTGAATCGAACTAATCAGTTCAGGTGAACCAAATCTAGGATAGAGTGTTGGCTAATTTGAGGAATACTATACAATCTTTAGAAGCTTAGCCAACACCATACACTGAAGCACTGGAGCCTATGATCAAAATGATTGATGAACTTAATAGTTCTTTATTGGATTTACTCCAAAGTGTTAGGGATAGGGACCTGGGTGAGTTTCTTCTTGGGAAATTGTCAAGGATGAGGATGAAATTTGTGGTTACCTTAGTTAAATCTTGGGATGATTCTAAAGATGAACCCCCTTCAGGAGAGCCAATGTCTGAACCCGCTCAGGCGCCTGTTGGGGGGTTTATGCTTCCTGTTATGCTGAGTCTCGATAGGATTTTTGGAGCCATCTGTCAGACCTTAATGCTACCATCTTTGCTCCCTGGATGATCGGTGGTGATTTTAACTGCATCCTTGGATCCTCGAAGAAGAGTGGTGATTTACCATTTCAGTTGTCTCAAGCTTCGGATTTTTGTCTTTGGAAGGATTCTCTTGGCCTTGTGGAAATTCTGATGGAAGGGAGTCAATTCTCTTTGTGTAACGGGAGATGTGGTAGTGCAAGGATTTATCAAAAGTTGGATCGGATTTTTGTCTCCCCGTCTTCCATGTCTCTTTTGCCCATGGCTTCTTATCTCTCGAGGCGTAACTCCGACTATGTGCCCATTGTCACGATCCGGTCCCAAATCCCTACAGGATCTGAGATCGGCTTGCTTCGATTAATCCTAAGACCTAGTCGTCCAACAAGAAATAACCAAGTAACATTCATCAAACCACAATCACACAAGTACAGTAGCTAAGCAGAAAGAAATTTACAACAGGGGGAAAAGGAACAGTAATATTATGTCATAATACATCCATCACAACAAAAAGAGTACATGTAGCAGAAGTCAAAGCTATAGAAACTCACTATCAAACAGTAGAACTAAAGCTAGGCTCGACTAGGCTCAGCGTCCTTAGTAGCCTGTGGCTTGGGCTGCTCAAATCCCTAACCTGTACAGAATTTATTTAATTGGAGTCAGCTAACGCTGAGTAGAGTGGTGGCTAAGAAGTAACATGCATTTAACATAAGCTTTTCCATTTTCCAATTATATTATGATGTGGGTGTGTAGAGATCTCTAATTAGGATTTGTTAATTAATCTTCTGGTTCCCTATAGGAATGATTTTGCTTGCAGCTTCCCATGGTATAAGATGCCCACGTGGCACTCTCCTGATCGGGGGAGTCCCACCGTGGTAGTCCTATACCTGGTCTACCACCTCGAGGTCACGGTTGTGACGTAGCGGTGACTACGACACACGTAATAAGTGCGCTGGTAGCTACCCCGCACTGGCACGTGGTCAGTCGTTTCCGCTAGCGGGTACGCCTCAACGTACAGTGTGGAACAGTATAGGGCCTTGTCGTCTCAGAATAGAACAGGGGTCTTGCCCCTCCTCAGTTCGCGTACCCTCGTCTGACTACCCTAGTTTGCCCAATGGGCTGACGAGAGTCGGTGTAGGGTGGCCATACCTAGCCCTGGGCCCCCTGGGGCGGATAGCTCTCCCCTACACTAAGTAGCTCACCTCGGTACCACGTACACGAGGGCCAGTAAGAGTCATCGTAGAGTGCCCAAACCCACCCCAGGTCCCAACCCAAGGGCGGCAAGCTCCCCTCTACACTACAAGGGATAGTTGCTCTCTTCGGTACCACGTACACAAAGGTCAACCTACCTCCTGTAATAGCTGCCCATAGGTAGTAAATTTCCAGAACCATCCAATTCTCCGTAGTACGGTGTTCTTGTTTACATTCCCCGTAGGGTTCATACAGGAGTTTCTTTTTCACATCCGGGTTGGAATGTTAGGAACAACAGTTCAATTTCCATTTTATTACAGTCGGGGTCCATTTTAGATACAACAGGCAGCTTTTGATTACTCAATCATTCACATGCAGTTTTATTTTTTCCTAACCCTAGTGTTCATGCCAAGATCTAGGGTTCAAGAATTTATTTTCAAGTATACATTTATTCCTTCCTAGGGTTCATCTTAAGTCCTATGATTTCTTACTTGCATGTATTAAATTAGAGATTTAAAGTTGTAACCACTCTACCTGGGTAACCGGGTGGAATAGGGGCTTGTACAGTGGCTCCCGACGTCTCCAAAGGTCCCGTACACCCGACGGACTGGAGACCTAAAACATGGATTGATGGGTCAAAAGGTTCAGAAGGATATAAACAAGGTATCATTATATAGAGACTCATACGAAAAATAGAGACGATTCGTTTGCGGAAAAGCTATAATGAAAGGGCCTTACACGGCCCAAAACATGCTGTCAGACTGAAATTAGACGTCTGGGAAAGGTCCTAGACGTCTTAAAACAGCTCTCAGGGATACCTCTCTCGGTGTTTTGCTATTAGACATTTGGAACTCAATGCCGACGTCTAAGGACTCTGTCAGATGTCTGGGGGTGCTCCCGGACGTCTGGAATTGCCTCAGCTACTCTCCCACCTTCTGACACATACATGTACGCTGTCAGGACTTGTCAGAGAGAAAAGGTACGGAAAGTAGATCTCTACCAGATGTCTTGCTCTACCTTCGGACGTCCGGTAAGACGTCTGGGTGTCTCTCCAGCCGTCTGATTCTGCGGAAAAATGACTTCCGCGTAACCGCTCTTGCTCCCCTTGCCTACAGGTGCTGCAACAGAACGGCGCTGCACCCTCCACTCTCGTGCTTCCTCTCGCTCGGTCTCTTCGCTCTTCACTCTCTCTCGCCCTCGCTCTGCTCTCGCTATTGGGTGCGCAACGAAGAGGAGGGGGGAGAGGTTTATAAATGGAGAGGAGGTGAGGGAGGCGAAAAGGCGAGGCATGGTGTGGAGTGGCGTCGCAGGAGGAGGTGTGGTGAGGGAGGAAGTATGGCGTACGTACGTACGTCTGGTAGAGATCTACTTTTCGTACCTTTTCTCTCTGACAAGTCCTGACAGCGTACGTGTATGTATTAGAAGGTGGGAGCGTAGCCGAGGCAGTTCCAGACGTCTGGGAGCACCCCCAGATGTCTGACAGAGTCCATGGACGTCGACATTGAGTTCTAAACGTCTGATAGCAGAACACCAAGAGAGGTATCCCTAAGAGCTATTTTAAGACGTCTGGGACCTTTCTCAGACGTCTAATTTCCGTCTGACAGCATGTTTTGGGTCGTGTAAGGCCCTTTCAATATTGCTTTTCTGCAAACGAACCATCTCTGTTTTCCATACGAGTTTCTCTATATAATGATACCTTGTTTATATCCTTTTGAACCTTTTGGCCCATCAATCCATGTTTTAGGTCTCTAGTCCGTTAGGTGTACGGGACTTGTGGAGACGTCGGGAGCCACTGTACGAGCCTCCATTCCACCTGGTTACCCAGGTAAAGTGGTTACAACTTTAAATCTCTAATTTAATACATGCAAGTAAGAAATCATAGGACTTAAGATGAACCCTAGGAAGGAATAAACGTATACTCGAAAATAAATTCTTGAACCTTAGGTTTTGGCATGAACGCTAGGGTTAGAAAAAAAAAACTGCATGTGAATGATTGAGTAATCAAAAGCTGCCTATTGTATCTAAAATGGACCCCTACTGTAATAAAATGGAAATTGAACTGTTGTTCCAAACATTCCAACCCGGATGTGAAAAAGAAACTCCTGTACGAACCCTACGGGGAATGTAAATAATAACACTGTACTACGGAGAATCGGATGTGAAACGTTGGCTTCGAGAGATAACCGGGTTTTATTGTTATAGCGTTGTAGTATAGCCAGTTATTGCCATCATTTCAAATATATAAATTTTTTACTCGGAAAATAAAAGAGTTCCCGAGGTCGAACTCAGGGAGCAAGTTGTATTCTAGGGGTACAAGTTTCTTTTACAAAAATAAAGAAAGAGAGAGAGAGAGAATTTGTGGGCTTTTCTTCTTTTCTCTTTGCTTCTCCTCTTCTTCCTTCTCAGATCTTCTGCTATCTTCTTTTTGTTCTTCTGCAGAGCGGTCCTGTTCTTCTTCTTTCTTTCTTTCCTTTCTTTTCCTTTCTTCAGACCTTCTTCTTCTCGTGTTCTTCTTCTTTCAGTTCTTGTCTTGGCCTCTCTGCGTTCTCCTCTGCCTCGCCTTCCTTCTCCTTCCTTGCCGTCAGGACGTCGTCTGATTTTCCAATCAGACGACTTAAACCGCCGCTGCTACAGTGCCGCTCGGTGATCCTCCTTCCTTCAGCCTTCGTCTTCTTCTACGATTCTTCTTCACCTGTGCCTGCACACTTACACAGCTTGATCAGAGAGGGGCAAAACCTATCTCTACCCTCCCCCCGCGTCTCTCTCTCACAGAAGCCACTCTTGGGAAAGCTCTCCCAGAGCTGCCGGGTTGCCGGGTACGGGTCGCGCCCGGGTCCAGGCCCACCGGCGTGCGTGGTGGGCGAGGAGTGCAGGTCAGTCTAAGTCGGGTCGGGCCAGGTCCGCGGGGCGTGAGCGCGGACGAGACCGGGTAACCGGGCGGGTGAAGGGGACCTCACCCCGTGTGCTGAGGCACTAAGCCTCCAGCACTTTTTCACTTTATACCGCTGCGCCTCTTCAGAGTTTTCCGAGGTGGGACTAAATGTCCCACCCCGAGTTGGCGCCTGCGCGGAGGAAACAGCTGGTAATCGCGGCGTTACGCGAGGCCTTCGCGCGAGGGCTTCGCTTCAGTTGCAGCCTGACGCTTTGTCGAAATGCCTCGCACAGCCTGGGAGTCGAATCTGGGCGTGGCGCGCCTGCAGCTGCAGGCGGAAGCAGCTCCTTCTGCACGGCAATGGCGGCGGAGGACGGGTGACCTGTTCACAGCAAAACGGCCTCTCGGCCTAATCAGAAGGTGCCGGGAGCTTCGCCAGAGTGCGGCGAAGCTCGTGTGGGTGGTGGCGAGGCGTGGGGCGGCGTGCAAGGGCTGCCCTAGGTCGGACTGTGGGTCGGAAGATGGGTTTGTTCGGTGGGGTTGCAGAGGGTGATGTGGGGGAAGTGGAAGGGCGGGGGTTGATCAGGGTGAGGAGGCGGAGGTTCTGCGGTGGTCGGCGAGCCGTGTGGGTTGCTGGAGTGATGGGAGCGGCTCGCCGGAGGATGGCCGGAGGCGGAGAAGGTGAGGGTGAGGGGTCGGAATCGAGGGCGACAGTAGATGTTTAAAGTGAGGAAAAGGAAGAGGGGAGGAAGAGGAGGAGTTCTACCTACTTAGCAGGAGGAGGAGGGGCCGGAGCGGGCGACAGTCGTATCGACTGTCGCCGGAGAAGAAGATGCCCGGGGGAAGGGGCGGCGGCGAGCAGAGGGCCGGAGAGGCGCCAGCTGGGTGCGGCGTGGCTCGGGAAGAGCAGGGGAAGAAGTCTCTGCTGCTGGTATTGCGGCAGAGCGAAGAGGAGGAGGAGGAAGAACCGTCGGAGCTGGTGGGCGTCTGCCGGAGTGAGAAGAGAGGAAAGTTGGGGGTTTTCTCCGTCAGATCCGAGCTGGGAAGAACGGTGGAGCGACGGGGGTATTTATAGGGATCGAATCAGGGAGGAAGGCGGAGGGAGACGACGTGTCTCCCTCGCCGGAGGACGCCGGAGATGGAAACCCATACCGTCCGTGCGTTCGCACGGCCGGTATGGTGGGTTACAGCGACCAGGGGGGTGTCCCTGCGACGGCTGACGACGCAGGGCACCCCCGGTTTACTTGCCAGACTCTCCCCCTCACCCTGCGCGGCGCCATGCTCCGTGCAAGGTCGCCGGAGCATGGTGCTGGCAGGTTTTGCAGGGAGGACCTAAACGCAAAGAACGAAGGAGAGTTAGGGGCCAAAATGCGAGGGTTCAAAAGTTGAGGGCCAAAAAGTAAATATATGAGGACCAAAGTGTAAAGCTGGTCAATAAGGTTTCTTCTTAGGCTCAAGTTTTTATACATGACTAATTAGGACCTAAGGAATCTGATGGTGAATTTTATTTCTAGATTAAACCTTGTTTGACTGGTCAATTTACGCAAAAACCTAAATTAAGTTATTAATTGGGTATGGTTCTCAATGTAGGTCAAGATGGGTTCCTAAGGTCAAATTGAAGGTTCTAAACCCTATAGATTATTTTTCTATGAATTTTAGAGGGTTTATTCCATTTTTTCTTTGCCTTGAACCTCGTGAATTGAAGTGGGTTTATTTTAGGGTTACAGATTATTATTTAGTTCCTTGGAATTGCTGTAGCCCTTGCCAGATCATCTCATCCCACTTTTATTCTCATTCGGTTTGTTTGACCTGTGTTTGGGCCTTGAATTACCCTGTATGCAGATTATACTGGTAAAATTGCATTTTTACCCCTTATGACTTGTTTTCCCCTTAAACTCAGAATTCTCTGAGTTAAGCCTTTCCTTGAGTTATGTAGGAGCTTTTATCCTTTGTATTGGGTCAACATGAGCTAGTTATGGCTCATGATGAGGTTCTCATCAGGATGGTTCTGGAAATTTGCTGCCTATGGGCAGCTTTTAAGGGAGGAGGCTGACCTTCATGTACGTGGTACCGAAGAGAGCGACTATCCCTTGTAGTGTAGAGGGGAGCTTGCCGTCCTTGGGTTGGGACCTGGGGTGGGTTTGGCCACTCTATGACGACTCTTACTGGCCCTCGTGTATGTGGTACCGAGGTGAACTACTTAGTGTAGGGGGAGCTATCCGCCCCAGGGGGCCCGAAGCTAGGTATGGCCACCCTACACCGACTCTCGTCAGCCCTTTGGGCAAACCAGGGTAGTCAGACGTGGGTATGTGGACTGAGGAGAGGCAAGACCCCTGAGGGGTAAGACCCCTGTTATGTTCTGAGAGGCAAGGCCATATACTGTTCCGCACTGTACGTTGAGGCATACCCGCTAGTGGAAACGACTGATCGCGTGCTAGTGCGAGGTAGCTACCCGCACGCTTATCACGTGTGTCGTAGTCACCGCTATGTCACGACCGTGACCTTGGGGTGGTAGACTGGGTATAAGACTACCACGGTGGGACTTCCCCGGCCAGGACAGTGCCACGTGGGCATCCTATGCCACAGGAAGCTGCAAGCAAAATCGTTCCTATAGGGAACCAGAAGATTAATTAACAAATCCTAATTAGAGATCTCTACGCACCCACATACATAATATAATTGGAAAATGGAAAAGTTTATGTTAAATGCATGCTACTTCTTAGGCACCACTCTACTCAGCGTTAGCTGACTCCAGTTAAATAAATTCTGTACAGGTTAGGGATTTGAGCAGCCCGAGCCACTGGCTGCTGAGGATGCTGGGCCTAGTCGAGCCTAGCTTTAGTTCTACTGTTTGATAGTGAGTTTCTATAGCTTTATCTTCTGCTACATGTACTCGTTTTGTTGTGATGGCTGTATTATGACATAATATTACTGTTCCTTTTCCCCTTGTTGTAAATTTCTTTCTGCTTAGCTATTGTACTTGTGTGATTACGGTTTGATGAATGTTACTTGGTTATTTCTTGTTGGACGATCTTGGGATTAACTGAAGCAAGCCGATCTCAGATCCTGTAGGGATTTGGGACTGGGTCGTGACACCCATGCTCTTCTCTTTATGCACTATTAGGCCTTTTCACCCCTATCCTTTTAGGTTTCAGAACATGTGGCTTAATGACCCATCTTTCAGGAACGTGGTCAGTAGTGTCTGCTATCAACCTTGCACTAATCCTACTTATAATCCTATTGATACTCTTTACTTTAAACTTGCCTATCTCAAAAGAGCCCTGCAATCATGGAATAGATGGTTCTTTGGTGATATTCACGTGATTGTCAAGGATCTGGAAACTTGGCATGATAATCTGGAGGCTAAACTGACATCCCAATGGGATGATCACACTTCTTTTGAGCTTGCGGACACTCGTATCTAACTAGAAGATGCCCTCACTAAATACTATGATTTTCTAGCTCAAAAAGCTAAAATAGGTTGGTTGCATCTTGGTGAAGGTAATAATGCTTTCTTTTTTACTTCCATCAAGAAGAAATTTGTGAAACATAATCATAATGTTCTTTCCTCATCCATTGGCAACAATTCTTGGAACCTGGCGGCTTCTAAAGTGATCAACTATTTCCATGACCTTTTATCTTCTATCGAGGTAGGAGATATTGACAAATTTTTGAATGTTATCCCTCTTATCATTACTCTTAAGGACTCTTCCCCTTTGGTGAATACCCCGTCTGAGAGTGAGATCTTTGGTGCCGCCATTAACTCCATGCTTGTTAATAGCTCCCCTTGCCCTGATGGGTTCAATGTTGAGTTTTTCCGTAGTTGCTAGGATATCGTCAAATCTGATGTCGTGAATGTTATATCTCATTTCTTCTCTACTCAATCTGCTCCTAGATCTTTCAATGCCACTTTCATCTCCCTCATCCCAAAGAAACTTAATACTGTGGAGCTTTCTAATTTTCGCCCCATCAGTCTTTGTAATGTGATTTATAAGATTGCCTTTGGGATCTTTGTGAACCGTTTGGCTAAGCTAATGTCGAGAATCATCTCTCCTAAGCAAGTTGGTTTCATTAAGGGCAAACCTATTTTTGACCACATCTCTACTATGTTTGAGCTTGCCCAAAGGCTCAATCGTAAGGTTTTTGGATCTAATATTATCTTCCAACTTGATCTTTAGTAAGCCTATGATAGAGTGGAATGGAAGGCCTTCTACAACACTGGTGGTAGAAACTCTCGTCTATAGTTTTATTATTTCGTTGTAGTATAGCATAGAGAAGTGGTTACCAGTTTAATACAATTTGTTACTCTGAAATAAAAGAGTTACCGAGGTCGAACTCAGGGAGCAAGTTGTATTCTAGAAGTACAATGTTTCTATTACAAAAATAAGAGAGAGAGGGAGAAATAAATCTGAGTCTTGTGGCTTCTCTTCTCTCTCTTAGCTCATCTTCTTCTTTTCTCGGATCTTCTTCCTTGACCTTCTGCCTTCAGTTCCTCTTCTTCTGCTTCTTCTATTTCTTTTCTTCTTCAGAGCTTCTCGTCTTCTTTCTCTTTATCTTCTCTTTTCTTCTCTTCTTTCAGCTCTGTCTTCCCTGCGCTTCTCTTTTCTTCCTCTGCAGAGCGTCGTCTGATTTTCCAATCAGACGACTTAAGTCGCCGCTGCTATAGTGCTGCTTGGTGCTCCTCCTTCTTCTTCCTTCAGTCTTTCTTCGTCGGCCTTCTTCTTCTCTGCCTCGCTTTTCTTCAAGCAGCCACAGCTCTGGCTGCTCCTTTCTTCTTTCTCTTCTCCTTCTTCCTCTGCGGTCTGCCTTCTCTTCTTCTTCTTCCTCTGTGCCTGCACACTCACAGATTGGTCAGGGCAAAAACCTACTCTACCCTCCCCCGTGTCTCTCTCTCTCAGATTTCGCTCGTAGGATAGCTCTCCCAGAGCTGCCGGGTATTCGGGTACGGGTCGCGCCCGGGTCCAGGCCCACCGGCGTGCGGTGGTGGGCGAGGAGTGCAGGTCGGGTAAACGGGTCGGGCCAGGTCCGCGGGGGGTGGTCGCGGACGAGGCCGGGTGAGCGGGTGAGAGGGACCTCACCCCGTGTGCTGAGGCGATAAGCCTATAGCACTTTTTACCTTTATATGGGTGCGCAGCTGTAGAATCTTCCGAGGTGGGACTAAATGTCCCACCCCAATTGGGCGCCTGCAGCTGAGATAGCTGCAGGCAATCGCGACTGTGCGCGAGGCTCTCGCCCCAGCTGCAGGCCTAGGCAAGTGCGGTAAGGTGAAGCGCGCAGCCTGGAGAGTCGAGGCTGGGCAGGGCGAGGCTGCAGCTGCAGGCGGAAGGAGCTCCACCTGCTCAGCAATGGCGGCGGAGGGCAGGTGACCTATTCACAGTAAAACGGTCTCTCGGCCTAATCAGACAAGCGGGGGACCTTCGCCGTGACACGGCGAAGGTGGTGTAGGGTCTGGCAGGTCATGGGGTGGTGTCTGGCGGCGGCCCTAGGTCGGACTGCGACCGGAAAAGTGGGTTTGTTCGGGGGAGTGTTGTGGGGATGTGGAGTGGTAGTGGAGGGGCGGGGGGTGTCGGGTGAGGTGAGGTGGAGCTTTTGGGGTAGGTGGCGAGTTGTGTGGAGTGGTGGATTGACGGGGGCAACTCGCTGGAGAGTGGCCGGAGATGGAGAAGGTGAGGGCGGTCAGGTCGGTCGAGGGTTTAATCAAATGTAAAATAGTGAGGAAAAGAAAGAGGGGGAAGTGGGGAGAAGTTCTGACCTAGTTGTAGAGTAGAAGGGGGCCGGAATAGGGTGACAGTCGTATCGACTATCGCCGGAGAAGAAGGTGCCCAGAGAGAGGGGGCGGCGGTGAGGAGAGAGCGAGAGAGCTTGCGCTGGGTACGGCGCGACGCGGGAAGAGCGGGCGAAGGCGGCTCTGCTGCTGGTATTGCGGCAGAGCGACGAGGAGGAGGAGGAAGAACCGTCGGAGCTGGAGGGCCTCTGCCGGAGTGGGAAGAGAGGAAAGGGGGGGAGTTTCTCCGTCAGAATCGAGTTGCTGAATGCGGCAGACGGTGGCGGCTTTTATAGAGGCGAAATCAGAGAGGAGGGCGGAGGGAGGCGACGTGCCTCCCTCACCGGAGGATGGCCGGATTGCAACCCATACCTTCCGCACGTTCGCACGGAAGGTGTGGGTGATGGCAAAGATCGTGGAGGTGTCCCTGCGACAGCAGACGTCGTAGGGAACACCCCGTTGTCTTGGCAGGGGGTCGCCCTCACCCTGCGCGGCGCCATGCCTCGCCGGAGCATGGCGCTGCTCAGGGTTTTGCAGGGAGGACCCAAATGCAAAAATGATGAAGACTTAGGGGCCAAAATGCGAGGGTTTCAAAAGTTGAGGGTCAAAAAGTAATGGATGAGGACCAAAATGAAAAGTCGGTCAAGAAGGTCTCTTCTTAGGCTCAAGTTTTTATACATGACTAAATGGGGCCTAAGGATTCTAATGGTGAATTTTATTTCTAGGTCAGACCTTGTTTGAACGACCAATTTACGTAAAAACATAAATTAAGTCATTAATTGGGCATGGTTCTCAATGTAGGTCAAAATGGGTTCCTAAGGCCAAATTGAAGGTTCTAAACTCTAGAGATTATTTTTCTATGAATTTTAGAGGATTTAGTAGATTTTTGCTTTGCCTTGAACCTCGTGAATTGAAGTGGGTTTGTTTTAGGGTTACAGATTATCATTTAATTCCTTGGAGTTGTTGTAGCCCTTATCAGATCAGATCATCCCACTTTCCTTCTTATTAGGTTAGTTTGACCTATGTTTGGACCCTGAGTTACCCTGTTTGCAGATTGTGTTGGTAAAATTACATTTTTACCCCTTATGACTTGTTTTCTTCTTAAACTCAGAATTCTCTGAGTTAAGCCTTTCCTTGAGTTATGTAGGAGCTTTTATCCTCTGTATTATGTCAAAATGAGCTAGTTATGGCTCATGATGAGGTTCTCATCTGTAACGACCCGATTTCCGAGTCCCTACGAGACACGAAAATTGGACCGACTCGACTAATCCCAAGACCTAGTCATCCAACGAGGAAGTAACCAAAAGAGCAGTAAAATAAATCACATTCAGCATGAATATAACTAAAAGTAAGGAAATACAACAGTAAGGAAAGAAACCACTACAGTATATACCACCACAACAGTAGAACAACATTCATAACATAATATGAACTGTAGGTAAAGAAAAGTACAGCGGAAACAAGAACTACTCACTATAACGGAACAAAAAGAGGTACAAGAGAACAGTGGTAACTCTACTGGACCCTACTCAGCCCAGCGTCCTCTGCAGCCGCTGACCCTGGCTGCTCAACACCTGGTCCTGAAAGGTAACGAGTGTAACACATCAGCAAAACGCTGAGTAGAGTGGCAGCTAAACTAAAGAAACAGTAAAGTGTACAGTAGCTGTTTTAAATTTTCTTTCTTCCTTTATTTACGTCTTTCTATTGTTTCACAATTTATCTATTTCTCAGATCCTTCACTTGATCTCGAATGTTCCTCGTGGGAACGATCTTGATTGCAGTCTTTTCCGAACAGTAGAAGTAGCACGTGGTGCTCTCCTGGCCGGGAGAGTCCCCCGTGGTGATCCTACTCTTAGTCAACCACCCCAAGGTCACTGACAGACGTAACGATGACTACGGCACACGCGGTAAACGCACGGGTAGCTAACCCGCACTGGCACGCGGTCAGTCATTTCCGTTAACGGGTGCGCCCAAAGCACAACACGGAACCAGTACAGGGCAGAGCCCTCTCAGTAACAGGGGTCCAACCCCTCCACAGTAACCAAACAGGGGCCTTGCCCCTCCACAGTCCGCGCACCCTCGCCTAACTACCCTGGTTTGCCCTAGTGGGCCTAACAAGTCGGTGTGGGAGGCTAGCAGAACCCCGGGGCCCGTGGGGTAGCTAGTACCTCCCTACACTAGTAGCTCTCCTCGATACTATGTACACGAGAGCCAGCAAGTTGGTACAGAGTGGCCAGTCCTAACCTCGGGTCCTTGGGGCGGCTGGCTTCGCTCTGCACTAAACAGGGGGGGACAGTCGCTCTCCTTGGTACTCCGTACTCAAGGGTCCGCTCACTTCCCCAATTCTATTCCATTCACTTTCCAGGAGTTCTACTCCTAATTCCCCGTAGGGTTCCAGCTCTTTAACTCAGGACATTCCAGTTTCACCATTCCAGTTTCACATTCATACATCCCATACTCTTAATCATGTTCATTTATTCATAACAGGCAGCTGTTAATTCAATTCACAGGCAGCTATTATTTCCTTCCCACATTTTCCAAGACTGCAGTATTCATACATTCCACTAGTTTTCCCGTCCTAGGATTCATGCCATATCCTAGGATCTATCATACAATCTAGTTTTCCAGCCCTAGGATTCATACAACACCCTAGGAATCTACCATTCAATCTATTTCTCATTCCTAGGATTCATGCAATGTCCTAGGTTCTATTTATGGTTTCATAATTTAACAGATTATACTTAAAGCCACTCTACCGGTTACAACAGGCGAACTGGGGGCGTGGTCGGGAATCCCGCGTGCCTCCGCAACCCCCGAGACTGCAACGGAACGGGGTCCTATCACAAGGATCAAACACAAGGAATTTCTCAAAACAGCATACAGCTACTGTATACGGGTAGAGGATGTAATTCCAAAAAGAACGCAACTCGAAATGCGGAAAACGAAACCCGAACAGGCCCGAAACGGGTCGAAAACGACGAAACAGTGTAAAATCAGACGTCTGGAACTTCTTCCAGACGTCTTAAAAAGTGGGTCAGGGAATTACCTCGCTCTGCGTGGGCTCTCAGACATCAAAAAGCCTGCGGGGGCGTCTGGCCTTGTTCCCAGACATTCGATGGTCACCCAGGACGTCTGGAAGTCATTCTTGCAGTCTGGCACTGGAGCCAGACATCTGATTCGCGTTGGATGCGAATCTATGACCCTGCGCGTACCCATTTCCTCTCTCTCTTAGTACGGTCAATCGAAGGGAAGGAAGAAGATGGGAAAACTCACCTTTCAGACGTCTGGACAGTCTTCCAGACGTCGTTCAAGTTGTCTGGCTAGAAGCACAGACGTCTGATTCTGGAAAATTTTCCAGAACCAGGGCGCCACTCGCCCTCCGCTCGCGACGCACGGCCGCGCTACGAGTGCTCCGCCTGCTGCTCGAGCCGCAGCAGTCCTCCCGCATCGCTCCGCGCCCGCTGCGCCCCCCGCCGGCCGGACCTAGCAGCCTCGGCGAGCTCGCCCTCACGGCCGAGCACTTCCTCCCCCGCGCAGCACCTCCTCCCGCACCCGCCGCGGCTGTCGCCGCCGCCGCTGCACCCTCGCGCTCGCTCTCGCGCACTGGCTGAAGGAGAAGAGGAAGGAGGCGGAGGTGACGGGAGTGAGGGGAGGCGTGGCCCTTTTAAGGCCGCGCGAGGAGGAGAGAGAGAATGCGGCAGAGGCATCTGCGGCCGCAGGAGAGAGGGAAAAAGAGGGAGAGAGAGAGAAAACGCAGGTCTGCGCACTCAGGCGCGCAGACGAACAGCAGCGTGCCAAAATAATCGATTTCTAGACGTCTGGAAATGATCCCAGACGTCTGGTACGACGTATGTAAGTGATTCCAGACGTCTGGCACGACGTCTGGGCCACCTCCCAGACGTCTTAAAAGACGTCTGGAGCACCCGTTCATAACATCATCAAACACCTTGCAAAAATTTGGCTTCTCTTCCCATGTCATTGTGCTTATCAAGGGTTTTGTGGAGCATGAGGGCTCTTCGATCCTTGTTGATAGTAGCTCCTCTTCGTTCTATAAAGTTTCCCATGGGCTTAGACAAGGGGACCCTCTGTCTCCATTTCTCTTTGACATCTTTATGGAACCATTTATTCGTGGTATCAAGGAGATGGCGTTCTTAGGTTAGCTAGATCATTTTTCTATTAAATGTGGCATTCCCTCCTCGGTTGCTCTCCTTTATGCTGATGATCTCAATGGGAGCTTGAGATCTACTAGCTTCACAATGACTCCTTCATTCACGATTTTGAAGCTAACTTTGGTCAAGGATTGAACTCTCTCAAGAGTTTTTGCTCTGTTGGGAAACATTTTCCCTTGGGCAGACTGTCTCGTATTCTTTTTATTATTGGATTTCAACTTGGGAGCTTCCCCTTCAATTACCTTGGTTGCCCTATCTTCACGGGCAGAGCTAAGATCTCTTATTTTCATGGGCTGGTTGATAAAATTCACTCTAAGCTATCGGGTTGGAAAGCCAAACTTCTCTCGTTAGTGGTCAGGATTCTCCTTATCAAGCATGCCCTCTCCTCCTCTGTTATTGAGGTTCCCAAGGCTATGATCCATAAACTTAAATCCATCTTTGCTAATTTCTTTTGGAATTTTTCGAAGGAGTGTCACTGTCATTGGATATCATGGCCTTCTATTTGCAAGCCCCTCCCGCTTGGTGGGCTTGGCATCAAGGATCTTTCTATTGTCGTGAAAGCCTTCAGGATGAAAATGATTTGGAATATCCTATTCGGCAATTCTCCTTATTCTCATCTCATGAGGAATCTGTATGGTCTTGCTCACAACGCTATCCAACCCCGTTATAACAGACTTAAATCCCTTGTTGTGGTCTATAACGAAATGAAACCATTCATTCATTGGGAGGTCAAGGAAGGTGACCTTTTTTAGATGGATATCTGGATTGCGGATTCCCCTCTCAAGGACTTCCTCCTGCAGGATATTATCCCTCCCCATTTGAGGATTAAAGATGCTTTGGCTTGTCCGGACTCGATTTCTCAACTTAGTTTCATACCTCCTCTTATTCGGTCCAAAATCCTCCATGTTGTCATTACTAATGCCAGAGACATACCCATTTGGACCCCATCCTCGAGTGGTGAGTTCTCTGTCTCATCTCCTTACAACATCAATTTCAATTCTATGCCTACCAATCATGTGCTTCAAAGCCTTTGGAATGTTAAGCTACCTCTTCGGATGAGCCTTTCTGCTTGGAGGATTATTCTCGATAGGCTCCCTACCGATGACAACATCCTCAAGCTAGGTTTCAATTTGCCCTCTAAGTGTGTTTGCTATCTTGATCATCCTAATCTAGAAACCAGCTATCATCTTTTTTGTCATAGTAATCTTGCGAGCACTGTTTCCAACTAGATTTTTACTAACATTAGCGTTAACCCCATTGAGCTTGACAATCTCTACCACAATTTCCTTAATCCCAACAACCCCTATTCGAGGAATGTTAAGGGAATTACTATTTTCATTTGGCATAACATCTGGTGGATCCGTAACAAGATAAAAAATGATAACTTCAGTTACTCGTTCATTAGCAATTTCCTAGAACACAATTGGAGATCGTTTAGTATGACAACTTGGACTAAATCTCATAAACTCAAGGCCTTTGCCGTCTCTTGGGTCTGTTCGACAAATGAGTATAAGGTTAATTTTGCAGCTATCAACCATGATGGTGCTCTTTCCAGTGCTTGGATTCTTTGGGACAATGTTGGATTTATGATTAAAGCTGTGTCGTCCAAGGTTGGCAACTATCTCCCTGAAAGGGGCATCATCGAAGCAATTACCCACTTCCAGCAATGTGGGCATCGGAACCTGGATAACTTGTGTTATGAAGTGGATTTGTCCTTACTTTATTATTGGTGGACTGGCAAAATTCCGGTTGCCTGGCACATTAGTCCTGCGTTGAAGATTGCCAAGGACTGCTGTTCTGTTGATGCCTATTTGACTTATATTCATCCTATGGCCAAAAATCTAACTCGCATGATAGCTTGCTCTAATGAAGGCTCGTGGTAGCTTATTCATCTGTCAGCTATTCTTTCTGCCAAATGTCGTGGGCTACTTAAATTGGATAAGATTTAGTTCCCTTATATTATTGGTTAATTTTGTTGAGTGCTGTATCTTTTTTCTTGGTGAGGGTTTTTGTACTAGGCCACGAGTCGTGGTCTATCTTTTCCTATAAGGGGCTGGTATTGGTCTAGTCTCCCTTCCCCCTTTTTTCATGACCTCCAAGGAGTGAGGGATGAGTAATATTAACTCTCAATTTTGTTAAAAAAAAAAAGAACCAAAATTTTAATTTGGTAACTATAAAATTTGAAGGAAAAAGAGTAGGTGGTATATTTAGGTGAACTGCATCTTTGGGAGCATAGGAAAGAAATATATAAAATAATAAGAAAACTAAAAAGAGGAAAAGGGAGATCATTAATGGGAAATGCGACAGAGAGACGGTAAATGAGGATATAGGAGAGAGAGACGTAGGGAGGAATGGGGGTGGGAATGTGTCGGTATTATTGTCAGGAGAGAGAGGTAATGGGTGAGGAAGGAGAGATTAATGGGTGAGTGCAGTAAGGTAGTGTTTGGAGGAGGGGTTAGTGGAGGTTTTTACGAAAATGAGTGTTAGTAGCAGTTTTTACGGAGGTTTTATCAGAGACTTCACGTGAGGTTTTAGGAAAGTGTGTCCCGTCTGCTGCGGGAGTTAATGCGGAAGGAAAAGGAGTGGCTATGGTGTATCTGCAATGGGATCATTTTCTTCTCTTTTGTTTGAAATCGTCGTCGTCAATGGAAGGTAAGTTGTCATGGATTTTCAGGTGATGGACACCTTCGGTCTCGACGCTGAGAAGCAGGTCATCGCGATCTTGGTCATCGTTCGACGATTCCAACTGGGGAAGGCATCTGCTCTCCGATCTTACACTTCATCAACACGTGAAGATGTGAAGCGTCGAGCCCTCGGGAAGCATGCATGGAAGAGGCCAACAGCAAAGAACGAGGCGTGAAGGTTGCTCTAGCTCCCCTTTTCGTGGCCACTGTGTTCTTTTCAGCTGCGACAATGTTGTTGACTCTGTCATGGGAGCATCCGTTTTTGCCCATCGGATCCATAGCTACTTCCTCTACCATTTAACCCTCATCCATCTCTTTTTAATCATGGTAGGTGATGGAGAAGGATTCCTGTGCGTCTCACAACTTT
This sequence comes from Thalassia testudinum, assembly GCA_037157565.1. NCBI lineage: Eukaryota > Viridiplantae > Streptophyta > Magnoliopsida > Alismatales > Hydrocharitaceae > Thalassia > Thalassia testudinum. The sequence goes on from JAZHRO010000055.1 coordinate 16,386,762, forward strand.
CCCTCTGATCGTGAGAGTGAGGCTCCTCCCTTAATTTGCTGTGGGCAACGTCGTTGACGTCGACCACGGAAGTGGGCAAACTTCCTCAACTCCATCCTCTTCTGGGTTGCCGCCGTTGAGCTCCTGTACAGGCTTCCTTCTTCATTTCATTGTCGTAGCCATCGTGAACCCAAGGCAGGAAGTAGGTATAGCACAATCCCAACCTATCTCTGATCAATAGTTGGTGTGGTTTGGTTGATGTTCTGGGTTGTTTTCTTGTTGGAATGCATGTCTGGACATTGATGATGTTATTTTGCCGTGGATGAACCGGGTTGAATGCTTTGTTAATTGGTTCATATTTGTGATATTTTTGTTCATATATTTTATCTTTATGTGGGTATTTTGTCCATCTTTATGTGGGTACTGCTTTGTTATGAGGTTCATGATATATTTGTTACAGCTTTCATCTGAGAGCAATTTGTAATGAAGCCATAGCATAAAGTTGGATGTTCATATATTGTAAATGTGATAGTTTATCAAATTGGCTACCTGATAGAATACATTAGTATACTGTTGATACATATGTACAAGCATAGGAACACGTATACTCATTATTAAAACAAATTTGCACTAAGATATATAATAATGAAATTCGTATTCGCATCTATGCCTATATACCCTTTCTTTGTAAACATGAACTTGCTATTATGTGTATATGTGCATAAATGAGTATTTATTTAAACTTCATATTTATGGAATTTAAAAAATGAATGGCTTCGTATTTACATGGTCATGTCTTAGATGAGGATTTTGGTAATTGTCATGGCTTTCATCTGATATGTGATCATATATTGTGTAGTTGAGTTCGAATATTAATTTATTGAATATAAAGTAAAATATAGGAAATCGATCGCTTTTTTTGGTAAGCATTGGATCCGTGCACTACTGAATCTAGAGATATATGGGTTTAACCCATGTTTACGTAGAGTGCAAACTCCCACTCTTTTGTATTTATCAATACTGTTAACTAAAATCCCTACAAACATGGTGTTATATTGTAATATAATGACAACTGTAGGAAGATAATGACATCGGAAATGTTGAAAGGAAAATTACGAGATATGAGTACGTATGGACATTATACATCTAAGAAGTTAGAATGAGGGGAATAATTTATATTTGAATATTCTAGAAATAATGTAGCGGTCACTGATTTTAGAAGTGATGAGAGCAAAAGAAGAGAAAAGGAAGATGAGATCCAGAGACCTGACAGTTGTGTCATTGAAGAGGAGTAGGGCATCCTGTCTATATCCTTGTACTCGTCCCCCTAATAACATGAGACAATGATTAAGAAAATGACAGCAGAAAAAATAAAGATGTTCACTTGCTCATAGCAACAGTAATACACATACCATTTGATTTTAGTGTCTCACGCATGCAAAATTATTTGTAATTATTAGTGTTGTACAATGCTGTAAAATCACCAAGGATATAGAAGACATGAAATTTTCTTTTGTGAATGGAGTGAAGATGAAGTATATGATTAAATTAAAATTTATAATGGAGGATGTAGTGATGAGTTTAAGACTGGGGGGGGGGGGATTGAGAACGTTACAAACGTGGGATGGAGGACAATGTAGATTATGACCACACTAATGACATATGAAATTACCTCCATGAAGTTATTGGTTTTGGAGAAGGTAGTCAGTCCGATGTAACCATTGGTCTCAACATTTTATGTCTATCATTTACTATAGTCGGTCTAATTGTCCACCTAATTTCACAGTGGGATGGATCAGAATAATGACATATTTCATTTTAGAGCTCATGGAGAGGAGTACGCAACCTCTCAATATAGTGCATACGATTCTCAACAAAATTATACACCTGGATACAATGACTACATGCATACGCCATTTCTTGGAAGTCAAGGATCTTACCAATAGAGTAGAGTTAGATGATCACATTGACGATTAACGACATCATTTCACTTGGGGAGATGAATATGTGTTTGGCTTGTTGGAAATCATCAAGGATTTGAAAGGCAGCAAGCAAGGCTACTATATCGAGGGTGTCGTCAGCGCAAAGGGATGGGATCGAGTTGTTGATTTGTTCAATGGAAGGTTTGGGACGAACTTGAATCGAGAGTAATTCCAGAACAAGTGGAAGACATTGAAGTCACAGTATTCTGCGTTCACTCAACTACTTAAGAAGAGTGGTTGGGGTTGGGATCTGGAAATGAAATAACCTGTCCCCCCTTATGTTGGTGTTTGAGATGAGGTAAGCAATTTCGTACTTCTTGATTCTAATACTTTGAAATTTGCATGACGTAGGGTACATATTATGATTGCAGTTGGAGAAGTACAGGAAATTTCGTAATAACCCTTTCATTTTCTACGACGAGATGAACGATATTAGGGGAGATGACATGGCTGTTGGAGAGAATGTTGTGGGCAGTAGGTAGACTGTTAATACGGAACGATCGACGGGGCACTCACCAAATTACCCATGTCGTTCAGGCAGAGGAAGTGGTGTTGACCCTTCATCTAGGCAGAAGAGAAAAGATGTGCTTGACATTGATGATGATAGCGATGACGACATTCCATGCACACCATCATCTACCAAGCATCATTCACATTCCTAACATTCCAGGAGTTCAGCAAAGAGGTCGAGAGGGATGGGGAGTAGCGTATAGATGTTAGAAATTGGTCGCATTGTTCTAAATGCCACCAATGAGCTTGTAGAGCAGAATCACTCTTGATCGATCGATCCTTTCGGCCATATAGAGGAGGCAGTTGCTGCTCTGCGTTTCGCTTGGTCGAATCTCCCTCATTGAAAGTTTGCGAGGGTTACTCGCTTGTTCAAAGATCCTTCTACGAGATTCCTGTTCTTGGAAGTGGTGAAGAACCTTGACGAATCATTGGATGAGTGGATTGATGAGTTCCTTGGGGAGTGACATTCTGGTTTATTGGGGAGTTTCTTCCCTGTATTCTGTGTTTCGATTATGATGTCCTTCTTTATGCTTTGTTTCTTGCATGGTAGTTTTCTTCTGTAGACGTTACATTTGTAATGTGGTAGGTATCTATTTCATGTTATACGATGCTATTTGATCTTTTGAGTCATTGATATTATGTTGCCGTTATAGTTGTCACTCTTTCATTGAAATTTAGTAGCAAGTAATCAGATGAGTACTTCGTCCCTTCGCAGTTCCTTTTACATCTTTACTTAGCCATGGATTATCGTCGAGAACAAAGTAATTGGGAGCTACAACAATCTATCGTAGCATTGCATCTTAACTTCATTTCGCGGCTACTATATGAGGATGGTCAATCTGATGACGAAGGTCCTCCAATCTGTAGGCCAATCCACATTGCACCAATGGGCGGACATATATGGATAGCAGAGATGATGCAGGGAAATGAGATCTGCTCCTACAGATGTTTCCATATGCATCCTGATCCTTTGAAAGCGTTAGTTGAAATGCTTGAGCAGCATGGTGGCCTTGAAGAGACAGCCCACATGAGAACAATTGAACAGGTGTGCATATTCTTGTATGTTGTGAGCCACTCTGCATCGAATTGTGATTGTCAGGAGTGGTTCCAGCATTCTGGGGACACGATAAGTAGACATTTCCGTAGGGTCCTTGATGTTGTCTTATCAATTGAGCACATCTTGCTTCAGCCTCTAGATGCTCAAACTCCAGATGAGGTTGTTCACAACTGTCGATTCTATCCTTACTTCAAGGTACGTGACGATAATGCATTTGTGCTCGCTTTGCATCTTCCTATTAAGGTTGTTAAAGGTCATGTGCGTACAATTGATGACAATGTATGGTGTGATTGGTGCAATTGATGGTTGTTATGTCAAGGCCTGTGTACCTAAGCGAGACGAGGCGAGGTATCGAAATAGGCACCTTCAACTATCACAAAATGTTATGGCCGTCGTTAACTTCGACATGCGATCCACAGCTGTTGTTGTTGGCTATGAGGGATCCGGTAGTGACATGGTTGTACTGCGGTGGGCGTTGGATAGGAATATCTTGGAGGTGCCCGAGGGTTGCAGATATCTCGTGGATTGCGGTTATGCAAACACTGATAAATTCCTCGCACCATATCAAAGGACAACATACCACTTATCGGAATGGCAAGAGCGTGGAGGGTTGGCCGAAAGTTATAAGGAATTATTTAATCATAGGCACGCACAACTACGAGGGGTTGTAGAGAGAACATTTGGTGTATGGAAGAATCGATTCGAATGCTTGAGGAGAATGCGAGAGTGGTCAATCGATGTGCAAAGGGATGTGGTGCGTGCAACATGCATCATCCACAATTTCATTAACGAGTGTGGCATAGACAACCTGTTCCCCAATGCACAAGCAGTGGCATAAGAGTTGAATGATCCGAATCTTGGAGATCAGCAACCACAGGCAACTTTCAATCGAGCAGATATCAACCGTGGTGATACTGTGAGGGATACGATTGCATTGCATATGTGGGAGGATTACATGAAGAGGCGTAGCTGTCGGAGAGACTGAATGTTCAATCGATTGATTACATCTCCTTGCATTTCTAATGACAACGAAACTAGCATAATGAGTATTTGTGCTTTATGGAATTCGTTACATTACGTGTTGACGTTACTTATTACTCAGAAGTGCCGCTAAACATGATTGTCAGGTTGGTCTTTAATGTTACGTAATCGACTTTCTGTGACATGGTAATCAATCACTTATAATAAAGCGTTGTTGTCGGGTTTTTATCCCCTGCAACGGCGCCAAAAAATATGAAGTGATCGACCACGGTTCATATAAAAATCGTCGTTGTTGTAATATATGTCACAAATACAAACTATTATCGCATCAAGTTTATTTAATTACATAATTTTTACTGATTTTTTCCAGGTCATTCATTGGGAGGCAATTATTGATATACATCACTCTTTAAGTCAAATGTCATTCTTTAATTCCAAAAAGATTAATGAAATGAATGAATTAATGAATGAAAGAATAAACTGATTTATGTACAAAAGAATGTATTGAAATGCTTGCAAACATATATATTCAAACAAGCATCAAACACTATAATTGAATAATATATACTATATACTTATAACTTATAATAACGATACTTATATATATACAATAGTAAGTAATAATATATACTATACTAACTTAACTTAATAGACTGACATATACAGTAACATATATAGTATGTACAGCGACATATACATATGTCGCTAAACCTTAGGAAAAATTATGTGCATAAGCCAAGGCAAAAACTAGGGTCTATAGTGACACTTATTCTATTTACAGTGATGTATTATTCTGTCAGTAAAGCTATACTGTTATTTATATACATATATAGCTCAAACATATGTTACACTACGTATACTTATTATACAGATACTTATTATTTATAGTATACTTATATATATATATACATACATACTATAAACACATATACATATACACTTTACTCTTCTTTCTCTTCTATACTTATTTGTTCTTAGCCATTTCTTCTTTGTTTTCTCTTCTTAACCCCTCATTAACCCTCACTTAGTACAAAAGTCAGGTTTTAAGTTGGCAGGCGACCTTTTTGAGGGATACACAGCACCCTCTTGGGTGGGAACAAGACCTCTACTAAGGCCACCCTGATTGGTTAATTAGCCTCTTAATTTTGATTTATTCTCAATACTGGGCCCATATAGGACCACGCACAGTGTTAGGCCCCTGGCCCACATCGCACACTATCATCACATCTCAAACTAATGCCATATCATGCTCAGATCAAAGGAAGGGGGAATGGGTATGTGGTTTCTTTGCGCCCAGTGCTTGTCGACTGAGGGAAGAGAATAAAAAAAGCAATAAAAGGCACCCCAAGTTCTCCTGCATCCACGATGTGGTGCTATATGCGTCGCTTCTCAGCACTGGAATTCCAGCAATGTTTGGCCCTCGATTTGAGGGCCATAATTTATTAAAATTAAAAATTAAATTATAAGATATTAAAGTATTTACATAGGACTACATAATTGTACAATTTATTTTCAAAATTGATTACATTTACTATATAAATAAATTAGGTAAAAATTTACAGTTTATTCATACTATTTATTAGGTTTTATTTCTTAATTACGTATAAATTAGATAATGGACGATTTAATTGACCTTGTACAGTATTAATATACATATTAAAGTATTTAATAAAGCTTTTTATTGTATTTTACAACATTTATTTTATTTACTTTACAATTAAATAGCTTATTTCAGGTTGTGTTACATATAAATTAGGTTTAAATAGTATAATACATTATAAATATAGTTAAATTAGCTTAATTTACTTAAAATACATTAATACAAATGTACAATATAAGTTAGTTCGGTTATAACTTAAATTACTAGTTTATTTTAATTTGACCTAATAACTTAATTAGTAACTTAATAAATTAATTATTTATTATATATACATAATTAAATTATGGTACAGGTTCCATATATAGATAATTTACATATAAATACATATGTACAATATCAATAGTAAATATGTTTATTTACAGGGTTTTATTAATTTACTTAGAGTATAGTACATATAAGTTAGTATAATTAATAAATAATTATATAAGTGGATGGGATATGGGTGAGGTGGTGAGTATAGTACATATAAGTTAGTATAATTAATATATAATTAATTTATTTGGAGTATAACTGGATGGGATTTGGGTGAGGTGGTGATCACACGCGCGGAGTCGCGCGAAGCTTCTAATCAAGGTGAGCCGCAGATCAAGCGGGGTGTAGAGAATCAAAAGCTAGGATCTCTCAAGTTCTTGTGGTGCTACAGTGCACGCAAGCTACAGGTGGGCTAGTGTTGTGTTGGTGATTTTGCAAGGAACACCCCTTGCGAAGGGGTAGAGAATTAACACAGAAGCCCATAAATGGTTAAGAAATATTTCAGAGCAGTCCTTAAGGGCTTGCAAAAGGTCCTTGTGGCCCATAAATAGGTCATTGGATAGTTTTTTATGAATGAAATGTAATGTACTAAAGACTTAAATGTAAATATTTAAGTACAAGGCCCTAATGATGTCCAAATGCACGCAAGTTTTGATAGAAGCTTAATTGAACATTTAAGAAGTTAATTACACTTTTGATTTGAATTTTTAAACTCATTTGTGTGTTCAATTTGCAATTGAATCACCATTTATCCTTATTTAAAAGAATATCTCATTTAATGACCTAATTATGCATTTTAAGCACAAAATTGATGTTTTAGATCTTTTTCTCTATTTCCTACACTTAACCCTTTTTATGTGTTAATTTGATATTGTTTGACTTAGTTTCTAGCTTAACTTAGGCGATTTAGCTATGATAAGTCGCAACTCATCATTACGTAGCCTTGTATCAACCACGAATGTTAACACATACTAGGTCAAATACAAATGAATCGACCACTTTCGCATGATCTGGCAAGGAATTTGGCAAATATATTTCATTTCATTGATGTTTTCTCATATTGCTTAAAGACGAAATGCATATTTGATATAACTTGTGTACATTAAATTATTTTCGAAAGATGGAAAATACATGGAATACGAGACTACGTGATGGCGAACCAAGTAACTTCAACTTTGAAATTAAACATAAATCACACAAAGGAAGTTCAACACATAAACATACATGAACGTAGTAAATTTCTCCTTATGTGTGATTGTTGATGGGAACCAGGGATAATCTTCTTTATGTGGTCGCATTGCTTTCTACTATGTTGCGTTTTGGTTATGTCAATGACGTTCCACAAGACATGGTTTAATGTATTTATTATGTTACCGTTTAAGGTGAAGATATGTCAAGGGATCAGACTTGGTGCCAATGCCAACATTTAGTTGATTTGTGGTACATGCCAAGAAAACCTGGTCTTCCCCATGAGTGACTTATATACTATTGCGACAACCCTTTCTCGGTTAGACTTTGAAGCAATATTTCAACATCTTATAGAATCATATCATCATCGTTACCAACCATTTATCCATTTAATTGTTAATCATCACAGCACTGCGGAATGTGTGAGAAGGCTGTCAACCTACCACAAATTGAAGAGAGATTCGAGAGGATGCTACTTACCTTAAGCGTGGAGATGAATTCAGTGGAACAAAGTCTACATAATGCACAGGAAGAAATAAGGATGAAGGATAACATGTTGGGTGAAATGAGTTTAGAGATCTCCCATTTGCGGGCCATTGTCGGGGAGTCATCCTCATCTACATATGAAATTGCTGAAATTGTGAAACATCCACTTCCTTAGCATGTGTGTGTGCTTCTGCATGGGTTTGTTGAGAAGGGTAATTGGATTATGAAATGAATACGAGTTTTGTGTATGCGATACACAAATGTCATCGGAAGAGATGAGTGGTACTATGCTAGAATCGAGTGGAGTTTCTCTCCAACGAGTTTAGGTTGTTCGTGCTAGTAGAATTAGAAATTTTGTCCTTTTGTATGTTTTAACGTAATGTTGTACTAATTACACCGTAATGCTAGTCTCTGACATTTTACTAATTGTAGTTGCTTGTAGATTTCGTAATATAATAAATTACCATGAAGCTTTTCCCTGAATAAATGTTCTCTCTTTCTGCACTTCTACATAGATCCCAATTGATATTTGTTAGTGCATGGGACAATGACGCGTGTATGCTCATCCCACTGCGAGAAGAACATCAATGGAGGGAGGTTTGATGTTTGATACAGTTAAAATTAATTGCATGCACGATTATATTTTAGCATATCTGTTTAACGAAATAAATTGCACAGGTTGACGAGAGACATGAGTGCTTGGAAGGGTGTTATTTCCCGCAATACAATGACGTGGCGATGATTGTCAACTAGATGGATTTGCAACCCCGGAGAAGTTGATGTGCTTGAAGAGAAACTTCTCTCGCTATTCATACCTATGTGATACATCTCATTCTCGTCTTTTCTATGATCTTCTTACCATTGGTGTGGACCTGCTGCTTTATAGTAGGTAGTTATGCATTTCATGGTTGGGTTTGTGTCAAGAACGTAGTAGCTAATATCATGGTACTTGTATTATGGTATAAATCCTCGAAATTGCAACTGAAGATATTCCCATCGAAGGAGGACTTTATTTTTATTTTAGAAATTAAATTCTATTTGCAATCCCTACACCTTCATGATTTACTTTGCAAATATGACTAGTATATTTTGCGTTGGAAATTATGTAGCATGAATATGTATTGTCTTCTCATGAGGACTGCATTGTCCTACTTGCACTATTTAGGACAAAGTAGGGACAGTATCGACGCAGCCACTTCAGTCGAATTGTATGAGCAAACTTATACAGACTTCTCTTCACAAACTAAAAGCTACCCTCAGGTAGAATGGCATTTGGAATCATTTTCGCAATATATATTGCTATAATCGAATGATAAGCGACATTCATCAATCCATTACAATAAACATATGTACAATAAATCAATGTTCTTTTATCCAAAAATGTTTAATTTATTTACAAATCAATCAATAAATTAAATAATATTGAACTGGTCATTTATTTACAAGAAGAATAAATTAATATGTATTACATTATCTTAAATATATGTACAACAAACATGCATAAAAAATAAACTATTACTAGAGTATGTTAATTATATACAACTAATACAAGTAGTACGTAAGTATATGTATAAAAAAGTAGCTCTTAATATCTACTATACTAAATTTAATTATCATACTAATAGCTTAGTAACATATATATATATATACTAAGAAATATATGTACGTCAATGTAGACTTAGTAACCTATTTTGGTTATAAGTTGCTACTTATAGTAACATATATACATATCTATAGTGACAAATATGTTATTTTATACATATAAGAGCCCAAACCTAACCTATACTACTGTACTTATAAATATATATAGACAAAATTATATATGTATAAAATATTTACTTTATTTCCATGCATATACTTATACATTATATTTATACTATATCTATACATATACACAAGCGTTTCTCACTCTTCCCTTCTTTTCTCCCTTCTCACGTCATAATAAAAAAATTTCCACACAAACCCGGTTCATATACCCAAAATAAGTGCTTTAATGGGCTAGTTAGTCCACTTTCGAAGGATACATAGCATCCATGTGGGTGGGACCAGACTTCCACTAATGGACCTACTCTAATTTTAGTTAGGTTTATTTTAGTACGTTCTATGCCTAGCAAGCGCTCACGTGCCCACACACACCTGTGCATGTAGGTGCATAGGCACTCGCGCCACGTAACCCAAGGATAATAACCTGTACATGCACTGTTTGGTGCCCAACACCTGATGACAGAAGAGGCTATACCATGAATTCCTAATATACTACTCCATCGGGCCTGTCGTCCACAATGTGGCGCCTTTCTCAGGCACCAATTACACGCTTCTATGAGTCTTAAATCGTTCCGATTGAGTACATTTGGCCCTTTATTTCAGGGCCAAAAATTATTTTAAATTATAAATAATTTATATACTTATAAAGCCCTTCTACAAGATAACATAGTGGTACAATTAATTTACAGAAATAAATTAATTACATATATAAAAAAATTACTGAAAGTTTGGTGTTTATCACATTAAATTAAAGGTTAATGTCGTAATAAAATTATAAATTATATAACTATTCATACAATTGACCTTATACAGAGTTAATTTATATAATAAATGACTTATGTCACATTTTCATTGTAATTTACAAACTTTATTTAATTGTCCACATTGGAAATTTATAGGAGAAATTAGATGAAAATCACGTTCAATGGCTAGAACATATTTCTTTGATGTTATAGAATATGTACGAGTCAGTTACTGCCTTTCCCAGCCACTCAACTGAGAATTAGGGTCTTTGGTTCTTCTTTGAAAACTCTCTGAAGACCCTATAAAGTGCTTTAATTTGTATATAAATAAATACCCTAATTTAGTTTACTATAAAAATAAACCGTGTAAAATACTATAAAAATATGTATTAAATAATTTAATATGTATAGTAACTCTGTACAGGGTCAATTAGGCCATTAATTAACTAATTTAACTTGTAATTAAGGAATAAACACACATAACAGTATGTATAAATCACAATCTTTAGTTAATTTAATTATATAGTAAATGACGTATGTTTTTGTAAATAAACTTAATAATTATATAGCCCTATATAATGGCTTTACAAATGTATAATTTATTTTAAATTTGGAATTAATTTGGGTCCTCAAATCGAGGGCCAAAATCTTCAAATCAACACATTTGCACTGAGCTGAAGCGTCTGTGAGGCGCTGGAATAGCACCACATCATCACCTGCGAAGCTCCCATAGCGCTTTATATTGTTTTTGTTCCTATGCTTCTTTAGTCGTTAGGTGCTAGGTGCCAAATATTAATGTATCTCTTCCCCTTACGGGCATATTGAGCATGTGGCATTGATTTGTGAGCACATTGGGTGCGGTGCGGGCTGGGAGCCTGGCACTGTACGTAGACCTAATTGGGTCCATTAACGAGCATTAAATCGGATTAAATGGGATTAATTAAGAACTAGGGTGGCCCTAGTAGATGTTTGATCCCACTCTTTCAAGAGTGCTGCGTATCCCTCGAGAAGGCTGCCCACCAATTAAAAATCCTAATTTTTGATAATCAAATGACTAAGAGGTGAGAAGGGTGCCCAGCAGAGTGTTGTAAGCCTAATTTTTGAGAGAGGTTAGTGTTGGAAACAAAAGAAGAGAGTAAGAAAGGAACCCAAAAATGACTAAATTGTTGAAGAGGAAAGCCATGTGCTTGCCCCTATGTGCGTGTGTAGTATTTGCCTTGTGTGTGCGTATGTATATATGTAACATATACATAGTATATGTATATGTATCTGTATATAGTATATTGTAAATAATATGTAAATATAGTATGTAAAGTATACGTAGAGTGTTTGAGCTCTTATATGTATAAAAATAACATCTGAGCTTTACTGACAGACTTATATGTAACTGTAGATATAATAAATGTTACTATAGACCCTATTTTTACCTTAGCTTATTTATATAGTTTTTCCTAAGGTTTAACGATGCTTATATATGTCACTATACATATTATATATGTTACTATAGGTGTTAATATATTAAGTTAAGTTAGTATGATGTATATTATAACATATTATTGTATAGATATGTAAGTATTAGTAATATAAGTTATAAATAGATAGTATATAGTATTTAATTTTTGATGTTTGTTTGTACATAGTTGTTTTCAAGTATTGTATTGATTTGTAATTCATTCTTTTGTACATAATTTTTTCATTCTTTAATTCATTCATTCATATTTGTACATAAAAATTCAATATTTTTGGAATTAAAGAATAATATTGGATTTAGAGAGTGATGTATATCAATAACTGTCAACGACCTGGAATAAACAAGTAAAAATTAAGTATATAAATAAATTTAACGCGACAACGATTTGTATTTGTGACATATATTACAACAACGACCTTTTTCATACGACCCATAGTTGACGATCAGTTACCTACTATTATTACTTAGTTAAATTAAATTATATGTATTATATAGTATATATTACATTGTTAAATATGTATATATAGTACTACGTACAATTAAGTTCATATAGATAGGTTAATTCAGTATTACCTTAATTTCCTAATTTAATTTATTTTTACCTAATAACTAAGCTATTGAACTTAATAACATCAATACAAACAATAACCACTTATACTAAAACGTACATTGCTATATTACACTACATTATAATTACATTAAGCTATATGTACAGGACACTATGGTTATGTGTGTACATAATTTATTAGAATTTACATAGATATATATAGAGATGAAGTAATTAGATAAATAGGTAATTATGTTAATACACTACGTGCAGTTTAAGACATGATAAGTATGATTTAAATAGATATGAAAAGTATATAAGTTATTTATTAACATGTAATACAAGTTATCTACCATACAAAATTATGTTAACATACTAATAACATATATTATATATAAAGTAACAAATATATGTCAGTCTATCCAAAAATTTATTTTGAATGGGCAGGCTGGCACATTTATGCATTCCATGGGCACAAGCGCTCATGTGCCCACACACCAGTGTGCTCACATGCACTCACAGGATGCACCTCGAGAATAATGACCTGTTTATGCTTTGTTTGGTGCCCAGCACTTGAAGACCGACAAGGCCATTGCACGATTTCTTATTATATGGCTTTAGCCTATCTACACTCCACGATGTGGTGCTTTCTCTAAGCATCAATAAAATGCTGCTAACCATTCGGATTGAGGATATTTCACCCTCGATTTAAGGGGAAAAAATTATTTAAAATTATAAATAAATTACATAATTATAAAACCCTTATATAAGGCTACATAGTGGTACAATTAATTTAGAGCAATCAATTAAGTACATATATAATAAAATTACTCAAACTTGGTAGTTTATACACTTTAATTTAATGGCTAATCTCTTAATTAAAGTTTAAATTAGATAACTAATTATTTAATTGAATAGTTACAGAGTTAATTTACATTAAAAATTTATTATTACACATCTCTCCTGTATTTTATGAATTTGATTTAAATTAATTTCCATTTGATTACATGTTTTCAATACTTTTTATATATAAATAATGTATATTAACATACTAATTACATGTATTATATATACAGTAATACATATATATACGTCAGTCTAGTCTTATGAAGATATTTACATAACACAAGACATAGGTTAGTACTTATGCCTAACGTATGTGTAAGAATAGAAATTACACTTCGGTTGTCGAGCAATATCGATGGCTTTGAGGGACTCCCATAATTTCAAAATCGTCGAAGTTGTGCTTAAATTGGATATCACATTCTACATCGTTTCAAATTTCGTAATATCCTTCGCAATCGCATGCCTTGAGTATGGTACAATTATATCTCCTCTAGCTTACTAAAGCCTACGAGTTAAGCAAATTGCAAGTAACATTGTTTCCATTACATAGGCGACGTTATGTGCTAACTTTCCTTCAATGCATTGTCCATCACAACATTCTCACCATATTTGTACTACAATCAAATATTTTTGTATGGATATAAAATTAAATTTGAATAATGAAAATTCTCCCACTCTTTCACAAGTAAACGGGTCTACTGTACAATTTACGTAAGCGACATTCAATTTGAAAACTTGTTATTGGCTTACCTTGCATATTTCTACTGCTAAGCTTTTTGTAGAAGAACACTCTTGCATAACTCGCATGAGTCTTCGTATTGGTGGAAAATGTTCTCCAACGTTGCTTCAAAGCATGGTTTGACCATATGTGTCTTACAATTGAAAGTTATGAGAGAGCGTCAAACCATACATCAGAGAAAAAATAATTTTATGAAGGGAAAAGTGTTTACTTCGTAAGTTTAATGATATTTGTGAAAGTTTAACGTAAGTTATAAGATTTTCGAACTTTCGATAATGTTAGAAAAGTTTAATTTAACTCCTATCACTTTAAAAAGGGAGGTATCAAACAAGAAGAAAACTACATGAAACATTCACCATAGAAAAATAATAATTTCATTATAAATGAGATTCCCCCTAAGATGACCACTACAACAAATTCTATAGATAATTGAACTCGTTAGTGTTAATTAGCAAATATAATTACTTACCGTTAATTGATACGTTCAGATATGTCTTTGTGGCGCATGTTGATTCAAGAATTTGAGGAGATCGTTCAAGTATCAAGTCTTTTGGTAAATTGCACAATGAGTCCAAACGATTCAAGCGGTACAAAATTCGTACATAACCACATAACTGCTCAAGATACGAAATTTTCGAGAAAGTGACAAGGGAAAATATTTTCTAACAAACAGTAGAGGAATAGAAATTTCCTACCAATGTTGAAAAGGAGGAAGCACGACTTCCTTAGCATGTGTGTAGCTTTATATTGGGTTGAGGAGTAGCATAGTTGGTTCCTCTCCACCCCATAAGTGCCTCCCTCTTGGGTGGTGTGGGTTGAAGTCCTCATCCCCTTCCTTTGTAGTAAATTACTTCATCTCACATCTTCTCGATAAGTGGTTGAGCTCGGCTCCCTTGTGGTCAATTGTCTCTGCCTAAGATTAACTCCAGGTTAGATAAATTAAAAAAAAAAAAGACTTGTACAAGAAAATTATATGTAAGATTACATGTTTTTTTTTTCTTCACTAGCGAAACCATTCCAATCAATGAATACATTACATATAATTATATCCTATACTATTTTAATAAAATCAACTAAACAAAAAAATAACATCTACTTTCTTCTTAAATATATTAACATATCCATCAAATCAACACAATCTTCTACATATTAATAACCAACCATTACCATCGTATCCAACAACCTCCACTACATAAAAAAATTAAATAAATAAATATTTACTAACATCACATCAATATATCAACTATTTTAATCTTATATTTAACTCTATCTGTATTACACGATCTAAATAAATATCATTTTTAATTATTTTATTTTAATTTATCCATGTTACTTTATCATGCATCCAAACGGAACCCAAAGAATAGAAAGTAATGTCATAGTCAAAAGAAAAAGCGGAGTGACGGTAGTGGAAAACCTCCGTTTAATATAAAAGAATAGATGACTTTCCTTTGACTGCCACCTTAATTTTTAATCTTCTTCAATGGATCATGAAGAAGAGACTCGTAGTTACTTCCGATGTTACTTGTGCCAATGCACCTGTCTAACTCATGGTGCATTAATGCCACGTGTATCAACGACTCTCACTGATAGTGACTTCCACGATCTAGAGAGGTCATCGATGATACCTATATCAACAAATAAAGTTCTGATCACAACAAGCAGAAATTATTATTTTTTTTATTTTTTTTGACTGAAAATGGAAACGTATCAAAATACATCTTACAACTAAACTTTTCACATTAAGCTTGCTTTTCAGAAAAAGGAAAAACAAAAAAGAAAAAAGAAAAAAGAAAATCATACTTTTCACATTTGCAGTGTTGCCAAAATAAACCATCCTTACTATGCATTTAAGGTAAAAGCACAGAAAAGAAGGAAATCGTATCCATCACGCATGCCAATCATATCCAAACGTTGAGATTGGTGTAAGTAAAAGCATTGATTGAAAGATGATAATACAATCTTGGATAATTAATGATATTAAAGTGCAACAGTACATGGGATTAACACTGCTGGAATTATAACAAGAGGCACAAGATAACACGAGGACACTACATGGGATTAATGCTAGAACTATAAAAAGAGACAAAACACAACACGAGGAAACGTACGACACATTGCAACAAACTTATTTTAGGACGAACATAGGAGCATATGCATGTGTGAGAACAAGAGAGGGTTGGAAGCAGCCGACGCAAAGCACTACGGCTTTGCACCGGCAGTGACAATGATGGAGAATACCAAGGACGTTTCTGAGTGCTACTATGAGCAGGAAAGTCGTCACTACAAGAACAACTGCAACGAATTTCATGCTGTCAAAAGTTTTGTTTATGTTAACTGATGCGAAGAACTTCTCCCCCTTGTTTTTACTATGGGCCGTTACCACTTAATGTTTCTTCTTTGATTAAGTAGTTTTTTGATCTTATATATGCTTAATTGGATCAATGCATTGCGCATATGTGCTTATTTTTTTTGGCTCCAAATAAATTAAAGCAATTTCTTGAGTCAGTTTTTTTTTTTTGTTGCTTTCCCTTCTTCTTTAATTTTATTACCTATGTTAATGCATACGTTCTCAGGTTAAATTTTTCGGAGCAAATTAAGCTATGACTGGCTGTTCATATACAGCCTCTTATTCGGAGCAAAATTAATGCTGTGAAACGATGTTGAAGAGGAGTTTGCTTTTGCTGGTTTGATTGGCTGAATGTTTGGTTTCCGATCTGCCGAATCTTTGGTTTGGCTTTGAGACAGTGACCCCGCTATTTCTCATGGACCAAAATTGTGCCTTAAACCGTAGCTTCGTTGCTTCATTTTTTTTCCCTTTTTTTTTTTTTCTCTGAAGCTAATTAAATTACCGTAGGTTTCTTGGAGAATTGCCATTTTTTTTTTTTAAAGTTTATTAAGACCTACCGGTATAAGGGAAAGCAAAATGGACCATGACATCAAAGCAAAAGGAAGTAAAAAAGCAACTAAAGCAAGACATAAGGGAACTGAAGTTTGTACAAAACGATGATGCCCCGAGTGCGGTGAGGAAGATCGGAGTAATGTTAAATACGGCAAGAGACATCCATTTTAGCCAGATGGAGCGGGAGCTTGTTAGCCTCATTGCAGATGAAGTTGAAGGAATTGATATAAAGCCTACACTGCTGAAGATCGAAGTATTCCTTCTGAACCGGCCATGAAATAGGGATCTTTCCATTCCACCAATTATAAAGTAGTGAGGAGTCTGTATCAATATGAAAGGTAGAGTCACGCGGCAGGAGGCTGGTAGCGTAGATGATGGCCTTGATAATGGCTATTTCTTTGATTCTCGTATTGCTCCTGCTGGACCCACTAATGATAAAATCCCCCCAGCATCACATGCAGCCCAACCGACCTTGAAAAAAGAACCATTAGGAATTGCAGCAATATTAATTTTAATCCCAAAAGTCGGACGAACCCAAGTAACAGCAAGGACTTTCCGTTTACAATTACAAAGCCACATTTGCGTAGAGAATTTAGCCCAATTATGCTCCAGAATAATATTTAATCTTTTCCAAGAGATATTATCATGTTTAATTTTGTTAGGCATCCACCAAACATTGAACCAGATAAACACCATCGAGCCTTTACGATGGTTATAATCAAAATTACAATTCGGGGAGTTCATGAATTGCATAAATGAAGTTGGAGCGATGGGATCAAGAAGGTTCATCCTAAAGACCTCATTAGAAATCTACCTGAGTTCTCTTTGTGTGAAGACATGTGTAGTGGACTCTTGATGGGGGATGCTATGACAGAAAGAGCATTTAGAAGCCAAAGGGATACCTAGCTTGGAAATGTTATCATCAGTAGGCATCTTGGAGAGAAGAATCCTCCAAGTCAAGAGACTCAAGCGAAGATGCACCTTTAAATTCCAAAGACCTTTAGCGACACGGTTAATAGGTGGGGATCTAAAGTAGGAAGCGTAAGCCGAGGAAACAGAGAAATACCCGACAAAAGTAAGAGTCCAAATAGGCAGATCCTTATCCCCATCCAAGTGGGTAGGAGAAATCTGATTCCTAAGATTTTGAGGAATATAAGCAAGACCTGCAGGATCAATGTCATTAGCAATGACATCCCTGACTTGGATGGGAGAGGGAGAAAAGAAGTTGGGGAGAAAGGCTTTCAATGCCGAGTCTCCAATCCAGGTATCATTCCAAAAATCCATAGCTCCTTCATGAATATCCCACCGAATGTAATGCTTCATCTCAACATACGACTCCCTCATCTTCTTAACCCTCAATGGTATAGGGACAGAGCCAAAGAGGGTGCTGCCATAAAGGCCTCTCATAAGGCAAGAATAAGGGGAGTCTTGAAAAAGAATATTCCATATTCTTTTCATTCTAAGGGCCTTGATAAAAAGGTGAAGATTGAGAATCCCAAGGCCTCCATTGTTAAAAGGTTGGGAGATGTTCTGCCAAGAAATCCAATGATGTTTTTTCTCTAAAGAAGTAGATCCTCAGAAAAAGTTGGCAAAGATAGACTCAAGTTTAGTGATAATGGCCATGGGGACCTCCATAATCAAGAGAGTATATATGGGATGGAGGAGAGAACGTGCTTGATAAGCAACATTTGTGAGGTAGACGAGAGAAATGTAGCTTTCCACCTCGCAACCTGTTGGTGCTAGAGCATCACGATCGTTTATTTTGATGATAACAAAACACGTGTTATTTAACATTTGCTTTTGAGTCCTAGTTTTCAAGTCAAATTGCAAATAGAGACAGGTGTTTAGATGGAGTTTGAGCTTGCATCCATGGTGGATTGGAGGAGCTTGATAGAGGCGGAGGAGCTTAGCAAGGAGCGAAAACTTGAAGAAGGAAGGAGATGAAGAATATGATAGATTTCCTTTCTATTGTACTTTATATTTTGTTTCTTTTGTTGCTTTTCATTTTATTTCTTAGATTCTTGTTAAAGAGCCTCAAAGTATCCTAACAGTAATCCTATGAACACTTGCACAAACCCTAGGATACTTAGATTTTCTGTAGAGAACTTAGAAAATCAAAATAGGGTTCAGACAGCCTTATCAGACGCCCAATCTGGAAATCAGACGTCTGATAGTGACTTTTAAGACGTCTGACTGTTTGATCAGACGTCCAAAACATTTAGGCTGGACTTAATAGGTTCTGTTTGTTAGAATCAGTCATTCAAACCTTATTCCAAACATCTTAGGAGACGTCTGATGCCTTTGTAAAATGTCCAATTAGTGGAACGTTGGCTGCCTATGTAAACATTGATGAAAATGACCGTTATCCTTATATCAGACGTCCGTAGAGGACCCCAGACATTTGATATGTGACCGTTTTGCCTCAATTGACCCAAAATCTCCTTTGAGAGATTTTCTAGCCATTACCTTCCTTGGGAATGCATTTCTGCAGAACAAATAGGTTTCCAGATGTCCAGACCTAGTGCCAGACGTTCTATATGTCGTCTGATGGTCATACACTAGAACCCTATTTAGGTCTGATTCAAGGAAGGCAACCTGCTTAGAATCAGACGTCTGACGTAGTTCCCAGACGTCTTAAATAGGTTTTCCAGACATCTGATACTCGGACCAGACGTCTGATGACCTTATCAAAATCATGATTGATTCTGATTACGACCTGTTTTGCCTTGGGTTCAACCCCAACGGTTATGGAATCATTCCTAGGCCCTCTATAAATAGAGGAGGACCCCTTAGCTTGCAAATACACACCAAGCAACACACTTTCATATCAATTTATGTCTTTTGATCTTGAGAAGAAAGCTCTAGCTCTCCAAGCCTAATTTTACATCCAGAGAGCTTCATTTGAGTTGTGCACTCGTTCTCCCTCTACGTTTACGAGAGCGTCGTTGTGCCAAAGCGTGGTTCACGCACCCGCATCGTCACGCCGATGCACTTCCAAGCAAAGGGAAGCATCTTTACCTATAGTAGCTAGGTTCATCTTTGTTGGCTCTATAGGTTATTTTGTAATATATCTTCGTTATTTGTGTTGGGTATTCGCATTACGAATTCCCGTCTCCTTCGCGAGACAAATCCTTCTTGTAAAGAGAAGGGGTTTTGAGGTACACTACCCTCGGTCTAAGTAGTGTTGTTGTAATTAAAGTTCAGTCACCCTCGTTCAAGTGATTGGATTTAGTGGATTTAATTGACTTTGTTGATTGGAAAATCCTATCTCGAGAGGGTTAGGTGGTGGTTTTCACCCAGTTTGGGTTTCCACCTAAAAATTACTTGTGTCTTGTGTGATTGCTTATTTTGTGAGATTGTTATCTTTTTATTCCGCATTTTTTACGTCACGCATATCTCACCCCCTCCAAGTAGGGAATTACACAACCTTAGATTGAATCTTCTCAATGATAGGATAGAAATAAGACATTTTCCTACACCTCGGAAAAATAGGACAACCCAAATATATAAACGGGAATGAGCCATGTTGGATCCCTAGAGTTTGGAGAATATGGGACTTCCTATCAGTAGGAAAGTGTTTTCCCAAGTAGCAAGAGCTTTTGGACGTGTTAATGCACTGCCCCGTAGAGACCTGAAAATCACGAAGGAAGGCAGCAAGATTGGAGATAGTCAGAGAGCCCCTATTGAAGAAAAGGACCACATCATCCGTGTAAAGAAGAGCAAGCGGGGGTTTAATTCCATGCTTAATAGAATAAAGGAGGATTTTTCCTTGAAAGGCCAACTCTTTAAGCCCCTGAATGAAAGACTCCATAAAAAGATCAAAAAGGAATGGAGAGAGGGGGCCACCTTAGCTAAGACCACGAGTAGGAGTGAAAAAGTTGGAGGAGATGCCATCAATGAGAATGGAGGAACCATGGTGCTCAACAAAAGCCGATATCAGAGAGATAGCACCAGGAGAAAATCCGAATTTAGACATGTAACGACCCGATTCCCGAGTCCCTACGAGACACGAGAACCGGACCGACTCGACTAATCCTAAGACCTGGTCATCCAACGAGGAAGTAACCAAAAGAGCAGTAAAATAAACCACATTCAGCATGAATATAACTAACAGTACGAAAATATAGCAGTAAGGAAGGAAACCACTACAGTATGTACCACCACAACAGTAGAACAACATTCATAACATAATATGAACTGCAGGTAAAGAAAAGTACAGTGGAAACAAGAACTACTCATTACAGTGGAACCAAAAAGAGGTACAAGAGAACAGTGGTAACTCTACTGGACCCTACTCGGCCCAGCGTCCTCTGCAGCCGCTGACCCTGGCTGCTCAACACCTGGTCCTGAAAGGTAACGAGTGTAACACGTCAGCAAAACGCTGAGTAGAGTGGCAGCTAAACTAAAGAAACAGTAAAGTGTACAGTAGCTGTTTTAATTTTCTTTCTTCCTTTATTTACGTCTTTCTATTGTTTCATAATTTATCTATTTCTCAAATCCTTCACTTGATCTCGAATGTTCCTCGTGGGAACGATCTTGATTGCAGTCTTTTCCGAACAGTAGAAGTAGCACGTGGTGCTCTCCTGGCTGGGAGAGTCCCCCGTGGTAATCCAACTCTCAGTCAACTACCCCAAAGGTCACTGACAGATGTAACGGTGACTACGGCACGCGCGGTAAACACACGGGTAGCTAACCCGCACTGGCATGCGGTCAGTCGTTTCCGTTAACGGGTGCGCCCAAAGCACAACACGGAACCAGTACAGGGCAGAGCCCTCTCAGTAACAGGGGTCCAACCCCTCCACAGTAACCAAACAGGGGCCTTGCCCCTCCACAGTCCGCGCACCCTCGCCTGACTACCCTGGTTTGCCCCAGTGGGCCTAACAAGTTGGTGTAGGAGGCTAGCAGAACCCCGGGGCCCGTGGGGTAGCTAGTACCTCCCTACACTAGTAGTTCTCCTCGGTACTACGTACACGAGGGCTAGCAAGTCGGTACAGAGTGGCCAGTCCTAACCCCGGGTCCCTGGGGCGGCTGGCTCCGCTCTGCACTAAATAGGGGGACAGTCGCTCTCCTTGGTACTCCGTACTCAAGGGCCAGCTCACTTCCCCAATTCTATTCCATTTACTTTCCAAAAGTTCTACTCCTAATTCCCCATAGGGTTCCAGCTCTTTAACTCAGCGCATTCCGGTTTCACCTTTCCAGTTTCACGTTCATACATCCCATATTCTTATTCATGTTCATTTATTCATAACAGGCAGCTGTTTAAACAAATTTACAGGCAGCTATTATTTCTTTTCCACATTTTCAAGACTGCAGTGTTCACATATTCCACAATTTTCCCATCCTAGGATTCATGTCATACCCTAGGATCTATCATACAATCTAGTTTTCCAGCCCTAGGATTTATGCAATACCGTAGGATCTATCATTCAATCTCGTTTCTCATTCCTAGGATTCATGCAATGTCCTAAGTTCTATTTATTGTTCCATAATTTAACAGATTATGCTAATAAACTTAAATGCAACTCTACCGGTTACAACAGGCGAACTGGGGGCGTGGTCGGGAATCCCGCGTGCCTCCGCAACCCACGAGACTGCAACGGAACAGGGTCCTATCACAAGGATCAAACACAAGGAATTTCTCAAAACAGTATACAGCTACTGTAGACAGGTAGAGGATTTAATTCTGAAAAGAACGCAACTTGAAACGCGGAAAACAGAACCCGAACGGGCCCTAAATGGGTCGAAAACTACGAAACAGTGCAAAATCAGACATCTGGAACTTATTCCAGACGTCTTAAAAAGTGGATCAGGGTTTACCTTTGCTCTGCGTGGTCTCTCAGACGTCCAGAAGCCTGCGGGGGCGTCTGGCCTAGTTCCCAGACGTCCCATGGTCACCCAGGACGTCTGGAAGTCGTTCCCGTCGTCTGGCACTGCAGATAGACGTCTGATTCACGTTGGATGCGAATCCCCGAACCTGCGCGTACCCATTTCTCTCTCTCAGTACGGACAGTCGTAGGAAAGGAAGAAGGTGCGAAAATAACTCACCTTTTAGACGTCTGGACAGTCCTCCGGACGTCTTCCCCGTCGTCTGGTTGGAAGCCCAGACGTCTGATTCTGGAAAAATTTCCAGAATCAGGGCGCCACTCGCCCTCTGCTCACGACGCATGGCCGCGCCGCGAGTCCTCCGTCTGCTGCTCGAGCTGCAGCAGGCCTCCCGCGCCACCCCGCGTCTGCTACTCCCCCCGCTGGCCGGCCCTAGCAGCCCCGGGAAGCTCGCCCTCACGGTCGAGCGCCTCCTCTTCTCGCACAGCACCTCCTCCCGCACTCACCGCGGCTGTCGCCGCCCTGCTCTCTTGCGCTCGCACTCGCACTCGCTGGAAGAAGAGGAAGGAGGAGCGGAGGTGATGAGAGTGAGGGAGAGGGCGTGGCTTTTTAAAGCTGCGCGGGGAGAGAGAGCGAGAGAGAGAGGGGCGCAGTCTACCCCTGCAGGAGGAGAGGGAAAAAGAAGAGGCAGAGCAGGTCTGCGAGCGCAGGCGCGTAGACGCAACGGTGCTTGCCGCAGAAAATGAATCCCAGACGTCTGGAAGTGATACAAGACGTCTGGTATGACGTCTGGGCCACCTCCCAGACGTCTTAAAAGACGTTTGAAAGCATGGTTCGTAACAAGACAGAACATGATAAAGGATCTCCCACTCCACTCTATCATAGGCCATTTGGAGATCAAGCTGAATGATGATGTTGGAGCCAAACACTTTTCGATTAATACGCTGAGTAAGCTCAAAGGAAGTAGCAACATGATCAAGAATTGAACGGCTTTAATGAATCCAGCTTGCTCAGCAGAGATTAGCTTAGGCATAATTTGGACATTCTTTTAGTCAAAATAATTGAGGAAACTTTATAAGAAACATTGCGACGGCTGATAGGATGGAAATTAGTGAGATTCATAGCATCAGGTTTCTTAGGGATAAGGGCTATGAAGGTCTTGTTAAAGGAGCGCGGGCCCTTATGCATAGTGAAAAATAAATAATGGCTGACGTGAGGTCACCTTTGATCAGATCACAAAATTCCAAGTAAAATTCAATGTTGAAACCATCAAGACCTGGGGTTCGATTCCTGGGCATGTGCAAGAGGGCAGAGAAGATTTCCTCCTGGGAAGGAGGGGTTGCCAACAAGGAAGAGTCATGCTAGTTCAGAATAGGGGGGATAACGTCCAAAAAAGGGGAGGAGAGATGGGGTGCTTCCAAAGTTAGAAGGGTTTGGTAAAATCAATCGTAAGATCACTAGCTTCACTCCAAGAACCCTTCCCAACAACGTCTGTGAGCCTGGCCCTATTACATTTGGCAAAGCGTCTTTTGATAACCGAGTGAAAGAATTTAGAATTTGTTTTGCCATTATTGAGCCAATCAATTTTAGCCTTTTGAAGGAGAAAATCATGATACTTAGTTTGGGCATCTTCCAACTGATTGTGCACATCCGTGAGCTTAGTCGCAACATCATTATCCCAAAGGGATGTGAGTTTCCCATCCAGCTCATCATAATGGGCCTTTGGATTCCTCACTATATCATGGATATTCCCAAAAGTCGTCGTATTCCAATGTCTCAAAATCTCCTTAATGGTCGCCAATTTGGAATAAAAGGCCGTTATAGGGTCATAAGAGGGGTCAGAATACGCCTGATGCCATGAGTTCTCCACTAGGACACGAAAGGAGGCATCCCTGATCCACATATTTTGAAATCGGAAGGGACATGGATGATTAAAGGTACAGGGATTTGAAATCAAGGTCATAGGTGCGTGATCTGAGGAACGTCTGGTAAGGTACGAACCACAATCATAATTTTGAAAAGCTGCAGGGTTCAGCGAGATACGGTCTAACTTTTGGTAGATGCATTGATTCCCCCGCCTCCCATTGCACCAAGAAAGCTGAGAACTCGAAAGCAGCATTTCCATAAGACCAAGATTATGA
This sequence comes from Thalassia testudinum, assembly GCA_037157565.1. Classification (NCBI taxonomy): domain Eukaryota; kingdom Viridiplantae; phylum Streptophyta; class Magnoliopsida; order Alismatales; family Hydrocharitaceae; genus Thalassia; species Thalassia testudinum. The sequence continues at coordinate 16,411,833 of JAZHRO010000055.1, forward strand.
ATGGTAGTTCTAAAGGGGACAACTTGAGAATCTACAAAAGGCGCACCCCCCAATTTCTCAGTAGCACGGAGAATACAATTAAAATCACCACCGATGATCTAGGGAGAGGGGGCAATCTGGGCAATAGTGGACAGGTAACTCCAAAGGTTCTCTCTAATATCTTCATCAGTCGAGGCATACACCGCTGTAAATTTGAAGGTATTACTAGCATAGGAGGCCGACAGCGTGACGGCTTGATCCATGGAGGATAAAGTTGAGTTGTTGATAGGATCATTCCACAAGCACCAGATCTTAGGAGTAGTAGGGGAAGAGAAGGCATGGGAGAAAGCAATGGAATCATTAATAGAATCTAAGTCGGAAGAGGTGGCAAAAGGTTCCATCAAAAAGATAAGGTTAATCCTATGATCTTGGATAATCATCTTAAGGCGATTGATAGTAGGATCGTTCAAGATGCCCCTACAATTCTAAAAGTGGCAATTCATAATGAAAGGGTTTTGCAAGGAGACTTGGCACAACTTCGGGTAATCTTACCCAAGTCCAACAAATGACCACCATGGGCTCCTCTAGCCTCAAGAGGTGAGGGTGCCTCATATGCCGAGTCCTGGAGGAGCAAGGGCTCCGCATCATAGAAAATCGATCCACCTAAAGGCTCTGCATCTGAGCAAAAATCTAGGGAATTAGCATCATTGCTCGTGCACAAAGTAGTCCCCTCATCCACCAGCTCCCCGAGGGGAGAGGGGCTAGGATCCGGGTCAGGATTCGGTGGATGGGAGGGGATAGGAAGATAAATACCCCAAGAAAGTTTAGGATTCCCATTTGAAATGCCATTTTTAGCCAGAGCTAATTCCAAATGCATTCTATCAATTTTTTCCATTTCAGGTTCACTTTCACATATCAAAAAATGACTATTAAGATCATTTTCATAATCCAACAAGTCAGATAACGATTTCTATTACGACATGGTTCCTGAATCCGTACAGGACCCGAGACCAGCTTGACTCGACTAATCCCAAGACCCATTCGTCCAACAAGAAATAACCAAAAAGTAGGAAAGTAAACCATATTCACTATGCTAAATAACTAACAGTAAAAGAGTACAGCAGTAAAGGAAGTAAAAGCTGCTAACAGTACATATCACCACCACGACAGTAAAGTAGAATAAAGTACAGAACAGAAACAGTAACAACAGTCTAACTCAGTAGCAAAAGGAAGTACAACAAAAGCAGGAACTACTACTGGGCTCGACTGGGCCCAGCACCCTCTGCAGCTGGCGTCTCGGGCTACTCAACTCTTGGACCTGTAAAGGGGTACGGGTAAAATGGAGTCAGTGAATGCTGAGTAGAGTGGTAACCAAACTAGCTAAAGCAGTAAAAGCTAACAGGTAATTTTATCTTTTCCAATTATTTTATTTTACAAGTCATTCCTTTTTCACCTATTGGTTTACTTTTCAGATCTCTTTCCTGATCTCGCATGTTTCTCGTTGAAACGATCTTGATTGCAGTCTTTTCCGAAGAGTAGAAGGCACACGTGGTGCTCTCCTGGCCGGGAGAGTTCCCTGTGGTGATCCTACACCCAGTCAACCACCCCGAGGTCACGGACAGAAGTAGCGGTGGCTACGGCACGTGCGATAAGCTCACGGGTAGCTACCCCGCACTGGCACGCGGTCAGTCGTTTCCTCTAGTGGGTACACCCAAAGTACCGCATGGAACAGTATAGGGCCTAGCCGTCTCAGTAACAGGGGTCTAGCCCCTCAGAACCAAGCAGGGGTCTCGCCCCTCCACAGTCCGCGTACCCTCGTCTGACTACCTCGGTTTGCCCAGTGGGCCTAACAAGTCGGTGTAGGGTGGCTAGCTCTCTCCCTGCACTAGTAGCTCTCCCTGGTACAGTGTACGTGAGGGCCAAAGAAGTTGGTGTAGAGTGGCTAATCCTAACCTTGGGTCCCCACCCTAGGGCGGTTAGCTCCGCTCTACACTAAACAGGGGACAGTTGCTCTCCTTGGTACCACGTACTCAAGGGCCAACACATTTCCCACTCACATTTCCAGATCCATTCCATTTATCCATAGAAGCTCTACTCCTAATTTCCCGTAGGGTTCATGCTCGTATTCCCCATGTTATTCCATACCAGGTTTCGTCATTCACAATTCCATTCTCAGATTGTACCATGCAGCTCGTATTTCCACAATTTATGTATACAACAAGTAATGTCACAGGTAACTGTTTAACTAGCACAGGCATTTCATAATTCACAGGCAGCTCTTATTTATTAACAGGTAGTTGTTTACATTTCTATTCACTCATTTAAGACTGCAATCTCAAACACGCATTCAAACATTGTAAGTACTTCTCGTCCTAGGATTCATGCCATGTCCTAGGATTCTAGTTATCCAATTTCACATATGCATTCATATCTTATAATTTAAATAAGGGGAAACCACTCTAGCAGACAATCTGGGAGTACTGGGGCTCGAACGACAGGCTCACGTGCCTTTGCAGGCCTCGAACACGCAACAGAGCGAAATCCCATACCAAGGAACATAATGCAACAGAATGTTCAGAACAGAATAAAAGACCTTCTAACATGTAGAGGAACTCACAAGGAATCCACAGATATCTTATTTGCGTAAAACGAACCTCAAATGGACCCTAAAGGGGTCAAAAACAGAACTGCAGACCTAAATTAGACGTCTGGCGCATGGTCCAGATGTCTTAAAAGTAACCAGGGTCTCACCTCAGGTTCCTTCGTTGACTTCAGACATCCAGAACCCCTACTTGATGATCTAGACCCAACTCCATACGTCCGACCTCTCCTCCAGTCGTCTGGGAGTACTTCCGGTCATCTGGTAAGCTGTCCAAACGTCCGAAACGCGAGGGAGGGCGTGCCCCATGCATTCCCAAAGTTATCCCTGCACGCGACAGACGAATCACCCACTTTTAGCAATACAGATTGGCCTTGCGATGCGGCCTGCAAGGCCATAACTGCAAGAGGAACGTACCTTCGCGAAGCTTTGCTTTCAGACGTCCAGTGTTGTCACTAGACGGCCAACCCGTCGTCTGGACGACACGCCAGATGTCTGATTCTGGGAAAAACCCAGAACCAGACCGACCTCCTGCTCCTCTCGCCGTGTGCAACCGCGGCCTCTCCTCCTCTTCTGCTGCAAAGTGTCAGGGCGTCTCCCCCTACGTGCTCCTCTTCCTGTATGCGTCACTCCAGCAGTGCGTCCTCCGGCGAGCTCCCACAAGCTCCTCCTTTTCACGTCGCCTCTCCTCCTCGCCCTTCGCTCTCGTGCCCTCTCTCGCTCTCGCCCCTCTCGCTGCAGTGGAGAGGAAGGAAGGTGGCGGTGGTGGAGTGGGGAAGAGAGGAAGGGGGGAGAGGGGTTATATAGGGAGTGGGGTTAGGGTTCGGGTGGCAGAGAGAAGAGGGAGAGAGGAAAGAGTGAGACTGTCTGTGCGCAGCCAGCGATGCGTAACTCTACTCAACCAGTAATTAAGTTAATTTTACTTAATTAAGAGTAGAAAAAGTCATTTAGGTTAACTCAAAATTGTGTCGGTTGTGTAGTATAAAGTCAAATTAACCTAACATTTTAGAAATTTTTACTGGTTGAGTCCAGGTTGTTCGCTGGGAGGTATAATTCATTTTAAATCCACCAATTATCTTTATTTCTTTATAAGTTTAGGAGGTATATTAAGTTAATTTTAAGAGGATGAATTTTACCAAAATATTTAAACTATAAAGAATATACAAAATTCCATATGAAAAACATATTTACTCAAAATGATGTACCTTATTAACAAGTAAACGTGTTAATTTTCTATTTTATTTCAAAAGGAATTAAGGTAATAAGAGTTGTTTTATTAAAACATGCCTTATTACAATTAAAACAAATTCAAAAAGAAATTAAAGGAATAAAACTTCTTCTTCAGCCTCTCTTCTTTTATTTACCCTTTATCTTTTACTCTCTCTCTATCTCTCTTCTTATTTCTGCATTGCATTTGCTTCCTTCCTTCTTTTTTTCTTCTTCTGTCCTGCCTTCTCTTCTCTTTCCTTAGTCTTCTCCTTCCTAGTTCCCATAGTCTTCTTCTTCCTTAGTGCCTGTTCTTTCTTCCTTAGCTGCTTTAGCTGCTGCTTTCTCAACACTTAACCTTAGCTTTCCCTTTGATCCTATAGCTTCTCTTTTCTTTTCCTTAATCCTTCAGTTGAACCGGGTTTTTTTTTTTATTCTTTAACCAAAAATTATTTTATTTGTGGTGAGGTTCTTTCGAGGATACACAACACCCCTGAGGTCAGGGTGGGACTAGACCCTACCCTGTCCTCGCCAAATTTCAATTAGGTTCGATTTCAGTTCATTTTTCCGGTTCACAGATTCGAGCCAATCTGGTTCAACCGCCTCCCAGGCCTCGCCCTCCCAGGGCACACTCGCTCATGCCCACTCGGGCACACACCCGCAGGCACACAAGCCCGCACACACACACTCATGCTCATACGTTCAGAATGCTCAGTTCACACCCAGCACTTGATGACTGGTGACCGTATGCAACAAAATTGTTTTATTCCCACGCATGCACTCTAAAGCTTCCGATGTGGGACTAATTATTCCCCCTCCAGACCCAACTTCAAATGATCATAACTCCCTACTCAGAGCTCCAAATCAAGTGAAATAAAGCTTGTTGGAAAGCTCTAAGATAGATTTAGACAATTGCAGGGTCAATTTAAGGTTTAGAGGATGTTTTCCTCTTCAATTTGAAAGGTAAAATTAGGGATTTCTACGGGTTATTTATTGCCTGGAAGTGAAATTAATGTCACAGAGTCCTCAGATGGACTTGTCTCTCTTAACTAAGGTCTAAACAGGTTATATAAATGATTCCGCAGCTACTGGTGTAAGTTCTAAGGTCTCAAGACCTTCAGGAATAGCATGAAAGCTCTACACTTCTCTGAAAGCTTTAGAGATCAAATTTCAGACTTAAAATAGATAGACAAATACAGAAGAACATTACCGATCGATTTAAACTAGTTCTAAGGGTTGTAATAGATTGATCTGGGCAGGATTCAAGTTCATATCTCATCCAAATGACACTGCCATTAGTTTGGGTTCGAAAATAACCCAAAATGACAGAATTCAAATTTTTACTAAATATCAAGTCTGAGCTCACTTAATTCATTCTAATATCATTCATCAAGATCCCAGAAACAATTTAATCTCATCAATTCCTCAGATTGAGCTCAAAATTCCATAATCAAACTTAGTTTGATTGTGAAGGTACAAAAATTTGACTTTCTGTTCAAAGCCTCTCCACAGGCAATTAAAACCTAAATTAGAATCTCCTCAACACCAGGAACTCATTCGTCCTCTTGAATAGGTGTTCTAACCCAGATTTCTAGGGTTTCAGACTCGCCGCCTAAGCTTCAAAAGGTGCTTGCTCGTTAGAGGAATCTAAGAGTTGTTACAGTGATTTGGAGACACGAATAGCTTCAGTGCACTGCACTGAAGCTTCTAGATACCTTAAATGCTCCTCAGATCGCTCTGTCAGACTTCTCCAACTCCACCGGAGTTGGAGAAGATGAAGACCTAACAACAACTCCAGACATTAAAATTTCAATTAAAATACCTCAGCACAATTAGTGATCCTCAAATCATTGATCTGGAGCTTCTCAACAAATTCTAAAGGCTGAAGCTCAAGAATTGCTCGTCGGAGCTCGCTGGAGCTCCGGTGAGTCCAGAAAAAGGAAAAATTGTGTACAGATTATTTAAAATTGCCATTTTTAATCTAAAAAGAATCTTGAGGTTGCAAGGAACCTCTGAATCACATTTAGTTCCTTATTATCTCTTTATTTGTAAGATTTGACAGTGAATTCATTTTGAATGAAAATTGAGTTGGTTGAGGTATGGGACTTGATCTCCCACTCAATTGAGTGGTTGAGACAAGTCAACAGATGTCTGTGATACTAAATATAAATTTAATTAATGATTTGAACTACTCCTGAGCCGCCATTGACAGCGAGCTCAGGAGCTTAATTAGATTTGGGTGTTTAGGTTATATGTGTTATTTATTCAAATTCAAGTGTAGAACAGGGTCCTTAGAAGATGAATAAGTGGTGGAGGACCCCAGTGAAGGTGTAATTAGCTCGACTACTGTCGCCATGGATAGTGATAGTAGTCGGTGGAAGTGAAAGGTGAATTAGGTAGGTGATTAGGTGATTAGTTAAGTGATTAAGTGGATTAGATGTAACGACCCGATTCCCGAGTCCCTACGAGACAAGAGAACCGGACCGACTCGACTAATCCCAAGACCTAGTCGTCCAACGAGGAAGTAACCAAAAGAACAGTAAAATAAACCACATTCAGCATGAATATAACTAACAGTAAGAAAATACAGCAGTAAGGAAAGAAACCACTTCAGTATATTCCACCACAACAGTAGAACAACATTCATAACATAATATGAAACTGCAGGTAAAGAAAAGTACAACGGTAACAAGAACTACTCACTACAGTGGAACCAAAAAGAGGTACAAGAGAATAGTGGTAACTCTACTGGACCCTACTCGACCCAGCGTCCTCTGTAGCCACTGACCCTGGCTGCTCAACACCTGGTCCTGAAAGGTAATGAGTGTAACACGTCAGCAAAACGCTGAGTAGAGTGGCAACTAAAACAAAAGAAACAGTAGAGTGTACAGTAGCTGTTATGTTCTATTACTTTCTTTAATTACGTCTTTCTATTGTCTCAAAATTTATCTATTTCTCAGATCCTTCACTTGATCTCGAATGTTCCTCGTGGGAACGATCTTGATTGCAGTCTTTTCCAAACAGTAGAAGTAGCACGTGGTGCTCTCCTGGCCGGGAGAGTCCCCCGTGGTGATCCTACTCTCAGTCAACCACCCCAAGGTCACGGACAGGCGTAATGGTGACTACGGTACGCGTGATAAACGCACAGGTAGCTAACCCGCACTGGTACACGGTCAGTCGTTTCCGTTAACGGGTGCGCCCAAAGCACAGCACGGAACCAGTACAGGGCAGAGCCCTCTCAGTAACAGGGTTCCAACCCCTCCACAGTAACCAAACAGGGGCCTTGCCCCTCCACAGTCCACGCACCCTCGCCTGACTACCCTGGTTTGCCCAGTGGGCCTAACAAGTTGGTGTAGGAGGCTAGCAGAACCCCGGGGCCCGTGGGGTAGCTAGTACCTCCCTACACTAGTAGCTCTCCTCGATACTACGTACACGAGGGCCAGCAAGTCGGTACAAAGTGGCCAGTCCTAACCCCGGGTCCCTGGGGCAGCTGGCTCCGCTCTGCACTAAACAGGTACAGGTACTTCCCTTGGTACTACGTACCGAAGAGACAGCACACTACCACGTCTTTCTTTCTCAGTTCCATTCTTTTCTCTTTCCAGGAGTTCCACTCCTAATTCCCCGTAGGGTTCCAGTTCTTTTACCTCAGCACATTCAGGTTTCACCTTCCCAGTTTCACATTCATACATCCCATATTCCCAGACATGCTCATTTATTCATAACAGGCAGCTGTTAAACCAATTTACAGGTAGCTATTATTTCCTTTCCACATTTTCCAAGACTGCAGTATTCATATATTCCACTAGTTCTTCCCATCCTAGGATTCATGCCATACCCTAGGATCTATCATACAATCTAGTTTTCCAGCCCTAGGATTCATGCAACACCCTAGGATCTACCATTCATTCTAGTTTCTCATTCCTAGGATTCATGCAATGTCCTAGGTTCTATTTATGGTTCCATAATTAACAGATTATACTAATAAACATAAAAGCCGCTCTACCGGTTACAACAGGAGTACTGGGGGTGTGGTTGGGAATCCCGCGTGCCTCCGCAACCCCCGAGATTGCAACGGAACGGGGTCCTATCACAAGGATCAAACACAAGAAATTTCTCAAAATAGTATACAACTATTGTAGACGGGTAGAGGATTCAATTCCGAAAAGAACGCAACTCGAAACGCGAAAAACAGACTTCGAACGGGCCCTAAACGGGTCGAAAACGACGAAACAGTGCAAAATCAGACGTCTGGAACCTCTTCCAGACGTCTTAAAAAGTGGATCAAAGGTTACCTTTGCCTTGCGTGGTCTCTCAGACGTCCAGAAGCTTGCAGGGGCGTCTGGCCTAGTTCCCAGACGTCCGATGGTCACCCCGGACGTCTGGAAGTTGTTCCCGTCGTCTGGCACTGTAGCCTGACATCTGATTCGCGTTGGATGCGAATCTCAGAACCTGCGCGTACCCATTTCCTCTCTCTTTTAGTTCAGTCAGTCGTAGAAGAGGAAGAAAGACGGAATAACTCACCTTTCAGACATCTGGACAGTCCTCCAGACGTCCTCCCCGCCGTCTGGTTGTTAGCCCAGACGTCTGATTCTGGAAAAGTTTCCAGAACTAGGGTGCCACTCGCCCTCCGCTCGCGACCCTCGGCCGCGCCGCGTCCCGTCCGCCTGCTGCTTAAGCTGCAGCAGTCCTCCCGCATCGCTCCGCGCCCGCTGCGCCCCCCGCCGGCTGGCCCTAGTAGCCCCGGCGAGCTCGCCCTCACAGCCGAGCGCCTCTATCCACGCGCAGCACCTCCTCCCACGCTCACCGCGGCTGTCGCTGCCGCCGCTCACTCGCGCTCGCTCTGGCGCACCGGCTGGATGGAGAAGAGGAAGGGAACGGAGATGACGAGAGTGAGGGAGAGGGCGTGGCCTTTGAAGGCCGCACGAGAAGGAGAGAGAGAGCGGACAGGGCATAGCCTGCGGCCGCAGGAGAGAGGGAAAGAGAGAGAGGGCGTTCGCAGGTCTGGGCGCTCAGGCGCGCAGACGAAACACGCTTGCCGAAAATAACCGATTTCCAGATGTCTGGAAGGGGTTCCAGACGTCTGGTCCGACGTCTGGAAGGGGTTCCAGACGTCTGGTCCGATGTCTGGGCCACCTCCCAGACGTCTTAAAAGTCGTTTGAAGCCGCGCGTTCGTAACACTATAACAAACTCAAAGGAAGTTTCGTCCTCGAAACTTGCGCTAACTAGGGTGCGGGAAAGACGTCAAAATAACCATAACAAACTCAAAGAGGACTGAAGCCAGTCCGAAAAGATGTACCTGTGAAGAGTTCCGGGTACCGCTCCCACATTGCCGCCTCAGGCTCCCAGGTAGCCTCCTCGTACCGTTGGCTCCTCCACAAAACCTTTACCAGGGGTACTTGCTTTCGTCTCAAACTACGGATGGCTCGGTCTAGAATCTGCACTGGCCGCTCGGGGTAGGTCAGGTCGTCGCCCACCTCGATGCTCTCGTGACTCAGTACGTGACTGGGATCGGCTATGTACTTCCTAAGGTTGGACACGTGGAACACGTCGTGCACACCAGAAAGCTGCGGAGGGAGGGCAAGCCTGTAAGCAACGGGTCCAACCCGCTCCAGGACCTCAAAGGGCCCCACAAACCTCGGCGCGAGCTTCCCTCTCACCCCAAACCGCTGCAAACCCTTCATGGGCGAAACACGAAGAAAGATGTGATCCCCAACCTCAAACTGCACCTCTCTGTGTCTCCGATCTGCGTAGCTCTTCTGTCTGCTCCTGACAGTGCGGAGTCGCCTGTGGATTTGCTCGACCACCTCCTGATTCTGCCGGATCAACCTGGGGCCAACCTCCCACTTGGTCCCCACCTCAACCCAACTCAAGGGTGCCGTACACCTCCGTCCGTACAGAGCCTCATAGGGAGCCATGCCGATACTCGAGTGATAACTGTTGTTGTATGCAAACTCCGCTAGGGGCAGGTGCTCCTCCCAAGAGCCCCTCCAGTCCAGTACACAGGCACGCAAAAGGTCCTCAAGTGTCTGTATCGTGCGCTCAGACTGTTGGTCCGTCTGGGGGTGGTAAGCTGTACTAAACCTCAACCGCGTCCCCAGGGCCGGTTGAAACTCAGCCCAAAACTGGGACGTAAAGTGGGTATCCCGGTCAGATACGATCTCCCGCGGAACTCCATGTAGTCGCACCACGTCGCGGATATACCTCTCTGCCAACTGTGCTGGTCCCAAAGTGACTCGGATCGGCAGGAATCGTGCCGTCTTCATCAGTCTATCCACAATTACCCAGACAGCGTCATGCCCTCGCTGGGTAACAGGTAAGCCCACCACCAAGTCCATGGTGATGCTCTCCCACTTCCACTCTGGCACTGGAAGCGACTGTAGCGGCCCTGTAGGCCTCTGATGCTCGGCTTTCACCTGCTGGCACACTAAGCACTGCTGCACAAATTCACCCACATCCCGCTTCATCCCCCTCCACCAAAACTTGCGTCTCAAGTCTTGGTACATCTTCGTGTTTCCGAGATGTATGGTGAATTTGGAACCGTGTGCCTCAGTCAGGAGTTCTCTCAACAGCTCCTCGTCTCTGGGAACGCACAACCGTCCCCTCAGGCGCAGCACCTGGTCTGTGAAAGAGAAGTCCCCTGGGTCTCCTGACAGTACTCTGTCGCGCAAGGACTGCAAGTACGGATCGACCATCTGTCTTGTGATGATGCGGTCTATCAGCTCTGGCCTGGTCTGTCGTGTCACCGTCACTACCCCACAGTGCCCCCGTAACTCCAAGGGTCGCCAACTGCCCACCTCCTCCAAAAGGCTCCAACTCTGTAACTGTAAACTGGCCAAGTGTGCGGGCGCCTTACGGCTCAAGGCGTCAGCCACCACATTGGCCTTTCCCGGGTGGTAGGAGATGCTGCAGTCGTAGTCCTTCAGGAACTCCAACCAACGTCTCTGTCTCATGTTGAGCTCCTTCTGATCAAAAAGGTATCTGAGGCTCTTGTGATCTGTGAAAATCTCGAAGGTCTCACCGTACAAGTAGTGCCTCCAGGTCTTTAGCGCGAAGACGACAACTGCCAACTGCAGGTCGTGGGTAGGGTAGGTATGCTCATGGGGCTTCAGTTGCCGCGAAGCGTAAGCGACAACGTGACCTCTCTACATGAGCACACCTCCTAACCCCTGCAAGGAGGCGTCTGTGTACACAACGAACCCGCCACTACTGTCAGGGATGGTGAGCACGGGAGCCGAGGTCAACCTCTCCTTCAGCTCCAGAAAACACGCCTCACAGGCGTCTGTCCAAGCGAAGGGCACGTCCTTCCGGGTCAACTGTGTCATAGGATGCGCGATCTGTGAAAAACCTCTGATGAAACGTCTGTAGTAGCCTGCCAGTCCCAGGAAACTGGCAATCTCAGTGACTAAACGCGGTCTCTCCCACTTAAGTACTGCCTCAACATTGGCTGTGTCCATCGCCAAGCCGTCTCCAGAGATCACATGACCTAAGAAGGTCACCTCCCTCAACCAGAACTCGCACTTGCTGTATTTGGCGTACAGCCTACGTCGTCTTAGTGTGTCCAGAACCATCCGCAAGTGCTGTCCGTGCTGCGTCAGATCTCGAGAATAGATGAGTACATCATCTATGAAAACCACCACGAACTGGTCCAAGTACGGTCTAAACACCCGGTTCATCAGATCCATGAAAGCAGTGGGGGCATTGGTCAGCCCAAACGGCATGACCAAAAACTCGTAGTGTCCGTACCGGGTGCGGAAAGTTGTCTTGGAGACGTCGGTCTCCCTGATCCTCAACTGGTGGTTTCCAAACCTCAAGTTGATCTTGGAGAACACCGTGGCACCCCGCAATTGGTGAAACAAGTCGTCGGATATCTGTTCTTTATGGTGACCCTATTCAGCTGTCGGTAGTCCACACAAATGCGTAAGGTCCCATACTTCTTCACGAACAGTATCGGGGCTCCCCAGGGGACGCACTGGGCCTCACGAAACCTTTCTCCAAAAGGTCCTGCAACTGAGACTTGAGCTCTCATAGCTCAAGCGGTGCCATCCTGTATGGCGCAGTGGAGATGGGGCTGGTCCCTGGTACTAGTGAGATCTCAAACTCGATCTCACACTCAGGCGGTAGTCCTGGTAACTCGTCTGGAAACACGTCAGGGTACTCTCTGACCATCGGGATGCTCTTGAAGTCTGCCACAGGGCTGGGCTCTGCCACTACACAAGGTAGGAAGCCCTCACACCCCTGGCTCAAAAGTCTCGCCACCTGAAGTGCCGAAATGCACCTGAAGCCTCCATCCACTGGCTGTCCATGAAATTCGAAAGAAGGCAACTCCGGAATGGAGAAGACGATCTTCCTCTCAAAACAGTCTACCAAGGCATGGTAAGCGGACAGCCAGTCCATCCCCAGAATCACTCCAAAGTCCTCCATCTGTATCATAATCAGGTCAGCTGGCAGGCTATGTCCCCCGACGCTGACCTCGCAATCCGTGTACACCTCCTCAGCTACAAACAGCTGACCACTCGGACCTCTAATTACGAACGGATTCTCTAACAGCGTATAATCCTGGCCCAAACTAACTGCGAAACTGGCTGCGACAAACGAGTGCGTAGCGTCGGAATCGAAAAGCGTGTAAACGAGTCTTCCGGAAACTAAAACCATACCTGCCACATCTGGGGAAAGTACTGCTCACAGAAGAGGGCGATGAACCGATCCCAGGTCGGCTCGTCCCTCTCCTGTCTCCGGACCGCCCTCCACCACCTGTGTGCCGCACTCTCCAGCTGGTACGTGGCAAAGGCCACGCGGCACTCCACCGGGGGGCGAAGGGTGTCGAAGATCTTCTCCAGCTGCTCAAGCCAGTCCTCTGCCTCGGTCGGGTCCTCATCCCCCTTGAAAGAGGGGGGCTTCAACTTCCGGAACTGCCCGAAGAACTCGGAGTGGCGCTGCAGTGGGGATGCTGGTGCACCTCTAGGCAACGGTGCCTCGTGCATAGAAGTGTCGGAGGAAGGTGGGGGCGGCAGCGACTCATCCCCTCCCCCGTGTCTAGCGCCGTGTCCGTCGTGTGGTCCCACAGAGGACTCCCCCTCTGCATCCCCAGGAGTAGGTGCTCGGGGCGGTGGGTGGAGCTCCTCTCGTACAATGTCCCATATCAGCCGGGCGAGGTCCTGGGCCTGGATGCCCGGGAGCAGTGGCTGGTCCACTGAGGCGTCGGCAACGGCACGCCCACCTCGCTGACCTCGTCCTCGGCCGCGCCCGCGGCCAGTCTCGCCAGTCTTGCGACGAGGCATCTCCTACAAGGAGACGCAAAACAAACGAAATACGTCAGTACGGAACAGTACCTAACGAAAACATCTAAGAGTTCATGTCAAAAGATATGATGTGGTGGCTACTCTAGTTATAGACATGTGAATTGGTTATTTTCCAGTCAGTTGATTCACTTCTCGGGACGACCTTGCTCTGATACCATCTTGTAACGACCCGATTCCCGAGTCCCTACGAGACATGAGAACCGGACCGACTCGACTAATCCCAAGACCTGGTCGTCCAACGAGGAATTAACCAAAAGAGCAGTAAAATAAACCACATTCAGCATGAATATAACTAACAGTAAGAAAATACAGCAGTAAGGAAAGAAACCACTACAGTATATACCACCACAACTATATAACAACATTCATAACATAATATGAAACTGCAGGTAAAGAAAAGTACAACGGTAACAAGAACTACTCACTACAGTGGAACCAAAAAGAGGTACAAGAGAACAGTGGTAACTCTACTGGACCCTACTCGGCCCAGTGTCCTCTGCAACCGCTGACCCTGGTTGCTCAACATCTGGTCCTGAAAGGTAACGAGTGTAACACGTCAGCAAAATGCTGAGTAGAGTGGCAACTAAAACAAAAGAAACAGTAGAGTGTACAGTAGCTGTTATGTTCTGTTACTTTCTTTAATTACGTCTTTCTATTATCTCAAAATTTATCTATTTCTCAGATCGTTCACTTGATCTCGAATGTTCCTTGTGGGAACGATCTTGATTGCAGTCTTTTCCGAACAGTAGAAGTAGCACGTGGTGCTCTCCTGGCTGGGAGAGTCCCCCGTGGTGATCCTACTCTCAGTCAACCACCCCAAGGTCACGGACAGGCGTAACGGTAACTACGGCACGTGCTATAAATGCACAGGTAGCTAACCCGCACTGGCACGCGGTCAGTCGTTTCCGTTAACGGGTGTGCCCAAAGCACAGTACGAAACCTGTACAGGGCAGAACCCTCTCAGTAACAGGGGTCCAACCCTTCCACAGTAACCAAACAGGGGCCTTGCCGCTCCACAGTCCGCGCACCCTCGCCTGACTACCCTGGTTTACCCAGTGGGCCTAACAAGTCGGTGTAGGAGGCTAGCAGAACCCCGGGGCCCGTGGGGTAGCTAGTACCTCCCTACACTAGTAGCTCTCCTCGGTACTACGTACACGAGGGCCAGCAAGTCGGTATAGAGTTGCTAGTCCTAACCCCGGGTCCCTGGGGCGGCTGGCTCCGCTCTGCACTAAACAGGTACAGGTACTTCACTTGGTACTACGTACCCAAGAGACAGCACACTACTACATCTTTCTTTCTGCTTCGGACGTCTTTTAAGACATCTGGGAGGTGGCCCAGATGTCAGACCAGACATCTGGAACCCCTTCCAGACGTCTGGAAATCGGTTATTTTCGACACGCGTGTTTCGTCTGCGCTTGAGCTCGCAGACCTGCGAATGCCCTCTCTCTCTCTCTTTTTCCCTCTCTCCTGCGGCCGCAGGCTACGCCCTATCCGCTCTCTCTCTCCTTCTCGCGCGGCCTTAAAAGGCCACGCCCTCTCCCTCACTCCCGTCATCTCCGTTCCCTTCCTCTTCTCCTTCCAGCCGGTGCATGAGAGCGAGCGCAAGTGAGTGGCGGCAGCGACAGCCGCGGTGAGCGTGGGAGGAGGTGCTACGCGTGGATAGAGGCACTCGACCGTGACGGCGAGCTCGCCGGGGCTACTAGGGCTGGCCGGCGGGGGGCGCAGTGGGCGCGGAGCGAAGCGGGAGGACTGCTGCAGCTCGAGCAGCAGGTGGACGGGACGTGGCGCGGCCGAGCATCGCGAGTGGAGGGCGAGTGGCGCCCTGGTTCTGGAAACTTTTCCAGAATCAAACGTCTGGGCTAACAACCAGACGGCGGGGAGGACGCCTGGAGGACTGTCCAGACGTCTGAAAGGTGAGTTATTCCGTCTTTCTTCCTCTTCTACGACTGACCATACTAAGAGAGAGAGGAAATGCGTACGCGCAGGTTCTGAGATTCGCATCCAACGCGAATCAGACGTCTGGCTGCAGTGCTAGACGACGGGAACGACTTCCAGACATCCGGGGTGACCATCGGACGTCTGGGAACTAGGCCAGACGCCCCCGCAGGCTTCTGGACGTCTGAGAGACCACGCAGGGCAAAGGTAACCTTTGATCCACTTTTTGAGACGTCTGGAAGAGGTTCCAGACGTCTGATTTTGCACTGTTTCGTCGTTTTCGACCCGTTTAGGGCCCGTTCGAAGTCCGTTTTCCGCGTTTCGAGTTGCGTTCTTTCCGGAATTGAATCCTCTACCCGTCTACAGTAGTTGTATACTGTTTTGAGAAACTCCTTGTGTTTGATCCTTGTGATAGGACCCCGTTCCGTTGCAGTCTCGGGGGTTGGGAGGCACGCGGGATTCCCGACCACGCCCCCAGTACTCCTGTTGTAACCGGTAGAGTGGCTTTTATGTTTATTAGTATAATCTGTTAATTATGGAACCATAAATAGAACCTAGGACATTGCATGAATCCTAGGAATGAGAAACTAGAATGAATGGTAGATCCTAGGGTGTTGCATGAATCCTAGGGCTGGAAAACTAGATTGTATGATAGATCCTAGGGTATGGCATGAATCCTAGGATGGGAAGAACTAGTGGAATATATGAATACTGCAGTCTTGGAAAATGTGGAAAGGAAATAATAGCTACCTGTAAATTGGTTTAACAGCTGCCTGTTATGAATAAATGAGCATGTCTGGGAATATGGGATGTATGAATGTGAAACTGGGAAGGTGAAACCTGAATGTGCTGAGTTAAAAGAACTGGAACCCTACGGGGAATTAGGAGTGGAACTCCTGGAAGGAGAAAGGAATGGAACTGAGAAAGAAAGACGTGGTAGTGTGCTGTCTCTTGGGTACGTAGTACCAAGGGAAGTACCTGTACCTGTTTAGTGTAGAGCGGAGCCAGCCGCCCCAAGGACCCGGGGTTAGGACTGGCCAATTTGTACCGACTTGCTGGCCCTCGTGTACGTAGTACCGAGGAGAGCTACTAGTGTAGGGAGGTACTAGCTACCCCACGGGCCCCGGGGTTCTGCTAACCTCCTACACAGACTTGTTAGGCCCACTGGGCAAACCAGGGTAGTCAGGCGAGGGTGCGCGGACTGTGGAGGGGTTGGAGCCCTGTTACTGAGAGGACTCTGCCCTGTACTGGTTCCGTGCTGTGCTTTGGGCGCACCCGTTAACGGAAATGACTGACCGCGTACCAGTGCGGGTTAGCTACCTGTGCGTTTATCGCGCGTGCCGTAGTCACCGTTACGCCTGTCCGTGACCTTGGGGTGGTTGACTGAGAGTAGGATCACCACGGGGGACTCTCCTGGCCAGGAGAGCACCACGTGCTACTTCTACTGTTCGGAAAAGACTGCAATCAAGATCGTTCCCACGAGGAACATTCGAGATCAAGTGAAGGATCTGAGAAATAGATAAATTTTGAGACAATAGAAAGACGTAATTAAAGAATGTAACAGAACATAACAGCTACTGTACACTCTACTGTTTCTTTTGTTTTAGTTGCCACTCTACTCAGCGTTTTGCTGACGTGTTACACTCGTTACCTTTCAGGACCAGGTGTTGAGCAGCTAGGGTCAGCGGCTGCAGAGGACGCTGGGCCGAGTAGGGTCCAGTAGAGTTACCACTGTTCTCTTGTACCTCTTTTTGGTTCCACTGTAGTGAGTAGTTCTTGTCACAGTTGTACTTTTCTTTACCTGCAGTTTCATATTATGTTATGAATATTGTTCTACAGTTGTGGTGGTATATACTGTAGTGGTTTCTTTCCTTACTGCTGTATTTTCTTACTGTTAGTTATATTTATGCTGAATGTGGTTTATTTTACTGCTCTTTTGGTTAATTCCTCGTTGGACGACCAGGTCTTGGGATTAGTCGAGTCGGTCCGGTTCTCGTGTCTTGTAGGGACTCGGGAATCGGGTCGTTACATTAGAAATGATCATGGGAGATAAAGGAAGATGGACATTGAGTTAAAAAGATGAAATTAATTCTCTGGCGATCTCAAGGAGCTTGCCGGAGTCGGAGAAGATGAACACTGAAATTCTAAAATTACATCTAATCTAACTAGCTAACAACCTAGCTAAGCTAACCTACTCCTACTCCTACTCCTAATCTATTGTTACCTGGATGAAGGGGTCAATAGGGTTTCGCCGAAGGTTCATGGAGGATGACGAAATCAGGGGGTGAAAAGAAGAATCTCTAGTGGCCAAAAGTGAGGTGAAGCAGAGAATTCCTTGAGTCGGCCCCTGTGTCCAGAGACATGGCAGACCACGGCGGATCTCCTCGGCTAGTCAAGATGGACAGAGGAAGTCGGAAAATGAGATGGGAAGTCGTCGGAGTTGCAGATGAATAGTTTATTGGTTTGGCTCAGTGTTAGAAGAGGGAAGGGAGACAACTTGAGTTAAATCAGAGGGGTGAGGGGGTATTTATAGTAGTTGGCGGCGAAGAGAGTGGCGGGGTCTGGCAGAAGAAGGAGCTTGAGGAGCTTAACCTCCGTCGTCATCTCCGACAACGGTGGGGTTATCTCCCACTGGAAATTAGGATTTTCGGTTAATCCAGACCAGTGGATAAAGAGGAGGTGGTGAGCACAAGTTGCAAGAGCTTGGACAAAGAAGGATGATGTCGGCAGGGCGGTAATCATGCGATGGCCTGACTCTTTGTCGCCAGCCGTCCATTCGGCTGAAGAAGAAGAAGAAGAAGGAAAGGGACTTAAATGTAATGAATCTTAAGGACCTATGTGAGAAATATGGATTCGATTGTAATGAATTTTAAGGACCAAAATGTAAACTCAAGTTTTGATCGTCTATTTTAATTTAGTTCTTTTTCAACTTTTTATATATGTTAGTAAATAGGGTAAATATTATATTTTCTCCTTGAATTTACATTTTTGAAATTTTTAGGTTAATTTATTAGATTAAGTAAAATTACTTAAGTTATTATATACTTAGGTATACATTATATTTAAGTTACTTAACTTATTAATTAAGGAAATGATTAATAGAATTTTGAGTCCAATAATTAACTAAATTATTAATAATGTTAATTGAATGATAAAATGTCATTTTAAACTTATTTTAAGGTCCTTTACTAAATATCCCTTATTCTATAATTAACCCTTATAAATTCATAACCTTAGCTAATTAATTAGGAAGATTAGTTAATTAGGGATAATTAGAGATCATAATGAGTCTCTCATCAGTAGCCAATGTTCCACTAATTGGACGTCTGGCAAAGGAATCAGATGTCTCCTAAGACGTCTGGACTAACGTCTAGACGACTGATTCTAACAGACATAACCTATTAAGTCCAGCCTAGATGTTATGGACGTCTGATCAAACAGTCAGACATCTTAAAAGTCACTAGCAGACGTCTGATTTCCAGATTGGACGTCTGATAAGGCTTTCTGAATCCTATTTTTATTTTTTAAGTTCTCTACAGAAAACCTAAGTATCCTAGGGTTTGTGTAAGTGTTCCTAAGACTACTATTATTGTACTTTGAGGCTCTTTAACAAGAATCTAAGAAATAAAGAGCAACAAAAGAAATAAAATATAAATTACAATAGAAAAGAAATCTATTTTATTCTTCATCTCCTTCCTTCTTCAAGCTTTTGCTCCCTGCGAAGCTCCTTTGCCTCTGTCAAGCTGCTCCAATCCGCCATGGATGCGAGCTCGAACTACATCTAAACACCTGTCTCCATTTGCAATTTGACTTGAAAACTAGGACTCAAAAGCAAATGTTAAAAGACACGTGTTTTGTTATCATCAAAATAAACGATCGTGGTGCTCTAGCACCAACAATCTTCCCCTTTTTGATGATGACAAAATCATAAATAGTAATACATAAAATTCTCCCCCTTTTTAACATTATCAAAAAGTTTTTATCACGTTTAATTCTCCTAAACTCCCCCTTAAATCATGCTCTTCTAGTTTTTTGGTCAAATTTCTTTTAATTAAGAATGATGTTCTCCCCTTTTTGTAATAACAAGATAGCTATATATTTTTCTTCCCCTTTCTAAAGGAAATATAGCTAACTTAACACCTCCCCCTAAATGATTGACAATAAGCTCATAATTTTAACTCCCCCTATCTATATGCTAATGGTGAAAAGACAGGGTTAAGGGTTTTACCTCACCTACCATGGTAAATGGCCCAAGTGGTGGTGGTGGATGGCACATCGGATGGGGTTCTCATCCGTAGCTTGGAGGGCTGGGCGTTGATGCCAGTCTCCAATCGGACGGTCGACGTGCGACGGGTCGATTGGTTATTCGTCATCTTGTCGGTTTCCTCATTTCCTTCCTCCTTAGTCTACTCCTTGGTCTTCCCAATTTGAGTTGACCATCTTTGAGCTTGTAGGTCCAGTTCTTTGTGTTGTAATCTTTATGACCTACAAAACAAGATTCCAATTCTTTCTTCGATATCCAAGTGAGCTTAGATTCGGATCTGTTAGCAGGTCTCCTTGACGGAGATCCTTTTTGAATCTTATGGCTATACAAGTTATCTACCTTGTTGATTAAGTTGTTAGAATTTTTCCTAAGACATGCAATTTCCTCTTCTATAATGTGTATCTTAGTTTTTAAATAAAAAATTTCTAATTTTAAATTAGTATTTTCCTCAATCAATTTGCTATTTTCAATGATTTGGTTGTGATTGTCTAATGATAAGTCATCATCTTTAGGACTAGAACTACTTTCTAGGTCCTTAAGTTTTATTTCTAACTTATCATTTTCAGATTTAAGAAAACTAGGATTCTTTTTAATATTTTTATTTTCTACCTTAAGTGATTTACTAAGCTCAAATAATTCATCAAATGCATCTTGTAAATCAGAATTTACCTCATTGTCGGAGTCGCTTTCGCTGTCACCCGCTGTTGCCATGAAGCCCATGCAGGCGGTTTCGTTCTTCTTCTCAGGATTTTCTTCTTTTCCTCCAAGCTCAAGTCATCCCAAGTTGCTTGGAACACTTTCTTCTTATACTTCTCCTTCTTCTTCTTCTCCTTCTTGAGAAGAGGGCACTCGGGTCGAAGATGACCCTTTTTGTTGCAATGGTAGCAACGTCTCGGGCGTTCCTTTTCCTTTTTCTCCTTCTTTTCTTTCTTTGTTTCCCTAAAAAACTTGCAAAATTTTTTAATTAATAATTTAAAATCTTCATCATGGAAACTTTCCTCGCTATCTGATGCGGCTTTGAATGCGAGGGTCTTTTTCAGTTTTTGCTTTGGTGTATCCTTCTTCTTCTGCTTTAGCTCTGTCTCATAGGCCATTAGATTGCCTGGGAGATCCTCCATGTTGAGCTCCTCCACTTCGTTTGCCTCTCCGATCGCGGTGACCTTCTGCTCCCATTCCGGTCCAAGGGAATGGAGTTGCTTTCCTTGAAGCTCCCCCTTGATGAAGGTCTCACCTAAAGCTTTTAAACTATTTACAATGAGAGTGAACCTAGTGTTCATCTCACCTAGAGATTCATTAGACTTCATTGACAAAGACTCAAATTCTTGAGAAAGTAAATTGATTTTAGAAGTCTTTACCTTAGAGGTACCCTCGTGAGTTACCTCGAGTGTGTGCGAGATCTCGTATGCGATGGTGCATTGCGAGATTCTGTTGAACTCCTCCGGGCTCAAAGCGCAATACAATGCTTTCATTGTTTTTGCGTTTAGAGAGAGCTCACGGATTTGTTGTTGCGAGTAGCCTCCCGCGGGTTTTTCTGGGATGTCAAACGGTGTCTCGCATCTGGCCCAAATCATGAAGTCGTTGGCTTGCAGCCAAGTCTTCATCCGCAGCTGCCAGTAGGGGTAGTTGCTCCCGTCGAAGAACGGTGGATGGGTCGTGGACTGTCCCTCGAGAATCCTCGTCGCAGAGCTATTTCCCTCCATGATCTTCTTACTGGGTGTTACTCCAATCTTGCAAGAACCTACTCTGATGGTAATTATAAATCCCTACTTGGAGGGGGTGAGATATGCATGACGTATAAAATGCGGAGTTAAAAAAGATAGCAATCTCACAAAATTAGCAATTGTACAATATACACAATTATTTTTAGGTGGAAACCCAAACTGGGTGAAAACCACCACCTAACCCTCTCAAGTTAGGATTTCTCGATCGATCTAATCGATCAAATCCACTATACGAACTACTTAAACGAGGGTAGTTCAACCTCAATTACAACCACGCTACAAGTATGAGGGTAGCGTTCCTCATCCCCTCCTCTTTACAAGGAGGATTTTGTCCCTTGATAGAGACGGAAATTAGCAACGCGAATACCCAACCAAATAACAAAGTAAAAGATACAAGAACAGTCCTATAGAGCCAACAAAGTAATTTTTAAACTAAGCTTCTATAGGTAAAGAAACTTCCCCTTACTTGGAAGTGCATCGAATCGGTGACACGGGTGCGTGAACCACGCAATGGCTCTTTGTCACTCTCTTAATCGCGGAGGGAGAGTAGGTGCGCAAATTGGATGAGGCTCTTGGATGTGGAACTAGCCTTTGAGAGTAAGTGCTTCTTCTACTTCAATTTGACACAAAATGAGTGGAAATATTCTTGCAAGGTGTATTTGTACAAGGCAAGGGTTCTTCTCTATTTATAGAGGGCCTAGGAAGGCTTTGGAAGGCCTTGGAAGACTTCCATAGCTGTTGGGTGCAAATCCAAGGCAAATCAAGTTGGAATCAGGATCAATCATGACTCTGACAGGGTTATCAGACGTTTAGTTCGGGCATCAGACGTTTGGAAAACCTGTTTAAGACGACTGGGAACTAAGTCAGACGTCTGATTCTAAGCGAGTTTCCTTCCTGACTTGAATTAGACTTAAACAGGGTTCTAGTGTATGGCCATCAGACGACATATAGGATGTCTAGCACTGGGTTTGGACATCTGAAAACCTATTTGTTCTATGGAAATGGATTCCCAAGGAAGGTAACGGCTAGAAAATCTCTCAAAGGAGATTTTGGGTCAGTCAAGGCAAAATGGTCACATATCAGATGTCTGGGGTCCTCTACGGACGTCTGATATAAGGATAACTGTTACGGCCCGATTCCCGAATCCCTACAGGACATGAGAATCGGACCGACTCAACTGATCCCAAGACCCAGTCGTCCAACGAGAAAGTAACCAAAAAGCAATAAAATAAACCACATTCACCATGCAAGTAACTAACAGTAACAAAAGTACAGTAGTAAAGAAAAGAACTACTGCAGTACATACCACCACAACAGTAGAGAATTTTAAACAGGTACAGAAATATGAAGTTTACAAAAAAAAAGAGTACAAGAGTGTAACAAAATACTCACTACTACAGAAACGGGTACAACAAAAGTACAACTACTGGACTCTACTAGGCCCAGCGTCCTCCGCAGCCGTAGGCTCTGGCTGCTCAACACCTGGACCTGAAAAAGGTGGTAAGTACGACACGTCAGCGAAACACTGAGTAGAGTGGCAACCAGGTAGCTAAGAAAATCAGTAAAGATGGACAGGTAGCTGTTGTTTTCAATTTCTTTCTTTATGTAACTAATTATTCTTTCTTTCATCACTTGGTTTATTTATTAGGTCTTTCTTGATCTCAAATGTTTCTCGTGGGAACGATCTTGATTTACAGTCTTTTCCGAAGAGTAGAAGTAGCACGTGGTGCTCTTCTGGTCGGGAGAGTCCCTCGTGGTGGTCCTACACTCAGTCAACCACCCCAAGGTCGCCGACAGACGTAACGGTGACTACGGCACGTGCGATAAACGCACGGGTAGCTACCCCGCACTGGCACGCGGTCAGTCGTTTCCGTTAACGAGTGCACCCAAAGTACAGCACAGAACCAGTATAGGGCAGAGCCCTCTTAATAACAGGGGTCTAGCTTCTAAGAACCAACCAGGGGTCTCGCCCCTCCACAGTCCGCACACCCTCGCCTGACTACCCTGGTTTGCCCAGTGGGCCTAACAAGTTGGTGTAGGACGGCTAGCTGAACCTCGGGCCCCATGGAGTGGCAAGCTCTCTCCCTACACTAGTAGCTTTCCCTAATACTTTGTACGTGAGGGCCACGGAGTCGGTACAAAGTGGCCAGTCCTAACCCCGGGTCCCAACCCTAGGGCGCCTAGCTTCGCTCTGCACTAAACAGGGGGACAGTCGCACTTCTTGGTACTCCGTACTCAAGGGCCAGCTCACTTTCCCATTCACCTTTACAGTTCCATTCTATTTATTTCCAGGAGCTCTACTCCTAATTTCCCCGTAGGGTTCATGCTCATGTTTCTCAGGCCAAGCCGTACTAGGTTGCATCATTTCAGGTTTATCCGCATATAGCACGTGTTTCCAACATTTAATCCTTCTTTTCCATTTTATATACAAGTAGCTTGTATTTAATTTCAAACATCAGGAATTACATGTGGCAGTTACTAACAACAGTACTCTACATTTCACAGGTAGCTATTATCCAATTACAGGCAATTATTATTATTCTATCTACTCATCCATGACTGTATTTCAGGCATTCAATACAATCGTTCCAGTGTTTCTGGTCCTAGGATTCATGCCATACCCTAGGAACTATCATTTATTCCAGACATGCATTTATGTTTGTAATTAACTAAGGGAAGCCACTCTACCCGCAAAATCAGGAGTAATGGGGGCGTGATCGGCAGGTTACTTGCCTCCGCAACTCCTAAATCTGCAACAAAATGAGGTCCTAACACAAGAATCAACCACAAGAAATCACTCAGAATATGATAATTGATAACACTGCACAAGGGGGTGATAATTATGTTGAATATGGCCCATCTTAAGAATAAAAGGCACAACATAAGTAGAATGGGAGCATGCATCATGTACCAAGATTGCTTATAAAACTGTATTAATGGCCATTTGTGTAAGCACTTGTCAAAGCAAGCCTCAGATGAGCAATCAGACCACACGGATGGATGCAGAACGATGAACGGAGTCCAACGGACTCAAGATTGACCAAATCCGACATCCGGAGCTCCTACAATGGGCCCAAGAAGTTCTGACCGTTGATTTGGAGATCAACGGCCCTCATTGCGCCACGTCACCCCCGCACCACCGCACGCCACCTCTTCATCCAGCCGAGATCAGATCTCAACCGTCGATCTTCGATCGGACGGCTGAGACTCGCCTGCCCGCCCGCAATCGCCGCGACAAAGCGCGGGCGTGGCGCAACGATTAGCGCGTACACCCGAATGCACGCGATGCGGGTTCGAGCCACGCGGTGCGTGAAATCAAAGACGAAGGATGCGCGTGGCAAAATTGGGCCACCCGATCAGCAGTGGGCGGCCGAGATCGCGCCACGCGGTGCGCCCACAGATCGCGAGCGCCCACGCGCGCGCGTACGCTGGGCGATGACGCTTGCGCACATGCACGCCCGAGGCACGATCCAAGCGCAGCCAAGGAGAGATCTCAGCCGTCCGATCTTCGATCGGACTGCTCTCACGCACCGGCCGCGGATTGAGCGCGAAGAAGAACGACGCGCGCGGTTGATCGACGTTCTGGAGGGCTTCACCGACACTTTTGGAGTGGGTTTAGCGACGTCTCGGACGTCGCTAGAGCCCCTTCTTCTTTTAGAAAGCCCTTAACCCTATTTAAACCCCCTCCAACCACTCATTCAAGGCATTCACTTCCCTTGCAACTACTCCACCCCTCTCTTAGCTACCTTTAGGCCCTCTTGTAATTGCAGGAGACGACAAGCTGCCGACGGAGACTCCTCCACCACCGTGGCTGCCTCGTCGCTCTCCATCCTTTCTCTCTCTCTCTTTTAAGCTTTCCATTACTTTTGTTTGAGCATGTATTTATTGTTGTAACCTATGAACTAAAAGTGCATGATTAATGAAGCTATTTTCTATTTAGTTGTTACTTTAATTTCTATTTAAGTTGCATGATCAAACAAGGAATGCTTTAACCCTAATCTCTCTCTATCTCTCTCTCGCTTTTCAAAATCGCACCTTTCGCAAGCAAAACTCTGCGCTTTCCGTGACAACAAGTGATAAGCAAAATCCGATTTTCACGCCTCCCTGAGACCGACACTCGGACTCACCTCCGTTTACTTATTTTAAAATCGGCATTGCAAGTGCGACTATAACGACACTTCTTAACACACACGCACAACCGCATGTCAGTTTTTGGCGTCGTTGCCGGGGAGGCAACGGATTTGTTTTGTCACCTCCATTCCACATTCATTCTCACATCGTCTAATGCCCTATTTTCCTTTTTACTTGATGGTTGCAGGAATTCGGTGCGTGGACGGCGAAGCGACGCATCCCACGACGGTAGCAAGGGAGTAGGTGCTACGAGGACCGATAGTGAGTAATTCTTCTCTCGTGATTGTTTGCTTGCGTAAAAAAACTAAAAAAAAATTGTAAAAATTGAAAAAAATTGGCGTGATGTATGATTGCTTGACCCATATCCTTAACACATCACCCTACAAAAAAACATGTACACTCTAACATCTGGAATAAATTCTTGAGTGTTCTTTTCTTTTTCTTTTGAGTGGTGTTTGCGAAGCCACCGTGAGTTGACCTGGGCTGCACCACTCAACCCTAAAATTGACTCATCTAATAGAAGCTGCATGATCATTAGGATGAGTACATTAGGGTTTTAGAGCCTCTACAGAATAAAAGGAAATCTACTTTCACCAAGTTGTGTGCAGAACTTGACGTGCCCACTGAAACTTGTTTGAAAACATTAAGACACGTCAACCCTAAAAAGTACTAAAGTAAGGATGAAACACTAAAAGGCACCACATCTTAAAAATCCTTGCTTGAAAATCATGTTTTGATAGAAGCACACACTTTGAAAGTGGGAAATTAAGAGGCACCACCCCAATCAACGCCTCATCACATAACCCTATCACAAGCACTATCCTAGTCCTTTAAAACTGAGTAGATGTGTCCTAGGCAGGACTGAGTTAAGTCTCGAAAGGTGAGGTTTTGTTCGCTGGGCACTTGGCTTTCATTCCCTTGGTAAAATCTAGTGACTAGGCTGCGGGGCAGTGTCAAACGATCGCGGTTGTGGGGTCTATGGAACCGGAGGCGCAAGCCAAAGGAAGAACCTTCCCTACAATCCCCTCATAATCAACCTGGCCAGATTAGCCTTGGGAAGGGGAGTCTAGTTCTTATGGACTTAATCACCCTTTGTGAGATTTCTAGGTCTCCTAAGGAATACACCATAAGGACTAGGCTTGTGTGCTTGATTGAAACACATTTCTCGCATCTGTCGCCCTCCGCATCCCCTCCTGTTCTTCTCTAGTGTATGCACGGGAGACGCTCACTGCATCCCGAGTTTTGTGTTTTGGGGCAGGAATCTAGGCGACGTAATTTTGTTGAAAACATGGCTGAACCTAGGGTAGATGAGGCTGAGGATCAACCCCCACTAGACGCTATGGCCATCATCCAAGCCCAAATCAATGCTAACCATCGGCTTCAGCAACAACAAATCCACACCATCATGCAAGCCATACAACGGTTACAGAACCCACAAGAACAACCGCCACCACCTTTCCAAAACATACCAGGGCAACCATCACTTGATATACCACCATGTCAGGATCAGCCGAGGCCCCTCCGCGATTTCTATAATCCCTCTGCTATTAGAGTCGAGCCACACCTTAGGATCCCCGAGGGGGGAGATGATTTTGAGCTGAAACCGAATGTCTTAAGTTTGATCCAGAGTCACTTTCATGGAAGCTCAAATGAGGGCCCCTTTCATCACCTAGAGGATCTCGACCGCATAGTGCGAACTGTGAAACCTAGGAACATTAGCCTTGACATTGTTCTAATCAAGATGTTTCCCTTCTCATTAAGAGATAAGGCTTCTCATTGGCTTAGAACCCTAGGTAGACCCATCACCACCTGGGAAGAAATGAGGCATGCATTTTTAAAGAAATTCTTCCCAATAGGAAAAACCAATGCCCTCAGAAGAGCTATTACTACCTTTACACTCCAGGGTGGGGAACAATTTCATGAGGCGTGGGAAAGATTTAATGAACTCTTGAGGAAATGCCCACACCACGAAGTGCCAAGGTGGCAATTGGCCCAGATTTTCTACCACGGTTTGGATAGCAACCTACGGAACTTCGTCGATGCCTCATGCGGGGGGAACTTCCTGAACAAAGACGAGGAGAACACGTTTGAGCTCTTTGAGTCTATGAGCGAGAATTCGCTCAACAATGCCTCTATGACCTAGTTCAATAGGTCCAGTCAACCCCGTGGTGGGATTTATGAGGTACAAGCAAATTCTGGAATGGTTGACATGGACATCATCGCCAAGAAATTGGATCGAGTGGAATTAGTGGACAAAAAGATTGATGAGCTACTGAACTAGACCAGGAACCCCTTACAGACTTTCTCCCTAGCAAAAGGGAGTGCATAATGTTGACCTGGCCCAACCCTTTACCCAACTGAACCTAGAACAGCCCCTAACCACATTCCAGGGAAGGACCTTTGCTCCCTCAACCCTCGATTACTCCCTTCCCTCTTCATCAACATCGGCTATCCTAGAAGATGTGCAAGTTGTCCAAGGTTATGCGAAACCTGACCCTTTCTCCAACACTTACAACACTGGCTGGCGTAACCACCCCAACTTTGGTTGGAGAAACCAAAAACCACTGCAATTCCAGAACTAGCCCAGGCCAAACCAGCAGCCACACTTGCCCCCTATCAGCAAGGACCACCAGTTAGACCCCAATATAATCAGAACAGGGTGGCCCCTCCCTAATAAAGATGATGGCTGACATGAACCAGAAACATCAGGAGGAAATGGCCCTGGTAAAGGGACAGTTAAGCCAACTCTTGTACTGTAAACAACAAGGATCCCTACCTTCCCAACCACAACCGAACCCGCGAAACATAATTAACAGAGGCCCCAATTCGCAAGGGTTCCAAAGCAACCTCAAGCAGGCTCACATGGTCCAGCCAGCCCCACAAACACCTCCTGGGTTTGGTGCTTCTTCGTCCTCGTCTTCTTAAGGATCAACCCATGGCCCCAATGCCTCTGCGAATGCGGTGACCTTGAGAAGCGGCACCAAAACCCAGGATCCCAAATGGCCGACTCTCCTTGAGACTTCACCCACTGAAATACCCGACTCAGAAGAGGCACCAACCAAGGACCCAGAAATAGAACCAATCCACATTCAGACACCCTACCCTGAGGCCTTGGAAACAATCAAGATAAAGAAGAATGTTGTGGAAACTGAGGAGCTGTTGGAAATCTTTAGGCAAGTACAGATTAATATTCCACTGCTTGAAGACGTCAAACACATCCTTGCTTACGCCAAGTTTTTAAAGGATGACTGTACACCCAAGCGTAAGCCGAGACCTCAAGCACCTAAGAAGGTTGTGCTCTCTGAACAAGCAAGTTCCATGATATCAAGCAACCTTTCACTCAAGCGAACTGACCCAGGAGTGCCCCTGATTTCCTGCAATATTAGGGACATGACGTTTGATAGAGCGCTCCTGGACCTAGGTGCTTCTATCAATCTGATTCCAACAACCCTGTACCACCAATTTGGTTTTGGAGAGCTGACACCAACCCCTGTCACCATCTAGTTGGCTGATAGATCAGTGAAAACCCGAAGGGGGTTATCGAGGATGTGATTGTACGGGTCAAGGACTTCTGTTTCCCGGTCGAATTTTTGGTGCTCAACATGGAAGTCCTTGAAAAATTACAGAACTCACCCATAATCTTAGGCAGACCTTTCTTAGCTACGGTTAAGGCAAACATTGATTGTGACACGGGATGTATGGAAATCGCCTTCGGGGATAGGAGAATGCAATTGGATATCTTTCGGGCGACAAAGTCTTTAGATTGCGATTGCGTTGAGGAACATGATCCCGTGGAAACTCTGATCGAGGAATGCCTCACCCTCAGTTCTGTATCAGACCACCAAACTCGTAGTGATTGTTCTGACCCGTCACCATCATTACCCGTGGACCTCTGCAAGGCTGAGTACCATCACACGACATCATTTGAAGAGATCGATGTTGATCAACTCCCGCCCTTTCCCTTCCCATCGACTGTGGTTCCACCTGCAGCTGAACTTAAACCATTGCTCGAGAATCTCAAGTATGTCTTCCTGGGACCTGACCAGACCTTCCCAGTGATTATTAATTTTCATCTAACCAAGGATCAGGAACTCAGGTTGACTGCGACCCTTTCAGAACATCGGGCCGCCATTGGTTGGACCATTTCGAACTTAAGAGGAATTAGCCCCACCTATTGCACCCATAAGATTTACCTGGAAGATGGGGCACGACCTTCTCACCAGATGCAGAGACGTTTAAACCTAAACATGCGGGAGGTCGTTAAAAAAGAAATTATCAAGTGGCTTGACGTCGACATCATGTATCCTATCTCCGATAGCCCCTAGGTGAGCCCCACTCAAGTGGTTCCAAAGAAAGCTGGGTTCATTGTTGTCACCAATGATCATGGAGAATCCATCCCCACCGGCACCACCACCGCATGGCGGGTGTGTATTGATTATGGGAAGCTCAATGAAGCCACTAAGAAGGATCATTTCCCCTTGCCATTCATTGACCAAATCCTTGAAAGATTGGAAGGGCAGAAGTATTTTTGCTTCCTGGATGGATATTCAGGATATAACCAAGTCGCAATTGCTCCGGAAGATCAGGAAAAGGTCACATTCACTTGCCCGTATGGCACGTTTGCATTCCGTCGAATGTTGTTCGGGTTATACAACACACCTGCGACCTTCCAGCGTTGCATGCTAGCCATTTTTTCAGAAATGGTGGGTGAATACTTAGAGGTCTTTATGGATGATTTCTCTATATTCGGGAATTCATTCGACCATTGTCTGAGCAACTTGAAGAAAATCCTGAAACGGTGTATCGAGGTTAACTTGGTGTTAAGTTGGGAAAAGAGCCATTTTATGGTTCAAGAAGGAATTATCCTCGGTCACATCGTATCGCATAGGGGCATCGAGGTAGATCGGGCTAAGGTTGATTTAATTTCCAAACTTCCTCCACCTAGCTCGGTCCGACAGATTCGCTCCTTCCTAGGACATGTTGGCTTCTACCGAAGGTTCATTAAAGACTTTTCCAAGCTTTCCAAACCCTTGACCGACCTTCTAGCCAACGACGCCCTATTCCACATGTCTTCTGATTGCATCCAGGCTTATCACACCCTCCGGGACTGAGTCTCCACTGCACCTGTACTGCAACCCCCAGACTGGTCCCAGGACTTTCAGATTATGTGTGATGCATCCGATTTTGCCATAGACGCTGTCCTGGGATAAAGGAAAGGCAAAAAGCCCGTGGCGATCTACTACGCGAGCAAAACGTTGGACAAGGCCCAATGAAATTATACGGTCACAAAGAAAGGGTTGCTCGCTATAGTCTTTGGACTTGAAAAGTTCTGATCGTACTTGCTGGGATCCCATGTGACTATTTACACTGACCATTCAGCCATCCGGCACTTGTTGGCCAAGAAGGACGCAAAGCCCAGGCTCATCAGATGGATCTTGCTTTTGCAGGAATTTGACCTGGAAATCCGAGATAAGGCCGGATCGAAGAATGTGGTGGCTGACCACTTGCCTAGACTTCATCCAAACCACATTGGACCCTCCTTACCTCTATCTGACGCCTTCCCTGATGAACACATCCTGGCTGTGCAAGACAAGAAAATGCCATGGTATGCTGACTACGTCAACTACCTGGTTATAGGACAAACCCCGCACAACTGGTCCAAACAGCAACGGGACAAGTTCTTGGCTGAGGCCAAGCACTATTTCTGGGATGATCCCATGCTGTTTCACCTCTGTGCTGACCAGATCATCAGGAGGTGTATCTTCGAAGATGAAGTTTAGAGTGTGCTTTCCTTCTGTCATGACCAGGCTTTTGGTGGCCACTTCTCTGGAAAGAAAACTGCTGAAAAAGTTTTGCAGTCTGGATTTTACTTGTCGTCCCTATTTAAAGATGCACACATCTTTGCCAAGACTTGCTCACGCTGCCAAACGCTGGGGACCATGACCAAGAAAGATATGATGCCCCTTCAGCCCATTTTGATTGACGAAATCTTCAATGTTTGGGGTATCGATTTTATGGGCCCCTTTCCACCATCCAACGGCTTCGAGTACATCCTAGTCTCAGTAGACTATGTTTCTAAGTGGATTGAAGCCGTCGCCACCCACCGATGCGATCACAGGACTGTCATGGACTTTGTTAAGAAGAACATCTTCTCTCGGTTTGGAATACCCAAGGCCATGATCAGTGATGGTGGAAGCCATTTTATTCATTCCCAATTCCGTGCCCTACATAGAAAATATGGGGTGAACCACCGCATTACTACCTCGTATCATCCACAAACAAATGGGCAAACCGAGGTCTCATGTAACGAATGCGTGCCCCAGACGTCTTAAAAGACGTCTGGGAGGTGGCCCAGACGTCGGACCAGACGTCTGGGATGGATCGTTTCCAGACGTCTGGAGAATAGTTCTTTTCGCACGGGAGATTCGTCTGCGTGCCTGTGCGCGCAGACTCGCGATTTCCCTCTCTCTCTCTCTCTTTTTCCCTCTCTCTCTGCGGCTGCAGACCTGCCGCGCTCTCTCTCTCCCTCCTCCTCGCGTGGCCTTAAAAGGGCCACGCCTCCCCTCCCGTCTCCACCGTCTCCTCCTTCTCCTTCAGCCAGTGAGCGTCAGCGCGAGTGCGAGGGCGGCAGCTGCGGCCGCAGTGAGCGCGTAGGAGGTGCGGCGTGCGAGAGAGGAGCTCTGCCGTGAGGGCGAGCTCGTCGGAGCGGCTTGGCCGGCCGGCGGAGGGCGC
The DNA here is from genome assembly GCA_037157565.1 of Thalassia testudinum. Classification (NCBI taxonomy): domain Eukaryota; kingdom Viridiplantae; phylum Streptophyta; class Magnoliopsida; order Alismatales; family Hydrocharitaceae; genus Thalassia; species Thalassia testudinum. Next base: position 16,443,700 of record JAZHRO010000055.1, read on the forward strand.
AGGGGGCACGGAGCGACGCGGAGAGGGACCTGCTGCAGTTTGAGCAGCAGGCGCGCGAGGTGCGACGCGAGCGGCGTCGCGAGCGGAAGCCGGGTGGCGCCCTGCTCTGGAAAAATTTCCAGAATCGGACGTCTGGTGGATCCTACAGACGTCTGAAAGGTGAGTATTCCGCTTTCTTCTTCCTTCCTGTCGACTGACCGTACTAAGGGAGGGAGTTGGCTGTGCGCAGGCTCGCTGATTCGCCATCCTTTGTGAATCAGATGTCTGGAAGTTGTACCAGACAGCGGGAGTGACCTCCAGACGTCCTGGGTGACCATCGGACGTCTGGGAGATAGGAGAGACGTCCCCGCAGACTTCTGGACGTCTGGGAGACTACGCTGAACAGGTAATTCTCTGATCCACTTTTTAAGATGTCTGGAAGAAGTTCCAGACGTCTGATCTTGCACAGTATCGTCTTTTTCGACCCGTTTAGGACCCGTTCGGGCTCCGTTTTCCGCGATTTGAGTTGCGTTCTTTTTAGAATTAATTCCTCTACCCGTCTACAGCAGCTATACACTGTTTTGAGACACTCCTTGTGTTTGATCCTTGTGATAGGACCTCGTTCAGTTGCAGTCTTGGGAGTCGCGGAGGCACGCGGGATTCTCGATTACGCCCCCATTACTCCCATTGTACCTGGTAGAGTGGCTTAAGTTTATTTTTAAAATCTGTTAAAGTATGGAACCATAACTAGAATCTAGGACATTGCATGAATCCTAGGAATGAGAAATGTATGGAATGATAGCTCCTAGGTGATGCATGAATCCTAGGGCTGGAAAACTAGTTGTATGCTAGATCCTAGGATGTGGCATGAATCCTAGGATGGAAAAACTAGTGGAATGTATAATACTGCAGTCTTGGAAAAATGGAAAGGAATATAAAGCTACCTGTAAATTGAATTAACAGCTGCCTGTTATGAATAAAGAAACATGATTGAGATCATGGATTGTGAGAACGTGAAACCGGAAAGTGAAACATATGATGTTCTGAGATAAAGAGCTGGAACCCTACGGGGAATTAGGAGTGGAACTCCTGGAAAGAAAAAGGAATGGAACTGAGATGTAGTTTGTACTGTCTCTTTGGTACGCAGTACCAAGGGAAGTACCTGTACCTATTTAGTGCAGAGTGGGGCCAGCCGCCCTAGGGACCCGGGGTTAGGATTGGCCACTCTGTACCGACTTGTTGGCCCTCGTGTACGTAGTACCGAAGAGAGCTACTAGTGTTAGGAGAGTACTAGCTACCCCACGGGCCCCGGGGTTCTGCTAGCCTCCTTCACCGACTTGTTAGGCCCAGTAGGGCAAACCAGGGTAGTCAGGCGAGGGTGCGCGGACTGTGGAGGGGCAAGGCCCCGGTTTGGTTACTGTGGAGGGGTTGGACCCCTGTTACTGAGAGGGCTCTGCCCTGGTTCCGTGCTGTGCTTTGGGCGCACCCGTTAACGGAAACGATTGACCGCATGCCAGTGCGGGCTAGCTACCTGTGCGTTTATCGCGCGTGCCGTAGTAACCGTTACGTCTGTCAGTGACCTTGGGGTGGTTGATTGAGGGTAGGATCACCACGGGGGACTCTCCCGGCCAGGAGAGCACCACGTGCTACTTCTACTTTTGGAAAAGACTGCAATCAAGATCGTTCCCACGAGGACATTCGAGATCAAGTAAAGGATCTGAGAAATAAATGAAATAGTGAGGAAAATTGAAAGATGTGAATAAAGGAAGTAACAGAACATAACAGCTACTGTACACTCTACTGTTGTCTTTAGTTAGTTTGCCACTCTACTCAGCGTTTTGCTGACGTGTTACACTCGTTACCTTTTTCAGGACCAGGTGTTGAGCTGCCAGGGTCAGCGGCTGCAGAGGACGCTAGGCCGAGTAGGGTCCAGTAGAGTTTACCCCAGTATTTTGTACCTCTTTTGTTTCTGTTATAGTGAGTAGTTCTTGTTTCCGCTGTACTTTCTTTACCTGCAGTTCTTGTTATATGATAAATGTTGTTCTACTGTTGTGGTGGTATCTACTGTAGTAGTTTCTTTCCTTACTGCTGTACTTCCTTACGGTTAGTTATATTCATGCTGAATGTGGTTTATTTTACTGCTCTTTTGGTTACTTTCTCGTTGGACGACTAGGTCTTGGGATTAGTCGAGTCAGTCCGGTTCTTGTGTCTCGTAGGGACTCGGGAACCGGGTCGTTACAAGATGGCATTAGAGCAAGGTCGTCCCGAGAAGTGAATCAACTGACTGGAAAATAACCAATTCACATGTTTATAGCTAGAGTAGCCACCACAACATATCTCTTGACATGAGCTCTTATAAGTTTTGTTAGGTACCGTCTGTTTTGATATTTCCGTTTTGTTTCGCGTCTCCTTGCAGGAGATGCCTCGTCGCGAGACTGGCCGCGGGTGCGGCCGAGGGCGAGGTCGGAGAGATGGACGTGCTGTTGTTGACGTCTCGGTGGACCGGCCACCACTCCCTGGCATCCAGGCCCAGGACCTCGCCAGACTGATATGAGATATTGTACGAGAGCAGCTCCACCCACCGCCCCGAGCGCCTCCTCCTGGGGCTGCAGAGGGGGAGTCCTCTGTGGGACCACGCGACGGACACGGCGCTGGACACGAGGGAGGGGATGGGCCCCTGCCGCTGCCACCTTCCTCCGACACTTCTGTACACGAGGCACCTTCGCCTGGAGGTGCACCAGCACTTCCCCTACAGCGCCACTTCGAGCTTTTCGGACAGTTCCGGAAGCTGAAGCCCCCCTCCTTCAAGGGGGATGAGGACCCGACCGAGGCAGAGGACTGGCTTGAGCAGCTGGAGAAGATCTTCGACACCCTTCGCCCCCCGGTGGAGTGCCGCGTGGCCTTTGCCACGTACCAGCTGGAGAGTGCGGCACACCGGTGGTGGAGGGCGGTCCGGGGACAGGAGAGGGACGAGCCGACGTGGGACCAGTTTTCTCACCCTCTTCTGCGAGCAGTACTTTCCCCAGATGTGGCAGGACCAGAGGAGGTGGGAGTTCCACACTCTCCGCCAAGGGACGATGACTGTGAGCGCGTATTGCACGCGTTTCTTGGAGCTGTCCCGCTTTGCAGCGACAGCGGTAGCCACTGAGGAGGAGCGCCTTTGGAGGTTCACCGAGGGGCTCCGGCCTGCGATCCGGGGGTATGTCAAACCCCTGAAGCTTCCTACATTTTCGAGGGTGGTAGAGGCAGCTATGACTTACGAGGAGACCAACCCGTCCGCGCGAGAGACCGATGGTGGGCGGAAGAGGCCCTTTTAGCCAGACTTCTCACAGGGCCGGCGAGAACGGAGACACGTGGCATCCGCAGGAGAGCCGTCACGTTGTGCAGGGCCATCAGTGGCCTTTGGGGGCCCTCGACAGGGGCCAGTCGCAGCACCGGACCCTCGCCTAGTCGACAGCAGGGACTCACTGAGGGCGGGAGTCGGGTTCCCCTCTGCTACCAGTGTGGCCAGCCGGGCCACGTCAGGAGGGACTACCCATCTAGGGCAGGAGGTCAGTAGATACTTCCCGTGCAGAGCACTGGAGGGCACGCAGGAGGCCGTGGTTCCCAGGCACGAGGAGGAGGACAGCAGTCGCGAGGAGGGTACCAGCCAGCACCTACCCGTCCGACGCAGAGTGTGGCTGCTTTGTCCGCACCTAGAGCTGAGGGGCGTATCAACGCCCTAACACATAGGGACGCCAGAGCTTTGGGATCAGTGGTAGCAGGTATGGTTTCAGTTTCCGGCAGACTCGTTTACACGCTTTTCGATTCCGACGCTACGCACTCGTTTGTCGCAGCCAGTTTCATAGTTAGTTTGGACCAGGATTATACACTGTTAGAAAATCCGTTCGTAATCAGAGGTCCGAGTGGTCAGCTGTTTATAGCTGAGGAAGTGTACACGGATTGTGAGGTCAGCGTTGGAGGACATAGCCTGCCAGCTGACCTGATTATGATCCAGATGGAGGACTTCGGTGTGATTCTGGGGATGGATTGGCTGTCCGCTTACCACGCCTTGGTAGATTGTTTTGAGAGGAAGATTGTCTTCTCCATTCCGGAGTTGCCTTCTTTCGAGTTTCACAGACAGCCAGTGGACGGAGGTTTCAGGTGCATTTCGGCACTTCGGGCGGCAAGACTTTTGAGCCAGGGGTGTGAGGGCTTCCTAGCCTGTGTGGTGGCAGAGCCCAGCCCTGTGGCAGACTTCCAGAGCATCCCGGTGGTCAGAGAGTACCCCGACGTGTTTCCAGACGAGTTACCAGGACTACCGCCCGAGCGTGAAATCGAGTTTGAGATATCACTAGTACCAGGGACCAGCCCCATCTCCACCGCGCCATACAGGATGGCACCGCTTGAGCTGCGAGAGCTCAAGTCCCAGTTGCAGGACCTTTTGGAGAAAGGTTTCGTGAGGCCCAGTGCGTCTCCCTGGGGAGCCCCGGTACTGTTTGTGAAGAAGAAGGATGGGACCCTACGCCTTTGTGTGGACTACCGACAGCTGAATAGGGTCACCATCAAGAACAGATATCCGCTGCCGAGGATCGACGATTTGTTTGACCAGTTGCGGGGTGCCACGGTGTTTTCCAAGATAGACTTGAGGTCTGGATACCACCAGTTGAGGATCAGGGAGACCGACATCTCCAAGGCAGCCTTCCGCACCCGGTACGGACACTACGAGTTTTTGGTCATGCCGTTTGGGTTGACCAATGCCCCCGCTGCTTTCATGGACCTGATGAACCAGGTGTTTAGACCGTACTTGGATCAGTTCCTGGTGGTTTTCATAGATGATGTGCTCATCTATTCTAGAGATCGGACGCAGCACGGGCAGCACTTGCGAATGGTTTTGGACACTCTGAGGCGACGCAGGCTGTACGCCAAATACAGCAAGTGCGAGTTCTGGTTGAGGGAGGTGACCTTCTTGGGTCATGTGATCTCTGGAGACGGCCTGGCGGTGGACCCCGCCAAGGTCGAGGCAGTGCTCAGGTGGGAGAGACCGCGTTCAGTCACTGAGATTCGCAGTTTCCTGGGACTGGCAGGTTACTACAGACGGTTCATCAGAGGATTTTCGCAGATTGCGCATCCTATGACACAGTTGACCCGGAAGGACGTGCCTTTCGCTTGGACAGACGCCTGTGAGGCGTGTTTTCTGGAGCTGAAGGAGAGGTTGACCTCGGCTCCCATGCTCACCATCCCTGACAGTAGTGGCGGGTTCGTTGTGTACACGGACACTTCCTTGCAGGGGTTAGGAGGTGTGCTCATGCAGAGGGGTCACGTTGTCGCTTATGCTTCGCGGCAACTGAAGCCCCATGAGCATACCTACCCTACCCACGACCTAGAGTTGGCAGCTGTTGTCTTCGTGCTGAAGACTTGGAGGCACTACTTGTACGGTGAGATCTTCGAGATTTTTACAGATCACAAGAGCCTCAAATATCTTTTTGACCAGAAGGAGCTCAACATGAGACAGAGACGTTGGTTGGAGCTCCTGAAGGATTACGACTGCAGCATCTCCTACCACCCGGGAAAGGCCAATGTGGTGGCTGACGCCTTGAGCCGTAAGGCGCCCGCACGCTTGGCCAGTCTACAGTTACAGAGTTGGAGCCTTTTGGAGGAGGTGGGCAGTTGGCGACCTATAGAGTTACGAGGGTACTGTGGGGCAGTGACGGTGACACGGCAGACCAGGCCAGAGCTGATAGACTGCATCATCACAGGGCAGATGGCTGATCCGTACTTGCAGTCTTTGCGCGACAGAGTACTGTCAGGAGACCCTGGGGACTTCTCTTTCACAGACCAGGTGCTACGCTTGAGGGGACGGTTGTGCGTTCCCAGGGACGAGGAGTTGTTGAGAGAGCTCCTAACTGAGGCACACGGTTCCAGATTCACCATACATCCTGGAAACACGAAGATGTACCACGACTGGAGACGCGAGTTTTGGTGGAGAGGGATGAAGCGGGATGTGGGTGAGTTCGTGCAACAGTGCTTAGTGTGCCAGCAGGTGAAAGCCGAGCATCAGAGGCCTGCAGGGTCGCTTCAGCCGCTTCCAGTGCCAGAGTGGAAGTGGGAGAGCATCACCATGGACTTGGTGGTGGGCTTACTTGTTACCCAACGGGGACACGACGCAATCTGGGTAATAGTGGATAGACTGACGAAGACGGCGCGTTTCTTGCCGATCCGAGTCACTTTGGGACCAGCACAGTTGGCAGAGAGGTATATCCGTGATGTGGTACGACTACACGGAGTTCCGCGGGAGATCGTATCCGACCGGGATACCCGCTTTACGTCCTAGTTTTGGGCTGAGTTTCAGCAGGCTTTGGGGACGAGGTTGAGGTTTAGCACGGCTTACCACCCCCAGACGGACGGACAGTCTGAGCGCATGATACAGACACTTGAGGACCTTTTGCGTGCCTGTGTACTGGACTGGAGGGGCTCTTGGGAGGAGCACCTGCCCCTGGCGGAGTTTGCATACAACAACAGTTATCACTCGAGCACCGGCATGGCTCACTACGAGGCTCTGTACGGACGGAAGTGTACGGCACCCTTGAGTTGGGTTGAGGTGGGGACCAAGTGGGAGGTTGGCCCCAGGTTGATCCGGCAGAGTCAGGAGGTAGTTGAGCAGATCCACAGACGACTCCGCACTGTCAGGAGCAGACAGAAGAGCTACGCGGATCGGAGACGCAGAGAGGTGCAGTTTGAGGTTGGGGACCACGTCTTCCTTCGTGTTTCACCCATGAAGGGCCTACAGCGGTTTGGGGTGAGAGGGAAGCTCGCGCCGAGGTTCGTAGGGCCCTTTGAGGTCCTGGAGCGGGTTGGACCCGTTGCTTACAGACTTGCCCTTCCTCCGCAGCTTTCTGGTGTGCACGACGTGTTCCACGTGTCCAACCTCAGGAAGTACGTAGCCGATTCCAGTCACGTACTGAGTCACGAGAGCGTTGAGGTGAGCGACGACCTGACCTACCCCGAGCGGCCAGTGCAGATCCTAGACCGAGCCGTCCGCAGGTTGAGACGAAAGCAAGTACCCCTAGTAAAGGTTTTGTGGAGGAGCCAGCGGTAGGAGGAGGCTACCTGGGAGCCTGAGGCGGCAATGCGGGAGCGGTACCCGGAGCTTTTTGCGGGTACGTCTTTTCGGACCGGCTTCGGTCCTCTTTGAGTTTGTTATGGTTATTTGGACATCTTTTTTTTCCCGCACCTTAGTTGGTGCAAGTTTCGGGGACGAAACTTCCTTTGAGTTTGTTATATTGTAATGAACGCGTGCCCCAGATGTCGGACCAGACGTCTGGGATCACATCCAGACGTCTGACAAGACGTCTGGGATCGTTTCCAGACGTCTGGAGAACAGTTATTTTCGCACGGGAGATTCTTCTGCGCGCCTGTGCGCGCAGACCCGCGATTTCCCTCTCTCTCTCTCTCTTTTTCCCTCTCTCTCTGCGGCTGCAGACCTGCCGCGCTCTCTCTCTCCCTCCTCCTCGCGCGGCCTTAAATGGGCCACACCTCCCCTCCCGTCTCCACCGTCTCCTCCTTCTCCTTCAGCCAGTGAGCGTAAGCGCGAGTGCGAGGGCGGCAGCTGCGGCCGCAGTGAGCGCGGAGGAGGTGCGGCGTGCGAGAGCGGAGCTCTGCCGTGAGGGCGAGCTCGCCGGAGCGGCTTGGCCGACCGGCGGAGGGCGCAGGGGGCACGGAGCGACGCGGAGAGGGACCTGCTGCAGTCTGAGCAGCAGGCGCGCGAGGTGCGACGCGGGCGGCGTCGCGAGCGGAAGCCGGGTGGCGCCCTGCTCTGGAAAAATTTCCAGAATCGGACGTCTGGGTTGATAGGCAGACGGCGAGGAAGACGTCTGGTGGATCCTACAGACGTCTGAAAGGTGAGTATTCCGCTTTCTTCTTCCTTCCTGTCGACTGACCGTACTAAGGGAGGGAGTTGGCTGTGCGCAGGCTCGCTGATTCGCCATCCTTTGCGAATCAGACGTCTGGAAGTTGTACCAGACGGCGGGAGTGACCTCCAGACGTCCTGGGTGACCATCGGACGTCTGGGAGATAGGAGAGACGTCCCCGCAGACTTCTGGACGTCTGGGAGACCACGCTGAACAGGTAATTCTCTGATCCACTTTTTAAGACGTCTGGAAGAAGTTCCAGACGTCTGATCCTGCACAGTATCGTCTTTTTCGACCCGTTTAGGGCCCGTTCGGGCTCCGTTTTCCGCGATTCGAGTTGCGTTCTTTTTAGAATTAATTCCTCTACCCGTCTACAGCAGCTATACACTGTTTTGAGACACTCCTTGTGTTTGATCCTTGTGATAGGACCTCGTTCAGTTGCAGTCTTGAGAGTCGCGGAGGCACGTGGGATTCCCGATTACGCCCCCATTACTCCCGTTGTACCTGGTAGAGTGGCTTAAGTTTATTTTTAAAATCTGTTAAAATATGGAACCATAACTAGAATCTAGGACATTGCATGAATCCTAGGAATGAGAAATGTATGGAATGATAGCTCCTAGGTGATGCATGAATCCTAGGGCTGGAAAACTAGTTGTATGCTAGATCCTAGGATGTGGCATGAATCCTAGGATGGAAAAACTAGTGGAATGTATAATACTGCAGTCTTGGAAAAATGGAAAGGAATATAAAGCTGCCTGTAAATTGAATTAACAGCTGCCTGTTATGAATAAAGAAACATGATTGAGATCATGGATTGTGAGAACGTGAAACTGGAAAGTGAAACATATGATGTTCTGAGATAAAGAGTTGGAACCCTACGGGGAATTAGGAGTGGAACTCCTGGAAAGAAAAAGGAATGGAACTGAGATGTAGTTTGTACTGTCTCTTGGGTACGCAGTACCAAGGGAAGTACCTGTACCTGTTTAGTGCAGAGTGGGGCCAGCCGCCCCAGGGACCCGGGGTTCGGATTGGCCGCTCTGTATCGACTTGTTGGCCCTCGTGTACGTAGTACCGAGGAGAGCTACTAGTGTTAGGAGAGTACTAGCTACCCCACGGGCCCCGGGGTTCTGCTAGCCTCCTTCACCGACTTCTTAGGCCCACTAGGGCAAACCAGGGTAGTCAGGCGAGGGTGCGCGGACTGTGGAGGGGCAAGGCCCCGGTTTGGTTACTGTGGAGGGGTTGGACCCCTGTTACTGAGAGGGCTCTGCCCTGGTTCCGTGCTGTGCTTTGGGTGCACCCGTTAACGGAAACGATTGACCTCGTGCCAGTGCGGGCTAGCTACCTGTGCGTTTATCGCGCGTGCTGTAGTCACCGTTACATCTGTCAGTGACCTTGAGGTGGTTGACTGAGGGTAGGATCACCACGGGGGACTCTCCCGGCCAGGAGAGCACCACGTGCTACTTCTACTTTTGGAAAAGACTGCAATCAAGATCGTTCCCACGAGGACATTCGAGATCAAGTAAAGGATCTGGGAAATAAATGAAATAGTGAGAAAAATTGAAAGATGTGAATAAAGGAAGTAACAGAAAATAACAGCTACTGTACACTCTACTGTTGTCTTTAGTTAGTTTGCCACTCTACTCAGCGTTTTGCTGACGTGTTACACTCGTTACCTTTTTCAGGACCAGGTGTTGAGCAGCCAGGGTCAGCGGCTGCAGAGGACGCTGGGCCGAGTAGGGTCCAGTAGAGTTTACCCCAGTCTTTTGTACCTATTTTGTTTCTGTTGTAGTGAGTAGTTCTTGTTTCCGCTGTACTTTCTTTACCTGCAGTTCTTGTTATATGATAAATGTTGTTCTACTGTTGTGGTGGTATCTACTGTAGTAGTTTCTTTCCTTACTGCTGTACTTCCTTACGGCTAGTTATATTCATGCTGAATGTGGTTTATTTTACTGCTCTTTTGGTTACTTTCTCATTGGACGACTAGGTCTTGGGATTAGTCGAGTCGGTCCGGTTCTTGTGTCTCGTAGGGACTCGGGAACCGGGTTGTTACATCTCAAATAGACAAATCAAGAACATTTTACAGAAGACTGTGAGACCTGACAGGAAAGACTGGTCCACACGACTTAATAATACCCTGTGGGCATACAGGACTACTTTCAAGACCCCGATAGGCATGTCGCCTTATCGCCTGGTCTTTAGCAAAGTTGCCATCTTCCTGTTGAATTGGAACACCGGGCTTACTAGGCTGTCAAGCAATGTAACATTGATTCCCAGTTAGCCGGTGCGCAGAGGATGCTCCAATTATCTGAGCTCGAAGAAATTCGTCGGGATGCCTTTGACAATAGTCGACTGTATAAGGAGAAAATGAAAGCCGTCCACGACTGACTCATTCATAGAAAAACCTTTGAGCCTAACCAGCAAGTCTGACTATTTGACGCTCGCCTAAAACTCTTCCTGGGGAAACTCAGGTTCAAATGGATAGGACCATTTCGGGTGGTTAAGCCCTACTCTAATGGGGCGGTTGAAATTGTCGATCCTAACATTGGGCACACTTTTACAGTTAATGGTTAAGGACTGAAGCATTTCCTGGCCCAGGTTCCCCCAAAGAAAGTGTCACCCTCGTTGAGGGCTGACACGAAGCACCGCCCAGCTGGAGGCGTTAAACTCAGCGCTTCCTGGGAGGCAACCCAGAGGATTCAGACTGATCTGGTATTTTACGTCACTCAGGTACTATCTTTTTGAACCCTTATGCATCCATGTACTTGCCAATGTGGACATTATCCAACTTAAGTATGGGGGGGTGATAAATTACATAATCCTGAGCTCATTTAATCAGTCTGAATCAAATAAAAAAAAAATTGAATTTAGGAAGAGAACTTAGGCATTAGAAACTTGTCAATAGTGGAAAATAATACAAAAAGAACTTAAACACTTAGACTTTTCAGGCCTTCAGGCTTAATCAGCCTTGGTGTCCGTTAAAATATGGATTTAGCTTCAAATCCTTGCAACCTTAAGCCATTCTAATCCACCTACTAAATAAGGTGATAAGTATACGACTTATCAACTTACCCTCTAACTCAGAAAAACTTTGAGTCTAAGCATCTGCACACATTTTTGCACAGACTCACTTCTCAGAGATTTTGACAGAAATTAGGTAGCTAATAAACTCTCTAGGGTGGTATGACTGGCAAGTTGTCGTGGGTAACATCTTATTGGCAGGTTGTCCAGAACCCAGCTACAGACCATTTCTTCTTCATTGCCTCTAGGTACATTTGAGATCAGGGAAGCCACCTACGAAAAAAAAAAAGGAGAAGAAAAGAAACTAAACCACACTCCACCGCACAAGTATGGCTGGCAAGTGATCGTGGGTAACAGCCCATTGGTCGATTGTCCAGAGCCTAGCTCAATAACTGCACAAAAAAGAACCAAAACACTTAAGGAAGAAGCGGGGGAAGTAGTACAAGCCGGGGATATACACTGGAAAAATCCTTATGTTGACCCCAATTAAAACAAACGTAGGGAGAAAGCTATCAATAGAACAAATACACCTTCAGGAAAATTTATTTCCTTTTCTTGTCACCTAGGGGCGTAGAAACCCGAAGTCTGTCTAAATTACCGTTAAGTGAGTCTATCACAACATTCACACCATGATGCTTAGCACTTAGGGTTTTGACCGAGTTTTGGGTGGGTTGGGTGGCCGTAAAAAGTTACCAACCCACACTGAATTCCGAAAAAAGTTCTAAAATATATATATATATACACACACACATATACATATGTATAGTTATATACATTAAAGCAAGGATTCGGGCGATTCGTATTTTGGCGGACACCCGGGCACTGCTTAGTCTTTGTAGATTAAGATCTTCGTATATTTCCTCCTATTAACAAGTGACGAAGTGTCTAAGCAATTACTTCTTAAATTCTGAAAGGAAATAAAGGCTAGAATAAACCTTGCTAGGGACTAGCAAGGAGTAAGCATGGGGGTATGATAACACTGCACAAGGGGGCAATGATTATGTTGACTATGGCCCATCTTAAGAATAAAAGGCACAACATAAGTAGAATGGGAGCATTGCATGCATCATGTACCAAGATTGCTTATAAAACTGTATTAATGGCCATTTGTGTAAGCACTTGTCAAAGCAGGCCTCAGATGAGCAATCGGACTGCACGGATGGATTCAGAACGACAAACGGAGTCCAACGGACTCAAGATCGGCCAGATCCGACATTCGGAGCTCCTACAATGGGCCCAAGAAGTTCTAACCGTTGATTTGGAGATCAATGGCCCTCATTGCGCCATGTCACCCTCGCTCCACCACACGCCACCTCTTCATCCAGCCGAGATCAGATCTCAGCCGTCGATCTTCGATTGGATGGTCGAGACTCGTGTGCCCGCCCGCAATCTCCATGACAAAGCGCGAGCGTGGCGCAACGGTTAGCGCGCACGCTCGCACGCACGCGACGCTGGTTCGAGCCGCGCGGTGCGTGAAATCAAAGACGAAGGACGCGTGTGGCGAAATTGGGGCCGCCTGATCAGCAGCGGCCGGCCGAGATCGCGCCACGCGACGTGCCCACAGATCGCGAGCGCCCACACGCGTGTGCACGCCGGGCGACGACGCGCGCGCACATGCGTGCCTGAGGCGTGATCCAAGTGCAGCCAAGGAGAGATCTCAGTCGTCCGATCTTCGATCGGATGGCTCTCACGTAGCGGCGGCGGATTGAGCGCGAAGAAGAACGACGTGCGTGGTTAACCGGCTGGCTGGAGGGCTTCATCGAGGCTTTTGGAGTGGTTTTAGCGACGTCCTGGACGTCGCTAAAGCCCCTTCTTCTTTTAGAAAGCCCTTAACCCTATTTAAACCCTCTCCAACCACTCATTCAGGGCATTCACTTCCCTTGCAACTGCTGCACCCCTCTCTTAGCTAGCTTTAGGCCCTCTTGTAATCGCCGGAGACAACAAGCCGCTGACAGAGCCTCCTCCACCGCCGTGGCTACCTCACCGCTCTCCATCCTCTCTCTCTCTCTCTTTTAATCTTTCCATTACTTTTGTTTGAGCATGTATTTATTGTTGTAAGCTATGAACTAAAAGTGCATGATTAATGAAGCTATTTTCTGTTCAATTGTTACTTTAATTCCTGTTTAAGTTGCATGATCAAACAAGGAACGCTTTAACCCTAATCTCTCTCTCTCTCTATCTCTCTCTCGCTTTTCAAAACCGCACCTTTCGCAAGCAAAACTCCGCGCTTTCCGTGACAACAAGTGATAAGCAAAATCCGATTTTCACGCCTCCTTGAGACCGACACTCGGACTCACCTCCGTTTACTTATTTTAAAATCGACGTTACAAGTGTGACTATAACGACACTTCTTAACACACACGCACAACCGCACGTCAATAATACGCATTTGAACAAGTAGAGGAACTAATACGAAGAGGAATGGAATCTTAAACGTAGAAATCGGACCTCAAACGGACCCTAAATGGGTCAAAAACGACGATTATGACTCAAATCAAACATCTGGAACACCTTCCAGACGTCTTAAAAGGGGTCCAGATCCATACCTCGCTTTGCGCTGCTCCTCAGACATCCAGGGGTCCTACTGAATCGTCTGGACCTAATTCCAGGCGTCCGACTATCACTCAGTCGGACGTCTGGAGACACTCTCCACAGTCTAGTGACTTTCCAGACGTCTGAACTGCGTGGGAGGGCATGTCCTGCGCCTTCCTGAAGCGAATCTTGCTCGCGTACGCAAAATCTCTCAACACATCACGCAACGGAGCTTCAGCGGAACGGCCTGCATGGCCGTTCCCGCAAAAGGAAGCAAAGGAGGAAATACGTACCTCTTAGTTGTCTGGAGCTCCCTCCAGACGTCGTCCGCGTTGTCTGGATGTAGGTTCAGACATCTGATTCTGGGAAAATCCCAGAACTAAAAGCTCCTTCAGCTTCTTCCTGTCGCGCGTCACCTCGCCACGCAGCCGCTCGTTCGCTGCTCGAGCTGCAACAGCACCGGGGGAAACCTCCCCAGCACAACGCTCCTCCACGCATACGCTGACCGGCCTCTAACTGCTCTGGCGAGGTCTCTCTCTCACGGCTCGCGCGCTCTCTTCTCTTCCCTCTCGCTGCACCTCTCCTCTCCGCCGCTGCACTTGGCAGCAGCTGCTGCTCGCTCTCACTCTCGCTCTCGCGCTGGAGGAAGGAGGAGACGGATGGAGTGGGGTGGCGTGAGGGAGAGGACGGGGGTATTTGTAGCCGTGGGGGAAAAGCTTCTACAGGTCTGCAAGGGAAGAAGGAAGAGAAGATGGCGGCTGGGGCTCAATCTGTGCGCGGCACGAGTGCAGACTCGCGGTCGTACACACGCAAAAATTAATTTCCAGACATTTGGGAAGGTGTCCAAATGTCTGACCAGACATTTGGCCCATGTCCCAGACGTCTTAAACAGCTTTGGTGGCACGGGTCTTAACAATAACAGTCATTTTCCTCAATGTTTACATAGGCAGCCAACGTTCCACTAATTGGACATCTGGCAAAGGCATCAGACGTCTCTTAAGACGTCTGGACTAACATCTGGACGATTGATTCTAACAGATAGAACCTATTAAGTCCAACCTAGATGTTATGGACGTTTGTTCAAACAGTCAGGTGTCTTAAAAGTCACTAGCTGACGTCTGATTTCCAAATTTGACGTCTGATTTCCAAATTGGACGTCTGATAAGGCTTTCTGAATCCTATTTTTGTTTTTTAAGTTCTCTACAGAAAACCTAAGTATCCTAGGGTTTGTACAAGTGTTTCTAGGACTACTGTTATTGTACTTTGAGGCTCTTTAACAAGAATCTAAGAAATAAAGAACAACAAAAGAAATAAAATATAAATTACAATAGAAAATAAATCTATCCTATTCTTCATCTCCTTCCTTCTTCAAGCTTTTGCTCCTTGCGAAGCTCCTTCGCCTCTGTCAAGCTCCTCCAATCTGCCATGGACGCGAGCTCAAATTACATCTAAACACCTGTCTCCATTTGCAATTTGACCTGAAAACTAGGACTCAAAAGCAAATGTTAAAAGACACGTGTTTTGTTATTATCAAAATAAACGATCGTGGTGCTCTAGTACCAACAGACACGCTCACCCTCGTCTTCTCCGTCTTCGACTGAACCTTCGGCGAGGCGTATATGTCGCTACACCCCTCCATCCGCCTCGTCGACCACCTCATAACCTTCGCCTCATCCTCCTGCACAAAAGCCCTCTCATTACCTCTCCATTCGCGCACCCGACACTCCCCCCGAACAACCCACCACCGTATGTCCGTTTCCCCCTCTTACCGGCCACAATAGGCCGCCATCCTCCACGAAACCACCTCCGCTACATTCGCAAGCCCTTAGCGACTCTTATGGACTATTCTAATGTGACCAAGAGGCCGTGTTAATGAATTTCAAGTATACGCCTTCCTCCGTCACCACTGCCATTAATGCCGGCGTGTTCTTCATGGTCTAGTCGCACACGCCCCAGGTGCCACGTCCAGGTGGTGTGGAATCAACACCTGCAGACTCCCAGGTCCCCAATTAGGAGGAAGAGGTGCAGCTATGACTTCAATTCAAGGATGCCTTCCACCGCAGCTGCTGCTCTAAGCAACACAAAGACGGTGGGACATTTAGTCCCATCTTGGAAACTACTGAGTGTCTAGCACCGCATAAGAGGATTGTCACATGAGCTATTCACCTCAACTAACACACAGGGGGTGAGGTCATCGCTCACCCTCCACACGCGCCTCTCCCGTGACTCGTCCCCCGTGGGCCTGGCGCTGATTCGACCCGTCTAACCACTCACTCCTCTCTCACCACCCACTGCCAGTGAGCCTGGTCCCAGGCACGCTCTACCCGAATATCCGATTACCTGGACTATGGCCTTGGGAAGGTGAGGAAGAGGATCTCAGAGAGAGAAAGAAAGAGAGCATGGGGGGTAGGGGGTTTTGCTCTCTGTGACACTTAGTCGCTGGAGGGATTGCCTCCCTCTGTGTGAGAAGAAGAAAGAAGAGGAGAAGGAAGAAGGCCTTGACAGAAGAGAAAGAAAGAAGAAGAGAAGACCTGAAGAGGTAAGGAGGAAGAAGAGAGAAAAGAGAAGCCAAGTAGAAGAGCCACGCATAGAAGAAGAAGAAGAGAAGGAAGAAAAGCAAAAGTAGGAGAGAAAAAAAAGAAAAGGCTGAAGAAGAAGCACTGTGCCCTGGTTGATACTGTTAATATATTTGTGTACCTAAGTTTGAATGGTTGATGTCACTGTTGCATTATTTGAACTCAATGCATATATGTTTAAATTGAATAATTGGTGATCTGAATCACCATTGTTTTTGCTTGAGATTCTTTTTGCCATGCACAATTAGTGTTAAACTTATGCTTTATATTGATTATCATTTCTGAGTAATTATTATTCATTTCTTGGTATTATTTGGCTTGAATCTTATGCTCAATTACATTTTATTTGAGATTAGCGTGTGAATTTCTATTTGCTCCTAGCGAATGACTTCGGACTTCATTTCTGATATTCGAGTTATAAATTTTATCTGCTTTTTGCACTGATTCGAACTGTACTACAACCCAACGATTCTAAAATCCATTTCAGAGTGACTAACATGACAGCACGAGCGCCACCGCCCTCTCAACATCCTTCCCATCATCGACCACCTCCAGCACCACCTTCATCACCTCCTCCACTGCTAACCCCCTCGCCACAAATTGTCCCTCTCCCATGCCAACACCACCACCTGCAACCTACGCACACCCCCTTCCTGACGTCACCACCCCGTCCTCTTCACTTCTATCTTCCTCTTCTTGTGAACAACACCGTCGCCCCTTCCTCTTCTTCAACTCGCCTCCCTTGCAACTTCCCGCAAAAGAACCCAAAGCCATCATCGACCACCTGCACGTAGCTACCACCGTCGACCACCATCTTCACCGCCAACACCACTAGAGCTCTCCTAGCAGCCCATCTGACCCTCCTCGCCTACGCGCATGCCTAGCTGCGCAGCCACCTGTGCGCGCACACAGCAGCAGGACGCTATGCCGTTCAGTGACTCCTCCCTTGTTCGGCCTCCGGCGGCCACCTTCGGTCGTGCCTCTTAGGACAATGCAAAGCCCTCGTCGAGAACGACCTCTGCGTGCAAGCCAACGACCGACCTCTCTTCTTCATGCGAGAGTAGGAGAGAGAAGGCTTCCTTTATGTTGCATTTCAATAGTAATTACGAGCTAGGCCATTACCGACATTCATATTCATTTAATTAAAAACTTAATTTATTGAGAGCAAATTGCATGAACAAACATCTTCTTTATTTAAATTACTCTCGTGAAGGATATAGAACATAGGATGGTGTTACAGTGAACTAGGCATATTCTATTGGAGTTTAATATTTACATTTATTGCTATATGTCAAGATCACTATTCACTTGTTAATAAAATATTATATGGTGTTGATTTTGATATAAACAATTACATTCCTGATCAATTATTTAGGATGAGAGTTTATGTGAGAAAATGAGTTACATTAATTAATATACATATCTATTGAGATTTTCGAATAAATAAGACACCATTCATTAGTCCAATGAGTTAATTCCTCCATGTGAAGATGACTTAATCACTATAATTAAAAATATTAAATATTTTGATAGTTGATTTTTCACTGCATAAATTTTACAATGATATGTCATTTTATATTTAAAATTTTAAAGAGAGTGAAAATCAACCCTTTCAGGGCCCGGATTCAGAGGAAGGTTTGACGTTAAGCTATTAAGGTCGGATGGTTTTTTTTTCCTGGTTGAAGAATTGGGCCCAATAAGGAGGGGTGCGTTAGGCCGAAGGGTGGTGGGAGTAGAGGGTGGGCCGGGGACGAGGGAGGTGTATTCGAGTGAAGTTGACGTTGGGGTGTTAAAGCAGGACATGGGATGGTCGTTTATGGAGTAGGGGGATGGAGGATTGTGACAGCAGGGGATGGGCTCTTATACGGGGCTGACATATTTGTCATTCCTGAGGGTTTCTTCATTTAATTAAGTATCTCACAATGGGAGAGGAGCTCCTTGCTGGGTATTCATGGATGGAGACCTGGGACCTCCCAGTCTTCTCAAAGAAGAGGCAGTATTATCATCGTGGGGATTTTCTCTCCGTGGACGATCAGAAGGCATTGATCGTACATATGCTTGAAGTTCATCACCAAATGTGGGCTTTATCTTGGCCTCGGCCTCAGCTCTGGCTTTCGAGGGGGATGATATATACATCTTTCTTTTGACCTCCACAATATACTCGCACCACATGTATATGTGACCATCATTCTGCAGAAGGAACAGAAGCGTGGGAGACTTTCATATCTGATCGGCAACTGCATGAGCGAGCCATCCCTACAGTTGAACCTTGTGAATTTCCTGAGAGGACTGTCAGTATCAACGAGCACCTTTACCCTGATTGTGTTGAAGCGGGACTGGTAATTTGGATCAAAATCAATGGCTTCGCCTATGTAGTGGACCATTCGAGTTGCCGCATGGATATTATTTAAATCAGGCGGACCGTCAAGAACAAGGACCCATAAAGGAGAATATTTGAAGACATACTCCCTCGGCAAGGTTCTGGGCCTCGCTTTTTCAAGCACTATAAGATCGCCTTGGAAGTGCCATGGGGCTGTAGCCCAGATGGCTAGAGAGTCATTCTGCGAATCAAACCTTGCAAGCCAGCACTCGCATTCAGATTGTTGTATGAGAGGAGATTTCCCATTCATCTTCCATGCTCTAGCCACCATTTCCATCAGACCCCTTGATTTAATCGGCCTCTTAGTTTTGACTTTGAAATATAAAGTGCGTTTCCATACTTCCTCGTCTATAGTACCATCTTCATCTACCGTAGCAAGCTCCTGTTCATCTTCTCTGTGAAGAGATTTGCCAAGTTCCTCCAGATAAAAGAAGGAGATCTTCTTCAGTCTTGTCCATTGAAAACGTACCAGGAATTGAATAAAGATTTTGGCACACCTGGCTAGATCTGAAAAGGATCATTGAATGGGGGTAGTAAAGGTTTTGGAAGGTAGTGAGTAAAGGTAGAGTGGATAGAACGATTCTGTGGATAGCAATAAGTATGAGAGTGATGATATTATATAAGGGAATATGAAGTAGACTGTAGGGAGGATTTGCAGTAAGTAAATAAGAAAGTGGAGATGATAGGTAGGAAAGAAAAGGAGAGTTCCTGACCATAGTATCTTCCAACACAAAATGCCTCAGGGGATTCACCGGAGGAGAGGCCCTAGGGATTGTATCAACTGCAGAGCCGCAGTTGGGACGGAAGCTCGCTTCCGGAGAGGAACGAGGACGATGGTGGAGCCTCGAGAGACCTATTAAACAACAGGTGTTCCAATAGATTTAATTATTACGATGAATCCCAGAAACCTTCTCTACAGTAACACAAAGAATGGGCACACTAAGTAAAAATCTGCTTCTCGAGAGACATGCCCGCTTGGCAAAGCATTAATTTCTTGAGATTATATAAAAGAAAAGTAATAGTCATATCTAATGTGAGGAGAACAAATAAAAAATCCGCTATGTTTTTCTTCGAAACCCAATCTCCTTGTGAAACAAATGCTGAGAACAAAGAATCATCGATGGCATTTGTTGCGTCAATGTTGGTGGGAAGGTGAAGTTGGGTTGTAAGTGGTACACGTACATGTCGTGTGGGAAAGGGTTGAACTCGTTAATAACCCTAGAGAAACTATAAAAGAAGTTTTTCCAAATCGAACATATCATATTTCTTTTGATAGGATGTAAATATATAAGTAAGGAATGGTAAAATATCAAATGATCTTACCCATCTTTCCACCAGCAACAAATCATTTCCATGCAAAAAATAAGATTTTTTTTTTGAAAATTATTTAGAAAATCATATGATCAAAACAAAAGTTCCTAGGTCGTTGATAAGAACAATGTCGATCACATTCCCACTTGCAAATTTATTGGGAATGTGAATGTGATTGCTTAAAAATCAAATACAATCCAACCATATTCAAACTCATGCAATAACAAAAAAATAAAACAAAAGCTTAGTATTTACCCCTGTACTTTACATGAGAGGGTTAGATTTCTTTTAACCAATCAACCATGATTGATCACCACAACCAAAACAAAACTATTATACTACACCATTGAATAAGATAAGAAATATGTGGGATTGTAGGTAATATTATGCAAAATTTGGATGAGACCATTTACATTAACCAAAATCAACTATAAGGCATCTTCGATGGCTATGCTTTGATTAGCATCTCAACCCATCACAACGACGGATGCTAACTCTTGGAAAATGCTAATTAGTATTTCATGACAAAAAGCAAATTGATTGAATGTATATTTTCTTTTGAAATGTGAACCTTTTTATTAAGCTTGTAAGCTTCATTCGTATCCTTCATGTTCAAAATACATTCTAGAAACTAAACAATTCATCAAACTTAAAAGCTCCACTTCAATAAAGCATCTTCCATTTTTTTGTGTTTTGGAAAAATTAGGATGTAGTATGCGTTTTGAACTAAATTTCTTATGATTAAAAGATCCATATATGGGAAACCAAACTCAACTGATATGTACACTTCCTTTCATTCATGTTATTCCTCCTTTTTGTTGCAATATCCCTCATCTTTTATGAAAGCAATATTTGAAATCCAGCATTTTAAAAATAAGTGCAACACTTATAACTCATTCAGGTACTAAATTCCTTCTTTCTGTGTATATTAACAGACTACCAAGTGAAAATATATTGCAATAACAATTACAAAAACAACAATGCACTGAGCACTTGGGATGTCCCAGTTGCTCCTCCCCATCACCGAAAGTCTCCCTATCCGAGGTGGCACGAGTTTGACTCGTGTCTTGCCCATACAGACACAGATAAGGGGGTAGTGTTGCTTGCTGGGCACTTCGTCGGGCTGCATCAACGTCTTCAAGATGGTGCAGTGTCCGAGCCTTCGGAGTTTATCTCGGGCGTATGTGCCGAGAGTTCTCTGTTATCAAGAAAAAAAAAAAAAACAATGCACTTTCACACACAAATTGAGGTTGCTACATGGATATTTTTTACCTCTACTTAGATATATTCTGATGCATTTCTAGGCTAAAAAAATTAAGTGAAAATAGAAATAAGTAAAATGAAGAAAATTAGCTTTTGTGCACAAATCTAGTAGATATGTGCACTCATTGAATAAAAAGGTAAAAACTATACCTTCTTCGTACAAACTCTTAATCTATCAAGGTTTAATTTCATCAATAGATTTACTCTGAAAATAAAAAGATCAAAGATTATAACAAACCTTAAAAGAGATGGGAAAGGATTTCCCTAGACTTCATGGTTGCCATCTAAATCATAAAGGCGAGAAAGTTCCTTTCGTATCCTAGATGATGGCTTCCTCTTTCCTTTTTACCATAAAGATCTTTCTTGATTCAATTTTTATGCAATCCAGATGCATGAGCATATTTCATGAAATTTATCTTGAAATCAACAAATTAAAACTATCAATCCCATAACACTTTAGAAGCACCAAAATGATATATAAGTTGAAAAAAAATTTCAAGAGAGACAACAACATGACTAAGAGAAGAAATTCAAAATAACGGTTGGATACATTAAAAAAGAAAGTAAGATAGGAAAAATAACAAATGCATGGCAGCATTTTTCTAACTTAAACCTTGAAAATGAGAAGTACAACAATATTGCAAAGGACACTATTTACCACAACACCACAACCAAGACATCAACAACCCAAAAGACGGTTGAGGATCCACTTCGCCAAAAACTCTAAGACATCACCTTTCACATGCAGAAACAACCCAAGAAACCAAACATGAACAATAGAAAAAAAAACACCAACAGAGAGCTGCCACACAAAAACAAAAAGAAAAACTCAACTTTCCGTAAACCCTCCACCCTCCCTTCTTCCAAAAGCCAAAAAAATCACATATTTATGCGGACATTACCAAAAAAGTAAAAAAATAAAATAAAACAACGCATTCGAAAGATTTAAAGAAGAAACGAAAATTCAAGATTTTAAGAAAAATTGAAAAAGAAAGAAAAAAAAAAGAGAGAGTGGATGTGTCATCCGGAGAATATGTTAATTAAGGTTAATTAATCACTATATTAGTATAGTATCGTAATTCAGATAGATATTATTTTATTTATATATAAATTTTACTAATTTATTCCAAATTATTTATTGGGAGATAATTATTAATATACATCAATCTTTATCATCTAAAATCATCTTTTATTCTAAAAATATTAAATTTATTTACAAAAGAATGAGTTAAAAGTAGAAGAATCAAAGAATCAATTAATTTAAGTTAATTATTTACATAATGAATTCAATTACTTTCATACGACACAAAAATAAGTTTAAATGGACTAGATTACAAGCTAAGTTATATACAAATAAATAAAAAAAGTAAATTTATAAATAAAATCTTACCTTAAAACTTATAAACAAAGATGAGACAAAAATATACAAGAAGAGTTAAAAATAATTTTATAAGTCTAACATTCACATAATAGGCTAAACAATATATAAATATACTTAATTTAATTACATACACACAATAAATAAATACATACATACATATATATATATATATAACACAAACACTTATAATACACACTAACATATATATAGTAGGCACATACCACTAAAACTTAGCTTGATTTTATTATACTTAGTCTACAACACTTTGTTTTGGGGTGCTCTTTCATAGGATTAATGACCCATGAGTCGAATCGGTACCATTACCAATGGCAGACCCTACGAGAGAGGCAAAGCCACAATAAATCTCCATTTAGCACCTGGAGGCCACCTCGCAGGGCCACGCCCCTAGTAGGCTATAGTAACCGGGCAGGTTTGAGCTAGTGTTGTCGTTATGATTATTTATGGTTTACAATCGTTGTAGCGTATAAAAAAATAGCTACCAGATTACTACAAATTTTTACTCGGAATAAAATTTTTTCCCGAGGTCGAACTCAGGGAGCAACCAGAATTCTAGAAGTATAAAAGTTCTCAATTATGTTACAAAAATAAGAAGAGAGAGAGAGAGTTTTGTTGGCTTCTTCTTCTTCTTCTTCTCTCTTCTCTCTTCTCTCTTCTCTCTTTTCTTCTTCTTGGCCATTCCTCTTCTTCTTCTTCTTTCTTCTTTCTTCTTTTCTTCCTGCCTTCTTCTCTCTTCTTTAACCTGCGGCTGTGGTGATCTGCTTCTTTCTCTTTTCTTTCTTTCTTTCAGCTGCAGAGTCTTCTTCTTTTCTTCTTCTTCCTCTCTGCTTCTTTCTTCTGTCTTCTTTCTATTCTTCTTTTTCTTTCTTTCCTTCTTTCTTTCCTTGCTTGCGGCTGTGTCTTCCTTCTTCTTTTTCTTCTTCTGCTCCTTTTCTTTTTCTCTTCTTTCTGCTCTGGCCGCTGCCCTTCCGTCGTTTGACTTGATGCTCAGACGACTTAACTGTGGGTTGCTACAGTGCGGCTTCTTCTCTTCTTCTTCAGCTCTGCTTCTTTCTTCTGTTCTTCTTTCTGTTCTTCTTTTTTCTTTTCTTTTCTTCTTCTTTTGCGGCTGTGGTGATCTTCTTCTTTCTACTTTTTTTCTTTTACTTCTTCTCTGCTTCTGGTTCTCTTTTCTTTTTCTTCTTCTCTACTCCCTACCTTCTTCTTTCTTCTTTAGTTGCGGCTGTGCCTTCTTCTTCTTCTTTCTTTCTTTCCTACACGCACACACAGTGGTCAGTGCAAAACCTACCCCTACCCCTTCCCCGCGTCTCTCTCTTTCTCAGAATCTCTCTTAGGATTGCTCTCCCAGAGCCGGGTATTCGGGTTCGGGTAGCGCGCCCGAGACCAGGCCCACCGGTGTGCGGTGGTGGGCGAGGAGTGCGTAGTCGGGTAGTCGGATCCAGCCCAGACCCGTGGGGTGTGAGCGCGGGTGAGGGCAAGTGGGCGCGTGGCGCGCTGCGTACGGGTGAGAGGGACCTGACCCTTGTGTATCGAAGGTAGTAAGCCCGATGCACTTTTTCAATATAAGTGTGGGCGTGTGGCTGCACACTTACGAGGTGTGACTAAAGTCCCACCTCCAAATCTCGCACCCGCGGCTGATGAAGCTGCTGCCAATTAGGGCAGCAGCGAGGCTTGCGACCCAATTGCAGGCCTGGGTGTGTTCGCAGCAGCTTTCCGCGCTGCCTGGGATGTGCACCTGGGCTGGAGAACAATTGAACCTGCGAGCGAAGGAGCTGCAGTAGCTCAGCAATGGCGGCGAGGGGGCTCTGACCTGAAAGAAAAAAGACGGCCTCCCGGCCACATCAGAAAATGTGGGAAGCTTCGCCGGAGTGTGGTGAAGCCAGTGCGGGGGTCGACGAGGCGCGAGAACACGTGTGGAAGAGACCTAGGTCAGACTGTGCGCGGGAAGATGGGTTTGTTCGGGGGGTGGTCGGACGGTGTTTGGCAGTGAATGGAGTGGGGGCAATGGTCGAGTGGAGGGGGAGCCTCTGGGCTGGTCGGTGAGGGGTGAGGATGTCTGTGGTAGTGGGATGGCCTCGCCAGAGAAGGCGACCAGAGATGGGGAAGATGGAGTTGGGCAATGGCGGTCGGGTGGTTGAAATGGCAAATTAAAAATGGGAAAATACAAGGGAGAGAGAGAGGAAACTCTGTACCTAGTTACTCGACGAAGGGGGAGAGAGCAGTGCCCGGCTCGTGTTTGCCGGAGCTGGGGATGAAGATGCCCTAGAGGAGGGTATCGGCGACGAGGAGGCAGACGGAGGGCACCAGCTGGTACGGCCTAGCACGGACGACAGGGTAGAGTAAACTCTACTGCAGGTTAGGCAGCAGAGCGACGAGAAGGAGGAGGAGGAGATCGTCGGAGGCTTCGGTTGCTCTGACTGGAGGAGGAAGGGACGAAAGGTGGGGTATTTCTCCGCCAGAGGAAGCTTGAAGGAGTTGGCAAACCTTGCTGCTCCTTATAAAGACCTTGGCACGGAGAGGGAAATGAGGTGGCGACGTGCTAGCCTCGCCGGAGAATGGCCAGAGAGGATACCCATGCCTCTCGTGCATTTGCACGAGAGGCATGGTTGATGGCAGAGGGCATGGGCAGGTCCTTGCGACAGAGGACGTCGCAGGGAACCCCCCGTCTGTTCTAGAGGACGGCCGCCCTGCCCTGCGTGGCGCCATCCTTCGCGGAAGGTCGCCGGAGGCATGGCGCTGTGCAGAAGTGGCAGGGAGGGCCGTTCTGCAAAGAACGACGAGAAGTTGGGGGCCTAAACATAAGGGTTTCAAAAGATAAGGGTCAAAAAGTAAATAGAGAGGATCAATTTGTAAAGCCGGTCAAGATGGTCTTTTCTTAGGCTCAAGTTTTTATACTAGACTAATTTGAACCTAAGGATTTTAATGGTGAATTTTGATTTTTAGTTGGACCATGTTTGACTGGTCAATTTGCGTAAAAACCTAAATTAAGTCATTAATTGGGCATGGTTCTCATTTTAGGTCAAAATAGGTTTCAAAGGTCAAATTGAAAGTTCTAAACCCTAGGGGATATTTTTCTATGAATTTTAGAGGGTTTAGTTGATTTTTATCCTACCTCGAACCTCGTGAATTAAAGTGGATTTATTTTAGGGTTACAGAATGTCATTTAATTCCTAAAAGTTGCTATAACCCTTTTTAGATGAGATCATCCCACTTCCCTTCTTATTAAGCTTGTTTGACCTATGTTTGGATCCTTAATTACCCTGTTTGCATACTGCATTGGTGAAATTACAGTTTTACCCCTGATGATTTATTTTATCCTTTAACTCAGAATTCTGTGAGTTAAGCTTCTCTTTGGGTTTTGTAGGAGCTTTTTCACACATATTTGGATTAGATTGTGCTAGCTAGGGTTCATGATGAGGTTCTCATCAGGCTACCCTAATGGGCATTTACCTTTGGGCTTTAGACTCTAGGACCTACCGCACACATGCATGCACACACACGCGAGCAGCGCATGGACGGCACGAGTTATGCATTCATCGCCAAGTAGCCTACCCTCATTTTCAGGCAACCAACACAGGGAGCAGATTAAATAAATATAGCATCGAGTGTTGAGAAGCACTCGATGTGGCACTTGTTTACGCACTGAATCGGGGTTTTAAAATCACTTCGTTGTAATATAGCCCAAAATAACATGTCAACAAATACAATTTATAGCTCGAAAGAAATCTGAGGACGAATGCAGGGAGCAAGGTTGCAATTAATCCCAAATTGCAATTCTATCACAAGATATCAATATATGATAAAATTTCCAAACTCAAATGATATGTATATAAGAGCAAATGTTGATAGTGCAAAAAGATTAGGGTAAAATGGTGATTTGAATCACCAATTACCCTAATTACAATAACATCAAATATCTCAACAGTATCAGTCAACTTTAATCCACGTAGGATAAGTATACAATGTACTCAGAACTAGCAACATAGAGGCAAGGCCTCTCTTTCTCAAACCTCAGGCTCAAGGGAAAGTACAACACAGAGCTCAACACCAACACCAACAGAGGCAAAGGCGTCCCTTAGAATTTACTAAGTGTTGAGAGGAGGGCAGCAGAGCAAAACCTCCCTCCCCTCTCTCTCTTTTCCTCTTCCTTTCCATTTCTTTCTTTTCTCTCAGAGACAATCGGATCCGGGTATACAGGTAAACGGTTCAGAGCCCAGACTCGCATGGCATGGCGGTGGGCGAGGTCATGTGTAGGCACGTGCAAGGGGACCTCACCCCGTGCTTACTGAGGCGAACAACAGAGGAGTGAAAAATAATTTATGTCGCACAAGAGGGGCATCGCTTCATGATGTGGGACTATCCCACCTGCTTCCTTCGTGTGAAGCTGTAAAGGAGACTTCCTCCCAATTGGCGAGGGTGCTACAGCTGAAGCCTTCAATTGAGGTTCTGGAAGGAGTCCTGGGGTACGTCCACGTCTCCTGGGAGTGGAGGCGAGGAAGAGCTTGGCTTGAACATGGTGGTCGAGGTCGAAGAAGATGATGGCGGCGACGACCGTTTGGCGGATACCTAAAAACCACAACATGACCTCGTCAAGATAGCTCAGAAGGTCCGCCACAGCACGGTGAATGTAGTGGTGGTGGTGGAGTGCTGTGGGAGTGCGTATGTGCGTAGGGTGAGGTTAGGGTGGAGCTGCCAAGGTGTTGGTGTTCGGTAGGTGGTTGGGTGGTCATGGAGAGGAATTGGTTGAGGGATTTTGATGTGGGAGTCGAGGTGGA
Organism: Thalassia testudinum; assembly: GCA_037157565.1. Taxonomy (NCBI): domain Eukaryota; kingdom Viridiplantae; phylum Streptophyta; class Magnoliopsida; order Alismatales; family Hydrocharitaceae; genus Thalassia; species Thalassia testudinum. The sequence goes on from JAZHRO010000055.1 coordinate 16,470,822, forward strand.
GCTAATGGAGGTGGTGGCAGTGAGTTTTGTGTGGTGGAGCTAGCTGGAGGCATTGCCAGAGGCGTGTCGACGCTAAGGAAGATGGAGGTGATGTGGGCGGTGCGTAGGTCGTGAGTGAGTTGTGGGAGAGTAAAAGGAAAATAGAGGGAGAAGGAAAGTGATAGAGAGCCTAAAAGGGGAAGATAAGGGGCGGAAGGCTCTGATGTTGGTCGACTGGAGCCGAAGAAGATGAAGAGGATGGCGAGACAGCGATGAGGAAAGAAACAGGGAAACCCCTCTCTTTGACTGGAGAGGCGCGCGACGAGGAGAGGAAGGCAATAGGCCATCCAATTTGATTGTTGGACGTCTGGACGAGGGGAGTGAAGGTCGCCAGAGCAGAATATGAAGGAGGTCGGAGAGGGAGGAGAAGATGGTTTCTTAAGCCAAGACTTACTAAGGAGCTCGAGTTCTTACCCCTGCTCCTTTTATAGGCCATGGGAAGGGGTTTAAGGCTTGGAGACCAAGCTTTCAAGCTTGGTAGGCTTGTCGGAGAAGGATACCCACATCTCTCATGCGTTCACATGAGAGATTGGGAAAGACTTGGAGCCCACGAATAGGTTTGATTTGAAGGCAATTATTTGACGAATCTCCCTTTCAATTTTTTTTTTTGAAGAAGAAAGGAATGCTATCGAATCACCGATATCAAACCAGGAGAGCTATTATTGATAATAAAAAAAAAATTTACAAGTTCGACTCCCAATATTGTATGAGACTCCAGCATAAATTTACAATATTTTCCACATGAACTGGGGTTTCCTGAAAATCACACTCATTTCTAGCCCTCCATACAGCCCATAACATAGCCACCATATGTATATAAGGCTTATTATCCACCAGACAACTCCACAAATTTTCCCAAGTGGGTAAGGACTCATTGCATACTCTCCTCCAAACATAATCAGTGATCACACATGAAGAGAAGATATGATCGCTAGAATCATTATGCAGCCCACATAAATAACAAAATTGGGTAGGGGTACCCATCCTTCTGTGCCTCAGATCTTCAGTAATCAAACCATCCCTTCTGCAAAGCCATAAGAAAATTTGTAACTTTAGTGGTATTTTTAACTTCCATAGCTTTTTCCCCATTTCTTCATCTTCCGCCATCCTGGAGGACGTTATCAATCTGTTGTAGGCAGCCGCAGTAGAGAAATTACCTTCCCATTTGTATGTGTCATATTCATGAGGCATGGGTTTGAAAGCAGCAAGCTCTTGCATGAGACGTTCATTCTCTACTCGAGTTCTTGTTTCATGATTATTCCTCCCACCATTATTTAACAACCACTGCTCCGAATCCGCATCCCAATAATCAGCTACCATCGCATTTCAATTTTGAGAGGGATTCGTCAAGTATTTGCCAAGTTCTTGCCAAACAAAGCTTGTCGGAGTAGGATTCCTTCACAAAAATGGTGGAAGGACTTATTTGCAAAGAGTGACGACAAAGATAGCTGGCTTGTTATAATAAATTCAAAAGCTCAGCGGTTATCTGGAATAATAAGAGTCTGACTTGGGCTAAATTGTAAACAAGGTTAAGGTAATCTCTGATTGGATCCAAATTTTGATACAAACATAATTTAGACCTAAGGAATCCAATGGTGAAGTTGGATTTTTGTTTTGACCTAGTTTGACTGGATAATTTATGCAAAAATCCAAATTAGGGCAATAGTTTGTCTGTGACTTTGTTTTGGGTCAAAACAGGTTCTGATGGTCAATTCAAGGATGCCAAACCCTAGAGAATAATTTTATATGAATTTTAGAGGGTTTATGTGAATTTTATATTGACCAGAACCTTAGTTAATTAAGCAAGTCTATTTTTAGGGTTTCAGATGTCTATTTATTCTTGAAATGTGTGAAAACCCGTTTCTGTCTATATGAACCCACTTATTAGACAGTAATGAGTAAATGACCTTTAATAAACCCCTGGCATACCCCGTGGTTATTCTGTATTTGTAATGAGATGGTAAAATTACAGAAATAACCCTGTTTTCATCTTTTCTTCTCAAAACAACTTACCCTACTCTAGAGACCTTCTGACTGATATGTAGGAGCTTTTATTAACTTCATAAGATCAAATTGAACTAATTATGGTTTATGATGGTGTTCCCATCATACCCTCAAGCCCAGCTTTTGCTAGTCCCTTAGCAAAATTCTAAGAATCGAACCAGTTATCTAGGTCAGATGTAACCGTCAGGATGCCCTACTGATGAGAACCTCATCATGAGCCATAACTAGCTCATTTTGACCCAATACAAAGGATAAAAGCTCCTACATATCTCAAGGAAAGGCTTAACTCAGAGAATTCTGAGTTTGAGAAGAAAACCAGTCACAAGGGGTAAAAGTGCAATTTTACCAGTATAATCTGCATACAGGGTAATTCAGGGCCCAAACACAGGTCAAAACAGCTTAATAAGAATAAAAGTGGGATGAGATGATCTAGTAAGGGCTACAGCACTTCCAAGGAACCAAATGATAATCTGTAACCCTAAAACAACCCACTTCAATTCACAAGGTTCGAGGCAAAGTAAAAATAGAATAAACCCTCTAAAATTCATAGAAAAATAATCTCTAGGGTTTAGAACCTTCAATTTGGCCTTTAGAACCCATTTTGACCTACATTGAGAACCATGCCCAATTAATAACTTAATTTGGGTTTTTGCGCAAATTGACCGGTCAAACAAGGTTTAATATGAAAATGAAATTCACCATCAGATTCCTTAGGTCCTAATTAGTCATGTATAAAAACTTGAGCCTAAGAAGAAACCTCCTTGACCGACTTCACACTTTGGTCCTCATATATTTACTCTTTGGCCCTCAACTTTTGAACCCTCGCATTTTGGCCCCTAACTCTCCTTCGTTCTTTGCAATCAGGTCCCTCCTGCAAAACCCTGCCAGCACCATGCTCCGGCGACCTTGCGCGGAGCATGGCGCCGCGCAGGGTGAGGTGGGGGACCTGGCAAGTAAACCGGGGGTGCCCTGCGTCGTCAGCCGTCGCAGGGGCACCCCCCTGGTCATTGTAGCCCACCATACCGGCCGTGCGAACGCACGGACGGTATGGGTTCGTGTTCCGACCATTCTCCGGCGAGGGAGACACGTCGTCTCCCTCCGCCTTCCTCCCTGTTTCATCCCTATAAATACCCCCCGCTCCTCCACCGACCAGGGCAGCCTGGATCTGACGGAGAAAACCCCCAGCTTTCTTCTCTTCTTCCTCCGGCAGACGCTCACCAGCTCCGGCGGCTTCCTCCCCCTCCACCTCTTCGCTCTGCCGCAATACCAGCAGCAGAGACTTCCTCCCCTGCTCTTCCCGCGCCACGCTGCACCCAGCTGGCGCCTCTCCGGCTCTCTGCTCGCCGCCGCCCCTCTCCCTGAGCATCGTCTTCTCCGGCGACAGTCGATACGACTGTCGCCCTGTTCCTCCCCCTTCGTCCCTGCAAGTAAGCTAGAGCTACTCCCCTTCTCCTCCTCTTTCTTTCCCCGCTTTCAATTTATTCAATTAAGCCCTCTACCGACCCTGACCACCTTCACCCCCTTCGCCTCCGACCACCCTCCGGCGAGCCGTTCCCATCACCTCAGCAACCCACACGGCTCGCCGACCCTCACTGCACCTCCGCCTCATCACACTGAGCACCTCCCACCCCTCCACTGCCACTCCACACCTCCGTAACACTCCCCCGAACAAACCCATTCCTCCGGTTGCAGTCCGACCCAGGGCTGCCACCAGACACCTCCTTGCGGCCTGCCGCGCAGCTCCTCACCTTCGCCGTGCCACGGCGAAGGTTCCCCAGTGGTTTGATTAGGCCGCGAGGCCATATTCGTGTCCGACAGGTTTTGAGGTCCGACCGCCATTGACGCACATTAAAGCAGCTTCTCCCGCGCTCCAGGCTTGAGGACGCCAGGTCTCCAGCTGCTGCGGGGTACGGGGCGTCGTGCGAAGGCAGCCAGCCAGCAACTTATGCAGATAGAAGCCGCAGCTGCAGAAGCCAAGCCGCGGTCTCCCAGCAGGCGCACGCGAGGGACGGTCTGCGTTTAGTCCCACATCGGTAAGCCTCACACACGTTCCACTGTTTAAATTGATTTCGTGCACTAGCCTCATTGCCTCAGTACACGGGGTGAGGTCCCCTTACACCCGCCCGGTTACCCGGTCTCGTCCGCGCTCACGCCTCGCGGACCTGACCCGACCCGACTTAGACTGACTGCACTCCTCGCCCACCACGCACGCCGGTGGGCCTGGACCCGGGCCTGACCCGAACCCGATTACCCGGTAGCTCTGGGAGAGCTTTCCCAAGAGTGGTTTCAGAGAAAAAGAGAGACGCGGGGGGGGAGGGTAGAGTAGGTTTTGCCTCTTGACGAAAAACTCTGAAGTGTGCAGGCCAAAGAAGAAGAAGAAGACCCGCGGAAGAAGAAGTGCAGGCGAAGAAGGAGCTGCACTGTAGCAAATGCACAGTTAAGTCGTCGAAGCACCGGGTCAGACGACGGAAAGTCAGCAGCCAGAGCAGGAAAGAAGGCAGGCTGAAGAAGAAGGAAGAGCAACGGCCAAAGCAGAAGAAGAAGAAAGGAAGACTTAGTAGCTGAAGGCAGAAGCTCTGCAGCCATAAAAAAAGGGGAAAAGAGAAAGGGTCACCACGATTGCAGAAGAAGAAGAAGAGAGGTCAAGGCAGAAAACCAAAGAAGAAGAAGAACAAGGAGCTCTGAAGAAAGAAGAACATCACCAACGCAGGAACAACAGGAAGAAGAAGAAGAGCATCACCATTGCAGAAGAAGAATATCACCTCTGCAGAACAGAGAGAAAGAAAGAGAGAAAGAAGAGCATCCCCCTCTGCAGAACAAAGAGAAAACAACAAATTCTTTCCCCCTCTTTTTCTTTTTGTAAAAGAAACATGTATATCTCTAGAATACGACTTGCTCCCTGAGTTCGACCTCGGGAACTCTTTCATTTTCCGAGTAAAAAAATTTATATTTGAAATGTTGGTAATAACCGGCTTTACTACAACGTTATAACAAAACCCTCAAACCCGGTTGCCGCCACGTTTCATTTTGGCGCCGTTGCCGGGGAGCAACGGCTATTCTAGAGGTAAACATTCCTGTTTCTTTTAAGTTCTGATAATCTCCTCTCTTTTGTGCAGCTACAGGAACTCAAGAAGACAAGCAACCACACAACCACTCCGAAGACAGGTAAATCTTTTCTCTCACTATTAACCCCTACACTCTAAAGAGGAAGAAAAGATAAGAACAAGCAATATAGGGCTAACCTGTCTTCCATACTTAGTAACCATAAAAAGTTGCATGTTTTCAACTCATCACTCCTGCACACTATTAAGGGTATTTAAGGGCTAAACACATTCTTGCTTGAGCCCTAATTGCCCAACAAAGAGTTAAATGGACCAAGTAGAGCCAACATAAGGTCAAACATTAGGATTTCAGTAGAGACACACCCCTTAATCAAGAATTGAGGAAATCCAAAAGAGGTGTGCCCAAGCCATTGATTGAAAATAATTAACAAGAAAAATCCTAAACAATTGGCTCTCTCTAAACACTTGAACCCTAAAAGAAAGGACCCAAAAAGCTCTCAAAGAAAACAAGAGGTAAAGTTGACCCCTTTGGGTTAACCAACCTTAAATTAGGTCACTCTTTGCACTTAAAAAGACTAAAGTTCAAGTGAAACCTTAAGCACCCTGATCTTAAAATTGGTAGACTTAAGAGGTCAAGATCCCCATTCTGGTCTACCTGGAACCGCAGTGACAAGAGAGGTCGGGTGGGGGAAACCCTGTAACCCGTGGGGACGCTCTACCGTGTAGGGGTCTTCGCGGGACTCTCCCTCTCTGGCTGCCCAGGTAATTCTCAGGTGGACGATCTTTCTGATCAAGGGGTCCATCTGCCCCGCACCTCTATAGCCACCCAACACATTTTTGGGTGTCTTGATTGGGTCCAGCACCTTCTAAACTTACCTCTCCCAACTGTGCATGTACGGAAGGAGGTCTCTAAGACCACCCTTAAGACCTCCATTAGAAATTCGCTCTCGTCAAGGCCAAGCCTCGACGCCCGTATTTGTGCAGCAACACCCTCACATTATTCTCTCTTCTGATTCAGAACCAAGTTCTTCTTCTTCCCCCATCATGGCTCAGCCAGTTGAGGAAGAAAATAACCTGGAACACCAGCTCCAGCGACTCAATGACCTCTTCCAAAACTTCGTGCACCCACCACAGCGTCCTATGATGCGGGACCACTACAATCCTGCTGCGGTGGCCATTGAGCCTCGAGTCAGAATCCCGATTGGAGGACCTGATTCCGAACTAAAACCCAACATGATTCATGCTATACCTAAATTCCATGGGCTTAATTCTGAAGATCCCTTCCAGCACATCAAACAGCTAAAGCATCTGGCCCACACTTTTGGATCAGATGCGCAAAATCGGGATATTCTTCTCATGAAGATGTTCTCCTTTTCTCTTATGGACAAGGCCGCCCATTGGTATCAAACTCAGACCCGGCCGATCAACACTTGGGAAGAACTTCAATCCGAGTTTTTGAAAAAGTTCTTTCCCGTTGGTCGGACCAACGCCTTGCGCCATCAGATTACACACTTCACTCAACAATCAGGAGAACCTCTCCATGAGGCATGGGATCGTTTTCAGGATCTCATGAGGAAGTGCCCCCATCACGGAGTTCCTAAATGGGAACAAGTCCAATCTTTTTACCAGGGACTCCGTGAGGACATCCGCCTTTTCGTCAATGCAACCTGCGGAGGAAACATCATGGGTCAACATGAAGACACCGTATGGGAGATTCTCGAAAACATGTGCGAGAACTCCATCAACAATGACTCCATGGGATTATTCGACAGGACGAATACCCGCGCAGCGACGAATCTTAAGGGAGCACATGAGACGCAGGACCTGTCCGCATCAGTCGACCTGGAATTAATGGCCAGTCGATTGGACAAGGTCTCAATCATTGAAAAGAAGGTGGATGAGCTGACTCAGCACTTGCAGCGAGCCACCTCTGCGCGTAACTCCTTTGCACAACCTCCTTCCACACAGGAGACTGTGCAAAACATCCTCCACCGATCCTCCCTTGGGATGGATCCATATCCATCCCCATCTGATTCTTGGACTGGAAGATCATCCGATCCTTTCTTCACCAGCCGGGGGAACTCCATTCCTCCTTTCCCTGATTCTCAGGAGGTTCCTCAGACCTGCGAGGACCTCAACGCCATCCAGAACGACCCATTCTCCAACACTTACAACCCTGGATGGCGAAACCATCCCAATTTTCAGTGGGCGGGAAATCCCCAAACCCAAAGACCACCTTTTCAGTCCCGCCCACAGCCCTCTCATCACTACCAGCCGCCTCAGCCTCGGCCCAACCCTACTTATCCATCAGGGCCAAATCAAGATCAAATGTCCTTAATCCTTCAGACTCTGGCTGACATTCAAAAATCGAATGCGGCCATTCAAAAACAGCACAAGGACGAGCTTACTGAAGTTAAAACTCAACTGGCCCAGTTGGCAAATTCTCGCCAGCCAGGCACACTCCCTTCCCAACCCCTTCCTAACCCAAATAACGTGCCAACCCAGAAGCGCGTTATGAATCCAAATTTAGGCCACGCTCAATGGATTTATCAGGCCCCCACTGCTCCATCTCCAGACGAGATGGATGCCTCAACTTCTCGTGCGGGATTTCAGCAGCAGCCACCCCTCCTACCAAACCCAAACCAAAATCAGGCCGGATTAAATTCTGTAACAACACGTAGTGGTAAGACAACTCAGGACCCGCATTATCCAAACCACTCCCAGCCTGATAACCATGACCCTAGGATAGTTATCCAAGGTACCGCTGTTCCAGACCCACAACCTGGACCTATCCTAGAGGAACCAACCAAGATCCCGTTTCCCGAGGCCCTGACCAAGGGAAAGAAGACCACCAAGCCCGTGGCCCCTGAGGAGGACCTGGTCAAGCTCTTTGAGCAGGTCCACATAAACATCCCCTTGATGGATGCAATCCGCCACGTACCAGCTTACGCACGATTTCTAAAGAATATATGTACACCCCAGCGTAAGCCGCGAACCAAGGGAGGGAGCCCAATTGTTCTGTCAGAGCAAGCCAGCTCTGTAATCCTTAGTAGACTCCCACCCAAGGCAAAAGATCCTGGAACTCCCCTGATCTCCTGTAAGATAGGTGGTACCCAATTTGATAGAGCATTGTTAGACTTAGGTGCATCTATAAATTTGATACCCACATCCTTACTTGACCATCTGGAAGAGTCTGAGCTGAAACCAACCGAGGTGACATTACAATTAGCAGATCGATCTATAAAGTCACCAAAAGGGATTCTCGAGGATGTTATCGTGAGAGTGTGGGATTTCTATTTTCCAGTGGACTTTATAGTCTTAGACATGGATGCACCTGAGAACCCTAGGGATACACCAATCATTCTAGGGAGACCTTTCTTGGCTACTGCTAGAGCCAACATCAGCTGTGAGGAGGGCCAAATAGAGCTTAAGTTTGGAGATCAAACACTGAAAATTGATATATTTAAGGCCCAACAAGGAATTAATTGCGGCGTCATCGAGCAAATTTGTGACATCAAGACTTTGGTTGATGAATCACACCTCCAGAATGACTTGAGTACGCCTCATCAACCACAGAAGGATCTTGACCCGCAAACAGAGGAGTCAATTCCAGATGTGAACAACCCAGTAACTCCCACCCTTGAACCTCACATCTATACTGAACCACCCGCTGCTGCTGAAAACCCCATCCTCGAACTGAAACCCCTTCCTGCTCATTTGAAATACATCTTTTTGGGTTCTAATCAGACCCTTCCTGTGATCATCAATTCCAACCTCAGTCCTGAACAGGAATCCCGTCTGATTGTTGTCCTCCAGCAACATCGCAGAGCCATCGGATGGACCCTCGATGATTTGACTGGAATAAGTCCCTCTTATTGTACTCATCATATCTATTCAGAAGAGGGCACACGACCTTCTCGTGAAATGCAGAGACGCTTGAACCCCAATCTGCAGGAGGTCGTGAAAAAGGAGATCATCAAGTGGTTAGATGCCGGGATCATCTACCTGATCTCCGATAGTCGTTGGGTGAGCCCAATTCAGGTCGTGCCTAAGAAGGCAGGACTCACCACTATAATGACTGAGACCGGAGAAATCATTCCTACCCGATTAGCCAACTCGTGGAGAGTCTGTATAGATTACCGTCGACTCAATTCCTCCACGAAGAAGGATCATTTCCCACTACCCTTCATTGATCAAATTCTCGAAAAACTAGCGGGAAATAGGTTCTTCTGCTTTCTTGACGGGTACTCCGGTTATAACCAGGTGGCAATCCATCCTGAGGACCAAGAAAAGACCACGTTCACCTGCCCCTTCGGAACATACGCTTTCCGAAGGATGCCTTTCGGTCTTTGCAATGCACCCGCTACTTTTCAGCGATGCATGCTTGCCATATTCTCAGATATGGTAGGTGATTATCTGGAAGTCTTCATGGATGACTTTTCAGTTTTCGGAGCATCATTCGACGATTGCCTCCAACACTTGGTCCAGATACTCAGGCGGTGCATCGACGTGAATTTAGTTCTTTCCTGGGAAAAGAGCCATTTCATGGTGCCTGAGGGAATTGTCCTGGGACACTCAATTTCGGAGAAAGGTATCCAAGTGGATCGAGCTAAGGTTAATCTGATTTCTCACCTTCCTATGCCTAGCTCGATCAGGGACATCCGATCCTTTTTAGGGCATGTCGGTTTTTATCGACGATTTATCCTTGATTTTTCAAAAATCACACGCCCCCTGACCACTCTTCTCTCCAAGGATGTTCCCTTCGAAATCTCCAAGGAATGCACTCAAGCATTTGAAATCCTGCGTGACCGAGTCACCCAAGCCCCGATCCTACAGTCCCCTGATTGGTCTCAACCCTTTGAGATCATGTGTGATGCATCCGACTTCGCTGTAGGAGCGGTTTTGGGGCAGAAAAATGACAAGAAACCTGTGGTCATTTACTACGCCAGCAAAACACTCGATGAGGCTCAGCGTAACTATACAGTTACTGAGAAAGAGCTGCTAGCTGTAGTATTTGCCCTAGAGAAGTTCAGATCGTACCTTCTGGGTTCCCATGTCATCATATACTCGGATCACACGGCTGTGAGGCATCTCCTTGCAAAGAAGGACGCGAAACCTCGATTGATCCGATGGATCTTGCTGTTGCAAGAATTTGACCTCGAGATTCGCGATAAAGCGGGAAAACAAAACGTGGTAGCTGATCACTTGTCCCGTCTTCCTTCTGAAATGATAGACCCTTCCGGACCCATCACTGAGCATTTTCCCGATGAGCACCTGCCGACTAGCCTTCCATGGTTTGCTAATATTGTAAATTACTTGGCATCTCATCAGACCCCGTCCGATTGGCCGAAGGCCAAGAAAGACAAATTACGCTCCGATGCCAAGTATTACATTTGGGAAGACCCGTACCTCTTCCGCATAGGTGCCGATCAGATCATCCGGAGATGTGTCCCGGAAGGGGAAGTCAGCAATATCCTCTCTTTCTGCCATGACCAGGCATGCGGCGGCCATTTTGCCGGGCATAAAACCGCATCAAAAGTCCTCCAGTGCGGCTTTTACTGGCCCACACTGTTCAAAGACGCATACAGTCATTGCAAGGCATGCAGTCGTTGCCAGACTTTGGGCAACATGAGCCATCGCGACATGATGCCTATGCAACCGATTCTAGTATGCGAAATCTTTGATGTTTGGGGGATTGATTTTATGGGCCCCTTTCCTGTTTCGGATGGTTTCGAATACATTCTGTTGGCTGTGGACTACGTGTCCAAATGGATCGAAGCCATACCGACCCGAACTTGTGATCACAAAATCGTTCTCAAATTTATTCATCAACACATTTTCTCAAGGTTCGGGATTCCTCGTGCAATAATCTCTGATGGGGGGATCCATTTCACAAATTCTCAGTTTAGGTCACTGATGACCAAATACGGGGTGTCTCACCGAATCTCTACTCCTTACCACCCCCAAACTAATGGTCTAGCTGAGCTGTCTAATCGGGAGATCAAGAAAATCCTGCAAGTCACTGTTCGACCTGACAGGAAGGACTGGTCGTCCCGACTTCCGGAAGCATTGTGGGCCTATAGGACCGCCCACAAGACCCAATTAGGCATGTCTCCCTTTAGACTGGTGTACGGAAAGGCATGCCACCTTCCCGTCGAACTGGAGCATAAAGCCTATTGGGCAGTACGGAACTGTAATCTAGATCTTTCTAAGGCTGGGACCCACAGAAAACTCCAAATCAGCGAGATCGATGAATTGCGCATAGACGCGTACGAGAACTCGCAAATCTACAAGGAGCGGGTTAAAGCCTTCCACGACAAACACATCTCGAGAAAGATCTTTCATCCTGGTCAAAAGGTCCTACTCTTTGATGCCCGACTCAAACTCTTCCCAGGAAAACTGAGATCTAAGTGGGTCGGACCATATTTGGTCCGACAGGTTTTGGAAATGGAGCAATCGAAATCAGTCCACTCAGCCACGATTCTGAACCTTTCATCGTGAACGGTCAGAGACTCAAGCCGTTCATTGATGTAACTTCTACTGATTTGGCTGAGGCATCTTATATCCTCCTTTCCCCTTGAGCTTATTGCGCCCAGCCGATGGCGTAAAACTCAGCGCTTAACGGGAGGCAGCCCGTCATTCTCTTTGAAAACCTGAAACTTGTTCTGACACCTTTCAGCACTCGAAGTTCACCCTTGTAGACAGCCGACCCCAACTCAGATGTTTGCATCTGGGATTTGAAATCGTCCGCAAAAATTCAACCCGACCCATTCACTCATCCAAATTTCTGTCTTAAGGAATGAACTAAGACCCCCTAGGTTACAATGAGGACATTGCAAATCTTAGGCATGGGGGGGTAGGAAAGTGCAAAAACTTGTAAGAAAAGGTTTCAAACAAAAAATTCACATATGCCAAAAATACCATAAAAATTAAAAAATTTTTCGAAAAAGAATAAGAGGAAAAGAGGAGAAGGAAAATTTTGTGAAAAGAAACAAAATGAAAAAGGAGCACAAAATTATGAGAAAAAGTGATAGTCATTAGTAAGGAACTAAGGAATTAACCTAAGTTCTAGACCTCATTCAAGAAAATAACTGAAAAGTGCACAATGAGATTAGTAAGAATGCAAACCTTAGGCATTCTTGAATAGACTCTTAGTACCCATTAAGATCTGGACACTCCTCAAGAGGTTGAGGAAAATGAAAAGCTGAAGTATTAGGTCTAAGGCTTAGGGAGTTTTCGGCCTCGTTAACTAATTTTTGGTTTACGGGACTCAGTAACCTAAGCACCCTAATCTCACACACAGCCTGGTTCAGTAAGCGTAAAAATCAGAATCACGCAGAAGCGTCGCAAAAATCTGAAAAGAACACCTAGAATAGGAGCGGCCGATCAACACAAGTTGATTTGGACGAGTTCCCAGCGCGGAGAGGCGGGAAATCCCCTCGAAGATGCGTAACAAAATATCATCTCCTCGGTGCTTGTCTCTTAGGATATTTACATATCCTACGGGGGGCATGTAAGCACTCTGCTGGTTCAGATTCCATGGATGGCATTATCTCGAAGTGTCAATTGCCAGGGTCTGGATTCGGCCACGGAATACCATGGATGGGATTATCTCGAAATCTCAATAGCCAGGGTTCCGGGGGTTGCCATGGGCGGTGCTATCTCGAAGCATCGATCGCCAGGAACCCTTGAGGATTGATGATGGGAGCAAGGAATCTGATACAGACCGTGTTGAAAAGCCAATCCTAGGCTAGAACTAAAAAGAAAAAGAGAGAGAAAACTCTCCAAACAGAAAAACTTTCTATCTCTCTCTTACAAAACGCACTGCGAACTGAGCCAGGGCTAAAATCATTTCAAGCACGGGTGCTTTAACCACGAAGTCCAATAAACCTTAGGTTAGTTCTTGCGGGCCTTAAAAACCTTTGCTAAAAGACTGAGGCTAAGGCTAGACAGATTTGGATCTTGATTGGTACTAAAGTACCTTTTAGGCCTATGGTCAGCATTCTAACCTAATCTATGCTCAAATAAAAAAGGCACTTATCTAAAACCATTAAAAACTTCATGGTCTAGAACAAGGGTTGAAACCTTAAGTTTTTGCTAAGGGACTAGCAAAAGCTAGGCATGGGGGTATGATGAGAACCTCATCATGAGCCATAACTAGCTCATTTTGACCCAATACAAAGGATAAAAGCTCCTACATATCTCAAGGAAAGGCTTAACTCAGAGAATTCTGAGTTTGAGAAGAAAACCAGTCACAAGGGGTAAAAGTGCAATTTTACCAGTATAATCTGCATACAGGGTAATTCAGGGCCCAAACACAGGTCAAAACAGCTTAATAAGAATAAAAGTGGGATGAGATGATCTAGTAAGGGCTACAACACTTCCAAGGAACCAAATGATAATCTGTAACCCTAAAACAACCCACTTCAATTCACAAGGTTCGAGGCAAAGTAAAAATAGAATAAACCCTCTAAAATTCATAGAAAAATAATCTCTAGGGTTTAGAACCTTCAATTTGGCCTTTAGAACCCATTTTGACCTACATTGAGAACCATGCCCAATTAATAACTTAATTTGGGTTTTTGCGCAAATTGACCGGTCAAACAAGGTTTAATATGAAAATGAAATTCACCATCAGATTCCTTAGGTCCTAATTAGTCATGTATAAAAACTTGAGCCTAAGAAGAAACCTCCTTGACCGACTTCACACTTTGGTCCTCATATATTTACTCTTTGGCCCTCAACTTTTGAACCCTCGCATTTTGGCCCCTAACTCTCCTTCGTTCTTTGCAATCAGGTCCCTCCTACAAAACCCTGCCAGCACCATGCTCCGGCGACCTTGCGCGGAGCATGGCGCCGCGCAGGGTGAGGTGGGGGACCTGGCAAGTAAACCGGGGGTGCCCTGCGTCGTCAGCCGTCGCAGGGGCACCCCCCTGGTCATTGTAGCCCACCATACCGGCCGTGCGAACGCACGGACGGTATGGGTTCGTGTTCCGACCATTCTCCGGCGAGGGAGACACGTCGTCTCCCTCCGCCTTCCTCCCTGTTTCATCCCTATAAATACCCCCCGCTCCTCCACCGACCAGGGCAGCCTGGATCTGACGGAGAAAACCCCCAGCTTTCTTCTCTTCTTCCTCCGGAAGACGCTCACCAGCTCCGGCGGCTTCCTCCCCCTCCACCTCTTCGCTCTGCCGCAATACCAGCAGCAGAGACTTCCTCCCCTGCTCTTCCCGCGCCACGCTGCACCCAGCTGGCGCCTCTCCGGCTCTCTGCTCGCCGCCGCCCCTCTCCCTGAGCATCGTCTTCTCCGGCGACAGTCGATACGACTGTCGCCCTGTTCCTCCCCCTTCGTCCCTGCAAGTAAGCTAGAGCTACTCCCCTTCTCCTCCTCTTTCTTTCCCCGCTTTCAATTTATTCAATTAAGCCCTCTACCGACCCTGACCACCTTCACCCCCTTCGCCTCCGACCACCCTCCGGCGAGCCGTTCCCATCACCTCAGCAACCCACACGGCTCGCCGACCCTCACTGCACCTCCGCCTCATCACACTGAGCACCTCCCACCCCTCCACTGCCACTCCACACCTCCGTAACACTCCCCCGAACAAACCCATTCCTCCGGTTGCAGTCCGACCCAGGGCTGCCACCAGACACCTCCTTGCGGCCTGCCGCGCAGCTCCTCACCTTCGCCGTGCCACGGCGAAGGTTCCCCAGTGGTTTGATTAGGCCGCGAGGCCATATTCGTGTCCGACAGGTTTTGAGGTCCGTCCGCCATTGACGCACATTAAAGCAGCTTCTCCCGCGCTCCAGGCTTGAGGACGCCAGGTCTCCAGCTGCTGCGGGGTACGGGGCGTCGTGCGAAGGCAGCCAGCCAGCAACTTATACAGATAGAAGCCGCAGCTGCAGAAGCCAAGCCGCGGTCTCCCAGCAGGCGCACGCGAGGGACGGTCTGCGTTTAGTCCCACATCGGTAAGCCTCACACACGTTCCACTGTTTAAATTGATTTCATGCACTAGCCTCATTGCCTCAGTACACGGGGTGAGGTCCCCTTACACCCGCCCGGTTACCCGGTCTCGTCCGCGCTCACGCCTCGCGGACCTGACCCGACCCGACTTAGACTGACTGCACTCCTCGCCCACCACGCACGCCGGTGGGCCTGGACCCGGGCCTGACCCGAACCCGATTACCCGGTAGCTCTGGGAGAGCTTTCCCAAGAGTGGTTTCAGAGAAAAAGAGAGACGCGGGGGGGGAGGGTAGAGTAGGTTTTGCCTCTTGACGAAAAACTCTGAAGTGTGCAGGCCAAAGAAGAAGAAGAAGACCCGCGGAAGAAGAAGTGCAGGCGAAGAAGGAGCTGCACTGTAGCAAATGCACAGTTAAGTCGTCGAAGCACCGGGTCAGACGACGGAAAGTCAGCAGCCAGAGCAGGAAAGAAGGCAGGCTGAAGAAGGAGGAAGAGCAACGGCCAAAGCAGAAGAAGAAGAAAGGAAGACTTAGTAGCTGAAGGCAGAAGCTCTGCAGCCATAAAAAAAGGGGAAAAGAGAAAGGGTCACCACGATTGCAGAAGAAGAAGAAGAGAGGTCAAGGCAGAAAACCAAAGAAGAAGAAGAACAAGGAGCTCTGAAGAAAGAAGAACATCACCAACGCAGGAACAACAGGAAGAAGAAGAAGAGCATCACCATTGCAGAAGAAGAATATCACCTCTGCAGAACAGAGAGAAAGAAAGAGAGAAAGAAGAGCATCCCCCTCTGCAGAACAAAGAGAAAACAACAAATTCTTTCCCCCTCTTTTTCTTTTTGTAAAAGAAACATGTATATCTCTAGAATACGACTTGCTCCCTGAGTTCGACCTCGGGAACTCTTTCATTTTCCGAGTAAAAAAATTTATATTTGAAATGTTGGTAATAACCGGCTTTACTACAACGTTATAACAAAACCCTCAAACCCGGTTGCCGCCACGTTTCACCTACGAAGCCGCATCTCTTGGAATTAGATCTTAATACCAACAATAGGCCTAGAGGTACTCAACTAACAGCCCAGATCCAGACCTGACTAGCTTTCGCCTTAGTCTGCCACGAAGGTTTCTAAGGCCCGCAGGAACTAACTTAAGGTTCGTTGTACCCAACGGTTAAAGCACCTGTGCTTGAAACATGGTTAGTCGAGGTTCAGTTTGCCAGTGCATTTTGAGAAAGATATAAAAGGGGAATTTGATTTATGGAGAGCTTTCTCTCTCTTTTTCTTTTCATTATATTTTTCCTCAGATCCATTTTCAGATTGGCCCTAAACACGGTCTGTATCGGATTTCTTGTCCCCACCATTAATCCTCGTAGGATCCTTGGCAATCGATGCTTTGAGATAACACAGCCCATCCCTAGAACCCTAGCTTTCGAGATTTTGAGATAATCCCGCCTATGGCGTTCTGTAGCTAAATCTAAATCTTGGCAATCGACATTTCGTGATAATGTCGCCCATGGCATTTGAACCAGCACAAGATGCTTACATGCCCCTGGTAGAATATTTAGATATCCTAGGAGACAAGCACCGAGGAGACAATATGTTATTGCATATCTTTGAGGGGAATTTCCCACCTCTCTACGCTGAGAATTCATTCAAATCAACTTGTGTTTTCGAGCCGCTCCTAATCTAGATCTTAGGACCTTGTTTAGATCAGATTAAATGCCCTTTGGCATGATTTTATTATTTAAAGCACACTAAACCAGACTATGAGATTTAGGGTGCTTAAGTTACCGAGTCTCGCAAACCAGAGATCTGTTAATAAGGTCGAATACTACCTAAGCCTTTGACCTAATACTCAAGCTTTGCATTTTTCCCATCCTCTTGAGGACTAATCTGGATCGTGACAAGTACGTGAGTGTTTAAATCCAATCAGATCCAAGAAGCCTAAGGTCGGTATTCGCTACTAATCCCTTAAGTTTTAGCCCTTTAGGTCTTAATTCATCATTGATCTAACCTAGAAGTTAGGTAAGTTCCATATTACTTTGAAGGGACTCCATTTCTTTTATCATTTTGCTCATTTCTTTTCTTTTCAATTTTTTTCTTCCCTCCTTTCAAAATGGCTCTCCTTTTCCCTCAATTCTATTTTTTTTAATGAAATATATAATTTTTTTTTATGAAACCCTTTTTGTGAATTGATTCTCACGACGTTTTGCACTTTCATACCCCTCCATGCCTACGTTTTATAATGTCCTCGTTGTAAATTAGGTGGGTTCAAGTTTAGCTTAGATCGTACATTAGAACAGGTTCAAAGGGTGGGTGGACGGGTCGGGATGATTGTTGCGGATGATTTCAAGCTCCGGTATGAGTACTAGAGGTGGAGTCAGCTGTTCTAATGAACGAACCCTAAAATACAATATGAGTTCAACAAAAAGATGTGTCAAAAGGGTTTCAGGTATTTTCAAAAGATGACGGGTTGCCTCTCGTTAAGCGCTGAGTTTAATGCCATCAGTCAGGCGTAATAAGGTCAGAGAGAATGGAGATCAAAAGATAGCTCAGCTAAGTTCGTATTAGTGAGTTCAATGAATGGCTTGACTCTCTAGCCATTCACGTTGAAAGCTTTAAAATCAAGGCTGGTTTGACTGATTTCGACGGCTCCATTTTTAATGATTCATCTTACCAAGAATGGTCCAGTCCACTTAGATCTGAGTTTTCCTGGGAAGAGTTTGAGCTTGGCATCAAATAGTAAGACTTTCTGACCAGGGTGGAAAGATTTTTGCACAATGTGCCTGTCATGGAAGGCTTTGACCCACTCTTTGTAGATACCCGAGTTCTTGTACACATCATTGCGTAATTCCTCGATCTCGCTCAATTGCAACCGACGGTGTATTCCAGCCTTCATCAGATCCAAATTGCACTTTCGTACTGCCCAATAGGCCTTATGCTCCATCTCTATGGGAAGGTGACATCCCTTTCCGTACACTAATATGAAGGGAGACATGCCTAATTGGGTCTTGTGGGTGGTCCTATAGGCTCACAAAGCTTCTGGAAGGCGAGTAGACCAGTCCTTCCTATCAGGCCAAACAGTGACCTGAAGGATCTTCTTGATCTCTCGATTGGACAGTTCTGCCATTCCATTAGTCTAGTGGTGGTAAGGAGTTGAGATACGATGTGACACCCTGTACTTTTTCATCAGGGACTGGAAGTGCACATTGTTGAAATGAGACCCGCCATCGCTGATGATGGCCTTAGGAACCCCAAATTTGGAAAAGATGTTCTCCTAGATAAAATGGAGGATAACTTTATGATCACTAGTTCTTGTGGGGATGGCTTCGATCCATTTAGAGACATAATCAACAGCGAGTAGAATGTATTCGATGCTGTTGGATCTGGGAAAGGGTCCCATGAAATCGATTCCCCATATATAAAAGATTTCACACACAATTATCAGGTTCAAGGGCATCATATCCCGCGGGCCCATGTTGCCGAGGGTCTGACAACGAGCGCATGCCCTACAATATGTTTGTGCGTCTTTGAACATCGTGGGCCAGAAGAACACACATTGGAGAATTTCACTGCGGTTTTACGCCTAGAGAAATGGCCACCGTAGGCCTGGTCATGACGGAATGAGATCACATCAATAACCTCATCGTCAGGAATGCATCTCCGGATCACTTGATCGTTGCCAATGTGGAAGAGATATGGTTCCTCCCAAATATAGTACTTGGCCTTGGAAATCAGCTTGTCTCGCCTAGAAGTCACCCAATATGGCGGGACTTTCCCTATAACCAAGTAGATCACTATATCAGCAAACCAGGGGAGACCGTGAATGGCTAGTAAATGCTCATTCGAAAAATGTTCGGTGATTGAACTAGACAAGTTGATGACTGAAGAAGGAAGGCGGGATAAATAGCCAGCTACCACATTCTATTTTCCTACCTTATCACGAATCTCGAGATCAA
Organism: Thalassia testudinum; assembly: GCA_037157565.1. NCBI lineage: Eukaryota > Viridiplantae > Streptophyta > Magnoliopsida > Alismatales > Hydrocharitaceae > Thalassia > Thalassia testudinum. The sequence continues at coordinate 16,489,836 of JAZHRO010000055.1, forward strand.
ATTCTTGCAACAGCAAGATCCAATGGATTAGTTGAGGCTTCGCATCCTTCTTGGCAAGTGCACCACAGCGGTATGATCCGAGTAAATGATGACATGGGAACCTAGAAGATAAGATCTGTATTTCTCCAAGCCAAATACTACAGCCAGCAGCTCTTTTTCAGTAGCTGTATAGTTACGCTGAGCCTCATCCAATGTCTTGCTGGCATAGTAGATGACCACGGGTTTCCCGTCGACTTTCTGTCTAAGCACCGCACCCACTGCGAAGTCAGACGCAACACACATGATCTCAAAGGGAAGAGACCAGTGAGGGGATTGTTGGATTGGTGTTTGAGTAACTCAATTACATCAGCTCTCAAATGCGTGAGTGCACTCATCGGTGATCTCGAAAGGATCATCCTTTGAGAGAAGATTAATTGGGAGACGCGTGATTTTTGAGAAATCAGGAATGAAACGGCGGTAAAAATTGACGTGCCCTAGAAAAGAACAGATGTCCTTGACCGAGCTAGGCATGGGTAGCTTGGAAATCAAATTAACCTTAGCTTGATCAACTTGGATGCCTTTTTCAGTGACGAGGTGACCCATGACAATTCCCTCAGGTACCATGAAGTGGCTCTTTTCCCAGGAAAGAACCATATTTACGTTGATACAACGCCTGAGGATTTGGACCAAGTGCAGGAGGCAATCATCAAAAGATTCCCCAAATACCGAGAAGTCGACCATGAAGACTTCATGGTATTCACCTACCATATCTGAGAATATGGCAAGCATGCACCACTGAAAGGTAGTGGGTGCATTGCAGAGACTGAAAGGCATCCTACGGAATGCGTATGTTTCGTAGGGGCAGGTGAAGGTGGTCTTGTCTTGGTCTTCAGGATGGATTGCTACCTGATTGTACCCGGAGTACCCATCCGAAAAGCAGAACGATCGATTTCCCGCTAGTTTCTCAAGTATCTGATCAATGAATGGTAGTGGGAAATGATCCTTCTTCGTGGAGGCATTTAATCTTTGATAATCAATGCAAACTCTCCACGAGTTAGCTATACGGGTCGATATAGTCTCTCCAGTTTCAGTCGTAATGATGGTGAGTCCTGCCTTTTTGGGCACAACTTGGATTGGACTCATCCAACGACTGTCGGAGATCGGGTAGATGATACCTGCATCTAGCCACTTGATGATCTCCTTTTCAACGACCTCATGTAGATTAGGATTCAAGCATCTCTGCATTTCATAGGATGGTCGTGAGCCCTCTTCATTATAGATGTGATGCGTGCAATACGAGGGGCTGATGCCAGTCAGGTCATCGAAAGTCCTCCCAATGGCTCTTCAATGCTACTGGAGGATAGAAATCAAGCGGGTTTCTTGATCAGAGGTAAGGCGGGAATTGATAATCACAGGAAAGGTCTAATCGGAACCCAAGAAGACATATTTGAGATGGTCAGGGAGGGGTTTCAACTCCATGACTGGATTTTCAGCAGTAGCAGGTGGTTCAGGGTGAGATTCAGGAGCAAGGGCAAGAGCTAAAGGTATTTTTAAGTCTGGTTCAGGCTCCTCTAAGTGTGGGGTTTGATCCTCTTGTGGTTGAATGTCAAGGATAAGCGGGTTTTCCTCAACAAAGGGTTCTTCAACTATGGATTCGATGTCGCAGATCTACTCGATAACCCCACAATTAATTCCTTTTTGGGCCTTAAAGATGTCAATCTTTAGTGTCTTGTTCCCAAATTTTAACTCAATTTAGCCCTCTTCACAATTGATATTGGCCCTAGCTGTGGCCAGAAAAGGTCTCCCCAAAATGATCGGTGTGTTCTTCAAATTCTCAGGAGCATCCATGTCCAATACTATAAAGTCCACGGGGAAGTAGAAATCACGTACCCTAACTATGACGTCCTCGTGAATTCCTTTAGGTGACTTAACAGATCGATTGGCCAACTGTAATGTCACCTCTGCGATTTAAGCTCAGATTCTTCAAGATGGTCAAGTAGGGATGTAGGTATTAGGTTTATGGAGGCTCCTAGATCCAATAATGCTTGATCAAATTGAATATCATTGATTTTACAAGAGATCAGAGGGGTACCAGGATCTTTTGCCTTAGGATGGAGTTTACTCAAAATGATGGAGCTAGCTTGCTCCGACAGTACGATTTGGTTCCCGCCTTTGGTTCACCGCTTACGTTTTGGTGTACATATATCTTTTAGGAATCTTGCGTAAGCTGGTATGTGGCAAATTGCATCCATTAATGGGATGATTATTTGGACTTGCTTAAAGAGCTTGACCAGGTCTTCCTCGAGAGCCACAGGTTTGGGTTTCTTCTTTCCCTTGGTCAAGGCCTCAGGAAATGGGACCTTAGTTGGTTCCTCTAGAATTGGTTCAGGTTCTTTATTAGGGATGGGGGTGTTCTGGATGACCAATCTAGGGTTAGGGCCTTTAGTCTCAGGTGAGTTGTGGCTAGGAAAAGGTGGGTCCTGTGTTGCTTTGCCACTACTGGTGGTGACGGAATTTATTCCTGCCTGATTCTGGTTTGGACTAGGGAGGATAGGTTTCTGCTATTGAAATCCAGAATAAGAGGCTGAAGCACTCACCCCGTCAGGGGATGGAGCAGAAGGGGCCTGATAGACCAAGTGGGCTTGGCCCTAATTTGAATTCATAATGCGCCTTTGGTTTGACACATTATTTGGATTCAGTTGAGGCTGAGAAGGGAGTGCACCTGGCTGGCTAGCACTTACCAGCTGGGCCAATTGATTTCGTAGCTTTGAGATCTCTTCTTTATGTTGTTTTTGCATCTCAACCAAGGTATGGAGAATCAAAGATGTCTGATCTTCTTTAGGTGGTCCAAATTGGAAGTTTTGATTGGGCCTTGGTTGAATGGGTTAATAGGGATGTGGGTTTTGTGGTCGGGGTTGGAATTGAGATTTTGGGTATTTCCCGACCATGCAAAGTTTGGGTGATTACGCCATCCAGGGTTGTAGGTATTTTAGAAGGGATTGTTATGGATGGCGTGAAGATCCTTGCAGGTCTGAGGATCCCCAGAATAATCAGGGTACGAGGGTTCAGTGTTCCCCCAACTGTGGTAGGCTGGCCCGGAGTTTCTTCTGAAGCCATAATTAGACAGGGGTGGATATGTATCCATCCCCGGAGAGTGGTAGATATTATGTGCAGCTTCCCTACCTGCAGGCGGTGGTGTAAAGGTGCTTTATGATGCGAAAGTGGTCTTGTGTAGATGTCGGGTGATGTCGTCCATCTTCTTCTCAATGATGGAGACCTTATCCAATTGATTGGCTATCAACTCTAAGTCAACAGATGTGGAAAGGACTCAAGATTCATGTACCCCCCGATTGTTTGTCAATGCGTGGGTGGACGTCCGGTTGTACGCACTAGTGACTCATTATTCAGGGAGTTCTTGCACATGTTCTCGAGAATTCCCCAAATCTCGTTCTTCATGCTGACCCATGATGCTGCCACAACAGGTTACATTGATAAATAGCTTGATATCATAACGGAGCCCGTGGTAAAAGGATTGGACTTGTTCCTACTTCGGGACTCTATGATGGGGGCATTTGCGCATGAGGTCCAAAAAATAATCCCATGCCTCGTGTAGAGATTCTCCCGCTCATTGGGAGAAGTGAGTGATTTGGTGTCGCATAGCGTTTGTGTGACCAATGGGATAGAATTTTTGCAGGAAGGCGGTTTGAAGTTCTTCCCATGTGTTGATCACGTGTGGATAAGTTTGAAACCAATACGCAGCTTTGTTGGCCAGAGAGTAGGAGATCTTTAAGAGCAAGCCATCTCGATTCTACATGTCTGCCCCAAAGGTGTGGGCAAGATGCTTCAGATTCTTGATGTGTTGGAAAGGATCCTCGGAGTTCAAGCCATGAAATTTTGGAGTCATGTGAAGCATACTAGGCTTGAGCTCTACCTCGGGTCCTCCCACTGGGATGTTGATTTGTGGTTCGATCTCCACTGCCATGGGATTGTAGTGATCTTGCATTTGAGGACGCGATGGTGGGTTGATGAAGGCATTGATTTGATCTCTGAAAGCAAAGAATTATTGTGGTTCAAAGTTAGGTTTCTCTGGTTGATACATGGTTGTGATTGGAGGTTTGGGCTTAGAATAAGAGGAATTGTCAATATGACCTGGTTGTTGCACAAACACGGAGGTTGAGGCCTTGCCTCGATGACAGTGAATAACTAATGGAGGCTTCAAGGTTATTCTTAAGGACCTCTTCCCAAACATAAACTGATGGAGAAGATGGGAGATAGAATGTCAGAGGGAACCCAATCGAGGCACTGATGAGTTGCGACTCATCAAAGCTAAATAGCCTAAGTTAAACTAGAAACTATGTTAAACAATGTCAAATTAACACATAAAAAGGGTTAAGTTTGGGAATTAGAGAAAAAGACCTAAAACATCAATTCTGTGCTAAAAACACATAATTAGGTCATTAAATGAGATATTCTATTAATAAATGTAAAATGGTGATCCAATTGCAAATTGTACACATAAATGAGCTCAAAAGTTCAAATCAAAAGTATATTTAACTTCTTAAATGTTCAATTAAGCTTAGATAAAAACTTGGATGCATTTGGACATCATTAAAACCTTAAAATTAAAGATTTACATTTAGGTCCTTAGTGCATTACATTTCATTCATTAGAAAACCTCCTAGGACCTATTTGTAGACCACAGGGACCTCTCTGCAAGCTTAAAAGGACTGCTTGTTATACTTTTTAACCACTTATTGGCCTCTCTGCAATTGTTCTACCTCTTTGCAGAGGGGTGTACCCTGCAAATTCACCAAAAGACTCTCAACCACCTGTAGCTCCCGCACGAACACTATTCACGCGAGGAACACGTGTAATCCCCACTGTCCATTCTCTTGATCATTTGATCTGTGGCTTTCCTTGATTGGAACCTTCGCGCGATTCGGCGCGTGTGGTCACCTATTCACCCAGATCCCATCCAACGACCGCTTTTTGGTTTAGCTTACGCGTACTCCTCTCCTCAAATCGAGACCGCCCACGACCTTAACGCCTAAGCGGTGCTTGGATCCATCGCTCCCTCCTACATCTCTTAGCGATCATTCTTCCTCTCTAGTTACTCTCCCCACCTCTCCCCATTTTCACGGCCACTGGCTGTGAAATCGACCTTCTCTCCGACTCTCCTCACAGCTAAGGACTCTATAGCACCTGAGGGTGACCCTGAACTCCACTAGAGGGTTTTCACTCCACTGTAGCATCTCCTCCCTCCTTTCTTCCTCTCCATCCACCGGGTGGAGATCTAAAGGTCCCATTCTTCCTGTTAGATTAGGTTTATTGCTTTTTAGATTAGCTATAGTATAGTTAGATAAATTAGCAGTAGAATTTAGCTGTAGTTAGAACTGATCTGGATGCATGATGGTAGTTTAGCTTAGGACTAGGTTTAGTATTGATATTCACATTTTCACCTCCTCTGATCACTCCAGATCAGAGGAGACGAATTCCCCCATTCATTGATCACTGTTTTCTCCCCCTACACGTTTCCATTTCGCTTTCTGATTTCCTCATGTTTTAATCCACAATCCACCCATCCATTTGGAGTCAAATCCCCATCCCATTGCTTTCAAGCTTTGAGATGAGGATTTGCACTCAAATCCACCTAGGGGTCTCTTCACTCATGTCATTTTGTTCACGAAGACACCTGATCTAATTTTGAAAAGAATCGACTCACTTGATTTCAAGATGGATTTCAAAGTAAAATCACAAGATTTTGGTCAAATTGGGTTTTCAAGGATTTTTGATCAAGTGGAGTGATATATTTGTGTTTAATTCAAACCTTGGTTGTGAGTTTGAGATGTCTTGATATTCCATTCTTCCTGAAACGAGCTAGGTCTGAATTAAGTATGAACCGAGGCTTTCATGAACTTGAATGTATGGTAGAGCCAAGGAGAATCAGCCTTGTTGATTGGAGGCTCTATCAAGGATTTTTATGTGGATTTGTCTCTGAGATTTTGATTTTTAACCTATGGGATTCTTAATATCCCTTAAGGTTTTTAACACATTGGGATTCAAGTGAATTTAATGAACTTATTCCAACACTTCCTACATGCTATCTATAGCATTAGGAAGGTGTTATATCAATGGTTTTTATTCTGATTTGAAATGAAAATGTTGACAAGGGATTTTAATTCAGAGTTTAATATCTGAGAAAGATTTTTATGTCATTTTCAGACCTTGTCAAAGTTTTAAGAGGTTTTCCGTTGTGTTTTGAATCCTAAATCCATCTACATTTTAACTGAAATCAAGCAAATTATTCTCGGACTTAAACATTTGGTATCTCTGATCAGACTTTTTCAAGTCTGATCTGAGATATGAATGGACTGAATCAAGGAATAGGTTGCTGAATTGGAGGTCCAGACCTGCTGCAGATTGTCTTCTTTGATATTTGGATTCCCTACAGTAGCTCATGGAATTTTTCTTAAGACGTCTGGAGTTGCTGCTGTTGTTCAGTGGCTACTGCTGTTGATCTGTTGGTTTCCAGTAGCAGCATAGTTGCTGTTCTTGCTGCTATTCTACTACAACTAATGTTGATTTGAAATGTCTTGACAGTAGGCTTAGGTATATTATGTTAAATGGCTGACCTGTGATGTAATGAGTAGTTTGCTTTGTAACAAGCTTTCATGTACTGTTAGGGTTGAATTCGATCTGAATTGCTTGTAATCATGTTTACAAATTCCTTTGTCAGCCATGAATTGTAGTCAATTGTCCAAAATTAAAATTAATGGAAATATAAACTGAATTTCGTGCTTAACTACTTGCATCTTTTCCATTTCATGTGTTGAGCTTACTTGAGGCAGTCTATTGCCTATATAACTTGTAGAACTAGATTTAGGGTCTTGGATTCCTTTGAAAACACTTAAAAGACCCTAAAATGAGTTGAACTTGTAAATAAATAAAAATACTATAAAAAATCCAAAAAAAATAAAATAAACCTGCCTTAGTGAATATTAGGTAAATTTTTATATACCCATGGCTTAGTAGAACATACCAGCCAACAGTTCAGTCTACCTTAAAACTCAATAAAAATCTCTTAACACAAAAACATAAAAAAGATTTCCATTTTTCTCATCTATTTCTTTCTCTCTCACCTCATACCTCTATAAAACTCAAAAAACCCATAAAAATCAGAAAAATCCTAAAAATACCTAAAAATCCATTGTATATTATGTAAATACTTGTAAATATAAGGTATATAGTAAGCTATATTTGTAAATATTGTAAAATAAATGTATATAGGGTATATAAAACTTATGTATATATTATATAATGTAACTTAAGTATTTAAGTTAGCTTAAACTGTATATAACCTATCTATATAACTATTTATCAATTGTACTAATTTATATGTACTATAAGCTATATAAATTAATAAAACCCTGTAAATAAACTGTAATTAATTTAGTACTGATACTGTACATACGTATTTATATGTATATTATGTACATTAGGAATTATGTACCATAATTTAATTATATATACAGAATAAATAATTAATTTATCAAGTTACTAGTTAAGTTATTAGATTAAATGAAAATAAATTAATAAATTAAGTTAAAACTGAACTAATTTATACTGTACCATTGTATTCATGTATTTTACATAAATTAATTTAATTTAACTATATTTATAATGTATTATACTATTTAAATCTAATTTATATATAAAATAGTCCAAAATAAGCTATTTAAATGTAAATAAAATCGAAATAAAACCTGTAAAATTCAATAAAATTCTTTATTAAATACCTTAATATGTATATTAACATTGTATAAGGTCAATTAGACCATACATTAACTAATTTATACTTAATTTAGAAATAAAACCCAAAATACAATATGTATAAACTGGAAACTTAAATGTTTTTGTGTTTATGGCTATCCAGTTGTCAAGTGCTGGCGCGGGAAAACCTTATACCGCTTCCCCTGAGCATGTATGGCATATGTATGGCATGGTTCTGTGATGTGATGTGTGGGTCGGGGGCCTGACACTGTGCGAGGGCTTGATTAAGCCCGGTTCTGAGCTTAAACCGAGATTAAAAGGATAATTAAACTAACTAGGGTGGCCCTAGTAGAGGTCTGGTCCCACCTGTTAAAGGTACTATGTATCCCTCAAAAAGGCCGCCTGCTAACCTTAAATCCTAATTTTTGAACTAAGTAGAGCTTAATGAGGGGTTAAGGGAAGAAAAGAAAGGAAGAGAAGTTAAGAGAAGAGTGAGGCAGAGCGGCTAAAACTAAGTGTTAAGAAGAAAAAAAAGAGCCGTAAAACAGATAGAAGAAGATATTGTCTAAGTAAAAGTGTAAAAAATAGAAGAAAAGAATAGAAAGAGTGAGAGAGGAAGTATATGTATGTGTATATATAAGTGTATACTGTAAATAACAAGTATAAGTATATTAAGTATATGTAGTATAAATGTTGTTTGAGCTGTATATGTACATAAATAACCATATAGATGTACTGACAGAATAAACCGTCACTGTAGATAGAATAAGTGTCACTATAGACCCTAGTTTCTACACTAGATTCTATACATAGTTTTTCCAGGGTTTAGCGACGTTTGTATCTGTCGCTGTAGATATTATATTGTAACGACCCGATTCCCGAGTCCCTACGAGACACGAGAACCGGACCGACTCGACTAATCCCAAGACCTAGTCGTCCAACGAGGAAGTAACCAAAAGAGCAGTAAAATAAACCACATTCAGCATGAATATAACTAGCAGTAAGAAAAGGAACTACTACAGCATGTACCACCACAACAGTAGAACAACATTTATAACATAACATGAACTACAAGTAAAGAAAAGTACAGAGAGTAACAAGAACTACTCACTACAGTGGAACAAAAAGGGGTACAAAAGAACTGCGGTAACTCTACTGGACCCTACTGGGCCCAGCGTCCTCTGTAGCCGCTGACCCTGGCTGCTCAACACCTGGTCCTGAAAAGTAACGAGTGTAACACATCAGCGAAACGCTGAGTAGAGTGGCAACTAAAACTAAAGAAGCAGTAGAGTGTACAGTAGCTGTTATATTTTGTTACTTTCTTTATTTACGTCTTTCTATTATTTCACGATTTATTTATTTCTCAGATCCTTCACTTGATCTCGAATGTTCCTCATGGGAACGATCTTCATTGCAGTCTTTTCTGAAAAGTAGAAGTAGCACGTGGTGCTCTCCTGGCTAGGAGAGTCCCCCGTGGTGGTCCTACCCTCAGTCAACCACCCCAAGGTCGCTGACAGACGTAACGGTGACTACGGCACGCACGATAAACGTAGGGTAGCTACCCCGCACTGGCACACGGTCAATCGTTTCCATTAACGGGTGCGCCCAAGCACAGCACAAAGCCAATATAGGGCAGAGCCCTCTCAGTAACAGGGGTCCAGCCCCTCCACAGTAACCAAACAGGGGTCTTGCCCCTCCACAGTCCGCACACCCTCGCCTGACTACCCTGGTTTGCCCAGTTGGCCTAACAAGTCGGTGTAGGTGAGCTAGCAGCACCCCGGGGCCTGTGGGGTAGCTGGTACTCGCTTTACACTAGTAGCTCTCCTCGGTACTATGTACACGAGGGCCAAAAGTCGGTACAAAGTGGCCAGACGTAACCCCAGCTCCCTGGGGCGGCTGGCTCCGCTCTGCACTAAACAGGTAGCAGGTGCTTCCCTTGGCACTACGTACCCAAGGGACAACACACTTCCTCGTCTTTCTTTCTCAGTTCCATTCCATTCTCTTTCCAGGAGTTCTACTCCTAATTCCCCGTAGGGTTCCAGCTCTTTTACTCAGCACATTTAGGTTTCACCGTTCTAGTTTCACGTTCATACAACCCATGTTCTCAATCATGTTTATTTATTCATAACAGGCAGCTGTTAAATCAATTTACAGGCAGCTATTATTTCCTTTCCACTTTTCCAAGACTGCAATATCTATATACATATCACTAGTTTTCTAGTCCTAGGATTCATGCCGTACCCTAGGATCTATCATTTAATCTAGTTTCTCATTCCTAGGATCCATGCAATGCCCTAGGTTCTATTAATTGTTCCATAATTGTAACAAACCATGCTAATAATTTTAAAAGCCACTCTACCAGCTACAACGGAAGTACTGGGGGCGTGGTCGGAAATCCCGCGCGCCTCCGCAACCCCCGAGACTGCAATGGAATGGAGTCCTAACAAAAGGATCAAACACAAGGAGTTTCTCAGAACAGTATATAATTACTGTAAACGGGTAGAGGATTTTATTCCGAAAAGAACGCAACTCAAAACGCGGAAACAGACTCTGAACGGGCCCTAAACGGGTCGAAAACGACGAAACAGTCCAAAATCTGACGTCTGGAACCTCTTCCAGACGTCTTAAAATGTGGGTCAGATGGTACCTTCATTCTGTGTAATCTCTCAGACGTCCAGAAGCCTGCGGGGGCGTCTGGCCTAGTTTCCAGACGTCCGATGGTCAACCCGGACGTCTGGAAGTCCTCTCTGTCGTCTGGCACTACGGCCAGACGTCCGATTCGCGTTGGATGGCAAGCCTCGCGCCCTCCTGAGTAGAACCTGCACGTATCCACTCCTCGCTCTCAGTTCGACGGGTCGCAGATGAAGGCGCGGCGGACGGCTGCATGGCCGTACGCGCGAAAAAGGAAGAAGGACGAAATAGCTTACTTGCCAGATGTCTGGACAGTCCTCCAGACGTCTTCACCATCGTCTGGTTGGAAGCCCAGACGTCTGATTCTGGAAAAACTTCCAGAATCAGAGCTCGACTCGCTCTCCGCCCGTGATGCACGGCCGTGCCACGCCCTGTCCGCCTACTGCTCGAGCTGCAGCATCCCTCTCGCGACACTCCACGCCCGTTGCTCCCCCGCCGGCCGACTCTAGCTGCCTCGGCAAGCTCGAGCCCTCACGGTCGAGCGTCGCCTCCCTCGCGCAACACCTCCTCCCGCACACTTTCCGCGGCCGTTGCTGCCGTCGCCGGCCGACTCTAGCTGCCCCGGCAAGCTCGAGCCCTCACGGTCGAGCGTCTCCTCCCTTGCGCAACACCTCCTCCCGCACACTTGCCGCGGCCGCTGCTGCCGTCGCTCGCTCGCTCTCACATCGGCTGGAAGAAGAAGAAGAAGGAAGCCTAGGAGATGAGAGTGAGGGAGAGGGCCTTATAAGGCCGCGCGGGGAGAGAGAGAGAGAGAGAGCGTAGCACTGCGCCTTGCAGGAGGAGAGAGGGAAAAAGAGGAAAGAGGGTGGCGGTTGCAGGTCTGCGCGCGCATGCGTGCAGACGCAACCCCGTACACCGTAGAAATTGAATCCCAGAAGTTTGGAAGGGGTTCCAGACGTCTGGTCAAAAGTCTGGGCCACCTCCCAGACGTCTTAAAAATCGTCTTGAAGCCGCGTTCGTAATAATATAACAAGCTCAAAGGAAGTTTCATCCCCGAAACTTGCGCTAACTAGGGTGCGGGAAAAAACGTCATATAAAAACGTAACAAACTCAAAGAGGACCGAAGCCGGTCCGAAAAGACGTACCTACGAAGAGCTCCGGGTATCGCTCCCGCATTGCCGCCTCAGGCTCCCAGGTAGCCTCCTCGTACCGCTGGCTCCTTCACAAAACCTTCACCAGGGGTACTTGCTTTCATCTCAAACTGCGGACGGCTCGGTCAAGAATCTGCACTGGCCGCTCGGGGTAGGTCAGGTCGTCGCCCACCTCGATGCTCTCGTGACTCAGTACGTGACTGGGATCGGCTACGTACTTCCTGAGATTGGACACGTGGAACACGTCGTGCACACTAGAAAGCTGAGGAGGGAGGTCAAGTCTGTAAGCAACGGGTCCAACCCGCTCCAAGACCTCAAAGGGCCCCACGAACCTCGGCGCGAGCTTCCCTCTCACCCCAAACCGCTGCAGGCCCTTCATGGGCGAAACACGAAGAAAGACGTGGTCCCCAACCTCTAACTGCACCTCTCTGTGTCTCCGATCCACGTAGCTCTTCTGTCTGCTCCTGACAGTGCGGAGTCGCCTGTGGATCTGCTCGACTACCTCCTGACTCTGTCGGATCAACCTGGGGCCAACCTCCCACTTGGTCCCCACCTCAACCCAACTTAAGGGTGCCGTACACCTCCGTCCATACAGAGCCTCATAGGAAGCCATGCCGATGCTCGAGTGATAGCTGTTATTGTATGTAAACTCCGCTAGGGGCAGGTGCTCCTCCCAAGAGCCCCTCCAGTCTAGTACACAGGCACGCAAAAGGTCCTCAAGTGTCTGTATCGTGCGCTCAGATTGTCCATCCATCTGGGGTGGTAAGCTGTACTAAACCTCAACCGCATTCCCAAGGCCTGCTGAAACTCAGCCCAAAACTGGGACGTAAAGCGGGTATCCCGGTCGGATACGATCTCCCGTGGAACTCTGTGTAGTCGTACCACGTCGCGGATATACCTCTCTGACAACTGTGCTGGTCCCAAAGTGACTCGGATCGGCAAGAATCGTGTCGTCTTTGTCAGTCTATCCACAATTACCCAGACTGCATCGTGTCCTCGTTGGGTAACAGGTAAGCCCACCACCAAGTCCATGGTGATGCTCTCCCACTTCCACTCGGGCATTGGAAGCGGCTGTAGTGGCCTTGCAGGCCTCTGATGCTTGGCTTTCACCTGCTGACACACTAAGCACTGCTGCACGAATTCACCCACATCCCGCTTCATCCCCCTCCACCAAAACTCACGTCTCAAGTCGTGGTACATCTTCATGTTTCCGGGATGTATGGTGAATCTGGAACCGTGTGCCTTAGTCAGGAGCTCTCTCAACAACTCCTCGTCTCTGGGAACGCGCAACCGTCCCCTCAGGCGCAGCACCTGGTCTGTGAAAGAGAAGTCCCCTGGGTCTCCTGACAGTACTCTGTCGCGCAAGGACTGCAAGTACGGATTGGCCATCTGTCTTGTGATGATGCGGTCTATCAGCTCTGGCCTGGTCTGTCGTGTCACCGTCACTGCCCCACAGTGCCCCCGTAACTCCAGGGGTCGCCAACTGCCCACCTCCTCCAAAAGGCTCCAACTCTGTAACTGTAAACTGGCCAAGTGTGCGGGCGCCTTACGGCTCAAGGCGTCAGCCACCAAATTGGCCTTTCCCGGGTGGTAGGAGATGCTGCAGTCGTAGTCCTTCAGGAACTCCAACCAATGTCTCTGTCTCATGTTGAGCTCCTTCTGATCAAAAAGGTATCTGAGGCTCTTGTGATCTGTGAAAATCTCGAAGGTCTCACCGTACAAGTAGTGCCTTCAGGTCTTCAGCGCGAAGACGACAGCTGCCAACTGGTTGTCATGGGTAGGGTAGGTATGCTCATGGGGCTTCAGTTGCCGCGAAGCGTAAGCGACAACGTGACCTCTCTGCATGAGCACACCTCCTAACCCCTGCAAGGAGGCGTCCGTGTACACAACGAACCTTCCACTACTTCAGGGATGGTGAGCACGGGAGCCGAGGTCAACCTCTCCTTCAGCTCCTAAAAACACGCCTCACAGGCGTCTGTCCAAGTGAAGGGCAAGACCTTCCGGGTCAACTGTGTCATAGGACGCGCGATCTTTGAAAAACCCCTGATGAACCGTCTGTAGTAGCCTACCAGTCCTAGGAAACTATGAATCTCAGTGACTGAACGCGGTCTCTCCCACCTGAGCACTGCCTCGACCTTGGCTGGGTCCACCGCCAAGTCGTCTCCAGAGATCACATGACCTAAGAAGGTCACCTCCCTCAACCAGAAGTCGCACTTGCTATATTTGGCGTACAGCCTACGTCGTCTCAATGTGTCCAGAACCATCCGCAAGTGCTGTCCGTGCTGCGTCCGATCTCGAGAATAGATGAGTACGTCATCAATGAATACCACCACGAACTGGTCCAAGTACGGTCTAAACACCTGGTTCATCAGGTCCATGAAGCAGCGGGGGCATTGGTCAGCCCAAACGGCATGACCAAAAACTCGTAGTGTCCGTACCGGGTGCGGAAAGCTGTCTTGGAGACGTCTTCCTCCCTGATCCTCAACTGGTGGTATCCAGACCTCAAGTCGATCTTGGAGAACACCGTGGCACCCCGCAACTGGTCAAACAAGTCGTCGATCCTCGGCAGCAGATATCTGTTCTTGATGGTGACCCTATTCAACTGTCGGTAGTCCACACAAAGGTGTAGGGTACCATCCTTCTTCTTCACAAACAGTACCGGGGCTCCCCAAGGAGATGCACTGGGCCTCACGAAGCCCTTCTCCAAAAGGTCCTACAACTGAGACTTGAGCTCTCGTAGCTCAAGCGGTGCCATCCTATACGGCGCGGTGGAGATGGGGCTGGTCCCTAGTACTAGTGAGATCTCAAACTCGATCTCACGCTCGGGCGGTAGTCCGGGTAACTCGGCTGGAAACACATCAGGGTACTCTCTGACCACCGGGATGCTTTGGAAGTCTGCCACAGGGTTGGGCTCTGCCACCACACAAGCTAGGAAGCCCTCACACCCCTGGCTCAAAAGTCTTGCCGCCCGAAGTGCCGAAATGCACTTGAAGCCTCCGTCCACTGGCTGTCCGTGAAACTTGAAAGAAGGCAACTCCGGCATGGAGAAGACAATCTTCCTCTCAAAACAGTCCACCAAGGTATGGTAAGCGGACAGCCAGTCCATCCCCAGAATTACGCCAAAGTCCTCCATCTGTATCATAATCAGGTCAGCTGGCAGGCTATGTCCCCCGACGCTGACCTCGCAATCCGTGTACACCTCCTCAACTATAAACAGCTGACCACTCGGACCTCTGATTACGAACGGATTCTCTAACAGCGTATAGTCCTGGCCCAAACTAACTGCGAAACTGGCTGCAACAAACGAGTGCGTAGCGCCGGAATCGAAAAGTGTGTAAACGAGTCTGCCAGAAACTGAAACCATACCTGCCACCACCGATCCCAAAGCTCTGGCATCCCTGTGTGTCAGGACGTTGATATGCCCCTCAGCTCTAGGTGCGGACGAAGCAGCCACACTCTGCGTCGGACGGGTAGGTGCTGGCCGGTAACCTCCTCGTGACTGCTATCCTCCTCCTCGCGCCTGGGAACCGCGGCCTCCTGCGCGCCCTCCAGTGCTTTGCGCGGGAAGTGTCTGCTGACCTCCTGCCCTAGACGAGCAATCCCTCCTGATGTGGCCCGACTGGCCACACTGGTAGCAGAGGGGAACCCGACTCCCGCCCTCAGTGGGTCCCTACTGTCGGCTGGGCGGGGGTTCGGTGCTGGCAACTGGCCCCAGTCGAGGGCCCCCAAAGGCCACTGATATCCCTGCAAAACGTGACGGCTCTCTTGTGGACGCCACGTGTCTCCTCTCTCGCCGGCCCTAAGAAAAGTCTGGCTGAAAGGGCCTCTTCCACCCGCCGTCAGTGTCTCGCGCGGACGGGTTGGTCTCCTCGTAAGTCATGGCTGCCTCCACCACCCTTGAAAACGTAGGCAGCTTCAGGGGTTTGACATACCCCCGAATCGCAGGCCGGAGCCCCTCGGTGAACCTCCAAAGGCGCTCCTCCTCAGTGGCTACCGCTGTCGCTGCAAAGCGGGACAGCTCCAGGAAACGCGTGCGGTACGCGCTCACGGTCATCGTCCCTTGGCGGAATGTGTTGAACTCCCGCCTCCTCTGGTCCTGCCACATCTGGGGAAAGTACTGCTCGCAGAAGAGGGTGACGAACCGATCCCAGGTCAGCTCGTCCCCCTCCTGTCCCCGGACAGCCCTCCACCACCTGTGTGCCGCACTCCAGCTGGTACGTGGCAAAGGCCACGCGGCACTCCGCCGGGGGCGAAGGGTGTTGAAAATCTTCTCCAGCTGCTCGAGCCAGTCCTCTGCCTCGGTCGGGTCCTCATCCCCCTTGAAGGAGGGGGGCTTCAGCTTCCGGAACTACCCGAAGAGCTCGAAGTGGCGCTACAGTGGAGATGCTGGTGCACCTCCAGGCAAAGGTGCCTCATGCACAGAAGTGTCGGAGGAAGGTGGGGGCGGCGGCGGCCCATCCCCTCCCCCGTGTCCAGCGCCGCATCCGTCGTGTGGTCCCACAGAGGACTCTCCCTCCGCAGCCCCAGGGTGAGGCGCTCGGGGCGGTGGTTGGAGCTCCACTCGCACAATGTCCCGTATCAGCTGGGCGAGGTCCTAGGCTTGGATGCCCGGGAGTAGTGGCTGGTCCACTGAGGCGTTGGCAACGGCACGCCCACCTCGCCGACCTCGTCCTCTGCCACACCCACGGCCTGCCTCAGCAGTCCCGCGACGAGGCATCTCCTGCAAGGAGACGCGAATCAAAACGAAACACGTCAATATGGAACGATACCTAACGAAAACTTCTAAGAGCTCATGTCAAAAGATATGTTGTGGTGGCTACTCTAGTTATAGACATGTGAATTGGTTATTTTTCAGTCAGTTGATTCACTTCTCGGGACGACCTTGCTCTGATACCATCTTGTAACGACTCGATTCCCGAGTCCCTACGAGACACGAGAACCGGACCGACTCGACTAATCCCAAGACTTAGTCGTCCAACGAGGAAGTAACCAAAAGAGCAGTAAAATAAACCACATTCAGCATGAATATAACTAGCAGTAAGAAAAGGAACTACTACAGCATGTACCACCACAACAGTAGAACAACATTTATAACATAACATGAACTACAAGTAAAGAAAAGTACAGAGAGTAACAAGAACTACTCACTACAGTGGAACAAAAAGGGGTACAAAAGAACTGCGGTAACTCTACTGGACCCTACTGGGCCCAGCGTCCTCTACAGCCGCTGACCCTGGCTGCTCAACACCTGGTCCTGAAAAGTAACGAGTGTAACACGTCAGCGAAACGCTGAGTAGAGTGGCAACTAAAACTAAAGAAGCAGTAGAGTGTACAGTAGCTGTTATATTTTGTTACTTTCTTTATTTACGTCTTTTTATTATTTCACGATTTATTTATTTCTCAGATCCTTCACTTGATCTCGAATGTTCCTCGTGGGAATGATCTTGATTGCAGTCTTTTCTGAAAAGTAGAAGTAGCACGTGGTGCTCTCCTGGCCGAAGAGTCCCTCATGGTGGTCCTACCCTCAGTCAACTACCCCAAGGTCGCTGACAGACGTAACGGTGACTACTGCACGCACGATAAACGCACGGGTAGCTACCCCGCACTGGCACGCGGTCAGTCGTTTCCGTTAACGGGTGCGCCCAAGCACAGCACAGAACCAGTATAGGGCAGAGTCCTCTTAGTAACAGGGGTCTAGCCCCTCCACAGTAACCAAACAGGGGTCTTGCCCCTCCACAGTCCGCACACCCTCGCCTGACTACCCTGGTTTGCCCAGTGGGCCTAACAAGTCGGTGTAGGTGAGCTAGCAGCACCTCGGGGCCTATGGGGTAGCTGGTACTCGCTCTACACTAGTAGCTCTCCTCGGTATTATGTACACGAGGGCCAAAAGTTGGTACAAAGTGGCCAGACCTAACCCCGGGTCCCTGGGGTGGCTGGCTCCGCTCTGCACTAAATAGGTAACAGGTGCTTCCCTTGGCACTACGTACCCAAGGGACAACACACTTCCTCGTCTTTCTTTCTCAGTTCCATTCCATTCTCTTTCCAGGAGTTCTACTCCTAATTCCCGTAGGGTTCCAGCTCTTTTACTCAGCACATTTAGGTTTCACCGTTCCAGTTTCACGTTCATACAACCCATGTTCTCAATCATGTTTATTTATTCATAACAGGTAGCTATTAAATCAATTTACAGGCAGCTATTATTTCCTTTCCACTTTTCCAAGACTGCAATATCTATATACATATCACTAGTTTTCCAGTCCTAGGATTCATGCCGTACCCTAGGATCTATCATTTAATCTAGTTTCTCATTCCTAGGATTCATGCAATGCCTTAGGTTCTATTAATTGTTCCATAATTGTAACAAACCATGCTAATAATTTTAAAAGCCACTCTACCAGCTACAACGGGAGTACTGGGGGCGTGGTCGGAAATCCCGTGCACCTCCACAACCCCCAAGACTGCAATGGAACGGGGTCCTAACACAAGGATCAGACACAAGGAGTTTCTCAGAATAGTATATAATTACTGTAAACGGCTAGAGGATTTTATTACGAAAAGAACGCAACTCAAAACGCGGAAAACGGACTCCGAACGGGTCCTAAACGGGTCGAAAACGACGAAACAGTCCAAAATCAGACGTCTGGAACCTCTTCCAGACGTCTTAAAATGTGGGTTAGATGGTACCTTCATTCTGTGTAGTCTCTCAGACATCCAGAAGCCTGCGGGGGCGTCTGGAGTAGTTTCCAGACGTCCGATGGTCAACCCGGACGTCTGGAAGTCCTCTCCGTCGTCTGGCACTGCGGCTTGACGTTCGATTCGCGTTGGATGGCGAGCCTCGCGCCCTCCCGAGCAGAACCTGCATGTATCCACTCCTCGCTCTCAGTACGACGGGTCGCAGACGAAGGTGCGACGGACGGTTGCATGGCCGTACGCGCGAAAAAGGAAGAAGGACGAAATAACTTACTTGCCAGATGTCTGGACAGTTCTCCAGACATCTTCACCGTCGTCTGGTTGGAAGCCCAGACGTCTGATTCTGGAAAAAGTTCCAGAATCAGAGCTCGACTCACTCTCCGCCCGCGACGCACGGCCGCGCTGTGCCCTGTCCGCCTACTGCTCTAGCTGCAGCGGCCCTCCCGCGACACTCCACGCCTGCTGCTCCCCCGCCGGCCGCCTCTAGCTGCCCCGGCAAGCTCGAGCCCTCACGGTTGAGCGTCTCCTCCCTCGCGCAACACCTCCTCCCGCACACTTGCCGCGGCCGCTGCTGCCGCCGCTCGCTCGCTCTCGCATCGGCTGGAAGAAGAAGGAAGCGGAGGAGATGAGAGTGAGGGAGAGGGCCTTATAAGGCCGCGCGGGGAGAGAGAGAGAGAGCGTAGCACTACACCTTGCTGGAGGAGAGAGGGAAAAAGAGGAAAGAGGGTGGCGGTTGCAGGTCTGCGCGCGCATGCGCGCAGACGCAACCCCGTACGCCGTAGAAATTGAATCCCAGACGTCTGGGCCACCTCCCAGACATCTTAAAAACCGTCTTGAAGCCGCGTTCGTAACATATATATGTTACTGTATATGTTAGCATATTAAGTTAGGAAGTATAGTATATATTATTACTTATTATTGTATATATATGTAAGTATTAGTATTATAAGTTATAAATAGATAGTATAGAGTATATATGTATAGTGTTTGATACTTGTTTGTAATTAGGTGTTTGTAAGCATTTTAGTTGATTCTTTTGTACATAATTAACCTATTATTTCATTCATTGATTATTCATTAATTCATTCATTTATGATTGCACATAAAATTGATCTTTTTGGGATTAAAGAATAATGTTGGACTTAGAGAGTGATGTATATCAATAATTGCCTCCCAATGAACGACCTAGAATAAACTAGTAAAAATTATGTAATTAAATAAAAGTGATGCGATAACAGTTTGTAGTTGTGACATATACTACAACAACAACAACGATGATTTTTTATACGAACCGTGATCGATCGCTTCATATTATTTTTGCAGCCTTTGCCAGGGAGGCAACTATCTATACGCCAAAATCATTCTTTAAATCTTCATTTGTAAATAATCTTTGTTTTTGTATATAAATTCATTCATTCATATTCATTGTTTGTACATAATCATTCTTTTATTGATTAATTCTTTTTGTATATACATTCTTTGATTCTTTTACTAATCAATTGTTGTTTTTGCAGCACTTGAGGAGTAGGAGGAGTAGCGTCATCTTCCAGGCAGAGGTCGTCTTCTTGGCAAGTTTGCTCCGATCCTGACCCGACATCCCGGTGGAGTTTTCCCCTGGAGCAGCTGCATTAGTACTAGTAATAGCAATAGTAGTAGTATAGTATAGTTTAGATTTAGGTATATTACTTAGGATTATTTGTTAGGCATAAGTTGTGAGAGCCTGTTCTCACATAGTTTGTAATAATTGTGGACTCTCTTTCTGGACTCTCTTTTATCTCTCTATTCATCTCTCATTGACGCGGTTTTTCTGTTTGGGGTTTTTCCGTATTGATTTCTTTTTCTTTTATTTTTGTTTGTTGCATTATTCAAAAATCCAAAAAAATTAAAAAATCAAAAACTCAAAAAAAAGATCTCATCCCTTATCTAGCAGCAGCATATCACTAAACATCTATTCATTGGTTGCATTCTTTCTTGCTAGATTTAATTTTCAAGTCAAATTGCATACTTGTAGAATTGCTGGAGTCAAGTACGCATTCCCCATCTTTCCTCAACTCCTGCCATTCTTGCATTTGACTTAAAATTAAAAAGACCATCTCTTATTTTGAAAGGATTAAAAAACCGAGACAACCAGCATAGAATACACTTTTAAATACTTGAACAAAATAAAAAAGGAGACATAAAAACTTGATTGAAACCCTGACTGAGGTTTTTCATCGCCATTGTGTTGATTGCTATCGTCACACAGCATGACCACATAAGATTCACTTACACGGGTTTCTACCTCATCTCCTTTAGGACCCACAGGATTTGGATTTGCATGTTAGTCTTATCCAGACTCCCAATGGATTGTAGAGGTCTACACTTCGCTAGGTCTATCTTTAGGACGTGTACAATTGTTTGAAACATTTGTTTGTGTACTATTATTTTCCGTAGCAACCTCTAGGAAAATTCAATTTCATCTCGCTTACTTGCTAGATTGGTCTATTGCTCTGATTGAGATCTTTTTGGGATTTCTGATTTTGGATTGAGATTGAGATTGAGATTTTATCCTTTCTATTGAGTTGTGACTGTTTTTAAAACTTGTTTTCAAAAACCAACTCAATGGAAGGTAGGAGATCCCAAAACCCTGAGCTAGTACTCCCCTTAGGTGCTGATGCCCAAGCCACCACTTCTACTTCTTTGCCTTCCACATCCAATCCTATACCTCCTGAACTTCAAACTCCCATCCACTACTCCACACATCATGAGGATGATCATGATTCTACACAATTTGAGGATTTCGAAGAACTTCCTCCACATCTTATTGCACATCGTCCACCACCACCACCACCACCAACCCATAGGTTCCAACCTCTACCATATCCTAATTTCCCTAATCCACCACCGGAGAGAGGACCTATGCCACATCTTCAACACCTGTTTGAAACACAACTTCAGATGAACACCCTCACCCAACAGGTGCAATAGCTTACACAAGCTGTTAATCTTTTAGCAAACCCCCAACCACAACCTCAACCTAGAAACCCTCAGGCACCACCTCAATCTCGTAGACGTCAACTACAGGATTACTATAATCCTGCAGCTGCCCAACCTATGCCTGTGGTACATTATTCTGATGGGGGTCGTGCTGCTGAACTGAAGCCAAACATCATAGCACTTATTCCTCACTTCCATGGACTTGCTTCAGAGGACCCTTTTTAGTATTTAGAGCTAAAAAATCTTGCTCAAACTCTGGGTCCGCAAGGCCATGATCAGCACACGCTTTTGATGAAAATGTTCTCCTTTTCATCAAAGGACAAAGCCGCCTTTTGGTTCCAAACCCTTGCACCGACTACACCAATAGACACGTGGGCTTCTTTGGAACATGAGTTCCTAAAAAAGTACTTCCCTATAGGCCGCACTAACGCTCTAAGGTGTGCTATCACTACATTCACCCAGAACTCAAGAGAACAAATGCACGAGGCTTGGGAGAGATTCCATGAGCTTCTAAGAAAATGTCCCCACCATGGTGTCCCTCGCTGGCAGCAGGTCCAGATCTTCTATCATGGGCTCCATGATGACACACAGAATTTTGTAGATGCCGCTTGTGGAGGCAATTTCCTGTGTTGGGACGAGGACTCAGCCTTTGAGCTCTTCAAGGCATGGCTGAAAACTCTATAAACAATGCTTCAATGAGCGTTTGTAATAGAAAATCCTCATATTTCCACTCACATTCTGAGGTACACGAAGCCCAATCCAGCAGCAGAGACTTAGAGATGGTGGCTAGTCAGCTGGATAAGGTAAGCTTAATAGAGAAGAAAATAGATGAAGTATGGAAATTTCTCTCTAAACCTTCATCATCTCCTTCTTAGTCACATACACAATACACTTCTCAGTTTCCTATAGGGAGGGAAACTGTGAATAACCTTTCTGTGACACAACCTGCACTACCGAACTATTCATTTCCTTATCCTACATCGGTTGGAAGAACCTTTATTCCTCCTTACACTGACTTCTTTGCACCTTCTGGAGCTTCGGAGGAGCTCCACGCTGTTCACAATGACCCTTTTGCATAAACCTATAACCCTGGATGGCGTAATCATCCAAATTTCTCGTGGTTGGAAAATTCACAAATACCTCCATATCAACAACCTTCTGCACCACCATAGCACAACCCGATCCGAACACCACCTCCACAGTCACACAGGTATGCACCGCGTGTCTACCAGCAACCCCAACCCAGGCCCGCCCAATACTCTCAACTTGGGCCTACACGAGATGACCAGTTGGGGTCTATCATGAAAGCTCTTACTGATATGCAACAACAAAACATTGCTATGTAGCAGAGACAGAAAGTGGCACTAGCTAAGGTGAGAGCCCAGCTATCGCACTTGACGGAATCTCGTCAATCACATTCACTCCCATCTCAAGCACAACCCAATCCGAGGAACATATTTGCCTAGAGATATGTTCAACCTAGACCTTCAGTGCAAGGTCAAGCACATGCCATCTCACAACTCTTGCATGAAAATGAATTCTACACTGACCCAAATTCCTCTTATCAACAACCTCAACCACCTCTATACCAAACTCTGAGCTACCATCTACATCTAGGGCTAAGCTTAATGCCATAGTCACTAGGAGTGGTAGAAGCACTATAGATCCACCAATTCTTGCTTCTACATCTTTTCTTGAACCTTCTACTTCCACTCCTCCATTTGATTCACTTCTTCCTGCTTCTTCTCTACCTAGGAGTGACCCTCTTATCACCACTTCTGTACCATTTCCAGAGGCTTAGAAGAAGAAGGGGAAAGGAAAGAAAAAGACTTGTGTGGCACCTGAGGAGGATTTGCTTAAGCTTTTTGAGCAAGTCCACATAAACATCCCCTTGTTGGATGCAATTCGCCACATACCGCTTTACGCTAAGTTTTTAAAAGACCTATGTACACCTAAGCATAAAGTAAGGATTCAAAAAGGGAGTAGTCCAATCATCCTCTCGGAACAAGCTAGTTCCATCATATCCAGTACCCTCCCTATTAAGATGAAATACCCAGGCACCCCTCTCCTATCCTGCATGATAGGTAACACCACATTCAATAGAGCATTACTTGATCTAGGTGCTTCTATCAATCATATCCCAACATCCCTATTGGCACATTTCGAGGTTGGCAATCTGAAGCCGAGGTGTCCTTGCAATTAGCTGATAGATCAGTTAAGACAGCTCAGGGAGTGTTGGAAGATGTTATAGTGTGGGTCAAGGATTTTTACTTCCTTGTAGACTTTATAGTCCTTGACATGGAAGTACCTGAGGATATTCAGAACACACCTATCATTCTAGGAAGACCTTTCTTGGCTACGGCCAATGCAAACATTAATTGTGAGAGGGGCCTAATAGAGTTGAAATTTTGAGATCAGAGGATAAAAATTGATATTTTTCAGGACCAAAGAGGACCATCATGTAGTTTAATTGAGGAAATCTGTTCCTTGGATTCTTTGGATAGGTTGATTGAGGATACTTTGATTGATTCATTGAATTTAGAACCTTAACACTCTTTGGACTCTGACTTGACTCTCACTGAGACACCAGCTGTAGAAATTGAAGACTTACCTCCTATTCCCTTAGTGTCTCTAGGATCTTCTAAGTTCTCCACACCTGCTCCTTCACCTAATCCTGTACTTGTTGAGCTCAAACCTCTTCCTGATTCTTTGAAGTATGCCTTCTTAGGACCTAATCAGAATTATCCTGTGATTGTCAACTCTTTCTTATCATCTGATCAAGAATCACTACTCTTATCTATCTTAAGAGCACATAGACAGGCTATAGGATGGAGCCTCTCTGACTTGACTGGCATTAGTCCTTCTTATTGCACACATAGGATTTTCACTGAAGAAGGATCTAGACCTACTAGGCAGCCACAGCATAGATTGAACCCTACACTTCAGGAGGTGGTTAAAAATGAAATGATCAAGTGGTTATACAATGGAATTATCTTCCCCATTCAGACAATCAGTGGGTAAGTCCTATCCAGGTTGTGCCTAAAAAGGCCAGACTTACCGTCATAACCACTGAATCTAGAGAAGTCATCCCTACATGGATTGCTAGTTCATGGCGAGTATGTATTGACTATCGCAAACTCAACCAAGCCACGAAGAAAGATCATTTCCCATTGCCTTTCATTGATCAGATACTAGAAACACTGGCTGGGAATAGATTTTTCTGCTTTCTGGATGGCTATTCAAGTTATAATCAGGTGGCAATTCACCTCGATGACCAAGAAAAAATGACCTTCACCTGCCCCTATGGAACCTTTGCATTCCATAGGATGCCATTTGGATTGTGCAACACACCTGCTACATTTCAACGGTGTATGTTTGCAATCTTCTTCGATTTAGTAGGTGATTGTTTAGAAGTCTTTATGGATGACTTCTCGGTCTTCGAGAGCACATTTGATGCATGCTTAGACCACCTGACTAAGGTCCAGCAAAGATGCATTAATGTGAATCTGGTACTTTCCTGGGAGAAATCACATTTCATGGTACCAGAAGGACTAGTTTTAGCTCACCTTATTTCTGAGAGAGGAATAGAGGTTGACAGTGTGAAGGTAAAATTGATTTTTGAACTACCACTACCTTCGTCAGTTAAACAGATTGGATCTTTTCTTGGGCATGTTGGTTTTTATCGCCGCTTTATAGCGGACTTCCCGAAAATAGCCCGGCCTCACATTAATCTCCTCTCTAAGGATGTAGACTTCTAGATCTTTGATGATTGTGTTCGTGCCTATATGACACTTTGTGATCTGGTTACCAAGGCACCAATACTGTGACCTCTGGATTGGTCTCACCCTTTTGAGATCATGTGCGATTCCTCTAATTATGCAGTAGGGGATGTCCTTGGTCAAAAACTTGATAGGAAACCTACAGTCATTTATAACGCTAGTAAGACCTTAGATGAAGCTCAGAGGAATTACACTGTCATAGGAAAGGAATTGCTAGCTGTAGTATTTGCACTGGAAAAATTCAGACCCTATCTTTTAGGTTCCCACATTATAGTCTACACTGAACACACTGTAGTTTGACATCTCGCCAAGAAGGATGCGAAATCTCGTCTGATTAGATGGATCCTGCTATTGCAGGAATTTGATTTAGAGATTCGTGACAAGGCCAAGAAGTAGAATGTGGTAGCTGACCACTTATCCCACCTTCCTTCAGAAGCGATATCTCCTTTACTTCCTATTTATGACTACTTCCTTAATGAGCAATTGCTGGTCATCCATTCTGATCTTCCCTGGTATGCTGACATTGTCAACTACCTAGCTTCTGGAATTGTTCCCTCTGATTGGGTCTGACATCAAAAAGATAGACTTAGATCCAAGGCCAAGCACTATTACTGGGAAGAACCTTGGCTTTTTAAGCACTGCAAAGACCAGATTCTTAGTGTGTCCCTGATAAGGAGATTGATAGCATTTTGTCTTTCTGCCATGACCAGGCTTGTGGTGGTCATTTCTTTGGCAAAAAGATTGCTGCAAAAATTTTGAAGAGCGGTTTTTATTGGCCTACAATTTTCAAAGATGCACACGAATATAGTAGGGCATGTCCACACAATCAGTCTCTTGGCAGTATTGGCTGCTGAGACATGATGCCCTTGAATCCGATCATAATGTGTGAAATCTTTGATACTTGGGGCATTGACTTCATGGGACATTTTCCAAATTCTCATGGCTTTGAGTATATCTTACTGGCAGTTGAGTATGTTTCTAAATGAATTGAAGTCATCCCCTCGAGGACTAATGATCATAGAGTTGTGACACAATTTGTCCAAGACTTTATCTTCTCTAGATTCGGGGTACCAAAAGCCATCATTAATGATGGAGGATCTCACTTTAGGAACACACATTTTCAGTCCCTACTTCAAAAGGATGGGGTGTCACATAGGATTGCTACACCATATCACCCTCAAACCAATGGACTAGCTGAATTGTCCAACCGAGAGATCAAGAAGATTTTACAGACTACCATCAGACCTGATAGAAAGGATTGGTCTTCTCGCCTTTCTGATGCGTTGTGGGCGTATAGGACAGCTCACAAACCCATTAGGCATGTCTCCTTTTAGACTTGTGTATGGGAAACACTGTCATCTTCTCGTAGAACTTGAGCACAAAGCCTATTGGGCCATCAGAAAGTGTGACTTGGATCTTGAGAAGGCCGGTGATTATAGAAGATTACAAATTTCTAAGCTAGATGAATTAAGGAATGAATCTTATGAGAGCTCGAGGATTTATAAGGATAAATTAATGGCCTTCCATGACCGTCACATTCATAGGAAGTTATGTCACCCTGGTTAGAAAGTCCTTTTCGACTCTAGACTTAAACTCTTCCTAGGGAAACTCAGATAAAAATGGATTGGACCTTTCAAAATCCTGAGAATCTTTGACAATGGAGCTGTTGAAATCACTGAGATTGACAAATCTGAACCTTTCACTATCAATGGACAAAGATTAAAATCTTTTATTGAGCCACATGATCTTAGACTTGTCAATTCCACCATTTCGTTCCTACATTTTGAATTACCTACTGGGTTTACGCCTAGCTGAAGGCGTTAAACTTAGCAAAACCTATCCTTGTATATAGCTATTTTCACCTTTCTTGCATTTGGCGTCTACCCTTGCATTACTTAGATCAGGTGTGCGACGAGGAGAGGAAGGCAATAGGCCGTCCAATTTGACTGTTGGATGACCGGACGAGGGGAGCAGAGAAGGTTGCCGGAGAAGAATCTGAAGGAGGCTGAAGAGGGAGGAGAAGAGGGTTTCTCAAGCCATGACTGGCTAAGGAGCTCGGGTTCATACCCCTGCTCCTTTTATAGGCCATGGGAAGGGGTTTAAGGCTTGGAGACCAAGCTTCCAAGCTTGGTAGGCTTGTCGGAGAAGGATACCTAGATCTCTCATGCGTTCACATGAGAGATTGGGAAAGAATTGGAGCCCACGAATAGGTTTGATTTGGAGGCAATTACTTGACGAATCTCCCTTTCAATTTTGAGAGGGATTCGTCAAGTATTCGCCAAGTTCTTCCCAAACAAAGCTCGTTGGAGTAGGATTCCTTCACGAAAATGGCGGAAGGACCTATTTGCAAAGAGTGACGACAAAGATAGCTGGCTTGTTGTAATAAATTCAAAAGATCAGGGTTATCTGGAATAATAAGAGTCTGACTTGGGCTAAATTGTAAACTAGGTTAAGGTAATCTCTGATTGGATCCAAATTTTGATACAAATATAATTTGGACCTAAGAAATCCAATGGTAAAGTTGGATTTTGGTTTTGGCTTAGTTTGACTAAGTAGTTTATGCAAAAACCTAAATTAAGGCAATAGTCTGTCTGTGACTCTATTTTGGGTCAAAACGGGTTCTTATGGTCAATTCAAGGATGCCAAACCCTAGAGAATATTTTCTATGAATTTTAGAGGGTTTATGTGAATTTTATCTTGACCAGAATCTTAGTTAATTAAGTCTACTTTTAGGGTTTCAGATGTCTATTTATTCTTAAAATGCGCAAAAACCTGTTTCTGTCTGTATGAATCCACTTATTAGACATTAATGACAAAATGACCTTTAATAAACCCCTGGCATACCCCGTGGTTATTTTTTATTTGTAATGAGATGGTAAAATTGCAAAAATAACCCTATTTTCATCTTTTCTTCTCAAAACTTACCGTGCTCTAGAGACCTTCTGACTGATATGTAGGAGATTTTATTGACTTTATAAGATCAAATTGAGCTAATTATGACTCATGATGGTGTTCCCATCAGCATTAAAAATAGCGCTTATAAGTGCTGCGCTTGCGTGATTTATTAAAGGTTTCAGGGCCCTAATTAGGGCTTAAGTAATGATTTAATTTAAAATTAACTTACATAGTTGTGTAGCTAATATATAGGGCTACTTATTGGTGTATTTATTTTAAGTTAAATAAATATATATAAATATATACATATCTTTTAAAATTAGTTAAAGTTAGGAATATTTACAAGTTATAAATCACTATAAATTCCATTGTACATTATAAACTAATGAATAAATTACTTAATTAAAGTCCAATTATGTTATTTACATGTATACAAATTTAATTAAGATTTTTAAATAATTTATTTAATTTATTAGGGTATTTAAATATTTTACATACACGTATACACTATATACATATAAATTAAATATACACTATATACGTACTTATAATAAATATATTCAAAATAAGTAAACATTTGGATTATTAGAATATATTATAATATATTATATTAATTAATTAAATTAATAAATTAAATTAACTTAATTTAATAATATACTTCATTAACTTAAAGTAATATACATATGTAATATAAATATGGTATTTTGCATATTAAATACAGTAATTAGTATACTAATTTATATATATACATACATTCAGTATAGTTATATATGCATATAGGATATGGTAACACCATCATCCATCATAACTAACTTAAATTAGTCAGAATCAAAAGATAAATGCTCCTAAATGATCGCCTGAGGACCATGATTCCACTCTGATTTGATTTGAGAATAAGACAAGAAAATATGGTTAATTCTATTATCTTAACAACACATCATAAATGCAGATTAACTATAGGATT
Source organism: Thalassia testudinum (assembly GCA_037157565.1). Lineage (NCBI taxonomy): Eukaryota > Viridiplantae > Streptophyta > Magnoliopsida > Alismatales > Hydrocharitaceae > Thalassia > Thalassia testudinum. Next base: position 16,518,671 of record JAZHRO010000055.1, read on the forward strand.
GCTTAGGGGTTAATTAAAGGTCAAATGAAAATAAAAGACAAAGAAGTGGACTCACACTAATAGAATCAAGGTTTCACGCATTTTAAGGGTGAAAACCTTAATTATCAGCCACACTTGAATTGAAAGGGTTCTAATAAGGATAAAATCAATATAAACCTCTTAAAATTCATGGAAAAATATTATAAGAGATTTGGTACATTCACTTTGACCTTTTGAACCTATTTTAACTTAGAACATAGTTTCAGACGAGAATTTGCCTTGATTTGAAATTTTGTGCAATTTTTCTAGTCAAACATGGTAAAACTCAAATCTAAGTTCACCATTAGATTCTTTGCGTCCAAATTAGGTTAACACCAAAATTTAGGCCCAATTAGAGTCCATCTTGACCTAGTTTGCATTTCAACCCCTAGAAATTCTATTTCTTACACTCATGCTCCTAGGTTTCAAGTTTCACATAAAAAGGTCCCCAACTTTTTCGTTGCCTTTGCAATCAGGCCCCTGCTGCCATTGGAGGTGTGAACGGGACGTCAGACCCAAGAACACTGACTTCAATCAAGGATTTCTCCTTGATTTGTCAGCCAAATCCGTCCAAAATTGGAGGGATTGTCGAGTAGAAGATCCTCTACCATTTGAACTCAATCACAAATCCCAAAACTAATCTGAGAACCTTAGCGAACTTACGAAATCAGTGTGGATTTCTTACGATTTTCACATGGGATTTGCACAGGTTTCGTGCAATTTGGGGTTGCTGCACCATCTATATAAGTTCGCCCAACTTACTAGGTTCATTTTGAGTCTGGTTCCAGGCCAAACGACCTCTTCTTCCTCTTCTCCAGCTGACTCCGCCGCAACTTCGGTGAGCCTCCTCAACCCCCTTCCTTCGGCCACTTGACGTCCAAATCGAGCGGCCTAGCTTCTCCCTCACGCTTGTCCACTCCTCACCGGCCATAGTAGGAGCTGCCTACCCCTCTCATCCACGCCAATTCCCTCACCGAAGGTATTCACCTTCCCCGTGTCCAGCAAGTCACGCCGGCACGGTTCCCACCTCTTTTGACCCAATAGCTAGGTTATTTCGTCTCTCCCTCCTTCTCTAGGTTAGGATTAGCCCTTGTCTCCCCAATTCGATTGACGACTGCCACTATCCCCCATCGTCTTCTCCAATGACGGTCATGCCTCCGGCGAGGCCGCCAAGCTGCTATACTGCACCAATCGCCTCACTGTCACTTCCTACAACTTCGTCGCACTCCTTAGAGTAAAAGCCTCCTATCTATTTGGAGTTCCACTCACTCGAACACCTCGCTGGACAATCCATACCACTGCTGTCATCTTCGACCACTTTCGGCCACTACACACCTCCATGCACTCGAATACGACCACTGTCGCCTTCCTTGCCTCACGGCGATTCCCCTGAGCATGTTAATTGTGCCTTAGGGCTGTTTTCATGAATTTTCAGGTGTAGTCGGTGAGCTCTGGAGCTTTGCCTTCCACGGTAGTTGATTACCATGGCCTGGCCGTAATCACCACCTCTACCACCTCCAGCAAGAGTGGAACACCTCTGCGAAGGATTCCAAGCCTCCAATTGATCGAACAACAAACGACAGCAGCATAAATTTGAGCCTTAATCATCCGCTGTACACGCAAAGAAGAACAATGGGTTTACTCCCACATTGTATGCGTGAAATGAAGATAGTCGCATAAAAGGAATTCTTCTCATTTTTTTGTCGCCTCAACACATGGGGGTGAGGTCCCCTCATTCACTATACACTCACGCGCTACACCTTGTCGGTGGGTCTGGTCCCTATACCTGTCCTGATTACCCGATTACCCATACTCTATACACATTTGAAGAGAGAGAAGAAAAGAGAGGAGGATTCTGAGGAGGGAGGGGGGAGGTTTTTGCCTCGAGAAACGTGCATGCATGCTCAACACTTAGCAAAGTTCTGAGGTGGTTTGTGCTGAGGCTTTGAACACTTAGGGCATTTGACATTGGTGTGCAAGTATGATTTGGGGCACTGTGAAAATATTGTGATCTTGGCTGACGTGATTAAGTGGTTTCGAATTACTATTGAAACATTTGATTGTGGTTTGAGATATTAAAACTACTATTGACCTTGGGATATATGCTTAATTGTGGGATTTAATTAGTGATTCATATCACCATTTTTATCTTTCATTTATCTTTTTATCCCATTGATTTTTGAGATACATTATTCTTATTGAATATATTTGAGGATCATTCATTGCATATCTTTCTTGTAATTAATTATTGTGCTCATTGTTTATTATTGCAACTAGTGATTGAATTCCATATTTGCTTCTTACGAACGACTTCGGAACTAATAGTTTTTCGAGCATTATAAATTTAAATATCATATTGATTTTCGTCACTATACTACGACACGATATTTTCCTAAATACGACGATTTTTGACAACATTTTGGTGCCATTGCCGGGGAGCAACACGCAATTCACCACTAGTCATATCATTCTTGATTGATTGAGTTGATTTCTAACTTGTCCTATTTGTTTGTTTTGATTTTGTGAGGTACATTACGAGGAGATCTTCCATGCAATCAAACTCTCCAGGGCAGGTAAAATTTCTCTTCTTCCATTATCATCTCTTAATCTTAGGAAGAGAAAAAGGAAACAAATCAATTAAGATCCACTTGCCTTATTTTTCCAGTAAATATCATTTAAAGGAGAAAGTGTCCTAATTTGCAAGATTAATTGACAATAGATTGATGCCGATACGGTTTGATTAGAGATTCCCCATCCACATTTCCTGTACCTATTAGGGATTTACGCTAAAATTTCTCAACATCTTGGACTACTTACTTTTTTGTTTGAGTTCAAGGTGTCATATTTAGAATCAAATTGGACTTAAAATAGAGCTAATTAGGGTTTTCACATTAGGGTTTTGAAGTCTTAGTATATGCTTGCTTGCAATTAAGGAAATTGATCTTCCCACATTTGTATGCTACCCAAGCCCTTGGTTGAATTGATCTATTCAAGTGAACCCTAAAACTTGGGACCTAATAATCTGTTGAGAACCAATTCAGGGTGCTTTGGGTGCTCTGACCCATATTTCATCCTCAACCTTAAGACAGGTTAGGTGAAGTTGGTTCACTTTGTGAATCAACCAACCTACAAATTAAGTCACAATTTGAAATAATTTCTAAATCAAGTGAAATTCAAGGCGCAATTAGGGCTAAAATTGGTAGACATAGGTCTCAATTCGTACATTTTGGTCTACTTGGAACCTCAGTGGCAAGGAAGGTTGGGTAGGGGAAACCCTGTAACCCGTGGGGACTCTTTATCATGTAGGGGTCTTTGAAGGACTCTCCCTTCCTAGCTACCTAAGTAATTCTCGGGTGTGTGGATTTTTGATCAAGAGGTTCATTTGCCTTAAACAACCTTAGTCATCCAAAATTTTTGGGTGCCTTGATTGGGTCTAATACACATCCAGTCCCACATCTATTCTTTAGTGCACATACACAGGAGAGGTCCCTAGGTCTGACCTAGAGACCTCCATTAGAGTTGATCTTGTGGGGGAAATCTAATCAAGTCAATCTAGACCTAAATTTGATTCTCCATCTTGATCCACCACCTAATTTCAAAATGCGACCTGCCAACATGGGAAAGATTTTCACTAAACCTGAATCCCGTATGAGCATCAAAGAGAAAATGATTGAGGCTGCCCTTAGACATAGAGAAGAATTTGACAGGACCTCAGATCCCCTTAGTAGAATTCAGGTTAGTGTACTAGAAACAACAACCCGCCTTATGAACCGCGTCGAGATGATGTTAACATAAATGATATGTGGTTTGACCTGGGATGCTCTTATATCATAATACAGTGAATTGTGGAGATTGCATAGCATAGAAGGCTTACAATGTTTGAGAAATCCACCACTTTGGGAAATACGCTAGGATATCATCTGAAAACATGTGAATGTGCTAAATATGTTGCAACAAGCCATTGATCAGAAATATTGTTGCGGGGTGAATCGAGGAGATTTAAGGTATGGTCGTCGTAGTACACTCCTAAATTGCACAACAAACACTTAAATTTGTAAAACTTAGATTCAAAAGGGAGTTCAAGATCGTTCGCAGAGAGAAAATGTGGAATTCACTCATTAATCTTCATTCATAATAAATGAGCACAATAACAGATATGCAATGAATAAAACTTGTCAAATTGATAATCAAATGTAAATCAAAAGATCACGAGACAAAAATAATAGAAGAAACCTAAAAAGTGGTGATTTAGATCACCATTTAGATCCCTCTAATTAAGCATATCTCATGTATTAAATTTATTCAAATAATCAAACAATATTTTCAATCAATTCAACTTAGGTACTTGAATGTTCCAACAATGCCAGCAGATTTAACCTCAAGCCTCAGACGACTTAACTTCACGTAGTAGAGCCTCACAAAAGGCACACAAGGGTGCCAAACCTTCTCAAATTCTTTCAAGCACAAAGCCTTTCTTTCCATAGCATAAGGCAACTCAGAGGCTAAGTGTGAGCCTCTTTATCTTCAACACGCGCCCAAGGCACGTAGAGCAAAACCTTCCCCCCTCATCTCACAAATCCTCTTCCTTCTCTCTCAGATAATTGGGTTTTAAATTGGGTCAAGTATCGGGTAATCGGATCTGAACAGTGGCCAGACACATGGGCATGTTCGCAGGCGAGGCGTGAGAGTGTGAGGAGGCACGTGCATGGGGGACCCGACACCCCATGTTACCGAGCAAAGAGGCAGCATCACAAAATCAACTTAAGCTCTTGCAGCTGCTTATCCATTTACAATGTGGGACTAAATGTCCCCGTCTTTCTTGTGCGAGTACAGCTGAGGTCACGTCTCCAATTAAGGTAGCTGTTGTGGCTACACATCTCGATTGAAGCCTTGGGAAGGTTCCTGGAGCTAGGTCGCAACATCTGGATGTGGTAGCGAGGCCGTAGCAGGTTGGAACAAGGTGGATGGAGTTGGAGATGACGATAGTGACAAGCGATGACGACGAACCTGCAATTCACAAATACGATTTCAAAAGCCCCAATTAGATAGCTCCTAAGCTTCGCCAGAGGATGGCGAAGGTGATGGTGGGGTTCTTGTGGCGTGTGGGTGCGTGTGGAGGGTGTGCGAAGTCGAGGAAGAGGTGTGAAGATGGGTTTGTTCAGCAGAGGTTTTGAGTAGGTAATCCCCTTAATTTCTGGAGCGGTTTTGGTGGGCGTGGAATGGTGAAGGTTTTGGGATCGATGATGTGGAGTTTGGTGGCTTGTGGAGTGTGGGCAGCCTCACCGGAATTCTGTCGGAGTGGAGGAAGATGGTGAAGGAGGCAGTGAGTTGTCAGTCAAACCTAAGATCTAAAGGGCTAAACTTACACTACGGAGAGAGAGAATTAGAACCTAACTAAGGATGAAGGGGGCAAGGGAGGCACCGACTGTGATTGGCCGACGTTGGTTGTGAGTGGTCGGCACTGGGGAAGGTGAAACCTCCGGTGGTGGAGCGACGATGATGAGAGGGGTCTGGGGACTCTTGCTGTTGCTGGCGAGGAGTGGATGAAAGAGGTGAAGACGTTCCCGTTGCCTATGGTATGTGGCAGCGGGCGAAGAGGTTGGAGGGAGAGGATTCACCGGAGCTGCGGTGGAGGTGGCTGGAGAGAGAAATTTGGTGAAGAGTTGCGGCCAAACCGAGCTAGTTTTGGACGATGGGAGATGCTAGAGCTTATATAGAGCTCCTGGGCAAGCTCTAGATCAGGAAACAATGCTAATTGGCTTGGAATCTAAGTCATAAGCAACCCATGATTTTCGTGCATTTGCATGAACTGATCCATGCGAATTAGGAGCCAAGATCTTTGTCAAAGGATTTCTCACAGTGTAAACATCAATCCTATCCAATTTGGTGGGATTTGATGATGATTTAAATAGGTTTAGGTTCGGTCAAAGTCGGCCTAGAGGTTGGTTGACCTCCAATGGCAGTAGGGGTCTTTTCGTGAAGAGGACAACAAAGTTGGGGGGCTAAACGCAAGGAACTTCAAAAGCTAGGGCCTTAGATGTGAAGAGTAGAGTTTTAAGGGACTAGATTGCAAACTAGGTCAAGATGAATTCTGATTGGGCCTAAATTTTGGTACAAACCTATTTAGATCTAAGGAATTTGATGGTGGAGTCAGATTTGAGTTTTGACTAAGTTTGATTAAGCAATTTGCATAGAAACTCAAATTAGGGTAGAAATCTATCTGTGACTCTATTTAAGGTTAAAATAGATTCAAATGGACAAATCAAGGGTACCAAACCTTAAGGAATATTTTTCTATGAATTTTAGGAGGTTTAAATGAATTTTATCTTGACCAAAACCTCTATAATTTAAGTGGATTTGAAATTAGTGTTTTATGTTATGAATCGATTCTTGAAATGCGTGAAACCCTATTTCTATCTGTATGTACCCTTTTATTTGACTTTAATGCTCATTAGACCTTAGATTAACTCCTGGCAAACCTTGTGGTTACTCTGCTTTCATGATATGATGTTAAAACTGCAGAATTAACATTGTTTTGATATTTTCTTCTCAAACTAGTTTTGTATGGAATTATGGCTCTTAGGTGATTATGTAGGAGCATTTTTTAGTTAATTATGACTAATTAAAGCTAGTTAAGGCTTATGATGGTGTTACCATCAAATACCCATGCCACCACTCAAAAGCCAATGACATATCTTGGGGCAATTTCCTAGAGCCTGGGTATGAAAATGGAGGTTATGGACCCCAACCCAAATGGAACCAAATTATGATCTTGTGTTGAATAAAAACTCGATCATGATGTGGGTTGGGTGGATCCAGTTGCAGGTGTTCCTGACTTTGAGCCAGCCATAAGAAGCTGTGAAGTTGGTCCATCATGCTTAGATTTTCCAAACACCTATGAAGAATTGGACTTAAAATCTCCTGATGATGCAACTCCTGTACCTTATCTTGTTAAGGTATTCCTTGAGAATGATTCTGACATCCCAATAGAACCAAGTCCAGACTCTAGTGACTCAATTCCTACACCTAACCTAGAATCTAGATCTGAGCCTAGTTGGGATGATCATGAGGCCCAATGTGATGAGAACAAGATTTTAGACCTGAATTATGATTTTGGGTCTGTATTTGATGATTATACCTCTCTAGACTCCTAATGAAAATAAATTGATTTATCAAAAGTCACACTGATTTATGATAAGGAATTAGAGGAGTTGGAAGAGTTGGGATTTGATTGGATTCACCCTAAGTGCCTTGAACCGAGCCTATACCTATTAAGGACATCCCTCCGAGCTTGGAATTTGAGGCTAGGTTAGACCCAAGTCAGGTTGATGATTCCATGCATCTTGATTTATTCTGTGGTGAAAAACTTGATCTTGAATCAGGTTCAGAAACTGATTGTCGCAAATTCTTTGATGATTTCGAATCATACTCTGATTTTGGAGAACCATTATTTCCAGATGATTACGAGTAAGTTTATGACCTCAGTATCCATGTTCCATTCTTTGATTTTGATTCTGAGGCCAATGATTTAGAACTTGAAGTAGCCCTACCTCTTACTCCAGAGCCAGTTCCTTTAAGAAATCGATCCCAACCTCGACTTGCCACCGAAATCAATTTCTATTTTGACTCACCTCTTTTTGATATAGTCACATATGATTCACCACGACAATTGGATAGGGAATCAGACATTGATCAAACTGATAACCACATTTTGTCCTTCTCTGATCCCACCAGTAGGGTTCCTACATTCTCCACAGATCCATTATCCTTTAAGGACCCCTACTCTGATCTGGATGAACTGATACAGCCAAACCCCTTATTCATATTTTCACATTTATTTGAGCCAAAAAGCATTTGGTGGGCTCCACACCTATTGATTCACCAGATCAACCCACCAGACTGATTGGGCTTGGCCTACATCATTAGCCAATTAATCTGAACAAGCACCTTGTTGGACCAATTAGACTACTCATCAAGGTGCTTCCCTACAAAATTCCTCAAATTTGACCACCCCTTCTCCTTGACCACCTTTTGCACGGCTGAAGGCATTGAATTTAATGCTTAACGGGAGTCAACCCGTCATTCCAAAAACCCGAGACCCTTCTGACTCTCTTTGAGCTACATTCATATTGCAATTTAGGGTTTAGCTTTAGAACAACCGACTCTACTTTTGATACTTGTATCAGAGCTTGAAATCGTACGCAACAGTCATTCTGACCTGTTCACTCACCCTTTGACCCTATTTTAAACTTTGAACTAAGTTGAATTTGTACCCACTTGATTTACAATGAGGACATTGCAAAACTTAGGCATGGGGGGTATTAAAGTGCAAAACAAATGAGAAATTCAATTCTTTGAGGGGTTCTCATAATATATATATATATAATGGAAAAAGAGGAGGAAAATTTTGCAAGCTGAATGAAAAATCATTCTTGAGGAGGAAAAGAGGAGGAAATACAAAAATTGTCAAAGGAGAAAAATCAAAAAAAAAATTGATAGTCTTAGTAGCTGATTATGGGACCTACTTAAGTTTTAGACCAGATAAAAAATAAGGATTAAGTCCTGAAGTGCTAGAGATAAGGAGATAAGTAAAGAGTACTGACCTTAGGCCTATTGGGCTTATTATAGGACTTAAATACTCACATATTTGTTAAGATCTGGATTAATCTTCAAGAGGTTGAGGAAAGTGCAAGGTTGATGTATTAAGTTTAAGGCTTAGGGATTATTTGACCCTGTTGCTTGCCCTTTGGTTTGCTGGACTTGGTAACCTAAGCACCCAAAAATCACACAACGGTTTAGTTTAGTGCGCTTAATGAAGAAAAATGCCAAAAGTGTTATATTCTGAAAAGGATTTTCCAAAGATTTGGCTTAGGAGAGGCTCGAAGACACAAGTTGATTGGATGAGTTCCCAGTGTGGAGAGGTGGAATGAAAAATACTCCCCTCGAAGATGCGTAATAACATATCGTCTCCTTAGTGCTTGTTTCCTAAATATCTAAACATCCTACTGGGGGCATGTAAGCACCTTGTGTTGGTTTAGGTGCCATGGGTAGGATTATCCAGAAATGTTGATTGCCAGGGCCTGAATTTAGTTACAGAATGCCATGGGTGGTACTATCCCGAAGTGTTGAAAGCCAAGGTTCTGGGGTTGCCATGGGCGGTGCTATACGAAGCATCGTCAGCCAAGGACCCTTCAAGGATTGATGGTAGGGACAAGGAATTTGATACAGCTTGTGTTTAGGGCCAATCCAATGTTGGATTTAGGGGAATGTAAAAAAGAAAAGAGAGAAAACTTTCAAAATAAATATCCCTCCTTATCTCTCTTACAAAAAATGCACTGGAAAACTAAACCTGGACTTGCTATAAATGCGCATGGGTGCTTTAGTCACTGGGGTCAACGAACCTCTAGGAAATTTTTACGGGCCTTAGAAACATTTACGGTAGACCCAAGGCTGAGGCTGGTCAGGTCTGGATCTTGGCTAGTACAGGGGTACCTCTAGGTCTATTGTTGGTATTTTGATTCAATTTCTAGAGAAGAGGCACAATCAGGAATTTGAACATTAGAAATATGGTCTAGGGATTTAGTTCTTTCCATAGGATTTTGCTAGGGACTAGCAAAAGTTAGGCATGGGGGTATGATGATAACACCATCATTCTTCATAACTAACTTAAATTAGTCGGATTAAGAGATAAACGCTCCTAAGTGATCACATGAGTACCATAATTCCACTCTGACCTGATTTGAGAAGATAAGAAATAGGGTAAATTATGTTGTTTTAACAGCACATCACAAATGTAGATTAACCACGGGGTTGCTCACGGATTAATTAAATGTTAAATGAACATAAAATACTAAGAAGTGGGCTTACATTGATAGAATCAGGGTTTCACGCATTTTGAAGGCGAAAACATGATTGAAAACCCTAATTATCAGCCACACTTGAATTGAAAGGGTTTTTGACAGAGAGAGTTTCGCTTTCTTATGATAGCAATAGAATGATGTGTCATTGTGTTTTATGTGGTGGAAAATCTCTCAATCAAAACTAAATATCAATTTTAACCACAGTACAGATGTCGTATCCACAGGGAGGAATAGACCAATAAATTCACGAGAAGAGGAATATAATGTTCGCAGACACTTTCACGACTTTAATGCGAGGAATATGCTATTTTAAATGGAGCTTGCAATATCTTTAAAAGTTTAGGGTTAGTTATGCAATTTTCAGGTCAGGAATTAAGCTCCAAAAATATGCATATGATGCATGTGTAATGGCATATCATATAAATTCAACTTGCATGCAATTTTGATTTGAAATTCAAGGTTAAATCATGCACATAACACAAGTGAAGTAATTTCAGGAAAGAATGAGTGCATCAATGCAATGTGGCTTGAATAAAATATTATTATTTAAATGGCAATGGCATTAGGTGTAAATTTTAATTGAGGAGAAAACAGAGGATTTCTCCTCTCTCTTCCTCGCGTGGACGGTCGTGCACGGTTGGCGGCGAGAGTCGACGGGGTGATGCACCTCGACAAGAGCTACGCAACGGCGGTGACGTGGCGGTCGGAGGTGGCCGGCGGCGGCCGAGCAGAGGAGAATGGCCACCGGCCTGTTGGAGGAGGAAGCCACGCTTGGAGAAGAAGAATAGTGCTCCTGTAGCCCGCGCGGGTATGCACTGGGCGCCTCGCGCAAGGCATGCTAGGGCTAGCCACTAGGTGCAGCGCCTGCGGGCATGGGTCTCTTGCAGGCTTGTGGTGCTGCACCTGCGGGCGATGGCGCATTACTGCCTGCGGGCGCTTAGCGTAGGGCGATGGCACTGTGTGGGCACGGGTGTGCGCCTGTAGAGGGTGTAAGTACAGGTGGTGGAGCTCACTTGCAGAGAGCACGTAAGGGCGGTGAGCGCCTGCGGGCGTGCTTGCAGGGTGCCACTGGAGTGGCCTGCGGGTGTGGCGCCTGCGGTGCAGCGCCTGCGGGCGTGGGTCGCCTGCAGGCTTGAAGGAGCGCCTGCGAGCGCTAGCGTGGCAAGAGGCGCTTGCAGGTTGGAAGGGCGCTTGGCAGTAGTGCAGGGTTGGGAGGCGTGCGCTTGTAGTGGAGAGGATGATGCGGCGAGGGTAGGTTGGCTTGCGAGCGTTGTAGGGTTGCGCCTGCAGAGGGCGTGCAAGGGCACTGTAGCAGTTGCAGGCGTGTGCGGTGGAAGGTGAAGCAGCTGCAGGTGCGCGGTGAGGGCAGGCTGTGGGGGGGGCGGTGATGGTGCACAGTGCAAGCAGTTTTCCCACAGTGTACGCTCCCTTCCCAGTTGGGTCCCCGCCAGGGGGAGAAGAAGAAGACCCCCAGATGGAGGAAGAGGAACTGACGATCCCCTCCTCACCTGTGCAAGTCCTTTTTATCTCCTCTCCTCGTGTGAGTTAAGGGATTTTCAAATCCCTTTACTAATTTTGGCCGGTGGCTGTTGGGGGTGTTGAGGTCGGCCGGAGATTGGGTGAGGTGAAGGCAGTTGTTTGGGGGAAATTTCTTTCACCCCCCTGTTCTTTTCCAACCTTATTCCTACAAAACAACAAAACATAAAATAATTACATACTAAATTATAGAATGCAATAAAATAGATAAAAACTTAAGTAATGATGCATGTACTTATTTAATGACCTGATGTAATTATTAACAAATATACTATGTTAGAATTGAAGTACTTAGGCGTAACAATAGTCTATTAAAATGAACTCATCAAATACCCCCATGCCTAAGATTTGCTAGTCCCTGGAAAAAATAAAAAAATAATAGAAGTAATCAGAAGATTTCTTCTTTTCTTATTTCAAAACTTTAGAAATCCAGACAAATGTGAAGTGATGATAGCCTAGGTAATAGATCTAAGTGAAAAGCCAATTCGCATTTGTAGTTCTTACTTCACCCTTGGTAAATATTGCTGTCGGGATAGGCAACTACTTCCCTCAGGGATAAAGCAGAAGATAATCTGTAATTTGACCCCGGCGTTTGGCTTAGGTAGGAGATATCGAGTTGAATGAATTTTTATTTGGTGGGACACACTCATCTGGTGTTACATGTAATCTAGTACTACAGACTCTAGATCTCTAGATTATTAGACAAGTAAACTTGGAGAGAGGCTAAACAACTGTGCTCTTTTGATGTTCCTGGGCGCTCACTCTTTTCTTTCTTTTCTTTCTGAGATCACAAATCTCACCAGATTTAGTAATTGTACTCACTGTTTGGTGGCCTCACGTGGCACCCACACTTCAATTAAATTCCCAATAACTCTACAACTAAGTTAGAGTCGTCAACCAGTATTCAGGCGATTAGAAATACTGAAAGGTAGGTATGGTCATATTTGGTGGAACGCGATAAGTGTTTTGTTGCCTCGTAAACAATGTTACAATGATAACCCTTGACTATTTTCTTTTTTTTTCTCTCTCTTTTCTTCTTTTATTATTATTATTATTATTATTTATTCTTCTTCCCTTTTTTTTTGTTTCTTTTTATTTTTGTTTCTTTTTCAATCAGCACAACACGATATAGACTTTTATTTATGAGGCATTATTAGGGATGATGATGGTCAAGAGGATATTGTGTGGCTTATTTGGTGGAAGTGCCTATTCTCGGTACCGGGAAGGAATGGATAGGATAGGTGTATTTTTGACCTTTGACACTATTACCCTCCTTCAACTGAGGACTCTATGAAGGACGGTCATAGACATCCACCATAGTCATAGCTTTATTAAGACTCAATATCTGTGTATCTGCCTTATTTGGTGACTCTCAGGAATTCATACAAAGTACGCACATAGGAATAGAGAGAAAAAACTACACCTAAATATGAAGTATCAGCATCTAATTATCCAAAACTTAAGAGTCCTTGCACTAGACTTAGTGCACCAGTAATCTCTCAACTTTCTTCTCACAAATATGAGGTGGATCTACTAGAAGATAGTATTCTTGACTCCCTATGAACTGTCCAAGGGTTCTGTAGACTACAAATGCTTATTGGTTTTCTTCAAGGATCCATTACCCAGTCTACGTGCACGTGAAATAAATGTACTGGATTCTAAACTTAAGAAATAATTCTAGAAGGAAAACCTCCAATGACAAAGGTATTCTGCTAAGGACTAACCCATTTAGCTCAAGAAAAGAGAATTCTTTTTTTATAGCTAACCTAAATGCATGAATACTTCCTAAAATGCAAAATGCACCCCCTCATGCCTAAATCCTACAATGTCCCCATTGTAAAATTAAAATAGGGGGAGAAAGGAAAGAAATCACCTGACAACGGTGTTATTCAGAACATTGGGTTGCCTCCCAACAAGCGCTGCATTTCTGTCAGTAGCCAGACTTATAAGGAACCTACAAGTTTGGTTCCATACAGAAAAGGTTAGGCTTTAAAAATATGCATAACAGTGCGGACCTAGAAAATAGGTAGCCACGGATGTTGGCGAGCTGATGATGCAACGTAATCCCAAATTCTCGCCAGAATGTATGAAAGTAGAAAATCTCGTTGGCTACCTAGGGAGGTCTAGGAATAAGAAAGGAATATGAAAAGGGACCCCCCGAAATGGAATAAGTGGAGGATAACAAGGATCCTCCAGAGCAGGATGGGTTGTAAAAGATATAAACATTATTAGTTCAAACCCTTGAATGGCGAGAGTAAAAGTACAAGCATCAATCCACACTCACCATTCTACCCGAGGATGTACTGGCCTGATATGTTCTCCAGAAAGAATGTACATGAGCAAAGATCTGAGCCAAGGATTGGTTAGGGAGTATAAGGGTTGTTTGTAGTGTTGCAAGGTAATGGTTAAGTCCAATAAGGGCTTAGTCGGTGTCAGGTCCAATTCCAACAATGATTCAGATTGTGTATACTCCCTAACAGTTGTTGACAACTTCGGGTTACCCTGCCTAACATTAATGATCGAAGTCATATTTGAATCAAAGGTAGACTCCAAATTACAACTCTTTGATGGTAGGGTCAAAATGTCAGAATCCTTATCATTAAGCTCATCCCCGGATTCATTTGGTTCACTCAAATTTTTGTCAGGGTATATATGTGATTCATTAGGAGTTGGATCAGTATCCTTAATTATTTCTAAAGGAGGATCAGTCTTAATATTTTGAAGCAAGCCTATAACATTGAATTCGTTATTCTTCTTGGGGTATAAATCCTCAATTGACATGTTTTGTCCTCGAGAGTCTCCCCTAGGCTTCTCACAATTTTGTTTGTCCTCCTCTAATATCAACTCCTATTTTGATGGAGGATGACTCTCAAAAGAAGGGAGGAATCTGGATTTCACCATATTATTTATATCCTCTGGATGTAAATCCTCAAATAATAAATAATTCCCTTGTGATTCACTCCAGATTTTCAATCCAGGTTCCTCTATTGGGGTATCCTCGCCCTCTGAAATAGACTCTTCATATCCCTGACACCAAAATTGATCTACTTCATCCTCCATTCCCTTAGGGTCACCTTCATTGGGTGCATTTAAATCCTCAGGATACTGAATGGTAGGTGTTGATTCCCTAAGTGGAGGGTTAGGAGTAGGCTCACTAAGGGTAGAATGGGATCCCACCAAATAATCAATAGGGGAAGTGATAGGAACAATACAACCTTGACCTGGGTTGGTAGGGGTAAGGAGAATACTGTCATTGGAGTCAAGGTCCTCAAGAGGTACCATCTTCCCTTTCTTTTGACTCCAATATAGCTCGGGTGAATAATCACTATGATCATTCTCCTCTAGTGGTCGTGTCTCATTGGGAGAGTCTAAGTGATAGCTACATAAAATTGGATCCCTTTTGTCATTGGGTTCCTCCGAATTATTTTCATGATCAAAGTCGTATGGGTAGGGATTAGAATTACTGGGAAGCGTGTAGCTAAGCTGTCTTATTTCATCATTTAACTATTGACTATTCCTCAACATCTCTCCCATTGATTCCATCATTTCCTTTTGCTATTTTTGCATTTCTATTATAAAAGAGGAGAGGCTACTATTATTAGGTTAGGGAGGATAGTCAATTTCAAGCTCTGGTTGCCTAGGGGTATCGGTCCAACCTTGATACAGAAAATCATGAAGTGTGGGAGGGTTGGGTGTTTGCATGGAAGTAGGGATTTCAGGGTTGGAAAATCCCGCTCTTAGGCTCTGCTCAAAAGTGGGAGTTATCAAGCCAGTACTCCCAGGATAGGAATATGAATGATCCCATGAATTGTCAATGTACCCATCAAAGGATGGATATGCTCGGAGTATGGGATCCTGGTTAAAAGATGGAAAGTATTGACTCTGATAATCTAAATGATAGGAGTAAGGGTGATCCATTTCTTTAAGCAAAACAGTTTTAACTCTCTTAGGATTTAGAAGAATTCAGAACATGAGCAGAAACTTCCTAGAGAGCTCTAACACTGTTAAAGCAAACGTAAATCTAGTGGGATCTGTTTTTATTTGATTGTAGGTCTTAGAATTAAATGTTCAATTGGTGGCCAAACAAGTTTTGCAAAAATTACACTTCCTAGGCCAACCTTCACTGGTGCCTATAACCTACTTGCAAGGGATGGAAGTCTCGAATCGAGCCCACACACGAGGAACCGAAGTAACTTGGTGGATAGGCTTGTTGATTTCCAACTAACTTCCCTTGTGGTGCAAAAGAGGAGAGGTAGAAATTTATCTAGTGACCTTATGTGTGAGGTGCATAGTGTCTCAGGTGTGCAAATATACGATCGTGTTTTGAGTTTTGAAATTTCGCAAACAAGATCTTTTTGCACACAATTTTAAGTCACAGGTTTTAAGGTCCAGCCTCTTAGCAGTCCCAATTTTTAAGGTGACCACTGAATTAATACGATTCAAGCACTTTAGTGGTCTTAGACTTAGGTTAAATGCAAATGCATGACAGGTAATTGATGCTCAAGAGAAGACGTACCTTACTCCAGCTTTCTTCGTGTAGAAATGCATGCAATACAGTAAAAATAAACTAGATACTACTCATTCAGTCCTATATGGTTGTCCTATAGATATGCAGCTTCTAGCAGGCAATTTGAATATATTTTTTTTAATTTTTTAATAATAACAATAATAAGTAAACAGACCTAATCTAACTAACAAACAAACATGCAGTTGAAACAATTTGAATAATCCTATAATCTAAATAAATGGGAACATGCTCCCAAAAATATGCTCCCACATACAAGAGCGATAGGAAATAAAGAAACACTAGAAACATGTTCCCAAAAATATCCGACAAGGGTCCAAAAGACGTAAATTAAATTCTAATGTCTATCTAAACTAAATCTAACTAAGATCTACTGACTAAATCAGAAATAGGCTTCTCCGTAAGCCTATGCACGTGAGATCAAGGCCCACGTGTTCCTGTTGCTAGCCTCCAGGTGGCGTCAAGGTCCGCCAAAAAGATTGTCTCCACCTTGCGCATCGTTCAGGGTCAATCTCGTCACTCTGCTGCGCCTGCCACCGTGTCAGATTCCTTGTACAATAAAAATAATGATCAGATGATTGCACAACTCAGAATATTCAAAAATAATAACGTGAATCTATTGCGTCTGTTGCCTCCCTGGCAACAGTGCCATTTTGACGGAGAGAGTTTCTCTTTCTTATGATAGCAATAGAATGATGTGTCGTGTTTTATGTGGTGGAAAATCTCTCAATCAAAACTAAATATCAATTTTGACCACAGTACAGATGTCGTATCCACAGGGAGGAATAGACCAATAAATTCACGAGAAGAGGAATATAATGTTCGCAGACACTTTCGTGACTTTAATGTGAGGAATATGCTATTTTAAATGGAGCTTGCAATATCTTTAAAAGTTTAGGGTTAGTTATGCAATTTTCAGGTCAGGAATTAACCTCCAAAAATATGCATATGATGCATGTGTAATGGCATATCATATAAATTCAACTTGCATGCAATTCTGGTTTGAAATTCAAGGTTAAATCATGCACATAACACAAGTGAAGTAATTTTAAGAAAGAATGAGTGCATCAATGCAATGTGGCCTGAATAAAATATTATTATTTAAATGGCAATGGTATTAGATGTAAATTTTAATTGAGGAGAAAATAAAGGATTTCTCCTCTCTCTTCCTCACGTGGACAACCGTGCACGGTTGGTGGCAAGAGTCTACGGGGTGATGCGCCTCGACGAGAGCTACACAACGGTGGTGACGCAGCGGCTGGGAGGAGGAGAATGGCTGCTGGCCTGTTGGAGGAGGAAGCCGTGCTTGGAGAAGAAGAACAGTGTTGTTGCAGCCCGCGCGGCTACGCGTAAGGCGTGCTAGGGCTGGCCGCTGGGTGTAGCACCTGCGGGCATGGGTCGCCTGTAGGCTTGTGGTGTTGGGCCTACGGGCGATGGCGCGCTGCTGCCTGCGGGTGCTTGGCATGGGGCGATGGCGCGGTGTGGGCGCGGGTGCGCACCTGCAGAGGGTGTAAGTACAAGTGGTGGAGCGTGCTTGCAGAGAGCACGCAAGGGCGGTGAGCGCCTGTGGGTGTGCTTGCAGAGTGCGATTGGAGTGGCCTGTCGGCGTGGCGCCTGTGGTGCAATTCCTGCGGGCACTAGCGTGGCGTGAGGCGCTTGCAGGTTGGAAGGGTGCTTGGCAATAGTGCGGGGCTGGGTGGTGTGCACTTGCAGTGGAGAGGATGATGCGGTGAGGGTAGGTTGGCTTGCGAGCATTGTAGGGCTGCGCCTGCAGAGGGCACGCAAGGGCGCTTTAGCAGTTGCAGGCGTGCACGGTGAAGGGTGAAGCAGCTATAGGCACGTGGTGAGGGCAGGCTGTGGGGGGGGGCGGTGATGGTGCACAGTGCAAGCCGTCTTCCCACAGTGCACGCTCCCTTCCCAGTTGGGTCCCCGCTAGGGGGAGAAGAAGAAGACCCCCAAATGGAGGAAGAAGAACTGACGATCCCCTCCTCTCCTGTGCAAGTCCTTTTTATCTCCTCTCCCTGCATGAGTTAAGGGATTTTCAAATCCCTTTACTAATTTTGGCCGACGGTTGTTCGGGGTGTTGAGGTCGGCCGGAGATTGGGTGAGGTGAAGGTGGTTGTTTGGGGGAAATTTCTTTCACCCCCCTGTTCTTTTCCAACCTTATTCCTACAAAATAACAAAACATAAAATAATTACGTACTAAATTATAGAATGTAATAAAATAGATAAAAACTCAAGTAATGATGCATGTACTTATTTAATGACCTGATGTAATTATTAACAAACATAATATGTTAGAATTGAAGTACTTAGGCGTAATAATAGTCCATTAAAATGGACTCATCAGTTTTAGTAAGGTTAAAATTAATTTAAACCTCTTAAAATTTATGGAAAAATATTATAAGAGATTTGGTACCTTTACTTTGACCATCTGAACCCATTTTGGCTTATAATAGAGTTTTAGATGGGAATTTGCCCTAATTTGGGTTTCTATGCAATTTTCCCAGTCAAACATTGTCAAAACACAAATATAAGTTCACCATTAGATTCCTTGGGTTTAAATTAGGTTAACACCAAAATTTAGGCTCAATTAAAGTCCATCTTGACCTAGTTTGCATTTCAGCCCTTAGAAACTATTTTTTACGCTCAAGCCCCTAGGTTTCAAGTTTCTCATGAGAAGGCCCCCAAATTTCTTGTCATCTTTGCAATCAGGCCCCTACTACCATTGGAGGTATAAACAGGACCTCAGACCCAAGAACATCGACTTCAATCGAAGATTTCTCCTTGATTTGTCGGCCAAATCCCTTCGAAATTGGAGGGATTGTTAAGTAGAAAATCCTCTACCATCTGAACTCAATCACAAATCCCAAAACCAAACTTAGAGCCCTAGTGAACTCGTGAAATCAATGTGGATTTCTTGCGATTTTCGTGAGGGATTTGTATGGGTTTTGTGCAATTTGGGGCTGCTGCACCATCTATATAAGTTCGCCCAACTTCCTAGGTCCATTTTGAGTTCGGTTCTTGGCCAAACGACCTCTTCTTCCTCTTCTCCGGCTGCCTCCAGCGAGACTTGGGCAAGCCTCCTCAATCCCCTTCCTTCAACCACTCGACATTCACATATTTACATGGTTCCATTGACCTGCATAATGTAATGGAATAAGCATGCAGGAATCCCCATCTCATACCTAATCTCCAGAGTCCACCAACCTCCTAATAAGGAGAAATGTATTACGATAATGAGCAAAGTACTTATAGAACCATCTCAGGCCAACATGATAATTGGTCTGCTGGATAAATTCCTCCAGTGTGGTTTGCCAAGTAGTACGGGTGAAGTGTCTGCCTCCATATTAGCCCTCTTGTTTCCTTCGCAATAATGAATGGAGGATTAACCACTGATGCTCGTCAGATAGGACGTCCTCCATTGCAATGATATGATACTGTCCACAGAGAAGAAAATATTTCTAGCTGTAATATGACAATAGTGACATGTACTTGACAATTCTACCATTATTTAGAGTATGAAAAAGTTAATTGAATGCATAATTGACTCCATGACATAGTAATTGGTACTTGCTCTGTTTGATTCGTAGACGTATTTGTATTCCATCTTTGTTCTGAAGCATGAGGTTGCTGTAACGTAGCCTTCACAATTGTGCAATGAGCAATGCTATGTTTAGAAACAAGCACAACATTTCTCTAATAGGACTTAAAAGAAGTATGGAATTAATAACTACGGATTTACGAAGGCAACCATTCAACTGATTAATTAAGATACAACCAAGACTACCTAGAAATGTTGACAAAAATACGTCAGAATATTGAGTAGAATGGAGACGGTGGTAGTTAGCATTAGTCTAAGATAAACGGCAAAAATTGTCTGAATGAGCGATTACATTCTAACGAATATGGAAGACCATATTCAAAAACTAAGCATGAAACTTAATTAAAATAAAATAAGAAATCAAAGCATAGAATGTCCTAGATGGACTACATGAACATGCTATTGAATTGGCCGACAATCTCATCGTAATTCGCTTAATGCGATAAACCTCCATCTCTATCTCAAGATCCGATACCCTCTCCTACGTAGCCTGTAGCTCCAACTGTAGCATACGTGCATCATCCTTCTTTGCCTCCAACCTAAGATCCAAATCTGTGACATGGTCAATCAACCACTCCACATATTTCTTAGAGGCATTCCCCTACATCGAATGCGAGACAGCTCCTTCTTTGACTTCGTATATAACCCAGCCAGGAAGGTGAACTCTACATAGGAGGACTGAAGCGTAGGCTCATGGTCAGACGAAAGGACCCTGTACCCGCAGCCCTAGATTACAAATGGACAAGAATATTACTTCAAGTGTAATAGGACTTACATGGCTAGATCGAGGTCAACAACATACTCCGTCAGTCCGAGGGCAAACATAATACAATTGCTACAGTATTGTCTCCTCACCGCAACTTGACTCCTTTAAAATAAGATTACAATGATCATCGTAGGAGCATCTCCTATGTGTCTCCAAAAGGGTCCACAACTTGGCGCCGTCTCCATATCCTGTATTTTCAATCTCAATAAATTTAGAGAAATTGACATCTGTCTCGAGAAGTAAGTTCTAAATAGCAATGTGTCACATGATGATAACATCTTTAACATTGATAACCAAATCGTATAAGATCTACAGCAAATGACCACGATACATTGGTAAAGCATACGATCTCCATTTCCTGAAATGGGATTCTTGTAGAAAATGACATCCTTGTCGAATACAACATTATATTTATGAAATTCAAGATGAATGAAAACCAAAATGACAATTTAACCGCAATGGTCATAACATAACAACTGCTAGTAATGAGAAGACCATTAAGTATAGGACGCATGATTAATCTCAAAGAAGTTAGACTATACGACGCCTTGATCTAACTCTACTGTAATTGGTCCACAACTACTGCGAAATTTGATCACGAATCATAAAGCCAGCATTCACATCACCGTTTTCAACCTCACCTTCGAGGTCGTCATCATCATCCTCGTTTGCTTTGTCCTCGATTAGTTGTTCGAACCATTCGTCATTAGGCTCGAAACGTCGCAGAAAGTTGTGTAAGATGCATGCAGCCATTACCATCTGACATTTGTTCTTGAACTTGTAAAATGGGTGTTGATAAAGTAATCTCTAGCGTGTTTTCAGTGCTCCAAACGTGTGCTCGACAACATTGCGCAATGATGCATGACTATGATTGTAGATTTCCTTCGATAGGCATGACCCCTGTATTGGTTTATATGGTACAATACTCCCCGATATGGAGCCATGAACCTATCCGTGTTTGCATACCCCAGGTCTACCAAGTACCGTCTTCCTTATGGGACAAGGAACTTTCCCACATCAAGTGCCCAATTTTGGACTCACATGTTGGCTGCGGATCCCTTGAACTCGGTGACGACATATAGAAATTCCATATTGTGCACTGCCGCCATTACATTTTGTGACGTGAATTGCTTTTGGCATCGAAACCAAGCTTGCTGATCCTTCTTGACAGTAGCCTTGATATAGTAACTGTCAATTGCCCCCACAACATCCTATAATGCAACAAAAAACTATGTATCATTGATTGTGATATAAAATGGTGATATAAAATGATCAAATAATATGTTCACATGGGTGGCAAAAATTACCCAAAAATATGGGAAGAACTTCGGGTTCCCGCTGATGACATTAGGCACAGGTGCATCAATTCCAGGTAGTTTGATGAGAAGGTGTTTCAATTTGAGAATTTGCTTGCCTACACAATTAACGTATTAGCTAATCATCTCGCTAGAGTGTTGAAACCTTTCCATCAGATGGCGATTTGAACCCCCGTCTCCCAAAACTAACAAGAAAATTGCTAGTTGCTCCTCCACAGTTTGTTCCTTGTGCTTCTCAAACTAGTTCGCTCTTTCAACAGATCAACGAATGTGAGGAACCCTTAGTCATCCTAAATTCTTCCTTACATCTTCGTGGGTTTGGGTGATACAAAATGTCATGCACCCACAAGTGGCTTGTAATGGGGTTTGTGTTATAGGTTATTCGTTTCGATCGTGTGGGGTAACATTGAGACATTGCACCAACCGATACGAGCATCTCGACAATAGACATCTCCTCATCTGATGAGAACTCAGTAATCTCTCAAGTAGAGTCTGAGCTTGAGGTATCGGAGGAACTGTCATTGGTGTTAGAATTACTAGAATTCGACATTCCTAAAAAACAGGTGCAATTGTCATGACTTGGTAAATTCAAAATGAATAATGTTTTAAGTAACGAAAAAATTTACTTCCAAAATTAGGAATTGTAAAGAAAGCGATGAAAAGGTGTAGATAAATGGAGTTAATGAAAATTCTAATCCCAAACATAGATAGTACCATGCATAAAACTAGAGTACGAGTAACTGTTAATAATTATTACATAACCATGGGAAAGAGAAATGAAGGAAATGTAGATGGAT
This sequence comes from Thalassia testudinum, assembly GCA_037157565.1. Taxonomy (NCBI): domain Eukaryota; kingdom Viridiplantae; phylum Streptophyta; class Magnoliopsida; order Alismatales; family Hydrocharitaceae; genus Thalassia; species Thalassia testudinum. The sequence continues at coordinate 16,541,093 of JAZHRO010000055.1, forward strand.
CAGTAAAGACTAAGGAGCTGATGCTTGGAGAATACGTTGCATCCAATCGAAGAACGCTTCAACATTCTCCACAACATTCATGAAAATAGCACGGTTCCTACTATGAGAGATATGCTACTGATGGGAACACCATCATGAGCCCTAACTAGCTCATTTTGACCCAATGAAGAGAATAAATGCTCCTACATAACCAACTGAAGGTCATAATTCACTACACAACCTTTCTGAGAGAAACACAAGAAACAAGAGGTAAAACTGTAATTTTACCAATGCATTACAACCACGGGTTTTCTCAAGGGCTAAACAAAGGTCAAATGGTCTTAATAAGATTATAAGTGGGTTGGATTAGATAGAAAAGGGTTTATGTGTGTTTTGTGAATTAAATGACTTCTTGAAATCCTAAAACATACTCACTTGATTAACCAAGGTTCTGGTCAGGATAAAATTCACTTAAATCCTCTAAAAATCATATAAAAATATTCTCTAGGGTTTAAAACTTTTAATTTGGCCATTAGAACCCATCTTGACCTAGAATGGGGTCTCAGACAGATATTTGCCCTAAATTAGGTTTTTGCATAAATTTCCCAACCAAACGTAGTCAAACACAAAATTCAACTTCACCATTGGATTCCTTAGGTCCAAATTAGGTTTGTACCAAAATTTGGACCCAAGATGAGTTTGCCTTGACCTAGTTTGCAAAAAGGTCCAGCCCGATTACATTTCTACGCCTAACTTTCAAAAACCCTTGCTAACAGCCCCCTAGTTTTCTCTTCATCTTCACAAGTAGGTCCCTCCACCATTATCACGGAGGAAACCTTCTCTGGCGACCTTCAACTTGGAAGTTCTCCATGATTACTTTGAGGATCTCTTCCAAAATTAGAAGGAAGATCCTCTGAGAAATTCTCGTCAGTATGAACCCCTATTTGAGATCTGATTCCCTCCCAATCTCTCATGCGAACGCATGAGAGATGTGGGTATCTCAACAACTTCCTTTGCCAGCGACTTTCCAAGCTTGGGGAGCTTGCTTCCCAAGCCCTAACCGATCTTCAGAGCTCTATTTAAAGGAGCCCAGACCTCCTTGACCTCTCCATGCTCGATTTCGACCGCGAATACCTCAAATTCCTCTCTTCCCCCACACGGTCGTAGGCTCCTCGACGTCCGACGATCTTCCTTGCTCCTCCTCATCGTCCGACCATCATACCTGCGGTGGATTCATCTTCCCTGGCTTCATCCGCGTCTCGTCGTACCAGCAGGCACTTCTCTCCCTTCGTCCTCGTCGATCCCACCTCACCAGAGTCGCTTTCGTCATCGGCGTCAGCCACACCATACCCAACGCATCTGCTTACCCCCTTCGTCCCTTGACCTCCCAGATAAGTCCTTGACCCCTCTACTTTCTTCTCTGCCTTCTATTTTCCAAAACTGATCACTGCCGCCCCTCGCACCTTCATCTCCTTCATCTCCAACCATCAACTCCAGCGAGGCCATCCCACCTCCACAGGCCACCACAACCCTTGCCGACAAGCCCACGAGCTCTGCCTTACCTCACTGATCATTTCCCCTCACTCCACTCACCATGCCACTCACTCAAACCACCCCTCGAACACACCCACTCATACTCACACAGTGCGCCCTAGGCATGCACTCACAGGCACTACCACGCCACGCCAACACCCCCAGCACCTTCGTCGTGCTCCGGTGAACCACCCCGAGCGATTTGACGTGGCCGCAAGGTCGTTCTTGTGTTTTCAAGTTCGTCGGCCATCCGCCATTGGCGCAAAGCTTGAAGCTTGCTTAAAGCTTCGCCTAGGCCTTGTTGTTCCAAGCTTACACTCCCAGGACACGCGGAATCTCCTTGCACACGGTTCCAGGCCTTCACTTGGAGTCAAGAGACTCTGCAGCTGTTGCAATTGTGAAGACAACCTGCTGCTGCAAATGCATGGAAGACAGGTGGGACATTTAGTCCCACCTCAGAAGTGAAAGAGCACCCGCACCTGCATAAAGGGAAAAAGTGAAGAAGCCTTATCGCCTCAGTTACCATGGGGTGAGGTCCCACTCACTCGACCCGGTCTCGTCTGTGAACACGCCCTGCGGACTTGGCTCGACCTGACCTGCACTTCTCTCCCACTACTGCAAGCCGGTGGGCCTAGTCCTAGGTATGCATTCGACCCGATTACCCGAATTCTTGTGCGGCTCTAGGAGAGCAAATCCTAAGAGAGAAAGTGAGGAGAACTGCACGCAGGTAGGGGTAGGGTTTTGCTACAGGGTTCTTCGGCCGACACTTAGCTGCAGTCTGAAGAAGAAGAGGAGGCCATAGGAAGAAGAAAGGAAGAGGACGAAAGGCTTAAGTTAGAGAAGAAGAGAAGGCCAAAGCTAAAGGCAGAAGGCAAAGAAAGAAGAAGAGCAGAAGCCAAAGCAAAAAGAGAAAGACAGAGAAGAGAAGGAGAAGAATCATGAAGGCAAAGACAAAGGAAGTCAGAACAGAAGCCAAAGAAGAAGAAGAAGGAAGGAGAAGATAGAGAAGAGAAAGAGAAAGGAAATCAGACACTTTAAGTCGTTTGATTCACAAATCAGACGACAAATCATTACTTTCATTTCATAGTCTTACATTGAATTATTCGGTGATATTGTAGGAGTATTTGGTGATCTACATCACCATTTTACTCCCATATTTTTGCACCCAGGCACTGCTACTATTGCAATTTCTTTCAGTTTAAATTGTGATCTTGATTTCTAAATACCAATTTGCTCCCTGTGTTCGACCTCGAAAATCTTTTCGAGTAATAAAATTGTATTTGTTTTGAACGCTATTTCAGCTGTACTACAACGCAACACTTTTAAAAGACCTGATTTACTGCAATCAATAGCTGCGCCAAGACCACAACATCAGAGGGGGAGAGATACACCACACAGTCCTTCACCATCTTTAGGCATTGTCCAATCTCCTTAGTTTTGTCGACCTTCTTAGGCTTTGATATGTGGTGGTAGACAATCTTCTTCAACAAGGAGTTTGTCTCCTGAACACCTTTCGGAACTGCATTTGAATAGTTGGAACGATGCCTTTTGACACTGCTTGAGGTACCCTCCACACTCGGCCTTTTCCCATGATCTATACCTGAGGCTTCCCATGGCGGACTTGAATACAGAGGGGGTTGACTACTTGAATCGCTGTGAAATGGATTTGTGGACTCATGATAACCATGACTTGGATGACCAGATGACAAGAGATCCTCAAAGCTAAGGTTTGGCTCCATGAATGGATCCTCAATTGATGCTTGGTTGAAATGGGAGGGCGGAAGTTCGGACTCCACTAGTGGAACTGGATGGATAGGAGTCCTGTCCTCTTCTGATGAATCACTTTGATGGTTGGAGGACATTTCATGATCCCCAATAGCAATGCCCTTTCCAATGATGGTGTTCACCTCGTCGTATAGTGGGAACGGTTTACCCTTTAACTTGCGTAACTTGGGAGGTAACTAAGAAAAAAAGGAAATCAAAATCAACGTTGGTAGTTACCTTAACTAACAAAGGCAAAAGAGATAACCTCAATAAAGGACGATACCTCTAGTCAAACTTCTGGACTCGGTGCTACTGGACACCTGGTTGTAGGATCCATACCCTAACCACTCATGTTAAGGAGACGATGATACGAACGGAAAGTCTTCTTTATATTCCTCCACCTATGTAGGAGCTTGTCCTGATTATAACCCAAACGAGTTGCTGGTCGAATTGGATAACAATGTCCTGCCACGCATGCTAGATGAAGGAACTACCTTCCCAGCCCCCAGCCAAGTACTACTCCTTGAAAATCTGCATCAACTTCGTATCCATCTCAAGGGTCCAATTTTTTACCCTTTTAGACCTCACCTGGCTACCCTCAGGATGATCATTTGCTTTGGTGTTTGGGTGGGGGGCACCATGGGTCATTCTCCTCGTTCTACAATTAATGGGAGTTTATTAATTACTCTTCTAAACTTATATAACACAATCTACTTTCATTACTTAATAACATGTCCATTGAAGTAGGAAAGTACATTTTTCAGACCTCAAAATGTATGGAAATGAATAGTTTAGATTATGCCTTAATTGACATTATTGTATTAGTACATATAAGTTTGTTACAACTATGTTAGTTACCATATGGATACTTTCTACTATCAAAGATGATATATAAGGGTCATTTTTGAAGATTACAACTTCGAAACAAATTCGAGGAAGATATATATTCCCAAACCTATCAACAACTAATTGAACACTAGAAACGGTTGAATACCATAAAGGTTAACAAATATCAGTGAATACTAACATGCAGAATTTACAGGGTTGAAAAAATATATACAAGGTCAAGAAATCACAATTACCTATTACTCCATCAGAAATAATATCATGAATGGAAGAAAATGTAGGTGACAGATAGGACAACAATATAATAGTTTGCCAAATAATCGAAATAACTTACTGGTAGTAATGTAATTTCAGAACAATTTATGATGTTTACGTACTTCAACTATATGATTTGAAAAGGTTGCTTACAATCAATCTACAAGATTTAACATTAATAGTCATGGACTACGAAAAATAGGTCAATCTGGAAAAAGAGGCAAAATTTTCATAAATGATGTTCATAATAAAACATTCATCTATTTCCCTCCAGAACTTCATGATCATTCCTATTTTGATGTGAATCAAGTATATAATCATGGTTGCTAGTAATTATCAAGGTATAAGGATACTCTAATCCCATGTTTCCATTTAGCCCATCTCCTTTATTGGTTCTCTCTCATAGTATTGTCTCATTTTATTCCTATTGAATGTTTGTGCACAACCAACATTCCATAATTTGTATGGTTGTATACATTCTACAATAAAAATTTATGTTTGGCTACTCAACGATTATAAATACATCATTTACAACTTGTTTCCTCACCCTTTTATTTCTGCTATGACACTATGGCCATGGAAACTTCATTCGGATTCAGGTCATATAACTTTTACCTTCTTATTCAGATCTTTCAGGAAATTCTTGCATATTAATAGGACTATCACTACCAGATATGATATTTTCTTCCCTATTGAAAGTTGGAATTTATGATTTAACAATAGTATAATCAATAGCACTACTTGTAATTTGACGTTTAGGTAGTTTTATTGCATTCTTTTGAACAATAAAATTTCATTTACTAGCATAGTTAAATGCCACTGGAGATATTGTAGGTTCTTAAGAGGTTCCTTTAACATTGGAACAGATCGACCTTTGGTGATATACATGCTTTGGTTGGGTCCCTTGAGACTCGTTGTGATGACCTTGAGGCTAGACTCGTTTCCCACTGGGACGAAGCCTTTGCCATTGAGCTCTCGAATATTCGTATCCAGCTTGATGATGCCCTTGCCAAAGTATCTGACTTCCTTGCTCAAAAAGCTAAAATCCATTGGATTCACCCTGGGGAGGGGAATAACGCCTTCTTTTTTGCTTCCATCAAGAAACGTTTCGCAAAACGTAAAAACTCTCTCACCTCTTTGATTGGGGATGGCTCTTGGGATCGGGTTGCGTCTAAAGCGACCTCCTTCTTCTGTACCCTCCTCTCTTCGGATGGGATTGGTGATATAGTCCAGCTGTTTCAGGTGATTCCCCACACGATTTCCTCTACAGACTCGGCACTTCTCACCCAATTGCCTTTGGAAACTGAGATCTTTGATACCCTTTCCCATATGCCTTCTAATTCCACGTCGGGTCTGGATGGCTTTAATGTGGAATTTTACCACTCTTGTTGGGATATTATCAAAGGAGATGTGGTCAAGGCCATTGGCCATTTCTACTCTAATCATTCTACCCCGAGATCCTTCAATGTTAACTTCATTGCCTTCATCCCCAAAAAATCCACTGTCAATGACCTCATAGACTTCAGGCCCATTAGTCTTTGCAATGTTCTCTACAAGATTGCTTCTTCCATTCTTGCATCCAAATTATCTACCCTCATGCCGAAAATCATTTCCTCTGAACAAGCTGACTTCATCCATGGTCGTTCCATCTTTGATCACATTTCTACCACTTTTGAGCTTTCCCAATGCTTGAACTGCAAGGTCCATGACTCCAATGTGATTTTCAGTTAGACTTGAGGAAAGCTTTTGATCGAGTGGAATGTGAAGCGCTTTTTCGTATCCTCAGTAAATTTGGCTTCTCCGTTTATACCATCAACCTCATCAAACAATTTGTTCGGCACGACATCTCTTCTATCTTGGTTGACAGTTTCTTTGCTCCTTTTTTCAAGGTTTCTTGGGGCTTGAGACAAGGTGACCCTCTTTCTCCCTTCCTCTTCGACATCTTCATGGAACCTTTCATTCGGGGCATCAAAGAGTTAGCTTTCAACGGTCAGATCTCCCCCTTCTCCATTAAGAGAGGAGTCCCTTCTCCTCTGACCCTACTTTATGCGAATGACATTATCCTTTTTTTGAATGGGAACCTTAGATCCATATCCAACCTCAAAGTCTTCATTCAAGATTTTGAATCTCATTTTGGCCAAAGGCTCAACTTGTCTAAGTGCTTCTGCTTCGTCGAAAAGCACTTCCCTCTTGGCCAGCTTTCTTGGATTCTTGAAATTACTTGTTTCCAATTGGGTTCCTTCCCCTTCACCTACCTTGGATGTCCTATCTTCACTGACTGTTCCAAAATCTCTTATTTCCAACCTCTCATTGATAAAGTTCTCTCTAAACTTGCGGGCTGGAAAGCTAATCTCCTCTCCAACGCAGCTAGACTTCTCCTCATCAAACATGTTCTCACTTCTATCCCCATACACATCCTGGCTTCCATTGAGGTCCCCAAAACTGTCATCAGGAGACTAGAGTCTGCTTTTGCTAATTTCTTTTGGGGCTCTTCTGATTCTTCTAAGCACCACCATTGGATTACTTGGAGTCAAATCTGCCATCCTACCCACTACGGAGGTTTTGGGGTTTGCAATATCTCCCTGGTCACCCATGCCTTCAGAATGAAACGTGTTTGGGACATTCTCCTGGGTGACTTTCCATATGCCACCTTGATGAGAAATCTTTATGGCCACCTCTCCGTCTCCTCTCTTCGTGTCCCCCCCCAGACTCAAGCCCCTGCCGAGGGCCTATCGAGACATGCTTCCTTTCCTTCGTTGGAATGTGAAGGAGGGTATGGTTGATTTCTGGATGGATCTTTGGATCGGCGACTCTCCTCTCAGAGATTTTCTTCCCCCGGAAGTCTCTCCCGAGCCTATTTCGGTTAAGGATGTCATATTGAATCCCTCTCAGGTCTAGAATCTTCATCATCTCCCCAATCACATAGTGTACCAAATTTCACATACCCCTCTCGTGGACTCCAAGTACGAACCTATTTGGTCTCCTTCTCCCCATGGCAACTTCTCGATCTCTCTACCTATCTCCTCAATTTCACCAACTCCTCTCACCACCCGATCTACAAAACCCTATGGAGCCTTGATCGGGTTTTTATGTGGTTTGTAAAATTAGGGTTTTAGAAGTTGTTGCAATGCACAAAAATCGATTTGCTTTTAAAATTTATAATCCTAGATAGTGGGGTATCTAGGGTCATCCAAAGAGGCAATGTTTGCAAATGTCAATCTCTTACTTGAACATGAAAATCAACTTTCTTTTTGGTATTTTTGAATATATAATTTTTAGGTTTCTGAAATAGCAAGGCAATGCGAACTTGATGGTGGGAAAAGACTAACACCTAATAGTTAATATCTAAGTGACAAAAAATGATTTCTTTCTAAGCTCACCTTAGGCACGTGGAGGCCTAGGGTAATTAGAAAGGAGCGAAAGTACAGTAAAGATAAAGCAACAAATGCAATAAGAAAAAGGGCAACTTTAATTGAGGAGCAAAAGTATTTTACAAAAAACCCTAGTAGAGGAATGCTTCTACTAGTAGAATTTAAAATACAAATGAATGAAAAAACAAGAAACACTAATCCTCTAATAATGTCAGTGAAGAAGATGAAGCTCTTGCTCCAACCATGACTGCTCCTGTAGTTGAAAAGAGCTCCTCCTTTTCCTTGAAATTCTCCTCCAAGGTGTGGCCTCCTCCTGGCAAGCCCTAGAGGGGGTGTGCCTTGGCTCCTCCAAGGTGGATGATTCCACCTTAATTTCTCCTCCAAGGGTGGGTGTGCACCACCCTAGTTTCTCCTCCAATGCTTGTCCATCCTCCTTGATGTAGAGAGCCTCCTCCTCTTGGCGTGGCACAAGAAGAGTGGGGAGGAAGAAGGCACCAAGGAAGCAAGGGATAGCCTCCTTAATCTTCTTCCTTCCTCCTTCTCCTTGGCTGTGGATTGAGGTGGATTATAGGTAGAAATTAAATTAAGGGAGGATGAGTTTTTGGTGGTGATATGATGGGTATATATAGCAGTGGAGAGGGGGGTATTGGCGTGGAGATGGATGGATGAATGGGATGGATTGTTGGAGGTGGTTGTGGGATCTAAGGGCTAAGGATGTTTGGCGCCAAATGGAAGGACACATGGGGGTGGTTATGGTGGTGGTTACCCCCCCTTTGGTGACCCTTGAGTTGGCGCCAAAATAGGCTTCTAAAAGGGGGCTTAGGTGGCACCAAAAGTGGACGGTTGGGATGTGTTTGGTGGTGGATGGATGGTTATGATGAAGGCTAGAGTTGGCACCAAAAGGGAGGGTTTCTAGAAGGGTGGTTTGGTGCCAACTCTTGGTGTCCTTTGGTGGTGGTTGAGGGGTGAAGAGGTGGTTTGGGTTGGTGCCAAGTTGGAGTAGCTTAGGTGGAGCTTGGAGTGGAAGGTTATGTAGGTGGTGTTAGGGTTACGTAAGGTGGATGACCAAGGAGTGGAGAACTTAGCTAAGCTAGCTTAGTTAGTAAGTGAGTAGAGGAGAGGTAGGAGGAATTATGGTTTTGAGAAGAAGAGTTGAAGGAGAGCTGTCTGGAGCTGCATAGGAGCTGGTGGCTGCTGAAGAGAATAGCAAGGAGCTACTTTAGCTGGCTTAGCTTGCTAGTTCTTTGCTAGCTACTGAGCCAAGTTAAAGTTATCTAGCTTCTGTTGAAAGATGTTGAGGTAAGTTGGGTCTGATCTTCCTGGGGAGGACCTAGCTAGCTGAAGTAGCTAAGGTAGCTTAGCTAAACTAAGTTGAGCTAAGTGGAGTCCTCGAGAGATGGACTTGAGCTGGCCTGATCTAGGGTGAAGTCATCTTCAACTAGCTTGAGTTGAGTAGAGTTGGAGGTAGTTGGACCTGAGCTGAGGTAGACTCCAGTTAACTTAGCTGAGCTAACTAAAGCTCCCAGTGAATTGATGGGAGTTGAGATGAGCTAGACTCAACTAAGTTGGACTGGATCTAAGCTGACTTGAGCTAAGGTGAACTAAGATGAGCTATCTTGAGCTACCATTCAACTGGATGAGCTGAATGGAGCTAGGATGAGCTAACCTTAGTTCAAGTGAGCTGGTATCCAGCTATGATAAGCTGGATTAGGCTGAGTCCTAGCTGGTTTGAGCTTCTTCTTCACCAGTTGCCTTTCTGAGTGCTAGGATTCTGGGGATCTGACAATCTATTTATCCCTAACACTCAAATAAATGTATAAAAAAAAAGACAATAAAATGTGTAATGCATGCCTAACCTAATTTATGCCTAATGCAGCCCAAAAACCTGTTTGCGGAGTAAAATTCCTAAGAGCTAGGTTTGTTTTAGGGCATAAGAATGATGATAAATTGGCATTTATCAAGCCTCAAACTCCTCTGTATGACCCTCCTTGCTTGGAGAGTTATTCACAATAGGCTCCCTACGGATGATCAAATCCAACTTTGAGGTATTCCCTTGGCCACTAAGTGTCTTTGTTGTCCCAACAACCCTAAAGTTGAAACCTTGTGCCATCTCTTTTACTCCAGTGACATCTCCTCACTCATCTCTTCTTATGTCTTTCATCTTGCGCATCTTCATCCTATTCCCCTTGACCTTCACCTGGGCATTCTTAAAGGGGATTGCCCTCAGTATGGTTCCAAAGGTATCAAGGGCATCATCTTATTCACTTGGTACCACATATGGTGGGCCAGGAATAAATGTAGAAATGAAGGTTTTGTCTTTGAGGGGATCCCTTATTTTCTGGAGCATAATTGGAGGAGGTTCAATATGGTCTCTTGGTTCCATCTCTTTTGTCCCGCTCGTTTTGCCCTCTCTTGGGTTCGTCCCTCCCTGGGGTTTAAGGTTAATTTTTCCACCTTCCGGTCTAGTTCTTACTCCTTTTTAGCTTGGGTTACTCTTGACTCTTTGGGTAATGTCTCTAAGGCGGCCGCAGCTAAAATTCCTGCTCTTAATAACGATTTAGCCATTCTTTGCTCCATCCATCACTTCCTCAGTTTTTGGCCCATAGAAGCACCCTTGTTATCTTAAAGGTGGGTTCTTCCATGGTTTACTTCTAGTGGAAAGGCAAGCTGAAAGTTCCTTGGAGGGCTCGATGGCATTACAACCATGCTCTTCACCTCTTGAACCCCCACATGTCGTTGCAATTCATTCTCCCTTGCATGAACAGCCTGGCTAACTCGCTTGCTCTTTCGGCTAAAAGGCCTTGGTGTTTCATCAATTTGGATCACCTTGACCCCAGATCCAAAGGTCTCATCAAGTTGGATAAAATCCATTTCCCCTACATCACCGGCTGAGCTTTGGCTTGCTCCGTTCTGCTTTCCTTTTTTATGTTTGTTGGTATTTTCTGTACTAGGCCACGAGTTGTGGTCCTCTTTTATTGTACTTGGTAGGTCTTGGTCTAGTCCCCCTGCCTCTTTTTGTTGCCTCTAGGGAGTGGGGGATGAATAATATTGACTCTCGCTTTTCTTAAAAGAAAAAAAAACAACCTTCTCATCAATCAAAATCCCACATACAGAAAATACTAAGCTCCAAAGTATGACCATTTCAAAAATTTTGGTGGTATGATTGAAATTATTATGACATTTATATTACATTACTTGGAGATATTTTGCTAACATGTTTGGATTAATTTCGCCGAGTGTAATCCATACTTCATACTATATCATTTTAATACAATGCATAACTTTCATAAACAACTTTCTTTGGTAAGACCCTTGCCAATCAGTGACGAACAAAGGCTTCTTTTAATTTCAAATCGAACTGATCATCAAAAGAAACACCCAAAGGGCTTCCACATACATAAATTAGTGATATATATTAGAGGCTCTAGCTCCCTCAGAAATCAATGAAAGCCCAATAAATGGTCAGAATCAAGTGAAAACGAAATCACAATGGGAGGGGCTCCAGAAAATGAGCACGAAAAGGAGGTACCCAAACTAGAAACTTTGACACCTCCTTTCTCTAGTGGTACCCTCCACATGGCACAGCTTCCATTCCAAGGGCCCCCTTCGAACAAAGACCTAGAAACATTTCGAGGAAGTTGTACATATCCAAAGCAAGATCAAAAAACAAGATAAAAAAAGGAGCAGCCCATGCAAAGCATGAAACAACAATGGAATGAACTGCACATTGGAGTTTATGATTTAACAGCAGTATAATCAATAGCACTACTTCTAATTTGACGTTTAGGTAGTTTTATTGCATTCTTTTGAACAATAAAATTTCATTTTCCAGTATAGTTAAATGCCATTGGAGATATTGAAGGTTCTTCCCACTTCAAAGTTGCCAAACCAACCTTCTCATCAATCAAAATCCCACATATAGAAAATACTGAGCTCCAATGTATGACCATTTGCAATGTAGGGTAGTCTTATCCTACAAGATAGGGGACTTACCTTCCAAATATATGTTTGGTTAGCTTCCTATGGTGATGCTTCACCTAACGAACAAGAAGAACACCCTCTGCACTTTTATCACCTTAACAAAGAAAGAAAACATGACCAGATATACCATACAACGAAATAATATTTGCAACTACACAACATGGATAGCCGACTACTTACCCTCCTCTTTCTTCTCCTCAATGAATATTAGCAGGACCACCCAGATAAGAGCATCAAGGAAGAAGGGGAGCCATTTATAGGTGTTGCCTTCTCAACCTCATCTTCATTGCTTCTTAATGTGAAGGGGTAATGCTGCCATAGTGAGAGCATGCAGGGCTAGGACACACTCCCATACTAACCTCAGTACCACCCATGACAATCCGAATGGATGTTTCAATTCGCCTCAATGCCCTACCTTTATGCTTGCTTCCACAAGGTATGCCAACAACACAAGCTAAAACCTACTAGGGATGGGACATAACAATTTGGAAAAGCCTAGACGATGAGACCTAATAACTCATCAGCCTCATTTATGTACAAATGTGAAGCATCAAGCATCACCCAAAATAGTACTCAAGTTGTATGACATATTCCACAAAGGCAAGGCCCTTTGAAAAGCCTGTCAATCAATAAAGATGGCAGCTGGAAAGCTTCTAAACCACCAAATCTTCTACACAAGTAGACAACAAAATAAAAAGCTGACAACAGAATAGTTACACAGGATGTCTTCAATCGTCATTGTCATACCAGAGATAACCCTAATCGCCCAAGTCCAAGACAGTAACCACAGTTACCAATGTCTTCAAATCTTCATCGAAATAGTAGAGAAAACCCTAATTGCCCAAGTCCACAACACTAACCACAGTTACCAACATCTTGAAATCGACATCGAAATAGCACAGATAACCCTAATCACCTAAGTCCACGACTATAACCAATGTCTTCAAATTGTCATTGAAATAGGACAAAAAACCCTATGCTTAAGTCCATGCTTATAACCAATGACTTCTAATTGTCAACTGCAAATCACAAAAAGCCCTAGACACCCAACTCGAACATAGTAAGCATTATCTTCAATTCCTTGATGCCAATGGCATAGAAAACCCTAAACCCAAATCGAGGACAATAACCAACATAATCGAATACGTATGTAAGAACCACTCACAACCCTAACCATCGCAAAATCACAGAAGCAACTCGATAAAACCCTAATCGCCAAACACAACTTTCTCAACATTACAAACCCATTGTGATAGAACTTGCAAAACAAAATAGGTTATTGAAGGGAACACAATTCAAGAAAAATAATCGAAACCCTAAAATATACACACTGCATATCATGATTTCAAGAAGGACAATGCCGATGAGCATATCCCCGACGTGCAGCACCTCCTTCTTCGTCCCCGCTAGAATCTCTTGACAGTGCCTCCCTCCTTCTGCAAGGGGGAAGCAAAACCATTGGATTATCTTCACCATACGTGAAATATGGCACTGAGTTAGCGGCTATTTCACCGGGGGGTGGGTTACATTTGATCCGGCATATTTCATCATAACCTGGCGCAACTCACGCATCGGTTAAAGTTGACCTCTGACGGGTTATCTCCCCTAAGCCAGGAAGCAAACACCACCTTAGGGATTATGATTAGTGACAGTTTGATGAGAACCTCATCATAAGACATACCTAGCTCATTTTGACCTAATATAGAGACTAAAAGCTCCTACATAACCTTAGAAAGGCTTGGCTCAGAGAGATTCTGAGTTTGCAAAGAAAACATAAACTGAGGGGTAAAAATGCAATTTCACCAATCCAATCTGAAAACAGGATAACTCAGGATCCAAACATAGGTCAAAACAACCTAATAAGAAGAAAAGTGGGATGAAATGACTCAACAAGGGCTACAGCAACTCCGAAGAATTAAATGACATCCTGTAACCCTAAAAATAAACTCACTTAAATACACGAGGTTCGAGGCAAATTAAAAATAGAATAAACCCTCTAAAATTCATAGAAAAATAATCTTTAGGGTTTAGAACCTTCAATTTGGCCTTAGGAACCCATTTTGACCTACATTGAGAACCATGCCCAATTAACAACTTAATTTGGGTTTTTGCGTAAATTGACCGGTCAAACAAGGTTTAATCTAGAAATAAAATTCACCATCAGAATCCTTAGGTCCTAATTAGTCATGTATAAAAACTCGAGCCTAAGAAGAAACCTTCTTGACCAACTTTACACTTTGGTCCTCATGCATTTACTTTCTGGCCCTCAACTTTTGAACCCTCACTTTTTGACCCTTAACTCTCCTTCGTTCTTTACGTTTAGGTCCCTCCTGCAAAACCTGAGCAGCGCCATGCTCCGGCGACCTTGCGCGGAGCATGGCGCCATGCAGGGTAAGGGAAGGAGCTTGCCAAGTCCAATGGGGGTGCCCTGCGTCGTCAGCCACCGTAGGAGCACCCCCCTGAGTGCTGCGACCGCCCATACCGCCCGTGCGAATGCACGGACGGTATGAGTCTCCTTCCTCCGGCGTCCCCCGGCGAGGGAGACACGTCGTCTCCCTCCGCCCTCCTCTCTGATTCTGCCCCTATAAATACCCCCGTCGCTCCGTTGTTCTCCCCAGCTCGGTTCTGACGGAGAAAACCCCCACAACTTTCCTCTCTTCCCACTCCGGTAGACGCCCACCAGCTCCGGCGGTTTCTCCTCCTCCTTCTAGTCGCTCTGCCGCAATACCAGCAGCATAGACTTCTTCCTGATTCTCCTCCGCGTTGCGCAATACCGGCGCGCGCTGCCTCTGCCCCGTCCTCGCCGTCGCCCCTTCCTCTGGGCAGTTTCTTCTCCGGCGACAGTCGATACGACTGTCGCCCTACTCCTCCCCCTTTGTCCCTGCAAGTAAGTTAGAACTACTTCCCTTCCTCTCCTCTTTCTTTTCCCTATTTCAATTTGTTCAATTAAGCCCTCGACCGACCCTGACCACCGTCACCCCCTTCGTCTCCGGCTACCCTCCGGCGAGACGCCCCCATCACTCCACCACCCCACACGACTCGCCGACCCTCAAAGAACCTCCGCCTCCTCACCCTGATCCTCTTCCGCCCCTCCATTTCCCGCCACTCGCCACCTGCAGACCCCCGAACAAACCCATTCCCCCAGCCACAGTCCGACCTAGGGCAGCCCTTGCACACCGCCCCACGCCTCGCCACGACCCGCACGAGGTTCGCCGCACTCTGGCGAAGCTCCCGGCACCTTCTGATTAGGCCGAGAGGTCGTTTTGCTGTGAACAAGTCACCCGTCCTCCACCGCCATTGCTGTGCAGAAGGAGCTGCTTCCGCCTGCAGCTGCAGCCTCGCTTCACCCAGGTCAGACTCCCCAGGATGCAAGGCAGCCCTCGCGCACCTGCCCAGGCTCGCAGCTGGGGAGAAATCTCCGCAAAAGCCGCAACTGCCTGCAGCTTTCTCAGCTGCAGGCGCCAAATTGGGGTGGGACATTTAGTCCCACCTCGGAAGGCTCTGAAGCGACGCGCCGATATAAATTGAAAAAGTGCTATAGGCTTATCGCCTCAGCACACGGGGTGAGGTCCCTCTCACACAGCTTCACCCGGCCCGTCCGCGAGCTCATCACGCGGATCCAGCCGACCCGACTTGACTGGCACTCCTCTCCCACCACCGCACGCCGGTGGGCCTGGACCCGGGCGCGACCCGCGTACCCTATTACCCGGTTGCTCTGGGAAAGCCTTCCGAAGAGTGAATACTGAGAGAGAGAGAGGCGGGGGGGGGGGGGGGGTAGAGTAGGTTTTTGCCCTCTGATGCTGAACTCTTGAGCGTGCAGGCACAGGTGAAGAAGAAGAAGGACTGCGGAAGAAGAAGAACTGAAGCGACACTATAGCATCTGCGGGTTAAGTCGTCTGATTGGAAAATCAGACGACGTCCTGAAGACAGGTGAAGACAAAGAAGAAGAAGAAAAGAAGAGAGAAGGAGCAGCCAAGTGAAGAAATAGAAAGCAGAAGAAGAAGAGAAGCAAGAAGCAAGAAAAGAAGAAGAAGAAGAACAGGAAGAACAAAAGCCAAAGAGGAAGAAGAAGAAGAAGAACAGGAAGAACAAAAGCCAAAGAGGAGAGAAGACAAAGAAGAAGAAGAAGAAGAACAGGAAGAACAAAAGCCAAAGAGGAAGAAAGAAGAGAAGAAGAAGCCAAACTTTCATCTCTCTTTCTCTCTCTTTATTTTTGTAATAGAACATGTATATCTCTAGAATACGACTTGCTCCCTGAGTTCGACCTCGGGGGAATTGTTATTCTCGAGTAAAAAAAATATATATATTTGAAATGATGGCAATAACTAGCTATACTACAACGCTATAGCAAACCTAGTCATAGTTGTCGCCGACCGTTTCACAGTTTCAAAGAAAATCATCGCCATTTGTATTATAAAATTAATTCTTTCACACCTTTGCCAAATTTTACGCTAATATCTGCGATGATTTTGAAAATACTGTCGCCAAATTAATTAAAAAAATTAGTTCTTGCATGCGTAGCACAAAATTCGAGGCATTTTTCACGACAGTAAGTCAATAATTATCCTAAAAAATATTTGGCGATGGTGAAGAACCTTAACTATTGCCGATTGAATGAAATTTCACCCTCACCTTAACGAGCAGGGGGTTTAATGCCACATTAGGCAATGGCTATATAAATATCCATCATCGAAGGCCATCTTTGATGACGATTTGGAAACCATTGCCAAAAAAGCATTGCAAAATGTGCCTTCTGTAGTTGTGAGGGGAGGCGAGAGGGGGGTGATAGCTGATGTGTAGGAGGGGAAGAGAGCGGGAAAAGGGGAGAGGTGGAAGAGAAAGGTGGGAGGAGGGTGAGAGGGAGAGACAGTGAAAGAGCGGGAGGGGAAGAGAGTGGGAAAAGGAGAGAGAGGTGGGAGGAGGGTGAGAGAGAGTGTGTGAGAGAGGAGGGGGAGGGGAGGTGGGAGGGGAGTGAGAGGTTGAGAGAGATAGAGAGTGAGAGTACGGGAGGGGAGGCAGGAGGGGAGTGACAGGGAGAGAGAGTGAGAGAGCAGGAGAGGAGTGATAGTGAAGGAGAGTGAGGGAGAGAGGTGGGAGGGGAGGCAGAGTAAGAGAGAGAGGTGGAGGGGAGTAAGAGGGAGAGAGAGTGGGAAGGGAGTGAGAGGGAGAAAGAGTGAGTGAGCGGGAGGGGAGGTGGGGTTTTTGTGATAAACTTCAAACGAATCTCACTTCTATAAAAAATTATAACTACAAAATAGTAATATAACCACTAGGCCATGTTAGCTTAGGAATTACAAAAGACGTGTGTCAAACATTGGATGATGTAATCGTATAGAAACAACTTCAATGGATGTCATCAAGCTTTTCATTTCACGGGAGTTCTGACTTTTATTCCTTGGATTTTAAGAATTCTTATAGATTGTATTTGGTTGTTCTCGTTCCTTCTCCTAGAAAACCTTAGAGCAAAGTGGAGGCTGCCAACTAGTTATATTGATGTTGAAGCACTCAATCCTAAGACATGAAAGTAGAGGATTGATGATTTGATCTTGCAAACCCATGAGTTGTAGATCTATTTAGAGCTAGTTTATGGAATGGGATTGGTAACAAGGGTTGGCAAATTAGAAATGAGAGATATCACATGTCAGTGTTTGCATGAAACTTTTCAATATGCCTTGGTAATGCTTATCAAATCAATATTGCTCACATTCCATAAAAAAAAGTAATGGAATGTTTGAATGACCATCACGATAAAAATAGATGTCATTGAAAATATTTCATATAGCAAATATGGTAATGTGTAGTATTAAAAAAAAGAGTTGAGCGATTACAATATATTTGATTGAAGGTGATTGAAAGCCTCCCCAAAGTGTCAATAGTTAAGTATTATAGCAAGTGAATAAAGTAATAAAAGTGTTGATAACGAAGAAGAATGAAAGAGCTTTGAGAGCAATTCGTGGGGATCGGATGGGCACACTACAGCTATGTTCCATTGAAAAATCTTGTAATTACACAGCTGATGTGTTGTAAGAAATAAAGCACCAATTTGTAATAATTAAACATATATTTTGTGATAGATATACTTTGAAATCGTCAATGCCATTGGGGATGTCAAGCGTGAGATCGTCCTCATCTAGTGTTGCCTCCAAGACATATTTGACCGCTTAAGCCTTGGCAACCTCTAGAGTTGCATGGACAACATCGATCGCCTCGAGGTTGAGATTTGTGACAGCATTGACAACCACTAGTTCCCTATGCCAAGTTCATCCTCTTTGACATGTTGAGCCTGAGGGGGCCCCACCTCGATCACTAAGCATGTAAGAGACAGTGGTCCCCTTCGACTTCCGGTGCTTGATCTCGCTAGAGTTGATGAGGGATCGAACGAACCTGATCTCTAGCCAAGCATGTCGAGCCGAATCTCCAGCCACTCCACCTACCCTAAGATTAGTCAAGCCCTCCCCCACCTCCACATCATCCCAAACCTCTCCCTCAGGAACCTCATCTCCCAGTGGTGCAAGGAGCAAAACATCCCCTTCAATGGCTCAGAGTCACTGTCGTTGGCAGCGGCAGCGACGTTCCTAGTGGAAAAGCTATAAGGTTGCAGGGGTCGGAGGAGGCAATGGTCCTCGACAAGAACAAGAAGTGGATAATGAGGAGGTGTTGTGTTTGAAAAAAGGAAAGTAATTTAAGGGTCATTCTAAAAAAATCTTTAATTTTTACTCTAAGGTTTTCATAAGTGTAATTTAATAAATTGAATTTTATGGGGGCATATATGTCAATAAAAAGGTTATATATGTAAATACGAACACTATGGAGGTATATACGTATTTGTCAAAGTTGAAAGAGGTGTATATATAGCAAAACACCTACATTATATTGTACACAATTTCCTTTGTAAAACATGATGTTTAATGTAGCATGATGCATCAAAGTTCCATGTCATGCGACATCAATTGACGGGCAACATGATCGAAACCCTTGTGGTCGTGCACCTTTTTGGTAGACGAATAGGCACTTAATGCAACTGAAAATCCCACTGAGAGGCATTTAACCATGACATCCTGCTCCTCCCATACAATTCGACAACGTTGAAGATCAAATACGACTTCTTCAACTTTAAACAGGTATATATCATCACAGAATAGAGCATGCTATGATTCACCTACCATCTGTAATTCCCTACTTGGAGGGGGTGAGATATGCGTGACGTAGTATAAAGTGCGGAATTAAAATAGACAATCTCACAAAAATAAGCAATCACATAATTGGCACAAGTATTTTTAGGTGGAAACCCAAATCAGGTGAAAACCACCACCTAACCCTCTCGAGTTAGGATTTTCCGATCGACCTAGTCGATCAAATCCACTAACTGAATCACTTAAACAAGGGTGATTCAACCTCTTACAACAACACTACTTTGAACAAGGGTAGTGTGCCTCAAACCCCTTCTCTTCACGAGAAGGATTTTGTCCCTCAATGGAGAAGGGAATTCGCAACGCGAATACCCAACCAAATAACAAAGTAACAAATACAAGAATAGTCTTATAGAGCCAACAAAGTAATTCTTAAACTAAGCTTCTATAGGTGTTAGGATGCTTCCCTTTGCTTGGAAGTGCGTCGAATTAGTGATGCGTATGCATGAACCACGCTTTGGCACAGCAACGCTCTCGTAACGTCGGCGAAAGAGTGGGTGCATAGGAATAAAGATTTCTAGATGTAGAATTTGGCTTGGAGAGCTAGAGCTTTCTTCTTAAGATCAAAAGACACAAAATGATGTGAAAGTGTGTTGCTTGGTGTATCTTGGTGTGTAAGGGGTTCTCCTCTATTTATAGAGGGTCTAGGAAGGCTTTGGAAGGTTGATGAAAACCTCATCATAAACCCTAACTAGCATAATCTAACCCTGATATGTGAGAAAAAGCTCCTACATGACCCAAAGAAAGGTTTAACTCAGAGAATTCTAAGTTTAAGAATAAAATAAATCATAAGGGGTAAAATTGTAATTTCACCAATGCAATTTGCAAACAGGGTAATTAAGGGTCCAAACATAGGTCAAACAAGCTTAACAAGAAAGAAAGTGGGATGGCCTGATCTAAATAAGGGTTATAGCAACTTCCAGGAATTAAATGACATCCTGTAACCCTAAAACAAATCCACTTCAATTCACGAGGTTTGAGGCAGGATAAAAATCAAGTAATCCCTTTAAAATTCATATAAAAATATTATTTAGGGCTTAGAACCTTCAATTTGGCCTTAGAAACCTATTTTAACCCAAAAAGAGAACCATGCCCAATTAATAACTTAATTTGGGTTTTTGCGTAAATTGGCTGGTCAAACATGGTCCAACATAGAATTAAAATTCACCATTAAAATCCTTAGGTTCAAATTGGTCTTGTATAAAAACTTGAGCCTAAGAAGAGACCTCCTTGACCGACTTTACAATTTGGTCCTCTTCATTTACTCTTTGACCCTTATCTTTTGAAATCCTTGCATTTAAGCCCCAACTTTTCGTCGTTCTTTGCAGAACGGTCCTCCCTGCAACCTCTGCGCAGTGCCATACTCCGGCGACCTTGCGCAGAGCATGGTGCCGCGTAGAGTAGGGTTACCGTCCTACAGAGTAGGACGTCGCAGGGGCCCGCCCATGCCCTCTGCCGACCACCATACCCTCCGTGCGAACGCGCGGAAGATATGGGTGTCGTCTTCAGCCTTACTCCGGCGAGGCTGGCACGACGCCAGCTCGCCCCTCCCTCTGTGCCAACCCCTTTATAAGGACCGGCACACCCTGCCGGCTCCTTGAAGCTTTTCTTTGATGGAGAACCCCCACCCCTTCATCCCTTCCTCCTCTGTCAGAAGGCCCGAAGCTTTCGGTGACTTCCTCCTCCTCCTCGTCGTTGCTCTGCTGCCCTACCTGCAGCAGGGTTTGCCTTGCTCCCTCGTCCGCGTCGGGCTATACCTGCCGGCACCCTCTGCCTGCTTCCTCGTCGCCGCACTCCTCCTCCAGGGCTCCTTCTTCTCCAGCTCTGGCAGATACGAGCCAATTGCTCCGCCCTCCCCCTTCGTCTAATACTTAGATAAATAGCTTCCACTCCATTTCCCTTGCATTTCCCCCCTTTTTAAACTGCCCTGTCGACCACCCGACCGCCACTATCCAGACCATCTTTTCCACCTCCGATCACCCCCTCCGGCAAGACCATCTCACGTCCACAGATGCCCCTGCACCTCGCCGACCACCGCACAAGCTCCCTCACACTCCACTCTATCTATTCCCCATCTCCATTTACTGCCAAATGCCACCCGGCCACACCCCGAACAAACCCACCTCTCAGGCCACAATCTGACCTAGGGCTACCTCCACACATGCCCTCGCGCCTCACGGACCCCCGCACTGTCTTCGCCGCACTCCGGCGAAGCCTCCCCCATTTTCTGATGTGGCCGAGAGGCCGTCTTTCTGCTTTCAGGTCAGCAGCCCTTCGCCGCCATTAGTGAGTTGCTGCAGCTCCTTCACCTGCAGCTGTAGGCACTCCCCAGCCCAGGTGTGCATCCGAGGTCGCGCGGGTTGCTTCTGCGAAGGCACCCAGGTCAGCAGCTGGGGCGAAGCCTCGCGGGCTGCTGCAATTGGCCGCAGGTAGCTTTCCTGCAGGCGTCGATTTGGGAGGTGGGACTTTAGTCCCACCTCAGAAGTGCGTGGCCAAGCGCCCACACTTAAATTGAAAAAGTGCTCCAAGGCTATTCGCCTTCGAACACTGAGGTCAGGTCCCTCTCCCGCACACTACGCACCACGCGCTCACTCGCCCTCGCCCACGCTCACGCCACGCGGGTCTCGGCAGGATCCGTTTACCCAAACCACGCATTCCTCACCCACCATCTCACGCCGGTGGGCCTGGTCCCGGGTGCGATACCCGCACCCGATTACCCGGCTCTGGGAGAGCGGTCCTAAGAGAGAAATCTGAGAAAGAGAGAGACGCGGGGAAGGGTAGGGGTAGGTTTTGTTCTAACCCTTGTGTGAGCGTGCAGGAATAGATGGAGAAGAAGGAAGGAAGGAAAAGAAGAAGAAGGGGAGCGGTCGAAGCCTTAGGCGCACTGAGCGGCTGAAGAAGAAAAGGAGAGGAGCTGAAGAAGAGGAGAAGAAGCCACACTGTAGCAAACCCACAGTTAAGTCGTCTGACCACTGCATCAGACGACGGATGGGCAGCAGCCAGAACAGAAAGAAGAGAAAAGAAGAGGAGCTGTAAGAGAAGAAAAAGAAGAAGAAAAGAGAAAGAAGAAAGAAGACACAGCCGCAGGCAAGGAAAGAAAGAAAGAGAAGAACAGAAGAAAAGAAGCCGAAAGAAGAAGAAGATTACCACAGCCGCAAAAGAAGAAAAGAAAAGAAAGAAGAAGAAAGGAAGACACTGCAGGAAAAAGAAGAGAAGGAGATCAGCTGGAAGAAAAAGAAGGGCAGAAAGAAAAGGAAGAGAGAAGAAGAAGCCAAGAGAACTCTCTCTCTTTCTCTCTTTCTTATTTTTGTAACTTAATAGAGAACTTAATTAGACTTCTAGAAGCATTGTTGCTCCTTGAGTTCGACCTCAGGAAAACCTTGTTCCGAGTAAAAAGTTTGTAATAGTAATCTGGTAGCTGTCTTATTACATACCATAACGACTGTAACTTAAAGTATAATAAACGTAAACAGAACAAGCCAGCCGGCTACCATTTTTTGGCACCGTTGCCGGGGAGCAACGACTATTCTATAAGCTATAAAATCTCTATTTATGAGTTTCTAATAATCTCTTCTCTCTTTTGTGTGCAGGTATAGGAAAATCAAGAAGCAGCGGCACAACAACCACTCCAAAGACAGGTAAGTTCTATCCTCTCACTATTAACCCCTAAATTCTAAAGAGGAAGAAAAAGAAAAGAATAAACAATATAGGTATAACCTGTATTTCATACCTAGTAACAGCTGCATATTTTCAAACCACTATTCCTGCACACATTAGTAAGTGTATTTAAGGGCTAACACCTTCTTGCCTGAGCCCTAATTACCCAACAAAGAGCTAACTGGACCAAGTAGAGCCAACATAAGACTCAACATTAGGGTTTTAGAGACACACTCCTTAATCAAGAATTGAGAAAATCCAAAAGAAGTGTACCTAAGCCATTGATTGAAAATACTTATTCAGAAAAACCCTAAGCAATTGGCTCTTTAAAAACACTTGAACCCTAAAAGACAAGACCTAATAAGTTCTCAAAGGAATCAATAGGTGAACTTGACCCCTTGGGTCAACCAACCTTCAACTTAGGTCACTCTTCGCACTCAAAAAGCTAAAAGTTCAAGTGAAAATCTAAGCACCCTGATCTTAAACTAAAATTGGTAGACTTAAGAGGTCAAGATCCCCATTCTGGTCTACCTGGAATCTCAGTGACAAGAGAAGTCGGGTGGGGGAAACCTGTAACCCGTGGGGACGCTCTACCGTGTAGGGGTCTTCGCGGGACTCACCCTCTCTGGCTGCCCAGGTAATTCTCAGGTGAACGATCTTTTGATCAAGGGGTCCATCTGCCCTGCACCTCTATAGTCACCCAACATTTTTGGTGTCTCGATTGGGTCCAGCACCTGCTAAACTTATCTCTTCCAACAGTGTATGTTTGGTAGGAGGTCCTTGAAACCTCCTTTAGAACTTCACTCTCCTCGAGGCCGAGCCTCAGTACCCTTGTTTGAGAAAACAACACCTCACATCGACCTCTCCTCCGACTCCGAACCCAACTCACCTTCTTCTTCCACAATGGCTCAGCCAGTTGAGGAAGAGAACAATCTAGAGCACCAGCTCCAGCGAATTAATGACCTCTTCCAGAACTTTGTGCACCCACCGCAGCGTCCCATGATGCGGGACCATTATAATCCTGCTGCAGTGGCTATTGTGCCTCGAGTCAGAATCCTGACTGGAGGACCTGATTCTGAATTAAAGCCTAATATGATTCATGCCATACCCAAATTCCATGGGCTTAATTCTGAAGACCCCTTCCATCACATCAAACAACTAAATCATCTGGCCCAGACTTTTGGGTCAGATGCACAAAATCGGGACATTCTCCTCATGAAGATGTTCTCCTTCTCCCTTATGGACAAGGCTGCTCATTGGTATCAAACACAGACCTGGCCGATCAACAATTGGGAAGAACTCCAGTCTGAATTTTTGAAGAAGTTCTTTCCCGTTGGTCGGACCAATGCCTTGCTCCATCAGATTACCCACTTCACTCAGCAAACGGGAGAACCTCTCCATGAGGCATGGGATTGCTTTCAGGATCTCATGAGAAAGTGCCCCCATCATGGAGTTCCCAAATGGGAACAAGTCTAGTCTTTTTACCAGGGACTCCGTGAGGATATCAGACTTTTCGTCAATGCAACTTGCGGAGGGAATATCATGGGTCAACATGAGGACACCGTGTGGGAGATTCTCGAAAACATGTGTGAGACTACATCAATAATGACTCCATGGGACTATTCGACAGGACGAATACCTGCGCATCGACGAACCTTAGGGGAGCATGCGAGACGCATGGCCTGTCAGCATCGGTCGACCTGGAACTGATGGCCAGTCGATTGGACAAGGTCTCCATCATTGAGAAGAAGGTGGATGAGCTGACTCAGCACTTGCAGCGAGCCACCTCTACGCATAGCTCCTTTACACAGCCTCCTTCCACACGGGAAACTGTGCAAAACATTCTCCATCGATCTTCTCCTGGGATGGATCCATATACACCCCCATCTGATTCTCGGATTGGAGGAACATCTGATCCTTTCTATACCAGTTAGGGGAATTCCATTCCCCCATTCTCTAATTCTGTGGAGGTTCCTCAGACCTGCGAGGACCTCAACGCCATCCAGAATGATCCATTTTCCAACACCTATAACCCTGGATGGCGAAACCATCCCAACTTCCAGTGGGCGGGAAATTCCCAAACTCAGAGACCACCCTTTCAGCCCCGTCCACAACCCCCTCGTCCTTACCAGCCGCCTCAGCCTCGGCCCAACCCAACTTTTTCATCAGGGCCAAACCAGGACCAAATGTCCCTCATCCTTCAGACTCTGGCTGACATTCAAAGAATGAATGCGGCTATTCAGAAACAACACAAGGACGAACTTACAGAGGTTTAAAATCAACTGGCCCAGTTGGCAAATTCTCGCCAACCAGGCACACTTTCTTCTCAACCTCTTCCTAACCCGAATAACATTCCGACCCTGCGGTGCGTTATGAACCCAAACCTGGGCCAAGCACACATGATTTATCAGGCCCCCTCTGTTCCTTCACCCGACGGGATGGAGGCTTCCACTTCCAATGCGGGCCATCAGCAACAACCCATCTTATCCAACCCTAACCAAAGCCAGGCAAGACTAAATTCTGTAACAATCCATAGTGGTAAGTGATAACGGCGTTGTGACTAGCTTTTGTTATAGAAATAGCGTTGTAGTACAGCTAGTTATTGCCATTATTACAGATATATTTTTTTACTCGGAAAATAAAAGAGTTCCCGAGGTCGAACTCAGGGAGCAAGTCGTATTCTAGAGATATACAAGTTCTATTACAAAAATAAAGAGAGAGAGCGAGAGAGATGAAAGTTTGGCTTCTTCTTTCTTCCTCTTTGTCTTCTCTCCTCTTTGGCTTTTGTTCTTCCTGTTCTTCTTCTTCTTCTTCTTCTTCTTCTGCTTTCTTCAGATCTCCCCCCCCCCGTGCTCTTCTTCTTCTGTCTTCTGTTCTTCCTTGTTTTCTTTCTTTTTCTTCAGATCTTCTTCTTCTTCTTTTCTTGCTTCTTGCTTCTCTTCTTCTTCTGCTTTCTGTTTCTTCACTTGGATGCTCCTTCTCTCTTCTTTTCTTCTTTGTCTTCACCTGTCTTCAGGACGTCGTCTGATTTTCCAATCAGACGACTTAACCCGCGGATGCTACAGTGCTGCTTCAGTTCTTTTTCTTCCGCAGCCCTTCTTCATCTTCACCTGTGCCTGCACGCTCAAGAGTTCAGCATCAGAGGGCAAAACCTACTTCTACCCTCTCCCCGCGTCTCTCTCTCTCTCTGAATTCGCTCTTAGGACAGCTCTCCCAGAGCAACCGGGTAATCGGGTATGAGTTACGCTCGGGTCCAGGCCCACCGGCGTGCGGTGGTGGGCGAGGAGTGCTAGTCAAGTCCGGTTGGGTCGGACGGATCCGCGTGATGAGCTCGCGAACGGGCCGGGTGAAGCGGTGTGAGAGGGACCTCACCCCGTGTGCTGAGGCGATAAGCCTACAGCACTTTTTCAACTTATATCGGCGCTCCTCTTCGAAGCCTTCCGAGGTGGGACTAAATGTCCCACCCCAATGTGAGCGCCTGCGTAGAGGGAGCAGCGGCAGTCGAACTTCGCGCGAGGGCTTCGGGCGAGGGCTTCGGGCGAACTGCAGCCTGACACTTCGCGAAGCTACCCCGTGAAGCCTGGGAGTCTGACCTGGGCGTGGTGTTGCCTGGAGCAGCAGGTCGAAGGAGCTTCGCTGCTCAGCAATGGCGATGGCGGGCACAACACCTGTTCACAGAAGCACGGCCTCTCGGCCTAATCAGATATGCGGAGAACCTTCGCCGTGGCACGGCGAAGGTGGTCGGAGGGTCTGCAGTGGGCGTGGTGGAGCAAAAGGGTCACCCTAGGTCAAACTGCGGGCGGAGAAGTGGGTGTGTTTGGTGGATCTGCAGAGGGCGTTTGGTGGGAAGTGGAGGGGCGTAAGAGGATCAGGGTGAGGAGGCGGAGGTTATGCACAAGTCGGCGAGCTGTGTGGGGTGCTGGAGCGATGGGAGCGGTTCGCCGGAGTTTGGCCGGAGGTGGAGAAGGTGAGGGTGATCGGTGGGAAATCGGTGGCGACAGTAAGGGCTTCCAGTATGGAAAAGAAAGAGGGGAGGAAGAGGAGAAGTTTACCTACTAAGCTGGACGAAGAGGGGTTGGCGCAGGCGACAGTCGTATCGACTGTCACCGGAGAAGAAATTGCCCAGAGGAAGGGGCGGCGGCGAGGAGAGGGCCGGAGAGGTGCCAGCTGGGTGCGGCGTGGCGCGGAAAGATCGAGGGAAGGTAACCCTGCTGCTGGTAGTGCGGCAGGGCGACGAGGAGGAGGAGGAGAGGCCGCCGGAGCAAGGGGGCGTCTGTCGGAGTGGGAAGGGAGGAATTGAGGGGGTGTCTCCGTCAGATCCGAGCTCCTCAGAACGGCGGAGCGACGGGGGTATTTATAGGGGCAGAATCAGAGAGGAGGGCGGAGGGAGATGATGTGTCTCCCTCTCCGGAGGATGCCGGAAGTGGAGACCCATACCGTCCGTGCATTCGCATGGGCGGTATGGGCGGTCACAGCACTCAGGGGGGTGTCCCTGTGGTGGCTGACGACGTAGGGTACCCCCCATGACTTGCTAGGGCCCCTCCCTCACCCTGCGCGGCGCCATGCTCCGCGCAAGGTCGCCGGAGCATGGCGCTGCTCAGGTTTTGCAGGAGGGACCTAAATGCAAAGAACGAAGGAGAGTTAGGGGCCAAAATGTGAGGGTTCAAAAGTTGAGGGCCAAAAAGTAAATATATGAGGACCAAAGTGTAAAGTTTGTCAAGAAGGTTTCTTCTTAGGCCCAAGTTTTTATACATGACTAATTAGGACCTAAGGATTCTGATGGTGAATTTTATTTCTAGATTAAACCTTGTCTGACCGGTCAATTTATGCAAAAACCCAAATTAAGTTGTTAATTGGGCATGGTTCTCAATGTAGGTCAAAATGGGTTCCTAAGGCCAAATTGAAAGTCCTAAACCCTAGAGATTATTTTTCTATGAATTTTAGAGGGTTTAGTTGATTTTTACCTTGCCTCGAACCACGTGAATTGAAGTGGGTTTATTTTTAGGGTTATAGGATGTCATTTAATTCCTTGGAGTTGCTGTAGCCCTTATTGAGTCATCTCATCCCACTTTTCTTCTTATTAGGTTGTTTTGACCTATGTTTGGACCCTGAGTTACCTTATTTTCAGATCGGATTGGTGAAATTACATTTTTACCCCTTAGTTTCTATTTTCTTTGCAAACTCAGAATCTCTCTGAGCTAAGCCTTTATAGAGTTATGTAGGAGCTTTTTCTTGTATATTAGGGTTAAATGGTGCTAGTTTAGGGTTTGTGACGAGGTTCTCATCAGTAAGGAAACCCAAGATCCACCCTATCCAAACCACTCCAAGCCTGGTAGTGATCCCAACCCTAGGACAGTAATCCAGGACGTTCCTATCCCTATCCCAGATCAAAGACCTGGACCTATCCTAGAAGAACCAACCAAGGTTCCGTTTCCCGAGGCCTTGACCAAGGGAAAGAAGACAACCAAGCCTGTGGCTCCTGAGGAGGACCTGCTCAAGCTCTTTGAGCAGGTCCAAATAAACATCCCCTTGATGGATGCAATTCGCCACGTACCAGCTTACGCACGATTCTTAAAGAATGTGTGTACACCTTAGCGTAAGCCACGAACCAAGAATGGGAGTCCAATTGTACTGTTAGAACAAGCCAACTCTGTAATCCTAAGTAGGCTCCCACCTAAGGCAAAAGATCCTGGTACTCCCCTGATTTCCTGCAAAATAGGTGATACCCAATTCGACAGAGCATTGCTAGACTTGGGTGCTTCCATAAATCTGATACCCACATCCTTAAACACCTAGAAGAATCTGACCTAAAATCAACTGATGTGACACTACAATTAGCAGATTGATCTATAAAGTCACCTAAAAGGATTCTCGAGGATGTTATTGTAAGAGTGCGGGATTTCTATTTTCCTGTAGACTTTATAGTCTTAGACATGGGCGCACTTGAGAACCCTAGGGATACGCCAATCATTCTAGGGAGACCTTTCCTGGCTACTGCTAGAGCCAACATCAGCTGTGAGGAGTGCCAAATAGAGCTCAAATTTGAAAATCAAACCCTAAAATTGATATATTTAAGGACCAACAAGGAATCAATTGCGGTGTCATCGAATAGACTTGTGATATCAGGGCTTTGGTTGATGAAACACATTTTGAGAATGACCTGATTATACCTCATCAACCACAGAAAGATCTTGAGCCGCAATTAGAGGAGTCAAATTCGGATTTAGACAGACCCATAACTCCTACCCTTGAACCTCACATCTACCCTGAACCACCCGCTGCTGCTGATAACCCCGTCCTTGAACTAAAACTCCTTCTTGATCATTTGAAATACATCTTTTTGGGTTCTAATCAAACCCTTCCTGTGATTGTAAATTCCAAGCTTACTCCCGAATAGGAATCCCGTCTAATTGCTGTTCTCCAGCAACATCGCAGAGCCATTGGATGGACTCTCAATGATTTGACTGGAATAAGTCACTCTTATTGCACACATCATATTTATTCAGAAGAGGGCGCACGACCTTCCTGTGAAATGCAGAGACGTTTGAACCCCAATCTGCAGGAGGTCGTGAAAAAGGAGATCATCAAGTGGTTAGATGCAGGAATCATCTACCCGATCTCCGACAGTCGTTGGGTGAGCCCGATTCAGGTTGTGCTTAGAAAGGCAGGGCTCACCACCATTACGACTAAAATCGGAGAAGTCATACCTACCCGATTAGCCAACTCGTGGAGAGTCTGCATAGATTACCGATGACTCAATTCCTCCACGAAGAAGGATCATTTCCCACTACCTTTCATTGACCAGATTCTCGAGAAATTAGCGGGAAATTGATTCTTCTGCTTTCTTGATGGGTACTCCGATTATAACCAAGTAGCTATTCATCTTGAGGACCAAGAGAAGACCACGTTCACCTGCCCCTTCGGAACGTACGCATTCCGAAGGATGCCGTTCGGTCTCTGCAATGCACCCGCGACTTTTCAGCAGTGCATGCTTGCCATATTCTCTGATATAGTAGGTGATTATCTGGAAGTCTTCATGGATGACTTTTCAATTTTCAGGGCATCATTTGATGATTGCCTTCAGCACTTGGTTCATATACTCAGGCGCTGCATCAACGTTAATTTGGTTCTTTCCTGGGAAAAGAGTCATTTTATGGTGTCTGACGGGATCGTCCTAGGACATCTGATTTATGAGAAGGGCATCCAAGCGGATCGAGACAAGGTTGATCTAATCTCTCCCCTTCCTATGCCTAGCTCGATCAGGGACATCCGTTCTTTTCTGGGGCACGTTGGTTTTTACCGTCGTTCCATTCCTGATTTCTCAAAAATCACGCACCCCCTAACGACTCCTCTCTAAGGATGTACCCTTTGAAATCTCCAAGGAATGCACTCAAGCCTTTGAGATCCTCCGTGATTGAGTCACCCAGGCCCCGATCCTACAATCCCCTGATTGGTCTAAACCCTTTGAGATCATGTGCGATGCATCTGATTTCGCTGTAGGAGCAGTTCTGGGGCAGAAAGTTGACGGGAAACCCGTGGTCATCTACTACGCTAGCTAGACACTTGACGAGGCTCAGCGTAACTATACAGTTACGGGGAAAGAGATGCTAGCCGTAGTATTTGCCCTTGAAAAAATTTGATCTTATCTCCTGGGTTCCCACGTCATCATCTACTCAGATCACACAGCTGTGAGGCATCTCCTTGCCAAGAAGGACGCGAAGCCCCGACTAATCCGATGGATCTTGCTGTTGCAAGAATTCGATCTCGAGATTCGCGACAAGGCGGGAAGACAAAATGTGGTAGCTGACCATTTGTCCCGCCTTCCTTCTGAGATTATCAACCCTTACGGACCCATCACGGAGCATTTCCCTGATGAGCACCTGCTGACTATTGGTACTAGACTTCCATGGTTTGCTGATATAGTAAACTACTTGGCATCTCATCAGATCCCGTCTGATTAGCCGAAGGCCAAGAAAGACAAGTTGCGCTCTGATGCCAAGTATTACATTTGGGAAGATCCGTACCTCTTCCGCATAGGTGCTGACCAAATCATCTGGAAATGTATCCCGGAAGGTGAAGTCAATGATATTCTTTCCTTCTGCCATGACCAGGCATGCGGTGGCCATTTCTCTAGGCACAAAACCGCATCGAAAATCCTCTAGTGTGGCTTTTATTGGCCCACTCTATTCAAGGATGCATATAATCACTGCAAGGCATGTAGTCATTGCCAAACTTTGGGCAACATGAGCCATCGCGACATGATGCCTTTGCAGCCGATTCTCGTATGCGAAATCTTTGATGTTTGGGGGATTGATTTTATGGGCCCCTTTCCTGTTTCGGATGGTTTCGAATACATTCTGCTAGCTGTGGACTACGTGTCCAAATGGATCGAAGCCATACGAACCCGAACCTGTGATTACAAAATCGTTCTCAAATTCATTCATCACAATATCTTCTCACGGTTCGGGATTCCTCGTGCTATCATCTCAGACGGGGGGACCCACTTCACGAATGCTCAGTTCAGATCATTGATGACCAAATACGGGGTGTCTCACCGAATCTCTACTCCTTATCACTCCCAGACTAATGGTCTAGCTGAGCTGTCAAATCGGGAGATCAAGAAAATCCTGCAGGTCACTGTTCGGCCTGACAGGAAGGACTGGTCGTCTCAACTTTTGGAAGGCTTGTGGGCCTATAAGACCGCCCACAAAACCCAATTAGGCATGCCTCGCTTGAGACTGGTGTACGGGAAGGCGTGTCACCTTCCCGTCGAACTGGAGCACAAAGCCTATTAGGCAGTACGGAATTGTAATCTAGATCTTTCTAAGGTTGGAACCCACCGAAAGATTCAAATCAGTGAGATCGATGAACTACGTCTTGATGCGTTCGAGAACTCGCGAATCTACAAGGAGCGAGTTAAAGCCTTCCATGACAAGCACATCTCTAGAAAGATCTTTCATCCTGGTCAGAAGGTTCTACTCTTCGATGCCCGACTCAAACTTTTCCTTGGGAAGCTGCGATCCAAGTGGGTCAGACCATACTTGGTCCGACAGGTTTTTGGAAATGGAGCCGTCGAGATCAGTCCACTCAGCCATGATTCCGAACCTTTCATCGTGAACGGTCAGAGACTCAAACCGTTCATTGATGTAACCTCTACTGATTTGGCTGAATCATCATTTATCCTCCATTTTTCCTGAGCATATTGCGCCCAGCCGATGGCGTAAAACTCAGCGCTCAACGGGGGGCAGCTCGTCATTCTCCTTAAAAAACTAAAACCTTTTCTAAACATCTTTGTGCACCTAAGGTTCACCCTTTAGGACAACCGACTCCACCTCAGATGCTTGCATCTGAGATTAGAAATCGTCCGCAATAGTCAACCCAACCCATTTACTCATCAAAACTTCTGTCTTAATGTGTGAACTAAGTTGAATAAAAACCCCTAGGTTACAATGAGGACATTGCAAATCTTAGGCATGGGGGGTATGAAAATGCAAAAACTTGTAAGAAAAGGTTTTAAACAAAAAAAATTCACATATCCCAAAAGAACACCATAAAAATTAAAAAAAATTTTTTGGAAAAAAAAAAGAATAATAAAATGAGAGGAGGAAAGAAAATTTTGAGGACTCTACAAAGGAGGAGAAGAAAAAGAAATAAAATGAAAAAAAAGGAACACAAAATGAAAGAAAAGTGATAGTCATTAGTAAGAAATTAAGGACTTAACCTAAGTTCTAGACCTCATTCAGGAAAAGAAATGGAAAGTACACAGTGAGATTGGAAAGAACGCGAACTTTAGGTATTCTTGGATAGACTCTTAGTACCGATTAAGATCTAGACATTCCTCAAGAGGTTGAGGAAAATGAAAAGCTTAAGAATTAGGTCCAAGACTTAGGGAGTATTTGGCCTCGTTAACTAACTTTTGGTTTACGGGACTCAGTAACCTAAGCACCCTAACCTCACACACAGCTTGGTTCAGTAAGCGTAAAAATCAAAATCACGCAGAAGCGTCGCAAAAATTCTGAAAATGACACCTAGAGTAGGAGTAGCCGATCAACACAAGTGGATTTGGACGAGTTTCCAGCGCGGAGAGGTGGGAAATTCCCCTCGAAGATGCGTAACAAAATATCATCTCCTCGGTGCTTATCTCTTAGGATATTTACATATCCTACCGGGGGCATGTAAGCACTCTGCTGGTTCAGATTCCATGGATGGCATTATCACGAAATGTCAATTACCAGGGTTTGAATTCGGCCACGGAACACCATGGATGAGATTATCTCAAAATCTCAATAGTCAGGGTTCTGGGGGTTACCATGGGCGGTGCTATCTCGAAGCATTGACTGCCAGGAACCCTTAAGGATTGATGATGGGGACAAGGAATCTGATACAGACCGTGTTGAAAAGCCAATCCTATGCTAGAATTAAAAAGAAAAAGAGAGAGAAAACTCTCCAAACAGATAAATCTTCTATCTCTCTTCCTTACAAAATGCACTGTGAACTGAGCTAGGGCTAAAATTATCTCAAGCACGGGTGCTTTAACCACAAAGTCTAATGAACCTTAAGTTAGTTCTTGTAGGCCATAAAAACCTTTGTTAAGGACTGAGGCTGAGACTAGACAGATCTGGATCTTGGTTGGTACTAGAGTACCTTTTAGGCCTATGATTGGCATTCTGACCTAATCTAGTTTGCAAAAGAAAAAGCACTTATCTGAAATCATTAAAAACTTCATGGTCTAGAGCAAGGGTTGAAACCTTAATATTTTGCTAAGGGACTAGCAAAAGCTAGGCATGCGGGTATGATGAGAACCTCATCATAAACCCTAACTAGCACAATCTAACCCTGACATGTGAGAAAAAGCTCCTACATGACCCAAAGAAAGGCTTAACTCAGAGAATTCTGAGTTTAAGAATAAAATAAATCATAAGGGAAAAAACTGCAATTTCACCAATGTAGTTTGCAAACAGGGTAATTAAGGGTCCAAACACAGGTCAAACAAGCTTAACAAGAAAGAAAGTGGGATGTTCTGATCTCAATAAGGGTTATAGCAACTTCCAGGAATTAAATGACATCCTATAACCCTAAAACAAATCCACTTCAATTCACGAGATTTGAGGTAGGATAAAAATCAACTAAACCCTTTAAAATTTATAGAAAAATATTCTCTAGATTTAGAACCTTCAATTTGGCTTTAGAAACCTATTTTGACCCAAAAAGAGAACCATGCCCAATTAATAACTTAATTTGGGTTTTTGCTGGTCAAACATGGTCCAAACTAGAATTAAAATTCACCATTAAAATCCTTAGGTTCAAATTGGTCTTGTATAAAATCTTGAGCCTAAGAAGAGACCTCCTTGACCAACTTTACAATTTGGTCATCTTCATTTACTTTTTGACCCTTATCTTTTGAAACGCTTGCATTTAGGCCCCTAGCTTTTCATCGTTCTTTGCAGAATGGTCCTCCCTGCAACCTCTGCACAGCGCCATACTCCGGTGACCTTGCACGGAGCATGGCACCGCGTAGAGCAGGGTTACCGTCCTGCAAAGCAAAAGCGGGGTTCCCTGCGACGTCCTCCGTCGCAGGGACCCGCCCATGTCCTCTGCCGACCACCATACCCTCCGTGCGAACACACGGAAGGTATGGGTGTCATCTCTGGCCTTACTCCGGCGAGGCTGGCACGACGCCAGCTCACCCCTCCCTCTACGCCAACCCCTTTATAAGGACCGGCACACCCTGTCGGCTCCCTCAAGCTTTTCTTTGACGGAGAACCCGCACCCCTTCATCACTTCCTCCTCCGTCAGAAGGCCCGAAGCTTTCGGCGACTTCCTCCTCCTCCTCCTCCCCATCGCTCTGCTGCCCTACCTACAGCAGGGTTTGCCTTGCTCCCTCGT
Organism: Thalassia testudinum; assembly: GCA_037157565.1. Taxonomy (NCBI): domain Eukaryota; kingdom Viridiplantae; phylum Streptophyta; class Magnoliopsida; order Alismatales; family Hydrocharitaceae; genus Thalassia; species Thalassia testudinum. The sequence continues at coordinate 16,575,555 of JAZHRO010000055.1, forward strand.
CCTCGCCGGGCTGTACCCGCTGGCACCCTTTGCCTGCTTCCTCGCCGCCGCACTCCTCCTCCAGGGCTCCTTCTTCTCCAGCTCCAGCAGATACGAGCTGGTTGCTCCGCCCTCCCCCTTCGTCTAATACTTAGGTAAATAGCTTCCTCTCAAATTGCCCTATCGACCACTTGACCGCCACTGTCCAGACCATCTTTTCCACCTCTGATCACCCCCTTCGGCGAGACCATCTCACGTCCACAGACGCCCCCGCACCTCGCCGACCACCGCACAAGCTCCCTCACACTCCACTCTATCGATTCCCCATCTCCATTTACTGCCAAACGCCACCCGACCACACCCCGAACAAACCCACCTATCCGGCCACAGTTTGACCTAGGGCTACCTCCACACAAGCCCTCGTGCCTCACCGACCCTTGCACTGTCTTCGCCGCACTCTGGCGAAGCCTCCCTCGTTTTTTGATGTGGCTGAGAGGTCATCTTTCTGCTTCCAGGTTAGCAGCCCTTCGCCGCCATTACTGAGCTGCTGCAGCTCCTTCACCTGCAGCTGCAGGCGCTCTCCAGCCCAGGTGCGCATCCCAGGTCGTGCGGGTTGCTTCTTCGAAGGCACCCAGGTCTGCAGCTGGGGCGAAGACCTCGTGGCCTGCTGCAATTGGCCGAAGGTAGCTTGCCTGCGAGCGCTGATTTGGGAGGTGGGACTTTAGTCCCACCTCAGAAGTGCGTGGCCAAGCGCCCTTACTTAAATTGAAAAAGTGCCTAAGGCTATTCGCCTTCGAACACTGGGGTCAGGTCCCTCTCCCGCACGCTGCGCGCCACACGCCCGCTCGCCCTCGCCCGCGCTCATGCCACGCGGGTCTGGGCAGGATCCGTTTACCCAAACCACGCACTCCTCGCCCACCACCGCACGCCGGTGGGCCTGGTCCCGGGTGCGATACCCGCACCCGATTACCCGGCTCTGGGAGAGCGGTCCTAAAGGAGAAATCTGAGAAAGAGAGAGACGCGGGGAAGGGTAGGGGTAGGTTTTGCCCTAACCCTTGTGTAAGCTTGCAGGAATAGATGGAGAAGAAGGCAGGAAGGAAAAGAAGAGGGGGAGCGGCCGAAGCCTTAGGCGCACTGAGCGGCTGAAGAAGAAAAGGAGAGGAGCTGAAGAAGAGGAGAAGAAGCCACATTGTAGCAAACCCACAGTTAAGTCGTTTGACCACTGCATCAGACGATGGATGGGCAGTAGCCAGAACAGAAAAAAGAGAAAAGAAGAGGAGCTGTAAGAGAAGAAAAAGATGAAGAAGAAAAGAGAAAGAAGAAAGAAGACACAGCCGCAGGCAAGGAAAGAAAGAAAGAGAAGAACAGAAGAAAAGAAGCAGAAAGAAGAAGAAGATTACCACAGCCGCAGAAGAAGAAAAGAAAAGAAAGAAGAAGAAAGGAAGACTCTGCAGGAAAAAGAAGAGCAGGAGATCAGCTGGAAGAAAAAGAAGGGCAGAAAGAAAAGGAAGAGAGAAGAAGAAGAAGCCAAGAGAACTCTCTCTCTCTCTCTCTTATTTTTGTAACTTAATAGAGAACTTAATTAGACTTCTAGAAGCATTGTTGCTCCCTGAGTTCGACCTTAGGAAAACCTTGTTCCAAGTAAAAAGTTTGTAATAGTAATCTGGTAGCTGTCTTATTGCATACTATAACAACTGTAACTTAAAGTATAATAAACGTAAACAGAACAAGCTAGCCGGCTACCAAAGGCCTTGGAAGGCTTCCATAGCCATTGGGGTTGAACCCAAGGCAAAACAGGCCGTAGTCAGAATTAATCATGATTGTGACAGGGTCATCAGACGTCTGGTCCTGGCATCAGACGTCTGGAAAACCTGTTTAAGACGTCTGGGAACTAAGTCAGACGTCTAATTCTAGGTGGGTTTCCTTACTTGAATCAGACTTAAACAGGGTTCTAGTGTATGGCTATTAAATGACACACAGGACGTCTGACATAAGGTCTGGACGTCTGGAAACCTACTTGTTCTCTGGAAATGGATTCCCAACGAGTCTAACGGTTATAAAATCTTCGAAGGAAGATTTTGGGTCAGTAGAGGCAAAACGGTCATGTATCAGACGTCTGGGGTCCTCTACGGACGTCTGATACGAGGCTAACGGTCATTTCCTCAACGTTTGCTAAGGAAGCCAACGGTCCACTAATTGGACGTCTGGCAAAGGCATCAAACGTCTCCTAAGATGTCTGGACTAAGGTCTGGACATCTGATTTCATCAGACAGAACTAACTAAGTCCAGCCTAAATAATCAGACGTCTGAGTCAACAGTCAGACGTCTTAAAAGTTTTTATCAGACGTCTAAAATTCAAATTAGACGTCTGAAAAGACTGTCTGATCTTTATTTTGGTTTTCTAAGTTCTTTATAGAAAACCTAAGTATCCTAGGGTAGTGCAGGTGTTCCTAAGACTACTTTAAGGATCCTTTGAGGCTCTTTAATAGATATTCTAAGAAATAAAAGGAGTAAGAAAATAATGACAAAAGTACATAGAAAAAGATAAACAGAAATATATCTTATTCTTCTTGTCCTTCCATCTTCAAGCTTTCGCTCCTCGCGAAGCTCCTCCGCCTCTTTCCAGCTCCTTCAATCCGCCATGGATGTGAGTTAGAACTCCGTCTAAACACCTGTCTCTATTTACAATTTGACCTGAAAATTAGAACTCAAAAGCAAATGTTAAAAGACACGTGCTTTGTTATCATCAAAATAAATGATTGTGGTGCTCTAGCACTAATAATCTCCCCCTTTTTGATGATGACAAAATCAGAAATAATAATGCATAAAATCCTCCCCCTTTTTAACATTATCAAAAAGGTTTAATCGATTTTGAATTTTCTATAACTCCCCCTTAAAACATGCTCTTCTATAATTGGGTGAATTTCTTTTAACAAGAGTAATGTCCTCTCCCTTTCTGTAACAACAAGATAGCTATTATTTTTCTCTCCCTTTCTAAAGGAAATATAGCTAACTTAATAAGATCTACCCCTTAATGATTGACAAATAGCTTATAATTTTAACTCCCCCTATCTATATGCTAATGATAAAAAGATATGGTTAAGGGTTACCTCATCTATCATGGCCAATAGAATGGCCCAAATGGAGGTGGTGGATGCCACATCGGATGGGGCTCCCATCCGTAGCTTGGAGGCCCAAGCATCGACACCGGTCTCCAATCTGGCGGATGACGTGCGGCAGGTTATTCGGTTGTTCGTCGTCTCATCGGTCTTCTCGTTTTCCTCCTTGGTTTACTCCTTGGTCCTCCCAACTCGAGTTGACCATCCTTGAGCTTGTAGGTTTAGTCCTTTACGTTGATATCCTCTTTGAAACCTACAAAATAAGATTCCAATTCTTTCTTCGGTATCCAAGTGAGCTTGGATCCGGATCTATTAGCGGGTCTCCTTGACGGAGATCCTTTCTCAATCTTAGGGCTATGCAAATTTTCTACTTTGTTGATTAATTTGTTAGAATTTTCCGTAAGATATGCGATTTCTTTTTCTATAATATGCATCTTAGTCTTTAAATCATAAATTTCTAATTTTAGACTAACATTTTCCTCAATCAATTTAGTATTTTCATTTATTAACTCTTTATTTTCTAATAACAAGATATTATCCTCAGGACTAGCTTCTAGATCTTTGAGTTTTATTTTTAATCTTTCATTTTCACTTTTAAGAAAACTAAAATTCCTTTTAATATTTTTATTTTCTACCTTAAGTGATTTACTAAGCTTAAATAATTCATCGAAAGCATCTTGTAAATTGGAATTTACCTCATTGTCGCTGTTGTCACTGTCGTTATCACTTCCCATGGCCATGAAGCCCATGCATGTGATTTCTTCCTCAGGGTTCTACTCTTCTTCCTCTGAGCTCGTGTCGTCCCAAGTTGCTTGGAATGCCTTCTTCTTAGACTTCTCCTTTTCCTTCTTCTTCTCCTTCTTGAGAAAAGGGCACTCTGGTAGTAGATGCCCTTTCTCGTTGTAGTGGTAGCAACGTCTCGGGCTTTCCTTCTTGTCCTTCTTTTCTTTCTTTGATTCCCTACAAAACTTGGAAAACTTTTTAAGTAAAAACTTAAAGTCTTCGTCATCGGAACTTATCTCGCTATCTAATGCGGCTCTGAATGCGAGGGTCTTCTTCGGTTTTGGCTCCGGTGTATCCTTCTTCTTCTGCTTCAGCTTTGTCTCGTAGGCCATTAGATTACCTAGGAGATCTTCCATGTTAAGCTCCTCCACCTCATTCGCCTCCTCGATAGCGGTGACCTTTTGCTCCCATTCCGGTCCAAGGGAACAGAGTAGTTTTCCTTGAAGCTCCCCCTTGATGAAGGTCTTACCTAAAGCTTTTAAATTATTTACAATGAGAGTGAACCTAGTGTTCATCTCACTTAGAAATTCGCTAGACTTCATTGAAAAAGACTCAAATTCTTGAGAAAGCAAATTTATTTTAGAAGTTTTTACCTTTGAGATACCTTCGTGAGTTACCTCGAGTATGTGCCAGATCTCGTATGCGGTGGCGCATTGCGATATTCTGTTGAACTTTTCCAAGCTGAGCGCACAGTACAACATGTTCATCGTTTTTGCATTGAGCGAGAGTTCCCAGATCTGCTACTGCGAGTATCCTACGGCTGGTCTTTCTGGGATGTCGAAGGGAGTCGTGCAACGGTCCCATATTGTGAAGTCATTGGCTTGAAGCCATGTCTTCATCCGCAGCTTCCAGTACGGGTAATTGCTCCCGTCAAAGAATGACGATCGGGTCGTAGATTGCCCCTCAGAAATCCTACTTGCAGAACTGCTTCCCTCCATGATCTTCTTGCTTGGTTGTTACGTCGAAACAGCAAGAGCCGGCTCTGATACCAATTGTAATTCCCTACTTGGAGGGGGTGAGATATGCGTGACGTAATATAAAGTGCGGAATTAAAATAGACAATCTCACAAAAATAAGCAGTCACACAATAAACATAAGTATTTTTAGGTGGAAACCCAAATTGGGTGAAAACCATCACCTAACCCTCTTAAGTTAGGATTTTCCGATTGACCTAGTCGATCAAATCTACTAACTGAATCACTTAAACGAGGGTGATTCAACTTCTTACAACAACACTACTTTGAACGAGGGTAGTGTGCCTCAAATCCCTTCGCTTCATGAGAAGGATTTTATCCCTGAATGGAGATGGGAATTCGCAACGCGAATACCTAACCAAACAATAAAGTAACAAATATAAGAATAGTTCTATAGAGCCAACAAAGTAATTCTTAAACTAAGCTTCTATATGTGTTAGGATGCTTCCCTTTGCTTGGAAGTGCGTCGAATTAGTGATGCGTATGCGTGAACCACGCTTTGGCACAGCACTGCTCTCGTAACGTCGGCGAGAGAGCGGGTGCATAGGAATCAAGCTCTCTAGATGTAGAACTAGGCTTGGAGAGCTAGAGCTTTCTTCTTAAGATTAAAAGACACAAAATGATGTGAAAGTGTGTTGCTTGGTATATCTTGGTGTGTAAGGGGTCCTCCTCTATTTATAGATGGTCTACGAAGGCTTTGGAAGGCCTTGGAAGGCTTCCGTAGCCATTGGGGTTGAACCCAAGGCAAAACAGGCTGTAGTCAGAATTAATCATGATTCTGACAAGGTCATCAGACGTCTGATCCTGACATCAGACAACTGAAAAACTTGTTTAGGAAGTCTGGGAACTAAGTCAGACGTCTGATTTTAGGCGGGTTTCCTTACTGACTTGAATCTGTCTTAAACAGGGTTCTAGTGTATGGCTATCAGACGACACATAGGACGTCTGGCACAAGGTCTAGACGTCTGGAAACCTATTTGTTCTTTGGAAATGGATTCCCAACGAGTCTAACGGCTATAAAATCTCTGAAGGAAGATTTTGGGTCAGTCGAGGCAAAATGGCCATGTATTAGACGTCTTGAGTCCTCTACGGATGTCTGATATGAGGCTAACGGTCATTTCCTCAACGTTTACTAAGGAAGCCAATGGTTTACTAGTTGGATGTCTGGCAAAGGCATCAGACGTCTCCTAAGACATCTGGACTAAGGTCTAAACATCTGATTTTATCAGACAGAACTAATTAAATCCAGCCTAAATAATTGGACGTTTGAGTCAATAGTCAGACGTCTTAAAATTTTTTATCAGACCTCTGAAATTTAGATTAGACGTTTGAAAAGGCTGTCTAATCCTTATTTTGATTTTCTAAGTTCTCTATAGAAAACCTAAGTATCCTAGAGTAGTGCAGGCGTTCCTAGGACTACTTTAAGGATCCTTTGAGGCTCTTTAACAGATATTCTAAGAAATTAAAAGAGCAAGAAAATAATGACAAAAGTAAATAGAAAAAGATAAACAGAAATATATCTTATTCTTCTTGTCCTTCATCTTCAAGCTTTCGCTCCTCGTGAAGCTCCTCTGCCTCTTTTCAGCTCCTCTAATCTGTCATGGATGCGAGCTAGAACTCCGTCTAAACAACTGTCTCCATTTGCAATTTGACCTGAAAACTAAGACTCAAAAGCAAATGTTAAAAGACACGTGTTTTGTTATCATCAAAATAAACGATCGTGGCACTCTAACACCAACAGCATAGAGCATGCCATGATTCACCTACCATCAACCTTACTCATATGTTTCATTCAGCATGAATACAGGAGACAAGGCTTCTACTTTAGGAAGCACGATTACTACAACGGATGCATCAAAAAAATGCATACTTCGTGGTTGTACATTGCAATTGCATGATTTCGACAAAACTCATGCTAGATGATGTATCTTCAGCACTTCCAATGATGCATCGACTATTCTACGTTTGCATGTATAGTTTTAGCGTAAGTCTTTTTCATGATGGTTCATAACATGGAGGAATCTTGGAATTCTGTAGTAATGCATGATGTTTTACGGGACAACCCGTAAATGTGTCGTGGATTTAAGAAGCTGGCAACAAGCTAGACACCAACAGATATGCAGGTTCGAGCATAGCTTATGTGCATCGTGGACGAGCTACTTAAAATAGAGGAAAATGTCCTTCGATGGCAAGTAACGGTGACTCTTCTTTGTTTTCCATTTTGCATTGGTTGATAGTTTCATAGCTAATTTTTTTGCTGAAATGGATTAATTGGGCCATTGAGATTCCTGCTGCAGTTTTGTTTTCCACTTGGGTTTATAACTTGATTGTGTCTGCCCTGTAGAGTTTAATTGTTTAGGATATTCAACCAACGAAATATGCATCAAATCCATGTCACCATGATAGACAGAGGTAAAATGTGATCATAATCTCTTTATTTTTTTCCCTAAATCAAAAGATATTTCTGGAATATTGATTACTATTAGTTCTTGAAGACACCTCTATATAATATTTTTGTATTCTACCTTGAATTTATGCTTGATTTACCATGCTTCGTAGTATTTACCGTTCACCAATCCCCCCAAGCACACCCCCCTTCCCAAATGCAAAAACACCATTTCCTCGCATTGCGCAGTCTTGGTTAATGTTAGTTGACCCCTCCCACTCCAAATTTTTGTTCCAATTAACGTTTTTTTTTTTTTTGAAAATACCAACAGCCTAATTGTACAAGCGTTTTATTTTACTTCCTTATGAGTTTTGCATTCCCTAAATCAACTTGCCTAACTGAAAGTTAACATATTTAATTATGTATTAAAATTGTATATATGAATATTGTCTTCTTTCCTGCTGCACTAAACCGGACATGAAACCATGTACATGGGGTTCGATGTGAGCGAGTTTAGAAATTGAACAATCACAAGGGTCTGGAGAATTCTCTTTGATGACAATCCCCTGTATATGGTGCACTTATGATCAGGTCTCGTTATGGCTTCTTGAGGGAAAACCGTATATACAGTAGAACTCACAGGCGTCTCTGTCATGACAAACTCATTAACGTAAATAATGCAAAACCTTTAGCATTTCAAATTCTAACATGAGAATGTGAAATGTTTCCGATGAATTACATGGATAGAGAAGTGTAATAAACACATAACTATTTTCGTGCATGTCGTTGTGGAGCAACCAATGCTGGAAGTTAAAAGGGATCAGCAGCAACGTTCAAATAACAAGTACCACACAGACATACATCAGCCAACTAGCGAGGATAGGATCAAAACGTGCAATCATCCTTGCTTTCCAGAAAACGAAAAAGCAAAAAATGAAGGGGAAAAAAAAATCGTAACCATATATCATCCACACCAAACATATCCTCTTCGATGCAAACGTTGAGATTGGTGCAAGTAAAAGCAAGTTGATTGAAAGATGATTATACAACCCCCTGATAATTATTGATATTAAAGTGTAACACTACATGGGATTAATGCTAGAACTATAAAAAATGCAAAACACAACATGAGGACACGTACGAGACATTGCAATAAACTTAGTTTAGGACAAACATACGAGCATGCATGGGTGACAACGAAGAGGGGGCTGGAAGCAGCTGATGCAAAGCGCTACGGCTTTGCACCAACAGTGACAGCGATGGAGAGGTTCTTGGCTCTGCAGCAAGGAAGGTGTACGGGGCAACATCCCGGCCATGGAACAATGTCACGAGCACGGACGCTGCTGAGTGATGCAAGGACCAGGAAAGCCATCGCCACGAGACAAACTGCCACGAACTTCATGCTGTGCAATGTGTTGTTCATATGAAAGAGAGAAGGGGCATACGTGCATATTTATAGACGTACGTGAGGAGGTTGGGTTCATCTTAAAAACTAAAAGAAAGAAAATCAAAATTGTCGTCACTTGCCTCACTCGTCCCAGATTCCAAAATAATAAAGTACTAATTTTTCATCGAATCACAGTATGTACTAAGATATGATATAAAGTATTTAGACAAATATACCAATAGGAAATTAAGTCGGTAAGCAGATTGGACAAACGGATAGAGTAAACAGGTGAACACCCAAACCTATGCTGATATCCATGTCAGTTGGAGTTTTTAAATCAAAATCCTTATCCAGTTGAAAACTAAATGGATAATATTTTACCCACTCCAATTGGGTTGGGTCGGGTTCAGTCCAGTCGAGTCAAGGTGAGTCTGGGTTGGATAAACTCAAATTTTTATCTCTATTCCGGCCGTTGCCGCCACCTTCTCCTCCTCCATGTTCCGGCAACCATTAACACCCTCCTATCGGGTAACCTTCCTCGACCGCTTCCCCTAGCTATCTACAGTGAGCAACACCCGCCATGCACCCTGGGTCAGCGGTCTTTCCCTTTTCCTTCCTCGATCTCCTCCCCTTTCCTATCTCGTCCTTCCTTCACACGTACCTTCTTCTCCCTCGTACGTGCTGCATGCGAACCCTCCTCTCCTCCACCTGCCTCCGACCACCGGCCCCCTCCTCACTTTAATTTGTTTTCCGTCTCGACCAGGGGTGGTGGAGTGAAGGAAGGGCAGGTAGGAGCAGTCGTTCTCCTGACTTTTTTTAATTTTCTCAAGATTTATTTGCATGCCCCAACCTCTAATTTTCTCGAGTTAAAATTTTCTTCTATGCGTACGAGTGTACGACCCGTCCTCACCACCGCAACCGACCCCCTTCCGGCTGATCTCGTGAACCCCACCCCCAAACGACACACACACCAACCGGTCTCCGACTACCCCGTTCTCAACCTCCCGCGACCCATCCGCCTCCCTCACAAGAGCGCGAGTCTCCACCTCCCCTTCCCTTCTCCCCCTTATTGCATGTATGGGCCGTTACCACGTATTGCATGCATGTTTGTTCTTTGATTAATTAGTTTCCTGATCTTATATATGCTTAATTGGATCAATGCATTGCGCATATGTGCTTATTTTTTTTGTTCCAAATAAATTAAAACAATTTCTTGAGTCAGTTCTTTTTTTTTTATTATTGGTTTCCCTTCTTCTTTAATTTTGTTAGCTATGTTAACGCATACGCTCTCAGGTTAAATTTTTCGGAGCAAATCAAATTTAGTTGGATTGTTTCTTGCTACTGTGATGTACAGATTTTGTTAAAGATGACGTTTGATTAATGGGATCGACATGTTTTATATATATATATATATATATATATATATGTTTTGATGCTTTTTATTATACATATAATTCAGTCTAATCAACTTGTCGATATATACTTAATTAATAGTTAATACTTCTGCCATCATCATCATTGAGTCATTTAAATAAGTAATTAATTATTATTTTGAGAACTCTTGCCTTGATGAAATTAACCCTCTTTCTAAATATGATGCTTAGAAAAAGTCCTTTGCTCGTCTTCGTGTCCTCTTGAGTTTGTTTATTTATTGTGTTCCTCTCTCAATTTGGTACCGATGAATTTTCATTTGAAATTGTACGTACGTGTTATCATGCTTCAGTACTCTTTGATATATAGAACCGTGAGGAAGAAAAATTAGAATGGAGAGTCAAAACGATGATTTGTGGATCAAACTGTAAATTAAAATAAGCATGACTTATAAATGAATTAGTATACGTTAGAATGGCAATATTGGCAGGGAAGCCTTTCCTCAACCTCACTCCTCGATCGCTGCCCATCCCCCTCAACGCACGTATGAAAATAACCCGCTACATTTTACCGGTGTTGGATCTTAATTCCCCTCACCACTGTAGTTAAAATGGTTGCCACACACTCCATAAATCATTATTTTAAAATGGTTAATTAAGTATATGACATGCATTAAAGATCGACCATAGCTTTTTAAGTAAAATATATAAAAGGCTTCAAATTAAATGCTTGAAGATGGACATAGTTACATTACATTAACTGCGTGGCTTGTTGTGGAGCATTGCCATATCAGGTGTCCCTTTCTTCTTGGAAAGTACTATTCTTTAGGATATTGGCTTCAATATTGGCCTCCCATCTTAATTAATTTTCTAAATGTAAATAGAAAAACCCCTCGTGAGCTTCCAATTTCGATTGTATTCGTTTAAGGACTCTGGATTTTATTTCTTTGACGTGGAACACTTAATAGCCTTGTCATTCACGTGCCTCAGCGGTTATTTCTTTTCATTAAAGAAGAAGAACAAATATATCATGAAAAACGAATCGATACATATCCTTACTTATAGCCAAGGAAGTCATAACCATCACTGGACTGCAGGTTATCTCATTTTGCATAGTTATCAATGGTTGCCATCTCGAAAATATTTCTCATCACAGAATTCCTATAGCTTGTTATGAAAAGCGGAAAGTTATTGATCCTGCAAAGTGCATGCCACAAAAGCTGTGTTTTATAACATGCGAAGAAAATAAAAATCAAATCCCACAATGAATTGGTAAGGAAACCTGCAGGTGCACGTGAAGGGCTTCCCCCATTTCAGGTTACAAAATTAAGGAGCTAGTCAATACACAAGGCAACCATCCTTGTGATTCGTGAACAGTAATATCGAAAAAACAAAAACGAAAGTACACCTGAATATGGTTAATTGTGTGGACCCTCAAAATTGTGTCAATTGCCCTTTTGACGATTGCCCATGTGATCAACGTCAATATTTCTGCGTCTACGCCACAATGGTGATGTGGTCCTTGACTCTTGGGAAGATGTAACTAGGGATGAGAATTGACAGATGCCGTGAGGATATAAATGATACCACATGCATATTTATTTTATAAAATTAACGTGGATGTAGAAATAGATTTTATATTGATGTAAAATTTAAAAAATTATATCTTTCAAAGTACATTACGAGTACAAAATCAATATTTATAATTTTGATAGGGAACTATATGGATACAGAAATGGATTATCCTAATCATATTATAAGTCTTTCGAGTATTCAAAAGTTTGAGAAGTTAGTTGCTAAATGAATCATAATGTACCAACAAATTTTAATAATTAAACTAAAAAGTGATTTTTACATCAATATTTCTATAATCTTTTGATATATATATATACATATTTGGAATCTTGAATATTATATAAATATCTCTAAAATTTTATCTCCATTAATGGATATAGCTTTCTATTAGTTTTAACTTTGACGGTCATTAACTGTGGGTGAAAGTTTTTATATAAATATTCTTATAATCATTTGATACTAAATTCTTAAATATTACATAAATGCCCCTAAAATTATGTTCCCACTTACATGAGATACCCTTTAGTTAACTTTCATTAGTTTTAACTTTAATGGCCGTTAACTTTGAATCAAATTAGCATTTTTGCTCCTAAAGGATAATGCAAGATGGCATTGTGAGAGGGAGCTTTGTTGGTGTGATGTGTGACGATGTGATGAGGGCAGTGGTGGTGACTACTTGGATTACTGATAACATGATGCACAGTGGTGAGATGGAGGAGTCGTTGACTATGGAAGGTGAGTGCTGACTAACAAGATGGAGGATTATGGTTTGTTTTGGTCAATTAGGGCATGAAGAGGGGCATTGAGAGGGGATGGCAAGAGGTGTAGGTAGTGTTATGCCTTGAAATGTATGCTGAGTTGGTGGATGACTAAAATTTTTCCTGCATTCCCAGATAATGCATCAACCATTGAAGTTAACCAAAGGTCATGATACGACGATGAAGTTCAGACAAATTTCAATTAAGTTGCTAAAAACACACTAACGGAGGGTCATATCTATTAATGGAGACAAGAATTAAGGGATAGTTATGTGATATCTAAGAAGTCACAGTTAATGGTCATTAAGGTTAAAACTAACGAAAGTTCACTTAAGGGTATTTCATGTAAATGGAAACAGGATTTCAAGGGTATTTATGTAATATTCAAGAGCCTAAGGATATGTATGTAATATCAAAAGATTACAGGGATATTTATGTAAAAACTTTCACCCATAATTAATAATCATTAATTGTGGGTGACTAATAGAAGGACATATTTGTTAACAGAGATAAGATTTCAGGGGTATTTATGTAATATCTAAAAACTTGGGAGTATATATGTAATATCAAAAGATTATAGGGATATTTATGTAAAAACCTCAATTAAAAAATAGTTCGATTATAAAAATAAACTTATCTAGCTTATTATTAAATGAAATAGGAAAGTGAAAATAGTCTTGAGATTGCACGAGGGAGGAAGTAGGGTTGTCAAATGCGTTGGGTTAGGTTGGACTTGATCCATTTAGACCAAACCCATTTATAAACGGGTCGGGTCAGGTCTAACTTATTTATTAAATGAGTCTATATACCCCATTCTAACCCTGACCCTTTTATAATCATCAAACCCGACTTGACCCATTTAACTCATTTATTTAAATGGAGTAAATGGGTTAAATGATTCGAATAAGTTAAATGGGTTAAACGAATTTTATAAAAAGAATGACTTGTAATGCACATATACTATAATCATCTAGTTGTTATTAGAAAAAGAAGAAGACACATGCACAATTCACAAAAGGATAGCATCCATTCGTTAAAAAAATAAATGTAAAATTCTATTCATTTTGGGCTAGTTTATGATGTGAGTTAGCTAATTAACCCGAGTTAATTAAGTTGCAACAGAGGTTAACCTCTTTTTCTGTTTACTTGCAAACAGTGGTTAATCACTGTTTGTGTTTATTGGATGTGGGTTAAGAATGGAAGTTATCCTGTGATGTAAAAAGAGGTGTTTACTTGAAAATGGAGGTTAGAATGTAGGATAAGGTAGCGAAAGACATATTTGCCCTTAAATGGTAAATTAGTTGGGGTTTTTTTTTTAAAGTTTATATTAGTTTAATGTGAGAGATATTATGTAGAAAAAAAGTGTAGGAACCTCATTGTTTTCATTTGTTATATTTAATAATGTGTTTAGTAAGCATAATGGCAATGCCATTTACAATTAATTTATATTTTTTAAATAATCTAATAATTAGACTAAGTTAATGTTACGACCCGGTTCCCGAATCCCTACAAGACACGAGACCGGACCGACTCGACTGATCCCAAGACCTAGTCGTCTAACGAGAAAGTAACCAAAAAATAGGAAAGTAAACCACATTCACTATGCTAAGTAACTAACAGTAAAAAGGTACAGTAGTAAAGAAGTAAAAACTGCTACAGTACATATCACCATCACATTAGTAGAAAGTAACAAAGCACAAGAACATAAAGTACCGAACGTAAAAGTACAGAACATAAAGGTACAAGAGTTTACTCATCACTACAAAAGGAGTACAACAAAAGAACTACAGTTACTGGACTCTATTGGGTCCAGCACCCTCTGCAGCCGTAGACTCTGGCTGCTCAACACCTGGACCTGAAAAGGGGTTATGAGTACATAAAGTCAGCGAACACTGAGTAGAGTAGAAACCAACTAACTAAAGCAGTCAAAAGTCGACAGGTAGCTGTTATTTTTCATTTACTTTCTTTAACTAATTATTCCTTTTCACCGCTTGGTTTATTTATCAGGTCTCTTTCTTGATCTCGAATGTTCCTCGTGGGAACGATCTTGATTGCAGTCTTTTCCAAAGAGTAGAAGGCACATGTGATGCTTTCCTGGCCGGGAGAGTCCCCCGTGGTGATCCTACACCCAGTCAACCACCCCAAGGTCATGGACAGGCGTAATGGTGACTACAGCATGCGTGATAAACGCATGGGTAGCTACTTTGCACAGGTATGCGGTCAGTGGTTTCAGTTAACGGGTGCGCCCAAATTACAGCACGGAACAGTATAGGGCCTAGCCCTCTCAATAACAGGGGTCTAGCCCCGAAGAACCAAACAGGGGTCACGCCCCTCCACAGTTCGCGCACCCTCGCCTAACTACCTTGGTTTGCCCAGTGGGCCTAACAAGTCGGTGTAGGGCGGCTAGTTGGACCCTGGACCCCGTGGGGTGGCTAGCTCTCTCCCTACACTAGTAGCTCTCCCTGGTACAGTGTACATGAGGGCTACCGAGTCGGTGCAAAGTGGCTAAATCCACCCTGAGTCTCAACCCGAAGGGCGGCAAGCACCCCTCTATACTAAGAGGTAACGTGCGCTCCCCTTGGTACCACGTACTCAAGGCCCAACACACTTCCCAACTCATTTCCAGATCCATTCCATTTATTTTCAGGAGCTCTACTCCTATTTCCCCTTAGGGTTCATGTTCATATACCTCATGCCATTCCATACCAGGTTTCATCATTTCCATTTCCATTCTCAAGTTATACACATGCAACTTGTATTTCTATCGTTCACATTTCCATACTCAGGTTATATACATGCAGCTCGTATTCTATCATTCATATTCCCATTCTCAAATTCTACACATGCATCTCGTGTTATATCATTTAAGGTATACAATGGAAAAGTCACATGCAACTGTTAATTAGCACAAGTATTTCATATTTCATAGGCATCTTTTGTTCATTTACAGGCAGTTGTCATTCTATCTACTCATTCAAGACTGCAATTCAATCATCCAATACAGACATTTCAAGTGTTCTCATCCTAGGATTCATGCCATATCCTATGTTCTAATCATTCATTCCACACATGCATTTAGGTTATAATTAAATTAGGGGAAGCCACTCTACCAGTAAACCTAGTAGTATTGGGGGCTTGAATGACAGGCTTACGTGCCTCAGCAAGCCCCGAACCCACAACGGAATGAAGTCCTATAACAAGGAACAATCATAAGAGAACTATCAGAGCGGTATGGAAAGCCTTCTAACTAGTAGAGGAACTCACAAGGAACACATTGGTATCTTATTTGCGGAAAACAGATCTCAAACAGGCCCTAAACAGGTCAAAAATAGGGTTTCTGACTCAAATTAGACGTCTGGAACAACTTCCAGACGTCTTAAAAGTGTCCAGTATCATACCTCAAGCTCTACGCCAATCCTCAGATGTCCAGGAACTCTTTTGGACCATCTGGGCCTAGCTCTAGACGTCCGACCACCTCTCCGGACATCTGGAAATGCTTCCCGTCGTCTGGTACGTCGCCCAGATGTCTGAAATGCGTGGGAGGGCATGTCCTACGCTTTCCCGAAGTGAATCTTACATGAAATCCACCAAATCTTCTCAAAAAGGGCATGCAAGGTGTTCCTGCGGAGCGGCCTGCGTGGCATATCCCCAAAGGGAAGGTACCTTCGCGAAACTCTCACCTCAGTCGTCAGGAATCGCCTCCAGACGACCGCATCGTCGTCTGGAGGTCACTCCAGACGTCTGATTCTGGGAAAAACCCAGAACTAAAACATGCTTCCGCTGCGCTTGGGCTACATGTGGCTGCACCTCGCCCCTCCTCACCTGTAGCCCCAGCTGTAGCAACCTCCCCCGACGCACTCCTCGTGCATGCACCGCTCCGGTCGTGCGCTCACCGGTGAGCTCCCACGCGAGCTCACGAGCTCACTCTACTCCTCCTCTCCTCATGCCACTCCTCGCCGCAGCTCTCGCTCGAGCTGGCTCTCTCGCTGGAGTGGAGAAGAAGAGGGGAAGGTGGCTGGTGTGAGGAGAACGAGCGAGGGGAAGGGGTTTTATAAGGTTGAGTGTTTAGGGTTTGCTGGAGGCGGGGAGAGAGAGAGAGGAAGGGGAGGATAAATGAGAGTACTGTCTGCGCACAGCCCGCGTGCAGACGTGAGCTCGTACTCAAAATTTTCAATTTCCAGACATCTCGGAAGGTGTCTAGACATCTGACCAGATGTCTGACCCACAATCCTGACATCTTAAAAGGCTTAAACAGCATGGGTCTTAACATTATAGCAAACTTAAAGGAAGTTTCATCCCTAAAACTTGAGCTAGCTAGGGTGCAGAAAAAGAATAATATACGCATAACAAACTTAAAGAGGATCGAAGATAGTCCGAAAAGACGTACCCTCAAAAAGCTTTGGGTACCGCTCTCACATCGCCGTCTCAAGCTCCCAGGTAGCCTCCTCGTACCTCTGGCTCCTCCACAAGACCTTCACCTCGGGTTCCTGCTTTCGTCTCAAACTCCGGACGGCTCTGTCTAATATCTTTACTGGTCGCTCGGGGTAGGTCAGGTTGCCACCCACCTTGACACTCTCATGACTCAGAACGTGACTGGGATCGGTGACGTACTTCCTGAGGTTGGACACGTGGAACACGTCGTGCACACAGAAAGCTGGGGAGGAAGGGCAAGCCTGTAAGCAATGGGTCCCACCCGCTCTAGGACCTCAAAGGGACCTACAAACCTTGACGCGAGCTTCCCTTTCACCCTAAAATGCTGCAGGCCCTTCATGGGCGAAATGCCTAGAAAGATGTGATCCCCAACCTCGAACTACACCTCTCTACGCTTCCGATCGGCATAACTCTTCTGTCTACTCCTGACAGTGTGAAGTCGTCTGTGAATCTGCTCAACCACCTTATGACTCTATCGGATCAGCCGGGGGCCAACCTCCCACTTGGTCCCTATCTCAACCCAACTCAAGGGCACAGTACACCTCTGTCCGTATAGAGCCTCGTATGATGCCATGACGATACTCGAGTGATAGCTGTTATTATATGCAAACTCTGCTAGGGGCAAGTGCTCCTCCCAAGAACCCCTCCAGTCCAGTACACAGGCACGCAAAAGGTCCTCAAGTGTCTGTATCGTGCGCTCTGACTGTCCGTCCGTCTGGGGGTGGTACGTTGTACTGAACCTCAACCGTGTCCCCAAAGCCTGTTGAAACTTAGCCCAAAACTGGGACGTAAAACGGGTATCCCGGTCAGATATTGATGAGAACCTCATCATGAACCCTAACTAGCACATTTTAACCTAAATAAGTATACAAAAGCTCCTACAAAACCTACTGGAAAGCCTAAATCAAAGAACTATAAATTTGAGTATAAAGCAACTCACAAGGGGTAAAACTGTAATTTTACCAATGCAGTACACAAACGGGATGCCTAAGGGTCTAAACACAGATCAAATAGGCTTAATAAGAGAGAAAGTGTGATGATTTGATCTAAAAAGGATTATAGCAGCTTCTAGGAATTAAATGACATTCTGTAACCCTAAAATAAATTCGCTTTAATTCACGAAGTTCAGGCAAGATAAAAATCAATTAAACCCTCTAAAATTCATGAAAAAACATCCCCTAGGGTTTAGAACCTTCAATTTGTCCATTGGAACCTATCTTGACCTAGACTGAGAACCATACCTAATTTTTGACCTAATTTGAGTTTCTATGCAAATTGACCGGTCAAAAATGGTCAAACCTAAAATCAAACTTTACCATTAGATTCCTTAGGTCAAAATTAGGTTTGTACCAAAATTTAGACCTAAGGGAAGGCCGTTTTGACCTACTTTACAAATTGGTCCTCAAGAATTACTTTTTGAACCCTTGCACTTAGCCCCTCAACTTTCCCTTTGTTCTTTGCAAGCCGGTCCCTCTACCACCCGCAGCAGCTGCCCATGCCTCTGGCGACTTTGTGTAGAGGATGGCGCCGCGTAGGGTATGGAGATCGGCCCTAGAAACGAGAGGGGGGTCCCCTGCGTTGTCTTCTTCTGCATGGACCCCCTCCCATTCCCTGCTGATGCCCATACCTCTCGTGCGAACGCGCGAGAGGCATGGGTCTCTTCTCCAGCCATTCTCCGGTGGCCTGCCCATGCTTCCTCCTCAAGATCTCCTCCTCGCCAACATCTATTTAAGGAGCAGTAGGGGCTACTGGTTGCTGCAAGCTCGTTTTGGTCAGAGAACTCCCCCAAATTTGTCCCCTCCTAACTCTGGCCAACGGCTCGATGCTTCCGGTGACTCTTCCTCCCTCTTCTCGTCACTCTGCCACCATACCAGTGGCAGAGCCAGCTCCGCCATTCTCTTCCGCGCTAGGCTGTACCAGCTGGCACTCTCCAACCCCTTCTCTTCGTCGCCGCCCCCCTCCTCTGGCACCTTCGTCTTCGGCGTCGGCAAAGACGTGTCGATCGCCATCTCCTCCCTTTTGTCCGCTTAGCTAGGTGAATACTCTTCCCCTTACTCTCTCCTTTATTTCCCCCTATTAATTTGTTGTTTCTACCCTTCGACCGCCACTGTCCATCGCCACCTTCTCCACCTCCAGCTAGACCTCCGGCGAGGTGCTTCCATCATTCCACTCACCCATCCACCTCGCCAAACACCTCAGAAGCTTCACCACTTCCCACTGACCACCTCTCGCTCTCCCACCAACCACGCCACCCACAGAAACTACCCCCCGAACAAACCCATCCTCTCGGCCACAGGGCGACCTAGGCATGCACACCTAGGCCACCCCGCAGCCAGCCAACCCCCGCCTCACCTTCGCAGTGATACGGCGAAGGTTTTCTAATGTTTTGATGGAGCCGTGAGGCAGTGCTCGTGCTTTCAGGTTCTGCACACTAGCCGCCATTGACGTGGGCACGAAGAAGCTTGCTCGCGAGCTCTAGGTCGTGCGCTCCAGGAAGCAGAGTCCCAGGAGGTGCGGATTCGCGTCACGAACCCACACAGCTAAGCAATTGGCTCAGTAGGCGATTGAGGTTGTGGCAATTGGAAGGAAGGTCTCCTGCGGGCATGCGAGCAACAACGGGCGGGACATTATTCCCTCCTCGTAAACGACTGGGCGCAGTGCATCATATAAATCAAAAAAGTGTTATTAGGCTTATCGCCCTCGATACACAGGGGTCAGGTCCCTCGCCCATGCACGCAGCGCGCCACGCACTCGCACCCGTCCTCGCCAACGCTCACTCCCCGAGGGTCTGGGTCCGAACCCGATTACCCTACCGTGCACTCCTCTACCACCACCGCACGTCGGTGGGCCTGGTTCCAGGCGCGTTACCCGACCCGTATACTCATGAATGCTCTGGGAGCGAACCTTTGAGAGAGAAATAGAGAGAGAGAGAGACGTGGGGCGGGTAGGGGTTAGGTTTTGCCTAACCGTGTAATGTGTAGGGAAGCAGGAGAAGAAGAAAGGAGGAGGGGCGGTTGAGACTTAGCTGCACAGAGCGCAGCTGAAAGAAGAAAAAAGAGGCAGCTGCTGAAGAAAGAAGAAGGAAACTCAAGGTAGAGGAGCAGCTGAAGAAAGAGAAAGAAGACAGGAAGGCGGAAGTTGCAGAGAAGGGAAGATGAAGAAGAGAAACTAAAGAAAGAAGAAGATTTGTAGAAGGAAAAGAGAAGAAAAGGCAAGGCAGAAGCTGAAGAGGAGAGAAGCCAACTGAGGAAGGAGAAAGCACAGTGCCAGAAGAAGAAGCCGAGGAGGAAGAGCTTGCAAGGCACTGTAGCAAAGGGGCGGATAAGGCGTCTGATTCAAAGAATCAGACGTCCGAGAAAGGAAAGACAAAGAAAGAAGAGAAGGAAGAAAGAAGAAGAATGAATGAAAGAAAGAAAAGAAAAAAGAGAAAAGGATCTTTGTTCACTCTCTCTCTCTTTAATTTTTGCAAAAATAGTTTATTGAATTGTGAATTTGTATGCTTCTAGAATCTAAGTGTGCTCCCTGAGTTCAACCTCGGGATATTTTAAATTTCAAGTTATAAATTTTTATTTGTTTTCGCGGAGAGTTCATCTATATTACAACGAGATATCTGTTAAAACATGATCTAGCCGCGCAAAACATTTTGGCGCCGTTGCCGGGGAGCAACAGGCATTCTAGAAGCTATTAATTCACAATTTCTGATTTACTGTTGACTTAATCTCTTCTCTTTTGTTGTACAGGCACAGGAAAATAAGAAGGAACAAGCAGCCGCACAACAACCACACCAAGGGATAGGTAATTTTCTATCCTCTTTTTTAAGCCCCTAAAATTCTAAAGAGGAAGAAAAAGAAAAGCAATCTAGGAATTACCTATCTTTCGTACATAGTAAATCACAAGAGTTGCTTGTTTTTCAATTTCAACACATTCTATCTGTATATCCACTAGAAGTAGTTAGGGTTAAAACCTTATTGCTTGAGCCCTAGTTACCTAATCTTGAGGCAACTAACTGGACCAATTAGAGCCAACCTAAGACTTAAAGCTAGGGTTTTAGAGACACACCTTCTAATCAAGAATTGAAAATTTTCAAAAGAAGTGTGCCTAAGCCATTGCTTGAAAACTTTATTAAGAGAAACCCTAAGCAATCTGGCTCTTAAGTCACTTGAACCTTAAAAGACAGGACCTAATAAGCTCTCACAGGAACTAATAGGTGAAGTTGATCCCTTGGATCAACCAACCTTTAAATTAGGTCACTCTTTGCACTCAAAAGGATAATGTTCAAGTGAAACCCTAAGCACCTTGATCCTAATTAAAAGTGATAGACTTAAGATGTCAAGGTCCCCATTCTGGTCTACCTGGAATCTCAGTGACAAGAGAGGTCGGGTGGGGGAAACCCTGTAACCTGTGGGGGCGCTCTAGCATGTAGGGGTCTTCGTGAGACTCACCCTCTCTGGCTGCCCAGGTAATTCTTAGGTGGACGACCTTCTGATTAAGGGGTATCATCCGCCCCAAACCTCTATAGTTACCCAACCTTTTGGGTGTCTTGATTGGATCCAACACTTGCTAACCTCGTCCAATCCATCAGTGTATGTTTGGTAGGAGGTCCTTGAAACCTCCTCTAGAAATTCACTCTCTTCGAGGCCAAGCCTCAGTACCCTTGTTTGGGCAACAACCTCTTCACATAGACCTCTCTTCTGATTCTGAACCCAATTCCCCTGCTTCTTCCACAATGGCTCAGCCTGTTGAAGAAGAGAATAATCTTGAGCACCAGCTCTAGCGACTCAATGATCTCTTCCATAACTTCATGAACCCACCGCAGCGCCCCATGATGCGAGATCACTATAATCCCGCTGCGGTGGCAATTGATCCTAGAGTCAGAATCCCGACTGGAGGACTTGATTCCGAGTTAAAGCCCAACATGATCCATGCCTACCTAAATTCCCCAGCACATCAAACATCTTAAGCATCTGGCCCAGACCTTCGGGTCAGATGCGCAGAATCGGGATATCCTACTTATGAAGATGTTCTCTTTCTCCCTTATGGACAAAGCAGCCCATTGGTATTAGACACAGACCTGCCCGATCAACACTTGGGAGGAACTTCAGTCCGAGTTCTTGAAGAAATTCTTCCCCGTTGGTCGGACCAATGCCTTGTGCCATCAGATTACTCACTTCACTCAACAGACGGGAGAACCTCTTCATGAGAAAGTGCTCCCATCACGGAGTTCCTAAATGGGAACAAGTCCAGTCTTTTTACCAGGGACTCCGTGAAGATATTAGACTGTTCGTCAATGCAACTTGCGAGGGAATATCATGGGTCAACATGAAGACATCGTGTGGGAGATTCTCGAGAATATGTGCGAGAACTCCATCAACAATGACTCCATGGAATTATTTGACCAGACGAATACCCGCACAGCGATGAACCTTAGGGGAGCACCCGAGACGCAAGGCCTGTCTGCATCAGTCGACCTGGAATTAATGGCCAGTCATTTGGATAAGGTCTTTATTATTGAGAAGAAGGTGGATGAGCTGACTCAGCATTTGCAGCGAGCCACCTCTGCGCAGAACTCCTTTGCACAGCCTCCTCCCACACGGGAAACTGTGCAGAACATTTTCCACCGACCTTCTCCTGGGATGGACTCGTATCCACCCCCTTTTGACTCTAGGATCGGAGGGACCTCCAATCCTTTCTACTCTTGCCGGGGGAGCCCTACTCCCCCATTCTCCAACTTTTCTGAGGCTCCTCAGACCTGCGAGGACCTCAACGCCATCCAGATGACCCATTTTCCAACACTTACAATCTTGGATGGCGAAACCATCCCAATTTCCAGTGGGCGGGAAATTCTCTGAATCTGAGACCACCTTTTCATTCCCGTCCACAAGCCCCTTGTCCTTATCAGCCACCTCAGCCTTGGCCCAACCCCACTTATCCATCTAGGCCAAACCAAGATCAAATGTCTCTTATCCTCCAGACTCTGGCTGACATTCAGAGAACGAATGCGGCTATCCAAAAGCAACACAATGATGAAATCACAGAGGTCCGCAACCAACTCGCCCAGTTGGCAAATTCTCGCCAACCTGGCACTCTTCCTTCTCAGCCTCTTCCTAACCCTAATAGTGTGCCGAACTAGCGACGCGTTATGAACCCAAACCCGGGCCAAGCACACTTGGTCTATCAGGCCCCTTCTATTCCTTCACCTGACAGAATGGAAGCTTCAACCTCCTATGCAGGTTACCAACAGCAGTAGCCCATTCTACCAACCCCTAACTAGAACCAGGCAGGAATAAATTCTATAATAACCCGTAGTGGTAAGGCAACACAAGATCCACCTTATCCAGACCACTCCAAGCCTGGCAGTGACCCAACCCTAGGGCAGTCATCCAAGATGTTCCTATCCCTGTCCCAGATCAAAAACCTGGACCTATCCTAGAGGAACCAACCAAGGTTCCATTTCCCGAGGCCTTGACCAAGGGAAAGAGGATGACCAAACCCGTGGCTCCTGAGGAGGACCTGGTCAAGCTCTTTGAGCAAGTCCAAATAAACATCCCCTTGCTGGATGCAATCTGCCACGTACCGGCTTACGCACGATTCTTGAAGAATGTGTGTACACCACAGCGTAAGTCGAGAACCAAGAGTGGGAGTCCAATTGTACTGTCAGAGCAAGCCAGCTCTGTAATCTTGAGTAGACTCCCACCCAAGGCAAAAGACCCAGGCACTCCCCTGATTTCATGTAAGATCGGTGAAACCCAGTTCGATAGAGCATTATTGGACCTAGGTGCTTCCATAAACTTGATACCCTCATCCCTACTTAACAATCCAGAAGAATCGGAGCTAAAATCGATCGAGGTGACATTGCAGTTAGTAGATCGATCTATCAAGTCACTTAAGGGAATTCTTGAGGACGTTATTGTGAGGGTGCGGGATTTCTACTTCCCCGTAGATTTCATAGTTTTAGATATGGATGCACTTGAAAACCCAAGGGATACACCAATCATACTAGGGAGACCTTTTCTGGCCACTGCAAGGGCCAATATAAGTTGTGAAGAGGGCCAAATAGAACTGAAATTTGGGAATCAGACTCTCAAAATTGATATCTTTAAGGCCCAACAAGGGATCAATTGTGGTGTCATTGAACAAATTTGTGATATTAGAGCTGTGGTTGATGAACCACAACTTGAGGACAACATGATTATTCCTCATCAACCACAAGAAGATCTTGAACCGCAATTAGAGGAGTCGGACCTTGATCTAGACTAACCTATAACTCCTACCCTTGTACCCCACACTCATTCTGAACCACCCGCTGCTGCTGATAACCCCATTCTTGAACTCAAACCCCTTCCCGATCATTTAAAATACGTCTTTTTGGGTTCTAATCAGACATTTCCTGTGATTATAAATGCCAAACTCACACCTAATTAGGAATCCCGTCTAATTACTATTCTCCAGCAACATCGCAGAGCCATTGGTTGGACTCTTGATGATTTGACTAGAATAAGTCCCTCTTATTGCACACACTGTATCTATTCTAAAGAGGGCGCACGACCTTCCCGTGAAGTGCAGAGACGTTTGAATCCCAATCTGCAGGAGATCATGAAAAAGGAGATCATTAAGTGGTTAGATGCAGGGATCATCTACCCGATCTCCGACAGTCGTTGGGTGAGCCCAATCCAGGTCATGCCTAAGAAGGCAGGGCTCACCACCATCACGACTGAAATCAGAGAGATCACACCTACCCGTATAGCCAACTCGTGGAGAGTCTGCATAGATTACTGAAGACTCAATTCCTCCACGAAGAAGGATCATTTCCCACTACCATTCATTGATCAAATTCTCGAGAAATTAGTGGGAAATAGATTCTTCTGCTTTCTTGACGGGTACTCCGATTATAACCAAGTGGCGATTCATCTAGAGGACCAAGAGAAGACCACATTCACCTGCCCCTTTAGAACGTACGCATTCCGAAGGATGCCTTTCGGTCTCTGCAATGCACCTGCGACTTTTCAGCGGTGTATGCTTGCCATATTCTCTGATATGGTAGGTGATTATCTGGAAGTCTTCATGGATGACTTCTTAGTTTTCGGGGCATCATTTGATGATTGCCTCCAACACTTGGTTCACATACTCAGGCGTTGCATTGACGTAAATCTGGTTCTTTCCTGGGAAAAGAGCCACTTTATGGTGCCTGAGGGGATCGTTCTGGGACACTTAATTTCTGAGAAAGGCATCCAAGTGGATCGAGCCAAGGTTGATCTGATTTCTAGACTTCCTATGCCTAGCTCGATCAGAGACATCCGATCTTTTCTGGGGCACGTCGATTTTTACCGTCGTTTCAACCCTGATTTCTCTAAAATCGTGCGTCCCTTGACTACTCTTCTCTCCAAGGATGTACCCTTTGAGATTTCCAAGGAATGCACTCAAGCTTTTGAGAACCTTCATGACCGAGTCACCCAAGCCCCAATCCTATAGTACCCTGATTGGTCTCAACCCTTTGAGATCATGTGTGATGCATCTGACTTCGCTGTAGGGGCGGTTCTGGGGCAGAAGATTGACAGGAAACCCATGGTCATCTACTACGCTAGCAAGACACTTGCCGAGGGTCAGCGTAACTACACGATTATAGAAAAAGAGCTGCTAGCCGTAGTATTTGCCCTCGAAAAATTCTGATCTTGTCTCCTGGGTTCCCACGTCATAATCTACTCGGATCACATAGCTGTGAGGCATCTCCTTGCTAAAAAGGACGTGAAGCCTCGATTAATCTGATGGATCTTACTGTTGTAAGAATTTAACCTCGAGATTCGCGACAAGGCGGGAAGACAGAACGTAGTAGCTGATCACTTGTCTCGCCTTCCTTCTGAGATCGTCAACCCTTCTGGAGCCATCACGGAGCATTTTCCTAATGAGCACCTATTGACTATTGGTACTAAGCTTCCATGGTTTGCTGATATAGTAAACTACTTGGCATCTCATCAGATCCCGTCTGATTGGCCGAAGGCCAAGAAAGACAAGTTGCGCTCCGATGCCAAGTACTACATCTGGGAAGACCCATACCTTTTTTGCATAGGTGCTAACCAAGTCATCCGGTGGTGTGTCCCGGAGGGTGAAATCAATGACATTCTCTCCTTCTGCCATGACCAAGCATGCAGTGGCCACTTCTCTGGGCACAAAATCGCATAAAAAATCCTCCAATGTGGCTTTTACTGGCCCACTATCTTCAAGGACACATACTGTCACTGTAAGGCATGTAGTCGTTGCCAAACTTTGGGCAATATGAGCCACAGCAACATGATGCCTTTGCAGCTGATTCTCGTATGCGAGATTTTTGATATTTAGGGGATTGATTTTATGGGTCCCTTTCCTATTTCGGACGGCTTTGAGTACATTTTACTCGCTGTGGACGACGTGTCCAAATGGATCGAAGTCATTCCGACCCGAACCTGTGATCACAAGATCGTCATCAAATTCATTCATTAGAATATCTTCTCATGGTTCAGGATTCCTCGTGCAATCATCTCTGATGGAGGGACCCATTTTACCAATGCTCAGTTCAGGTCACTGATGACCAAATACGGGGTGTCTCACCGAATCTCTACTCCTTACCACCCCCAGAATAATGGTCTAGCTGAGTTATCAAATCGGGAGATCAAGAAAATCCTACAGGTTACTGTTCGACCTGATAGGAAGGACTGGTTGTCCTGACTTCCAGAAGCTTGTGGGCTTATAGGACCGCCCACAAGACCCAATTAGGCATGTCTCCTTTTAGATTGGTGTACGGTAAGGCATGTCACCTTCCCGTCGAGTTAGAGCACAAAGCCTATTGGGCAGTATGGAGCTGCAACTTAGATCTTTCTAAGGCTGGAACCCACAGAAAGCTTCAGATAAGCGAGATTGATGAATTACGCCTTGATGCGTATGAGAACTCGCGAATCTACAAAGAGCGGGTTAAAGCCTTTCATGAGAAGCACATATCTAGAAGGATCTTCCACCCTGGTCAGAAGGTCCTACTCTTCGATGCTCGACTCAAACTCTTCCTTGGGAAACTGCGATCCAAGTGGGTCGAACCATATCTTGTCCAACAAATTTTTGGAAATGGAGCCATCGAAATCAGTCCTCTCAGCCACGATTCTGAACCTTTCGTCGTAAACAGTCAGAGACTCAAACCGTTCATTGACGTAACCAGTACAGATTTGGCCGAGTCATCATTTATCCTCCATTCTCCCTGAGTTTATTGCGCCCAGTTGATGGCGTAAAACTCAGCGCTTAACGGGAGGCAGCTTGTCATTTTTTTTGAAAAACCTGAAACCTTTTCTGACATTTCTTTGCACTTTAGGTTCATCCTTTAGGATAGCCAACTTCATCTCAGGTACCCGTACCTGAGATTAGAAATCGTCCGCAACAGTCTCCTCAACCCATCCACTCACCAAATACCTGTCCTAATGTATGAACCAAGCCAAATAAAAACCCACCTAATGTACAATGAGGACATTGCAAATCTTAGGCATAGGGGGTATGAAAGTGCAATAAAATAACAAGGAAAAGGTTTCAACAAAAAAATCCGCATATACGAAAAAAAAAAACTTTGAAGGAGGAAGAAAGTACCGGTAAACTTTATAGAAGAAGGAGAAAAAGAACAAAATGATAAAAAGGAGCACAAAATGAAAGAAAATGGATAGTCATTAGTAAGAAATTAAGGAATTAACCTAAGTTCTAGACACATTAAGGAAAAGAAAAAGGAAAGTGCACAACAAGATTAGTAAGAATGCAAACCTTAGGCATTCTTGGATAGACTCTTAGTACCCATTAAGATCTAGATATTCCTCAAAAGGTTGAGGAAAATGAAAAGCTTAAGTATTAGGTCCAAGGCTTAGGGAGTCTTCGGCCTCGTTAACTGACTTTCGGTTTACGGGACTCAGTAACCTAAGCACCCAAATTCACACACAGGCTGGTTCAGCGAGCATAAATATCAAAATCACGCAGAAGCGTTTCAAATATTCTGAAAATGTCACCTAGATTAGGAGCAGTCGATCAACACAAGTTGATTTGGATGAGTTCCCGGCGCGGAGAGGTGGGAAATTTCCCTCGAAGATGCGTAACAACATATCATCTCCTCGGTGCTTGTCTCTTAGGATATTTACATATCCTACTGGGGGCATGTAAGCACTCTGTTGGTTAAGATTCCATGAATAGAATTATCACGAAGTGTCAATTGCCAGGGTCTGAATTCGGCCATGGAACACCATGGATGGGATTATCTTGAAATCTCGAAAGCCATGGTTCTGGGGGTTGCCATGGTGGAGCTATCTCGAAGCATCGACTGCCAGGGACCCTTGAGGATTGATGATGGGGACTAGGAATCCGATACAGATCGTGTTGTGAAGCCAATCCTAAGCTAGAATTAAAAAGAAAAGAGAGAAAAAACTCTCCAAATGAATAAATCTTCTGTCTCTCTCTTACAAAACACACTGCAAACTGAACCAAGGCTAAAAATATCTCAAGCACGGGTGCTTTAACCACAGAGTCCAATAAACTTTAGATTAGTTCCTGTAGGCTTTAAAAACCTTTGCTAAAGACTGAGGCTAAAGCTAGACAGATCTGGATCTTGGTTGGTACTAGAGTACCTTGTAAGCCTATGACTGACATTCTGACCTAATCAAGGATACAATAGGAAAAGCACTTATCAAAACTTGATGGAAGAAATTCAAGATCTAGAACAAAGGTTAAAACCTTAATTTTTTGCTAAGGGACTAGCAAAAGCTAGGCATGGGGGTATGATGAGAACCTCATCATGAACCCTAACTAACACATTTTGACCTAAATAAGTGTACAAAAGCTCCTACAAAACCTAAGGGAAAGCCTAAATCAAAGAACTATAAATTTGAGTATAGAGTAACTCACAAGGGGTAAAACTGCAATTTTAAAAATGCAGTACACAAACGGGATGTCTAAGGGTCAAAACACAGGTCAAATGGGCTTAATAAGAAAGTGGGATGATTTGATCAGAAAAGGGTTATAGCAGCTTCTAGGAATTAAATGACATTCTGTAACTCTAAAATAAACCTGCTTTAATTCACGAAGTTTCAGGCAAGATAAAAATCAATTAAACCCTCTAAATTTCATGAAAAAACATCCCCTAGGGTTTAGAACCTTCAATTTGGCCATTAGAACCTATCTTGACCTAGATTGAGAACCATACCCAATTTTTGACCTAATTTAGGTTTTTGTGCAAATTGACCAATCAAACATGGCCAAACCTAGAATCAAACTTCACCATTGGATTCCATAGGTCCAAATTAGGTTTGTACCAAAATTTGGACCTAAGGGAAGGCCATTTTGACCTACTTTACAATTTGGTCCTCAAGAATTACTTTTTGAACCCTTGCACTTAGCCCCTCAACTTTCCCTTCGTTCTTTGCAAGCCGGTCCCTCTGCCACCCGCAGCAGCTGCCCATGCCTCCGGCGACTTTGCACGGAGGATGGCGCCGCGAAGGGTATGAGGACCGGCCCCAGAAACGAGAGGGGGGTCCCCTACGTTGTCTTCTTCCGCATGGACCCCCTCCCATGCCCTGTCGATGCCCATACCTCTCGTGCGAATGCGCGAGAGGCATGGGTATCTTCTCCAGCCATTCTCCGGTGGCCTGCCTACGCTTCCTCCTTGAGATCTCCTCCTCGCCAACATCTATTTAAGGAGCGGCAGGGGCTGCTAGTTGCTGGAAGCTCATTTTGGCAAGAGAACTCCCCCAAATTCGTCCCCTCCTAGCCAACGGCCCGATGCTTCCGGCGACTCTTCCTCCCTCTTCTCGTCTCTCTGCCACCATACTAGTGGAAGAGCCAGCTCCGCCATTCTCTTCCGCGCCAGGCCGTACCAGTTGGCACTCTTCGACCCCTTCTCTTCGATGTCGCCCCCCTCCTCTAGCACCTTCGTCTCCGATGATGGCAAAGACGCGTTGATCGCCATCTCCTCCCTTTCGTCTGCTTAGCTAGGTGAAAACTCTTCCCCTTACTCTCTCCTTTATTTCCCCTATTAATTTGTTGTTTCTACCGTTCGACCGCCACTGTCCATCGCCACCTTCTCCACCTCTGGCCAGACCTCCGGTGAGGTGCTTCCGTCATTCCACTCACCCATCCACCTTGCCAAACACCTCAGAAGCTTCACCACTTCCCACTGACCACCTCTCGCCCTCTCACCAGCCACTTCACCCACAGAAACTACCCCTCGAACAAAGCCATCCTCTCGGCCACAGGGCGACCTGGGCACGCATGCCTAGGCCACCCCGCGGCCAGCAAACCCCCACCTCACCTTCGCCGTGGCATGGCGGAGGTTTTATGATGTTCTGATGGAGTCGCGAGGTAGTGCTCGTCCTTTCAGGGTTTGCACGCTAGTCGCCATTGACGCGGGCACGAAGAAGCTTGCTCGCGAGCTCCAGGTCATGCGCTCCAGGCAGCAGAGTCCCAGGAGGTGCGGATTCGCGTCACGAACCCACACAGCCAAGCAATTGGCTCAGCAGGCGACCGAGGTTGTGGCAATTGGAAGGAAGGTCTCCTGCAGGCGTGCGAGCAACAACGGGCGGGACATTAGTCCCACCTCGTAAACGGCTGGGTGCGGTGCATCATATAAATCGAAAAAGTGTTATTAGGTTTATTGCCTTCGATACATAGGGGTCAGGTCCCTCGCCCATGCACACAGCGCACCACGCGCTCGCACCCGCCCTCGCCCGCGCTCACGCCCCACGGGTCTGGGTCCAAACCCGATTACCCTACCGTGCACTCCTCGCCCACCATCGCATGCCGGTGGGTCTGGTCCCAGGCGCATTACCCGACCCGTATACCCGTGAATGCTCTGGGAGCGAACCTTTGAGAGAGAAATAGAGAGAGAGAGAGACGTGGGGTGGGTAGGGGTTAGGTTTTGCCTAACCGTGTAATGCGTAGGGAAGCAGGAGAAGAAGAAAGGAGGAGGGGCGGCTGAGACTTAGCTGCACAAAGCGCAACTGAAAGAAGAAGGAAGAGGCAACTGCTGAAGAAAGAAGAAGGAAACTCAAGGTAGAGGAGCAGCTGAAGAAAGAGAAAGAAGATAGGAAGGCGAAAGCTGCAGAGAAGGGAAGATGAAGAAGAGAAACTAAAGAAAGAAGATTCGTAGAAGGAAAGAGAAGAAAAGGCAAGGCAGAAGCTGAAGAGGAGAGAAGCCAACTGAAGAAGGAGAAAGCACAGTGCAAGAAGAAGAAGAAGCCGAAGAAGAAGAGCTTGCAAGGCACTGTAGCAAAGGGTGCGGATAAGGCATTTGATTCAAAGAATCAAACGCCCGAGAAAGGAAAGGCAGAGAAAGAAGAGAAGGAAGAAAGAAGAAGAAAGAAAGAAAGAAAGAAAAGAAAAAAGAGAAAAGGATCATTGTTCACTCTCTCTCTCTTTAATTTTTGTAAAAGTAGTATATTGAATTGTGAATTTGTATACTTCTAGAATCAAAGTATGCTCCCTGAGTTCGACCTCGGGATATTTTAAATTTCGAGTTATAAATTTTTATTTGTTTTCGCAGAGAGTTCATCTATATTACAACGAGATATCTGTTAAAACACAATCTAGCCGCGTAAAACAGATATAATCTCACGTGGAACTTCGTGCAGACGTACCACATCACGAATATACCTCTCTGCCAACTGTGCTGGTCCCAAGGTGACTCGGAATGGCAAGAAGCGTGCCATCTTCGTCAACCTGTCTATAATCACCCAGACTGCATTGTGTCCTCGTTGGGTAACGGGCAACCCCACCACCATGTCCATGGTGATGCTCTCCCACTTCCACTTTGGCATTGGAAGTGGTTGCAATGGCTTTGTAGGCCTCTAATGCTCGGCCTTCATCTGCTGGCACACTAAACACTACTGCACGAACTCACCTACATCCCACCTCATCCCCCTCCACCAAAAGTCACGTCTTAGATCATGATACATCTTCGTGCTCCTGGGATGTATGGTGAACCTGGAATCGTGTGCCTCAGTCAGGAGCTCTCTTAATAGCTCCTCATCTCTGGGAATGCACAAACATCCCCTCATGCGCAGTACCTCGTCAGTAAAGGAGAAGCCTCCAGGGTCCCCTAACAGTACTCTGTCTCGCAACGACTGCAGGTATGTGTCTGTCATTTGTCTTGTAATGATGCGATCTATCGGCTCTGGTTTCGTTTGCCGTGTCACTGCCCTCACAATGCCCCTGTAACTCTAGGGGTCGCTAATGGCCCAACTCCTCCATGAGTCTCCAACTCTATGCTTATAAATTGGTTAAGTGGGCGGACGCCTTCCAGCTCAAAGCGTCAGCCACCACGTTGGCCTTCCCCGGATGGTAGGAGATGCTGCAGTCATAGTTCTTCAGGAGCTCTAACCATCGTCTCTGTCTCATGTTAAGCTCCTTCTGATCAAACAAATACTTGAGGCTCTTATGATATGTGAATAACTCAAAAGTCTCACCGTACAGGTAGTGCCTCCATGTCTTCAGTGCGAAGACGACGGCTGCCAACTCTAAGTCATGGGTAGGGTAGCTATGCTCATGGGGCTTCAGTTGCCGCGAAGTGTAAGCGACAACGTGACCCCGCTGCATGAGCACACCCCCTAACCCATGCAACAAAGCGTTCGTGTACACAATGAAACCACCACTGTTGTCTGGGATGGTAAGCACAAGAGCCGAAATCAGCCTCTCCTTCAACTCCTGAAAACACGCCTTACAAGCGTCTGTCCAAGCAAAAGGGCACGTCCTTCCGGGTCAACTAAGTCATAGGGCTCACAATCTGTGAGAAACCCTTGATAAACCGCCAGTAGTAACTTGCTAGTCCCAAGAAACTGCGGATCTCTGTCACTGTACGTGGTCTCTCCCACCTGAGCACTGCCTCTACCTTGGCTGGGTCCACAACCAGCCATCCCTTGAAATCAAAGGACCTAAGAAGGTCACCTGCCTCAACCAAAACTCGCATTTGCTGTTTTTGGCATACAACCTACGCCATCTCAACGTGTCCAAAACCATCCGCAAGTGTTGTTCGTGCTGCGTTTGATCCCGCGAGTAATTGAGCACATCATCAATAAATACCACAATAACTGATCTAGATACGGTCTAAACACCCGGTTCATCAAATCCATGAAGGCAGTGGGGGCATTGGTTAGCCCAAACGACATGACCATAAACTCGTAGTGTCCATACCGGGTGCAGAAAGCTGTCTTGGAAATGTCATCTCCCTGATCCTCAACTGGTGGTAGCCAGATCTCAAATCTATCTTGGAGAACACTGTAGCACCTCGCAACTGGTCAAACAAATCATCAATCCTCGGCAGTGGATACCTGTTCTTAATGGTGACCCTATTCAACTATCTGTAGTCCACACAAAGGCGTAGGGTACCATCGTTCTTCTTCACAAATAACACCGGGGCTCCCCATGGAGATGCACTGGGACTCACAAAGCCCTTCCCCAATAGATCTTGCAACTAGGACTTGAGCTCTCGCAGCTCAAGTGGTGCCATCTCGTAAGGTTCTGTAGAAATGGGGCTTGTCCCTGGTACCAGTGAGATCTCGAACTCGATCTCACGCTTAGGCGGTAGTCTTGGCAGCTCCTCTGGATACATGTCAGGGTACTCTCTGACCACCGGAATGCTCTGAAAGTCTGCCACGGGGCTAGGCTCTGCCACTACACAAGCCAGAAAGCCCCCACACCCCTGGCCCAAAAGTCTCGCTGCCCAAAGTGCAGAAATGCACCTAAAGTCTCCGTCCACCTGCTGTCCGTGAAACTCAAAGAAGGCATCTCGGACATGGAGAAGACGATCTTCCTCTCAAAACAGTCCACTAAAGCGTGGTAAGCGGACAACCAATCCATCCCCAAAATCATGCCAAAATCCTCCATCGGTATCACAATCAGGTCAGTGGGGAGGCGGTGTCCCCTAACACTGACCTCACAGTCTGTATTAACCTTCCCAGCTACAAACAGCTGGCCTCCTAGGTCTCTGATCACAATGGATCCCCTAATAGAGTGCTATCGGACCCCAAAGTAGAGATAAACTTGTGGAGCAAGAAAGTACGTCGTACTAGAAGCAAGAAATACATACTCCAAAAAGATCAAAAATTGTAACCTGATGAGAGCCTCATCATGAGCCATAACTAGCTCATTTTGACCTAATAAAGAGAGTAAAAGCTCCTATATGACCTAGAAGAGGGTTTAATTGGAGAAATAAGTGTTCTGAGAAGAAAATTTGAAATAAAGGTTAAAACTGTAATTTTACCATTGCAGTACATAAATGGGATTTCTCAGAGGCAAAACATAGGTCAAATGATCTAAATAAGATAAAAAGTGGGTTGAGTCAATCAGAAATGGATTTATGTGCAATCCAGGAATTAAATAACATTTGGTAACCCTAAAGCAGACCCGCTTAATTCAACAAGGTTCTATTCAAACATGGTCAAACCTAAAATCCAACTTCACCATTGGATTCCTTAGGTCCAAATTAGGTTTGTACCAAAATTTGGACCTAAGGGGAGGTCATCTTGACCTACTTTGCAATTTAGTACACCCAATCACAATTTGGTCCCTAACTTTTGAAAATCATCGCAAATAGCCCCCTAACTTCCTCGCCAACCTTGCAATCAGGTCCTTCCACCATTATTGAGGTAGAATCCCACTCGAGCGAGGATTAGAGAGGGAATACTCTCTGATTCCTCAGAGATCCCCTCCCAGAAATGGAAGGGAGATTCTCTAAGGAATTCCCTTCCATCTAAGGCCAGTCATGATCCCTGATTTGATCCCAATCTCTCGTGCGAACACACGAGGGATTTGGGTATCCACCCACTTTCCTTCTCCGGCGAGCCGTCGGTGACGAATGCTTGCCCTCCACACTCCAGAACACATGGCCTGTGCCTATAAAAGAACCCCTAAACCCGGCCGCTCAATTTCAGCCCGACCTGGCCGGGATTCTACCTTAGATTCCTCTCTTCCCCCCCAGCCAGGGTGTCCAGCAGGCTCCGGCGAGCTCTCCTTCCTTTCCTCTTCGCTCTGCCACAAAACCAGTGGCAGAGACTTCTTCCTCATTCTCCTCCGCATCGCGCAATACCCGCGCGTGCTGCTTCAGCCCCGTTGTCACCGCCGTCTTCCTCCACTGGGCATCTTCTTCTCCGGCGACAGTAGGTACAGCCGTCCGCCTCTTCGTCCCCTTCGTCCCTTTAATTAGGTTAAAACTCTTCTTCTCTATCCCCTCTTTCATTCCCCTCATTTTATTTCATCAAAAACCCCTCGACCGTCGCTATTCACCACCACCTTCCTCATCTCCGGCCACCCTCCGGCGAGTCGCGCCCATCGCTCCGCAGCCCCACACGCCTCGCCGACCATCACATAACCTCCGCCTCACCTCACTGAGTAACATCCACCCACCCACCGTCCCTCTACGCCTCCACAGTAGTCCCCCGAACACACCCATCCACCCGGCCACAGGGCGACCTAGGCACGCATGCCTAGGCCACCCTGCGGCCTGCCACCTTACCCTTCACCTTCGTCGTGACAAGGCGAAGGTCCCCAGGTGATCTGATTAAGCCGAGAGGCTCGTTTCATGTCTGACAGTTCTCCAGCCCCTGCCGCCATTGACGGCGACTTGAAGAAGTTCCAAGCTTCCTCCAGGCTTCAGGACAGCCAGGCTCCAGGTGCAGCTCACTTGGGGAGGCATTGCGAAGATATCTGGTCCAGCGAGTGACGCCACAGAGTCTGCAGTTGAGGGAATCAAAGGCGTGGTCTGCTGTGGGCATGCAAGAGAAGGCAGCAACCTTTAGTCCCACATCGTGGACTCACAAAGAGGTGGAGTGGTTTAAATGGTTTTTGTCATGTGGTTTCAGTGCCTCCGAACGCAAATGGGGTGAGGTCCCTCACCTATTACACGCCGCCTCGTCTGCGATTTCACCACGCGGATCTGGCGCGCTTCGACCCGACCTTGTCCTAAGCACACCTCGTGCATCACCTTCACGCCAATGCGCCTGGTCACGGGCACGGGATCCGACCCATTTACCGACTCTGGGAGAGCGTGCTGAGAGTGGTTTACAGAGAGAGATGCGTGGGTGTGGGTGTAGGCGTAGGTTTTGCCCCTTGGCTGTGGTGTGTGCAGGAAAGAAGGAAGGGAGGAAGAAGCCTACACTTAGCCGTTGCAAAGGAAAGAGGCTCTACCAAGGAAGAAAAGCAAAGCAAAAAGGAAGAAGAAACGAGGGAAGGAAGTTCTGCCAAGGAAGCAAAGAGAGACAAGGCCGAGAAGAGGAACTGAAGGAAGCAGAGCCAAGGAAGAAGAAGAAGACCCGCAGAGAGCGAGAAACCACAGAGCAAAGAAGACAGAAGAAAAGAAGCAGAGAAAGATACTGCAGGAGAACAAAGAAAGAAGGCAGAAGAAAAGCAAGGCACTACAGAGAAAGAAGAAAGGAAGAAAATCAAAAGAAGAATCAAAGAATGGAAAACACACTTTTAAGACGTCTGATCCCATGATCAGACGTCCGATTTCTTCTTTTTACCTCATTTACATTTGAATTAAAGATTTGAGTAATTAAAGTGTTCAATTACATTCTAGAGATTAGTAGTAAATTCCAATTGCTCCCTGTGTTCGACCTCGGATACTCCGATTTTCGAGTAATAAAACTTTTATTTGTTGACGACGCTTGTTCACCTATACTACGATGTAATTAACTGTTAAAACACGATCGAGCCAGTCGCTTCAACATAACCATACCTGTCACCGTAGAAACTGAAGCTATGACGTCTCCGTGAGTCAAGACGTCGCGACACCCCTTAGTCCTGGGAGCGGACAAAACAGCCAAGCTCGGGGCGGAGCTAGTGATAGCTGGCCGGTATCCTCCCCGTGATGGCTGCCTTCCCTCATGCACCTGGAACCCACAACCACCCGATCGGCCTCCAGCACTCGGTGCGGTGAGTGTCTGCTGTGCTCTGGCCCTAGACAGGCAGTCCCTCCTGAAGTGGCCCGGCTAGCCACACTGGTAGCAGAGGGGGACTCGACTCCCTCCCTCAGTAGGTCCCTGCTGACGGCTGGGCGGGGGTCCAGTGCTGACGGCTGGCCCCTGTCGAGGGCCCCCAAAGGCTACTAACGGCCCTGCAAAAGAAGATGGCTCTCCTGCGGGTGCCATGTGCCTCCCTTGAGCTCTTCTGACTTGCCTGGTGCTACGGTGACAATGCCGTCCCACGAAAAATTCCCCCTCCGTACCCTCGGAAGAGAGATGAGGGGGTGGCTGATGAGAACCTCGTCATAAACCCTAAACTAACACCATCTAACCTAGATTTGCAAGAAAAAGCTCCTACATAACTTATAGAAAGGCTTGACTCAGATAATTCTGAATTTGTGAAGAAAATAGGAACTAAGGGGTAAAAATGCAATTTCACCAACACAATCAGTAAACAGGGTAACTCAGGGTCCAAACTTAGGTCAAACTAACCTAATAAGAAGGAAAGTGGGACGATTTGATCCAACAAGGGCTACAGCAACTCCAAGGAACCCACTTCAATTCACGAGGTTCGAGGCAAAGAAAAAAATCGACTAAACCCTCTAAAATTCATAGAAAAATAATCTCTAGGGTTTATAACCTTCAATTTGGCCTTGGGAACCTACTTTGACCTACATTGAGAACCATGCCCAATTAATGATTTAATTTAGTTTTTTATGTAAATTGATCGGTCAAACAAGATCTGATCTAGAAATAAATTTCACCATTAGAATCTTTAGGTCCCATTTAGTCATGCATAAAAACTTGAGCCTAAGAAGAGACCTTCTTGACCGACTTTGCATTTTGGTCCTCATCTATTACTTTTTGACCCTCAACTTTTGAAACCCTCACATTTTGGCCCCTAAGTCTTCATCGTTCTTTGCATTTGGGTCCTCCCTGCAAAACCCTGAGCAGTGCCATGCTCCGGCGACTTTGCGCGGAGCATGGCGCCGTGCAGGGTGAGGGAGGCCCTCTGCCCTTTCAACGAGGTGTTCCCTGCGACATCTGCTATCGTAGGGACACCTCCATGATCACTGCTGTAGCCCATACCTTCCGCGCGAATGCGCGGAAGGTATGGGTCACTACTCCGGCCGTCCTCCGGCGAGGGAGGCACATCGCCTCCCTCCGCCCACCTCTCCGCTTTCGCCTCTATAAAAGTCGCCTCCGCCTGCAGAAGAGGGGAGCTCGGTCCTGACGGAGAAACACCCCCATCTTTCCTCTCTTCCCACTCCGGCAGAAGCCCTCCAGCTCAGGCGGTTCTTCCTCCCCCTCCTCGTCGCTCTGCTGCAATACCAGCAGCAGAGCCGCCTTCGCCCGCTCTTCCCGCGTCCCGCCGTACCCAGCGCGCGCCCTCCCGCTCTCTCCTCACCGCCGCCCTCTCTCTCTAGGCATCTTCTTCTCCGGCGATAGTCGATACGACTGCCGCCCTGCTCCGGCACCCTTCGTCTCTACAACTAGGTCAGAACTTCTCCCCACCTCCCCCTCTTTCTTTTCCTCACTATTTTACATTCAATTAAGCCCTCGACCACTCCTGACCACCGTCACCCCCTTCGTTTCCAGCTACCCTCCGGCGAGACGCCCCCATCGCTCCATAGCCCCACACGCCTCGCCGACCCTCACAGAACCTCCGCCTCACCACACTGAGCAACCTCCGCCCATCCATTACCGCTTCACACCCCCACCGCACTCCACCGAACAGACCCATTTTTCCGGTCGCTGTTCGACCTAGCCCCGCCGCCAGACGCCGTCCCACGACCTGCCACACCCCGTACCACCTTCGCCGTGCCACGGCGAAGGTCCCCCGCTTGTTTGATTAGGCCGATGGGCCGTGTTTCTGTCTAACAGGTTCGCTGCTCCAGCCGCCATTAATGACGACTGAAGCAGCTTCAAGGCAAGCTCCAGGCCCTGCAGCCCCAGATTCCCAGGTGCTGCAGGTTGGGGCGAAGTCCGCAAAGACTCCTGCCTCTTCAGTTGGCACCGACACCAGCTGCAGCTGATCAGAGGGTGAGGTGGAGTCGTCCTGTGGGCACGCGCGAAGACAGCACAGAAGATGTAACGGTGACTACGGCACACGCGATAAGTGCACGGGTAGCTACCTCGCATTAGCACGCGGTCAGTCGTTTCCGTTAACGGGTGTGCTCAAAACACAGCACGGAACCAGTATAGGGCAGAGCCCTCTCAGTAACAGGGGTCCAACCTCTCCACAGTCCGCACACCCTCGCCTGACTACCCTGGTTTACCCAGTGGGCCTAACAAGTCGTTGTAGGAGGCTAGCAGAACCCCAGGACCCGTGGGGTAGCAAGTGCTCTCCCTACACTAGTAGCTCTCCTCGGTACTGCGTACGCAAGGTCAGCAAGTCGGTTTACAGTGGCCAAACCCACCCCGGTCTCAACGTGAGGGCGGCAAGCTCCCCTCTACACGAAGAGGTAAAGTGTGCTCTCTTTGGTACCACGTACCCAAGAGACAACACACTTCCACGTTTCACTTTCTCAGTTCCATTCTATTCTCTTTCCAGGAGTTCTACTCCTAATTCCCCGTAGGGTTCGTATTCTTTTTGTTTGGCCATTGTAGGTTTCATTGTTCCAGTCTTACGTTCATACAACCCATATTCTTAATCATATTTATTCATTCATAACAGGCAGCTATAGTTTTATAGGCATCTATTAATTCCTTTCCACTTTTCCAAGACTGCAATATATATATATTTCACTAGTTTTCTAGTCCTAGGATTCATGCCGTACCCTAGGATCTATCATTCAATCTAGTTTTCCAGTCCTAGGATTCATGCAATACCCTAGGACCTATCATTCAATCTAGTTTCTCAGTCCTAGTGTTCATGCAATACCCTAGACTCTATTAATTGTTCTACAATTGTAACAAATTATGCTAAATAAATTAAAAGCCACTCTACCAGCTATAACGGGAGTACTGGGGGCGTGGTCGGCAATCCCGCGTGCCTCCGCAACCCCCAAGACTGCAATGGTACGGGGTCCTAACACAAGGATCAAACACAAGGAGTTTCTCAGAACGGTATACAATTACTCTAAACGGGTAGAGGATTTTATTCTGGAAAGAACGCAACTCGAAATGCGGAAAACGGACTCCGAACGGGCCCTAAACGGGTTGAAAACGATGAAACTGTCCAAAATCAGACGTCTGGAACCTCTTCCAGATGTCTTAAAAGGTGGGTCAGATTGTACCTTCGCTCTGTGCAGTCCTTCAGATGTCCAGAAGCCTGTTGGAACGTCTGACCCCAGTTCCCAGACGTCCGATGGTCACCCAGGACGTCTGGAAGTCCTCTCCGTCGTCTGGCACTACGGCTAGACGTCCAATTCACGTGGGATGACGAGTCCTCGCGCCCTCCCAAGCAGAACCTGCACGCACCCACACCTGCTCTCAGCACGACGAATCGCAAACGAAGGCGCGGCTGACGGCTGCATGGCTGTACACGCGAAAAAGGAAGAAGATAGAAATATCTTACCTGTCAGACGTCTTAACAGTCCTCCAGATGTCTTCACCGTCGTCTGGTCATAATCCCAGACGTCTGATTCTGGAAAATTTTCCAGAATCAGAGCCCGACTTGCTCTCCGCCCGCGACACACGGCTGTGCCGCGCCCCGTCCGCCTGCTGCCCGAGCTGCAGCAACCCCTCCGCGACACTCCACGCCCGCTGCTCCCCCGTCGGCCGGCCCTAGCTGCCCCGGCAAGCTCGAGCCCTCACGGTCGAGCGTCTTCTTCTTCTCGCAACACCCCCTCCCGCACACTCACCGCGGCCGCTGCTGCCGCCGCTCGCTCGCTTGCGCTCTCACACTGGCAGGGAGAAAGAGAAGAGGAAGGCGGAGGAGATGAGGGTGAGGGAGAGGGTGAGGGCGTCCTTATAAGGCCGCACGGGGAGAGAGAGATAAGAGCTGCGCGCCTGCAGGAGGAGAGAGAGAAAAAGAGGGGCGAGAGCGGCTGGTGCAGTCTGCACGTGCAGGCGCGCAGACACAACCCCGTACGCCGCAAAAATTGATTACCAGACATCTAGAAAGGGTTCCAGACGTCTGGCCAGACATCTGGGACACTTCCCAGACGTCTTAAAAGCCCGTCTGATGCCTCGTTCTTAACAATATAACAAACTCAAAGGAAGTTTCATCCCCGAAACTTGCACTAACTAGGGTGCGGGAAAGAGCAACATATATAAACATAACAAACTCAAAGAGGACCGAAGCCGGTCCGAAAAGACGTACCCACGAAGAGCTCCGGGTACCTCTCCCGCATTGCCGCCTCAGGCTCCCAGGTAGCCTCCTCGTACCGCTGGCTCCTCCACAAAACCTTCACCAGGTGTACTTGCTTTCGTCTCAAACTGCGGATGGCTCGGTCGAAAATCTGTACTGGCCGCTAGGGGTAGGTCAGGTCGTTGCCCACCTCGACGCTCTCGTGACTCAGTACATGACTGGGATCGACAATGTACTTCCTGAGGTTGGACACGTGGAACACGTCGTGCACACCAGAAAGCTGAGGGGGAAGGGCAAGTCTATAAGCAACGGGTCCAACCCGCTCCAGGACCTCAAAGGGCCACACGAACCTCGACGCGAGCTTCCCTCTCACCCCAAACCGCTACAGGCCCTTCATGGGCGAAACACGAAGGAAG
This sequence comes from Thalassia testudinum, assembly GCA_037157565.1. Taxonomy (NCBI): domain Eukaryota; kingdom Viridiplantae; phylum Streptophyta; class Magnoliopsida; order Alismatales; family Hydrocharitaceae; genus Thalassia; species Thalassia testudinum. Next base: position 16,616,928 of record JAZHRO010000055.1, read on the forward strand.
ACGTGGTCCCCAACCTCAAACTGCACCTCTCTGCATCTCCGATCCGCATAGTTCTTCTGCCTGCTCCTGACAGTGCGGAGTCGCTTGTGGATCTACTCGACTACCTCCTGACTCTGCCGGATCAACCTGGGGCCAACCTCCCACTTGGTCCCCACCTCAACCCAACTCAAGGGTGCCGTACACCTCCGTCTGTACAGAGCCTCGTAGGGAGCGATGCAGATGTTCGAGTGATAGCTGTTGTTGTATGCAAACTCCGCCAGGGGCAAGTGCTCCTCCCAAGAGCCCCTCTAGTCCAGTATACAGGCACGCAAAAGGTCCTCAAGTGTCTGTATCGTGCGCTCAGACTGTCCGTCCGTCTGCGGGTGGTAAGCTGTACTGAATCTCAACCGCGTCCCCAGGGCTTGCTGAAACTCAACCCAAAACTGGGACGTAAAGCGGGTATCCCGGTCGGATACGATCTCCCACGGAACTCCGTGTAGTTGTGGCACGTTGCGGATATACCTCTCTGCCAACTGTGCTGGTCCTAAAGTAACTCGGATCGGCAAGAATCGTGCCGTCATCGTCAGTCTATCCACAATTACCCAGACTGCGTCATGTCCTTGCTGGGTAATCGGTAAACCCACCACCAAGTCCATGGTGATGCTCTCCCACTTCCACTCTGGCACTGGAAGCGGCTGTAGTGGCCCTGCAGGCCTCTGATGCTCGACTTTCACCTGCTGGCACACTAAGCACTGCTGCACGAATTCACCCACATCCTGCTTCATCCCCCTCCACCAAAACTCACGTCTCAAGTCGTGGTACATCTTTGTGTTTCTGGGATGTATGGTGAATCTGGAACCGTGTGCCTCAGTTAGGAGCTCTCTCAACAGCTCCTCGTCTCTGGGAATGCACAACCGTCCCCTCAGGCGCAGCACCTGGTCTGTGAAAGAGAAGTCCCCAGGGTCTCCTGACAGTACTCTGTCGCACAAGGACTGCAAGTACGGATCGGCCATCTGTCCTGTGATGATGCGGTCTATCAGCTCTGGCCTAGTCTGTCGTGTCATAGTCACTGCTCCACAGTGCCCCCGTAACTCTAGGGGTCGCCAACTGCCCACCTCCTCCAAAAGGCTCCAACTCTGTAACTGTAAACTGGCCAAGTGTGCAGGTGCCTTCCGGCTCAAGGCGTCAGCCACCACGTTGGCCTTTCCCGGGTGGTAGGAAATGCAGCAGTCATAGTCCTTCAGGAGCTCCAACCGTCTCTGTCTCATGTTGAGCTCCTTCTGATCAAAAAGGTATCTGAGGCTCTTGTGATCTATGAAAATCTCAAAGGTCTCACCGTACAAGTAGTGCCTCCAGGTCTTCAGCGCGAAGACGACAGCTACCAGCTCCAGGTCGTGGGTAGGGTAGGTATGCTCATGGGGCTTCAGTTGCCGCAAAGTATAAGCGACAACGTGACCCCTCTACATGAGCACACCCCTAACCCCTGCAAGGAGGCGTCCATGTACACAACGAACCCGCCACTACTGTCAGGGATGGTAAGCACGGGAGCCGAAGTCAACCTCTTCTTCAGCTCTTGAAAACACACCTCACGGGCGTCTGTCCAAGCGAAGGGCACGTCCTCCCGGGTCAACTGTGTCTTAGGACGCGCAATCTGTGAAAAGCCCCTGATGAACTGTCTGTAGTAGCCAGGTATCTGAGGCTCTTGTGATCTGTGAAAATCTCAAAGGTCTCACCGTATAAGTAGTGCCTCCAGGTCTTCAGCGCAAAGACGACAGCTGCCAGCTCCAGGTCGTGGGTAGGGTAGGTATGCTCATGGGGCTTCAGTTGCCGTGAAGTGTAAGCGACAACGTGACCCCTCTGCATGAGCACACCCCTAACCCCTGCAAGGAGGCATCCATGTACACAACGAACCCGCCACTACTGTCAGGGATGGTGAGCACGGGAGCCGAAGTCAACCTCTTCTTCAGCTCTTGAAAACACGCCTCACAGGCGTCTGTCCAAGCGAAGGGCACGTCCTTCCAGGTCAACTGTGTCATAGGACGTGCAATCTGTGAAAAGCCCCTGATGAATCGTCTGTAGTAGCCTGCCAGTCCCACGAAACTGCGAATCTCAGTGACTGAACGTGGTCTCTCCCACCTGAGCACTGCCTCGACCTTGGCTGGGTCCACCGCCAAGCCGTCCCTAGAGATCACATGAGCTAAGAAGGTCACCTCCCTCAACCAGAACTCGCACTTGCTGTATTTGGCGTCCAGCCTACGTCGTCTCAGTGTGTCTAGAACCATCCACAAGTGTTGTCCGTGCTACGTCTGATCTCGAGAATAGATGAGTACATCATCAATAGATACCACCACGAACTGGTCCAAGTACGGTCTAAACACCCAGTTCATCAGGTCCATGAAAGCAGCAGGGGCATTGGTCAGCCCAATCGGCATGACCAAAAACTCGTAGTGTCCGTACCGGGTGCGGAAAGCTGTCTTGGAGACGTCTGCCACCATGATCCTCAACTGGTGGTATCCAGACCTCAAATCGATCTTGGAGAACACCGTGGCCCCTCGCAACTGGTCAAACAAGTCATCGATCCTCGGCAGTGGATATCTGTTCTTGATGGTGACCCTATTCAGCTGTCGGTAGTCCACACAAAGGCGTATGGTACCATCCTTCTTCTTCACAAACAGTACTGGGGCTCCCCAGGGAGACGCACTGGGCCTCACAAAGCCCTTCTCCAAAAGGTCCTGCAACTGAGACTTGAGCTCTCGTAGCTCAAGCGGTGCCATCCTGTATGGTGCGGTGGAGATGGGGCTGGTCCCTGGCACTAGTGAGATCTCAAACTCAATCTCACGCTCGGGCGGTAATCCTGGTAACTCGTCTGGGAACATGTCAGGATACTCTCTGACCATCGGGATGCTCTGGAAGTCTGCCACAGGGCTGGGCTCTGCCACCACACAAGCTAAGAAGCCCTCACACCCCTGGCTCAAAAGTCTCGCCGCCCAAAGTGCCGAAATGCACCTGAAGCCTCCATCCACTGGCTGTCCGTGAAACTCGAAAGAAGGTAACTCCGGTATGGAGAAGACGATCTTCCTCTTAAAATAGTCCACCAAAGTGTGGTAAGCGGATAGCTAGTCCATTCCCGGAATTACGCCAAAGTCCTCCATCTATATCATAATTAGGTCAGCTGGTAGACTATGTCCCCCCGATACTGACCTCGCAACCCGGGTACACCTCCTCAGCTACAAACAGCTGACCACTCGGACCTCTGATTACGAACGGATTCTCTTACAGCATATAGTCCTGGCCCAAACTAACTGCCAAACTGGCTGCGACAAACGAGTGCGTAGCGTCGGAATCGAAAAGTGTGTAAACGAGTCTGCCGGAAACTGAAACCATACCTGCCACCACCGATCCCGAAGCTCTGGCATCCCTGTGTGTCAGGGCGTTGATATGCCCCTCAGCCCTAGGTGCGGACGAAGCAGCCACACTCTGCGTCGGATGGGTAGGTGCTGGCCGATACCCTCCTCATGACTGTTGTCCTCCTCCTCGTGCCTGGGAACCGCGGTCTCCTGCGCATCCTCCAGTGCTCGACGCGGGAAGTATCTATTGACCTCCTGCCCTAGACAGGCAGTCCCTCTTGATGTGGCCCGGTTGGCCACACTGGTAGCAGAGGGGAACCCGACTCCCGCCCTCAGTGTGTCCCTACTGCCGGCTGGGCGGGGGTCTGGTGCTGGCGATTAGCCCCTGTCGAGGGCCCCCAAAGGCCACTGATGGCCCTGCAAAGCGTGACGGCTCTCCTGCGGACGCCACGTGTCTCCTCTCTCGTCGGCTCTTTGAAAAGTATGGCTGGAAGGGCCTCTTCCGCCCGCCGTCAGTGTCTCGTGCGGACGGGTTGGTCTCCTCGTAGGTCATCGCTGCCTCCACCACCCTCGAAAACGTAGGCAGCTTCAGGGGTTTGACATACCCCCGAATCGCAGGTCGGAGCCCCTCGGTGAACCTCCAAAGGCGCTCCTCCTCAGTGGCTACCGCTGTCGCTGCAAAGCGGGATAGCTCCAGAAAATGCATGCGGTATGCGCTCACGGTCATCGTCCTCTGGCGGAGAGTGTGGAACTCCCGCCTCCTCTGGTCCTGTCACGTCTGGGGAAAGTACTGCTCGCAGAAGAGGGTGACGAACCGGTCCCAAGTCGGCTTGTCCCTCTCCTGTCCCCTGACCGCCCTCCACCACCTGTTTGCCGCACTCCAGCTGGTACGTGGCAAAGGCCACACGGCACTCCACCGGGGGGCGAAGGGTGTCGAAAACCTTCTCGAGTTGCTCGAGCCAGTCCTCTGCCTCGGTCGGGTCCTCATCCCCCTTGAAGGAGGGGGGCTTCAGCTTCTGGAACTGCCTGAAGAGCTCGAAGTGGCGCTGTAGTGGAGATGCTGGTGCACCTCCAGGCAAAGGTGCCTCGTGCACAAAAGTGTCGGAGGAAGGTGGGGGTGGCCCATCCCCTCCCCCGTGTCTAGCGCCGCGTCCGTCGTGTGGTCCCATAGAGGACTCCCCCTCCTCAACCCCAGGGAGAGGTGCTCGGGGCGGTGGGTGGAGCTCCTCTCGCACAATATCCCGTATCAGCTGGGCGAGGTCCTGGGCCTGAATGCCCGGGAGCAGTGGCTGGTCCACTGAGGCGTCGACAGCAGCACGCCCACTTCGCCGACCTCGTCCTCGGCCGCGCCTGCGGCCCACCTAGCTAGTCCCGCGATGAGGCATCTCCTGTAAGGAGATGCGAAACAAAGCGGAAACACGTCAATACGGAACGATATCTAATGAAAACGTCTAAGAGCTCATGTCAAAAGATATGTTGTGGTGGCTACTCTAGTTACAGACATGTGAATTGGTTATTTTCCAGTCAGTTGATTCACTTCTCGGGACGACCTTGCTCTGATACCATCTTGTAACGACCCGATTCCCGAGTCCCTACGAGACATGAGAATCGGATCGACTCGACTAATCCCAAGACCTAGTTGTCCAATGAGGAAGTAACCAAAAGAGCAGTAAAATAAACCACATTCAGCATGAATATAACTAGCAGTATGAATATAACTAGCAGTAACAAAATACAACAGTAAGAAAAGGAACTACTACAGTATACACCACCACAACAGTTGAACAACAAATATGTACATAACATGAAGCTTACAATAAAGAAGTACAAGGAGTAACAAGGAAACTACTCACTACAGTGGAAGAAAAGTACAAAAAGAACTGCGGGTAACTCTACTGGACCCTACTAGGCCCAGCGTCCTCTGCAGCCGCTGACCCTGGCTGCTCAACACCTGGTCCTGAAAAGTAACGAGTGTAACACGTCAGCAAAATGTTGAGTAGAGTGGCAACTAAAAGCTAAAAAAGCAGTAGAGTGTACAGTAACTGTTATATTTTTACTTTCTTTATTTACGTCTTTCTATTATTTAACGATTTATTTATTTCTCAGATCCTTCACTTGATCTCGAATGTTCCTCGCAGGAACAATCTTGATTATAGTCTTTTCCGAAAAGTAGAAGTAACACGTGGTGCTCTCCTGGCCGGGAGAGTCCCCCGTGGTGGTCCTACCCTCAATCAACCACCCCAAGGTCGCTGACAGACGTAACGGTGACTACGGCACGCACAATAAGCACACGGGTAGCTACCCCGCACTGGCATGCGGTCGGTCATTTCCGTTAACGGGTGTGCTCAAAACACAGCACGGAACCAGTATAGGGCAGAGCCCTCTCAGTAATAGGGGTCCAATCCCTCCACAGTCCGCGCACCCTCGCCTGACTACCCTGTTTGCCCAGTGGGCCTAACAAGTCGGTGTAGGAGGCTAGCAGAACCCCGGGGCCCGTGGGTTAGCTAGTGCTCTCCCTACACTAGTAGCTCTCCTCGGTACTGCGTACGCGAGGGCCAGCAAGTCGGTGTATAGTGGCCAAACCCACCCCAGTCTCAACCTGAGGGCGGCAAGCTCCCCTCTACACTAAGAGGTAAAGTGTGCTCTCTTTGGTACCACGTACCCAAGAGACAACACACTTCCACGTTTCACTTTCTCAGTTCCATTCTATTCTCTTTCCAGGAGTTCTACTCCTAATTCCCCGTAGGGTTCGTATTCGTTTTGTTTGGCCATTGTAGGTTTCACTATTCCAGTCTTACGTTCATACAACTCATATTCTTAATCATATTTATTCATTCATAACAGGCAGCTATAATTTTACAGGCAGCTATTAATTTCTTTCCACTTTTCCAAGACTGCAATATATATATATATATAGATTCCACTAGTTTTCCAGTCCTAGGATTCATGCCGTACCCTAGGATCTATCATTCAATCTAGCTTTCCAGTCCTGGGATTCATGCAATACCCTAGGATCTATCATTCAATCTAGTTTCTCAGTCTTAGGGTTCATGCAATACCCTAGACTCTATTAATTGTTCTACAATTGTAACAAATTATGCTAAATAAATTAAAAGCCACTCTACTAGCTACAACGGGAGTACTGGGGGCGTGGTCGGCAATCCCGCGTGCCTCCGCAACCCCCAAGACTGCAATGGTACGGGGTCCTAACACAAGGAGTTTCTCAGAATGGTATACAATTACTGTAAACGGGTAGAGGATTTTATTCTGGAAAGAACGCAACTCGAAACGCAGAAAACAGACTCTGAACGGGCCCTAAACGGGTTGAAAATGATGAAACTGTCCAAAATCAGACGTCTGGAACCTCTTCCAGATGTCTTAAAAGGTGGGTCAGATTGTACCTTCGCTCTGTGTAGTCCTTTAGACGTCCAGAAGCCTTCTGGAACGTCTGACCCCGGTTCCCAGACATCCGATGGTCACCCAGGACGTCTGGAAGTCCTCTCCGTCGTCTGGCATTGCGGCCAGATGTCCGATTCACGTGGGATGACGAGTCCTCGCGCCCTCCCTAGCAGAACCTGCATGCACCCACACCTGCTCTCAACACGACGGATCGCAGATGAAGGCGCGGCGGACGGCTACATGGCCGTACACCCGAAAAAGGAAGATAGAAATATCTTACCTGTCAGACGTCTTGACAATCCTCGAGACGTCTTCACCGTCGTCTGGTCGTAATCCCAGACGTCTGATTCTGGAAAATTTTCCAGAATCAGAGCCCGACTCGCTCTCCGCCCGCGACGCACGGCCGTGTCGCGCCCTGTCCGCCTGCTGCCCGAGCTGCAGTAGCCCCTCCGCGACACTCCACGCCTGCTGCTCCCCCGTCGGCCGGCCCTAGCTGCCCCGGCAAGCTCGAGCCCTCACGGTCGAGCGTCTTCTTCTTCTCGCAACACCCCCTCCCGTACACTCGCCGCGGCCGCTCGCTCGCGCTCTCGCACTGGCAGGGAGAAAGAGAAGAGGAAGGCGGAGGAGATGAGGGTGAGGGAGAGGGCGAGGGCATCCTTATAAGGCCGCACGGGGAGAGAGAGAAAAGAGCTGCGCGCCTGCAGGAGGAGAGAGAGAAAAAGAGGGGCGAGAGCAGCGGGTGCTGTCTGCGCGCACAGGCGTGTAGACGCAACCCCGTATGCTGCAAAAATTGATTACCAGACGTCTGGGACACTTCCCAGACGTCTTAAAAGCCTGTCTGATGCCTCGTTCTTAACAGGCATCTCCTACAATGAGACACAGAAGATAAAATAGAAGAAGTCAACTCTAATGGACTTCAGCGAAAGAACTCAGAATAGATGTCAAGCGGTACATTGTGGTGGTTACTCTAGTTACAAGCACGTGAATTGGTTATTCTCAAGCTAGTTGGTTCATTTCTTGGGACGACCTTGCTCTGATACTATCTTGTTACGAGCCGGTTCCCGAATCCCTACAGGACACGAGACCGGACTGACTTGGCTGATCCCAAGACCTAGTCGTCAAACGAGAAAGTAACCAAAAAGCAGGAAAGTAAATCACATTCACTATGCTAAGCAACTAACAGTAAAAAGGTATAGTAGTAAAGAAGTAAAAATTGCTACAGTACATATCACTACCACAACAGTAGAAAGTAACAAAGCATAGGAACATAAAGTACAGAACGTAAAAGTACAGAACATAAAGGTACAAGAGTCTACTCACTACTACAAAAGGAGTAGAACAAAAGAACTATAGTTACTGGGCTCTACTGGGCCCAGCACCCTCTGCAGCCGTAGACTCTGGCTACTTAACACCTGGACCTGAAAAGGGGTTTTAAGTACACAAAGTCAGCGAACGTTGAGTAGAGTGGCAACCAACTAACTAAAGCAGTAAAAGTCGACAGGTAGCTGTTGCTTTTCGTTTACTTTCTTTAACTAATTATTACTTTTCACTGCTTGGTTTATTTATCAGGTCTCTTTCTTGATCTCGAATGTTCCTCGTGGGAACGATCTTGGTTGCAGTCTTTTCTGAAGAGTAGAAGGCACACGTGGTGCTCTCCTCGCTGGGAGAGTCCCCCGTGGTGATCCTACACCCAATCAACCACCCCAAGGTCATGGACAGGCATAACGGTGACTACGACATGTGAGATAAACGCACGGGTAGCTACCCCGCACTGGCACGTGGTCGGTCGTTTCGGTTAATTGGTGCACCCAAAGTACAGCATGAAACAGTGTAGGGCCTAGCCCTCTCAGAAACAAGGGTCTAGCCCAGAAGAACCAAACAAGGGTCTCGCCCCTTCACAGTCTACGCAGCCTCGCCTAACTACCCTGGTTTGCCTAGTGGGCCTAATAAGTCAGTGTAGGACGGCTAGCTGGACCCTGGGCCCCGTGGGGTGGCTAGCTCTCTCCCTACACTAGTAGCTCTCCCTGGTACAGTGTACACGAGGGCCACCGAGTCGGTGCAAAGTGGCCAAACCCACCCCGAGTCTCAACCCCTCTACACTAAGAGGTAACGTGCGCTCCCCTTGGTACCACGTACTCAAGGGCTAGCACACTTCCCAATGCATTTCCAGATCCATTCCATTTATTTCCAGGAGCTCTACTCCTATTTCCCCTTAGGGTCCATGCTCATATATCTCATTTCATTCCATACCAGATTTCATCATTTCCATTTCTATTCTCAAGTTATACACATGCAACTTGTATTTCTATCGTTCACATTTTCATACTCAGGTTATATACATGCAGCTCGTATTCTATCATTCATATTGCCATTCTTAAGTTCTACACATGCAGCTCGTGTTATATCATTTAACGTATACAATGGAAAAGTCACATGCAACTGTTAACTAGCACAAGTATTTTATATTTCACAGGCAGCTTTTGTTCATTTACAGGCAATTGTCATTCTATCTACTTATTCAAGACTGCAATTCAATCATCCAACATAGACATTTTAAATGTTTCTCATCCTAGGATTCATGCCATATCCTAGGTTCTAATCATTCCTTCCACACATGCATTTAGGTTATAATTAAAAAAGGGGAAGCCACTCTACCAGTAAACCAAGGAGTATTGGGAGCTTGAACGGCAGGCTCACTTGCCTTAGCAAGCCCCGAACCCGCAATGGAACGAAGTCCTATAACAAGGAACAATCACAAGAGAATAGTATGGAAAGCCTTCTAACTAGTAGAGGAACTCACAAGGAACACATCGGTATCTTATTTGTGGAAAACAGACCTCAAATGGGCCCTAAACGAGTCAAAAAAAGGGTTTCTGACTCAAATCACACATCTGGAACAACTTCTAGACGTCTTAAAAGTGTCCAGTATCATACCTTAAGCTTTGCGCCAATCCTCAGATGTTCAGGAACTCTTCTGAACCATAGACCCAGCTCCATACGTCCGACCACCTCTCCGGACATCTGGAAATGCTTCCTGTCGTTTGGTATGTCGCCCAGATGTCTGAAATGCGTGGGAGGGTGTGTCCCGCACCTTCCCAAAGTGAATCCTGCATGAAATCCACCAAATCTTCTCAAAAAGGGCATGCAACGTGTTCCTACGGAGCGGCCTGCATGGTCGTATCCGCAAAGGGAAGGTACCTTTGCGAAACTCTCACCTTAGTCGTCTGGAATCGCCTCCAGACATTCGCACTGTCGTCTGGGGGTCACTCCAGATGTTTGATTCTGGGAAAAACCCAGAACCAAAACCTGCTTCCGCTGCTCTCACGTCGGGCGTGGCCGCACCTCGCCCTTCCTCGCCTATAGCCCCGGCTGTAGCAGCGTTTGGGAGGACTCCCCCGACGCACTCCTCCTCCTCGCACACACATCACTCTGGCCGTGCGCTCACCGGTGAGTTCCCACGCGAGCTCGTGAGCTCACTCTCCTCCTCCTCTCCTCACGCCGCTCCTACTCGCCACCACTCTCGCGCTCTCACTCGCGCTGGCTCTCTCACTGGAGTGGAGAAGAAGAGGGGAAGGTGGTTGGTGTGAGGTGAACGAGAGAGGGGAAGGGGTTTTATAAGGTCGAGTGTTTAGGGTTTGCTGAAGGCGGGGAGAGAGAGAAGGGGAGGAAAAACGAGAGTACCGTCTGTGCGTAGCCCACGCGCAGACGCGAGCTCGTACTAAAAATTTTTGATTTCCAGATGTCTGGGAAGGTGTCCAAACGTCTGACCAAACGTCTGATCCACAGTCCAGACGTCTTAAAAGGCTCAAACAGTATGGATCTTAACAGTTACTAAGTAAAATATGTGAGTATACTTAATAGTAAAATATTTAAATAGAGGTGATCCATGGCACCATACGAACACAGAGAAAAGTAAGAATCATAATTTATCAAATAGAGAAAACTATATGTATAAAAGTTATAATGGAAAAGAGACATGAATAAAAGCAAGAAGATAATGGCAAATGCATAAATGTCTCGATGCATGACTTATTTTACAAGTTTAAGTTAATAAATTTTAAATAGAATAAATAATCCAAAATTTGTATGTTGCAAGTTTCAAATAAAAATAAATAAAAAAGGAAAACATGGTGATGCTTAGTCGAAGAATAAGAAAAAAAGGTTTGAAATAGGGTTTAAAATCATCGTACCATCATGGGAGGGAAGTGGGGAAGAGGGACGTGAGGGACACCATCAAAAAATTAGATTGTAGGAGTATGTGGAAGGAGGGAGAAAACAAAGGTTAAGAGGTGGGTTAATTAAATTGTCACGACCCGATCCCAGATCCTTACAGGACCCAAGACCGGCTCACCTCGACTAATCCCAAGACCCAGTCGTCCAACAAGAAATAACTAAATAACATGCATCAATCCACAACCACACAAGTAATGTAACTAAGCAGAAGAAATTGGCAACAAAAGGAGAAACAGTAATACTAAAATATTACATGCCTTCAAGAACAGAAATACAGCCATCACAACTAGTACATAGATGATAGAGAACAAGCAGAAAAGTACTGGAAGTGTAATTACAGAAACTCACTAGCAGCAGAAACTACAGCTGGGCTCGACAAGGCCCAGCGTCCTCAACAGTTGGTGACTTGAGCTGCTCAAATCCCCAACCTGTATGAGGGTATACATCTGGAGTCAGCTAACACTGAGTAGAATGGTGGCTAAAACATAAATGCATTTAACAAGTAGCTTAACATATTACTTTCCGATTCCAATTATCTTATAACGGTTTGTTGTGTAGAGATCTCTAATCAGGATTCATCACATTACCTAATCTTCTTGCTCCCTAAACGAACGATCTTACTTGCAGTTTTCCCGTGATGTGGGATGCACACGTGGCACTTTCCTGGCCGGGAGAGTCCCTCCGTGGTAGTCCTAAACCCGGTCTACCACCCTGAGGTTATGGTCGCGACGTAATAGTGACTACAGCACACATAATAAGCACGTGAATAGCTACCCTGCACTGACACGCAGTCAGTCATTTCTGCTAGCGGGAATGCCTAAACGTACAGTACGAAATAGCACAGGGCCTTACCCTCTCAAAACAGAGCAGGGGCTCGCCCCTCCATTGTCCGCGTACCCTCATTCGACTATCCCAGTTTGCCCAACAGGCTAACAAGAGTCGGTGTAGGGTGGCTATGCCTAACCCCGAGCCCCCTAGGGTAGCTAGCTCCCCCCTACACTAAGTAGCTCACCTCGGTACCACGTACGTGAAGGCCAACAGGAGTCGACATAGAGTGGCCAAACTCACCTCGAGTCTCAACCCAAGGGTGTTAAGCTCCCCTTTACACTACAAGGGATAGTTGCTCTCTTCGGTACTACGTACACGAAGGTCAGCTCACTTCCCTTAACGACCGTCGGTGGGCAGAAATTCTAGAACCATCCGATTCTCCATGCTACAGTCTTCTTGTCTCGTTCTATATTCCCTGTAGGGTTTGTACATGAATTTCCTTATATCCAGTTTGATATGGATATACAGAACGGGCAGCTCAATCACAGTACAGGTTTGTTCATAATGTGGTCCATTGCAGATATTACAGACTGCTCATTGTTTACTCAATCATTCACATGTGTTTTTCTCTAGCCCTAATGTTCATGTCAGAACCTAGGGTTCAGTTGAATAGATGTATTCTAGAGTATATGTTTATTTCTTCCTAGGGTTCATCTCACATCGTAGGTTTAACTAATTGCATGCATTTTATTAATCTTGGAGATTTAAAGTCAGAACCACTCTACCATGATAACCAGGTGGAATGGGGGCTCGCATAGCAACTCCCGACATCTTCGCAGGTCCCGTACACTCGACGGATTGGAGACCTAAGACATGGATTGACAGGTCAAAAGCGTTCAAAAAGCTATATACAAGATACCATTACATGGAGAGAAACGTATGGGAATCAAAGATGTTTTGTTTACGGAAAATCGACATCGTTTGATCCTTGTACGGGCCTAAAAACACGAGGTCTGATAGAAATCAAACATCTGGGAGAGGTCCCAGACGTCTTAAACTAACTCGCAGGCATACCTCTCTTGGGGTGCCTCTATCAGACATCTGGAACGTAGTGCCGACATCCGAGGGTTCCGTCAAATGTCTCGAGATGCTCCCGGACGTCTGAAACGGCCTTAGTCCTCGCTCCGATGCACCACCGAACCCCTGACTCATGCGCGTGCATTGTCAGGACTTGGTAGAGAAAAATACGAGAAACCAATCTCTACCAGACGTCTCATATTACCTTCGGACGTCCTCCCTGACGTCTGGAGGTCACTTCGAACATCTGATTCCACGGAAAAATGACTTCCGCAGAACCGTTCTGGGCTCTCCTCATTGCAGAAGCTGCAGCAGAGCAGCACGGTGCTCTTCGCTTCCCTCTCTCTCTCTTCGGCTCCCTACTCTCCGCTCTCTCTCTCCCTCTCTGGCTCAGCTACGATAGCGTGAGATGAAGAGGAGAAGGGGGGTTTATAAAGGGAGAGGGGGTAAGGGAAACGGTGTGGGCGAGGGAGTCGTGCAGAGTGCGGGGGATGGCTGTCGCAGGGGAAGGTGCGGTGAGGTGCGAGGTGAGGGAGAAAGGCATGGCGTGCGTACGATATGCACTGAAAAGAAAACTATTTTCAGACGTTTAGCAATCTCTCCAGATGTCTGGACAGACGTCTAGTGAACATCCCAGACGTCTTAAACGACCAAAAGGTGATGGGTCATTTCAACATAACAAACTTAAAGGGAGTTTCGTCCCTGAAACTTGAACTAACTAGGGTACGGAAAAATAACGTAGCAGCGTATAACAAACTTAAAGAGGACCGAAGTAGGTCTAAGGAGTCAAACCCTCGAAAAGCTCTGGGTAATGCTCTTGCATTGCCGCCTCAAGCTCCCAAGTCGCCTCCTTGTATCGCTGGCTTGTCCACAGGACTTTTACCAGGGGTACCTCCTTCCGTCTTAGACTCCAGATGTCTTTGTCTAGTATCTGTACTGGCTTCTCGGGATAGGTCAGGTCATCTCCCACCTTGATGCTCTCGTGGCTAAGGACATGGCTAGGATCGGCGATATATCTCTTGAGGTTGGAAACATGAAATACGTCGTTCACTCTAAAGAGCTAGGGAGGAAGGGCAAGTCGATAAGCGATGGGTCCTACCCATTCTAAGACCTCAAAAGGCCCCACAAATCTCGGTGCAACCTGCCCTCTCTCCCTAAACCGCTTCAAGCCCTTCATGGACGAAACACGGAGGAAAATGTGATCCCCAACCTCAAATTGTACCTCTCTATGCTTCAGATTAGTGTAGCTCTTATGCCTACTCCTGACAGTACATAGTCGTCGATAGATCTGCTCGATCTCCTTCTGACTCTAACGTATCAGCCATGAACCAACCTCCAACTTAGTCCCCACCTCAACCCAACTCAATGGAGCTGTACACTTCCTCCCGTACAGAGCCTCATATAGTGACATGCCGATGCTTGAATGATAACTGTTATTGTATGTAAACTCTGCCAAGAGCAAATGCTCCTCCCAGGAGCCCCTCCAGTCAAGTATGCAGGCAAGTAGAAGGTCCTCAAGGGTTTGAATGGTGTGCTCCAACTGTCTGTCTGTCTGTGGGTGATAAGCTGTACTGAACCTTAGATGAGTCCCCAAAGCCCACTGAAACTCCACCCAAAACTGGGAAGTGAAACGAGATTGTCTGAAGTAATCTCGCGGGGGACCCCGTGAAGGCACACCACATTCTGATGTATCGCTCTGCCAACTGTGCTGATCCAAAAGTGACTCGGATTTTCAGAAACCGTGCCGTCTTTGTCAATCTATCTACAACCACCCAGACTGCATCATGTCCCCGCTATGTCACAGGTAATCCCACTACCAGGTCCATAGTGACACTCTCCCACTTCCATTCTGGCATGGGAAGTGACTACAACGGCCCTACAGGCCTCTGGTGCCCGGCCTTCACCTGCTGCCATATCAGACACTGCTGAACGAAAAGACCCACATCCCGCCTCATGCCCCTCCGCCAGAAATCATGTCGTAGGTCGTGATACATCTTCGTGTTCCCGGGATGTATGGTAAATCTAGATTCGTGTGCCTCAGTCAGGAGCTCCCTCAACAACTCCTCGTCTCTAGGAACGCATAAGCGTTCCCTCATATGCAGGACTCCGTCAGTGAACAAGAACTCTCCCAGGCTCCCTGCCAATACTCGGTTTCGCTATGTCCATAGGTATGGGTCCGTCATCTGTCCAATCACGATGCGATCCATCAGCTCTGATTGTGTCCACCTCGCCACTGTCATTGCCCTGTAGTACCCCTGTGACTCCTGGGGTTGCCAGCTGCTCATCTCCTCCATGAGTCTCCAACTCTGTGCTCGTAAGCAAGCCAAGTGGGCGGGCACCTTCCGGCTTAAGGCGTCAGCCACCACATTGGCCTTCCTTAGGTGGTAGGAGATGCTACAATCGTAGTCCTTCAGGAGCTCCAACCAACGTCTCTGCCTCATGTTGAGCTCCTTCTGGTCAAACAGATATTTGAGGCTCTTATTGTCAGTGAAATCTCGAACCAACCAATCCCACGAAACTGCGAATCTCTGTCACCGTACGCGGCCTCTCCCACCTGAGTACTACCTCTACTTTGGCTGGATCCACAGCCAGTCCATCCTTTAAGATCACATGGCCTAAGAAGGTGACCTATCTCAACCAGAACTCGCACTTGCTGTACTTGGCGTACAGCCTGTGCCGTCGCAAAGTATCCAAGACCATGTGGAGATGCTGCTCATGTTGTGTCTAATCTCAAGAGTAAATGAGCACGTCGTCAATGAAAACCACTACGAACTGATCTAAATATGGCCGGAAGACGCGGTCATTAGATCCATGAAAGTGGAAGGGGCATTGGTCAGCCCAAACGGCATGACCAAGAACTCGTAGTGACCATACTGCATACGAAAGGCTATCTTGAAGACGTCGATCTCCCTAATCCTCATCTGATGGTAGCCCGACCTTAGATCTATCTTGGAGAATACCGTGGCATCTCTCAGTTGGTCGAAGAGGTCATTTATGCACGGCAATGGGTGCTTATTCTTGACGGTGACCTGGTTCAGCTATCTGTAGTTGATGTATAGCCCAAGAGTACCGTCCTTCTTCCTCACAAATAGAATGAGGGCTCCCCACAGGGAGGCACTTGGCCTCACGAAGCCCTTCTCTAGCAGGTTCTGTAGTTGTGACTTGAGCTCTCGCAGCTCAAGCGGGGCCATCTGGTAAGGTGCAGTAGAAATGGGGCTAGTCCCTAGTACCAGTGAGATCTCAAACTCGATCTCCCGCTTAGGTGACAGTCCTGGTAGCTCCTCTGGAAAAACGTCGGGGTACTCTCGAACCACTGGGATACTCCGTAAGCTGACCATGGGGCCGGGCTCTGCTAGGACACAAGCAAGGAAGCCCTCTCACCCCTGGCCTAGTAGCTTCGCTGCCTAAAGTGCGGAGATGCATCTAAATCCTCCATCTACTGGCTGGCCATGGAACTCGAAGGGAGGCAACCGTGGAATAGAGAAAATAATCTTTCTCCTGAAGCAATCTACAAGGGCATGATATGTGGCTAACCAGTCCATCCCTAAGATCACACCAAAATCCTCCATCGGGATCATGATCAGGTCTATCAGAAGACGGTGCCCCCCTATCGTGACCTCACAGTCAGTGAAAACCTCCTTGGTAACAAGCACCTGCCCACCTGGTCCTCTAATCAGGAAGGGCTCTTGTAAAAGTACATTGCCCGACCCCATGCTAACAGCAAAATCCACAGAAACAAATGAATGCGTGGCATCGGAATCAAAAAGCGTGTAAATGAGCCTGCCAGAAACAGTAACCATACCTGCCACTATGGAGCCTGAAGCTTTAGCATCTCCGTGAGTCAGGGCATTAATACGCCCCTCAGCCCTCGGTACAAAAGAAGCAGCCACGCTCTGGGTCGGGCGGGAGGCAGCGAGCCAATACCCTCCTTGCGATTGCTATCCTCCTCCTCGGGCCTGGTAACTACAGCTGCCAGATCGACCTCCAGTGCTCGGTGCTGGGAGCGTCGGCTGCGCTTCGGTCCTAGATGGACAATTCCTCCGTATGTGGGCACACTGATAGTAAAGGGGTATGCGACCCTCTATTTGCTGTTCCTACTGGTGACTAGGCAGGGGTCTGCTGTAGTCGGTTGGTCCCTGTCGGGTCCCCCAAAGGTCCCTGGTGGACCCACAAAACGAAATAGCTCCCCTGCTGGTGCCTTGTGCCTCCTCTCCCGATGGCCCCGTGAGTGCTCCTGTAGGTAGGGCCTCTTCCATCCTCCTCCATCGGTGTCTCACACGGACGGGTTGGTCTCCTCGTAGGTCACGGCAGCCTCAACTATGCGGGAGAAGGTAGCCAGCTTTAGGGGCTTTACATTCCCCCGAATGGCAGGTTGGAGGCCCTCGATGAACCTCCATAGGCGCTCCTCCTCGGTAGACGCAATTGTCGATGCAAAGTGCGACAGCTCCAGGAAATGTGTACGGTATGCGCTAACCATCATCGACCCCTGGATGAGAGTGTGAAACTCCCGCCTCCTCTGATCTTGCCAAGTCTGTGGGAAGTATTGCTCACAGAAGAGCGTTACAAACCAGTCCCATGCAACCTCTCCTTCCTCCTATCCTCTGACCGCCCTCCACCACCTGTGAGTTGCACTCTCCAGCTGATACATGGCGAAGGCCATGCGGCATTCTGCAGGAGGATAGAGGGTGTCAAAGATCTTCTCCATCTGCTCCAGCCAATCCTCTGCCTCAGATGGGCTCTCCTCCCCCTTGAAGGAAGGGGGCTTCAACTTCCTGAACTGGCTGAAGACCTCGTGGTGCAGCCGCAATGGGGGAATGGGTGCACCTCCAGGCAAGGAGGATTCATGTCCCGAAGTGTCTGAAGGAGGTGGGGGTGGTGGAGGATCACCCCCTCCCCCTCTAGCTCATCCAGCGCCGTGGCGGCTCACCTGCCCCACGGAGGACTCCCCCTCCACATCCCCAGAAAGAGGAGGTTGAGGAGGAGGCTGATGGAGCCCCTCCAATATGAAATCCCAGATCATCTGGGCGAGGTCCGGGGCCTGAATGCCTTGAAAGAGAGGTGGAGCATCCCCATCCTCGGCCATCGCTCGCCCTCCCCAGCGATCACGCCCTCGGCCACGACCACGTTCGTGGCCCGCCTCAAGAGCTCCCTGGTGAGGAATCTCCTGCATGGAGATCGAGAAGGAATGGGACTGTCGGTGACTATTTGATTACAGAGGAGACGTAAGACTCAGAAATGACAATCAAGATAGAACGTTGTGATGGCTATCCTAGCTACATGTACAAGTGTGGTGATTTTCAAATAATTTGGTTCATTTCTCGAGACGACCTTGCTCTGATACCATCTTATCACCACCCGATCCCAGATCCCTATAAGACCAGAGATCGGCTCGCCTCGACTAATCCCAAGACCCAGTCGTCCAACAAGAAATAACCAAATAACATTCATCAATCCACAACCACACAAGTAATGTAACTAAGCAGAAGAAATTGGCAACAAAAAGAGAAATAGAATAGTAATACTAAAATATTACATGCCTTCAAGAACAAAAATACAACCATCACAACTAGTACATAGAGATAGAGAACACAGTGAAAAAGAACTGAAAGTGTAACTACAGAAACTCACTAGTAGAAGAAACTACAGTTGCGCTCGACTAGGCTCAGCATCCTCAGTAGCCGGTGACTTGGGTTGCTAAAATCCTTGACCTGTACGAGGTTATACATCTGGAGTCAGCTAACGCTGAGTAGAGTGGTGGCTAAAATATAAAATGCATTTAACAAGTAGCTTAACATATTACTTTCCGATTTCAATTATCTTATAACGGTTTGCTGTATAGTGATCTCTAATCAGGATTCATCACATTACTTAATCTTCATGTTCCCTAAAGGAACGATCTTACTTGCAGTTTTCCCGTGATATAGGATGCACACGTGACACACTCTTGGCCGGGAGTATCCTCCGTGGTAGTCCTACACCCGGTTTACCACCCCAAGGTCATGGTCGCGACGTAGTAGTCACTACGGCACACATGATAAGCACGTGGGTAGTTACCCCGCACTGGCACGGGGTTAGTCATTTCCACTAGCAGGTACGCCCAAACGTACAGTACAGAACAGCACAGGGCCTTGCCCTCTCAGAATAGAACAGGTGTCTTACCCCTCGACAGTCCGCGTATCCTCGTCCGATTATCCCAGTTTGCCCAACGGGCTAACAAGAGTTGGTGTAGGGTGGCTATGCCTAACCCTGGGCCCCCTGGGGCGGCTAGCTCCCCCTACACTAAGTAGCTCACTTCGGTACCACATATGCGAGGGCCAACAGGAGTCGACGTAGAGTGGCCAAACTCACCCCATGTCTCAGCCCAAGGGCGGCAAGGTCCCCTCTACACTACAAGGGATAGTTGCTCTCTTCGGTACTACGTACACGAAGGTCAGCTCACTTCCCTTAACAGCCGCCCGTGGGCAGCAATTCCAGAACCATCCGGTTCTCTGTGCTACGGTCTTCTTGTCTAGTTTTATATTCCACGTAGGGTTTGTACATGAATTTCCTTATATCCAGTTTGATATAGATATACAGAACGAGCAGCTCAATCACAGTACAGGTTTGTTCATAATGTGGTCCATTGCAGATAATACAGACTGCTCATTGTTTACTCAATCATTCACATGTGTTTTTCTCTAGCCCTAGTGTTCATGTCAGAACCTAGGGTTCAATTGAATAGATGTATTCTAGAGCATACGTTTATTTCTTCCTAGGGTTCATCTCACATCGTAAGTTTAGCTAATTGCATGCATTTTATTAATCTTGGAGATTTAAAGTCAGAACCACTCTACCAGGATAACCGGGTGGAATGGGGGCTCGCACAGCAACTCTCGATGTCTTTGCAGGTCCCATACACTCAACGGATTGGAGACTTAAGACATGGATTGACAGGTCAAAAGGGTTCACCAAGCTATAGACAAGATACCATTACATGGAGAGAAATGTATGGGAATCAAAGGCGTTTCGTTTACAGAAAATCGACATCGTTTGGACCGTGTACAGGCCTAAAACCACGAGATCTGACAGAAATCAGACGTTTGGGAGAGGTCCTAGACGTCTTAAACTAACTCGCAGGCATACCTCTCTCAGGGCGCCTCTATCGGACGTCTGGAACGCAGTGCCGACGTCCGAGGGTTCCGTTAAACGTCTGGAGATGCTCCCGGACGTCTGAAACTGCCTCGGTTCTCGCTCCGACGTGCCTCCCAACCCCTGACACATGCACGTGCATTGTCAGGACTTGGCAGAGAAAAATACAGGAAACCTATCTCTACCTGACATCTCATATTACCTTTGGACGTCTTCCCCGACGTCTGGAGGTCACTCCGGACGTCTGATTCTGCGGAAAAATGACTTCTGCAGAACCGTTCTGGGCTCTCCTCGCTACAGAAGCTGTAGCAGAGCATCACGGCGCCCTCCACTTCTCCGCTCTCTCTCTCTTCGGCTCCCTACTCTTTGCTCTCTCTCTCTCTCCCTCTCTAGCTCATTTGCAATAGCTTGAGATGAAGAGGAGGAGGGGGGTTTATAAAGGGAGAGGGGGTGAGGGAAACGGTGTGGGCGAGGGAGTGGTGCGGAGTGGGGAGGAGTGCGGGGGATGGCTGTCGCAGGGGAAGGTGCGGTGAGGAGCGGGGTGAGGGAGAAAGGCATGGCATGCGTACGGTACGTGTTGAAAAGAAAATTATTTTCAAACATCCAACAATCTCTTCAAATGTCTGTTGAATATCCCAAATATTTTAAACAACAAAAAAAGTGACGGATCATTTCATAAATCAACCCCCTTTCCATCCTTTGTTAGGATAACCCTAGACAAAGATTCCAAAAGGGGGTTAACCACGTGGAACATTTAATAACTTTGTCTTTCTCGACACTCTTTATGCATAAATGCAGTTGTTATTGCGTTTCATTAAAGAAGAAAAGATCAAATATCCATGATTGAAAAGGAATCGATACATATCCTTACATAGAACTAAGGAAACCATAACCATCACTAGATAGGTTGTCTCATTTTGCATAGTTATCAATGATTATCATCTCAAAAATATTTCTCGCCAGAGAATTCCTGTAACTTATTATGGAAAATCCCTAACATATCTATAAAGAAAATTAAAATTAAACATGCACTAAATACCATGACCTACTAAGAAGGATTAAAGCATAATATAAATTCCCAAAATCTCAGGTTTGATTTTTTATGTTTGCTTCAGTAAAAGCTAAATTTAAGTTCATCAACAGAAAAAATAAAAAATGGAACTTAAACTTAAATTTAGGCTTCCTTGAATAAGCGAACCAATTCTTTTCTTTTGCTGTCGAACTTGATAAAATCGTTGCATAATTTCTTCTGTTTCTCGCTAAAATGTAATACCACAAATATTATTTTGAATATATATATATATATATATATATATGTAGGACCTATAAGAGCATTGCACTTAAAAAGGGGTAAATGAGCAATTCATAAAAAGTATTAAATGAAGATCCCATGGCCGATAGAAAAATCACCTATGTTTGCAAGGAGTTTTTGTATTACACCATATATATAAAGAAACTTATCAAAATAGAACGAATTTATTTTAAACAAAATTTACAACTTCTTAAAAATAAGGGATCCATTATAATCTAATCGGATCACCATTTTAAAGATAGTTACGGATTTAAGTGCTCATATGAAATATAAAATCGTAATGTAACAGTGGTTGTGAAACTAATGCATAGATGATGTCCATAATATCGGAAAGTAAGCATAGACTGCATTTAAAACACGGAAAAGTATCGTAGCAACAACGAAGATATTTTGCAACAACAAAGGTATATGTCCTAATAAATGTATATTAATCTTGTAAAATTTATAATAGATTTTATAACAATAAACAATGCTCGTTGTAACGAGCACATTATGATAGTAAAATACAAATCCTATGCATCGATAGAAATATATGATATCGTAATACAACAAACTACTACAAAATTACGGAAATAACATGAAAAGTATAAATAACATCAAACATTACCTATTGGAATGCTTAGATGATTTTACCAACTGAGTACTTTTGTTGTAAAATTGGGCAAATGGTGCTATAACAATTACACTATTCTCTTGTAATAATAAGGATGTGTTTTGTAACATTATAATATGACTGTTATAACATGGGTTCACATTGGGTATACATGAATATTAATAGATGGATTATGTTCTAATACACTACATAAACGTGATACAATATATCATTGTGGTGATACAAGATTATATGAATATAGTGTATGCTCGATAGATAAAAATCTCACATGCATGACTGACTTAAAATAAGAATTTTTATGTTATAAGATGTGTAGCACGGTTCTTTCTTGATAAAAGAAAATCTGCATGGATAATGACAAGGCATGCAATATGTTAAAAATGTTTAAAAGGGGAACACTATGTAATACACCGTGTACATCCGATGCACCGTGTGATTGCTGCATTGCAGTGTCCACTGAATGATTTTTAATTGTAATACAAAAAAGGATATTATTGTTGTGGGCACACAAACTTAGATGGACTTTATTGAACTACAAGAAATCGATGGTGATTCATTGCCACATGTAAAAAGGTTGCACCAAAAATGATAGCATATAAACTTGTAATACATTATATGTAAAAACAAAATTGTAAAACACTAGTAAATGAATTTCACTGGCTATCTTATGTATTATAATACGTTAAATGGAATAAAATCTCATATTGTGATACAATCAAGTACTTGTCCATTAGACGTAATACAAAAAAAAGATAATGCTAGATGCTGGAGGAGTGAACTCGTGATAGGATTTTGAGTACTATAAATATTTATAATGCATGATGCTTTTATAGACTTAGGAACATGTATAAAATGAAAATTTTTGGCCAATTAGATGTGTGCACATCATACCTCTATGCCTATCTTTTACTAGTCTTTAGCAAAACATATGCTACTTATAAGAGAATTAAGAACAAATTACTTGGGCAATAGTTATTTCTCAACACTGAGAAATGTCTACTAAGACATAAACTATAGAGACACAACAGCACCTGGGTGTCTGCCTGTAACGAATGTGTGCCCCAGACGTATTTTAAGACGTCTGGGAGGTGGCTCAGACGTCGAACAAGACGTCTGGGATCACAACCAGACGTCTGATAAGACGTCTGGGATCGTTTCCAGACGTCTGGAAATCCGTTATTTTCGACACACGCGAGTCGCCTGCGCGCCTGAGTGCGCAGACCGCATATTCCCTCTTTTCTCTGCGGCTGCAGGCGGCCTGCCGCCTTCTCTCTCTCCTCTCCGCGCGGCGTTAAAAGGGGCGCGCCTCCCCTCCCGTCTCCACCGTCTCCTCCTTCTTCTCCTTCCTGTGCGCGACAGCGAGCGGACGCGAGGGCGGCAGCGGCGGCCGCAGTGAGCGCGGAGGTGCGACGTGCGAGGGCGGAGCTCTGCCGTGAGGGCGAGCTCGCCGGAGCGGCTTGGCCGGCCGACGGAGGGTGCAGGGGGCGCAGAGCGACGCGGAGAGGGACCTGCTGCGGGCTGAGCAGCAGACGCGCGAGGTGCGACGCGGGCGGCGTCGCGAGCGGAGGCCGAGCAGGGTTCTGATTCTGGAAAAATTTCCAGAATCAGACGTCTGGGTTGATAGCCAGACGGCAAGGTCGACGTCTGTAAGATCATACAGACGTCTGAAAGGTGAGTTTCCGCTTTCTTCCTTCTTCTCGACTGACCGTACTGAGGGAGGGGGGGTTGGCTGTGCGTAGGTTCGCTGATTCGCCATCCTTTGCGAATCAGACGTCTGGAAGTTGTACCAGACGGCGGGAGTGATCTACAGACGTCCGTGTGGACCATCGGACGTCTGGGGTATAGGACAGACGTCCCCGCAGACTTCTGGACGTCCGGGGAACCAAGCTGAACAGGTAATTCTCTGATCCACCGTTTAAGACGTCTGGAAGGAGTTCCAGACGTCTGATTTTGCACAGTATCGTCTTTCTCGACCCGTTTAGGGCCCGTTTGGGCTCTGTTTTCCCCGATTCGAGTTGCGTTCGTTTCAGAATTATTTCCTCTACCCGCCTACAGTAGCTATACACTGTTCTGAGACACTCCTTGTGTTTGATCCTTGTGATAGGACCTCGTTCGGTTGTAGTCTTGAGAGTCGCGGAGGCACGCGGGATTCCCGATCACGCCCCCACTACTCCCATTGTACCTGGTAGAGTGGCTTAAGTTATTTTTTTAAAATCTGTTAAAGTATGGAACCATAACTAGAATCTAGGACATTGCATGAATCCTAGGAATGAGAAATGTATGGAATGATAGCTCCTAGGTGATGCATGAATCCTAGGGCTGGAAAACTAGTTGTATGCTAGATCCTAGGATGTGGCATGAATCTTAGGATGGAAAAACTAGTGGAATGTATAATATTGCAATCTTGGAAAAATGGAAAGGAATATAAAGCTGCCTGTAATTTGAATTAACAGCTGCCTGTTATGAATAAAGAAACATGTTTGAGATCATGGATTTTGAGAACGTGAATCTGGAAAGTGAAACATATGATGTTCTGAGATAAAGAGCTGGAACCCTACGGGGAATTAGGAGTGGAACTCCTGGAAAGAAAAAGGAATGGAACTGAGATGTAGTTTGTACTGTCCCTTGGGTACGCAGTACCAAGGGAAGTACCTGTACCTGTTTAGTGCAGAGTGGGGCCAGCTGCCCCAGGGACCCGGGGTTAGGATTGGCCGCTCTGTACCGACTTGTTGGCCCTCGTGTACGTAGTACCGAGGAGAGCTAGTAGTGTTAGGAGAGTACTAGCTACCCCACGGGCCCCGGGGTTCTGCTAGCCTCCTTCACCGACTTGTTAGGCCCACTAGGGCAAACCAGGGTAGTCAGGCGAGGGTGCGCGGACTGTGGAGGGGCAAGGCCCCGGTTTGGTTACTGTGGAGGGGTTGGACCCCTGTTACTAAGAGGGCTCTGCCCTGGTTCCGTGCTGTGCTTTGGGCGCACCCGTTAACGGAAACGACTGACCGTGTGCCAGTGCGGGCTAGCTACCTGTGCGTTTATCGCGCGTGCCGTAGTCACCGTTACGTCTGTCAGTGACCTTGGGGTGGTTGACTGAGGGTAGGATCACCACGGGGGACTCTCCCGGCCAGGAGAGCACCACGTGCTACTTCTACTTTTGGAAAAGACTGCAATCAAGATCGTTCCCACGAGGACATTCGAGATCAAGTAAAGGATCTGAGAAATAAATGAAATAGTGAGAAAAATTGAAAGATGTGAATAAAGGAAGTAATAGAACATAACAGCTACTGTACACTCTACTGTTGCCTTTAGTTAGTTTGCCACTCTACTCAGCGTTTTGCTGACGTGTTACACTCGTTACCTTTTTTAGGACCAGGTGTTGAGCAGCCAGGGTCGGCGGCTGCAGAGGACGCTGGGCCGAGTAGGGTCCAGTAGAGTTACCACAGCCTTTTGTACCTCTTTTGTTTCTGTTCTAGTGAGTAGTTTTGTTTCCACTGTACCTTCTTTACCTGCAGTTTCTGTTATATGATAAATGTTGTTTTACTGTTGTGGTGGTACCTACTGTAGTAGTTTCTTTCCTTACTGCTGTACTTTCTTACTGTTAGTTATATTCATGCTGAATGTGATTTATTTTACTGTCTTTTGGTTACTTCCTCGTTGGACGACTAGGTCTTGGGATTAGTCGAGTCGGTCCGGTTCTTGTGTCTCGTAGGGACTCGGGAACCGGGTCGTTACAAGATGGTATCAGAGCAAGGTCATCCCGAGAAGTGAATCAACTGACTGGAAAATAACCAATTCACATGTTTATAGCTAGAGTAGCCACCACAACATATCTCTTGACATGAGCTCTTAGAAGTTTTGTTAGGTACCGTCTGTTTTGACGTTCCCGTTTTGTTTCGCGTCTCCATTGTAGGAGATGCCGCGTCGTGGAGTGATGAGAACCTCATCATGAGCCATAACTAGCTCATTTTGACCCAATACAAAGGATAAAAGCTCCTACATATCTCAAGGAAAAGCTTAACTCAGAGAATTCTGAGTTTGAGAAGAAAACAACTCATAAGGGGTAAAAGTGCAATTTTACCAGTATAATCTGCATACAGGGTAATTCAGGGCCCAAACATAGGTCAAAACAGCTTAATAAGAATAAAAGTGGGATGAGATGATCTAGCAAGGGCTACAGCACTTCCAAGGAACCAAATGATAATCTGTAACCCTAAAACAACCCACTTCAATTCACAAGGTTCGAGGCAAAGTAAAAATAGAATAAACCCTCTAAAATTCATAGAAAAATAATCTCTGGGGTTTAGAACCATCAATTTGGCCTTTAGAACCCATTTTGACCTACATTGAGAACCATGCCCAATTAATAACTTAATTTGGGTTTTTGCGCAAATTGACCGGTCAAACAAGGTTTAATATGAAAATAAAATTCACCATCAGATTCCTTAGGTCCTAATTAGTCATGTATAAAAACTTGAGCCTAAGAAGAAACCTCCTTGACCGACTTCACACTTTGGTCCTCATATATTTACTCTTTGGCCCTCAACTTTTGAACCCTCGCATTTTGGCCCCTAACTCTCCTTCGTTCTTTGCAAACAGGTCCCTCCTGCAAAACCCTGCCAGCACCATGCTCCGGCGACCTTGCGCGGAGCATGGCGCCGCGCAGGGTGAGGTGGGGGACCTGGCAAGTGTACCGGGGGTGCCCTGCGTCGTCAGCCGTCGCAGGAGCACCCCCATGGTCACTGTAGCCCCCCATACCGGCCGTGCGAACGCACGGACGGTATGGGTTCGTATTCCGACCATTCTCCGGCGAGGGAGACACGTCGTCTCCCTCCGCCTTCCTCCCTGCTTCAACCCTATAAATACCCCCCGCCGCTCCACCGACGAAGGCAGCCTGGACCTGACGGAGAAAACCCCCAGCTTTCTTCTCTTCTTTCTCCGGCAGACGCTCACCAGCTCCGGCGACTTCCTCCCCCTCCACCTCTTCGCTCTGCCGCAATACCAGCAGCAGAGACCTCCTCCCCTGCTCTTCCCGCGCCACGCCGCACCCAGCTGGCGCCTCTCCAGCCCTCTGCTCGCCGCCGCCCCTCTCCCTGAGCATCGTCTTCTCCGGCGACAGTCGATACGACTGTCGCCCTATTCCTCCCCCTTCGTCCCTGCAGTTAAGTTAGACTTACTCCCCTTCTTCTCCTCTTTCTTTCCCCGCTTTCGATTTAGTCAATTAAGCCCTCTACTGACCCTGTTCACCCTCATCCTCTCCGCCTCCGACCACCCTCCGGCGAGCCGCTCCCATCACCTCAGCGACCCACACGGCTCGCCGACCACCGCAGAACCTCCGCCTCCTCACCCTGATCCTCTTCCGCCCCTCCACTTCCCACCAAACACCCTCTGCAGACCCACCGAACACACCCACTCCCTCGCTCACAGTTTGACCTAGGACGACCAGACAGCCCCATCTCGCCCCCTGCAGACCCCCTGACCACCTTCGCCGTGCCACGGCGAAGGTCCCCCGCCTGTCTGATTTGGCCGAGAGGCCGTGCTATTGATTTCAGGTTCCAGGCCTTGACCGCCATTGGCGAGGAAGCTCGAAGCCTGCTCGAGGTTGCTCCAAGCCGAGATCTCCCAGGTTGAAAAGCCACGGCCAGCGCGAAAGAGTCTCGCGCACACACCCTGGCCCTCAATTGGAGCTGTGCGCCTCAACAGCCGATGCAATTGGGAGCACCATCCCTGCTGCAGTCGTGAGAGAATTGGGGTGGGACATTTAGTCCCACCTCGGAATCTCTCGAAGGCACACGGATGCATAAAGGCAAAAACTGCCTTATGCTGTTTGCCTCAGTTACCACGGGGTGAGGTCCCTCTCACCCGACCCGACCCGACTCGGCCTCGTCCGTGACCACGCTCCGCGGACCTGGCCCGACCCGATTAGACTGACCTGCACTCCTCGCCCACCACGCACGCCGGTGGGCCTGGACCCGGGCCTGACCCGAACCCGATTACCCGGTAGCGCTCTGGGAGAGCTTCCGATGAGTGATTTCAGAGAGAGAGATACGCGGGGGAGGGGGGTAGAGTAGGTTTTTGCCTTGACGAATAAACTCTGAAGTGTGCAGGCCAAAGAAGAAGAAGAAGACCCGCTGAAGAAGAAGGAAGAGCAGCAGCCATCGCGAAAGAAGAAAAAGAGAGGTCAAGGCAGGTGAAGACAAAGAAGAAGAGGGAATGAAGAGAAGCAAGAAGCAAGAAAAGAAGAAGACGATCTGACGAAAAAGAAAGAAAGGAAACAAGGAAGAACAGAAGAAGTAGAGCACGAGGGGAAGATCTGAAGAAAGCAGAAGAAGAAGAAGAAGAAGAAGAAGAAGAAGAAGAAGAACAAAGAACAGGAAGAACCAAAGACAAAGAGGAAGAAAGAAGAAAAGAAGAAGAAGCCAAATTCTCATCTCTCTCTCTCTCTCTTTATTTTTGTAATAGAACTTGTATATCTCTAGAATACAACTTGCTCCCTGAGTTCGACCTCGGGAACTCTTTTATTTTTCCGAGTAAAAAATTTTATATGAAAACGTTGGTAACAACCGGCTTTACTACAACGATATAACACCGAAACCGGTCGACACACTAACGATTATCATTTTGGCGCCGTTGCCGGGGAGCAACGGCTATTCTAGAGGTAAACATTCCTGTATCTTTTAATTTCTGATAATCTCCTCTCTTTTGTGCAGCTAAAGGAACTCAAGAAGACAAGCAACCACACGACAACCACTCCGAAGACAGGTAAATCTTTTCTCTCACTATTAACCCCTACACTCTAAAGAGAAAGAAAAGAAAAGAACAAAGCAATATAGGGCTAACCTGTCTTCCATACTTAGTAACCATAAAAGTTGCATGTTTTCAACTCATTATTTCTGCACACTATTAAGGGTATTTAAGGGCTAACACATTCTTGCTTGAGCCCTAATTACCCAACAAAGAATTAACTGGACCAAGTAGAGCCAACCTAGGATCCAACACTAGGGATTTAGAGACACACTCCTTAAGCAAGAATTGAGAAAACCAAATGAAGTGTGCCCAAGCCCTTGTCTGAAAATACCTATTCAAAGAAAATCTAAAACAATTGGCTCTCTAAACACTTGAACCCTAAAAGACAGGACCTAAAAGCTCTCAAAGAAAACAAGAGGTAAAGTTGACCCCTTGGGTCAACCAACCTTAAATTAGGTCACTCTTTGCACTTAAAAGACTAAAGTTCAAGTGAAAACCTTAAGCACCCTGATCTTAAAATTGGTAGACTTAAGAGGTCAAGATCCCCATTCTGGTCTACCTGGAACCGCAGTGACAAGAGAGGTCGGGTGGGGGAAACCCTGTAACCTGTGGGGACGCTCTACCGTGTAGGGGTCTTCGCGGGACTCTCCCTCTCTGGCTGCCCAGGTAATTCTCAGGTGGACGATCTTTCTGATCAAGGGGTCCATCTGCCCCGAACCTCTATAGTCACCCGACAATTTTTGGGTGTCTTGATTGGGTCCAGCACCTGCTTATCTCATCCAACCCTTCAGTATTTTTCAGGAGGTCCTTGAAACCTCCTATAGAAATTCACTCTCCCCGAGGCTAAGCCTCGGCTCCTTTGTTTTTGCAGAAATCATTCACATAACCCCTCTTTCCTCTGATTCTGAACAAAATCCCCTTCTTCCATCTTGATTCAAACTTTGATTCCACCACCTGATCCAATTATGCAGCCTAATTACCTAGCAAGACTACCATTCAAGAAACCTGAATATCGGAGATCTATGAAAGATAAAATGATCGAGGATGCCATAAAATTCTATGAAAAAGAAGAAAAAACCTCAACACCAAGAGGAGATATTCAGGTTGATGTCCCAACAACCACATCCTTCATCATAAACTGTGCCCAAATTCTATTGACTGGAATTTCAAAAGGATCAACCCGAGATATGCTCATGACAGGATACATTGAGATGGAAAAATTACACCAATCTGAATACCTTCAATGCTTGACAAATCCTGTACTTTGGGAACAACACCAAGATGCCCTTATAAAACGGGTAGAAATGATGAAATCAGTAGAACAAATTATCAACCAGAAATACCCGTATAAACCAGAAACAGAGGATGAACCATCTTGGAACAGTATTAAGGAACAATTCAGTTTCCCAGATCTCGGGATTGAGGCACAAAGTGGTTGTAAAATCCCAACCCAGATAGAAGACAATGTTGAATTAGGTTGGGATATTGCAGGAGAACACAATGCTGAGCCAACCCTAGGCCACAAATCACCAAGCTTAGAACTCCAAGACTCCTGCAATGACAAGATTAGAATTGAACCTCTCGAGGGTATAAATTCCACCCCTTGTTTTGATAAGGAAGGTTATTCGGACTTAGGTTCTAATAATTCTACCCACACCCTAAGCCTAGAACCTAGATCTGAAACTTATTGGGAAGATTATGAGGCCCTTTATGAGAAAGATCAAATTTTTACAGAATATGATTCCGGGCCTCTATTTAATGAATATCCCTCTCCAACATCCTCAGGAAATCTGATCGATTTTTCAGGAAACATGCCAATTTATGATACAGAAACTGAGGAGTTGGATGAGCAAGGTTTTAATGGGCTCTATCCTACCAGCTTCGAGCTTGAACAGAACACCTTTTTGAGCCCAGAATTGACATATAGGCTAGAACCCAATCAGGCTGCTGATTCCACATCTGATGATTTCTGCTGTGATGGAATTCATGATCATTTTCGCCAACTCTCCGACAATTTCAGATCTGACTATAATTGCGGAGAGATTCCCCTTCCTGAACACGCCAGGCCTATCTACGACCTCAGTTCACATGACTCTGACTTTGACTCTGACTCTGAGGTCCTGATTCCCGAGATCACTGATAACACAGAATCATTCCTTTTCGATCCTCAGGAACCAAAAACAGAAAATGCCAAGAGTGATTGCAACCCAGAATCCAAATTTTTTCTCGAATCCGATTTCTTTCATCCTACAAACACTCTTCCGGCATTTGATAGTTACCCAGAGGACTCTCTACAGGAAACCACCTATCATCCGTCTCTAGAAGAGCCCTCGTACACAATGGCCACCTCATCCGCACACACAGAACGGATCAAAACCTCTTCCAAACCCCGACCCGCAACCGGACTCAATTTCTATGCTGATTCACCTCTCACCGAGCCGATTGCATTTCCACATCGGGTTTCGAACATTGATCAGACTACATACCATGCTCTATCATTCTCTGATCACCCCTGTAGGGTTCCTGTATCAACCACTGATTATCCTACGGGTCCCTACTCTGACCAGGCTGATTCGGCTCAGCCAAACCCTGCGTTTACACTTCCACATCCATATGAGCTTCATAGTTTATGGTGGGCACCACACCTTTTTATCCACATCTATCAACCCACCAGATTGATTGGGTTTGGGCTGCATCATCAGCCTGTTGATCTAAACAAGCACCTGGTTGGACCAACCAGGCTCTTAATCAAGGTGCTTGTCTTACAAAACTCTGCTGATTTGACCATCCCCTCTCCATCGCATTTCCCGCTTGGCTGAAGGCATCAAATTTAGCGCTCAATGGGAGGCATCCCGTCATTCTCTTTGAAAACCTGAAACTTGTTCTGACAGCTTTTTGCACTTGAAGTTCACACTTTAGGACAGCCGACTCCACCTCAGGTGCTTGCATCTGAGATTAGAAATCGTCCGCAACAGTCACCCCGACCCATTCACTCATCAAAACAGCTATCCTAATGTATGAACTTAGTTGAATAAAAACCCCTAGGTTACAATGAGGACATTGCAAATCTTAGGCATGGGGGGGTATGGTATGAAAGTGCAAAAACTTGTAAGAAAAGGTTTCAAACAAAAAAATTCACATATGCCAAAAATACCATAAAAATTAAAAAATTTTTCGAAAAAGAATAAGAGGAAAAGAGGAGAAGGAAAATTTTGTGAAGGAGAGAAGAAACAAAATGAAAAAGGAGCACAAAATTATAAGAAAAGTTGATAGTCATTAGTAAGGAACTAAGGAATTAACCTAAGTTCTAGACCTCATTCAAGAAAATAACTGAAAAGTGCACAATGAGATTAGTAAGAATGCAAACCTTAGGCATTCTTGAATAGACTCTTAGTACTCATTAAGATCTGGACACTCCTCAAGAGGTTGAGGAAAATGAAAAGCTGAAGTATTAGGTCTAAGGCTTAGGGAGTATTCGGCCTCGTTAACTAATTTTTGGTTTACGGGACTCAGTAACCTAAGCACCCTAATCTCACACACAGCCTGGTTCAGTAAGCATAAAAATCAGAATCACGCAGAAGCGTCGCAAAAATCTGAAAAGAACACCTAGAATAGGAATGGCCGATCAACACAAGTTGATTTGGACGAGTTCCCAGCGCGGAGAGGCGGGAAATCCCCTCGAAGATGCGTAACAAAATATCATCTCCTCGGTGCTTGTCTCTTAGGATATTTACATATCCTACGGGGGGCATGTAAGCACTCTGCTGGTTCAGATTCCATGGATGGCATTATCTCGAAGTGTCAATTGCCAGGGTCTGGATTCGGCCTCGAAATCTCAATAGCCAGGGTTCCGGGGGTTGCCATGGGCGGTGCTATCTCGAAGCATCGATCGCCAGGAACCCTTGAGGATTGATGATGGGAGCAAGGAATCTGATACAAACCGTGTTGAAAAGCCAATCCTAGACTAGAACTAAAAAGAAAAAGAGAGAGAAAACTCTCCAAACAGAAAAAACTTTCTATCTCTCTCTTACAAAACGCACTGCGAACTGAGCCAGGGCTAAAATCATTTCAAGCACGGGTGCTTTAACCACGAAGTCCAATAAACCTTAGGTTAGTTCTTGTGGGCCTTAAAAACCTTTGCTAAAAGACTGAGGCTAAGGCTAGACAGATTTGGATCTTGATTGGTACTAGAGTATCTTTTAGGCCTATGGTCAGCATTCTAACCTAATCTATGCTCAAATAAAAAGGCACTTATCTAAAACCATTGAAAACTTCATGGTCTAGAACAAGGGTTGAAACCTTAAGTTTTTTTTGCTAAGGGACTAGCAAAAGCTAGGCATGGGGGTATGATGAGAACCTCATCATGAGCCATAACTAGCTCATTTTGACCCAATACAAAGGATAAAAGCTCCTACATATCTCAAGGAAAAGCTTAACTCAGAGAATTCTGAGTTTGAGAAGAAAACAACTCATAAGGGGTAAAAGTGCAATTTTACCAGTATAATCTGCATACAGGGTAATTCAGGGCCCAAACATAGGTCAAAACAGCTTAATAAGAATAAAAGTGGGATGAGATGATCTAGCAAGGGCTACAGCACTTCCAAGGAACCAAATGATAATCTGTAACCCTAAAACAACCCACTTCAATTCACAAGGTTCGAGGCAAAGTAAAAATAGAATAAACCCTCTAAAATTCATAGAAAAATAATCTCTGGGGTTTAGAACCATCAATTTGGCCTTTAGAACCCATTTTGACCTACATTGAGAACCATGCCCAATTAATAACTTAATTTGGGTTTTTGCGCAAATTGACCGGTCAAACAAGGTTTAATATGAAAATAAAATTCACCATCAGATTCCTTAGGTCCTAATTAGTCATGTATAAAAACTTGAGCCTAAGAAGAAACCTCCTTGACTGACTTCACACTTTGGTCCTCATATATTTACTCTTTGGCCCTCAACTTTTGAACCCTCGCATTTTGGCCCCTAACTCTCCTTCGTTCTTTGCAAACAGGTCCCTCCTGCAAAACCCTGCCAGCACCATGCTCCGGCGACCTTGCGCGGAGCATGGCGCCGCGCAGGGTGAGGTGGGGGACCTGGCAAGTGTACCGGGGGTGCCCTGCGTCGTCAGCCGTCGCAGGAGCACCCCCATGGTCACTGTAGCCCCCCATACCGGCCGTGCGAACGCACGGACGGTATGGGTTCGTATTCCGACCATTCTCCGGCGAGGGAGACACGTCGTCTCCCTCCGCCTTCCTCCCTGCTTCAACCCTATAAATACCCCCCGCCGCTCCACCGACGAAGGCAGCCTGGACCTGACGGAGAAAACCCCCAGCTTTCTTCTCTTCTTTCTCCGGCAGACGCTCACCAGCTCCGGCGACTTCCTCCCCCTCCACCTCTTCGCTCTGCCGCAATACCATGGAGCTAGGAGGGTGGGCCGCAGGCACGGCCGAGGTCAGGGCCCGGGGGACAGATGTGTCGGGCTTGGAATACATACTACCCCTCCTCTTCTCCTGAGTATATCGTCTCGGGACCTCGTCCAACTGATTTGAGAGGAGCTCCACCCACCGCCCTGAGCACCTCCTCCTGGGGTTGCAGAGGGGGAGTCCTCTGTGGGACCACGCGACGGACGCGGCGCTGGACACGAGGGAGGGGATGGGCCCCTGCCGCCCCTACCTTCCTCCGACACTTCTGTACACGAGGCACCTTCGCCTGGAGGTGCACCAGCACCTCCCCTACAGCGCCACTTCGAGCTTTTCGGACAGTTCCGGAAGCTGAAGCCCCCCTCCTTCAAGGGGGATGAGGACCCGACCGAGGCAGAGGACTGGCTTGAGCAGCTGGAGAAGATCTTCGACACCCTTCGCCCCCCGGTGGAGTGCCGCATGGCCTTTGCCACGTACCAGCTGGAGAGTGCGGCACACCGGTGGTGGAGGGCGGTCCGGGGACAAGAGAGGGACGAGCCGACGTGGGACCAGTTCGTCACCCTCTTCTGCGAGCAGTACTTTCCCCAGACATGGCAGGACCAGAGGAGGCGGGAGTTCCACACTCTCCACCAAGGGACGATGACCGTGAGCGCGTACCGCACGCGTTTCTTGGAGCTGTCCCGCTTTGCAGCGACAGCGGTAGCCACTGAGGAGGAGCGCCTTTGGAGGTTCACCGAGGGGCTCCGGCCTGCGATCCGGGGGTATGTCAAACCCCTGAAGCTGCCGACGTTTTCGAGGGTGGTAGAGGCAGCTATGACTTACGAGGAGACCAACCCGTCCGAGCGAGAGACCGACGGCGGGCGGAAGAGGCCCTTTCAGCCAGACTTCTCACAGGGCCGGCGAGAACGGAGACACGTGGCGTCCGTAGGAGAGCCGTCACGTTGTGCAGGGCCATCAGTGGCCTTTGGGGGCCCTCGACAGGGGCCAGTCGCTAGCACCGGACCCCCGCCTAGCCGACAGCAGGGACTCACTGAGGGCGGGAGTCGGGTTCCCCTCTGCTACCAGTGTGGCCAGCCGGGCCACGTCAGGAGGGACTGCCCATCTAGGGCAGGAGGTCAGCAGATACTTCCCGCGCAGAGCACTGGAGGGCGCGCAGGAGGCCGCGGTTCCCAGGCGCGAGGAGGGGGACCGCAGTCGCGAGGAGGGTACCGGCCAGCACCTACCCGTCCGACGCAGAGTGTGGCCGCTTCGTCCGCACCTAGAGCTGAGGGGCGTATCAACGCCCTAACACACAGGGACGCCAGAGCTTCGGGATCCGTGGTAGCAAGTATGGTTTCAGTTTCTGGCAGACTCGTTTACACGCTTTTCGATTCCGGCGCTACGCACTCGTTTGTCGCAGCCAGTTTCGCAGTTAGTTTGGACCAGGATTATACACTATTAGAGAATCCGTTCGTAATCAGAGGTCCGAGTGGTCAGCTGTTTGTAGCTGAGGAGGTGTACACGGGTTGCGGGGTCAGCATCGAGGGACATAGCCTGCCAGCTGACCTGATTATGATACAGATGGAGGACTTTGGAGTGATTCTGGGGATGGATTGGCTGTCCGCTTACCACGCTTTGGTGGACTGTTTTGAGAGGAAGATTGTCTTCTCCATTCCGGAGTTGCCTTCTTTCGAGTTTCACGGGCAGCCAGTGGACGGAGGGTTCAGGTGCATTTCGGCACTTCGGGCAGCGAGACTTTTGAGCCAGGGGTGTGAGGGCTTCCTAGCTTGTGTGGTGGCAGAGCACAGCCCCGTGGCAGACTTCCAGAGCATCCCGGTGGTCAGAGAGTTCTCCGACGTGTTCCCAGACGAGTTACCAGGACTACCGCCCGAGCGTGAGATCGAGTTTGAGATCTCACTAGTACCAGGGACCAGCCCCATCTCCACCGCGCCATACAGAATGGCACCGCTTGAGCTGCGAGAGCTCAAGTCCCAGTTGCGGGGTGCCACGGTGTTTTCCAAGATCGACTTGAGGTCTGGATACCACCAGTTGAGGATCAGGGAGACCGACGTCTCCAAGACAGCTTTCCGCACCCGCTACGGACACTACGAGTTTTTGGTCATGCCGTTTGGGCTGACCAATGCCCCCGCTGCTTTCATGGACCTGATGAACCGGGTGTTCAGACCGTACTTGGACCAGTTTGTGGTGGTTTTCATAGATGATGTACTCATCTATTCTAGAGATCGGACGCAGCACGGACAGCACTTGCGGATGGTTCTGGACACTCTGAGACGACGCAGGCTGTACGCCAAATACAGCAAGTGCGAGTTTTGGTTGAGGGAGGTGACCTTTTTGGGTCATGTGATCTCTGGAGACGGCCTGGCGGTGGATCCCGCCAAGGTCGAGGCAGTGCTCAGGTGGGAGAGACCGCGTTCAGTCACTGAGATTCGCAGTTTCCTGGGACTGGCAGGTTACTACAGACGGTTCATCAGAGGGTTTTCGCAGATTGCACGTCCTATGACACAGTTGACTCGGAAGGATGTGCCTTTCGCTTGGACAGACGCCTGTGAGGCGTGTTTTCTGGAGCTGAAGGAGAGGTTGACCTCGGCTCCCGTGCTCACCATCCCTGACAGTAGTGGCGGGTTCGTTGTGTACACGGACGCTTCCTTGCAGGGGTTAGGAGGTGTGCTCATGCAGAGGGGTCACGTGGTCGCTTACGCTTCGCGGCAAATGAAGCCCCATGAGCATACCTACCCTACCCACGATCTAGAGTTGGCAGCTATTGTCTTCGCGCTGAAGACATGGAGGCACTACTTGTACGGTGAGACCTTCGAGATTTTTACAGATCACAAGAGCCTCAGATATCTTTTTGACCAGAAGGAGCTCAACATGAGACAGAGACGTTGGTTGGAGCTCCTGAAGGACTACGACTGCAGCATCTCCTACCACCCGGGAAAGGCCAACGTGGTGGCTGACGCCTTGAGCCGTAAGGCGCCTGCACGCTTGGCCAGTCTACAGTTACAGAGTTGGAGCCTTTTGGAGGAGGTGGGCAGTTGGCGACCTCTAGAGTTACGAGGGTACTGTGGGGCAGTGACGGTGACACGGCAGACCAGGCCAGAGTTGATAGACCGCATCATCACGGGACAGATGGCCGATCCGTACTTGCAGTCTTTGCACGATAGAGTACTATCAGGGGACCCAGGGGACTTCTCTTTCATAGACTAGGTGCTACGCTTGAGGGGACGGTTGTGCGTTCCCAGAGACGAGGAGCTGTTGAGAGAGCTCCTGACTGAGGCACACGGTTCCAGATTCGCCATACATCCCGGAAACACGAAAATGTACCATGACTTGAGACGCGAGTTTTGGTGGAGAGGGATGAAGCGGGATGTGGGTGAGTTCGTGCAGCAGTGCTTAGTGTGCCAGCAGGTGAAAGCCGAGCATCAGAGGCCTGCAGGGCCGCTTCAGCCGCTTCCAGTACCAGAATGGAAGTGGGAGAGCATCACCATAGACTTGGTGGTGGGCTTACCTGTTACCCAGTGAGGACACGACGCAGTCTGGGTAATAGTGGATAGATTGACGAAGACGGCACGATTCTTGCCGATCCGAGTCACTTTGGGACCAGCACAGTTGGCAGAGAGGTAT
The DNA here is from genome assembly GCA_037157565.1 of Thalassia testudinum. Taxonomy (NCBI): domain Eukaryota; kingdom Viridiplantae; phylum Streptophyta; class Magnoliopsida; order Alismatales; family Hydrocharitaceae; genus Thalassia; species Thalassia testudinum. The sequence continues at coordinate 16,654,566 of JAZHRO010000055.1, forward strand.
ATCCGTGATGTGGTGCGACTACACGGAGTTTCGCGGGAGATCGTATCCGACCGGGATACCCGCTTTACGTCCCAGTTTTGGGCTGAGTTTCAGCAGGCTTTGGGGACGAGGTTGAGGTTTAGCACGGCTTACCACCCCCAGACGGACGGACAGTCGGAACGCACGATACAGACACTTGAGGGCCTTTTGCGTGCCTGTGTACTAGACTGGAGGGGCTCTTGGGAGGAGCACCTGCCCCTGGCGGAGTTTGCATACAACAACAGTTATCACTCGAGCATCGGCATGGCTCCCTACGAGGCTCTGTACGGACGGAAATGCACGGCACCCTTGAGTTGGGTTGAGGTGGGGACCAAGTGGGAGGTTGGCCCCACGTTGATCCGGCAGAGTCAGGAGGTAGTTGAGCAGATCCACAGACGACTCCGCACTGTCAGGAGCAGACAGAAGAGCTACGCAGATCGCAGACGCAGAGAGGTGCAGTTCGAGGTTGGGGACCACGTCTTCCTTCGTGTTTCGCCCATGAAGGGCTTACAGCGGTTTGGGGTGAGAGGGAAGCTCGCGCCGAGGTTCGTGGGGCCCTTTGAGGTCCTGGAGCGGGTTGGACCCGTTGCTTACAGACTTGCCCTTCCCCCGCAGCTTTCTGGTGTGCACGACGTGTTCCACGTGTCCAACCTCAGGAAGTACGTAGCCGATCCCAGCCACGTACTGAGTCACGAGAGCGTCGAGGTGAGCGACGACCTGACCTACCCCGAGCGGCCAGTGCAGATCCTAGACCGAGCCGTCCGCAGGTTGAGACGAAAGCAAGTACCCCTGGTAAAGGTTTTGTGGAGGAGCCAGCGGTACGAGGAGGCTACCTGGGAGCCTCAGGCGGCAATGCGGGAGCGGTACCCGGAGCTTTTCGCGGGTACGTCTTTTCGGACCGGCTTCGGTCCTCTTTGAGTTTGTTATGGTTATTTGGACATCTTTTTCCCGCACCCTAGTTGGCGCAAGTTTCGGGGACGAAACTTCCTTTGAGTTTGTTATATTGTAACGAATGTGTGCCCCAGACGTATTTTAAGACGTCTGGGAGGTGGCTCAGACGTCGGACAAGACGTCTGGGATCACAACCAGACGTCTGATAAGACGTCTGGGATCGTTTCCAGACGTCTGGAAATCCGTTATTTTTGACACACGCGAGTCGCCTGCGCGCCTGAGCGCGCAGACCGCATATTCCCTCTTTTCTCTGCGGCTGCAGGCGGCCTGCCGCCTTCTCTCTCTCCTCTCCGCGCGGCGTTAAAAGGGGCGCGCCTCCCCTCCCGTCTCCACTGTCTCCTCCTTCTTCTCCTTCCTGTACGCGAGAGCGAGCGGACGCGAGGGCGGCAGCGGCGGCCGCAGTGAGCGCGGAGGTGCGACGTGCGAGGGCGGAGCTCTGCCGTGAGGGCAAGCTCGCCGGAGCGGCTTGGCCGGCCGACGGAGGGCGCAGGGGGCGCGGAGCGACGTGGAGAGGGACCTGCTGCGGGCTGAGAAGCAGACGCGCGAGATGTGACGCGGGTGGCGTCGCGAGCGGAGGCCGAGCAGGGTTCTGATTCTGGAAAAATTTCCAGAATCAGACGTCTGGGTTGATAGCCAGACGGCAAGGTCGACGTCTGTAAGATCATACAGACGTCTGAAAGGTGAGTTTCCGCTTTCTTCTTCCTCCTTCTCGACTGACCGTACTGAGGGAGGGGGGGTTGGCTGTGCGCAGGTTCGCTGATTCGCCATCCTTTGCGAATCAGACGTCTGGAAGTTGTACCAGACGACGGGAGTGATCTACAGACGTCCGTGTGGACCATCGGACGTCTGGGGTATAGGACAGACGTCCCCGCAGACTTCTGGACGTCCGGGGAACCAAGCTGAACAGGTAATTCTCTGATCCACCGTTTAAGACGTCTGGAAGGAGTTCCAGACGTCTGATTTTGCACAGTATCGTCTTTCTCGACCCGTTTAGGGCCCGTTTGGGCTCCGTTTTCCGCGATTCGAGTTGCGTTCGTTTCAGAATTATTTCCTCTACCCGCCTACAGTAGCTATACACTGTTCTGAGACACTCCTTGTGTTTGATCCTTGTGATAGGACATCGTTCGGTTGCAGTCTTGAGAGTCGCGGAGGCACGCGGGATTCCCGATCATGCCCCCACTACTCCCGTTGTACCTGGTAGAGTGGCTTAAGTTATTTTTTTAAAATCTGTTAAAGTATGGAACCATAACTAGAATCTAGGACATTGCATGAATCCTAGGAATGAGAAATGTATGGAATGATAGCTCCTAGGTGATGCATGAATCCTAGGGCTGGAAAACTAGTTGTATGCTAGATCCTAGGATGTGGCATGAATCTTAGGATGGAAAAACTAGTGGAATGTATAATACTGCAGTCTTGGAAAAATGGAAAGGAATATAAAGCTGCCTGTAATTTGAATTAACAGCTGCCTGTTATGAATAAAGAAACATGTTTGAGATCATGGATTTTGAGAACGTGAATCTGGAAAGTGAAACATATGATGTTCTGAGATAAAGAGCTGGAACCCTACGGGGAATTAGGAGTGGAACTCCTGGAAAGAAAAAGGAATGGAACTGAGATGTAGTTTGTACTGTCCCTTGGGTACGCAGTACCAAGGGAAGTACCTGTACCTATTTAGTGCAGAGTGGGGCCAGCTGCCCCAGGGACCCGGGGTTAGGATTGGCCGCTCTGTACCGACTTGTTGGCCCTCGTGTACGTAGTACCGAGGAGAGCTAGTAGTGTTAGGAGAGTACTAGCTACCCCACGGGCCCCGGGGTTCTGCTAGCCTCCTTCACCGACTTGTTAGGCCCACTAGGGCAAACCAGGGTAGTCAGGCGAGGGTGCGCGGACTGTGGAGGGGCAAGGCCCCGGTTTGGTTACTGTGGAGGGGTTGGACCCCTGTTACTAAGAGGGCTCTGCCCTGGTTCCGTGCCGTGCTTTGGGCGCACCCGTTAACGGAAACGACTGACCGCGTGCTAGTGCGGGCTAGCTACCTGTGCATTTATCGCGCGTGCCGTAGTCACCGTTACGTCTGTCAGTGACCTTGGGGTGGTTGACTGAGGGTAGGATCACCACGGGGGACTCTCCCGGCTAGGAGAGCACCACGTGCTACTTCTACTTTTGGAAAAGACTACAATCAAGATCGTTCCCACGAGGACATTCGAGATCAAGTAAAGGATCTGAGAAATAAATGAAATAGTGAGAAAAGTTGAAAGATGTGAATAAAGGAAGTAATAGAACATAACAGCTACTGTACACTCTACTGTTGCCTTTAGTTAGTTTGCCACTCTACTCAGCGTTTTGCTGACGTGTTACACTCGTTACCTTTTTCAGGACCAGGTGTTGAGCAGCCAGGGTCGGCGGCTGCAGAGGACGCTGGGCCGAGTAGGGTCCAGTAGAGTTACCACAGCCTTTTGTACCTCTTTTGTTTCTGTTCTAGTGAGTAGTTTTGTTTCCGCTGTACCTTCTTTACCTGCAGTTTCTGTTATATGATAAATGTTGTTTTACTGTTGTGGTGGTACCTACTGTAGTAGTTTCTTTCCTTACTGCTGTACTTTCTTACTGTTAGTTATATTCATGCTGAATGTGGTTTATTTTACTGTCTTTTGGTTACTTCCTCGTTGGACGACTAGGTCTTGGGATTAGTCGAGTCGGTCCGGTTCTTGTGTCTCGTAGGGACTCGGGAACCGGGTCGTTACACTGCCAAAATGCAGACTGCCCCAAGCCCTTACCTTATTCAAAAGCAAATACATCTTTTTTTTTCTTCTTTTATAATTTATTTGATTTTTGAGTTAAGAGTTTCGAGGCAGCTTTCTACGGCTACCTAACCCACCCAAGACTCGAAAAGAACTCTAAGTGCTAGGCATCCTTTTGTGTAAATGTTATAGACATACTGATAGGCAATCAGAATGGACTTCAGATTTCTACGCCTCTAGGTGACCTTGAAAAGAAATTTTGCCAAAAGGTGTATCTATCCGACTAGTAGCTTTCTCCCTACTTTTTATTTTTATGAGGTTAACACAAGAGCCAACCCAGTGTATATCTCTTCGGCTTATTTTACTTCTCCGCTTCTTTCTAAGTATTTGGAATTAAACGTGCATTTCGTGAGTTGGGTTCTGGACAACCGGCCAATGGCTGTTATCCACAATAACTTGCCAACCATACTTGTGAGGTGTAATGTGGCTTATTTCTTTTTTTCTTATTTTCTTTTTCTTCTTGGCTTTATTTTTTTTCTAAATAGATGGCTTCCCCGATCTAAAATTTACCTAAAGGCAGCAGAAAGAGAATGATCGTGTGGCTGGACTCTAGACAACCGACCAATGGGCTGTTACCTACAACTTGCCAACCATACCACCCCAGAAGATTCATTAGTTACCCAATTTCCGTTAAAATCGTCAAAAAGTGAGTCAGTGCAAATAGTGTGTAGATGCTTAGACTATAAGCTCTCTCAAATCAGAGGGCGGGTTGATAAGTCATATACTTATTACCCCAACCTATTTAACCAATTAGAAATAAATTTAAAATGGCGAGAACTCGAGAAACAAGTCTACATTTTAGTTGATACCCAGGCTGATTAATCCCGAAGACATGAAGAATCTAAGTGTTTAGGTCCTATCGTATTATTTCCTAGAGTTGACAATTTTCTAAAGCCCAAATTCTTTTTTCCTAATTCTTTTTTTTTTCAAAAATAAAGGGGAAATAAAAAGAATCTACGGAGCTAGCAAGATGATTCAGAGATGAATATCCACCTCCCATGCCAATCTAATGCAATATCCTCAGTATATTAAATGACATGAAAACGTGCGCAGTAGAGAAGAAAGTACCTGAATTTCGTGATTAATAGGTCAGCTCAGAGATGAAAACAGATTGTATACGTACTAAATTTATTGTCTTCAGCTAGGCACACTATATAAACAAAGAAGAAATCAAGAATTCACAGGTGTAGGTCAGGATCAAAATAAAAGGATCAATTTTTGGACCTATAATGAGTGGCTACTCATTATAGCTAAAAAGTAAAAGTTAAGCTAGAAACTAGGGTAAACAATACCAAATTAACGCATAAAAATGGTTAAGTGTGGGAATCAAAGAAAAAGACCTAAAACATTAATTCTATGTTAAATTGCATAATTAGGTCATAAAATGAGATATTTTTGAGAAAAAGTTCAAATGGTGATCCAAGTGTAAATTGAACACACAAACAAGTTTAAAAGTTCAAATCAAAAGTGCAATTAACTTCCTAAATGTTCAATTAAGCATATATAAAAACTTGAAGGCATTTAGACATCATTAAGGCCTTGAGATCAAAGATTTACATTTAGGTCCTTCATGCATGTCACGACCCGGTTCCCGAATCCCTACAGGACACGAGAATCGGACCGACTCAACTGATCCCAAGACCTAGTCGTCCAACGAGAAAGTAACCAAAAAGTAGTAAAATAAATCATATTCACCATGCAAATAACTAACAGTAACAAAAGTACAGCAGTAAAGAAAAGAACTACTACAGTACATACCACCACAACAGTAGAGAATTTAAAAATAGGTATAGAAATATGAAGTTTACAATAAAAGAGTACAAGGTGTAACAAAAATACTCACTACTACAGAAAATGGGTACAACAAAAGAACAACTACTGGGCTCTACTAGGCCTAGCACCCTCCGTAGCCGTAAGCTCTGGCTGCTCAACACCTGGTCCTGAAAAAGGTGACAAATATGACACGTCAGCGAAACGCTAAGTAGAGTGGCAACCAGCTAGCTAAGAAAAACAGTAAAGGTGAACAAGTAGCTGTTGTTTTTAATTTCTTTCTTTATTTCTCTATTTACTCTTTCTTGAATTATTTCTCAGATCTTTCTCTTGATCTCGAATGTCCCTCGTGGGAACGATCTTGATTGCAGTCTTTTCCGAAAAGTAGAAGTAGCACGTGGTGCTCTTTTGGCCGGGAGAGTCCCTCGTGGTGGTCCTACCCTCAGTCAACAACCTCAAGGTCGCTGACAGACGTAACGGTGACTACGGCACACGCGATAGACGCACGAGTAGCTACCCCGCACTGGCACGCAGTCAGTCGTTTCCGTTAACGGATGCGCCCAAAGCACAACACGGAACCAGTATAGGGTAGAGCCCTCTCAGTAACAGGGGTCCAGCCCCTCCACAGCAACCAAACAGCGGTCTTGCCCCTCCACAGTCTGCGCACCCTTGCCTGACTACCCTGGTTTACCTAGTGGGCCTAACAAGTCGGTGTAGGATGGCTAGCTGAACCCCGGGTCCTGTGGGGTGGCTAGCTCTCTCCCTACACTTGCAGCTCTCCCCGGTACTGTGTACACGAGGGCCAGAAAGTCGGTGCAAAGTGGCCAAACTCACCCCGGTCTCGACCAGAGGGCGGCAAGCTCCCCTCTACATTAAGAGATAATATGTGCTCTCTTTGGTACCACGTACCCAAGAGACAACACACTTTCCCATCTACTTTTCCAGTTCCATTGCATTTATTTCTAGGAGCTCTACTCCTAATTCCCCGTAGGGTTAGTGCTCATGTTTCCTCAGGTCATGCCATACTAGGTTTCATCATGTCAGTTTTTATTCGCATATAGCACGTGTTTCCAACATTTAACCTTTCTTTTCCAATTTATATATAAGCAGCTCAAATTTAGTTTCCAAACAACAAGAATTATATGTAGCAGTTACTAGCAACAGTACTCTACATTTCACAGGCAGCTGTTATCCAATTAATGGCAATTATCATTATTCTATCTACTTATCAATACTGCAATTCCGATATTCAAGACATTTGTTTCAGTGTTTCTGTTCCTAGGATTCATGCCACACCCTAGGATCTATCATCCAATCTAGTTTTCAGGTCCTAGAATTCATGCCGTACCCTAGGATCTATCAGTTATTTTAGAGATGCATTAATGTTGTAATTATCTCAGGGGAGCCACTCTACCTACAAAATCGGGAGTAATGGGGGCGTGATTGGCAGGTCCACGTGCCTCCGCAGCCTCCAAAGCTGCAATAGAACATGGTCCTAACACAAGGATCAATCACAAGGAACCACTCAGAACAGGATACAAGTATTTTAAACAAGTAGAGGAACTAATTCTGAGAAGAACGAAATCTTAAGCGCGGAAATCGAACCTCGAACGGATCCTAAACAGTTCAAAAATGACAACTCTGACTCAAATCAGACGTCTAGAACACCTTCCAGTTGTCTTAAAAAGTGGTCCAGGTCATACCTCACTCTGCACTACTCCTCAGACGTCTAGGGATCCTGTTGAATCGTTTGGACCCAGTTCCAAATGTCTGACCACCTCTCCAGACGTCTGGAGATGCTCTCTACCGTCTGGTGCCGTGCCCAGACATCTGAACTGCGTGGGAGGGCGTGTCCCCGCGCCTTCCCAAAACGAAACCTGCACGCGCAATGAAAACCTCCTCAACACGACACGTCTCAGAACCTCGGTGGAACGGTCTGCATGGCCGTATCCGCAAAAGTAGGTAGAGGAGAAATTTCGTACCTCTCAGTAGTCTGGAGCTCCCTCCAGACGTCGCCCGTGTCGTCTGGATGTAGGTCCAGACGTTTGATTCTAGGAAAAAATTCCCAGAATCAGAACCTCCTCGTCTTCTTCCCACTGCGCGCGAGCTTGCCACGTAGCCGCTCGCCCGCTGCTCGAGCTGCAGCAGCACCAGGGGAGATCTCCCCAGCACGACGCTCCTCCACGCGCACGCCGACCGGCCTCGAGCTGCTCTGGCGGGTTCTCTCTCTTTCTCGCACACTCTCCCTCTTCTTCCCTCTCGCTGCACCTCTCCTCGCCGCACTGCACCTGGTAGCAGCTGCTTTCCTCGCTCTCGCTCTAGCGCTCACGCTGGAGGAAGGAGGAGACGGTGGGGTGGTAAATGAGGGAGAGGGGAGGGGGTATTTGAAGGCATGGGGGAGGGTGTCTGCAGGTCAGTGAGGGGAGAGAGACAAAAGAAGAGGGTGGCGGGTTATAGTCTGCACGCGGCACGCGTGCAGACTTGCGATCGTACGCACGCCAAAATTTATTTCTAGACATCTGGGAAGGCGTCCAGACATCTGACCAGATGTCTGGACCAACTCCTAGACGTCTTAAAGTGTGTTTGATGTCTCAGGTCTTAACAACATAACAAACTCAAAGGAAGTTTCGTCCCTGAAACTTACGCTAACTAGGGTGCGGGAAAAGAACAATATACGCATAACAAACTCAAAGAAGACCCAAGCCAGTCCAAAAAGACGTACCCTCAAAGAGCTCCGGGTACCGCTCTCGCATCGCCGCCTCAGGCTCCTAGGTAGCCTCCTCGTACTGCTGGCTTCTCCACAAGACCTTCACCAGGGTACTTGCTTTTGTCTCAGATTCTGGACAGCTCTGTCGAGAATCTGCACTGGCCGCTCGGGGTAGGTCAGGTCGTCACCCACCTCAATGCTCTCATGGCTCAGGACGTGACTGGGATCTTCGACGTACTTCCTGAGGTTGGACACGTAGAACACGTCGTGCACACCAGAAAGCTGGGGAGGAAGGGCAAGCCTGTAAGCAACGGGTCCAACCCTCTCCAGGGCCTCAAAGGGTCCCATGAACCTCGGTGTGAGCTTCCCTCTCACCCCAAACCGCTGCAGGCCCTTCATGGGCGAAACGCGAAGGAAGACGTGGTCTCCAACCTCAAACTACTCCTCTCTATGTTTCCGATCTGCATAGCTCTTCTGTCTGCTCTTGACAGTGCGGAGTCGCCTGTGAATCTGCTCGATCACCTCCTGAATCTGCCGGATCAACTTGGGGCAACCTCCCACTCGGTCCCCACTTCAACCCAACTCAAGGGTGCCGTACACCTCCGTTCGTACAGAGCCTCGTAGGGTGCCATGCTGATGCTCGAGTGATAACTGTATTATGTGCAAACTCCGCCAGGGGAAAGTGCTCCTCCCAAGAGCCCCTCTAGTCCAGTACACAAGCACACAAAAGGTCCTCAAGTGTCTGTATCATGTGCTCAGACTGTCCGTCCGTCTAGGGGTGGTAAGCTGTATTGAACCTCAACCGCGTCCCCAAGGCCTGCTGAAACTCAGCCCAAAACTGGGACGTAAAACGGGTATCCCGGTTAGATACGATCTCCTGCGGAACTTCGTGTAGACGTACCACATCGCAGATATACCTCTCTGCCAACTGTGCTGGTCCCAAGGTGACTCTGATCAGCAAGAAACGTGCCGTCTTCGTCAATCTGTCAACGATCACCCAGACTACGTCATGTCCTCGCTGGGTAATGGGCAAGCCCACCACCAAGTCCATGGTGATGCTCTCCCACTTCCACTCTGGCACTGGAAGTGGTTGCAACGGCCCTGCAGGCCTCTGATGCTTAGCCTTCACCTGCTGGCACACTAAACACTGCTGTACGAATTCACCTACATCCCGCTTCATTCCCCCCACCAAAAGTCGCATCTCAAATCATGGTACATCTTTGTGTTTCTGGGATGTATGGTGAACTTGGAAATGTGTGCCTCAGTCAGGAGCTCTCTCAACAACTCCTCGTCCCTGGGAACGCATGAACGTCCCCTCATGTGCAGTACCTGGTCTGTAAAAGAGAAGTCTCCAGGTTCTCCTGACAGCACTCTGTCACGCAATGACTGTAAGTACGGGTCGACCATCTGTCCGGTGATGATGCGATCTATCAGCTCTGACCTCGTCTGTCGTGTCACCGTCACTGCCCCACAGTGCCCCAGTAACTCTAGGGGCCACCAACTGCCCACCTCTTCCATGAGACTCCAACTCTGTGCCTGTAAACTGGCCAAGTGGGCGGGCGCCTTCTGGCTCAAGGCGTCAGCCACCACGATGGCCTTTCCCGGGTGGTAGGAAATGCTATAGTCATAATCCTTCAGGAGCTCCAACCAACGTCTCTGTCTCATGTTGAGCTCCTTTTGATCGAATAAGTATCTGAGGCTCTTATGATCTGTGAAAATCTCAACGGTCTCACCGTACAAGTAGTGCCTCCAAGTCTTCAGTGCGAAGACGACAACTATCAACTCCAGGTGGTGGGTAGGGTAGCTATGCTCATGGGGCTTTAGTTGTCGCGAAGCGTAAGCGACAACGTGACCCCTCTGCATGAGCACACCCCCTATCCCCTGCAAAGAGGCATCCGTGTACACAATGAACCCGCCACTACTATCTAGGATGGTGAGCACAGGAGCCAAAGTCAGCCTCTCCTTCAGCTCCTGAAAACATGCCTCACAAGCGTCTGTCCAAAGTAAAGGGCACGTCCTTCCGGGTCAGCTGTGTCATAGGACGTGCAATCTGCGAGAAGCACCTGATAAACCGCTTGTAGTAGCCTGCCAGTCCCAAGAAATTACGGATCTCAGTAACAATACGTGGTCTCTCCCACCTGAGCACTGCCTCAACCTTGGCTGGGTCACAGCCAAGCCATCCCCGGAGATCACATAACCCAAGAAGGTCACCTCCCTCAACTAGAACTCGCACTTGTTGTATTTGGCGTACAGCCTACGTTGTCTCAGTGTATCCAAAACCATCCGCAAGTGCTGTCCGTGCTGTGCCTGATCTCAAGAATAGATGAGCACATCATCAATAAATACCACCACGAACTGGTCCAAGTATGGTCTGAACACCCAGTTCATCAAATCCATGAAGGCAGCGGGGGCATTGGTCAGCCCAAACGGCATGACCAAAAACTCGTAGTGTCCGTACCGGGTGTGGAAAGCTGTCTTGGAGACGTCCGCCTCCTTGATCCTCAACTGGTGGTATCCAGACCTCAAATCTATCTTGGAGAATACCGTGGCACCTCGTAGCTGGTCAAACAAGTCATCAATCCTCGGCAGCGGATACCTGTTCTTGATGGTAACCCTATTCAGCTGTCTGTAGTCCACACAAAGGCGTAGGGTACCATCCTTCTTCTTTACGAGAAATACCAGGGCTCCCCATGGAGACGCACTGGGCCTCACAAAGCCCTTCTCCAGAAGATCCTGCAACTGAGACTTGAGCTCTCACAGCTCAAGTGGTGCCATCCTGTACGGTGCTATGGAGATGGGGCTGGTCCCCGGTACCAGTGAGATCTCAAACTCGATCTCACGCTCGAGCGGTAGTCCTGGCAACTCATCTGGGAACACGTCGGGGTACTCTCTGACCATCGGGATACTCTGGAAGTCTGCCACAGGGCTGGGCTCCACCACCACACAAGCCAGAAAGCCTCACACCCCTGGCTCAAAAGTCTCGCTGCCCGAAGTGCAAAAATGCACCTGAAACCTCCGTCCACTGGCTGCCCGTGGAACTCGAAAGAAGGAAACTCCAGTATGGAGAAGATGATCTTCCTCTCAAAGCAGTCCACCAAAGCATGGTAAGCGGACAGTCAGTCCATCCCCAAAATTACGCCAAAGTCCTCCATCTGTATCATAATCAAGTCAGCGGGAAGGCTGTGTCCCCCAACACTGACCTCACAACCTGTGTACACCTCTTCAGCTACAAACAGCTGACCACTCAGACCTCTGATCACGAACAGATCCTCTAACAACATACAGTCCTGTCCCAAACTAACAGCAAAACAGGCAACGACAAACAAGTGCGTAGCGTTAGAATCGAAAAGCGTGTAAACAAGTCTACCGGAAATTGAAACCATACCTGCCACCACTGATCTTGAAGCTCTAGCATCCCTGTGTGTCAGGGCCTTGATACGCCCCTCAGCCCTAGGTGCGGACGAAGTAGCCACACTGTGCGTCGGACGGGTAGTCGCTGGCCGGTACCCTCCCCACGACTGCTGTCCTCCTCCTCGCGCCTGGAAACTGCGACCTCCCGCTCATCCTCCAATACTCGGCGCGGGAAGCATCTGCTGACCTTCAGCCCTAGATGGGCAGTCCCTCCTGATGTGGCCCAGCTGGCCGCACTGGTAGAAAAGGGGGACTCGACTCTCGCCCTCAGTGGGTCCCTGCTGACAACTGGGCGGGGGTCTGGTGCTGGCAGCTGGCCCCGGTCGGGGGCCCACAAAGGCCACTGATGGCCACGCAGGGGGCTCTCCCGTGGGCGCCACGTGCCTCATCTCTCGTCGGCCCTATGAGAAGTTTGGCCGATAGGGCCTCTTTCGCCCACTGTCAGTGTCGCGTGCAGACGGGTTGGTTTCTTCATACGTCATAGCTGCCTCCACCACCCTCGAGAACATAGGCAACTTCAAGGGTTTGACATACCCTCGAATAGCAGGCCGGAGCCCCTCGGTGAACCTCCAAAGGCGCTCCTCCTCGGTAGCCATGGTTGTTGCTGCGAAACAAGACAGCTCTAGGAAACGCTTGCAGTACGCGCTCACGGTCATCGTCCCCAGGCGGAGAGTGTGGAACTCCCACCTCCTCTGGTCCTGCCACATCTGGGGGAAGTATCGCTCGCAGAAGAGGGTGACGAACTGGTCCCAAGTCGGCTAGTCCCTCTCTTGACCCCTGACCGCCCTCCACCACCTGTGTGCCGCGCTCTCTAGCTGGTACGTGGCAAAGGCCACGCAGCACTCCATAGGGGGTGAAGGGTGTTAAATACCTTCTTGATCTGCTCGAGCCAGTCCTCCGCCTCGGTCGGGTCCTCATCCCCCTTGAAGGAGGGGGGCTTCAGCTTCCGGAACTATCTGAAAAGCTCAAAGTGGCGCTGAAGTGGAGAAGCTGGTACGCCTCCAGGTAAAGAAGACTCGTGCTCGGAAGTGCCGGAGGAAGGTGGGGACGGTGGAGGCCCACCCTCTCCGTCGCGTCCAGCGCCGTGTTCGTCTCGTGGTCCCACAGAGGACTCCCCCTCCGCAGCCCCAGGGAGAGGTGCTCCTGGCGGCGGGCGAAGCTCCTCTCACATGATATCCCGTATCAACTGGGCGAGGTCCTGAGCCTGAATGCCCGGGAGCAGTGGCTGGTCCACTGAGGCGTTGGGCTTAACCCGCCTACCCCTCCGACCTCGTCCTCGACCGCGTCCGCGGCCCACCTCGCTAGTCCCGCGTCGAGGCATCTCCTGCAAGGAGACACGAATACAGAACAGAAAAGACGTGAATACTAATCGATATTCAACGAAGGAACCTTAAAACGAATGTTAAAAGGTACGTTGTGGTGGCTACTATAATTACAAGCAAGTGAATTGGTTATTTTCCAGCCAGTTGGTTCACTTCTCGGGACGACATCGCTCTGATACCATCTTGTCACGACCTGGTTCCCGAATCCCTACAGGACACGAGAATCGGACCGACTCGACTAATCCCAAGACCCAGTTGTCCAACGAGAAACTAACCAAAAAGCAGTAAAATAAACCACATTCACCATGCAAATAACTAACAGTAACAAAAGTACAGCAATAAAGAAAAGAACTACTACAGTACATACCACCACAATAGTAAAGAATTTAAAAACAGGTACAGAAATATGAAGTTTACAATAAAAGAGTACAAGGTGTAACAGAAATACTCACTACTACAGAAAATGGGTACAACAAAAGTACAACTATTGGGGTCTACTAGGCCTAACACCCTCCGCAGCCGTAGTCTCTGGCTACTCAACACCTGGTCCTGAAAAAGGTGACAAATATGACACGTCAGCGAAACGCTGAGTAGAATGGCAACCAGCTAGATAAGAAAAACAGTAAAGGTGGACAAGTAGCTGTTGTTTTTAATTTCTTTCTTTATTTCTCTATTTACTTTTTCTTGAAATTATTTCTCAGATCTTTCTCTTGATCTCAAATGTCCCTCGTGGGAACGATCTTAATTGCAGTCTTTTCGGAAAAGTAGAAGTAGCACGTGGTGCTCTCCTAGCCGAGAGAGTCCCCCGTGGTGGTCCTACCCTCAGTCAACCACCTCAAGGTTGCTGACAGACGTAACGGTGACTACGGCATGCGCGATAGATGCCCGCACTGGCATGCGGTCAGTCATTTCCGTTAACGGGTGCGCCCAAAGCACAGCACGGAACCAGTACAGGGAAGAGCCCTCTCAGTAACAGGGGTCCAGCCCCTCCATAGTAACCAAACAGGGGTCTTGCCCCTCCACAGTCCGCGCACCCTTGCCTGACTACCCTGGTTTGCCCAGTGGGCCTAACAAGTCGGTGTAGGATGGCTAGCTGAACCCCGAGCCCTGTGGGGTGGCTAGCTCTCTCCCTACACGAGTAGCTCTCCCTGGTACTGTGTGTGCGAGGGCCAGAAAGTCGGTGCAAAGTGGCCAAACTTACCCTGGTCTCGACCTGAGGGCGGCAAGCTCCCCTCTACACTAAGAGGTAATATGTGCTCTCTTTGGTACCACGTACCCAAGAGACAACACACTTTCCCATCTACTTTTCCAGTTCCATTCCATTTATTTCCAGGAGCTCTACTCCTAATTCCCCGTAGGGTTAGTGCTCATGTGTCCTCAGGTCATGCCATACTAGGTTTCATCATGTCAGTTTTTATTCGCATATAGCACGTGTTTCCAACATTTAACCTTTCTTTTCCAAGTTATATATAAGCAGCTCGAATTTAGTTTCCAAACAACAGGAATTACATGTAGCAGTTACTAGCAATAGTACTCTAATTTCACAGGCAGATGTTATCCAATTACAGGCAATTATCATTATTCTATCTACTTATCAATACTACAATTTCAGTATTCAAGACATTTGTTTCAGTGTTTCTGTTCTTAGGATTCATGCCACACCCTAGGATCTATCAGTTATTTTAGAGATGCATTAATGTTGTAATTAACTCAGGGGAGCCACTCTACCTGCAAAATCGGGAGTAATGGGGGCGTGATCGGCAGGTCCACGTGCCTCTGCAACCCCCAAAGCCACAACAGAATGAAGTCCTAGCACAAGGATCAATCACAAGGAACCACTCAGAACAGGATACAAGTATTTTAAACAAGTAGATGAAGTAATTCTGAGAAGAACGGAATCTTAAGTGAGGAAATTGGACCTCGAACGGACCCTAAACGGTTCAAAAATGATAACTTTGACTCAAATCAGACGTCTGGAACACCTTCCAGACATCTTAAAAAGTGATCCAGGACATACCTCACTCTGCGCTGCTCTTCAGACGTCCAGGGATCCTACTGAATCGTCTGGACCCAGTTCCAGACATTCAACCACCTCTCCGAATGTCTGGAGACGCTCTCCGCCGTCTGGTGCCGTGCCCAGACGTTTGAAGTGCGTGGGAGGGTGTGTCCCCGCACCTTCCTGAAACGAAACCTGCACGCACGATGAAAACCTCCTCAACACGACACGTCTCAGAACCTCGGCAGAACGACCTGCATGGCCGTATCCACAAAAGGAGGTGGAGGAGAAATTTCGTACCTCTCAGTCGTCTGGAGCTCCCTTCAGATGTCGCCCGCATCGTCTGGATGTAGGTCCAGACATCTAATTCTGGGAAAAATTTCCAGAATCAGAACCTCCTCGTCTTCTTCCCGTTGCGCGCAAGCTCGCCACGCAGCCGCTCGCCCGCTGCTCGAGCTGCAGCAGCACCAGGGGAGATCTCCCCAGCACATCGCTCCTCCGCGTGCACGCCGGCCGGCCTCGAGCTACTCCGGCAGGTTCTCCCTCTTTCTCAAGCGCTCTCCCTCTTCTTCCCTCTCGCTGCACCTCTCCTCACCACACTACACCCGGCAGCAACTGCTTCCCTCGCTCTCGCTCTCGAGCTCACGTTGGAGGAAGGAGGAGACGGTGGGGTGGTAAACGAGGGAGAGGGGAGGGGGTATTTGAAGTTGTAGGGGAGGGCGTCTGCAGGTCGGCGAGGGGAGACAGAAAAAAGAAGAGGGTGGCAGGTTTCAGTCTGTGCGTGGCACGCACGCAGACTTACGACCGTATGCACGCCAAAATTTATTTCCAGACGTCTGGGAAGGTGTCCAGATGTCTGACCAAACATCTGGACCAACTCCCAGACATCTTAAATTGTGTTTGATGTCTCGGGTCTTAACAGTGCATCACATTTCCTTCATTAGAAAACTTCTTAGGACCTTTTTGTAACCCGCAGGACCTATTTGTAAGCCCTTAGGGACCATTCAGTTACATATTCTTACCACTTATGGGCCTGCACGCTAATTTTCTACCCTTTTGTAGAAGGCCTCACCCTACAAATTCACCTTTAGAACTCAGCGCCTAAAGCCTCTACGCGTGCACTATAGCACGCGAAGAACATGTGCCATTTAAACCATCCGTTCTTACTTGATCTTGATCTGCGGCTCGATCTACTTCAAACCTTCGTGTGGATCGACGTGTGTGCTCACCACTACCCCCAGATCCCATCCTACGATTAGATTTTTAATTGGTAGCCATGCACGCTTGCTCCTCTCATCACCGCCGCCCATGCCCTCTACGCCTAATTTCACCTGTGCAGTGATCTGAATCACTTGATTGGCTACTTAAGCAGCTCCTTGGTCACGCGTGCAAGGGATCGCTCCCTCCTACATTCTTGGCGATCATTCTTCCACTCCAGCCACCCCTCCCCACCGATCCCCAGATTTCACAGCCACCGGCTGTGAATTCTTTAACTTCTCTCCGACTCTCCTCATCGCTAAGGATGACGTATGCCTGAGGATGACCCAGAAGCTTTACTAGAAGGCTTTTCCCCTCCGCTGGAGTCCATCTCCCTCCATTCTTCCTACTTAGCCGCTGGCTAAGGACCCACAGGTCTCATTCTTCCTGTTCGAATAGTTTTACTGCTTTGTAGGTTAGCTGTAGCTGTAGTTAAATAGGTTAGATGTAGAATTAGAGTTAGAATTAGTGATTGATTTGCTGTTCTGATTAGTTTAGCATTAGGAGTAGATTTAGAATTAGAACCTCCCCCTCACCTCCTCTGATCATTCCAGATCAAAGGAGACGTTTTCACACTGTCACTGATCATGAATTTTCTTCCTCTCCATGTTTCCCATATTGCTTCTGATTCCCGCGATTTATTTCTCACAATTCACCCACTCATTAGACCTAATTTCATATCTGATTGGTTTCCAATCTTAGATTTGAAATTAGCATCGAAAATCACATTAGGGGCTTCCCATTCATCCCATTTTTATCACAAAAACACCTGATCTGAGCTAAAATTGAATCAGTTTGCCCGATGTTTTATGAATTCAGATTTCAAGGATTTTAATCCATTTTGGGCTTTGAATGTTTTGATCTAGCAAACTGTGATATCTTTTATTGCGATTCACTATTTGGCTGGGAATCTAAGGTGATTCTGAAGTCAGAATTCACCTCAGATGAGCCATAATCTGATCTGGATTTTCGTGAGGAATTTAATGCCTTGAATGCATGATAGAGCTAAGGAAAATCACTTTGGTGATTTGAGGTTCTATCTTGTATTCAAGAGTTATTTGTAAAGGGGAAATATGATTTTCTAACCTAAGGAGTTCTTAATACTCCTTAAGGTTTCCAGAGTCTGGGATTTAAATGTGTGTTTTAGATGGATTGATTTAACTCTTTCTACATGCTGTCTATAGCATTAGAAAGAGCTAGATCAGCTCTCTTTTAGATTTGATTTGATTAGATTTTCTCGACAAGGGATCTTGATTTTAAGATGCATTCCCGAGTGGTTTTTCTAGGATTTGTGAATTGAAACCCTTGTTAGATGGTATTTAAGTGATTTTTGTTTGAGTTTTGAATCCCAGATTCATAGCAATTTGCTACAATTGCAGCTACATTCCTTTCCTTGCTGCAAACTTGATTTCATTCTAGATGGATTAACTGCAATAGCAGTTAAGCCGTCTGGAATTCAATCAGGTTAGCTGCATTGGTTGGAGACAACAGCTTTAGTTGTTGGTTGTGTTGGAGTTTACAGCAGTACTTCCAGCAGCAACATTGCTGCTCTGTTCTTGCTACTATTGCTGTTGTATTTCTGCTGTAGCAGATGCTAGTCTGAAGACAAGGACTATAGGCTTAGGTTTCAGTTCTGTAGATAGCTGACATGTATATAAGGTCGTGTATGATGTGTACAAGCATTCTTGTATTGTTTTAGGTTTTTAAATGCATTTGATTGCTTGACAATTCAGTTATTCAATTTTTGTCAGCTAAAGATTTTTGCCTAACTGTCTAAACTTAAAAATAAGTGAAATGTGAGTTGAATTTCATGCTTAACTATTCTTATTCTTTCATTTTCATTTGTTGAGCGTAATTGAGGCATTTTACTGTCTTTCCAGCTCTTTAGTTCCATTCTTAGCCTTTAGGATTATCAGAAAACCCTTAAAAGGCTTAAGATGAATGAGATTTGGAATTTAATAAAAATTAGATAAAAACCTAAAAAAATAAAATAACACATGTCCGATTAAAGATTAGGTATTTTTTTAAATGTATACTAAGTTTCATGGTAATCCGAACCCCCAGCTTGATATAATATACCAGTCAACGATTCTATATACCATGAAACTTAATAGAAGAAACAAAACATAAAAAAACCAAAAACATCTCTTTCTCCTATCCATCTCATCTCCTACCTCCTTAAAAGATAAAACTCATAAAAAGCTGAAAAAAAACTCAAAAATACCTAAAAATCCTTTGTATACTATGTATATAAGTGTATATATAAGTTATATTGTAAAGCTTATTTATCTATAATGTAAACTATACATATATAGGGATTAAATAACTTATGTATATATTGTAGTATATAAATTAAGTATTTAGGTTAGATTACACTGTATATAACTAAATTAAATAACTATTTATTAATTAAACTAACTTTTATGTACTATTAGGCTATATAAATTAGTAAGCACTATAAATAACCATATTAAGTTATAATACTATACATACGTATTTATATGTATATAATGAACATATTTAACCCTGTTCCATAATTTAATTGTATCTATAGAATAAATAAGTAATTTATTAAGTTAATAGTTAAGTTATTAGATTAAATTAAAATAAATTAGCAATTTAAGTTAAAACTAAATTAACTTATACTGTATATTTAGATTGATATATTTTAAGTAATTTACGCTAATTTAAGTATATTTATAATGTATATACTATTTAAACTTAATTTATAAATAAAATAGTCCAAAAATCTACTATTTAAATATAAATAAAATCGAAATAAAACTTGTAAAATATAATAAAAATATTTATAAAATACCTTAACATATATACTAACTCTGTATAAGGTCAATTTGACCATTTATTAACTAATTTATATGTAATTAAAGAAATTAAACCTAAAATTCAGTATGTATAAACTGTATACTTTACCTAATTTATTTATATATTAAATATAATTAAAACTTTAAATTAACTGTACAATTGTATAGTACTATGTAAATACTTTACTATCCTATAATTTATTTTTAATTTATAATCAATTATGGCCCTCAAATCGAGGGCCAAACATTGTAAATCAGCACAAGCGCGCTGAAATCTAGTGCTCAAACATGGTAGATATAGTGCCACATCGTGTGGCGAAGAGCGTCACTATATAAGGATTTTGTGACGCCCATCGCTCAGTCGTCATGAGTGCTGGGCGCCACCAATACATTACACATTACTGTTGAGTATATGAGTGATTTGAGCATTGTGATGATTTCTGAACTGTGTGTGGGTCGGGGGTCGGTTACTGTAGTAGGGCTTCATTAAGCCCAGATATGAGCATAAAGCTTGATTAATAGGCCTAATTAATGAACTAGGGTCGTATTTAGTAAAGGTTTGGTCCCACCCAGTCCTCAAGTGCTGTGTATCCCTCGAACGGTGTGCCTGCCAACTAAAAACCAATTTTTGTTAAGGCCCTAATGACTGAACTCAAAGAGAAGAAAACAGAGAAGAGAGAATGAGTTAGGAAATCAGCAAAGTAAACACAGAACAAAGAGAAGAAGTATAAATGTATATGTAAATCTGTATGTATATATATATATAAATAATGTATGTATGTAAATAATAAGGGTACATATAAGCAGTATAGTAGTGTTTGAGCTATGTATATGTATATAACTACGTAGCTTTATTGATAGAATAAACCGTCGCTAAAGATAAAATAAGTGTCGCTATAGACCCTAGTTTATACTTTAGATTCTGTACATAGTTTTTCTAGGGTTTAGCGACGTTTATATCTATCACTGTAGATATTATATATGTTACTGTATATGTTAGTATGTTAAGTAAAATAAGTATGGTATGTATTATTAGTTAGTATTGTATACATAGGTAAGTATTAGTAATATAAGTTATAAGTAGATAGTATAGAGTATATCTAGGTATTGTTTGATGCTTGTTTGTAATTAGTTTTTGCAAGCATTTTAATAGATTCTTTTTGTACATGATTAACAATTATTTCATTCATTAATTCATTCACTCATAATTGTATATAAAATCAATCTTTTTGGAATTAAAGAATAATCTTAGACTTAGAGAGTGATGTATATCAATAACTACCTCCGAGTGAACGACTTGGAATAAACCAGTAAAAATTATGAAATTAAATAAAATGGATGCGATAACGGTTTGTATTTGTGACACATACTACAACAACGACGATTTCTTTCATACGAATCGCTATTGTATCATCAACCTGCAAGGAGAAGATGTCCACAGATGTGGACTAGGTTATGGTGCAAACCCATGCCCCAAGGTCGAGTGTATCTAAGGTTCTGAATAAAAATTACCCAGAACTGGAGATCATTGTGTAAGCGGGGCTGGGCCTGCGGTTTGTGAGGATGCAACCCAAGTCCAAAAAGTAAGACAATAGGAAAATCAAGATCCAAAAGATAATCAATGAATTTGTGCTTGGGTTGCTCATCCTCGTAATAAAAAATGTCATAAGGGTCCTGGTAGAAGGTTGGTGGTTTTAGGTAAATAGGAACCCTTAGACGAGGCGTGGTGGTGGCGTTAGGGTCAGATGTTGAGGTGGATGCGGCTTGTGGTGATGGAGCCTGCGTGATGGAGAGGGTTGGATGACTTAAGGTGAGGAGGTGGTCGAGGATGGAGGCTTACGGTGGTGGTCCACCTCCTGTGTGTGGAGAGAGGACGTGAAGGGGGGAGAAGATCTAGTTCTCCCTTCGTGGAGGAAGATGATCCTCGGTGGTCCTTCATGTGCCTGTTATAAAGAGAGATAAAAATATGAGATAGAGAAATTAACGGGAAGAGAGGGAATGATAATTAAGGGGATTTTTTTTTATAAGAGAGAGATTGACAGAGTGGCGGTGGGAATAACGAGGGTGGCCTTCCATATCAGGTGCCCTTTTAATTGAGCTTATCAAAAATCAAGAATTAAAATATGGCAAGCCCAATGTTGATTCTTGTGCTACTTTTGTTGGACACAAATCATGCAAAGCTAGCATTCCAAATTCTGGTCTTCAATGAATTCATGCCATAGAAATGAGTATACATTAGTTAAGGAATTGGATGCATGCAATATCAATTAAAGAAAAACCAATACACGAGCTTAAATAATTTCTCAATGTAATGCATGCTCGAAATCTATTGTCGTCTCCAAATTAAATGCTTTTAGGGATAATTATAGTCCACTAAAGTTGACCTATCACCTATGATTAGTTAAAGGTAAAATAATCTTAAATTACTAAGAAGTGGGTTGATATTGAGCAATTTAGGATTTTTATTCAAATTGAATGATTTCTCTTAATTAAAAACCTTAATTTCAGCCTCACTTTAATTCAAAGGATTTTGATAGAAATAAAGTTAATACAAACTTTTTAAAAATCATTGAAAAATATTATATAAGGTGTAGAACAACCAATTTGACAAAATGAACCTATTTTGACCTAAAATAGAAACATAGGTGAATATTTAATATGTTTTGGGTTAAAATGTAAATTAACCATTAAAACTTCATAAAAACCAAAAATTGAAGTAGTCATTAAATTCCTTGCATCTAAACTGGGTTACCATAAAAATTTGGACTTATTTATACTTCATCTTCACCTATTTTGCATTCTGGCCCTCAATTTTCAAATCTCTTTCACTCAGGTCCAAAATCATTTCTTTCAGGTCCTTGGCTGATGTCACGCTGACATCAGCCATCTTCCTCCTCCAGCATGTGCAAACCAATGTCTTTAGGGGAGGATTTCTCCCTTATCTTTCGTTCAAACCCCACCAAATTCGTGGGGAGCTTTCCCTTTCGTAGCTCTTTGATTTGAGACTTTTTCTAGCTCTTGTGGCTGTCTATCGAGGTTGCAAATCGCGTCGGAATTCGTCGTCGAAGCTCACACTATTCAACCTTATCGAGGTCACGAATTGCCTCTGTTAAGACCGAGACATCAAATGCACTTTAAGATGCCTGGGAGTTGTTCTAGACGTCTGGTCAGACGTCTGGACGCCTTCCCAGATGTCTGGATATAAATTTTTGCATGCGTACGATTGCGAGTCTGTGCACGTGTGCGCGCAGACTGAACCCGCCTACCTGCAGATGCTTTTCTCCCCCGACGCCTTCAAATACCCCTCTCCCCCTTCCCTCTCCCTCACCCACCACCCCATCGTCTCCTTCCAGCGTGAGCGTGAGTGTGAGAGAGAGAGAGCGAGGGCAACAGCTGCTGCCAGGTGCGTGCGGAGAGGAGGAGGTGCAACGAGAGGGGAGAAGAGGGAGAGCGTGTGAGGAAGAGAGAGCGAGCTCGCCGGAGCAGCTCGGGGCCAGCCGATGGGTGTGCAGCGGGAGCGTGGTGCTGGGGAGGTTACCCCGGTGCTGCTTCAGCTCAGGCAGCAGGCGGGCGAGCACGGCGCGGCCGTGCATAGCAGGAAGAAGGTGAGGAGGTCCTGATTCTAGGAAATTTTCCCAGAATCAGACGTCTGGACCTACGTCCAGACGACGTGGGCGACGTCTGGAGAGAGATCCAAACGTCTGAAAGGTACGATATTTCTCATCTTTCTCCTTTTTGCGAATACGGCCATGCAGGATGATCCGCCGAAGGCTGAGAAGTGTCGTGATGAGGAGGTTTTCGTTGCACGTGCAGGTTTCATTTCGAGAAGGCACGAGGACACACCCTCCCACACAGATCAGACGTCTGGTCACAGCACCAGACGGCGGAGAGCATCTCCAAACGTCCGGAGAGGTGGTCGGACGTCTAGAACTAGGTCCAGACGGTTCAGCGGGATCCTGGACATCTGAAGAGCAGCGCAGAGTGAGGTATGACCTGGACCCCTTTTTAAGACATCTGGAAGATGTTCCAGACGTCTGATTTGAGTCAGAGTTGTCATTTTTTACCTGTTTAGGGTCCGTTTGAGATTCGATTTCCGTGTTTAAGATTTCGTTCTTCTCAGAATTAGTTCCTCTACTTGTTTAAAATACTTATATCATGTTCTAAGTGGTTCCTTGTGATTGATCCTTGTGTTAGGACCTCGTTCTGTTGCGGCTTTGGGGGTTACGGAGGCACGTGGACCTGCCGATCACGCCTCCATTACTCCCGATTTTGCGGGTAGAGTGGCTCCCCTTAGTTATTTACCAACATTAATGCATCTTTGACATAAATAATAGATTCTAGGGTATGGCATGAATCCTAGGATCTGAAAACTAGATTGAATGATAGATCCGAGGGTATGGCATGAATCCTAGGACTTGAAAATTAGATTGAATGATAGATCCTAGGGTGTGGCATGAATTCTAGGAACAGAAGCACTGAAACGAATGTTATGAATACATGAATTGTAGTCTTGGAAAAGTAGATAGAATAATGATAATTTCCTGTAATTGGATAATAGCTACCTATGAAATATAAAGTACTCTTGCTAGTAATTGCTACATGTGATTCCTATTGTTGAAAACTAAATTTGAGCTGCTTGTATATAAATTGATATTAAATGTTGGAAACACGGGCTATATGAGAATAAAATTGAAATGATGAAACCTAAAATGGCTTGGCCAGAAAAATATGAGCATGAACCTTATGGGGAATTAGGAGTAGAGCTCCTGAAAGATAAATAGAATGGAATTGGGGAAGTGAGCTGGCCCTTGTGTACGGAGTACCAAGGGGAGTGAATGTCCCCCTGTTTAGTGCAGAGAGGAGCTAGCCGCCCCAGGGACCTGGGGTTAGGTCTGGCCACTTTGTACCGACTTTTGGCCCTTGTGTACACAGTACCGGGGAGAGCTACTAGTGTAGGGAGAGCGCTAGCCACCCCACGAGCCCTGGGGTTCTGCTAGCCGTCCTACACCGACTTGTTAGGCCCACTGGGCAAACCAGGGTAGTCAGGCGAGGGTGCGCGGATTGTGAAGGGGCAAGACCCCTATTTGGTTACTGTGGAGGGGCTAGACCCCTGTTACTGAGAGGGCTCTACCCTATACTAGTTCCATGCTATGCTTTGGGCGCACCCGTTAACGGAAACAACTGACTGCGTGCCAGTGCGGGGTAGCCACCCGTGTGTTTATCGTGTATGCCGTAGTCACCGTTACGCCTGTCAATGACCTTGGGGTGGTTGATTGAGGGTAAGATCACCACGAGGGACTCTCTCGACCAGGAGAGCACCACGTGCTACTTCTACTTTTCGGAAAAGATTGCAATCAAGATCGTTCCCACGAGGAACATTCGAGATCAAGAGAAAGACCTTAGAAATGAATCAAGAAAGAGTAAATAGAGAAATAAAGAAAGAAATTAAAAATAACAACTACCTGTCCACCTTTACTGTTTTCTTAGCTAGTTGGTTGCCACTCTACTCAGCGTTTCGCTGACGTGTCACTTTTGTCACTTTTTCAGGATCAGGTGTTGAGCAACCAGAGCCTACGGCTGCGGAGGGTGCTGGGCCTAGTAGAGCCCAGTAGTTGTACTTTTGTTGTGTCGTATTTCTGTAGTAGTGAGTATTTTTGTTTCACCTTGTACTCTTTATTGTAAACTTTATATTCTGTACATGTTTTTAATTCTCTACTGTTGTGGTGGTATGTACTGTAGTAGCTCTTTTCTTTACTGCTGTACTTTTGTTACTATTAGTTACTTGCATGGTGAATGTGGTTTATTTTACTGTTTTTGGTTACTTTCCCGCTGGACGACTGGGTCTTGGGATTAGTCGAGTTGGTCTAATTCCCGTGTCCTGTAGGGATTCGGGAACCGGGTCGTAACAGCCTCAAACTTCCACGCCAACCTTCTATAAAGCTCCGCCGTGCCATTGTGAGCTTCCTTGTCGAGTTTTGGTGCGAGTTCATCCCGTTCTTCTTCCTCCCTAAACCCACCATTAGCGAGACCTTGGAGTCCCTCCAATGTCCTTCATCGCCACTTCTCTTCGCCAATAGAGGCCATGGCTATCTTCCCCTAGTCATCATCGAGCTTCTCACCATCGAAGCTGATTTCCTCTTCCCCTCTTCTCTCCAACAACCATTGCCAAAATTTTTCTTCTCCTTCACGTCGACCAGCCATGCTAGGTGTCCTTCTGCCTCCGTCGTCACATATAGGTAACCCTATCTCCTTCTCTTCCCTCTGTAGTATATCCTAAGCTCCCTAGAACTAAGAATCGACCCCTAACTTCTCCGTCCACTGCATTGATTTCTCCGTGTCTGGCAACTCGTCGAAGACCCCCTCCATCTTCCTACATGCAATAGCTCCAACTATCAACCATCCCATCGGCTCACCCCATCAACTCCGTCGAGCGTGATGAGTAAAAGCCCTCAAGAAATTGAGGCAAATACTCATCGAGGCTCTCCGATGAATTCCATCTCCGTCGACCATCCTCTCCACCTTTGACACACCTTCACTGACCATCTCACTATAAATCTCCACCACTACGACCTTCACCATACTCTAGCGAAGGTGTTGAGGTATTTAACGAGGCCGAGTAGTCGTGTTATTCTCTCGCAGGCACTCGCTGGAAGTGCCCACTTCCACGCCGTCGTTCACCCTCCTTGCCACCAACCTTCAATCCATCCCTGCCACCATGTCGCTCATCGTTCGGCAATGCTCCTCCTCCTTTCGCCAGAGTTCTTCGACCACTCGAGTCCGGTGTCGCACTAGCAAGCAAGTCGACAGCGAAGAAGATGAGCAGCAGTGTCTAAGGACCTGTTCGTAAGAAAAAGAAAAGTCAGGGACCTAATCACAAGGATTCTTAGGGGCATGATCTTGAATATCCAAGGGTCTGTTTGTAGACTTCTAGGGACTAATTTGAAGATATTTCTAAGTAATTAACATTTGCTTTAGTCACTACTTGTTTGGTTTTCATATTGAAATCTCATACCCTAAACATTAATGACTTGGTATTTTTAGTGCTTAAATCACATTCTTCTTTGATTAATTTTAATTTAGCATTAATTAAATGCAATTTCTTTAATTGAAGTATTGGGTTGAGAAATCACTTTTTGAACTAGATTTTGCACGTAGAAAATTGAATTGATCATGTCTAATTCTTAAGCTAAAGTTTTGGAAATTCTGAATAGTGGTATTCGCGCATATAATTGCTCCCTACGAATAATTTTGGAATACTTTTATTTCAAGTAATATAAAATTCAAATGTTAACTTCGCTCTAATTGTCTATACTACGACATGCATTTTGAACTTTGAATAAAGTGACTTAACACACTTCAAGTCGATCAATTTCCTAGTTTAATCAATCAACATGGAATCAATCAAAATTTATTTTAATCGACCAAAGTTCATTTTGATTGACTAATTCTTAATTTTGATCAACCAAAACTGTATTTAAAAACTTTCTAATTTAAGCTTGAAAACACAGCCTATAAATAGGACCCCTCGATCCTCGCTTCAAAACACACCTTCAAGAGCTTCTAAAAGGCAAAACGCTCTCTTTCTTTCTAGTGCTTTCGCGCCTTACACTTGCAATCAATGCTTTCTAAAGCACGTTCTTCTGCGACCTCAAAAAATCGATTTGCATATTTTATTAAGGTTCCATAAGAATTATTATTATTTTATATTCATGTTATTTTGATTTGGGACCCAAGTTGTTGGGAGTCTTGTTGTTCTTTTCTTGTTTAGGTGTAAAAGAGAAAAAAGTTTTGTAAGGAGCTTATTCCACCCTTGTTGAAGTTGTGCATTAGTAGATTTGACTAGCATCAATTAGTCGTAAAATCCTAAGCTGGGAGGCTTAGGTAGTGGGTTTTACTTGTAGGTGTTTCCACTCTAAAATTCAGGTGTGATCTTTCTGATTTGTTGCGATGTTTAAGCAACAATTAAGGAGTCTTTAATAGTGGATGATATGAAGAGGGATGAACTGTATCTAGGTTGTCCTATTTTGGATGATGCTTCTCAGTCCAGACTAAAGGACTTGATTGTAACAAAATGCTCTAACAAGCTGTCTGGTTGGAAAGCCAAAGCCTTGTCTCAAGCAGGTAGAGGAATTATGTTAAAATCCTTACTCTCATCTATTCCAAACTATTTTGTGTCCACTATGCCTTTCTCAAATAAATTGTGTTCACAATTGGATAACATGATAAGAGACTTCTAGTGGGGCTTCATTGTTGAAAGGAAGCATATGTACATGAAAGCTTGGAAATATATTTGTATTCCAACCCATTTAGGTGGCCTAGGGTTTAGAACCACTAAACTATTTAATCAAGCCTTTCTTTTAAAGATGGCTTGGGTGCTGGGCACCGAAAATAAAGGGTCTTCTTTTTTTATCAATTGAAGGTAAAGTATTTTCCAAAGGGATCTTTTTGGAAATATGTACCAAAGTTAGCTATTTCAGAATTTATGAAGGCACTAGGTGGACTCGAAGATATTCTGATGAAGCACTCTTTATGGGTGATTGGTAATGGGCAGAATGTTAATATATGGTCTGATCAGTGGGTGTGGAAGTGTGGTATGGTCAAGACCGCGGCTAGTCTTTGTTTGTTTTAATGCTTATTACAGAAGTTGTCGTTGTGGTATATAATGAGACAGCTACGATTGTCGTTACCATTACAATTTTACTAGAAAATCATTTTCCTGAGGTCGAACTCAGGGAGCTACTGGAATTCTAGAAGTACAATATTTCTATATTACAAAAATAAGAGAGAGGGAGAGGGAGAAATGGATTTGTGTCTTTTGGCTTTTTCTTCTCTTCTTTCTCTCTTTGCTTATCTTCTTCTTCTCTTCTTTCTCAGGTCTTCTTCCTTGGTCTTCTGGTTGCCTTCAATTCTTCTACTTGTCTTCCATTTCCTTTCTTCTTCAGTTCTTCTTCTTCTTCTTTTCTTTATCTTCTTTCTTTTCTTTGTCTCCTTTCTTCCTTCTTCTTTTTTCTTTCAGCTGCGGAACCTTTTCTTTTCTTTTGTCTCCTCTGAAGCTTCATCCGTTGTCTGATATCTCAGTCAGACGACTTAAACAGCGGTCTGCTACAGTGCTTCCCTCTCTTTTCTTCTTCTTCTTCTTCTTCCTGCTTCTTCTTCTTTGGCCTTCTGCCTTGCTCAGCTGCAAGGCTTCTTCTTCTTCTTCTACTCCTCTTCTTCTTCTTCCTGTGGCCAAGTGTGAACCTTCTTCCCTTACACCCTGTCCCTGCACAAACCACAGCAAAACATAACCCTTCCCTCTACCCGCACGTCTCTCTCTCTCTGTAAACCACTCATAGGAAGCTCTCCCAGAGCCGGGTTATCGGGTCGGGTAGCGTACTCGTGACCAGGCGCACCAACGTGGGTGGTGCGTGAGGAGTGCCGGGTAAACGGGTCGGCCAGGTCCGCGTGGCGTGGGACGCAGACGAGGCGGGCTAGTGGGCGAGGGGACCTCACCCCGTGTTCTGAGGCGCTTAAGTGAAAACACAAAATCAACTTAAATGGATGCGACGCTTCGAAATCCCACGATGTGGGACTAAACTTTGTCCCTTGCGCACTCGCACCCGCAGGAAGGTGCGACCTGGCCTCAGCAGCTGCGTCCTCGTTCCTCTTCCAAAACCAGCTGCCAGCCTTCGCCCAAGTCCCTCCAGTTCGCCTCAGCTAGAATCCTACTGCTTCAAGGCCTGGAGCTCGCTTGGAAGCTCCTCGCCTTGTCGCCAATGGCGGCCGGGGCTGAAGATCTGCCGAACACAAATAGGGCCTCTCGGCCTAATCAGACCATAGGGGGACCTTCGCCGTGGCACGCCAAAGGTAATGCGGGGTGTAGCAGGTTGTGGGGCGGTGTCTGGCGGCAGCCCTAGGTCAGACTGCAATTGGAAAAATGGGTTTGATCGGGGGAGTGTTGTAGAGGTGTGGAGTGGCAGTGGAGGGGTGGGGGGTGTCGGGTGAGGTGAGGCAGAGCTTTTGGGGTAACTGGCGAGTTGTGTGGAGCGGTGGATTGACGGGGGCAACTCGCCGGAGAGTGGCCGGAGATGGAGAAGGTGAGGGCGGTCAGGCGCAGTCGAGGGGTAATTGAGCAAATTAAGTTGGGGAAAAGAAAGAGGGGAGGAAGGGAAATAATTGCACTGACCTAAGGGACGAAGGGGGACAGAGCAGGGCGGCAGTCGTACCGACTGTCGCCGATGAAGAAACACCCAGAGGGGGAGAGCGGCGGCGAGGAAGAGAGTAGGAGGGCGTGCGCTGGGTACTGCACGACGCAGGAAGATCAGGCGAAGGTGGCTCTGCTGCTGGTATTGCAGCAGAGAGACGAGACGGAGGAGGGGTCGCCGGAGCTGGTGGGTTCCTGTCGGAGTGGGGAGAGAGGAAGGGTTGGGGTTTTCTCCATCAGGACCAAGCTGGGAGAATCGGCAGGCGACGCTGGTCCTTATAAAGGCGGTGGCGGAGGGGTGGGCGCAGGGAGGCGACGTGCCTCCCTCGCCGGAGAATGGCTGGAAGTGTGACCCATACCTTCCGTGCATTTGCACGGAAGGTGTGGGCATCGATAGATGGCATGGCGGTGTCCCTACGACAGCAGACGTCGCAGGGAACACCAGGTTCAATCTGCAAGACACCTCCCTCACCCTGCGCGGCGCCATGTTCCGCGCAAAGTCGCCGGAGCATGGTGTTGCGCAGAGACTTGCAGGAGGGACCTGAATGCAAAGAACGATGAAGAAACTAAGGGCCAAAATGCAAGGGTTTCAAAAGTTGAGGGTCAAAAAGTAATAGATGAGGACCAAATTGCAAAGTCGGTCAAGAAGGTCTCTTCTTAGGCTCAAGTTTTTATGCATGACTAAATTTGACCTAGGGATTTTAATGGTGAATTTTATTTCTAGGTCAGACCTTGTTTGATCAGCCAATTTACGTAAAAACCTAAATTAAATCATTAATTGGGCATGGTTCTCAATGTAGGTCAAAATGGGTTTCCAAGGCCAAATTGAAGGTTCTAAACCCTAGAGATTATTTTTCTATGAATTTTAGAGGTTTTAGTCAATTTTTACCCTGCCTCGAACCTCGTGAATTGAAGTGGATTTATTTTAGGGTTACAGAATGTTATTTAATTCCTTGACGTTGCTGTAGCCCTTGTTGGATCAGATTATCCCACTTTCCTTCTTATTAGGTTAGTTTGACCTATGTTTGGATCTTGAGTTACCCTGTTTGCAGATTGTGTTGGTGAAATTACATTTTTACCCCTTATGACTTGTTTTCTTCTTAAACTCAAAATTCTTTGAGTTAAGCCTTTCTTTGAATTATGTAGGAGCTTTTTCTCGCATATCTAGGTTAGATTGTGCTAGTTAGGGTTCATGATGAGGTTCTCATCATACCCCCATGCCTAGCATTTGCTAGTCCCTTAGCAAAAACTTAAGGTTTTAACCTTTGTTCTAGACCATGATGTTTCTAATAATTTCAGATAAGTGCTTTTTCATTTGAACTTAGATTAGGTCAGAATGCTGACCATAAGCCTAAAAGGTACTCTAGTACCAACCAAAATCCAGATCTGTCTAGCCTCAGCCTTAGTCCTTAGCAAAGGTTTTTAAGGCCCACAAGAACTAACCTAAGGTCTATTGGACTTTGTGGTTAAAGCACCCGTGCTTGAAATGATTTTAGCCCTAGCTCAGTTTGCAGTGCATTTTGTAAGAGAGAGAGATAGAAGATTTTTCTGTTTAGAGAGTTTTCTCTCTCTTTTTCTTTTTAATTTTAGCTTACGATTGGCTTTTCAACATGGTCTGTATCAGATTCCTTGCTCCCATCATCAATCCTCAAGGGTTCCTGGCAATCGATGCTTCGAGATAGCATCGCCCATGGCAACCCCCGGAACCCTGGCTATTGAGATTTCGAGATAATCCCATCCATGGTGTTCCGTGGCTGAATCCAGACCCTGGCAATTGACACTTCGTGATAATGCCATCCATGGAATCTGAACCAGCAGAGTGCTTACATGCCCCTAGTAGGATATGTAAATATCCTAAGAGATAAGCACTGAGGAGATGATATTTTGTTATGCATCTTCGAGGGGAATTTTCCCACCTCTCCGCGTTGGGAACTCATCCAAATCAACTTGTATTGATCGGCCACTCCTACTCTAGGTGTACCTTTTAGAATTTTGCAACGCTTCTGCGTGATTTTAATTTTTACGCTTACTGAACCAGGCTGTGTGTGAGGTTAAGGTGCTTAGGTTACTGAGTCCCGTAAACCAAAAGTTAGTTAATGAGGCCAAATACTCCCTAAGCCTTAGACCTAATACTTAAGCTTTTCATTTTCCTCAACCTCTTGAGGAATGTCCAGATCTTAATGGGTACTAAGAGTTTATCCAAGAATGCCTAAGGTTTGAGTTCTTACTAATCTCACCATGCACTTTTCATTTCTTTTCTTGAATAAGGTCTAGAACTTAGGTCAATTCTTTAGTTCTTACTAATGACTATCACTCTTTTCTTTCATTTTTGCGCTCCTTTTTCATTTTGTTTCTTTTTCTTCTCCCATAAAATTTCCTTTCTCCTTTTTTTTTATGGTGTTTTTGGCGTATGTGAATTTTTTTGTTTAAAACCTTTTCTTACAAGTTTTGTACTTTTATACCCCCCATGCCTAAGGTTTGCAATGTCCTCATTGTGACTTAGGGGGTTTTTATTCACTTAGTTGATTCCTTAGGGCAGATGTTTTGATGAGTGAATGGGTCGGGATGACTGTTGCGGATGATTTCTAATCTCAGATGCAAGCACCTGAGGTGGAGTCGGCTGTCCTAAAGTATGAACTTTAAGTGCATAAAGGTGTCAGAAAAGGTTTCAGGTTTTCAAAGAGAATGACGGGCTGCCTCCCGTTGAGCTCTAAATTTGACGCCTTTAGCCAAGCAGGAAAATGGAATGGAGAGGGGATGGTCAAATCAACAGAGTTTAATATAACAAACACCTTGATTAAGAGCCTGGTTGGTCCAACCAGGTTCTTGTTAAGATCAACAGGCTGATGATGCAGCCCAAACCCAATCAATCTGGTGGGTTGATAGATGTAGATCAACAGATGTGGGACCCACCATATGCAATGTGGCTCAAATGGATGTAGAAGTGAAAACTTGGGTTTAGGCTGAGTTGAATCAGCCTGGTCAGAGTAGGGACCCGTAGAATAATGAGTGAATGATGCGGGAACCCTACAGGGGTGATCAGAGAATGATAGAGCATGGTATGTAGTCTAATCAGTGTTCCAAACCCGATGTGGAAATGCAATCGGCTCAGTGAGAGGTGAATCTGAATAGAAATTGAGTCCGATTGTGGGTCGGGGTTGGGAAGAGGTTTCGATCAGTTCTGTGTGTGCGGACGAGGTGGCAACTGTGTATGAGGGCTCTTCTAGAAACGAATGACAGGTGATTTTCTGTAGAGAGTCCTCTGGGTAACTATCAAATGCCTTAAGAGTGTCTGTAGGATGAAGGAAATCTGATTCGAGAAAAAAATTGAATTCTGGGTTGTAATTACTTTTGGCATTTTCTATTTTTGGTTCTTGAGGATCGAAAAGGAATGATTCTGTGTTATTAGTGATCTCGGGAACCAGGACCTCAGAGTCGGAGTCAGAGAATGAGTCATATGTACTGAGGTTGTAGATGGGCTTGGTGTGTTCAGGAAGGAGAGTCTCTCCGCAATTATAGTCAGATCTGAAGTCGTCGGAGAGTTTGAGAAAATGAGATTCCTGATCATGAATTCCACCGCAGCATAAATCATCAGATGTAGAATCAGCAGCCTGATTGGGGTCAAGCCTATATGTCAATTCTGGGCTTAAAAAGGTGTTCTGTCTAGGCTCGAGCTCCAAGCTGGTAGGATAGACCCAATTGAAATCCCGCTCATCCATCTCCTCAGCTTCTGTATCATAAATTAGCATGTCTTCTGAAAAATCGATCAGATTTCCTGAGGATGTTGGAGAGGGATACTCATCGAATAGAGACTCGGAATCATATTCTGTAAAAATTTGATCTTTATCATATGGGGCCTCATAATCTTCCTAATAAGTTTCAGATCTAGGTTCTAGGTTTAGGATGTGGGTAGAATTGCTAGAACCTAAGTCCGAATAACCTTCGAGGGTCACCTTATCAAAATAAGGGGCGGAATTTATGCCCTCAAAAGGTTCAGTTCTGATCTCATTATTGCAGGAGTTTTGGAACTCTAAGCTTGGCAATTCATGATCTAAGTTCGGCTCATCATTGTGTTCTCCTGCAATATCCCAACCTAATTCAACGTTGTCTTCTATCTGGGTTGGGATTCCACAAGCACTTTGTGCCTCAGTCCCGATATCTGGGAAACTGGATTGTTCCTTAATACTGTTCCAAGATGGTTCATCCTCTATTTCTGGTATATACGGGTATTTCTGATTGATAATTTGTTCTAGTGATCTCATCATTTCTACCCGTTTTATAAGGGCATCTTGGTGTTGTTCCTAAAGTACAGGATTTGTCAAGCATTGAAGGTATTCAGATTGGTGTAATTTTTCTATCTCAATGTATCATGTCATGAGCATATCTCGGGTTTATCCTTTTAAAATTTCTGTCAACAGAATTTGGGCACAGTTTATGATGAAAGCTGTGGTTGTTGGGACATCAACCTGAATGTTTTCTATTGGTGTTGAGGGTTTACATTTGATTTCATAGAATTCAAGGGCATCCTCAATCATTTTATCTTTCATGGTTCTCTAATATTCAGGTTTCTTAAATGGTAGTCTTAAATGGTGTGGCTCCATCTTTGAATCAGGTGGTGGAATCAAGATATAGAATCGAAGTTTGAATCAAGATGGAAGAAGGGGACTTTGTTCAGAATCAGAGGAAAAAGGGGCTATGTGGAGTGTTGGTTGCACAAACAAGGGCAGTGAGGCTCGGCCTCGGGGGGAGGGGGAGTGAATTTCTGAAGGAGGTTTCAAGGACCTCCTGCCAAACACTGAAGGACTGGATGAGATAAGCAGGTGTTGGACCCAATCAAGACACCCAAAATGTTGCGTGACTATAGATGTTCGGGGCAGATGGACCCCTTAATAAGAAAGATCGTCCACCTGAGAATTACCTGGGCAGCCAGAGAGGGTGAGTCCCTCGAAGACCCCTACACGGTAGAGCGTCCCCACGGGTTACAGGGCTTCCCCCACCCGACCTCTCTTGTCACTGAGATTCCAAGTAGACCAGAATGGGGATCTTGACCTCTTAAGTCTACCAACTTTAGCTTAAGATCAGGATGCTTAAGTTTTCACTTGAACTTTTAGCTTTTTGAGTGCGAAGAGTGACCTAAGTTGAAGGTTGGTTGACCCTAAGGGTTCAACTTCACCTATTGATTCCCTTGAGAACTTATTAGGTCTTGTCTTTTAGGGTTCAAGTGTTTTTAGAGAGCCAATTTGCTTAGGGTTTTTCTAAATAGGTATGTTCAATCAATGGCTTAGGCACACTTCTTTTGGGATTTCTCAATTCTTAATTAAGGGGTGTATCTCTGAAACCCTAATGTTAAATCCTATGTTGGCTCTACTTGGTCCAGTTAACTCCTTGTTGGGTAAGTAGAGCTCAGGCAAGAAGGTGTTAGCCCTTAAATACCCTTATTAGTGTGTGCAGGAATAGTAGTTTGAAAATATGCAGCTGTTTACTAGGTATGAAAGACAGGTTATACCTATATTGTTTGTTCTTTTCTTTTTTTTTCTTCCACTTTAAGATCTAGGGGTTAATAGTGAGAGGATAGAAGTTACCTGTCCTGTCGGAGTGGCTGTGGTGCGGTGTGACTGAGGCGATTTTGCCAGAAGACTACTCAGTATTGTGGACCTTGACTTTGTTTGACTTAATAGATGATTTGACAAAAGAATGGAGACATGATTTGGTAACTCAAAAATTTTCACCTGGTCTGGTAGAAGCTATTATTTTAACACCGATACATAGTGGTTTAGATGAACTCATTTGGAAACCCCATCCCAAAGAGAAATTCTCTATATCCACTGCTTACTTGACCCTTATTGATGAAAAAGGATATGATATTGTCATGGCAGAAGAAGATAAATTCCTGTGTACGAAGGTTTGGACTCTGAGAAGGTTCGTGCCTAAAACCAATTTGCTCCTATGGAAGGTATTGGCCAATGTTTTGACTCATAAAGGGCTTATTGCTAGAAGAACTTCCTTTTATGATAGTAGTTTCCCATTCTACTATGAAAAGGAAGAAGAATGGCGACATCTAATTTTGGAATATCCTTTTTCAAGAGTAGTTTGGTATTATTGGGGTATAAAATCTGATGAGTATGCAAATCTTGGTGGATCTTTGTAAATTCACTGAATGAAGTTCTCCATGGTTTGGGACATCCAAAATTTTTGGGTTTCTATATCATGCATGCAATATGGATACATCTTTGTAAAGTGTAATGGCCAAAGAAAGCCCAAATCCATTTTTAGTTATAAAAAGTGCTACCAACATGGCAGCCTTCTATGCTGAAAATCAAACTAATGAGGTGGAATGTATCACAAATGGCCAGAGTATTGCGGATTCTTCTAGGTGGCAGGAGGTAGTTGATAGTATTCAAGATAGAGATCCTGGAAGAATGAGGGTGGTAGTTGATGGAGATGTAGCCTCTCAATCCATAGTTGTTGTTTTGTTTGATAATTAAGAATGGTGATTCTGTGGCAGCAAAGGCTTTGCTCTATAATACATCCTCTGATGAAGTTGAATCAAGAGCGATCCTTCTTGGTCTTCAAATGCCTTTCAATACTGGGATAACTGACCTACAGGTTCTATCTAATGCAACGAACCCGGTTGGACAAATCCCTGGCCATATGTCATCTCCATGGAGAATTCAATCCATCATTCAGGAGTGTGGTATTACTGCAAGCAAATGCAGGTATTTTCCTCAGCAAAGTTCTTAGATCCCTTGTTCAACCAGCACATTTGTTGGCTAGGTTCTGTCTGAGATCTAGATTGCAAGGTTATTGAAATGCTGATAATTTTCCTTGTAATCTGTGTTAAGATTTGGGAATTTCTCTTTGAAAAAAAAAAAAACACTATCTAGCAAGCATGCTAACTTTTTGCAATCGATCGGATCATACACATCTAAGTAGCCTACAAATTATCCAGAAAGAGGATGATGAAAATAACTATATTTTGATGCATTATAGTCAACATACATCAATGCAAATCTAAAAGGTAAAATGTAAACAAATTTAAAAAGTAACACAAGTACTCTTAAAACGTCACAAAATTAAAATGAATCATTGATTTTTAATTTTATATCAATGTAATTTAATTTTAAATTAAATGTATCAATAATTTTTTATTTTATATCAATATAATTTAATTCACAAGTAGGAGTGACTTTTTGAGAGGTGATAAACCCTACCGAGTAAGAGTACTTACGTCACATTTTACGTTGGTTTTTGAATTTTTATACTCTCTTTCCACGCTTTCAAGTTACATTGCCAATTGTTATACTCATGCGAGGTCTCTTTGCCCCTCAATTAATTTGCTTTGCCCTTTTTTCTATCTTCCTAAGACGGTGTCAAGTTGTCAATCCTCATGGCCTGGTTGTCAACGGAGGCTCCACATCACGTCAAGTTGTCAATTCTCAGACAATTTGCTTTAGACATTAGTATGGAAATCCCATTCCAACGTGCGGATCTTCACGATTAAAATACAGAAAAAGAAAAATATATTATTTAAAAATTTAAATATAACAATTAAAAACAAAAATAAACAAATAAAAAATAAAAATATGTAAATAGAAGATAAATTTTTATCTGTGAGAATATTTTTGCATTGATTAAAATTTAAAATATATCTTTTGAAAATTAAAATAAAAATGTCAATAAAAAATAAAATTTTATTTGTAAAAATATTTTTTCTTTGATTAAAATTTAAAATATATCGCCTAAAAATAAATATATATTTATTAAAAGTAACTTTTCACATATATCGTGATATTTTACTTATAAAAAATATTATATTATCTATAGAAAATAATTTCTTTTAATAACAATTAAAATATATCAATTAAAAACTATCACTCTCACTTCCCATCTTGTGGTATAAGATTCTTTACTTTTTCCTAAAAGTTTGGTTCACGAAGAAAACGTTCACAAGGATATTTCTGCCTTCCATCGTAACGTCAGTGGTGAAGCCAGTGGAGGAAATAAATAAATTTGGGGACAGCCATTTTACAACTAATTAAGTTAAAATCAGTTTCCGTATATAAAACTTCGTATCATCTTCCGTTGCTTCTTCTTATTGCCACCAATAGTAAAGAGCGTTCTCTCTACTGCTTCTCGTCGTTGAGGTTGCGATCTCTTATCATGGCTCGCATGGATGCTACCTCTGGTAATATTATAACATCCCCTCAGTCACTCCAATAACGTCTGTTCTTTCTGCTGCTTTTTTCGAAATATCGTAGTCTTTGTACAATACGGAGCTTTAGATAAGTTCATGGTCGTGATGACTCGTGGATTTGTCCCCCTCCCTTAGATATTACAAAGAAGAAGAGCAGGAGATTGACCGTGACCTTTAGAAACCCTCCTTTAAAGATATCAATTAATAATAAATTAACAGTAGAGATATTTTATAAAGAAATAACCATCATATGTTGACCGGAAAGGGGGGAGGTGCCCGTGGAGAGACGGAATAAAGAAAATATGTGAGTATGAAAATATATGTCACAGTACGTTTTATAACGTGAGGTTGAATGATTAAGTTATATTTATTTTTATTGAAAATTAAAATGTATCGGTTAAAAATAAAAATATATAAATAAAATATAATTTTTTATTTAAATCATGATATTTTATCAATAAAAAATAATTTTCATCGGTAAAAAGAATTAAAATATATTAATTGAAATTACCAATCTTATTTTACATGTTGTAAGATATATTTTAAGATATATTTCTTTACTTTTTCATAAAATAAAAAATCACCGTTCGATGATTGGGATGAAGGGAGTTGAGAGTGAGAAGATGGGTGGGTGTACCGTTGGATGACCTTCTTATGGTGATTAAGATGGAGAGAGCTTGAAAGTGGGGAGATGGGTGGGAGATTTCATAAAAAAATAACTATCGTATGGTGGTTGAGGTGGAGAGAGTTGAGCGTGGAAAAATAGGTGGGAACTTACAAGTGACATTAAGAACCCTCCTTTAATATAGATAAAAGGATAAAATTTAACTTGTATTTTGAAGATTAAATTTAAAAAGCCAACTTCATTACAAAATAAAAAATAGTAAAGTAAATTATCCTCAACGGGTGGGCCTACCTTGTGGCACCCATGACTCCTCGTTGGATCGAAACATATTTGTTATGACAATAGCATTTCTGACTGATTGCTCCTGACATTAGTTGGATGTTTTTGAATATTTGATTGGATCTTTTTGTAATATTTATAAGATTTCTTGTAGTAAATCCCTATTTTTGAGTGACGGTATGTTAGTTGGCGGGAAGCAATGCTTGGGGTAGTACTGCAACAAGCATGTGGAGGGAGAAAGGAAGAGTAGCAGCAGCAGAGGTGGAGGGGGGGGGGATTGACACGCGGCAGCCATGACCCTATTTTAGTATAATAGTAATAGATTTGTTAAGAGGAATTATTTTTAAGGGATAGATTTTGTTGGAGGTGGGATCATATAATAAGCTTGAGATAGACACGAATCTTATTTGATTGGTTAGTGAGTTAAATCAAATGATTGAGAAGTGTAAATGTATTTATGGAGAGATTGGTTTTGCATTTAAGGGAGGGCATTAGGTTGAAATGCAGGCTTGAGATAATCTCTTTTTTTCTTTTTTGAAATTATCCTATCCTGAGATTACACACTCAATCTTGGGATAGCCTTATATTGAGATTAAAAGATCCAAACGAAAGATGTAAAACAAGCATATCCTAGGTTAATCACATCTCTACGGTACTATTTGCGAGTAGAAAATTCCTATGTCAGGATTAAGCATGCATGCGAACCTTGGAATTATGCTTGTGTCTATATTTGTGACGAGTGATTGTTTCTGACATTTTGTAGGCAATTATTTCCTTTATTTAGGGATTATTTGGGGCGAAGTTCCATGTTTTCCCACGTTTGGCAAGACGCATATGATATAACTCTTCTAAGGAGAATTATTCCAGAATTAGCTCCTTCTACCTCCCCTTAGAATCAACCTGGGATAAGGAGATTAATACTGAAGTTCTACATTATTTCACCCTTATTCCTCCATTCAAATCGATGCAACTTCTTCCATATGCTATTCAACCAATCTTCCAAACACAAATTATTCTTCCCAAAAAAAATTATTCTTGCGTAACTTAGAGAGGAGCTCGATGATTCCTAAAAGGTGCAAATAAACACACCAAGCAAATTCTTTTGAAACGGACATACCCAGCAAATTCGCTGTCATCCTTTTAATTTTATATTTGTGGCCTTGCAAGTTTGGCTCATCTACCTTATTTATCCTCCTGCTATTTATAATATGACATTCATGCCGTTGCTTTAGGAAACTTTCTAAGTGTTACAATTTTGTAATATAACATATTTGAATAAGATATGATGATGGAAATACACATTATAATCATTTTACAATGTGTAATATCTACTTATATTTTCATTCAAAGAAGAAATTAAAATATAATGATTTAAAATCAAAATAATCTGATTAAAAATTAAAATCAATCAGATGAAAATAAAAATATACCAGTTGAAAATCAAGTATATCGATATAAAATCAAAATACATCGGTTGAAAATGATTTTCAACAGATATAAAATTAAAATACACCGGTTAAAAATCAAATACATCAATTTATTTTGTATTTTCATTAATGAAAAATAATTTCACTTGGAACGTGATTTTATATCTATGAGAAGTAATTTTTTACTTGAAAAATGATTCTTCATCTACAAAGAGTTGTTTCCACCAGTGGAAAATTAAAATACATTAGTTAAAATCATCACTTTCACTTCATGCATGTATTGAAAGACGTGTTGCAACGTACATTTGTTAATTTTTTAACATTAAATAAAGAGGAAAAGAAAATAAACGCACTTTACAATGCATTTTTCAGCGTAAGGATAAGGGTGGTGATTTCAACCAGTGTCTTTTGGGTTTCCATTGATGGAAACCACTTTTCACCAATGAAAATCACTAATTTGCAAATGAAAAATCACTTCCAATAGGTGAAAAATCACGTTTCAAATGCAAAATCAATTTCCACCGGTGAAAAAGCAAAACACACCGATGTATTTTCATTTTCAACTAGTGTGTTTTGATTTTCAATCGGTTGAAAATTATTTTCAACTAGTGTGTTTTGGTCTGTTTGATTTTCATCCGGTTAATTTTCATTTTCAACTAATTAATTCTCATTTTCAACAGATTGCTTCTAATTTTCAACAGATTAATTTTGATCGTGTTGCAAAACACGTTGCAACTCTTGTTTCCTTACTCGCACCCTTAAATAAAATTAACAAAAAAGTAGTTTTTTTTAACCTAATTGAAAGTGGTGAAAAAGTAAAGAAATGTAAAGTGTTTTGCAATGGATAGAGTGAGAGAATGTGGTGAATTATTGTACATGGTAGTTTCAATTGTTGTATTTTTATTTTTCATCGGTGGAAATTACTTTTTCATAGGTGGGATATTACTTTCCATAGATGAAAAATCACTTTTAAAAAAAAATCAGTTTCCATCGATGGAAATGTAAAACACATCGATGTATTTTGATTTTTAATCGGTGGAAAATAATTTTCAATTGATGCTTTTTATTTTTAACTGTGTATTTATTTTTCAATAAGTATATTTTACTTTTTTTGCTAAGCCGATGCATAAGTGGGAAACACATATTGAAAACTGCATTGCAACGTGCATTTTCAAGCTTATGTCATTGAAAGGGTATATGATTTGGGATCATTTTTTTTTTTTTGAAAAATAGTTTATGATCATTTTATTGGTGCAATACTTAAAAAAATTGAAGGGAAAAATGAAATTTTGGGCTAGTGGGTGAATAGAGTGTGATAAAAAATAATGTGGAAATGAAATCACAATCACACAAATAAGCAAACATCACAAAGATTATATTTTTAGATGAAAATCAAAATCTGGTGAAAACCACCTAAGTCTCTGGACTTAGGATTTTTCGATCTACCGAGTAAATCAAAATTCACTAACATACTACTTCAACGAGGGTAGTAGAACCTCAAATACAAGTACACTACTTAACCTGAGGGTAGCATTTCTCAAACTCCTTTCTACAAGGAGTATTTTATTTCTCGATGGAGATGGAATTCGCCATGCAAATACCCAACCACAAAATAAAAGGGAAAAACAAAACCTATAGAGCCCAAATAGTAAAGGATCTAACTATGCTACTATAGGCAAAAATCTTCCCTTAATCAGAAGGCGTAGGCTTGATCGCACAAAGTAACAGTGCTCTTGAATATAGAATGTAGAATATGGAGAGCAAAACCTTTTCGTCTTGATGATCTCTTCTTTTAAACACTCAAAATTGTGGAAAGTATTCTATCATAGGTGTGTTTGTCTTAGGAAGGGTCCTCTTCTATTTGTAGAGGTTCTAAGAAGGTTTTAAAGGGTTTTGGAAG
The DNA here is from genome assembly GCA_037157565.1 of Thalassia testudinum. NCBI lineage: Eukaryota > Viridiplantae > Streptophyta > Magnoliopsida > Alismatales > Hydrocharitaceae > Thalassia > Thalassia testudinum. Next base: position 16,696,223 of record JAZHRO010000055.1, read on the forward strand.
CCTTAGGTAGCCGTTGGAAACAAATCTCAAAAGATTAGGCTGAAATCCCAATCAAATCAGTGTCATTATGAGTCTGACACAGTTATCAAATGTCTAATTATAATATCAGACGTCTAGTATTTCGTCTTATCTGAGATTTGGACATCTAATCTTGAAGGGTGGTCTCCCTAGATTTGTTTAGATCTAGGCAGACATCTAACTAGGATTCTTTAAGACATCTGGTCAAGTTATTAGACGTCTAATCAGAGCGGGTTTGGTTCCTGGAATTGGACCAGATCTAAACAGGGTTCTAGTGTTTATGTGTCAGACAACAAGTTAGATGTTTGACCTATGATCTGGACGTTTGGTCTAAGGATTCTCTGGGGGAATTGATTTCCCGAGAAGCTAATGGCTATATGGTCTGATAAATCAAGATTTAGGTCAGATCTAGGCTAACATCTTTTTATCAGATATCTGAATAGGTCTGTGGACGTCTAATAATAAATGCTAAATTATCCTAAGTTCGCTCGCAAGGGTAATAGCTAACGATCCTCTTGTTGGACATCTGTCAATGTCATTGGATGTCTTATAGGACATCTGGAACTAAGACAGGACATATAACTAAAAAGGCACAGAGTGATAATTGGATGTCTGGGTCAAATATCAGACGACTTAAATTCTAAGATCAAATGTTCAATGTCCATATTGAATGTCTAATCGGATTATTTGATGCGTATTTTGATTTTCTAAGTTTACCTAAGTGTCATAGTGATGGGAAGGTGTTCCTAGGACTAAGATAATACACTTTTGGACTCTTTACTGTGTTTCTAAGGAAAAATAAAGAAACAAATGCAAATCCAAGTACATTGAATCAAAAAACTATCATATTCTTCATCTCCATTTTCTTCAAGCTTTCGTTCCATGTGAAGCTCCTTCCTCTCCAAGCTCCTCCTTCGATCTCCTCCATGCTCCTTGAGGCTTTTGTCCAAAGGCAAGCTCCTCAAACTTGCATCCATTTGCATTATTAGTCTTGAAACTTAATTACTAAAATGCAAATATCATAATATATGTGTTTTGTTAGTATCAAAATTAATCGATTAAGGTGTCTTTGCATCAACAAAATTTGTAGTTGCTCCCTAATTTTACGTGAAATATGTGATTTCTTTGGCCATAACGGGATAAAGTGCTGTGGGATAAATGAAGACAGATATTTAGTTGAGGTATAAAATTAAATGGTGGGATAAAATTATTGATATTGTGATGTGATGTTAGTGGATAATTTTTTAATATCACAATATTGGTATGAATAAATTGATGTGATATAATGAATGTATTTGAATGGTTACATTATATTAAAGTTGATATATTTAATATATATTGATGTTAATGTGGTGTAATTAGATAATTTAATATTGATATTGATTGATAAGGTAAATAAATTTTATTATTTACTTCTAAGTTAATTCTTTGACATTCCATCGATCAAGAGATAAGACTTGAGTTACGCTCCAACCAAATGGAATCTCATAAACCTGTTTGCTTCAAAAGTCAAGGACCATAACCAAAATATTTTATTTGCCAAATAGCTTAATTGCGTATTGCCACATGAAAAGTTCCATGTCCCATGCGATTTGATTTCAACGGAAAATGTGTAATTAAGCCAATTTTTATCATAATTGTAAACACTGAAGCCAATCAATATCACTTTAGCCTAATTTCTGGAGCAACCACCCTTGTGAATGGGCGTCCAAGTAATATGCTCAAAGGAAAACGATTTTCTTGTTCCGCGCTTGCAAGGTTTTCCCTTTGATAAGCATACGTTCCAGCGAGGATTTACTATATTGAAAAATTCTTTCCAGCTTATATTTATTTATATCTTTAAGTAGAGATAAAACTTCTCCTTGCATTTTATTAAATAACGATACTACACCAAGTGCTCATTCTTTCCATTGATCATGAAGCTTTTTCTTTTTTTTTTAGAGATCAGGAGTTAATTTTATTCATTTCCTACTTCCTCGAGTTAAGAAAAGGCAGAGGGACTAGACCAATACCTACCTATTATAGAGAAAACGGATCATGACTTGTGATCTAGTACAAAAGAGCAAAACACCAAAAACAAAAGCAACCAAAGCGGCCTCAATAAGGAGAAATGATGTAGGGAAACTGAATTTTGTCTAGTCTCATAAGGCCCTTACTCCTAGCAGAGAGCATAGAGGGCTGCCGGGAGATTTCCCAACTCCCCTTCGCAAGAGCCACAAAATGCAAAGCTAATGCATTCGTTGCTGGGCAGATGTAAGTGAACGTTTCGATTCTCTTGTTAGCCACCAGTATGGAAGCATCAGTTCTGAGATTCCAAGGAAGGGGAATCTTCCCTTTCCACCAAAAATGAAGCAGAGCGAAATCAGTTTCCAACTGCAAAATCTAAGCCCCATCAATATTGGTTAACGCATGAGTAAAAGCAGTCATTAAGGCCTTCTCCATGTGTCTAATAGGGGCCAAACACGTAGTGCCTGATATGAAATCTCCTTTGTGATCATGCATAACCTACCCTATCTTGAAGGATGAATCATATTGACAACCTGCAGCATTAATTTTAAGGCCATTAGGAGGATGGATCCAATTTGTAGAAAATATTTTAGGCCTAATTTCCTTAAGCCACCTATCGAACTCAAAACTCCTCCAACTTCTATCTAAGATAAAATCAACCTAGCAAAGGGAAGCATTGTCGTGGCGGATGCTATTCCTAACATTCCAGATGTTAAACCAAATAAAAGAAATGAGGCCCTTTTGAATACAATCGCTGTGGTTCCTAACAGGAGAGGACATCCGTTGGAAGAAACAAGTAGGGGAGATAGTAGGAATGGCCATCTTCGAGGAAACCCACTTGGCGACCTACCCCACCAATGAACTGGAGGAGAATAGGTGATTAATGGTTTCAATCTGCGAAGCCTGGGGACAGCAAGAGCACCTAGATGGAAAAGAGATACCAAGCTTCATAATATTGTCGTCAGTGGGGGGCTTGGACATGAGGACTTTCCACGCGAGAATCGCCATTTTTAAAGGGAGCTTAAGAATCCATAAGTCCTTGAGATGGGGGATAACTGGAGTATGTTTGAAGTGGGAAGCATACGGCCAAAGCTACCGTAAAAGTTTCTGAGGAAGTGAGGGTCCAAATGGGAATATCATTATCATCATCAAGCACGACCTGAGTAATCTTAGAATAGACATGACTAGGAGGGTAGGAAGATAAAGGATTGGAGCCCAAATTAGGAATAACAGTCTTGATGGTCATTGGAGAAGGGGCGTTGCCAGGACGAAGTCCTTCAGGATAGAATCTTCAATCCATAAATCCATCCAGAAATCTATATCACCTTTATGAACTTCCCACCTAATCATAGGCTTCATGGTTTGAAAAGTTTCCCACAAGGCCTTGATGCGAGCTGGAAGAGAAGAGGAGTTAGGAAACGGACCATAGAGTTGCATCATAAGATTGGAGAAAGGAGAATTGGAAAAGAGAATGTGCCAAATGCGCTTCATTTTGAGGGCCGAGATAAATAGGTTGAGATTATGGATCCCAAGGCTCCCGTATTGAGTAGGTTTAGATATTTGCTTCCAAGAGACCCAGTGATGGTGTTTATCCTGAACTGTATGCCCCCAAAAGAACCCAGCCATAATAGACTCAAGTTTCTGAGCAACCACCTTGGGGACGTCCAAAACAGCCAAAATATGGATAGGAACCAAAGAGAGAACATGTTTAATAAGTAGCAACCTTAAAGCAAACGAGAGCAAATTGGCTTTCCATCTTGCTAATTTAGATTGGACCTTATCAATGATTTGATGGAAATACACCACTTTAGCCCTACCCGAGAAGATGGGACAACCCAAATATTGAAAAGGGAAGGATCCTAGCTGAATGTTGAGGGGTTGAAGGATACGGGAGATCCTACTGGAAGGAAAATGTTTACCAATAAAGTAGCGACTCTTAATGTGGTTGATTTGCTGACCTGAATACAATTGGAACATGGCAAGAAAGTTGGAGAGGTTGGAAATAGTATGAGAGTTTCCGTTTAAAAAGAGAACATCATCAGCATATATATGAAGCCCTAGAGGAGGAAGGATCCCACATTTAACGAGAAGGGACTAAGTTTACCTTGAAAGGCCCATTCCTTGATGTCATGGATGAAAGGCTCCATAGAAAGATCGAACAGAAGAGGAGAAATCGGGTCCCCTTGCCTCAACCCCCTAAAAACATGGAAGAACTAACCAGAGCTGCCATTAATAAGAACAGAAGACCCTTCATGCTCAACAAGGGACCTTAAGAGAGAGATGGCCAAGGATGAGAAGTCAAACTTCTCCAGTATTTAGTACAGAACCACCCATTCAACACGATCGTAAGCCTTAATCAAATCCAAATGGATGATAATATTAGAGCTAAAGATTTTCCGATCAATCTATTGAGCAACTTCAAAAATAGTAGCAATTTGATCAAATATAGATCTTCCCTTAACAAATCCAAGTTATTCACTAATCATGAAGCTTGCGTGCCACATAGGAGGAACCTTTTAGGGATACATATAATATATCAGATGGATGTTTAGAAAAAACCTCGCTGATTTTTATTTTTTTTCATTTTCTTTTTCCAATCCTGAGTTTGGGATCCCGGCTGTCTCGCTATTAAATTTGAAAGAAAAAATGTACTTTACCCCATGGTACATGGGAGACGTTTGACAGAGGGAAGGAATGAATAACAATTTTAAGGAATCCAGTTACGCTGGAGCTCTTCCTTAAGAAGGAAATTGTGTCTTTCGTGTCTAGGGATGTTAATTTTGGAATCGCATCATTTTAAGTGGAATAAAACTCTATGTTTTTTTTGACGAGGGAAGAAATTTTCTCTTACTTTTAAGTTTTATTTCTCCTAATAATTCTACTTTAGTAGACAGCCTAATCGTAATCGTGTTATGTTGGGTGATAATTTTGTGTCTTGAAGATGAAGTTGAACTTACCCTTATCTGGTGGAGTAGATGATGGAGGGGACTGAAGGAGGTTGATATTGGGTTAATTTGTTGGCTATGGAAAGAAGAAAAAGATGGAAGGATAAATAGAACTATACCAACCATGCTATTGGTACTCTAGCAGTGCCACATGATCCATATCACAGAAACATCAATGCTGACGGCATGAAATTGTGCATCTTCCATGCTATGGCATCTGTGTTATAACAACATCATGGCATTACCCTTGCGATACCACATTACTATAGTATGGGTGTTATATTATAGATGCTATGTATGCATGAAGCATGATGATATTAGCACCAACATTGGGATGAATGGGAAAAGTGCAGTGTTATTAGCATTGAAGTCAGCGTGGGTAAGAAAGTAGAGTGTAAGTTTCCAAACACCTATCATAACATTCTTTACATCTTCTATTTTGGCAAATCCCAAGCCATAAAGTAATAATTGAAAATCTAGCAATATAATTCTAGATTAGTGTTATGTATCAACCGAAGCCTTTCTTTACCATGTATGCCATATCAAATTCACGGAGAGGGGAAAAATTTGCTTAAAAGAGTAAGTAATTGTGCATAAGATAAAGATTTGGCCATCGATGATCACCCTCAAATTTTCACTAGGTCAGTAAAATTAGAGCATATAATAATGTGCTCTTATCTCTTTCTTTCCTTATACATGTGTGCCCCCATGCCTCACTCAAATAACATAGCTGCAACATGGTCGTTGACTCTTAAGTGTGATCCATAGGACATGATCATAATTATCGATCAAATTGATGACACGTCACGTACTTTTCTAAGTATATTATACCGAAGTTCATAGAAGGATGTGATGATGGAGTAATAGATATGGTAATTGTCATCTGGTTAGAATATGTTGGATGTGGCCATCCGCTTGCATGCTAGGCCATTCAGTCGGATGAGAAATATATCTATTTACCAGGCCTTTCAGTTGGCTAGGGATTCTACCAATCTGCCTACGTCTTTAGGCAGATATGTCGGACTTGCATATCTGTTTGTCTGAGTCATCCGACTAATTGCATCTTCCTTCAATCGGATTGTTGATAATGATCTATCTATTTAGGTGGTTGTTTGCCAATTGATTCTCCCTTTAATTCAGTCAGATCTTATTGATGTTGGACTTTTAGCCTCTATTAATTACGCCTCCGTGAGCTACTTCTTGGACCTTTGTGAGACTTTTTTTATTGGACTTAGATAGAAATTGTCCTTCCCTCACCATACACAAATATATACACACATATACATATGTACATGTATTATAAAGAAATTTGTATCTTTGGGAGAAACGGATGGTCCTCAACTGAAATTTTAAGATTCATGCATGCATGCATTGGCGTCAAAACATAAAATGTGGCATTCCTATTCATGTCCGTAAAAACAAATACCCTTACATGCATCTGAAAATGATAACTATATCTTATATTTTTAAATAGATATGATAACGAAGGGATATGGGCTAATCCTCATCGAGGTTGCATGCCTACAGCTTATAATTAATGGAGAAGACTGAAAGCGCAATTAATCTCAGGACTACCTAAGGTTCTGCAGGGATATAAAAAAAAAAAAAAACGTAATACCAAGAATTGGTAGAGCCAACGGAATTGGTGAATTTAAGGTTTGCAGGTGAAATTACAACCTCTAGCTAGTGTGGAATATTATTCGTTGCTATATATATTTACAGTTTTGATTTTGGCAGGTGACTCGGACGACGATTCTCCAGTAGAGCAGGTTCGCCTAACGGTTCCTACGGTGGATGACTGCACGATGCCAGCTTTGACCTTCAGGACATGGGTCTTGGGTCTGTCTTCGTGCGTCATGATTGCAACCATACATCAGTTCTTTTCATTTAGGCAGACCCAAATTTCCGTCTCCGTAATGATTTTCCAAATGTTAGCACTCCCACTTGGAAGGCTGATGGCAAGAACTCTTCCAAGCAGAGCATTCAAAGTTCCTGGCACTCGGTGGGAGTTCACCATGAATCCAGGCCCGTTTAACATGAAGGAGCACGTGCTTATTACAGTCTTTACAACTTCTGGAACCAACAGTCCCTATTCGTTGGTGTTGATCTCGGAGATGAAGGTTTTCTACTATAGATACGTCCATCCATTGGCAGCCATTATATTGAACATAACAGTGCAAGTAAATCCTTAGCAAATTTATCGCTATTAATTTCTGTCATTTTTTTTTTTATTTTTTGCTCGAAACCTCGATGTGATTTGGCACGTAATATTATCGTCTACAATCTCGCTTTCCTCTAAGAATTAACACACGGCGGATACGAGTGTTTATCATATATGTTGCCAAATAAATGTTATCTTGTAATTAATTGTCTTTTCCGTACATCATGCAAGCTAGAGACCACGAGACACTGTATATGCGTGAGTACTGTTGGTTCTGTTACGTCGATACAAAAGAAGCTATGCTTGATTTCTAGTTTGTACATCATTATTAATTGTCCTTGAGATTAATGCATGCTTTGGTCGAGTTTTGTTCAGCTTTCTACTTAATATTAAAACGGGGTGCTCTTCCGACATGTCCAGCTGGTAGGATTTGGCTTTGCAGGAATTTTCGCAAAAGTTTTTGTGGAATCGCCACATATGTGGTGGCCAACAGTGCTTCCGGTTGTATCATTTTACAGGTAAACTCATCTTCTTCGGGCTACATATGCCCATTGTTTGTTTTTTTTTTTTTTTTTTCCCCAACAAAAAATAATAAGTTGTTTGAATATTACTTAACTTAGATATGAGTAGCTTCTTTGACATCCTAAGCCACCCCTTTTGTTTTGATGATGAACAGGGCATTACACGAAGGGGAAAAAAGGACGAGGAAGGGCCAATTGACTAAATTACATTTCTTCATTATAGTCTCCGTAGCAAGCTTTGCTTACTATATTATACCCGGTTACTTTTTCCAATCTATAGCGATGCTATCATCCATCTGCTGGATATGGAAAGATTCCGTGCTTGCACAACAGATTGGTTCGGGGTTCTATGGCCTTGGTGTTGGCTCTTTCTCACTAGATTGGGCAACCGTTGAAAGCTTCTTGGGCAGTCCTCTGATCTTCCCTACGTTCTTGATTCTTAACGCGATGGCAGGATTTGTACTCAATCTTTATATACTTACGCCCATTGGGTATTGGACTAATATGTTCGATTCTCGAAGATTTCCCATTGTTTCTACAAAACCATTTGATTCGAGTGGATTAGAGTACAATTTCACAAGGGTATTGGATGGTGAAACGCTTAAATTCAACAGAGAGGAGTATGACAAGTATTCAAAGATCCATTTAAGTATATTCTACGTGATTGCAACAGGGATGGGCTTTGCTAGTTTAGCCGCCTCTGTTTCTCACCTGTTTATTTTTCATGGAAGGTAACTTTCTGTTCCTGCTTATATTTCCATTTACTTGTTGAATTTAAGCTCATCGTCTGATTTTCAGGATATACAGTTCACATATTTATATATGCTTCTATGTATTACATATAAATTACATATGTATACATGCATATATACATAGTTACATGCATGCTTTGAGTGAAAACTCGCCAGGGAAGGGAATCAAGCACAAGATCAAAAGTATTAGAGGGTTCACTAAAGATGGATAGAAAGCACTTGGATTTTGTCAAGATGAATCAACCCTTGAAAGCATCATGATAGCTCATCTGCCGTTCCAAGACTGATTGAAGTTCCAGGTTGGAGCAATTAGTAAAGTCTTACCAAAAACAAAGTAGGGGCCTCCAAATTGAATGTTTAAAATTTGTGACCAGTCCTATAGTACCACTTCGGGGCCAAGGCAAAGTATCTAGAACATCACAACAGTCAATTGAGAGCAAATAGGGTAACTTAATATGTCAGCTGATTAGTTCTAGCAACTAATCACAATATTAAGGTCCGGTAATTTCTATAATGTGTCCTCTACCCCTTAAGATAGCATCTTGCTTTTCCACCTTGTTAGTTTGTTTTGACATTTGGTGATCACCAATTCCTTAAATCTCTTCTTTCCTTTTCTCTCAATGATAGGATTTCCAAGGTATACCTCCTTATCATTCATTCTATTTACTCCCAACTCCTCTTCAATCAACTTTTGAATCTATTACTAGAACCCCCTACCAAAGAGTACTCTTGACTTCAAAACATTGACCTGCTACCCTAAACACTCTTCATAAGTAGATAAGATTTGCTTTAGAGCTCTAGATTCCTCCAAACTTGCTTTAGCAAACAAAATTGTGTCATCTGCACATGTTTACTGAGTGATTGATAAAGCATTTCGTGCAATCTTGAAACCTAAAATAGAACTAGAATCAATACCAAGAGAGAGAGTGAGAAAGAAATTCTAAGCATACATAGGATGAAAAGATATGTGAGAACACTCATACCTTACACTACATGTGGGAAGGAAAGTGCTAGTAGTGTTGCAATTAACTATCACCTCAAATGAAGCAGAAGACACACAAGACAAAATGAGCTTAACAAGATGACTCAGAAAATGCAATTGACATAAACATGCATGAATGAATGTTCACTCAATCCTGCCAAAGGCCTTCTCCATGTACAACTTATAACCATAGCTCCATCTGTTCACTTTGCCTTATTGTGTGATTCACCCCTTTTGCTAGCTAATGAGGGGCAAAAAGTGCCCTTAAACTTAAAACTTTGCACGAAGCCTATTTAAGGATCCGGACACCTAGACACGGAGTAAACAGGCGAACCCGGCCTAGCCTAACCCACCTCCATTCTAGCAGATCCGAATCTAGGCAAACACGGCCTCTCCTAAAGGCTTAGCGTGTCCAAAAGTTAACAAAGCACTTTAACAACGCCTATAATGCCCATACTGGCAATAATCATGGAATTACCAATGTAATTAATATTTTGACAATGGACGAGCTCTAACAACGAGCTTATCAAGAAACATGATAAGACCGTGGAGAAGATCTCATGGGATTTCCCAGCTGTAACTAGAGAAATAGAGAAGAAGGCCCTTACAAGGGCCTCTTCATGCAATCTGAGAGAGAGGAACTCCGGGAGATTGTAATACCGCTATTTCTAATAGATTTCCTGGGAGCCTTACTCTCCCCCCAGACGTACACCCCTTGCGATGGAATTGGGTAACCAATCTCCTTGTCTTTCTTGTGATTGCCTTTTGTGTGATTGTTGGGTCAGATCCTCTCTCTACTAAGGAGTCCGATCAGTTGGCACCATCTGTGGGAAAGGCGATTGTCCTTTGACACCCTTCCCTGTTCGAAAATCCTAGTAATGGCCCCAACCACTCCAACTCTGCTCATGGCCACCCTAAGAAGGACTAAGAGGAGTCCAGTGTCTTCGTGTCCAAGAAGCACCATTAGCATGCTGATCCCAATAAAGAGAAATCGGTGCAACCCGAAAGTTGCTCAAAGTTCTCGAAGGAGACCCCCTCCTTGAAATGCAAGCGAGCGAGGAGGAGTACGAAGCTAGGTTGGTGGCCCTGAGGGCAGAGCATCAGGTCTCGTAGCCTAACTCCTTGAGGTGAAGCCGATCTAGGAATCTTGCAAGACTCCACCAAAGGAGCCCCAAAGTTGGAGCCCCAGCAACAAACAGTCAAAATGGCAGCGTGTGGTAGAGGAGGAAAAAGCCCACCTGCGTGAACAGCTTGAAAAGCTAAAGCACGAGCTTAGTAAATAGCGATGAGAAGTTCCCCTAGCCCGTCATATGATACACCCCCGCCGTTGTCGAGGGAGCATTCGGGTGCTCAACCCCTCTCTGGCAGCGGGGGCTCCATTCCGGAGATCGTCCACCAAGTCACCTGAGCAATGAGAGGTATATGCCCACACGTGTACGTTACCACCTAATTCATAGAAGAGGTGATGATGGCCCCCTTGCCCGAGAAATTCAAGCAGCCAGTCATGACCCTATACGAAGGGATGGTAGACTCCAACAGTTTCATTGGGAGCTAGCGCCAGATGATGCTAGTGCACAGCTGCCCCGACAGAGTAGTCTATCGAGTATTCCCATTGTATCTGTCTAGCATGGCCCATGAATGGCTCCATGACCTGCCAGCTGGGTAAATTGCCTACTTCCAAGACTTCGCAGACAAGTTCTGCCAATACTTTGTTGGGTAGCAAAGGGTTAGAAACAATCTTGAGAGGCTGTCGGAAGTCAGGCAGTGGAAGACTGAGTCCTTTCGATCCTACCTGGATTGGTTCAAGGCTCAGTACTTCAAGTGCAAGAGGCCGTATGATGTAATAGCTATCTAGTACTTCAAGTCGGGCCACCTAACTCAAAGGTTCTGGTACGACATCGATGATTTCCCAGCAAGGGACATGGCAGAGCTTTAGGACAGAGCCACGAAGTTCACAAAGTAGGATGACTCCTTTTGCTCCTGCAGCCGACTAGCTAAAGCGCATGGTGATGATGCTAGCCCCATAAAGGAAAGGAGGGCCTCTAGCGAGCACGCTCCAATGCCTGCTCACGGAAGTGGTCGCTTCCACAAGCAAAGGGCCCCCTTCCTCGATCAAAGGAGAGAACGACCCTCCACGGGTCTCAACTATGGACCCCACCAAACAAGGCAGGAGTCCTTTGAGGAATACACTCCCATGGCCGTGAACCAGGTAGAAGTCTGGTCTATGGACAAGGACCTATTGTCCCCGTTAAAGCCCATGAGGAGGAGGGCTGACTTCGAGACCTAATGTAAGTACCACATGGCCTGGGGTTATGCCACCGAATACTGTCGGGATCTACGAGACCAGATTGAGTCCCAGATTCAGCACGGGAACTTGGCTCACTTCGTCAGGTGAAATGAGAAGACAGAGGCAAGGGATCCATGAAGGACCTAAAATACTACCATAAGGAGAAATTCCAGCAGCTCTGAGGAGTCAACGTGGTCCTCTTCATGGGCCAGGAGCTAGACAAGTTGACATCTTGCCCGACCGAGCCGACGATGTCACCTTGGCTACCTCCGGCAGAATACCACTGCCAAGTCCCAGCGGTGATGCCTATGTGGGCTCACCTTCTGTCGCTTGAACGTACTAGAGTAGGGGTCGAGGTAATCTTCGAGGTTAACGTTGCCCCAAGCCAACAAGCTACTCCTCCCAAGCCAGCTCTTCCAAGCACCTTCCCTACTCTTCAATAGGACAAGAGGAGTATAGTCAAGCAAGCGATGTCCCGGCTGTTCACCTCCTTACTTGATCTAGCAGAACATACGGACCTGCTTCTGGTGACACTCCTCTTGGTAGGGTAGCTAAAACCCAGGCTCTTGGTGGACGAAGAAAGCATAATAGACATCTTGTTCACAAAGACGCTACTCAAGCTGGGCTTCTAAGAAGAGCATCTCTCCTAATCGACCTACCCGATCGTGGGCTTTCGCAATGACAAAGTAATGCCAAAGGGGGAGGTTAGGCTTCCCTTATCCGTTTGTGATGGGGACAGACACCTCAACCGTATGGCTACATTCATAGTAGCCGGGTTGACGGCAGCATTTAATGGCATCATTGGTCGCCTATCAACCTATGCCTTCCACCTAATCCCCTCTTCGTACTCCTAATTCATACATTTCCACTCCCCCCGAGGAGTAAGAATAGTACATGGGGATTAAACACCTGGGCGAGAGCTCCTAAGGATTGAGCTGGAATGATCCATGGAGCTAAAACCCCCAAAATCGTAGAAATGGAGGAAGAAGAGAAACCAAGTCCATGCGATCCAGAAAAAGAAAAACCCGACCGATCCACCAACAACTTTGGCACTACAGCTAGGCTCTTTAGTCATGGCTATACAACTTTTTCCTCATGATGCGACTAAGCTTGTTGAGGTTGGAGCGGACCTTCATCCCTCGGAGGTCCAGGAGTTACTCCTGCTCAGGGCCAATGCGGATGTTTCGCTTGGTCTGCAAAAGACCTACCGAGAGTCTACCTATCCTTGAGCCAGCACCACCTGAATATCCAGGCAGGCACTTGCACGATCAAACAGGCACGCCGGCACTAGTCAGCCGAACAATAGCAAGCGGCTGAGGCTGAAGTCCAAAAGCTCCTTGAAGTTGGATTTATCGAAGAATCCCTATACCCAGCATGGCTCTCGAATGTGGTATGGTGAAAAAAGGCAACAGTAAATGGCACATGTGTGTAGATTTCACCAACCTCCATGAAGCATGCCCGAAGGACAAGTTCCCCCTACCAAGGGTGGATGCTCTGGTGGACTCCTGTAACGAACAGTCTCATATGTCATTCTTGGATGCTTATAGCGGGTACCATTAGATCAACCTTGCTCCAGCAAACAAACCTCACACCTCCTTCATCACCAAAAGGGGTCTATTCTAATATAAGTTTATGCCCTTTGGCTTGAAAAATGCTGAAGCAACTGACCAGTGCCTTGTAAATATGATTTTCTAAAAAATAATAAGAAAATCATTTGAGGTGTACATAGGTGATATGCTTGTAAAGGAATCGAATTTCCCTTAACACTTAGAATATTTGGCTGAGGTGTTCCAAATCCTGAGGGACACTCGCATCTGCCTGAACCCTGAAAAGTGTACCTTTGGGGTCTCAGCCGATAAATTTTTAGGGAGCTTGGTCTCCAACCGAGGGTTTGAAGCCAACCCTGACAAGATCCAAGCGATCATGGATTTGCAACCGCCAAGAACCTTGAAAGGGATACAATCGGTGGTCGGCAAGATCACCTCGTTAGGTCGGTTCATGTCTCGATCCTCCAATAAATGTCTCCCATTCTTTGAGTGCATAAATAAGGACAAAGGCTATACTGCCATCCACTGGACTCCTCACTGCCAGAAAGCTTTAGAGGAAATCAAAGCCACGCTTCAAAGTCCCCCCATCTTAACGACTCCTAAGCCTGGGGAGGTCCTTTCCCTGTACTTGGTGGCTTCCGTATCCACCGTCAACGTTGTTCTAGTCAGCGATCGAGAAGCAACATAACGACCCGTATACTTCATTAGCAAAACCTATCAACGTGCTAAAATTAAGTATACGGTCATGGAAAAACTAGGGCTACCTTTGGCCGTTGCAGATAGGAAGCTACGCCCATACTTCCAAGCTCACACAGTAATGGTCCTGTCATACTACTCCCTGCGGCGAATGCTACAAAAGCCCACGGGGTCAGCATGATAGATCAAATGGGCTATGGAACTAGTGAAGTTTGACGTCAAGTACTAGCCAAGAAGAGCCATCAAAGGATAAGTCCTGGTGGATTTTGTGGCAGAATTCACAGACTCGGATGCCTCCCTAACACTCCCCTTGCAGCTATATGTTGACGACTCGTCTATGACAGTTGGGTCTAGGGTCGGGATAGCCTTAACCGCCTCAAATGGTGCTACTTACAAGTACGCCATCAAATTGGATTTATTGGCATCCAATAACCAGGTGGAGTATGAGGCCATGCTAGCAAGCATCCAGGTGGTCAAGTCCAGAGGCGTCACCTCGCTGGAAATCTACACAGACTCCCAACTAGTCACCAACTAAATAAATGGTGAATACCAAGCTCGAGATCCAAAGATGATCTTGTATGCCGACAAGGTCAGGGAAGAGCTGGTAGATTTTAAGACCATCTTGATTAGGCGGGTGCCCAGAGCTAACAACCCCCTGGCAGACGCGTTGGCCAAACTTGCTGTTGCCATCCAGCTAGGGCAAGAGGAAGATGTCTTCCTTTATACCCTAAAAGAGCTAATTGTACTCGCTCCCAAGATGTTCACGATAGAGCAGTTCATCTCTTGGATGACGCCTATTAGCACTTACCTAAACTCTAACAAGCTACCCACAAGGAAACCATTGCCCAAGGCCTTCCGCCTGAAAGCCTCAAGGTACACCTCGATAGAGGGGCAATTGTACAAGTAGGGTACTCCACCCTCCTGTTGCGCTGCTTAGCAAAAGAGGAAGCACAGCAGGCCCTTCAAGAAGCTCACGGAGGTGTGTGTGGGAATCATAAAGGGCACAAGGCACTCTTGGCCAGGCTATTCCAGGCAGGCTACTTCTAGCCCCAAATGAAGCAACATTGAAAGGATTTCGTACGCAAGTGTGATAAGTGCCAGCGGTTCACTACCCTGTACCACTTGCTGCCTGAAAAGTTAGTGCCTATTCTGTCACCCATCCCCTCTGCAAGGTGGGGCATGGACTTTGTTTGCCCCTTCCCACCATTCCAGGCTTAGAAGCGGGCTTAGAAGCAGTTCTGAAAAATGGTGGCCAGAGATAACTAGGTTTTATTATAGCGTTGTAGTATAGCCAGTTATTGCCATCATTTCAAATATATAATTTTTTTTACTCGGAAAATAAAGAGTTCCCGAGGTCGAACTCAGGTAGAAAGTTGTATTCTAGGGGTACAAATTCTTATTACAAAAATAAAGAGAGAGAGGGGGGGAAAGAGATGAAAATTTGGCTTCTTCTTCTCTTCTTCCTTCCGCTTTGTTTTCTCTTCTCTTTGGCTTTTGGTTTCTTCTTCTTTGTTTATCTCCTTGTGGTCTTCTTCTTCTGCTTTTTGTTCTCCAGATCTTCTTTTTACTTCTTTCTGCTGATCTCCTTCTCGTGCTCTTCTTCTGCTTTTGCTGTCAGGACATTGTCTCACCTTCTTTCTTCTTTTTCTTTCTGTCTTCTTTTATCTGCAGCAATGGTGATGTTCTTCTTCTTTCTTTCCTGCCTTCAGAGCGTCGTCTGATTTCCCACTCAGACGACTTAAGTCGCCACTGCTACAGTGCCGCTCGGTGCTCCTTCCTTCAGTCTTCATCAGCCTTCTTCTCTGCAGCCCTTCTGCAGTCCCTTCACCTGTGCCTACACACTCAAAGTTCCAATCAGAGACGGCAAAACCTACTCTACCCTCCCCCCCCCCCGCGTTTCTCTCTCACAGAAGCCACTCTTAGGAAAGCTCTCCCAGAGCTGCCGGGTAGTCGGGTACGGGTCGCGCCCGGGTCCAGGCCCACCGGCGTGCGGTGGTGGGTGAGGAGTGCAGGTCGGGCTAATCGGGTCGGAGCCAGGTCCGCGGGGCGTGAGCGCGGACGAGGCCAGGTAATCGGGCGGGTGAAGGGGACCTCACCCCGTGTGCTGAGGCGATAAGCCTCCAGCACTTTTTCAATTTGTATCAGTGCGCCTCTTCGGAGTCTTCCGAGGTGGGACTAAATGTCCCACCCCAATTTGGCGCCTGTGCGGAGGAAACAGCGGCGGTCGAGGCTTCGCGCGAGGCACTCGCTCCAGCCGCGCACCTAGGACACTTCGCGAAGACGCTTCGCGCAGCCTGGGAGTCAGACCTGGGCGTGGCTCGCCTAGAGCAGCAGGTTGAAGAAGCTTCGCTGCTCAGCAATGGCAGCGGCGAGCGAAGTACCTGCCCACAGAGAAATGGCCTCTCGGCCTAATCAAATACGCGAAGAACCTTCGTCGTGGCACGGCGAAGGTGGTGGGGGGTCAGGCAGGCGACGAGGCGAAGCCTAAGGGCTGCCCTAGGTCGAAATGCAGCACGAGAAATGGGTTTGGTCGGTGGGTCTGCAGGGGGCGAATGGCAGGGAATGGAAGGGCGGAGGTTGATCAGGGTGAGGAGGCGGAGGTTCTGTGAGGGTCGGCGAGCCGTGTGGGGTGCTGGAGTGACGGGAGCGGGTCGCCGGAGTGTGGCCAAAGGTGGAGAAGGTGAGGGCGATTGGTCGGAATCGAGGGCGACAATAAGGGTTTAAAGTGAGGAAAAGGAAGAGGGGAGAAAGATGAGAAGTTATACCTACTTAACAGGACGAGGCGGAGCCGAAGCAGGCGACAGTCGTATCGACTGTCGCCGGAGAAGAAGCTGCCCAGGGGAAGGAGCGACGGCGAGGAGAGGGCCGGAGAAGCGCGCGCTGGGTGCGGTGCGGGAAGAGCAGGGGAAGGCAGCCCTGCTGCTGGTAGTGCAGCAAAACGACGAGGAGGAGGAGGGAAAAAAAAAACCGCCGGAGCTGGAGGGCTTCCTGTCGGAGTGGGAAGAGAGTGAAAAGAGGGTGTTTCTCCGTCAGGACCGAGCTGCCCAGAACGGCGGAGCGACGGGGGATATTTATAGGGGCCGAAACAGAGAGGAGGGCGGAGGGAGACGACGTGTCTCCCTCGCCGGAGGATGCCGGAGTTAACATACCCATACCGTCCGTGCGTTCGCACGGCCGGTATGGGTGGGTACAATGCACAGGGGGGTGTCCCTGCAGTGGCTGACGACGCAGGGCACCCTCCATTGACTTGCCAGAGTCCCTCCCTCACCCTACGCGGCGCCATACTCCGCGCAAGGTCGCCGAAGTATGGTGCCATGCAGGTTTTGGCAGGAGGGACCTGAATGCAAAGAACGAAGGAGAGTTAGGGGCAAAAATGTGAGGGTTCAAAAGTTGAGGGCCAAAAAGTAAATAAATGAGGACCAAAGTGTAAAGTTGGTTAAGAAGGTTTCCTCTTAGGCTCAAGTTTTTATACATGACTAATTTGGACCTAAGGATTATGATGGTGAATTTTATTTCCAGATTAAACCTTGTTTGACAGGTCAATTTACGCAAAAACCCAAATTAAGTTGTTAATTGGGCATGGTTCTCAATGTAGGTCAAAATGGGTTCCTGAGGCCAAATTGAAGGTTCTAAACCCTAGAGATTATTTTTCTATGAATTTTAGAGGGTTTAGTTGATTTTTTTCTCTGCCTCAAACCTCGTGTTTTTAAGTGGATTTGTTTTTAGGGTTATAGGATGTCATTTAATTCCTTGGAGTTGCTGTAGCCTTTATTGAATCATCTCATCCCACTTTTCTTCTTATTAGGTTGCTTTGACCTATGTTTGGACCCTGAGTTACCCTGTTTTCAGATTGGATTGGTGAAATTGCATTTTTACCCCTTAGTTTTTGTTTTCTTTGCGAACTCAGAATCTCTCTGAGTTAAGCCTTTCCTTGAGTTATGTAGGAGCTTTTATCCTTTGTATTAGGTCAAAATGAGCTAGTTATGGCTCATGATGAGGTTCTCATCATACCCCCATGCCTAGCTTTTGCTAGTCCCTTAGCAAAAACTTAAGGTTTCAACCCTTGTTCTAGACCATGAAGTTCTTAATAGCTTCAGATAAGTGCTTTTTCATTTGAGCTTAGATTAGGTTAGAATGCTGACCATAGGCCTAAAAGGTACTCTAGTACAAATCAAGATCCAAATCTGTCTAGCCTCAGCCTTAGTCCTTAGCAAAGGTTTTTAAGGCCCGCAAGAACTAACCTAAGGTTTATTGGACTTTGTGGTTAAAGCACCCGTGCTTGAAATGATTTTAGCCCTTGCTCAGTTCGCAGTGCGTTTTGTAAGAGAGAGAGATAGAAAATTTTTCTGTTTGGAGAGTTTTCTCTCTTTTTCTTTTTAATTCTAGCTTAGGATTGGCTTTCCAGCACGTCTGTATCAGATTCCTTGCTCCCATCATCAATCCTCAAGGGTTCCTGGCAGTCGATGCTTCGAGATAGCACCGCCCATGGCAACCCCCGGAACCATGGCTATTGAGATTTCGAGATAATCCCATCCATGGTGTTCCGTGGCCGAATCCAGACCCTGGCAATTGACACTTCGAGATAATGCCATCCATGGAATCTGAACCAGCAGAGTGCTTACATGCCCCCAGTAGGATATGTGAATATCCTAAGAGACAAGCACCGAGGAGATGATATTTTGTTACGCATCTTTGAGGGGATTTCCCGCCTCTCCGCGCTGGGAACTCGTCCAAATCAACTTGTGTTGATCGGCCGCTCCTACTCTAGGTGTTCTTTTCAGAATTTTGCGACGCTTCTGCGTGATTTTGATTTTTACGCTTACTGAACCAGGCTGTGTGTGAGGTTAGGGTGCTTAGGTTACTGAGTCCCGTAAACCAAAAATTAGTTAATGTGGCCAAATACTCCCTAAGCCTTAGACCTAATACTTCAGCTTTTCATTTTCCTCAACCTCTTGAGGAGTGTCCAGATCTTAATGGGTACTAAGAGTCTATTCAAGAATGCCTAAGGTTTGCGTTCTTACTAATCTCATTATGCACTTTTCATTTCTTTTCTTGAAAAAAATGATCTAGAGCTTAGGTCAATTCCTTAGCTTCTTACTAATGACTATTACTTTTTTCTTTAATCTTTTTGTGCTCCTTTTTCATTTTGTTTCTTTTCTCCTCTCCTTCACAAAATTTCCTTCTCCTCTTATTCTTTTTCGAAAATTTTTAATTTTTATGGTGTTTTTGGCATATGTGAATTTTTTTGTTTGAAACCTTTTCTTACAAGTTTTGCACTTTCATACCCCCCATGCATAAGATTTGCAATGTCCTCATTGTAACCTAGGGGGTTTTTATTCAACTTAGTTCATTCCTTAAGACAGAAATTTGGATGAGTGAATGGGTCGGGTTGAATTTTGCGGACGATTTCTAATCCCATATGCAAGCATCTGAGGTGGGGTCGGCTGTCTACAAGGGTGAACCTTAAGTGCAAAAAGGTGTCAGAAAAAAAGTTTTGGATTTTTAGGAAAATGACGGGTTGCCTCCCGTTAAGCACTGAGTTTTACGCCATCGACTGGGCGCAATAAGCTCAAGGGGAATGGAGGACATAAGATGCTTCAGCGAAATCAGTAGAAGTCACATCAATGAACGGCTTGAGTCTTTGACCGTTCACGATGAAAGGTTCGGAATTGTGGCTGAGCGGACTGATTTCGATAGCTCCATTTCCAAAAACCTGTCGGACTAAATACGGTCCGACCCACTTGGACCTCAGTTTTCCTGGGAAAAGTTTGAGTTGGGCATCAAAGAGTAGGACCTTTTGACCAGGATGAAAGATCTTTCTTGAGATATGCTTGTCATGGAAGGCTTTAACCTGCTCCTTGTAGATTCGCGAGTTCTCATACGCGTCTAAGCGTAATTCATCGATCTCGCTGATTTGGAGTTTTCTGTGGGTTCCAGCCTTGGAAAGATCTAGATTACAGTTCCGTATTGCCCAATAGGCTTTATGCTCTAGTTCGACGGGAAGGTGACACGCCTTTCCATACACCAATCTAAAGGGAGACATGCCTAATTGGGTCTTGTGGGCGGTCCTATAGGCCCACAATGCTTCCGGAAGTCGGGACGACCAGTCCTTCCTGTCAGGGCGAACAGTGACTTGCAGGATTTTCTTGATCTCCCGATTTGATAGCTCAGCTAGACCATTTGTTTGGGGGTGGTAAGGAGTAGAGATTCGGTGAGACACCCCAAATTTGGCCATCAGTGACCTAAACTGAGCATTTGTAAAATGGGTCCCCCCATCAGAGATAATAGCACGGGGAATCCCGAACCTTGAGAAAATGTTTTGATGTAAGAACTTAAGAACAATCTTGTGATCACAGGTTCGGGTCGGTATGGCTTCGATCCATTTGGACACGTAGTCCACCGCAAGTAGAATGTACTCGAAACCATCCGAAACAGGAAAGGGGCCCATAAAATCAATCCCCCAGACATCGAAGATTTCGCATATGAGAATCGGCTGTAAAGGCATCATGTCGCGACGGTTCATGCTACCCAAAGTCTGGCAACGACTGCATGCCTTACAGTGGTTGTATGCGTCCTTGAATAGTGTAGGCTAGTAGAAGCCACACTGGAGGACTTTGGATGCGGTTTTATGCCCTGAGAAATGGCCACCGCATGCCTGGTCATGGCAGAAGGATAGGATATTGCTGATTTCCTCTTCCGGGACACATCTCTGGATGATCTGATCAGCACTTATGCGGTACGGGTCTTCCCAAATGTAATACTTGGCATCGGAGCGTAATTTGTCCTTCTTGGCCTTCGGCCAATCGGACGGGATCTGATGAGATGCCAAGTAATTTACTACATTAGCAAACCATGGAAGGCTAGTACCGATAGTCAGCAGGTGCTCATCGGGAAAATGCTCAGTGATGGGTCCGGAAGGGTTAATGATCTCAGAAGGAAGACGGGACAGATGGTCGGCTACCACATTCTGCCTTCCCGCCTTGTCGCGAATCTCAAGATCGAATTTTTGCAACAGCAAGATCCATCGGATTAATCGAGGTTTCGCGTCCTTCTTTGCAAGGAGATGCCTCACAGCTGTGTGATCCGAGTATATGATGACATAGGAACCCAGAAGGTACGATCTGAATTTTTCTAGGGCAAATACTACAGCTAGCAGCTCTTTCTCAGTAACCGTATAGTTACGCTGAGCCTCATCGAGTGTTTTGCTGGCGTAGTAAATGACCACAGGTTTCCTGTCAATTTTCTGCCCCAAAACCGCTCCTACAGCGAAGTCGGATGCATCGCACATGATCTCAAAGGGTTGAGACCAATCAGGGGACTATAGGATCGGGGCTTGGGTTACTCGGTCACGCAGGATCTCAAATGCTTGAGTGCATTCCTGGGAAATTTTGAAAGGTACATCCTTGGAGAGAAGAGTGGTGAGGGGGCGCGCGATTTTTGAAAAATCAGGGATAAATCGTCGATAAAAACCGACATGCCCTAAAAAAGATCGGATGTCCTTGATTGAGCTAGGCATAGGAAGGTGAGAAATCAGATCAACCTTAGCTTGGTCCACTTGGATGCCTTTTTCCGAAATTGAGTGCCCCAGGACAATTCCCTCAGGCACCATGAAATGGCTCTTTTCCCAGGAAAGAACCAAATTCACATCGATGCACCGCCTGAGTATCTGGACCAAGTGTTGGAGGCAATCGTCGAATGATGCTCCGAAAACTGAAAATTCATCCATGAAGACTTTCAAATAATCACCTACCATATCTGAGAATATGGCAAGCATGCATCGTTGAAAAGTAGCGGGTGCATTGCAAAGACCGAAAGGCATCCTTCGGAAAGCGTATGTTCCGAAGGGGCAGGTGAACGTGGTCTTTTCTTGGTCCTCAGGATGGATTGCCACCTGGTTATAACCGGAGTACCCGTCAAGAAAGCAGAAGAACCTATTTCCCGCAAGTTTTTCAAGAATTTGATCAATGAAGGGTAGTGGGAAATGATCCTTCTTCGTGGAGGAATTGAGTCGGCGGTAATCTATACAGACTCTCCACAAGTTGGCTAATCGGGTAGGAATGATTTCTCCGGTCTCAGTCGTTATAGTGGTGAGTCCTTCCTTCTTGGGCATGACCTGAATTGGGCTCACCCAACGACTATCGGAGATCGGGTAGATGATTCCGGCATCTAACCACTTGATGATCTCCTTTTTCACGACCTCCTGCAGATTTGGGTTTAAGCGTCTCTGCATTTCACGAGAAGGTCGTGTGCCCTCTTCTGAATAGATATGATGAGTACAATAAGAGGGACTTATTCCAGTCAAATCATCGAAAGTCCACCCGATGGCTCTGCGATGTTGCTGAAGGACAACAATCAGACGGGATTCCTGTTCAGGACTGAGGTTGGAATTGATAATCACAGGAAGGGTCTGATTAGAACCCAAAAAGATGTATTTCAAGTGAGCAGGAAGGGGTTTCAGTTCGAGGATGGGGTTATCAGCAGCAGCGGGTGGTTCAGTATAGATGTGAGGTTCAAGGGTGGGAGTTACTGGGTTGTTCATACCTTGATTCGACTCCTCAGTTTGCGGATCAAGATCTTTCTGTGGTTGATGAGGTATAATTAGATCATTCTGGAAGTGTGTTTCATCAACCAAAGTCCTAATGTCACAAATATGTTCGATGACACCGCAATTGATTCCTTGTCGGGCCTTAAATATATCAATTTTCAGTGTTTGATTCCCAAATTTGAGCTCTATTTGGCCCTCCTCACAGCTAATGTTGGCTCTAGAAGTAGCCAAGAAAGGTCTCCCTAAAATGATTGGTGTATCCCTAGGGTTCTCAGGTGCGTCCATATCTAAGACTATGAAGTCTACAGGAAAGTAGAAATCCCGCACTCTCACAATAACATCCTCGAGAATCCCTTTTGGTGACTTTATAGATCGATCTGCTAATTGTAATGTTACCTCAGTTGGTTTCAGCTCAGATTCTTCTAGATGGTTAAGTAAGGATGTGGGTATCAGATTTATGGAAGCACCCAAGTCTAGTAATGCTCTATCAAATTGTGTATCACCTATCTTGCAGGAAATCAGGGGAGTACCAGGATCTTTAGCCTTGGGTGGGAGTCTGCTTAGGATTACAGAGCTGGCTTGCTCTGACAGAACAATTGGACTCCCACTCTTGGTTCGCGGCTTACGCTGGGGTGTACACACATTCTTTAAAAATCGTGCATAAGTCGGTACGTGGTGGATTGCATCCATCAAGGGGATGTTTATGTGGACCTGCTCAAAGAGCTTGACCAGGTCCTCCTCAGGTGCCACGGGCTTGATTCGTCTCTTCCCTTTTGTTAAGGCTTCAGGGAATGGGACCTTGGTTGGTTCTTCTAGGATAGGTCCGGGTTCTTGATCTGGGACAGTGGTATCTTGGATAACTATCCTAGGGTCATGGTTATCAGGCTTGGAGTGGTTCGGATAATGCGGGTCTTGAGTTGTTTTACCACTACGTGTTGTTACAGAATTTAATCCGGCCTGATTTTGGTTTGGGTTTGGTAAGAGGGGTGGCTGCTGCTGAAATCCTGCATAAGAAGTTGAAGCATCCATCTCATCTGGAGATGGAGTAGTAGGGGCCTGATAAATCCATTGTGCGTGGCCTAAATTTGGATTCATAACGCGCTTCTGGGTCGGCACGTTATTCGGGTTAGGAAGAGGTTGGGAAGGGAGTGTGCCTGGCTGGCGAGAATTTGCCAACTGGGCCAATTGAGTCCTAACCTCTGTAAGTTCATCCTTGTGTTGTTTTTGAATAGCCGCATTCGTTCTTTGAATGTCAGCCAGAGTCTGAAGGATTAGGGACATTTGATCCTGATTTGGCCCTGATGGATAAGTAGGGTTGGGCTGAGGCTGAGGCGGCTGGTAATGATGAGAGGGCTGTGGGCGGGACTGAAAAGGTGGTCTTTGGATTTGGGAATTTCCCGCCCACAGAAAATTGGGATGGTTTCGCCATCCAGGGTTGTAGGTGTTGGAGAATGGGTCGTTCTGGATGGCGTTGAGGTCCTCGCAGGTCTGAGGAACCTCTAGAGAATCAGGGAAAGGGGGAATGGAATTCCCCGGGCTGGTATAGATAGGATCGGATGATCCTCCGATCCGAGAATCAGATGGGGATGGATATGGATCCATCCTAGGGGAAGATCTGTGGAGAATGTTTTGCACAGTCTCCTGTGTGGAAGGAGGTTGTGCAAAGGAGTTACACGCAGAGGTGGCTCGCTGCAAGTGCTGAGTCAGCTCATCCACCTTCTTCTCAATGATTGAAACCTTGTCCAATCGACTGGCCATTAATTCCAGGTCGACTGATGCGGATAGGCCCTGCGTCTCATGTGCTCCCCTAAGATTCGTCGCTGCATGGGTATTCGTCCTGTCGAATAATCCCATGGAGTCATTGTTGATGGAGTTCTCGCACATGTTTTCGAGAATCTCCCACACGGTGTCTTCATGTTGACCCATGATATTTCCTCCGCAAGTTGCATTGACGAAAAGGCGGATGTCCTCACGGAGTCCCTGGTAAAAAGATTGGACCTGTTCCCATTTAGGAACTCCGTGATGGGGGCACTTTCTCATGAGATCCTGAAAACGATCCCATGCCTCGTGGAGAGGTTCTCCTGATTGTTGAGTGAAGTGCGTAATCTGATGGCGCAAGGCGTTGGTCCGACCAACGGGAAAAAACTTTTTCAAAAACTCGGATTGAAGTTCTTCCCAAGTGTTGATCGGCCGGGTCTGAGTTTGATACCAATGGGCGGCCTTGTCCATAAGAGAAAAGGAGAACATCTTCATGAGAAGAATATCCCGATTTTGCGCATCTGACCCAAAAGTTTGGGCCAGATGTTTTAACTGTTTGATGTGCTGGAAGGGATCTTCGGAATTAAGCCCATGGAATTTAGGTATAGCATGAATCATGTTGGGCTTCAATTCGGAATCAGGTCCTCCAGTCGGGATTTTGACTCGAGGCTCAATAGCCACCGTAGCAGGATTGTAGTGGTCCCGCATCATAGGACGCTGTGGTGGGTGCACGAAGTTTTGGAAGAGGTCATTGAGTCGCTGGAGCTGGTGCTCCAGATTGTTTTCTTCCTCAACTGGCTGAGCCATGATGGGGGAAGAAGAAGAACTTGGTTCTGAATCAGAAGAGGGAATAATGTGAGGGGGTTGCTGCACAAACACGGGCGTCGAGGCTTGGCCTTGACGAGAGTGAATTTCTAAAGGAGGTCTTAAGGGTGGTCTTAAGGACCTCCTACCGTACATGCACTGTTGGAAGAGATGAGTTTAGAAGGTGCTGGACCCAATCAAGACACCCAAAAATGTGTCGGGTGACTATAGAGGTGCGGGGCAGATGGACCCCTTGATTAGAAAGATCGTCCACCTGAGAATTACCTGGGCAGCCAGAGAGGGAGAGTCCCGCAAAGACCCCTACACGGTAGAGCGTCCCCACGGGTTACAGGGTTTCCCCCACCCGACCTCTCTTGTCACTGCGGTTCCAGGTAGACCAGAATGGGGATCTTGACCTCTTAAGTCTACCAATTTTTACTTTAAGATCAGGGTGCTTAAGGTTTCACTTGAACTTTTAGTTCTTTGAGTGCGAAGAGTGACCTAATTTAAGGTTGGTTGACCCAAGGGGGCAACTTTACCTCTTTTTTCCTTTGAGAGTTTTTGGGTCTTGTCTTTTAGGGTTCAAGTGTTTAGAGAGCCAATTGTTTTAGGTTTTCTTTGAATAGGTATTTTCAGACAAGGGCTTGGGCACACTTCATTTTGGTTTCTCAATTCTTGCTTAAGGAGTGTGTCTCTAAATCCCTAGTGTTGGATCCTAAGTTGGCTCTACTTGGTCCAGTTATCTCTTTGTTGGGTAATTAGGGCTTAAGCAAGAATGTGTTAGCCCTTAAATACCCTTAATAGTGTGCAGTAATAATGGGTTGAAAACATGAAACTTTTTATGGTTACTAAGTATGGAAGACAGGTTAGCCCTATATTGCTTGTTCTTTTCTTTTCCTCCTCTTTAGAGTTTAGGGGTTAATAGCGAGAGGAAAAAATTACCTGTCCTCGGAGTGGTTGTCGTGAGGCTGCTTGTCTTCTTGATTTCCTGTAGCTGCACAAAAGAGAGGAGATTATCAGAAACTAAAAGAAACAGGAATGTTTACCTCTAGAATAGCCGTTGCTCCCCGGCAACGGCGCCAATGAAAAATGGTGGCCAGAGATAACTAGGTTTTATTATAGCGTTGTAGTATAGCCAGTTATTGCCATCATTTCAAATATATAATTTTTTTTACTCGGAAAATAAAGAGTTCCCGAGGTCGAACTCAGGGAGCAAGTTGTATTCTAGGGGTACAAATTCTTATTACAAAAATAAAGAGAGAGAGAGGGGGAAAGAGATGAAAATTTGGCTTCTTCTTCTCTTCTTCCTTCCTCTTTGTTTTCTCTTCTCTTTGGCTTTTGGTTTCTTCTTCTTTGTTTATCTCCTTGTGGTCTTCTTCTTCTTCTGCTTTTTGTTCTCCAGATCTTCTTTTTACTTCTTTCTGCTGATCTCCTTCTCGTGCTCTTCTTCTGCTTTTGCTGTCAGGACATTGTCTCTCCTTTCTTCTTTTTCTTTCTGTCTTCTTTTATCTGCAGCAATGGTGATGTTCTTCTTCTTTCTTTCCTGCCTTCAGAGCGTCGTCTGATTTCCCACTCAGACGACTTAAGTCGCCACTGCTACAGTGCCGCTCGGTGCTCCTTCCTTCAGTCTTCGTCAGCCTTCTTCTCTGCAGCCCTTCCGCAGTCCCTTCACCTGTGCCTACACACTCAAAGTTCCAATCAGAGACGCCAAAACCTACTCTACCCTCCCCCCCCCGTGTTTCTCTCTCACAGAAGCCACTCTTAGGAAAGCTCTCCCAGAGCTACCGGGTAGTCGGGTACGGGTCGCGCCCGGGTCCAGGCCCACCGGCGTGCGGTGGTGGGCGAGGAGTGCAGGTCGGGCTAATCGGGTCGGAGCCAAGTCCGCGGGGCGTGAGCGCGGATGAGGCCGGGTAATCGGGCGGGTGAAGGGGACCTCACCCCGTGTGCTGAGGCGATAAGCCTCCAGCACTTTTTCAATTTGTATCAGTGCGCCTCTTCGGAGTCTTCCGAGGTGGGACTAAATGTCCCACCCCAATTTGGCGCCTGTGCGGAGGAAACAGCGGCGGTCGAGGCTTCGCGCGAGGCACTCACTCCAGCTGCGCACCTGGGACACTTCGCGAAGACGCTTCGCGCAGCCTGGGAGTCAGACCTGGGCGTGGCTCGCCTGGAGCAGCAGGTTGAAGAAGCTTCGCTGCTCAGCAATGGCGGCGACGAGCGAAGTACCTGCCCACAAAGAAACAGCCTCTCGGCCTAATCAAATACGCGAAGAACCTTCGCCATGGCACGGCGAAGGTGGTGGGGGGTCAGGCAGGCGACGAGGCAGAGCCTAAGGGCTGCCTTAGGTCGAAATGCAGCACGAGAAATGGGTTTGGTCGGTGGGTCTGCAGGGGGCGAATGGCAGGGAATGGAAGGGCGGAGGTTGATCAGGGTGAGGAGGTGGAGGTTCTGTGAGGGTCGGCGAGCCGTGTGGGGTGCTGGAGTGACGGGAGCGGGTCGCCGGAGTGTGGCCGGAGGTGGAGAAGGTGAGGGCGATTGGTCGGAATCGAGGGCGACAGTAAGGGTTTAAAGTGAGGAAAAGGAAGAGGGGAGAAAGATGAGAAGTTATACCTACTTAACAGGACGAGGAGGAGCCGGAGCAGGCGACAGTCGTATCGACTGTCGCCGGAGAAGAAGCTACCCAGGGGAAGGAGCGACGGCGAGGAGAGGGCCGGAGAAGCGCGCGCTGGGTGCGGCGCGACGCGGGAAGAGCAAGGGAAGGCAGCCCTGCTGCTGGTAGTGCAGCAGAACGACGAGGAGGAGGGAAAAAAAAAATCGCCGGAGCTGGAGGGCTTCCTGTCGGAGTGGGAAGAGAGTGAAAAGAAGGTGTTTCTCCTCAGGACCGAGCTGCCCAGAACGGCGGAGCGACGGGGGATATTTATAGGGGCCGAAACAGAGAGGAGGGCGGAGGGAGACGACGTGTCTCCCTCGCCGGAGGACGCCGGAGTTAACATACCCATACCGTCCGTGCGTTCGCACGGCCGGTATGGGTGGGTACAGTGCACAGGGGGGTGTCCCTGCAGTGGCTGACGACGCAGGGCACCCTCCATTGACTTGCCAGAGTCCCTCCCTCACCCTGCGCGGCGCCATACTCCGCGCAAGGTCGCCAGAGTATGGTGCCGTGTAGGTTTTGGCAGGAGGGACCTGAATGCAAAGAACGAAGGAGAGTTAGGGGCAAAAATGTGAGGGTTCAAAAGTTGAGGGCCAAAAAGTAAATAAATGAGGATCAAAGTGTAAAGTTGGTCAAGAAGGTTTCCTCTTAGGCTCAAGTTTTTATACATGACTAATTGGGACCTAAGGATTATGATGGTGAATTTTATTTTCAGATTAAACCTTGTTTGACCAGTCAATTTACGCAAAAACTCAAATTAAGTTGTTAATTGGGCATGGTTCTCAATGTAGGTCAAAATGGGTTCCTGAGGCCAAATTGACGGTTCTAAACCCTAGAGATTATTTTTATATGAATTTTAGAGGGTTTAGTTGATTTTTTTCTCTGCCTCGAACCTCGTGTTTTTAAGTGGGTTTGTTTTTAGGGTTGCAGGATGTCATTTAATTCCTTGGAGTTGCTGTAGCCCTTATTGAATCATCTCATCCCACTTTTCTTCTTATTAGGTTGCTTTGACCTATGTTTGGACCCTGAGTTACCCTGTTTTCAGATTGTATTGGTGAAATTGCATTTTTACCCCTTAGTTTCTGTTTTCTTTGCGAACTTAGAATCTCTCTGAGTTAAGCCTTTCCTTGAGTTATGTAGGAGCTTTTATCCTTTGTATTAGGTCAAAATGAGCTAGTTATGGCTCATGATGAGGTTCTCATCAAGTTCATACCAGTGACAGTTGATTACTTCTCTAAATGGGTCGAAGTTGAGGCTATGGCCAGCCCAACAGCTGATAGAGTTATCTCCTTCATCTGCAAAGGCATTATGGCTCGTTATGGGTTACCCCAGTGCATTGTCACATACAATGGCACCTGGTTCGCATGCAAAAAATTTGAAGACTTTTGCACCAGATGGGGTATTTGCCTACTTTTCACATCTGTCGGACATCTCAGGCAAACAGATAGGCGGAGGTAACTAATCACACCATCATCTTGGTGCTAAAACGTCAGTTGGATTCAGCCAAAGGGAGATGGGCGGACAAGCTGCCGGACGTACTGTGGGGCTAAAGGACTTGCCAGAGGGCTTGTAGAGGCTACATACCATTTAGCTTGGTATATGGCATGGAAGCCCAACTGCCTATCGAAATAGTCCTCCCCACCTACAAGACACAACTTTGTGACCCCTCCACCAACGATGATCAAGTTTGCCTATCCTTAGACCTCATAGATGAACTAAGGGATAAGGCTTCAAAAGCTTCGCTCAAACATAAAGAAGCGACTACTGCCACCTATAATAGGCAGGTTCACAAGCAGACATTCTCCTAAGGAGACTTAGTCCTATGCAAGTGTGAACTCTCCATACCAAGTAAGTCAGGTGGGAAACTAGGCGCTCAGTGGGAAGGACTTTACAAGGTTTGCAAAGATAGTCTAGGTGACTTCTATGAGTTACCGACCCTAGGCAGCAAAAGTATACCCCGCACTTGGCATGCGAGCAATTTACGTTTGTATCATATATTAATACAGACAAACAATAAGGATAGAAATTTTCTTTTTCATTCCAAAAGAGTGTTGCCTGTTACATTCCAAAAAAGTAAAATAAAATAAAAATAACACCAACACCAACACCAACAAATAGCTCATGGACTCCCCTCCCAAGCCCTAAAAATGTCTCCCCTGAGGTTGGCGAGAGACAAAGCGGGTTAATCACCCCTGAAGGTAGTTCAACGACCCTTGATGAACCTAATTGGTCTGCACACTCTTCAGGAGCTAGCTGGTCCACCGGCGGCCCCACGGGTTTTTTGTCGGCAATAAGACCGGTAGCTTTCTGACGGTCGTACTCCGACAAGAACTGATCCATAGACCAGTTGCATAACTCCTCCACTGAAGTATGCTTCCCCACAAGAAGGGACTGCACAATAGCTAAGGTATGTTTCCCAATCTCCTTCGAGAGATCCTCCTGACTCTCCTCCATGGACGGGTCTTCGGCGAAAAATGCCATTACTATCTCTACATCCAGCTTCAGTTGTGTAGCATCCTCCAACTCCGCCACCCGCTAGTCCCTCTCCTCTGTAGGCTACTGGGCCTTGCCAAGGTCAGCCCTCAAGTCCCCTGCAGTCACCTCTGCCTTTTCTAGACTTGCTCTCATAGAAGCAAGTCTATCAATCAAGGCACTCAGGCGGATGCGCTCTTCCTCAAGAGCCCTCTCGTATCCCTCCACGAACGAGGAGTGTTCGGCCCTAAGCACTTACACCTCCTCCTTCAAGGAAAGGATTTTGGTGCAGGCAGTCGTGAGGCACACGAATAAGCCCTCTAGAGCCATGACTTTAGCCTTGTGCCCTCTGACAAGCCTCTCCTCCAGCCCCCCGCCAACATGCAGGGCCCTCCTCAGACCAGGGCGGGCCCTTTTCAGCTCATCCTCAAGCCGGGCCACATAGCTAGCCACCTGCTGCTGCGAACGGAGCTTGCACACGGCCTCCTTTGCTGTCTTCTTCTTGTGGTGGAACTGAGTAATCAATCTCCTTGTCTTTCTTGTGATTGCCTTTTGTGTGATTGCTTGGTCGGATCCTCCCTCTACCGAGGAGTCCGATCACTAGCACAGCATTGTCTGTCACCTGCCTACTTGCCAGGAGACCTGATTGATTCATTGAAATCAACCTTTGGAGTACACACTTAATTCTATAAAGCATATTGGTAAGACTAATAGGGCGATAATCTTTTGGCTCGAAAAGATTGGGTACCTTTGGGGATAAAGGCAAGAAAGTTTTGCTCATCTATGGAGGCATTTGAGAAGTAGACAAGCAATGCTCAATAAAATCTATTACTTCCTTCCGCACAACACACCAACTTTTTTAATAGAAGAGAGTGGGAAAGCCATCTAGCCCGAGGCTCTTGCATGCCTCCATACGAAAAAGCACATTCTTGATCTCCTCTACTTGCGGGATAGATGCACTCCACTCAAGCTCTTTAGAGGTCAACCAATCTTACTCACTAAAGATTACTGCCATATTAATCTTTGATGGTTGAGATGTGAATAGTGTTGGGTTTTGTGTGTCCTGGGAAAGTATTTTGGGTAATGTAATATGATTACATTTTCAAATCAATGAAAGATTTAGATTATTTTCAAGTAAATGAATTTGGTCCTTTAGTACGAATATGGTAATGTACTTAGCTAAATCGAATAAATCTGAAATGTGTTGATTCAAAAATCTAAATGATTTAGAGGATCCGATAACATATCAAGAAACCATTTGATTCGATCAATTATTTCTAATCTAAGTTGAGATGACAACCTTCTCTAGAGGCCATTGTTCAATTAATGTTCTTGAATGGAGATTCAAAAATTATCACGCAGGTTAGGTTAAAGAGTTAACCTGATGAAACATGTGATAGCCGAAGTTCTTCTCCAATGTTGTCATGGAGGTGTATCATTTGACCTGAGACAAATATGTGTCTTTGTTCATAAACACGTGCATTTTGTTGACCAAGAGCTGATACACCGACTTTGGTATTGATGCTGGAAAGCTAGTGCATGTGGGAAGGGACATGAGGTGCACGATTTCTTGAAGAGATAACACAAATCTGTTACATAGGTGTATGTAATAGATTGGAGGATGAGCTCACTCCACATATATTGGGAGTGACAATTTCACATGTGATTGCAGAATTTTGATCATACTTAATGTAAGAAGAGAAGATAAGCCTTTAGGAAAGGTTCTAATCTTTGTTATCATCCCAATGATGCAAAAGGATATTGAAAATAATACTATCCACAGAGGAATGATGGTAGTCTAATGGTGTAACGACTCGAGTCCCGCTAAGAGACGAAACCCTAGTCGCCAAATAACTAGCACAAATCGTCACAAGATCGCAGTCACCCAACACATAATCATAAAATATAAACATAGCCAAATAAACTAATCATATTGCGTTACTAAATGAACAGAAATTTAGCATTGGCAAGAGGATTTGCCACAGAGCATAAGTATATAAGCCAAAGAGATGCACAACGAAAATCACCTTACGAGCTGCCAAATATACTTAAGTACGGAACAAAAAAATACGTCAATAAAAATTGAGTAGAGTAGAAACAATAATCAAGCACAACAGTAATAGAGAACAAGATAAAATGAGTACTATATCTTTAATTAATTCATTTATTAGACATCTCGTTATTCAATTCTGTTTTGTGTATTAGAAGTCCAACTTATTATAGTCCACAATCTGTTAATCGACGTCTCAGGGCACAAGAAGATTTCGTGTAACTTCCTATGGCCCAAGATCGGTATAAGCTAGCCTCTGGCCGAGAAGACGGCTTATACCACTCAAATCACCACTCTCTATCACCCTGAGGTCATTGCGGAAAGGGATGGCAGCTATGTTGTATAGCGTGAACACGTACAAGCATTATGTACGCTGAACCACAGACAGTCAATGACCCACCCACCGGCCGAGAAAGAAACCACTCCCAAACCTCGAGCCATGCATCTCGCTATCCTAATTGGTCATTAAGCTTAACCAAAGAGTCGTAGGGAGGCCAGCAGCTGTCTAAACCAACCCAGAACCGGTCTAACAGACCAAAGCTACAGCCAAATCTGGCGAGTAGCGAGCTAAAGCCAATTATCCAATTCTTTAAATTCTCGAAAAATCTGTCATACTAATTATTTAATCATTTCTAAATAACTATATTATTTATTTGCATCCAATTAAGCCATACCAACAATGACACTTTTTAATTCCAAGATTACAAGATAATCACGTTATCCTCCAACTTATCCATTTACAAGTAGTTTCCAAATATGATAGTGGTCCCATATTATTTATCAATTAACGAACACAACAGAACTTGTCTCACAAAAATCTGAGTTCATTTTACGCATGTGATAATGAGGTCACTTTTAAGCTCTTAACAATCAATATTCAGTTATATCAATTGAATTCACGTTTAAGTACTCAAAACATGAATCATGACCCCTATTGGATTCTAAACTCAGCAACGATAGGAAGCACACACTAATATTGCAAGGCACGCGAAGGAGTATGCAAAACGGGTCCACAAGACCTAAAATGAACTAGAAACAAGGGAAGGGTAGACTACTCTACCTAACGGTCACCGGAGGGTCACGGTGACTCTAAACCGTGTGTACAGAGCCTGGGCCAGTCTCCACACCCACTTCGAAATCTATGCACGTACCAAGGGTAAGACCTAGTTCACACGAACCAAAAATAGGGTTGGACACACGTAATTACGTTTTTGATTTTTCACTAAGGAAATAGTACTAAAAAATGAAAATAAACAATAGCAATGCGTAGTACGCATCAATACGAGGTTGGGAAGGCCTCAAACTAATCAAAACAGCGCGAGGGGATCACTGAACCCAACCAGGCTAGTCGGTCCGTTAAACTGAGCATTGACCTGCCCCTGCCACGTGGCAGTGCATGCTTGGTCCACGTGCACCTCACGTAAATCACTGACCACGCCGAATGATCAGCGTCGCATGCAACAACACATGTCGCGTATGAAATGGCCATGCACTGCTCTCCTTCGCACAGATGTACCTGCAAGCGCGCGATCCTAACCTCTCCTACGCTCGACATGTGGCACCCATACGACGAGTGCTGCTGGATCGAATGGAGTTTGTCTGTAGCTGTCGTTTCCTTTGTAAAAGTTACGGTGGGAAGCCTGGGTTTCTCAAAATTATGAGAAGGTCCCCAAAAAAAAATTTTAAGTTTTCAAAAGGAAAATCTAAGCTTTTCCTTCTCTCTTCCTCTCTTAATTTAAGAGGCTTGGAGAATGATGATGACCCAAGGACCCAAGGGGGTCATTTTATAGACCAAAATTCGGTTGGGATGAGGATTTGTGAGGTGAAATACCCAAAATACCCCTAAGGTTGGGTCCACCTTATATTTAGGCCCTTTTCGATTTGTTTTGGCCATAACTTGAGTTATACACCTTGGATTCGTGCGAAACAAGCGTCGTCGAAAAGCTTGTGATGAGAGGAATCCAACAGTGCCATACATGGCACCCTTTTGATGACATTTGACTAAGGGTTGACTCGAAATATGCATTTTTTAGCAATTTCAAGAGATGTACTAACATCAAACCGCAATCGTGTTTATGGGTTCAAACTGACCTGAACCACACTAAAGTGACTTGGAGCCTGGATTTTGGGATGTTACAAATGGGATTAAACCTCGGGATAATATTATCTTCTAAGTATGAACGATTAAAGAGTATTTGGAATATTTGAGCAAGCGTAGTGCCAAAATTTCATGAATTCTATATCTTCATTATTTGTGTGATGAAATTAATAATGATTTTGATAGATTCATACTTAAAAAATAAATCAATTGTAATTTAAAGAGTAAAATTGCACTTGATTTGGTGATTAATCACACCTACGTTGATTAGGTAGAAAATCCACGTGTTGGATTGCAATTAATTTAAGTTTAGATACTAAATCTAAACATCCCATAAATTGTTATGCACTTATCTTAGAAATTTCAAATAGGATTTGATCCCCACCACTTGCCATCAAAGTGGGATTAGGGTTGGAATCCCTATAAAAATTCAAAAAACAATCCTTTATCCTCTTTTGGTCTCCTGCCTCCTCTCCTAATGGTAGCCTAAGAGATGTAATTTAATTCTTCCTCTTCCTGTTCATTGCATAAATATCATAGAATATTGTATTGCGGTCTCCATTCCCCAACCATTGATATGTGAATGTTGATTACCACTAGATTTCCTCTTGATTAAGGACTATCTCATACTGGCTCCTCAACTCCTCTTCCTTTTTCCATCCCTTTTCAGACAACATTCCTCCCTATATAGCAACCAATTCCTCCTTAATTTTCCTCTTCCTAGCCTACCAATTAACCTCATTAAATCTCTACCATTTTGTGAAATCATTCACTAAGCCTCCCAACTTCACCCATATTGGTACATCCTATCTCCCCTCCTAATTCCAACTCTTTTCGACCTCAGCCATGTCGGTTTCATTCAAAACACAAATGACCTCATGGTGTATATTGCACTAGAAGGGAGGTGAATAGTGTGATGTGTTAAAAAGGAAACATTAAGCACAAATAAAATCAATCAAACAAATGGCACTATTACTTTTAGGTGGAAACCCCAACTGGGTAAAAACCACCTATGTCACCCCGACTTAGGATTTTCCTTAATTAACCAAGTTGATCAAATCCAGTAATCACACTACTTTGAATTTAGGATAGTGTACCTCAATACAACAACGTACCGGATCAAATCGATACAATTTTGTCTCTGTGAGATGAGAATCCAAAACCTAGTCACCCTTATACGAAAACAAAAACAAATACAAAAACCCTATAGAGTGACAATATGAAAGGAAATATTAGCTCTTATAAGCTTAGTAAACTTCCCTTTGATGGAAGCGAATTAGAGCCAAGGTGCAATGTTTTGAGCCCTCAGATGTAATGTTGTAGGCTATGAGAGCAAGTGTAGAGGTTTCCTCCCTTTTGACTCTCCTATGTGAATATGGTGTGAAGTATTATTTCTATGGTATTGTTTATAATGGTAAGCCTCTAGGTTATTTATAGAGGTGTTAGGTAGGTACTAGAATGCTTGAAACAGGGGTTATAGCCGTCGAGAGTGATTTGGGACATTAACTCTCAAAATCAAGACAAATTGCACAAAGATTTGCAACTGTTAGAACAATTAATGGTTATCAGACGTCAAACAAGATCATTGATCATCTATTACTGTAACCAGGTCTTTTCTGGATTTGGGTTTGATGTGAGGCCAGACATCTGGCCTTAATGTCTATCGTCTGATAGGACATTTGATGATGAAGTCATTTTAGGATTTGGGCTTCTGACATAATATCTTTCTCAATGTAGGTTTTCAATCTACAATGGGCAAATAAGAGTCATTTAGTAGTGTTATTGGATGTCTGAGGGACCTATAAGATGTCTAATGTGAAGGATGGGCATTTAATTGGCTAAGGTAGATGTTGGGCTCCAACAGTCAGATCATAGGACGTTCGGTAAAAATCTTAGTTGTATGATATGGGTTTTTAGACGTCTGAGAAGTAAATTAAACATCTAATAAGGCAGTCTATTTTCTATTTTGGATTTTTAATTTGATTCTAAGTTTTGTCTAAGTGTTCTAAGGTTAAGTAAGGATGTTTAGGACTTAAGTTATCATACTTGGGTTCTTTACATCATGTCTAAATAAAGAAAGATAAAATACATCAAATGAATAACAAAACCTAAACTACAAACTTCAATCTCCTCCTTGTTAACCATCATTTTAGCTTTTTGCTATCTTCTTTTGGCTCCTTTTTCCTTAAATGTTAGTCTTCCAAAGAGTGATATAACATCTATACATTTTGTTATCATCAAAATCAAATATTATGGTGCTTATGCACCAACACCAAGTGTCAAATGAATGTTTCCTCTTTGTCTAGTCTTCCTATCTACTCTCAACAAGATAGGACCATGATCACTGCCAATGGCTAGTAAATGCAACACCCTCGCTTTTGGATAAGCAAAGCTCCAATTGCTGGAGACAAAAACTCCATCAAGTCATTCTCTGAATAAGTAATGAGAATGCCTTCTGTTTGACCAAGTGAATGCCTATCTTACAAAACCCAAGTCCATTAATCCCAATCTGTTCATGAATCCCCTAAATCTTCTAAAAATTATAGTGATATCTCCTATGCAAGCCAAGTTTGCTGCATAATTTTCAAGTAACTACCTCATCCAATCCCAAAAATCCTTCCTCTTCCCTTGTTTTGGAGTTCCATAGACACAAAAAGAAATTAGGATATGCCTTTCGGCGTGACCACCAACATACAATGCTTCTTGAAATAAACAAGCCACACAACCACATCAATGGCATACAAAATGCACAACCATCTTGACCTTCAACATCAATTGACAATTTATTAAATCCCCTAAATCTTCTCAAAAATTGGACCGGCACCTTTCCTTCACATGGGCCTCAAAAACAAAGATGATAGATATTGCAGTGGCCTAAGCAAGGCTCTTTAGATGGCAAATTGGCTAGGGAACCTCCAAACCTCTATAGTTCAAAAATAAAATGTTCATCTTGACTCCAACAACTGATGAGGCTCAGCTACCCCAAGCCCAACATCCATCACATCTCTGACATCTAAAGCTTCATCTTCTTTATTGTTCCAACATCACAGTCCAAATCTGAAGATGTCCCCCTTTTCTTTTCTATTAGACACAACGGTCAGATTCTTGGCTATGAGCTCCCTTTTCAATTCTTTTGAAATTGTTCTTCTTCCATAGTTCAATAGGTCCTTCCTAATGGCTCAAAGTGGGAGAGACCCTTGAATTTTTCTTCTCCTCATTCTCCTTGCTTGAGTCCTCCACTTGCTTATAGTTTGAGATAGGGTCAATTAACATAGGAGTTGGGGCTATGTGCTTCTAGACTCATGGCTGGTTGGGTTTAATGCAGTTGAGAGGTGTGCAGGAGGGTGTAGACCCCGATGGGATCATAGATGGGTAATTTTAATGGATGGATTAGAGCTTTTTGGCTTTTAGGGATTGGGTCAGGTGTCTTGTAGGTTATGGACTTTTGGCGGGGGAATATGGATAGGGAGGTGGGGCGAGGCTTTTTGTGGTGGGGCTCAAGGGTTGATAGGTAATAAATGCAACTCCAGAATGAACAGAAGAGTTTTGGGGAAGGGAGGAAGGCTTGCTTGATTTTTTTTCAAGGGTTTGTGGTAGCCAAACGGTCTAGGTTAGAAGGGGTCATTCATTTTGGTGTAACATCATTCAGAGGCCTCCTCTCTTTTGCTCCTCCTTTAGAGCCAATTAATTCTCCTCTAGATATCTTCAACCCAGCACGAGAATTAAATGCCATCTTCTCAGCCAATGCACTTTGGAAGCTCCTCTACCGCCTCCAATGACCCACCACTACCTAGAGCCTCATCAAGGGTCCTTCTACACTAGGAAGTTCTGGTAGCTTTAATATTTGCATATTTGTATTCAATGCCTTCAAGGAGCTCATAACCTTTAGCACAAGAACGAAGCTACTCCACTTCATCTTTTGCTTGAAGAATCCAATCACATCCTTCAACTTCACACCCCATATAGCTGCATAACTCGAAATAGCGAGGTAGTCTCTTGTATTTAAAAGGAATATTCAACATAGAGCCATCTATAGCAATAACCTCACACTTTGCAGCTAGAGGTTTCTGCACATCCATTTCAGCCTACATTTTGACAAAGAAACTGCCTCGTCCTTCATTTAAATCAATATCTTTGATCTCCTCCAGGGTCTTATCCATTCGTAGTAAGGTAAAGTGGTAGTGATATTAAGGGGGAAGATCAAAGGCTTGCACGCAAAATAAAGATTTCTTGAACATGTAATATGAAGGCTTGAGATTTCATTTCCCCATCACAATGAGAATGAGATCACCATTTCGGTGCCATGGAGCTCTACTCATAACTGACCTCAGATCAACCTCTCCCTTAAAAGTTGCCATTCGAATCCCTTTAGCTATTTCGGCGATAGCTGGAGTAGGAGACTAACCAAGTTTTTTCCACAACTTTAGACACAAGTCCAGGCTTACTTTCCCCTTGGTATATATTTTGAAGTATAAGCATCGTTGCCATTCTAGGATTGTCTAGATCTTTCATGGATAGCTTGACCTCCACCTTGGACTTTTCTTATCTTAGAGCTTCTCAAAGCCTTCAATCAACTACTTCATCCTTTTCCATGACAACTTGAGTGGAAAGACCTAATGAATGCGTGAAATGAATGCATACAAGATGGGTGAGAGCAATGAATGCAATGGATGTGAAACAACAAGACAACATTTAATAACTACTAATTGACACTATACTGAATAACATGATGAACTCTTGAAGTGCAAGACAAAGAGGTTGAAGCGAGCAATTGACCCTACCAAAGAAGACAAAGACTACGAAGTTGACGCAAGAATATTGACCTTATAGTAAGAGAGAAAGGGGTTAGAAGAGGAGGAGATAGAGAGAGAGGTGAAGTGAGTAGTAACAAGACTAGCACCACCTCCAATGGGTGGGGATAGGGGACCAAGTGGTGGTGCCTCCTCGCGACATAAAATAATGCATGACGATGTTGCCAACTACAGGGGACCAAGTGGTGGTACTTGGACATGTATTTGTATGGAAAATGGGGGGCTATATGCGAGAGTGATAAATAGAAAAAGGCGATGGCAACAAAATCATGAAGTCCTAAATGAATC
The DNA here is from genome assembly GCA_037157565.1 of Thalassia testudinum. Taxonomy (NCBI): domain Eukaryota; kingdom Viridiplantae; phylum Streptophyta; class Magnoliopsida; order Alismatales; family Hydrocharitaceae; genus Thalassia; species Thalassia testudinum. Next base: position 16,735,612 of record JAZHRO010000055.1, read on the forward strand.
GAGCTAATCAAAATCTATTTGGTAATTGTTAGATTCAATTTAATTCGAACGAAATGAATTGAATATAAATCCAATATTTAGATTCGATAGTTTAACAAATCAAATCTTTTTTTTGTTGGATTTGATTTGTTTGATAATATGTACGTATATATGTGTAGGCATTACTTATATGTAGGAGTGTTTTGTTATTTATCTTTCTTTGAGGGTATATTATGCAATCTTCCTAAAGCCTCTTTCTATGTATAGAGACCTAGGGTTCTTTTCCAATTAAGACAATTCATTTTCTCTTCTTCTCTCAACATGGTATCAAAGTGGGGTGGGTCCTAGACTCTTCATGCTCAAGTAGCCTTCCTTACCAAACAAACCCTAACCATAGGGATCTCTCTCTCTCTCTCTCTCTCTCTCTCTCTCTCTCTTTCTCTCGCCAGAGTGCCTCCTCTCCACTGCTAGGGAAGGCAGCAGCAGCACTGATGCCCCTGTAGGCACTGGGGGTTCCTTTTCGAAAAAGACAATTCATTTTCTCTTCTTCTCTCAACATGGTATCAAAGCAAGGTGGGTCCTAAACTCTTCATGCTTAAGTACCCTTCCATACCAAACAAACCCTAACCATAGGGATCTCTCTCTCTCTCTCTCTCTCTCTCTCTCTCACTGGAGTGCCTCCTCTCCACTGCTAGGGAAGGCAGCAGCAACATTGATGCCACTGTAGGCACTGGGGGTGGCTCTTGCAGGTGTCACTAGCATGCTAAGAGGGCCTTGCCATCATTGCCAGTAGGCCAGCAGTGTTGCTGCTATGCTTACACAGTCCTAAGGCACCTCTAGCACCAAGAAGGGTCTACAAGCATTGCTAATAGGCTAGCAATATTGTTGCTACCCTTATGCAGCCACCTGCTACCTCCATTCCCACCAGCACCTCCCTTTAGGGGTGTTCTTCCTCACCGCTAGGGGTTTTATCTTGGTCAATAATCAAGGCCCTAATTAACAGGAAGCTCGACTCAAGGAACAAATGCGACAACCACATAGAGAATCGGGGATGCAGAGGGTTGGTGACCCAGTTTCACCCAATGGGGTGTACGTATGGGGGGAGAGCGATGCTCCCAAGATTTGACTATATTCTTATTGATAATGCAATTGCTTTAGCTCTCTTTTCCCTCTCTTTCTGGTTGCGTGAAGAGGACCCCTAAAGGTCTCTCTTCTCTATTTATAATATAGAAAATATTGTAACAACTTCTCATTCCGCAACGGACCTCGCGGTTTCTCTAGCTCGTTCGTTACTTGGCTACAAATAGCATTATAGCGTGAGTTGTTAGCATTGACATAGGTATCATCGTTGCCTCTTCATCTTCGGTCAATCGGATCTCTTGGCAGGTCGGGTCCACCAAGATCCACCTAGATGCTAGGTAGTCGGGTAGCCGAATCCACCGAGTCAAAGGGGAACCGGATCCTTTGGGCCTAGCACAAAGTTTTAATTGTGAGTTCCTTTTCTCCCTCATCAGTCAATGAAGTCACTGGTGGTCTTTTAGGTGGATCTTCTATGCCATTACGCTCTTGGTGTTCTTGGGTTTTGTGAAGTCAGATGCAAGGCCCAAAACACATGATGTGCTATTGCGTGTGAAGAAAATTCTCGTTTTATTCCCTATTTCAAATCTGAAACATTGACAATCTTCTCTATCTGACCCAACATGGACACACCTAGACAGCCTGCCACTCTTCCTAGCATGCTTACTCTAACAGCAGATGACTGTGCTCTCCTTATGCACATTCTTCAACAAGTTACTTCTCCAAATACTACTACTTCTTTGGCTGCAACTAGTAGTTTTGCCAACTTGGCAACTACTACGTTTGCGTCATCCTGGATAGTTGACACAGGTGCTTCTAACCACCTTACTAGCAAGAAGGATGCTTTCTTGTCTATGCACCATGCCTCCAATTTTGCTTTTGGCAAACAGATCCTGTTCACCTATTATTACAGTAGGAGCACCCAATTTTCTAATTCATTGAGATTGTCAAATGTTTATTATGCTCCTAAATTTTCCTTGACTTTACTATATGTCTTTAGATTATGTAAAGAGCTTGCTTTATAGGTAATTTATGATGAGCATTTTGTCTTCTTGTAGGACATCTAAACAAAAAAGATGATTGGTGGGGGAATTAAGCGTGATAGCCTATCCTATATTGATACCCCTCAAACTTTTTGCCGACGTTGCATCTATCTTGACCGATCCTACTTTATGGCACCGTCGTTAGGTCATCCGTCTGTCTCTAGACTTTAGAAAATGTTCCCTGGATAGTTTCCTCTTGATAATCTAGACTATGAGGCCTGCCAACTTGGCAAATGTCATTGTGTTTTGTTTGCTTTCAATCAAAATATGAGTCTAGCTCCCTTTGATTTGATTCATTGTGATGTATGGGATCCATTATGGATAAATCATTGGTCTATTTACTGATATTTTATTATTTTCGTTGATGATTACAGTTGGTTGTCATAGACTTTCTTGTCGAGGGATCGGTTTGAGATTGCGTCAATTATTCCCAAGTTTTTCAATAAAGTTTAGAATTTTTATTCCACGTGAATTAAGAGTTTTCGAAATGACAATGCTCTTAAATTTATGTAAAAAGATGACTTTTGTTCGCAAACGGTATCCTTCTTCAGATTTCATGTGCTCATACATCTCAAAAGAATGGGGTAGTTGAGTGCAAATATGCCATCTCCTCCTTGATGTGGCCCACACTTTGATGTTTGCTATGAATGCACCTAAATATTTTTGGGAGGATGTGGTACTTACTACTACTTACTAGATTAATTGGGTCTCCTCACTTATGCTTGATGGTGCTACACCTCTTTTGATGTTACAACTTGGTGCCTCTCTTTTTGCATTGCTACTGCAGATTTTCAGATGCACATGCTTTGTCTACCTTTTTGGAGTCACTGATAAGTTGTCCACGAGGTTCGTTAAGTGTGTTTTTCTAGGTTATTCTACATCCTAGAAGGGGTACAGTTGTGTTTGACCCAGTGGGTAAACACTACTATATGTTCATTGACCTTTCTTTCTTTAAAACGGTCCCTTATTTCTTTGAGGGTTTCTTTTGGTTGGGGCCTATACCTATGAGCATCGTTAGAAGGATCCTATGTCTATCCCCTTGCCTTTTATGTAGGTTGAGCTTACTGAGGGGAGTCAAGTCGATCAATACTTACCTCTAGCATTTGATCTGGATGTTTCACCTCAGTAGTTTGATGACTTGCCTATTGCTCTCAGGAAAGCTATAAGAACTTGTACTTTGCATCCAGTGTCTCACTATATTGCTACTGATAATCTTAGTCCAAGCTCTCTGCTATGTTCGTTCCTAGACATCACCATAAGGCACTGCAAGATCTTAGTTGGTGATAGACTTTGGAGTATGAGATGGTGGCTCTAATCTCATGTGGAACCTAAAAGATGACAAACCTCTCAGAGCTTGCGAAGGTGGTTGACTACAGACAAGTATACAATGTGAAGTACAACCCAGGTGGGATTGTTGAGCGTCTCAAAGCTAGACTTGTGGTGAAGGGCTAGACTCAAACTTTGGTGTAGACTACTTCGACACATTCTCTCCTGTGGCACGCCTTAACTATGTCAGAGTTATTCTTTTGCTTGCAGTAAATAAAGCTTGGTCACTATATCAGCTTAATGTTAAAAATGCATCTTTGTATGGAGATCTACAGGAGGGGTCTATATGACCCTGAAGAAACCTACGGGAGGGGGTGAGATATGTGGGATGCGAAAAATAAGTGGAAATAATGTAAAATAATCTCACAAAGATCAATCACACAATTTGCACAAATGATTTTTAGGTGGAAACCCAAATCGGGTGAAAACCACCACCAACCCTCTCAAGTTAGTATTTCTCGATCGATCGAATCGATGAAAATCCACTAACGAACTACTTTAACGAGGGTAGTTCAACCTCTTATAACCAATGCTACTTTAAACCTGAGAGTAGTATGCCTCAAACCCCTTCTCTTCACGAGAAGGTTTATGTCTTACAATGGAGACGGGAATTCGCAACGTGAATATCCAACCAATTTACAAAGTAAAATTACAAAGCAACCCTATAGAGCCACAAAGATAAATCCCAAACTTAGCTTCTATAGGCAAAAGAGACTTCCCTTAGATGGAAGAATGTAGGCATAATCTCGGTAGAGTAACGACGCTCTCGAATTTGTTGAATGGAGCTTGGAGAGCAAGATCACTTCTTGTTTTGATGATTTCTTTTCAATGACACAAAGGAATGTGAAAGTAATGTTACAAGGTGTGTGTTAGTAAGTCAAGGGGTCTCTCTTATTTATAGATGGCTTAGGAAGGCCTAGGAAGGCTGTGAAAGCCTTAGGTAGCCGTTGGGGATTATCCCAAGGCAAAGCAAGCCGCCATTAGAATTATTAATGATTCTTACAGAGTCATCAGACATCTGGGATAAAGATCAAACGTCTGGAAGTCATGTTTAAGACATCTGGAAACTAGATCAAACATCTAATACTAGACGGGTTCCCTTACTGACTTTCATCAGATCTAAACATGGTTCTAGTGTGAATCAATCAAACGATGTACAGAACATCTGGCACTAGGTCTGGATGTCTGGAAACCTAATTTACTACGAGAATGGATTTCTCAAGGTCCAAACCCCTATATACATCTAACAAAGTTATTTATGGTCAATCGAGGCAAAACGGCTACATATCAGACGTCTGAAGTCTTCTAAGGACATCTGATAGAAGATCAAAGGTCGAAACTTCAACGATCATTTTTTAAGCCAACGTTTTACTAATTGGATGTCTGGCAAAGTCATCAGACGTCTGGTAAGACATCTGGACTAAGGGTCGGTCGTCTGAAATCAACAGTCAATGTTCTAAGACTAGCCCTAAATGATTGAATGTCTGATTCAACATTTAAAAGTCTTAAAGTTCACTATCAGACATCTGATTATCATATTAGACGTCAAGGCTATCTGAAGCTTATTCTGGTTTTTTTAAGTTTTCTACGAAAAATCTAAGTATCATAGGATTGTGCAAGTGTTCCTAAGACTACTATGAGGGTACTTTGAGACTCTTTAACATTAATTTAAGAGAGAAAAAATAAAGAGCAACAAAAGAAAGATACATAGAATAAGATAAAATGAAATCTATCATATTGTTATCTTCATGCCTTCTTCAAGCTATCTCTCCTCGCGAAGCTCCGTCTCTTCTATCAAGCTCCTCCAATCCACCATGGATGCGAACTTGAATTCCGTCTTTACACTTGTATCCATTTGCAATTGTCCTGAAATCTTGGACTCAAAAACAAATGTTAAATAATAAGTATTTTGTTATCATCAAAATAAATGATCATGGTGCCCTTGCATCAATAGACCCAACCACCTAGCCTTATGGTTGATGGGAAGAAGGTTTATAGACTCCGAAAGGTCATTTATGACTTGAAATAGAGTCACAGGCTTTGTTTGAGAGACTCAATTCAGAGATTCAGAAGATTGGGTTTCACAGCTATACTTCTGAACATTTTATTTTTGTGAGATGGAGGGAATCTGGTGTTGTGGTCCATGCAATATATGCGGACAATATGGTCCTTACTGGTGATGATGTCTTGGGCATACAGATGATAAAGAATCTTTTTCGGATAACATTTGCTACTAAGGATCTGGGCACATTAAGGTACTTCTTTATCATTGAGGTGGCTAGAAACTCACATAGGATGTCTCTGTCGCAAAGAAACTATGTGTTAGAACTTCCAGACGAGACAGGACTACTAGGCCTGAAGCTTTCTTTTATTCCAATTAAGTTATATGAGAGACTTAGAGAGGAAGATGATCCACTATTTGAAAATAAAGAAAATGTATAGGAGCATTGTTAGCAAACTATTATATATGACTTTTACTAGACCAGATATCAATTTTGCAGTAGATAGAGCAAGCTAATTTATAGAGAATCATGTTATAGTCATTGGCTGGTAGTGTGTCTTATCCTCGGATATCTCAAGGGTAGTCCAAGGAAGGGAGTCTACATGAAGAATAATGGGCATGTTCACTTGCATGCCTATTTTGACGTTGATTATGTAAGCTCTATGGAGGATAGGAGATCTACAACTGCATACTTCACCTTTTTTGGTGGAAATATAGTTACTTGGAGGAGCAAGAAGCAAAGCGTGGTCTTTAGGTCTAGTGTAGATGTCGAGTACAGAGCCATGGCCCAAGCAACCTATGAGATTATATTGTTGGTTAATTTTCTTGATGATATAGGTGTTTACGTCAAGCTTCCAGTGTGTATGTTCTGTGATAACCGATCGACAACCTTTATTGCATCAAATTTTATCTTTCTTGAGAGTAGTAGACACATTGAGGTAGGTTATCACTTTGTACAGGTCATGGTCTCCACGGGGAAAATATGTACTTCTACTACTTCATCATAACACTAAGTCATAGATATCTTTACGAAGACTCTCTCTAAGAAGTACCATGAGTTCTTACGTTCCAAGCTGGACATGCTAAACATATATCCTCCAACTTGAAGGAGAGTGTTAGAGTTACTTATATGTAAGAGTGTTCCGTTATTTTATCTTTCTTTGAGTGTAACTTATGTAATCTTCACAAATCTTTTTCTATATAAAGAGGCTAAGGATTCTTTTCTGAATAAGATAATTTATTTTCTCGTTCTCTCTCAACAATATATTTATATGTATACATACATATGTATACACATCAATGTATACAAGGTGAGAACATAAGAAGTGAGATATTTTCATATGAACCATTGGATCTTTTGAAAGGCTTGAATCCCTTTTTGAAAAGAAGACCAATCTTGTAGGAAAAAATTTTATTAAAATTTAAATCGAAGTTACAAAAAAAATGTTGACAAATAAAAAATTAATTGACATATTTTCTACGCTGCATCATATAAAAAATGGTTACGGATTCATTAAATATTTCAATCCTTAATTAATCGAATACAATTTTAGGTTTTCATATTCGAAGGTGATTCAAATCCCATTCGAAATTAAATTTTCTTAGTGAATTAACTTTCAATCCAAGTAGATTCAATGAGATTTGATTGGATTCGGACCCCCACGCAGAGGGTTGCAGCTTGGAAGGAAAGTGGAGGAGTTACGTGTGACGTGTCACCGGGAGATACGAGTGAAGGTGATCATGCGGAGTGTCCTCCGTAGGAGCTTACTGCTTTTGGTGGTGTTTTTACAATGGAGTCCTTGGAGTTAAATGTTCTCCATTTTTATTCGACTATTTCAATGAAACTCCTGTAAGACCTTACTCCCTTCGGCAACAAAGAAAAAATGAAAGTTGCATAGGAGTAGGGATCTTACTATCTTGGACTGACTCGGTACTCGGTATTTGATCATAATATCTAGTGACCCCAAATTTGGACTCGGACGTCTTAACTTGCTCTACCCAAGGAACAGAGCCCAAGGTCCTTTTTTTGAGTTTGGGCTTAAGGGTCTGGCATTCGGACCAAATCTTTTCTGTGAAGGATCCAAGTATCGTTCTGGCTTATTCTGGGACTCTTGGAAATCTAACATCGTCAATTCCAAGTGTCTGTTTTTTCACGTAAACGTCAATAATTTGTAACGTTAACATAACCTATCGTCACTGGAAGATACCATTGCGATTTATGACACGCTCAACGCGGCTCAACTAGCATATGCGAATCTCCAATCAGAAATAACTTCCAGTGTAAGACCTGTTTTGAGTTTATCTAAATTGTACGTTAATCTCTCTTGAAGAATTAGATTACTGTAACAATGTTTTCTTCTTCTTTTTTTTTCTTCTGAAATTACTATATATATGATAGTTAGTTCATGCAATTTTAAATGATGGGGGTTCGAAATTAAACAAACTATAATTTTATGCTCTGATATTGATCTGTTCACATGCAAAGGCTTATACGGCAGCAATTAAGGAGACTGCGTGGGCGTGAAGCCAATGATGTTCATAACAGGCTAATGAGGAGATATGACCGAGTTCCTCAATGGTGGTTTCTGTCTATATTGGTTATAACCAGTGGTCTCTCGTTATTTATTTTGGAAGGATTTGGAAAGCAATTTCAGCTTCCATATTGGGGATTTTTTCTAGCTGTGGCGACTGCTTTCCTTCTTATTCCACCCTCTGTCACGTTGATAGCACTTACGGGACAGGTTTGTCTGTGATCGGAAAGAAAGCACATTTTCCCAAAGAAATTTCTTTCTTTATTTTTTCCTTTCCTTTATCCATGCATTTTAATTACTTAATCTTTCTTCATTTTGAAGTTACGTTTTGCATATCCTTAGACCTTATGGACCTTCAAAGAAAGAATGAAACGTTGGTTCTTATTTTTCTATGAAGAATATCTACATTCCTGAGAATTAGCTAGTTTTAGATAGTGTTTGTTTCGCATGTTAAGTGTTTAATACATTACGTAACATGTTTTAAATTTATGATAGATTAAGTAAACTTAACATGGGTTAAAGTTATTACATCCTTTCTGTAGAATAACTTTAACATGTCAAAACATCCAAATAAGTTAACTCACTTATTCCACTTTTTCTTTATTCCTTTAATTATTTCACTTTTTTCTTATTCCACAAACTTATTCTTCTTATCAAATGAGATTTAGTGATTTTCTACTTAAAAGGTAACTTCTAAATTTTAGAGCACTTCCTCATCTTCTTAATCATTAGAGTACCCTTTGGTGCATTAACAAGCTTCTTACATTGGCGTTATTCTACGTTATAGCTACAAGTTGAGTACACAAGAAGCTTCGAGAGATCTACGTGAAGAAAGATATTTTGTGACATTTATTTCCCTAGACGTCTGAATAATTATAACGTTATCAGGATGTTTACCTAAATAAATGTCTAAGTTATATTTCTCATAACATTCTATTTTGAAATGTTTGATTTCAACATAACGACGTTGGATCTAAATAGCAAGTTATATCTAACGACGTTTGATCTAAATAGCAAGTTACACCTATTGTGATATATCCAGATGGATCAAATGTTTCGAAAGTATATGTCACAATAGTTTTAATTTGACATTTATTTTGATTAAACAATAAGATACTTCTAAAGTTATTTGAATATTTACAAGATATATAAACATCAAGAAAGATTTTATTTCTTGCAATGTAACTTGGCCCATAGAACTGTGATTTGCGTGGAAGATGGATGAAGAGACAACTAAGGAGAGGGGGGAGGAAAGAATGAATTGAGGGGGAAAGGGGGGAGGAGATGGTGTGAGTCTTTGTCAAAAGGAGGAGAACGGGATGGAAACATTTGAAAAATAGGAATTATAGTTGAGGTATTTCTACTTTAGGAGAGGGGTGAATTGAATGGATAAAGGAGTCATAATAGGTGTATCAACTCCGATTAGTTTCTAAATTGGTTTATGTCAAGGCGTGAAGGGTCTTATGTTAGTTATCTTGAAATAAATAATACATGCATGCGGTTGTAGAATTAAGAAACAATGTACACATATATGGCCATGTGATGAGTTTTTACTTGAACCTTGTTGGAAAGTTGAATTTAAAGAGTTGAGATTTTCTCTCAAGAATCATAATAAATGTGATAACTAGAAATATTTATTAACCTAAATCTTGATAAATTGATGTTAAAAATATTCTTTAGATGCCTTGCCCAAGGGAGTTTAAATAATTGAGGTGAAAAGAAAGATAAACTAAGATTTAAATACATTTCAAATGATTTTGAGCTCCCAAAATATTGGGTTTGGGCAATCAAATTTGCGTTGGTTGTTCCAAGCATGCATTAAATGAGAATGAGCCACAAGCTTCTCCACCCACTAAGTTTGAGCAACTAAAGGTTCAGTTTGAGCATCCAAATTAGGTGGATGCCAAATGACCTAAAGGACTTACTTGATGAAAGCACCATTCAGATGTTTGACCTTGGTCAATTAGAGGCCAAATTTGAAGGTTGAGCCTTGAGCCATATAAAATCCCTTGGGGCATGGAATCAATAAAAATAATTAGATATAAATCTTTGGTTGGGTTGAAGATGGAGTGCAAGTGACTAATGCACCTTCTAACAGTGATTCCCAGTGATTTAGCAAGTTGATTGATGATGGGTGGATTATAGAGGAGACGTAAAGAACTGCATGCAGAGCACCTCATTTTAGAAGGACATGCATAAAGTAGGGAACATTCTCTCTTTGATGATTTCATTTCCATTTAAGAGGGAGACCAAAGAATGACTTCAATTTTGATTCAATCCAGCCATCTAGCCTATGTACATGGGGTTTAGATGACTCCGTGAAACGATCCATCACCTTTCGGTCCTTTAAGACGTCTGGGATGTTCACCAGACGTCTGTCTAGATGTCTGGAGAGAGAGCCAGACGTCTGAAAATGCTTTTTCTTTTCGGCTCATACTGTGTGCACGCCACTCCCTCGCCCACGCCTCACGCCTCACCCTACGACCGCTATCACCCTCACCCTACACCACTCCCTGCGGCGCCACGCTTTTCCCCTCATCTCCTCTCCCTTTATAAACCCCCCTCCTCCTCCCCTTCATCTCACACCATCACAACCGAGCGAGAGGAGAGTAGGGAGCCGGAGAGATCGCAAGCGGAGAGCAGGTCTGAACGCGAGAGCAGAGGGCGCCGTGCTGCTCTACTGCAGCATCTGCGGTGAGGAGAGCCTAGAGCGGTTCCGCTGAAGTCATTTTCCACGGAATCAAACGTCCGGAGTGACCTCCAGATGTTGGGGAGGACGTCCAAAGGTATTATGAGACGTCTGGTAGAGATTTACTTTTTCCCTTATTGTTTGCCGAGTCCTGACAATGCATATGCATGTGTCAGAGGTTAGGAGGCTCGGCAGGGCGCGGCATGTTACGACCCAGTTCCTGGATCCCTACAAGACTGGAGACCGGCTTGCCTCGACTAATCCCAAGACTCAGTCGTCCAACAAGAAATAACTAAAAAGAAGGAAAGTAAACCACATTCACATATGCAATATAACTAAGCAGTAAAAACATACAAAGCAGTAAAGGAAAGTAAAACTGCTATTCCATTACATACCACCACAACAACAGAGACAACGGAAACGAAAGTAACAGTAACAACAGCAGTAGCTAAAGGTTTGAATCTCACTACAACAGTAAGGGGGGGTACAACAAAAAAGTGCAGGAAAACTGCGGCTGGGCTCGACTGGGCCCAGCACCCTCCACAGCCGAAGCTTGGGCTGCTCAACTCCTGGACGTGAATAGTCTTATGAAAAAGACAGAGTCAGCGAACGTTGAGTAGACTGGTATCTAAACTATCTAAAGTAGTAAAAGCAACAAGTTTAATTCTCTTTTCTAGTTATGTTACTTTATATGCATTTCCTTTTCACCCCTTTTCCTCAAACTTTTAGATTTTCTTGATCTTGCATGTTCCTCGTGAGAACGATCTTGATTGTAGTCTTTTCCAAAGAGTAGAAGGTACAGTGGTACTCTCTTGGCCGGGAGAGTCCCCCGTGGTAGTCCTACATCCAGTCAACCACCCCGAGGTCACTGATAAGACGTAGCGATGACTACGGCATGTGTAATAAGCGCACAGGTAGCTACTCCACATTGACACGTGGTCAGTCGTTTCCGCTAGTGAGTACGCCCAAAGTACAGTATGGAATAGTATAAGGCCTAGGCCTCTTAGAAATAGGGGTCTCGCCCCTCTACAATCCACACACCCTCGTCTGACTACCCCGGTTTGCCCAGATGACCTAACAAGTCGATGTAGGGTGGCTAGCTGAACCCTAGATCCCATGGGGTGACTAGCTCCCTCCTTACACTAGTAGCTCACCTCGGTACCATGTACACGAGGGCCAACAGAAGTCGGTGTAGAGTGGCTAATCCTAACTTCTGGTCCCAACCCAATGGCGGCTAGCTCTACTCTACACAAAAAGGGGACAGCCGCTCTCCTTGGTACCACGTACTCAAGGGCCAGCACACTTCCCGTCTATATTCCAGATTTTCATCTGACTACAGGAGCTTTACTCCTGTTACGACCCGATTCCCGAATCCCTACGAGACACGAGAATCGGACCGACTCGACTGATCCCAAGACCCAGTCGTCCAACGAGAAAGTAACCAAAAGAGCAGTAAAATAAACCACATTCACCATGTATATAACTAGCAGTAACAAAATACAGCAGTAAAGAAAAGAACTACTACAGTATACACCACTACAACAATAAGAAATAAACATTTACATAAATATGATGCTTACAATAAAAGAGTATAGGGGTAACAGAAACTGCTCACTATAACAGAAGGAAAAGTACAGTGGGTACTACACAAGTAGAAACTACTAGGCTCTACTAGGCCCAGCATCCTCTGCAGCCGCCTGCTCTGGCTGCTCAACACCTGGTCCTGAAAAGGTGACAAAGGTGACACATCAGCGAACGCTGAGTAGAGTGGCAACTAAAAGCTAAGAAAATAGTAAGGTGGACAGTAGCTGTTATATTTTAATTTCTTTCTTTATTTTTCCGTTTACTCATTATTGAGTTATTCCTCAGATCTTTCTTTTGATCTTGAATGTTCCTCGTGGGAACGATCTTGATTGCAGTCTTTTCCGAAAAGTAGAAGTAACACGTGGTGCTCTCCTAGCCGGGAGAGTCCCCCGTGGTGGTCCTACCCTCAGTCAACCACCCCAAGGTCGCTGACAAACGTAACGGTGACTACGGCACATGCGATAAATGCACGGGTAGCTACCCGCATTGGCACGCGATCAGTCGTTTCCGTTAACGGGTGCGTCCAAAGCACAGCATGGAACCAGTATAGGGCAGAGCCCTCCCAGTAAGAGGGGTCCAGCCCCTCCACAGTAACCAAACAGGGGTCTTGTCCCTCCACAGTCCGCGCACCCTCACCTGACTACCTTGGTTTACCCAGTGGGCCTAACAAGTCAGTGTAGGAGGGCTAGCAGAACCCCGGGGCCCATGGGGTAGCTAGTGCTCTCCCTACACTAGTAGCTCTCCTCGATACTGTGTACACGAGGGCCAAAAGTCAGTACAAAGTGGCCAGACCTAACCCCAGGTCCCTGGGGCGACTAGCTCCGCTCTGCACTAAACAGGGGGACAGTCACTCTCCTTGGTACTCCGTACTCAAGGGCTAGCTCACTTCCCCAATTTTATTCCATTCACTTTTCAGGAGTTCTACTTCTAATTCCCTGTAGGGTTCATACTCTTTTAACTCCGCCAATTTAGGTTTCATCACTTCAGCTTTATATTCATATAACCCATGTTCTCAACCGTAATTATTCATTCATAAATAGGCAGCTGTTAACCAATTACAGGCAATTATCGTTTCCTTTCTACTTTTCCAAGACTGCAATGTATATATATTCAATCTAGTTTTCCAGTCCTAGGATTCATGCCATATCCTAGGATCTATCATTCAATCTAGTTTTCTAGTCCTAGGATTTATGCCATACCGTAGGATCTATCATTCAATCTAGTTTTTTAGTCCTAGGGTTCATGCAACACCCTAGACTCTATTAATTATTTCACAAGTGCATATTTTTTTATAAATAATTAAAAGGGCCACTCCACTCGCAAAATCGAGAGTATTGGGGGCATGATCGGCAAGCCCGCGTGCCTCCGCAACCCCTAGAGCTGCAACGGAACGGGGTCCTAACACAAGGATCAATTACAAGGAGCTACTCAGAACAGTATACAATTACTGTAAATAGGTAGAGGAAATAAATATGAGAAGAACGAAACTTGAAACGCGGAAAACAGACTCCGAACGGACCCTAAACGGGTCAAAAACGACAAGTCTTTCCAAAATCAGACATCTTGAACATCTTCCAGACGTCTTAAACGATGGCTCAGGTCATACCTTGATCCTGCGCTGTCCTTCAGAAGCCCACAAGCTCGCTGAATCGTTTGGACTTAGTTTCTATACATTCGACTGTCACTCTGGACGTCTGGAGACCCTCTCCGTCGTCTGGTGCTGTGTCCTGACGTCCGATCTGTGTGGGATGTCGTGCCCTTGCGCCTTCCCTAACAAGTCCTGCACACACACGCGACCGTTCTCAACACGAAACGATGTAGAAGACTTCGGCGGAACAGCTGCATGGCCGTACACGCGAAAGAAGAAGGAAGGTAAAAATATCGTACCTTTCAGACGTCTGGACCTTCCTCCAGACGTCTCCTGCGTCGTCTGGATGTATGTCCAGACGTTTGACTCTGGGAAATGTTCCCAGAATCATGACCTCCTCGCCCTCCGCCCACAGCGCACGGCCGAGTCACGCCGCGCTCGCCTGCTGCCTGAGCTGCAGCAGCTCCTCCCCAGCACCACACGCTAGCTGCGCACCCGTCGGTCAACTCTGGCTGGTCTGGCGAGCTCGCACCCTCGCGATCAAGCTCTCTCTCCCTCTCGCAGCAGCCCCTCCTCCTTACACACTCGCAGCAGCCGTTGCTGCTGCCCTCGCCCGCTCACTCTCTCGCTGACAGGAAGAAGAAGAAGAAGGCGGTGGAGTGAGGGTGAGGGAGAGAGGGGTATTTGAAGGCAGCCGCAGGGAGAGAGAGAAAAAGGGCTACGTCTGTAGGGAGGAAGGAAAGAGAAGAAGGAAGGTGGCGGTTCAGTCTACGCATGCATGCGCGCAGATGCGAACTCGTACGCTGAAAAAATTAAATTCCAGACGTCTTTGAAAGCTTCCAGACGTCTGGACCATTTCCCAGACATCTTAAACGACGTTTGATGCCAGGGTTATAACAACTAATTCCCCATAGTGTTTATGCTCATGTTCACCACTTTTTTCCAATCCAGATTCCACCATTCACAATTCAGTTCTCGTTTATATACAGGCAGTTCGTATTTCCACAATTCAATATATGCAACTGATGATTTCACAGGTAATTGTTCATTTATCCCAGGCAGCTCATATTCTAACAGGCAGCTCACAACTATATTACAGGCAAGTGCTGGCAGTTTAACTTAATCATGTATACAAATATAGTCATGCAGTACAATTGGTTCATTCATTTCTCTGTCCTAGGGTTCATGCCACATCCTAAGGGTTCCAGTTGGCTAATTTCACAAGCACATTCTTATTTAATATGATTAACAGAAGTAGACCACTCTATCAGATAATCTGGGAGTAATAGGGGCTCGAACCGCAGACCTAGACGTCTCTACGAGCCCCAAACACGTAGCAGGTTGAAATCCTATACTAGGGAATACATTACAAAAGGAAGGTTCAGAACAGTGTACAAAGGTTTCTAGTATGTAGAGAAACTCGCAAGGAAACTACAGATACTTTATTTGCGTAAAACGGATCCCGATCAGACCCTAAATGAGTCAAAAATGTGTCTACTGACCAAAATCAGACGTCTAGAAACAAGTCCAGACATCTTAAAAGATACAGAATCTCACCTCAAGTTCCTGCAGTGTCCAAAGATGTCTAGGACTCCTTTGCGACCGTCTGAAAGCAGTTCCAGATGTCGGACTACTCCTCCGGTCGTCTAGAAGCACTTCCGGTCGTCTGGTGAGTTGATCAGACGTCCGAAAGTGCATGGGAGGGTGTTCCGTGCCCTTCCCAAGGCTGCTCCTACGTACAACAATTGCAGCCACCCAAATCAGGCAGACATATCTTCTACGATGCAGCCTGCATGGTCGTAACCGCGAAGAGAACGTACCTTCCCTATAAAGGAGCTTTCAGACTCTAGTCTTGTCTCCAGACGTCCAAGTGCTCCACCAATCATCCGGACTTCACTCCAGACGTCTGATACTGGAAAATTTCAAGTATCAGAACTCGCTCCTAGTGCTCTCCGTCGCGCTTCCCCTCGCTCCGCCGCAGCTCCAACTGCTTCAGGTGGTTGAGGACGTCGCTTCAGACTCCCTCCACCTGCACGCACCCGCGGTGGCCGTGCGAGCTCCGACGAGCTTCCACCGAAGCTCCCAACCTCGGCCTCGTCCTCCTCCCACACTCTCCTCTTTCTCACCCTCTCTCGTTAACCCTCGCTCACCTCCTCTCACGGCAGTGAAGGTGGGGTGTGGTGGTGGTGTGTGAAGTGGAGAGGAGAGGAGGGGAGGGGTCTTTATAGGTGTTGTGGGTTTAGGGTTTGGTAGGGAGAGGAGGAGAAAGGAGAGAGGGAAAAAGAGTTCTACGTGCCGCTCGCGCGCAGAGCGCGTATAAAAATTTCATTTTCAGACGTCCGGGAAAGGGTCGAGACGTCTGACTGAGACTCCAGACGTCTTAAAAGGCTAAAAGTGGGATGTGTCTTTATATGGCACGAGGCAGTTTCAGATGTCTGGGAGCATCTCCAGACATCTGACGGAACCCTCGGACGTCGGCACAGCGTTCCAGACGTATGATAGAGGCGCCCCGAGAGAGGTATGCCTGCGAGTTGGTTTAAGACATCTGGGACCTCTCCTAGACGTCTGATTTCTGTCAGGCCTCGTGCTTTTAGACCCATACAAGGCCCAAACGATGTTGATTTTTCATAAACAAAATGTCTTTGTTTCCTGTACGTTTTTTTCCATATAATGGTACCTTGTCTATGGTACTTGAACTCCTTTTGACCTGTCAATCCATGTCTTAGGTCTCCAATCTGTCGAGTGTATGGGACCTGCGGAGAAGTTGGGAGCTGCTATACGAGCCCCTGTTTCACCCGATTATCCTGGTAGAGTGGTTCTGACTATAAATCTTCAAGATTAATAAAATGCATGAAATTAGTTCAACTTAGGATGTGAGATGAACTCTACGAAGAAATAAACGTATGACAAGAATATATCTATTGAACCCTAGGTCGTGCCATGAACACTAGGGCTAAAGAAGATGCATGTGGAGAGAAATGATTCATTGAATAAATCATAAGTTGCCTGTACTACCCGAAATGAATTATGTTATGAATAGAAAAATGAACTCGTACTGTGGAAACGGAGATGCCTGTTCTATATGTAACAACCCAGATATGGAATAAGAAAGGTTCATGTACGAACCCTACGGGGAATGTAGAATGAGACATGAATACCTTAGCATAGAGAACCAGATGGTTCTGGATTTGCCGCCCACGGGTGGCCATCAAGGGGAGTGAGCTGACCTTCGTGTACGTAGTACCGAAGAGAGCAACTATCCCTTGTTGTGTAGAGGGGAGCTTGCCATCCTTGAGTTGAGCCCCGGGGTGAGTTTGGCCACTCTACGTCGACTCCTGTTGGCCCTCACGTACGTGGTACCGAGGTGAGCTACTTAGTGTAGGGGGGAGCTAGCCACCCCAGGGGGCCCGGGGTTAGGCATGACCACCTTACACCGACTCTTGTTAGCCTGTTGAGCAAACCGGGATAGTCGGACGAGGGTACGTAGACTGTGGAGGGGCGAGACCCTCGTTCTATTCTGAGAGGGCAAGGCCCTATGCTATTTCGTACTATACGTTTGGGCGTACATGCTAGTGGAAACGACTACCTATGTGCCACTGCGGGGTAGCTACCCGAGCGCTTATCACGTGTGCCGTAGTCACCGTTACGTCACGACCATGACCTCGGGGTGGTAGACCGGGTGTAGGATTACCACAGAGGGACTCTCCTGGCCAAGAGAGTACCACGTGTGTATCCTACATCATGGGAAAACTGCAAGCAAGATCGTTCCTTTAGGGAACAAGAAGATTAGGTAATGCAACGGACCCTGATTAGAGATCTCTACACAGTAAACAGTTATAAGATAATTGGGATTGGAAAGTAATATGTTAAGCTACTTGTTAAATTCATTTTATGTTTTAGCCACCACTCTACTCAGCGTTGCTGACTCCAGATATATATAACTTTGTACAGGTCAGGGATTTGAGCAGCCCGGGCCACCGGCTGCTGAGGACGCTGGGCCTAGTCAAGCCCAGCTATAGTTTCTACTGCTAGTCGTAGTGAGTTCCTGTAGTTATATTTCAGAATATTTCTGTTATGTTCTCTATCTGTACTAATTTGTTGTGATGGCTGTATTCATGTCTTGAAGGCATGTAATATTTTAGTACTATTGTTCTGTTTCTCCTTTTAATGTCAATTTCTTTCTGCTTAGCTACGGCACCTGTGTGGTTGTGGATTAATTCATGTTATTTGGTTATTTCTCGTTGGATGACTGGGTCTTAGGATCAGTCGAGGCGAGCTGGTCTCGGGTCATGTAGGGACCTGGGTTCGGGTCGTGACACTCTGGACGAGAGATAAGACTTCCACACACTTAGGTTTGATCCTAAGCCATCTCATTGATTATAATAAATTAAGTTTGCATTCTTAAGTGATTCCTACTTTGATGATTTTGGCCTGAATTTCATTTAATTTGCACCATTAATAAGTTGTAGTTTAATATAAAATTAATTTAGACATGTGACTAGGATAGGGATTAGAATAGGGTATAATCTAGTGATGAGAGCCTCATCATGAGCCATAACTAGCTCATTTTGACCCAATAAAGAAGATAAAAGCTCCTACATAACCTAGAAGAAGGCTTAACTGAAGGAACAAGTGCTCTGAGAAGAAAACATGAAATAAAGGTTAAAACTGTAATTTTACCATTGCAGTACATAAACGGGATTTTTCAGAAGCAAAACAGAGGTCAAATGGTCCAAAGTGGGTTGAATTAATCAGAAATGGGTTTATGTGCAATCTAAGAATTAAATGACACTTGGTAACCCTAAAACAGACCCGCTTAAATTAACAAGGTTTCGGTCAGAATAAAAATCAAGCAAACCCTCTAAAAATCATAGAAAAACATCCTCTGGGGTTTAGAACACTTAATTTGGCCTTTGGAACCTAGTTTGACCTAGATTAGGGTCTTAGCTCTTCAATTAACCTAATTTGGGTTTTTACGCAAAATGTCCAGTCAAACGAGGTCAAACCTAAAATCCAACTTCACCATTGGATTCTTTAGGTCCAAATTAGGTTTGTACCAAAATTTGGACCTAAGGGGAGGTCATCTTGACCTACTTTGCAAGTTAGTACACCCAAATCACAAAGAGGTCCCTATCTTTTGAATATCCTTGCAGAGAGCCCCCTAGGTTCCTCGCCTTCTTTGTAAACCGGTCCTGCCGCCATTGCTAGGGCAGAATCGAGCTCCGACGAAGTTTCGAGAGAGATGGCTCTCTAATTCCTCAGAGATTCTCTCCCAGAAATGGAAGGGAGATTCTCTGAGGAATTCCCTTCCTTCTAAAGCCAATCAAATTCGCTGGCGTGAACCCAATCTCTCGTGCGAACGCACGAGAGATTTGGATATCTTTCTTCCTTCCAACTCCGGCGAGCCGGCTGACCTAATTGCGCGTTTTTCACGCACTGATAGGAGTGGCCAGCACCTATAAAACACCCCTCGGACCCGGCCACT
Source organism: Thalassia testudinum (assembly GCA_037157565.1). Classification (NCBI taxonomy): domain Eukaryota; kingdom Viridiplantae; phylum Streptophyta; class Magnoliopsida; order Alismatales; family Hydrocharitaceae; genus Thalassia; species Thalassia testudinum. The sequence goes on from JAZHRO010000055.1 coordinate 16,754,916, forward strand.
CATCTTAAGCTTGATTTTGACGGAGATCCCCTCCAAATTTCTTCTCTCCCATCTCCGGCCAAACGACCCACAAGCTCCGGCAACCGCCTTCCCTCCTTCTCGTCACTCTGCTGCCATACCAGCAGCAGAGTCCTCTCCGCCTCTTCCTCCCGCGGCGCGCTGTACCTTGCGCGCAAGCCCCTGACCTCATCTTCGTCGCCGCTTCCTCCCCCAGGGTCTTTCTTCCCCGACGACGGCAGTCACGAGCCGTCCTCTCCGCTGCCTCCCTTCACTCCAGACAACCCCAGATACGTTCTCCATCCTCTCCTCTCTCTTTTCCCCCTGTTATCTCCCTTGATCGACCCTCGACAGACGCTAACCACCTCCATCGTCTTCGCCTCCGACCGCACTCCGGCGAGCCGCCCACACCACTCCAGCCCTCCACACGGCTCGCCAACCACCTCGAAAGCTCCGCCTCACCTCCAGGAACACACTCCACCCTACCACTGCCACTCCAGCCCTCCACAACCACCCCTCGACCAACCCACCATCTCCGGCCACAAGTTGACCTAGGCACGCACGCCTAGGCCGACCTGCGGCCTACAGCACTGCCCACCGCCTTCGCCGTGCCACGGCGAAGGTCTCTAGCTATTCTGATTTGGCCGAGAGGCGCGTTTTGTGTACGACAGGATTTGAGCCGCTGCCGCCATGGACGACCTCTGATGAAGCTCCCACGAAGCTCCAGGCACCCGGTCTTCCAGACTACAGGTGCTGCATACTAGCGCAAGTGTCGCGAGGTGAACGAGTCCAGCCGAGGAGCGCTAGCAGAGCCAGCAGCTGCGGGGCAATCGCACGACGAGGTTTCTGCAAGCGCGTGTGAAGGCGAGACCAGATAGTCCCACATCGTGGGATTGCAACCGTTAGGTACCATATAAGTTGTTTTTACGCTTTACTCTTATCGCCTCAGTAAGCACAGGGGTGAGGTCCCTCACTGACCCCACCCGCCTCGTCCGCGGCCTGACCACGCGGACCTGGCGGATCCGACCCGACCTAGACCTACGCACTCCTCGCGCATCACACACCTGCAGGTGCGCCTGGTCCCGGGTACGATCCGACCCGATTGAGACTGTGGCTCTGGTAGAGCGGTTAGAGTGAATTGCTTGAGAGAGAGACACGCGTGGGTAGAGGGAGAAGGGTTAGGTTTTGCTCCTGTGCAGGCAGGCTGATCGCAGGAGAAGGACTTGGCCGCTGCAGAAGAAGGAGAAGCAAGACAAAGAAGAAGAAGAAGGCAACGAAGAAAGGAGAAGCAAGACAGAAGAAGAAGAAAGAAAGAAGTCTTCGCAGGAGAAGAAGGAAAGCAGAAAGATTAGAAGTCTTCGCAGAGAAGAAGAAGAAGGACAAGGGAAGATTGCAAAGAGATCAGAAAGGCAAAGCAGAAGAAGGAAAAGAGAAAGAAAGATCACATTTAAGACGTCTGATACATAAATCAGACGTCTAATTCTATTTTTTTTACATCTTTCTTAAAAACTCTTTGAATCAATTATATTTGCATTTAACAGTTGTATTCTTGGGTTTTACAAAGTACTGAGTTTGCTCCCTGTGTTCGACCTCAGATACTCTAGTTGTTCGAGTAATAAAATTATTTATATTTGTTTAAACGTTTTGTTGGTTCTACTGCAACGTAATACGCCTTTAAATCCGCACAAAAACGTTGACAACATTTTGGCGCCGTTGCCGGGGAGCAACGGGCACTTTTAAAGCTTTTGAGTACAACTTTTCTATTTAATATCTGACTTAACTTCTCTTTTGTTGTGTTCAATCAGGGAAAGCAAAACAAAAAGGAAAGAATAGCAACTGCACAACAGACTGGAGCAGGTAATCTCCATAAGCCCTCTCCCTTAACCCTCTCACAATCTAAAAAAAAAAAAAGAAAAAAAAAGGGGAGAAATCAACTTAGGGCTACCTGTCTTATATTTAGTAACTCATTAAGTTGCCTGATTTTCATTTCAACATATTTTTGTCTGTCATCCAACTAAGGCAACTAGGGCTAAAACTTTCTTGATTGAGCCCTAGGTGCTAATTTCTAAGGCAACTAAATTGGACCTATTAGAGCCAAGTTAGGATTGCAAAGCTAGGGTTTTTAGAGACACATCTTCTCTAAAACAAAGAAACAAACTTTCCAAAAGGAAGTGTGCCTAAACCGTGTTTGAAAAGATTTATACAAGAGGAACCCTAAGCAAATCAGGCTGATAATCCATTTGAATCATAAAAGGAAGGACCTAAAAGCTCTCAAAGGAACAAGAGGTGAAGTTGATCCCTCGAGTCAACCAACCTTAATATTAGGTCACTTTTTGCACTCAAAATACTTAAAAGTTCAAGTGGAACATTAAGCACCTTGATCTTAAAATAAAAAAGGTAGACTTAAGAGGTCAAGATCCCCATTCTGGTCTACCTGGAACCGCAGTGACAAGAGAGGTCGGGTGGGGGAAACCCTGTAACCCGTGGGGACGCTCTACCGTGTAGGGGTCTTTACGGGACTCTCCCTCTCTGGCTGCCCAGGTATTTCTCAGGTGGACGATCTTCTGATCCAGGGGTCCATCTGCCCCGAACCTCTATAGTCACCCAACAATTCTTGGGTGTCTTGATTGGGTCCAGCACCTTCTAATCTCATCACATCTTCCGGTGCATGTTTGGTAGGAGGTCCTTAAGACCACCTTTAAGACCTCCTCTAGAAATTCATTCTCGCCGAGGCCAAGCCTCGACGCCCTTGTTTGTGCAGCAACCCCACCACATAAATCTTTCATCTGATTCAGACCCTGATTCTCCTTCTTCTCCCATCATGGCACAACCCATTGAAGAGGAGAATAACCTTGAACACCAACTTCAACGCTTGAACGATCTCTTTCAGAACTTTGTAAACCCACCACAGCGACCTATGATGCGAGATCACTATAATCCCGCTGCGGTGGCAATTGAACCCCGAGTACGAATCCCAATTGGAGGACCCGATTCTGATCTAAAGCCCAATATGATTCATGCCATACCAAAGTTCCATGGGCTTAACTCTGAGGATCCATTCCAACACATTAAACAACTCAAGCATCTGGCCCAGACTTTCGGGTCAGATGTACAAAACCGGGATATCCTACTCATGAAAATGTTTTCGTTCTCCCTCTTGGACAAGGCCGCGCACTGGTATCAGACTCAGACCCGCCCGATCAACACTTGGGAGGAATTACAGTCCGAATTTTTGAAAAAATTCTTCCCTGTTGGCCGGACGAATGCCTTGCGCCACCAGATCACTCATTTCACTCAACAATAGGGAGAACCTCTTCACGAAGCTTGGGATCGATTCCTAGATCTCATGCGAAAGTGTCCCCATCACGGAGTTCCTAAGTGGGAACAAGTCCAGTCTTTTTACCAGGGACTCCGTGAGGATATTCGTCTAATCGTCAATGCAACATGTGGAGGAAACATCATGGGCCAACACGAGGACACGGTGTGGGAGATTCTCGAAAACATGTGCGAGAACTCCATAAACAATGACTCCTTGGGCTTATTCGACAGGACGAATGCCCGCGCATTGACGAATCTAAGAGGGACACATGAGACGCAGGACCTGTCCACTTCTGTTGACCTGGAATTGATGGCCAGTCGGTTGGACAAGGTCTCTATCATAGAAAAGAAGGTGGACGAGCTAACTCGACATTTGCAGCAAGCCACCTCTGCACAAAACTCTTTTGCACGACCTCCTCTGGCAAGGGAAACAGTGCAAAACATCTATCACCAACCTGCCAAGGGGATGGGCCCCTATCCACCCCCGTCTACCTCCCAGACCGGAGTGACCTCCGATCCCGTCTACTCGAGTTGGGGGAACTCTGAACCCTCGTATTCTGACTTTCCTGAGGTTTCTCAGAACTGCGAGGACCTCAACGCCATCCAGAATGACCCATACTCCAATACCTACAACCCTGGATGGCGAAATCATCCTAACTTTCAGTGGGCAGGAAATTCTCAAAAACCACCATATCAACCCCGCCCACAAGCTCCTCGTCCATATCAGCCACCTCAGCCTCGGCCCAATCCCACCTACCAATCTGGGCAAAATCAGGATCAACTGACTCTTATCCTTCAAACGCTGGCTGACATTCAAAAGACGAATGCGGCAATGCAAAAACAGCACAAGGACGAGATCACAGAGGTTCGCAACCAACTGGCCCAGATGGCAAATTCTCGCCAACCTGGCACCCTTCCTTCGCAACCTCTGCCCAACCCAAATAATGTGCCGACCTAGAGGCGCATTATGAATCCAAATCCAGGCCACGCACATTTGATTTATCAGGCCCCTGCTACTCCATCACCAGACGGGATGGAGGCTTCTACATCTTATGCAGAATTTCAGCAGCAGCCACCTCTCCTACCTAACCCAAACCAAAGCCAGGCTGGATTAAACTCTGTAACAACACGTAGTGGTAAAACAACACAAGACCCACATTATCTGAACCACTCCAAGCCTGATAATCGCCAAGACCCTAGGGTAGTCATCCAAGATACTACTGTCCCAGATCAAGAACCTGGACCTATCCTAGAGGAACCAGCTAGGATCCCATTTCCTGAGGCCTTGACCAAAGGAAAAAGGACAACCAAACCTGTGGCTCCTGAGGAGGATCTGGTCAAGCTCTTTGAACAGGTCCAGATAAACATCCCGTTGATGGATGCAATTCGCCACATACCGGCTTACGCAAGATTCTTGAAAGACATATGTACACCTAAACGTAAGCCGCGAACCAAGGATGGGAATCCGATCGTACTGTCAGAGCAAGCCAGCTCTGTCATCCTGAGCAAACTCCCACCCAAGGCTAAAGACCCAGGAACCCCCTTGATTTCTTGTAAAATTGGTGAAACCCAACTTGATAGAGCCCTACTAGACCTAGGTGCCTCCATAAATTTAATACCTACATCCCTCCTTGACCACCTTGAAGAATCTGAACTTAAACCCACTGAGGTGACATTGCAGTTAGCCGATCGATCCATCAAGTCACCCAAAGGAATACTCGAGGATGTCATTGTTAGGGTACGAGATTTTTATTTCCCAGTGGACTTCATAGTACTGGACATGGATGCACCTAAGAACCCACGGGACACACCAATCATATTAGGGAGACCCTTTTTGGCCACTGCTAGGGCCAATATAAACTGCGAAGAGGGCCAGATAGAATTAAAATTTGGGAATCAAAATCTGAAGATTGACATTTTCAAAGCCCAACAAGGGATTAATTGCGGGGTTATAGAGGAAATTTGTGATGTCAAAGCCGTGGTTGATGAACTGCATATAGAGGACAACCTGATTATTCCTGATCAACCACCAGAAAATCAAAAACCGCTAACAGAGAGTGCGAACACGATCTAGACACACCTATGACTCCTACCATTGCTCCCGATACAAACCCTGAACCACCCGCTGCTGCTGGCAATCCCGTCATGGAACTCAAGCCCCTTCCCGAACATTTAAAATATGTCTTTTTGGATTCAAATCAAACGTTTCCTGTGATTATCAATTCTCGACTCACACCTGACCAGGAACTCCGTTTGATTTCTGTTCTCCAGCAACATCGTAGAGCCATTGGATGGACTCTAGATGATTTGACTGGTATAAGCCCTTCATACTGCACGCATCGAATCTACACAGAAGAAGGCTCACGACCTTCAAGAGAAATGCAAAGGTGCCTAAACCCTAACCTACAGGAGGTCGTGAAAAAGGAGATCATTAAGTGGTTAGATGTAGGGATCATCTACCCGATCTCCGACAGTCGTTGGGTAAGCCCAACACAAGTGGTACCTAAGAAGGCAGGACTTACCATCATCACGACTGAAACCGGGGAAGTCATTCCTCCCCGAATAGCTAATTCGTGGAGAGTCTGCATTGATTACAGAAGACTAAATTCCTCCACGAAAAAGGATCATTTCCCACTACCGTTTATCGATCAGATCCTCGAGAAACTAGCGGGAAATAGATTCTTCTGCTTTCTTGACGGGTACTCCGGTTACAATCAGGTGGCAATCCATCCAGAGGACCAAGAAAAGACCACATTCACCTGCCCCTTCGGGACGTACGCGTTTCGAAGGATGCCGTTCGGTCTCTGCAATGCACCTGCAACTTTTCAGCAGTGCATGCTTGCCATATTCTCAGATATGGTAGGTGATTATCTGGAAGTCTTCATGGATGACTTTTCAGTTTTTGGACAATCATTTGACGATTGCCTCCAACACTTGGTCCATATACTCAGGCGGTGCATCGAGGTGAATTTGGTTCTTTCCTGGGAAAAGAGCCATTTCATGGTGCCTGAGGGAATTGTCCTGGGGACATTTAATCTCACAGAAAGGCATCCAAGTGGATCGAGCTAAGGTTAACCTGATTTCCAAGCTCCCTATGCCTAGCTCGATTAAGGACATCCGATCTTTTTTGGGGCACGTCGGTTTCTACCGTCGATTCATCCCTGATTTCTCCAAAATCGTGCGCCCCCTGACCAATCTGCTTTCCAAGGATGTGCCTTTCGGAATTTCCAAGGAATGCACTCAAGCATTTGAGATCCTACGTGACCGAGTCACCCAAGCCCCAATCCTACAGTCCCCTGATTGGTCTCAACCCTTTGAGATCATGTGCGATGCATCTGACTTCGCTGTAGGAGCGGTTTTGGGGCAGAAAATTGACGGGAAACCTGTGGTCATTTACTACGCCAGCAAAACACTGGATGAGGCGCAGCGCAACTATACGGTTACTGAGAAAGAGCTGCTGGCCGTAGTATTTGCCCTGGAAAAATTCAGATCATACCTTCTGGGTTCCCGTGTTATCATATACTCGGACCACACAGCTGTGAGGCATCTCCTGGCCAAGAAGGACGCGAAACCTCGATTAATCCGCTGGATCTTGCTGTTGCAAGAATTTGACCTCGAGATTCACGACAAGGCGGGAAAGCACAATGTGGTAGCTGATCACTTATCCTGCCTTCCTTCTGAAATTATTGATCCTTCCGGACCTATTACAGAACATTTCCCTGATGAGCGCCTCCTGACTATCAGTACAAGTCTTCCATGGTTCGCCGATATTGTTAATTACCTGGCATCACATCAGATTCCGCCCGATTGGTCGAAGGCCAAAAAGGACAAATTGCGTTCCGATGCCAAGTATTACCTATGGGAAGACCCGTATCTCTTCCGCATTGGTGCTGATCAGATAATCCGACGATGCGTCACGGAAGTGGAAATCAAAGACATACTCTCATTTTGCCATGACCAGGCATGCGGTGGACATTTTTCGGGACATAAAACCGCATCGAAAGTCCTCCAGTGTGGTTTCTACTGGCCCACAATTTTCAAAGATGCATACAATCACTGTAAGGCATGTTCCCGTTGCCCGACTCTAGGCAACATGAGCCATAGAGACATGATGCCTCTACAGCCAATCTTGGTATGCGAAATTTTTGATATTTGGGGGATTGATTTTATGGGACCCTTTCCTACCTCGGATGGCTTCGAATACATTTTACTCGCAGTTGATTATGTTTCCAAGTGGATAGAAGCCATTCCGACCCGAACCAACAATCATAAAGTCGTTATAAAATTCCTTCATCAAAACATTTTCTCAAGGTTCGGGATTCCGCGTGCTATAATTTCCGACGGAGGGACCCATTTTACGAACGCTCAGTTCAGGTCACTGATGATCAAATACGGGGTGTCACACCGAATCTCTACTCCTTACCACCCCCAAACTAATGGTCTAGCTGAGCTATCTAACCGAGAGATCAAGAAGATCCTTCAGGTTACTGTTCAACCTGATAGAAAAGATTGGTCTTCTCGGCTTCCGGAAGCATTGTGGGCCTATAGGACCGCCCACAAGACCCAATTAGGAATGTCTCCCTTCAGACTAGTGTATGGGAAGGCATGTCACCTCCCCGTCGAATTGGAGCATAAAGCCTATTGGGCAGTACGGACCTGTAATCTCGACCTTTCTAAGGCTGGAACCCACAGAAGATTTCAAATGAGCGAGATCGATGAATTACGCCACGACGCATATGAGAACTCGCGAATTTACAAAGAACGGGTTAAAGCTTTTCACGACAAACACATTTCTAGAAAGGTCTTTCATCCTGGTCAAAAAGTTTTACTCTTTGATGCTCGACTCAAACTATTCCCAGGAAAGTTAAGATCCAAGTGGGTTGGACCCTACCTAGTCCGCCAAATCTTCGGAAATGGAGCTATTGAAATCAGCCCACTCAGCCACGATTCTGAACCCTTTGTCGTGAACGGGCAGAGACTCAAGCCGTTCATTGACATGACCGATATAGATTTGACTGAGTCATCCTTTACCCTCCTTTCCTCTTGAGCTCATTGCGCCCAGCCGATGGCGTAAAACTCAGCGCTTAACGGGAGGCAACCCGTCATTCTTTGAAAAACCTGAAACCGTTTCTGACATCGCTATGCGGAACTCATATTGCACTTTAGGGTTCATCCATTAGAACAGCCGACTTCACCTCAGGTATACCTACTCGAGATTAGAAATCGTTCGCAACAAGTCGCTTCGACCCATTCACTCACCACACACCTGTCCTAATACATGAACTAAGCTGAATTCGAACCCACCTAATTTACAATGGGGACATTGCAAATCTTAGGCATGGGGGGGTATGAAAGTGCAAAATGTCAGAAAATTCATATCAAGAAAGGGTTTCACGTAAATAAAAAATAAAAAAAAAAAGGACTTGATAGAGGGGAGGAACAATTCAGGGTCATACAAATGAGAGGAGGAAAAGAAAGAAAAATGACAAAAAGAGCAAAAATAAAGAAAGGAGCACAAAAGGAAAAGAAAAAGAAAAAGTCATTAGTAAAAGATTAAGGGGTTAACTGAAGTTCTAGACCGAGTCAAGAAAAAGAAAAGAAAAATGCTACGGAGATATAACAAGAGATTAGCGGGAACGCTGGTCTTAGGCCTCTTGGGCTAGATTTTTAGCTTAAAAATTCACGTATCCGTTAAAATCTGGATAATCCTCAAGAGGTTGAGGAAAATGCGAAACTTAAGTATTAGGTCTAAGGCTTAGGAAGTATTCGGCCTCGTTAACTGACCTCCGATTTGCGGGATTCGGTAACCTAAGCACCCAAATTCATACACAGTCTGGGTTCGGTGCGCATAAATATTCAAAACACGCAAGAGCGTTTAATGTTATGAAAAAGTCACCTAGATTAGGAGCGGCCAATCAACACAAGTTGATTTGGACAAGTTCCCAGCGCGGAGAGGCGGGAAATTCCCCTCGAAGATGCGTAACAACATATCGTCTCCTCGGTGCTTGTCTCTTAGGATATTTAAATATCCTACTGGGGGCATGTAAGCACTCTGCTGGTTCAGATACCGTGGGTGGCATTCTCACGAAATGTCAATCGCCAGGGTCTGAATTCGGCCACGGAACGCCATGGGCGGGATTATCTCGAAATCTCGAAAGCCAGGGTTCCGGGGGTTGCCATGGGCGGGATTATCTCGAAATCTCGAAAGCCAGGGACCCTTGAGGATTGATGATGGGGACGAGGAATCCGATACAGACCGTGTTGAGAAGCTAATCCGAAGCTAGAAATAAAAAGAAAAAAGAGAGAAAAGCTCTCCAAACAAATAAATCCTCTATCTCTCTTACAAAAAAAAAAAAAGCGCACTGCAAACTGAGCTTAGGCTAAAAATGTCTCAAGCACGGGTGCTTTAACCGCAGAGTCCAACAAACCCTAGGATAGTTTTTGTGGGCCGTAGAAACCTTTGCGAAGGACTGAGGCTAAAGCAAAACAGGTCCAGATTTTGGTTGGTACTTGAGTACCTCTAGGCCTATTGTCGGCATTCCTACCTAATCACAAAAGAAGCACTTATCCTAACTAAGGACACTTTGGGTCTAGAATGGAAGTTGAAACTTTGAAATTTTGCTAAGGGACTAGCAAAAGCTAGGCATGGGGGTATGATGAGAGCCTCATCATGAGCCATAACTAGCTCATTTTGACCCAATAAAGAAGATAAAAGCTCCTACATAACCTAGAAGAAGGCTTAACTGAAGGAACAAGTGCTCTGAGAAGAAAACATGAAATAAAGGTTAAAACTGCAATTTTACCATTGCAGTACATAAACGGGATTTCTCAGAAGCAAAACAGAGGTCAAATGGTCCAAAGTGGGTTGAATTAATCAAAAATGGGTTTATGTGCAATCTAAGAATTAAATGACACTTGGTAACCCTAAAACAGACCCGCTTAAATTAACAAGGTTTCGGTCAGAATAAAAATCAAGCAAACCCTCTAAAAATCATAGAAAAACATCCTCTGGGGTTTAGAACACTTAATTTGGCCTTTGGAACCTAGTTTGACCTAGATTAGGGTCTTAGCTCTTCAATTAACCTAATTTGGGTTTTTACGCAAAATATCCAGTCAAACGAGGTCAAACCTAAAATCCAACTTCACCATTGGATTCTTTAGGTCCAAATTAGGTTTGTACCAAAATTTGGACCTAAGGGGAGGTCATCTTGACCTACTTTGCAAGTTAGTACACCCAAATCACAAAGAGGTCCCTATCTTTTGAATATCCTTGCAGAGAGCCCCCTAGGTTCCTCGCCTTCTTTGTAAACCGGTCCTGCCGCCATTGCTAGGGCAGAACCGAGCTCCGACGAAGTTTCGAGAGAGATGGCTCTCTAATTCCTCAGAGATTCTCTCCCAGAAATGGAAGGGAGATTCTCTGAGGAATTCCCTTCCTTCTAAAGCCAATCAAATTCGCTGGCGTGAACCCAATCTCTCGTGCGAACGCACGAGAGATTTGGGTATCTTTCTTCCTTCCAACTCCGGCGAGCCGGCTGACCTAATTGCGCGTTTTTCACGCACTGATAGGAGTGGCCAGCACCTATAAAACACCCCTCGGACCCGGCCACTCATCTTAAGCTTGATTTTGACGGAGATCCCCTCCAAATTTCTTCTCTCCCATCTCCGGCCAAATGACCCACAAGCTCCGGCGACCGCCTTCCCTCCTTCTCGTCACTCTGCTGCCATACCAGCAGCAGAGTCCTCTCCGCCTCTTCCTCCCGCGGCGCGCTGTACCCTGCGCGCAAGCCCCTGACCTCATCTTCGTCACCGCTTCCTCCCCCAGGGTCTTTCTTCCCCGACGACGGCAGTCACGAGCCATCCTCTCCGCTGCCTCCCTTCACTCCAGACAACCCCAGATACGTTCTCCATCCTCTCCTCTCTCTTTTCCCCCTGTTATCTCCCTTGATCGACCCTCGACAGACGCTAACCACCTCCATCGTCTTCGCCTCCGACCGCACTCCGGCGAGCCGCCCACACCACTCCAGCCCTCCACACGGCTCGCCAACCACCTCGAAAGCTCCGCCTCACCTCCAGGAACACACTCCACCCTACCACTGCCACTCCAGCCCTCCACAACCACCCCCCAACCAACCCACCATCTCCGGCCACAGGTTGACCTAGGCACGCACGCCTAGGCCGACCTGCGGCCTGCAGCACTGCCCACCGCCTTCGCCGTGCCACGGCGAAGGTCTCTAGCTATTCTGATTTGGCCGAGAGGTGCGTTTTGTGTACGACAGGATTTGAGCCGCTGCCACCATGGACGACCTCTGATGAAGCTCCCACGAAGCTCCAGGCACCCGGTCTTCCAGACTACAGGTGCTGCATACTAGCGCAAGTGTCGCGAGGTGAACGAGTCCAGCCGAGGAGCGCTAGCAGAGCCAGCAGCTGCGGGGCAATCGCACGACGAGGTTTCTGCAGGCGCGCGTGAAGGTGAGACCAGATAGTCCCACATCGTGGGATTGCAACCGTCAGGTACCATATAAGTTGTTTTTACGCTTTACTCTTATCGCCTCAGTAAGCACAGGGGTGAGGTCCCTCACTGACCCCACCCGCCTCGTCCGCGGCCTGACCACGCGGACCTGGCGGATCCGACCCGACCTAGACCTACGCACTCCTCGCGCATCACACACATGCAGGTGCGCCTGGTCCCGGGTACGATCCGACCCGATTGAGACTGTGGCTCTGGTAGAGCGGTTAGAGTGAATTGCTTGAGAGAGAGACACGCGCGGGTAGAGGGAGAAGGGTTAGGTTTTGCTCCTGTGCAGGCAGGCTGATCGCAGGAGAAGGACTTGGCCGCTGCAGAAGAAGGAGAAGCAAGACAAAGAAGAAGAAGAAGGCAACGAAGAAAGGAGAAGCAAGACAGAAGAAGAAGAAAGAAAGAAGTCTTCGCAGGAGAAGAAGGAAAGCAGAAAGATTAGAAGTCTTCGCAGAGAAGAAGAAGAAGGACAAGGGAAGATTGCAAAGAGATCAGAAAGGCAAAGCAGAAGAAGGAAAAGAGAAAGAAAGATCACATTTAAGACGTCTGATACATAAATCAGACGTCTAATTCTATTTTTTTTTACATCTTTCTTAAAAACTCTTTGAATCAATTATATTTGCATTTAACAGTTGTATTCTTGGGTTTTACAAAGTACTGAGTTTGCTCCCTGTGTTCGACCTCGGATACTCTAGTTGTTCGAGTAATAAAATTATTTATATTTGTTTAAACGTTTTGTCGGTTCTACTGCAACGTAATACGCCTTTAAATCCGCACAAAAACGTTGACAACATCTAGGTTGATCGAGTGAAAGAATAATGTCCTTCGCTAGAATTAGCTCTAAAACAAGTTTAGGCAATCAAAGTAACTATCTAGGTGCCTAAAACCTAGACCTAGGGTCAAGTAGTGCAAGATGATTTTTTAGGCACACTAGCCATAGAAGTTTGGTTGGCTCATGTTGGCCTACCAAGCTTCTCCAAACACTTTATCTGACGAATGATTTGTCTTTTGATAGTTCAAACATGTGGGATAGGTACATCTACCAAGACCCATGACACCCACGTCCATGATCACGCCCACTAGAGCGACCACTTCTCCCTCCAAATGTTGCAAGAGCCTTGGTCTTAGTAACAGTGTGGGTGTAGGAGATGGATCATCAACATGAAGCTTCTGGAGCCAACCATATATGATCTCCAGATCAAGCACAAACTCAATTAATAGAATCTACTCACAAGTGAACTGATATCTCAAAGATAATCCATCAAGGAAGAGATAGGTTTGCTACTTGACTTGCTTAGTAACTTGCTTGTCATAACAGGCAGGCTGGAAAACAACAAGCTCCTCAAATAGCCCTTCTGGGGTAGTAGAGTATTCAAGCAAGGACATATCAACTTGGTTTATGCTCCATATCCTCCTGTAGATATTTGCTTAGCATGAACTACTCACCTGCACGGAGTACCTACAGTCTAGAGCTTCCTAAATTTCCTTGGTTGTCTTCTTATATAACATATTCAGTACTATCTTGGGCTCAATACTATTCATGAGCCAATGCATAACTAAGCAGTTATCCTTCTCTTACCTTCTAAACTTCTCATCCTTAGGATTAGGAGAATCATCCATTAGAACATGCAACCTCTCGTGTTCCCCAATGAAGATACAAAATGCTCTCAACCAAAGAACATAGTTTTAGGACTCAATCAACTTTATGGTTGTCCCTTGAACTAAAGCAAAAGGAGAGACCTAAGTTTTTAAGGTAAGGATCGAGGCACTCTCGTCAGCCATGAGGAACTAAGATGGCAGAAATCATGTAGAAATCACTCTAAGGGCATAAAGTATGCATAGAAACGTGTTGGATGCACGTAAGACATGAGCCACAACGTGCCTAGAACATCTAATGCAGAGGAGAGATCATCTACACAATTGTGTGCTAATCAAAAGAGGGCTGGAACAGGCCGTAAGGATCTTGCAGCCTTGATTGATTCTCTAAGTTAGACTCAAGTGGAGCAATCAAATGTTGCACCACCCTAGGTCAGACATGGAGAGGGTGTTGTAGGGTCCTAGCAGTGGCACTAGCTGCTACTGGGCAATGGCAACGAGAAGGGGAGGGCCCATGGGTGGTGTTGGGGTCATCAGGCAGCCTAATGGTGACAATGGTTCGATTAGCCGATAGTGCAAGAAGAAACCCTCCCCATGGGGTTTGGCGACATGGAAATCCTCAACACGAGGGTTAGGACCGAAGAGAGAGGTTCGATTTGAGAGGAGTTGCGGTGGTATTTGGTGGGATATCAAAATGTTGATCTAGGATTGCCACTCTAATACTATGTTGATGGAAATTCACTTTGTTCTTTGTAAGAAAAACCTTAGCCTCTCTTATATAGAAAAAAAGCTATGGGTAAATTACATGAAGAGTCCTCACAAAAACATAAGTAGTTACAATAAAAAAAGAAAATACTAATAAGAACTCTAACTATTAGATTTATGAATATTGTATTTTATTTCTAAACTAGAATGACAGATAAAACTCAACACTTGGCTTTTAAGTCGAGGACAAAATGTCAATAAATTTTTTTGGACGTCTAAGTTACGTCCATACGTAGGGGTTTCTTAGAGTTATTTCACTTAATAAAAAATAATGAGGAATCCATGTTTTAATCTTGAGTAAACCTACCAGAGTAATGCTAGCCATCCAAAAGATCAACCCTTAACATGCAAGATGCTTGAGTATCCTTTTTCAAGGAGCGCAAATAAGAAATGCAAGATACTCATTGAGAAAAATGACATGCATTATTGCAAAAAGCTTGACAGAATTATTTAAGAAAACTTGCTAAGTAATCTGATCGTTCACTAATGAATACTAATCTAAATATCAACAACAAATTTGTTATAACATTACCTTGATAAACGATAATAGTAACCAGAATCTTGTAGGAGAAGAAATAGCAAGATCCTCCTTTGGTTCTAATGAAGGCCAAGCTTGATGTTTGAATAAGAAATCAAAACTAACCAAGTTAAAGAAGTTTGTCCAAGCCAACACAATGAATTTTGCAACAAAAAAGAGTCCAAGTTCCTCAAAGCCAACCAGAATCATGACGTAGTAACCAAAGAAGTCACAAGTGTTGCCTTTTAGCAACTATACCCTTATTCCAAATAATGGTGCTTTGTTAAATTTTGCTTCTACGACATGTTATCCAAAACTTTTTAGGGGCTTTACCGTATAAGGTAGTGCATCCAGACTCATTCCTTTGCTGTATAGTATATAGACACTGTCTTTTTTTTTTTAAGGGGGAAGGTTGGTTGCAAAAGACATTACAATTCTGTTTCATCACTTTGGGTTTTTTGAGACTTAAAAATTAATCAAGAAAAGTCCTCTTTTATGCCTTTAAGTATGGATATTATGGAGAAGATGTGTGTTGAGATACTTGGGACTTCAAAGTTTGAGTTCTCTCTATTATACTTGAGTCCACAACTCTTAATCAAAGCCTGGAGGGTGGCTGATTTGGCATCAGTGATTGGAGGAGTAAAGAAGATGTTAAAGGATGGTACTCCATTCATTTTTCAAAGAAGGTTGGTGTTATTAAATTTTTTCCTTGATCCCTCAGTGCTAATTTTCTATAAATCAATTTCGTATACGCTAAGGAAGGTTGAGAACTCTTTGGGAAAGTTGATTAGGAGTTTCTCCTAGAAGAGGAAGGTGGAGAAAGGCAATAAGACGACTTTTGATTCATGTGAGAACGTGTGTGATGGGCTGGCTATATAAGGGGGCTTTATGGTTTTGGAAAATTAACCCCGTGAATGAATGCCAATTTGATGAAGTCGGTAACTAAATTCATAATTACGTAAAAGGATATGTTTCGTAGAAGTCTTCGAGATTTGACATGAAGGATCAGTAGGTTGGGAGAAGCCTTAGGGGCTTGTGAAAGGTCTGACCAACTTTGTGTAAGGTGTTATGATTTCTTTTTATGCATTCCGTGGTGATTTCTGCTATTTAAGGAATTTGCATGGACAAGTATGCAGGTTTTTGTACTCCAGCCACAAATGTCAATGTGATGACTTAGGCTTAAATCTGTTTGATAATTTGTTAGGTATAAATTTTATAAATTCAAATAATCACTCAAAATATTTAAATTAAAATTATTAAGTAATAACTCATATTATTTGGTAACTTAAGTTTAAATATTTTAAGTAATTATTTAAATTTATGAAACTCATATCTAACCAGTTATCGTGGATTAATTTTTTTATTTGACTTTGATTTAGACTCATGTCTGTATTCAAGGCATCTTTGACTTGTTGGTGTGATATTAGTTCAGAAATAAGAGGTGGCAATTGGATGCCAAACATTTTTGGTGGCCTTCCTGATCAAAAAGCTTTGAAGGGTTTCATGTCGTTTTTTACTGATTTGTCTTCTTGCCAATTAATTATGGGAAGGATGGATAGTTGCATGTGCAAATCGGGGTCTTTCTCTTGACATTCAACCTACACACTTCTTTGTTCTTCATCAAGAATGTTTGACAAAGGCATCAGGTTGCAAAATATTTGATCATTTAGAAGCAAGTCAAAATCTCGTGACTTTTTTTTTTTCCAGTGGGTTATCATATGATGTGTTGGAATTTTTAAATTATATAAGCAGTAAAATATTTTCGAATCGTTATCGATCTCGAGTGAGCATCCTCTTTTTCGACAAAAATAATTTTTGGATGCAAAGTGCCACTTATCACTCCATTTCTTTTCTGCTTGAAAGCTTGCTTCTATGCCATCCCTCCTTTGAAACTATTGTCTTTTAGGCTCAAGATATGCCTTCTTTTCCTACCAATGCTTGACTTCTTTGGTTTCCCAATCTGATATCTCCGACTGGAAACTCCCATCTAGTTTAAGCATGCAACACGTACGTTAACTTTCACCATATTTCTCCTTTATCTCCCTAAATCTGGGCCAACCAAATCTATAACCTCCCTCAGGTAAAAAGCTATATTTGCAATATATGGCCCTTCCATTATTGTATTTCATGGGTGTTTTGCAACTTGCATGTTATCATTTATGTAATTTACAATTGTTTTTAGCAAAATATTCCAATGCATTATAACCTACGTTGACTTTGTAACTAACACTGCAGACTTTTCAAATGTATGTCCACTTCTATATATAATTTGCAAATTGCATTGATCGGTGGCATGATATGATCGGGTGGGTGGATAATGCTAGAAAAGGAGAATATAATATGGCTACTTATACAAGGCATGATTATATATATCCCTTCAATTTTCTTCCTAGATTAAGGGAGACCGTAACCAGAGTTGTTGGGGGAAAGAAAACATGTTAATGGTGAATTTTGTATGTAAATAATGGTTTTGGTCGATGCCACACATTCTAGGAAGTACAGTTAGGACTTGTTGGCCTACTCTGGATAGGCACTCTCACTCTCTGTCTGTCTACTATAGATGCATTTATTAACGTGAGAAAGCGACACGCGTTACAAATTTCTTTCACTCGAAATAGATGTTTAATTTTGTGATTTATTAGTTCATTCTTTTTACGTTTGCTGTTATTTTCTTTGTTGCAGAGTCCCCATGTCACGTCAGTGCCTCAATGGGTAATTTCATATCTATATCCTGGCAGACCTCTTGCTGATCTGGCTTTCAGATCATATGGTACTCATGCCTACATTAACGCCATGGAATTTTTAGCCGATCTTAAAGTTGGACACTACATGAAGGTTCCTCCGAGATCGATGTTTACAGTCCAGGTATCTTGCTATTGATTAAATGAATATTTTATTCTTTCTTTAGCCAAATATGCGCCAGGTTTTCGATGTAATTATATGCTTGCATGATCTGAAACTTGGTTTTGACTGAACCATTGATTCATCTAAACACAACGCCTCCCGCGATGCCTTTGTGTTTTTGTGATCATGTAAGACTATGTGCCTTTACACTAGTTTAGCCTTTTCTCTTTGTCGGTCTCTCATTTGCGTGGATCAGGCAGATCACTAGGAGCTCCTCTTGATAGCACCGAGGTCACCTATGAGTGTGGAGTACTTGTGGGTGCCTTGTGCATAGCACCGCTAAGAATTTGTTACGTCTTGGATGCATTTCTTTAATTTTTGTTTTTCTATATTTCTTGAGTTGCCCATTTAAAGAGTATATTTTCC
Organism: Thalassia testudinum; assembly: GCA_037157565.1. Taxonomy (NCBI): domain Eukaryota; kingdom Viridiplantae; phylum Streptophyta; class Magnoliopsida; order Alismatales; family Hydrocharitaceae; genus Thalassia; species Thalassia testudinum. Next base: position 16,772,894 of record JAZHRO010000055.1, read on the forward strand.
TTGTGCAACCAGGTATCATCCCCCCCTCCCTCTTTGAGGGGTGTGAATGTGTCTTTTCTTCCTTTTCCTTTCTTAGGGTGATGAGCCTCGGAGGTTGTTCTTAGAATTATCGATAGTCATCAAAGAATTTATTGATGTAGGGAACGTAATGTAATCACAAGCAATCTAACACAGGGAGAATGGAGTCAGATCTCCTAAGTGATCTGATGGTCCAACTCATTGACCTACAAGCAATTGCAAGGGAGACGAATAAGTTGGTAACCTAATTCCACTGCAAGGGATGTACATCTAGGACGAGGATGGTACTCCCAACTCTGCACTAATATTAGTAAGGTTACAGGATATCTCTCCCTTTCGGCTTCCATTCTCTAAAGGGTCACTCTTCACTATTTATAACATGGGAAGAGTCCTAGCCTCGTAGGATCTTCTCCATGATCTCTGGTACACCTTTTGTCAGACTATCCATCCAATGTCAGGTTATGGGTAATCATATATGCTCTACCGTGATTCTGACATTGGCTGCGCCGAATCTTCTAGCAGACTAGGTGAATCCAAGTCCGGGTTCGGTTGGTTGTAAGTAGGTCTGGTAATATTGGACCCGCTTGTTTACCTTGTAATCGAGTAGCTGGATCCTCTTCTCGATTACATGTGAAGTTTTGGATCCGAGGGTGATTTTTTCCCATCATCATATGCCCCCACTCTCTAGCTAACGAGAGTTGCTGAGAGAGTAGTTAGAGCACTTAAAACTCAGCCATAGATAATGCCCTCAAATGTTCTACTAGCTAGAATGAAGCGGGTAGGACATTTTTCATGAAGGAGGAGTTGAGGGATGCTGGCAGACAAGGTGCCTTTTGAGCACTGGGAAATGTGGGAGTATATCGCCTATTTTGTAGTTGGCTATGGGTGGTCAACTACTTGTTAGGAGAACTTAGGTGGATACCACTTGGGTGATTTGCCTCTGCTTTCTACTGACTGTAGGAGACCAGGTGTAAGGAATTTTTTCCTGATTTTGCGTCAGCTAGGGAGGCGGCATAGTTATGGAGGAACACAAGCGTGTTGGCCATGGTTCCATCCGATCTTAAGAGGCAGCATTTTGTGGTGGAACACAGGTGTGTCGGCCGTGGTTCCAACCGATCTTAAGAGGCGGCATTTTATCATCTAGAACGTGGGGCGTGGGAGCCCTAGCTCCCGCCAGCCTTAAGAAGCAGTTGCCAACCTTATGAGGCGGCATTTGGGGACTTGCTTTGTGGTGTAGTTCAACAAAATGGGCATTAATTGCTGTTGAAATAACAAGTCATGGCCTCGAATGTCACACTTGTCGGGGAGGTGAATGATGCTACTATGGCATCAGATATGTGTGCAGAGATATTTGTAGCGCAGAATGCTGACCGAAGATTTGGTCAGTCTGGGCAGGATGTTATGTAACCCATGCTGAGGTTCTGGGGGATTTCATTCCTCGGGAACATACACCCCACGGAGCAGGGGTGATGGAACCGCCCTCAAGGGGGTTATAAATAAGGGCTTGGGGTGGTGCCCCTCCACTCTTATTTATCGTGTCCGAACGACTTGGTAGTTGCCTTGAGGAACCTTCATTTCACTCACTCTTTTGATAGGGTTTCGTCATGGACCTCTGCGTTTGGTGGAGTGGCTGGAGAGTGATTATGTGCGGGCTTGCGGGCAGAGGTAAGTCCATTTTGGTGCCCCTGCACAATGCATGGGTTGAGGTGAGGGCCTCTAGAACCTTTTGTAGTTGGTATGCCTGTTTAGGCATTGTTGGGTTTCATGCCTACCTATGCTTCGTGTCAAAGGGTAGCTTTGGAGCTCCTTTCTTTCTTGTCTACTTATTCTGCTTTGTTCTTTGTCGCATACTTTTGATGGTTTACCCAGCCGGACAATTTTGGGCATCACGGCGGTTCCTCCAACCATGAGACTCGTCTTGTGTAGGGGAGGCCCATGGGGAAAGGCAAGAAGAGGGGGTCCTCTTCTTTTTGAAGAGTTCAAGAGGAGGGACGCAGGAAGTAAAGAGGAGGCGGAGCAAATTCCCTTAAAGCATCCGTGGGGAGAGCCCGGTGGGACGTTTGTTGCAGGGGAGTTAGCTGCGTCCACTCTTCCAAATCCGAGTGGAGATGAGGTGGAGGATGTCCCAGTGGGGTTGTCGGTTCCTTTGGGTTTGCCTGGATCGCTCGACGAGTACATGGTCACAAATGGACTGCTCTAGGCCCAGGTGGAAGCTGCTCCAACGTGGAGGCTTAGCATCTCTGCCACCCTGCTTGGCTCCCTTGGTGACTCAAGGAGGCTGGTGCGGGAGCTATTGTTACTGGTGGCTCATCGTGCGGTAGTGTATTTGCCTGGTCAAATGTGGAGCAGAGCTCGACAAGGGTGACGGCAGGAGTAGATTCTTTTGGTCAAATGGCCCCAGCGATGATCGTCCGGCCAGTTGGGTCAATCTGGGGATCCTTTGTGGAAGGGCCTGCGAGAGGCCTCATGTCCAGTGAGGTGGCATCGACACGAGTGGGTGTTGGAAGTAGTTCCCCTTTTTTGGGAAGGGGGGTACTCTAGTAGCAACAGCAGGTTGGGTGTAGCATCCCGATTGCCCGAGGAGTTGAGCAAAGCTTGTCGAGGTTGGAGGTGGTTCTCTTGCGTGGGTGGGTAGCTGAAGGAAAGCCTTGCCAGAGCGCACGAGGCGGAGTTGTGGCTCTGCAAGACTTGTCCCAGTTCTTGCAGGCTTCTCGTGCCACCTTCATTTCGCTGAAGAAGGAGGTGCATATCCTGGAAGTAGGGCACTCCTCTACTGTGGAGGGATACTGAGCCTGAAATGACCCTTTCCTAGAATCGTGTGACGTTTCCGAAATTTTTAGGGGTATTAGTGCAATTTTAAACCCCCTGGGTTTTAATTAAGGGAATTACAAGGGAAAAAGGGAACTTGCGGGGGGAAAACCCACAATTTTCCTCACACGTTACCCCACCGTACCTCACCCCATTCCCCTAACCCCACCATACCTCACCCCTCACCCCCATACCCATGACACCCATACATCTCCCCCATTCCTCCCCATACTCGACCTTACCCCATGCCTCATGCCATCCCTTTCCCCACGCCTCCCACATCCATAAAAACCCCCCTCCTCCTCCATTTTCTTGCCACACAACAAGCCGAGAGGAGGAGAGGGAGAGCGAAGAGTGGGAGGATCACAGAGGGGAGGGGTGCATGTAGGAGAGGAGGGGGAAGCAGCAGGAGAAGCTGTTGCTGCAGGGGTCGCTACTATTGCAGCGGAACACAGGGGAGAGAGAGCTTGCAAACGATTCTGTGGAGTCATTTTTTTGCAGAATTAGACATCTGGAGAGACCATTAGACATCTGTCTAGACGTCCAGAGCTAATACCAGACGTCAAATAGCGCATAATTTTCAATTATTTTTCCCTGCCAAGTTCTGACTGTACGTGCGCATGTCAGGGGTTGGGGAGGCACGTTGGTGCGAGGATCGAGGTAGTTTTAGACGTTTGGGAGTGTCTCCAAACGTTTGAAGACACCCTCAGACGTCTGCACGGAGTTCCAAACGTCTGAAAAAAGGCACCCTGAGCAAGGTGAGTCTCTGAGTTCGTTTAAGACGTCTGGAACTCTTTCCAGACGTTTGATTTTGGTCAGGGTTGGTGTTTTTTTGTCCGTTCAGGGCCCAAATGGAGTCGGATTTTCGCAAATGAAACGTCGTTGGTTTCCATTTGAGTTTCTCTACGTAATGATATAGTGTCTATGCAGTTTTGAACTCGTTTGACCTATCGGTTGATGTTATAGGTCTCTAGTCCATAAAGTACACGGGACCTGTAGAGACGTCGGGAGCTATCGTACGAGCCCCCATTCCACCTGATTACCTTGGTAGAGTGGTTTTCACCTTAATCTCAGAGTTAATAATTAAATTGCATGCGTAGAATTATTTGAATCCTAGGTTGTGAGATGAACCCTAGGACTAAAAAGAGACAAATGCATGCTACTTTAGAATATATTCGATTGCACCCTAGGTTGTGAAATGAACACTAGAGCTGAAAGAAATGCATATATAGTTAATGAATCATTGAGTTACCGTGATGCTTCCTGAAAAGAAATAAATCATGAGTTACCTGTACTACCCGTAATGAATCATGTCATGAATGGAAATACATACTTTTACTGAGTAATCAATAATAAAATTTGAGTTGCCTGTTCTACATGTAACAAACCAGATATGGAAATAAGAAAGTTCATATATGAACCCTACGGGAAATTTAGAAAGAAACCAAGAATACTGTAGTACGAAAACCCTAATGGTTTTGGAACATGTTGCCTATGGGCAGCTGTTAGGACTTGGTTAAGGGAAGTGAGCTGGCCCTCGTGTACATGGTACCTGTTTGTCGACGTTTTGTACGGATTTAAAGGCGTATTACGTTGTAGTAGAACCGACAAAACGTTTAAACAAATATAAATAATTTTATTACTCGAACAACTAGAGTATCCGAGGTCGAACACAGGGAGCAATCTCAGTACTTTGTAAAACCCAAGAATACAACTGTTAAATGCAAATATAATTGATTCAAAGAGTTTTAAAAAAAGATTTTAAAAAAAGTAGAATTAGACGTCTGATTTATGTATCAGACGTCTTAAATGTGATCTTTCTTTCTCTCTTCCTTCTTCTCCTTTCTGCTTCTGTATCTTTCCATCTTTTGCTTTGCCTTTCTGATCTCTTTGCAATCTTCCCTTGTCCTTCTTCTCCTCTGCGAAGACTTCTAATCTTTCTGCTTTCCTTCTTCTCCTGTGAAGGCTTCTTTCTTCCTCTTCTGTCTTCTTCTTTGGCTTGCTTTTCCTTCTTCTGCAGCGGCCAAGTCCTTCTCCTGCGATCAGCCTGCCTGCACAGGAGCAAAACCTAACCCTTCTCCCTCTACCCGCGCGTCTCTCTCTCTCGAGCAATTCACTCTCAGCTGCTCTCCCAGAGCCACAGGCATAATCGGGTCGGATCGTACCCGGGACCAGGCGCACCTGAAGGTGGTGTGATGCGCGAGGAGTGCGTAGGTCTAGGTCGGGTCGGATCCGCCAAGTCCGCGTGGTCAGGCCGCGGGCGAGGCGGGTGGGGCCAGTGAGGGACCTCACCCCTGTGCTTACTGAGGCGATAAGAGTATATCACAAAAACAATTTATAGTGTACCTGAGGTTTGTAATCCCACGATGTGGGACTAAAGGTTTCGTCCTTCCCTCACGCGCGCCCGCAGACTCTCGTGTGCAATTGCCCACGCTGAAGGCCCTGCTGGTGCTCCTCGCTGAACTCAGTCACCTCGCGACACTTGCGAGAGTCTGCTGCACCTGCCGCCTGGGAAGCCTGACGCCTGCTGCTGCTCCAAGCTTCCTGCTGCTTCGGCTGTTAATGGCGGCCGGGGCGTTCACCTGAGATTCCACAGAACGGCCTATTGGCCCAATCAGAATAGCTGGAAACCTTTGCCGTAGCACGGCGAAGGCAGTGGGTGATGCTGCAGGTTGCCGGTCGGCCTAGGCGTGCGCGCCTGGGTCAACCTGTGGCCGGAGATGGTGGGTTGGTCGGGGGGTGCTTGTAGAGGTCTGGAGTGGCAGTGATGGGGTGGAATGGGTTCCTGGTGGTGAGGCGAAGCTCACGAGGTGGTTGGCGAGCCGTGTGGAGTGGCGGAGTGGTGTGGGCGGCTCGCCGGAGTGCGGTCGGAGGCGAGGAAGATGGAGGCGATTAGGTACTGTCGAGGGGTAATCAAGTAAAATAGTTGGGGGAAAAGAGAGAGGAGAGGGTGGAGAACGTATCTGGGGTTGTCTGGAGGGAAGGGAGGCGGCGGAGAGGACGGCTCGTGACTGCCGTCGTCGGGGAAGAAAGACCCTGAGGGAGGAAGCGGCGACGAAGACGAGGTCAGAAGCGCGCGCGCGGGGTACAGCGCGACGCAGGAGGAAACGACGGAGAGGACTCTGCTGCTGGTATGGCAGTAGAGCGACGAGAAGGAGGGGAGGATGTCGCCGGAGCTTGTGGGTCGTTTGGCCGGAGATGGGAGAGGGAGGAATTTGGAAGGGATCTCCGTCAAAATCAAGCTTAGCCTCTTCGGCCGGAGTTGTGGGTTCTTATATAGGCGCTGGACTGGGTGTGCAGGGCGTGAAGGGCACGTAATTGCCTGAGGTTGGTTGCCGGAGATGGAAAGGAGTTAGGATACCCAAATCTCTCATGCGTTCGCACGAGAGATTGGGTTCACACCAGGGATCGAGATCGGTCTTAAATGGAAGGGAATTCCTCAGAGAATCTCCCTTCCATTTCTGGGAGAGAATTTCTGAGGAATTAGAGAGCAATCTCTCTCTGAACCTCGCCGGAGCTTGGTTCTGCCCTAGCAATGGCGGCAGGACTGGTTTGCAAAGGGGGCGAAGAACCTAGGGGGCTATCTGCAAAGGTATTCAAAAGATAGGGACCAATTTATGATTTGGGTGTACTAAATTGCAAAGTAGGTCAAGATGACTTCTCATTAGGTCCAAATTTTGGTACAAACCTAATTTGGACCTAAGGAATCCAATGGTGAAGTTGGATTTTAGGTTTGACCTCGTTTGACTGGACATTTTGCGTAAAAACCCATATTAGGTTAATTGAAGAGCTAGGACCCTAATCTAGGTCAAACTAGGTTCCAAAGGCCAAATTAAGTGTTCTAAACCCTAGAGGATGTTTTTATATGATTTTTAGAGGGTTTACTTGCTTTTTATTCTGACCGGAACCTTGTTAATTTAAGCGGGTCTGTTTTAGGGTTACCGAGTATCATTTAGTTCTTAGATTGCACATGAACTCATTTCTGATTGACTCAACCCTCTTTTTATCTCATTTATACTATTTGACCTATGTTTTGCCTCTGAGAAATCCCGTTTACGTACTGCAATGGTAAAATTGCAGTTTTAACCTTTATTTCATGTTTTCTTCTCAGAGCACTTGTTCCTTCAGTTAGGCCTTCTTCTAGGTTATGTAGGAGCTTTTATCTTCTTTATTGGGTCAAAATGAGCTAGTTATGGCTCATGATGAGGCTCTCATCATACCCCCATGCCTAGCTTTTGCTAGTCCCTTAGCAAAATTTCAAAGTTTTAACTTCCGTTCTAGACCCTGAATGTCTGTCAACAATGATAAGTGCTTCTCCTTTTCTTTTGTGATTAGGTGGGAATGCCGACAATAGGCCTAGAGGTACTCAAGTACCAACCAAAATCCGGACCTGTTCCGCTTTAGCCTCAGTCTTCTGCAAAGGTTTCTACGGCCCACAGAAACTAACCTAGGGTTTGTTGGACTCCACGGTTAAAGCACCCGTGCTTGAGATATTTTTAGCCTAAGTTCAGTTTGCAGTGCATTTTTTTGTAAGAGAGAGATAGAAGATTTATTTGTTTGGAGAGCTTTTCTCTCTCTTTTCTTTTTATTTCTAGCTTCGGATTAGCTTCTCAACACGGTCTGTATCGGATTCCTCGTCCCCATCATCAATCCTCAAGGGTCCCTGGCTTTCGAGATTTCAAGATAATCCCGCCCATGGCAACCCCCGGAACCCTGGCTTTCGAGATTTCGAGATAATCCCGCCCATGGCGTTCCGTGGCCGAATTCAGACCCTGGCGATCGACATTTTGTGATAATGCCACCCATGGTATCTGAACCAGCAGAGTGCTTACATACCTCCAGTAGGATATTTAAATATCCTAAGAGACAAGCACCGAGGAGACGATATGTTGTTACGCATCTTCGAGGGGAATTTCCTACCTCTTCGAGCTGGGAACTCGTCCAAATCAATTTGTGTTGATTGACCGCTCCTAATCTAGGTGACCTTTTCAGAACATTAAACGCTTTTCGCGTGATTTGGATGTTTATGCGCACTGAACCAGACTGTGTGTGAATTTGGGTGCTTAGGTTACCAAATCCTGCAAATCGGAGGTCAGTTAACGAGGCCGAATACTCCCTAAGCCTTAGACCTAATACTCAAGCTTCGCATTCTCCTCAACCTCTTGAGGATTATCCAGATTTTAACGGATACGTGAATTTTTAAGCTAAAGGTACTAGCCCAAAAGGCCTAAGACCAGCGTTCTCGCTAATCTATTGTTATATCTCCGTAGCACTTTTCTTTTCTTTTTCTTGATTCGGTCTAGAACTTCAGTTAACCCCTTAATCTTTTACTAATGACTATTTCTTTTCATTTTCATTTTGTGCTCCTTTTTGTCAATTTTCCTTCTTTTCCTCCTCTCATTTGTATGACCCTGAATTGTTCCTCCCCTCTATCAAGTCTCTTTCTCTCTTTTTTTTTTTTTTTATGTGAAACCCTTTCTTGATATGAATTTTCTGACACTTTGCACTTTCATACCCCCCCATGCCTAAGATTTGCAATGTCCCCATTGTAAATTAGGTGGGTTCGAATTCAGCTTAGTTCATGTATTAGGACAGGTGTGTGGTGAGTGAATGGGTCGAAGCGACTTGTTGCGAACGATTTCTAATCTCGGGTAGGTATACCTGAGGTGAAGTCGGCTGTTCTAATGGATGAACCCTAAAGTGCAATATGAGTTCCGCATAGAGATGTTAGAAACGGTTTTGGGTTTTTCAAAGAATGACGGGTTGCCTCCCGTTAAGCGCTGAGTTTAACGCCATCGGCTGGGCGCAATGAGCTCAAGAGGAATGGAGGGTAAAGGATGACTCAGTCAAATCTATATCGGTCATGTCAATGAACGGCTTGAGTCTCTGCCCGTTCACGACAAAGGGTTCAGAATCGTGGCTGAGTGGGCTGATTTCAATGGCTCCATTTCCGAAGATTTGTCGGACTAGGTAGGGTCCGACCCACTTGGATCTTAGCTTTCCTGGGAATAATTTTAGTCAGGCATCAAAGAGTAAAACTTTTTGACCAGGATGAAAGACCTTTCTCGAAATGTGTTTGTCGTGAAAAGCTTTAACCCGTTCTTTGTAAATTCGCGAGTTCTCATACGCGTCGTGGTGTAATTCATCGATCTCGCTCATTTGAAGTCTTCTGTGGGTTCCAGCCTTAGAAAGGTCGAGATTACAGGTCCGTACTACCCAATAGGCTTTATGCTCCAATTCGACGGGGAGGTGACATGCCTTCTCGTACACTAATCTGAAGGGAGACATTCCTAATTGGGTCTTGTGGGCGGTCCTATAGGCCCACAATGCTTCTGGAAGCCGAGAAGACCAATCTTTTCTATCAGGTCGAACAGTAACCTGAAGGATCTTCTTGATCTCTCGGTTAGATAGCTCAGCTAGACCATTAGTTTGGGGGTGGTAAGGAGTAGAGATTCGGTGTGACACCCCGTATTTGGTCATCAGTGACCTGAACTGAGTGTTCGTAAAATGGGTCCCTCCGTCGGAAATTATAGCACGCGGAATCCCGAACCTTGAGAAAATGTTTTGATGGAGGAATTTTATAACGACTTTATGATTGTTGGTTCGGGTCGGAATGGCTTCTATCCACTTGGACACATAGTCAACTGCGAGTAAGATGTATTCGAAGCCATCCGAGTTCGGAAAGGGTCCCATGAAATCAATCCCCCAAATATTGAAAATTTCGCATACCAAGATCGGCTGTAGAGGCATCATGTCTCTATGGCTCATGTTGCCCAGAGTCTGGCAACGGGAACATACCTTACAGTGATCGTATGCATCCTTGAAAATTGTGGGCCAGTAGAAGCCACACTGGAGGACTTTCGATGCGATTTTATGTCCAGAAAAATGTCCACCGCATGCCTGGTCATGGCAGAATGAGAGTATGTCTTTGATTTCCACTTCCGTGACGCACCGTCGGATTATCTGATCAGCACCAATGCGGAAAAGATACGGGTCTTCCCATAGGTAATACTTGGCATCGGAACGCAATTTGTCCTTTTTGGCCTTCGACCAATCGGGCGGAATCTGATGTGATGCCAGGTAATTAACTATATCGGCGAACCATGGAAGACTTGTACTGATAGTCAGGAGGTGCTCATCAGGGAAATGTTCTGTAATAGGTCCGGAAGGATCAATAATTTCAGAAGGAAGGCAGGACAAGTGATCAGCTACCACATTGTGCTTTCCCACCTTGTCACGAATCTCGAGGTCAAATTCTTGCAACAGCAAGATCCAGCGGATTAGTCGAGGCTTCGTGTCCTTCTTGGCAAGGAGATGCCTTACAGCTGTGTGATCCGAGTATATGATAATACGGGAACCCAGAAGGTATGATCTGAATTTTTCAAGGGCAAATACTACGGCCAGCAGCTCTTTCTCAGTAACCGTATAGTTACGCTGAGCCTCATCCAGTGTTTTGCTGGCGTAGTAAATGACCACAGGTTTCCCATCAATTTTCTGCCCCAAAACTGCTCCTACAGCGAAGTCAGATGCATCACACATGATCTCAAAGGGTTGAGACCAATCAGGGGACTGTAGGATTGGGGCTTAGGTGACTCGGTCACGTAGGATCTCAAATGCTTGAGTGCATTCCTTGGAAATTTCGAAAGGCACATCCTTGGAGAGAAGATTGGTCAGGGGGCGCGCGATTTTGGAGAAATCAGGGATGAATCGACGGTAGAAACCGACGTGCCCCAAAAAAGATCGAATGTCCTTAATCGAGCTAGGCATAGGGAGCTTGGAAATCAGGTTAACCTTAGCTCGATCCACTTGGATGCCTTTCTCTGAGATTAAATGTCCCAGGACAATTCCCTCAGGCACCATGAAATGGCTCTTTTCCCAGGAAAGAACCAAATTCACCTCAATGCACCGCCTGAGTATATGGACCAAGTGTTGGAGGCAATCGTCAAATGATTGCCCAAAAACTGAAAAGTCATCCATGAAGACTTCCAGATAATCACCTACCATATCTGAGAATATGGCAAGCATGCACCGCTGAAAAGTTGCAGGTGCATTGCAGAGACCGAACGGCATCCTTCGGAACGCGTACGTCCCGAAGGGGCAGGTGAATGTGGTTTTTTCTTGGTCCTCTGGATGGATTGCCACCTGATTGTAATCGGAGTACCCGTCAAGAAAGCAGAAGAATTTATTTCCCGCTAGTTTCTCGAGGATCTGATCAATAAATGGTAGTGGGAAATGATCCTTCTTCGTGGAGGAATTTAGTCTTCTGTAATCAATGCAGACTCTCCACAAATTAGCTATTCGGGTAGGAATGACTTCCCCGGTTTCAGTCGTGATGATGGTAAGTCCTGCCTTCTTAGGCACCACTTGTGTTGGACTCACCCAACGACTGTCGGAGATCGGGTAGATGATCCCTGCATCTAACCACTTAATGATCTCCTTTTTCACGACCTCCTGTAGGTTAGGGTTTAGGCGTCTTTGCATTTCTCTTGAAGGTCGTGAGCCTTCTTCCGTGTAGATTCAATGTGTGCAGTATGAAGGGCTTATACCAGTCAAATCATCTAGAGTCCATCCAATGGCTCTACGATGTTGTTGGAGAACAGAAATCAAACGGAGTTCCTGGTCAGGTGTGAGTCGAGAATTGATAATCACAAGAAACGTCTGATTTGAATCCAAAAAGACGTATTTTAGATGTTCAGGAAGGGGCTTGAGTTCCATGACAGGATTGTCAGCAGCAGCGGGTGGTTCGGGGTTTGTATCGGGAGCAATGGTAGGAGTCATAGGTGTGTCTAGATCATGTCCGCACTCCTCTGTTAGCGGTTTTTGATTCTCTAATGGTTGATCAGGAATAATCAGGTTGTCCTTTATATGCAGTTCATCAACCACGGCTTCGACATCACAAATTTCCTCTATCACCCTGCAATTAATCCCTTGATGGGCCTTGAAAATGTCAATCTTCAGATTTTGATTCCCAAATTTTAATTCTATCTGGCCCTCTTCGCAGTTTATATTGGCCCTAGCAGTGGCCAAAAAGGGTCTCCCTAATATGATTGGTGTGTCCCTTGGGTTCTTAGGTGCATCCATGTTCAGTACTATGAAGTCCACTGGGAAATAAAAATCTCGTACCCTAACAATGACATCCTCGAGTATTCCTTTGGGTGACTTGATGGATCGATCGGCTAACTGCAATGTCACCTCAGTGGTTTTAAGTTCAGATTCTTCAAGGTGGTCAAAGGAGGGATGTAGGTATTAAATTTATGGAGGCACCTAGGTCTAGTAGGGCTCTATCAAGTTGGGTTTCACCAATTTTACAAGAAATCAAGGGAGTTCCTGGGTCTTTAGCCTTAGGTGGGAGTTTGCTCAAGATGACAGAGCTGGCTTGCTCTGATAGTACGATTGGGTTCCCATCCTTGGTTCGCGGCTTACGTTTAGGTGTACATATGTCTTTCAAGAACCTTGCGTAAGCCGGTATGTGGCGGATTGCATCCATCAACGGGATGTTTATCTGGACCTGTTCAAAGAGCTTGACAAGATCCTCCTCAGGAGCCACAGGTTTGGTTGTCCTTTTTCCTTTGGTCAAGGCCTCAGGAAATGGGATCCTAGCTGGTTCCTCTAAGATAGGTCCGGGTTCTTGATCTGGGATAGTAGTATCTTGGATGACCACCCTAGGGTCTTGGCGATTATCAGGCTTGGAGTGGTTCGGATAATGTGAGTCTTGTGTTGTTTTACCACTACGTGTTGTTACAGAGTTTAATCCGGCCTGATTTTGGTTTGGGTTAGGTAGGAGGGGTGGCTGCTGCTGCAATCCTGCATAAGATGTTGAAGCCTCCATCCCGTCTGGCGATGGAGTAGCAGGGGCCTGATAAATCAAATGTGCGTGGCCTGGATTCGGATTCATAACGTGCCTCTGGGTCGGTACGTTATTTGGGTTGGGCAGAGGTTGCGAAGGAAGGGTGCCAGGTTAGTGGGAATTTGCCATCTGGGCCAGTTGGTTGCGAACCTCTGTGATCTCGTCCTTGTGCTGTTTTTGCATTGCCGCATTCATCTTTTGAATGTCAGCCAGTGTTTGAAGGATAAGAGTCAGTTGATCCTGATTTTGCCCGGATTGGTAGGTGGGATTGGGCCGAGGCTGAGGCGGCTGATATGGACGAGGAGCTTGTGGGCGGGGTTGATATGGTGGTTTTTGAGAATTTCCTGCCCACTGAAAGTTAGGATGATTTCGCCATCCAGGGTTGTAGGTATTGGAGTATGGGTCATTCTGGATGGCGTTGAGGTCCTCGCAGTTCTGAGGAACCTCAGGAAAGTCAAAATACGAGGGTTCAGAGTTCCCCCAACTCGAATAGAAGGGATCGGAGGTCACTCCGGTCCGAGAGGTAGACGGGGGTGGATATGGGTCCATCCCCTTGGCAGGTTGGTGATAGATGTTTTGCACTGTTTCCCTTGCCAGAGGAGGTCGTGCAAAAGAGTTTTGTGCAGAGGTGGCTTGCTGCAAATGTCGAGTTAGCTCGTCCACCTTCTTTTCTATGATAGAGACCTTGTCCAGCCGACTGGCCATCAGTTCCAGGTCGACAGAAGTGGACAGGTCCTGCGTATCATGTGTCCCTCTTAGATTCGTCGATGCGCGGGCATTCGTCCTGTCGAATAAGCCCAAGGAGTCATTGTTTATGGAGTTCTCACACATGTTTTCGAGAATCTCCCACACCATGTCCTCGTGTTGGCCCATGATGTTTCCTCCACATGTTGCATTGACGAATAGACGAATATCCTCATGGAGTCTTTGGTAAAAAGACTGGACTTGTTCCCACTTAGGAACTCCGTGATGGGGGCACTTTCGCATGAGATCTAGGAATCGATCCCAAGCTTCGTGAAGAGGTTCTCCTGGTTGTTGAGTGAAATGAGTGATCTGGTGGCGCAAGGCATTCGTCCGGCCAACAAGGAAGAATTTTTTCAAAAATTCGGACTGTAATTCTTCCCATGTGTTGATCGGGCGGGTCTGAGTCTGATACCAGTGTGCAGCCTTGTCCAAGAGGGAGAACGAAAATATTTTCATGAGTAGGATATCCCGATTTTGTACATCTGACCCGAAGGTCTGGGCCAAATGCTTGAGTTGTTTAATGTGTTGGAATGGATCCTCAGAGTTAAGCCCATGGAACTTCGGTATGGCATGAATCATATTGGGCTTCAGATCAGAATCGGGTCCTCCAATTGGGATTCGTACTCGGGGTTCGATTGCCACCGCAGCAGGATTATAGTGATCTCGCATCATAGGTCGCTGCGGTGGGTTTACAAAGTTCTGAAAGAGATCGTTCAAGCGTTGAAGTTGGTGTTCAAGGTTATTCTCCTCTTCAATGGGTTGTGCCATGATGGGAGAGGAAGGAGAATCAGGGTCTGAATCAGATGAAAGATTTATGTGGTGGGGTTGCTGCACAAACAAGGGCGTCGAGGCTTGGCCTCGACGAGAATGAATTTCTAAAGGAGGTCTTAAAGGTGGTCTTAAGGACCTCCTACCGAACATGCACCGAAAGATGTGATGAGATTAGAAGGTGCTGGACCCAATCAAGACACCCAAGAATTGTTGGGTGACTATAGAGGTTCGGGGCAGATGGACCCCTGGATCAGAAGATTGTCCACCTGAGAAATACCTGGGCAGCCAGAGAGGGAGAGTCCCGCAAAGACCCCTACACGGTAGAGCATCCCCACGGGTTACAGGGTTTCCCCCACCCGACCTCTCTTGTCACTGCGGTTCCAGGTAAACCAGAATGGGGATCTTGACCTCTTAAGTCTACCTTTTTTATTTTAAGATCAAGGTGCTTAATGTTCCACTTGAACTTTTAAGTATTTTGAGTGCAAAAGTGACCTAATATTAAGGTTGGTCGACCCGAGGGATCAACTTCACCTCTTGTTCCTTTGAGAGCTTTTAGGTCCTTCCTTTTATGGTTCAAATGGATTATCAGCCTGATTTGCTTAGGGTTCCTCTTGTATAAATCTTTTCAAACACGGTTTAGGCACACCTCTTTTTGGAAAGTTTGTTTCTTTGTTTTAGAGAAGATGTGTCTCTAAAAACCCTAGCTTTGCAATCCCTAACTTGGCTCTAGTGGGTCCAATTTAGTTGCCGTAGAAATTAGCACCTAGGGCTCAATCAAGAAAGTTTTAGCCCTAGTTGCCTTAGTTGGATGAACAGATAAAAATATGTTGAAATGAAAATCAGGCAACTTGATGAGTTACTAAATATGAAACAGGTAGCCCTAAGTTGATTTCCCTCTTTTTTTTCCTTTCTTAGATTGTGAGAGGGTTAAAAGAGAGGGCTTATGGAGATCACATGTTCCTTGGAGAGTCTGTTGTGCAGTTGCTGTTCTTTCCTTTTTGTTTTGCTTTCCCTGAATGAACACAGCAAAAGAGAGAAGTCAAGTCGGATATTAGATAGAAAAGTTGTACTCAAAAGTTTTAAAAGTGCCCGTTGCTCCCCGGCAACGGCGCCAAAATGTTTGTCGATGCTTTGTACGGATTTAAAGGCATATTACGTTGTAGTAGAACTGACAAAACGTTTAAACAAATATAAATAATTTTATTACTCGAACAACTAGAGTATCCGAGGTCGAACACAGGGAGCAATCTCAGTACTTTGTAAAACCCAAGAATACAACTGTTAAATGCAAATATAATTGATTCAAAGAGTTTTAAAAAAAGATTTAAAAAAAAGTAGAATTAGACGTCTGATTTATGTATCAGACGTCTTAAATGTGATCTTTCTTTCTCTCTTCCTTCTCCTTTCTGCTTCTGTATCTTTCCTTCTTCTGCTTTGCCTTTCTGATCTCTTTGCAATCTTCCCTTGTCCTTCTTCTTCTTCTCTGCGAAGACTTCTAATCTTTCTGCTTTCCTTCTCCTGCGAAGGCTTCTTTCTTCCTCTTCTGTCTTCTTCTTTGGCTTGCTTTTCCTTCTTCTGCAGCGGCCAAGTCCTTCTCCTGCGATCAGCCTGCCTGCACAGGAGAAAAACCTAACCCTTCTCCCTCTACCCGCGCGTCTCTCTCTCTCAAGCAATTCACTCTCAGCTGCTCTCCCAGAGCCACAGGCATAATCGGGTCGGATCGTACCCGGGACCAGGCGCACCTGAAGGTGGTGTGATGCGCGAGGAGTGCGTAGGTCTAGGTCGGGTCGGATCCGCCAAGTCCGCGTGGTCAAGCCGCGGACGAGGCGGGTGGGGCCAGTGAGGGACCTCACCCCTGTGCTTACTGAGGCGATAAGAGTATATCACAAAAACAATTTATAGTGTACCTGAGGTTTGTAATCCCACAATGTGGGACTAAAGGTTTCGTCCTTCCCTCACGCGCGCCCCCAGACTCTCGTGTGCAATTGCCCACGCTGAAGGCCCTACTGGTGCTCCTCGATGAACTCAGTCACCTCGCGACACTTGCGAGAGTCTGCTGCACCTGCCGCCTGGGAAGCCTGACGCCTGCTGCTGCTCCAAGCTTCCTGCTGCTTCGGCTGTTAATGGCGACCGGGGCGTTCACCTGAGATTCCACAGAACGGCCTATTGGCCCAATCAGAATAGCTGGAAACCTTTGCCGTAGCACGGCGAAGGCGGTGGGTGATGCTGCAGGTTGCCGGTCGGCCTAGGCGTGCGTGCCTAGGTCAACCTGTGGCCGGAGATGGTGGGTTGGTCGGGGGGTGCTTGTAGAGATCTGGAGTGGCAGTGATGGGGTGGAATGGGTTCCTGGTGGTGAGGCGAAGCTCACGAGGTGGTTGGCGAGCCGTGTGGAGTGGCGGAGTGGTGTGGGTGGCTCGCCGGAGTGCGGTCGGAGGCGAGGAAGATGGAGGCGGTTAGGTACTGTCGAGGGGTAATCAAGTAAAATAGTTGGGGGAAAAGAGAGAGGAGAGGGTGGAGAACGTATCTGGGGTTGTCTGGAGGGAAGGGAGGCGGCGGAGAGGACGGCTCGTGACTGCCGTCGTCGGGGAAGAAAGACCCTGAGGGAGGAAGCGGCGACGAAGATGAGGTCAGAAGCGCGCGTGCGGGGTACAGCGCGACGCAGGAGGAAACGGCGGAGAGGACTCTGCTGCTGGTATGGCAGCAGAGCGACGAGAAGGAGGGGAGGAGGTCGCCGGAGCTTGTGGGTCATTTGGCCGGAGATGGGAGAGGGAGGAATTTGGAAGGGATCTCCGTCAAAATCAAGCTTAGCCTCTTCGGCCGGAGTTGTGGGTTCTTATATAGGCGCTGGACTGGGTGTGCAGGGCGTGAAGGGCACGTAATTGCCTGAGGTTGGTTGCCGGAGATGGAAAGGAGTTAGGATACCCAAATCTCTCGTGCGTTCGCACGAGAGATTGGGTTCACACCAGGGATCGAGATCGGTCTTAAATGGAAGGGAATTCCTCAGAGAATCTCCCTTCCATTTCTGGGAGAGAATTTCTGAGGAATTAGAGAGCAATCTGTCTCTAAACCTCACCGGAGCTCGGTTCTGCCCTAGCAATGGCGGCAGGACCGGTTTGCAAAGGGGGCGAAGAACCTAGGGGGCTATCTGCAAAGGTATTCAAAAGATAGGGACCAATTTATGATTTGGGTGTACTAAATTGCAAAGTAGGTCAAGATGACTTCTCATTAGGTCCAAATTTTGGTACAAACCTAATTTGGACCTAAGGAATCCAATGGTGAAGGTGGATTTTAGGTTTTACCTCGTTTGACTGGACATTTTGCGTAAAAACCCATATTAGGTTAATTGAAGAGCTAGGACCCTAATCTAGGTCAAACTAGGTTCCAAAGGCCAAATTAAGTGTTCTAAACCCTAGAGGATGTTTTTATATGATTTTTAGAGGGTTTACTTGATTTTTATTCTGACCGGAACCTTGTTAATTTAAGCGGGTCTGTTTTAGGGTTAACGAGTGTCATTTAGTTCTTAGATTGCACATGAACCCATTTCTGATTGACTCAACCCTCTTTTTATCTCATTTATACTATTTGACCTATGTTTTACCTCTGAGAAATCCCGTTTACGTACTGCAATGGTAAAATTACAGTTTTAACCTTTATTTCATGTTTTCTTCTCAGAGCACTTGTTCCTTCAGTTAGGCCTTCTTCTAGGTTATGTAGGAGCTTTTATCTTCTTTATTGGGTCAAAATGAGCTAGTTATGGCTCATGATGAGGCTCTCATCAATACCGAGGAGAGAAACTATCCCTTTAAAGTAGAGGAAAGCTAGCCGCCCCTTGGGTGGAGACCCAGGGTTAGGATTGGCTACTCTACGATGACTCCTATTTGGCCCTCGCATACGTGGTACCGGGGTGAGCTACTTAATGGAGCGGGGAGCTAGCTGCCCCATGGGTCTCGAGGTTAGGACTGACTACCTTACACCGGCTCTTGTTAGGCCTGTTGGGTAAACCGGGATAGTCGGATGAGGGTACGCAGACTGTGGAGGGGCGAGACCCCTGTTTTGTTCTGAGAGGGCAAGGCCCTATGCTGTTCCATGCTGTACATTTGGGCGTACCCGCTAGCGGAAACGACTGATCGCATGCCAATGCGGGGTAGTTACCCGTGCGTTTATCGTGTGTGTCGTAGTCATTGCTACGTCGCGACCGTGACCTCGGGGTAGTAGACTGGGTGTAGGACTACCACGGGGGACTCTCCTAGCCAGGAGAGTGCCACGTATACATCCTACATCACGGGAAAACTACAAGCAAGATCGTTCCCTTAGGGAACAAGAAGATTGGGCAATATCATAGAACTTAATTAGCATACTCGACTCAGAAACACATAAACCAAAGAATTGGAAATAGATGAAAATAAATAACCAACAATTGAATGTTTAGCTGGTTACTATTTAATTATGTTACATGTAAATAACTTAACCACCACTCTACTCAGCGTTAGTAGACCCCGGATTTTGTAACCATGTTCAGGTTAGGGATTCGTGCAGCCATAGCCACCAACTGCTAAGGGAGCTGGGTCCAGTCGAGCCCATCCATAGTTTCCTTTCTTTTGTTTTACTGCAAAGAGTTTTGTTGTAGTGAGTACCTGTAGCTTGCGGTTATATTCAGTCATATTTCTACCAGTTCCCTGTTGTGATGGCTATATTTGTAACAGTACATTTTCGCTGTATCACATAATAATCTTGTGGTTTGCTGTTCTCTTTCTTTTACTGTTAGTTATATATTTTCTACTTAGTTACATTACTCGTGTGGTTGTGGAATGAGTATGCATTTGGTTATTTCTCGTTGGACGACTAGGTCTTGGGGTTCGTCGAGGTGAGCTGGTCTCGGGTTCTGTAGGGAGCTGGGGTCAGGTCGTAACAGAGCCTAAGGGCCAACTTCACCAAGGCCTAGTAGCTTGCTGAGGACAAGGGCAAGAGGGTGCTCGACTAGATTGACCGGTTCCTGAAGAGGAGACGCCTAAGCTGGGTACGCCAGTAGCTGTGATGCCGCCGGTCCTACGGTTGCTTCACCACCTTCATTGTTTGGGGTGGGCACCTTCGAAGATTGGGGATGAAGCCACCGAGTATTGATAAGTAGTGTTATCGTTATCTTTGCATGTTCAACATTGATTCGCCCCCTTTTTTTCCTTTTGTTTGTGATCAGCCTGGGGTGATGGTCTCAGAGAATGTAACAAGCAACATCTCTTATATAAAAAAGGAAAGCCTTTATCCCTTCTATCTGTTGTCTTGTTATAATGAATTGCTCATATGCCAAGTACGAGGGATTAGTTTGCCTCCTGGGATTTGTTATTCGTAAGAGTTGGGTGGATTGCTTTTACGAATTTTGTTTGATCCCTTTCATGGGGCATTTGATTTTCCACCCAAATGGCTTGGCATGGAGGCTTCCCCTTCTCGCCAAACTTGGCATGCTTTTTTAGAACTTTAGGTTGCTGGCATGTCTGCTGTAGGTAGCTATCGTTAGCTTATTTTGTTAAGATTGGCTACTTATTCATTAACGAGTCGTACACGTGTGCCTGTTAGGTAGAGAGGGTTTCCCTTAGTAGTGGTCGGGACTCCATGGTGTACACCTAGCGCAAGAGGTGTGTGGTCTATGGGGGTCTTCTTGCAGGTTCTGTAGCCCGACTGCGTGGCCGATGCCTCGTCTGCTGGCCTCACTTGACTGACTTTTAGCCATTTCCTGGGCGTGAGACGTGGGATTTTTCCAGACATAGGAAATAATTGTGTCAATTTTTGGGTGAGCCAGTGCCTTAGCTGTGACCTACTCGCAAGGAGGAGTGATTGCTTATGAATGCGGCGTGTCATGGAGATGAGATTGGCGAGAGAATGCCATAGGTGGCACATCTCTCCATGCGGAGAGTGGTGCCAGGTGGTAGACTACCAGTTCCTAGTGCTCCCGTGCATGTAGTTTTTGTACTAGTGCTTTATTTAGGACCTTAGGAGTGTCCCTCCAGGAATAGTTGGGTGGGAGTGGTTTCCTCGAGTTCCTCCTTTCGAAGTGCTCCCCTCATGGGGTGGCATGATGGGGTGGGAAATCCCTACTTGACTAAACAGCTTCTAAGTGAAATGCCCTGGGCTGTTGGGCATTGTTCCATACTCCGCCTGGTCATTGGGTGCTGCGAGGAGCAGCTTGATAGCATACTCCCTACTAGTACAGTCAAGAGTGGTCAAAGTTATGCTGGCTTCGAAGTCAGTTGTCGCAAACGAGCTGCCAACGTATAGTTTTTAGGGAAGAATGTGGGGAGTACTTAGGTTTGCCGAAACTACCCCTGGCCCCTTCTGATGCATTCAAAGGAGGGGGGGAGACACTAGTCAGAAGGTTGAGGCAAGAATCGACCCAAAAGGGCAATTTTGCCAACTAATGACCGTATCCTTTTCTAGGTGTTCGAGGGCTTAAGGGCCGTGGTCGCTTGGATCTCGTTGAAGTTTGCCCATCTAAGGGCCTTCCAAACTCTTTGTATGAGGACTCTAGTACACCTCTTTTTAGGGTAGGGGTGCAAGCAAGTGCCTCTTGCAACACCATAGGCGTGGACCAAAGGGCGCAGCTCTACATTGAGGAAGACTCACGTTTGCTTGAGGCAAGGTTGACTTGGTAGTACTCACTACATGATGAGGGGCAAAAAGTGCCCTTAGATCCAAAACTCCACACCCGACCAGACAAAGGATCCGGCTACCCGAACATGGAGTTCCCAGGCGAAACCGGATCCCCAACCCACCAAAGATCAACCGGATCCCCAGTGAACACCAGCCAGGTCTGCCAAAAGATCCTACGTAGTCTCGGCGGAAGATACGAAATGATGGGCCTGATAACCTGGACCCTGACAGCTACCACATAGTGTGACAAGTAGGGGTACTAGAGCCTGCCAATGAGAGTTTTTCCCCATGTTATAAATGAAAGGGAGACCCCTAGTAGTAGCGGACTCCTCCCTGAAGAGGGAGCAAGACCATGTAATATCACTAAATGAGTTCTAGTGCATAGTTGGGAGTCCCATCCTCCCACCAGACATACACCCCTTAGGGTGGAACTGGGTCACTAGACCTCTGTATTCTTGTGTGTTTGCTTGATTTTCATCCTATCTCCCTTCACGATGGATGATCAATGGCTAAGCAGCGCCTCTTGCGATAAGAAATCTCTTGGTAGGGCCTTCTGAGGCCCATCAAATGGCACTATCTATGGGAAGCGTTAAAAAAAGAGTCGTCGCTCTGCAGAGCATTAGATCGTTGGGAGCAAGGGCCCCTCCAGCGCCCTGCTTCGACCCCCGTGGGTGAAAGCTTCTATGGTAGTTGTAACCACCCACGGTCACGCTCGCGGCCCTCCTCCCTCTAGAGGAGCTCGGTCGAAGCATGGTGTCTGATGACCTCGGCTCGTTGCCTGAGATCTCCCAAGTTGGACCTTCCTTTCTAGAGGTGCGGTGCAGTCAAGAGGAACCGAGAGCCAAGTCCTGCAGTCCTGGGTACATGCCCATGCACGTGCCACCTGCCCATGCAAGCACAAAGGAATGGAGGTCCCCTACTGGAGACGTCTGGAACGCCAGCCACGGCCCAACACGAAAAGATGAATGATCCTACCTCACACTTCGTTCCCTTAGGAACAATCCTTGAGGCAAGATAGTGCTCGGCCATCCCACGGGAGCATCCCATCGGGCTCCTCTAGTGAC
The DNA here is from genome assembly GCA_037157565.1 of Thalassia testudinum. Taxonomy (NCBI): domain Eukaryota; kingdom Viridiplantae; phylum Streptophyta; class Magnoliopsida; order Alismatales; family Hydrocharitaceae; genus Thalassia; species Thalassia testudinum. The sequence goes on from JAZHRO010000055.1 coordinate 16,794,788, forward strand.
GCCCGCCTGACAAGGGCTCACGGGCAGATCGTTTCCCTGGCCAGTTGAACAACCCCTCTTAAGGGTGTCAAGGGCAGGCCCCGAGAGCACTTTGCCAAGCACTCGAGGACCGGGGCCAACCATAAGGAGCTATCAAGAGTCGAGCAGCACGGGACCAAGCTCGCCCGGTTTAGTTCGGGGCACGGCGCTACGTCGAATCAAACCCTGTGAGGTGGCGAACTCGCAGCCCCCCAAACTGGTGCATCCCCAACCCAATCCATCTGTGCCACAAGCACAGGCGTAATGCCCCCGACCATGCACGCAAGTATCCAACAAGGGGTCATGGAGTGAGGTGACTCCCGTCGAGGATCACCCGAGAGATGCGATGCTGATGACAGCCATCCCTAAAGGCAGGTATGCCCCTGGATAGGCTGGCCCCAACACCTGCCCATGGAAGAGGCTTCATCCACTAGCAAAGAGTAGAATGTACCGAGCAACGAAGTCCTACGTTTAAAGAAGAATGCTCTTCCTTGGCCATGCGCCAAGCAGACGTCCCTAAGATGGATCGGTCCACAAAAGATAGCCCCCACGCAAGGCAATAAGATTCCTCAGAGAATGCACCCTCCTTGACCATGAATTAGGTGGGCGTACTTAGAGGGGGCACAAACCATGGACTAAGGTTCGTCGCCCCTAGGCTCCGTGAGGCGAAAGAATGGAAGGCCCGTAAGGCACCTAAGGGGGTCACCCCGAGGAGGGACCCTGGTAGCAGTAGGTAGCCGATGCTGTTTTTTCTACAAATTGAGAGCCAGGAGGGTCAACACCCCATCCAAGCGAGCAAGCAATGTCACCCAAGTACCCCATCAGGTGGACATAGTCGCCAAAGCCCCAGCAGTAACGTCGATGCCACTCGAGGTCCTTGCCTCCCATTTCCTGAGCCCATCAGCGCAAAGGATAAAGCGACCTCGAGCCGACGTCACTCCAGGAAACTGAGCTCTCCCTCACTCGGTAGGCTCCCCAGGGTACCCCCCCTTGATCTTCATCAAGGCAAGGGGGTTACAACCAAGCCTCCCCGCTTGTTCCAGTGGAGTGTTTTAGGCTCAATTTGGCAAAAGCCTCCCCCGTTAGGGCGGCTCCAAGCCCTTCGAAAAGTGCGCTCCCCTAGCCACTAATCAGGCAGAAGTCTCCACCATGACCCCTGTGGGTAACTGAGGACTTCGTCTCCGACCTCCTGGATGCAACAGCATAGACGCCGAGGCAACCTCCAGGAGTGGCATCGTTTGAGATGGGTCAACAACCCTCGCAGCTTCCAACGGTGACACTTGCAATGCTCAAAGATGCTCAAGCCAAGTTGCCATCCAAGCCACCTATTTCGAGTCAGCGTGCTCTTGGCGCATCACCACTCCAATAAGAATGCCTTCCTCTCCTCCCATCGGTGGTCCCACTCGCGACCCTTCAGTAGGCGGGAGAAGAGGAGAGAGAGCAAGGGCATGACCCTTTGACGTTCCAACTTGGACGAGGACGGACTCCCTAACCAGGTTGCCATACCTAAAGCGGCCAAATTGATAACAAAATCAGGCGGCTCAGCCAACTACCCATCGGTTCATGCCACACTAAGGTAGCCCAGATGACAGTGGCACTGGGCGGCCTAGCAGGCTGAACACTAGCGCACGCTTGCTGCCAGATCCTCTTGATGCATGCCCGACCCCCTCTGAGGGTGGGAACAACATGCGAAGGCGTAGCGACCTGGCGCAAACTCCCCAGGACAAGTCGAATCGACCTAAGAAGCTCACACTAAGAAAGAAAAGGGGAGCCCAGTCGAAGCGACCCAACGAGGGGCTAACCCGACTGATTTGCCAGGTGACTTCAGGGCCACAGCCAGACTCTACAGTCTTGACACCCCCCATCTTCTTTTCTTGCCCTACGACGCAACTAAGCTCGTCGAGGCTAGGAGGGCCTCAATCCTTCCAAAGGCCTAGTGACAAGGTCCCATGAGGGACCCACTCACCCAAAGGCCACCTCGTAAGGCTACCAAGGACCATGGTGTCCCTTTAAGTCCCTGTGATGACAAAATTGCCCCTCGATGGTGGCCGACGCCGAATATCCCCTCCCTACACAGTCCCAGCCACTCCAAGGGTAGCTTGTAGCCACCAACTTCGGAGTTGAAGGCCTGCAACCTACTGCAACGGTAGCAAGAGGCCTGACTTGTCTTGTCAAGGATAGACTCTCGTTTCTCTCAACAAGCAACCGCTGCTTGCAGAAAGTAACGGCTACTCTCAGCCCTCAGCCAATAATCTGCCTCCAAAGAATGCCCGAGACTAGATTCCGATCCATCAAGCCACCTCTTCAGGTCAGCGAGAACTCGAACGGACACATCTGGTGTTCCATTTACTACTGCCTATTCAGGCCGATGAGCCACCTATTCAGGTTGACGAGAACATGGACGGACGTGTCCGATGTTCCTTTTATTGTCGCCTCTTCAGGTAGGCAAGCCACCTCTTCAGGTTGGCAAGGACTCGGATAGACGCATCCGATGTTCCATTTATTACCGCCTCTTCAAGCCAGCAAGCCACCTCTTCAGGTCTGCGAGGACTCGAACGGATGCGTCCGACGTTCCATTTATTGCCGCCTCTTCAGGCCAGCAAGCCACCTCTTTAGGTCGATGAGGACTCGAACGGACACGTTCGACATTTCATTTATTACCGCCTCTTCAGGCTGGAAACTCCCTCTTCAGGTCGGCGAGAACTCGAACGAGCGCATCCGATGTTCCATTTATTGCCCCTTTTCAGGCCGACAAGCCACCTCTTCAAGTCGGCGAAAACTCGGATAGACGAGTCCTACTTTCCATTTATTGTCATCTCTTCAGGTCGACAAGCCACCTCTTAAGATGGACGAGAACTTGGACAAATATGTCCGACACTCCATGTATTGTTGCCTCTTTAGGCTGGCGAACCACCTCTTAAGGTGGGTAGAAAATTTGGATCAGCGCATCCATATGTTGCTACCTCTTTAGGTCAGCACAAACTCACGCAGATACGTCCGACCCTCTTTTGTTGGTCGTCCCTTCGAGACGGCCACCCACCTCATTGGGTTAACTACGACCCGAATGAATACATCCGAGGGGCCAACATTAGCCACCTCTTATGGTTGGCGAGAACCCAAGCGGGCATGCCTAACGTTCCTCTCCCTGCCACCTCTCAAGGATGGTAGGCCGGTCTAAAAATTGGTCCAAGCACGAGTGGGCCCACACAATGCTCCCTCACACCATCACCTAGTCAAGCTAACAGGCTACCTTTCCTTGTCAACCGGGGCCCAAATAGATCCACCCCCTACAGTCCTGACAATTGCTGCCTCCCAAGGCTGGCAAAGCTACTGGCTAGAATGAAGCGGGTAGGACATTTTTCATGAAGGAAGAGTTGAGGGATGCTGGCAGACAAGGTGCCTTTTGAGCGTTGGGAAATGTGGGAGTATATCGCCTATTTTGTAGTTGGCTATGGGTGGTCAACTATTGGTTAGGGGAACTCAGGTGGATACCACTTGGGTGATTCGCCTTTGTTTTCTGCTGACAGTAAGAGATCAGGTGTAAGGAATTTTTTCTTGATTTTGCGCCGGTTGGAGAGGCAACACAGTTATGGAGGAACACAAGCATGTTGGCTATGGTTCTAGCCGATCTTAAGAGGGAGCATTTTGTGGTCGAACGTAGGTGCGTCGACTGTGGCTCCAACTGATCTTAAGAGGCGATGTTTTATCATCTGGAACATGGGGTGTGGGAGCCCTAGCTCTTGCCAGCCTTAAGAAGCGGTTGCCAACCTTATGAGGTGGCATTTGAGGACTTGCTTTGTGGTGTAGTTCGACAAAATGGGCATTAATTGTTGTTGAAATGATAAGTCATAGCCTCGAATGTTGCGCTTGCCGGGAGGTGATTGATGCTACTGTGGCATCAAATATGTGTGCAGAGATATTTGCAGCGTAGAATCCTAATCGAAGATTTGGTCAGTCTAAGCAGGATGTTATGAAACCCATGCTGAGGTTCTACGGGATTTCATTCCTTGGGAACCTACACCCCATGGAGGGAGGGGGGTGATGGAACCACCCTCAAGGGGTTATAAATAAGGGCTTGGAGTGGGTTGGAGTTCATGCCCCTCCACCCTTATTTATCGTGTCCAAACAACTTGGCAGTTGCCTTGAGGAACCTTCATTTCACTCACTCTTTTGACAGGATTTCTTCATGGACCTCTGCATTTGGTGGAGTGGCCGAAGAGTGATTATGTGCAGGCTTGCGGGTAGAGGAAAGTCCATTTTGGTGCCCCTGCACAATGCATGGGCTGAGGTGAGGGCCTCTAGAACCTTTTGTAGTCGGTATGCCTATTTAGGCGTTGGTGGGTTTCATGCCCTCCTATGCTTCGTAGCGAAGGGTAGCTTTGGAGCTCCTTTCTTTCTTTCTTGTTCGCTTATTCTACTTTGTTCTTTGTCGCGGACTTTTGATGGTTGACTCAGCCGGACAATTTTGGGCATCGCGGCGGTTCCTCCCAACATGAGACTTGTCTCGTGTGGGGGAGGCCCATGGGGCAGAGCAAGAAGAGGGGGTCCTCTTGTTTTTGAAGAGTTCAAGAGGAGAGAGGGAGTAAAGAGGAGGTGGAGCAAATTCCCTTAAAGCGTCCGTGGGGAGAGCCTGGTGGGACATTTGTTGCGGGGGAGTTAGCTGCGTCCACTCTTCCAAATCTGAGTGGGGATGAGGCGAAGGATGTCCTAGTGGGGTTGTCGATTCCTTTGGGTCCGTCTGGATCACCCGACGGGTACATGGTCACAAATGGACCGCTCTGGGCCCAGGTGGAAGCTGCTCCAACGTGGAGGTTTAGCATCTCTACCACCCTGCCCGGCTCCTTTGATGACTTAAGGAGGGTGGTGCGGAAGCTGTTGTTACTGGTGGCTCATCGTGCAGCAGTGTATTTGCCTGGACAAATGTGAAGCAGAGCTCGACAAGGGCGATGGCAGGAGCACATTCTTTTGGTCAGATGGACCCAGCAACAATCGTCCGGCCAGTTGGGTCAATCTAGGGATCCTTTGTGGAAGGGCCTACTAGAGGCCTTGTGTCCAACGAGGTGCATCGATTCGAGTGGGTGCTGGAAGTAGTGCCCCTTTTTTGGGAAGGGGGGTACTCCAGTAGCAACAGCAGGTTGGGTGTAGCATCCCGACTACCTAAGGAGCTGAGCGAAGCTTGTGGAGGTTGGAGGCGGTTCTCTTGCTTGGGCGGGTAGCTAAAGGAAAGTCTTGCCAAAGCGCATGAGGCGGAGTCGTGGCTCTGCAAGACTTGTCCTGGTGCTTGCAGGCTTCTCGTACCACCTTCCTTTCGCTGAAGAAGGAGGTGCATGTCCTGGAAGTAGGGCACTCCTCTACTGTGGAGGGGGGTATAGAGCCTGAAATGACCCTTTCCTAGGATCGTGTGACATTTCCAAAATTTTTAGGGGTATTGGTGCAATTTTAAACCCCATGGGTTTTAATTAAGGGAATTACAAGGGAAAAAGGGAACTTGCAGGGGGAAACCCATAATTTTCCTCACACTATACCCCACTGTACCTCACCGCATTCCCCTAACCCCACCATACATCACCCCTCAGCCCCATACCCACGACACCCATACATCTCCCCCATTCCTCCCCATACTCCACCTTACCCCATGCCTTACGCCATCCCTTCCCCCACGCCTCCCACATCCATAAAAACCCCCTCCTCCTCCATTTGCTTGCCACACAGCAAGCCGAGAGAAGGAGAGGGAGAGCGAAGAACGGGAGGAGCATGGAGGGGAGGGGTGCGTGTGGGAGAGGAGGGGGAAGCGGCAAGAGAAGCTACTACTGCGGGGGTCACTGCTATTGCAATGGAACGCAAGGGAGAGAGAGCTCGCAAATGATTCTGCAGAGTCATTTTTTCGCAGAATCAAACATCTGGAGAGACCATTAGACGTCTATCCAGACGTCCAAAGGTAATACCAGACGTCAGATAGCGCATAATTTTCAATTATTTCTCCCTGCCGAGTTCTAACCATACATGCACATGTCAGGGGTTGGGGAGGCGTGTTGGTGTGAGGACCGAGGCGATTTCAAACATCCAGGAGTGTCTCCAGACGTTTGAAGACACCCTCAGATGTCTGCACGGAGTTCCAGACATCCGAAAAAAGGCACCCCGAGCAAGGTGAGTCTCTGAGTTCGTTTAAGACGTCTAGGACTCTTCCCAGATGTCTGATTTTAGTCAGGGTTAGTGTTTTTGGGCCCATTCAGGGCCCAAACAGAGTTAAATTTTCGCAAATGAAATGTCATTGGTTTCCGTTTGAGTTTCTCTACGTAATGATATAGTGTCTATGCAGTTTTGAGCTCGTTTGACCTGTCGGTCCATGTTATAGGTCTCTAGTCCGTAGAGTATACAGGACCTGCGGAGACGTCGGGAGCTACCGTACGAGCCCCCATTCCGCCCGGTTACCCTGGTAGAGTGGTTTTCACTTTAATCCCGAAGTTAATAATTAAATTGCATGCGTAGAATTATTTGAACCCTTGGTTGTGAGATGAACCCTAGGATTGAAAAGAGACAAATGCGTGCTACTTTAGAATATATTCGATTGAACCCTAGGTTGTGAAATGAACACTAGGGATGGAAGAAATGCATATGTAGTTAATGAATGATTGAGTTACGGTGATGCTTCCTGAAAAAAAATAAATCATGAGCTACCTGTACTACTTGTAATGAACCATGTCATGAATGGAAATGCATACCTGTATTGAGTAATCGATGATAAAATTTGAGTTGCCTGTTCTACATGTAACGAACCAAATATGAAAATAAGAAAGTCCACGTACGAACCCTTCAGGAAATTTAGAAAGAAACCAAGAATACTGTAGTACGAAAAACCTAATGGTTTTAGAACATGTTGCCTACGGGCAACTGTTTGGACTTAGTTAAGGGAAGTGAGCTGACCCTCGTGTACATGGTACCGAGGAAAGTAACTATCCCTTTAGAGTAGAGGGGAGCTCGCCACCCCTTGGGTGGAGACCTAGGGTTAGGATTAGCCACTCTACGACGACTCCTGTTTGATCCTCGCATATGTGGTACCGGGGTGAGCTACTTAGTGTAGGGGGGACCTAGCCACCTTATGAGGCCCAGGGTTAGGGCTGGCCACCCTACACCGACCCTTGTTAGGCCCTCTGGGTAAATCGGGATAGTCGGATGAGGGTACACAGACTATGGAGGATCGTGACCCCTGTTCTGTTTTGAGAGGCCAAGGCCTTGTGCTGCTCTATACTGTACGTTTGGGCATACCCACTAGCGGAAACGATTGACCACATGCCAATGCAGGGTAGCTACCCGTGCATTTATCGCTCGTGTCGTAGTCACCACTACGTCGCGACCGTGACCTCGAGGTAGTAGCCCGGGTGTAGGATTACCATGGGGCACTCTCCCGACCAAGAGAGTGCCACGTGTACATCCTGCATCATGGGAAAACTACAAGCAAGATCATTCCCTTAGGGAACAAGAAGATTGGGCAATATCATGGAACCTAATTAGCTTACTCGACTCAAAAACACATAAATCAGAGAATTGGAAACAGACGAAAATAAACAACCGACAATTGAATGTTTAGCTGGTTACTGTTTAATTATGTTACATGTAAATAACTTAACCACCACTCCACTCAGCGTTAGCTGACCCCGGATTTTGTAACCATGTTCAGGTCAGGAATTCGAGCAGCAAGAGCCACCGGGTGTTGAGGGCACTGGACCCAGTCGAGCCCAGCCATAGTTTCCTTTCTTTTGTTTCGCTACAGAGAGTTTTGTTGTAGTGAGTACTTGTAGCTTGTGATTATATTTAGTTATATTTCTACCAGTTCCCTGTTGTGATGGCTATATTTGTAACAGTACATTTCTGCTGTATCATGTAATAATCTTATGGTTTGCTGTTCTCTTTCTTTTACTGTCAGTTATATATTTTCTGCTTAGTTACATTACTTGTGTGGTTGTGGAATGAGTATGCATTTGGTTGTTTCTCATTGGACGACTAGGTCTTGGGATTCATCGAGGTGAGTCGGCCTCGAGTTCTGTAGGGATCCGGGGTCGGGTCGTGACAGAGACTAAGGGCCGACTTCACAAAGGCCAGGCAGCTTGTTGAGGGCAGGGGCAAGAGTGTGCTCGACTAGATAGACCAGTTCCTGAAGAGGAGGCGCCTAAGCTAGGTAAGCCAGTAGCTGTGATGCCGTCGGTCCTAATGTTGCTTCACCACCTTCGTTGTCTAGGGTGGGCACCTTCGAAGATTGAGGATGAAGCCACCGAGTCTTGATAAGTAGTGTTACCGTTATCTTTGCATGTTCGACGTCGATTCGCCCCCTTTTTTCCCTTTTGTTTATGAATCAGCACGGGGTGATGGTCTCGGAGAATGTAATAGGAAACATCTCTTATATAAAAAAGGAAAGCCTTTATTCCTTCTATCTGTTGTCTTGTTATAATGAATTGCTCGTATGCCAAGTACGAGGGATTGGTTTGCCACCTGGGATTTGTTATTCACAAGAGTCGCGTGGACTGCTTTTACGAATTTTGTTTAATCCCTTTCATGGGGCATTTGATTTTCCACCTGAATGGCTTGGCATGGAGGCTTCCCCTTCTCACCCAACCTAGCGTGCTTTTTTAGAACTTTAGGTTGCTGGCCTGTTTGCTATAGGCAGCTATCATTACCTTATTTTGTTAAGCTTGGCGACTTATTCGTTAACGAGTCATACAAGTGTGCCTGTTAGGTGGAGAGTATTGCCCTTAGTAGTGGTCAGAACTCCATGGTGTATGCCTGGCGCAAGAGGTGTGTGGTCTATGGGGGTCTTCTTGCGGGTTCCGTAGCCCGACCGCGTGGCCGATGCCTCGTCTGCTTGGCCTCATTTGACTGACTTTTAGCCATTTCCTAGGTGTGAGATGTGGGATTTTTTCGGACATAGGAAATAATTGTGTCGATTTTCGGGTGAACCAGCGCCTTAGCTGTGACCAACTCGCAAGGAGGAGTGATCACTTATGAATGCGGCATGTCTTGGAGACAAGATTGGCGAGAGAATGTTGCAGGTGGCACTATCTCTCCATGTGAAGAGTGGTGCTAGGCGGCAGACTAACAGTTCCTAGTGCTCCCGTGCATGTAGCTTTTGTAATAGTGCTTCATTTAGGACCTTAGGAGTGCCCCTCCCTGAAAAGCTGGGTGGGAGTGGTTTCCTTGAGTGCCTCCTTTCAAAGTGCTCCCTAGATGGGGTGGCATGAGGAGGGGGTAGGAAATCCCTACTTGACTAACCGGCTTCTAAGTGAAATGCCCTGGGCTGTTGGGCGTTGTTCCATACTCCGCCTGGTCGTTGGGTGCTACGAGGAGCAGCTTGACAACATACTCCTTAGTAGCATAGCCTGGAGTGGTCAAAGTTATGCCAGCTCCGAAGTCAGTTGTTGCAAACGAGCTGCCAACGTATAGTTTTTAGGGCGGAATGCGAGGAGTACTCAGGTTTGCCGAAGCTACCCTTGGCCCCTTTTGATGCATTCGAGCGGGGGGGGGGGGGGGGGGGGGGAGGCACTAGTCAGAAGGTTGAGGCAAGAATCAACCCAAAGGGGCAATTTTGCCAACTAACGACCGTATCCTTTTCAAGGTGTTCGAGGGCTTAAGGGCCATGGTCGCTTGGATCTCGTTGAAGCTTGCCCATCTAAGGGCCTTCCAAACTCTTTGTATGAGGACTCTAGTACAACCCTTTTTAGGGTAGGGGTGCAAGCAAGTGCCTCTTGCAACACCGTAGGCGCGGACCAAAGGGCGCAGCTCTGCATTGAGGAAGACTCGCGTTTGCTTGAGGCAAGGTTGACCTAGTAGTACTCACTACGTGATGAGGGGCAAAAAGTACCCTTAGATCCAAAACTCCACACCCGACCCGACAAAGGATCCAGCTACCCGGACATGGAGTGCACAGGTGAAATCAGATCCCCAACCCACCTGAGATCAACCAGATCCCTAGTGAACACCAGCCAGGTTTCCCAAAAGATCCTGCGTAGTCTAGGCGGAAGATACGAAATGATGGGCCTGATAACCCGGACCCTGACAGCTACCACATAGCCTGACAAGTAGGGGTACCAGAGCCTGCCAATGAGAGTTTTTCCCCATGTTATAAATAGAAAGGGAGACCCCTAGTAGGGGCGAACTCCTCCCCGGAGAGGGAGCAAGACCATGTAATATCACTAAATGAGTTCTAGTGCATAGTTGGGAGTCCCATCCTCCCACCAGACGTACACCCCTTAGGGTGGAATTGGGTCACCGAACCTCTGTCTTCTTGTGTGTTTACTTGATTTTCATCCTGTCTCCCTGCGCGATGGATGATCAATGGCTAAGCAGTGCCTCTTGCATTAAGAAATCTCTTGGTAGGGCCTTAAGGTTTAATGGCACTGTCTATGGGAAGCGTCAACAAAAGAGTCGTCACTCTGCAGAGCATCCAATCGCTGGGAGCAAGGGCCCCTCCGATGCCCTGCTTCGACCTCCATGGGCAAAAGCTTCTATGGTAGTTGTAACCACCCACGGTTCCGCTCGTGGTCCTCCTCCCTCTGGAGGAGCCCGGTCGGAGCACGATGTCTGATGACCTCGGTTCGTTGCCTGAGATCTCCCAAGCTGGACCTTCCTTCCCAGAGGCGTGGCCCAATCAAGAGGAATTGAGAGCCAAGTCCCGCAGTCCTGGATACATGCCCATGCACGTGCCACCTGCCCACGCAGGCACAAAGGAATGGAGGTCCCCCGTTAGAGATGTCTGGAATGCCAGCCACGGCCCAGCACGAAAAGACGAATGATCCTGCGTCACACTTCGTTCCCTGAGGAACAATCCTCAAGGCAAGATAGTGCTTGGCCATCCCACGGGAGCTTCCCATCGGGATCCTCTAGTGACGCCTATTTGACAAGGGCTCGTGGGCGGATCGTTTCCCTGGCCAACCGAGCAACCCCTCTTGAGGGTGTCAAGGGTAGGCCTTGAGAGTGCTTCGCCAAGCACTCGGGGACCGGGGCCAACCCCAAGGAGCTATCAGGATCCGAGAAGCATGGGACTAAGCTCGCCCGATTTAGCTCGGGGCACGGTGCTACGTTGAATCAAACCCTGTGAGGTGGAAAACCCACAGCCCCCTGAGCCGGTGCATCCCCAACCCAGTCCATCTGTGCCACAAGCACGGGTGCAATGCCCCCAACAATGCACCCAAGTATCCAACAAGGGGTCGTGGAGTGAGGTGACTCCCGTCGAGGATCACCCGAGAGATGCTGTGTTGATGACAGCCACCCCTAAAGGTAGGTAGGCCCTGGAGAGGCTGGCCCCAACTCCTACCCACAGAAGAGGCTTCATCCACTAGTAAAGAGTAGAACACCTGCCCATGTTTAAAGAAGAATGCACTCCCTTGGCCACGCGCCAAGCAGACGTCCCTAAGACGGATTAGTCTGCGAAAGATAGCCCCCAAGTAGGGCAATAGGATTCCTCAGAGAATGCACCCCCCTGACCATGAATTAGGCGGGCGTGCTTAGAGGGGGCATAGACCATGGACTAAGGTTCGCCGCCCCCAGGCTCCATGAGGCGAAAGAGCAGAAGGCCTGTAAGGCACCTAGGGGGGTCACCCTGAGGAGGGACCCTGGTAGCAGCAGGTAGCCAATGCTGTTTCTTCTACAAATTGAGAGCCGGGCAGGTCAACACCCCATCCAAGCGAGCAAGCAGTGTCACCCGGGTTCCCCATCAGGTGGACATAGTCGCCAAAGCCCCAGCAGTAATGCCGGTGCCACTCGAGGTCCTCTCCTCCCATTGCCTAAGCCCATCAACTCAAAGGCTAAAGCGACCTCGAGCCGACGTCACTCCAGGAAATTGAGCTCCCCCCGCTGGGTAGGCTCCCCCAGGTACCTCCCCTCGATCTTCATCATGGCGAGGGCGTTACGACCAAGCCTCCTCGCATGTTCCGACGAAGTGTTTTAGGCTCACTTTGGCAAAAGCTGTAGATTCCCTACTAGGAGGGGGTGACGTAATAAATTGCGGAAATATAATATAAACAATCTCACAAAAATTCAATCACGCAAGGTACACAATTATTTTTAGGTGGAAACCCAAGCCGGGTGAAAACCACCACATAACCCTCTCGAGTTAGGATTTTCTGATCAACCAACTTGATCAAATCCACTAAACGAATCACTTAAACGAGGGTGATTCAACCTCAATTACAACCACACTACAAGTGCGAGGGTAGCGTTCCTCAACCCTTTCTCTTCATGAGAAGGATTTTGTCCCATGAAGGAGACGGGAATTCGCAAAGTGAATACCCAACCAAATAACAAAGTAAAATAACAAATATAGTCCTATAGAGCCAACAAAGATTTAAACCTACCTTCTATAGGAATTAGGAAACTCCCCTTTGCAAGGAGTGCGTCGAATCGATGACGCGGGTGCGTGAGCCATGCGACGGCGCAACGTCGCTCTCGTGAACTACGGCGGGAGAGTGGGTGCGCAAAAGCTTGATACTCTCAAGATGTAGAACTTGTGCTTGGAGAGCAAGAGTTTTTCTTGGACACAAAAGAGTGTGAAAGTGTATTACTAGGTGTGTCTTGTGTATCTAGGTATGTGTTTGTGTGCAAGAGGTTCCTCTCTATTTATAGAGGCCTTAGGAAAGCTTTGGAAGGCTTTGGAAAGCTTCCATAGCCGTTGGGTGCAAAGCCCAAGAGAATCAGGCCGAAATCAGGAATAATGATTGCACTGAGAGGGTTATCAGATGTCTGATCCTGGCATCAGACGTCTGGGAAACCAGTTTAAGACGTCTGAAAATAAGGTCAGACGTCTGATTTTATGCGGGTTTCTTCCTGACTTGAATCAGAAGTAAACAGGGTTCTAATGTAAGTCCATCTGACGACATATAGGACGTCTGGCACTATGTCTGGATGTCTGGAAACCTACTTTTCTGCAGGAATGGATTTCCAAGAGAGTGCAACGGCTAGAAAATCTCTGAGAAGGGATTTCCGGGTCAGCCGAGGCAAAACAGTCATTTATCAGACGTCTGGAAAGGCTTAAGGACGTCTGATAAGGCTCTAACGGTCATATCCTTCAGCGTTTGTTAAGCCAGCCAACGGTCCACTAATTTGACGTCTAGCAAAAACTTCAAACGACTTCTAAGACGTCTGGACTAAAGTCTGGACGTCTGATTTCATCAGACAGAACTAACTAAGTCCAGCCAAAATGTTATCGGACGTCTGAATCAACAGTCAGACGTCTTAAAACTCATTATCAGACGTCTGATTTTGGAATTAGACATCTAAAAAAGCTGTTTGAACCCTATATTGGTTTTCAAGTATTCTACAGAAAACCTAAGTGTCCTAAGGTTGTGCAGGTGTTCCTAGGACTGCTATTAGGGTACTTTGAGGCTCTTTAACATGATGTTCTAAGGAAAAAAGAGAAAGGATATAAAGACAAAAGTACATGAAAGAAATAGACAGAATTCTATCATATTCTTCTTGTCCTTCCATCTTCAATCTATCGCTCCTCGCGAATCTCCTCTATTCTCCATCAAGCTCCTCCAATCCGTTCTGGATGCGAGCTCGAACTCCGTCTAATCATGTCTCCATTTGCAATTGACCTGAAATCTAAGACTCCAAGTGCAAATGTTAAATGACACGTGTTTTGTTATCATCAAAATAAACGATCGCGGTGCTCTAGCACCAACAAAACCCTCCCCCGTCAGGGCGGCTCCAAGCCCTTCGGAAAGTGCGCTCACCTAGCCGCTAACCAGGTGGAAGTCTCCACCACGACGCTCGCGGGTAACCGAGGACTTCGCCTCCGACCTCCCTGATTAGACAGCACAGACGTCAAGGCAACCTCCAAGAGTGACGTCGTCTGAGATGGGTCAACAACCCTCGCATCTTCCAACGGTAACTCCTGCAATGCTCGAAGATGCTCAGGCCAAGCTGCCATCCAAGCCACCTATTTCAGGTCGGCACGCTCTTGGTGCATCACCACTTCAATAAGAATGCCTTCCTCTCCTCCCATCGGCAGTCCCACTCATGACCCTTTAGTAGCCAGGAGAAGAGGAGAGAGAGGAAAGGCATGACCCTCTGACGTTCCAACTCGAACAGGGATAGACTCCCTAACCAGGTTGCAGTACCTAAAGCAGCCAAACTGACAACAAAATCAAGCAGTTCAGCCGACTGTCCACCGGTTCATGCCACACTAAGGCATCCCAGATGATAATGGCACTGGGCGGCCTAGCAAGCTGAACACCAACACACGCTTGCCACCACATCATCTCGATGCATGCCCAAACCCCTCTGAGGGTGGGAACAACGTGCGAAAGCGTAGCGACCTGGCACAAACTCCCCAGGGCAAGTCGAATCGACTTAAGAAGCTCGCGCTAAGAAAGAAAAGGGGAGCCCAGTCGGAGCAACCCAGCGAGGGGCTAACCTGGTTGATCTGCCAAGCGACTTCAGGGCCACAGGCAAACTCTACAATCTCGGCACCCCCCATCTTCTTTTCTTTCCCTACAATGCAACTAAGCTCGTCGAGGCTAGGAGGGCCTCAATTCTTCCAAAGGCCTAGGGACGACGGTCCCATGAGGGACCCATTCACCCAAAGGCCACCTCGTAAGGCTACCAAGGACCATGGTGTCCCTTTAAGTCCCTGTGATGACAAAATTGCCCCTTGAGGGTGGCTGACGCTGGATATCCCCTCCCCGCATAGTCTTGGCCACTCCAAGGGTAGCCTGCAACCACCAACTTTGGAGCTGAAGGCCTGCAACCTACCACAATGGAAGCAAGAGGCCTGACCTGTCTCATCAAGGACAGACTCTCATTTCTCGCAATGAGCTACCGCTGCTTGTAGAAAGTGACGGCTACTCTTAGCCCTCAGCTGACAATCCACCTCCAAAGAATGTTCGGGACTAGATTCCGATCCATCAAGCCACCTCTCCAGGTCGGCGAGAACTCGAATGGACACGTCCGACGTTCCATTTACTGCCGCCTATTCAGGCCGACGAGCCACTTATTCAGGTTGACGAGAACTCGGACGGGTGCATCCGATGTTCCATTTATTGCTACCTTTTCAGGTTGGCGAGGACTCGGACAGACGCATCCGACGTTCCATTTGTTACCGCCTCTTCAGGCTAGCAAGCCACCTCTTCAGGTCCTTAAGGACTCGGACGGACGAGTCCGACGTTCCATTTATTGCCGCTTTTTCAGGCCAGCAAGCCACCTCTTTAGGTCGACGAGGACTCGGACGGACGCATCCGACGTTTCATTTATTATCGCCTCTTTAGGTCAGCAACCCCCTCTTCAGGTCGGCGAGGACTCGAACGAATGCGTCTGACGTTCCATTTATTGTCGCCTCTTCAAGCCGGCAAGCCACCTCTTCAAGTCAGCGAGAAATCGGATAGGCGAGTCTGGCTTTCCATTTATTGTCATTTCTTTAGGTCGACAAGCCACCTCTTAAGATGGATGAGAAGTTGGACAAATATGTCCGACGCTCCATGTATTGCTGCCTCTTTAGGCCGGTGATTGTTTAAGGTGGGCAGAAAATTCGGACTGGCGCATGATCGTTTAATTTCTCAACACAGTTAATTAAGTTATTTAGACTTAATTAATCGCATAAGAAATTAACTTAGGTTAACTTGAATTAATATCAATTGTGTAGTACAGGATCAAGTTAACCTAACATTTTAGAGTTTAATTCTTTTTTAACTGGTTGAGTCCAAGTCGTTCACTAGGAAGCATAACTTATCTTAATTCACCATTAACTCCTAAACATAGATTACTAATTACTTGATCAATCAGAATTATAATTAGATTATTTTTAAGTACATGAATCTTGCATAAAAGATATTTACTTAAAAGCATGCAACATTCCATTAAGCAAAAATATATTTACACATGTAATCTCTCATTAAGAATCAAGTAAACATGTTTACTCACTAATTACTATTTTTTTACAAAATTTTAAGGCAAGAAAATTTATACAAGTGGATACAAATGTATCATTATATCAAAAATATTAAAATGAGACATTATTACAATGAAAATACAAAAGTAAAGATAGAATTTACAAAAATCTCCTTTCTTCTTCTTTTCAGCCCTTTCCTCTTCTTTTAATCTCTAATGTAATTCTCTCTCTCTCTTTTATTCTTCTTTTTCCCTTCTTTTTCTTCTTCCTCTAAGCCATCTCTGTTCTCTTTTCTTACTTTCTCCTTTTATTCCCTTAATTCTTTCTTATTTATTATGCTTCTTTATTTCCCACACTGCGATCCACACTTAGTTAATTTCTCTCGATCCTCAACCCATTTTTTTAACGCTCATTCCAAAAATTTGGTTAATGGGCAGCTCGGCCTTTCGAGGACAAGGGGCGGGACTAGACCCTACTCAGCCGAGCCTAGTTCATTTATTAGGTGGATTTCTCATATTTTCATCTCAATGCATAATCTCGGCCTCCCAGGCCCACATTCACATCCACACCCACTCCCGAGCCCACACACACAGGCATACGCCTACGCACGCACACACACACCCGCACAGGCATGTGCACATGCATGCTCCCGCACACAAGTAAGTTTCTCTTTGTGTCCAGCGCTGACGATCGAAACGTCGTCGGCACTTTTTCGTATTATACTAAGGCATGCGCTTCAAAACTCCTGAGGTGGGACTATTTTAGTCCATTCTAGGCCAAACTTTGACCGACGATTCCAACCGATTGGCTGGACCAAATCGATCGAGCAAAGCCTCAATCGAGAGCTCTAAGGATGATCTACAGAATTATAACACCAATTTGGTGTTCAGATTAGTTTAACCCTTCAATTTGAAGGGAAAAACTGAAAGGTTCACATGGCCCTAATGGCCTGTAGCAAGTGAATCAAGTCTGAGGACCTGTAGGGAAAGCTTCTGACCTTCAGGTGAGGTCTTGGACTATCTCAGTAATTGATTCTGCTTCTATTTGCTATGAAAGAGAGCTCTGAAAAGCTTCAGAAAGAAGAAGAAGCTTCTGATCTTCGTTTAAGAGCTTTAGAGCTCCATTTTGAGCTCTGAACAGCTCAACAGAGAGTTAAAGCCCAGTGGTATCAGATCAAATAATCTCTGAAGGTTTCAGAGATCCTAATTGAATAGAATTAGC
The DNA here is from genome assembly GCA_037157565.1 of Thalassia testudinum. Taxonomy (NCBI): domain Eukaryota; kingdom Viridiplantae; phylum Streptophyta; class Magnoliopsida; order Alismatales; family Hydrocharitaceae; genus Thalassia; species Thalassia testudinum. The sequence goes on from JAZHRO010000055.1 coordinate 16,811,901, forward strand.
ATTCAAATCTCATCAAGAATGCAATGAAAATAGTTTGGGTTAAAAAATGACCCAAACTGGACAGTGATATGATTTGGCCTAAATCCTCAATGAAGCAACTTAAAATTTATTCTAACAACTTCAGAATCACCCTGACATCAGATTCAACTCAATAAGCATCGACTTCAGACAAGAATTCTCTAAATCAGACCTAAGTTTGACTATAAAGCTCCAGAAGTTGACTTTCTGAATTAGAGCTTCTCTAAACAAATTAAGACCCTAATTCAATTCTACTTAACCTCAGGAATTGATCCTAAGTCTCACAATATAGGGCTTGATTAAGTTCGTTGAGGTCTCAGGCTTCATCGCTTGAGCACCAAAGTGGGTCTATTCGGTGGAGAATCCTAGAGGTTTTTAGATCAATAGAAGGTCAAGGATGAATTAAACAAGTCTTACTCTTGCTTTTGAACCTCTTTCAATAGCCTAAACCCTAACAAAAATGACTCACCAACTCTGTCGAAGTTGGAAAAGATAGAGGTCATCTACAAGCTCCAGGCATCATAACATCAAATTGACACTCGATACATAATCCTTAGATTCTAAATAATCATTCTGGAGGTTTGCACAAAGTTTTATGGGTTGAAGATCAATTTCGACTCGCCGGAGCTCGCCGAAGCTCCGGTGAGTGCAAAAAATGACTAGTAGAGTTTAAAACCCAATGAAATAAGTGATTGAAGATCTGGTAAGCTTCCTAAGGTCACAAGGAACCTCAGGAGCTCATCAATTAATTCCTTTGATTCTTAAAACATAAGATTTGCAATGAATTCAAAGTTCTGAGGGGTGGAACTCAAAGAGTGTCCTCTCACTCAATTGAGTGAAGGAAAGAGTTCTGAGGGGTGAAATGATGCTAATGGATTAGGAAATTAGATGATTAACTCATCTCTGAGTCACCATTGACAGCGAGCTCAGAAATGACGGTGGAATTTAGGTGTTTACTTTATATGAGATAATTATACTAATTATAAATAAGATCGGGACCCTTAGATAATGAAGAAATGATGGAGGGCCCCAGTGAGTGTGTTCTAGTCTCAGAAACCTCCATCGTGGACAGCAAAAGTTGCCGGTGAGTGTGAAGATGGATTAGGCGTGTAGGTGAGATAATCCTGAAATCAATGAGTTAGAAATGATCGTGGAAGATTGTGGAATGTGATCAATGATTTAAAAAGACAAAAAGATGCTCCAAACAAGCTCAAAGAACTCGTCAGAGCTGAAGAAGATGACAGAAGGAAAAACATTTAACCTAACTAAACTACCTAATTAACTAAACTAACTACTCTATCTTACCTATCCTACTATTACCTGGATGAAGGAGGCAGAGACTGTTGATGGTCGTAATGGAGGAGGAAATCAAAGGGAAGAAGGAAGAAGTCTGGCGAGCGAATTCGGGGAGTGGAAGCGTAGTCTGGAGTCGGCACCTTGATCAGAGGTGCGGCGGAGGACGGTGGAGCTCGAGAAACATTGGAAATGATCAGAGGAAGTGTGTAATGGTGGAGGTAGGTCACTGGAATAGGAGAGAATTGCCTATCGGTTAGCTTCAGTTAGGGGAAGAGGGAAGGGAGCTAACTACTAAAATCAAAGGGTTCAAGGGCTATGTATAGGGTTCAACGGCTGTGAAGGAGTTCGAATCTGGACGCAAATGTGTCTAAGTTCAAGGTAACCACCGACATCTTCTTCGACGCTGGTGAAGTTAACCTTAAGTCCTAAATAGGATTTCAGGTGCATCCAGACTGTGGGATGGAAAGATAACAGTGAGCACAAGCTCTAAGAGCTTGGCACGGAAGGAATGGCGTCAGATATGAGGTAATCAGGTGGTAAATGCACCGCCGATCAACAACCGTTGAAGCTACTGAAGAAGAAATGAAGAAGAAGAAGATGTTCGTAGGGACCTATATGCAAAAAAGATGAGGACCCAAGTGAAAGGAAAGGACTCAAATGCAATAATTTATAGGGATCGAAATGCAAACAAAGGCTTTTAAGGTTAATTTAAATTATTTTCTTTTCCAACTTTTTATATATATTTATAATTTAGCTAAATATTATATTAAAGCCTTGTATTCACACTTTTTACCCATTTATTTATATTTATTTATTTATTAACTTACTTAAGTTATTAAAACTTAAGTCTTAAGTTATACTTAAGTTAAGTAAGTTATTAATTAAGTAATTAATTAATATTATTTTAAGTCCATTTATTAATTAACTTATTACTAATATTAATTGGCTTATAATTTATCATTTTTAACTTATTTTAAGGTCCTTTAATGATTTGTCCCTTATTTCATAATTAACCCTTATATATACATATTCCTAGCTAATTAACTAGGGAAACTAGTTAATTAGGGGTAATTAGAAGCCATGATGAGCCTCTCACAGCACATCCATATGTTGCTACCTCTTCAGGTCAGCACAAACTCGGGCTGATACGTCCGACCCTCTTTTGTTGGCCATCCCTTCGAGACGGCCACCTACCTCATCGGGTTAGCTACAACCCGGACGAATACGTTTGAGGGGCCAACATTAGCCACCTCTTATGGTCGACGAGAACCCAAGCGGGTGTGCCCAACATTCCTCTCCCTGCCACCTCTCAAGGATGGCAGGCCGATCCGAAAATTAGTCCAAGCATGAGAAAGCCCACACAACACCCCCTCACACCATCACCTAGTCAGGCTGACAGGCCACCTTCCTGGGTCAACCGGGGCCCAGACAGATCCACCCCTACAGTCCTGACAATTGTCGCCTCCCAAGGCTGGCAAAGCTAGCCCTGATGGCTGACACGAACTCAAGCAATGGCACTCATGCCCCGCTTATCGGTCGCCAAAACGCCATTCCCAGGGAATGGCATAATCAAGGCTCCTATGCCTCATATGCAGTGATTGGGACATCAGCTCCCCAGGCCGGTAAGCACTCAGGCTTATGCGCCTTAAAGTTCCATACACCGCTGATGAGAACCTCATCATGAGCCATAACTAGCTCATTTTAACCTAATACAGAGAATAAAAGCTCCTACAAAACCTTAGAAAGGCTTGCCTCAGAGAGATTCTGAGTTTGCAAAGAAAACATAAACTGAGGGGTAAAAATGCAATTTCACCAATCCGATCTGAAAATAGGGTAACTCAGGGTCCAAACATAGGTCAAAACAACCTAATAAAAAGAAAAATGGGATGAGATGACTCAATAAGGGCTACAGCAACTCCAAAGAATTAAATGACAGCCTGTAACCCTAAAAATAAACCCACTTCAATTCACGTGGTTCGAGGCAAGGTAAAAATCAAATAAACCCTCTAAAATTCATAGAAAAATAATCTCTAGGGTTTAGGACTTTCAATTTGGCCTTAGGAACTCATTTTGACCTACATTGAGAACCATGCCCAATTAACAACTTAATTTGAGTTTTTACGTAAATTGACCGGTCAAACAAGGTTTAATCTAGAAATAAAATTCACCCTCAGAATCCTTACGTCCTAATTAGTCATGTATAGAAACATGGGCCTAAGAAGAAACCTTCTTGACCAACTTTACACTTTGGTCCTCATATATTTACTTTTTGGCCCTCAACTTTTGAACCCTCACATTTTAGCCCCTAACTCTCCTTCGTTCTTTGCATTTAGGTCCCTCCTGCAAAACCTGCGCAGCGCCATGCTCCGGCGACCTTGCGCGGAGCATGGCGCCGCGCAGGGTGAGGGAGGGGCCCTAGCAAGTCAATGGGAGGTACCCTGCGTCGTCAGCCACCGCAGGGACACCCCCCTGAGTACTGCGACCGCCCATACCGCCCGTGCGAACGCACGGACGGTATGGGTCTCCTTCCTCCGGCGTCCTCCGACGAGGGAGACACGTCGTCTCCCTCCGCCCTCCTCTCTGATTCCGCCCCTATAAATACCCCCGTCGCTCCGCCGTTCTTCCCAGCTCGGATCTGACGGAGACACCCCCCTAAATTCCTCCCTTCCCACTCCGACAGACGCCCCCTTGCTCCGGCGGCCTCTCCTCGTCCTCCTCGTCGCCCTGCCGCACTACCAGCAACAGGGTTACCTTCCCTCGATCTTTCCGCGTCACGCCGCACCCAGCTGACGCCTCTCCGGCCCTCTCCTCGCCGCCGCCCCTTCCTCTGGGCAATTTCTTCTCCGGCGACAGTCGATACGACTGTCGCCTGCGCCAACCCCTCCTCGTCCAGGTTAGCAGGTAGAACTTCTCCTCTTCCTCCCCTTTTTCTTTTCTATACTGAAAACCCTTACTGTCGCCACCTATTTCCCACCGATAACCCTCACCTTCTCCACCTCCGGCCAAACTCCGGCGAACCACTCCCATCGCTCCAACACCCCACACGGCTCGCCGACCTGTGCATAACCTCCGCCTCCTCACCCTGATCCTCCTCCGCCCTTCCACTGTCCACCAAACGCCCTCTGCAGACCCACCGAACGCACCCACTTCTTTGCTCGCAGTTTGACCTAGGGCGACCTGTTTGCTCCACCACTCCCCCTGCAGACCCTCTGACCACCTTCGCCGTGCCACGGCGAAGGTCCCCCGCCTGTCTGATTTGGCCGAGAGGTCGTTCTTCTGTGACCAGGTGACTCGCCCGCCGTCGCCATTACTGAGCAGGCAGAGCTCCTTCACCTGCAGGTGCAGGCACACCTTCGCCCAGGTTCGACTCCCAGGTTGCACGGGGCATCTCCGCGAAGCGTCCCAGGCTCGCAGTTGGGGCGAAGGCCTCGCGTGAAGCCACGATTGCCCGCTGCTCCCTCCGCTGCGGGTGCTCAATTGGGGTGGGACATTTAGTCCCACCTCGGAACTTTTCAGAGGTGTGCGGGCGCATAAAGGAAAAAAGTGCCTTATGCTGTTTGCCTCCTGACCACGGGGTGAGGTCCCTTTCACTCGACCCGGCCTCGTCCGTGATCACGCTCTGCGGACCTGGCCCGACCCGATTAACCTGACCTGCACTCCTCTCCCACCACCACACGCCGGTGGGCCTGGACCCGAGCGCGACTCGTACCCGATTACCCAGTTGCTCTGGGAGAGCTGTCCTAAGAGCGAACTTAGAGAGAAAGAGACGCGCGGGGGAGGGGGGTAGAGTAGGTTTTGCCCTCTGACTCTGAATTCTTGAGCGTGCAGGCACAGGTGAAGAAGAAGGAAGCTAAGGGAGACACTGTAGCAACAAGCTGTTTTAGTCGTCTGATTTTCAAATCAGACGACGTCCTGAAGATAGGAGAAGGCAAAGAAGAAGAAGGAAGGCGAGGAAGAGGAAAGAAAGGAATACAGAGCAGCCAAGTGAAGAAACAGAAAGAAGAAGAAGACAAAGAAGAAGAAGAGCACGGGAGGAAGATCTGAGGCAAGAAAAGAAGAAACAAAGAAAATAAAAAGAAGAAAAAGACAGGATCGTCCAACCAAGCAATAGAGGAAGAACACGAAGAACAAAAGCCAAAGAGGAGAGAAGACAAAGAGGAAGAAAGAAGAGAAGAAGAAGAGCCAAACTTTCATCTCTCTCTCTCTCTCTTTATTTTTGTAATAGAACATGTATATCTCTAGAATACGACTTGCTCCCTGAGTTCGACCTCGGGAGAACTGTATTTTCCGAGTAACAAATATTAGCAAATGATGGCAATAACTATCTGTACTACAACGACTTAAGAAAAGCTAGTTGCCGCCACCGTTCTGCCAGTTGGCGCCGTTGCTGGGGAACAAAGGCTATTCTAGAGGTAAACATTCTTTTTTTTTAGTTCTAATAATCTCCTCTCTTTTGTGCAGCTACAGGAAATCAAGAAGACAAGCAACCGCACGACAACCACTCCGAGGACAGGTAATTTTCTATCCTCTCAACCCCTAAATTCTAAAGAGGAAGAAAAGAAAAGAACAAGCAATATTGGGCTAACCTGTCTTCTATACTTAGTAAACCATAAAAAGTTGCATGTTTTCAACCCATTATTCCTGCACACTATTAAAGGTATTTAAGGGCTAACACATTCTTGCTTGAGCCCTAATTACCCAACAAAGAACTAACTGGACCAAATAGGGCCAACATAAGATTCAACATTAGGGTTTTAGAGACACACTACTTAAATCAAGAATGGAGAAAATCCAAAAGAAGTGTGCCTAAACCATTGATTGAAAATACCTATCCAAAGAAACCCTAAAATAAGATTGGCTCTTTATACACTTGAACCCTAAAAGACAAGACCTAATAAGCAAAACTAGCAGGTAAAGTTGACCATTTGGGTCAACTAACCTTCAAATTAGGTCACTCTTTGCACTTAAAAGACTAAAGTTCAAGTGGAACCCTAAGCACCTTGCTCTTGAACTAAAATTGGTAGACTTAAGAGGTCAAGATCCCCATTCTGGTCTACCTGGAACCGCAGTGACAAGAGAGGTCGGGTGGGGGAAACCCTGTAACCCGTGGGGACACTCTACCGTGTAGGGGTCTTCGCGGGACTCACCCTCTCTGGCTGCCTAGGTAATTCTCAGGTGGTCGATCTTTCTGATCAAGGGGTCCATCTGCCCCGCACCTCTATAGTCACCCAACACATTCTTGGGTGTCTTGATTGGGTCCAGCATCTTCTAAACTCATCTCTTCCAACAGTGCATGTATGGTAGGAGGTCCTTAAGACCTCCTTTACAAATTCACTCTCGTCAAGGCCAAGCCTCGACGCCCGTGTGTGTGCAGCAACCCCCTCACATTATTCTCTCTTCTGATTCAGAACCAAGTTCTTCTTCTTCCCCCATCATGGCTCAGCCAGTTGAGGAAGAAAACAATCTGGAGCACCAGCTCCAGCGACTCAACGACCTCTTCCAAAACTTTGTGCACCCACCGCAGCGTCCCATGATGCGGGACCATTATAATCCTGCTGCGGTGGCCATCGAGCCTCGAGTCAGAATCCCGATTGGAGGACCTGATTCTGAATTGAAGCCCAATATGATTCATGCTATACCTAAATTAGATGGGCTTAATTCTGAAGATCCCTTCCAGCACATCAAGCAACTAAAGCATCTGGCCCAAACTTTTGGGTCAGACGCACAAAATCGGGATATTCTTCTCATGAAGATGTTCTCCTTCTCTCTTATGGACAAGGCCGCCCATGGGTACCAAACTCAGACCCGGCCGATCAACAATTGGGAACAACTTCAGTCCGAGTTCCTAAAAAAGTTCTTCCCTGTTGGACGGACCAACGCCTTGCGCCATCAGATTACACACTTCACCCAACAAACAGGGGAACCTCTCCATGAGGCATGGGATCGTTTTCAGGATCTCATGAGAAAGTGCCCCCATCACGGAGTTCCTAAATGGGAACAAGTCCAATCTTTTTACCAGGGACTCCGTGAGGACATCCGTCTTTTCGTCAATGCAACCTGCAGAGGAAATATCATGGGTCAACATGATGACACCGTGTGGGAGATTCTCGAAAACATGTGCGAGAACTCCATTAACAATGACTCCATGGGATTATTCGACAGGACAAATACCCGCGCAGCGACGAATCCCAGGGGAGCACACGAGACGCAGGGCCTATCCGCATCATTCGACTTGGAGTTAATGGCCAGTCGATTGGACAAGGTCTCGATTATCGAAAAGAAGGTGGATGAGCTCACTCAGCATCTGCAGCGAACCACCTCTGCGCATAACCCTTTCGCACAGCCTCCTTCCACAAGGGAAACTGTGCAAAACATTCTCCATCGATCTTCTCCTAGGATGGACCCATCATCCAAATCTTTGCCCGGAGCTCCTTCCGATTCCTTCTACACCTGCCAGGGAAATTCCATTCCCTCTTTCTCTAACTCTCTGGAGGTTCCTCAGACCTGCGAGGACCTCAACGCCATCCAGAACGACCCATTCTCCAACACCTATAATCCTGGATGGAGTAACCATCCTAACTTTCAGTGGGCGGGAAATTCCCAAACCCAAAGACCATCCTTCCAACCCCGCCCACAACCTCCTCGTCCTTACCAGCCGCCTCAGCCTCGGCCCAACCCTACTTATCCATCTGGGCCAAATCAAGATCAAATGTCCCTTATCCTTCAGACCCTGGCTAACATTCAAAGAACGAATGCGGCTATCCAGAAACAACACAAGGACGAACTTACAGAAGTCCGAAACCAATTGACCTAGTTGGCAAACTCTCGCCAGCCAGGTACTCTTCCTTCCCAACCTCTGCCTAATCCTAATAACGTGCCAACCCAACGGCGCGTTATGAACCCAAACCCGGGCCATGCCCATATGATCTATCAGGCCCCCTCTGTTCCTTCACCTGACGGGATAGAGGCCTCCACTTCTTTTGCAGGTTACCAGCAGCAAGCTATCTTACCCAATCCCAACCAAAACCAGGCAGGACTTAATTCCGTAACGACCCGTAGTGGTAAGGAAACCCAAGACCCACCTCATCTGAACCACTCCAAGCCTGGTAGTGATCCCAAGCCTAGAACAGTAATCCAGGACGTCCCCACCCCTATCCCAGACCCACAACCAGGACCTATCCTAGAACAACCAACCAAGATCCCGTTTTCCGACGCCTTGACCAAGGGAAAGAAGACCACCAAGCCCGTGCAATCCGCCACGTACCAGCTTACGCACGATTTTTAAAGAATGTGTGTACACCCCAGCGTAAGCCGCGAACCAAGGGTGGGAGCCCAATTGTTCTGTTAGAGCAAGCCAGCTCTGTAATCCTCAGTAAACTCCCACCCAAGGCGAAAGATCCTGGTACTCCCCTGATTTCCTGCAAGATAGGTGCTACCCAATTTGATAGAGCTTTGCTAGACTTAGGTGCATCCATAAACCTGATACCCACATCCTTACTTGACCATCTAGAAGAATCTGAGCTAAAACCAACCGAGGTGACATTACAATTAGCAGATCGATCTATAAAGTCACCAAAAGGGATTCTCGAGGATGTTATCGTAAGAGTGCGGGATTTCTATTTCCCAGTGGACTTTATAGTCTTAGATATGGACGCGCCTAAAAACCCTAGGGATACACCAATCATTCTAGGGAGACCTTTCTTGGCTACTGCTAGAGCCAACATCAGCTGTGAGGAGGGCCAAATAGAGCTTAAATTTGGAGATCAAACCTTAAAAATTGATATATTTAAGGCCCAACAAGGAATAAATTGCGGTATCATCGAACAAATTTGTGACGTTAGGATTTTGGTTGATGAGTCACACCTCCAGAATGACTCGATTATGCCTCATCAATCACAGAAAGATCTTGACCCGCAAACAGAGGAGTCGAATCCAGACATACACAACCCAGTAACTCCTACCCTTGAACCTCACATCTACACTGAACCACCCGCTGCTACTGATAACCCTATTCTCGAGTTAAAGCCTCTTCCTGCTCACTTGAAATACATCTTTTTGGGTTCCAATCAGACCCTTCCTGTGATTATAAATTCCACCCTCAATTCCGAACAGGAATCCCGTCTGATTACTGTTCTCCAGCAACATCGCAGAGCCATCGGGTGGACTATCGATGATTTGACTGGAATAAGCCCCTCCTTTTGTACTCATCATATCTATTCAGAAGAGGGCGCACGACCTTCTCATGAAATGCAGAGACGTTTGAACCCTAATCTGTAGGAGGTCGTGAAAAAGGAGATCATTAAGTGGTTAGACGCCGGGATCATCTACCCGATCTCCGATAGTCGTTGGGTGAGCCCAATTCAGGTTGTGCCTAAGAAGGCAGGACTCACCACCATAACGACTGAAACCGGAGAAATCATTCCTACCCGATTAGCCAATGCGTGGAGAGTCTGTATAGATTACCGCCGACTTAATTCCTCCACAAAGAAGGACCATTTCCCACTACCCTTCATTGATCAAATTCTCGAGAAACTAGCGGGAAATAGGTTCTTCTGCTTCCTTGACGGGTACTCCGGTTACAACCAGGTGGCAATCCATCCTGAGGACCAAGAAAAGACCACATTTACCTGCCCCTTCGGAATGTATGCTTTCCGAAGGATGTCTTTCTGTCTTTGCAATGCACCCGCTACTTTTCAGCGATGCATGCGTGCCATATTCTCAGATATGGTAGGTGATTTCCTGGAAGTCTTCATGGATGACTTTTCAGTCTTCGGAGAATCTTTTGATGATTGCCTCCAACACTTGGTCCAGATACTCAGGCGATGCATTGAGGTGAACTTGGTTCTTTCCTTGGAAAAGAGCCATTTCATGGTGCCTGAGGGAATTGTCCTGGGACACTCAATTTCGGAAAAAGGCATCCAGGTGGATCAAGCTAAGGTTGATCTGATTTCTCGCCTTCCCGTACCTAGCTCGATCAGGGACATCCGTTCCTTTTTAGGGCACGTTGGTTTTTACCGCCGTTTCATTCTAGATTTCTCGAAAATCGCGTGCCCCTTGACTTCTCTTCTCTCTAAGGATGTACCTTTTGAAATCTCCAAGGAATGCACGCTAGCCTTTGAAAACCTGCGTGACCGAGTCACCCAGGCACCTATCCTACAATCCCCTGACTGGTCTCAACCCTTTGAGATCATGTGCGATGCGTCTGACTTCGCTGTAGGAGCGGTCCTGGGGCAGAAAGTTGACGGGAAACCCGTGGTCATCTACTACGCTAGCAAGACACTTGACGAGGCTCAGCGTAACTACACGGTTACAGAGAAAGAGCTGCTAGCCGTAGTATTTGCCCTTGAAAAATTCCGATCGTATCTTCTGGGTTCCCATGTCATCATTTACTCGGATCACACGGCTGTAAGGCATCTCCTTGCCAAGAAGGACGCGAAGCCCCGACTAATCCGTTGGATCTTGCTGTTGCAAGAATTCGATCTTGAGATTCGCGACAAGGCGGGAAGGCAGAATGTGGTAGCCGACCATCTGTCCCGTCTTCCTTCTGAGATCATCAACCCTTCCAGACCCATCACGGAACATTTTCCTGATGAGCACCTGCTTTCTGTTGGTACTAGACTCCATGGTTTGCTGATATAGTAAACTACTTGGCATCTCATCAGACACCGTCTGATTGGCCGAAGGCCAAGAAAGACAAATTGCGTTCTGATTCCAGGTATTACATTTGGGAAGACCCGTACCTTTTCCGCATAGGTGCTGATCAAATTATTCGGAGATGCGTCCCGGAAGAGGAAATCAGCAATATCCTATCTTTCTGCCATGACCAGGCATGCGGTGGCCATTTCTCAGGGCATAAAACCGCATCCAAAGTCCTCCAGTGTGGCTTCTACTGGCCTACACTTTTCAAAGACGCATACAGTCACTGCAAGGCATGCAGTCGTTGCCAGACTTTGGGCAACATGAACCACCGTGACATGATGCCTTTGCAGCCGATTCTCGTATGCGAAATCTTCGATGTTTGGGGGATTGATTTTATGGGCCCCTTTCCTGTTTCGGATGGTTTCGAGTACATTCTGCTTGCGGTGGACTACGTGTCCAAATGGATCGAAGCCATACCGACCCGAACCTGCAATCACAAGATTGTTCTTAAGTTCATACATCAAAACATTTTCTCAAGGTTCGGGATTCCCCGTGCTATTATCTCTGATGGGGGGACCCATTTTAAAAATGCTCAGTTTAGGTCACTGATGGCCAAATTTGGGGTGTCTCATCGAATCTCTACTCCTTACCACCCCCAAACAAATGGTCTAGCTGAGCTATCAAATTGGGAGATCAAGAAAATCCTGCAAGTCACTGTTCGGCCTGACAGGAAGGACTGGTCGTCCTGACTTCCCGAACCATTGTGGGCCTATAGGACCGCCCACAAGACCCAATTGGGCATGTCTCCCTTTAGACTGGTGTATGGAAAGACATGTCACCTTCCCGTAGAATTAGTGCATAAAGCCTATTGGGCAGTACGGAACTGTAATCTAGATCTTTCCAAGGCTGGAACCCACAGGAAACTCCAAATCAGCGAGATCGATGAATTACGCCTAGACGCGTACGAGAACTCGCGAATCTACAAGGAGTGGGTTAAAGCCTTCCACGACGAGCACATCTCGAGAAAGATCTTTCATCCTGGTCAAAAGGTCCTACTCTTTGATGCCCGACTCAAACTTTTCCTGGGGAAACTGAGGTCCAAGTGGGTCGGACCGTATTTAGTCCGACAGGTTTTTGGAAATGAAGCCATTGAAATCAGTCCACTTAGCCATGATTCCGAACCTTTCATCGTGAACGGTCAAAGACTCAAACCGTTCATTGATGTGACTTCTACTGATTTGGCTGAATCATCCCTCATCCTCCATTCCCCTTGAACTTACTGCGCCCGGCCGATGGCGTAAAACTCAGCGCTTAACGGGAGGCAGCCCGTCATTTCTTGAAAATCTAAAACCTTTTTTCTGATACCATTGTGCACTTAAGGTTCACCCCTTAAGACAGCCGACTCCACCTCAGATGCTTGCATCTGAGATTAGAAATCATCCGCAGAATTCATCCCGACACATTCACTCACAAAAATATCTGTCTTAAGGAATAAATTAAGTAAATAAAAACCCCTAAATCACAATGAGGACATTGCAAGTTTTAGGCATGGAGGGGTATAAGTGCAAACTTGTAGGAAAAAAAAAAGGGATTTTAAACAAAAAAATTCACATATGACAAAAACACCATAAAAATGAAAAAATTTTCAAAATAAAAAGAATAAGAGGAGAAAGGAAATTTTGAGGAGAAGGAAAAGAAACAAAATGAAGAGGAGCACAAAAAGATGAAAGAAAAGAGTAATAGTCATTAGTAAGAAGCTAAGGAATTAACCTTAGTCTAGACCATTTTTTTCAAGAAAAGAAATGAAAAGTGCTTGGTAAGATTAGTAAGAACGCAAACCTTAGGCATTCTTGATAGACTCTTAGTACCCATTAAGATCTAGACAATCCTCAAGAGGTTGAGAAAAATGAAAAGCTTAAGTACTAGGTCCGAGGCTTAGGGACTACTTGACCTCGCTAACTAACTTCTGGTTTACAGGACTCAGTAACCTAAGCACCCTAACCTCACACACAGCCTGGTTCAGCAAGTGTAAAAATCAAAATCACGCAGAAGCGTCGAAAAAAAAAAATTTATGAAAAGTACACCTAGAGTAGGAGCGACCGATCAACACAAGTTGATTTGGACGAGTTCCCAGCGCAGAGAGGCGGGAAATCCCCTCAAAGATGCGTAACAAAATATCATCTCCTCGGTGCTTGTCTCCTAGGATATTCACATATCCTACTGGGGCATGTAAGCACCCTGCTGGTTCAGATTCCATGGATGGCATTATCACGAAGTGTCAACTGCCAGGGTCTGAACGCGGCCACGGAACACCATGGATGGGATTATCTCGAAATCTCAATAGCCAGGGTTCTGGGGGTTGCCATGGGCGGTGCTATCTCGAAGCATCGATCGCCAGGAACCCTTGAGGATTGATGATGGGGGCAAGGAATCTGATACAGACCGTGTTGAAAAGCCAATCCTAAGCTAGAATTAAAAAGAAAAAGAGAGAGAAAACTCTCCAAAAACAGAAAAATTTTCTACCTCTCTCTCTTACAAAACGCATTGCGAACTGAACCAGGGCTAAAATCATTTCAAGCACGGGTGCTTTAACTACAAAGTCCAATAAACCTTAGGTTAGTTCTTGTGGGTCTTAAAAACCTTTGCTAAGGACTGAGGCTGAGGCTAGACAGATTTGGATCTTGATTGGTACTAGAGTACCTTTTAAGCCTATGGTCAGCATTCTAACCTAATCTAGGTTTAAATGAAAAAGCACTTATCTGAAGCTATTAAAGAACTTCATGGTCTAGAACAAGGGTTGAAACCTTAAGTTTTTGCTAAGGGACTAGCAAAAGCTAGGCATGGGGGTATGATGAGAACCTCATCATGAGCCATAACTAGCTCATTTTGACCTAATACAGAGAATAAAAGCTCCTACATAACCTTAGAAAGGCTTGGCTCAGAGAGATTCTGAGCTTGCAAAGAAAACATAAATTGAGGGGTAAAAATGCAATTTCACCAATCCGATCTGAAAATAGGGTAACTCAGGATCCAAACATAGGTCAAAACAACCTAATAATAAGAAAAATGGGATGAGATGACTCAATAAGGGCTACAACAACTCCAAAGAATTAAATGACAGCCTGTAACCCTAAAAATAAACCCACTTCAATTCACGTGGTTCGAGGCAAGGTAAAAATAAACTAAACCCTCTAAAATTCATATAAAAATAATCTCTAGGGTTTAGGACTTTCAATTTGGCCTTAGGAACTCATTTTGACCTACATTGAGAACCATGCCCAATTAACAACTTAATTTGAGTTTTTGCGTAAATTGACCGGTCAAACAAGGTTTAATCTAGAAATAAAATTCACCGTCAGAATCCTTAGGTCCTAATTAGTCATGTATAAAAACTTGGGCCTAAGAAGAAACCTTCTTGACCAACTTTAGACTTTGGTCCTCATATATTTACTTTTTGGCCCTCAACTTTTGAACCCTCACATTTTGACCCCTAACTCTCCTTCGTTCTTTTCATTTAGGTCCCTCCTGCAAAACCTGCGCAGCGCCATGCTCCGGCGACCTTGCGCGGAGCATGGCGCCGCGCAGGGTGAGGGAGGGGCCCTGGCAAGTCAATGGGAGGTACCCTGCGTCGTCAGCCACCGCAGGGACACCCCCCTGAGTACTGCGACCGCCCATACCGCCCGTGCGAACGCACGGACGGTATGGGTCTCCTTCCTCCGGCGCCCTCCGGCGAGGGAGACACGTCGTCTCCCTCCGCCCTCCTCTCTGATTCCGCCCCTATAAATACCCCCGTCGCTCCGCCGTTCTTCCCAGCTCGGATCTGACGGAGACACCCCCCTAAATTCCTCCCTTCCCACTCCGACAGACACCCCCTTGCTCCGGCGGCCTCTCCTCGTCCTCCTCGTCGCCCTGCCGCACTACCAGCAACAGGGTTACCTTCCCTCGATCTTTCCGCGTCACGCCGCACCCAGCTGACGCCTCTCCGGCCCTCTCCTCGTCGCCGCCCCTTCCTCTGGGCAATTTCTTCTCCGACGACAGTCGATACGACTGTCGCCTGCGCCAACCCCTCCTCGTCCAGGTTAGCAGGTAGAACTTCTCCTCTTCCTCCCCTCTTTCTTTTCTATACTGAAAACCCTTACTGTCGCCACCTATTTCCCACCGATCACCCTCACCTTCTCCACCTCCGGCCAAACTCCGGCGAACCACTCCCATCACTCCAGCACCCCACACGGCTCGCCGACCTGTGCATAACCTCCGCCTCCTCACCCTGATCCTCCTCCGCCCTTCCACTGTCCACCAAACGTCCTCTGCAGACCCACCGAACACACCCACTTCTTCGCTCGCAGTTTGACCTAGGGCGACCTGTTTGCTCCACCACGCCCCCTGCAGACCCTCTGACCACCTTCGCCGTGCCACGGCGAAGGTCCCCCGCCTGTCTGATTTGGCCGAGAGGCCGTTCTTCTGTGACCAGGTGACTCGCCCGCCGTCGCCATTACTGAGCAGGCAGAGCTCCTTCACCTGCAGGTGCAGGCACACCTTCGCCCAGGTTCGACTCCCAGGTTGCACGAGGCATCTCCGCGAAGCGTCCCAGGCTCGCAGTTGGGGCAAAGGCCTCGCGTGAAGCCACGATTGCCCGCTGCTCCCTCCGCTGCGGGTGCTCAATTGGGGTGGGACATTTAGTCCCACCTTGGAACTTTTCAGAGGTGTGCGGGCGCATAAAGGAAAAAAGTGCCTTATGCTGTTTGCCTCCTGACCATGGGGTGAGGTCCCTCTCACCCGACCCGGCCTCGTCCGTGATCACGCTCCGCGGACCTGGCCCGACCCGATTAACCTGACCTGCACTCCTCGCCCACCACCACACGCCGGTGGGCCTGGACCCGGGCGCGACTCGTACCCGATTACCCAGTTGCTCTGGGAGAGCTGTCCTAAGAGCAAACTTAGAGAGAAAGAGACGCGCGGGGGAGGGGGGTAGAGTAGGTTTTGCCCTCTGACTCTAAATTCTTGAGCATGCAGGCACAGGTGAAGAAGAAGGAAGCTAAGGGAGACACTGTAGCAACAAGCGGTTTAAGTCGTCTAATTTTCAAATCAGACGACGTCCTGAAGATAGGAGAAGGCAAAGAAGAAGAAGGAAGGTGAGGCAGAGGAAAGAAAGGAATACAGAGCAGCCAAGTGAAGAAACAGAAAGAAGAAGAAGAAGAAGACAAAGAAGAAGAAAAGAAGAAGAAGAGCACGGGAGGAAGATCTGAGGCAAGAAAAGAAGAAACAAAGAAAATAAAAAGAAGAAAAAGACAGGATCGTCCAACCAAGAAATAGAGGAAGAACACGAAGAACAAAAGCCAAAGAGGAGAGAAGACAAAGAGGAAGAAAGAAGAGAAGAAGAAGAGCCAAACTTTCATCTCTCTCTCTCTCTTTATTTTTGTAATAGAACATGTATATCTCTAGAATACGACTTGCTCCCTGAGTTCGACCTCGGGAGAACTGTATTTTCCGAGTAACAAATATTAGCAAATGATGGCAATAACTATCTGTACTACAACGACTTAAGAAAAGCTAGTTGCTGCCACCGTTCTGCCAACCGCCCGCTGACAAAGTCTTTACCGCTCCACGAGCGAGTAGCTGCCAAAGCAAATAATAGGAATTTGGGCTGCCTCACCTAATGGCCGCCATGATAGCAACCGAAGGTTGAATCGGGACCTTGGTGTCCCGTGCCCCATGTGATGCAATGTTGCGCAGCACCCATGACGCAAGGCTTGGACCCCCATTCTCCAAGCCCCACTCGACGCACCTTCGACCTTCACCAGAAGAGTCCAAGCATCCATCGCCACCTTCTAAGGTCTGCCCTACTCCATGGCCTAGGCGACAGTCACCTTTAGGGGCTAACCCACATGAAAGTCCCTTGGCGCTCGCCCTGTTCGAAGGGACAGCCAAACGGACAAGTGGCTGATGGTACCACACCTCGCGGCCATGATGACGATAAGGATGAGCCAAGTAACAGAAGGGTTGCATCCAGAAAGCAGCCGAGCCACTAATCGCCTTCGCGGAATCGGTAGGCTACCCAGCGGTCAACTCCCAAGCCCTCTTCTCCGAAGAGAGCTCGAGGTAATGGACCATGGCTCAACACTCGGGTCCAAGCCAATGCTCGTAAGAATTCCACCAGGCTCTTTTACCTCAACCACTCGATTCCATCTTGACGATGTTGACCAGCTTGTCCAGAAAAATGACCTCCTGATGGAAACAACGGTCTCAAGCAGCGTGCACAAGCCCCAACAGTAGAGCCCACCTCAAGGCTCCCACATCAGGGAAAGGCGTTTAGTCGCTCTGACAAAGGGCACCTCTACCCTACCCCAAGAGGGACACGTAGCAAGTATCACCAAAGACGGACCCTAGCTAAAGGGCCTCCTAGGAGAACCAACTGAGCATCCCCCAAAGGGAAGCGCATGACATAGTGGGAGAAGCCCTAACTTCCCCTGGCCCTTAACAAAAGGACAAAGGACAGCATCGCCAAGGCAACTGTAACCCCTTACCCCCCGGGCACCAGCAGAAAGGGCCCAGGTGGCACAAGACCATCTGGGGCACCCTCCTAACTCCACTCGGGGCAAACCCCTTCAAGTGGTGACTAAGGTTCAAATCACGGGGCATTCCAACCCTAATGCCGCCAAAGCAAGCAAGGACAAGCCCCTCGGGCTAGTGAAGACCTGGGTCCATACACCTTGAGGTTCATCGTACCGCCCAATGGTGAGAGTCTGGGTCACTTTTCCCCCAAACGACATCTGCCCGTCAAAGTGAAGGTCAAGGGTCTGGCCCGCCTTCGCTAACAATCACCGTATTGCGAGGGAACAAGGGAGTGGGACCATAGCACCCCATCCCTTAGGTGACGCGACACCACAAGAAGGCACGAGCTTGGCTTCCCACTCCCCGAAGCCACATTTCCCTTCGTGCCACCTCCTAAGGTCGGCCCCCTCTCTCGGCCATTCTTAAAGGAAGGCCCTTGTAAACAACTGACCCCTGAAGGAATGCACAAATGGGTTGGAGCATCCCGCTTAAAAAGCCAAAAGACAAGCCGGGATCCTCTATTTCCTCCTATCGTCGCCTCGCGAGGGGAGTCGACTAAGGGCAAGGTATCCATCACGGATGCCCTTAGCCCAACCATTCCATGGGACAAGAGCTACGCACCAAGTGGCCTCGATGCAGCTTCCCAACGGGGAATGCCATCCCTCGCATGCTGAAGGGAATGGGTAGACTAGGTGTTGGGTACCTACTCAACCCATAAAGGCCACAAAGGAGGCCTCTAAGGGCAACCCGCCTCTGCCCTCGTAACGCCAACCACTGACGCTCGGCCACTACTACGGATGGCCCTCCTTACGGGCACTCATCCTGGTAGGCCCTGCCAACAATAAGCTGAAAGGAAGTAATAGGAGGAACCTCTATGCCAAGTCATTCGAGTACGCAAAAGGGATCAAGACAAGCCTCCGAAAATGAGGTTCATGAAACCCGTGCAAGTGAATCCCACGCAATGAAAATGTTCTCACACTTGGCATACGAGTAGTCCATACAAGGAATAGAACAGTATAATCTTTTATTTCCTTTACAATAAATATCGACTGTTACACCACCCAGATTAGTGCCTCCGACTAAATTACAGTTGGCTAAAGGCAAATTAATAGAAGGAAAAAGTCAATGCTAGTCATCACAACTCAGCAGCCTCACCCTAGGTATTCAGTCCCACTCACTCTCAATAACACGGGTGATAGTGTGGCATCAAAACTGATGGGCCCTGCAGCGTGAACCGACTCCCTGGCAAAGGTCTATCTTTTCCCAAGCAACACCGCACCCCTAGGATAGGCCCCCTGACCAGGTAGGATGAACTCCCCCTCAGTTCCATCCGCAGAAGGAGGACTGACCGACGGAAGCCGCAAGTAGAGTGGCAAGTCTGGGTAGGCTAGAACACTGATGCAAGGCAAGCATAGCGATCCAGCCAAGAGGGCTACCCTCACATACATCAGGAAGGTACCTTATGTGGTCGAAGTTGTAAGGCCTTCATGTGGGAATAGCCAGTTGAAATCAATTGCCTAGGCAGATGCCTAGCGAATGAGCCCTGTCCCATTTCTTCCCACATCTGGCCAGGTAAATACACCCTCACCAGTGAAGCTACCGACAAAGAGGCACAGGAAGGAACAAGATCAACAGGTGCCAATGGATAGTGCCAACCCCTGGAGGTAGTTGAGGCCACCCGAACGTGCGGAGTACCCCCCAATTTATCAATGAGGGGCCCCACGTAGTCAAGGCAGCCAGCCCTTCAGCTAGCCCTTCTGTAAGGAGTCCGCAGACAAGGTCAATCGTCTAGGCGAGCATCGTGAGCGTTACCTAGTCGGCACCCCACCTCTGCCCGGGCAAATACACTCCCACAAGAGGAGTTCCTAGCAGTAGCAGCCCTTGCTCCTCCCTCGTAGAGCTAGCGAGGGAGCTTAGTGGGGGCACGACCAGAGACACCCCCATCCTAAGAGCTGCACATAACCACTCTTCGGTTGCTCTGCCGAACACGTAGAGGTTCGCCAGTAGAACTCTATCCAAGGAGCGAACGAGTCACGACCATTCCTCCCTGCAACTCTCAAAGTCCTTCGAGCAGAGACAAGGACGATGGAAGGTGGTAAAGCAAGCCTCACATCAGGCCTCTATTTATAGCCCCACCACACGGGCCCTCAAGGGTGGTAACATCTTTCCCACCCCCTGTCAATCACTTGCGCACCGTCGGTTCCCAAGAAATCGAATCCCTGGAGATACGGCACTGATTCCGTGACAGCATAATTGCACCAAGGAAACCATCGGTCAAGAACCCCGCACGTTATTAGACGTTGGGCATTCAAAGTGCCTCTTGTGCCCTTCAAAAATGCATGATGTTTTGGGCCATGTTCTCATAGCAACAATGGTCCCCGCCTAGCATCTCGACTAAGAGAAATGTTGCCTCTCTAGGCTGGCACGAGCTCAGGTTCATATGCCCAACACCCAAATTCCTGCCACCTCTCAAGGCTGGCATGGGCTTGGGTTCATATGCCCAATGCCCAAATTCCTGCCACCTCTCACGGCTGACATGGACTCGGGCTCATAGGCCCAACCCCCAAATTCCTACCATCTCTCAAGGCTACCATGGGCTTGGACTCATAGGCCCAATGCCCAAATTCCTACCGCCTCTCAAGGCTGGCACGGGCTAGGGCTTATATGCCCCACGCCCATATTCCTGCTGCCTCTCAAGGCTGGCACGGGCTAGGGCTCATATGCCCCACGACCAAATTCCTGCCACCTCCTAAAGGCCGGCATCAACTCAAGCTCATACACCCCACGCCGAAGTCAATACCAACCTCATACGGCCAGCTCGAACCCGGGCTTCCATGCCCCATGTTCCACCACAGAGCATGTCACCACCTAAAGCCAACACAAGCTCGGGCTCATACGCTCTAACAAGAGAATCCCTTTCGCGCAACTAGAAGCGAGTGAAGGCCACTTAGCTCCCCAAGCATAAATGTTAACCTCTCTACAACACAGCCGGACAAACATCTCGGGGCATCACCTACTACGGAGTTTTGGTCATTTCTCACTATCTCAACAATTCACACTAGCTAGAGAGTGGGGGCATATGATGAGGGGCAAAAAGTGCCCTTAGATCTAAAACTCTACACCTAACCTAACAAAGGATCTGGCTACTTGGACATGAAGTGCATAGGCGGAATCGAATCCCTGACCAACCTAAGATCAACTGGATCCCTAGTCAGCACCAACCCAGTCTGCAAGAAGATCCTGTGCAGTCTGGGCGGAAGATATGAAATGATGAGCCTGACAACCTTCACCCTGACAATTACCACATAGCTTGACAAGTAGGGGTACCAGAGCCTACCAATGAGAGTTTTACCCCATGTTATAAATAGAAAGGGAGACCCCCAGTAGGGGGGGACTCCTCCTTGACGAGGGAGCGAGACCATGTAATATCACTAAATGAGTTCTAGTGCATAGTTGGAAGTCCCATCCTCCCCCAGACATACACCCCTTAGGATGGAACTAGGTCACCAAACCTCTGTCTCCCTATGTGTTTTCTTGATTTTCATCCTATCTCCCTGCGCAACGTATGATCAATGGCTAAGCAGCGCCTCTTGCATTAAGAAATCTCTTGGTAAGGCCTTCCAAGGCCCATCACTACATTGGCGACTAAGGCCCTTATGGGGGTTGGGGCAGGATCACCCGTCACAAGAGTTTTCCAATGTCCTTCCTTAGTAAAGGAGCTTTGCCTCCTAGGATAGGCTTTGCTGAGGTTGGTGAAGCTCATGCGCCTGCCTTTCTTTAGGGTCATTACTAGCTTCGGGAGCCAAACCCAGTATGAGGGTTTAGCCACCTGCTCTGGCTTGGCTGAGTTGCGTCTGCTTATATAAGGCCTTCGGTTGGCTCTTTTCATGCTGGACTTGGGCGGGAGTAACGACTCTCAGAGGGATCAAGGTCTACTTTGACCTAGACGAGTTTGATGGCATCATCAAGATAGAGTTGAATAGTCGCGAGTGGGGAGCCTAGCTAGATTTTTGAAATTGTTGGTGGACAAGCCGGATTTTCCTTCCCTTAAGGGACTCAGGCCTGATCATCTAATTCCGACTCATTACCCAACTCTCCGCAGAGATGGGTTGGAAGCACGCGGGGGGTCAGTTGCCGGTTGGCCAAATATATCCCCAAAGGTCGCCGTTGATACAGTCATTCTGAATGCGGTTATCCTGTTGTGAGGCCTCCCCTTGTCGTAGGAAAATAAAGGAAAGTTCGCCGATTTGGCCGTAGGGTGTGACACCGCTGTGCACCGGCCTGCTTGACTGTACCCCTATCATCCTTCTGAGGAATGGGGAAAGTGCAAGAGGACATCTGAGGAGGCCGACCTTAGGAGGTGTGGCAACGAGAGCTAAGTATGAGTGCCTGGATTTCCATTATTGGAAGTATGAGTGTGTGCCGGTGTTATGTTAGGCAGAACTTGGGGCATGGGAGAAAGTTCCTACTGACCTCAAGCGGTATGACACCAAGCAGAACATCGGGCATGAGCGCCCGAGCTCTCGTTGGTCTTATGAAGTGGTGCTATGGGCGATGCCCAGCTTTTTTTTCTAAGCAAAGGAGTTGCAAGCGTAAGCGGCCAAGGCACTTTTTTTTAGTGTTATCGTCATTTGAAAAGGCAAATCTGTGTTAAAGGGCCATGCGCGCACATGCTTTCTCTGCCATTCTTATGAGGTCGCGTGAGGCACGTTTGCCTTTGTTTATTGTCGGTCTTAAAAGGTGACATCATATCCAATCGAAACTTAGGGTGTAAGGGCCTTGGTTCTCGCCATCCTTAAGAGGCAGCCTGATTCTTTAAACAGAACTTGGGGCGTGGAGGCCTAAGTTTCCACCATCCTTAAAAGGTGATGCTATCTCAATCGGAACGAGGGTCATGAGAACCCTGGTTCCTACCTGCCTTAAAAGGCGACTGCCGATCTGAGGTGGTGGCATTATGAGGGAACGTGAGCGTAGGGGCCCGATTTCCTACCAATCGTAAGAGACGGCTTGCTGGCCTTTAGAAGGCAGCAATATAAAGGAATGTGAGGCGCATCTACCTGAGTTCCTACCAGCCTTAAAAGATAGCTTGTGAAGGGAGCAAAGGCCAATCGAAGCCTGGTCCCTGCCATCCTTAAGAGACGGCTTGGGGGGGTTAGATATGTGTAATACAAAATGAAATGTGGAAACAATCTCACAAAAGGAGTAATCACACAAGTACACAAGAATTTTAGGTGGAAACCCAAACCCAAATAAAAATCACCACCTAAGCCTCTCGACTTAGGATTTTCCAATTGACCTAGTCGATTAAATCCACTATCCAAACTACTTAACATGAGGGTAGTTCAACCACTTACAACTGACAATACTTGTACAAGGGTAGTGTACCTCAAACCCTCTCCTCTTCACCAGGAGTATTTTATCTCGTGAGGGAGATAGGAATTCGCAAGGCGAATACCCAAACAAACTCAATTACAATAAATCCTAGAGTCACAAAGTGAATGTAAATTAAACTAACTTCTATAGGCAAAAGGACTTCCCTTAGATGGAAGTGGTGCGACGTAAAGTCGGCAGCGTGGCAGTGCTCTTAGATGAATGTTAGAGGGCTTGGAGAGCAACAACACATTCTTATTTGATTCTAATCTTTTCTTGGATACAATATGAGTAGAAGTAGTATTCTTAAGATGTATTTAACAAAGGAAGGGTCCTCCTCTTTTTATAGATGGCTTAGGAACCCTTAGGAAAGTCTTGGAAGGTCTAAGTAGCCATTGGACACAAATCCAAGACAAATCAAGATGAAATTAGGATCATTTATGATTCTGACAGAGTTATCAGATGTCTGGACTTAATGTCAGACGTCTGGGTCATCGTCTGATTTAAAGGTTTGTCATCTAATTAAGAAGGGTTGATCAATTTGACGATGTTGGATCAAAATGGACGTCTAAGATGATGTTTTAAGTCATCTAGGAAACTAATCAGACATCTAATTCTAGATGAGTTATGTTCCTGTTTTGTCCAGACCTAAACAGGGTTCTAGGATTTAGTTGCTCAGACGATAGGTTAGACGTTTGGCAATATGTCTAGACGTTTGGAAACAAAAATCTCTGCAGGAATGGATTTCCCGAGGCTCAAATGGCTATAACCATCTGACAAAATTAATTTGGGTCAGATCTTAGCCTAACGTCTATTTATCAAACATCTAGGATGCTCTACGGACATTTGAAAGTAGATGTAAATCAGATTAAGGGTTAATCATCTAAGATCAGGTCTTATAAACCAACGGTCCTCTAGTTGGATGTCTGGCAATGTCTTCCGACGTTTTGTAAGACATCTGAACAAAGGGCTGGATGTCTGAAGGTGGTAGATAGAGAGTGGGTTTCCAGCCTAAGTGTTTTGGACATTTGGTCAAACAGTCAGACGTCTTAAAGTCCAATATTAGACGTTTAAGGTCCAGATTGGACGTCTGATAGGGTTGTCTAATTTATATTTTGATTTTCTAAGTTCTCTGCGAGATGTCTAAGTATCCTAGGGTTGTGTCTATGTTTCTAGGACTACTGTTTGTTACTTTGGGATCTTTAACAATTAATTTAAGTAAGAAAAGAGAAAAGAATAAAAAGATACAAATACAAAATACAAGACAGAGAAACATCTATCCTATTCTTATCTTCAAGCTCTCGCTCCACGTGAAGCTTCATCTTCTCCATCAAGCTCCTCTAATCCGCCATGGAAGCGAGCTTGAGCTCCTCCTTCACACTTGTAACCATTTGCATCTATCCTGAAATCTAAAACTTAATACAAATGTTAAATAACAAGTGTTTTATTATCATAAAAATTAACAATCGTGATGCCCTTGCATCAACAATCTCCTTTTTGATGATGAAAAAATCATAAATATTAATCCAATAAAATCTCCTCTTTTTTGACATTATCGAAAAGGTTTAATCAATTTTAATAATTTTATCCTATACTCCCCCTTAAAACATGCTCTTCCAATTCCATCTTTTTCATATAACAAGATAATTATCCCCCTTTCTAGTGGAAATATAATTATGTTATCCTTTGAAAACTCCCTTATCTAAATGAAGGAAATCTTTCTCCCCCTTAATGATTGACATATAGCTTATCAATTTTAAACTCTCCCTATCTAAATGCTACCTATTGAAATTAACATAAAAGAGTGAGAAAAGGGAGTACCTCACTTACCATGGCCAGTAGCATGGCCTAAATGGAGGTTGCCAAAATGGATGGGGCTCCCATCCGTAGCTTGGAGGTCCGGGCATCGGAGCCAGTCTCCAATTGACGATCGATGCGTGGCGGTTCGATCACCCGCCAGTCTTCTCGTAGATTTTCTCATCATCTTCTTTGGTCTTGACGTTGGTCCACCTAGCTTGAGTAGACCATCCTTCATCTTTGTAGGTCCAATCTCTCATATTGTAATCTCCCTTGAAACCTACAAAATAAGTTTCAAGTTCTCTTTTCGGTATCCAAGTTAATTTGGATCTAGATTTGTTAGCAAGTCTCCTTGAAGGAGAGCCTTTCTCAACCTTAGGGCTAGCTTTTAATTTACATAAAAAGCTATCTGAATTTTCTTTTAGACTAGCTAGTTCCTTTTCAATAACATGCATCTTGATTTTAAACTAGAGATTTCAATCTTTAAGCAAGTATTCTCCTTGATTAATTTACTATTTTCATTAATTAGGTTATTATTCTATAACAACAGATTATTGTTTCCAGAAATATTAGGACTAAAACTAATTTCTAAATCCTTAAGTTGAATCTCTAACCTTTCATTTTCAGCTCTAAAAAGGCTAAGATTCTTTTTATTGCTCTTATTTTCTATTTTTAGTGACTTAATAAGCTCATATAATTCATCAAAAGCATCTTATCATTCATTAAAGTGCTTACCTCCTTGTTGTCATCTTCACTTTCGCCATTGCTTGCAAAAGCCATGAAACCCATGCAAGCAACTTTGTTTTTCTTCTCGAGATCCTCTTCTTCCTCCTCCGAGGTCGAGTCATCCCAAGTGGCTTGGAATGATTTCTTCTTATACTTCTCCTTCTCTTTCTTCTTTTCTTTCTTTAGAAGAGGGCATTCAGGTCTAATATGCCCCTTCTTGTTGTAATGATAACAATGAGTTGGACTTTCCTTCTCCTCCTTTAAATCACTACAAAACTTACAAAATTTTTTAAATAAAATTCTAAGATCCTCGTCGTCGAAACTTACCTCACTGTCTGAAGCAACTTTGAAGGGAAGAGTCTTCCTTGGCTTCAGCTCCGGTGTATCCTTCTTCTTCTGCTTCTACTTCATCTTTGTCTCATAGCCCATGAGAGTGCCTAAGAGATCCTCCATGTTGAGCTTCTCAACTTCATTCGCCTCCTCAATGGCGATGACCTTTTGTTCCCAATCCAGTCCAAGGTAACGAAGAAACTTTCCTTGAAGCTCCCCATTGATAAAGGTCTTACCTAAGGCTTTAAGGTTGTTCACTATAAGAGTGAACCTAGTGTTCATCTCACTCAATGATTCTTTAGATTTCATAAGAAAAGATTCAAAATCTTGAGATCAGATATTAATTTTAGAGGCTCTTACCTTGCAGGTACCTTCGTGAGTTACCTCAAGCGTATGCCAAATCTCGTATGTGATGGCACATTGTGAGATCTGGTTGAATTCCTCCGGGCTCAACGCGTAATAGAGAGTGTTAATCGTCTTTGCGTTGACAAAAGCTCCTGAACTTGTTGCTGTGAGTAGCCTCCCACGGGTCTCTCCGGGATGTCGAACGGGGTCTCGCACCTAGCCCAAATGGTTAAGTTATTGGCTTGAAGCCACGTCTTTATCCTAAGCTTCCAATACCCATAGTTGCTCCCGTCGAAGTAGGGAAAATGGGTAGTGGACTGACCCTCAATGTGTCTCGTCATGGTAATGCTTCCCTCCATGATCACTTGCTGGTGTGTGACTCCAATATGCAAGACCTGCTCTGATACCAACTGTAGGTTCTAACGGAGGGGGGTGAGATGTGCGTGATATGAAATAAAATGCGGAAACAATCTCACAAAAAGAGCGATCACATTAGTACACAAGAATTTTAGGTGGAAACCTAAACTTGGGTAAAAATCACCACATAAGCCTCTCGACTTAAGATTTTCCGATCGACTTAGTCGATCAAATCCACTATCGAACTACTTAACATGATGGTAGTTCAACCTCTTACAACCAGCACTACTTGTCTAGGGTAGTGTACCTCAAACCCTCTCCTATTCATGAGGAGTATTTTATCTCGTAAGGGAGATAGGAATTCGCAAGGAGAATACCCAAACAAGCTCAATTACAATAAATCCTATAGGGCCACAAAGTAAATGTAAATTAAACTAACTTCTACAGACAAAAGGACTTCCCTTAAATGGAAGTGGTGCGACATGAAATCAGCAGCGTGACGGTGCTCTCAAATGGATGCTAGAGGGCTTGGAGAGCAACGACACGTTCTTCTTTGATTCTAATCTCTTCCTGGACATAATATGAGTGGAAGTAGTATTCTTGAGGTGTATCTAACAAAGGAAGGGTCCTCCTTTATTTATAGATGGCTTAGGAACCCTTAGGAAGGTCTTGGAAAGTCTAACTAGCTGTTGGATACAAATTCAAGACAAATCAGGTCGAAATCAGGATCATTTATGATTCTAATAGGGTTATCAGACATCTGGACTTAATGTCAGATGTCTGGGTCAATCGTCTGATCTAAAGGTCGGTCGTCTGATCTAGAAGTGTTGATCAACTAGACGGTGTTGGATCAGAACGGACGTCTAAGATGATGTTTTAAGTCATCTGGGAAACTAATCAGACATCTAATTCTAGACGAGTTGTGTTCCTGTTTTGTCCAGACCTAAATAGGGTTCTAGGATTTAGTTGCTCAGACGACAGGTCAGACGTTTGGCAATATGTCTGGACGTCTGGAAACAAAAATCTCTATAGGAATGGATTTCCCAAGACTCAAATGGCTATAATCATCTGACAAAAGTGATTTGGGTCAGATCGTAACCTAACATCTATTTATCAGACGTCTAGGATGCTCTACGGATGTCTGAAAGTAGATGTAAATCAGATTAAGGGTTAATCGTCTAAGATTACGTCTAATAAGCTAGTGGTCCTCTAGTTGGACGTCGAGCAATGTCTTCAGACATCTTGTAAGACGTTTGAACTAAGGGCTGGATGTCTGAAGGTGGCAGATAGAGAGTGGGTTTCCAGTCTAAGTGTTTTGGACATCTGATCAAACAGTCAGACGTCTTAAAGTCCAATTTCTGACGTCTGAGGTCCAGATTAGACATCTGATAGGGCTGTCTGATTTATGTTTAAGTTTTCTAAGTTCTCTACGAGATATCTAAGTATTCTAGGGTTGTGTATGTGTTTTTAAGACTACTGTTTGTTACCTTGGGCTCTTTAACAATTAATGTAAGCAAGAAAAGAGCAAAGAACAAAAAGATACAAATACAAAATACAAGATAGAAAAACATCTATCATATTCTTTTGTCTTCAAGCTCTCGCTCCACGCAAAGCTCCATCTTCTCCATCCGACTCCTCCAATCCACCATGAATGCGAGCTTAAGCTCCTCCTCCACACTTGTAACCACTTGCATCTATTTTGAAATCTAAAACTCAATGCAAATGTTAAATAACAAATGTTTTGTTATCATCAAAATTAATGATCATGGTGCCCTTGCACCAACAAGCGCCACCTTCCGCGAGTAATGGCCAGTCACTGCGAGGAATAAGTCTTTGTCTTGGCTATGACAAGATTGGACATTGGTTGCCGTTAGGATTAGGCGAAGGCCTCAAATGCTATGGTTGGCATTGATGGGATTGCCCTCTTTGCAGCGAGGGATACATACGCAAGGGGCATCTAATGCCTGCCATCCTTAGAAGGTGGTTTTGTAGTTTCGGGAACGTGGGGGAATGCCCTAGTCCCTTCCGACCCTAGGCGGTGGCTTTTGGGCGTGTTTGCCTTTTCTTGAGTAGGAGTGGTAATCCATGGTCCTTGGAGGGATTATGATCCATTCCGACCTTGACGAGCTTGGTAGCATTGTGAGGGAAAAGAAGTATAGCCATGACTGAAGAGTCTGGCGATAACCCTTAAGTCGCTGGTAGATCAGTCAGGTTTGCCCCTTTTTGGATTGTGTGGACTTGATTTTCCTTTCTTCCCTTTTTTCTGTAGCCCTGGGGATTTAGGCTTCCAAAGTCGCCCCAACTAGTTAGGATTGGTCACCTAACTCTTGTGCATTGTTTTTACTTCCCGAGGAGGTTGGAAGTGCATGGAGGAGACTTGGCAGAGGACATGGATCGGCGAGCAGCTGATGATGTCGTCCAACACTATCGTCAACCCGACCACTACAAATGTGGCCATCTAGTTGAGGTGCTTGTCCCTGCCACAGGCGAACAAGGGAAGGCTAATCTCTCCCTTTTGCATTACTTTATGATTGCCAAAAGCTCGCGATCGGAGCGGCCGATGGAGGGAGAAATGTTTTTGTTTGTCGAGGCCCTTGGGCCATAGCCACCCTATCAGCAGGAGCATCACAAAAGCGGGTCCATGTGTTCTTCCTGATGAGGTGGAGGAGCGAATAGCTTAGACGTCGCTTACTCAACAATGCTTCTTCGACCCCACTGAGGAGTGGGGAGGGTGTATGGAAGTGCCGACTTGGAAGGAGCAGCATGCTGGTGCCAGTTGGTGTTGACCCCGAAGATCAGCTCAACCTTAGGGTGACACTGCCTGCTTGTCCAGGCGGGGTGTCGATTTGTCTGGTTCTAATCCTGTGACAAAGGCCGAATTGAGTCTTCAGAGTTGCTGGTGTTCCTCCTTCTGGCATCCTTCTGAGCCCTTGATCCTAGCATTCTTTGACGGTGTGTCCCTGAGCCCTATGGAACTCACTATAGGGCCCGAGGTTAACCATTCTCTTTATGGATCTTGGGGGCAGTTGGTCCTTGATCATGGACTGACCCTCCATGAACATGTCCACTTAGTTCACGGCCAAGGGAGTGTATTCGTCAAAGGACCTGGGTTGCAGCTACCCTGCCAGGAGAAGTGTCACTAGAAGCAAGTCCAAGTATTTTATCAGATTAGGTAGGGAGGTGAACAGTCGGAACATCGTATGCTTGACTATACCCATCTAGCCCCACCGAAGAGAGGGGAAGTCGCTCAAGAGAGCCAACTTGGAAGGAGTGGCTCGCCAACCTGGGGTGGCGTCAACCTCGAAGATTATCTTGACCTCTATGCTAATACGTTAGGACGATAGGAGGTGATGACCCCGAGATGACGCGGGTATTGCTGCCAGGACTTGGTGGCCGTATTTTGCCAGGGGGAGCCAAGGTGACACCGCCGGCAATGTCAGGCGGGGTGTCACTCTGTCTGGCTCTCGGTCCGCGAGGAAGATCACATTAGCTATCCGAAGCTGCTCAAGCTTTTGTTGAGGGTGGTCTTCCGGGCTCCTCTACCTCTTTCTTGGCTCTTATTTTTCCTGACGAAGTGACCCCATTTCCTCTGCTGGATCTGGGACTCAATTTGGTCGCGTAGATCCCAACAGTCCTTGGTGGCATGACTCCGGGTCTTGTGGCACTTACAATAGGGTCAGAGTCAACCTCCCTCTTCACGAGCTTTGGCGAGGTCAACAAGTCTTTGTCAGTGGACCAAGCTTCCGCCAACACCTCCGCCTGGTTCACAACTAGGGGGGTGCACTCCTCAAGGGACTCCCACTTTGTCTGGCAAGGTCCGTAGCTACGATCCTTGATGGGCCGACTGCTCCTTTGGTTAGGGAAGGTGGCCCTTTGCTTGTGGAAGCAGCCACCTCCGCAGATAGGCGTCAGAGCATACTCGCCAAAGGCCCTCTTCTCTTCTATCGAGTTAGAGTCGTCGTCGCGATCCCTGGCCAGCCAGCCGCTAGAGCAGAAGGAGTCTACCTACTCCACCAACCTCGTGGCTCAGTCCTGGAATCTCGCCATGTCCCTTTGTTGACATAGGGGACACAACGTAGCCACAAGTAATCTAACACAAGGAGAATGGAGTCGGACCTCCTTAGTGATCAGATGGTCTGACTCAACGATCTACAAGCAATCACAAAGGAGATGAAGAAGTTGGTAACCCAGTTCTACCGCAAGGGATGTACCTCTTGGGGGAGGATGGTACTCCTAATTCTGCACTAATATTAGTGAGGTTACAAGATATCTCTCCCTCTCAGCTTCCTTTCTCTCGAGGGTCTCTTTTCACTATTTATAACATGGAATGAGTCCTAGCTTTGTAGGATCTTCTCCATGATCTCCGGTACACCTTTTGTCAGACTGTCCGTTTGATGTTAGGTTCTAGTTAATCATATCTGCTCTTTCGTGATTCCGACATTGGCTGCGTCGAATCTTCTAGTAGATTGGATGGATCCAAGTCCAGGTCCGACTGGTCATAAGCGGGTCTGATGATACCGGACCCACCTATTTATCTTGTAATCAGATAGCTGGATCCTCTGCTCAATGACGTGAAGAGTTTTGAATACGATGACGATTTTTACCCCTCATCATAGGGTTTTGCAAAAAGCAAAAGAAATAAAAATCCAATGTGTGTAATGATTTCATTTGCTTATTATTGAAATTTTAGTTTGCAAAAAATTTAAAAAAAAATCCAATGTTTATAAAACAAAAATGAAGAAAAAGATTTTAAAAAATTCAACGTATCGAGCTTGTCATTTGAGCCTTCTTGGACAACTTCAACAATATTTAGGCATCTCTGATGGGATCAAACTTGCTACTGGGAGTGTAAATCGAGCTAGTACATGAGTTTTGGAAAACCACTCTGTAGTGAGTTTCAGATCCCAAATCCTTCCTTTTCCTAGTAATTTTGGCTTCTAAATCCTTGCTTCATAAGAACCTGTACGAGTGCAAAGGCATAAATACTGCAGCACGGTAGGGATTTTCCAATGGCTCAGAACCATTGGCATGGCCCTGAAACCGTCAATAACAATCCCTCCGTATTGTCACCATCGACAGCGTTTTTACCAATGGACTGTTTGGAACGAGGAATCGCCACCAAAATTCCTTATTTTTTATTTTAAATTTTGGAATCATTTTATTTCAAAATTTAATATTTAATTTTGAAAAAATAATTTCACTTCAGAGATAAAATTATTTTACTTCTCTCAAATAATTTATAATAAGATATTTAATTCTATGATAAGATATTTAAATTTTCAAAATTAAAAATTAACTAATACCTCTCTTAATTTTATTTTCTTCTTACTTCTCTTGCAATTTCATTATTTTCCTTCTATAACCCAGACAGCCACTTACAGTTCTGACCCAAAACCATCAAACTTCCACTTATTGGGAACTGCCGCTAGCTGTTTCTAATTGCCACCAAAAGTTCCATCTATGTTGGGTGGTTAAAAACCATCCCACCAAAACATAAATGCCGACTATCCTGAATCGTTGAGATTGGCCCTTTAGTAGCACTGCGACGACCGGCGAGCAACCGCTAATGTCTCAAACAATTCGGAGGAGCCTGTGGAACCAGCGAAGGTGGCTGAGATAGTAGGCTTTAAGGTTTAGCATCGAGTTGGACTACCTTGACTCAACCTTGGGTTGGATCAGTTAGATTCAGCTCAGCCCAAGTCCATAACTTAAAGGGTTGATTTCGAGTCAAGATTTTTACCTATTAATTAAATGACCCAGGTTAAGGCTTAAGTTGACCCAAATCTAGTCCAGCCCAAGATCTGACTCATTTAAAGCCCATGTATATACTATACATATATAAGGATGTAAATTTTGATAAACCTGACTCGAACCCGACTCAACCCGACCGGAAAGAATAGATAAAACCTAACCCGAACTCGACAAGGTTCGGGTATGGGTTTTATTAAAAAACTTGACTAAGTATGGGTACGGGTATGGTAGAAAATGAGTATAAACTTTGTAAATAGGTATGTGTATGAATTTAGTCAAATCTAATCCAAACCTGACCTATTTACATCCCTATACATATATGTATTCTATATATACATAAATTAATATATTCGTACTTAAAAATAAAAAATAAC
This sequence comes from Thalassia testudinum, assembly GCA_037157565.1. Taxonomy (NCBI): domain Eukaryota; kingdom Viridiplantae; phylum Streptophyta; class Magnoliopsida; order Alismatales; family Hydrocharitaceae; genus Thalassia; species Thalassia testudinum. The sequence continues at coordinate 16,844,456 of JAZHRO010000055.1, forward strand.
AAAACTCTCCCCTCATTCACTAACATCCCGCCCATTCCCATGACACCCATTTCTACAAGTGGCATACCTATTATTCACTCTCCTAATCTCGTAAGTTCGTAACACATCCATCCAAATGGTCAGGCACATTAAGTATTTGTTATGAATTAGAATTAAGTTATACAAATTTTCTTAATCATGTTAAAGATTTTTATTTACTAAATTACATATTTTATCTTTCTTTTTTAATAATAATTGAGTTCAGACCAATCAAATCCTAACCCATTTACTTTGGGTCGGGTTTGGACTTGGGCTAAAATTTTACAAATTAAACAGGCTTGAGCCCAACCTAAGGGCCTACTTACTTAAATGGGCTTGAGTCGGGCCTTGGTTGGCCCTGAAAGGTCAGGCCCATTGCTCAGCGCTAGTAGACTTTAAGGGTGCTAGTGGAGGTAAAACTCTCGGTGCCCAACGACAAAGATCATCTCTTGGAATGTGAGGGGATTTAACCCCTACAGATAAGTAGTGCTACATGGGTTCCTTTAATCGTAGGGGCTTGCAATGGTGCTACTTCAGCAAACCAAGCTGAAGTGGTGTGATCAGTAGACCTGGAGGGAGGTGGGAGATGGGTCTATGGATGGATTCCTTGCATTGAATGTGATCAGACAATCATGAGGCATAATTGTGTGTTAAAAGGAAGATACTTTTACTTTAGAGTATTCCCTAGTGGGCCCTTACGTGCTAACCATCAAGGTGGTGAGGCACCGTGACAACCTAAGGATGATCATCTTCGTCATGATCTACAAACGAGGTCATGTGACCTCAGCTCTAGGAGGACTAAACTCAGGTGGTAGAAAAGTTCTAGGGATGCCCATGGCTGACTGGGGGTGACTTTAACGTCAGCTTACTTGCGGAGGACAAAAAAGGTGACAAAAGAAGGGATCATGGTTCATGGGCATTTGCAGATTTCATTACCATGCATGGCCTCCTAGCCCTTCGCTTTAACCTAGAGGAGCTCTGCATGGTGGAAATCTTGAATAGATAGGTTTCTATCTAATGTGGAGATTGCGGAGGTCTTCCCAGCAGCAAATGTTTGTTCTATGGACATACCCTTCTTTGACCATACATTATTAATGTGGCAGCCATATGAGGATTGGCAATTTAGGATATACTTCAAATTTGACAGATCTTGCTTACTTGAGGAGGGCTTCAAAAGCTAGGTGGAGAAGTGAAGACCTTTTCAATTGGAGGGCTAGGTGGTGGCAAAATTGGAGGCCAAATTATGCGGGTTGAAAACATTTTTGAAGTCCTATAGAAAGAAGATTAGAGAAGAGTGGAGTAGAAAGAAGAATTCGGCTCTAGTGGAGATCACGAGATTAGACACAATAGAAGATGTGGGTGTGCTCTCTAAGGAGGAGAAGGCGACCAGGGTCACGCATATGCATGCAGTCCAAATTGAGGATAGAAAGTTGAGGGTAGAATGGAAGGTCAAATCCAGACGAAGATGGTTGAACAAGGGTGACTTTAATACGGGCTACTTTCACATGATGGCATTAGGAAGGCGATAGAAGAATTGGATAGACAAACTGATAATGAATGACATGGTGTTCATAGGGAGGGAGGAGGTGGGTAGGGTGGCTGTGAATTATTAAAGGGACTTCATTGGTAGAAAGATAAGGGGTGGCTGGAGGTGGTTGGGGACGAAGGCACCTTCTAGCAGTAATGAGCAAGAGGGGAAGCTTACTTCAGATTTCTCAGATCTAGGGCTTAAATGTTGATGGCTATCTTGGATCATATGGGTTTCCAGTGCACTCTTATAAGGAGTGCTCGCCCCTTTTTAAGGAGGATATTATGTAGGTGGTGACTGAATTTGCTACCAGGAACTTGGGATTCAACTAACTGAACAAGTTTTACATGTTCCTTCTTCCCAAGAAGAATGGGGCTAAGGAAAATGAAGAGTTCAAACCTATTACCTTGTCTAATGACATATACCTCATGGTGGCAAAGGTGCTTACCAATAGACTACGGGGAGTTCTACAGGATATTGTCTCACCTATGTAAACAACATTTGTCTCGGGGCATAATATTTTTGATGGCATTGTTTTCACATTAGAGGTCTTGGCCTATTAGAGGAGGTCGAAGAGGAGGGTGTTCCTATGCAAACTAGATTTCAGCAAGGCAATGGTCCTTCATTTGAGAGTCCCTGTTAAAGAGGGGCTTCCCACCTTGCTTGGTTGATTGGATGAAGTGTTGTATAATGATGATGTCTTTCTCCATCTTGGTTAATGGAAACCTAGCTAGAGGCTAGATACAACCAAGGAAGGGGGTGAGATAGGGTTGCCCCCTAGCACCTATGCTCTTTGTTCTAGTAACAGATGCCTTGGCAAGATCAACCTTTAGATCATGCACAAGAAACTTGCTTAAAGGCTTCTTGGTAGAGAATGAGGTGGAGATTTCGGTGCTCCAATACATTGATGATACACTCTTGTGGAGGGCTCCAAGATCGAGGTAAGGAGGATGCACCTCCTTTTGGAACTATTTGGAGAGGCTTCAAGATTGCAGATAAATTTCTCAAAGTCCACCTTTGTCCCTATCCAGATGTCGCCTAAGGAGGCCAACAGCTATGATGTTGCCTTGCATATACTAGAGGGCTCCTTACCTATTTCATACCTTGGTCTGCCTTTGTCCGATAAATGGATCTCGACGTAGGAGTAGATTCCCCTCATTGAAACAATGGAAAGGAGGTTGGTGTTTTGAGCTTCCAAGATGCTATCCAGAGGCATCAGACTAGTTCTCTTGAAGGTGGCGCTATCCTACTTACCTTCATACTTTTCCTCTATCTTCAAGTTGCCCTAGAAGGTTTAGAGGAAGTTATCTGGATTAATGAGGGATTTCTTCTGGACTAACTTTGGCTCATATGAGAAAGGAGCTAGGATGGTGACTTGGGAAGACATTTGTAGACCTGTGAAGGAGGGGGATCTAAGGGTCGAGGAGTTGGGGACGATGAATGACAATTTTATTACCAAGTGGATCAACAAGATCCTTTAGCACAGACAGGACCTTCTGAGGAGGGTTATGGATGCTTACCACGTACCCTCGTTGAACTAGGAGTTGATGGCATCACCACTGAATGGAGCCTCTCACTTCTTTAGGGGACTAATGGCGAAACGGTGGCAGCAACTAGCTTTTCTTAAGTCGTTGTAGTACAGATAGTTATTGCCATCATTTGCTAATATTTGTTACTCGGAAAATACAGTTCTCCCGAGGTCGAACTCAGGGAGCAAGTCGTATTCTCCGAGTAACAAATATTAGCAAATGATGGCAATAACTATCTGTACTACAACGACTTAAGAATAGCTAGTTGCTGCCACCGTTTCGCCAGTTGGCGCCGTTGCCGGGGAGAGCAGCGGCTATTCTAGAGGTAAACATTTCTGTTTCTTTTTAGGTCTAATAATCTCCTCTCTTTTGTGCAGCTACAGGAAATCAAGAAGACAAGCAACCGCACGACAACCACTCCGAGGACAGGTAATTTTTTTTCCTCTCGCCATTAACCCCTAAACTCTAAAGAGGAAGAAAAGAAAAGAACAAGCAATATAGGGCTAACCTGTCTTCTATACTTAGTAAACCATAAAAAGTTGCATATTTTCAACCCATTATTCCTGCACACTATTAAGGGTATTTAAGGGCTAACACATTCTTGCTTGAGCCCTAATTACCCAACAAAAAACTAACTGGACCAAATAGAGCCAACATAAGATTCAACATTAGGGTTTTAGAGACACACTACTTAAATCAAGAATGGAGAAAATCCAAAAAAAGTGTGCCTAAACCATTGATTGAAAATACCTATCCAAAGAAACCCTAAAATAAGCTTGGCTCTTTAAACACTTGAACCCTAAAAAGACAAAGACCTAATAAGCAAAACTAGCAGGTAAAGTTGACCATTTGGGTCAACTAACCTTCAAATTAGGTCATTCTTTGCACTTAAAAGACTAAAGTTCAAGTGGAACCCTAAGCACCTTGCTCTTGAACTAAAATTGGTAGATTTAAGAGGTCAAGATCCCCATTCTGGTCTACCTGAAACCGCAGTGACAAGAGAGGTCGGGTGGGGGAAACCCTGTAACCCGTGGGGACGCTCTACCGTGTATGGGTCTTCGCGAGACTCACCCTCTCTGGCTGCCCAGGTAATTCTCAGGTGGTCGATCTTCCTGATCAAGGGGTCCATCTGCCCCGCACCTCTATAGTCACCCAACACATTTTTGGGTGTCTTGATTGGGTCCAGCACCTTCTAAACTCATCTCTTCCAACAGTGCATGTACGGTAGGAGGTCCTTAAGACCACCCTTAAGACCTCCTTTAGAAATTCACTCTCGTCAAGGCCAAGCCTCGACGCCCGTGTTTGTGCAGCAACCCCCTCACATTATTCTCTCTTCTGATTCAGAACCAAGTTCTTCTTCCCCCATCATGGCTCAGCCAGTTGAGGAAGAAAACAATCTGGAGCACCAGCTCCAGCGACTCAACGACCTCTTCCAAAACTTTGTACACCCACCGCAGCGTCCCATGATGCGGGACCATTATAATCCTGCTGCGGTGGCCATCGAGCCTCGAGTCAGAATCCCGATTGGAGGACCTGATTCTGAATTGAAGCCCAATATGATTCATGCTATACCTAAATTCCATGGGCTTAATTCTGAAGATCCCTTCCAGCACATCAAACAGCTAAAGCATCTGGCCCAAACTTTTGGGTCAGACGCACAAAATCGAGATATTCTTCTCATGAAGATGTTCTCCTTTTCTCTTATGGACAAGGCCGCCCATTGGTACCAAACTCAGACCCGGCCGATCAACAATTGGGAAGAACTTCAGTCTGAGTTCCTGAAAAAGTTCTTCCCTGTTGGACGGACCAACGCCTTGCGCCATCAGATTACACACTTCACTCAACAAATAGGGGAACCTCTCCATGAGGCATGGGATCGTTTTCAGGATCTCATGAGAAAGTGCCCCCATCACGGAGTTCCTAAATGGGAACAAGTCCAATCTTTTTACCAGGGACTCTGTGAGGACATCCGTCTTTTCGTCAATGCAACCTGCGGAGGAAATATCATGGGTCAACATGATGACACCATGTGGGAGATTCTCGAAAACATGTGCGAGAACTCCATCAACAATGACTCCATGGGATTATTCGACAGGACGAATACCAGTGCAGCGACGAATCTCAGGGGAGCACACGAGACGTAGGGCTGTCCGCACCAGTCGACTTGGAGTTAATGGCCAGTCGATTGGACAAGGTCTCGATTATCGAAAAGAAGGTGGATGAGCTGACTCAGCATCTGCAGCGAGCCACCTCTGCGCATAACCCTTTCGCACAGCCTCCTTCCACAAGGGAAACTGTGCAAAACATTCTCCATCGATCTTCTCCTAGGATGGACCCATCATCCGAATCTTTGCCTGGAGGTCCCTCCGATTCCTTCTTCACCTGCCAGGGAAATTCCATTCCCTCTTTCTCTAACTCTCTGGAGGTTCCTCAGACCTACGAGGACCTCAACGCCATCCAGAACGACCCGTTCTCCAACACCTATAATCCTGGATGGCGTAACCATCCTAACTTTCAGTGGGCGGGAAATTCCCAAACCCAAAGACCATCCTTCCAACCTCGCCCACAACCTCCTCATCCTTACCAGCCGCCTCAGCCTCGGCCCAACCCTACTTATCCATCTGGGCCAAATCAAGATCAAATGTCCCTTATCCTTCAGACACTGGCTGACATTCAAAGAACGAATGCGGCTATTCAGAAACAACATAAGGACGAACTTATAGAGGTCCAAAACCAATTGACCCAGTTGGAAAACTCTCGCCAGCCAGGTACTCTTCCTTCCCAGCCTCTGCCTAATCCTAATAACGTGCCAACCCAGCGGCACATTATGAACCCAAACCCGAGCCATGCCCATATGATTTATCAGGCCCCCTCTGTTCCTTTACCTGACGGGATAGAGGCCTCCACTTCTTTTGCAGGTTACCAGCAGCAAGCTATCTTACCCAATCCCAACCAAAACCAGGCAGGACTTAATTCCGTAACGACCCGTAGTGGTAAGGAAACCCAAGACCCACCTCATCCGAACCACTCCAAGCCAGGTATTGATCCCAAGCCTAGGACAGTAATCCAGGACGTCCCCACCCCTGTCCCAGATCCACAACCTGGACCTATCCTAGAAGAACCAACCAAGATCCCGTTTCCCGAGGCCTTGACCAAGGGAAAGAAGACCACCAAGCCCGTGGCACCTGAGGAGGACCTGGTCAAGCTCTTTGAGCAGGTCCACATAAACATCCCCTTGATGGATGCAATCCGCCACGTACCAGCTTACGCACGATTTTTAAAGAATGTGTGTACACCTCAGCGTAAGCCGCGAACAAAGGGTGGGAGCCCAATTGTTCTGTCAGAGCAAGCCAGCTCTGTAATCCTCAGTAAACTCCCACCCAAGGCAAAAGATCCTGGTACTCCCCTGATCTCCTGCAAGATAGGTGCTACCCAATTTGATAGAGCTTTGCTAGACTTAGGTGCATCCATAAACCTGATACCCACATCCTTACTTGACCATCTAGAAGAATCTGAGCTAAAACCAACCGAGGTGACATTACAATTAGCAGATCGATCTATAAAGTCACCAAAAGGGATTCTCGAGGATGTTATCGTAAGAGTGCGGGATTTCTATTTCCCAGTGGACTTTATAGTCTTAGATATGGACGCGCCTAAAAACCCTAGGGATACACCAATCATTCTAGGGAGACCTTTCTTGGCTACTGCTAGAGCCAACATCAGCTGTGAGGAGGGCCAAATAGAGCTTAAATTTGAAGATCAAACCTTAAAAATTGATATATTTAAGGCCCGACAAGGAATTAATTGCAATGTCATCGAACAGATTTGTGACGTCAGGACTTTGGTTGATGAATCACACTTCCAGAATGACTCGATTATGCCTCATCAATCACAGAAAGATCTTGACCCGCAAACAGAGGAGTCGAATCCAGACATACACAACCCAGTAACTCCTACCCTTGAACCTCACATCTACACTGAACCACCCGCTGCTGCTGATAACCCTATCCTCGAGTTAAAGCCTCTTCCTGCTCACTTGAAATACATCTTTTTGGGTTCCAATCAGACCCTTCCTGTGATTATCAATTCCAACCTCAATCCCGAACAGGAATCCCGTCTGATTGCTGTCCTCCAGAAACATCGCAGAGCCATCGGGTGGACTCTCGATGATTTGACTGGAATAAGCCCCTCTTATTGTACTCATCATATCTATTCAGAAGAGGGCGCGCGACCTTATCGTGAAATGTAGAGACGTTTAAACCCTAATCTGCAGGAGGTCGTGAAAAAGGAGATCATTAAGTGGTTAGATGCCGGGATCATCTACCCGATCTCCGATAGTCGTTGGGTGAGCCCAATTCAGGTTGTGCCTAAGAAGGCAGGACTCACCACCATGACAACTGAAATCGGAGAAATCATTCCTATCCGAGTAGCCAATGCGTGGAGAGTCTGTATAGATTACCGCCGACTTAATTCCTCCACGAAGAAGGATCATTTCCCACTACCCTTCATTGATCAAATTCTCGAGAAACTAGCGGGAAATAGGTTCTTCTGCTTTCTTGACGGGTACTCCGGTTATAACCAGGTGGCAATCCATCCTGAGGACCAAGAAAAGACCACATTCACCTGCCCCTTCAGAACGTATGCTTTCCGAAGGATGCCTTTCGGTCTTTGCAATGCACCCGCTACTTTTCAGCGATGCATGCTTGCCATATTCTCAGATATGGTAGGTGATTTCCTGGAAGTCTTCATGGATGACTTTTCAGTCTTTGGAGAATCTTTTGATGATTGCCTCCAACACTTGGTCCAGATACTCAGGCGATGCATTGAGGTGAACTTGGTTCTTTCCTAGGAAAAGAGCCATTTCATGGTGCCTGAGGGAATTGTCCTGGGACACTCAATTTCGGAAAAAGGCATCCAGGTGGATCGAGCTAAGGTTGATCTGATTTCTCGCCTTCCCGTACCTAGCTCGATCAGGGACATCCATTCCTTTTTAGGGCACGTTGATTTTTACCGCCGTTTCATTCCAGATTTCTCGAAAATCGCACGCCCCTTGACTTCTCTTCTCTCTAAGGATGTACCTTTTGAAATCTCCAAGGAATGCACGCTAGCCTTTGAAAACCTGCGTGACCGAGTCACCCAGGCACCTATCCTACAATCCCCTGACTGGTCTCAACCCTTTGAGATCATGTGCGATGCGTCTGACTTCGCTGTAGGAGCGGTCCTGGGCCAGAAAGCTGACGGGAAACCCGTGGTCATCTACTACGCTAGCAAGACACTTAACGAGGCTCAGCGTAACTATACGGTTACGGAGAAAGAGCTGCTAGCCGTAGTATTTTCCCTTGAAAAATTCCGATCGTATCTTCTGGGTTCCCATGTCATCATCTACTCGGATCACACGGCTGTAAGGCATCTCCTTGCCAAGAAGGATGCGAAGCCCCGACTAATCCGTTGGATCTTGCTGTTGCAAGAATTCAATCTTGAGATTCGCGACACGGCGGGAAGGCAGAATGTGGTAGCCGACCATCTGTCCCGTCTTCCTTCTGAGATCATCAACCCTTCCGGACCCATCACGGAACATTTTCCTGATGAGCACCTGCTTTCTGTTGGTACTAGACTTCCATGGTTTGCTGATATAGTAAACTACTTGGCATCTCATCAGACACCGTCTGGTTGGCCAAAGGCCAAGAAAGACAAATTGCGTTCTGATTCCAAGTATTACATTTGGGAAGACCCGTACCTTTTCCGCATAGGTGCTGATCAAATTATTCGGAGATGCATCCTGGAAGAGGAATCAGCAATATCATATCTTTCTGCCATGACCAGGCATGCGGTGGCCATTTCTCAGGCCATAAAACCGCATCCAAAGTCCTCCAGTGTGGCTTCTACTGGCCTACACTTTTCAAAGACGCATACAGTCACTGCAAGGCATGCAGTCGTTGACAGACTTTGGGCAGCATGAACCATCGTGACATGATGCCTTTGCAGCCGATTCTCGTATGCGAAATCTTCGATGTATGGGGGATTGATTTTATGGGCCCCTTTCCTGTTTCGGATGGTTTCGAGTACATTCTGCTTGCGGTGGACTACATGTCCAAATGGATCGAAGCCATACCGACCTGAACCTGCAATCACAAGATTGTTCTTAAGTTCATACATCAAAATATTTTCTCAAGGTTCGGGATTCCCCGTGCTATTATCTCTGATGGGGGGACCCATTTTACAAATGCTCAGTTTAGATCACTGATGGCCAAATTTGGGGTGTCTCATCGAATCTCTACTCCTTACCACCCCCAAACAAATGGTCTAGCTGAGCTATCAAATCGGGAGATCAAGAAAATCCTGCAAGTCACTGTTCGGCCTGACAGGAAGGACTAATTGTCTCGACTTCCGGAAGCATTGTGGGCCTATAGGACCGCCCACAAGACCCAATTGGGCATGTCTCCCTTTAGACTGGTGTACGGAAAGGCATGCCACCTTCCCGTAGAACTGGAGCATAAAGCCTATTGGGCAGTACGGAACTGTAATCTAGATCTTTCCAAGGCTGGAACCCACAGAAAATTCCAAATCAGCGAGATCGATGAATTACGCCTAGACGCGTATGAGAACTCGGGAATCTACAAGGAGCGGGTTAAAGCCTTCCACGACAAATACATCTCGAGAAAGATCTTTCATCCTAGTCAAAAGATCCTACTCTTTGATGCCCGACTCAAACTTTTCCCGGGAAAACTGAGGTCCAAGTGGGTCGGACCGTATTTAGTCCGACAGGTTTTTGGAAATGGAGCCATTGAAATCAGTCCATTCAGCCATGATTCCGAACCTTTCATCATGAATGGTCAGAGACTCAAACCGTTCATTGATGTGACTTCTACTGATTCAGCTGAATCATCCCTCATCCTCCATTCCCCTTGAACTTACTGCGCCCGGCCGATGGCGTAAAACTCAGCGCTTAACGGGAGGCAGCCCGTCATTTCTTGAAAATCTAAAACCTTTTTTTTCTGACACCATTGTGCACTTAAGGTTCACCCTTTAAGACAGCCGACTCCACCTCAGATGCTTGCATCTGAGATTAGAAATCGTCCGCAGAATTCATCCCGACCCATTCACTCACAAAAATATCTGTCTTAAGGAATAAATTAAGTAAATAAAAACCCCTAAATCACAATGAGGACATTGCAAGTTTTAGGCATGGGGGGGTATAAGTGCAAAACTTGTAGAAAAAAAGGTTTTAAACAAAAAATTCATATATGCCAAAAACACCATAAAAATTAAAAATTTTTCAAAATAAAAAGAATAAGAGGAGAAAGGAAATTTTGAGGAGAAGGAAAAGAAACAAAATGAAAAGGAGCACAAAAAGATGAAAGAAAAGAGTAATAGTCATTAGTAAGAAGCTAAGGAATTAACCTTAGTCTAGACCATTTTTTCAAGAAAAGAAATGAAAAGTGCTTGGTAAGATGAGTAAGAACGCAAACCTTAGGCATTCTTGATAGACTCTTAGTACCCATTAAGATCTAGACAATCCTCAAGAGGTTGAGGAAAATGAAAACGTTAAGTACTAGGTCCAAGGCTTAGGAAGTATTTGACCTCGCTAACTAACTTCTGGTTTACGGGACTCAGTAACCTAAGCACCCTAACCTCACACACAGCCTGGTTCAGCAAGCGTAAAAATCAAAATCACGCAGAAGCGTCGAAAAAATTCTGAAAAGTACACCTAGAGTAGGAGCGGCTGATCAACACAAGTTGATTTGGATGAGTTCCCAGCGCAGAGAGGCGGGAAATCCCCTCAAAGATGCGTAACAAAATATCATCTCCTCGGTGCATGTCTCTTAGGATATTCACATATCCTACTGGGGGCATGTAAGCACCCTGCTGGTTCAGATTCCATGGATGGCATTACCACGAAGTGTCAACTGCCAGGGTTCTGGGGGTTGCCATGGGCGGTGCTATCTCGAAGCATCGATCGCCAGGAACCCTTGAGGATTGATGATGGGGACAAGGAATCTGATACAGACCGTGTTGAAAAGCCAATCCTAAGCTAGAATTAAAAAGAAAAAGAGAGAGAAAACTCTCCAAAAATAGAAAAATTTTCTACCTCTCTCTCTTACAAAACGCACTGCGAACTGAACCGGGGCTAAAATCGTTTCAAGCACGGGGTGCTTTAACTACAAAGTCCAATAAACCTTAGGTTAGTTCTTGTGGGTCTTAAAAACCTTTGCTAAGGACTGAGGCTGAGGCTAGACAAATTTGGATCTTGATTGGTACTAGAGTACCTTTTAAGCCTATGGTCAGCATTCTAACCTAATCTAAGTTTAAATGAAAAAGCACTTATCTGAAGCTGTTAAAGAACTTCATGGTCTAGAACAAGGGTTGAAACCTTAAGTTTTTGCTAAGGGACTAGCAAAAGCTAGGCATGGGGGTATGATGAGAACCTCATCATGAGCCATAACTAGCTCATTTTGACCTAATACAGAGAATAAAGGCTCCTACATAACCTTAGAAAGGCTTGGCTCAGAGAGATTCTGAGTTTGCAAAGAAAACATAAACTGAGGGGTAAAAATGCAATTTCACCAATCCGATCTGAAAATAGGGTAACTTAGGGCCCAAACATAGGTCAAAACAACCTAACAAGAAGAAAAGTGGGATGAGATGACTCAATAAGGGCTACAGCAACCCCAAAGAATTAAATGACAGCCTGTAACCCTAAAAACAAACCCACTTCAATTCACGTGGTTCGAGGTAAGGTAAAAATCAAATAAACCCTCTAAAATTCATATAAAAATAATCTATAGGATTTAGGACTTTCAATTTGGCCTTAGGAACCCATTTTAACCTACATTGAGAACCATGCCCAATTAACAACTTAATTTGGGTTTTTGCGTAAATTGACCGGTCAAACAAGGTTTAAGCTAGAAATAAAATTCACCATCAGAATCCTTAGGTCCTAATTAGTCATGCATAAAAACTTGGGCCTAAGAAGAAACCTTCTTGACCAACTTTACACTTTGGTCCTCATATATTTACTTTTTGGCCCTCAACTTTTGAACCCTCACATTTTGGCCCCTAACTCTCCTTCGTTCTTTGCGTTTAGGTCCCTCCTGCAAAACCTACGCAGCACCATGCTCCGGCGACCTTGCGCGGAGCATGGCGCCACGCAGGGTGAGGGAGGGGCCCTGGCAAGTCAATGGGGGGTACCCTGCGTCGTCAGCCACCACAGGGACACCCCCCTGGGTACTGCGACCGCCCATACCGCCCGTGCGAACACACGGACGATATGGGTCTCCTTCCTCCGGCGTCCTCCGGCGAGGGAGACACGTCGTCTCCCTCCGCCCTCCTCTCTGATTCCGCCCCTATAAATACCCCTGTCGCTCCGCCGTTCTTCGCAGCTCGGATCTGACGGAGACACCCCCCTAAATTCCTCCCTTCCCACTCCGACAAACGCCCCCTTGCTCCGGCGGCCATCTCCTCCTCCTCCTCGTCGCCCTGCCGCACAACCAGCAGTAGGGTTACCTTCCCTCGATCCTTCCGCGTCACGCCGCACCCAGCTGGCGCCTCTCCGATCCCTTCCTCGCCGCCGCCCCTTCCTCTGGGCCAACTGGAGAAACAGTGGCAGCAACTAGCTTTTCTTAAGTCGTTGTAGTACAGATAGTTATTGCCATCATTTGCTAATATTTGTTACTCGGAAAATATAGTTCTCCCGAGGTCGAACTCAGGGAGCAAGTCGTATTCTAGAGATGTACATGTTTTATTACAAAAATAAAGAGAGAGAGAGAGATGAAAGTTTGGCTTCTTCTTCTTCTCTTCTTTCTTTCTCTGTCTCTGGCTTTTGTTCTTCCTGTTCTTCTTCTTCTTTTCTTGCTTCCTCTATTTCTTGGTTGGACGATCCTGTCTTTTTCTTCTTTTTATTTTCTTTGTTTCTTCTTTTCTTGCTTCAGATCTGCCTCCTGTGCTCTTCTTCTTCTGCTTTCTGTTTCTTCACTTGGCTGCTCCTTCTCTCTTCTTTTCTTCTTCTTCTTTGTCTTCTGATGTCTGCAGAGTCTTCACTTGGCTGCTCTGTGTTCCTCTCTTTCCTCTGCCTCGCCTTCCTTCTTCTTTGCCTTCACCTGTCTTCAGGACGTCGTCTGATTTGAAAATCAGACGACTTAAACCTCTTGTTGCTACAGTGTCTCCCTGAGCTTCCTTCTTCTTCACCTGTGCCTGCACGCTCAAGAGTTCAGAGTCAGGGCAAAACCTACTCTACCCCTCTCCCCCGCGCGTCTCTTTCTCTCAAAGTTCGCTCTTAGGACAGCTCTCCCAGAGCAACCGGGTAATCGGGTACGAGTCGCGCCCGGGTCCAGGCCCACCGGCGTGCGGTGGTGGGCGAGGAGTGCAGGTCGGTTTAATCGGGTCGGGCCAGGTCCGCGGAGCGTGGTCATGGACGAGGCCAGGTCGGGTGAGAGGGACCTCACCCCGTGGTCAGGAGGCAGACAGCATAAGGCACTTTTTGCCTTTATGCGTCCGTGCGCCTCTGAGAAGTTCCGAGGTGGGACTAAATGTCCCACCCCAATTGAGCGCCTGTCGCAGAGGGAGCAGTGGGTGATCGTGGCTTCACATGCGGCCTTCGCCCCAACTGCGAGCCTGGGACGTTTCGCGGAGACGCCCCGCGCAACCTGGGAGTCGAACCTGGGCGAAGGCGTGCCTGCACCTGCAGGCGAAGGAGCTCTGCCTGCTCAGTAATGGCGACGGCGGGCGAGTCACCTGGTCACAGAAGAACGGCCTCTCGGCCTAATCAGACAACCGGGGGACCTTCGCCATGGCACGGCGAAAGTGGTCGGATGGTTTGCAGTGGGCGTGGTGGAGCCAACGGATCGCCCTAGGTCAAACTGCAGGCGGAGAAGTGGGTGTGTTTGGTGGATCTGCAGAGGGCGTTTGGTGGGAAGATGTAACGACCCAGTTCCCGAGTCCCTACGAGACACGAGAACCGGACCGACTCGACTAATCCCAAGACCTAGTCGTCCAACGAGGAAGTAACCAAAAGACAGTAAAATAAACCACATTCAGCATGAATATAACTAACAGTAAGAAAGTATAGCAGTAAGGAAAGAAACTACTACAGTAGGTACCACCACAACAGTAAAACAACATTTATCATATAACAAGAACTGCAGGTAAAGAAGGTACAGCGGAAACAAAAACTACTCACTAGAACAGAAACAAAAGAGGTACAAAAGGCTGTGGTAATTCTACTGGACCCTACTCGGCCCAGCGTCCTCTGCAGCTGCCGAGCCTGGCTGCTCAACACCTGGTCCTGAAAAAGGTAACGAGTGTAACACGTCAGCAAAACGCTGAGTAGAGTGGCAAACTAACTAAAGGCAACAGTAGAGTGTACAGTAGCTGTTATGTTCTATTACTTCCTTTATTCACATCTTTCAATTTTTCTCACTATTTCATTTGTTTCTCAGATCCTTTACTTGATCTCGAATGTCCTCGTGGGAACGATCTTGATTGCAGTCTTTTCCAAAAGTAGAAGTAGCACGTGGTGCTCTCCTGGCCGGGAGAGTCCCCCGTGGTGATCCTACCCTCAGTCAACCACCCCAAGGTCACTGACAGACGTAACGGTGACTACGGCACGCGCGATAAACGCACAGGTAGCTAGCCCGCACTGGCACGCGGTCAGTCGTTTCCGTTAACGGGTGCGCCCAAAGCACAGCACGGAACCAGGGTAGAGCCCTCTCAGTAACAGGGGTCCAACCCCTCCACAGTAACCAAACCGGGGCCTTGCCCCTCCACAGTCCGCGCACCCTCGCCTGACTACCCTGGTTTGCCCTAGTGGGCCTAACAAGTCGGTGAAGGAGGCTAGCAGAACCCCGGGGCCCGTGGGGTAGCTAGTACTCTCCTAACACTAGTAGCTCTCCTCGGTACTACGTACATGAGGGCCAGCAAGTCGGTACAGAGCGGCCAATCCTAACCCCGGGTCCCTGGGGTGGTTGGCCCCACTCTGCACTAAACAGGTACAGGTACTTCCCTTGGTACTGCGTACCCAAGAGACAGTACGAACAACATCTCAGTTCCATTCCTTTCTCTTTCCAGGAGTTCCACTCCTAATTCCCCGTAGGGTTCCATCCTTTAATCTCAGAACATCTTATGTTTCACTTTCCAGTTCACGTTCTTACAAACCATGATTTCAGTCATGTTCCTTATTCATAACAGGCAGCTGTTAATTCAATTTACAGGCAGCTTTATATATTCCTTTCCATTTTTCCAAGACTGCAGTAATATACATTCCACTAGTTTTTCCATCCTAGGATTCATGCCATATCCTAGGATCTATCATACAATCTAGTTTTCCGGCCCTAGGATTCATGCAACACCTAGGAGCTATCATTCCATATATTTCTCATTCCTAGGATTCATGCAATGCCCTAGGTTCTAGTCATGGTTCCATACTTTAACAGATTTTATTAATACTTAAAGCCACTCTACCAGGTGCAACAGGAGTAATGGGGGCGTGATCAGGAATCCCGCGTGCCTCCGCGACTCTCAAGACTGCAACTGAACGAGGTCCTATCACAAAGATCAACACAAGGAGTGTCTCAAAACAGTGTATAGCTACTATAGACGGGTAGAGGAATTAATTCTGAAAAGAACGCAACTCGAATTGCGGAAAACGGAGCCCGAACGGGCCCTAAACGGGTCGAACAAGGCGATACTGTGAAAAATCAGACGCCTGGAACTTCTTCCAGACGTCTTAAAAAGTGGATCAGAGAATTACCTGTTCAGCGTGGTTTCCCAGACGTCCATAAGTCTGCGGGGACGTCTGGCCTAGCTCCCAGACGTCCGATTGTCACCCAGGACGTCTGGAGGTCACTCCCGCCGCCTGGTACAACTTCCAGACGTCTGATTCGCAAAGGATGGCGAATCAGCGAGCCTGCGCACAGCCAACTCCCTCCCTTAGTACGGTCAGTCGACAGGAAGGAAGGAGAAGGCGGTAAACTCACCTTTCAGACGTCTGTAAGGGCTTAAAGACGTCTATCTCGCCGTCTGGCTGTCAACCCAGACGTCTGATTCTGGAAATTTTTCCAGAATCAGGGCGCTGCTCGGCCTCCGCTCGCGACGCCGCCCGCGTCGCACCTCGCGCGTCTGCTGCTCAGACCGCAGCAGGTCCCTCTCCGCGTCGCTCCGCGCCCCCTACGCCCTCCGCCGGCCGGCCAAGCCGCTCCGGCGACGCCGCCCGCGTCGCACCTCGCGCGTCTGCTGCTCAGACCGCAGCAGGTCCCTCTCCGCGTCGCTCCGCGCCCCCTGCGCCCTCCGCCGGCCGGCCAAGCCGCTCCGGCGAGCTCGCCCTCAAGGCAGAGCTCCGCCCTCGCACGCCGCACCTCCGCGCTCATTGCGGCCGTCGCTGCCGCCCTCGCGTCCGCTCGCTCTCGCGCACAGGAAGGAGAAGGAGGAGACTGTGGAGACGGGAGGGGAGGCGTGGCCCTTTTAAGGCCGCGCGAGGAGGAGAGAGGGGGTGGCAGGCTGCCTGCAGCCGCAGAGAGAGAGGAATCGCGGGTCTGCGCGCACAGGCGCGCAGATGACTCTCCCGTGCGAAAATAACTGTTTTCCAGACGTCTGGAAATGATCTCAGACGTCTGTTCAGACGTCTTGATGTGATCCCAGACGTCTGGACCGACGTCTGGGCCTCCTCCCAGACGTCTTAAAAGACGTCTGGGGCACGCGTTCGTTACAGAAGAGGAGGGGTGGAAGAGGATCAGGGTGACGAGGTGGAGGTTATGCATAGGTCGGCGAGCCGTGTGGGGTGCTGGAGCGATGGGAGCGGTTCGCCGGAGTTTGGCCGGAGGTGGAGAAGGTGAGGGTGATCGGTGGGAAATCGGGGCCGACAGTAAGGGTTTCAGTATGGAAAAGAAAGAGCGGAGGAAGAGGAGAAGTTCTACCTGCTAAGCTGGACGAGGAGGGGTTGGCGCAGGCGACAGTCGTATCGACTGTCGTCGGAGAAGAAATTGCCCAGAGGAAGGGGCGGCGACGAGGAAGGGACCGGAGAGGCGCCAGCTGGGTGCGGCGTGACGCGGAAGGATCGAGGGAAGGAAACCCTGCTGCTGGTAGTGCGGTAGGGTGACGAGGAGGAGGAGGAGATGGCCGCCGGAGCAAGGGGGCGTCTGTCGGAGTGGGAAGGGAGGAATTTAGGGGGGTGTCTCCGTCAGATCCGAGCTGCGAAGAACGACGGAGCGACGGGGGTATTTATAGGGGCGGAATCAGAGAGGAGGGCGGAGGGAGACGACGTGTCTCCCTCGCCGGAGGACGCCGGAGGAAGGAGACCCATACCGTCCGTGCGTTCGCACGGGCGGTATGGGCGGTCGCAGTACCCATGGGGGTGTCCCTGCGGTGGCTGACGACGCAGGGTACCCCCCATTGACTTGCCAGGGCCCCTCCCTCACCCTGCGCGGCGCCATGCTCCGCGCAAGGTCGCCGGAGCATGGTGCTGCGCAGGTTTTGCAGGAAGGACCTAAACGCAAAGAATGAAGGAGAGTTAGGGGCCAAAATGAGAGGGTTCAAAAGTTGAGGGCCAAAAAGTAAATATATGAGGACCAAAGTGTAAAGTTGGTCAAGAAGGTTTCTTCTTAGGTCCAAGTTTTTATGCATGACTAATTAGGACCTAAGGATTCTGATGGTGAATTTTATTTCTAGCTTAAACCTTGTTTGACCGATCAATTTACGTAAAAACCCAAATTAAGTTGTTAATTGGGCATGGTTCTCAATGTAGGTCAAAATGGATTCCTAAGGCCAAATTGAAAGTCCTAAACCCTATAGATTATTTTTATATGAATTTTAGAGGGTTTAGTTGATTTTTACCTTGCCTCGAACCACGTGAATTGAAGTGGGTTGGTTTTTAGGGTTACAGGCTATCATTTAATTCTTTGGGGTTGCTGTAGCCCTTATTGAGTCATCTCATCCCACTTTTCTTCTTATTAGGTTTTTTTGACCTATGTTTGGGCCCTGAGTTATCCTATTTTCAGATCGGATTGGTGAAATTACATTTTTACCCCTCAGTTTATGTTTTCTTTGCAAACTCAGAATCTCTCTGAGCCAAGCCTTTCTAAGGTTATGTAGGAGCCTTTATTCTCTGTATTAGGTCAAAATGAGCTAGTTATGGCTCATGATGAGGTTCTCATCAACTAACATTGATGGCACCCAAGATACAATGCTTCTTATCGTACGTGGACATGTGGGATGCATTTCGGTTCTGGATGTCTACGCGATTAAAATTATTAAATTGTTGTAGCATGCAAATTAAGTGATCAATTAAATTTATATAACCGAACTACAAAGGGGGCTTAGGTCAAACATAGGGAGGCAGTCGCTATTTAATACCTTTTGCAATAGAACATATAATATATTATATTGATAACAAATAGATGCACAGATAATAGAAGTAAATGGAGACACAAATATCAAATGAATACTACAATTTATTTATGCTATCAAAAATGTCTCACAAATATAATTCTAATCAAAGATTACAATTAGAATAAAACTATAAAAGAAGAGAGGAAGAAAAGATCGAAGCCGCTTGAGGGATGCTTAAGGAAGCTTCTGACGGAGCTTCAAATCCAAGGCATTGAGAAGAAGAGAGGACTAGAGAAGCTATGGAGGTAAGAGGGAAGGTAAGTGTGCTCTATAGGGATAAGTACTACTAAATTATGCTAAGGATTACTAAGAGGCTAATTGGTTACTAAGGGTTGGAGGCTAGGTCTTTTTATAGGCATTTAGGTGGCTTCCTGTTGGTCAATCTAAGGTGCCTAGGATCACTAATTTGGATGGATTAGATTAATTCAAAAGTGATGCCTAGGATTGGTTAAATAAGGACCTTAGGATCTAGGTTGTAAGACTAGAATAGAATGGTGGGTTTCTAAAAATAGGTGGCTAGCTTTTAAGAGATAAGATCTTGGTGGCCAGCCATAGGTAGGGATAAAATCTTCTTATGTGGCCGGCCACCAAGGGATAAGGTTAAGGTTTTGATAGTGGTCAGCCATAGGTAGGTGTAGGTTCTAGAAAAGGGTTCCTAATTAGGCTAAGTTGGCCCTAAGTCTAATGGGTTAAGTCCAAATAGGTTGGTCCTAATCTAATTGTGTGTGTGAGTGCGTAATTGCTTTAATGAAAATCTAAATAGGTTAAGGCTTAGTCTAATTAGGTAATAGGTGAGTCTAATTAGGTTAAGGCTTAGTCTAATTAGGTAATAGGTGAGTCTAATTAGGTTCAAATGAACCGTATTAAACTTGTGTGGGTTGGTATTTGTTCAATTAGGTTCTGAGTCAACCTAATTGAATTTAGGTGCACCCAATCAAGTAAGTGTGCACCCAATTAGGTAAGGCTTGGTCTGATAGGTTTAGGTTGGGTTTGATTAAACTCAAATGAGTCTACTCAACTCAGAGTTAGTCTAATTAGGTCTAGTGGACCCAATTGACAAATGGCTGATCCAATTGACTTGGACTGAGTCAATTAAGTGTGGTGTGGACCTAAATAGGTTTCTAGGCTAGGGATAGGGTAATGGATAAGTGGATTGTGGTTAGGGATAATAGGATAAGACTATGGTTAGGGTGGATAGGTTCATGGATAATGCTATCCATGTTTTTGACTTTTGAGCTCAAATATCTAAGGTTGAGATGGTTTAGGGATAGGTACTGGGATAAGGTCATCCTAAGGTTTCTAGGATAGGGTAGGGTTATCCTAATTCTTCTCTTTCCTCCTTTGTTCTTGTGTCTTCAATCTTTCTTTATTTCAACTTTATTACTCAATCAGCTCCTAGCTTAGCTATAGCTTCTGCTCCTATCCAGCTTTATTCGTCAGTTTTTTAGATCATTTTAAGACCTATCACCTACATTATTCACAAGAAACTAGAATCAGGAGATAATTATTTATAAGATAAATGCAAAGCTCAAATATGCATGCTTGCTCTAAATGTAATATTTATAAACCTAATGCATGATTTTACTAATGAATTTCCCTAAATTAAGCTAATTAGGGTAATAGATTAGATTGTTATAAGATTGGTCAGGGGATTCTATGTGATAGGTTCTTGAGGCTTAATAGAGAGGCGAAGGTAGTTGATTGTTAGGATGGCTCTTGGTGCCCTACTTTCGTAGGCAACCTTTCGGACCAGAGGAACCAGGATTTACAGTTTATTCTTTAGGAGCTAGATGGCTACCAACCGAAAGGAGTGGATGCTTTTCTTTAGGATGGGAGAAACCTATCTATCTAGGAGGCATATAAATATTAAGAACTCTGGGGCCGACAACAGACATTGATTTCATTAGGGAGTGTAGGCAGATTTGGATGGTGACTTGCCCCTTGAAGGTCAAGATATTTGCATGATTGCTCAGAAAAAAGTGACTAGTGGCAAGGATGTGGAGAGCTAGGTGGGTGGCAGACATGGGGAAGAGTTTCCCACTTTGTTGTGTGGTAGAAGAGGATGTTGATCATTTGTTCTTTTGGTGTTCCTTCTTTGTAAAAATTTGGAGACACTTCCACTTAAGATGAATCACACACTCCAACTAGGATGATTTCTGGAGGTCCTTCAGGAGTAGGAGCCAACATATGGGGGCAAAATGCATTCAAACAACAAAAGAAGGCAAAAGTTTTGGTAGTACTTTGGAGCATTTGATTAGAAAGAAACATGATGATTTTTAAAGAGCAACATCCTTACCTAGAAAACTTTATTGGTTGTATTTTCCAGGAGCTATTTTGTAATTTGGATGCATTTTCCAGCCTCGTAATTAATTAAACTTTGGTGGTTATCTACCAGGAAACCACCCTTTCAATTTTCAAAGAAAAATGGAAACCTCGTCGTTGTCCTGTACCGACAATTTTCAAACTATCAACCTTAATTGATAGTTTATTTTGAATAAAGAAATGTCAGTATATATGAAAATTATCGACAAAGGTTCACAACCTAAGCCAGTGGTTCAGTAACTGTTGGCATCAGTATACAATTTAATGAAAAAAGTAATGACGATTGTTAAAATTTCATCAGTGAACGGAGGTTTGCAATCTATACCATCTCATAAGTCTACGATTAGCTCAAAAAAATATAATACTTGAATTATGTGTTAACCTATTCGCATTTCAATGTACTGAATTTTACGGCATTGTAGTCTTCTCTCATTGTGGAATGTCAACATCAACGTACATTATTGAATAGAAATCGTCGAGAGAGAATATCTTCCATAGATCACCTTGAAGCTTTCTTTCTTCATGTGGGCTGAATCAGTCCCTTGTACCAACACAATCGATGGTCTTGCAAAGGAATCTATGTACCCTTATTGAAACTGGTAAGTGTTTCAGGGAACATTTGCCAATTAGCAAAGAGTTTTGAAATCTCTTTGGAAGTTCATTGTTGTGCCAACAAAAGGAATTCTACTTACACAAAATGGGAAAACATGTATTAGGTGGCAGATGGAAGAGATCCCTCTTTACAATTTCTACTTGACAAAGATCGATAATGAGACTAAATTTCAAGTACAGCAGAATTTTTCTAAATGGGGTGAAGGTTGTAATCCCTAATATTCAATAGGATGAAATACATGTGGGAAACAACACAATTTAGGTGATATATGTAATCAATTCCTTGTTCCTCTTTTGCAATCTCTTCCCTATCCTGGCATAGTACCTTCGTTCAACTCTACATCTCCTCTAATTATTGTGGTAGTCATGACTTTTAGGATAGCAAATCTTCTTTTGTGCCTCATTTAAGCACTTAGATAGTTGAGAAGAGTAGCCATCTTGAACCTTGATATCCTTTAAGAATGAGAAAAAATTTTTGTTATTCTTGTCATAGAATGCATAAAGTCTCATGGAAATTGTAGCTTCCATCATCCTTGTGCTTCACGTCCAACTTGGGATGAATACCCAACTGTTTTAGATCATTCCATGCCCTCAACATGTCCATGGGATTGTCAATTAAATTCATCATATCGAGGATGTTAACTACCACATT
Source organism: Thalassia testudinum (assembly GCA_037157565.1). Taxonomy (NCBI): domain Eukaryota; kingdom Viridiplantae; phylum Streptophyta; class Magnoliopsida; order Alismatales; family Hydrocharitaceae; genus Thalassia; species Thalassia testudinum. The sequence continues at coordinate 16,866,495 of JAZHRO010000055.1, forward strand.
CATTTCTATATGCCTAATAGCAAGATTGTGAAGGATCTTCTCAATAAGGTATCTTCTCAATGGGGTAGCTTGATAAAAAATATGCTCTTCTTTTTGAATCTGAACCCTCACAAGTCTTTGAGGTTGTTCTTAAAGAGGTGATCCAATCTGATCTTTTCAATCTATTGTAACTTGGCCCTAATCACATTACCAAATAAGTTGATAATATTTGTCCTCAAGGATTCCTTGGATGCATATTTAAGACATGACATAATTTGCTCTTAATCCTATCTTTTAATTGACTTATCACCTTCCATGCTCTTCAACAAGGAATCTGAAACTTTCTCAAAAAAAAAAACAAGAAATCTACAATGGCTCAAATAACAAAATTTCTTGGTATCTAATAGCCACAAATGGTTAGTATCATTCATACAAATAGAATGTACGAACTTACTTTAAATGCTCCAACCAAACATACTAGCATATATGGAGAACCCATTTATTGTCCACATCAATGTCATACACATCACTCTCCTTTATTCCATCATCTTAGCCCATGCTCACTTTGTAAAAAGATCTAATAGCCTTGAGGTTAGTAATGCAATAATCATACTCTACATTTTCAATTATTAATTTATTCGATTGATACTAGTTATTTGTATATTTATTTTAGACATCATTCGTGGGAACAAGCAAATGAAAACAAGTTCTTAAATGAAAGGGCAGGATCCTTACCTCAAGATTGTCACTCACATGCTAATGTTCCCTTGCCTTTAGTTACTGCCTAATGCAATGGGGAAGAGGGCATGGAAGGCCATAGCTACGTCGACTCAAAAGAATAAAGGCCATGGAAATAAGGGACTTAATGCGTTTAAATGGTGTCTATTAGTAGGTGTATGGGAAGGTATTTTAACTAGGTTATGAGGTCAGAGACAAAGCTACAATCTTTTGCTTAAGGGTGCTAAAATAAAATCCAATTTTATTTGGTTATAATATTTTATTTTACGTTATAAGGTAACAGATTTTTTTTCTACTTAATATTAGGTCAAAACTAGTGGAATTATCCAATTTATACTCTTCATTTTAAATAAATTTCAAGATTTTCAAATTCTTATATTTGATTCTGATCTCCTAGATATGTTACAATTTTTTATAGAATCTTCGGTTAATTTGGTTAATTCGCTTACTAGATTATTTTTTATGCAGAGAACATTTCATAAACCTATCATTTAATATGGTTTACTAAGTATTATTTTATACTTTATACTTACAAAGTCAAATATGCTTGCTTATATAAAGGTATTTAATAGATGAAAATATGTAATAAGCACTAATATACTAATTAATTAAGGAAAAAATTTTGTTTTCCACGTATCATGTTTTGACTAGATCAAAAGGTTGCATTTGGATCATTATCAGGGATCCAACTTGTATAATGTATATGGAAAGAGATAACTTCTACATAATGAAGTAATTTATATTTTTTTTTCTTTCTCTTTCTCTCCATCTATATAGAAGATGATATATTAGTCATTCAAGTAACAATTTTTCTTTTCCTCTTCCCTCCAACTTTCCTACTCATTACTATTCGTAAAGGACTCTTTTAAGGAGTCGTATCATCTAATTACTAAATTACTTTTTCTAATGGAGTTCTGTCATAAATATCATGTGTATTCATGTTTGGTTGATTTTTTTCTCACTCTCTTCTACTTCACAAATCCTAACATATGACATATATGTCATACGTAAATGAGAAAGAGACAATGCGTCCTCAAGACCCGAAAGAAATAAAAAATCGTATGATTTTGATTTAATGTTAGTTTATTTTGTCCAAATATATAACCATTCGTTTTATGTCTTATAATTAATCATAAGTTATTTTTTTATAGTGTTTGTTATATGTAATTATAATATATTTTTTTTACTCATAAAAATAATAATATAACATTTTTCATAACCTCTTAGGATCCACTTGTTTTATATTCTCACTCAATTAAATCCATGTTCTTAACTAAAATTATCCTTGACATTAAAATTCACATTAAAGATGCCAAGCACCTGCTCTCCATCTCTATACGAGATGTTAATGTCAATAATTTAAATGTCGATGACATGCTGCTGAAATGACTTATTTTAGTGTTTACCCCTTGTCAACATGAAATAATGTCGAAATTCCTAGGCCTCGCTAGCATGCAATGCCAATTTGATGGTTTCAATACTCACACCGACCATTTCAACGATGTGTCAAGGATTGGTCCAAAATTTTTATTTTTAAATGGTAAATACCATGTTAGATACATGATTTCTTAACCAATAACTCTATCTTAAAAGGTCATATTTCCTTTGTCTCTACAAACTATTGTTTCCACCAAAATGACAATTCTTGCTTTAAAAACTATTACCTCGACAAAGTGATAATTATTGTAGTAATTGAATTTTGTCATGCGACATGTTTCTAAACTTTAAATGTGAACATTTATAAGTTATATGTTGCATTTGAATTTGGGCATGTAATATTCCCCTCTTACATAACCTTCTAAGTTTTCTACATTAATAGCATTTAAAACCTTATTCTTGAACTTAAATATGGTAAATTACATATTATATATGAATATTAGGGAAATAGCATTCTTATTTTTATATAAAGATATTTAAACTTATGATTTTCTTGAAATTCTAATTATTTTAACTATTGTCGTTTTTATCGGCATGAGTAGTGCCTCCGAAATGAACTATTTTCTAGACATCGAACTTGTTAAAGTCTAACATCGAAATATGAGTATTCCCACAACGTGCCTCCAAAATGATTACTAACAAATTTATCGAAACGATATTGAAATAAACATTTAAAATCTTGATTAATACGCACTAACAGGGTGTTCGTTATTAAGCAAGTGAATTATTGGTGGAGTTGGGAGTTTGTGATCCCTCGACTATCCTCTACTATTTTTTACCAGCATTTCTCTCTTTTCCACTTTACCATTCACTTTTCACATTTTATTCTATATTAATTTCTAATAATAGAATTAACACCATCGATATATTCTTATTTTCATTAGGTTGTCGGAATGGTGGTCTCCACCCTTGTTAATTTCGGAGTTGCTTGGTGGCTTCTCTCATCCGTTGATAATATTTGCCATCCGGAGAAACTTCCTAGAGGGAGCCCTTGGACTTGCTTTCAAATTCATGCAACCTTTAATAATGATATCGTATGGAGTATTGTTGGTCCAAGGCGAGTGTTCTTTCCCGATGGGGAATATAGATCTGTCTTCCTGTTCTTCCTCGTGGGCTTCTTCTCGCCGTTTATCGTGTGGTATATTTCCCGATTATTCCCCACAAAGGAATGGATTCGACTGATTAATTTCCCCATCATATTTAGTAATGCCTATATGATACCAGCAACCGCTACACACTATTGGTCATGGGGTGTGCTTGGGTTGCTGTATAACCTCATAGTATTCAGAAAGTTCAAAGGATGGTGGGCAAGATATAACTATGTTTTATCCTATGGGCTCAGCGTCGGTATTTGTTTTGCAGCTATCCTCATCGTGCTTGCTCTTAATTTTAAAGGAGTTTATGGACCTATGTGGTGGGGTTTGGCTGTTGACGATCATTGTCCTCTTGCTCAATGCCCTACTGCTCCAGGAATCCGCATTGAAGGTTGTCCAATTCACTAGTGGACGTCCATGACATTATTTTAATCAGGAAGACTTGAATCTTACCATTATCGGATGAAGTTTATGGTATCATAAAGATTCAGATTAAGTTGCAAGTTTGGTAGTGTTGGATGCCTACCTTGTATAGTTTCTTCTATTTCTCCATAAAAAGAAATATCAACAATAGTATTTTGTTTATATATATATATATATATATATATATATATATATATATATAGAATTTTGATGGAAACTTCAAAACCATTGACACATTGATCTAATCATCATTGGAGTCACAAAAGACTATTGAAATGGATTCATCTTCGGCAATAAGCTCGTAGTGCATCATAGGAGCTAGAAAAGGAAATAACAGGATTCTTCTTTTTCTTTTGTATATGTATGGTTAGGGACTGTCCATTATTTCTTTGGATAGTATTTACAATTGCAGCTTATTTGTGCGTATACCTCGGTTCCATAGTTAGAGTCCAATAAGGATATCTTGAGTTGATAGGGAAATGATGTTCCCAATAGTTGGAGATAAGAGATAGCATAAGTAAATGAACCTTCACCATTGATTTTCCTTTTCAAAAATGAGCCTTCGCTATATATAAATACCTATTAAATATCCTACAAACTAATAGATGTAAAGAAATAATGTATCCCTCTACTAAAATAGGTTAGAATGCCCATAAGGTTCGTTCTGATTTAAGATACACAGGTGTATGTGTATATATATCAATAAAATTTAGAAATGAGGTATGCATATATACTATATATTAAAGGTATGCTAAGTTTAGGTATATATTTTTCCTTTGAAAAAAATGTCATGGAACGTTTAGGATTTAATAGGTTATGATTCATATATTCTAAATTTTTTGCTTAATGTTAATGTCACGACCTGAATTCAGATTCCTACAGGATTTGAGATTGGCTCATCTCGACTAATCCTAAGATTCAGTTATTCAATGAGAAATAATCAAATAACATGTGTCACGACCCGGTCTCAAATCCCGACAGGATCTGAGACTGGCTCGCTTTAGTTTATCCCAAGATCTAGTGGTACAACAAGAAATAACCAAGTAACATTCAACAAACCATAATCATACAAGTACAGTAACTAAGCAAAAAGAAAGTTTCAACAAGTGGAAAGAGAACAATGATATTACAGCCATCACATCAAAGAGTACATGTAACAGAATACAAACTATAAAACTCACTAGTAGGTAGTAGAACTAAAACTAGGCTCGACCAAGCCCAGCGTCCTTAGTAGCCAATGGCTCAGGCTGCTCAAATCTTTGACCTGTACAGAATATATTTGACTGGAGTCAGCTAAAGCTAAGTAGAGTAGAGGCTAAGAATAAACATGCACTAACGTAAAGTTTTCCATCTTCTAATTATATTATACATGTGGTTACGTAGAGATCTCTAATTAGAATTTGTTAATTAATCACCTAGTTTCCTATAGGAACGATTTTGCTTACAGCTTCCCATGATATAGGATGCCCACATGGCACTCTCCTGGCCGGGAGAGTCCCACTGTGGTAGTCCTATACTCGGTCTACTACCCCGAGGTCACGGTCGTGACTTAGCGGTGACTACGGCACATGTGATAAGCGCGCGGGTAGCTACCCCGTACTGGCACTCAGTCAATCGTTTCCGCTAACAGGTATGTCTCAACGTATAGTGCGGAACAGTGTAGGCCATTGCCCTCTCAGAACAGAATAGGGGTCTTGCCCCTCAGGGGTCTTTGCCCCTCCTCAGTCCGCGTACCCTCGTCCGACTACCCCGATTTTCCCAACGGGCTGACGGGAGTCGGTGTAGGGTGGCCATACCTAGCCCCGAGCCCCCTGGGGCAGATAGCTCCCCCCTACACTAAGTAGCTCACCTTGGTACCACGTACATGAGGGCCAGTAAGAGTCGTCGTAGAGTGGCCAAACCCACCTCGGATCCCAACCGAAGGCGGCAAGCTCCCCTCTACACTACAAGGGATAGTTGCTGGAATGACGTGGCAACAACTAGGTTTTGTTATAGCGTTGTAGTACAGTTAGTTATTGCCATCATTCACTAATATTTATTACTCGGAAAATAAAGTTCTCCCGAGGTCGAACTCAGGGAGCAAGTTGTATTCTAGGGGTACAAATTCTTATTACAAAAATAAAGAGAGAGAGAGAGAGAGAGATGAGAATTTGGCTTATTCTTCTCTTCTTTCTTCCTCTTTGGCTTTTGGTTTCTTCTTCTTTGTTTATCTCCTTGTGGTCTTCTTCTTCTGCCTTCTGTTCTTCAGATCTTCTTTTTACTTCTTTCTTCTGATCTTCTTCTCATGCTCTTCTTCTGCTTTTGCTGTCAGGACGTCGTCTCTCCTTCTTTCTTCTTTTTCTTTCAGTCTTCTTTATCTGCAGCAGTGGTGATGTTCTTCTTCTTTCTTTTCTACCTTCAGAGCGTCGTCTGATTTTCCACTCAGATGACTTAAATCGCCGCTGCTACAGTGCCTCTCGGTGCTCCTTCCTTCAGTCTTCGTCAGCCTTCTTCTCTGCCTTGCTTGTCTTCTTCTTCTTTGCTTTCTCCTTCCTCTTTGCTTCTTCAGTCTTCTTCTTCTTCTCTTCAGCCCTTCCGCAGTCCCTTCACCTGTGCCTGCACACTCAAAGTTTCAATCAGAGACGGCAAAACCTACTCTACCCTCCCCCACCCGCGTTTCTCTCTCACAGAATCCGCTCTTAGGAAAGCTCTCCCAGAGCTGCCGGGTAGTCGGGTACGGGTCGCGCCCGGGTCCAGGCCCACCGGCGTGCGTGGTGGGCGAGGAGTGCCAGACAAGTCGGGTCGGGTCGGCCGGATCCGCGTGATGAGCTCGCGGATGGGGCTCGTGAGACGGTGTGAGAGGGACCTCACCCCGTGTGCTGAGGCGAACAGCTTAAGGCACTTTTTGCCTTTAAGCGCCCGTTCGCCTCAGTGGGTTTCCGAGGTGGGACTAAATGTCCCACCCCAATTTGGATGCCTGCGCGGAGGAAGCAGCGGCAGTCGAGGCGAAGCGCGGGGGCTTCGCGCGAGAGCTTCGCCTCAACTGCAGCCTGGCACTTCGCGAAGACGCCTCGCACTGCCTGGGAGAGTGACCTGGGCGTGGCGCACCTGGGGCAGCAGGTGAAGAAGCTGCTTCGCTTCAACAATGGCGGCAGCGAGCGCAGGTACCTGCCCACAGAGAAACGGCCTCTCGGCCCAATCAGAAATGCGGAGGACCTTCGCCGTGGCACGGCGAAGGTGGTCGAGGGGTGTGCAGGCGAGGTCAAACTGCAGGTTGGGAGATGGGTTTGTTCGGTGGAGTTGCAGAGGGTGATTTGGGGGAAGTGGAAGGACGGAGGTTGATCAGGGTGAGGAGGCGGAGGTTCTGCGGTGGTCGGCGAGCCATGTGGGTTGCTGGAGTGATGGGAGCGGGTCGCCGGAGCAGGGGCCGGAGGTGGAGAAGGTGAGGGCGATTGGTCGGATCGGGGCAACAGTAAAGATGTAAAGTGAGGAAAAGGAAGAGGGGAGGAAGAGGAGGAGTTCTACTTACTTGCAGGGACGAAGGGGGAGGAGCAGGGCGACAGTCGTATCGACTGTCGCCAGAGAATAAGTGTAACGAGCGCGTGCCCCAGACGTCTTTTAAGACGTCTGGGAGGTGGCCCCAGACGTCTGTAAAGACGTCTGGGATCACATCCAGACGTCTGACCAGACGTCCGGGATATTTTACAGACGTCTGGCGAACAGTTATGCTCGCACGGGATATTCGTCTGCGCGCCTGTGCGCGCAGACCTGCGATCCTGCCTCTTTCTCTGCGGCTGCAGGCGACTGCGACCGCCTTCTCTCTCCTCTCCGCGCGGCGTTAAAAGGGGGGCGCGCCTCCCCTCCCGTCTCCACCATCTTCCTCCTTCTTCTCCTGCCTGTGCGCGAGAGCGAGCGGACGCGAGGGCGCAGCGGCAGCGGCAGCCGCAGTAGGCGCGGAGGAGCTGCGGCGTGCGAGGGCGGGGCTCTGCCGTGAGGGCGAGCTCGCCGGGAGCGGCTTGGCCGGCCGGCGGAGGGCGCAGGGGGGTGCAGAGCGTCGCGGAGAGGGACCTGCTGCGGGCGGAGCAGCGGACGCGCGAGGTGCGACGCGGGCGGCGTCGCGAGCGGAGGCCGAGCAAGGTTCTGATTCTGGAAAAATTTCCAGAATCAGACGTCTGGATTGATATCCAGACGGCAAGGTCGATGTCTGTGAGATCATACAGACGTCTGAAAGGTGAGTTTCCGCTTTCTTCTTCTTTTTGTCGACTGACCGTACTGAGGGAGGAGGGTTGGCTGTGCGCAGGTGTGCTGATTCGTCATCCTTTGCGAATCAGACGTCTGGAAGTTGTACCAGACGGCGGGAGTGACCTCCAGACGTCCGGAGTGACCATCGGACGTCTGGGATCTAGGAGAGACGTCCCCACAGACTTCTGGACGTCCGGGGAACCAAGCCGAACAGGTAATTCTCTGATCCACCGTTTAAGACGTCTGGAAGGAGTTACAGACGTCTGATTTTGCACAGTATTGTCTTTCTCGACCCGTTTAGGGCCCGTTTGGGCTCCGTTTTCCGCGATTCGAGTTGCGTTCGTTTCAGAATTTATTCCTCTACCCGCCTACAGTAGCTATACACTGTTTTGAGACACTCCTTGTGTTTGATCCTTGTGATAGGACCTCGTTCGGTTGCAGTCTTGAGAGTCGCGGAGGCGCGCGGGATTCCCGATCACGCCCCCATTACTCCCGTTGTACCTGGTAGAGTGGCTTTAAGTATTAATAAAATCTGTTAAAGTATGGAACCATAACTAGAACCTAGGGCATTGCATGAATCCTAGGAATGAGAAATATATGGAATGATAGCTCCTAGGTGTTGCATGAATCCTAGGGCCGGAAAACTAGATTGTATGATAGATCCTAGGATATGGCATGAATCCTAGGATGGAAAAACTAGTGGAATGTATATTACTGCAGTCTTGGAAAAATGGAAAGGAATATATATAAAGCTGCCTGTAAATTTAATTAACAGCTGCCTGTTATGCATAAAGAAACATGTTTGAGATCATGGAATTTGAGAACGTGAATCTGGAAAGTGAAACATATGATGTTCTGAGATAAAGAGCTGGAACCCTACGGGGAATTAGGAGTGGGACTCCTGGAAAGAAAAGGAATGGAACTGAGAGGTAGTTTGTACTGTCTCTTGGGTACGCAGTACCAAGGGAAGTACCTGTACCTGTTTTAGTGCAGAGTGGGGCCAGCCGCCCCAGGGACCCGGGGTTAGGCTTGGCCGCTCTGTACCGACTTGTTGGCCCTCGTGTACGTAGTACCGAGGAGAGCTAGTAGTGTTAGGAGAGTACTAGCTACCCCACGGGCCCCGGGGTTCTGCTAGCCTCCTTCACCGACTGTTAGGCCCACTAGGGCAAACCAGGGTAGTCAGGCGAGGGTGTGCGGACTGTGGAGGGGCAAGGCCCCGGTTTGGTTACTGTGGAGGGGTTGGACCCCTGTTACTGAGAGGGCTCTGCCCTGGTTCCGTGCTGTGCTTTGGGTGCACCCGTTAACGGAAACGACTGACCGCGTGCCAGTACGGGCTAGCTACCTGTGCGTTTATCGCGCGTGCCGTAGTCACCGTTACGTCTGTCAGTGACCTTGGGGTGGTTGACTGAGGGTAGGATCACCACGGGGGACTCTCCCGGCCAGGAGAGCACCACGTGCTACTTCTACTTTTGGAAAAGACTGCAATCAAGATCGTCCCACGAGGACATTCGAGATCAAGTAAAGGATCTGAGAAATAAATGAAATAGTGAGAAAAATTGAAAGATGTAAATAAAGGAAGTAATAGAACATAATAGCTACTGTACACTCTACTGTTGCCTTTAGTTAGTTTTCCACTCTACTCAGCATTTTGCTGACGTGTTACACTCGTTACCTTTTTCAGGACCAGGTGTTGAGCAGCCAGGGTCGGCGGCTGCAGAGGACGCTGGGCCGAGTAGGGTCCAGTAGAGTTACCCCAGCTTTGTACCCCTTTTTTTGTTTCTGTTCTAGTGAGTAGTTTCTGTTTCCGCTGTACCTTCTTTACTTGCAGTTTTTGTTATATGATAAATGTTGTTTTACTGTTGTGGTGGTGCCTACTATAGTAGTTTCTTTCCTTACTGCTGTACTTTCTTACTGTTAGTTATATTCATGCTGAATGTGGTTTATTTTACTGTCTTTTGGTTACTTCCTCGTTGGACGACTGGGTCTTGGGATTAGTCGAGTCGGTCCGGATCTCGTGTCTCGTAGGGACTCGGGAATCGGGTCGTTACAATAAGATGCCGAGGGGAAGGGGCGGCGGCGAGGAGAGGGCCGGAGAGGCGCGTGCTGGGTGCGGCGCGGCGCGGGAAGAGCAGGGGAATTCAACTCTGCTGCTGGTAGTGCGGCAGAACGACGAGGAGGAGGAGGAAAAAATCGCCAGAGCTGGAGGGCTTCCTGTCGGAGTGGGAAGAGAGTGAAAAGAGGGTGTTTCTCCGTCAGGACCGAGCTGACAAGAACGGCGGAGCGATGGGGGTATTTATAGGGGTGGAATCAGAGAGGAGGGCGGAGGGAGACGACGTGTCTCCCTCGCCGGAGGACGCCGGAACAGGCGACTCATACTGTCCGTGCGTTCGCACGGCCGGTATGGTGGGTTGCAGCGACCAGGGGGTGTTCCTGTGACGGCTGACGACGCAGGGCACCCCCATTTGATCTGGCAGGCCTCCCCCTTACCCTACGCGGTGCCATGCTCCGCGCAAGGTCGCAGGAGTGTGGTGCTGGCAGGTTTTGCAGGGAGGACCTGAATGTAAAGAACGAAGAAGAGTTAGGGGCCAAAATGCGAGGGTTCAAAAGTTGAGGGTCAAAAAGTAAATAGATGAGGACCAAAATGTAAAGTTGGTCAAGAAGGTTTCTTCTTAGGCTCAAGTTTTTATACGTGACTAATTAGGACCTAAGGATTCTGATGGTGAATTTTATTTCTAGATAAAACCTTGTTTAACTGATCAATTTACGCAAAAACCCAAATTAAGTTATTAATTGGGCATGGTTCTCAATGTAGGTCAAAATGGGTTCCGAAGGCCAAATTGAAGGTTCTAAACTCTAGAGATTATTTTTCTATGAATTTTAGAGGGTTTATTCTATTTTTACTTTGCCTTGAACCTCATGAATTGAAGTGGGTTTGTTTTAAGGTTACAGATTATCATTTAGTTCCTTGGAATTGCTGTAGCCCTTATCAGATCATCCCACTTTCCTTCTTATTCGGTTTGTTTGACCTATGTTTGGACCCTGAATTACCCTGTATGCTGATTATACTGGTAAAATTGTATTTTTACCCCTTATGACTTGTTTTCTCCTTAAACTCAGAATTCTCTGAGTTAAGCCTTTCCTTGAGTTATGTAGGAGCTTTTATCCTTTGTATTAGGTCAAAATGAGCTAGTTATGGCTCATGATGAGGTTCTCATCATACCCCCATGCCTAGCTTTTGCTAGTCCCTTAGCAAAAACTTAAGGTTTCAACCCTTGTTCTAGACCATAAAGTTCTTAATAGCTTCAAATAAGTGCTTTTTCATTTAAACTTAGATTAGGTTAGAATGCTGACCATAGGCCTAAAAGGTACTCCAGTACCAATCAAGATCCAAATCTGTCTAGCCTTAGCCTCAGTCTTTAGCAAAGGTTTTTAAGGCCCACAAGAACTAACCTAAGGTTTATTGGACTTTGTGGTTAAAGCACCCGTGCTTGAAATGATTTTAGCCCTGGCTCAGTTCGCAATGCGTTTTATAAGAGAGAGATAGAAAGTTTTTCTGTTTGGAGAGTATTCTCTCTCTTTTTCTTTTTAGTTCTAGCCTAGGATTGGCTTTTCAACACGGTCTGCATCAGATTCCTTGCTCCCATCATCAATCCTCAAGGGTTCCTGGCAATCGATGCTTCGAGATAGCACCGCCCATGGCAACCCCCGGAACCCTGGCTATTGAGATTTCGAGATAATCCCATCCATGGTGTTCCGTGGCCAAATCCAGACCCTGGCAATTGACACTTCGAGATAATGCCATCCATGGAATCTGAACCAGCAGAGTCCTTACATGCCTCCAGTAGGATATGTAAATATCCTAAGAGACAAGCACCGAGGAGATGATATTTTGTTACGCATCTTCGAGGGGATTTCCCGCCTCTCTGCGCTGGGAACTCGTCCAAATCAACTTGTGTTGATCGGCCACTCCTACTCTAGGTGTACTTTTCAGAATTTTGCGACGCTTCTGCGTGATTTTGATTTTTATGCTTACTGAACCAGGCTGTGTGTGAGGTTAGGGTGCTTAGGTTACTAAGTCCCGTAAACCAAAAATTAGTTAACGAGGCCAAATACTCCCTAAGCCTTAGACCTAATACTTCAGCTTTTCATTTTCCTCAACCTCTTGAGGAATGTCTAGATCTTAATGGGTACTAAGAGTCTATTCAAGAATGCCTAAGGTTTGCGTTCTTACTAATCTCATTATGCACTTTTCAGTTATTTTCTTGAATGAGGTCTAGAACTTAGGTTAATTCCTTAGTTCCTTACTAATGACTATTACTTTTTTCTCATATTTTGTGCTCCTTTTCTCCTTTTGTTTCTTTTCTCCATCACAAAATTTCCTTCTCCTCTTTTCCTCTTATTCTTTTTCGAAAAATTTTTTAATTTTTATGGTGTTTTTGGCATATGTGAATTTTTTGTTTGAAACCTTTTCTTACAAGTTTTGCACTTTCATACCCCCCAATGCCTAAGATTTGCAATGTCCTCATTGTAACCTAGGGGGTTTTTATTCAACTTAGTTCATTCCTTAAGACATAAATTTGGATGAGTGAATGGGTCGGGTTGAATTTTGCGGACGATTTCTAATCCCAGATGCAAGCATCTGAGGTGGGGTCGGCTGTCTACAAGGGTGAACCTTAAGTGCAAAAAGGTGTCAGAAAAAGTTTTGGATTTTTTGGAAAATGACGGGTTGCCTCCCGTTAAGCGCTGAGTTTTACGCCATTGGCTGGGCGCAATAAGCTCAAGGGGAATGGAGGATATAAGATGCTTCAGCTAAATCAGTAGAAGTCACATCAATGAACGGCTTGAGTCTCTGACCGTTCACGATGAAAGGTTCGGAATTGTGGCTGAATGGACTGATTTCGATAGCTCCATTTCTAAAAACTTGTCGGACTAAATATGGTCCGACCCACTTGGATCGCAGCTTTCCCGGGAAAAGTTTGAGTCGGGCATCAAAGAGTAGGACCTTCTGACCAAGATGAAAGATTTTTCTCGAGATATGCTTGTCGTGGAAGGCTTTAACCCGCTCCTTGTAGATTTGTGAGCTCTCATATGCGTCTAGGCGTAATTCATCGATCTCGCTGATTTGAAGTTTTTTGTGGGTTCCAGCTTTCGAAAAATCTAGATTACAGTTCCGTACTGCCCAATAGGCTTTATGCTCCAGTTCTACGGGAAGGTGACACGCCTTTCCGTATACCAGTCTAAAGGGAGACATGCCTAATTGGGTTTTGTGGGCGATCCTATAGGCCCACAATGCTTCCGGAAGTCGGGACGACCAGTCCTTCCTGTCAGGCCGAACAATGACTTGCAGGATTTTCTTGATCTCCCGATTAGACAGCTCAGCTAGACCATTAGTTTGGGGGTGATAAGGAGTAGAGATTCGGTGAGACACCTCGTATTTGGTCATCAGTGACCTAAACTGAGCATTTGTGAAATGGGTCCCCCCATCAGAGATTATTGCACGAGGAATCCCGAACCTTGAGAAAATGTTTTGATGAATGAATTTGAGAACGATTTTGTGATCACAGGTTCGGGTCGGTATGGCTTCAATCCATTTGGACACGTAGTCCACAGCCAACAGAATGTATTCGAAACCATCCGAAACAGGAAAGGGACCCATAAAATCAATCCCCCAAATATCAAAGATTTCGCATACTAGAATCGGTTGCATAGGCATCATGTCGCGATGGCTCATGTTGCCCAAAGTCTAGCAACGACTACATGCCTTGCAGTGACTGTACGCGTCTTTGAACAGTGTGGGCCAGTAAAAGCCACATTGGAGGACTTTTGATGCGATTTTATGCCCGGCGAAATGGCCACCGCATGCCTGGTCATGGCAGAAAGAGAGGACATTGCTGATTTCCTCTTCCGGGACACATCTCCGGATGATCTGATCAGCACCTATGCGGAAGAGGTACGGGTCTTCCCAAATGTAATACTTGGCATCGGAGCGTAATTTGTCCTTCTTGGCCTTTGGCCAATCGGACGGGATCTGATGAGATGCCAAGTAATTTACTACATTAGCAAACCATGGAAGGCTAGTACCGATAGTCAGCAGGTGCTCATCGGGAAAATGCTCAGTGATGGGTCCGGAAGGGTCAATTATTTCAGAAGGAAGACGGGACAAGTGATCAGCTACCACATTTTGTTTTCCCGCTTTGTCGCGAATCTCAAGGTCAAATTCTTGCAACAGCAAGATCCATCGGATTAATCGAGGTTTCGCGTCCTTCTTTGCAAGGAGATGCCTCACAGCTGTGTGATCCGAGTATATGATGACACGGGAACCCAGAAGGTATGATCTGAATTTTTCTAGGGCAAATACTACAGCTAGCAGCTCTTTCTCAATAACCGTATAGTTACACTGAGCCTCATCGAGTGTTTTGCTGGCGTAGTAAATGACCACAGGTTTCCTGTCAATTCTCTGCCCCAAAACCGCTCCTACAGCGAAGTCGGATGCATCGCACATGATCTCAAAGGGTTGAGACCAATCAGGGGACTGTAGGATCGGGGCTTGGGTTACTCGGTCACGCAGGATCTCAAATGCTTGAGTGCATTCCTGGGAAATTTTGAAAGGTACATCCTTGGAGAGAAGAGTGGTCAGGGGGCGCGCGATTTTTGAAAAATCAGGGATAAATCGTCGATAAAAACCGACATGCCCCAAAAAAGATCGGATGTCCTTGATCGAGCTAGGCATAGGAAGGTGAGAAATCAGATCAACCTTAGCTCGGTCCACTTGGATGCCTTTTTCCGAAATTGAGTGCCCCAGGACAATTCCCTCAGGCACCATGAAATGGCTCTTTTCCCAGGAAAGAACCAAATTCACATCGATGCACCGCCTGAGTATCTGGACCAAGTGTTGGAGGCAATCGTCGAATGATGCTCTGAAAACTGAAAAGTCATCCATGAAGACTTCCAGATAATCACCTACCATATCTGAGAATATGGAAAGCATGCATCGCTGAAAAGTAGCGGGTGCATTGCAAAGACCGAAAGGCATCCTTCGGAAAGCGTATGTTCCGAAGGGGCAGGTGAACGTGGTCTTTTCTTGGTCCTCAGGATGGATTGCCACCTGGTTGTAACCGGAGTACCCGTCAAGAAAGTAGAAGAACCTATTTCTCGCAAGTTTTTCGAGAATTTGATCAATGAAAGGTAGTGGGAAATGATCCTTCTTCGTGGAGGAATTTAGTCGGCGGTAATCTATACAGACTCTCCACGAGTTGGCTAATTGGGTAGGAATGATTTCTCCGGTCTCAGTCGTTATAGTGGTGAGTCCTGCTTTCTTGGGTACGACCTGAATTGGGCTCACCCAACGACTATCGAAGATCGGGTAGATGATTCCGGCATCTAACCACTTGATGATCTCCTTTTTCACGACCTCCTGCAGATTGGGGTTTAAGCGTCTCTGCATTTCACGAGAAGGTCGTGTGCCCTCTTCTGAATAGATATGATGAGTACAATAAGAGGGACTTATTCCAGTCAAATCATCGAGAGTCCACCCGATGGCTCTGCGATGTTGCTGGAGGACAACAATCAGACGGGATTCCTGTTCAGGACTGAGGTTGGAATTGATAATCACAGGAAGGGTCTGATTAGAACCCAAAAAGATGTATTTCAAGTGAGCAGGAAGGGGCTTCAGTTCGAGGATGGGGTTATCAGCAGCAGCGGGTGGTTCAGTATAGATGTGAGGTTCAAGGGTGGAAGTTACTGGGTTGTTCATATCTGGATTCGACTCCTCAGTTTGCGGATCAAGATCTTTCTGAGGTTGATGAGGTATAATTAGATCATTCTGGAAGTGTGTTTCATCAACCAAAGTCCTAATGTCACAAATCTGTTCGATGACACCGCAATTGATTCCTTGTTGGGCCTTAAATATATCAATTTTCAGTGTTTGATTCCCAAATTTGAGCTCTATTTGGCCCTCCTCACAACTAATGTTGGCTCTAGCAGTAGCCAAGAAAGGTCTCCCTAAGATGATTGGTGTATCCCTAGGGTTCTCAGGTGCGTCCATATCTAAGACTATGAAGTCTACAGGAAAGTAGAAATCCCGCACTCTCACAATAACATCCTCGAGAATCCCTTTTGGTGATTTTATAGATCGATCTGCTAATTGTAATGTTACCTCAGTTGGTTTCAGCTCAGATTCTTCTAGATGGTTAAGTAAGGATGTGGGTATCAGATTTATGGAAGCACCCAAGTCTAGCAATGCTCTATCAAATTGTGTATCACCTATCTTGCAGGAAATCAGGGGAGTACCAGGATCTTTAGCCTTGGGTGGGAGTCTGCTTAGGATTACAGAGCTGGCTTGCTCTGACAGAACAATTGGACTCCCACTCTTGGTTCGCGGCTTGCGCTGGGGTGTACACACATTCTTTAAAAATCGTGCATAAGCCGGTACGTGGTGGATTGCATCCATCAAGGGGATGTTTATGTGGACCTACTCAAAGAGCTTGACCAGGTCCTCCTCAGGTGCCACGGGCTTGATTCGTCTCTTCCCTTTTGTTAAGGCTTCAGGGAATGGGACCTTGGTTGGTTCTTCTAGGATAGGTCCGGGTTCTTGATCTGGGACAGTGGTATCTTGGATAACTATCCTAGGGTCATGGTTATCAGGCTTGGAGTGGTTCGGATAATGCGGGTCTTGAGTTGTTTTACCACTACGTGTTATTACAGAATTTAATCCGGCCTGATTTTGGTTTGGGTTTGGTAAGAGGGGTGGCTGCTGCTGAAATCCCGCATAAGAAGTTGAAGCATCCATCTCATCTGGAGATGGAGTAGTAGGGGCCTGATAAATCCATTGTGCGTGGCCTAAATTTGGATTCATAACGCGCTTCTGGGTCGGCACGTTATTCGGGTTAGGAAGAGGTTGGGAAGGGAGTGTGCCTGGCTGGCGAGAATTTGCCAACTGGGCCAATTGAGTCCTAACCTCTGTAAGTTCATCCTTGTGTTGTTTTTGAATAGCCGCATTCGTTCTTTGAATGTCAGCCAGAGTCTGAAGGATTAGGGACATTTGATCCTGATTTGGCCCTGATGGATAAGTAGGGTTGGGCCGAGGCTGAGGTGGCTGGTAATGACGAGAGGGCTGTGGGCGAGACTGAAAAGGTGGTCTTTGGATTTGGGAATTTCCCGCCCACAGAAAATTGGGATGGTTTCGCCATCCAGGGTTGTAGGTGTTGGAGAATGGGTCGTTCTGGATGGCGTTGAGGTCCTCGCAGGTCTGAGGAACCTCTAGAGAATCAGGGAAAGGGGGAATGGAATTCCCCGGGCTGGTATAGATAGGATCGGATGATCCTCCGATCCGAGAATCAGATGGGGATGGATATGGATCCATCCTAGGGGAAGATCTGTGGAGAATGTTTTGCACAGTCTCCTGTGTGGAAGGAGGTTGTGCAAAGGAGTTACGCGCAGAGGTGGCTCGCTGCAAGTGCTGAGTCAGCTCATCCACCTTCTTCTCAATGATTGAAACCTTGTCCAATCGACTGGCCATTAATTCCAGGTCGACTGATGCGGACAGGCCCTGCGTCTCATGTGCTCCCCTAAGATTCGTCGCTGCATGGGTATTCGTCCTGTCGAATAATCCCATGGAGTCATTGTTGATGGAGTTCTCGCACATGTTTTCGAGAATCTCCCACACGGTGTCTTCATGTTGACCCATGATATTTCCTCCGCAAGTTGCATTGACGAAAAGGCGGATGTCCTCACGGAGTCCCTGGTAAAAAGATTGGACCTGTTCCTATTTAGGAACTCCGTGATGGGGGCACTTTCTCATGAGATCCTGAAAACGATCCCATGCCTCGTGGAGAGGTTCTCCTGATTGTTGAGTGAAGTGCGTAATCTGATGGCGCAAGGCGTTGGTCCGACCAACGGGAAAAAACAATTGGACTCCCACTCTTGGTTCGCGGCTTACGCTGGGGTGTACACACATTCTTTAAAAATCGTGCATAAGCCGGTACGTGGTGGATTGCATCCATCAAGGGGATGTTTATGTGGACCTGCTCAAAGAGCTTGACCAGGTCCTCCTCAGGTGCCACTGGCTTGGTTCGTCTCTTCCCTTTGGTTAAGGCTTCAGGGAATGGGACCTTGGTTGGTTCTTCTAGGATAGGTCCGGGTTCTTGATCTGGGACAGTGGTATCTTGGATAACTATCCTAGGGTCATGGTTATCAGGCTTGGAGTGGTTCGGATAATGCGGGTCTTGAGTTGTTTTACCACTACGTGTTGTTACAGAATTTAATCCGGCCTGATTTTGGTTTGGGTTTGGTAAGAGGGGTGGCTGTTGCTGAAATCCCGCATAAGAAGTTGAAGCTTCCATCTCATCTGGAGATGGAGTAGTAGGGGCCTGATAAATCCATTGTGCGTGGCCTAAATTTGGATTCATAACGCGCTTCTGGGTCGACACGTTATTCGGGTTAAGAAGAGGTTGGGAAGGGAGTGTGCCTGGCTGGCGAGAATTTGCCAACTGGGCCAATTGAGTTCTAACCTCTGTAAGTTCGTCCTTGTGTTGTTTTTGAATAGCCGCATTCGTTCTTTGAATGTCAGCCAGAGTCTGAAGGATTAGGGACATTTGATCCTGATTTGGCCCTGATGGATAAGTAGGGTTGGGCCGAGGCTGAGGCGGCTGGTAATGACGAGAGGGCTGTGGGCGGGACTGAAAAGGTGGTCTTTGGGTTTGGGAATTTCCCACCCACTGAAAATTGTGATGGTTTCGCCATCCAGGGTTGTAGGTGTTGGAGAATGGGTCGTTCTGGATGGCGTTGAGGTCCTCGCAGGTATGAGGAACCTCTAGAGAATCAGGGAAAGGGGGAATGGAATTCCCCGGGCTGGTGTAGATAGGATCGGATGATCCTCCGATCCGAGAATCAGATGGGGATGGATATGGATCCATCCTAGGGGAAGATCAGTGGAGAATGTTTTGCACAGCTTCCTGTGTGGAAGGAGGTTGTGCAAAGGAGTTACGCGCAGAGGTGGCTCACTGCAAGTGCTGAGTCAGCTCATCCACCTTCTTCTCAATGATTGAAACCTTGTCCAATCGACTGGCCATTAATTCTAGATCGACTGATGCGGACAGGCCCTGCGTCTCATGTGCTCCCCTAAGATTCGTCGCTGCGCGGGTATTCATCCTGTCGAATAATCCTATGGAGTCATTGTTGATGGAGTTCTCGCACATGTTTTCGAGAATCTCCCACACGGTGTCTTCATGTTGACCCATGATATTTCATCCGCAAGTTGCATTGACGAAAAGGCGGATGTCCTCACGGAGTCCCTGGTAAAAAGATTGGACCTGTTCCCATTTAGGAACTCCGTGATGGGGGCACTTTCTCATGAGATCCTGAAAACGATCCCATGCCTCATGGAGAGGTTCTCCTGATTGTTGAGTGAAGTGTGTAATCTGATGGCGCAAGGCGTTGGTCCGACCAACGGGAAAAAACTTTTTCAAAAACTCGGATTGAAGTTCTTCCCAAGTGTTGATCGGCCGGGTCTGAGTTTGATACCAATGGGCGGCCTTGTCCATAAGAGAAGAGGAGAACATCTTCATGAGAAGAATATCCCGATTTTGCGCATCTGACCCAAAAGTTTGGGCCAGATGCTTTAGCTGTTTGATATGCTGGAAGGGATCTTCAGAGTTAAGCCCATGGAATTTAGGTATAGCATGAATCATATTGGGCTTCAATTCTGAATCAGGTCCTCCAATCGGGATTCTGACTCGAGGCTCAATGGCCACCGCAGCAGGATTGTAGTGGTCCCGCATCATAGGACGCTGTGGTGGGTGCATGAAGTTTTGGAAGAGGTCGTTGAGTCGCTGGAGCTGGTGCTCCAGATTGTTTTCTTCCTCAACTGGCTGAGCCATGATGGGGGAAGAAGAAGAACTTGGTTCTGAATTAGAAGAGAGAATAATGTGAGAGGGTTGCTGCACAAACACGGGCGTCGAGGCTTGGCCTTGATGAGAGTGAATTTCTAAAAGAGGTCTTAAGGGTGGTTTTAAGGACCTCCTACCGTACATGCACTATTGGGAGAGATGAGTTTAGAAGGTGCTGGACCCAATCAAGTCACCCAAAAATGTGTTGGGTGACTATAGAGGTGCGGGGCAGATGGACCCCTTGATCAGAAAGATTGTCCACCTGAGAATTACTTGGGCAGCCAGAGAGGGAGAGTCCCGCAAAGACCCCTACACGGTAGAGCGTCCCCACGGGTTACAGGGTTTCCCCCACCCGACCTCTCTTGTCACTGCGGTTCCAGGTAGACCACAATGGGGATCTTGACCTCTTAAGTCTACCAATTTTAGTTTAAGATCAGGGTGCTTAAAGTTACACTTGAACTCTTAGGTATTTTGAGAAAGTGACCTAATTTTAAGGTTGGTTGACCCAAGGGGTCAACTTTACCTCTTGTTCCTTTGAGAGCTTTTGGGTCCTTTCTTTTAGGGTTCAAGTGTTTAGAGAGCCAATTGTTTTAGGTTTTCTTTGAATAGGTATTTTCAGACAAGGGCTTGGGCACACTTCATTTGATTTTCTCAATTCTTGCTTAAGGAGTGTGTCTCTAAATCCCTAGTGTTGGATCCTAGGTTGGCTCTACTTGGTCCAGTTAGCTCTTTGTTGGGTAATTAGGGCTCAAGCAAGAATGTGTTAGCCCTTAAATACCCTTAATAGTGTGCAGGAATAATGAGTTGAAAACATGCAACCTTTTATGGTTACTAAGTATGGAAGACAGGTTAGCCCTATATTGCTTGTTCTTTTCTTTTCTTCCTCTTTAGAGTTTAGGGGTTAATAGTGAGAGGAAAAAATTACCTGTCCTCGGAGTGGTTGTCGTGCGGTTGCTTGTCTTCTTGATTTCCTGTAGCTGCACAAAAGAGAGGAGATTATCAGAAACTAAAAAGAAACAGGAATGTTTACCTCTAGAATAGCCGTTGCTCCCCGGCAACGGCGCCAATGGAATGACGTGGCAACAACTAGGTTTTGTTATAGCGTTGTAGTACAGTTAGTTATTGCTATCATTCACTAATATTTATTACTCGGAAAATAAAGTTCTCCCGAGGTCGAACTCAGGGAGCAAGTTGTATTCTAGGGGTACAAATTCTTATTACAAAAATAGAGAGAGAGAGAGATGAGAATTTGGCTTCTTCTTCTCTTCTTTCTTCCTCTTTGGCTTTTGGTTTCTTCTTCTTTGTTTATCTCCTTGTGGTCTTCTTCTTCTGCCTTCTGTTCTTCAGATCTTCTTTTTACTTCTTTCTTCTGATCTTCTTCTCGTGCTCTTCTTCTGCTTTTGCTGTCAGGACGTCGTCTCTCCTTCTTTCTTCTTTTTCTTTCAGTCTTCTTTATCTGCAGCAGTGGTGATGTTCTTCTTCTTTCTTTTCTGCCTTCAGAGCGTCGTCTGATTTTCCACTCAGACGACTTAAGTCGCCGCTGCTACAGTGCCGCTCGGTGCTCCTTCCTTCAGTCTTCGTCAGCCTTCTTCTCTACCTTGGTTGTCTTCTTCTTCTTTGCTTTCTTCTTCCTCTTTGCTTCTTCAGTCTTCTTCTTCTTCTCTTTAGCCCTTCCGCAGTCCCTTCACCTGTGCCTGCACACTCAAAGTTTCAATCAGAGACGGCAAAACCTACTCTACCCTCCCCCCCCCACGTTTCTCTCTCACAGAATCCGCTCTTAGGAAAGCTCTCCCAGAGCTGCCGGGTAGTCGGGTACGGGTCGCGCCTGGGTCCAGGCCCACCGGCGTGCGTGGTGGGCGAGGAGTGCCAGACAAGTCGGGTCGGGTCGGCCGGATCCGCGTGATGAGCTCGCGGATGGGGCTCGTGAGACGGTGTGAGAGGGACCTCACCCCGTGTGCTGAGGCGAACAGCTTAAGGCACTTTTTGCCTTTAAGCGCTCGTTCGCCTCAGTGGGTTTCCGAGGTGGGACTAAATGTCCCACCCCAATTTGGATGCCTACGCGGAGGAAGCAGCGGCAGTCGAGGCGAAGCGCGGGGGCTTCGCGCGAGAGCTTCGCCTCAACTGCAGCCTGGCACTTCGCGAAGACGCCTCGCACTGCCTGGGAGCGTGACCTGGGCGTGGCGCACCTGGGGCAGCAGGTGAAGAAGCTGCTTCGCTTCAACAATGGCGGCGGCGAGCGCAGGTACCTGCCCACAGAGAAACGGCCTCTCGGCCCAATCAGAAACGCGGAGGACCTTCGCCGTGGCACGGCGAAGGTGGTCGGGGGGTGTGTAGACGGCGGGGCGGAGCCTAATGGCCGCCCTAGGTCAAACTGCAGGTTGGGAGATGGGTTTGTTCGGTGGAGTTGCAGAGGGTGATTTTGGGGAAGTGGAAGGGCGGAGGTTGATCAGGGTGAGGAGGCAGAGTTTCTGCGGTGGTCGGCGAGCCGTGTGGGTTACTGGAGTGATGGGAGCAGGTCGCCGGAGCAGGGGTCGGAGGTGGAGAAGGTGAGGGCGATTGGTCGGATCGGGGCAACAGTAAAGATATAAAGTGAGGAAAAGGAAGAGGGGAGGAAGAGGAGGAGTTCTACTTACTTGCAGGGACGAAGGGGGAGGAGCAGGGCGACAGTCGTATCGACTGTCGCCGGAGAAGAAGATGCCCAGGGGAAGGGGCGGCGGCGAGGAGAGGGCCGGAGAGGCACGCGCTGGGTGCGGCGCGGCGTGGGAAGAGCAGGGGAAGGCAGCTCTGCTGCTGGTAGTGCGGCAGAACGACGAGGAGGAGGAGGAAAAAATCGCCAGAGCTGGAGGGCTTCCTGTCGAAGTGGGAAGAGAGTGAAAAGAGGGTGTTTCTCCGTCAGGACCGAGCTGACAAGAACGGCGGAGCGACGGGGGTATTTATAGGGGCGGAATCAGAGAGGAGGGCGGAGGGAGACTGAGAGTTCCCTACTAGGAGGGGTGACGTAATAATTTGCGAAAATAATATAAAGCAATAAACAATCACACAGAAAGACAACCACACAAAGAACACAAAGATTTTTAGGTGGAAACCTAAATCGGGTGAAAACCACCACCTAACCCTTTCGAGTTAGGATTTTCCGATCAACCTAGTTGATCAAATCCACTAACCGAATCACTTTAAAACGAGGGTGATTCAACCTCAGTACAACCACGCTACAAGTACGAGGGTAGCGTTCCTCAACCCCTTCTCTCCACGAGAAGGATTTTGTCCCACGAAGGAGACGGGAATTCGCAAAGCGAATACCCAACCAAAAGACAAAGATAAAATAAAACAACAGGTCCTATAGAGCCAACAAAGTAATTAAGAACCTAGCTTCTATGGGAATAAGGAAACTCCCCTTTGCAAGGAGTGCGTCGAGGATGACGCGGGTGCGTGAGCCACGCAACGGCGTAATGTCGCTCTCGTGAACAACGGCGGGAGAGCGGGTGCGCGAAGGCTTGATGCTCTCAAGGGAATGGAGCTTAAGCTTGGAGAGCAAGATCTTTTCTGGACACAAAAGAGTGTGAAAGTGTGTAGCTAAGTGTATCCAAGTGTGTCTAAGTATATATGTGTGTTGCAAAGGTTCCCCTCTATTTATAGAGGCCTTAAGAAGGTTTTGGAAGGCTTAGGAAAGGTTCTATAGCCGTTGGGAACAAAGCCCAAGAGAATCAGCCCGAAACCAGGAACAATCATTGTTCTGACAGGCTTATCAGACGTCTAATTCTAGCATCAGACGTCTGGAACTTCACTTTAAGACGTCTGATTCTAAGGTCAGACGTCTGATTTTGGGCGGGTCTCTCCCTGACTTGGATCAGATCTAAACAGGGTTTTTGCGCAAGTCCATCAGACGACATATAGGACGTCTGGAAACCTACTTTTACTGTGGGAATGGATTTTCCAAACGTTGCAACGGCTAGAAAATCTCTGAGAAGAGATTTTGGGTCAGCCGAGGCAAAACGGTCAATTATCAGACGTCTGGAAAGGCCTAAGGACGTCTGATAAGGCTCTAACGGTCATATCCTTGAGTGCCTGTTAAGCTAGCCAACGGTCGACTATCTGGACATCTGGCAAGTCCATCAGACGTCTCCTAGAACGTCTGGTATTAGGTCTGGACGTCTGATTTCATCAGACAGAACTAGCTATCTCCAGCCTAACAGATATCAGACATCCGAAACAACAGTCAGACGTCTTAAAATACTTTATTAGACGTCTGATTTGGGAATTAGACGTCTGGAAGTGCTGTTTGAACCCTATATTGGTTTTCTAAGTATTCTACAGAAAACCTAAGTATCCTAGGGTTGTGCCGGTGTTCCTAGGACTACTGTTAGGGTACTTTGAGGCTCTTTAACATAATATTCTAAGGAAAATAAAAAGAGCAAGAAAATAAAGACAAGAGATACAAGAAAGGATTAAAAAGAATCTATCCTATTCTTCTTGTCTTCTATCTTCAATCTGTCGCTCCACGCGAACCTCTTCTGTTCTTCATTAAGCTCCTCCAATCCGTCCTGGATGCGAGCTCGAGTTCCGTATAAACACGTCTTCATTTGCAATTGACCTGAAATCTAGGACTCAAATTGCAAATGTTAAATAACACGTGTTTTGTTATCATCAAAACAAATGATCGTGGTGCTCTAGCACCAACAAACACGCCCTTCAGTCCTTGGTGCAGAAGAGACAGCCGTGCTCTGGGTCGGGCTGGAGGTAGCGAACTGGTGTCCTCCTCGCGACTGCTATCCTCCTCCACGGGGCTGGAGTCCGCGGCCGCCAGATCGGCCTCGAGTGCTCGATGCTAGGAGTGTCGGCTGTGTTCCAGTCCTAGATGGACAATTCCTCCATATGTGACCTAGTTGGCCACACTGATAGCAGAGGGGTACGTGACTTCCCTTGGTCTATTGTCCCTACTGGTGACTAGGTGAGGGTCTGCTACATTCGGCTGATCCTTGTCGAGGGCTCCCATAGGTCCCTGGTGGACCCATAGTGTTACGAACACGTGGCTTCAGACATTTTTAAGACATCTGGGAGGTGTCCCAGATGTCTGACCAGACATCTGGAACCCCTTCCAGACGTCTGGGATTTGGTTATTTTCGGCACGCGTGTTTCGTCTGCGCGTTTGAGCGCGCAGACCTGCGAGCGTCTCTCTCTCTCTTTTTCCCTCTCCCTCTTGCGCCCTCTGTCCCGCTCTCTCTCTCCTCCTCGCGCGGCCTTAAAAGGCCACGCCCTCCCCCTCACTCCCGTCACCTCCGCCCCCTTTCCTCTCCTCCTTCCAGCCGGTGCGCGAGAGCGAGCGCGAGTGAGCGGTGGCAACGACAGCCGCGGTGAGAGTAGGAGGAGGTGCTGCACGTGGGAAGAGGCGCTCGGCCGTGAGGGTAAGCTTGCTGGGGCTGCTAGGGCCGGCTGGCGAGGGGGAGCAGCAGACGCGGGGTGACGCAGGAGGCCTGCTGCAACTCGAGCAGCAGGCGGACGAGTCGCGGCGCGGCCGAGCGTCGCAAGCGGAGGGCGAGTGGTGCCCTGATTCTGGAATTTTCTCCAGAATTAGACGTCTGGACTTCCAACCAGACGGCTGGTAGGACGTCTGGAGGACTGTCCAGACGTCTAAAAGGTGAGTTATTTCCGTCTTTCTTCCTCTTCTTCGACTGACCGTACTAAGAGAGAGAGGAAATGGGTACACGCAGGTTCGGATTCGCTATCCAGCGCGAATCAGACGTCTAGCTGTAGTGCCAGACGACGGGAGCGACTTCCAGACGTCCGGGGTGACCATCGGACGTCTGGGAACTAGGCCAGACGCCCCCGCAGGCTTCTGGACGTCTGAGAGACCACGCAGAGCAAGGTAACCCCTGATCCACTTTTTAAGACATCTGGAATAAGTTCCAGACGTTTGATTTTGCACTGTTTCGTCATTTTCGACCCTTTTAGGGCCCATTCGGGTTCCGTTTTCCGCATTTCGAGTTGCGTTCTTTTCGGGATTAAATCCTCTACCCATCTACAGTAGCTATATACTGTTTTGAGAAACTCCTTGTGTTTGATCCTTGTGATAGGACCCCGTTCCGTTGTAGTCTCGAGGTTTGCGGAGGCATGCGGGATTCCCGACCACGTCCCCAGTACTCCTGTTGTAACCGGTAGAGTGGCTTTTAAGTTTATTGGTATAATCTGTTAAATTATGGAACCATAAATAGCACCTAGGACATTGCATGAATCCTAGGAATGAGAAACTAGAATGAATGGTAGATCCTTGGGTGTTGCATGAATCCTAGGGCTGGAAAACTAGATTATATGATAGATCCTAGGGTATGGCATGAATCCTAGGATGGGAAGAACTGGTGGAATATATGAATACTGCAGTCTTGGAAAATGTGGAAAGGAAATAATAGCTGCCTGTGAATTGAATTAACAGCTGCCTGCTATGAATAAATAAACATGATTGAGAACATGGATTGTAAGAACGTGAAACTGGAAAGTGAAACCTGGATGTTCTGAGTTAAAAGAGCTGGAACCCTATGGGGAATTAGGAGTGGAACTCCTGGAAAGAGAAAGGAATGGAACTGAGAAAGAAAGACGTGGTAGTGTGCTGTCTCTTGGGTACGTAGTACCAAGGGAAGTACCTGTACCTGTTTAGTGCAGAGCTGAGCCAGCCGCCCCAGGGACCCGGGGTTAGGACTAGCCACTTTGTACCGACTTGCTGGCCCTCCCGTACGTAGCACCGAGGAGAGCTACTAGTGTAGGGAGGGCACTAGCTACCCCACGGGCCCCGGGGTTCTGCTAACCTCCTACACCGACTTGTTAGGCCCACTGGGCAAACCAGGGTAGTCAGGTGAGGGTGCGCGGACTGTGGAGGGGCAAGGCTCCGATTTGGTTACTGTGGAGGGGTTGGACCCCTGTTACTGAGAGGGCTCTGCCCTGTACTGGTTCCGTGCTGTGCTTGGGCGCACCCGTTAACGGAAACGACTGACCGCGTGCCAGTGCGGGTTAGCTACCTGTGCGTTTATCGCACGTGCCGTAGTCACCGTTACGCCTATCCGTGACCTTGGGGTGGTTGACTGAGAGTAGGATCACCACGGGGGACTCTCCCGGTCAGGAGAGCACCACGTGCTACTTCTACTGTTCGGAAAAGACTGTAATCAAGATCGTTCCCACGAGGAACATTCCAGATCAAGTGAAGGATCTGAGAAATAGATAAATTGTGAGACAATAGAAAGACGTAATTAAAGAAAGTAACAGAACATAACAGCTACTGTACACTTCACTGTTTCTTTAGTTTAGCTACCACTCTACTCAGCGTTTTGCTGACGTGTTACACTCGTTACCTTTTAGGACCAGGTGTTGAGCAGCCAGGGTCAGCGGCTGCAGAGGACGCTAGGCCGAGTAGGGTCCAGTAGAGTTACCACTGTTCTCTTGTACCTCTTTTTGGTTCCACTGTAGTGAGTAGTTCTTGTTTCCGCTGTACTTTTCTTACCTGCAGTTCATATTATGTTATGAATGTTGTTCTACTGTTGTGGTGGTATATACTGTAGTGGTTTCTTTCCTTACTGCTGTATTTTCTTACTGTTAGTTATATTCATGCTGAATGTGATTTATTTTACTGCTCTTTTGGTTACTTCCTCGTTGGACGACCAGGTCTTGGGTTTAGTCGAGTCGGTCCGATTCTCGTGTCTCATAGGAACTCGAGAATCGGGTCGTTACACATAGGATGAGACAGTTCTGCTGGTGTCTGGTGCCTCCTCTCCAGGCGACCTTGTGAGTGCTCCTGCAGGTATGGCCTCTTCCATCCTCCTCCATCAATATCTCATGCGAACGGGTTGGTTTCCTCATAGGTCATGGAAGCCTCGACCACGCGGGAGAAGGTAGGCAGCTTCAGGGGCTTCACGTACCCCCGGATGGCGAGTCGGAGACCCTCGGTGAATCTCCATAGGCGCTCCTACTTGGTAGATGCGGCTTTCGGGGCGAAGCGTGACAGCTCCAGGAAACGTGTGCGGTACACGTTAATTGTCATTGCTCCTTGGCAGAGAGTGTGGAGCTCCTGCCTCCTCTGATCCTGCCATGTTTGTGGGAAGTACTGCTCACTGAAGAGTGCCACAAACTGGTCACACATCAGTTCTCCCTCCTCCAATCTTTTGACCGCCTTCCACCACCGGTGGGCTGCACTCTCCACCTGATATGTGACGAAGGCCACGCAGCATTCTGCAGAAGGACAGAGGGTGTCAAAGATCTTCCCCATTTGTTCCAGCCAATCCTCTGCCTCAGATGGGCTTTCCTCCCCCTTGAAAGAGGGGGGCTTCAGTTTCCTGAATTGGCTGAAGACCTCATGGTGTAACCGCAGCGAAGGAAGGGATGCACCTCTAGGCAAGGAAGACTCGTGCCCTAAAGTGTCTGAAGGGGGTGGTAGAGGATTACCCCCTCCCCCTACAGCTCGTCCAGCGCCGTGGCAGCTTGCCTGCCCCACGGAAGATTCCCCCTCCGCATCCCCAAGAAGGGAAGGATGAGGAGGAGGGAGTTCCTCCCAGATAAGACTACAGATCAGTGGGGCGAGGTCCGGGGCATGGATGCCCGGAAGGAGAGGTGGAGCGGCTCTATCTTCAACCATCGCTCATCCTCCCCTGCGACCACGTCCTCAGCCACGACCACATCCACGACCTGACTCAATAGCTCCCTGGCGAGGCATTTCCTATTCAAAGATCGAGGAAGAACGAGATTATTGGTGCCTGTTTGACCAAAGAGGAGACGTGATACTCGGACATAATAACCAAGAGAAAAGTTGTGATGGTTATCTTAGTTACATGTATAAATGTGGTGTTTTCCAGACTACTTGGTTCATTTCTCTAGACGACCTTGCTCTGATACCATCTTGTCACGACCCGGTCACAAATCCTGACAGGATCTGAGACTGGATCGCTTTGGTTTATCCCAAGATCTAGTCATCCAACAAGAAATAACCAAGTAACATTCAACAAACCACAATCATACAAGTACAGTAACTAAGCAAAAAGAAAGTTTCAACAGGTGGAAAGAGAATAATGATATTACAGCCATCACATCAAAGAGTACATGTAACAGAATACAAACTATAAAACTCACTAGCAGACAGTAGAACTAAAATTAGGCTCGACCAGGCCCAGCGTCCTCAGCAGTCGGTGGCTCGGGCTGTTCAAATCCTTGACCTGTATAAAATATATTTGACTGGAGTCAGCTAAAGCTGAGTAGAGTGGAGGCTAAGAATTAACATGCATTAACATAAAGTTTTCCATCTTCTAATTATATTATACATGTGGTTGCGTAGAGATCTCTAATTAGGATTTGTTAATTAATCATCTAGTTCCCTATAAGAATGATTTTGCTTGCAGCTTCCCGTGATATAGGATGCCCACGTGGCACTCTCCTGGCCGGGGGAGTCCCACTGTGGTAGTCCTATACTCGGTATACTACCCCGAGGTCACGGTTGTGATGTAGCGGTGACTACGGCACACGTGATAAACGCGCAGGTAGCTACCCCACACTGGCACGTGGTCAGTCGTTTCCGCTAGCAGGTACCCCTCAACGTACAGTGTGGAACAGTGTAGGGCCTTGCCCTCTCAGAACAGAACAGGGGTCTTGCCCCTCAGGGGTCTTTGCCCCTCCTCAGTCCGCGTACCCTCATCCGACTACCCCAGTTTGCCCAACGGGCTGATGGGAGTCGGTGTAGGGTGGCCATACCTAGCCCCGAGCCCCCTTGGGCGGATAGCTCCCCCCTACACTAAGTAGCTCACCTCGGTACCACGTACATGAGGGCCAGTAAGAGTCGTCGTAGAGTGGCCAAACCCACCCCGAGTCCCAACCCAAGGGCAGCAAGCTCACCTCTACACTACAAGGGATAGTTGCTCTCTTTGGTACTATGTACACGAAGGTCAGCTTACCTCCCTTAACAGCTATCCATATGCAGCAAATTTCCAGAACCATCTGGTTCTTCGAGGTACAGTGTTCATGTTTACATTTCCCGAGGGGTTTATACAAGAACTTCTTTGTCACATCCAGGTTGGAATGTTCGGGTCAACAGTTCAATTTTCATTTTATTAGTAGGGGTCCATTTTAGCAGAAAAACAGGCAGTTTTCGATTACTCAATTATTCACATGTCGTAGGGGTCCATTTTAGCTAAAGACAGGCAGCTCTTGATTACACAATCATTCACATGCAGTTTCTTCTGACCCTAGTGTTTATGCCAAGACCTAGGGTTCAATAATCTATTCTCGAATATATGTTTAATCCTTCCTAGGGTTCATCTCAAGTCCTAGGATTACTTACTCGCATGTATTAAAATTGAGATTGAAGGTTGTAACCACTCTACCTGGGTAACCGAGTGGAATGGGGGCTCGTACAGTGGCTCCCGACGTTTCCACAGATCCCATATATCCGACGGACTGGAGACCTAAAACATGGATTGATGGGCCGAAAGGTTCAGAAAGATATAAACGAGGTATCATTATACCGAGAAACTCGTATGGAAAACAGAGATGGTTCGTTTGCGTAAAAGTGATAATAATAGGGCCTTACACGACCCCAAAACACACTATCAGATGGAAATCAGACGTCTGGGAAAGGTCCCAGACGTCTTAGAACAGTTCTCAGGGACACCTCTCTTGGTGTTCCATTATCAGACGTCTGAAACTCAAATCCGACGTCCAAGGACTTTGTCAGATGTCTGGGAGTGCTTCCGGACATCTAAAATTGCCTCGGCTGCGCTCTTGCCCTCTGACACATACATACGCTGTCAGGACTTGTTAGAGAGGAAATGTACGGAAAGTAGATCTCTACCAGAGGTCTTGCCATACCTTCGGACGTATGGTGAGACGTCTAAGTGTCTCTCTGGCCGTCTGATTCCGCAGAAAAATGACTTACGCGGAACTGCTCTGGCTCCCCTTGCCTGTAGGTGCTGCAACAGAACGCCCGCTGCAGCCTTCGCCCTCGCGCTTCCTCTCGCTCGGCCCTCAGCTCTTCACTCGCTCTCGACTGTGGAATGGCAATGAAGGGGAGGGGGAAGAGGTATATAAAGGGAGAGGAGGTGAGGGGAGTGGAGAGGCAAGCATGGGCGAGGAGTGGCGTCGTGGTGAGGTGCGGTGAGGGAGGGAGCATGGCGCTCATACGTGTGCGCTAAAGTATTTCCAGACGTCTGGTGGACATCCCAGACGTCTTGACAGATGTCTGATGAACATTCCAGCCATCCAGACAGACGTCTGGTGAACATCCCAGACGTCTTAAATGGCCAAGGGGTGGTGGGTCGTTTCAACATGCATCAATCCACAACCACATAAATACAGTAGCTAAGTAGAAAGAAATTGGCAATGAAGGAGAAATAGAACAATAATTCTAGAATATTACGTGTCTTCAAGAACAGGAATACTGTCATCACAACAAAATTAGTACAGATAGAGAACATAACGGAAAGTGCTGAAAAAATATAACTACAGGGAACAACAAGCAGTAGAAACTATAGTTGGGCTCAACTAGACTCAACATCCTCAGCAGCAGATAGCTCAGGCTACTCAAATCCCTGACCTATACAAAGTCATATAACTGGAGTCAGCTAATACTGAATAGAGTGGTGGTTAAACATAAAATGCATTTAACAGGTAGTTTAACATATTACTTTCCGATCCAAATTATCTTACAACGATTTTCTATGTAGAGATCTCTAATCAGGGTCCATCTCATTAGTTAATCTTCTTGTTCCTTAACGGAGCAATTTTGCTTGCAGTTTTCCCGTGATGTAGGATGCACACGTGTTACTCTCTTGGCTGGGAGAGTCCCTCCGTGGTAGTCCTACACCCGATCTACCACCTCGAGGTCACAATTGTAACGTAGTAGTGACTACGGTGCACGTGATAAGCCTGCGGAAGCTACCCTGCACTGGAACGCGGTCAGTCGTTTCCGCTAGTGGGTACGCCTCAACGTACAATGTGGAACAATATAGGGCCTTGCCCTCTCAGAACAAAACAGGGGTCTCACCCCTCCTCAGTCCACGTACCATCGTCCAACTATTCCGGTTTGCCCAACGGGCTAACAAGAGTCAATGTAGGGTGGCCATGCCTAACCCCGGGTCGCCTGGGGCGACTAGCTCCCCCCTACACTAAGTAGCTCACCTCAGTACTACGTACACGAGGGCCAGCAAGAGTCGACGTAGAGTGGCCAAACCCACCCCGGGTCTCAACCCAAAGGCGGCAAGCTCCCTTCTACATTACAAGGGATAGTTGCCCTCTTCGGTACCATGTACATGAAGGTCATCTCACTTCCCTTAATGGCTGCCTGTGGGCGGCAAAAATTTCCAGAACCATCTAGTTCTCAGTATTGTAGTGTTCTTATCTCGTCCTACATTCCCCATAGGATTCGTACATGAACTTTTCTTTATTCCATATCTGGTTTGTTACGTACAGAATAGGCATCTCAGATTCCACAGTACAAGTTCATTTTTCCTATCTATAATGTAGTTCATTTCGGGTAGTACAGGCAGCTTATGATTTATTTAATCATCCATCCCTTTACATATGCATCTTTTCTATCCCTAGTGTTCATGTCATAACCTAAGGTTCAATTGAATAGCTGTATTCTAGGGCATATGCTTATTTCTTCCTAGGATTCATCTCACATCCTAGGTTTTAACTAATTGCATGCATTTTATTTAACTTGGAGAATTAGTTAGAACCACTCTACCAGGATAACCGGGTGGAATGGGGGCTCGTACAGTAACTCCCGACGTCTTTGCAGGTTTCGTACACCTGACGAACTGGAGGCCTAAGACGTGGATGGATAGGTCAAAAGGATTCCAAAAAATATAGACAAGCTACCATTACATGAAGAAATTCGTACAAAAAACAATGATGTTTCGTTTACGGGAAACCGACATCGTTTGGGCCTTGAACGGGCCTAAAACACAAGTTCTGACAGAAATCAGATGCTTGGAGAGATCCTAGGCGTCTTAAATCAACTCGCAGGCATACCTCTCTTGGGGCGCCTCTATCGGACGTCTAGAATGCAGTGTTGATGTTTGAGGGTTCCGTCAAACATCTGGAGATGCTCCCGAACGTCTAAAACTGCCTCGGTCCACCTCCCAACTTCTGACACATGAACATGCACTATCAGGACTTTGGTAGAGAAGAAATACGGAAAATAGATCTCTACCAGACGTCTCACTCTACCTTCGGACATCCAGTAAGACGTTTGGATGTTGCTCCAAACGTCTGATTCCGCGAAAAAATGACTTCCGCGAAACCGCTCTGGCTTTCCTCGCCGCAAACGCTACAACAGAGCAGCACATCGCCCTCCGCTCTCATGCTCAGACTTGCGATCAGCTCTCCACTGTCCGCTCGCTCTCTCTTCGGCTCCCTGCTCTCTCTCTCTCGCTCGGTTGTGGTGGTGTGAGACGGAGAGGAGGAGGGGGTTTATAAAGGGCGAGGAGGTGAGGGGAGAGGTGTGGCGTCGCAGGGAGTGGTGCAGGGTGCGGGGATGGCTGTTGCAGGGTGAGGCGTGAGGCTTGGGCGAGGGAGTGGCGTGCGCACGGTACGCACCAAAAAGGAAAGCATTTTCAGACGTCTTACTCTCTCTCCAGATGTCTGGTGAACATCCCAGATGTCTTAAAGGACCAAAAGGTAACTGATCGTTTCAGTTAAAAGCAAGCAAAACGGTATGCAGTGTTGGTTAGAATATGATCTAATACATATATAGATTTGTCTATAAATATAGTCATACAACATATAATTTAAGGACTGTCATTAATTTATACATATTTGTAAAGTGATCAGCTAATGATATTAAGATAATATAGGCACGAAATGCAAAAGAGAAAGTGTGGTATATAAATATACATGTGCAGAAACCTAATTGTAATTAGGATCTCCTTGATGGGGTGATATGCTAATTATCCAAAATACAATTAGTGAAGATTATTGCATTCTTAATATTGGGGTTATGGTCTCCAAGGAAACCACACACAGAGAATTCCCTGAAGAAGACCCATCATCTCTAGAGAATAGAGAGAGAGAGTCTGTGCGTGGAGATTGATCTCCTGCTACTCTCAATCAGGATCTGAAGGTGGGATCCCTTGGAACTTCCATATAGCAACCCAAGTTGAATATAATCATGATAAGTGCAGGTATATCTTCTAAACGTGGATAGATTCTTTTACGTATGTGAACATCATACGTTTTGCTAAAACATGTGCATGTTAGTTTTTATAAATTAGATCCATTCTAGTGTTTGCATGTTTTGTTATTTTCATGTTTATATGTGATTCAAATGGACATATGTATCAACCATTAGAATCGTAAGTTTAAAGATCAAAAGGGGATTGATTCGTATTCTCTGAATGACCCAATACACATCTCATAACCATTGTAAGTACCGATACTCTTAATGAGTACCAGTACATGCAAGATACAGTTTTGGACCCTAAAAGAATATTGTATGTTGCTAGTACCGATACTCTTCATGGGTACCGGTACATGCAAGCTATAGATCAGCTACAGGTCATTCTAAGTCTAAAATTGGGACTTACATGTACCAGTATTCATCATGAGTATCGGTACATATGAGTCCTGGGTCAGGTTTTGGTCTTGAAGTCACCAGAACTTGTAACTTATAAGTATCGATACTAGTCTAAAGTACCGGTACTACTAGACTACAGGTGGTGCATCCAGTACTCAACAAGTATTGGTATTTTTCATGAGTATCGGTACTCGTTGAGATTAGTATTTTTCTGGAGAGATACCAATACTCAACAAGTATTAATATTCAACATGAGTACCTATACATATTGAGTATTAAATGAGTACTCATCAGGACATGAATTCTAAACTGTAACCTATAGGTATCAGTATTCATTAGGATATAGAACTCATACCTGTAACTTAAAGGTACCGATATTGATCTATCAATACCGATACTTAACATATGTAATACCAATATTGATATAACAGTACCGATACTTAATCATTATAAAATTTAGTTGAGATAAATTATGTTACAAATCCATCCAAAGTCAAAGATAAATTAATTTTAATTAAATTCCTAAAAGTTCAAGAATTCTAACAATATTTACCTTCTCTGACAGGGTAATGTTAATTTTCTACCCCACCATCTCTATATAAAATATAGTGTTTACCATATAGTCCACTAATAGCTCCAACGGCCGCTGTTTCTTAGCAGCCACCTTTATCGGGGAAAAGTGGAAAAAAGGTATAAGATCCTCCGTACCTAGGATTTTCAGATAGAGAAGACACTAATAACTAAGTCCTTGAATTTTTTTAATAATAAAATAATTTTCTCGTGATAGCATCTTAATATTAACCTGATACTTATTAAATAGTTTGAGAAAATAACACTTTAACATATCTGCCAATAACATTAAGAAAAGATTTAAAGCGTAAGAAGCAACCATAATATGTACCAATCACGACGTTTGATCACATTCACAATAGGAAATTTATAAAATTTTCCTCACATCACTCCCACCTGTTAAGATTACGTTGCTGGGTTGAGCTACGTAAGTAGGATTTGCATGTTGTTGTTATCTAAAAAGTACATTACAACTAGTATTCTTTTAACATGCATTTGGAGGTGATGTAGAATGTCTGATTATGTAATAAATGCATATATTGAATTTATATCGTAGAATAACGGATTGAGCTTTATTATCATCTGTATCGTGGAATCCTTCCAACGTGAACTTGACGACGTTATGGATTTACATTTTGTATTTTTGTAAATCTCTCTGTAAGGTCAATCAAGCTTGATTGTAGAGAGGTTACTCTAATGAAAATGAGAATGTACACTCCATAAAAGCCACCATGATGTTATTACTCCCACATAGCCATGGCACCGTCCAAATTTAAATCAAGGAAAAGAGGGGTAGAAAATTCATTATATGTTAGAGGGTCGTCTGCCCATTACTCCTATCAACTAACGTCCGGTACTGCAGCTCAGATCCATATTGCCGCTTACGTGTTTCCCAGCTGTTACCTCGTCGATGGCAAAGGGAGGCGTCGAGCTCGAGGGAGTCAATAATGTTACAGGAGGCAACAGGTGGACAGTTGGAATTGGAAGACAAGAGGATTCGACAAGGCCATAGGAGGAATGGTTATGTAATTTTGTTGTTTCCAATTTTTAGGCAACTAAGCCTAAATGCTCAAACCATGCATCTCCAAATTTTCGTGGACTACATTCCCCCACCTACAATAAAGTAGATGTTAGAGTTGAAAAACGGAAAGTTGGAAGAGGCACGGAAGACTATGGAATATGTAAGTTCGCCTCTGCTCTGCATTGCGGTTGCGGAGCAGATAATGGGAAGTGTAATAATAGTGCCTTATATTTACTTCTCTAATTATTATTTCTCATACGAAAGGAATCACTTCCTAAATTTTGGGAGCCACTTGGTTTCCCATCTAAAATAAATGTTCAAATATTATCTCTCATTAGAGAAAAAGAAAAACAAAAGGCCGTGGTCATTGATTACCATTTAGGATGCAAGTTGAAAAATATAGATGATGGGGTAAAAGTTAATGTATAGTAATTTGAACGTGATCTTTATTTGATATATCCTTTTTTTTATGTAAAAAAATAATGACACATGATAAAATATATTACTGTTGAAATCAATAATAAATCACTTTTATACAAATGCAAACCACTTAAATCACATTCAGAATCAATTTGCATCGATGTAAAATCATTTTTTATCTTCAAAATAATTTTACACTGATGTAAAGTAAGATTGCATCGATACAAAATTAAATTCAAATTATTTATTCATCTACGGCAAGTGATTTTACACTTGAAAGATGATTTTTCCACTTTAGGGTTTAACGAACCCTAAACCCTAAGATGAAAAATTACCTTTCAAGTGAAAAATCACTTCTCCTACGTGAAATCATTTTTCATAAATTTAAACCTTAAACTATAAATCATAAACCCATAGATCAAAATCACTTTGCACGGGTGTAAAATTACTTTGCACAAGTGAAACCACCCTTGAAATAATTTTACACCGATGTAAAATAAGATTACATCAGTGTAAAGATACCTTAAAATAATTTATTACCAATATAAAATCATTTTACATCGGTGCAAAATCACTGAAAATAATTTATCACCGGTGTAAAGTAATTTATCATGTGCACATTTTAGGTTAAAATGATGTAATGATTTTTTTGAATATGATAGGACCCACCACATAACAACCTTATGTTCTTTTATTTCTTTACTTTAAATATCAATTATCAATTAAACTAACATTCACAATTGTAAAACATGAGAATAAGACCCACAAAATTTCCCATGTCACCTTTTGCATCACTATTTTTGTTTCCTTACTTTTTGACTATTTTCTAATTTGTTATATGTCTAACACACAAATGATGCACTTTTGGAATTTCAGGATTAAGGAAACAAATGCACTAGCTCTTTCATAACTATCTCCCTTTCAGCGACATGTAGATATAATAAAATATACTTGTTACAATTCGATTCCCGGATCCCTACAGGATCTGAGACTGACTCGCCTCGACTAATTCCAAAACTCAATCGTCCAACAAGAAATAACAAAAAAGAAGGAAAATAAACCACATTCACACATGCAATATAACTAAGCAATAAAACGTACAAAGCAGTAAATGAAAGTAAAAACTGTTGTTTCATTACATACCACCACAACAATAGAAACAACGGAAACAAAAGTAACCGTAGAAAGATAACAATAACTAGAAAGTCTGATACTTACTACAACAATACGGGTATAACAAGAAAGTGTAGAAACTACGGTTGGGCTTAACTAGGCCCAGCACCCTTCGCAGCTGGAAGTTTGGGCTGCTCAACTTCTGGTCTTGAATAGTGTTATGAAAAAGACAAAGTCAGTGAGCGCTAAGTAGAGTGATATCTATACTATCTAAAACAATAAAAGCAACATGTTTAATTCTCTTTTCTTATTTATTTTGTTTTATGTGTATTTCCTTTTTACCCATTCTTCCCAATATCAAAATATTCTTGATCTTACATATTTCTTATGGGAACAATCTTGATTGCAGTCTTTTCCGAAGAGTAGAAGGTATCTGTGGTACTATCCTGGTCGGGAGAGTCCCCCGTGGTAGTCCTACAACCAGTCAACCACCTCGAGGTCACTGACAAGACGTAGCGGTGACTACGGCATGCATGACAAGCGCACAGGTAGCTAACCCGCACTGACACGCGGTTAGTCGTTTCTACTAGTGGGTACGTCCAAAGTAGGACACAGAACAGTATAGGACCTTGCCCTCTCAGAATAAGGGTCTCACCCTTCAGAACCATATAGAAGTCCCGCACCTCCACAGTTCGCGCACCCTCGTCTAACTACTCCGGTTTGCTCAGAGGGCCTAAAAAGTCGATGCAAGGTGGCTAGCTGAACCCCGAGCTCTGTGGGGTGACTAGCTCTCTCCCTACACTAGTAGCTTGCCTCGGTACCGTATACACGATGACTAACAGGAGTCGGTGTAAAGTGGTCAATCCTAACCCCGAATCTCAACCCAAGGGCGGCTAACTTCGCTCTACACGAAAAGGAGGCAGTCGCTCTCCTTGGTACCACGTACTCAAGAGCTAGCACACTTCCCATCTATATTTCAGGTTTCCAACTAAACACAGGAGTTCTACTTCTAATTCCCCGTAGGGTTCATGCTCATATTTACCACATTTATTCTGATCTAAATTCCACCATTCACAATTCAAATCTCATTTATATGCAGGCAGCTCGTGTTTCCATAATTCAAAGCATGCCACTGGTGATTTCACAGGCAATTGATTATAAAATACATGCAGCTCGTATTCTAACAGGCAACCCACAATTATTTCACAGGAAATTGCTAGTAGTTTATCTCAATTTTGCATATAAGTACCAAACAGTGCATTCATTTCCCTACCATAGAGTTCATGCCACATCCTAAGGTTCCAGTCAGTTAATTCTACAATACATGCTTATTTGAACATTATTAAAAGCATTAAACCACTTTACCAAACAATTCGGGAGTACTGGGGCTCGAATCGCAGACCCAGGTGTCTCTGCGAGCCTCAAACACGCAGTAGGTTGAAACCATATATCAGGAAATACATCACAAAAGAAAGGTTCAGAACAATATACAAAAATACTAGGCTGAAACTCTATAAAATCAGACGTTTGGGAGTAAGTCCAAATATCTTAAAAGATACAGAACTTTACCTCAAGTCCTTGCGGTGTCCTCAGACGTCCAATCCTCCTTTGTGATCGTCTGAAGACAGTTCCAGACGTCGGACCACTCTTCCGATCGTCTGGAAGCATTTTCAATCATCTGGTGAGTTGATTAGACATCTAAAAGTACATGGGAGAGCGTTCCGCACTCCTTCCCAAGGCTACTCTTGCATACAACGGTCGCAGCCACCAAATTAGGCCCAACAAATATGCTGCGGTGCAGCCTGCATGACTGTAACCACGAAAAGAACATACCTTCACGATAAACGAGCTTTCAGACATCTGGTCTTAACTCCAGCCGTCTGGATTCCGCTCCAGACGTCTGATACTGGAAAATTTCCAGTACTAGAACCTGCTCCCAGCTCCTTCCGCTGCGCACCTCCTTACGCCACTGCAAATGGTCGAAGACGCCTCTCCGGACTCTCTCCTGCACGTGCTCACAGTGGCCGTGCGAACTCTGTCGAGCTTCCACCGAAGCTCTCCGACCTCGAACTCCTCCCGTACTCTCCTCCTTCTCGCCCTCTCGCTCTCTCGCTCACCTCCTCTCGTAGCTCTAAAGGTGGGGGTGGTGGGGTGTGGAGTGGAGAGAAGAGGAGGAGAGGGGTTTAAAAAGGTGGAGTGGGGACTTAGGGTTTGGTAGGGAGAGGAAAAAAGAGAGAGAAGAGAAGGTCCTCCACGTCGCACGAGAGCAGGGTACAGTATGCATACAGAAATTTCATTTTCAGACGTCTGGGAAAAGATCCAAACGTCCGGACAGACATCTGACTGAGACTCCAGACGTCTTAAAATGCTAAAAGTGAGACGAATCTTTACGATACTTGTAGTGACGGCCAACGAGGACAAAATTGAAAGGTATGAAGATACTTCCAAATGGGGGTCATTAAAAATTTTGGAAATAGATTTTCCATCTTCAAAACTTGTAGACAGGAAATTGGTCAAAATAAATTAGACACAAAAAATTCTAATGACATGACATAGAATTCTTTTAGAGACAAATTACTCTATCTATAAAGTTTAAGAATGATTAATTGTGAATGTAAATTATTTAGATAAAATATCAAAATCTTTTTAATTTAGTAGTATGTAACAAGGATAATGTGTCAAAGCAATCTTTTCCGGACAACATCATTTTTATTGAAATTTAAATATAAAATATATGTTACAACATTACGGAAAAAAAACAAAGTATAAGAATAAAAAAAATATCAAAATACAAAAAGAAAAAAAACACTCAACTCTTTTTTTTTTTTTTCTCTTTACAAAAATGCATCTTATCTATTCCAAACTAAGCATTGTGCAGAAGGTGAATTTTTGCTCGGTTGACGCAGACCTATAGAAGAACAATAAAATTTCAGCAAGGCATCGTTTATATTCGGTCTATGGATGAGTTTGGATGGCATCATTACCAGCGAAATTGCAAAGTTCTGCTTTCTTAAGACATTATTCATTAGAAAACAAATGCCACCCGAACATGTTTATTTGTTCCCTCCTCAACAAAAGATTTCTCCTGCTAAAACATCCCCATTAATCTGGAAGACACAAACAACAAAGCCAACCCCAGATGTTTCCAAAAAGGAAGCATAAGATACCTTGACGTTTTACACCCTAAAACCTAAGAATATAAAATCATCTATATTTGTTCCATCCTCAACAAAAGATTTCTCCTGCTCAAACATCCCCATTAACCTGGAAGACACAAACAACAAAACCAACCCCAGATGTTTCCAAAAGGGAAGCATAAGATACCTTGACGGTTTACACCCTAAAACCTAAGAATATAAAATCATCTATATTTGTTCCATCCTCAACAAAAGATTTCTCCTGCTAAAACATCCCCATTAACCTGGAAGACACAAACAACAAAACCAACCCCAGATGTTTCCAAAAGGGAAGCATAAGATACCTTGACGTTTTACACCCTAAAACCTAAGAATATAAAATCATCTTTATGCAATAAGGCATTTGCCTCCACATGTCCGAAACGGCAGCTCTCCTAACTTCCTCACGAAAAAAAAACTTAAGAAGAGGAACTAGAATAGGAGCAACCTGCACATATGGATTTCTTTATTAGCATTTAATAAACAATATTTAAAAAAAAAAGAGGGGCTTTCCAAATGACTAACCTGTTCTATCCAAGGGAAAAAGCCTTCCTTGAGCTCATCTTTAAAGCAGCAAAGCATGTCACATGCAGCAACGGAGCTATCCTCGCTGAGAGTCATAGGTGCATTGGCCATCTTAATATTCTAGAGCTGTCGACCAGTACCTTTGAAATATCCTGGCAAAACAGAATATCAGGTTGAAATAGAAATAGCCATATGTTCTAATATTCAAATATTATGCCTGAACTCCTCAATGGAACTGACAATGGTGTTTTATCTAAGAGGACAATGTCACTAACATCTCCAGCCAAAACACCAGCCTGGCATCAATGAAACAAAGAAAAAAAGCCATATACCTCAAAATGCTAATTAATTAATGATAAAACACTTATTTCAAGAACAAAGAAATGATCTCAGTTTCTGCAAAATTGTGGTGATCCATCTAATCTAATTCTCTACACCTCTTAAAGCCATCACAAGGTCAAACCCAATTACATATTATGATGGAAAACCCTACATAAATAAAATAGCTAGAAGGATATTAAGCTAGAAGAAAGTTTATGCATACATAAATCATTTTAGTATTACACCCCTGTACTACTTCAACTGGTTCTTCAACTGGTTACTTCAACTGGTACTGGTTCTTTTCTTTCAAATACAACAGAACTTGCCAGCCAAATAATAAAAGAGATATCAAGAAAAATGATTTAAATGATACACACGAAATTGCAGAAAGAAAGCTGTGTTGCTATTCTAAGAAAAACAAATAAGAGACTCATTGTACAAAGACTATGGACTATCCTCATCAGAGATTGACAGATTAGACCATTGCTTCTGGATCGCAGGAAAAAGCAGATGCCTAGTATCTGAAACATGCTGCAATAGAAGAGCCTCCTTGTTGGTGCCTTTGGTTCATCCATGGAAGCTTGCTATATTTCATTGCACACCTTCTCCAAAATTCCTAGAATATCTCTATCTGAAAATCACTGCTTTTGCTCCTGTTAATGCAGCTGCTACTGAAAGTTTACAACCCAAAGTAACAACATGGCACATGCTAGATAAAAATGATGGTGGTGGTAGGCCTTGTTTTTATGGATGTATAATAAATTCAAAGAAAGAAAAGAAAGCACTAAAACGTAAAAGTTTTTCATTAGCTCTACATATAGGCAACTAGACTGAATAATATAGGCAACAGAACTATCCCCTTCATGATCCATTGTGTAATTAATACTCATTAATTGGAAGGCTTTGACATGATTTGGTTGTTAATTTTGGCAGGGTTCGGTCTGCCTATGCTAAAGACCTTTGAAGGTTCTCTTTACTGGTGACCATCTTTTCGAATGGGAGAATTGGGGACTAGCTATTTCTGAGACATACAACTTCTGCTCAGGAAATTAAGAAAGAATTATACCACACCCCTGTTGTTAACTTTGCTCATAAGATGATCTTTTGCTTGGCAGTTCCCTTGCAATTGGAGAACATCCAGAAGTTCTTGGACTTGGATTTCTTATGGGGCCTTCCTTCTAAGTTGATTTTAGGCAAATTGCTATGAAATACAGACCCCCTCAAAAAAAAAAAAAAATCAAACAGCAAATAATTTACTTTTTGTCCAGTCAAATTGATGCTTTCCATTATGCCAGAATGTTGTGCGGTACGCTGCAGTGCTGCTTTGCAGTGTTGTTGTGTGGTGCTGCTACATTATGGTGGTGCTACTGCATGGTTGCAGTAGCCTCCTAGCATGAGGCATGCCCAGCTACTTGGATGTAGATATAAAAGATCCTCCTCCCATGACTTTGCAATGTTAGCGTATTTGGAAAAGCTATCACAGTAAATTCCAATGTTGCAGTATAATATTCATTTTCTAATGCAAGGCCATAGTACCTCAATGATGAAGACAACCTTATTGTATAATATAACTTGGGATCAGGAGTATTTGCAAAGTCAAACAAATTAAGCTCTGTATATTTAGTTCTTGTTGCATCTTTAAAAGCTCCTACACTGCTAATGATAATTTATTGAAAATGAATAATCTACAGGCACACAAATTATTAAAATTGATATTCAAATTGGCAGAAGCTTTTTAAAGTAATGGATCATAACTACTAAACATCATCTAATAAATTACCTGCCATAGAACCAAAGAAGCAAGGAAAATTGCTTTGTAAGCACCTGAGGCCAGTCAGCTCTCTAAAGAACAAATGCAAAATGACTGAAACTACATGTCACTCAAAAATATAAATGACCGAAAAATACGACTTCTAAATATCAAGTAGAATACTTGTCATCACCTGTTAATCATCAAAAATGAAGTTGTTAGCTATCAGATTCCTGGGGAGAAACAACAGGAAAACAATTCAATTTAGTTGTTCATATTTGAATCAACATATATAATATCCATTGCTATAAAAATTTCAAGTGCATGTAGTAGTTCAAATGCTAAGGTACACAAATAGTAGATCCTAAGACTGTTCAAACATGTTTTCCTTTTGCTACATACAATTGCAGAGCTCTCTTTGACTCATGAAGGTAGGCTTCTTGAGAGATTGTTGTAAGAAAGATATCCTTGTCCCTGCCATTGTCATGGAACCCATTGAACACAACTTCAGCAACAAGAATCAAGAGATTTGAAATATTCCCAACCTCATGCAACAATCTATTGTAGCAACAAAAACTGAACCACTGCTATCCGTTTAAAAACCATCAATCTTTTTATCACAACAAAACACCAGATCTAAAAATACTTTAACTTCAAAGCTGGATTCAATGCTGTTGCTTCTTGAAATAGCTCCTTTCTGCAGTGAATATTCAAGTTTTATTGCGGCATTATTGTTATTTGAAGTTAAAATGACCAGCAGAAAAAATTACCTACTGCTTTTAATATATACAAGACTCCAATGACGAGAAGTGAGCAGAATTTACAGGTACAAATCTTAAACTAATAAGAACAATACAAGGAAAGAACGGGTGGCCTCGTGTTAAAATCTAACCCAATTCACATAGGGCTTCCATGAATGATGTATAAATAGAAATTGAAATGAAACATAGAATAAACAGGGAAAAAAATCAAAACTCAATCTAATAGTAAAAACCAAAATGGTAAAATGTAACCAATTGATTTAGGGGCAAAAATAGAAAAAGAGAGGATATTAGGTTTTTTGGAGTATTAGCCTAAACACTAATTCTCAGCAAGGATGCCATACTTAATCCTAAACAAAACTGACACCATCGAAAAAGGGCATGGA
Source organism: Thalassia testudinum (assembly GCA_037157565.1). Lineage (NCBI taxonomy): Eukaryota > Viridiplantae > Streptophyta > Magnoliopsida > Alismatales > Hydrocharitaceae > Thalassia > Thalassia testudinum. Next base: position 16,910,854 of record JAZHRO010000055.1, read on the forward strand.
TATATGATTAAATCTCACATTGTAACAAATGTACACTAATATGAAGTAGTCAATATCTTTAGATAAATTGTTCTATAGAACCTTCAATGTTCTAGAACAAGAATGACGCTCATTAGCATTTTAGACTAATCTTTATTTTTCTAGAGCATCCAGAGACAATGAATTGATAGCAACGGGTGTGAAAACAAAGTGGATGAATGGAATCACACCAATGTGGTGTGGATTCCTCTCTTATTTATAAGTAACAGCAGGTGAGCTTGTTACAGGAGGTACTGAAGTCTGTTATAGCTGAATGAGCAGACTCCAGTTAAGTGAAAATACAAAATCGACCCCTATACATGAAACAATTACATGAATCGCCTACAATACAACATATGCTAACAAAAAGATCATGCAACAGAGAGGAAAAGAGGTGATGATGATGTTTGTATCAATCAACAAAGTAGAAGGATGGGTGAGGAACTTTTTTGAGTCACCCAAAAGCAAGAGAAAAGGTTTCACATGTTTATTTCTCAAGCGCTAATTCTTGCCGCAGCAACCTATCGAAGGAGGAGAGTAGTAGTGAAAAGAAATGAAGGGAGAGGATTTAGATGGAAGAAGCAAGGTGGAGAAGGGGTCCATCCCTACATTGATAGCACCTAGCAGTTGGGGGTTAAGGCGAGGTGAACGGCGGAGGTGTCGGGATGGTCGTGGGGTTCTCCGCGGGGCCGTGGTTGGTGCAATAAGGGAGATAATCGTGGGTGGAAGAAAACCAACAACCAAAAGAACAATTTTGGAATCTGAAATTGCTTGCTTCCTTTCATATTTTCATTTATATATAGAGTGATAATTTCACAAAAGACAATTGCTTCTTATCAGAAGCGATATCTCTACTCTACCCAAGACAATATTCCCCATTTCATGAATTGCTGCTAATGAGGCAAAATGGGAGTTGGTGCTGTAATCCCAAAATGGCAAAATGGCTCTGACGACCTCTACAGTCCCAACTGTGGCTGCTTGATATCCTAAGGTCGATTGCTATCCTCCTCGTTTGACCACCCAGTAGCAACTGCATGCTTCCTTCAAACTTGGTGAGTCTGCAGATCACAAGGCCACCAACCTTGGGCCGTGTCAAAGGCATCGGTGTGCATCAACGACTCTCTCCCTGGAAGCGTGCATCGTCCTCGAGCACCCAATCCGGATAGAGAGTCCACAGAGTTTGGTAACCTTCCCATGTGGTCGCAGCCTCGTCCTCATCATTCCAAAGAATGAGAACCTCGGCAGCAGGGGCATTATGGTGGCGAACCATGCAACGAGCAAGGATGCGGTCAAGATAGCACCCGTGGTCCTCCCGTAGAAGCCATTCGGTAGGGGCGTTGGGATTGGGAGGAGTGTGCCCATGATGGAGTTTGAGCTGGGAAATGTGGAAGATGGGGTGGAGCCGACAATTGGCAGGCAATTGTAGCTCGTAAGCTACGGGACACACGACGAAGAATGCAAAATGGCCTAAAGTACTTAGGGGACAATTTGTTGTGTGGCTTTTTGAGAAGGAGACCAGATCGAAAGGGAGAAAGTTTGAGGTAAAACAATTGGCCTTCATGGTACTGGATGTTGCGCCAGTGGCAATTGGCGAGGGTCCACATGTGATCTTGAGCATGACGAAGGCGTCTTTGAGCTCCTGAAGGATGGCGTCCCTTGCTAATAATGTGCGTGCAACTTCCGCAAAGCAGCCCTCCCTATGGACATAATCCCAGAGGCAAGGTGGGGGATGACTTTAGACGGCCTCAAAGGGAGACATGCCTGTGGCCAAATGGTATTGAGTGTTGAATGAATATTCCGCCCATGGTAATGACAACACCCAAGAGTATGGATGTTCTCCGTAGAAGCAGCAGAGGTAGGCGCCAATACTGCGATTGACTACCTCCGTTTGTCTGTCTGTTTGAGGATGAAATGCTGAGGAGAACTGAAGCTTGGTGCCTTGCAATTTGAAGAGCTCGCGCCAGAAGTGGCTGGTGAAGATGGAGTCACGGTCACTCACTATGGCTCGAGGAATGCCATAGAGTCAAACAACGGTGTCGGCGAATGGCTTAGCTACGCCTACTGTTGTGAATGGGTGATACATCGATGCCAAGTGGATGTACTTGGAGAGGTAGTCGACCATGACAAGGATAACAATGTGGCCATGGTTCAAAGGTAGGGCCTCAATGAAGTCCATTGAGACGACTTCTCATATGAGATTGGAAATGGGAAGTGGTTGGAGAAGATCCATGGGTGCCTGTGTAAAGGATTTGTTTTGTTGGCATGTGTCACATGCGCGTACCCATCATCGAATTGTGCACCTCATGGAGAACCAGAAGAAATCACAATGCAATCGTTGCATCGTTTTGTCATACCCAGTGTGCCCACCTATAGGGGAGGCATGATACTCCTGGAGAAGTTGAGAAATAAGAGGGGGCATGGAGGCAAGAAACAGCTAGCCCTTGTAATGGATGTGACCCTCCTGCAAGGTCCAATGAGAAAACTCTGGATGCTCATCAGACGTGAGCTCGAGGGCCTGGGCGTAGTCCGCATGGTGCAGATACTCCTTGAGTTGCTCGGCCCAGGTGGCGTGGATGACAGAAATGGCGTGTGCAATTTCTGGCTGTCACGGCGAGAGAGGGCATCGACCACACGATTTTAGGGGTTGTGCTTCTAGACAATATCAAAATCGAATGGCAAGAGACATACCACCCACTTTTGTTGGTGAGCGGAAGTGAGGCGCTGATGCAGCAAGTAGTGCAATGTGTGGTGATTCGTGCGCACGATGAATTGGCTAGTAAGGAGGTAACACTCCCACTTCCTGACCCCGAGCACCAATGCTAGGAGCTCCTTCTCATAGGTAGAGAAGGTGGATTGGTACAGGATAAGAGGCCAGCTGCGATAAGCAAGAGGGTGATTGTTTTGCATCAAAACCGCACCTACTCCATGGTCCGAAGCATCGCATTCAACAACAAATGGGACGGTGAAATTTGATAAGGCTAGCACAGGGGTGCTAGTGAGGGCCTTCTTGAGTGTTGAGAAGGCGTCCTTGGCCTCTGCTAACCATGCGAAGGTGGCTAACTTGAGGAGTCGATGAAGTGGTGTGGCGATGAGACCCTAGCCGCGCACAAATCGTTGGTAGTAGTTGGCAAGCCCCAAGAATCCGCGGAGGCTGCGAAGTGTGGTGGGCGTGGGCCAAGTGACGATCACCTCGATCTTGTGGGAATCCACCTAGACGCCGCATGTGGAAAGAATGTGACTCAAGGACTCCACGTGCGTCACACCAACGGAGCACTTAGTAGGTTTGATGACTAAGTGCTTGATGCGAAGAGCGTCGAGGACGGCACGGACGTGACGAAGGTGGAGGTCCCACGTTGGGCTGCAAACCAAGATGTCATCGAAGAAGACAAGGACAAATCTCCGGAGATAAAGGTGGAACAAGTTGTTCATGATCCTCTGGAATGTGGATGGGGCATTACACAACCCAGAGGGCATCACGAGGAACTCATGGTGTCCTTCATGTGTCCTAAAAGTGATTTTGAATACATCTTCATCCTGCATGCGGATCTAATGGTAGCTCGAGCAAAGATCGAGCATGGTGAAATAAGCGGCACAACGGAGGTTGTTGAGGAGGTCATCAATGAGAGGGATTGGACAATAGTCCTTGACCGTACGCTCCTTGAGGGTGCGGTAGTCGACACAGAAATGCCAGGTGTCATCCTTCCTACGAACAAGAAGTACAGGGGAAGCGAACGGGCTCCTACTGGGCTTGATGAGGCCATCGTGGAGGAGTTGCACTTGGCATTCTATCTCGTTCTTCTAGGCCCAACTGTGGTGATATGGAGTTATGGCCACTAGCTGTGCATCAAGGAGGACGGGAATGGCATGATCATCTTCGCATGCTGAGGGAAGGTCGTGGGGCTCCATGAAAATGTTCTTGTGCTCGTCCAATAGTGCATGCATGTCTAGGTGCAGCTCTGGAGGATGGTCTTGCTGGTTGGGGCTAGAGTTGGCCATGGGCGACCATAGGAGGTAGAGCTCCTCGGCCTCTACCAAGGCTTGGTAGAGCTCGTCCGCCACAAGAATGCCACCTCCCGGGAGTACGCCTTGGAGAATGAGGGGTCCCTCCGGAGTTTGGTAGGTGAGTGTGAGGACATCAAGGTCCCACAAGGAGGCACCCAGGGAGCGTATCCAGGGTACCCCTAGAATGGCATCGAAGGTTCCCAGTGGCAGAACATAGGCATCCATAGAGAAAGAGACGCCTTGGATGGTAAAGGGGAGGTCACGCACCTTGGTAGAAGTGTGGAGGGCAGCTCCTCCAGCTATGGTGATGTGTAGGGGAGACCAACTCCGGAGTAACGAAGTTAGTGGAGCTTCTCGAGTCCACTAGTGCCAACCCATTACCAGCCACAGTGGTGAGCTCGAGCTTGATAAGGGCAGCATTGGATCGTCCTAATATGGCGTGGGTGGATACTTGCTCGTTGGTCTCCATGCCCTCTGCAGGGCTCTCGAGTGCCTCCCATTCCTCAACTTCATCGGAGACCATGTAGAAGGCTTTGGCCTTGCAACGGTGTCTCAGGACGTATCATTTATCGTAGTTGTAGTAGAAGTTTTTCTTGAGACATTCTGCCATCTCCGTCGGCGAGAGCTTTTTGATGGTGAAAGGGGGAGGTCCGGACTATGCCCCTCCTGGCTATGGCTACTGTCCGATCGACACCGTGACCGGTGTTGGGAGAGGTCGCGAGCTTGCCCAAGAGCTGAAGGTCACGGTACGCCTTGCATTCCGTTCTTTGAAGGCCCACACATAACGCATGGTTTGGGCCATCGTCTTTGGTTCCAAGACTAGAACTTCTGTATGTACCTCCTCCCACAAGTCGGAGATGAAAATCTCCACAAAGCTCTCCTCGTGCATTGGTGGGACGAGGTCGTGTAGAGCTTAGAATTCACTATAATAATTAGCGACAGAAGTTACACGTTGAAGGTGGCAAAGCTTGCCTAATGGTCTCTTGTAGGCACGACGCCCAAACCAAGTTCGTCGCAAAAGTCCTCCTCGGTGTTGATGTGACCGCTGGTTTGCCCCCAATGCAACCATTGGTTGGCCTCACCAATAAGGTGGAGGGAGGCGAGGGAGATCCTCTCCTCCTTAGCTATCCCATGAAAGGTCCAGTATTGTTCGGCCAAGTGGAGACAGCCTAGGGGATCCTCCTTCTCATCGTATTGCAGGAAGTTGAGTTTGACCGCCTTGGTGATGACCACTGGTCCCCTACCTGCTCCCTTGTTGGAGGTGCTTGGAGAGCCTACCCCCAGACGTTGCCCACCTCGGCCAGTGGAAACCTTGTCCTGTACTTGTGCCTCCTTCAGAAAGTGGATGATATCATTCAACGCATTGGACTGCTATTGTATGAGGCCCATCATCTCCTATTGCGAGCTGACCATCGCCTCAAGTCGGCCGCTTGATGTGTCCATTGATGGTTGTTCCATGAAGTACGGATCGTTGTGCTCTAATATTAGGTTGATAATGCCTGGCAGTTGGGGGTTAAGGCGAGGTGAACGGTGGAGGTATCGGGATGGTCATGGGGTTCGCTGTGGGGCCATGGTTGGTGCAATAAGGGAGGTAATCGTGGGTGGAAGAAAACCAACAACCACAAGAATAATTTTGGAATCTGAAATTGCTTACTTCCTTTCATATTTTCCCTTATATAGAGTGATAATTTTACAAAAGACAATTCATGCTTCTTACCAGAAGTGCTATCTCTACTCTACCCAAGACAATATTCCCCATTTCATGAATTGCCAATAATGAGGCAAAATGGGAGTTGGTGCTGCTATCCCAAAATGGCAAAATTGCCCTGATGGCCTTTGCGGTCCCAACTACGGTCACTTGATATCCCAAGGTTGATTGCTATCCTCGTTTGGCCATCCGGTAGCAGCTACATGCTTCCTTCAAAATTGGTGAGTCTGCAAGTCACGAGCCCACCCACCCTGGGCCATGTGTCAAAGGCACTAGCGTGCATCATACATCACCTAGGAAAGAAGTCACGGCACACGAAGGAAGATACTTGACAGCCTCAAGAAGCCTTGAAGAGGGTGTTTGGAGGGTCAAGAGGTGTAGAGCAATGACAACAAGCAGGGGGAAGGTGAGGAGTAGCCGGAGTAAAACAAGCCTACGAGCGGGGCACCGTTCAGCCAAGGAGCTTCAGCGCATCCCTAGGAAGGCGAGGTAGGCCGGAAGCTGCTGTAGAGATTCGTAGGAGCGTCTGCTACTATTAGAGGAGCTGTTCCTGATTAGAGGCCCAGGTGGACAGGTATTTGTCGTCGAGGAGGTTCTCCTTGATTGTGGGTCGCTATAAGGGGACAGAATCTTCCGACTGACCTGATCGTGATCCTGATGGAGGATTTCGACGTGATCCTAAGGGTGAACTTGCTGGCTGCTTATCATGCCCTAGTATACTGCTTTGGGAGGAAGATCGTCTTCTCCATACCAGAGTTGCCTCCTTTCGAGTTCCACGGCCAGCCAGTAGATGGAGGATTCAGATGCATATCCACACTTTAGGCAGCGAAGCTACTAAGTCAAGGGTGTGAGGGATTCCTAGCTTGTGTCATAGCAAATCCTAGCCCCGTGGTCGACTTACAGAATATCTCGGTGGTCCGTGAGTATCCCAACGTCTTTCCTGAGGAGCTGCCAAGACTGCCACCTGAGTGTGAGATCGAGTTTGAGATCTCACTGGTACTGAGGACTAGCCCCATCTCTACCGCACCATACAGGATGTCCCCACTTAAGCTGTGAGAGCTCAAGTCTTAGTTGTAGGATCTATTGGAGAAGGGCTTTGTGAGGACCAGTGCATCCCCATGGGGAACTCCTTTCCTATTTGTGAAGAAGGACGATACTCTTTGGCTGTGCGTCAACTACAGACAGCTGAACCGAGCCACCATCAAGAACAAGTACCCGCTACCTCGCATCGATGATCTCTTTTGATCAGCTGAGAGACGCTACAATATTTTCCAAGATAGACCTGAGGTCAGGATACCACCAGTTGTGGATCAGGGAGACCAACGTCTCCAAGACAGCTTTCCACACGCGGTATGGCCACTACGAGTTCCTGGTCATGCCGTTTGGGTTGACCAACGCCCCCGCTGCCTTCATGGACCTGATGAATTGCGCTTTTCGGCTGTAACTAGATCAATTCGTGGTGGTATTCATTGACGACGTACTCGTCTACTCTTGGGATCAGACACAGCATGGACAGCATCTCTGCATGGTCCTGAACACTCTAAGACGGTACAAGCTGTATGCCAAGTACAGCAAGTGCGAGTTCTAGTTGAGACAGGTTACCCTCTTGGGCCATGTGATCTTGGGAGATGGGCTGGTTGTAGATCCAGCCAAGGTTGAGGCCGTACTCAGGTGGGAGAGGCCACATACAGTGATAGAGATACATAGTTTTTTGGGGTTGGAAGGGTACTACAGGCGGTTTATTCGAGGTTTCTCGCAGATTGCATATCCTATGGAACGACGTGTCCTTCACCTGGACAGACGAGTGTGAGTCATGCTTTCAGGAGCTAAAGGAGAGGCTAACTTCAGCTCCTTTACTCACCATCCTAGACAGCAGTGGCGAATTCGTGGTCTACAAGGACGCCTCGTTGCAGGGATTGGGGGGTGTGCTCATGCAGTAGGGCCACGTTGTCGCTTACGCTTCACGGCAACTAAAGTCCCATGAGCATAACTACCCCACCCATGACTTGGAGTTGGCAGCAGTTGTCTTCGCGCTGAAGACATGGAGGCACTATTGATGTGCATATATCTAAATAGCCAAAAATGTCTATTAATGCATGTTCTTAGTGTCATAATAGCATCATACATTGTAAATATTACATAACATGCATAATCATGCATTTAAGTCAAATTGTATAAATTGTATAGTAATTATCTCCTTTTATGGTCAAGGATAGGGCAACTTTTAATCGGGTCCTCGAATCGAAGATCCAACCATACGAATCTGATCAAGGCGACGATTGGAGTTCAATAACTCTAAGATCGCCCTGATCAGACATCCGTAGCACCAAATATAGATCGAGGAAGCCTAAAGATCAAGGACCAAGATGGTGCAAAACTGCACTTTAGACGACAAATCCGACCACACGGATGGGTTCAAATTGATGATCGCAGCCTAACAGCATGAAAATCAATCTAATTCAACATCCGTGGCACCATCTGCAACACACAGAAGATGGACGGCCAAGATGGCACCACGTGACACCATCCCAGCTGCCCAATTAGCCCTAAGAAGCACTGCTGCATCTCCAAAGGATCTCCATCGCTCGATCCTAGTCATTGGATCTTGATCCAACGGCCAGGAACGACTCAGATGTGCCGCTTACATCCTCTTAAGGCGTAAGGCGCAGACAATCTGGGTCGTTGGATCTTGATCCAACGGCCGTAAGCATGCATGTTTAAAACGAAAATGTGACAAAGACGAGGTAGCAGTGTAGTGGTTTTGCTGCTGTAGGCGAGACGCGAGGCGTGCGTTCGAAACGCAGTGTGCCTCAAATCAGGCATGGGCGCAGAAGCAAGTGCAATCCAGCCGTCAGATGGCAATCAAGCAGGCAAGAAGCGAAGACGTGGCGCATGGAGGAGCTTTGGATCGCCACGCGCATGATGACGCGCTTCTGCATGCTCCATTGCATGCATCGGTGCAGTTAGGTGTAGAAGAAGGCACGTGTGAGAATGACTTTAAGTCGTCCGATCTTGAGATCGATCGGCTGATATCGTGAGGACGTGGGCGAGCGTTGAGCGTGTGGCAGGCGAGGAGGCAGGCGCGCACACGAGGCTACGGCGACGTGGGGTCTTTAGTGACACTTAAATCCGTCACTAGAGACCCCCTCATTTAATGTTTTAACAATGTAATGACTAAATTGCCCCCAATCCTTGCAACAATAAAAGGAGACCCCTACCCTACGAAATCCTCATCCCTTCACCTTTCTCCCTCTCCAAAGATCAAGAGAAGCTTGTCTTACACCCGAGATGCTATTCTAGAGCTAAATCCAATTTTCTCGCCCCTATTCCGGAAGTGGATCCTGTGACGACGATGATGTGCTGCCCCGTTCCCGCTTCTTCTTACTTCGTCCTCCTTCTTCCCGCTCCATCCTCAGTCTTCCAGGCATCGCTCCGTCTGGCTCGTCCTCCAAGCATTCGTCGAGGAGGATAACATATCTCTCCCTTCTTTTTAATCGCTTTCTAGAATAAACTTTCCCGCTTTCTGGTTGTAATCATTTCCTGCTTTCTAGTTGTAAAAACATTTTTATTATATCAAGTGAATGTTCTCTCTCTCTCTTTCTCTCTCTCTTATTGTTTATATCAATTCCATTGAATTTATCTCATTTTCAAATAAAAACACAAAAAATATAATCGCTGATTTAAGATCGATGTAGCCTCCCTGTGTTTAACCCGGAATTCTTAGAATTTCGGTATAAATTTATCTGTTGACGGATCTCCTCGCAAATAGAACTACAACGACGAGTTTTTCAAATCCAACTTCGATCACGTAGTTTTCCGCTATCAACATTTTGGCATCATTGCCGGGGAGGCAACAATTTTTTATTTTCTTTTTACATTTCGTGCTCTTTATTATTTTCTAACTTGCTTTATTTATCGTCTATTGTTTTGTAGGTACCTTAATAGGGAGTTTTCAAGTGGTAGATCGGAGTAAAGTGCAGTTGAAGACAACCGTAAGTACTCCCCATTCTTCCCTCTCCATAGATTCCATTTCACAACATTAATTCAAACTCCAATTAACCTAGGTGTTTGCATAAATTCTAGGGTTAGTTTGGTTGCTTAGATTTCCACTAACATTTATCACACCTGCATATTAAAAAATCAACAAAAAAATATTTCTTCCAGGGTAAATCAACATACACACTACATACACCCACATTCAAGGCACATAACCTAATTGATTTTCATCTACTCAATCGGATTCTGATCTGTGGAACTGGTACACGTAAATCAACATATAAAAGAGTAGAAATCAATCTAGGTTAATCATTTTTTGTGCTTAACTTAGTGGTGCAATCTTGGCCAATTGTTTGAGTTGTTTGGGCCGCACCACTTAACCTAAAATCAACTCACCAAGTAGCTTCCCCTTAAGGTTTTCAATTTAGGTCAATACCAAGCACTCCACTTTACTTTTTGATTTCAAAAGGAAAGAGATCTTCACCCGTAATTGAAAACCTGATTTGCCTCGAACTTGATTGAACTAAACCTAATTCCAAACCCTAAAAGCTACTTAAGCAAGATTTGAACCTTAAAATATACTCATAAAAAATAATCTTACTTGAAAACCCTAGTTGTGCACACACTCACACATACTCAATTGATCATTAAGGGCACAACCTATCTTAAGGGCCCAGCACATTCCATAAGCACTACAATCTCAGGCCTAAATAAAATCAAGTAGACGTTGGCCTTAAGGACTGATTCACTCTTTGGGGCCCAGTCTGAGATTGTTTACGATTAACTTACTTGTACCAACCAATCTGATGTCTAACTAGGGGAGTAGCATCAAACGATCACGGCTAGGGGGTACACTAGGAACTGGAGGCGCAAGTCGAAGGAAGAACCTTCTCCCCAGTCCCTCCTTCTAACTAGTTAGATTGATTAGACACAAGTAGAATAAATTGTTTATAATCTTAAGGTGGATTCTGAGAGTTTGTAAATCCTTAGGCTACCCCACTTAAGGACAGGCTTGTTTTGTTGTGCTGCAGGGTTCTTATCCCCAGTTCTTCTGACCTCTTCCTAGTTTATGTTGGGAAGGAGGTCATTGAATCCTCGATTAGAAGGACCACTAAAGTATTCTAGGAGGCGTAGATTGAATTTTGGCAAAATTGATCCCAAGGCCGATCGATAGCCTCCTCTACCTCAGAATCCACAGGAGGTATTTCAAAGGCAGCTGGAACAAATGCAGAGAATGCAAGAATGGTTTCAGAGAATGTAGGACGCTCAGCCCTTGAAGGATTTTTATGATCCTTCAAATTACGGGGAACGTCCTAGCATCCAGATTCCTGCTGGAGACGTAGAAATCAAGCCCCAAGTGTTAAGCCCGATCAAACATTTCCATGGGCTTGGCTCTGAAGACCCGTTTCAGCACTTGGAGCACTTTACCACTTTGGTCCAGACCACCAAGGCACGAAACGTGAATGAAGTGCAGATGATCGTGAGGCTCTTTCCCCACTCTCTTAGGGATAAAGCCGCTCATTGGTACAGGACCATAGGAAGGTCGATTGCAACGTGGAATGATTTGAAATTAACTTTCCTGAAGAAATTCTTCCCTGTCAGACGTACCAATGCTCTGAGACGAGCGATTACTACCTTTACCCAGCGGCCGGGGGAGCAGTTTCATGTTGTGTGGGAGTGATTTCAGGACTTATTGCGGAGGTGTCCACACCACGAGGTGTCGAAATGGCAACTCGTGCAGATCTTCTACCACGGGTTGACTGAGCAACTCAGAAATCACGTGAACGCTTCTTGCGGAGGCAATTTCCTCAACAAAGATGCAAATAGCACGCACGATTTGTTTGAGGAGATGAGTGAGAATTCGATAAATCATGCCTCCATGGATACTTTCAACCGGTCCCAACAACCCAGATTGAATGTTAATGAAGTTCACAACTCTCATTCATTCGATATGGAATTGATTTGCAATAAACTAGATAAGGTGGACTTGGTTACTAAAAGGATGGAGGAGTGGATGGCTGGAAATTCAATGACTAATTCTCGATCTACTCAAACCCAAAATTCAGGATTCCATTCGACGCAAGCTCCTTCTGGATGGGAGTTCGTGAATCAACTTGATGCGGCTCAACCTGTGAGTCAGCATTATTCAGAACCCCACGGGTTCCAAACTGGGGCCTTTGATCCTAGTTTCTCTAATCCATCCCTTTCTTTCTCTCCATCCTCACCCTATAAGGATGTCTATTCTGTACAGGAGAACATTAGGTCCAACCCTTACTCCAATGCTTACAACCTAGGTTGGAAGAACCACCCTAACTTCTCTTGGAAAAACCCGGGGTAGCAAACCCAATTCCAACCCAGCAACTATGCTCCGCAAAGACCGATGGGTCAGGGTCATGTTTACACTCAGCTGCCCCCAAATCAAGTCAATCAGCCAGCTTGGAATACCTGTCAACCTGTAGGGTAGGCTGATCTGAACCGACAGATGGTAGAAATGCAAGGATCTATGCTCCAACTCATGCAGCAAATGGAAACCTCGCTGGACAACTTGCAAATCGGGTTCATTGCTAATTCTCGTGAACCCGGATCTCTGCCATCTCAACCCATACCCAACCTGCGTAATATCCAGAATCCAGGCAATCAAGCCCAAGGGTACAGGAATCAGAGGGACCCACACACACATGCTCAGGTGGTTGAGTAGGGTCCTTCCTCTTCTGCTTCTTCCTCAAATCAAAGGTATCTGGCTAATGAAGCCCCTCCAATCTTTCCTAACCCTAACCAAGACCCAAATCGATATGCATCTGCTAATTCTGCTACCTTTAGGAGTGGAAAGCAAACTCAGGATCTACAACCACACTATTTTGACTTATCAAATCCTGGAGAGCCTGAGGAGAGAAAGGAGAACTCTGAAGAAGAAATCAAGGCTCAGGAACCTGATTTCGAAGATTTGACTCATGTTCCTTCTCCTGAGGACTTGATTAAACCTAGGAAGAAGAAGCCTGTTGATAGTAACAAGGAGCTCTTTATATATTCAAGAATGTCGAGATCAATATCCTGCTCCTTAAAGTTATCAAACACATACTGGCTTACGCTAAATTTTTCAAGGATTTATGCACATATAAGTGTAAGTTGAGGGAATCTATTCCGAGGAAGGAGGTACTCTCCAAGCAGGCTAGTTCTGTTATCCTGCATCACCTTCCTCAGAAAAAGAGAGATCCAGGTACTCCTTTAATTTCTTGTGTCATCGGAGATTACACTTTTGATAGAGCACTTCTAGATCTAGGTGCATTTATTAACCTAATTCCGACTTCTCTTTATGAGAAGTTCGGATTAGGTGAACTTCGGCTGACTTCAGTAACGTTGCAGTTAGCGGACCATTCGGTCACAAATTCTCGAGGTGTTATTGAAGATGTTATTGTTAAGGTTAAGGATTTCTATTTTCCTGTAGATTTCCTTGTCCTTGATATGGATGTACTTGAAAATTGAAGGAACATGCCCATCATTCTGGGGCATCCATTCCTGGCTACCGCTAAGGCCAATATCAACTGTGAGACTGATAGCATGGAAATCGCCTTTGGGGATCAAAAATTGAAATTGGATATTTTCAAGGCGATTAACAAATTCGAGGATTGTGGATTTATAGAGGAACTTAAGGAAGACAATTTGAACATTGAAACATGTATGGCAGTTTCTGCAATCGAAAGTTCCTCCTATTGTGATGGATTTAACTCGCAATCCTCTGTGGCAAACCCACCACATTCTGAAGAGGTTATTGATTTTATTCACTTTCAACCTCTTCCTCTTGATGAATCTTCTTCAGCATCATCTTTACCCTCAATCCAAAACCCACCCCAGCTCGAACTGAAACCATTTCCTAAGAATTTGAAATATCAGTTCTTGGGACCTCAAAAGACGCACCTTGTGATTATCAGTGCCAGATTAACTAAGGAGTAGGAGATTAAACTGATCAACGTCCTAAAGGAACACAAGGAGGCAATTGATTGGACCATTCATGACCTTAGGGGGATCGAGCCATCTTACTGCAATCATAGAATATTTTTGGAAGATGGATCCCACCCTTCTCGCCAAATGCAGAGGAGATTAAACCCTAATATGCGAGAAGCGATCAAGAAGGAAATTATCAAGTGACTCGATGTAGGAATCATTTATCCGATCTCTGATAGTCCTTGGGTAAGTCCCGTGCAAATTGTTCCCAAGAAAGCTGGGATTACTGTTGTAAATAACGAGAAAGGAGAATCTGCCACAACTCGTTCATCTTTCTCTTGAAGGGTTTGTATTGATTACAGGAAGCTGAACACAGCCACGAAAAAGGATCATTTCCCTTTGCCCTTTATCGATCAAATCCTTGAAAGACTAGCTGGGCAAAAGTACTTCTGTTTCCTAGACGGTTACTCGGGATACAATCAAGTCCCTATCCATATCGAGGATCAGGAAAAAAATGACTTTCACCTGTCCCTACGAAACCTTCGCTTTCCATAGGATGCCTTTCGGCTTAGGCAATGCACCCGTGACTTTTCAAAGGTGTATGCTAGCCATATTCTCTGACATGGTGGGAAAGTTTATGAAAGTCCTCATGGACGATTTCTCTATTTTCAGAGAATCGTTTGATTCTTGCCTGACTAATCTTGAAATGATTCCTAAAAGATACATCAAAACAAGACTGGTCCTTAGCTGGGAAAAGCATCATTTCATGACACAAGAAGCCATTGTCTTGGGTCATGTTATCTCTGAATGGGGAATCGAAGTTGACAAAGCAAAGGTTGATGCTATCTCTAAACTTCCTCCTCCCACATCTGTCAAATAAATTCGATCATTTCTGGATTGTGTGGGATTCTATAGGAGGTTCACCAAGGACTTTTCTAAGGTTGCTCGCCCTCTGAGCAATCTTCTCACCAAAGATACGCCGTTTGATTTCAACGAGTCATGAGATAGGGCATTTGATTTTCTTAAAACGGCAGTCACTTGTGATCCGGTGTTGCAACCATCGGTTTGGACAACCCCATTCGAGATCATGACCAACGCTTCTGATTATGCAGTTAGGGCTATTTTGGGTCAGAAGATCGACAGGAAGCCCTCTATCATCTACTACGTTAGTAAAACTCTGGATGAGGCCCAGAGGAATTACACTGTTATTGAGAAGGAATTACTAGCTGTAGTATTTGCTTTGGAGAAATTCAGGGCTTATCTCTTAGGGTCTCATGTCATAATATATACCGACCACTAGGCCTTGAGACATCTCTTGGCCAAAAAGGATGCCAAACCCTGGCTTATTTGATGGATTCTTCTGCTTCAAGAATTTGATCTTGAAATCAAGGATAAATCCAGGGCACAGAATGTGGTGGTGGATCATCTTTCGAGACTTCTGAGTGATTCTTCTCGTCCGGATATTCCGATTGTTAATACTTTTCCGAACGAGACTATCATTACAGTTTTAGGTGTCCAAACCCCATGGTTTACTGACATTGTAAATTATTTGGCTGTTGGTTAAATCCCTCAAGATTGGACCAAGCAACAACAAGATAGACTCAAATTTGAGGCCAAATATTACTTATGGGAGGACCCTGAACTGTATCGCATCGGCTCTGATCAGATTATTCGCCGATGTGTTCCGGAGATTGAATTCAAAAGTATACTCGACTTCTGCCATGCATCTGTGTGTGGTGGATATTTCTCTGGGAAAACGACGGTTGCAAATATTTTGCAATCTGGATTCTTTTGGCTGTCTTTATTCAAGGATGCCCAGGAATTCTCGAGGTCTTGTTCTCGATGCCAGGCACTTGGGAGCATAACCAAGAGAAACATGATGCCTCTAAACCCGATTCTTCCCGTCGAAATCTTCGACATTTGGGGCATCAATTTCATGGGACCCTTCCTCCCTTCATTTGGACATCAGTATATTCTCGACGCTATTGATTACTTGTCCAAGTGGATCGAGGCCATTCCCACCCGAACCAATGACCACAAGGTGGTCATCGATTTCATCAAGAAGAACATCTTTAGTCGGTTCGGAATTCCGAGGGCTATCATCAGCGATGGTGGTTCTCACTTCATTAATGCCCTGTTCTATAATTTACTAGCAAAATATGGGGTAAATCACAGAATCTCCACACCTTACCATCCCTAGACGAATGGACAGGCCGAGATCTCCAATCGGGAGATCAAGAATATTCTTCAGAAGACGATTAGGCCTGATCGTAAAGACTGGACTCAAAAGCTTGAGGATGCTCTTAGGGCCTACCATATGGTGTACAAAATGCCTATCGGCATGTCACCATTTTGTCTGGTGTATGGAAAGGCATGCCATTTACTCATATAAATTGAACATAGGGCATTCTGGGCAATCAAGCAGTGTAATCTGGATTTGAGTTTAGCCAGAAAGACCAGGAAACTCCAACTATCTGAGTTGGAGGAGCTTAGAAACGATGCATACGAGAATGTCAAGATCTATAAGGCTCGGACTAAAGCTCTTCATGACCAATTGATATCCTGCAAGAGCTTTGAGCCAAACCAGAAGGTCTGGTTCTTTGATTCTCGACTTAAGCTCTTTCCCGGCAAACTTACGTCAAAATGGAATGGCTCGTTTATCATCGATTAAATTTTTCCAAATGGGGCCGTTCAGATTTCTGACCAAAAGATGGGTAATTCATTTAAAGTCAACGGTCAACATTTAAAGCCTTTTATTGATTGTATTGTTCAAGAACCCGTCTCAGACACGGTTGCTCTCATCATGTTGTGATTTCTTTGGCTGAACTTCGCCTAGCTGATGGCATTAAACTCAGCAGTTATACAGTTTGACTCAGAGCTGACCTGAACATCATATTTAGGTGATATCTTCTACATTCTACCCTTCCTTTCATGTCTTTTATTCTCAATGCGGATATTGCATTAGCTAGGCATGGGGGGTGGATTCATTTTTGAATCATTTTGTTAGCTCTATGGAATTCTTGTAAATTCTACTTGTTTTCTTTTATATATATACATATATAAAAAAAAATGCATTAGGAAAGAATACTTGGGCATTAGGACTTTTCAATTTTAGGAAATATTACAGTAGGATCTGAACACTAAGACCCTTCAGGTCTTTGGGCTTAATCATCCTGGGTATCCACTAAAATGTGGATTTGTTTATCGAGTCCTCGCTATCCTGAATTCCATTTCAATTTTATTAAATAATTTTGGGTGATAAGTACACGACTTATCAACCCACCCTCTGATTTGAGGAAATTTTAAGTCTAAGCATCTACACACTATTCGCACTGACTCGTTATTCGGTGGTTTTAATGGAAATTGGATAGCTAATGAACCTTCTAGGGTGGTATGGCTGGCAAGTTATCATGGGTAACAGCCCATAGGTAGGTTGTCTAAAGCCCAGCCACTGGACCATTCTTTTCTTATTGCTTTTAGGTAAATCTTAGACCAGGGAAGCCACTTACTTAAAAAAAAAAGAAAAAGAAAGTCCAAAAAGAAAAGAAAAAAAAAGAAAGAGAAAAGGAGAAAAGAAAAAAAATAATAATAAGCCACACTTCACCGCTTGAGTATGGCTAGAAAGTTATCGTGGGTAACAGCCCATAGGTAGGTTGTCCAGTTCCTAGCTCAAGAAATGCACGTAAAAATTCCTAAAACACTTAGGAAGAAGCGGAGAAGTAGAATAAGCCGGGGAGATATACACTGGATTCACCCTTGTGTTGACCCCATAAAAATAAAAGTAGGGAGAAAGTTACCGGTCGTATAGATACACCTTTAGGCATAATTCTTTTTAAGGTCACCTAGGGGCGTAAAAACCCAAAGTCCGTTCTGATTGTCGATCAACAAGTCTACCACATTCACAAAAAGATGCTTAGAACTTAGGGCTCTCATTAAGTCTTGGGTGGGTTGAGTGGCCATAGAAAGCCACTCTGTAACCCTAAACTCAAAAATAAAAAAAAAATTAGAAAAAAAGAAAAAGGAGAAAAATAAATCCTTCTTTGGATAAGGCAAGGGCTTGAGGTGGTCTGCATTTTGATAGATACTCAGGCGTTGTTGTGTCTTTGAAAGTTCAGGTCCTAGGTAAAAATTTCTTAATGTTGAAAATGACTTTTGCTCGAGTAATCCAATCTTAATTCTTTTACAAATAGCATGTAGTTTTTTCTAGGGACTAACAAAAGATAGGCATGGGGGTGTGATGTGCATACATTTAAATAGCAAAAAATGTCTATTAATGCATGTCCTTAGTGTCATATTAGCATCATACATTGTAAATATTGCATAACATACATAATCATGCATTTAGGTCAAATTGTATAAATTGTATAAAATTTTCTCCTTTCATGGTCAGGGAAAGGGTGACTTTTAATCGAATCCTTGGATGGAAGATCCAACCGTACGAATCTGATCAGGGCAACGATTGGAGTTCAACGACTCCAAGATCGCCCTGATCGGACATCCGTAGCACCAGATATAGATCGAGGAAGCCTAAAGATCAAGGGCCAAGATGGTGCCAAACCATACTTCGGACAACAAATCCGATCGCACGGATGGGTTCGGATCGATGATCGTAGCCTAACAGCGTGAAAATTAGTCCAATCCGACATCTGTGGCACCATCTACAACACACAGAAGATGGACGGCCAAGATAGCGACACGTGGTGCCATTCCAACCGCCCAATCAGCCCTAAGAACTGATGCTGCATCTCCAAAGGATCTCCATCACTCGATCCTGATCCAACGGCCAGGAACGACTCAAATGCGCCGTTCACATCCTCTTAAGGCGTAAGGAACGGACGATCTGGGTCGTTGGATCTTGATCCAACGGCCGTAAGCGTGCACGCTTAAAATGAAAGCGCGACAAAGATGAGGAGGCAGCGCAGTGGTTATGCCGCTGCAGGCGAGACGTGAGGCACACGTTCAAAAAACAGCATGCCTTAAATCAGGCGTGGGCGCGAGAGCGGGCACAATCTAGCCGTCAGATGGCGATCAGGCAGGTGAGAAGCGGAGACGTGGCGCATGGAGGAGCTTTGGATCGCCATGCGCACGATGAAGCACTTCTGCATGCCCCATCACACGCGTGGGCGTGGTTAGGCGCAAAAGAAGGCGTGCACAAGGACGACTTCAAGATCGGACGGCTGATATCGCAAGGATGTGGACGAGCATTGAGCGCATCGCAGGCGAGGAGGTAGGTGCGTACGCGAGGCTGCGGCAATGTGGGGTCTTTAGTGATGCTTAAATCCATCACTAAAGACCTCCTCATTTAATGTTTTAACAATGTAATGACTAAATTGCCCCCAATCCTTGCAACTATAAAAGGAGACCCCTACCCTACGAAATCCTCATCCCTTCCTTCACCTCTCTCCCTCTCCAAAGCTCAAGAGAAGCTTGTCCCACACCTAGGATGCTATTCTAGAGCTAAATCCAACTTTCTCACCATTGTTCCGGAGTGGATCCCGAGACGACGACGACGTGCTGCCTCGTTCCCGCTTCTTCTTGCTTCGTCCTCCTTCCCGCTCCGTCCTCCGTCTTCCAGGCGTCGCTCCGTCCGACTCGTCCTCCAAGCATTCATCGAGAAGGATAACATCTCTCTGCCTTCTTTTTAATCGCTTTCTAAAATAGAATTTCTCGCTTTCTAGTTGTAATCATTTCCTGCTTTCTAGTTGTAAAAACACTTTTATTATATCAAGTGAATGTTCTCTCTCTCTTTTTCTCTCTCTCTTATTGTTTATATCAATTCCATTGAATTTATCTCATTTTCAAACAAAAACACAAGAAAAATATAATCACAGATTTAAGATCGACATAGCCTCCCTATGTTTGACCCGGAATTCTTAGAATTTTGGTATAAATTTATCTGTTGACGAATTTCTTCGCAAATCGAACTACAACGATGGGTTTTTCAAATCCAACTTTGATCACGTAGTTTTCCACTATCAACAACTATCTGTACGGAGAGACGTTCAAGATCTTCACTAATCATAAGAGACTCAGATACCTGTTTGGCCAAAAGGAGCTCAACATGAGATAGAGATGTTGGTTGGAGCTCTTGAAGGACTACAATTGCAGCATCTCCTACCATCCAGGGAAGGCCAATGTAGTGGCTGACACCTTGAGCCTAAAGGCTCCCGCCCACTTGGCTAGTCTACAGGCACAAAGTTGGAGACTCATGGAGGAAGTGGCCAGTTGGCGACCCTAGGAGTCACGGGGATACTGTGGGGCAATGACAGTGGCGAGGCAGGCACGACTAGAGCTGATAGATCGTATCGTTACTAGACAGATGACGGATCCATACCTGCAGACACTACGAGACTGGGTATTGACAGGAAACCCAAGAGAGTTCTCATTCATTTACGGGGTCCTACGTATGAGGGGACGCTTGTGTGCTCCTAAAGACAAGGAGCTGTTGAGAGAGCTCCTGACTGAGGCACATGGGTCCAGATTCACCATACATCCTGGGAACACGAAGATGTACTATGACCTACGACGCGATTTCTGGTGGAGGGGCATGAAGCGGGATGTTGGTAGATTTGTTTAGTAGTGTCTGGTATGCCAGTAGGTGAAGGCTAAACACCAGAGACTTGCAGGGCCGTTGCAGCCACTTCCCGTGCCAGAGTGGAAGTGGGAAAGTATCACTATGGACCTGGTAGTGGGTTTACCTGTGACATAGCGAGGACATGATGCAGTCTAGGTGATAGTGGATAGACTGACGAAGATGGCATGCTTTCTGCCAATCCGAGTCACTTTTGGACTAGCACAGTTGGCAGAGCACTACATTGGAGATGTAGTACGCCTTCACGAAGTCCCTCGCAAGATTATTTCAGATAGAGACACTTGTCTCACTTCCCAGTTCTGGGTGGAGTTTCAACAGGCTTTGGGGACTCGTCTGAGGTTTAGTATAGCCTATTACCCCCAGACCGATGGACAGTTGGAGTGCACCATTTAGACCCTTAAGGACCTCCTACAAGCTTGCGTGTTGGACTGAAGAGGCTCCTGGGAGGAGCATTTACCGCTGGCAGAGTTTGCATACAACAATAATTACCACTCAAGCATCGGCATGGCACCGTATGAGGCTCTGTATGAGAGGAGGTGTACTGCTCCCTTGAGTTAGGTTAAGGTGGGGACTGATGAGAGCCTCATCATAAACCTTAACTGGCACAATTTGATCTAAATAAGTGTGAAAAAGCTCCCACAAAACCTAAAGAAAGCCTAACTCAGAGAATTCTAAATTGAAGAATAAAACAAGTCATAAGGGGTAAAACTGTAATTTTATCAATGCAGTACACAATCAGGGTGACTAAGGGTCTAAACACAGGTCAAATGAGCTTAATAAGGAAGGAAGTGGGATGATCTGATCTGAAAAGGGTTATAACAACTTCTAGGAATTAAATGACATTCTATAACCCTAAAAACAAACCTACTTTAATTCATGAGGTTCTAGGTAGAATAAAAATTAACTAAATTCTCTAAAATTCATGGAAAAATACTCCCTAGGGTTTAGAACCTTCAATTTGGCCTTTGCAACCTATCTTGACCTAAATTGAGAACCATGCCAAATTTGTGACATAATTTAGGTTTTTATGCAAATTGACTGGTCAAACGTAGTCAAACCTAAAATCAAATTACACCATTGAATTCCTTAGGTTCAAATTAGGTTCGTACAAAAGTTTGGGCCTAAGAGAAGACCATCTTGACAGACTTTACAAACTGGTCCTCTTGAATTACTTTTTGACCCTTATCTTTTTAAACCCTTGCATTTAGCCCCCTATCTTCTCCTTCGTTCTTTGCAGAACAATCCTCCCTGCCACCCCACGAAGGTACCATACCTCCGGCGACCTTGCGCGGAGGATGGCGCCACGCAGGGCATGGGGACCGCTCTCAGGAACGAACAGGGGGTTCCCTATGTCGTCCTCTTTCGCAGGGACCCTCCCCTGTTACCTGACCCTCCCTATGCGAACGCACGAAAGGCATGGGTCTCCATCTCCGACCATCTCCGGCGAGATCCCCACGTCGCCCCCTCGAGATCCTCTCTTCACCAGCACCTTTATAAGGAGCGGCAGGGGCTGCCGTGCCTTCTAAGCTCGCTTTGGCTGAAGAGAACCCCCCTACTTCGTCCCCTCTCACTCCGATCAAATAGCCCAAGCTTCTAGCGATCTTTCCTCCTCCTCCTCGTCGCTTTGCTGCCATACCTACAGCAGAGCTCACTCTACCTCGTCTTCCCACGCCAGGCCGCACCAGCTGGCATCTCCACATCCCCTCCTCGTCGCCGTTACCCCCCTTTTGGGCACCTTCGTCCCCAGCTCCGGCAGGCACGCACCGGGCGTCTTCCTCTCCCTCTTCTTCGATTAAGTAGGTAGAAACCTTCCTCTTATTCTCCCCTTAATTTTCCTCTCTTAAATTGGCATTTTTCACCCCTCGACTGCCGCTACCACCTCCATCTGCTCCACCTCCAACCACCAACTCCAGCGAGATGGCTCCACCTCCACAGGCCATTCCACCCCTCGCCGACAAGCCCAGAAGCTCCCCCTCACTCCACTGAAGCATTTCCCCCACTCCATTCACCGCCCTGCACCACCAGACCACCCCTCGAAAACACCTACTTGCACCTCTACAGTGTGCCCTAGGCACACGGCCACAGGCACTTTCCCGCCACGCCAACCCCCACACCGTCTTCGCCTTCCTCTGGCGAAGCTTTCTGAGCTGTCTGACATGGCAGTGAGGCCATCTTCGTGCTTTCAGGTCTTGGCCCCCTCGCCGCCATTGACGGATAGCAGGAGTTGCTTGGCGAGCAGCTCCAGGTCCCTTCAGCACCAGGCGCAAACCCCAGACAGCACTGAACACTTCCGCGAGGGTGCCCAGGTTCTCAATTGGGGTCGCGAGCCTTCGCTGCTGCCCCAATTGTTCACAGCTTCTTGCCTGCGAGCACCCGCCTCGGAAGTGTGTGGCCACACGCCCACACTTAAATTGTAAAAGTGCTATAGGTTGTTCGCCTCCGAATACACCTGGGGTGAGGTCCCTCACCTAAACGCCGCCCTCATCCGTGAGCTCATCACATGGATCTGGCGTGACCCGACCCGACACCCTCCTGTGCACTCCTCATGCACCACCCACGTAGGTGCGCCTGGACCCGGGCATGCGACCCGACCCGATAACCCGGCTCTGGGAGAGCGTACCAAAGAGAGATCCAGAGAGAGAGAGACGTGGGAAGAGGGTAGGGTAGGTTTTGCGCTGAACTTGCGTGTGTGTGCAAGGAACAAGTGCTGCATCAGAGAAGAAGAGAGGAGAAGGAAAGGAGAGGCCGTAGCGAAGAGAAGAAGGAGCAAAAGAAAAGAAGACAGCAGGGGCACTGTAGCAATAGTGAAGTTAAGACGTCCGATTTCTGAATCAGACGTCGGAAAGAAAGGAAGGAGCGAAGAGAAGAGAAGAGCAGAGGACAGGTTAGAGAAAAAGAAAGAGAAAAGAGAAGGAGGGAACCTCTGTAGCAAAGAAGAAGAAGACGCAGAAGAAAGAAGAAAACAGAGAAGAGAAGAAGAAGGAAGAAGAAGAAGGACATAGCAACTGAAGGAAGAAAGAAAAGAGAAGGAAGCCTCTACAGCAAAGAAAAAAAGAAGAAGAGAGAAGAAGACAGGCTGAAGAAGAACCGGATGAAAAGGAGAAGAGAGAAGAAGAAAAACCAAGAAGAGAATTTTTGCTCTCTCTCTCTCTCCGTTGTCTTAATTCTTGTAAAACAATATTGTGAATTCATATGCTTCTGGAATCATAGTTTGCTCCCTGAGTTTGACCTTGGGAAACTTTTAATTCCGAGTAATAAATTATAAACTGGTAGTAACTTTTCGTGATATACTACAACGTTTAGAACTTCAAATCACGTGCGAAATACCAACACCAGTTTTTGGCACCATTGCCAGGGAGTAACAGCTATTCTAGAAGCTATTGATTCACAATTTATGATTTCCTAGTGACTAATCTCTTCTCTTTTGTTGTGCAGGCACAGGAAATAAAGAGGAAAAACAAGTAGCCGTACAACAACCACACCAAGGACAGGTAATTTTCTATCCTCTCGTTTAAACCCCTAAATTCTAAAGAGGAAGAAAAAGACAAAAAGCAATTTAGGAATAACTTGTCTTTCATATATAGTAAAACACCAAAGTTGCCTGTTTTCAAATTTCAACATACTTTTTTCTGTACATCCATTAAAGGTAGTTAGGGCTAAAACCTTCTTGCCTGAGCCCTAATTACCCAATCTAGAGGCAACTAACTGGACCAACTAGAGCCAATATTAGATTCAAAGCTAGGGTTTTAGAGACACACTTTTCTAAGCAAGAATGGAAAATTCCCAAAAGAAGTATGCCCAAGCTATTGCTTGAAAACATCTATCAAGAGAAACCCTAAGAAATTTGGCTCTTAAGTCACTTGAACCCTAAAAGACAAGACCTAATAAGCTCTCAAAGGAACTAATAGGTGAAGTTGATCCCTTGGATCAACCAACCTTTAACTTAGGTCACTCTTTGCACTCAAAAGAATAAAAGTTCAAGTGAAACCGTAAGCACCTTGATCCTAACTAAAAGTGGTAGACTTAAGAGGTCAAGGTCCCCATTTTGGTCTACCTGGAATCTCAGTGATAAGAGAGGTTGGGTGGGGAAAACCCTGTAACCCGTGGGGATGCTCTACCGTGTAGGGGTCTTCATGGGACTCACCCTCTCTGGTTGCCCAGGTAATTCTCAGGTGGACGACCTTCTGATCAAGGGGTCCATCCGCCCCGAACCTCTTTAGTCACCCAACATTTTGGGTGTCTTGATTGGGTCCAGCACCTGCTAAACTCATCCTCTCCATCAGTGTATGTTTGGTAGGAGGTCCTTGAAACCTCCTTTAGAAATTCACTCTCCCCGAGGCCAAGCCTCGGTACCCTTGCATGTGCAACCAACCCTTCACATAGACCTTTCCTCCGATTCTGAACCTAACTCACCTTCTTCTTCCACAATGGCTTAGCCAGTTGAGAAAGAGAACAATCTGGAGCACCAGCTCTAGCGACTCAATGACCTCTTCCAAAACTTCATGCACCCACCGCAGCGTCCCATGATGCAAGATCACTATAATCCCATTGCGGTGGCTATTGAGACTCAAGTCAGAATCCCGACTGGAGGACCTGATTCTGAACTAAAGCCCAACATGATTCATGTCATACCTAAATTCCATGGGCTTAATTCTGAAGACCCCTTCCAGCACATTAAACAGCTAAAGCATCTGGCCCAAACCTTCGGGTCAGATGCACAAATCTGGATATTCTCCTTATGAAGATGTTCTCTTTCTCCCTTATGGACAAGGCCGCCCATTGGTATCAAACACAGACCCGGCCGATCAACAATTGGGAGGAACTTCAGTCCGAGTTCCTGAAGAAGTTCTTCCCCGTTGGTCAGACCAATGCCTTGCGCCATCAGATTACTCATTTCACGCAACAAACGGGAGAACCTCTTCATGAGGCATGGGATCGTTTTCAGGATCTCATGAGAAAGTGCCCCCATCACGGAGTTCCTAAATGGGAACAAGTCTAGTCTTTTTACCAGGGACTCCGTGAGGATATTAGACTGTTCGTCAATGCAACCTGCAGAGGAAATATCATGGGTCAACATGAAAACACCATGTGGGAGATTCTCAAGAATATATGCGAGAACTCCATCAATAATGACTCCATGGGACTATTCGACAGGACGAATGCCTGCGCATCGATGAACCTTAGGGGAGCACATGAGACGCAGGGCCTATCCGCATCAGTCGACCTGGAATTGATGGCCAGTCGATTGGACAAGGTCTCCATTATTGAGAAGAAGGTGGATGAGCTAACTCAGCACTTGCAGCGAGCCACCTTTATGTAGAATTCCTTTGCACAGCCTCCTTCCGCACGGGAGACTATGCAGAACATTTTCCACTGACCTTCTGGTGGACCCGTATCCACCCCCATCTGACTCTCAGATCGGAGGAACCTCCGACCCTTTCTATACTAGCCGGGGGAGCTCCACTCCCCCATTCTTTGACTTTTCTGAGGCTCCTCAGACCTGCGAGGACCTCAACGCCATCCAAAATGACCCATTTTCCAATACCTACAATCCTGGATGGCAAAACCATCCCAACTTTCAGTGGGCGGGGAATTCCCAGAATCCAAGACCATCCTTTCAGCCCTGTCCACAAGCACCTCATCCTTACCAGCTGCCTCAGCTTAGGCCCAACCCTACTTATCTATTCGGGCCCAACCAAGACCAAATGTCCCTCACCCTTTAGACTCTGGCTAACATTCAGAGAACGAATGCAGCTATTCAAAAGCAACACAAGGACGAAATCACAGAGGTCCAAAACCAACTGGCCCAGTTGGCAAATTCTCGCCAACCAGGCACACTTCCTTCTCAACCTCTTCCCAACCCTAATAGCGTGTCGACCCAACGGCGCGTTATGAACCCAAACCCGGGCCAAGCACATATGGTTTATCAAGCCCCCTCTATTCCTTCACCTGACGGGATGGAGGCTTCAACTTCCTATGTGGGTTACCAACAGCAGCAACCCATCCTACCAAACCCTAACCAGAACCAGGCAGGGATGAATTCTATAACCACTCGTAGTAGTAAGGAAACCCAGGATCCACCTTATCCAGACCACTCTAAGCTTGGTAGTGACCCAAACCATAGGACAGTAATCCAGGATGTTCCTATCCCTGTCCCAGATTAAAGACCTGAACTTATCCTAGAGGAACCAACCAAGGTTCCATTTCCCAAGGCCTTGACCAAGGGAAAGAAGAGAACAAAATCTGTGGCTCCTGAGGAGGACCTGGTCAAGCTCTTTGAGTAAGTCCAAATAAACATCCCCATGATGGATGCAATCCGCCACGTACCGGCTTACGCACGATTTTTGAAGAATGTGTGTACACCTCAGCGTAAGCCGCGAACCAAGAGTGGGAGTCCAATTGTACTATCAGAGCAAGCCAGCTCTGTAATCCTGAGCAGACTCCCACCCAAGGCAAAAGACCTAGGCACTCCCCTGATTTCATGCAAGATAGGTGAAACCCAGTTCGACAAAGCATTGTTAGATTTAGGTGCTTCCATAAACTTGATACCCACATCCCTACTCAACCACCTAGAAGAATCTGAGCTAAAACCGACTGAGGTGACACTACAGTTAGCAGATCGATCCATAAAGTCACCAAAAGGGATTCTTGAGGATGTTATTGTAAGGGTGCGGGATTTTTACTTCCCTGTAGACTTCATAGTCTTAGACATGGACGCACCTGAAAGCCCAAGGGATACACCGATCATTCTAAGGAGACCTTTTCTGGCCACTGCAAGGGCCAACATTAGTTGTGAGGAGGGCCAAATAGAACTAAAATTTGGAAATCAAACCCTAAAAATTGATATCTTTAAGGCCCAACAAGGAATTAATTACGGTGTCATTAAACAAATCTGTGATGTCAGAGCTTTGGTTGATGAAACACAATTTGAGAATAACCTGATTATACCTCATCAACCACAAGAAGATCTTGAACTGCAATTAGAGGAGTCAGACCCTGATTCAGATAAACCCATAACTCCTATCCATGTACCTCACACTCACCCTGAACCACCCGCTGTTGCTGATAACCCCATTCTTGAACTCAAACCCCTTCCCGATCATTTGAAATATGTCTTTTTGGGTTCTAATCAGACATTTCATGTGATCATAAATTCCAAGCTCACTCCTGATCAGGAATCCCGTCTGATTGTTGTTCTCTAGCAACATCGTAGAGCCATTGGTTGGACTCTCGATGACTTGACTGGAATAAGTCCCTCTTATTACACCCACCGTATCTATTCTGAAGAGGGTGCACGACCTTCCCGTGAGATGCAGAGACGTTTGAATCCCAATCTATAGGAGGTCATGAAAAAGGAGATCATTAAGCGGTTAGATGCAAGGATCATCTACCCGATCTCCGACAGTCGTTGGGTGATCCCAATCCAGGTTGTGCCTAAAAAGGTAGGGCTCACCACCATTACGACTAAAATTGGAGAGGTCATACCTACCTGAATAGCCAACTCATGGAGAGTCTGCATAGATTACCGAAGATTAAATTCCTCCACGAAGAAGGATCATTTCCCACTCCCATTCATTGATCAGATTCTTGAGAAGCTAGCGGAAAATAGATTCTTCTACTTTCTTGACTGGTACTCCGGTTATAACCAAGTGGCGATTCATCCTGAGGACCAAGAGAAGACCACGTTCACCTGCCCCTTCGGGACGTACGCGTTCTGAAGGATGCCTTCGGTCTCTGCAATGCACCCGCAACTTTTCAGCGGTGCATGCTTGCCATATTCTTTGATATGGTAGGTGATTATCTGGAAGTCTTCATGGATGACTTCTTAGCTTTCGGGGCATCATTTGATGATTGCCTCCAGCACTTGGTTCATATACTCAGACGTTGCATCGACATAAATCTGGTTCTTTTTTGGGAAAAGAGCCACTTTATGGTGCCTGAGGGGATCGTCCTAGGACATCTAATTTCTGATAAAGGCATCCAAGTGGATCGAGCCAAGGTTGATCTGATCTCTAGACTTCCTATGCCTAGCTTGATTAGGGACATCCGTTCTTTTCTGGGGCACGTCGATTTTTATCATCGTTTCATCCCTGATTTCTCGAAAATCGTGCGTCCCCTGACTACTCTTCTCTCCAAGGATGTACCCTTTGAGATTTCCAAGGAATGCACTCAAGCTTTTAAGAACCTTCATGACCAAGTCACCTAGGCCCTGATCCTACAGTCTCCTGATTGGTCTCAACCCTTTGAGATCATGTGCGATGCATCTGATTTCGCTGTAGGAGCAGTTCTGGGGCAGAAAGTTGACGGGAAACCCGTAGTCATCTACTATGCTAGCAAGACGCTTGACGAGGCTCAACGTAACTATATAGTTACGGAGAAAGAGCTGCTAGCCGTAGTATTTGCCCTCGAAAAATTTTGATCCTATCTCCTGGGTTCCCACGTCATAATCTACTCAAATCACACAGCTGTGAGGCATCTCCTTGCAAAGAAGGATGCAAAGCCTCGATTAATCCGATGGATCTTGTTGTTGCAAGAATTCGACCTCGAGATTCGTGACAAGGCAGGAAGATAGAACGTGGTAGCTGACCACTTGTCTCGCCTTCCTTCTGAGATCATCAACCCTTCTGGACCCATCACGGAGCATTTTCCGGATGAGCACTTATTGACTATTGGTACTAGACTTCCATGGTTTGCTGATATAGTAAACTACCTGGCATCTCATCAGATTCCGTCTGATTGGCCAAAGGCCAAGAAAGACAAGTTGCACTCTGAAGCCAAGTATTACATTTGGGAAGACCCATACCTTTTCCGCATAAGTGCTGACCAAATTATCTGAAGATGTGTCTCGGAGGGCGAAATCAATGATATTCTCTCATTCTGCCATGACCAGGCATGCGATGGCCACTTCTCTGGGCACAAAACAGCATCAAAAATCCTCCAGTGTGGCTTTTATTGGCCCACTTTATTCAAGGACGCATACAATCACTGCAAGGCATGAAGTCGTTGCCAAACTTTGGGCAACATGATGTCTTTGCAGCCGATTCTCATATGCGAAATCTTCGATATTTGAGGGATTGATTTTATGGGCCCCTTCCCTGTCTCGGACGGCTTCGAGTACATTTTGCTTGCTGTGGACTACGTGTCCAAATGGATCAAAGCCATTTCAACCCGAACCTGTGATCATAAAATCGTTATCAAATTCATTCATCAGAATATCTTCTCACGGTTCGGGATTCCTCGTGCAATCATCTCTGACGAAGGGACCCATTTCACCAATGCTCAGTTCAGGTCACTGATGACCAAATACGGGGTGCCTCACAAAATCTCTACTCCTTACCACCCCCAGACTAATGGTCTAGCTGAGCTATCAAATCGGGAGATCAAGAAAATCCTGTAGGTCACTGTTCGGCCTGATAGGAAGGACTGGTCGTCCCAACTTCCAGAATCTTTGTGGGCTTATATGACCACCCACAAGACCCAATTAGGCATGTCTCATTTTAGACTGGTGTACGGGAAGGCGTGTTACCTTCCTGTCGATCTGGAGCACAAAGCCTATTGGGTAGTACGGAGCTGTAATTTAGATCTTTCTAAGGTTGGAACCCACAGAAAGCTTCAGATAAGCGAGATTGATGAATTATGCCTTGATGCGTATGAGAGCTCGCGGATCTACAAAGAGCGGGTTAAAGCATTCCATGACAAGCATATATCTAGAAAGATCTTTCATCCTGGTCAGAAGGTCCTACTCTTCGATGCCTGACTCAAACTCTTCCTTAGGAAACTACGATTCAAGTGGGTTGGACCATATCTTGTCCGACAGGTTTTTAGAAATGGAGCCGTCGAAATCAGTCCACTCAGCAACGATTCTGAACCTTTCGTTGTGAACGGTCAGAGACTCCAACTGTTCATTGTGGTAACCTCTACAGATTTGGCTGAGTCATCATTTATCCTCCATTCTCTCTGAGCATATTGCACCCAGCCGATGGCGTAAAACTCAGCACTCAACGGGAGGCAGCTCGTCATCCTTTTGGAAAAAACCCGAAACCTTTTTTGACACATTTTCTCACTTAAGGTTTATCCTTTAGGACAACCGACTCTACCTCAGGTGCTTATATCTGATATTAGAAATCATCCGCAACAGTCACCCCGACCCATCCACTCACCAAAATACCTGTCCTAATGTATGAACTAAGCTAAATAAAAACCCTCCTAAGTTACAATGAGGACATTGCAAATCTTAGGCATGGGAGGGTAGGTAAGTGCAAAACTCGTAAGAAAAGGTTTTAAATAAAAAAAATTCACATATACCAAAAACATCATAAAAATTAAAAAATTTTTTGAAAAAGAATAATAAAATGAGAGGAGGAAAGAAAATTTTGTGGACTTTACAAAGGAGGAGAAAAAGAACAGAATGAAAGGAGCACAAAATGAAACAAAGTGATAGTCATTAGCAAGAAATTAAAGAATTGACCTAAGTTCCGGATCACATTAAGAAAAGAAAAAGGAAAGTGCACAACAAGATTAGTAAGAATGCAAACCTTAGTAAGTTCTTGGATAGACTCTTAGTACCCATTAAGATCTAGATATTCCTCAAGAGGTTGAGGAGAATGAAAAGCTTAAGTATTAGGTCCAAAGCTTAGGGAGTATTCGGCCTCGTTAACTAACTTTTGGTTTGCGGGACTCAGTAACCTAAGCACCCAAATTTACACACACAGTCTGGTTCAGTAAGCATAAGTATCAAAATCACGCAGAAGTGTTTCAAAAGTTTTGAAAATGTCACCTAGAGTAGGAGCGGCCGATCAACACAAGTTGATTTAGACGAGTTCTCAGCACGAAGAGGTGAGAAATTCCCCTCGAAGATGCGTAACAAAATATCATCTCCTCAGTGCTTGTCTCTTAGGATATTCACATATCCTACTGGGGGCACGTAAGCACTCTGCTGGTTCAGATTCCATGGATGGCATTATCACGAAGTGTCAATTGCCAGGGTCTGAATTCGGCCACGGAACACCATGGGTGGGATTATCTCGAAATCTTGAAAGCCAGGGTTCTAGGGGTTACCATGGGCGGTGCTATCTCGAAGCATCGACTGTTAGGAACCCTTGAGGATTGATGATGGAGACAATGAATCCGATACAGACCGTGTTGAGAAGCCAATCCTAAGCTAGAATTAAAAAGAAAAAGAGAGAGAAAACTCTCCAAACATATAAATCTTCTACCTCTCTCTCTTACAAAACGCACTGCGAACTGAACCAAGGCTAACATTATCTCAAGAATGGGTGCTTTAACCACAAAGTCCAATAAACCTTAGGTTAGTTCCTGTAGGCCTTAAAAACCTTTGCTAAGGACTGAGGCTAAAGCTAGACAGATCCGGATCTTGGTTGGTACTAGAGTACTGTTTAGCCCTATGATTGGCATTCTGACCTAATCAAGGATACAAGAGAAAAAGCACTTATCTAAACTTGATAAGAAATTCATGGTCTAGAACAAAGGTTAAAACCTTAAAATTTTACTAAGGGATTAGCAAAAGCTAGGCATGGGGGTATGATGAGAGGCTCATCATAAACCCTAACTGGCACAATTTGATCTAAATAAGTGTGAAAAAGCTCCCATAAAACCTAAAGAAAGCCTAACTTAGAGAATTCTAAATTGAAGAATAAAATAAGTCATAAAGGGAAAAACTGTAATTTTACCAATGCAGTACACAATCAGGGTGACTAAGGGTCTAAACACAGGTCAAATGAGCTTAATAAGGAAGGAAGTGGGATGATCTGATCTGAAAAGAGTTATAGCAACTTCTAGGAATTAAATAACATTCTGTAACCCTAAAAACAAACCTACTTTAATTCACGAGGTTCTAGGTAGAATAAAAATCAACTAAATTCTCTAAAATTCATGGAAAAATACTCCCTAGGGTTTAGAACCTTCAATTTGGCCTTTGCAACCTATCTTGACCTAAATTTAGAACCATGCCAAATTTGTGACCTAATTTGGGTTTTTACAAAAATTGACTGGTCAAACGTAGTCAAACCTAAAATTAAATTACACCATTGAATTCCTTAGGTTCAAATTAGGTTCGTACAAAAATTTGGGCCTAAGAGAAGACCATCTTGATAGACTTTACAAACTGGTCCTCTTGAATTACTTTTTGACCCTTATCTTTCTAAACCCTTGCATTTAGCCCCCTATCTTCTCCTTCGTTCTTTGCAGAACGATCCTCCCTGCCACCCCACGAAGGCACCATACCTCCGGCGACCTTACGCGGAGGATGGCGCCACGCAGGGCATGGGGACCGCTCTCAGGAACGAACAGGGGGTTCCCTACGTCGTCCTCTTTCGCAGGGACCCTCCCCTGTGACCTGCGGCTGCCCATGCCTCTCATGCGAATGCACGAAAGGCATGGGTCTCCATCTCCGACCATCTCCGGCGAGCTCCCCACGTCGCCCCCTCGAGATCCTCTCTTCGCCAACACCTTTATAAGGAGCGGCAGGGGCTGCCGTGCCTTCTAAGCTCGCTTTGGCCGAAGAGAACCCCCCTACTTTGTCCCCTCTCACTCTGGTCAAACAGCCCAAGCTTCTAGCGATCTTTCCTCCTCCTCCTCGTCGCTCTGCTGCCATACCTACAGCAGAGCTCACTCTGCCTCGTCTTCCCACGCCAGGCGGCACTAGCTGGCGTCTCCAGATCCCCTCCTCGTCGCCATTACCCCCCTTTTGGGCACCTTCGTCTCCAGCTCCGGCAGGCACGTGTCGGGCGTCTTCCTCTCCCTCTTCGTCGATTAAGTAGGTAGAAACCTTCCTCTTATTCTCCCCTTAATTTTCCTCTCTTAAATTGGCATTTTTCACCCCTCGACTGGCACTACCACCTCCATCTGCTCCACCTCCGACCACCAACTCCAGCGAGATCGCTCCACCTCCACAGGCCATTCCACCCCTTTCCGACAAGCCCAGAAGCTCCCCCTCACTCCACTCAAGCATTTCCCCCACTCCATTCACCGCCCTGCACCACCAGACCACCCCTCGAACACACCCACCTGTACCTCTACAGTGTGCCCTAGGCACAAGGCCACAGGCACTTTCCCGCCACGTCGACACACGCACCATCTTTGCTGTCCTCTGGTGAAGCTTTTTGAGTTGTCTGACGTGGCCGTGAGGCCATCTTCGTGCTTTCAGGTCTCAGCCCCCTTGCCGCCATTGACGAATAGCAGGAGCTGCTTGGCGAGCAGCTCCAGGTCCCTTCAGCACCAGGCGCAGACCCCAGGCAGCGCGGAACACTTCCACGAGTGTGCCCAGGTTCTCAATTGGGGTCGCAAGCCTTCGCTGCTACCCCAATTGTTCGTGGCTTCTTGCCTACGGGCGCACTGAGAGGAGGTGGGACTTTAGTCCCACCTCGGAAGTGTGTGGCCACACACCCACACTTAAATTGTAAAAGTGCTATAGGTTGTTCGCCTGCGAATACACTTGGGGTGAGGTCCCTCACCTAAACACCACCCTCGTCCATGAGCTCATCACACGGATCTGGCGCAACCCGACCCGACACCCTCTTGTGCACTCCTCGCGCACCACCCACGTCGGTGTGCCTGGACCCGGGCACGCGACCCGACCCGATAACCTGGCTCTGGGAGAGCGTACCAAAGAGAGATCCAGAGAGAGAGAGACGCGGGAAGAGGGTAGGGTAGGTTTTGTGCTGAACTTGCGTGTGTGTGCTGGGAACAGGTGCTGCTGCAGAGAAGAAGAAAGGAGAAGGAAGGAAGGAGAGGCCATAGCGAAGAGAAGAAGAAGGAGCAAAAGAAAAGAAGACAGCAGGGGCACTGTAGCAACAGCGAAGTTAAGATGTCTAATTTCTGAATCAGACGTCGAAAAGAAAGGAAGGAGCAAAGAGAAGAGAAGAGCAAAGGACAAGTCAGAGAAAAAGAAAGAGAAAAGAGGAGGGAACCTCTGCAGCAAAGAAGAAGAAGACGCAGAAGAAAGAAGAAAATCAGAGAAGAAGAGAAGAAGAAGGAAGAAGAAGAAGGACATAGCAACTGAAGAAAGAAAGAAAAGAGAAGGAAGCCTCTGCAGTAAAGAAAAAAAAGAAGAGAGAAGAAGATAGGCTGAAGCATAACCGGTTGAAAAGGAGAAGAGAGAAGAAAAAGCCAAGAAGAGAATTTTTGCTCTCTCTCTCTCTCTCCTTTGTCTTAATTTTTGTAAAACAATATTGTGAATTCATATGCTTCTGGAATCATAGTTTGCTCCCTGAGTTCGACCTCAGGAAACTTTTAATTCCGAGTAATAAATTGTAAACTGGTAGTAACTTTTCGTGATATACTACAACGTCTAGAACTTCAAATCACGTGCGAAATCCCAACACCAGGGACCAAGTGGGAGGTTGGTCCCAGGTTGATACGCCAGAGTCAGGAGGTGATCAAGCAGATCCATAGACGACTTCGTATTGTCAAGAGCAGGCAGAAGAGCTACGTTGATCTGAAGCGTAGAGAGGTACAGTTCGAGGTTGGGAATCACGTCTTCCTCCGTGTTTCACCCATGAAGGGCTTGCAGCGGTTTGGGGTGAGAGGGAAGCTTGCACCAAGATTCGTGGGGCCTTTTGAGGTCTTAGACCAGGTAAGACCCGTTGCTCACCGGCTTGCCCTTCCTCCCCAACTCTTTGGAGTACACGGCATGTTCCACGTGTCCAACCTCAGGAAATATATCGCCGATCCCAGCCATGTTCTGAGCCACAAGAGCATTGAGGTGAGGGATGACTTGACCTATTCTGAGAGGCCAGTGCAGATACTAGACAGAGCCGTCCGGAGATTGAGGCGGAAGGAGGTACCCCTAGTGAAAGTCCTGTGAAGAAACCAGCAATACGAGGAGGTCACTTGGGAGCTTGAGGCAACTATGCGAGCACAGTACCCAGAACTTTTTGAGGGTACGACACTTTTGACCTCCTTTGATTCTCTTTAAGTTTGTTATGCATATTTACTTTATTTCCACACCCTAGTCAGCTTAAGGTTCGGGAACAAAATTTCTTTTAAGTTTGTTATGTTGAAATGACCCTTTCCTAGGGTCGTTTGGCGTTTCTGAAAATTCGTAGGGGTTTTTGTGCAATTTTTAACCCCCTGGGTTTTATTGCGGGGTTTAGGGGGGGAAGGAAAATTTGTAGGGGCATCCCTGCAATTTCCCACCACCACTCCCCTACCCACGCACCCCTCTCCTCCCCCTCACCCCTCACGCACGCTGACGCCATCCCTTGCAGTCCCTTACCTCACACCATGCTGCTCCCCATTCCTCCCCCCCCACTCCTCCTCCATCCATATAAACCCCCCTCCTCCATTTTGTTCCCACACCACCACAGTTGGGCGGGAGCGAGGGAGAGAGTGGAGA
The DNA here is from genome assembly GCA_037157565.1 of Thalassia testudinum. Classification (NCBI taxonomy): domain Eukaryota; kingdom Viridiplantae; phylum Streptophyta; class Magnoliopsida; order Alismatales; family Hydrocharitaceae; genus Thalassia; species Thalassia testudinum. Next base: position 16,946,467 of record JAZHRO010000055.1, read on the forward strand.
GAAAAGGAAATAGGAGGGCCGGGGAGGGAGTCAGAGGGCGGAACCTCTGTGGTGTGCGCCACCGGCTTTAGCTAACCACTCAGCTCTAGCTAACCATAGATTTTATAACCTTGGTCAGGTTAGGGATTCAAGTAGTTAGAGCCACCGGCTGCTAAGGGCGCTGGGCCCAGTCGAGCCCAGCTGTAGTTTCCTTCTGTTTCTTTTACAAAGAGTTTTGTAGTAGTGAGTACCTATTGCTCATAGTTATATTCTATTATATCTGTACCAGTTTCTGTTGTGATGGCTACGCCTGTAATCATACTTTCCGCTGCATAATGTGAGATACTAGTGGTTTGCTGTTTTCTTTCCTTTATTTTCAGTCATATATTCTTTCTGCTCAGTTACAGTACTCGTGTGGTTGTGGAATGAATATGGTATTTGGTTGTTTCTCGCTGAATGACTGGGTCTTGGGGATCGTCGAGGCGAGCCGTTCTCGGGTCCTGTAGGGAATCGGGAGCGGGTCACAACACGAGAAGTTGGGAATCTTAAGACATTTAGAATTTCTAGAGTTGGGAGTCTTAAAATGTTTAGGATTAATTTTTAGAGTCTTGTATATATAATATATTTATATCAGGTAGACGGGTTTAGGGATACCTTTTCCCATATCTGAACTCAAACCTAAACCTGCCTAAATATTAAATGGAGTGGGTTTTACCCATCCAAATTGGATCGGATCGGGTCGATTCTCCGTTGTGGAGTACCATATTGACATCCCTAAGACCAACCAAACATTAGCTAGTCGGTTGTAAGGAAAAACTATACTTTCTAGAGGATGCCATTTTTATGGTAGTTAGAAAATTGAGCTTTTTAAGAGAAGGAGGATGGGTCTGTTAACAATATAGGAGAAGGGAGGGGATTTGTGAAAAAAATAAAAAGGGGTGAAAGGTCACTGGATGAAACAACGACCTTTCCACGGTCTGACCATCGGAGTGGAGGTCGTTGGATGATCTAGTGACCTTTCCGCGAACTAACATGATGTAGTGGATATCGCTGGATGATCCAGTGACCTTTCCGCGGATTGACATGATGTAGTGGAGGTCGTTCGATGATCCAGCGGCCTTTAATAGGTCGCCAAATCATCTAGCGACCTCGATGCCAGCCCAGCTCCCTTCTTCGCTCCTCTTACCCTATATGTGTATATATTTATTATATATATAATGTATATGTATATTTAGGATATATATGTATGTATATATATAAGGTTTAGTTATATAGGAAAAAAATTATTAATTTGCAAATTGAAATATTATTTGTTTGACAAATCATTTATATTCATATGAATCAAAAGTTAAATAGTATAGCATTGCTATTTTCTTTTGAAAGGTTGAAACAATCGAATTTTAGAATTAAAGTTTTTAATCTTTGTTTGTCTTTCATAATAATATTATCTTAAGGTTTGCAATGATAACTTAGCATATTGACTATATGAACAATCACCAAAATATGTCTATGGTTAACTAACCACATAGCTTGAAAATTGATTGAAGCTATACTCAATCGAAATATACATATAATTATTTTGAGAAGAAAAGAGTAATTGTTATTAAATTATGAAGTATCAAATATAGCATTTAAAACATTTAGCTCAACATTTCTTATAACTCATTTTTTATAATTAATGTCGCCGAACAACATTACTTACAACATTATTAAATACACTACAAAGTCCTCTGTCGCCTACCTTCTCTTCCTCTGTGGTCACCCCTACCTCGTGACGATTCTTCTTGTGCTACCCTTCCTCTTTCTATCTCAAGATTGTCACAATTTAGGTGAATAGACCTGTTACCAACATTGGATCGACCACGTACGCTTCTTGTGTCTGGTACCTAACCCTCATTGTCACTTTCAGTATCATTGCCTTCTTGTTGTTGCATTCGTGGTTCATTCCAAATATGTGGAGGTCTTGAATATTGATAGGTAAATGTATGTTGTAATTGAATATCATGGTGAAATGGTGGTCTAGATGGGCCCAGACTCGAAATGGAATATCTTAACATGTATGGATTTTGCGTCGAATCTCCAAAAAGCATATCTACAAAACTACCCTGCTGACTCTCACAAGCAGAAAAATGTGGAACTTGTGAAGATCCTTCTCCAAACAGATTGTAAGTATACAATGGTTGGATAGACTGCGTCAAGAGGTCATTGTAATGGGTCGGCAGCTGGCTATAATCCATCGGTTGCTCGATGTAATGCATCAGAGGCTAGGTAAAGTGCGTCAGATGGGGCTAGGTAAAGTATATCAAAGGTTGAGTGTACTGCGTCTGAAGTGGGCCAACATCCTCCTCGAAAGTAGCATCATTTGATTCATTTCCAGCTCCATGGTCTTCAATATCTCGCAACCCATGCTCTTCTATCTTGAAATGACCCTTCCTAAGGGTCGTTTGGCATTTTTGAAAATTTTAGGGGTTTTTGTGCTATTTTAACCCCCTAGGTTTTTGTTGGGGATATGCGAGGGAAAAGGAGAACTTGCGGGGGTGCCCCACAATTTTCCCACACCATCCCTACCCCACTCACACACACCTCTCCACCGCACACCACCCTCTCACCCCTCACGCCACCCCATCCTCCATACCCACAACACCCTCCCCATTCCCTCCACCTCCACCTTACCTCTCTCAGGCCTTCCATCTCCATATAAACCCTTGCTCCTCCTCCATCCATTCCACACCACAGCTAAGAGGAGAGGGAGAGCGGGGAGTAGGAGAAAGCGAAGAGCAGAGGGAGACTGGGAAGTGTTGCAGCTATTGCAGCTTCTGCAAGAGAGAGAGCTTGCAAACGGTTCTACAGAGTTATTTTTCCACAGAATCAAACATTTGGAGAGACCATCAGACGTATGTTAAGACATCCAGAGGTAATAATAGACATCTGATAGTGCATTTTTTTCAATTATTTTCTCCCTGCCGAGTTCTTAACTCACATGCATGTGTCAGAGGTTGAGGAGGTGCATCGGTGAAAGGACCAAGGCAGTTTCAGACATCCGAGAGTATCCCTAGATGTCTGTAGACACCCTCAGACGTCTGCACAGAGTTCCAGATGTCCGAGAAAGGTTCCTTGAGCAAGGTGAGCCTCTGAGTTCATTTAAGACGTCTGGGACTCTTCCCATACGTCTGATTTGGGTTAGGGTTGGTGTTTTTGGGCCCGTTCAGGGCCCAAACAGAGTCGGATTTCCACAAATGAAACGTTGTTAGTTTCCGTTCGAGTTTCTCTATGTGATGATAGTGTCTATGCAGTTTTGAGCTCATTTAACCTATCAGTCCGTGTTGTAGGTCTCAGTCTGTAGAGTATAAGGGACTTGCGGAGACGTCGGGAGCTACCGTACGAGTCCCCCTTCCACCCGGTTAACCTGGTAGAGTTGTTCTATCTAATCCTAGAATGAATAATTAAATTGCATGCTTTAGAATTATTCGATTTAACCCTAGGTTGTGAGATAAACCCTAGGGCTGAAAGAGATGAATGCATGCTACTTTAGCAATATTCGATTGAATCCTAGGTTATGAGATGAACACTAGGGCTGAAAGAAATGAATGCACATTTAATGAATGATTAAATTGCTGTGATGCTTCCTGAAAGTAGTAAACCCTGAGCTTCCTGTACTACATTTAATGAACCATGACATGAATGGAAATACTTGCAGTGTACTAAATAATTGATTATGAAATCTTGAGCTTCCTGTTATGAATCAGATGTGGAAATGAGAAAGTCTATGTACGAACCCTACAAGGAATTTTGAAAGAAACCAAGAATATTGTAGTACGGAAAACCTGATGGTTTTGGGACATGTTGCCTACGGGCAGCTATTCGAACTTGATTTCAGGGAAGTGCGCTAGCCCTCGTGTACGTGGTACCGAGGAGAGCAAATATCCCTTTAGAGTAGAAGGGAGCTAGCCGCCCCTTAGGTTGAGACCTGAGGTTAGGTTTGGCCACTCTACGATGACTCCTATTTGATCCTCTGGTACATAGTACCAGGGTGAGCTACTTAGTGTAGGGGGGAGCTTTTCGCCTCATGGGGCTCGAGGTTAGGTTTGGCCACCCTACACTGGCTCTTGTTAGGCCCACTGGGCAAATCGGGATAGTCGGACGAGGGTACGCGGACTGTGGAGGGGCGAAACTCCTATTTTGAGAGGGTAAGGCCCTGTACTATTTCGTGCTGTACGTTTGGGTGTACCCACTAGCGGAAAGGACTGACCGCGTGTCAGTGAGGGGTCGCTACCCGTGCGCATATCACGCATGCTGCAGTCACCACTACATCACGACCGTGACCTCGTGGTAGTAGACCGGGTGTAGGACTACCATGGGGGACTCTCCTAGCCAAGAGAGTGCCACATGTACATCTTGCATCACGAGAAAACTATGAGCAAGATCGTTCCCTTAGGGAACAAGAAGATTGAGCAATATCATGGATCCTGATTAGTGTACTCGACTCTGAAACACATAAACCAGAGAATTGGAAATGGATGAAAATAAATAATCGACAATTGTATGTTTAACTAATTTCTGTTTAATTATGTTGCATGTAAATAACTTAACCACCACTCAACTTAGCATTAGCTGACCGCAGATTTTGTAACCATGTTCAAGTCAGGGATTCGAGCAGCCAAAGCCACCGGTTGCTGAGGGCGTTGGGCCTAGTCAAGCCCCGCCATAGTTTCCTTTCTTTTGTTTCGCTGCAGAGAGTTTTGTTGTAGTGAGTACTTGTAATTTATATTCAGTTATATTTCTACCAGTTTCCTATTGTGATGGCTATATTTGTAACAGTACTTTTCTACTGTATCCTGTGAAAATTCTAGTGGTTTGCTATTCTCTTTCTTTTATTATCAGTAATATATTTTCTTCTTAGTTACATTACCGGTGTGGTTGTGAAATGAATATGCATTTGGTTATTTTTCGTTGGACAATTGGTTCTTGGGGTTCGTCGAGGCGAGCCGTTCTCGGATTCTGTAGGGAGCCGAGAACGGGTCGTGACATATCTTCATGAGTTGGTCAAGTAAGTCCTTCATTTCCTCCTCCCTTATGTTTGAACGTAAATGAGGTGTATTTAACTATCTCATCATCTGTTCTTTTGATGTAAAGACAAGACTTACTTAATATTAAGCAAAATAAATTATTATTTATCAAAAATATAAATTAAAATTTCAATAATTCATTTAAAATATAGTTTTCTTACCAAGTCTCTCTCAACTGGGCCTCGAGGTTCGTACGCAACTCAAGGTTGCGGCATCTGTTCTTGCACCCACATTCTTGTCTTCCTCCAATACCATTGCAAGTAACATTCTCTAACTTCTATAGGTATGCATTATAAATCATACTCTTCCACAATTGTTTCTAGCCTCCGAGTTCATCATTCGATGTAGCCCTAAGGATATGATGCTTATGAAGAGACACCCCTGACTCGTCCGTCGGCATATCTTATTTTATTCATCTGTTTGGGTATGTGTTGCTTCAACCTGAACTGTGCTATCACACAATCAAGAACGCGCATGACTACTATATTATAACAAATCAAGCACATCTTGGATATCTAAACCACTAAATTTGCTAAGCAGATGGGATGAATGTATCGTGTCCTCCCATCTATGTACGGATTCCAAATCACCTATAATAAGAAAGAAAATAATTTGAATATTGTTATTATATAATAAATCAGAAAGTTATGATCAATATTAAATTTAGTTGGAGTAATTGTATGTTACCTGATGAGTGCGTTGTGTATCTAACTCATTTTGGTAGTAAATATAATTTGTTATCTCATATTTTCATTAAATTCTTTACTATCACTCCACCTAAAACATAACTTTATCATGTTAATAATGTAATGAACTTAATAATTATTATTATATTGAAAATTTTGAACCTACCAAACGCCTAACGGTGCAATATGTACTAAATGAGGAGAAAATGATATTTCTTTTAGCTTCACAATATGAAAGTATTCCCAAATCCATAACTACAAATACAATTTAAATGTTATAACATATATTTGAAGAAATTTATAAAGTTTATATAAATTAATGTAAAAATTACTTATAACATCATAAAAAAGGCACATACATTTGTTGTTGAATATCATGCTGCTTCATTTAATTAGTGGTACAACTGAGTAAGTGAAGCAGCTCCCCAGCCTAGTTTCCCACATAGTCCAAGATCTTCTAGTAGTAACAAGTACCTGCAAACATATAAAAATATTGGTCTGGTATGTATAAAAACGTTACTAAAAAATATTGTATGTATTTTATTCACAGTACCTAATTGGAACCCTATTTTTGGTCGAATCTGGAAGGATACTAGCTCCTAAGTAAATCAAAATGATGCCTCGAGCATATATCTAATCATATTATCTTCTGTCTCTCTACAAACTCGAGGTCATCTACAAACTTAAACTTCAACCATGTCATACTTAACCCTTTAGAGGTTAAGTTCTTTTTACTTGGATTCTCATCTAGGTCTTCTCTAAGTAATTCCACATACTTCTCCCTCCAATCTCCGCGTTATACAACACTTGTCACAGGTGGTCCACGCACGCAAAGACCCGTCAAAATTGCGACATTTCTTAACGTAACGGTAGCTTCTGCTTCTGGTAGATGGCAAGTGTGAGTTTTTAGATGCCAGCGCTCAACTATAACATGCATAAGTGCACAATTGAGTTGCAGCCTTGGCAAATGTAAGGTCGCTCTAAACCTCGCTAACTCCAACTGTTGTTGCATTAAGTTGTTTCTCTTTCCCAATAATTGATTCATCATTATGGTATGTTCAATAAATCTCACCTATAATAAAATTTATTATAATTACAACAAATTTTTCAGAAATTTCTTATATAAATGAATAATATCAAATAAAAAAATTTACAATACCTGTGTAGCGTCACGACAATTTGGATCGGATTTATGGGGATGATCTCTCTAAATAAACTTGTAATCACCTATGTTTTGCTGCGTCGTCTATTATTATATCATAAGAGAAAAATGAAGTATATCATAAAAGAAAAAAGTTAGTATATTTTTTGTGATAAAGAGAAATTGTTGAAATTGAAATACTTACCTTATTTATCTAATATAGTAATGGGAAATGAAGTGGTTATTCAATTTGGATATAGTGAGGGTTAGCTCGACCGACGTCTAGAGAGACGTTGATGATAACGTCATCATTAGCCATATTTAGCTTTATTTAGTCATAATCAATTGATAAATGCTCCTACATAATCGCCAAAAGAGCCGTAATTCACTGCATATTCATTCTGAGAGATAAACATGAAAATAGGGGTAAATCTGCAGTTTTAACATAATATCCTAATTGCAGAACAATCATGGGGTTTCCTAGGGGTTAAATAAAATTCAAATGGTGATAAATGTCTAATAAGTGAGTTCGTGCATACATAAACGAGTTTTCACGTGTTTCGAGAATTATTGGACATTTGAAATCCTAAAAAGAGACCCGCTTAATTAACTTAGGTTCTAGTTAGGATAAAATTTACCTAAACCTTTTACAAATCATAGAAAAATATTCTTTAATGTTTGGTACATTTGATTTGACCATTGGAACCTATTTTGAACTAAAATAGAGTCTCAGATAAATAGTTGCCCTAATTTAGGTTTCTACGCAAATTACCCAGTGAAACTTGGCCAAAACCAAATTCCAACTTCACCATCAGATTCCTTGGGTCTAAATTAAGTTTGTACCAAAATTTGGGCCCAATCAGAGATCATCTTGACTTAGATTGCATTTTGGTCTAGTCTAACTCTTTCTCTCTCGTTTATGCCCTTAACTTTCAAAATATTTGCATAAAGCCCCCTAGCTTTGTCATCATCTTCACACAAAAGCCCCTGCCTCCATGGAGGTCAAACTCAACCTCCAAGCAGCATTGATTGACCTAAATCCTACTCTAATGGCAATTAAATCCCACCAAAATTGGTGGGATTGATGTTCACACATAAGCGAACAATTTGGGATCAATTTGGAGTCTCAAGTCTCCATAGATTGCTCATACGAACACACGAGAATCATGGGTTCTTTTCCTTCAAGCCCAAGCCATGGAATTCCTCTTTCCTAATCCAAAGCTCTCCCTGAAGCTCTATAAAGACAAGCTGTGCACAACCTCACCACCTTAGCTTGTTTTGGCCGGTGTCTCCACCTTCTTTTCTTCTCTTTGGCTGAAAGCTTCGTGAGCTCCGACGAGCTTCTTGTTCTACATTCTTTCTAGCTATCACAGACCATAGCTAGTTGGTCTACCCTCCTCAAGCTCCTTCGCCGCTCGCAATACCAGCAAGGGCCATCTTCCCCTCTCTTCCTCACCATTCTCCCTCATCGGAGGTTTCACCTTCCACGACGCCTGGCCATACCACAACCGTCGCCATCCCCCCCTTTCGTCCAACTAAGTTAGGTTAGATAGGTTCTTTTAGAGTTCCAAGTTATTTTTCTTATCCAAAATCCAAAAAAATACCCCCTCGACTGAACACGCGCCATCATCTCCCTCCACTCCGGCCACTTCTCCGGTGAGGTTATCTGCTCGCTACACCCGTCCACCCACCTCGCCAACACCTCCACAACCTTCGCCACAACACCACGAATAAAACCCCTCTCCTAATTTCACCTTTCGCTTACCCTAGCTCTCCACCGAACAACCCACCGTCGTGTCACCTTCCACGAGGTCGTCTGGCCACCACACACTGCCACTCACCACATACTCACTGCCTCTGCAGTCCACATTTTCTGGCGATGCTCGTGAGCTATTTTAATATGGCCGAGAGGCTGTGTTCTTGGTTCTCAAGTGCTCGATGTTCTCCGCCGCTATCGCCATCAACACTGCCGTGTTCTTTGAGTTCAAGGTCACGCTCTCCCTAGATCGCATTTCCAGATGGTGTGGAATTAGTCTAGGAACTCACCCAAGTGGTCAGTTGAAGACCACATCACCTGCTGCTACTTCAATTGAAGACACATCTTCAGCTGCAGGCACACGCGAAAGAAGAGTAGAATGATAGTCCCACATCGTGAATGGATGAGCAAATGAGCGCACATATATTGATTTTATGAATAGAGCTTATCGCCTCAGAAACACCTTGGGGGCGAGGTCCCCGCTCACCCTTCACTGATCGGCCTGCCTAAGCCTTCACTCCTCGGCTGCGACCCCATGCCCAAAGCCCTGGACTCGGTTGCACAAATCGGAATACCCGATTAAATCGGATATCAGAGAAAGAGGAGAGGAGGAGAAAGAGAGAGAGAGAGCAGGGGAGGGGAGGGTTTTGCTTTGAGTTGGTTCCCCTTGCTCCATACTTAGTCGTGAAAAGAGCTTGAGGAGCTTGGCCTCTTGTGGTGTGAAGGAAGTAAAGCCTTAGAGAAGAGAGGGAAGGCTTTGAGAAGAAGAAGAAGAAGGAAGAGCCAAAGATAGCAGAAGAAGAAGATCAGAATAAAAGAAGGCAATGTAGTAGGCGATATTTAAGTTGTTTGATTTAATATTCAGACATATGATCATTGTTCGTTTATTTCAAACATTTGAGTAATTGATATGTGCTTAATTAAGGCTAATAATTGGTGATTCAAATCACCATTATTTTTTCTTAGATATCATTTTGGTCTCTTTAAGTCTTGAAATACTTATGTTATTCATTGAATATCTAATGTGACAGATTAACATTTATTGAATATCATTATTCTTGGCTTATTCTTGTGCTCATTTATATTTTAATTGAAGAAGAGCGTGTGAATTCCTATTTGCTCCCTATGTTCGACCTCAAACTTCATTTAGATATTTGAGTTATAAATTGTATTTGTTGACAAGCGATTTCGATTATACTACAACGCAATGATTTTAAAACATCAATTTTACCCCATCAACAGACGTGATCGACGTTAATAATGTGTCGTGTGAGAGATGCCGAATGGATGTGTGGGTGTGTGTGTGTGAAGACTTAATGTGCGCGGGTTACCACATATGTGTGTGCAACTCGTGCGCATACACACTCGATATAATGCTTGGAAATGGAAATCCTGCACGTGATGTGTGAATGTGAGTCTGTGTGTAGTAGGTCTATGTTTGTGTGTGCATAAGAGTGAGGTGAATGAGTACCATATTCATTTAGTTGGCACCTCTATTAAGACATGATTTTCTGTTGTCCTTGTTGCCAACACATAGAGAATCAAGGGATACCACGACTACTCATTTCATTCATTTCATTTCTAATCCAAACTCCGAAGATTCTCTCTGTTCCCAATATCTCTTGTCACGAATTGGATTAAAGGATTCTGCATACGCTTATCAATAGTTTGTTGTTTTATAATACTCTGTGGAAAGCAAAAGATGATCAAATCTGATATATGCACAAGTGGTTAACATATGCTTGCAAACAAGATGCTTTAATTGAATATAACCGCAAAACATATTGCGTTATCAATCTAAAAAAAAACATATTGTGTTATTCATTCCATTGGTAGAAGTAATCTCAACCATATATAAGTAAGGTTCCTCTCCAATTTTAAACTTTGTTCTACCAAACTAATAACTTGTAATCTTCGCGAGCTCGAGATTTCCCCATTCACAACTCGATCAAAATTCGGAGTAAGAATTGTTGTAATGCCTTTACGCTATTGTAATGCTCAGTAAAGTACTTGTTCAAATGAAAGTAAGTCACCGCAACAAGAGCAATAATTGATAATCCTTGACAACCTTTCAAAATACTATTAAAACATTCAGATGCATTAGTTGTTATACTACCATATCTCTTCCCCCCATCGTAGATAATGCCTAGTATGATCGATTACAATCATTTTGTTATATAATCCATCTATATGCTCCATTACACATGCATTGGATATTCCCTAATATTCTATTGTAATCATATGCTGTTAATGCATAATCGGATACTTAAAATCGTCTCTATAAATCCTTGCTTTTAAATCCCTCTCTGTGCATGTTTGCTTTCATATGTCTCAAACAATGCTTATGTGAATGACCTCATTCCAAGCTAAAATATTGAGGAACTAAATTTCTTAATCTAGGGAAATAATCACTTATGATGCACATACCATCCCGATTGACAATTTTAAAGAGGTACATGTTGCATCGAAAATCGTCGTATTTAGTAAAACGCGTCGTAGTGTAGTGACGAAATTCGTAACAACAACATTTACATTTATACTGCTCGAAAAATTGTGAGTTCCGAGGTTGTTCATAGGGAGCAAATGTAGAATTCAAACACTAGTCGAAATGAGCAATAATAAGCACAATAAGTCACAACAGAGATATGTAATGAATAATCAAATATACTTAAAATGATATTCAATAATAGAAAATTGTGTCCTAGAAATCAATGAGAACAAAAGAATATAAATGAAGATAAAAATGGTTATTTGAATCACTAATTTAATCCCACAATCAAGCATGAATCCCAAGGATACTCAATATCAATTCACAGCCAAATATCTCACCACTCAACCACGTCAGCACAATACTTAATAAGTCCATAGTAACTCAAATCAGCCATAGTCAAACGTCGGAGGTAGAGAACAGATGCCTTAAAGTCACCAAGCATGCACCCCAAGGAGCACAGTGCAAAACCTCCTCCCTCCCTCTTCAGAATCCTCGTTTCTCTCTCTCCTTACATCCTGACCGAGCATAGGATAGTCGGGTAATCGGGTAAATGAGTCAGTAATCTAGATCCTCATGCATGTGGGCATGGGCGAGGGTACATAGGCATAGGTGAGAGAGACCTCACCCTAGTGTTTCGAAGGGAATAGCTAAGGAGAGTAAAACCTTATTAACCAAAAATCTTTCTAGAGCCCCCCGATGTGGGACTATCTCAAGTCTTGCTTCTTCTGCGTCTGCTACATGTGATATTTCGCCCCAAATCGAGCTGCTGCTAATGTTATTCTCTCCAATTGGAAGTCTGGAGGGCCTCGCGAAGGTGTTCTGCTCCAGCTGAGGGTGGTGTTGGTGATGATGGCAGCCAGAGCACGATGGAAGATGACAGAGAAGGTGATGGCGACGCAGAGATGTCCGATGAAAACCTAAAATCCAAAATATGAGCTAATTGCCCCAATTAATACGTTCATAAGAGTCACTGGAGTGTGGAGTTCACTAATGGTGTTCGTTTGTTGGATGGAGGTCGGACGTGGCCAGATGACGTCGAAAAAGACAGTAGAAGGGTGGGTCATCCAATGGGGGTCTAGAATGAGTGAAATGCCCAATAAAGTGAGGGCTTTTATTCGTGGAGGTCCGACAAAGGTAGTGGTGAAGGTGGCATGTGTCTTGCGTGCGTGTGTCGCCAGTGCGAGCTCATCGGAGCTCATGTCGGACTTGGGGAAGATGGAGTGGGAAAGAGGTGTACAATGGTCTAATTAAGTTCCTAAGGAGTTAGACCTACGCTAGGGAGAGAGAGGAGGAGAATGGCCTAGTTTATTGGACGAAAGGGGAAGGATTTTGCGTTGGTGTGTCTTGCCGATTGTGAGGAAGATGAAACCTTCGACGATGAAGAGGGCGACGAGGAAAGGAGGAGAGCGCCTCCGCTTTGGTCGGTGTGAAGCGGACGAAGATGAGGGAGAAAGAGGTGCTCTCAATTTGGTCATTGGGAGGTCGTAGGAGGATGGGGGAGGACGATCGCCAGAGCCACAACGGAGGTAGTTGGAGATGAGAAGAAATGGGAGATTTGGCCTGGAACCGAGCTCAAATTGGACTTAGGAATGTGCGCGAGCTTAAATAGAGCTCAAATGTGCTCTAAAATTGGAAGAATTAGCGAATTGGGAGTTGCGATTTTGGCAACTCCAAATTCCAAAGATCTCAAGCTTGCTGGAGATCTGTGCTTCAACTTAGGATTTGAGACCTATCTTAAATGGAAGAGAATCACTTGTTAATCAATCCCTCCAAATTTGGATGGATTTGATTGAAAATTAAAGGAGTTCTCCTTTGAAGTCGGCAGGTATTGGGTTTGTTAGTGGAGTGGCTTTCCTATTCTGGATGAAGGAGAAGATGCTCAAGGGGCCTATCTATAAGGTCAACTCAAAAGGTAGGGGGCAATGTGTAAAGAAACTTGATAGTTAGGGGTACTTATGTGATAAACAGAGAACTTAAGGATAAAAATGCAAATTAGGTCAAGATGGACTCTGATTTGACCCAAATTTTGGTTTAACCTAACTTGGACCCAAGAAATTTAATGGTGAACTTGTATTTGAGTTTTTATCACGTTTGAATGGGTAAATTGCATAGAAGCCCAAATCTAGGCAAATTCCCATCTGAATCTCTATTCTAGGTTAAAATGGGTTCAGATGGTAAAATCAAAGGTACTAAAACTCTTAGAATATTTTTATATGAATTTTAGGATGTTTAGATTGATTTTATCCTAACCAGAATCTTTCCAATTTAAGTGGGGCAGATAATTATGGCTTTTAGTCCTATTTTGGTTCTCGAAATGAGTGAAATCCTGATTCTGTCAGTGTGAGCCCACTTCTTGGCCTCTTATGTTCATTTGAACTTTAATTAACCCCTGAGTAATCCCATGGTTAATCTGCATTTGTGATGTGCTGTTAAAACAGCAGAATTAACCTTATTTTCTTGTATTCTTAAAACAGATCAGAGTGGAATTATGGTCCTCAGGTGATCATTTAGGAGCATTTATCTCTTGATTCTTACTAAATTAAGTTAGTTATGATGAATTATAATGTTACCATCAATACATCAAAAATCGAGCTCAACTACTGTTATTCTCCCCTCTTTCCACAGCTGCAAAAGCTAAGGGAAATAATTGACCATTTGGATCGATTTCAGTTGCAATTAACAAATATCCATGATGAGAACCATACAAATGTGTACCATCGATTGAAAGTACTGGATGACAATATTGAAATCCCTTAATTGATGGATCGAAAGCCCAAAATAAACGACGAAATTCCATTTTTCCTGGTGAACTTGATGAGAGTACATCCATAACATGATAAATAGTATCCAAATTTCTCTGAATCATTTCTCTCATAAATCATTTCAAATCTAAGAAAGATTCCTTTACATTGCCATTTACATGTTCCAAAGCTTTTTTTTTAGCATACCAAGTCTTGATATAACTCATCTTTACCTTATTTTCGTTGTCAATTAAAACTTGGATTTATTTTGGAGATAAGGTAAGATTTGCCATAAAATGTGGCAATATGCGGTAGAGTATGAACTTTGTGTTACATTGTTTATGATCTCCTAAGGTGTTTGCTATGCAACTATACTCCTGATCGCATCTAGTCACTGTCCAATCATTAAAAGACTTGTCTATAGATGCATGCAAATGCCACTTGCATGAATTAACGACATGTATAACAGTTAGGAGCTTTTTCTTCAATGCAATTTTCTTGTATCTCACACCTTTCTTTATACTCCACTGCCTTAAGTCTTGTTGTTAATCTTCTTTAGTTTTCCATCTTCTCATCATCTAATCCATTCTTTCTCCTTCTTGTTGTTGAGGAAAAAATGAGGTCTCATCTTGATCTATCGTCGATTTATCCAATCATTATCAGTAGGCAAATAAGGTGCTCCATCCATTGGTTCGCCTTCTAAGTCATCATTGCCATCGCCATCGTTATTATCAACATCTTCGTTGTTTTCTATAAAATTTTTATGAGGTCCTTCGCTAGTTACAACATTCATAATGGTTGATATACCTTGATCATTAGGCCCATTATTCTCATTTTCATCATTTTCCTCATTTAAATTACTTTCATGAGCATTAATGCTAAGATCAATATTCCTGTGTTATAAGGCAACTGCTTCTACTGGGTTTAACTGTTCTTCTGATATATGTCTTCATCCATTGGAACATATTGCGAGAAACTTAACATCCCATAATATAATGAATACGGATCACTACTAAAATCATAATTTGAACATGAAGCTATGCTTTCATATTGAGGGTATAGTGGTTGGCTTTCTAGTGGCTCCACTACAACATATAAGTCGATTGTACTTTGTTGAATTGAATGATCATCGCAAACGAAGTTGAGTTTTGAAAACCCGTCGTCGTAGTTTAATTTGCGAGAAAAATAGTCAACAGATAGCTTTAACCGAAACTCGAAAAGAATTCCGGGTCGAACATAGGGAGGTGGACGTTTGATTAAATATTACGTTTGTTTTATTTGTTACGTAGCGAATTAGCTAGTCGAATAGAATCTAAACTAGCTATCTACTTAAAGAATAATAAATAGAAGATAGAGATAGAATATTACAAATAAAGATAAAATAGAGAGAGAATGAACAAGAATTTCATAACTAGAATATCATGTCTATTACAACTACCTATTACACTAGAAAGCAGGAAATCTTACAACTAGAAAGTGGTAAATCTACTCTAGAAAGTCGTAAAGAGAAGGTTGAGAGAGGTTATCCTCCTCGATGGCTGCTTGGAGGACGAGCCGCAACGACGGAGCACCTGGACGAAGGTGGTGAGATGCGAGATGAAGGAGAACAAAGACTGACGACGGAGAACGGGTTAGGGCGACATCGCAGTGGGATCCGCTTCCTGAATGGCGGTGAGAGGACCACCATGGGATCTCCACGAAGGAGGTGAGAAGGTGGAAAAATTATATTTTTAACTCTAATGGAGCATCCCGGGTTTGGGACAAGCTCTTAGAGCTTTGGAGGGGGTGAGAGAAGAGAGGAAGGGATGAAGAAAGTGTGGGGGTCATAGGGCTATATATAGGTGTAGATTGGAGGGGGAAAATAGGTCATAACACTTTAAAACATTAAATCAGGGGTCTTTAGTGACGAATAAAATCGTCACTAAAGCCTAGATCATGGGCTTCGTGGGTGCGCACGCCCCGCACCTCTTCCTCTCCCCACATGCAACGCATACGCATGTCCAAAGGCTATTAGCCGTCCCATCAAGCGATTGAACGGCTTAAAAGCTCTCCACGCCACTTTTGCTTCGATGCGCCCAACGCCTGCGCATGTGATTGTGCGTGGGCTTGGGCATCCGATCTCGTGTGCACCCGCCTGTGCATCTGATGCGACCATGTAGCCATCATCCCAGCTGCACGTGCCCCATCCAACGACTGAAATCGACTGCTCCACGCCCGCGCCTTGATTTGAGGCCCAGCAGGAATCGAATGCGTGTCTTTTGCGTTGCCCACAGCTGCTTCACCGTTGCGCCATCCTCGCAGATGGTTGCGTTTACGTTTTAAGGGCTAGGCATCCATGGTTGTTGGATTAAGATCCAACAGCTGAGATCTTGCCTCACCTACGCCTTCAAAGGTTGAGAAGAGGTGTTGAGGCCAGTTTGGGTGGCTGTGATGGCGCCACGTCGCACCATCATGGCCGTCCATCTTCTATGACTTGTAAATGGTGCTACGGATGTCGGATTGGATTGATTTTTGCACTGTTGGGCTACGATCGTCGATCTAAACCCATTTGTGAGGTTGGATTTGTCATCTGATGTATGGATTTACACCATCCTAGCCTCTTGACCTCTAACCTTTCTCGGACTGCATCTGATGCTACGGAAGTCCGATTGAGGCGATCTTGGAGTTGTTGAACTTCGATCGTTGCCCTGATCAGATACGTACGGCTGGATCTTCAATCCGATGCCCCAATTAAATGTTGGCCTGTTACCTAACCACAAAAAGGGAAAATTAAACTAAACTTTATACAACCTAACCTAAATGTAAGATGATGCATGTTACGCAATATTTATAATATATGATGCAATTCTATGTCTAAGAATATGAAAAAATAGATGGTTTATGTGATATAAACGTATTTATATCATACTATGTATGCTTCCTAATAACTCTAACATCATTTAACTTGATTTGTCATTCTTAATATCATAAGGAAATGATCTATCATCTTCGCTTATCTACTTGCACTTTAACTGAAGCTTATAATATGATTTAAAATATCCAGTAATAGTATACACAGAAGATAATAAATTTTTGAATGAAGTACAACAGTTAATTAATGTACTGATCGAATAACCATCAATATAATCAATACCAGAATAAGTAGAAATTACTCTACCACCCCCAATAAATTCTAAGTATCACAATATTGTCTATCATATCTGCATAATCAATAAAATATAAAAGTATCAAAGAGAAGTTAACCTCAAAAAAGATTTTTTTAGATCAGAAAAATATTTCCACTTCTTTCCAAATTTTATATTATATATTATTTCACATGTATAATTTTACTTTATTTTTAAAAATTTTATGATTTTCATTTCTCTTTTCTACATTTATAAAATTACGAACTCTTTTTTAAAGTTAATTAATTGTTATTAACTTAATCTTATTACTAATTTTTTGGTTTAATAAAGATTATTTTATTAATTTTGAAATATTATTATATGTTATTTATCAATTTATATTCTATCAACATTTAATATATTTTAGTGAAAAAATATCTAACCAATTTAGTACACATTATTTAAAACATATTACATGTATATTTTACACTCTTTACCATTTCATTTATCATTATTTTAAAATGATAATAATTTCTAATAACATATGTTCAACTTTAATCTAATTTACTTTTAATAAAATATTATATTTACATTTATTTTTTACTAGAAAATAAATACCTTAACAATAATAGTCATTTAATAATTGCTAAGTAATATCATTATCATTATGAAAACTATTTATTTCAATGTAATATAAACTAATTATTTAAAATACAAATTACTTAGATAATCATTTTTAACATTTTCATTCATTTTAATCAACAAAATATAATTTTATTAGAAATAAAAAATAAAAAATTTATTTAACATTTTTTCACGTGATATGAATGACTTAATTTTACATATTATTGCATTTTATAAAATTATTAATTAAAATCTTACATATTATTATGGGAATCAAAATAAAAATAATTATTACAAATCTACATGAAATAACTACAACTAACTATTCTTTAAAAAAAATAAAGTTACCTTGATTGTTAAAATGTAGATGTTTCAGCGAAGTATAAGAAAATTCAGAGCTTCAACGATATTGTAATCTTAAATTCAGAGCTTCAACGAGATTGCAATCTCAAATTTAAAGCTTCAATGAGATTGCGATGTAGAGTTTCAACATGATTGTGATCTAGAGTTTCAATAAGATTGGAATGAATGGTGGAGGAAATTTTTAAAAAGGGAAGGTAAGGGGATTTGTGATGAGAAGATGGAGAGGGGGGTTGCTTATATAGACGAGTGGCCAGGTAGGGGGAGCGGTTGGAGAGTTGTTAGGTTGGGGTTGCTAGATGATCCAATGACCTCTACCTAACGGCCCGCTCGCTAAATGATCGGTTAGGAGTCGCTAAATGATCCAGCAACTTGTCAAAGGATCCAGCGACCTTCGCTCCCCTTTTTCCTCCGACCATTGAAGCATAAGCGGGACATGATAGGTCATCAGATGATATAGCTACCTTTGTAGGTTGCTCCATCATTAACCTATTGCCTCTCTTTATTTATTTCCCAATTCTTGGCCTCTCTCCTAATTTGTCCACCACCACCTACCCCTTCTCCTAAATTGCCCTAGAAAATTCAATCAAAAAATTAGTTGTCGCACCATGAAAGAATTAGAGTTGAAAGTTTTGTAAGATATAGTGTACACTCCTATCAGCCAATGTGAAAAAGTTCCCGTCTCACGTTTGAACAAGTTGCAAAAATGTTGACTTGATTGGAGTTTCAATCTGATAAAATTGCACATTGACTTAGTCAATCCGCTAAAGAGCCATTAACGCATCCATATGTTTGTAACGTCGGGCTACAAGGCTCGGGTGTAGATATTGTAGCCTACAATATTTGGTGTTACTTATAAAAATCATTTCATTAATAAAGGATAATATTTTACATATGCATATTTATTTCGATCAATTGGATAATGGTGTGAATTTCAATATATCAATTTCATTTGAAGATATTATTTGATGTTTGAATAAATGAATTGTCATGGTTTGGAAAAGATAATTGTCAAGTGTTGCTCCACCATCCTCAAAGATAGTTCTATGCAATAAACTTATAAAAATGAGTAATAGGAGATAAAAGATTAAGAATTATTACTTGACAATTTTGACTTAAGCAATTTGGGTGGTTATATATCTTGGATTTGTTGGACTCATCTAATAGGTTTTTAAGATCAATTTTCCTCACTTGGCTTGGATTTAGGTTTAGGTCATTACAAATGGTATTAGCTCCAAGCTCTCTTTAATAGGAGGAAAGGACTTCCCCTTGGACAGTTGAAGAATGTGGCTATGAGGTAAAGCTTGCACAACTTTTGAAAGTGTATTAATTGATTGATTGAACATTGACAATGACGTTAAAATTTCAAGTGAAAAGGTTATAACACTTCCAAAGATAGTCATACATTGGAAATTCACATAAATGAGTAATGGGATATAGAAGATTGAGAATTACTATATAAAAGTTTGATCTTAAGTATTTTGAGTGGTTCTTTTGAATTTATTGGGCTCATATTAATAAATTGCCAAGGTTAATTTTTCTTATTTGACTCAAATTTAGGCCCAAGTAACAGTTACATTCATATATGCAATGAGGATTTAAATATGATATAAATAATGATTTGCATGGAGCATTGAGCGAGCGTAATTAGGAGGGAGGCTGTTTAATTTAACGTTCCAAGTATTTGATAGTTTAATTATTGGATACAAGAAAAGGAGGGATGACCAATTATAGCTCACATGTGGCAATCTCTGAGAGGGTAAGCTAAGAGAAAACTAACAGAGAGCAGAGAAACTCCCCACTCACCCAAGTTTCGAGAGGCGCTCTCATTTTGCTCTTCTCTCATTCCGAATCGACCTTTCCCCTCCCTCTTCCTCCCTGTGTTCTCCCTTCACTTTCTACTTTCCCCCTTCGAATCCTTCGCTTCCACTTCACTGGTTGAGACCTTCCCCTCTCCCCTCCTCAGAAGGTGGCTGGAAGGCTCTCTTCCTATGGTGGTCCCTCCTAGCTGAGGAACCGTGGGGGCTCGATCTAGTTTCCTTTTCTCTTTCCTTTTCTTTTTCATTTTTTTGTTTTTGGTTTTCACTGTTGGTTGGCCTTTGTTGACCTTGGTTCTCGTTTTAGTTTTGATTCTTCCGATCTTGTTTCATCTGGTTGGACTTTGTAGGTTTCGTTGCCTTTCTTATCCCTTGCTTTTCTCTTGTCTTGGAGACATTTTGGTTCTTTCTTCTTTTCTTCCTTTTAGCTTTCATTGTCTCTTTCCGATCCTCTTGGTTTTTCTCCCATTTGTGGGTTTTCTGTGGCTTCATGTTCTTAGTTTTATTTTGCATTTTCTAGTGCTCTTGGGTGAGCCTGGTGGCCTTCTTTTGGCCCCTATGGGTGATGACCCCCCTCCCCTTCCAATCTCGGATGTCTCAACACAACCCCCTTTGGTGAAGCCTTCCTTCGCTTCGGTTGTTGCTGGGTCTGGCTCATACAGGTCCCCTACTTCTGTGGAACTCTTGCTTCTTGTTTATCGATTGGTCATCGAGAATAGGATCTTGCGTACTTACTTTTTTATAGAGATAGTATCTAAGTTAGGGCTTGGTCTCTCCTCTGCCCTAATAGTGTGCTCTTGGGGTCTTTGTTTGTGCAAGCTATCGAGGAGTTTTAAGTTGTTTTATTGTAGCAAAGTCTCAATTGCTTGAAAATAAATAAATTCATAACTCAGATTCTAAAGGAGTCTGAAGTCGAACACAGAGAGCAAATATGGAATTCACAACATTAATCTCATTCAGAATCAATGAGCACAATCAGTTGATCACAAAATAGATATGCAATGAATGAAACTGATCAGAATTAATATTTCAATATAAATCAATGTATTTTAGAAGATCATGAATTAAAAAGAAAAGAGAATCAAAACAATGGTGATTTGAATCACCACTTATTCTCTTAGTTAAACAAGCATTCGATATTTCAATTCATTCAAATCAAAATTCAATCTCAACTTAGGTTCTTAAATTATTCAACAGTGATCAGAACCAAATCAGACAACTTATGTAACACAGGCACAAGGCTCTCAGAAAGTCTTCTTCTTTCTTCTTCAGCTTCCCTTCTTCTTCCCAATGTCTTCTCTTCTTCTTCTTTCCTTCTTCACAAACCTTCCCTTTCTTCTCCTTCACAACACAGGGGAACCAACTCACTTCAGCGACTAAGTGTTGCACAGGGGCTTTCTTTCTCTTCAGCACAAGGCATAGACACACGCAGCAAAACCCTCCCCCTCTCTCTCACAACTCCTCTTCCTCTCCAAAGACCCAGGCATAATCGGGTAACCGATCAGGTAAACGGGTCTAGAGCATTGACCAGGGTCACCGAGCATGTGTGGTGACCAAGGAGTGCGCATAGGTCGTGTAATCAATGAGAGGTGTTTGGGGACACGACCCCCGGTGCTTGGGCAAAAACGCCATAGCACAAATTCAATACATCTGTAGTCACAAGGCTTTCATCCACCAATGTGGGACTATCACACTCTCCCTTCTTCGTGTATACCAGCAGGAGAAGATGCTGCTCGATTGGAGCTGCTGAGGGCCTCACGAGTCCAATTGGGGTTGCAGCTGGGTATTGAGGTGGAGTCCACATCGCTTGGAAGTGGAAGAGAGGTAGATTGCGGTCGGAAAGAAACAGACATTGTCGAAGATGGTGGTGGTGACGGCAGAGGGCAGTGATGACCTAAAACAGGCATACGCGCTCAAAAGCCCAAGTTAGATGGCTCACTAGTGTCGCCAAAGGACATGGAGTCCGATGGTGGTGGTTGTGAGGTGAGTGAAAGCGTATGGTGGTCAGGTGAACTCGAAAGAGGTGAGCGGAGGTGAGTGTGTTCAGTGGGGTGTTCGAGTGGGTGAATCAAGGAATTAGGTGAGGGGTTTTGTGCAGTGAGGTGAGGTAGATTTTTTGGAAGTGGAGTGGGTGTATTTAGTGGTGTGTAGCGTCGGGGAGGCGTCGCCGGAGCTGGGGAAGATGGAGGCGTGGAGGGCGTATCGGCAGTCGAAATAAGAGTTTAAGGAGGTGGATAGAGAGTGGAGGGGAAGAGGAGGTGAGGAAACCTAAATTTAATGGTCAAAAGGAGTAGGAGGGCACTGGCATCACAGCCGGCATCGTGGAAGAGAATACCTCCGTTGAGGGAGATGGTGATGAGGAAAGGGAGAGGATTCTCTCGCGGTGGCTGGAGAGACGTGAAAGACGATGAGGAAGAAGTTGGACGGGCCAATTTGGCCGTTGGGCATCCGTAGGATGACGGAGAGGGAGACCGCCGGAGCTTAGGTCGAAGGAGGCCGGAGATAGGGAAAGAAGAGGGATTTTGGCCTTGTTCCTAGCTAAGGAGAAGAGAAAATGCATCGTGGGTTCTTTTATAGGACTTAAAGAAGAGTTCCAAGCTTGTAAACAAGCTTGCGAACTCTGGTTATTTCACTCTCATAGGGCACTTGAATATTTCATGCGTTCGCATGAGAGATTGGGAAGGAGTTATGAAATGACCCGTTACCTTGTTAGTCGGATAAGATGTCTGGAGTTTCAGTCAGATGTTTGTCCAGAGATCTAGACACAGGCCTAGATGTCTGAAAGTGGGAAAAGTCGAAACTTATTTTTCCTCCACGCACGCGGCACGCGAACGTTCTCTCTCTCCTATCACCTTTCACCCGAAACCCTAACACCCAACCCTATTTAAACCCCCTCTCCTCACCACCAGCCACCGCTACCTCCCTGTCCGAACAGCCCTGTGTAGTTGCGATAAGGAGGAGCGAGGTCGAGCAAGGATCAGCGAGGGAGAGCGAGAGAGAGAGGGTGAGCGAGAGGAAACGAAGAGGAGAGAGAGGAAGAGCGTGAGAGAGGAGGACCAAGGTCGGTGGACCTTTGGGGAGCTCGTGTGGAGTTGGAGAGCCTCACGCGAAGCTCGAAGGAGCTTCGGTGGAAGCTCGGGGAAGCTTCTATGGAAGATTAGCAGAGCTTACGCGGCCGACGGCAGGCACGCACATGAGGAGGAGGGGCTTGGGGAGGCAGCCTTCCGGCCCTCTGCAGCTACTGAAGCTGCTGCAGTGCATTGCAGATGGTGCTGGGAGGAAAACAGCGTCGCGAAGGAGGTTCTGGTACTAGAAAAGTTCCAGTATCATACGTTTGGAGCATCGACCAGACGTCTGGAGAGGCACCAGGACATCTGGAGCGAAAGTCAGATGTCTGAAAGCATAATATCGTGTGAAATACGTATTTCCTACACTACTTTCTGCCATGCAGATCGTAGCATAGGAAATGTTGGGCTGAGAATGGGCCTTGGGCTTTCATACGCAGGTGAAGGGCATTGGAAAGGAGTGCGGTGTGCTTTCCCAGGCACTTTTGGACGGCTGACCTCATTGCCAGACGCCCGACGGCACTTTCAGACAACCGGAGGCATAGTCTGACGTTTGGAACTTCCTTCAAATGGTCGTAGAGGGATTTGGACATCTGAGGAACCCGTAGGAGACACAAGGTAAGATCTGACATCTTTTAAGTCCTCTGGGACTAGTCCCACACTTCTGATTTTGGACAGTAACCGTATTTTTGGCTCATTCAGGGCCCAAACGAAATCAGATTTTCGCAAATGAAGTACCGATGTTTTCCACTCGAGTTTCTCTACATGTTAGTGTTGAGTACCTACTGTGTTGAGTTTGTTTGATGTAAATTAGTCGCTGGTACAAGTTACTAGCCGGTGGCGTATTCGGGGCCCGCAGAGACGACGAGATCTACGGTGTAGGCCCCCATTCCTCCCGTGATACCTGGTAGAGTGGTTTTATTTAGTTGTTAATATTTAAATAAGAATGTTCTTGTTTGGAATAATTGGATCGAACTCTAGGATGTGGAATGAACCCTAAGATAGAAATGTATGAGCCTGTTTTGAGCTACTCTACTCTATTTACTTGAGATGCATGTTAAAATATGAGTTGCCTATATGTGAATGAGAAATTGAATTATGAAACCACAAGTTGCATGTATACGATTGAGAATTGAATTGTGAAAACATGAGCTGCCTGTATATGGATGAGGAACGAGTTATGCACCATGTGATCTGAATACTGATAAATGGAATGAATATGAGCATGAACCCTATAGGGAATTAGGAGTAGAACTCTTGCGTATGAAACGAAATCTAGTATGTAGATGGAAAGTGAGCTGGCCCTTGCATACACGGTACCAAGGAGAGCAACTGTCCCTTTTAGTGTAGAGGGAGAGCCAGTTGCCCCTTGGGTTGAGACCAGGGGTAGGACTGGTTACTCTACACCGACTCCTGTTGGCCCTCGTGTACATGGTACTGAGGTGAGCTACTAGTGTACGGAGGGAGCTAGCTACCCCACGGGGCCTGGGGTTAGGACTAGCCATCCTACACCGACTTTTAGGCTCTCTAGGCAAACCGGGGTAGTGGGACGAGGGTATGTGGATTGTGGAGGGGCGAGACCCCTGTTTGGTTTCGAGGGGTGAGACCTCTATTCTGAGAGGGCAAGGCCCTATACTGTTTCGTGCTGTACTTTAGGCGTACTAGCTAGCGGAAACGACTGACCATGTGTCAATGAAGGGTAGCTACCCGTGCGCTTATCACACATGTCGTAGTCACTGCTACGTCGTGACAGTGACCCCAGGGTGGTTGATTGCGTGTAGGACTACCGCGGGGGACTCTCCCGGCCAGGAGAGCACCACGTGTACCTTCTACTCCATAAAAAATATTGCAATCAGGATCGTTCTCACGAGGAACAAGCAAGATTAAGAAATACTTGGATCCTTCTGAAATAAATGAATCAGAAATACATAAATGAGATAGATAGAAATGAGAATAAAACCTAGTTACTTGTTTTACCTTACTTGCACATAATTAATGTAAACACCACTCTACGCAGCATTCGCTGACTCTATCTTTTCGTAACCCTGTTCAGGACTAGGAGTTGAGCAGCCCGAGTTTCCTGCTGCAAGTGTGAGTTTTGGTTGAGACATGTGACTTTCTTGGGCTACGTGATTCTGGGAGATGGATTGGTTGTGGATCCAGCCAAGGTAGAGGCCATACTCAAGTGGGAGAGGCCACACACAGTGATAGAGATACGCAGCTTTTTGGGACTGGTAGGTTATTAACGATGGTTTATCAAAGGATTCTCTTAGGTCGTGCGTTCTATGACTTAGCTGATCCGGAAGGACATGCCCTTTGCCTAGACAGATGAGTGCGAGGCGTGTTTTCAGGAGTTGAAGGAGAGATTGACTTCAGCTCCTGTACTTACCATCCCAGACAGTAGTGGCGGTTTCGTGGTTTACACCGACGCTTCGTTGCAGGGGTTAGGGGGTGTGCTCATGTAGCGGGGTCACGTTGTCGTTTACGCTTCGCGGCAACTGAAGCCCCATGAGCATAGCTATCCTACTCATGACTTAGAATTAGCAGCAGTTGTACTCGAGCTGAAGACATGGAGGCACTACCTTTACGGTGAGACTTTCGAGATCTTCACAGATTATAAGAGCCTCAGGTATTTATTTGACTAGAAGGAGCTCAACATAAGACAGAGACGTTGGTTAGGGCTCCTGAAGGACTACGACTGCAGCATCTCCTACCACTCAGGGAAGGCCAATGTGGTGGCCGACCCCTTGAGCCAGAAGGTACCTGCCTACCTGGCCAGCTTACGGGCACAGAGTTGGAGACTCATGGAGGAGGTGGGTAGTTGGTGACCCTGGGAGTCACGGGGGTACTGTGGGGTAGTGACAGTGACACAGCAGACACGACCAAAGCTGATAGATCGCATTATCGCAGGGCAGATGGTTGATCTGTACTTACAGACGCTGCGAGATAGGGTGTTAACAAGGGACCCATGAGACTTTTCCTTCTCAGACGAGATACTGCGTATGAGGGGACGCTTATGCATTCCTAGGGACGAGGAGTTGTTGAGAGAGCTTTTGACTGAGGCATACGGGTCCAGGTTTACCATACATCCTGGAAACACAAAGATGTACCATGATTTGAGATGCGATTTCTGGTGGAGTGGGATGAAGCGGGATGTTGGTGAGTTTGTCCAGTAGTGTTTGGTATGTCAGCAGGTGAAGGTCGAGCACCAGAGGCCTGCAGGGCCGTTGCAGCCACTTCCTGTGCCAGAGTGGAAGTGGGAGAGAATCACCATGGATTTGGTGGTGGGTCTACCAGTTACCCAGTGGGGACACAACGCAGTTTGGGTGATCGTAGATTGGTTGATGAAGATGGCATGATTTCTGCCGATCCGAGTCACTTTTGGGCTGGCACAGCTAGCACAGCAACACATCAGAGATGTGGTGTGCCTGCACGGAGTTCCTCGTGAGATCGTATTAGACAGAGATACTCGTTTCACTTCTCAGTTCTGGGCAGAGTTCCAGCAGGCTATGGGGATGCATCTGAGGTTCAGTATAGCTTACCACCCCGAGACCGACGGGTAGTTAGAGCGCACGATATAGACACTTGAGGAGCTTCTGTGTGCCTGTGTACTAGATTAGAGAGGCTCTTGGGAGGAGCATTTAGCCATGGCAGAGTTTGCATACAACAGTTACCACTCGAGCATCGGCATGGCACCTTATGAGGCCCTGTACGGACGGAGGTGTACTGCACCCTTGAGTTGGGTTGACGTGGGGACCAAGTGGGAGGTTGGTCCCAAGCTGATTTGGCAGAGTTTAGAGGTGATAAAGCAGATTCACAGATGACTTCGCACTGTCAGGAGCAGGTAGAAGAGCTACGCTGACCGGAAGCGCAGAGAGATGCAGTTCGAGGTTGGGGATCACGTCTTTCTCTGTGTTTTGCCCATGAAGGGCTTGCAGCATTTTGGGGTGAAGGGGAAGCTTGCGTCGAGGTTTGTGGGGCCCTTTGAGGTCCTGGAGCGGGTAGGACCCGTTGCTTACTGGCTTGCCCTTCCTCCCCAGCTTTCTGGAGTGCATGACGTGTTCCATGTGTCCAACCTCAGGAAGTACGTTGCCGATCCCAGCCATGTTCTGAGCCACAAGAGCATCGAGGTGGGGGACGACCTGACCTATCCCGAGAGGCCGGTACAATTACTAGACAGAGCCGTCTGGAGTCAGAGAGAGAAGTAGGCACCATTGGTGAAGGTGCTATGGAGAAGCCAGTGGTACGAGGAGGCGACTTGGAAACCTGAGGTGGCGATGTGAGAGCGGTACCCGGAGCTTTTTGAGGGTAGGTCTCTTCGGACCTACTTCGATCCTCTTTAAGTTATGCATTTTTATGTTCCTTTTTCCACACCCTAGCTAGCTCAAGTTTCGGGGACGAAACTTCCTTTAAATTTGTTATGATGAAATGACCCGTTACCTTGTTAGTCAGATAAGACATTTGGAGTTTCAGTCAGACATCTGGACACAGGCCTAGACGTCTAAAAGAGGGAAAACTTGAAACTTATTTTTCCTTTGCGCGTGTGGCATGCAAACGTTCTCTCTCTCCTATCGCCTCTCACCCGAAACCCTTACACCCGACCCTATTTAAACCCCCCTCTCCTCACCACCCTTACCCCTCACCACCAGCCACCGCTACCTCCCTGTCCGGACACCCCCATGTAGCCATGGCAAGGAGGAGTGAGGTCGAGCAAGGATCGGCGAGGGAGAGCGAGAGAGAGAGGGTAAGTGAGAGGAAACGAAGAAGAGAGAGAGGAAGAGCGTGAGAGAGGAGGACCAAGGTTGTTGGACCTTCGGGGATCTCGTGTGGAGTTCGAGAGCCTCGCGCGAAGCTCGGAGGAGCTTCGGCGGAAGCTCGGGGAAGCTTCAACGGAAGATCGACGGAGCTCATGCGGTCGACAGCGGGCATGCGCACGAGGAGGAGGGGCTCAGGGAGGCGGCCTCCCGGCCCTCTACAGCTGCTGAAGTTGCTGCGGTGCATTGCGAACGGCACTTGGAGGAGAGCAACATCGCGGAGGAGGTTCTGGTACTGGAAAAGTTCCAGTATCAGACATCTGGAGCATCGACCAGATGTCTGGAGAGGCACCAGGACGTCCGGAGCGGAAGTCGGATATCCGAAAGCATAATATCAAGCATGGTACGTATTTCCTATGCTACTTTCCACCATGAAGATCGTATCACAGGAAATGTTGGGTTGAGAATGGGTTTGCGGCTTTCGTATGCAGGTGAAGGTCATTGGAAAGGTGCACGGTGCACATTTCCAAGCACTTTTGGACGGCTGATCTCATCTCTAGACGTCCGACGACACTTTTAGACGACCGAAGGCATAGTTCGACGTCTAGAACTTCCTTTAGACGGTCGCAGAGGGATTCGAACATCTGAGGAACCCACAGGAGACATAAGGTAAGATCTGATGTCTTTTAAGACGTCTGGGACTAGTCCCAGACGTCTGATTTTGGACAGTAACCGTGTTTTTGGCTCGTTCAGGGCCCAAATGGAATTGGATTTCCGCAAACGAAGTACCGCTATTTTTTACTTGAGTTTCTGTACGTGTTAGTGTTGAGTACCTACTGTGTTGAGCATGCTTGGTGTAAATTTGTCGCTGGTACTGGTTACCAGTCGGTGGCATGTTCGGGGCCTGCAGAGACCACGAGATCTGCAGTGCAGGCCCCCATTCCTCCCGTGATACCTGGTAGAGTGGTTTAATTCAGTTGTTAATATTTAAATAAGAATGTGCTTGTTTGGAATAATTGGATCGAACTCTAGGATGTGGAATGAACCCTAGGGTAGAAATGTATGTGCATGATTTGAGCTACTTTGTTTACTTGAGATGCATGTTAAAATACGAGTTGCCTGTATGTGAATGAGAAATTAAACTGTGAAACCACAAGTTGCATGTACATGATTGAGAATTGAATTGTGAAAACACAAGCTGCCTGTATATGGATGAGGAACGAGTTATGCATCATATGATCTGAATACTGACATTTAGGCATGGTCTGAATAATCTGCGAGACCCCTGTTCTGAGAGGGCAAGGTCTTATACTGTTCCGTGCTGTACTTTAGGCATATCTGCTAGCGAAAATGACTGATCGCGTGTCAATGCGGTGTAGCTACCTGTGCGCTTATCATGCCTGCCATAGTCACTGCTATGTCGTGGTAGTGACCCTCGGGTGGTTGACTGGGTGTAAGACTACCGCGGGGGACTCTCCTGGCCAGGAGAGCACCACGTGTACCTTCTACTCCACGGAAAAGACTGCAATCATGATCGTTCCCACAAGGAACAAGCAAGATCAAGAAATACTTGGATCCCTTTGAAATAAATGAACCAGAAATACATAAATGAGATAGATAGAAATGAGAATAAAACCTACTTACTTGTTTTATCTTACTTGCACATAATTAATGTAAACACCACTCTACTCAGCATTCGCTGACTCTGTCTTTTCGTAACTCTGTTTAGGACCAGGAGTTGAGCAGCTCGAGTTTCCGGCTGCAAAGGGTGATTAGCCCAGCTGTAGTCGTTTTTTTCCAACTCTTTCATTTTTCTACTGTTGTAGTGAGTAATAGACAACTATTTCACTGTTCCTGTTACTTTCTGCATTCTTTCCGATGTTGTTATTGTGGTGGCATGTACTATTTTAAGACAGTTGCTCTACTTTCCTTTACTGTTTCATTTTTCCTTCTGCCTAGTTATAATGCATGTGTGGATGTGGTATTATTTTCCTGCTTTTGGTTATTTCTCGTTGGATGACTAGGTCTTAGGATTAGTCGAGGCGACCTGATCTCGGGTCCTGTAGGGATTTAGGAACCAGGTCGTAACAAGTTAGGGTCCATGGCCGGGTTCATTTTGAAGGGAATTCCTCAAGGAATCTCCCTTTCAATTTTGGGAGTGTTTGATTGAGAATCCAGCGAGAAATCCTCACTTGAATCTCAATGGTGAAGCTTCTATTCACAATAATGGCGGTAGGGACGTAGCTGCACAGACGACGAGAAACCTAGGGGCCTATCTACAAATAATTCAAAAGCTGAGGGTCTAATTGAGAGAGAAAGAGTCTGACTGGATTAAAATGCAAACTAGGTTAAGATGATCTCTCATTGGGCCCAAATTTTGTTACAAACCTAATTTAGACCCAAGGAATCTAATGGTGAAGTTGGATTTCAGTCTTGATCAAGTTTGATTAGATAATTTGTGTAGAAATCTAAATTAGGGTAACTTTCTATCTGAGACTCTATTTAAAGTCAAAATAGGTTCAGATTGTCAAATCAAGGTTACCAAACCTTATGGAATATTTTTCTATGAATTTTAGAAGGTTTAGATGGATTTTATCCTGACCAAAACCTCTATTATTTAAGTGGATCTGAAATTAAGATTTTGGGTGCTATATTAGTTCTAGAAGTACGTGAAATCCTATTTCTGTCTGCACAGACCCTCTTATTAGTCATTAATGAACATTAGATCTTAGATTAACCCCTTGGAGATCCCGTGATTACTCTGCATTCGTGATATCTTGTTAAAATTGCAGAATTAATTGTATCTTAATGCGTTCTTCTCAGAATGGATATTCAGTGAGTTATGGCTCTTTGGTGATTATGTAGGAGCATTTGTCAATTAATCCTGGCCAATTAAAGCTAGTTATGGCTCATGATGACGTTATCATCATTTCCCCATGCCTAACTTTTGCTAGTCCCTTAGCAAAATTTGATGGAAAGAACTAGAGTTTTAGACTATGCATTTAAGGTCAGATATCTGATTCTTATTATTCTTTAGAAATTAGGTTAGAATGCAAATAATAGGTCTAGAGGTACTCAAGTATCAATCAAGATCCAGACCTGACCAGTTTCAGCCTGAGTCTGCCGTAAAGGTTTCTAAGGCCTGAAAAAACTACTTAGAGGTTCATTGAACCTAGCGGTTAAAGCACCCGTGCGTAGATGTAACATGTCCAGGTTCAGTTTGCCAGCACATTTCTATAAGAGAGAGATAGAAGGATTTTTCATTTGGAGAGTTTTCTCTCTTTTCTTTTTAGATTTCCCTAGATCCAACCTCGAATTGGCTGTAAACACAGTCTGTATCGGATTCCTTGTCCCCACCATCAATCCTCGAAGGGTTCCTGCTTTTGATGCTTCGAGATAATACCGCCCATGGCAACCCCCAAGACCCTGGCTTTCGACACTTGAAGATAGTGTTGCCTGTGGTGTTCTGAAGCTAAATTCAAGCCCTGGCAATCAACATTTCAGGATAATCCTACCCATGGCACTTGAATCAGCACAAGGTGCTTACATGCCCCTGGTAGGATATTTAGATATCCTAAGAGACGATATGTTATTACGCATCTTCGAGGGGAATTTCCCACCTCTCTACACCGGGAACTCATCTAATCAACTTGTGTTGTTGAGTCGCTCCAAAGCTAGATCTTCGAGATGACTTTTCATAATAGAACACTTTTGGCATGATTTTTCTTTATTAAGCACATTGAACCAGACTAAGTGTGTGATTTTGGGTGCCTAGGTTACCAAGTCCCGCAAACCAAAGGGCAGGCAACGGGCCGAATAATCCCTAGGCCTTAGGCCTAATACATTAGCTTCTCACTTTCCTCAACCTCTTGAGGACTAATCCAGATCTTAATGGATACATAAATTTTTAAGCCCTAAAACAAGCCCAAGAGGCCTAAGATCAACACTCATACTAATCTCCATGTCTCTTTATTTTCAGGACTTTAATTTTTTTTTCTTTTGATTAGGTTTAGAACTTAGTAACTTTCATAATCAATTGCTAATGACTATCATTTCTATTTTTTATTTTTGCTCCTTTTTGACATTTGAATTTTCCTCTTTTCCTCCTCAAGAGAGATTTGCAATTTAGTTCACAAAATTCCTCCCCTTTCTCCAATTTTTTTTCTTTTTCATTTTTCTATTTTTTATCAATTTTTTGAATATGTATATTTTTCATGAGAACCCCTCAAAGAATTGAATTTCCATATGTTTGCACTTTAACACCCCCCCATGCCTAAGTTTTGCAATGTTCTCATTGTAAACCAGGAGGGTATAAATTAAGTTTGGTTCAAGGATTAGAACAGGATCAAGGGTGGGTGAATGGGTCGGGATGACTGTTGCGGACGAGTTCAAGCTTTGATACAAGTACCAAAGGTGGAGTCGGCTATTCTAAGACTGAACTCAAGAGTGCAGTAGGAGTGTAACTCAAAGGATGATAAGAAGGGTCTCGGGTTTTTGTAGTGATGGGTTGCCTCCCGTTAAGAGCTAAATTCAATGCCTTCAGCTGAGTGGTCGAGGCGTAGATCGGGTAAAAGATGAGTGCGTTGTAGTATAGCGCGAATACGTCTCGAGCAAATAAATTAATAGAACCGGTGAGTCTCGATCGATCACAGGGAGACAGAAAGTACTTTTGATTTCATGCGTTTGTTCCAAATATAAGTACCAAGTAATAAAAACAATCAATCACAATATCCACATCACAAAGAGTTTGAATTTGATATATGCGATAGAATGAAAACATGAATGTAAACAACTACTACTATAACAGAATGAGGGCACCACAGGTGGTCCGTGGTGACCTTTTGGAGAGGTCGGGAAGAGCAGCAACGATCCGTCAGGGTGGCCCAACGGATGCTTCAGACGGAGATATAGAGACGGAGGTAGAGAATACAGGAAGAAGAAGAAGGGAGAGGAGTTGTAGGAGGAAGAAGAAGAAAACTAATGAATGGCTTTCAAAGGGGACCCTTAGGGCTCTTTTTATAGCTTTTGTGAAGGGAATTTAGGGTACTTGAGCCCTTAATTTCGTGTAAAGGCTTCAGATTAATCAGATCCGTTGATCAAGAGATCAACAATCCTAATTAAGCCTTCCAAATCCTTCTTCCATCCATGGTTTGATCTGGTGCTGACATGTGGCATGCTGTGCGCCCTTGGATCCATATCCGACGGCCTCCGCTCGCGCGCACGCCTGTCACTCACCCTCAATCAGCGCCTCAACTCCTAAGGCTTCTCAACAGTCCGACCTCTTGATCGAACAGCTTAAAAGTCGTGCGCAGCGCCTGCGGATTCCTAAGGCGGGTGTTATCTCACGCGTCTTCATCCAACGCTCCCGCGTCCGCCACGCGTTTGCCGCTGATCCGCCCGATGAAAATCCTGTGATGGAATTTCACCTGCGGGCTGCTGACTCCCAATCAAGCTTCGAACCCACTCGCGCATTGTCTGTTAAGCACGCTCTTCACTGCGCTACGCATGCAGATTGTCGCAATTTCCAAATCCTGTGCAGCCGCCCTCGGCTGTTGGATGGGAATCCAATGGTGGAGATCTCTCCCTTGCTTGATGAGGTAGCTGGAGGCGGGCAATGTGGTTGCATCACGATCGTTGGATGACGATCCAATGGTCCACGACTCTCCTTCCCAGATTTGGGCACGGTGAGGGGCGACTGTGGCTGTCCATCTTTTCTCCTTGTATCTAATGATGTAGGCCTCCGATTGAGTTTATTTCTATGCCGTTGGACTGCGAGCATCGATCTGGATCCATCTGTGTGGTTGGATTTGTCATTTGAGGTTTGGATATTCTTCAATTTTCCCCTTGGCTCCTGTTTCTTCTACGGACTCCCTAGGGTGCTACGGGGGTTTAATTGATGTGCTCTTGGAAGCATTTGACTCCTGTCGTCATTCCAAACAGATCCATAAGGTTGGATTGGTCATCTGCAGCCCTGGATTACCTGCAATTATTAATACCTCTCAAATAGCACATTATTATGTATACAACATATAAATCATCTAGGATACAAAGTACGATGTGTATGCATGCAGAATGCCCATGTTAAGTTAGGTTCTACCTTAATTCAGGCGAATTTAGGCCTATGATTACTGTGCAATCACCGAGTAGAAGGTGGTCAAGGAGAAGGGGTGGTCAAATCAAATGAGTTTTGTAGAATAAGAACCTTGATCAATAACTTGGTCTGTCCAACTAGGTGCTTATTTAGATCGATAGGCTGATGATGCAGCCCAAACCCAATCAGTCTGGTGGGTTGATGGATATGAATCAATAGATGTGGACCCCACTAGATTCTTTGAGGCTCAAATAGATGTTGAAATGAAAATCTAGGATTTGGCTGAGTTGGTTCAGCTTGATTAGAGTAGGGATCCTTAAAAGAAAATGGAGCTGTAGAGGATGTAGGAACCCTATTGGTAGGATCGGAAAAGGATAAGAGGTGATTATTGGTCTGATCAATATCTGAAACCCGATGAAAAGATGGAGGAGAATCATATGCAACCAGGTCAGAGAGAGGTGAATCGGAGTAGAAGTTAATTCCGGTGGTAGGTCGAGGTTGAGATTAGGTTTTGGAAGTCTTAGTATGTGGATCAGAAGGTGTGGCTTCTTTGAGGTCCAAATCATTGACCTCAGCATCAGAATCAAAGAATGGATCATGGATGCTGAGGTCGTAAGCTGGTTCGTAATCATTAGGAAACAACGGATCTCCGAAATCAGAATAAGATTCGAAATCATCGGAAAATTTGTGAAGATCAGTGTCTAAACCTGATTCCAGATCAGGATTTCCACCATAGAATGAATCATGATGCGTAAAATCAGCAACCTAACTTGGATCTAACCTAATTTCAAATTCTGAGCTCGAAGAGGTGTCCTTATTAAGCATAAGCTTAAGTTCTTGGCCCCTAGGATAGACCCAATCAAATTCCAGCTTTTCCAACTCCTCGATTTCTATATCATAAATCGGTTTGAATTCTAAGAAATCAATTTGTATCTCTGAGGAGGTTAGAGAGGTGTAATCATTAAACATGGGCCCATAATCATAGTCCAGATAAAAAATCTGATTCCCTTCAATTTGGGCCTCGTAATCATTCCAAATAGGCTCAAATCTAGATTCTAGGTCAAAGGTAGGAATTGGCTCACTAGAATCTGGGCTAGTCTCTATTGGGATGTCAGAATCATTCTCAAGAATTACCTTAACAGGATAAGGTTCGGGAATTACATTCTCGAGAGGTTCTGATTCAGGCTTGTCATCACAGGTGTCTGCGAATTCAAGGTATGTTGAACCAGGTTTATGGTTTTCTAGGGCTAGTTCGGAATCGGAATACCTGTAATTGGATCCTCCCAACCCATGTCAAGATCAGGTATGTCAATCTGCATACTATTTGGATTAGATTTCATTTGGGTTGGGGGTCCACAACAACCTTGATTTTCTAACTTGGGCTTTGGGAAATCATTAATTTCTGACTTCTAATATGGGTAAATTTGATTTATGACCTGTTTCAGCATAGTTACCAAGTTTTCCCATTTCTCAAGGTCATTTTGGTGTTTTTCCCAAAGTCATGGATTTGCCAGACATTGAAGATATTCAAAATTATGTAATCTTTCTATTTCAATAAATTTTGTCATGAGAATATCCTAGGTTGAACCATTCATCTATGTTATTATCAGTTGGGCATGATTTGTAATGAAGGTTGTTGTTGCTAATACAATAACCTGAATGAGTTTAGATGGATCTGAGTTTTTGTAATATTCATCATGATGTCTCAGAGCATCCTCAATCATCTTTTCTTTCATGCTTAGTTGGGATTCAGGTTTCCTAAAAAGTCTTCCTAATTTGTTAGGTTGCATTTTCAAATCAGGTGGGTGAATCAAGATGTAAAATCAAATTCAGGTTCAGATTGAAGTGATTGGATCAGATCAGAATTCCCACAAAAGGATCAATTCTAATGTGGGCCTCTAGATTAAAAACCTAGGGACCTTTCCTGTGAATGTGCTCTAAAGAACAGATGAGGGACTGGATGTGGATTGGACCCAACCAAGGCACCCAAAGATTTTTGGATGACTAAGGCTTGTTTCGAGGAGGATGATACCTCTAAATCAAAAATCCACACACCCGAGAAGTACCTAGGCAGCCAGGAAGGGCGAGCCCTACAAAGACCCCTACATGGTAGAGTGTCCCCACGGGTTACAGGGTTTCCCCCACTCGACCTTCCTTGTCATTGCGATTCCAAGTAGACCAGAATGTATGAATTGATATCTTAAGTCTACCAATTTTAGCCTATTTTGTGCCTTGGATTTCACTTGATTAGAAGTTAATTGAACTTGTGACCTAATTTGGAGGTTGATTGGCCCACAAAGTAGACCAATTTCACCTGACCTGCCCTAAAAGATGAAGAATGAAATCTGGGTCAAGACCCAAAGATCACCCTGAATTGACTCAGGTTATTAGGTCCACAATTTTAGGGTTCAAGTGAATTTAGAGCCCGATTTTAGGGTTCTTCTGATTAGATCTTTTCAAGCAAGGGGTTAAGTAGCACACAAATGCGGGAGTGTTAATTTTCTTTAATTTAGGCAAGTGTGAACTAACACTTCTAAACCCTAATATAGAAACCCTAATTGGCTCTATTTCAAGTCCAATTTTAATCTCAAATGTACACCTTGGACTCAAACAAGAAGTGCGTAGTCCAAGATGATTAGAAATTAAGCATAAATCCCTAGTAGGTACAGGAAATCAGGGTAGGGATCTCTAAACAGAATTGTCTCAATCTTCAATCAGATAGTGATTTTGAATTTGCAAATCAGGAAACTTGCCTTAGAAGTGATGTTTACTAGAAAAGTAAGGCAGATGAGTCCTAATTAACTTTGTTTCATTTTTTCTCTCTTCCAAAAGATTAGGAGATTGATTAGGGAAGAAGAGAAAGTTTCCCTACCCCCGGAGTGGTTGATTTGCATGGAAAATCTCTTCATGATGTACCTCACATAATCACAATCAAATCAGACATGGCATGTTAGTGCTCAGATAAAAATCAAGAAAGATAAGATTAATGTGTGAATTGCACGTTGCTCCCTGGTAACGGTGCCTAAATATTTATGGGAGCTATCGAGGAGTTTTAAGTTGTTTCGTTATAGCAAAGCCTCAATCGCTCGAAACTAAATAAATTTATAACTCAGATTCTAAAGGAGTCTGAGGTCAAATACATGGAGCAAATATGGAATTGACAACATTAATCTCATTTAGAATCAATGAGCACAATCAATTGATCACAAAATAGATATGCAATGAATGAAACCCTGTGGCATTCAGTAACTATGGCACTCAATTCAGCCCTAGATGTAGACGGTAGTTCAGAACTAGGTAGCAGAGGTGGTTGGGTTTGTGGATAGGAAGAATTTGGATCAGTGTAGAATTCAATGTCATGCAAGGATTGTGAAATGACATGTGCTTCACCTTGCACTGCTGGTCTAGGTTGAACATACCTCTCGGCAGGTATGTTCCTAGGGTTAGGTTGTGCTTGAGATGGAAGTGAATGTAGTTGGCGGGATTCCGTCAAGTGTAATAGCTGGGCTCTCATCTCAGCTAATGCCGCGTCCTGTCTCTGCTGCATAGCAATATTCTGTTGTTGCATATCAGCAAGAGCTTTCATGATAGACACCAACTGGTTATCTCGTGTAGGCCCAGGTTGAGAGTATTGGGCAGGCCTGGGTTGTGTAGGTTTCTGACCCTACCAAGGAGGGGTGACGTAATAAATGCGGAAATAAAACAATATCACAGAATAAACAAACAATCGCACAAGTACACAAGTAATTTTTAGGTGGAAACCCAAACCGGGTGAAAACCACCACCTAACCCTCTCGAGTTAGGATTTTCCGATCAACCTAGTTGATCAAATCCACTAACCGAATCACTTTAAAATGAGGGTGATTCAACCTCAGTACAACCACGCTACAAGTACGAGGGTAGCGTTCCTCAACCCCTTCTCTCCACGAGAAGGATTTTGTCCCACGAAGGAGACGGGAATTCGCAAAACGAATACCCAACCAAAAGACAAAGATAAAATAAAACAAGTAGTCCTATAGAGCCAACAAAGGAATTTAAACCTAGCTTCTATAGGAAATAGGAAACTCCTCTTTGCAAGGAGTGCGTCGATGACGCGGATGCGTGAGCCACGCGACGGCGCAACTTTGCTCTCGTATACAACGGCGGGAGAGCGGGTGCGCAACGATTTGATGCTCTCAAGATGTAGAACTTGAGCTTAGAGAGCAAGAGCTTCTTGGACACAAGA
Organism: Thalassia testudinum; assembly: GCA_037157565.1. Lineage (NCBI taxonomy): Eukaryota > Viridiplantae > Streptophyta > Magnoliopsida > Alismatales > Hydrocharitaceae > Thalassia > Thalassia testudinum. Next base: position 16,984,367 of record JAZHRO010000055.1, read on the forward strand.
GTGTGAGAGTGTATTACAAGATGTCTCTTGGTGTGTATCTTGTGTCTCTAAGTGTTTCCAAGTGTGTGTAGGTGTGTCAAAGGCTCCCCTCTATTTATAGAGGCCTTAGGAAGGCTTTGGAAGGCTTACGAAAGGTTCTATAGCCGTTGGGAACAAAGTCCAAGAGAATCAGGCCGAAATCAGGACAATGATTACATTTGACAGGGTGATTAGACGTCTAACTCTGGCATCAGACGTCTGGAAGGCCACTTTAAGATGTTTGATTTCAATGTCAGATGTCTGATTCTATGCGGGTTTCCTCCTGACTTCAATCAGATCTAAACAGGGTTTTTGTGCAAGTCCATCAGACGACATACAGGACGTCTGGCACTATGTCTAGACGTCTGGAAACCTACTTTTACTTTGGGAATGGATTTCCAAACGTTGCAACGGCTAGAGAATCTCTGAGAAGAGATTTTGGGTCAGCCGAGGCAAAATGGTCAATTATCAAACGTCTGGAAAGGCCTAGGGACGTCTGATAAGGCTCTAACGGTCATATTCTGCAGTGTCTGCCAAGCTAGCCAACGGTCCACTATCTGGACGCCTGGCAAGTCCATCAGACGTCTTCTAAGACGTCTGGACTAAGGTCTGGACATCTGATTTCATCAGACAGAACTACCTATGTCCAGCCTAACAGTTATCAGACGTCTGAAACAACAGTCAGACGTCTTAAAATACTTTATCAGACGTCTGATTTGGGAATTAGACGTCTGGAAGTGCTGTTTGAACCGTATATTGGTTTTCTAAGTATTATACGGAAAACCTAAGTATCGTAGGGTTGTGCCGGTGTTCCTAGGACTACTGTTAGGGTACTTTGAGGCTCTTTAACATAATATTCTAAGGAAAATAAAAAGAGCAAGAAAATAAAGACAAGAGATACAAGAAAGGATTAAAAAGAATCTATCCTATTCTTCTTGTCTTCTATCTTCAATCTGTCGCTCCACGCGAACCTCCTCTGTTTTCCGTCAAGCTCCTCCAATCCTTCCTGGATGCGAGCTCGAACTCCGTTTAAGCACGTCTACATTCGCAATTGACCTGAAATCTAGGACTCAAATTGCAAATGTTAAATAGCACGTGTTTTGTTATCATCAAAACAAATGATCGTGGTGCTCTAGCACCAACAGGTTGGGGTTGCTGGTAGGCATGCGGTGGATATCCGTGTGATTGTGGAGGTGGTCCTCGGATCGGGTTGTGCTGTGGTGGTGTAGAAGGTTGTTGAAAAGGAGGTTTTTGTGAATTTCCCGACTACAAGAAATTTGGATGATTACGCCATCTAGGGTTGTAGGTCTGTGCAAAAGTGTCATTGTGAGTGGCGTGGACCTCCTTCGAAGCTCCAGAAGGTGCAGGGAAGTCAGTGTAGGGAGGAACAAAAGTTCCTCCAACCGGTGAAAGATATGGAAATGAATAATCCGGTAGTGCAGATTGTGTCACAGAAAGGTTATTCACAGTTTCCCTCCCTATGGAAAACTGGGAAGAAGTGTGTTGTGCAGGTGACTGAGAAGAAGGAGATGATGAAGGTTTAGAGAGAAATTTCCATACTTCATCTACTTTCTTCTCCATTAAGCCCACCTTATCCAGCTGACTAGCCACTATCTCTAAGTCTCTGCTGTTGGATTGGGCTTCGTGTACCCTCGTATGTGAGTGGGAATGTGAGGACTTTCTATTAAACATTCTCATTGAAGCATTGTTAATAGAGTTCTCGGCCATACCTTCAAAGAGCTCAAAGGCTGAGTCCTCGTCCCGACACAGGAAATTGCCTCCACAAGCAGCATCTACAAAATTCCATGTGTCATCATGGAGCCCATGGTAGAAGATCTGGACCTGTTGCCAGCATGGGACACCATGGTGGGGACACTTTCTCAGAAGCTCGTGGAATCTCTCCCAAGCCTCGTGCATTTATTCTCCTGAATTCTACGTGAATGTGGTGATAGCACGCCTTAAGGCATTAGTGCAGCCTACGAGAAAGTACTTCTTTAGGAACTCATGTTTCAAAGAAGCCCAAGAGTCTATAGGTGTAGTCCGTGCAAGTGTTCTAACCCAAAAGGTGGCCTTATCTTTTAATGAAAAGGAGAACATTGTCATCAAAAGCGTGTGCTATCATGGCCTTGCAGACTCAGGGTTTGAGCAAGATTTTTCAACTCCTCTAAATGCTGAAAAGGATCCTCAGAAGTAAGCCCATGGAAGTGAGGTATAAGTGCAATGATGTTCGGCTTCAATTCAGCAGCACGACCCCCATCGGGATATCATACCACAGACATAGGTTGGGCAATTGCGGGATTATAGTAATCATGTAGTTGGCGTCTACGAGGTTGAGGTGGTGCCTGAGGGTTTCTAGGTTGAGGTGGTTGTTGGGGGTTAGCTAAAAGATTAACAGCTTGAGCAAGCTGTTGCACCTGTTGGGTTAGGGTATTCATTTGTAGTTGTGTTTCAAACAGGTGATGAAGATGAGGCATGGGTCCTCTCTCCGGTGGTGGCTTAGGAAAATTAGGATATGGTGGAGGTTGGACATATGGATTGGTGGTGGTGGTGGTGGAGGATGTGCAATAAGATATGGAGAAAGTTCTTCGAAATCCTCGAATTGTGCTAAATCATGATCATCCTCTTGATGTGTGGAATAGTGAATAAGAGTTTGAGACTTGGGAGGTAAAGGGTTAGAGGTGGAAGGCAAGGAAGTGGATGTGGTTGCTTGGGCTTCGGCACCTAAGGGGAGTACTAGCTCAGGGTTCTGGGATCTCCTACCTTCCATTGAGTCAGTTTTTGAAAGCAACTTTAAAAATCAGTCACAACTAAATGGAAAGGACTAATCTAGCTCAATCTCACAGAAATCAGAAAATCCCAATCAAATCTCGATCAATCAAGAGACCAATTCTAACAAGCAAGCTAGAAGAATCGAATTTTTACCTAGAGGCTGCTACGCAAAATAATATAGTACGCAAACAACTGTTTCAAACAATTGTACGTGTCCTAAAATAGACCTAGTGGAGTGCAAACCTCTAAAATCCACTGGGAGTCTGGATAAGATTGGCGTGCGAATCTAGATCCTATTGTTGCAGAAGGAGATGAGGTAGAAACCCGTGTATTGTGATCTTAAGTGATCGTGCTGTGTGCACGATAGCAATCAACACAATGCGGTAAAAATCTCAATTAAGGTTTCACTCAATTTTAATGTCTCCTTTTGATTTAATTTAAATGATTATGAGATGAATTCTATGCTGCTCGTCTCCCTTTTTAATCAATTCAATACAAGAGATGATCTTATTAGATTTTAAGTCAAATGCAATTATGGCAGGAGTTTGAGAAAGGTAAAGAATGCATACCTGACTCCAACAATCTACAATATGCAAATTTGACTTGAAATAAAAATCTAGCAGGAAGAATATGTAACTTAAGATGGATGCCTAAGGGTATGCTGCTGCTAGATAAAGATGAGATCTTTTTTTTTTTGATTTTACAATTAATTTTTTTTTTGGATTTTGAATAATGAAACAATCAAAAACAAAGAAATAAATCGATACGGAAAATCGTGTCGATGAGAGATGAATTTGAGAGATAGAAAAACAAAGTCCAAAGAGTTCATAGTTATTACAATAATGTGTGAGAACAGGCTCTCACAACTTATGACTAACAAATAATCCTAAGTAATATACCTAAGTCTAACTAAAATATGCTCTACTACTACTCCTACAGCTGCTCTGAGGGAACACTCTGCCTGGACGTCGGGTCAGAAGCGCAGCGATCCCACCAGGAAGACGACCTCTACTTGGAAGATGATGCTGCTACCCCTACTCCTCAAGTGCTGTGGAAAAACAACAAATGATTAGTAAAAGAATTAAAGGCTGCATATACAACAAAGAATTAATCAATAAAAGAATAATTGTGTCCAAACAATGAATTTGAATGAATGAAAACAATAATTATATATAAATGAAGAATTAAAGAGTAATTTTGGCATATAGAGAGTTGCCTCCCCGACAACAGCGCCAAAAAATATATAGTCGTCGAACGCTGGAATTGCGGTTTGTATAAAAAAATATCGTTGTTGTTGTAGTATGTGTCACAAATACAAACCGTTATCGCGTCAATTTTATTTAATTACATAATTTTTACTGGTTTATTCCAGGTCGTTCACTGGGAAGACGTTATTGATCTACATCACTCTCTAAGTCTAAGATTATTCTTTAATTCCAAAAATAATTAATTTTATATACAATCAATAATGAATGAATGAATCCATAAAAAAAAATGAATTAAAGGTTTCATTATGTACAAAAGGAATCAATGAAAATGCTTACAAAAATCTACTTGCAAACAAGCATCAAATAATACATAGATATATTCTATACTATCTATTTGTAAGTTGTATTACTAATACTTACATAAATATACACTATTAACTCATATTACATATCATACTTTGAAGCTACGAGTTACTACGCTATCGTATTTGGTTTTGAAAAACCTATCGTTGTAGTTTGAAACCGAAGAACTCGTGTTCAACAAATAAATTTGTACCGGAATAGAAATCCCGAGTCGAACTCAGGGAGGCTATGTCGATCTATATTCGCAATTATATTTTTTTTTGAGTTTTTGTTGAAAAGTGAAGTGATGTAATTACAATGAAGCAATATTAATAATCAAAATAAATGAGAGAGAGAGAGAGAAAACATGCACTTAATATTTCAAAATGTTTATACAATAAAACCAGAGAAGAATTACACTATAAAGTGGGAAATCAATTACACTAGAAAGCAGAAAAATTCTACTCTAGAAAGTTGAAAAGAGGAATGGGAGAGAGAAGTTATCCTCCTCGACGATTGCTTGGAGGACGAGCTGGATGAGACGTTGCCTGGAAGACTGAGGATGGAGCGAGAAGAAGGAGGTCGAGGCAGGAGGAATGAGAACGGGGCAGCGCGTCGTCGTCGTCGCGGGATCTGCTTACGAAATGAGGGTGAAAATTTGACTTTATCTCTCGAGGAGCATCCCAGGTGTGGGACAAGCTTCTCTTGAGCTTTGGAGAGGGAGAGAAGAGAAGGAAGGGATGAGAATTTCATATAGAGGGGGTCTCCTTTTATAGTTGCAAGGAGTGAGGGCAATTTGGTCTTTTTATTTTGAAAAACATTAATTCTGAACCTTTAGTGTCGGATAAATCCGTCGCTAAAGGTTTAAACGTGGCCTTCGTGGGTGGTGCTTGTGCGCTCACTCGCCTCCCGTGCGTGAAATGCTCATTCATGTTCTTGAAATCTCGGCCATTCGATCACGAGATTGGATGACTGAGATGCATCCTCGTCGCGCCTCAACCGTGCACTCGCCCGCGCCTGATCCCGCGTTACAAGCGGGTGTCTGATGGAGCGTGAGCGCTATCGAGCACCATCGAGCGCCGGTAGCCACTCGATCGCGATCGAGCGCTCAATCGCACCTCCTCGTCGCGCCTCAGCTCCCACTCCACAAGGCTCGAGCGCTCGCCTCCTGATCACGCAAGCACGTTCGACTAACGTGCTATGAGTGCGTTTGTGTCGTGCTTATGATTTGTGCACGCGTGCCCACAGCCGTTGGATGATCATCCAATGGCAGAGAAGTGACGATCAGATCAAAGAAGAGAGGGTGCGACAGGTGCAAGCCAGTTGGGCGACTGAGATGGTGCCACGTGGCACCATCTTGGCCATCCATCTTCTGGATGATGTAGATGGTGCTACAGTTGTCGGATTGAGTCGATTTTCGTGCCGTTAGGCTACGATCGTCGATCCAAATCCATCCGTGCGGTCGGATTTTTCATCTGAAGTGTGGATTCACGTCATCTTGGCCCTTAATTTTCTAGGGTTGGTCTCTATCTGATGCTATAGATGTCTGATTAAGGCGATTTGGAGTCGTTGAACTTCAATCGTCGCCCTGATCGAATCTGTATGGTTGGATCTTCGATCTGAGGCCCTGATAAAAAATTGCCCTATCCCTGAACATAAAAGGAGACAATTAACCTCCATTTTATTCAAACTAATCTAAATGCAAGATGATGCATACTATGCAATATTTATAGTATGTAATGCAATTCTATGCTTAAGAACATGCACAAATAGACATCTTATGTAATATAAATATGTTTACATCACATACTAACTTAACTTAATATACTAACATATACAGTAACATATATAGAAGCTACAACGACAGATACAAACGTCGCTGGACCCCAGAAAAACTATATACAAACTCTAAAGCAAAAACTAGGGTCTATAGTGACACTTATCTCACTTTTAGCGACAGTTTATTCTGTCAGTGAAAATATGTAGTTATATATATATCGCTATACTGCTTATGCGTATACTTATTATTTACCTTATACTTATTTATTTACATATACTATCCATACAAATATACGTTATATATTATACATACACTTCTTCTTTTACCTTTTACGTGTCCACTGTGTTCTTCTGTTTTCTCAGCTCTTTCTTCTTCTTCTATATGTTATCTTATGACACTTAGCCGTATTTTAGTACTTAGTTTTCTTTAGCTTACTCTCTTATTCTTTGTGTTTAAAGAGTCATTAGCGTCCTTAACAAAAATTGGTTTTAATTTGCGGGCACGCCTTTCGAGGGATACACAGCACCTCAGGACCGGGTGGGACCAAACCTCTATTAAGCGTGCCCTAATTTCTTAATTAGGCCGCTTAAGTACATTTTTGGCACAGATTTGGGCTTAACCAAGCCCTCGCATACACACTCCGGCCCCCGGCCCTCACAATGCTCAGAAATGCTCAAGTGAATATGCTCAGATGCTCATGTTTTTGGGCATCCGATGCCCGTGACGACTAAGCGGTAAGATAACTTTTTCAATTTATAATGCTCAGTGTGGTCTACAACTAACGATGTGGCGCTATTCTAGCGCTGCATCTGCGTTGTAGTTGAACTGCAGCTGTGTAGATTTCCAATGTTTGGCCCTCGATTTGAGGGCCACGAATTATTAGAAAATAAAATTAAATTATAGGATAATAAAGTATTTACATAGTACTATACAATTGTACAGTTAATTTAAAGTTTAAATTATATTTACTATATCAATAAATTAGCTAAAATATACTGTTTATACATAACTAATTTTAGGTTTTATTCTTTAATTACGTATAAATTAGTTATTAAATGGTCTAATTGACCCTGTACTGAGTTAGTATACATGTTTAAATATTTTATAAACATTTTTATTGTATTTTACAAGTTTGATTTTTATTTTATTTACATTGAATTAGTATAATTTTAGACTATTTAGGTAGTAAATTAGGTTTAAATAATATAAACTATATAAATATACTTAAATTAGATTAAATTACTTAAAATATAGTAATATACATATACAGTATAAGTTAACTTAGTTTTATCTTAATCTACTAATTTATTTTAATTTAACCTAATAATGTAACTACTAACTTAATAAATTACTTATTTATTCTGTATATATTATTAAATTAAGGTACATGGTTTAATATGTTCATAATTTATATATAAATACGTAGGTAAAATATTATAACTTAGTATGATTATTTATAGAGATTATTAATTTATATAGCTATTTAGTACATATAAGTTGTTTACTTAATAATTAGTTATATAATTTAATTATATACAGTATAATCTAACTTAAATACTTAAATTATATACTACAATATATGCATGAGTTATTTATATTATAAATATGTATAATTCACCTTATAGGTTAATAAGCTTACTATATAGCTTAAATATAACTTATATACATATTATATATATGTATATAATATATATACATATATTATGAGAGGGAAAGAAATGGATGAGGAGAAAGAAGTGTTTTTGGCTTTTTTATGTTTGGTTTCTTTTATTAAGTTTCATGGTATATAGAACCGTCGACTGGTAAATTCTACCAAGTCGGGGGTTCTGATTGCCATGAAACTTGGTATATATGTAAAGAAATACCTCATCTTCAATCAGACAAGTTTATTTTATTTTTTTTAGATTTTTTTATATGATTTTTATTTAAGTCTAAAGTTCACACATTCTAGGCCTTTTAAAGGTTTCCTAAGGTGTGTTAAGGCCTAGAATGGATCCTAAGGAGTCTAAAAGGCAGTAAACTACCTCAACAGTCTTAGTGTAATGTATAACAGAGACAAAGACATTTAAGCACACAAATCAAAGTGGATTTTATTTAATTCTACTTATGGACAGTTAGGCTCAAAATTTAACCGACAAAAGAGATTTAAAATATATTACAAGCATTCACTGACTTTAAAGATGCAATTGAAATCATATGAAAGCTTGTTTACAATCCAAAACACCTTTAATACAAGTCGGCTATCTAACAAATCACATCAAAGACCTACTATCCACCAAGTCATCCAAACAACCCTCTTCTACTGAAACAACAGAAACACAACAACTACAAATTTCAATAAATGCAGCACAGTAGCTGCTGTAAATCCATCAGTTGCTACAAACCAAGCTTCATCCCAGATGGCTTAACTGCCGCTGCAGTTAGTCCATCTGAAATTAGGTTAAGTTTGCAACAGAAACGAAGCTAAATCAAGCTTGTGTCTCCTGATTTAGCCATTTCTATCCCAGATCAGATTCAAGACAGCCTAATCAGGGATTGAAAAGAGCTAATCAGGGAACACTTAGCTGGAGTTAAAAGAGGAAATGTAGCTGCTATGGTAGCACATTACTCTAATTCTGGGATTCAACAACACAAATATAAAAATCACTAACTCAACTTCTGACAAGGGTTTTAAATTCACATAAAAGAAAACATGCTCAAATGTTTAGCATAAAATCTAAGTTTCTTGTCACAAATATCACAACCAATCAATTCATAAAAACTATTAATCTAACTCTTTCTAATGCTATAGACAGCATGTAGAAAGAGTTAGGATCAACACAAGAAATCCAAAAACTGAATCCCAGGATATTACACATCTTAAGGGATATTGAGAATCCCTTAAGAGAGAATCAAACTCTCAGACAAAACCAATCATATTAGAATCCCTAATAAAGCCTCAATCAACATGGTTGATCTTCCTTAGCTTTACAAGGCATCCACACATCCTCAACAATAACAAATCAGATTATGGCTCTTCTGAGATGAATTCTGACATCAAAATCATCTCAGATTCCCTGCCAATCAGTGAATAAAAATCAAAACTCTTCAATTTGCAAGATCAATGCATTCAAAACCCAAATGAGTAAAAGTCCTTGAAATCTGAATTCATGAAAAATCTGACAAACTGATTCATTTTTTAGCTTAGATCAGGGGCTTTTGTGAACAAGATGGAGTGAGTGAGAAGCCCCTAGTATGATTTTTGACGCAAATTTCAGATCTGAAGTGGAGACCATTCAAATTTGAAATTTGGTCTTATGAGTGGGTGGATTGCAAAATGCAAATCAAGGAAAGCAAAAATGGGATGAAAACATGTAGAGGAAGAATAAAATGACCTGTGGTAGGGTGAATTTCTTCCCCTCTGATCTGGGTTGATCAGAAGAGGTGAGGGGGGGAAACTATTATACTAAAACCACTCTAATGGTAAACTAATCAGAATAGCAATTTAACTAACTCTACATTTAATTCTACTCTAATCTACACTAATCTATCTATCTAATGCTACAGTAAATTTATAAAACTTTAAAAATACTCTAACAGGAAGAATGGGACATGTGGGTCCTTAATCGGTGGCTAAGGAGGAAGAAGGGAGGGGGAAAAGCTTCAGCGGAGGGAAAAGTCTGCTAGTGAGACTTCTGGGTCGTCCTCAGGTGCTACGTAGTCCTTAGAGACGAGGAGAGTCAAAGAGAAGTCGGGGATTTCACAACTGGTGGCTGTAAAATCAGGGAATTAGTGAGGAAAAGAGACTGGAGTGGAGGAATGATCGCTAAGAAGGTAGGAGAGAGCGATCCTTTGCGCGTATGACCATTAAGTTGCTTAAGTAGCAATCTCAGTGGCTCAGATCACCGTGTGGGTGAGGATAGTCATTGAGGGCACCAGTGGCAAGGATGAGAGGAGAGGAGCGCGCGGGCTGCCAAATTGAAATCTAACCGTAGGATGGGATCTAGGGGATTGGATGAGCACACGCACCACTTCGCTCGAAGCTTCGATTGAGATCGAGCCGCAGATCAAGATCAAGGGGGAATGGACGGTCGAGATCCTCCGTGTTCTACACGTGCATAGTGCGTGCGTGGAGGCTGCAGGTTGCTGGGGTCTAAAGGTAAAATTGTAGGGAGAGGCCCCTTACGAAGGGGTAGGACAATTATAGGCGAGCCCATAAATGGTAGGAAATCATAACTGAATGGTCTTTAAGGGCTTACAAAGAGGTCCCTGCAGGTACAAAAAGGTCCAGGAAGGTTTTCTAATGAAAGAAATGTGATGCACAAAGGACCTAAATGTAAAATCTAAGTTTCAAGGCCTTAATGATGTCCAAATGCCTTCAAGTTTTTATATGTGCTTAACTGAATATTTGAGAAGTTAATTATACTTTTGATTTGGATTTTTAAACTTGTTTGTGTGTTCAATTAACACTAGGATCACCATTTGACCTTTTTCTCAAGAATATCTCGTTTTATGACCTAATTATGCAATTTTAATACAGAATTAAGGTTTTAGGTCTTTTTCTTTGATTCCCACACTTAACCCTTTTTATGTGTTAATTTGGTATTGTTTAACCTAGTTTCTAGCTTAACTAAAGCTTTTTAGCTATGATGAGTAGCCACTCATCATCCAACAACCTCACCTTCCCCCTTGTGGCTGCGAAGGTCGAGGTCATCTTCAGCATCAATGCCAACCGAAGTTAGCAGTCTTGCCCCTCTAGGCGACTGGCCCTCACAGCTTTCCCCACTCTTCAGTAGGGTGAGAGAGGCCTCGTCAGGCAGGTGGCCTCGCTACTATTCACCTCCCTCCCTAGCCTTGCGGAGCACACTGATCCACTACTGATAATGCTATTGTTGGCCAGACAGCAGCAGCCCCAGCTCCTCGTCGACGAGGGAAGCACGGTGGCTGTTGTCTTCCTCCACCCTACGCCAGCAAGGGTTTGCAAAAGAGCACCTAGCCCTTCGGTTCATCCAGTGGTCAACTTCGGCAACCACAAAGTGATGCCGAAGGAAGAAATTAGTCTCCCCTTATCCGTCTGCGACGAGGACAAGCACCTCAATTGCAAGGCCATGACAGTAGTGGCTAGGTTGATGGCAGCTTTTGACGGCATCACTACCTACGCCTTCCGATTGATCCCTTCCTCCTAATTCCAGTTCACACTTTTCCAGTCTCTGTGCAAAATAGGAATAATTCACGGGGATCAGTCAGCCGGACGAGAGATCCTCCTGATCGAGCTAAAGCGGTCTCTAAAATTGTAGCCCCCCAAAGCACGGAAGTGGGGGAAGAAGAGAAGCTAGGACCAAGCGATCCAGTGGGAGATCACCCTTGATGATCAGTTGGCGACTTTGGAGTTGCAGTCAGGCTAGCCAGCCATGGCTATATAGATGTATCCCGACAACCTACTAAGCTCATTCAGGTCAGAGCAGATCTTATGCCCTCCAAAGTATGGGAGCTGCTACTCTTACTGAGGGCCAACACGGACAGCTTCGCTTGGTTCGCCAGTGGCCTGCCAGAGGTCGACCCGTCCCTGATCCAGCATCGCTTGAACATTCATGCGGGCACCTACGCAATTAAGCAGGCATGCTAACACAAGTTGGCTAAGTAGTGGCAAGCGGCTGAGGAAGAGGTACAAAAGCTCTTAGATGCAGGATTCATAGAAGAATACTTGTACTCAGCATGGCTCTCGAACATCGTGATGGTGAAAAAGGACAACGACCAGTGGCACATGTATGTCGATTTCACCAACCTCAATGAAGTCTGCCTAAAGGACGAGTTCCCCTTGCCAAGGGTGGATTCCCTGGTGGACTCCTGTAGCGGACAATCCCACATGTCCTTCTTGGTTACTTATAATGGGTACCACCAGATCAACCTTGCCCTAGCTGACAGGCCCCACACCTCCTTCATCACGGATAGGGGCCTATTCCAATATAGAGTTATGCCCTTTGTGTTAAAAAATGCTGGAGCCACGTACCAGCATCCTGTAAACCTGATTTTCGTAAAAATAATAGGAAAATCATTTGAAGTGTATATTGATGACATGCTCATGAAGGGATTGAACTTCCCATAACACCTAGAATACTTGGCCGAGGTGTTTCAAATTCTAAGGAACACTCGCCTCTGCCTTATCCTCGGCAAGTGCACCTTCAGGGTCTCGGTCAGGAAATTTCTAGGGTTCCTGGTCTTTAGCTGGGGAATCGAGGCCAACCCAAAAAAGATCCAGGTAATTGAAGACCTATATCTACCAGGCGTATTGAAAGGGTTGCGGTCATTGGTCGGCAAGATCACCTCATTAGGCCGATTCTTGTCCTGACCCTCCGACAAGTGACTATCCTTTTTCGAGTGCATAAAAAAGGGCAAAGGCTACAACGCCACCCACTGGATCCCCCATTGTCAAAAAGCCCTTGACGAAGTCAAGAATGCACTTTGAGGTTCCCCCATCCTGATGGCTCCTCATCCCGGAGAAGTCCTCTCCCTGTACTTAGTTGCCTTAGCGTCGGCTGTCAGTGTCGTTCTAGTCAGTGATCGAGGCGGAATCTAGTGGCCCGTATACTTCATTAGCAAAACCTATCAAGGTGTTGAATCTAAATATGTGGTCATTGAGAAGCTAGGGCTAGCCCTCGTCACCACAAACCGAAAGCTACGCCTGTAATTCCAAGCGCACACGATATTGGTCCTGTCAGACTACCCCCTACGGCGAATGCTTCACAAGCCCACGGGGCCAGCATGGTAGATCAGATGGGCCATGGAGCTAGTTGAATTTGACGTCAAATACCAGCCGCGAAGGGCGATCAAGGTGTAAGTTCTAATGGACTTCGTCGTCGAATTTACTGATCCGGATGCCTCCCTCTCACACCCCTGGCAACTCTATGTCGACGGCTCATCCATGACAGCCAGATCTATTGCTGGGATAGCCTTAACCACCCTAGACGACACTACTCATAAGTACGCCATAAAATTGGACTTTCTTGCGTCTAATAACCAGGAAATATATGAGGCCATGATGGCAGGTGATTGCACAACAATCATAGGTCCTAATCAACCTAAATAATGTCTAAACCTATCTTAAATTGTGGATATTGTACTCATATCTTGCATATCATGCATTGCATCAGTCTATTTAGAATAAGATGAGATATCCTGCTAGTTAATGGTTTTTATTGCTATTTACAGATAATAAAGTGATCTAGGATGGAGATAGTGGAATAAAGCAATAAAGGAAGAAGAAGACTGATCCAGATAAGAGGAGTGAGGAGGATAGCCTTATCCCTACCCTTAGAAACCCTAGGACAGCCTTCCCAAACCCAAAACAACCTCCATTAGGGCACCTTAGCCCCAAAACCCAAACATGGATAGCACTATTCATGTTCCTATCCCTCTCCCAAACACTTAGGAACCAAAACCAACCTTACAAAACACAAAACCCACTCTCCAGCACCTTTTAAGACGTCCAGACATCTGGCTGGATGTCTGATTTCTGCAGAATAACAATCCAGGAAGCCAAAACTCATACTGACATAGAATTGTACGTCTAATTTAGTGTCCAGACATCCAATTTTGTAGTATAAGATGTTTGACCACTATCCTGGACGTCTGATACTGCTGTTTGGTTCCTGATTTTGGTGTTGGAAGCCCTAGCTTGCCTATTTTGACCTAGGAACCCCACCGGACACCCTAGGAAACCTAAGTAGAGACCTCCTAAGCCTAGTCCACTATCCATAGCCCTACTTGTCCTATCCCTAACCCAATTGAACCATCCCATACCTAATTGGGTGCATCTACAGTTGATTGGGTGCACCCGAGCCCAATTAGATCCACCCAGGATTTAATTAACTCATACCTATTAGGGTTACCCTAGCCTAATCACATGCACACATTTAATTAGACTTGACCTAGACCTAATTAGGTTCACTCCTACCCAATTAGACTTTCCTAAGCCTAATTAGGTCCACACCCACTTAATCTAGATTGACCCAACCTATTTAGCACCTAATCCTACCAAAACCCACAACCTAGCCCTACGAAAAACACACACCCACACACACACGCACACCTTCCCATTTTACTCCCACCAAACCCATGCACACTCTCTTGGAAACCCTAAAAACTTGTGTCAAATCTAGATCCAAAATTTGTGGCATTTGCTATTTTTGGAGCCACCAAAAGTGGCAACCAAATGGAGCCTTCCATAAAGGGCAAAGAGAGAGCTACGAAATTGGACCATCTCCATACACTCTCCCATCCATACTCTCCACTCTAAACTTGCTTCCACCCTCCAAAACCTTAAGGCCGTCCTCCTCATCCTCCTACAAGGCTCCATGGATGGCTAGCTAGAGAAGCTTCTCTCCAAAGCTTCAAGGATGGCCATTGGTAGAGAAAGGGAGCAACACCCTCCTCTCTCCACTTGGGTGCACTAGCCCCCATCTTCTTCTTCTTCTTGGATGGCCATGAAGGCTCACCCATAGCCTCTTGTGGCAGGCCATCTCTTTTGGTAGGCGTGTAGACGAGTTCGCATACCCAAGGTCTAGCCTACACCCTCACACAAGGCCGATGGCCCTAGTGGCAACTTTCCGACATGAGGGATTTTCTTCTATTTATATGCTTTCTAGTGTAGATGATGTGTGATAATTTTTTTTTATGCATAAATAATTCCATGATGTTTCTGTGATTGATTGTCCTCATGTTTGCTTGCCTATATGACATTTTGGTTTGTTCACACCATGCACGGCCACCATGGCTTCATTTAGATGCACATAGTTACTTAGGTTTTTGCTAGTTTATCTAGATCTAGGTTTCAATTCGCTTTTCGAAATAAAAAAAGTCAAAAACACAAAAAGACAAAAATAGTAGCTTAGGATAGATTTAGGTTATAAAAGCTGATCCAAATCTCGATTCGTTTTCACGCCTCCCAGAGATGAACGACCGGGACTCAAGTTCTAAAAAGAATAAAGATCTACGAGAGTTTCATTATCATAAATATCTTTGACGAGTGGTTTTTGCGACTATACTACGATTTCCAATAATTTCAAAATACGCGATTTCCACGCCTGTCAGCAGGCATTCAGGTGGCAAAGTCCATGGGGGTCTCCTCGCTGGAGGTTCACATGGACTCCCAACTGGTCGCCAACCAAATAAATGGCAAATATCAGGCTCGGGACCTAAACATGATGCCGTACGCAAAAAAAGTCAAGGAGGAGTTGGTGGACTTCAAAACTGTCTTCATCAGGCGAGTAACCCGAGCAGACAACCCCTTGGCAGATGCGTTGGCAAAACTGATAGGAACACCATCATAGGCCCTAACTAGCCACTTTTAGTCAGGTATGATAGATAAAAGCTCCTACATAATCATTTGAAGGTTGTAATTCCATAATATTCTGATTTGAGAGAAGAACGAAAAATCAGGGTTAATTCTATTCTTTTAACAGCAAATCATGAACACAGATTAACCATGGGATCACTTAGGGGTTAAATGAAGGCAAAAGAGCTCTAAAGTCTATAAAGTGGGTCAGCACTAATAGAAATGGGGTCTCACTCATTTCAAGAACCGAAGCAACACATAAAATCGTAATTTCATATCTACTTAAATTAAAGAGGTTCTGTTCATGATAAAATTCATCTAAACCTCCTAAAAATCAAATAAAAATATTCTGAGAGGTTTGGTATCCTTGGTTTGACCATCAGAACTCATTTTGACCTTAAATAGAGTCTTAGACGAGATTTTGCCCTAATTTGGGTTCTATGCAAATTGCTCAGTCAAACGTGGTTGATGAGCACCTCATCATGAACCCTAACTAGCACAATCTAACCTAGATATATAAGAAAAAACTCCTACATAATCCAAAGAAAGTCTTAACTCAGAGAATTCTGAGTTTAAGAAGAAAACAAATCATAATGGGTAAAACTGCAATTTCACTAACACAGTTTGCAAACAGGGTAATTAAGGGTCCAAACATAGGTCAAACAAGCCTAATAAGAAGGAAAGTGGGATGGTCTGATCTAAAAAAGGTTATAGCAACTTCAAGAAATTAAATGACATTCTATAACCCTAAAACAAATCCACTTCAATTCATGATGTTTAAGGCAGGATAAAAATCAACAAAACCCTCTAAAATTCATAGAAAAATAATCTCTAGGGTTTAGAACCTTCAATTTGGCCTTAGAAACCCATTTTGACCTACAAAGAGAACCTTGCCCAATTAATGACTTAATCTGGGTTTTTACATAAATTGGCCAATCAAACATGGTACAACCTAGAAATAAAATTCACCATTAATATCCTTAGGTTCAAATTAGTCTTGTATAAAAACTTGAGCCTAAGAGGAGACCTCCTTGACCGACTTTGCACTTTGGTCCTCTTCATTTACTTTTTGACCCTTATCTTTCGAAACCCTTGCATTTTGGCCCCCATCTTTTTCATCGTTCCTTGCAAAATGGTCCCTCCTGCAAAACTCTGCGTAGCACCATGCTCCGGCGACTTTGCGCGGAGCATGGCACCGCGTAAAGAGGGGTGACCGCCCTGCAAAGCAAACGCGGGGTTCCCTGCGACGTCCTTTGTCGCAGGGACCCGGCCATGCTCTCTGCCGACCCCCATACCTTCCTTGTGAATGCGTGGAAGGTATGGGTCCCCTTTCCGACCACGCTCCGGCGAGGCTGGCACGTCGCCAGCCCGCGCTTCCCTCTGCACCATCCCCTTTATAAGGACCGGCACCCCCTGCCGGTTCTTTCAAGCTCTCTTTGACGGAGAACACCCCCCCACTTCATCCCCTCCTCCTCCATCAGACGGCCCACAGTTTTCGGCGACTCCCTCCTCTTCCTCCTCATCGCTCTGCCACCTTACCTGCAGTAGGGTTCTCCTAGCCCTCTCGTCTGTGCCGTGATGTACCCTCCGGCACCCTCCGCCTGCTTCCTCGTCGCCGCACTCCTCCTCCAGGATCCTTTCTTCCCCAACTCCGGCAGGTACGAGCCGATGGCTCCGCCCTCCCCCTTCATCCAAAACCTAGGTAAATAGCTTCCTCTCCTCCTCCCTTACATTTTCCCTCTCTCAATTTGTCTTTTTGCCTCACCCCACACGACTTCCACCTTCGCCTGCTCCGTCTCCGACCACCCCCTCCGGCGAGCTCATACCACCTCCACAGACCTTTTCACCCCTCGTCGACTACCCTAAAAGCTTCCCCTCACTCCACTCAACAAATCCCCCCTTCCCATCCACTGCCAAACGCCACCCGACGACCCCCCGAATAAACCCACCTCTTCGACCACAGTCCGACCTAGGGCTACCACCATACGCCGCCTCACGCCTCGCCACCACCCGCACTACCTTCGCCGCACTCCGGCGAAGCTCCCTGCATCCTCTGATTGGGCCGAGAGGCCGTATTCTTGTTTTCAGGTCGACGCCCCTTCACTGCCATTACCGAGCTTCTGAAGCTCCTTCACCTGCAGCTGCAGGTGCTCTCTCGCCCAGGCTCACGCCCCAGGACGCACGGCTTGCCTCCTCGAAGCATCCCAGGTCTACAGCTGGGGCAAAGGCCATGCACGCTGCTACAATTGCTTGAAGCTTCCTCAGCTGCGAGCGCCAATTTGGGAGGTGGGACTTTAGTCCCACCTCGGAAGTGCGTGGCTAAGCGCCCGCACATAAATTTGAAAAGTGTTCAAGGCTATTCGCCTTCGAACACAGGGGTCAGGTCCCTCATGCACGCCGCGTGCCACGCGCTCGCCCTCGCCCGTGCTTACGCCCTGCAGGTCTAGGCCGGATTCAATTACCAAACCCGCGCACTCCTCGCCCACCACCGCACGTCGGTGGGCCTGGTCCCGGGCGCGATACCCGTACCCGAATACCCGGCTCTGGGAGAGAGATCCTATGAGAGAAATCTGAGATAGAGAGAGACGCGAGGAAGGGTAGGGGTAGCATTTGCTTTCTAATCCTTGTGTGAGCGTGCAGGAGCAGAAGAAGGAAGGAAGGCAGCCGGAGCCTTAGCCGCTCAGGGCAGAGAGGAAGAAGAAGAAGCGGAGAAGAAACAGAAGAAGAAGAGAAGCACTGTAGCAAACCTACAGTTAAGTCGTCCGACCACTTCATCAGACGACGGTTGAGAAGTGGCCAGAGGAGAGAAAGTAAGAAAAGAAAGAAAGAAGAAGGCTGAAGAAAAAGAAGAAAAAGAAGAACAGAAGAAAAGAAGAAGAACTCTGCGGAAGAAAAGAAGAGAGAAGACACAGCCGTGAGCAGAGAAGAAGAGAAAGAAGAAGAAAAGGAAAGCAGCTGAAAGAAGAAAAAAGAGAAGGAGAAGAGAAGAAGAAGCCAAGACAGACTTCCTCACTCTCTCTCTTTCTCTCTCTCTCTCTCTCTCTCTCTTATTTTTGTAATCTAATAGAGAACCTTTGTATTTCTAGAATTCCAGTAGCTCCCTGAGTTCGACCTCGGGAAAACCATTTTCGAGTAAAAAATTTTGTAATGATAACCTGGTAGCTGTCTTATTACTATAACGACTATAACTTGACATATAACAAACGCAAAACTGGACAGCAAAACCCAGACCGTTGTCAGTGGTCAAAACTAAAATCCAACTTACCATTAGATTCCTTGGGTCAATTAGGTTAAGGCCAAAAATTAGGCCCAATCAAAGTCTATCTTTACCTAGTTTGCAATTTAGCCCTTTAAAACTCTATTTCTTACATTTGGTCCCTCAACTTTAGAATTCTTTGCAAATAGCCGCTAACTTTTCATCATTTTCTTCATTTAGGTCCATACCGCCATTAGAGGTGGGAACGCACCTTGAGATTCATGGAGAGATTTCTCTATCAAATTAAGACTAAATCCAACCAAATTTGGAGGGATTGATCTTGAGAGATCTCTCTATCATTTAGACTAGATCTTGGACCTTGATTCGCACCATGGAGCTCGAACGAACTCGAAGAAATCAAGGGATCCTTTTCCCTGATTTCAAGGCCCAATCAGGCTCCTTCCCTTATCTGGAGCTCATCTTGAAGCTTTGTAAAGGACCCCCTCGACGAGGCCATTCTCCTTAGCTTAGAAAAGGCAAAGAATATCTTCTCTCCTCTGGTCAATGCTTCTTCAACCTTCGGCAGGCCTCTCTACCCTTCTCGTCGAGCTAATCAACAGCCAAATTGACCAGCTCATCATCTTCACCTCATTGTCACGGCCATGTCCAGCCAAAGACTGGTCATTTCCAACCTCTCCTGCTATGTCACTCCCTCGCCATCGCCTTCACCTTCTCTGGCACCGACCCATCATAGTCAGCTGCCCTCACTCACTCACTCACTCTCTATCTAAATCTCCCTTTTCTCTTCCTCTCACCCTCTTGATCCTCTCCAACCCATTAGACCTTAGATTCAAGCTCCACACTGCCCGCACCACTCTCGTCTTCTCCCTAGCCAACGAAGCACTAGTGAGCTTGCCCAGCTAACACACGAATCCAAACCACTCGCTACTGCCACCAAAAGCTCCGCCACACCTCCACCTTCAAAAGTTCTCTACCTATTCCATCTTCCATCACTCCACAACTCCCCCGAACACACACACATCCAGTCACCTTCTCCGACATCGACCACTTGCCACACACACGCACGTCGCCCATAACCACCGCTATTTCACTCCACGCAACTCGGCGAAGCTTTTGAACTACTTTAATTGGGCCACGAGGCCGTGTTAGTGGATTTCAGATATTCACTAGAGCACCGTCGCCGCCACCGTCTTCTCCAACTTCGACAGCATCTCTCTGGCCCTCATTCAACTTCAACAACCCTCACTCAAAGCAGCTTCAACCACTACAAGTGTCTGTAGGCTCAATCTCACGAAGAGGCAGCAGCTACTGCCTCAATCTCTCACTCGATTCAACTGCACCTCACGTTCACTAACGCGAAGAAGAGGAGTGGATAGACCCACATCTTGTGGGACAAAATTGCAAAGGCACATAAATTATTTTCGTACTCTTGTCTCTTCTCCTCCGAGAGCATAGGGGTGAGGTCCCTCGCATGCCCCACCGCACATGCCTGTTCATGCACCCTTGCCTGCGATCACACCCGCGAGTCTTGGCACTAGATCCATTTACTCGGTTGCCCTGGTCCGACCATGTTCTGAGAAAAATCTGAGAAGGGAGGGTTTTGCACTGTGGCCTCAGGATTCATGCCCTCCCTCTCCTCTCTCTACACTTAGTCTCTGCTGAGTTTGGAGAGGCCCTTGTGCTTCTATTTGTTGTGCCTTGGTGCCTTGAGGTTAAGGCATCTGAAGCCTTATACTGTTGTCTGACTTGGTGCTTGATTGGCTTGATATTGGTTACTGTGGGTATTCAATTGAGGATACTGTTCAATTATTTGAGTTGATTGTTGAGCTTAACATTAGGGTTAATTTGGTGATTCAAATCACCATTTTAACCCCATTTTTTGCACTCTCATTTCTGGTTTATTGCTATATTATTCTGATATATACATTGAGTATCATTTTGAATTTATTTGCATATATTCTCTCATAATTGTGATTAGTGAATTGAATTGCTCAATTTGCTCCCTACGAATGACCTCGGACTCCCTTGTGTTTTCGAATTTTATAAATTTAAGTGTTTGTTGCATATTTGTTGAGTGTACTACAACACGCATCTCTTAACACTCGACGAATTCGTAATAACAAAAACTTGCCGCCACCATCCCTCAAGGGCAAGAGGAGGACATTTGCCTCCAGACTCTTAAAGATCCAGCGGTTCTCGCTCCCAGAACACTCACGATAGAGTTGTCCACCTCCTAGATGACGCCTATCGTTACTTACTTGAGCTCTAGCGAGCTGCCCCCGGGAGAACCCCGACCCATGGTCTTCTGCCTTAAGGCCTCCCGATATACCCTGATCGAAGGGTAGCTGTACAAGTAGGGGTATTTCACCCCCTACTATGCTTTCTAACCCAGGACAAGGTGGCCTAAGCCCTTCAAGAAACCCATGAAGGCACTTGCAGAAACCACGAAGGGTACAAGGCACTCCTTACCGAGCTATTACGAGTGGGCTACTTTTGGCCCCAAATGAAGCAGCATTGCAAGGCCTTCGTACGCAAGTACGACAAGTGACAGCGTTCGCCACCTTGCACCACTTGCCACCTGGAAGCTGGTGCCCCTCATGTCACCCATCCCCTTCATGAAATGGGGCATAGATTTTGTTGGTCATTTCCCGCTAGCACCAGCTCAGAAGCGGTTCATCTTGGTACCTGTCGACTACTTTTCTAAGTAAGTCGAAGCTGAGGCCATGGCCAGCCCTACAGCCGATAAGGTCGTTTCCTTCGTTCGAAAGAGCATCATAGCTCAGTATGGGATACCTCACCACATAGTCACAAATAACGGAACCCAGTTCATCTGCAGAAAATTCAAAAATTTCTGCACTAGCTGGGATATCCGTCTGTGCTTCATGTCAATAGGTCACCCCCAGGCGAATGGATAAGCCGAAGTAATCAACCGTATCATCATCTCAGCGCTCAAATGTCAGCTAAATTCAGCCAAAGGGAGATGGGCAAAGGAACTTCTTGATGCTCTTTGGGGATACAGGACTTGCTAGAGGGCTTCCACATGCCACACACCATTTAGCTTGGTATACGACATGGAAGCCCAGCTACCCATCGAAACAGTCCTCCCCACTTACAGAACTCAGCTGTACAACCCGGCTACCAACAATAACCAAGTCCATTTGGCCCTAGATCTCCTAGACAAACTAAGGGACGAAGACTCCGAGACCTTCCCTCAAGCGCAAAGAAGTCACAGCAGCTTTATACAATAAGCGCGTCAAGGCACAGAAGTTCTCTCAGGGAGACCTGGTTCTACGTAAGTGCGAAGTCTCCATGCCAACCCAATCCGGCGAGAAGTTAGACCCAACATGGGAATGGCCCTACAAAATTTGTAAAGATAGTCCGGCGATTTTTACGAGTTACAAGCCTTAGCCGGTAGGGATATCCCCCATACTTGACATGCGAGCAACTTATGAATGTACCATACATAAAGGGCCCAAGAGCAATAAAGAGCAGAGATCTTTTCTTTCATTCCAACAACGTTGTCGCTCTCAAAAAAAAAGAAAAGTTGGGGGGGGGGGGGGGGAGACAAACGAGGAGAAGATGTAGAAGGCAATAACCTAAATGTTGTCGGAGGGCGCTACTCCCAAAGCTCGAACCTGTCCTAGTTGGCCAAAGGAAAGAGGTGAAGCGAACTGACGACCCCCGCAGCCGGGTGGGCGACCTCAACTAAGCTGCCCCATGCGGCAGTCGAAGACGCTACCTCTTCGGTAGCTGCCTGGTCCACACTTGCGTCATGCAAATGCTCCGCAGGCGGTTCTGCATGGCCATTGTCAGTACCAAGACTGCTCTGCTTGAGCTGGTCATATTTCGACACCAGTCGATCGATTGGCCAAGTGCACACCTCCTTCACGGAGACTCGCTTCCCCTCTATAAGGGCCCTGATGGAAGCTAGAGTCTGCTTCCTATATCGTGGGAAAGCTCATCCCAAATCAGGCCCATAGACAGGTCCCTGGAAAAAATGTCCATGACCACGTTGACATTTAGCCTCGGCCCTCCTACCCCTTCTACAGGCCTCTCCACGCCCTTCAACTTCACCACCTGCAAGCCCCAGTGGGCTTCGACAAGGTCAACCTTCAGCTTTGCTGTGACCCCCTCTGCCTCCTCTAGACTTCCTTGCATGGAGGCTAGTCTATCGATGGAGGTGCTCAGATGGACGTGCTTTTCCTCGAGAGCCTTCTTGTATACCTTCACGGAGGAAGAGTGCACGGTCTTCAGCACCTGCACTTCCTCCTTTAAGGAGACAACCTTGGCACGAGCAACTGAGAAGCGCTCGGATATATCCCTTAGGGCTACCAAGTGAGCGCGATGCTTCCCCTCGAGCTGCTCCATCAGCTCCTCCTCGGTGGTAGATGCTTTTCGTAGTAGGGAGTAAGTCTTCTCCAACTCCCCCTTCAGCTGGCTTTCCTGGATGGCGGCCTCCCACTGAGAGCGAAGCCTTCGCTCCGTCTCCTTTGCTGCATCCTCTACCTTCTCCCGTGTGGCAACAGCCTTCACCACTTGCCGGAGCAACTGTCTATGCTCTACTTTGGTTCTGACAACCGATTAGGTGACTAGGTCCGCCACATTTCCAGGACTGCCTGGGGTAGGGAGCTCCAGGGGAAGACCACCACGTGGGAGGCAGTGCGATCCAAGCATCTCCACCTGAAAGCCACCAGCGCGTCAGAATGTAAGTAGTCCTAGACAACACAAATGGTAACCAAAAACAAGCCTCACGAGCTTACCATACACATGCATTAGAAGAACACATGGTTCCAGTCCATTCCTCGAGGCCCAGAACTGGCCCAAGACACGACTTCATTCAGGTGCCTCAACACCTGCCTCTCCAAGTTGGGGTCCCAACTGGATGACCCCGGCTGAATGTCACAAGAGGCCCTGGCACGGACCCCCTAGAGGCACCCTCCAGCACAGATCCCACAATGGACCCGACAGTGCGCCTGTTGAAGACGAAAAACTACACGTTCGTAATTGGATTTGAAAACCCATCGTTGTAGTTCGAGTCATGAAGAAATCCATTCAATAAATAAAATTTATACTGAAAAATCTATAAAGAAATTCCAAGTCGAACACAGGGAGGCTACGTTGATCTTAAAATCTGCAGTTATATTTTTTTGTAATTTTATTTAAAGGGCGAAATAATCACAATAGAAGCAATATAAACAATGAGAGATAGAGAGAAAGAACAATCACTTGATATTGAATAATGTTTTTACAGCTAAGAAAATGAGAAATGATTACATTAGAAAGCGGGAAATTGTTACAACTAGAAAGTAGGAAATTCTACTCTAGAAAGTAGAAAAAGAAGGGAGAGGGAAGTTATCCTCCTCGACGATCGCTTGGAGGATGAGCCGGATGGGACAATGCTTGGAAGACGAGGAACGAAGCGGGAAGAAGGAGGATGAGGCAGGAGGAACGAGAATGAAGCAACACGTCATCGTCGTCGCGGGATCTGCTTCTGGAATAGGGGCGAAAACTTGGTTTTAGTTCTTGAGGAGCATCCCGGATGTGGGACAAGCTTCTCTTAAGCTTTGGAGAGGGAGAGAGAAGGAAGGGATGCGAAATTCGTAGGGTAGGGGCCTCCTCTTATAGTTGCAAGAAGTGGGGGCATTTTGATCATTACAACATCAAAAACATTAATTCAAGACCTTTAGTGACGGATTTATGTCACTAAAGACTTGAACGTGGCCGATGTGCGCGCACTGTGCGCGCCCGCTCACCTTCAGCGCCTCAAATGCTTGCACAAGTTCGCGCACGCTCAGTCGTTTGATCTCAAGATCGGATGACTTAAAACGCTCCTTGCCAACTCCGCGTGCCCGCGTGCGATCGGGCGTGCGTGCTATGCGTCTGACCGCGCGTGGGTGCTATTGGTTGATCTTCATCGCTCACTGCCGATCGAGTGGTTGTGATGGCACACCCGCACGCAAGAAGGGGATGCCGCTCTTGCGATTCGAACCCACATCTCCTACCTTCGCAGCGTTTTAACCGTTACGCTACGTGTACGGTTGAGGCGCGTTGATGATTTCATGCACGACCGATCTCGGCCATTGGATCTTCATCCGATGGTCAAGATCAAGCGTTGCTTATGCTTTTAGATGAGGAGAGGAGCTGGATGTGCGGTGACGTGGCACATTCTCGGCCGTTGGATGGGCATCCAACGACAGAGATTTGTCGAGCGAGTGAAGAAGAAAAGTTACGGCCGGTGCTGGGTGGCTATGATGGCGCCACATGGTGCCATCTAGGCCGTCCATCTTCTAAGTGTTGTAGATGGTGCCACATGTGTCGGATTGGACCGATTTTCACGTCATTAGGTTGCGATCGTCGATCCGAACCCATCCGTGTGGTCGGATTTGCCGTCTGAGGTGCGGATTAACACCATCTTTGCCCTTGATCTTTAGGGTTCCTCGGTCTCTATCTGGTGCTACAGATGTCCGATTAGGGCATCTTGGAGTCGTTGAACTCCAATTGTCGTCCTGATCAGATTCGTATGGTTGGATCTTCGATCAGAGATCCCGATTAACAAGTTGCCCTGTCCCTGACCGTAAAAGGAGATAATTACTATATAATTTATACAACTTGACCTAAATGCATGATTATGTAATATTTACAATGTATGATACTAATATGGTACTAAGAACATACATTAATAGACATTTTTAGTTAATCAGATGTATGCACATCACACCCCCATGCCTATATTTTACTAGTCCCTAGCAAAAACTATATGCTATTTATAAAAGAATTATGGTTGGATTACTTGAGCATAAGTCATTTTCAACATTAAGAAATTTTTACTTATGACCTGAACATTCAAAGACACAACATCACCTGGGTATCTGCCAAAATGCAGACAACCTCAAGCCCTCGCCTTATTCACAGAAAGATTTCTTTTTCTCTTTTTCTTCTTTTCTTTTTTTTTTTATTTTTAAGTTTAGGGTTACAGAGTGGCTTTCTACGACCACTTAACCCACCCAAGATTTGATAAGAACCCTAAGTTCTAAGTAACTTTTTGTGAATGTAATAGACTCGTTGATCGACAATCAGAATAGACTTCAGGTTTCTAC
Organism: Thalassia testudinum; assembly: GCA_037157565.1. Classification (NCBI taxonomy): domain Eukaryota; kingdom Viridiplantae; phylum Streptophyta; class Magnoliopsida; order Alismatales; family Hydrocharitaceae; genus Thalassia; species Thalassia testudinum. Next base: position 17,010,111 of record JAZHRO010000055.1, read on the forward strand.
GCCCCTAGGTGACCTTAAAAAGAGAGTTCTGCCTAAAGGTGTATCTTTACGACCAATGACTTTCTCCCTACTTTTATTTTTTATGGGGTCAACACAAGGGTGAATCCAGTGTATATCTCCCCAGCTTATTCGACTTCTCCGCTTCTTCCTAAGTGTTTTGGGAATTTTTAGTGCATTTCTTGAGCTGGGTTCTGGACAACCGATCGATAAGCTGTTACCACCGACAACTTGTCAGCCATACTCGTGCGGTGAAGTGTGGCTTATTTCTTTTGTTTATTTTTCTTTCTTTTCTCCTTTCTCTTTCTCTTTTTCTTTTCTTTTTGACTTTCTTTTTCTTTTTAAGTAGGTGGCTTCTCTGGTCTAAGATTTACCTATAGGCAGTAAGAAGAGAGTGGTCCAGTGACTGGGCTCTGGACAACCTACCTATAGGTTGTTACCCACGATAACTTGCCAGCCATATCACCCTAGAAGGTTCATTAGCTACCCAATTTCCGTTAAAATCGTCGAACAACGAGTCGGTGACGAATAGTGTGTAGATGCTTAGACTTAAAGTTCCCTCAAATCAGAGGGCGGGTTGATAAGTCATGTACTTATCACCCAAACTTATTTAATCAAATTAAAATAGAATTCAGGATGGCGAGGACTCAAAAAACAAATCCACATTTTAGTAGATACCCGGGCTGATTAAGCCCAAAGACCTGAAGAGTCTTAGTGTTCAGATCCTACTGTAATATTTTCTAAGATTGAAAGGTCCTAATGTCCAAGTATTCCTTCCTAATTCAATTTTTTTATATATATATAAGAAGACGAATAGAATTTACAAGAATTTCACAGAGCTGACAAAATGATTCAGAAATGAATCCACCCCCATGCCTAGCTGATCTAATGTCTGCATTGAGAATAAAAGACATGAAAGGAAGGGTAGAATGTAGAAGATATCACCTGAATATGAAGCTCGGGTCAGGTCTGAGTCAGACTGTACAACTGCTGAGTTTAATGCCGTCAACTAGACGTAGTCCAGCCAAAGAAGTCACAACATGGCTAAAGCAACCATGTCTGAGATGGGTTCTGGAATAGTACGGTCAATAACAGGCTTCAGACGTTGATTGTTGACTTTGAAGGAATTACCCATCTTCGGGTCAGAGATCTGAACAGCCCCATTTGAAAATATCTAATCAATAATGAACGGGTCGTTCCATTTTGACCTAAGTTTGCTGGGAAAGGGCTTAAGTCGAGAATCGAAGAGCCAGACCTTCTGGTTCGGCTCAAAGCACTTGCGGGAAATCAATTGGTCATGAAGAGCTTTGGTCCGAGCCTTATAGATCTTGGCATTCTCGTACACATCATTTCTAAGCTCCTCTAACTCAGATAGTTGGAGTTTCCTAGTCCTCCCAGCTAAACTCAGATCTAGATTGCACTGCTTGATTGCCCATAATGCCCTATGTTCAATTTCTACGGGTAAATGGCACGCCTTTCCATACACCAGATGAAATAGAGACATGTCGATGGGCATTTTATATGCCGTACGGTAGACCCAAAGAGCGTCTTCAAGCTTTTGAGTCTAGTCTTTGCGATCAGGCCTAACCATTTTCTGCAGAATATTCTTGATCTCCCGATTGGAGATCTCAACTTATCCATTCGTCTGGAGATGGTAAGGTGTGGAGATTCTGTGATTAACACCGTATTTTGCCAGCAAATTACAAAGCTGGGCATTAGTGAAATGAGTGCCACCATCGCTGATGATGGCGTTCGGAATCTCGAACCGGCTGAAGATGTTCTTGACAAAATCGATGACCACCTTGTGGTCATTGGTTCAGGTGGGAATAGCCTCGATCCACTTGGACACGTAATCAACAGCAACGAGAATGTACTGATGTCCAAATGAAGGGAGGAAGGGTCCTATGAAATCAATGCCCCAAACGTCGAAGATTTTGATAGGAAGAATCGGGTTTAGGGGCATCATGTCTCTCTTGGTTATGCTCCCAAGTGCCTGGCATCGGGAACATGACCTCGAGAATTCTTGGGCATCCTCGAATAAAGACGGCCAATAGAATCCAGATTGCAAAATTTTTGCAACTGTCTTTTTTTTAGAGAAGTGTCCACCACACGCAGATGCATGGCAGAACTCGAATATACTCTTGAATTCGTTCTCCAGAACACATCGGCAAATAATCTGATCAGAGCCGATGCGGTACAATTCAGGGTCCTCCCAAAAATAATATTTAGCCTCAGATTTGAGTTTATCTCGTTGTTGCTTGGTCCAATCCTGGGGGATTTGACTAACGGCCAAATAATTAATGATGTCAGCAAACCATGGGGTTTGGATGCCTGAAACTGTAAGGATGGTCTCATCTGGAAAAGTGTTAGCAATCGGAATGTCTGAATGAGAAGAATCACTCAGAAGTATCGACAAATGGACCGTCACCACATTCTGTACCCCGGATTTATCCTTGATTTCAAGATCAAATTCTTGAAGTAGAAGAATCCAACGAATAAGCTGGGATTTAGCATCCTTTTTGGCCAAGAGATGTCTCAAGGCCGAGTGGTCGGTATATATGATGACATGAGACCCTAAAAGATAAGCCTTGAATTTCTCTAAAGCAAATACTACAACTAGTAATTCCTTCTTAGTAACAGTGTAATTCCTCTGAGCCTCGTCCAGAGTTTTACTAGCGTGGTCGATGACAAAGGGCTTCCTATCAACTTTTAGACCCAAAATAGCCCTGATTGCGTAATCAGAAGCGTCGATGATGATCTCAAAAGGGGCTGTCCAAACTGGTGGTTGCAACACCGGAGCACAAGTGACTGCCATTTTAAGAAAATCAAATGCCTTACGGTATGATTCGTTGAAATCAAATGGCATTTTTTTGGTGAGAAGATTGCTCAAAGGACGAGCAACCTTCGAAAGTCCTTGATGAATCTCCTGTATAATCCCACATGATCAAGAAATGATCGAATTTGTTTGACAGATGTGGGAGGAGGAAGTTTAGCGATACAATCAACCTTAGCTTTGTCCACTTCTATTCCTCATTCAGAGATTACATGACCCAAAATGATGCCTTCTTGTGTCATGAAATGACTCTTTTCCCAGCTAAGGACCAGTCTTGTTTTGATGCATCGTTTAAGAATCATTTCAAGATTAGCTAGACAAGAGTCAAACGATTCTCCAAAAATAGAGAAATCATCCATGAAGACTTCCATAAACTCTCCCACCATGTTAGAGAATATGACCAGCATACACCTTTGAAAAGTCGCAGGTGCATTGCATAAGCCGAATGGCATCCTACGGAAAGCAAAGGTTCCGTAGGGATAGGTGAAAGTAGTTTTTTCCTGATCCTCAGGATGGATAGGGACTTGGTTGTATCCCGAGTAGCCATCAAGGAAACAGAACTACTTCTGCCTGGCTAGTCTTTCAAGGATTTGATCAATAAAAGGCAGAGGGAAATGATCCTTTTTCGTGGCTGTGTTCAGCTTCCTGTAATCAATACAAACTCTCCAAGAGGAAGCTGAACAAGTTGTGACAGATTCTCCTTTCTCGTTAGTCACAACGGTAATCCCGACTTTCTTGGGAACAATCTGCACGGGACTTACCCAAGGACTATCAGAGATCGGATAAATGATTCATGCATCGAGCCACTTGATAATCTCCTTCTTGACCACTTCTCGCATATTCGGGTTTAATCTCCTCTTCATTTGGCGAGAAGGGCGGGATCCATCTTCCAAAAATATTCTATGATTGCAATAAGATGGCTCGATCCCCCTAGGGTCATGAATGGTCCAACAAATTGCCTCCTTGTGTTCCTTTAGGACCTTAATCAGTTTAATCTCCTGCTAGTTTGTCAATTTAGCACTGATAATTATAGGGAGCGTCTTATGTGATCCTAAAAACTGATATTTCAGATTCTCAGGCAATGGTTTCAGTTCAAGCTTGGGTGGGTTGATGATTGAAGGTAAGGGAGATGCTGATGAAGACTCATCAAGAGGAAGAGGTTGAGAGTGAACAAAATCAATAGCCTCTTCAGAAGGTGGCGGGTCTGCTATAGAGGGTTGCGGGTCCAAATCATCATCAGAGGAGGAACTTTCAAATGCAGAAACCATCATACAAGTCTCAATATTCACATTATCATCCTCAAGTTCCTCAATAAATCCACAATCCTCGATTTTGTTAATTGCCTTAAAAATATCCAATTTCATTCTTTGATCCCCAAAGGCGATTTCCATGCTACCGATTTCACAGTTAATGTTGGCCTTGGTAGTAGCCAAAAATGGACGCCCCAGAATGATGGGCGTGTTCCTAAGATTTTCAGGTAGATTCATATCAAGGATAAGGAAATCTACGTGAAAATAAAAATCCTTAACCTTAACAATAACATCTTCAATGATGCCTTGCGGATTTGTGACCGAACGGTCCACTAACTGCAGCGTTACTGAAGTCGGTCGAAGTTCACCTAATCCAAACTTCTCGTAAAGAGAAGTCAGAATTAGGTTAATGGATGCACCCAGATCCAGCATTGCTCTATCAAAAGTGTAATCTCCGATGACATAAGAAATCAAAGGAGCACCTGGATCTCTCTTTTTCTGAGGGAGGTGGTGCAGGATAACAGAACTAGCCTGTTCGGAGAGTACCACCTTCCTTGGAACAGATTCTCTCAACTTACGCTTCTGTGTACATAAATCCTTTAAAAATTTCGCGTAAGCTGGTATATGCTTGATAGCGTCGAGGAGCGGGATGTTGATCTTGACATTCTTGAAAATATTCAGAAGCTCCTCAGTACTATCAATAGACTTCTTCTTCCTTGATCTAATCAAGGCCTCAGGAAAAGGAACATGAGTCGAATCATTGGAATCAGGTTCCTGAGCCTTGATTTCTTCTCCAGAGTTCTCCTTTCTCTCCTCAGGCTCTTCAAGATTTGGTAAATCAGAATAGTGTGGTTGTGGATCCTGAGTTTGTTTACCACTCCTCAAGGTAACAGAATTAGCAAATGCATACGGGTTTGGGTCTTGGGGAGGGTTAGGAAAAATTGGAGGGGCTTCATTAGCCAAGAACCTTTGATTTGAGGAAGAAGAGGAAGGACCCTGCTCAACCACCTGAGCATGTGCGTGTGGGTCCCTTTGATTCCCGTACCCATGGGCTTGATTGCCCAGATTCTGGATATTATGCAGGTTGTGTATGGGTTGAGATGGTAGATATCCGGGTTGACAAGAATTAGCAATGAACCTGTTTTGCAAGTTGTCCAATGAGGTTTTCATTTGCTGCATGAGCTAGAGCATAGATCCTTGCATCTCTCCATTTGTCGGTTCAAATCAGCCTGCCCTACAGGTTGATGGGCATTCCAAGCTGGCTGATTGACCTGATTCGGGGGCAACTGAGTGTAAACATGACCTTGACCCACTGATTGTTGCGGAGCATAGTTGCTGGGTCGGAATTAGGTCTGCTGCCTCAGGTTTTTCCAGGAGAAGTTAGGGTGGTTCCTTCAACCCGAATTATAAGCATTGGAGTAAGGGTTGGACCTAACATTCTCCTGTACAGCATAGACATCCTCATAGGGTGAGGATGGAGAGAAAGAAAGGGAGGGATCAGAGAAACTGGGATCAAAGGCCCTAGTTTGGAACCCGTGGGGTTCCGAATAATGCTGGCTCACAGGTTAAGCCGCATCAAGTTGATTCACGAACTCTCGTCCAGAAGGAGCTTGTGATGAATGGAATCCTGAATTCTGGGATTGAGTGGATCGAGAGTTGTTCATCGAGTTTCCAGCCATCCACTCCTCCATTCTCTTAGCAACCAAGTCCACCTTATCAAGTTTATTACAAATCAATTCCATATCAAATGAATGAGAGTCGTAGACTTCATTAACATTCGATCTAGGCTACTGGGCCTGGTTAAAAGTATCCATGGAGGCATGATTGATCGAATTCTCGCTCATCTCCTCAAACAAATCGTGTGCATTATCTGCGTCTTTGTTGAGAAAATTGCATCCGCAAGAAGTGTCCACGTGATTTCTGAGTTGCTCAATCAACCCGTGGTAGAAGATCTGCACGAGTTGCCACTTCAGCACCTCGTGGTGTGGACACCTCTGCAATAGGTCCTGGAATCGCTCCCAGGCAACATGAAACTGCTCCCCCAACCGCTGGGTAAAGGTAGTAATTTCCCGTCTCAAAGCATTGGTACGTTCGACTGGGAAGAATTTCTTCAGGAAGGCCGATTTCAACTCATTCCAAGTTGCAATTGGTCATCCTATAGTCTTGTACCAATGAGCAGCTTTATCCCTAAGAGAATGGGGGAAGAGCCTCATGATCATTTACTCCTCATTCATGTTTCGTGCCTTGGTGGTCTGGACCAAAGTGGTCAAGTCCTCCAAGTGCTGAAACAGGTCTTCAGAGCCGAGCACATGAAAATGTTTGATCAGGCTTAACACCTTGGGCTTGATTTCCACGTCTTCGACAGGAATCTGGACACCGGGACGTTCCCCATAATTTGAAGGATCATAAAAATCCTTCAAGGGCTAAGCACCCTGCATTCTCTGGAACCATTCTTTCATTCTCTGCATTTGTTTCAATCGCCTTTGAAATATCTCCTATGGATCCTGAGGTAGAGGAGACTGTTGATCAGCCATGGGATCAATTTGGACAAAATCTAATCTATGCCTCCTAGAATACTCTAATGGTCCTTCCAATCGGGGATTCAAGGACCTTCTTCCCAGCATAAACTAGGAAAAGGTCGGAAGGACTGGGGATAGGGACCCTGCAGTACAACAAAATAAGCCTATCCTTAAGTGGGGTAGCCTAAGGATCTACAGACTCTCAGAACCCACTTTAAGATTATAAACGATTTACTCTACTTGTGTCTGCTCAATCCAACTAGTTAGAAGGAGGGATTGGGGAGAAGGTTCTTCTTTCGGCTTGCGCCTCCAGTTCCTAGTATACCCCCCAGCCATGGTCGTTTGACGCCACTCCCCCAGCTAGACATCAGATTGATCAATACAAACAGATTGATCGTAAACAATCTTAGACTGGACCCCGAAGAGCGAATCAGTCCTTATGGCCAAAGTCTACTTGATTTTATTTAGGCCTGGGATTGTAGTGTTTATGGAATGTGGTGGGCCCTTAAAATGGGTTGTGCCCTTAATGATCAATTGAGTAAGTATGAGTGCGTGCACAACCAGGGTTTCAAGCAAGATTATTTGTGATGAGTAGATTTTAATGTTCAAATCTTGCTTAAGTAACTTTTAGGGTTTAGAATTAGGTTTAATTCAATCAAGTTTGAGGCAAACCAGGTTTTCAAGCATGGGTGAAGATCACTTTCCTTTTGAAATCAGAAATAAAGTGGAGTGCCTAGTATGAACCTAGATTGAAAACTCTAAGAGGAAGCTACTTGGTGAGTTGATTTTAGGTTGAGTAGTACGACCCAAACAACTCAAAAAATTGGTCACAATTGCACCACTGAGTTAGGCATACAAAATGATTAACCTAGAATGATTTCTACTCTTTTATGTGTTGATTTTTGTGTACCAGTTCTACAGATCAAAATCCAGTTGAGTAGAAGAAAATCAATTAGGTTAAGTGCCTTGAATGTGGGTGTATGTTGTGTGTATGTTGAATTACCCCACAAAAACATCTTTTTATTTTTTTTATATGCGAGGGTGAAATGAATGTGGGTGGAAATCCAAACAACCAAACTAATCCTAGGATTTATGCAAACACCTAGGTTAATTGGAATTTGAATTAATGTGATGAAATGAAATCTATGAAGGGGGAAGAATGGGGAGCACTTACAGTCGTCTTCAACTGCACTTTACTCCAATCTACCACTTGACGATTCCCTGACAGAGGTATATACAAAACAATAGACATGAGATAAAGCAAGTTAGAAAATAGTAAAGTGCACGAAATACGAAAAGAAGATCGAAAAATCATTGCCTCCCCGGCAACAACGCCAAAATGTTGAAGACGAAAAACTATGCGTTCGTAATTGAATTTGAAAACCCGTCGTTGTAGTTCAAGTCGTAAAGAAATCCGTTCAATAAATAAAATTTATACCGAAAAATCTGTAAAGAAATTCCGAGTCGAACATAGAGAGGCTACGTTGATCTCAAAATCCGCAGTTATATTTTTTGTATTTTTGTTTAAAAGGTGAAATAATCACAATGGAAGCAATATAAATAATAAGAGAGAGAGAGAAAGAATAATCACTTGATATTGAATAATGCTTTTACAACTAAGAAAGCGAGAAATGATTACACTAGAAAGCGGAAAATTGTTACAACTAGAAAGTAGAAAATTCTACTCTAGAAAGCCGAAAAGAAGGGAGTGAGAAGTTATCCTCCTCGACGATCACTTGGAGGACGAGCCAGACGGGACAACGCCTGGAAGATGGGGAATGGAGCGGGAAGAATGAGGATGAGGTAGGAGGAACAGGAACGAAGTAGCACGTCGTCGTCGTCGCAGGATCCCCTTCCGGAACGGGTGTGAAAACTTGGTTTTAGCTCTTGAGGAGCATTCCGGGTGTGGGACAAGCTTCTCTTAAGCTTTGGAGAGGGAGAGAGAAGGAAAGGATGAGAAATTTGTAAGGTAGGGGTCGCCTTTTATAGTTTCAAGGAGTGGGCCATTTTGGTCATTACAATAACAAAAACATTAATTCAAGACCTTTAGTGACGGATTTATCCGTCACTAAAGGCCTAAACGTGGCCGACGTGCGCATGCCCACTCACCTTCAGTGCCTCAAACGCTTGCGCACGTTCGTGCACGCTTAGCCATCCGATCTCAAGATTGGATGGCTTAAAACACTCCTTGCCAACACCGCGTGCTCGCGTGCGATTGGGCGTGCGCGCTATGCGTCTGATCACGCGTGGGCGCTATTGGTTGATCTGCGCCGCTCGCTACCGATCGAGCGGTTGTGATGGCGCACCCGCACGCAAGGAGGGGACGCCACTCTTGTGATTCAAACCCGTGTCTCCTACCTTCTCAATGCCTTAACCGCTACGCTACGCGTGCAATTGACGCGCATTGATGATTTCGTGCACGACCGATCTCGGTCGTTGGATCTTCATCCGACGGTCGAGATCAAGCATTGCTTATGCTTTCAGATGAGGAGAGGCGCTAGATGAGCGGCGACATGGCACATTCTCGGCCATTGGATGGGCATCCAATGACAGAGATTTGTCGAGCAGGTGAAGAAGAGCTGTGGCCGGTGCTGGGTAGCTATGATGGTGCCGCGTGGCGCCATCTAGGCCGTCCATCTTCTGAGTGTTGTAGATGGTGCCACGGGTGTCGGATTGGATCGATTTTCGCACCGTTAGGCTGCGATCGTTGATCCAAACCCATCCGTGCGGTTTAACACCATCTTGGCCCTTGATCTTTAAGGTTCCTCGGTCTCTATCTAGTGCTACAGATGTCCGATCAGGGCGATCTTGGAGTCGTTGAACTCCAATTGTCGCCCTGATCAAATCCGTATGGATCGATCTTCGATCCAAGGTCTCGATTAACAAGTTGCTTTGTCCCTAACCATAAAAGGAGATAATTACTATACAATTTATACAACTTGACCTAAATGCATGATTATGCATGTTATGCAATATTTACAATGTATGATGCTAATATGGTACTAAGAACATGCATTAATAGACATTTTAGGTTAATCAGATGTATGCACATTAGCGCCCAATCATACTTGAGCCCCCCTTCCCGAAGGGATCCACCAGAACTTGGACACCAGTGGAACTTCGCCGATGGTAGGGCTATGCAAAGGTGTCACCTGCTCTTGCTGCTTCTCGAGCCACAAGGCAAAGGCCCTAGGAGAAGCCACCGGAGCAGCAAAATCGGCGGTACCCTCAGGATGAACTATCTTCAGAGGTACCTCCGAAGGAGAGTCACCAAGGGAGATCACCTCCTGTGGCTCTGAAGGGGCCAGAGGAGTTGAGGGCACACCTTCCCCCTCGACCTCATCAGGACTTCACAATGAGGAAGTTGCCAACTCCTCTTGTGAAGGCACCACACGGCGATCTTTCCTTAGCCGCCTTAGGGGGACCTCTGGCTTCTCCACTGCCCCCTCAAGGTCCCCTTCGTCCTTCTGCTTCCGCCCCTATCGATGAATAAAGCCACTCCCCTCTCCAGGCTCCACGTTACTCTCCTCACCTTGTCGTGAGTCATGGTAGGTGACGATGCTACCTCGATGCTTGGGTGCTCCCAGTCGAGTGAACCGCTCAAAGGTGCAATTAAAGATACTAGATCAATAATGGGAGGGTGCATGGTACGACACAAAAGTCATTCTCTACCTCCCCCCTACTTACATGGTGTCAACAACTCACCCGCCACCCATGACAATGCTTCCTCGACCTCCTTCCGCCTAAGCTCCGGCTAACTAATCAGACTGAACTTAACCAGCTTTGCCACGTCTGCCCACATGGACAGGTCAAGATCCTCGGCTTGGGGTGGCTGGTCCTTCTCAGGTGGACCTTGCCAAGTGGAAGGGACTTTGAGCTCTTCAACATTCGAGAGAAAAAAGAACGGTGGTCCTGCCCCTTCAAACTATCAGGGAGGTCCACTATCTAATATCCAGCTTACCGACTATACAATGTATAAGTGTCGGAGGGAGGCCTGCCCTTCTTCACTTTTAAGGGCATCAGCCCAAAAAGTAGGCGAAACAAAGCCAGACAGGGAACAATCCCCAAACAAAGGCAAAGGGTCATAAAGGCATTCAGTACTAGCCAACAATTAAGGTTGAGCTGTGAAGGAGCAAGGCGGTAGGATCAAAGGAAGGAGAAAATAAAGGGATTCAAGGGCACTTGTAAATCATGCTCTATGGCATACTTACATATGATAAACTTGTCCTTCGCCTTGTTTGAACATAGATGAGTCTCAGACCCACAAGCCTCGAACGACACCCCACCAAGCCTATACTCCCCTAACAAAAATAAAATGGTGGACTGACTACGAAAGTCCGATGAAAAACCGTACAGGGACCTTGTCTTGGCAGAGACCCTAGAAGAAGAGGAAGCAACGGACTTACCCTTGCTCGTGAAACCCGACATGGTGGCTTTTGCCTTAAAGAGGTCTCGACACGATGGTGCTCCAATGAAGGACGTCCCTTCACACCGCTCTGCCGAGAGTAAAAGCCCTCCACCCAATTGTTCTCTAAGGTAGGTGGGTTATTAACCATCACCCACCACCCCTATATATAGACCCTACAAAGGGCGATTCCCCCCTTACGGGATGCATCATTCGAAGAAATGGAATCCTGCCATTTCTGGCGTGGACTCCAAGTAAGCAGCCAAAAGCGAAGAAACTATCCACCATCATTACGGGTAGTTAATACCCCTAGACATGTATCCACTGCCGCAAAAACACAAAAAAAGAGGGGTGATCCTGTCAATGGTCGGCAGGACGATTGAGGTCTCCACCTCATCATTATGGCAATAAATGTCAAGCTCTTTGAATAATGAGACATCACTATCCTGGCGTAACTGGCCATTACCCAGCAAAATAGTAGGTGGACTCATCCCAAAGCCACCTCTTAAGGTCGGCGAAATAGCTGGTAGATACACCCCAAAGCCATCTCTTAAGGTCAGCGAAATAAAGGACAGATACGCCCCAAAGCCGCCTCTTAAGGCCGGCAAGATAGCGGACCAGCGCACCCTAAAGATGCCTCTTAAGGCTGGCAAAATAGCGGGCAAATACACCCCAAAGTCACCTCTTAAGGACGACAAGATAGTGGGCCAACGAGCCCCAAAACTACCTCTTAAGGTCGGAGAAGTAGTGGGCGGATATGCCCCAAAGCCAGCTCCTAAGGCCTGTAAGACAGTAGGCCAACACACCCCAAAGCCACCTCTTAAGGCTGGCGAAATAGTGGGCCTACGTGCCCCAAAGCCGCCTCTTAAGGCTGGTGAAATAGTGAGCGGATACGCCCCAAAACCACCTCTTAAGGTCGGCAAGATAGTGGGCCAGCGTGCCCCAAAGCTGCCTCTTAAGGCCGGTGAAGTAGCAGGCGTATACGCCCCAAAGTCGCCTCTTAAGGCCTACAAGACAGTGGGCCAACGTGCCCCAAAGCACCTCTTAAGGCCGACAAGATAGCGGGTCAACGCGTCTCAAAGCCGCCTCTTAAGGCTGGCAAAATAGCGGGTGGATATGACCTAAAGTCACCCCTTAAGACTGGCAACATAGCAGGCCAGCATGCCCCAACGCCGCTTCTTAAGGTTGGTAGCATGGCAGGCAACCTCCTAAGGACAGTACCGCATTAAGCCCATGCACCCCGCACAACTATGGGCCTATGCCCTAGGAAAACCCCATTACATATCAAATGCACCCCTGCTTGCATACACAATCGGGGAAACATTTGGGGGCATCACCTACTGCGAACATTTACTCTCTCAATAAGAAAATGCTAGCTCGAGAGTAAATGGCATATGATGAGGGGCAAAAAATGCCCTCAAACTCGAAACCCAGCAATAGGCCTAAAACTAAGGATTCAGCCAGGAGAATCGTGGATAAAGGCAAAGTTTAGAGATTTGACCCACCTACATCCAAGAGAACTCCTTGTAGACAAATGTGGTAGTGGTGGCAGCGACTGTATGACTAGGTTTTGTTGTTTGTTATGACGTTGTAGTATATATAGTCATTGCCACTATTACAAATTTTTTACTCGGAAATAAAAGAGCTCCCGAGGTCAAACTCAAGGAGCAAACTGTATTCTAGAAGTACAATGTTTCTATTACAGAAAAATGAGAGAGAGAGTGAGAGATAGAGAGATTTGTCTTTGTTGGCTTTTTCTTCTTTTCTTCTCTCTCGTCTTTGCCTTCTTCTTCTCTTCTCTTCTCTTCTCTTCAGTTCCTCAGTCTTCTTTCTTCTTCTTGTTTTTCTTCTGTTCTTTTTCTTCCTTTTCTTTCTTTTGCTTCCAAGCTTTTCTTCTCTCTTCGTGTTCTGCTTCTCTCTTCTTCCTTCTTCTTTCTGCCTCAGTTGCAGAGCTCCTTCTTTCTTCTTTCTTTTCTTCCTCTGCAGAGCGTCGTCTGATTTTCCAATCAGACTACTTAAGTAGCCTCTGCTACAGTGCGTCCTTGGTTCTCCTCCTTCTTCTTCCTTGCGATCTGCCTTCTTCCTCGGCCTTTTCTTCTTTTTCTTCTCTGCAGTCCTTCTTCTTCTCTGCGCCCTGTTCCTGCACACACCACATCCAATGCAAAACCTACCCCTTCCCTCTACCTGCACGTCTCCCTCTCTCAGACTTCTCTCGTAGGATCGCTCTCCCAGAGCCATCGGATATTCGGGTACGGGTCGCGCCCGGGTCCAGGCGTACCGGCGTGAATGGTATGCGAGGAGTGCAGGTCGGTTAAACGGGTCGGGCCATGTCCGCGGGGGGGTGGTCGCGAACGAGGTCGGGTAGTCGGGTGAGAGGGGACCTCACCCCGTGTGCTGAGGCGATAAGCCTATAGCACTTTTTGCATTTATGCGGGTGCGCGGCTTCAGGATCTTCCGAGGTGGGACTAAATGTCCCACCCCAATTCGGCGCCTGCAGCTGAGAAGCTGCAGGCATTCGCGGCTTCTGCGAGGTGTTCTCTTCAGCTGAAGGCCTGGGCAGCTGCGTGATTGCAAACCGCGCATCCTGGAGCACAAGCCTGGGCGGGAGCGAAGCTGCAGCTGCAGGCCGAAGGAGCTCCACCTGCTCGGTAATGGCGACGGAGGATGGGTAACCTGTTCACAGAAATACGGCCTCTCAGCCTAGTCAGAAGGTGCAGGGAGCTTCGCCGGAGTGCAACGAAGCTCGTGCAGGTGGTGGCGAGGTGTGGGGTGGCGTGTAGGGGCTACCTTAGGTTGGACTGTGGCCGGGGGAATGGGTTTGTTCGGGGGAGTGTTGTGGAGGTGAGGAGTGGCAGTGAAGGGGCGGAAGTGGTTCGGTGTGATGAGGCGGAGGTTCTGTGAGGGTTGGCGAGTCGTGTGGAGTGGCGGAATGATGGGAGCGACTCGCCGGAGGTAGTCGGAGATGAAGGGGGTGACAGTGGTCAGGATCGGTCGAGGGCTTAATTGAATGTAAAATAGTGAGGAAAAGAAAGATAGGGAAGTAGGGAGAAGTTCTGACCTAGTTGTAGAGTCGAAGCGGGCCGGAGTAGGGCGACAGTCGTATCGACTGTCGCCGGAGAAGGTGCCCAGAGAGAGGGGGCGGCGGCGAGGAGAGAGCGGGAGAGCGTGCGCTGGGTACGGCACGACGCGGGAAAAGAGGGCGAAGGTGGCTCTGTTGCTAGTATTGCGGCAGAGCGACGAGGAGGAGGAGGAAGAACTGCCAGAGCTGGAGGGCTTCTGCCGGAGTGGGAAGAGAGGAAAGCTGTGGGTGATTCTCCGTTAGAACCGAGCTGCTGAGTTCGGCAGACGGTGGCGGCTTTTATAGAGGTGAAAGCAGAGACGAGGGCGGAGAGAGGCGACGTGCCTCCCTCGCCGGAGAACGCCGGAGATGGAGACCCATACCTTCCGTGCGAATCAGAACCGAGCTGCTGAGTTCGGCAGACGGTGGTGGCTTTTATAGAGGTGAAAGCGGAGACGAGGGCGGAGAGAGGCGACGTGCCTCCCTCGCCGGAGGACGCCGGAGATGGAGACCCATACCTTCCGCGCGTTCGCACGGAAGGTGTGGGCGATAGCAGAGATCGTGGAGGTGTCCCTACGACAGCAGACGTCGCAGGGAACACCCAGTTGTCTTGGCAGAGGGTCTCCCTCACCCTGCGCGGCGCCATGCCTCGCGCGAAGTCGCCGGAGCATGGCGCTTCTCAGGGTTTTGTAGGGAGGACCTAAATGCAAAAAATGATGAAGACTTAGGGGCCAAAATGCGAGGGTTTCAAAAGTTGAGGGTCAAAAAGTAATGGATGAGGACCAAAATGCAAAGTCGGTCAAGAAGGTCTCTTCTTAGGCTCAAGTTTTTATGCATGACCAAATGGGACCTATGGATTCTAATGGTGAATTTTATTTCCAGGTCAGACCTTGTTTGACTGACCAATTTACGTAAAAACCTAAATTAAATCATTAATTGGGCATGGTTCTCAATGTAGGTCAAAATGGGTTCCTAAGGCCAAATTGAAGGTTCTAAACCCTAGAGATTATTTTTCTATGAATTTTAAAGGTTTTATTCCATTTTTACTTTGCCTCGAACCTCGTGAATTGAAGTGGGTTTGTTTTAGGTTTACAGATTGTCATTTAATTCCTTGGAGTTGCTGTAGCCCTTGTTGGATCAGATCATCCCACTTTTCTTCTTATTAGGTTAGTTTGACCTATGTTTGGACCCTGAGTTACCCTGTTTGCAGATTGTGTTGGTAAAATTGCATTTTTACCCCTTATGACTTGTTTTCTTCTTAAACTCAGAATTCTCTGAGTTAAGCCTTTCCTTGAGTTATGTAGGAGCTTTTATTCTCTGTATTAGGTCAAAATGAGCTAGTTATGGCTCATGATGAGGTTCTCATCAGGTAGTCCAATCGACTGGCACACAAGCAGGCAGGCACGGTCGGACCTGGAGAGACCGAGCCGTTGAGGGTTTAGCGAAGGGTACAGCAAGCCTATGCCGTCGAAAAATGCTAACACTAGCAGCCGCCATTAATGGCCTGGCAGCATATCTGCTCAGGGAATCTTGCTGGAAGTACGATTCACTCAAGATATCCTGATTGAAGCCCAAGCTAGATTTACTCAGAAGATATTAACAGGATCTCCATCCCAACATGATGTATATATAGGTGGGAAGGTGCGCTAGCCCTCCCCCAAGCAATCCGAGAGAAATCGAGCGATTGTATACCTTGTAAACTCTAGTGAATTCTAGTGTATAGCTGGGAGTGTCATCCTCCCCCCAGACGTACACCTTTTAAGGTGGAACTGGGTAACCAACTCTTGTGCCCCCTTTGCGCGATTGCTCTGTCGGACTACCCATTCTAGGGCTTTGAATCGGACCCCTTGTCTCCATGAAGGAGCTGATCAAGGACTCCTCCTCAACAACAACCATCTGGTTCACTGGCACCAAAATCGTGGTTTTGATGATAACAAAACACTTTTTATTTGGCATTTGCATTTGAGTTTAAGATTTCAAGATGAAATGCAAATGGAAGCAAGTGTGAGGAGCTCAAGCTCATGTCCATGGCTGATTGGAGGAGTTTGATGGAGGAGAACAAAAGCATAAAGGAGCATGGAACATGGATTGAGGAGCTTTGCTTAGGCTCAAAGCTTGAAGAAGAAGAATAGGATAGAACTTTTTTTGAATGTATTTGTCTTTTATTTCGCTCTTTATTTTTTTAGATTTATGTTAAAGAGCCCACAGTATATCATCCTAGGTCCTAGGAACACATATTCTATCCTAGAGTACTTAAGCAAAATCTAGAGTTGAATTAGAAAGCCAAAATAGAAATCAGACAGCCTGATCAGACGTCCAACATGAGTATCAGACATTTGATCTTGACTTTTAAGACATCGGATATTTGTACCAGACGTCTAATGTCCTAGGCAAGAAATTAATAGTTTGTGATTGTTCTATTCAGACATCTTAACCCATTTCCAGACATCCTTCTAGACGTCTGATAGTCTTGCTAGACGTCCAATAATAAGACTGTTAGCATGTCAGAACATTATCTTTGAGAAGATGCTTAGGATTATTTTAATATTATTCCTAGACATCTAGAGAGACCCTTAGACATTTGATAAAGAGATGTTAGACCAAAATCCTAAGTCATCAGACCAAATCTAATTGTTGGCTTCTCGAAATCAATTCCCATAGAGAAGCGTTGTCATTAGACGTTGATGACGATGGATTCGCATGCGGATGGGATTCGGGTTTGGAAAACCCATCGTCATAGTTCGATTCGTGAGAAAATCTGTCGATCAGATAAAATTTATAATAAAAAATCGAAAAGTGAGTCCCATGTCAAACACGGGGAGACGAACGTTTAGTTTTGAAAAATCCACGTTTCACCTTTTTTTTGTCATTTTTATCTTTTATGATTTTGTTTTGGAATTTTTTTAGAAATCCAGAGATCAGATCGACAATTACTTTTCTAACTAATCTACTTGCAAAATATAAGAGAGAGAGAGAGAGAATCACATATTTTTTTGAATCAAACGTTTGCTACAACTAAGAAAGCGGGAAAGATTACACTACGAAAGCAATAAAGATAGAAAGAGGTGAGAGAATCCCCTTCGACGATCACTCGGAGGATGACTCGCTCTAATGTCGCCTGGAGGAAGGTATTGAGGTGCAGGACAAAGGAGGACGTAGCTGGAGGATGGGGCAGGACAGTGTAGCGGTGAGGATCTTCTTCCCGAAGGACGGTGAGAAGACAGCCACGAGATGCTCCATGAATGGGGATGAGAGGTGGGAAAACTATTTTCTTTTCTACTCTAGAGGAGCATTCTAGGCTTGGGACAAGCTCTCTCTAGAGCCTTGGAGGTGGTAAGAGGAAGAAAGGAAGAGATGAAGAAAAATGGGAGGGGTAGGGGTCCTTTTATAGTGGAGGAAAGAATCAAATTCATATACAGGATATTTAGTGACGGTCATAAACATCGCTGAAGATCCCGCTCATGCGCCCCTACATCCGCCCCACTAGCGTGCACTGAAAGCGACCTTGTCGCGCGCACACGCGCGATACTCGACGCTGTTGCCGCTGCCCTCGCGCCTATGCTGGTGCTGCTCGCGTGCCCTTGCACTTGCACTGCTACTGCGCACGCACGTGCACATGCCCGCGGTGTTGTGCACGTGCAGCGACGTATGCGTACGCATGGGTGGCCTAGGTTGCGCCACGTGGTGCGACCTAGGTCGTCCATCTTCCTTTAAAGAGGATGGTACAGAGGTCGGATTGAGTCGATTTTCACACTGTTGGGCTACGATCGTTGACCCGAATCCATACGTGTGGTCAAATTTGTCGTTTGATGCTCCAGATTGCGTCACCTAGTCCCTCGGTCGTTGATCTTCCTTATATTGCATATGGTGCTATGGGACTCCAAACGAGGCAATTTCGTAGGCGTTGGACTGCGATCGTCGTCTTGATTAGATCCGTACAGTCAGATCATCAATCTGAGGCTCTGAAATAAATATCCTTCTCTCCTTACCACAAAAAGGACGTAATTAACCTAAATTATATACAACTACTCTAAATGCAGAATGATGCATGCTATGCAATATTTATAACATGAAATGCAAATCTAAGCCTAGGAACATGCATGAACAGGCATTTTACCCTCAATAATTGTGGCTACATCAGACGTCCAATAGTATGACCAGATGTCCAGTAAGACGTCTGACCACTATACACTAAAATCCTGTTTAGATCTGGTCCAAAATAGGAACAAACCTACATAAAATTAGACGTCTAATTTTTCACCCAAATGTTTTAAAATGACATCCTAGATGTCTTAAAATGACATCTCAGATGTCTAACCTAGAACCCTATTTTTATCCAACTAAATCAGGAACTCTGACCCCTTGCATTAGAAGACCAACACTTGTATCAGTTGTCTGACCCTTGTCTGACCCGTCGTGTGACCCAAAAATTAGACGTCTGATTCAGTTGTCAAAGTCATGATGAGCCTAATTTGATTGGGATTTCAACCTGATCTTATGGGATTCGCTCCAATGGTTACAAGGCCTCTCTTAAGCCTTCTTGAACCTTCTTAACACCTCCATAAATAGTAGACGACGTTCCCTTGGCAAGACACACCCTTGAGATAATACTTTCCACCATTTTAGGCTCACTTTGTAAAAGAGATATAAAAAGAAGAGACTCTGCCACTTTGCTCTCCAAAGCTTACACTTCACATCCGAGAGCTCCAAATACGCTGTGCGATTATGCCTAATCTATTCCGTATAAGGGAAGTGCCTTAACCTATAGAAGCTTAGATTAGATCTACATTTTGGGCTCTATAGGTTCTTTGTTTTATCTTTCCTTTGTTTGGGTATTCGTGTTGCGAATTCCCATCTCCTTCGCAAGATAAAATACTCTTTGTGAAGAAGAGGGCTTGAGTTTAGGCGAACTCAAAATCTATTTTCATTGAATTCTTTATAAATCTTTAAGTCTAACTAATAATTGGATTAATTGAGAAGTTCCTGAGGTTCTTTGTGACCTCAAGAATCATTTAAGATCATTTCTATTGTGATTCATTAAGAATTCATCTCCAACGAATTCACATGGCGTTCGTTGGAGCTTCAGCGAGCTCCGATGAACCAAAATCGAGCCTCAGCCTTTGGAATTCTTTGAGAAGCTCCAGAATGCTTCTCTATGATCTAAGGATCATGAAATAATGATTAAATTTGTGTTTTAATGAGAAATATTCTCTGTTGAACATCATCGTCCTTAACTCCAGTGGAGCTGAGGAGACCTAATCAGATCACTTCTAATCCTAGTGATAGGTCTAGAAGCTTCAGTAGGTCTACAGGAAGCTTGAATTGGATTTAGTTATGATCAGGAACTCCTTATTTGGTCTACCGAACTCACCACTTACACATCTCAGGCGATGATGCTTGATATCACTCAAAGAGTGCTAAAAACTCAAATTTAAGGTGCGCAAGTGATTTCTTAGTTGGATTTTAGCCTAATTGGATTTTTTATTGGACCTAAGAAGCTCTAATTTGGAAAGTCAACTTTTAGGTTTTCACAGTCAGATCTAATTCGATTGTGGTGTTTTATGATCTTAATCTCAGATCTAAAGGGTTATGTGAGTTCTTGGGAGAATTGTAAATCAATCCAAGCTTATTCAAGTGAGTTTTATTGAGGATTGAGTAGAATTCAAGTTCTACATAGTTTGGGTTAGTTCTCAACCCAACCACTGCTCTTAGGAATTCCGTAGAAATTTAAAGGTCAATTTTGCCCAGAACAATCGTGTTTAATCCCTTGAATCCATTCAGATGGAAGCTAGATGGTCTCATCTTTCTCTTGGATGAATTTAAGCTTAAATCTAAGCTCTAAACCTTTAGATTGAGGCTTCTTAGGTTCTGAAGCTTTCTTGCAGCTCTGCCTAAGCTCAAGTTTGTCTTATCCTATGTAGAATGTTACACTAAAGCACCTCAGACTCTCAATTGAGGACATTGACTGATCTGCAGGTCAAAAGACCTGAGATTGCACTCTTTGGAGTTCATTCTAGGCATGGAAAAGTTGTTATGTTCAACTCTTTAATTAATGGATCAAATCTGATCCATTGATCAAATTGATTCTAAAATTGAATAGAAGACCTTAAGAGCTTTCCATTGAGCTCTTATGGGCTTGATTTGGAGCATTATGCTATCTGGAATCTTCGTTTGAAGGTTCGACCTAACGCAGCAACGCACGAAGGAGAATGCTGGAACATAGTCCCACCTCGGGGAAATATAGACGCTTGCCTTGGTATTTTATGAAATTGTGCTGAGGGCTGTTTAGTCATCAGCATAGGGCGCAACTTATCCGAATATATGACTCTGAGCGTGTGCATGCACATGCATGTGTGTGTGCACAGGTGTGTGCCTGTGTGTATGCTCGGTTGGGCGAGCAAGCGTGATGTGGGCCTGTATGGGCTGAGATCGTGCATGGTTAGATAAATCGATAAAAAGTATACCTAATAAGAACTAGGCCCGGGTTGAGTAGGGTCTGGTCCTGCCCTCTTGTGGGCGATGTGTATCCTCGAATGCCTTGGGATGCCCACTAACAAATTTTTGTTAAAATGGCTAAGTATGGGTTCTTACATAGTGATAGAGAAAAGGGCTGAAGCGATAAAAAGGCTAAACTAAGTGAAGAATAAGGGAAGAGACAGAGATGAACCTAGGGGAATAAGAAGAGAGAAGGAACGAAGTTTAAGAGAGAGCTTAAAGAGAATAAAGAGAGAAGGGTTAAATTGAAAAGAAAAAATAAAGGTATAATTGTTATTAAATTCTAATCTTCTTAGTAGATGTCTGATGGTGAAGAAGGTTGAGAGAAAGGCATGTTTTAATACTTAGTTTCCTTTTGCACAAAGGCATTTTGATATTCATGTAAACATTTTTTTTATGTCATGTAATTTTGTACAAATTGTAATAAACATCCTTCTACTTAGATTTTATTGCAAAATCATTCATGTACACTTCTTTTCTATAATGGAATAATTGTCTATTCTTTGGTGCAAATATTTATGTGCTTAACATATATTGTAATTATTATGGCAATTAGTTAGCCATTAATGTTAATTAATAAGATAGGTGAATTAAAATTACGATTATGCCTCTCAATGAACGACCTGGACACAACCAGTTAAAAAGAACTTAAATCTAAATGTTAGGTTAACTTGACCCTATACTACCTAAATGACAATGATTCGAGTTAAACTAAGTCATTTCTTACATGATTAATTAAGTCTTTTAATCTTAATTAACTGTATTGAGAAATTACATATCATTTTAATGGCATCGTTGCTGGGGAGGTAACTATAAAATATATTCGCCATTATTAGTTTGTAAATAATTCTTTTCCATCTAGTTTTAATTTTTGTTGTTTTTGCCTTCTTTCAGGGATATCTCTACAGGTATTCTTAGGAAGAAGGCAGGTTTTCTATTTCTGTTTTTCCCTCTCTCCCATTATACATACCCCTTGCGAGTATTTCTTTCCTTAGTCTTTAGTGTAGATTTGTTTGTTGCATTTAGTTTAGAAAATATAAAAAATACCAAAAATATTCATATTTTCTGACTAGCAGCAGCATATTTCTAGGCATATACTCCTAGAAGTACATTTACCTGCTAGTAACGATCTAACTCTGGAATTTTTTTATCTTGCATCAGCAGGAAAATTCGCAAAAACCCATGTAGATCCCTGTGCTTGGTGTAATAAGCAAGACCATATTTTTGTTGGAAAAAATCTAAAAAGAGGTCACATTTACTTCTTGACCACTTTTATTTTTTATTTTTGTTGTAAAAGATTAACTAAAAAGAGGAATTTTAAAAACTCGTGACCTAAATCTGTTTACAGATTTCATGCGGGTTTTTCTCAAACACATCTGTTGTATGCTATCACGCACATAGCACGATCACTAGAGTCACACGAGTCTATTATTTCTACATCTCCTCTTTGCACCTCTTAGTGCTTTGGTCGAAAATCATCAAGTCTGGCTCACTACTAAGAGTCTTAGGGAGCCAGTGGTGAGCGGTCTCATTCCTAGACCTTAGACCTTTGAGTTAAGGATACGCACCTGCGTAGAAACATCTAGGATGAGTATTTTGGATTGATATTATATTTGTTTGCGTCACTATATTTTATGTCTATTCCTAGTATCTTCTTTGCTTATGAAAAGAAGAAAAACCCACTTTTCATGTTGTTTTCGGGTTTTGCTTGCTGCTATTTTTCGCAATGGTGTGAGTGTGCCTTTGCACATTTTTCTGTTTTATGCACGGGAGGCGATCCTTGAAACTGCCTCTTATATCTCCTTTGACAGGTTTACCTAAACCGATTGCATTGAAGCAACCAATTTTCCCGTCAGAATTCTCTGCATTTTCTGTGTTTGATTCTACGGATCAATCATAGAATCTGAATCCCGATATCCCTTCTTCTGGTCAAGGGGAGATGCCGCCTTTTGATATCCATAAGGTACTCCTAAACCAGAATCTCCAAATGCTTGAGCAGAACTGCCAAATTAATCTGTTGGCGGTTGGTCTCCAAAACTTGCAAAATTTGCAGGCTCGTCCTCCTCCTCAACCTGAGGTGGGTCTTGATCCACCTGATTTTGCTCTTCCACCTCGTCCTAGGCCTCTACTCTGAGACTATTATAATCCATCGAATGCACTAGTAGAGCCTAATGTTAGCATTCCCTTTGGGGAAAACGACCTAGAATTAAAGCCAAATATTATAGGTTTAATCCCACACTTTCACGGGTATTCATCCGAGAATCCATTCCAACATATCAAAGATCTAAAAAATCTATCATAGACTCTTGGACCTCGAAATCAAAGCCAGGAAATCCTATTAATAAAAATGTTCTCCTTCAACCTCAACGATAAAGCCACCTATTGGTATCACACAATCGCACGACCTATCTCGACTTGGAACGAACTCGAATCTGCATTTTTGAACAAATTCTTTCCTATAGGTTGCACCAATGCCCTTAGGTGAGCTATCACTACATTTACTCAAAACCAAGGAGAACCAATTCATGAAGAGTGGGAGTGCTTTCATGAATTGCAAAGGAAATACCCACATCACAACATCCCTCGCTGGCAACTCATGCATATCTTTTATTATGGATTGCAAGAGAGCATTCACAATTTGGTTGATGCCTCTTGTGGAGGGAATTTTCTGAATCGCGATGAAGAATCCGCCTTAGAATTATTTTCAGGGATGGTGGAAAACTCAATCAATAATGCATCAATGTCGCAATTCACATGAGAAAACACGCACCAAAATTCGCATCAAAACTCGCATCACAAGGGCATACAAGAAATCCAAAACCCAACCAGTTCAAAGGATTTAGAGATTATAGCTGAGAAATTGGACAAAGTCGACATCGTAGCGAAGCATCTTGATGAGGTTCGCAATAAGATGAAAAATCTTACACCTCTACTCGCTACGCAGAATCCCGTGCATTTACCTGTTTCACAAATTCCTGCGGGGAGGGAATTTATGAATAATCTAGATTCTAAAGATCCTTCTTACTTGGGTTTACTCTTACTGATTCACCAACCCAAGGGGGGACCTTTGTCCCATCATTCCCACCTCTTTCCCCACTTCCTGCTTTTGTGGAAAATGCGCCATACCCTTATGATTTAAACACTATTCAGGGATACACTACAAGATCAAACCCATATTCAAATACCTATAATCCTGGATGGAATAATCACCCTAATTTTTCTTGGTCTGATCATTCCCAAAGATCACAATATCCGAAGCAGACCCATCAAAACCCGCCTATGTTGCCGTTTCAGCAACCAAATGCGAAGTCCTTTCACGCGAGTATGCGGAACTACTCAGGGCAAATAGAGATACATAGCTCGACCAGATTTTGAGAGCTGTGACTGAGAGCCAGCAACAGAATGTTAGATACTGATCAACCACTTTAAATCAACCAAAAATGAGAGAGAGAGGGCGAGAGGGCAATCGGCGTCGGGCAGCAGGCAGTAGTGTGGCGGAGCCATCTAGGGCTGGAGTAGGAGGTGAGTGGAGGACGTGGAGATCGAGGGCTTGGAGGAGAAGGGAGCGGGTCTGGCAGGAGAGGTTTCTTAGGATGTCTGAAAACATTTGAAGACGACCCTGGAGGAGGATGAACGGCGATGTCCTTTATTTCAGATGCAGACAAAGGGGACATGTGGTGGCGATTTGTAGAAACCCTTTGATCTGCTTGGCGTGTAGGGGTGAAGGGCACAAACGTGAGTCATGCCCTAGGAGGATTCCTTGGCAGACAAATAGGGTATTCTCGCACCCTATCTAGAGGGTGAAGAAAGAAACCCGACCGCCACCGCCACCGATTTTGGGTAGGCGCTCAATTGAATTTGAGATCCCGACTTCTGAAGAGATCGCGTCTACAAAGATCATGCTGAGGGGTGCTTTGATTGGCGAGATCATGGCAGGAAAACCATCAATAGATAAGCTTCAAAACCTGGTATGTTCCTTAATATATTGTCTGCGGGTTGGAAGGTAGCCATGATATCTCATTCTTGATTCCTGGTATATGGTTTGGGTATGTTGGATGTTGAACGATTGAGATTTCGTTCGAGATCTTTTAAAGATTTTATTGTAATTTGGAGAATGGTATCTCCCTTTGATGGGGCTCTCCCTGATAGGCCTTCGCAAAGAGTGAGTTCTAGGAGAATTCTTCTTGAGATCTCTGGACCGCCACTACGTCTGAGATCAAAGGGGGTCATTTCTAAGATGCTAGCAGGCTTTGCATCCATTTGTGATGGGTCTGAAATTCTGATTGGAGAGGGGGACATCAGATCTATTAGAATAGAGGCTGATGTCTTTAGTGCTGGTTCAATTCCTGATATGATCACAATCAGATGTGGGGGCACTTCTTGGCTTGTTCGGCTAGCAGTACTTGGACAGGTGCCTGGGCAGGTTGAACAAGGATAGGATAAGTCATCTGAGGAAGGATAGGTGCCTAGAGCCAACACTGAGGTGAGGAAACATAATGATAGGTATGACCACATTCCTCCTGTTGATGCTCCTGAGCCTAAAAAGAGGAAGGGCTATCACCAGGTATATGCTGAGGAGGATCAGATGGAAGAGGTTGATATAGCTGGTGATTGCAGACAAGCCATGGTAGTCAAAGAAGATGGTTATCTGGAGGTTGCTGAGAATTTAGTGACAGATTCAGAGATGCATAGCAGTAAAAAGGTGGGCAGGATAGGAAGAGAACTGGTGCTCAGAAATGATAGTAGTGTGCTCAAAGAGGCAAACCAGATGTAGCTCTCTATTCCTACCGATCTGAAATATGGCAGTGGTTCCAATCAGAAAAGAGGTGTGGGTAGATCTCCCTACATGTTGAGAAGGAGAAGGAAGGAGAACTTGCCCCCCATTGAGGAGCAGAATATTGCTAAATCTATTATGGTCGAATTTGTGGATTGTATGGCCCAAGGGAGTCATTCCATTGAGGAATGAGAGTGATGACCTGGAATGTGCGTGGGTTGCGCAATAAGGTGAGGACTTCCTTGTGTAGATATCTCTCTGAATGGGAGATTGACTGTGCTCTCATTCAAGAGACACATTTGGCCGCAGTGATGTTGTGGTTAAGGGTGCCTCTGGAAGGTCTGGTGGATTGGCTTTTTGGTGGAGAAAGTCATGCATCTCAGTAACTGAAATTATTCGCGATAGGTACATGCTTTCTTGCAGATGTCAGTCTCCCCAAGGAGATATGGAATGGTTTATTTCTTGCATTTATGGTCCTTGTGTGGTTGCAAACAGGGTTGGCTTGTGGGAGGAGCTCTCTGCAATGCATCAAAGAGTGCAAGAGACCCCATGGCTCATAGGGGGTGATTTCAATTGTTATCTCTCAGGTGATGACAACCCAGATGGGAGAGTGGATAGCTCAATGGCAGGCTTTCAAATAGCTGTGCAGAACATGGGACTGACTGAATATCCCATCAGTGGTGTGGAGTTTACTTGGAGGAATGGCAGTGGACAGGTTTCCAAATTGGATAGGTTTTTTGGCAGTCCTAGCTTGTTGGAGAGGCATCAATTATTAGCAGTTATGAGCGTTGATAGGCCTTTCTCTAACCACACTCCGCTTGTTTGGGACAGTGGGATGAACTTAGACATTGGTTCATACTTCAAACTCAAGAGATCTTGGTTTAGAGAAGAAGGCTTTGTGCAAATGGTGTCCTAGTGGTGGCAGAACAAGGCAGTGCAAGGTACTGCTACACAGCAGCTGGCTACAAAATTATCAGGTCTGCGTGATGTGATGAAAGAATATGGGCAGGCTGTGACTCTGATAAGAGAACAGAAGAGGAGGGAAGCTCTAGCAACAATCAGGGACCTGGATTTGAAAGAATGCAGGCAATCCTTGAACCACCAGGAACAGCAGCTGAGGCAACAGATGCAAGCTGCAGTGGGGGAAGAGGATGTGAAAACAGAAATAGATTGGCATGAAAGATCAAGACAGCTATGGCTCAAAGAGGGTGATGCGAACACGAAGTTTTTCCATCTTGCATCCAATGCTAGGAGGAGATTCAATCTTATCTCATCTATTAAAATTGAAGGGAGAACTGTTACCTCTGTTAGTGAAATCAGAACTAAAGCAAGTAAATATCTTAAAGAAATATCCAAGGCTGCTCCAAGAGGTTCTTGGAGGATGGCATCGATGGACTTCCCCTGTGTTAGTGATGATCAGAGAGACATGCTTGTCACCCCTATATCTGAACAAGAACTACTAAAAGCTATTAAAGATTTAAATAATGAAGGTACTCCTAGTCCGGATGGATTTCAGGTGTTCTTTTATAGAGAGCTGTGGAGTGTTGTTAAGGTGGATGTTTTAAAGGTTATTCATGAATTTGAACTGGGCAATTCTGGATTTGAGAGGTTGAACAAGTCTTATCTATTTTTGCTTCCTAAGAAATCAGGTGCGGAGAGATTTTCTGATTACAGACCCATTGCACTATCTAATTCCATCTACCTTATTATTAGTAAGGTTATAGCTAACAGATTGCGAGAGGTTTTAAAGGACTTGATAATACCTGTTCAGTCAGCTTTTCTTCCTGGGAGATCATTACAGGAGTCCTTCATTGTTGCGCAAGAGATGGTAATGGGTTGGCACAGGAGAAAGACCAAGGCCTTTTTATGGAAAGTAGATTTTTCCAAGGCCTATGACTCAATTTCCTGGCCATACTTGTGGGAGATTCTTTGAAGAAGGAAGTTTCCACCTCTATTGATACAATGGGTGAAGAGGTGCATTACGACAGCCTCTTTTTCCCCATTGATAAATGGAAAACCATGTCGCTCTTGGATTCAGCCCCAGTGTGGAGTTAGGCAAGGCTACCCAATTGCTCCTCTGATTTTCAACCTTGCTGTGGATACTTTGGCTAGATTTGCCTGCAAATTGACAATGGATGGGTTTATAAGGGGGTATTCAATGTCTAATCATAGGGCTCTAGCCTCTATACTCCAATATGCAGATGATACTATTTTTTTTATGGAAGGGGGGAAGAGAGAAGCGCAAGCACTTATATATATGGTAAAGATTTTTGGAGAGATTTCTGGTCTCAGACTGAATGGAAATAAATCCTCCCTGGTCTGCTTTGGGATGAACAGTATGTTACAAAACGACATCTCCACCATTCTGGGTACACCTGTGGTTTACTGCCTATTAAATAACTGGGTCTGCCTTTAAAATGTTCTAAGATGAAGAAAGCAGATTGGTCTTTCCTTTTTGAAAAGGTAGCTTCGAAGTTGGAGGGTTGGAGTAGTAGATACCTATCAAAAGGGGGGAGGTATATATTACTGAATTCCGTCATCACTTCAATTCCAGTATTCTTTTTCTCTGTTCTTAGAGCCCCGAACTCAATCTGGAAAAAGCTAGATGTGATGCGCAAAAGATTCTTTTGGAAAGGGACCTCTCATCAAGGGGCTTTTTTTCAACCTTTGAAGTGGGAATCAATTTGCAAGTCAAAAAAGATGGGAGGTATGGGTGTTAGATCCCTTAAGGAATTCAATGAAGCTCTGCTATTGAAGTGGGCTATTCGGTTGCTGCAGGGAGAAAAAAAATCTAGACAGAAATTATTCAGGATAGTTATGGGACTGCCAATGATGAGAATAATCGTCTAAACTCCCGTAAACCTTCCCCCTTTTGGTCTTCAGTGGTGCGTGCCCTGAGAGACAATTGGAATTTTTTCAAATCTGTATTAGGTGATGGGAAAAGCTTCAAGTTTTGGCTAGAAAATTGGGTACATGGAGGGGTGTTTAAAGACAGGTTCCCCCTTGCTTACATAGTGGCTTCGGATAAAAATGCTGTGGTGTCCGATTATTGGGATGCAGAATCTGAGCTATGGCTTTTCAATAATGTTGGGAGGAATAGTCATGAAACAAGAACACGAGTAGAGAATGAATGTCTCATGCAAGAACTTGCTGCCTTCAAACCCATGCCTCATGAATATGACACATATAAATGGGAGGGTAAATTTTCTACTGCGGTTGCTTATGACAGATTGATAAAGTCCTCCAGGATGGCGGAAATTGATGAGATGGGGAAGAAGCTATGGAACTTAAAAATACCATTAAAGATACAAATTTTTTTATGGCTCTGTAGAAGGGATGGCTTGATTACTGGAGATCTAAGGCACAGGAGGATGGGTACCCCCATCCAGTTTTGTCATTTATCTGGGATGCATAATGATTCTAGCATTCATATCTTTTCTTCATGCGCGATCACTGATTATGTATGGAGGAGAGTATGTAATGAGTCTCTACCCACATGGGAGAATTTGTGGCGCTGTCTTGTGGATGGGAATAAGCCATGTTTACATATGGTGGCTGTGTTATGGACTATATGGAGGGCTAGAAATGAGTGTGTTTTTCAAGAGACCCCAGTGTATGTGGATAATATTGTAAATTTTTGCTGGAGTCTCATACAGCATTGGGGTTCGATCATGTAATTATTTCTTTATTATAAATAATAGCTCTCCTGGTTTGCTATCGGTGATTCGATAGCATTCCTTTCTTTCTCAAAAAAAAAAAAAAAATAGAATGCTAAAGCTCTCACTGAGGTACAACGGCAATGCTCGGCAAAACTGGCTGACCTTAGGGGCCAAATCACGTAGTTAGCTGAATCTTGTCAGCTACGGGCCCTACCATCCCAACCAATTCCAAACCCTAGAAATATCCAAAATAATAGGTTTAACGCAGGAGGTCAACATCCGCCTCAGGGACAAGTCCATTTTCTAAATCAAGTTCCCCTAAATTAGAATCAAAACCCACCCCTGCACCTCCCGAATTTGAGTATCTTAATCAGCAGCAATCATATCCGAATCAATCGAATCAACCTTTATTACCAAATCCGTCTTTCCAGAATCAAGCATCTACATCTTCTCCTGCTTCCTCTTCACATGTAGGTATTAACTCTATTACAATCCGCTGTGGGACTTCCACTAAGGTTCCCGTAGATCCACATTTGCAATCCCAAGACCCTAGTACATCTATAATAACTCCTGCTTCTACACTTGTGAGAGGTGATTCATCTGATCCCGCTATTCCCACTAATTTTCGTGATCGGGGTAACCCCTCAGTAGGACAAGATATCCAAGTCCCATTCCCAGAAGCATTGAAGAAATCTAGGAAACAAAAGCATCCTGTCACATTAGATGAGGATTTAATTAAAATTTTTGAACAGGTTCACATTAATATCTCACTCCTAGATGCTATCAAGCACATTTCGACATATGCGAGATTTCTAAAGGAGTTGTGTACTCCAAAGCATTAAGTCAAAGAAAGGGAGCATTGTGGTACTCTCTGAGCAAATGTGGTCAATTATTTTGAGTACGCTTCATTTGAAAAAGAAAGATCCAGGATCTCCATTTATTTCCTGTAAAATTGGGGACCAGTGCTTTGATAGAGCCCTCCTTGATTTAGGGGTGTCCATTAATTTTATTCCATCTTCCTTGGTAGAACACTTTGAGATAGAGAACCTTAAGCCTACCAATGTGACTTTACAACTAGCAGATAGATCTATTAAGTCACCGAAAGGAAATTTGGAAGATATTATAGTTAGAATTCGGGATTTCTACTTTCCAGTGGATTTTATTGTACTTGATATGGAAGTACCCGAACGCATTAGTGATACCCAAATTATTTTAGGGAGACCCTTTTTGGCCACTACAAAGGCGAATATAGATTGTGAATCTAAAAAGATAGAGTTAAAGTTTGGGGAGAAGACAATTAAACTTGATATATTTAAAGCTTCTTGAGGATTAGATTGTAAATGGATTGAGGAGATAAAATTTGTTTCTATTCTTGAGGATGAGCCTAGTTCCTTAGAACTAGAAGACCCTTCTTTTGATATCATTTGCCCTCAAGACGAAATTCCACTATCAGAATCTCTACTCAATCCAAAAGTTGAATCACATGACTTATCTTTGTCTTTATTTGTAGTAGAAAATCCCATCCCAGACTCTGTTGTTGATTCTACTCCTAAAATTGAACTTAAGCCATTGCCTGATGCACTAAAATATGTTTATCTGGAACCTGATCAAACATATCCTATAATCATTAATTCACATCTTTCTGAATCTCAAGAATCAAAATTGATTGTGGTTTTACGAGATCATAAGAAGGCAATTGGGTGGACTCTACATGATCTCACTAGGATTAGCCCAAATTATTATACTCATCGCATTTATATTGAAGATGGGGCATGACCTTCCCGTGAAGCACAAAGGCGATTAAATTCGAATCTTACAGAGGTCGTAAAGAAGGAAATAATTAAGTGCCAAGATGCTAATATTATCTATCTTATATCTGATAGCCCTTGGGTGAGTCTAATTCAAGTGGTACCCAAAAAGGCAAGACTTACCATAATCAAAACTGAATCTGGAGAAACCATTCCCACACGAATTGCGAAGTCGTGGTGGGTTTGCATCGATTACCGTAAACTCAACATAATTACAAAGAATGACCACTTTCCTCTACCATTCATTGATAAAATCCTTGAGAAACTTGCTGGTAATAAGTTCTGCTTTTTGGATGGTTACTCTAGATACAATCAAGTTGCAATCCACCTCGAAGATCAAGAGAAAGTGATTTTCACCTACCCCTTCGAAACATTTGCTTTCCAAAGGATGCCATTTGGGCTTTGCAATGCATCCACGACTTTTCAGCGGTGCATGCTAGCCATTTTTACCGAGATGGTGGGTGAATATATGGAAGTATTCATGGATGATTTTTTAGTTTTCAGGGAAACCTTTGATAGTTGTCGTAATAATCTGTCGAAGATCTTAAAATGATGTATTGAAGTGAATCTTGTCCTCAGCTGGGAGAAGAGCCATTCTATGGTTCCAGAGGGCATTGTACTTGGACATCTCGTGTCTAAACGAGGTATCCAAGTAGATCGAGCCAAGATCAATCAAATCTCAAATCTACCAATCCCTGACTCAATTAAGGGCATCCAATCATTTCTCGGGCATGTTGGATTTTATAGAAGATTTATACTTGATTTTTCAAAGATTGCCCAACCACTCACGAATCTCCTCACGAAAGATACGATTTTTTAGACGAATGAGGAATGTATATTTGCATTCAAAACTTTGAGAGATAGAGTTACACAGGCTCCTATTCTACAACCTCTTGATTGGAATCTTCCTTTTGAAATCATGTGTGATGCATCTAATTACGTAGTTGGAGCTATTTTAGGACAGAAAATCGGGAAAAATCCTATAGTGATTTACTATGCTAGTAAGACATTGAATGATGCACAAAGGAATTATACTATTACTGAAAAGGAATTACTAGCGATAGAATTTGGATTGGAAAAATTCAGATCTTATATACTTGGATCTCGAATCATTGTGTACTTTGATCACTCTACAATCAAACACCTTCTATCTAAAAAGGACACGAAACCTAGGTTGAGCAGATGGATCTTGCTTATGTAAGAATTTGACCTAGAAATTCGTGATAAGGCGGGACGACAGAATGTCGTTGCCGACCACCTCTCTCTCCTTCCTTCTGA
The DNA here is from genome assembly GCA_037157565.1 of Thalassia testudinum. Taxonomy (NCBI): domain Eukaryota; kingdom Viridiplantae; phylum Streptophyta; class Magnoliopsida; order Alismatales; family Hydrocharitaceae; genus Thalassia; species Thalassia testudinum. Next base: position 17,042,187 of record JAZHRO010000055.1, read on the forward strand.
GAATATAGTCTTCTCCTCCAATCACTGAACATTTTCCTAATGAACATCTTTTGACTATATCTTCTGATCTTCCTTGGTATGCCGACATTGTGAATTATTTGGTTACACATAAATTCCCTCCTGATTAGGATGGGAATTGCAAATCACGACTCAAATCAGAAGCCAAATACTATTTTTGGGAAGATCTGTATCTGTTCCGACTTTGTAATGATCAAATCACTAGGCATTGTGTATCTTCTTCTGAGATTGACTCTATCCTATCTTTCTGTCATGACCAGGCTTGTGGTGGCCATTTTTCTGGTTGTAAGACTGCTGCAAAAGTTTTGTAGTGCAGGTTTTATTGGTCCACTCTTTTTGCAAATTCGTAGACATATTATAAGGCATGTAGTCACTGACAAACTCTTGGTAGCATGACATGCAAAGACATGATGCCTCTAAACTCGATTCTTGTCTGTGAAATCTTTGATATTTGGGGCATAGATTTTATGAGTCCATTTTCGTCTTCTTTTGGCTTCGAGTATATTTTACTTGCTGTTGATTATGTTTCTCGTTGGATAGAAGCCATACCTACATGCACAAATGATCATAGAATTGTCATTCCCTTTATTTAGAGTTATATCATATCTCATTTTGGGGTACCACGTGCTATCATTTCTGACGGCGGATCCCACTTCAATAACGCCTAGTTTAGAAATTTACTTAGATAATATGGGGTCACACTTCGTATTGCTACACCTTATCATCCCTAAACTAATGGGCAAACTGAGGTCTCTAATTGGGAGATCAAAAAGATCCTTCAAATGACAATCTGACCCAATAGGAAGAATTGGTCTTCCCGGTTAGACTAGGCTTTATGGGCTTATAGGACTACTCACAAAACACCCATAGGCATGTCACCATATAGACTTATTTATAGGAAACCATATCATCTTCCCGTAGAAGTTGAACACAAGGCCTATTGGGCAATTAAAGCCTATAATTTTGACCTTGCGAAGGTAGGTTATCACCGTAGGTTGTAGCTTAGTGAACTTGAGGAACTCTGACATGATTCCTATGAGAGTTCTAAGCTATATAAGGAAAAATTAAAATCCTTCCATGATAAATGCATTTCCCGCAAATCTTTCGCACCTGGTTAGAAGGTGTTGCTCTTTGATGCCCATCTTAAACTCTTCTCTGGAAAACTTAAATCCAAATGGACAGGCCCATTTGATGTAATTAGAGTCTTCGACAACGAAGCTATTGAAATCACTGAACCCAACACGAATCAACCCTTCAAAGTCAATGGTTGTAACGACCCGATTCTTGAATCCCTACGAGACACGAGAATCGGACCGACTCGACTGATCCCAAGACCCAATCGTCCAGCGAGAAAGTAACCAAGAGAGCAGTAAGGTGGACAGTAGCTGTTACATTTTTAATTCTTTCTTTATATTCTTCCCTTTATTCACTATTGATTTATTTCTCAGATCCTTCTCTTGATCTTGAATACTCCTCGTGGGAACGATCTTGATTGCAGTCTTTTTCAAAAAGTAGAAGTAACACATGGTGCTCTCCTGGCTGGGAGAGTCCCCCGTGGTGGTCCTACCCTCAATCAACCACCCCAAGGTCGCTGACAGACATAACAGTGACTACAGCATGCGCGATAAACGCACGGGTAGCTACCCCGCACTAGCACACGGTTAGTCATTTCTGTTAACAGGTGTGCCCAAACCACAACACAGAACCAGTATAGGGCAGAGCCCTCTCAGTAACAAGGGTCCAGCCCCTCCACAGTAACCAAACAGGGGTCTTGCCCCTCCACAGTCCGCGCACCCTCACCTGACTACCTTGGTTTGCCCAGTGGGCCTAACAAGTCAGTGTAGGAGGGCTAGCAGAACCCCGGGGCCCATGGGATAGCTAGTACTCTCCCTACACTAGTAGCTCTCCTCGGTACTGTGTACACGAGGGCCAAAAGTCGGTACAAAGTGGCCAGACCTAACCCCGGGTCTCTGGGGCGGCTAGCTCCGCTCTGCACTAAACAGGGGGACAGTTGCTCTCCTTGGTACTCCGTACTCAAGGGCCAGCTCACTTCCCCAATTCTATTCCATTCACTTTCTAGGAGTTCTACTCCTAACTCCCCGTAGGGTTCATGCTCTTTTAACTCAGCCAATTTAGGTTTTACCGTTCCAGCTTTATATCCATATAACCCATGTTCTCAACAGTAATTATTCATTCATAAACAGGCAGCTGTTAACCAATTTACAGACAGTTATCATTTCCTTTCTACTTTTCCAAGACTGCAATGTATATATTCAACTAGTTTTCCAGTCCTAGGATTCATGCCATACCCTAGGATCTATCAATCTAGTTTTCCAGTCCTAGGATTCATGCAATACCCTAGGATCTATCATTCAATCTAATTTTTCAGCCCTAGGGTTCATGCAATGCCCTAGACTCTATTAATTATTTCACAATTGCATACTTTTTTGATAAATAATTGAAAGGGCCACTCTACCTACAAAGCCGAGAGTACTGGGGGTGTGGTCGGCAATCCCGCGCACCTCTGCAACCCCCAGAGCCGCAAAGGAACGGGGTCCTAACACAAGGATCAACACAAGGAGTTACTCAAAATAGTGTACAATTACTGTAAATAGGTAGAGGAATTAAATCTGGGAAGAATGAAACTTGAAACGCGGAAAACGGACTCCAAACGGACCCTAAACGGGTCAAAAACAACCAGTCTGTCCAAAATCAGACGTCTGGAACTTATTCTAGATGTCTTAAAAGGTAGCTCAGGTCATACATTTGTCTGCGTAGTCCTTTAGATGTCCAAGAGCCCGCTGGAACGTCTGGACGTAGTTTCCAGACGTCCGATTGTCACCTCAGACGTCTGGAAGCCCTCTCCGTCGTCCGGTGTTGTTCCCAGACGTCTGATCTGTGTGGGATGGCAACCCTTGCGCCCTCCCTAACAAATCCTGCACACACACATGCCCGCTCTCATCATGAAAAGGGTGCAGAAGAACTCGGCGGAACGGCTGCATGGCCGTACACGTGAAAGAAGGAGAAGACAACAAATATTGTACCTGTCAAACGTCTAGACCTGCCTCCAGACGTCTTATGCATCGTCTGGACGTAAGCTCAGACGTCTAATTCTGGGAAATTTTCTCAGAATCAGGACCCTCTTTGCTCTCCGCCCGCCACGCACGGTCGTGTCGCGCTGCGTTCGCCTGCTGCCCGAGCTGCAGCAGCTCCTTCGCGGCACCGCACGCTCGCTGCTCTCCCGCCGATCGGCTCTAGCAGCCCCGGCAAGCTCACACCCTCGCGGTCGAGCTTCTTCTTCCCCTCGCAACAGCTTCTCCTCCCCACACGCCCGCAGCAGTCGCTGCTGCCGCTCTCACTCGCTCGCTCTCTCGCTAACAGTGAGAAGGAGAAGAAGAAGAAGGCGGTGGAGTGAGGGTGAGGGAGAGGGAGGCATTATTTGAAGGCAATGTGGGGAGAGAGAAAAAGAGGAAGGCGGCGTCTGCAGGGAGGGAGAGGAAAGAGAAGGAGGAGGGCGGCAGGTTCAGTCTGTGTGCGTAGGCGTGCAGACGCGAACCCATACGTGGAAAAAATTTAATACCAGACGTCTGGGAAGGCTCCCAGATGTCCTAAACGACGCTTGATGCCCTGTTTGTAACAATATAACAAAATCAAAGGAAGTTTCATCCCCGAAACTTGCTCTAACTAGGGTGCGGGAAAGAATAATATATGCATAATAAACTCAAAGAGGATCGAAGCCTATCCGAAAAGACGTACCCGTGAAAAGCTCTGGGTACCGCTCCCGCATCGCCGCCTCAGGCTCCCAGGTAGCCTCCTCATACCGCTGGCTCCTCCACAAAACTTTCACGAGGGGTACTTGCTTTCATCTCAGACTGCGAACGGCTCTGTCAAGAATCTACACTGGCCGCTCTGGGTAGGTCAGGTCATCGCCCACCTTGACGCTCTCGTGACTCAGGACGTGATTGGGATCGGCGACGTACTTCCTGAGGTTGGACACATGGAACACGTCGTGTACAACAGAAAGCTGAGGAGGGAGGGCAACCCTGTAAGCAATGGGTCCAACCCGCTCCAGGACCTCAAAGGGCCCCATGAACCTCGACGCGAGCTTCCCTCTCACCCCAAACCGCTGCAGGCCCTTCATGGGTGAAACACGAAGGAAGACGTGGTCCCCAACCTCAAACTGTACCTCTCTGCATTTCTGATCTTCATAGCTCTTCTGCCTGCTCTTGACAGTGCGGAGTCGCCTGTGAATCTGCTCGACTACCTCCTGGCTCTGCCGGATCAGCCTGGGGCCAACCTCCCACTTGGTCCCCACCTCAACCCAACTCAAGGGTGCCGTACATCTCCGTCCGTATAGAGCCTCGTAGGGTGCCATGCCGATGCTCGAGTGATAACTGTTATTATATGCAAACTCTGCCAGGGGCAAGTGCTCCTCCCAAGAGCCCCTCCAGTCCAGTACACAGGCACACAAAAGATCCTCAAGTGTCTGTATTGTGCACTCAGACTTCCCGTCCGTCTGGGGGTGGTAAGCTGTACTGAACCTCAACCGCATCCCCAGGGCCTGCTGAAACTCAGCCCAAAACTGGGATGTAAAGCGGGTATCACGGTCGGATACGATCTCCCGCAGAACTCCATGTAAACGTACCACGTCGCGGATATACCTCTCTGCCAACTGTGCTGGTCCCAAGGTGACTCGGATTGGAAAGAAATGCACCGTCTTCGTCAATCTATCAACGATTACCCAGACTATGTCATGTCCTTGCTGGGTAACAGGTAAGCCCACCACCAAGTCCATGGTGATGCTCTCCCACTTCCACTCTGGCACTGGAAGTGACTGTAGCGGCCCTGTAGGCCTCTGATGCTCGACTTTCACCTGCTGGCACACTAAACACTGCTGCACGAATTCACCCACATCCCGCTTCATCCCCCTCCACCAAAACTCGCATCTCAAGTCATGGTACATCTTCGTGTTTCCGGGATGTATGGTGAACCTGGAATCGTGTGCCTCAATCAGGAGCTCTCTCAACAGCTCCTCGTCTCTGGGAACGCACAAACGTCCCCTCAGGCGCAACACCTGGTCTGTGAAAGAGAAGTCCCCCGGGTCTCCTGACAGTACTCTGTCGTGCAAGGACTGCAAGTATGGGTCAACCATCTGTCCTGTGATGATGCGATCTATCAGCTCTGGCCTCGTCTGTCGTGTCACAGTCACTGCCCCACCGTGCCCTCGTAACTCTAGGGGTCGGCAACTGCCCATCTCCTCCAAAAGGCTCCAACTCTACACCTGTAAACTGGCCAAGTGTGCGGGCGGCTTCCGGCTCAAGGCATCAGCCACCACGTTGGCCTTTCCTGGGTGGTAGGGAATGCTGCAGTTATAGTCCATCAGGAGCTCCAACCAACGTCTCTATCTCATGTTGATCTCCTTCTGATCAAATAGGTATCTGAGGCTCTTGTGATCTGTGAAAATCTCGAAAGTCTCACCGTACAAGTAGTGCCTCCAGGTCTTCAGCGGGAAGACAACAGCTGACAGCTCCAGGTCGTGGGTAGGGTAGCTATGCTCATGGGGCTTCAATTGCCACGAAGCGTACGCGACAACGTGACCCCTCTGCATGAGCACACACTGTAGCCCCTGCAAGGAGGCGTCTGTGTACACAACGAACTCGCCACTACTGTCTGGGATGGTGAGCACGGGAGCCGAAGTCAACCTCTCCTTCAGCTCCTGAAAACACGCCTCACAGGCGTCTGTCCAAGTGAAGGGCATGTCCTTCCGGGTCAACTGTGTCATAGGACGTGCAATCTGTGAAAAACCCCTGATAAACTGCCTGTAGTAGCCTACCAGTCCCAAGAAACTGCGAATCTCAGTAATTGTACGCAGTCTCTCCTACCTGAGCACTGCCTTGACCTTGGCTGGGTCCACTGCCAAGCCATCTCTAGAGATCACATGACCTAAGAAGGTCACCTCCCCCAACCAGAACTCGCACTTGCTGTATTTGGCATACAGCCTACGTCGTCTCAGTGTGTCCAGAACCATCCGCAAGTGTTGTCCGTGCTGCGTCTAATCTCGAGAATAGATGAGCACATCATCAATGAATACCACCACAAACTGATCCAAGTACGGTCTAAACACCCGATTCATCAAGTCCATGAAGGCAGCGGGGGCATTGGTCAACCCAAACGGCATGACCAGAAACTCGTAGTGTCTGTACCGGGTGCGGAAAGCTGTCTTGGAGACGTCTGCCTCCTTGATCCTCAACTGGTGGTATCCAGACCTCAAGTCGATCTTGGAGAATACCGTGGCACCTCGCAACTTGTCAAACAATTCATCGATCCTTGGCAGCGGATATCTGTTCTTGATGGTAACCCTATTCAGTTGTCAGTAATCCACACAAAGGCGTAGGGTACCATCCTTCTTCTTTACAAATAGTACCGGGGCTCCCCAGGGAGACGCGATGGGCCTCACAAAGCCCTTCTCTAAAAGATCTTGCAACTGAGACTTGAGCTCTCACAACTCAAGTGGTGCCATCCTGTATGGTGCGGTGGAGATGGGGCTGGTCCCTGGTACTAGTGAGATCTCAAACTCGATCTCATGCTCGGGCGGTAGTCCTAGCAACTCGTCTGGGAACACTTCGGGGTACTCTCTGACCACTGGGATACTCTGGAAGTCTGCCACAGGGCTGGGCTCTGCCACCACACAAGCTAGGAAGCCCTCACACCCCTCGCTCAAAAGTATCGCCGCCTGAAGTGTAGAAATGCACCTGAAGCCTCCATCCACTAGCTAACCGTGGAACTCGAAAGAAGGAAACTCTCAAAACAGTCCACCAAGGCGTGGTAAGAGGACAGCCAGTCCATCCCTAGAATTACACCAAAGTCCTCCATCTGTATCATAATCAGGTCAGCGGGAAGGCTATGTCCCCCAATACTGACCTCGCAACCCGTGTATACCTCCTCAACTACAAACAGCTGACCACTCGGACCTCTGATCACAAACAGATCCTCTAACAGTATATAATCCTGGCCCAAACTAACTGTGAAACTGGCTGCGACAAACAAGTGCGTAGCGTCGGAATCGAAAAGCGTGTAAACGAGTCTGCCAAAAACTGAAACCATACCTGCCACCACTGATCCCGAAGTTCTGGCATCCTTGTGTGTCAAGGCGTTGATACGCCCCTCAACCCTAGGTGCGGACGAAGCAGCCACACTCTGCGTCGGACGGGTAGCTGCTGTCCGGTACCCTCCTCTTGACTGTTGTCTTCCTCCTCGCGCCTGGAAACTGCGACCTCCTGCTCGCCCTCCAGTGCTCGACGTGGGAAGCATCTACTGACCTCCTGCCCTAGATGGGCAGTCCCTCCAGATGTGGCCCGACTGGCCACACTGGTAACAGAGGGGAACCCGACTCCCGCCCTCAGTGGGTCCCTGCTGTCGGTTGGGCGGGGATCCGGTGCTAGCAACTGGCCCTTGTTAAGGGCCCCCAAAGGCCACTGATGGTCCTACAAAACGTGACGGCTCTCCTGCGGGTGCCACGTGTCTCCTGTCTCGCCGGCCCTAGAAAAAGTCTGGCTGGTAGGGCCTCTTCCGCCCGCTGTCAGTGTCTCGTGCGGACGGGTTGGTCTTCTCATAGGTCATAGCTGCCTCCACCACCATCGAGAACGTAGGCAGCTTCAGGGGTTTGACATGCCCCTGAATCACAGGCCAGAACCCCTCAGTGAACCTCCAAAGGCACTCCTCCTCAGTGGCTACTGTTGTCACTGCGAAGCGGGATAGCTCTAGAAAACGTGTGCGGTACGCGCTCACGGTCATCGTCCCCTGGCGGAGAGTGTGGAACTCCCGCCTCCTCTGGTCCTGCCACATCTAGGGAAAGTACTACTCGCAGAAGAGGGTGACGAATCAGTCCCAGGTCGGCTCGTCCCTCTCCTATCCCCTGACTGCCCTCCACCACCTGTGTGCCGCACTCTCCAGCTAGTATGTGGCAAAGGCCACGCAGCACTCCACCGGGGGGTGAAGGGTGTCGAAAATCTTCTCGATCTGCTCGAGCCAATCCTCTACCTCGGTCGGATCCTCATCCCCCTTGAAGGAGGGGGGCTTCAACTTCCGGAACTGCCCAAAAAGCTCGAAGTGGCGCTGCAGTGGAGATGCTGGTGCAGCTCCAGGCAAGGAAGCCTCGTGCATAGAAGTGTCGGAGGAAGGTGGGGGCGGTGGCGACCCATCCCCTCCCCTGCGTCCAGCGCCACGTCCGTCGCGTGGTCCCACAGAGGACTCCCCCTCCACAGCCCCAGGGAGAGGTGCTCGGGGCAGCGGGTGGAGCTCCTCTCGCACTATGTCCCGTATCAGCTGGGCGAGGTCTTGGGCCTGAATGCCTAGAAGTAGTGGCTGGTCCACTGAGACGTCGACCGCAACACGCCCACCTCGCCGACCTCGTCCTTGGCCGCGCCCGCGGCCTGCCTCGCTAGTCCCTCGTCGAGGCATATCCTGCAAGGAGACGCAAAACAGAACGGAAACACGTCAATATAATGATATCTAACGAAGAAGTCTAAGAGCTTATGTCAAGAGAACGTTGTGGTGGCTACTATAGTTACAGACACGTGAATTGGTTATTTTCCAGTCAGTTGGTTCACTTCTCGGGACAACCTTGCTCTGATACCATCTTGTTACGACTCGGTTCCCGAATCCCTACGAGATACGAGAATCGGATCGACTCGACTGATCCCAAGACCCATTCGTCCAACGAGGAAGTAACCAAAAGAGCAGTAAAATAAACCACATTCACCATGTATATAACTAGCAGTAACAACATACAGCAGTAAAGAAAGAAATACTACAGTATACACCACCACAACAGTAGAGAATTAAACATATACATAAACATGAAGCTTACAATAAAAGAGTATAGGGGTAACAGAACTACTCACTAAAATGGAAAGAAAGTACAGTGGGTACTACAAGTAACACTACTGGGCTCTACTAGGCCTAGCGCCCTCTGCAGCCGCCGACTCTGGCTGCAGAGGCGGCTGCAGAGGGCGCTGGGCCTAGTAGAGCCCAGTAGTGTTACTTGTAGTACCCACTGTACTTTCTTTCCATTGTAGTGAGTAGTTCTGTTACCCCTGTACTCTTTTATTGTAAGCTTCATGTTTATGTATATGTTTAATTCTCTACTGTTGTGGTGGTGTATACTGTAGTATTTCTTTCTTTACTGCTGTATGTTGTTACTGCTAGTTATATACATGGTGAATGTGGTTTATTTTACTACTCTTTTGGTTACTTCCTCGTTGGGCGACTGGGTCTTGGGATCAGTCGAGTCGGTCCGATTCTCGTATCTCGTAGGGATTCGGGAACTGGGTCGTAACAATGGTCGACGCGTTAAACCTTTTCTGGAAACACGTCTTGTGTGTTGTTGGAGACTGCTACATGCTCCATTAATTCTCTAGGGTTTACACCTAGCTGAAGGAGTAAAACTTAGCATCCATCCACACTTGTATATAGTTGTTTCTTGCTTTTCACACTTTTATCTACCTATACACTTGAGTCCGTTCTAAATTGGTCACTTCCTTATTTTGTCTGCTCTTCACTTAGTCTGATTGACCACTCTGACTCTTGTCAGACTTGAAATCATCTGCACAGAGATCTTTGATCTCCTCTATATGACTCCTTCCATCGCCCTATACTAAGTGAACTGTAGAGTCATTTCCACCCTTCTTACAATGAGGACATTGTAATATTTTGGCTTGGGGGGATGTGAAGTGAAATATTAATACTCAAAGTGTATTGGTAGATAAAAGAGGAAATTTTTAAAATATATAAAAATAGAAAAACTAAAATAATAAAATATCTACAAATTTGAAAATTTTCATAAAAATTTGAAAAAAATTATAAAGCATAAAAATAAAAATATATCAATATAAAAATTTTAAAAAATATATAAAATGATAAAAATAATAATAGGGGGATTACATAAGAAGAATTGAAGAAGAACATAATAAATAAGCATATTTAAAATATTTTTAGTAGTAATTAAAGAGCTTTTTCCTTTTAGGTCAGAAACCAAAAATATATTTAACTTTAAATAGTGTATAATTTGTAAAGAGTATTGAATCCTTACTTTGGACTTTATCTTAAATACCTTCTCAAAACACGTATTTGTTTGTGAATTTTGAACGGAATTTTTCTCGAGTTAGAATCTGAAACCCTACAAGATCTATTTTTTCTGCTCTTGATTCTGAAATAAAGTAACTAAGATGTATTAAGTTTTACAAGACTTAAATTTTGGAATTAAATTGTAACCTTCTTGGTCAATATGACTAGATTAAATCCTTCTGATTTTTGAATATTTGTTTTTACCACCAATTTGAGTAAAAAGACTAGATACCTAGAGTTGATTAAGTAAAGAGTTGGTAGAATTCTTAACCATAAGGTCTAACAAGCTATATTTAGCTTAATCAATTGAGGACATTTAGCTAGACTTGGTGAGTTGCATTTTGACTGATCCTGTGGGATGATACTAATGGTTTAAGGGACCTGAGAGTGAAAGGCTCTGCTGTCCACGCTCTGGTTTGAGAGCTAAGTAACTTAAGTGTCCAAAATTCACATACATTAGAATTATCTTGTTGGCATCTGAGACTGCAAAAATACAGAGGTTAAGGGATAGATTCTAAATCCTTTTTAGTCCAAGGATTTCCGCGGGGCAGCTCTTGAAAGGGTGAAGGATATGCCACTCACCTAGAAAAAGGAATTGGAGTATTATATTTAGTAAGAAAAATGAGAAGGAGAAAAGTAAAAAAAAAAAGGAAAAAAAATTATATACACCCTACAGTTAAGCATCTCGCTACAAATGGATGCTTATGCAGTTTTATCCATCAAATAAAGCATCTCGGTACAAATGGATGCTACCCTTTCCTTTATCAATAAAAACACCTTGCTACATATGGGTGTTTTAACCTATACAAAAAGATTGAAAAAATACGGAGATAAGATATAAGAATAAGAGACCCAGTGGTCCACCAGAGAGATATACACAAAAAGTGTTGACCTCGGGATAGAAAATTGGTGAGGAGAAAGAAACCAAATCTGAGTAAGGCCAAGCCAAAGGTGTGAATTGGAATAACTTGGATTGGAAATCAATGTCTTAAGATATGGATTTTTGCAACTTCAGATGCCTTCAGGATGAGTCTTTTCACGAGCACAGATGATTTAAAATCATAGCTACTAAACCTTTGCATTGAACAGTGAAGCCTAAGAAATTGGGTTTTGGAAATTAGCAGTTGAAGCTTAAAGGAGATATATTAACAAAACCCTAGGTCTAGAAGTCTATCCTTGGTGCTGTGGGCTGGCTGGTTAGGGATTTTACTCTACTCTGAATTTGATTAATAAAGGGTGTCTAGTTAATTTGCAAAAGCTAGGTTGGTAAAAATTGGATTTCACAAACTTATGGATTAAACCTGTCTATTGAATTTTTGAGTTGGAATTTAAATTCCAGTCTTTGAGTTCTGTTTACTTGGTCATATTGACTTATTTAGTTTTAGAGTTTAGGGTAGATACAGAGAATAAATGAGTTTTCAATGTTCTAATTTGAAAGAAATTCACGTCAAGATTCTATTTTTGTAAATATGTATTTCTGAAAAGTATTTAAGGTTTTGAGTCCATTGTAAGAGGATTCTTGCTAATTCTCTATATATTTATGAATAATTATTTAAAATATAAAAATTAAAAAAATGTGAATATTAAAAATTCTGACCTAAGCATTCCACTATTATAGTATTATTTATGATTATTTAATCACCCTGGTGCGTAAATCATCATATTACCTAGTTAATTTTGCTAGGGACTAGCAAAACTTTGGCTTGGGTGTATGATGAGAGACTCATCATGGCTCTTAATTATCCCTAATTAACTAGTTTCCCTAGTTAATTAGCTAAGAATATACTTAATACAGGGTTAATTATATTATAGGAGATTAAATAAGAAGGACCTTCAAAATAAGTTTAAAATGTTAAATTAAATATCAATTAATCTTAATAATAATTTAATTAATAATTTGGACTCAAATATTAAACATTTAGCTACTCACTTAATATTTAAACTAACTTAGTTAATCTTATGACCTAAGTACTTAATTAACTTAAGTAAATTAATCACTTAAGTAAATATAGCTAAAAAGGGAAAAAGCATAAATTCAAGGCATAAATATAGTATTTACTTAATTTATAATTATATATAAAAGATTGAAAAAGAAATAAATTAAAATAAGCCTAAAAGTCAACTGTTTACATTTAGGTCCTTAGTTTTAATTGCATATAGGTCCCTATGTGCACAAATACCTTCGTCTTCTTCTTCTTCTTCCTCAAGCTTGGACAGCTGAGGAGGATCGATGTTCACACCATCTGATCACCCTCCATCTCACGACTGTACACCTCCATCATTGTCGCTAACCTTCCGCTCACTGCTGCCATTCCATCCAGCGGTGCCAATTTCCCTAGCCCAACAAACTCCGACACGGTGAATTCACCATTGTCGAAGATGAAGGTCCTTAAACCACTGTACCTGGATGCGATTGTGTCTAGATGCAAACCCCCTACCCTTCTTCGCCACTTATAAATAGCCACCTAGACCTTCGATCTCAGGGAACGATCCCTTTCCACCTTTCCCCAACTGATCGCTCAATAGGATATTCATCAACAAACTCCGGCGACTACTAATCCCCCTTCCTTCGGACTTCTCTGAAGCCTTGACCACCTCCCAATCTTCGCCTTCCTCTGCCGCACCCAGCGATGAGACTATGCTACGTCTTCTTCCTTCTACTCGACATCTCTTCTCCGCCGGAGATCTTCCCTTGACCTTCTGATTTCTTCCTCTGTTATGACCCTTCGACGGAGTCCTCTACCTCCTTTGTCCAGGTAGCAGTAGAATTAGGGTTTTAGCTTAGTGTAGTTTAGTTAGTTAGCTAATTAGTGTAGTTTAATGCATTGTATTCAGTCATCTTCTTCAGCTCCGGCAAGCTCCTTGAGCTTGTCTGGAGCATATTTTCATCATTTTAATCCATTGATCACACTCCACAACTTTCCACAATCATTTCTAACTCATTGATTACATGTTTATATTGCCTAAACACCTAAACCATTTACCTCCACTAGAGACCTCTACTATCCACAGCAAAGGTTCTCTGGCATAGAACACATGCACTAGGGGCTCTTCATCATCTTTACACCACTTCAAGGCCCCGATCCTACATTTAATTCACATTATTATTCGACATATAAGAAACGCCTAATTTCATTCTAACCTCCTGAGCTCGCTGTCAATGATGGCTCAGGAGGAGTTCTATCACTTAATTACGCACACATAAACCATCGCAAGACTCATTTGAATCTTTTCCCTCACTCAATTGAGTGAGAGGATCAATATTGAGTTTAGGAAAACTCAAAATCTATTTTCATTGAATTCTTGATAAATCTTTAAGTCTAACTAATGATTGGATTAATTGAGAAGTTCCTGAGGTTCTTTGTGACCTCAGGAATCATTTAAGATCATTTATGTTGTGATTCATTAAGAATTCATCTCCAGCGAATTCACATGGCATTCGTTAGAGCCTCGGCGAGCTTCGACGAACCAAAATCGAGCCTCAGCCTCTGGAATTCTTTGAGAAGTTCCAAAATGCTTCTCTATATCTCAGGATCATGAATCAGTGATTAAATGTGTTTTAATGAGAAATATTCTCTGTTGGATATCATCTTCCTCAACTTCGGTGGAGCTAAGGAGACCTAATCAGACCACTTCTAATCCTAATGATAGGTCTAGAAGCTTCAGTAGGTCTACAGGAAGCTTGAATTGGATTCAGTTATGATTAGGAACTCCTTATTTGATCTACCAAACTCACCACTTTCACATCTCAGGCGATGATGCTTGATATCACTCAAAGAGTGCTAAAAACTCAAATTTGAGGTGTGCAAGTGATTTCTTAGTTGGATTTTAGCCTAATTGGATTTTTAATTGGACCTAAGAAGCTCTAATTTGGAAAGTCAACTTTTAGGTTTTCACAATCAACTCTAATTCGATTGTGGTGATTTATGATCTTAATCTCATCTCTAAAGGGTTTTGTGAGTTCCTGGGAGAATTGAAAATCAGTCCAAGCTGATTCAAGTGAGTTTTATTGAGGATTGAGTAGAATTCAAGTTCTGCATAGTTTGGGTTAGTTCTGAACCCAAACACCATTCTTAGGAATTCCGTGGAAATTTGAAGGTCAATTCTGCCCAGAATAATCATGTTTGATCCCCTGAATCCATTCAGATGGAAGCTAGATGGTCTCATCTCTCTCTTGGACGAATTTAAGCTTAAATCTAAGCTCCGAACCTTCAGATTGAAGCTTCTTAGCATTTGAAGCTTTTTTGCAACTCTGCCCAAGCTCAAGTTTGTCTTAACCTATGCGGCATGTTACACTAAAGCACCTCAGACCCTCAATTGAGGACATTGACTGATCTGCAAGTCAAAAGACCTAAGATTGCACTCTCTGGAGTTCATTCCAGGCATGGCAAAGTTGTTATGTTCAACTCTTTAATTAATGGATCAAATCTGATCCATTGATCAAATTGATTCTAAAATTGAATAGAAGACCTTAAGAGCTTTCCATCGAGCTCTTATGGGCTTGATTTGGAGCATTATGCTATCTAGAATCTTCGTTTGAAGATTCGACCTGATGCAGCAATGCACAAAGGAGAATGCTGGAACATAGTCCCACCTCGGGGAAATACGGACGCTTGCCTTGGTATTTTATGAAATTGTGCTGAGGGCTGTTTAGTCGTCAGCGCAAGGCACAAGTTATGCAAATATATGACTGAGCGTGTGCATGCACATGCATGTGTGTGTGTGCAAGCGTGTGCCTGTGTGTATGCTCGGTTGGGCGAGCGAGCGTGATGTGGGCCTGTATGGGTCAAGATTGTGCATGGATAGATAAATCGATAAAAAATATACCTAATAAGAACTAGGCCCAGGTTGAGAAAGGTCTGGTCCTGCTCACTTGTGGGTGATGTGTATCCTCGAAAGGCCTGGGCCGCCTACTAACAAATTTTTGTTAAAATGGCTAAGTATGGGTTCCTGCACAGTGATAGAGAAAAGGGCTGAAGAGATAAAAAGGCTAAGCTAAGTGAAGAATAAGGGAAGAGATAGAGGGGCAGAGATGAACCTAAGGGAATAAGAAGAGAGAAGGAACGAAGTTAAAGAGAAAGCTTAAAGAGAATAAAGAGAGAAGGGTTAAATTGAAAAGAAAGAATAAAGGTCTAATTGTAATTAAAATCTAATCTTCTGAGCAGATGCTGATGGTTAAGAAGGATAAGAGAAAGGCATGTTTTAATACTTAGTTTGCATTTGCACAAAGGTATTTTGCTATTCATGTAAGCATTTTTTTTATGCCTTGTAATTTTGTACAAATTGTAATAAACATTCTTCTACTTAGATTTTATTGTAAAATCATTCATGTACACTTCTTTTCTATAATGGAATAATTGCATACTTTAATTGTCTATTCTTTAGTGCAAATATTCATGTGCTTAACATATATTATAATTATTACAGCAATTAGTTAGCCATTAATGTTAATTAATAAGAATGGTGAATTAAAATTACGATTATGTCTCCCAATGAACGACTTAGACTTAACCAGTTAAAAAAAACTTAAATCTAAATGTTAGGTTAACTTGACCCTATACTAACTAAATGACATGATTCGAGTTAACTTAAGTCATTTTTTACGCAATTAATTAAGACTTTTAATCTTAATTAACAGTGTTGAGAAATTACATATTAGGTACACTACCCTTGGGTTAAAGTAGTGTAGTTGTAATTGAGGTTGTATCACCCTCATTTAAGTGACACATTAGTGGATTTGATCTACTCGGTAGATCAGGAAATCCTAAATCGAGAGGCTTAGGTGATGGTTTTTACCTGGATTGGATTCCACCTAAAAATACTTTTGTATTGCAATGATTGAATTTTGTGATTGTTTTTATTTACATCTATTTATCTATCGCACTATTCACCGCCCACTAATGCACCTATAGTTCTCACTTAGGTGTTTCTCAAGAACGTGGTTCTCATATGGAGGTCCCTCTGATGCAACATGATCCCCTAAAGTTCTGTCTATGTCTCATCCTTCATCTCTGGGGGGAGTGGATGGCTCTTCCACTGAACCCTCCCTTATTCCACGGCAAGGTCCTTCTCCGGAGGACCAGGGTGGGGTTGCTCTATTATGTAATTTGGTCTGTAATAATTCCTTATCTTCTTCTCTAGGGGGGTCTAGAATGACTCAAAAATCTTTTGGTCCTCCGATAAGGAAGAAGAAGCGATAGGTTAGTATCCGTCGTTGATGCCCACAACGCCAACCGACTGCAGCCATGGGGAAAGAGATTCTAGTAGACCCTTCTCTAGAACTCTCTAACCCTTCTCAGGTGATCTCTTCTTCTCCTGTGGTTGATTTAACTTCTAGTAATACATTTGATCGTGAGATTGTGCTGCATGAATCAATCACTATCTTCCCAAACTTGCGTAATTCTTCCACGGAGGAAAACTAATTTTTTGATTCCCAATCGTTAAAGAAACCATTCGATTTTTCATGATTTATAGATCGAACTTTCACTAAAGCCTATACTTTTGAACAAACGTCGCAAATTTTAAACTCACAATTTGCTGAAGTTCATATAGATGGACAAAGTTTGGATAAATTGTGGGATGAAAACAAAAAGTTTCAAGTAACATTGGTTAATAATATTGAAAGTAATCAACTTCGTTGGGGCATTTATCTCCCTCTTCCTACTCCTACTCCTAACCACATTCCTCCTCTTGTTGAGGAAATTCACAAGAAGAGGAACGATCATTGGAGCTATGATGTGACCCATGATGGTGTTAGATCTAACGAGGACTCTATGGTTTCTGTGGATTTTTCTTTCCTACATGCCTAAACCCCTCTTGAATCGGCACATGCGGCACACTCTTCCATTGTGGCTAGAGGAGCCCATGGGAGTCGTTTTAGAATGCGTTCAGGTAGGGTAACCCAAAGTCAATCTGGGTCCTACTCTTCCTCTTTGACCTTATGAAGTATATCTTCTGGAATTGCAGGGGTATACTAAATGCCCCTACCCTCAACTGATTGAGATTTATGATTATGGAAAACCACCCTGATTTACTCTTTCTTTTCGAACCTTTTGCAAATGTTTCAGCTGCTTCTTAACTCAAAGTTGTTAGCTGTTTTGATCAGTGTTTTGCAGATCCCTCTGCCCCCAATATATGGTGTTTTTGGAAGAATTCAATGACTGTCAATGCTATAGCCATCATGCCTCAAGCTATATCCATTGCTTGTTCTTTCCTTAGCAAAGATATGAAAATATCTGCCATCTATGCTTCTTATGATGTCGATCTTAGACTTCAACGTTGGAACCATTTGACCACCTTGGCATCTTCTAACTTTAGTCCTTAGATGATTGGTGGAGATTTCAAGTATATTTTACATGCCTCCGAGAAAATCGGGGGTCAACCATATCATGATGCCCAATCAACTTCCTTTTTAGCATTGATTAATAACTTGGGCCTTATAGATCTTCCAATGAGAGGGGAAGAGAGTGGGAAAAGGAGAGAGATGGGAGAGAGTGGTGGGAGGAGGGTGAGAGAGAGAGCGAGTGAGAGAGTGGGAGTGGGGAGGGGAGGTGGGAGGTTGAGAGAGACAGAGAGTGAGAGAGTAGGAGGGGAGTGATAGGGAGAGATAGTGAGAGAGCAGGAGGGGAGTGACATCGAGAGAGAGTGAGAGAACGAGAGGGGAGTCAAACTCAGAAAGTGGGAGAGAGAGGTGGGAGGGGTGGCAGAGTGAGAGAGTAAGAGAGAGAGGTGGGAGGGGAGTAAGAGGGAGAGGGAGTGAGAGAGTGGGAAGGGAGGGAGAGTGAGAGAGCAAGAGGGGAGGCAAGGTTTTTGTAATAAACCTCAAATGAATCTCACTTCTATAAAAAAATAACAACTACATGATTGTAATATAACCACTAAGCCACGTTAGCTTAGGAATTACAAAAGATGTGCATTAAACATAGGATGATTTAATCCTATAAAAACAATTTCAATGGATGTTGTTAAGCTTTGATTTCATGGGAGTTTTGACTTTTATTCCTTCGATTTTAAGAATTTTTATGGATTGTATTTGGTTGTTCCCATTCCTTCACCTAGAAGACCTCACATCAAAGTGCGGGCTACCAACTAGTATACTGATGTTGAAGAACTCAATCCTAAGACACGAAAATAGAGGAATCGTACAATTTTGATTTATGGTCTAATCTCGCAAGCCCATGAGTTGTAGATCTATTTAGAGCTAGTTTATGGAATGAGATTGGGAAGAAGGGTTGGCAAATTGGAAATGAGAGATATCACTCGTCGGTGTTTGCTTGGAACTTCTAAATATCCCATGGTAATGCTTATTGAATCAATATCGCTCACATTTCATTAAAAAGAAATAATAGACATTTTGAATGACCGACCCGGTAAAAATAGATGTAATTAAAAATATTTCATATAGTGAATATGGTAATATGTAGTATTAAAAAAAATAAGTTAAGCAATTACAATATATTTAATTGAAGGTGATTGAAAGCCTCCCTAAAGTGTTGATAGTATAGTATTACAGTAACTTCCAATTAATAAAGTAATAAAAGCATGGATAACGAAGAAGAATGAAAGAGTTTTGAGAGTAATTCGTGGGGATGGACACACTACAGCTACATTCCATTGTAAAATTTTATAATTACATAACTGATGCGTTGTAACAAATAAAGTATCTATTTATAATAACTAAAAATATATTTTGTGATAGATATATTCAGAAATCGTCAATGCCATCGAGGATGTCGAGGACGAGATCGTCCTCGTCCAACATCTCCCCCAAGACATATTTGATCGCCTCGACCTTGGCAACCTCTAGAGTTGCAAGGAGATCGACTGCCTCCAGATTGAGATCTGTGACAGCGTTGACAACCACTGGTCCGCTACGCCGAGTTCATCCCAGGGGGCCCCCACCACGATCGCCAAGCATGTAAGAGACGGTGGTCCCCTCCAACTTCTGGTGCCCGATCTCACTGGAGCTGATGAGGGACTCAACGAGTCCGATCTCCAGCCAAGCACGTCGAGCCTGATCTCCAGTCACTCCACCTACCCTAAGATCAGTTAGGCCCTCCCCCACCTCCACCTCCACCTCATCTCCTAGTGGTGCAAGAAGTAACACATCCCCTTCAATGGCCCAGAGTCGTCATTGTCGTCGATGACGTTCCTAATGGAAAAGCTACAATGTTGCAGGAGTCGGAGGAGGAAATGATCCTCGATAAGAACAAGAAGCGGATCATGAGGAGAAGTTGTGTGCGAAAAAAGAAAAGTAATTTAAGGGTATTTCTAAGAAAATCTTTAATTTTTACTCCAAGATTTTTATAAGGATATATAACTAGTAAATTGAATTTTATGAAGGTATATATGTCAATATAAAATATATATATATATATATATATATATATATATACAAAAATAATAGAGATATATACACATTTATTGGGACGTATATGTCAAAGCTCATGCATTATATTGTATACAATTTCCTACGTGAAAACATTATTTTCATGAAGCATGACGCGTGATGTCCCATGTCACTCGAGATCAATTGATGGGCGACGTAATGGGAACCCTCGTGGTCATGCGTCTTTACAGTAGAAGCGTAGGCACTGATGCGATGTTACGTGTCAAGATTCAAAATTCAAATTCGAATGTTCATATAAATTCGAAAATCCCACCGAGAGGCATTTAACCATGACATCCTGCTCCTCCCATGCCATTCGACAAGGTTGACGATCGAATACCTCTTCCTCAACTTCAAATATGTATATATCGTCAGGTCATGATTCACCCACCATCAACCTTACTCATATGCTTCATTTAGCATGAATACAAGAGACAAGGCTTCTACTTTACGAATTATGATTACTGCAACAGATGCATCAAAAAAAACGTATTCCAAGGATGTATACTGCAAATGCATGATTCCGGCAAAACTCATGCTAGATGATGTATCTTCAGCACTTCCAGTGATGGATCGACTACGTTTGCGTGTATAGTTTTAGCGTATGTCTTTTTCATGACAGGTTCATAACATGGAGGAGTCATGCATTTCTGTAGTAATGCATGATTTCTCACAGGACACCCCGTAAATGTGTTGTGGATTTAAGAAGCTCGTAGCAAGCTACCCACCAACAGAGATGCAGGTTCAAGCATAGCTTATGTGCATCATGGATGAGCTACTGAAATCAGAGGAAAATGTCCTTCGATGGCAAGTAAGCAGTGACTTCATGGTTGTAAACTGTTTGCAAACCTTTTCCCATGGACCCAACTCTAGCTGTAGGTAAAGCATACATTTGCTAACGGTTTCAAAACCATCGGGAAATATTACCTTTTGCCCACGGTTGTAAATTGTCTACAAAAGTTGGGGGAGTTAGCCTCCAACTACGAGAAAAGGCTACACTGCCTATGATTTTAAAACCGTTGGGGAAATTTCTAATGGAAAATCACAGTTTTGTGGTAGCGTGGGATTTGGACTTTTTGTCCTTTTTCCTTTTGAGAATACGAGAGTCTATCTTATTCGTCCCCACTCTTTAAAGGTTAGATAAAAAAGACAGAGGATTAAGCCAAAATCTATCCGTACAAGAAAAAGATAGAATTAAGATTCGTGGCTTAGTATATGATTAGGCAATGTAGATACAAAAAAGATCAAAAAATATCAGAGAAAACCACATAAGGCCACCTAGATAATCACATAGGAGAATTGAATTTTGTTGAGCTTGATAGTCCCCAACACCCTATGACGGAGGTCTTCCAAAGTGTTGAATATTTGCTAATCGCCTACTCTGAGGTTGCAATACAACAGGATAGAAGGTTCACCATTAGATGCACAGATGATAGTGAAAGGATTTATTGGGAGGATCGTCGAAGAGCATTAAATTCCATGCAAGCCTACCAAGCTACTTGCACCTTTCCCATCCATGAATAGCATAAAAGCGTAGAATCCATCTCAACCTCAAGAGGTGAGGCCCTAGTCAATGTGAGTGCATGCTTAAGAGCCTTAATAAGGGCAATTTCTAAAGATAGCTTGTTGAACCTAGCAGACGCCCCAGCAACAAAATTCCCAGATTGATCCTTGATGACCCAGCCTAGGTAGGAGTATGAATCGCCGTTTGTGGAAGCTATGTTCATTTTGTACCCAGAAGAAGGTCGAACCCAAGAGAGTGCTATATTCTTAGGCTTAGTAGACTTAAGCCAATTACTCATTTGAAGATTCTACCAATGTTTAAGGAGAAAGTGCGGGAGCTTAGAACTTTAAAAGGGTTCGCTTTTCAGTTTGTTGTGGATCCACCATACATTATACCACACAAAATAGGTCAACCCCTTGATGACACTAGCTCTCTTAGATCGAGAGGCTCTACGAAGCAAAGAATAGAAAGATTTAGGATTGATACAGGTAAAATAGTTCTTGGAGAACACCCATTTAGAGATCATGTGAACAGGTTGACTATGATAGAATAAATGGATTGAAGTCTCTTGAGTAGGATGAGAGGGACAACAATAACATTTAGAGGGCAAAGGTATCCCTAGCTTTGATATATTATACTTAGTTCTAAATCAAATTAGGAATCATGTCCAACAATAAACATATACCCAATATGACCAAACAATAGCAAAGTAGAAAGAAACTATGACAGCCTATTTCTTGTTTAAGAGCACAAATGGAAATAAAATAAGGATAAATGGCCTAATTTAAGGTGCTACAAAAGTGAAAGACAACTACAGCTACTGGACCTACTCTATACAAGTCAAGAGAAGACCCTACACAAGCTCAACCTTGTGGATTCAGTAAATCCATGGTTAGAAGTCAAATATGGGGACAATGTGAGCCAAAAAACTCAGTAAAGTGACAAGTGAAAAGAGAAGGGAGCACCAAGCAAACCGGATATAGGAAAGGATAACCCCATTATTATTTATTTAAGGTTTCAATTTCTATTCCTTCTCTTTATTATGTTCAATCATCAACATATTTATCTTTAGGTTTTCTCTTAACCCAAATTATCAGGACTTAGGGCGGGATACAACAAGATACACTTGGTGGCCAACACGTTATACCAGCCTACTCGCAACCCAAGGGGTTGTGATGCCACATGCATGAATCATCCCTACTCGCAACTCGAGGGGTTGGGGGTATTTATAGTTTGGGGGGAAGGGGGATTTTAGGGTTAGGGTTAGAGGGGGTCTCTTCTCTACTTTTTTTTAAACAAACGAATAAAACTCGCATATTCTTGTTTTTGGGTCCTGGAAATCCCAATTTCCATGCAACAAAGTCTGTTGGACTCATCTCACCAATGGGGGCACTAGGGTGGTCTTCGATCTTAGGCTTGGGTCTTAGTTTGCATTTCAAAATTTTTCAACTAAAACACGGTTAAAACATGCCAAATACGTTGCAAAATGTGAAACAACATAGACTCTAAAAAGGGGCTATCAACTTTTGATTTGTGCAAAATCAGTGTCATTGGTTTCCAATTTTCATAAGGAGCTAAGAAATACTTCCGGCTATGGAACGGTACAGGTTTGAAAATGCGAGGTTTACTTACAAATTTCCTGCAAACAAGGGCACGATACTCTGATTTACGTGAAATGAAAGGTATTGGCTTTCTTACAAAGAGAGAAATCTAAATGAAGTATGGATATTCACATTCGAGATCTCACATTGAAAGTGTAGACTTTATGAATCAATTCTTTTTGAAAGCCCACGTGCATGCCTAAGTGGAAGCATTTTGGTAAACATATTAACCCTTGTGGATATCATAACTATTACTTTTTATTTAAAGTCAAGCTAAGCAGCTTACATCGTCCTACTTCTTTAATATAATTGAAGCACCCTGTGAGAATAATCAGATGGTAACTATTCATCACATTGTTCATTCATTATTTTTTTACTTTACTTTGCTGTGACGCGTGGGAAAGTGGCATTGCGGGTAACCATTCATCAAACCGTTCATTCATTTTTTTTTAACTTTGTTTTGGTAGGCACGTGGGAAAGTGGCATTGCATTTGTTTTTATTTTTTATTTCCATTTGTTATTTCATCAGCACCGGTGGCTTTTTTTTTCCACGTACGCTAATATGAATGCCTTTATTTTTCTAGAGAATAGATTAAAAAAATCCCCATCAAGCCTGAGGGCATGAGTTTTTCTCCCTAAGGACTTTACCTCTACAGATGCAACTCTAACCATGCTCCAATTTTAGTGTCCTTACATCCTATCTCTATTCCTGGTCCCTACCCATTCCGCTTCCAGAATAGGTGGCATTGAGACTCGAGGCTTCGTGACCTGGTGTCCTTGATTTGGAACCAATCGTCGGTTGATCCATCCCGTGATCCAGTCTCTATTCTTTGCTGTAAGCTCTATTATGAAAAAGGCTCTGAAATCCTGGAATCGATCTACCTTTGGAGACATCTTAATAACCTAAAGGCTAAATTTGATGACCTGGAACACAGACTATCCTCCCAATGGGATGATGATTTAGTGGCTGAGCTCGACTCTACTCAAATTGAAATTGCTGATTCCAGTAATAAAATGCTAGATTTCCTGAGACAGAAAGCAAAAGTTAAATGGCTTAAGGATGGGAAAGGAAACACAAAATTTTTTTTTACCACTATCAAAAATTATTCTGCTAAAAGAGCTAGAAATTCACTTTCATCTTTGTTTGGTAATGGATCTTGGGCCCAAGCAGCTGATATTGCCCCTTCTTTCTTTAAGAGCCTCCTCTCTTCGGAATGGAATCATCCATTGATACCTTTCTTCAATTCATCCCTCCATTGGTGTCTATTGAAGACTCTGCTCTCTTCTCTGAGCCTCCTTCTTATTCAGAGATCCCTAATATACTCTTTGACATGCCCTCTAATCGTACCCCAAGTCCTGATGGGTTTAACTCTAAATTCTTCATTCATTTATGGGACATTGTTAAGGAAGATCTTTTGGCTGCGACTACCTTCTTCTTTGGCAACTGCAACACTCCTTGTGCTTTTAATAACATCTTCATTTTCCTTATAGCCAAAAATTGACCATTCTAACGCTTGCAGACTTCAGAACCATTAATCTTTGTAATATCTATTACAAAATTGCTTCAGGTATTTTGGCAAAACGATTGTCTACTTTTCTTCCTAAATTGATATCCCCTAAGCAAGCTGGTTTTATCAAAGGGAGATCAATCTTTGAACATATTGCTACTACCTTTGAGCTGACTCAAAGAATCAATCAGAAGGTTTTTGGGTCTAATGTTATCCTGCGACTAGACTTGGAAAAAGCTTATGATCGGGTTGAGTGGCATATGCTTTATAACATTATTTACCGATTTGGTTTCTCTTCTCACTACATCAATGTCGTCAAAGCATGTGCCCAACATGCTGGGTCCTCTATTCTGGTGGATGGTGTTTCCTCTTCCTTCTTTTCCTTATCTTGTGGCCTGCGTTGAGGAGATTCTTTATATCCTTTCCTTTTCGACTTGTTCATGGAACCTTTTATTAGAGGACTTAAAGAATTGGTTTGTATGGGTAAAATCATTCCCTTCTCGATCAAGCGTGGTGTCCCCATTCTTGTTGCTCTTCTCTACGTGAATGATATTATTATTTTCATCAATGGGAATACATCTTCGATCTATTTAGAACCTCGCCAACTTCATTAAGGAATTTGAATCTGCCTTTAATCAGAAGGTGAGTCTCTCTAAGAGTTCTTGTTATGTTGGGAACCAATTTTTGGTGGGTCGCATTACCTGCCTTCTTCAGAATACTGGGTATCAATTAGGTTCTTTTTCTTTCACTTCCTTGGATGTCCCATGCATATTCCCTGGTCGTTCTAGAATCAGCTATTTTAATGCTATTATAAACAAGATTCAGAGTAAACTTGATGCTTGGAAGTCATCTTTGCTATCAGCTGTAGGTAGATGTCTCCTGATTAAGCATGTGCTCACATCAATTCCCATCCATATCCTCTGTATTAGAAATTCCCAAAACTGTTATCAAGACTATCGAATCTCTTTTCTCTTAACTTGTTTTGGGGCTCCTTCGATAATCACCTGAAGCATCATTGGATTTCTTGGAAAAAGATCTCTCGTCTGATTGATTACAGTGGTTTGGGAAACCATGACTTATCCCTATTCATTAAAGCTCTTAGGTTCCTCACCATTCACTGTGTTAGCTAGAAATCTTTAAGGCTCGTAACTGCAAAGTGCTCCCTCTACTCAGGTGTGCGCTTTACAGGAAGCCTTTTTTGAATTGAGCCCTTTCATTCATTGGGATATTCATGAAGGGAATGTGAACTTTTTGTTTGACTTATGGATTGGGGATTGCCCTCTCAAGAACTTTCTTCTTGAGGATATCATGACTCCCTCGTCTTGGTAAAAAATGTCTTCAACTTCTTTTCAAAATCAGACATTTGAGACTTCTGATTGAGGAGACACCTCTGGCACCTCAGCCTGATCTTCCCACTTGGGTGCTTCCAAGTCTAGTGAATTCTTAGTTGCTTTGGCTTACCACAATAACTTCTGATCTTGTCCGGTCCTCCAAGCTATGAAAGACCTCTGGGATCTCAAGCTTCCCCTGCATATCACTCTTTCTACTTGGCGTATAATTTATGGGAAGCTCCCTACTGATGACAATTTCACTAAGCTCAAAATTTCTTTTCCTTCTAAGTGTGTTTGCTATCATATGACCCCCTAGTGTGAAACATTGGATCATCTCTTCTCCTTTGGCAAGCTGGTTGACAGTGTGTCAAATTGGGTGTTTACTACCTCCTAGATTCCTTATATCTCTTCGGATCAGCATTTTTACATCATGAATTATCCCTCTCGCTTGTATAGAGGGAGAAAAATTAAAGGTCTCATCTCAATCTGATTTTGTGTCTAGAGAATTCAAAACAGCATCATTCATAAGGGGTATTCCTTCCATTTGATACCTCGATTTTTATCCTTTGCCTAGAAGGATTTTGTACTCTTTTGTTTGCTTCAATCCCAAAAGCCTTCTTTCCTTGTGTTTAGCTAGGTCCATTCGAGCTGCGGGGTTAAGCTAAATGTTGCTACATTCTCTACCAACTCTTTCACTTATGGTGGTTGGATCCTTCGTAACTCCGAAGTTACATTCTTGCTTGGTGTCGCAGCAAAATTTTCCTTGACTACTGATGAATCTTGTCTTCTTAAAATTATCCTATATGCACTTTCTTTTGCTGCTGCTCATTCCTTTTCATTTCAGGTTGAGGCCAACTCCATGCTTCTATATTATTGGTGGAAAGGGAAGGTTCACGTTGCTCTTAGGTTAAAGAAAGACTTTCATGGCATTCTTCAACATAGTTCGACGATAATCTCCTTGGACTATGTGCATCATGCTATTAATTCTATTGCCCGGCTTCTTGCAAGTCCTGGGGATTCTAACTGGATTACGTTTGATTCCCTATCTCAACTTCTGTGTCGCATCTAGGGTGGCATTTGGATGGATAAGTTTCAATTTTCCTATGTATTGTAATTGTTTCTATTGTTGGGCTCTTTTGTACTAAATTGAGTCGTGGTTACCTTTTCTCTGTATTGGATAGGTTTTGGTTTAGTCCCCCTAACCATTTTGTTTCCTCCAAGGAGTGGAGGATGAATAAAATTTACTTCTAGTTTCTTTTATAAAAAAAGATAAAAAAATTTCTCTTTCCATATTATTATTTAGGAATTTTTTGTACAAGGATACAGAAATGTCTAATGCAATGCATTTTACAATGCACTTTATATTTTGATTTTTAATCGGAGTGTTTTGATTTTCCACCACATTAATCATTCAATTCTTAACACAGTTAATTAAAGATATTGGTCTTAATTAATCGCATAAAGAATGGACTTAGATTAACTTGAATCACTAAATTCTTATCGTTGATTGCAGTATATGGTCAAGCTAACCTAATATTTTAAATTTTAGTTTTTTAAATTGGTTGAGTTTGGGTCGTTCACTGGGAGACATAAATTTAATTTAATTCACCATTTTAATTCTAAAGCATAATATTACCAATTACTTAATTAATTAAATCAATAATTACAATAAATGTTAAAAACATGAATAATTGCATAATATAGTTGAACATGAAATCATGTAACCATTCCATTAATGACGAAAGATTTTACATTGAATAGCATGAAAAGAAACATCTATTACAAGTGTTTACAAAATATAAAGGCATAAAAAGAATTACAATATAAAATGAATGCCTTGTATACACGAGGTGATGGGAACACCATCATGAGTCATAACTAGCTCAGTGTGATCTGATTAAGTCAATAAAAGCTCCTACATATCCATCAGAAGTTCTTAAGGGCACAAAACATTGATTTGAGAAGAGAATAAGAATATAGGGTTATTTCTACAAATTTACCATTTTATCACAAAAACAAAATAACTGCGGGTTCCTTCAGGGGTAAAACAAAAGTCAAATGGTCTTAAGAGTCTAATAAGTGGGTCATAACAGACAGAAAAGGATTTTCATACGTTACAGGAATTAATGGACATCTAAAATCCTAAAAATAGACCCGCTTAATCTACCAAGGTTCTGGTTAGGATAAAATTTACCTAAAATCTCTAAAAATCATATAAAAATATTCTCTAGGGTTTGGCACCATCAATTTGACCATTAGAACCCATCTTGACCTAAAACAAATTCTCAGACAGACATTTGCCCTAATTTAGGTAATTATGCAAATTACCGAGTCAAACTAGATCAAAACTAAAATCCAACTTCACCATTAGATTCCTTAGGTCCAAATTAGGTTTGTGCCAAAATTTGAGCCCAATCTGAGAATATTTCAACCTAGTTTGCAATCTGGTCCAAGTCTAATTTCCTTTATTCAACATGGGTCCTTAGCTTTTGAATTTCTTACACAAAGGTCAATATCTCTTGCATCGTTTTCTTCAAAAAGGTCCCTACTGCCATGAATCCTAATCCTACAACTCCGACAACCTTAAAATGGCATGTTCTCCTTGATGCCTTGACGAATCCTTCTCAGATTTGAAAGAGAAGTTCGTCAAGGAATTTCCTTCCTTTTGAGCCAAATCCCAAGCTCTAAAACCTTCCCAATCTCTCATGCGAATGCATGAGAGATTAGGGTATCTTGGAATTCCTATCTCCGGTGAGCTTTCCTAGCTTGGGAAGCTTGCTTCCTAAGCCCAAAACACCATCCAGAGGCCTATAAAAGGACCCCTAGATTAGACCAAAGATCACACGCTCGATTTTGGCCCAAAACTCCCCATAGTCCTCCATCTTTTAGCCGAAAGGCTCCTCGAGCTCCGAAGATTCCTCCCGACCTCATTCCTCCTCCATTCACAATACTGGCGACAGATTTGCCTCCCTCACTGTTGAAGCTACGAGTTACTACGCTAACTTATTTGGTTTTGAAAAAAAACCTGTCGTCGTAGTTTGAAAGCGAAGAACTCGTGTTCAACAAATAAAATTTGTACCAGAATATAAATCCCAGGTTGAACTCAAGGAGGCTACGTCGATCTATATTCGCAATTATATTTTTTTAGAGTTTTTGTTGAAAAGCGAAGCGACATAGTTACAATGAAGCAATATTAACAATCAGAATAAACGAGAGAGAGAGAGAAAGAGAGAGAGAGAGCAAACATGCACTCAATATTTAAAAATGTTTATACAATAAAACCAAAGACGAATTACACTAAAAAGTGGGAAATCAACTATACTAGAAAGTAGGAAAATTCTACTTTAGAAAGCAAAAAAGAAGAATAGGAGAGAGAAGTTATCCTCCTCGACGATCTCTTGAAGGATGAGCCGGATGAGACACCACCTGGAAGAAGGAGGACGGAGCGGGAAGGAGGTCGAGGTAGGAGGAACAAGAACGGGACAGCACGTCGTCGTCGTCACGGTATCCGCTTTCGAAATGAGGGCAAAAATTTAACTTTATCTCTCGAGGAGCATCCCGGGTGTGGGACAAGCTTCTCTTAAGCTTTGGAGAGGGAGAGAAGGAAGGGATCATAATTTTGTATCGAGGGGGTCTCCTTTTATAGTTGCAAGGAGTGAGGGCAATTTGATCTTTTAATTTGAAAAACATTAATTCAGGACCTTTAGTGACAGATAAAACCATCGCTAAAGGTCCAAACGTGGCCTTCGTGGGTGACGCTCGAGCGCCTGCTCACCTCCCGCACGTGAAACGCGCATTCACGTTCTTGAAATCTCGGCCGCGATCGAACTGCTGCGATGCATCCTCGCCGTGCCTTCTCATCGCGCGCTCGCCGTGTCTGATCCCGCGTTACGTGCGAGCGTCTGATGCGGCGTGAGTGCTATCTAGCGCCTGCGACCGCTCCATCACGATCGAGCAATCAATCACACCAGCTCACAGTGCCTCAGCAGCCGCACCTTGCGAATCGAACGTGCGCCTCCTGATCTCGCAAGTGCTCTCATCCGCTGCGCTACACAAGCGTTTGTGTCGCGGAAATGTTTTGTGCGCGCGCATCCACAGCCGTTGGATGTGCATCCAACGGCGAAGAAGCGACGAAGAAGAGAGGGTACAGTGGGTGTAGCGGTTGGTTGGGCTACTAAGATGGCACCACGTGGCGCCATCTTGGCCATCCATCTTCTAGATGATGTAGATGGTGTCACGGTTGTCGGATTGAGTCGATTTCGCGCCGTTAGGCTGCGATCGTCAATCCGAATCCATCTGTGCGATCGGATTTGTTGTCTGAAGTGCGGATTCATACCATATTGGCCCTTGATCTTCTAGGGTTCCCTGGTCTCTATCTGATGTTACAGATGTCTGATTAGGGCGATCTTGGAGTCGTTGAACTCCAATCGTCGCCCTGATCAAATCTGTACGATTGGATCTTCGATCTGAGGTCCCGATAAAAATTTGCCCTGTCCCTGAACATAAAAGGAGACAATTAACGTCCATTTTATTCAAACTAAACTAAATGCGAGATGATGCATGTTATGCAATATTTATAGTATGTAAT
The DNA here is from genome assembly GCA_037157565.1 of Thalassia testudinum. NCBI lineage: Eukaryota > Viridiplantae > Streptophyta > Magnoliopsida > Alismatales > Hydrocharitaceae > Thalassia > Thalassia testudinum. Next base: position 17,072,250 of record JAZHRO010000055.1, read on the forward strand.
GCAATTCTATGCTTAAGAACATACACAAATAAACATCTTATGTAGTGTAAACATGCTTACATCATACCTCCATGCCTATCTTTTGCTAGTCCCTAGCTAAAACTATATGCTATTTATAAAAGAATTAGGTTGGATTATTTGGGTATAAGTTATTTTCAATCATTAAGAAAATATTTACTTAGGATCTGAACTTTCAAAGATACAACAGTGCTCGGGTATCTGCCAAAATGCAAACCACCTCAAGCCCTCGCCTTATTCAAAGAAAATTTTCTTTTTTTCTTTTTCTTCTTTTCTAATTTTTTTTGATTTTCGAGTTTTAGGGTTTAAGAGTGGCTTTCTACGGCCATTCAACTCACCCAAGATTTGATGAGAACCCTAAGTTCTAAACATCTTATTGTGAATGTGATAGACTCGCTGATTAGTAGTTGAAACGGGCTTCGGGTTTCTACACCTTTAGGTGACCTTAAAAAGAGAATTCTTCCAAAAGGTGTATCTTTACAACCGGTAGTTTTCTCCCTATTTTTTTTTTATGGGGTCAACACAAGGATGAATCAAGTGTATATCTCCCCGGTTTATTCTACTTCTCCACTTCTTCCTAAGTGTTTTGGGAATTTTCAGTGCATTTATTGAGCTGGGTTCTGAACAACCGGTCGATGAGCTGTTACCACCGACAACTTGCCAGCCATACCCGTGCAAAGAAGTGTGGCTTATTTCTTTTGTTTTCTTCTTTTTTTCTTTTCTCCTTTTCTTTTTCTTTTCTTTTTGACTTTCTTTTTCTCTCTTTTTTTTTAAGTAGGTGGCTTCCCTCGTCTAAGATTTACTTAAAGGCAGAAAAAAGAGAATGGTCCAGTGACTGAGCTCTGGACAACTAACCTATGGGCTGTTACCCATGATAACTTGCCAGCCATATCCCCCAGAAGGTTCATTAACTACCCAATTTCCGTTAAAATCGCTAATTAACGAGTCAGTGACAAGATAGTGTGTAGATGCTTTAGGCTTAAAGTTCCCTCAAATTAGAGGGTGGGTTGATAAGTCGTGTACTTATCACCCAAACTTATTTACTCAAATTAAAATAGAATTCAGGTTGGCGATGACTCAAAAAATAAATCCACATTTTAATGGCATGTACTTATCACCCAAACTTATTTACTCAAATTAAAATAGAATTCAGGTTGGCGAGGACTCGAAAGACAAATCCACATTTTAATGGATACACAGGCTGATTAAGTTTGAAGACCTGAAGGGCCTTCGTGGGTGGTGCTCACACGCCCGCTCGCCTCCCGCGCGTGAAACGTGAGTTCATGTTCTTGAAATCTCGGTCGTTCGATCGCGAGATCGAACGGTTGAGATGCATCCTCGCCGCGCCTTCTCATTGCGTGCTCGCCACATCTAATCCCACGTTACACGCGGCATCTGTTGCGGCATGAGCGCTATCGAGCGCGTGTGACAGCTCGATCGCGATCGAGCAGTCAATCGCACCCGCTCACCGTGCCTCAGCAACCGCTCCTTGCGAATCGAACATGCACCTCTTGATCTCACGAGCGCTCTCACCCGCTGCGCTTCACAAGCGTTTGTGTCACGGAAATGTTTTGTGTGCGTGCATCCACAGTAGTTGGATGTGCATCCAACAACAGAAAAGCTACGAAGAAGAGAGGGTGAGGTAGGTGTAGCAGCCGGTTGGGTGACTGAGATGGCGCCACGTGGAGCCATCTTGGCCGTCCATCTTCTGGATGATGTAGAGGGTGCCGCGGTTGTCGGATTGAGTTGATTTTGTGTCGTTAGGCTACGATCGTCAATCCAAATCCATCCGTGTGGTCGGATTTGTCGCCTAAAGTGCAGATTCACACCATCTTGGCCCTTGATCTTCTAGGGTTCCCCGAGCTCTATCTGATGCTATAGATATCTGATTAGGGCGATCTTGGAGTCGTTGAACTCCACTTGTCGCCCTAATCAAATCTGTATGGTTGGATCTTCGATCCGAGATCCCGATAAAAAATTGCCCTATCCCTAAACATAAAGGAGACAATTAACCTCCATTTTATTCAAGCCTATCTAAATGTGAAATGATGCATGCTATGCAATATTTATAGTATGTAATGTAATTCTATGCTTAAGAACATGCATAAATAGATATCTTATGTAGTGTAAACATGTTTACATCACTCACCTTCACCCGCGTCGCGCAATACCAGCCAACGCCCTTATCTCCTTCGTCCTCGCCATCCAACCCCCACCAAAGTCACCTTCATCTCCCGCGCCAGCCATACCGCAATCGGTGCCAACTCTGATCCCCGTAGTCCGCTACCTATCGCTATCGACTCCTCCGCTTCACATCACAACCACACCTCCAACACTTAGCTTCGACTTTCGCACCGCCCTCTGCGACTTCATCTTCCACCTCGCCGGCGTACCATCGACGAGCTCCAGCAGCCACCACAGACTACCTACCCGCCGCTTCCACGCTCTACACCTCCGCCTCGACCTCAGGAGTAAAAGCCCTAACTTAGTTAGGTCGATTGCTCTTCCAAACCCTCTTCTGAACTAACGCTCTTTCATCTACCCTCTGCGAGGTCGATAGGCCTCACCAACCACCTTCATGACACGCCGCACCCAACACCGTGCTCACCGTCCTACGGCGAAGCTCCTGAACCTATTTAACAAGGCTGAGAGGCCGTATTCTGATTTTCAGGTAGTAGGTCCTCCGCCGCCATTGCCGTAGCTTCGAGCAAAGCTTGAAGCTTGCTCCAGCACCTGCAAGCCCCAGGTGAAGTCCCAGGCGCAGCGGAGAGTCTCTAGGATCACAACCTAGGGACCAATTTAGCCCTTTGACCAGGCCCTTGATTGCAATTGAGCAAAGCAACAGCTTCAACTGCACATGGAAGGAAGGCGGTGGGATTAGTCCCACCTCGGAAGCTGTCGAGCGTCCGGAGTTGAATAAATTATTTTTGTGCTTACGGCTTACCACCTCAGCACGCACAGGGGGTGAGGTCCCCGCATGCTCCTCACATGCGCCTCGCCCGTGACACTACTCACATAAGTCTGGCACTAATCCGATAACCCACCTAACCTAACCACTCCTCGCTCACCACCCACTGTCGGTGAGCCTAATCCCAGGTGTGCTTTACCCGAATACCCAATTACCCTGACTGTGGCCTTGGGAGGGCGGATCCCAGAGAGAGAAAGGAGAAAGAGCATGCGGGGGGCAGGGGGTTTTGCTCTGTGGTTCAAATGGTTGACACTTAGCCGTTTAAGTGACCCTTCCACTTGTGCGTGAAGAGAAAGAAGGAGAGGAAGCCAGAGGAAGAAGGAAAAGAAAGCACAACCAGAAGAAAGAGGAAGCCACAGTAGAAGAAGCAGAAGGGCACTGTAGTAGTGAGTGGGTTAAGCCATCTGATTGGCTGAGCAGACGTCTGAGATTTAAATCACTTATCCTATGTGGCATTTATTTGATTAGTACTGTTGAAATATTTGATATAATTGTGAGGGGTAATTGGTGATTCAAATCACCATTTTACCCCATTCTTTTTGCATTATCTGACATTCACTTTTATTTATATATCATTCTTGTTTGGAGTTCTATATACATAGCTTATTGATGCAAACACATTTATTGATGGTAAAATGCCTATTCATGCATGTTCCTAGGCTTAGATTTGCATTTTATGTTATAAATATTGTATAGTATGTATCATTCTGCATTTAGAGTAGTTGTATATAATTTAGGTTAATTGCGTCTTTTTATGGTTAGGAGAGAAGCATATTTATTTCAGAGCCTCGGATTGACGATCCAACCATACGGATCTGATCGACACGACGATCGAAGTCCAACGCCTCTAAAATCACTTCGATCGGAGTCCCGTAGCACCATATGCAGTTCGAGAAAGATCAACGGCCAAGGGACTAGGAGACATAATTTGGAGCTTCAAATGATAAATCCGACCACGTGGATGGATTCAGGTCGATGATCGTAGCCTAATGACGTGAAAATCAACTCAATTCGATCTCTGTAGCAGCCCCTACAACAAGAAGAAGATGGACGGCCCAGACTGCGACACGTGGCGCAGCCCAGGCCGCCAGCACACGTGCAGCAGCGCGGGTGTGCGAGCGGGCACGCAGCGCTAGCGCGTGGGAGTGCGCACGCGCGCGACAAGTCTGGAGCGGCACCAGCACAGCGTGAGGTGGACTACAGCGACGCATGAGCTAGACTTACAATTACGCTTACAGCCGTCGGTAATTCATCGCATGCCAGCAAAGTCAACTGTGGGTGCCAGCGGGCATGAGTTGCTTACAGTGATGTTTCCAACGATGGCCTGGATGTCACTAATGGTCGCATACCAATTTTTGCCTCTTCTCCACCACTATAAAAGGACCTACACCCCCTCCCTTTCAAGCCATCTCTACCTACTCTACTCCCACCTACTCCCAAGCTCTAGCAAGCCTACCAACGCTCCATTAGAGCTTGTTCTCAAGCTCCCAAGGTGTCTATTAGTGTAGCGAAACTCTGCCCCACCAAATACTCTTCCAACTTCCCATCTCCCTTCATAGGTCACCTTGGAGCTGTCCACCCACCTCTATTCTGGTAGCAGATCAACTCCGTCTTCTCACCTCCATTTCGGAGCTACGCCGAAGCTTTCTTCAACCCGATGTCCTCCAGCATCTCAACTCCATCGTCCCGCTCCCCACCTCCTTCGTCCGAGCTTCCGCCAGGCACCGTCGTCTCGCCGAACAGCCAATTCGTGAGATTTCCTCTCACCTCCCTCTCTTTATATGCTTTCATAGTTTCTTATAATTAACATTAGAAGTAATATATATCAAATTTGTTCCAGATCTCTATCTTGTGATACGTTTGGTTGATTTCTTTTATTTCAAAAATACAAAAAAATATCAAAACCCTAAAATACCAAAAAGAAACAAAACGAAACACGGTTTTCACGTAAAGTAAACGTTGCCTCCCTATGTTCGACCTGGGACTCCCTTGGAGTTTTGGTATAAATTTTATCTGATCGACGTGTTTTGCAACTACGACGATGGGTTATTTGTAACCTCGATTTCTAACACGTGAAACACGCACGACCATTTTGGCACCGTTGCTGGGGAGGCAATGGAATTTACTTTATTGTTTATTGCGTTTCTTTGCATTTACATAGCATTAACCCTACTTGTCTTTGATCTACTGTCTTGCAGGTACTCTAGCATGGAGATCCAAGTGCGGTAGACCGGAGTAAAGTGCGGGTAGAGTGCTTTGTAAGTGTCCCCCACACCACCCCCACCTTAGTTTTCATTCCATAACCGAATAACTCAAACCCAAATCAATTTAGGTGCTTTTTATGAACCCTAGGGTAGATTTGCTTGTTGTTTTGCCACCTCCACTCACCTCGCCATCCACATAAATAAAAATAAAAAATAAAAAAAGTGTTATCTTATTGTGGGATTTTTTGTAAGCTACACACTTAACACCCACAACTTCTCACCCTAAGGCGCACAATCACATCGATTCTACCACTTAACCGGGATTTGACCTGTGGACCCGGTACACTTAATTCAACACACAATTAAGTGAGTAGAAATCTGAATAGGTCAAAAATTTCTGTGTGCCTTAACTAAGTGGTGCAATAGGCCAATTGATTGAACTGTTTGGACCGCACCACTTAAGATAAAAGCGATTCATCAAGTAGCTTGCCACTTAAGGTTTATTCTTAGGGCTGAACCAGGCACTCCACATTTTTTTCTTTGATTTCTAAAGGAATATATCATCACCAGTGCTTGCAAAACTTGGAGTATTTAACTAAACTTGATTGAATATACCTAAGATTAAACCCTAAAAGCTACTAAACAAGGTTGAACTCTAAAAGACACATCATCAAATAACTTTGTTTGCAAACCTTGGTTGTGCACACACACACATTTTAACTAATCATTAAGGGCACAACCCATCTAAAGGGCCCATCACATTCCTGAAGCACCATTGTCCCAAGCCTAACTAAAATTGATTAGACGTTGGCCCTAAGGACTAGTTCGCTCGTCGGGATCCAAATTGAGATTGTTCACAATTAACTTATACTAGTCAATCTAATGTCTAGCTAGGGGAGTAGCATCAAACAACCGCGGCTGGGGGGTACACTAGGAACCGGAGGCGCAAACCAAAGGAAGAACCTTCTCCCCAGTCCCTCCTTCTAACTGGTTGGATTGCCTGGACATAAGTAGAGTAAATCATCTATAATCTTAGGATGGATCCTAAGAGTCTGTAGACCTTTAGGCTACCCAAACTAAGGACAGGCTTGTATTTTTATATTGCAGGCCTCCTTTCTCTTCTGATTTCCCTCCTTACTTCACCATGTACCCTTCCACATCCTACACACATTTCACATCCTATCCTCCTACCACCACATATCCCCAAGATAATTACTATCCCGACTTGACTTGTAATTACCCATCCACTAGTCGGGTTGACTTTGATTAGGGATATGAATCCGGACCTCAGGGTCCAGGGCCTAACCCTGGACGACAAGACTATGATTATTATCCTTCCCAGAGCTATAATGATTATGGATCTCCATCCTTTGATGACCAAGCAAACCCGATCTACAATCAGGAAGGATATCATGATTATAACACCTACCCTCCCCAGTATTCCACTGAATATAGGTCGCTACCATACTTTGAACAACCTAGAATGACCTACTTTCAGGGAGTGACCCGAGAACCTCGACATCTTGACTCTCCTAGATTTAACCTGAACCCACCCAAACCTGAACCGAACCAATCGGTTCAAGTGAACCAGATCCAGGATAGGGTGTTGGCTAATTTGAGGAACACTATACAATCTTTAGAAACTTAGCCAACACCATGCACTGAAGCACTAGAGCCTATGATCAAAATGATTGATGAACTTAATAGTTCTCTATTGGATTTGCTCCAAAGTGTTAAGGATAGGGACTTGGGTGAGTTTCTTCTTGGGAAATTGTCTAGGTTGAGAATGAAATTTGTGGTTGCACTAGTAAAATCTTGGGATGATTCTTAAGATGAGCCCCCTTCAGGAGAGCCAATGTCTAAACCCGCTCAGGCGCCTGTCGGGGGGGATACATTTTCTGAGACTGGGGATGACCAGGATGGGCTAAAGCAACCATTTGAGGATGAACCGATTGATTCACCCGAGATCCCCGAGCCAGGGAGCGAGGAAAAATATGTCTCCACGGACCATGAAATGACATATGATTTTGAGACATATATAAATGAGGATCATGGATTCTTTGACTCTGAGGGTGAAGAATCTTTTGGTGAAGTCTCACTTGAACTTAAGGAAGAGGATTTTAGTGAGACAAATGGGCTTGAGGAATCTGACAAACCAGTTGATAGCCCAATTATTGAAGATTTGGATTCGGTTGGGGTTAACTTGGATGATCCGAATCTTGATGATTCAATCAGTGACCCCAGTCCTCATCTGCACCCCGAAGAGCTGACTTCTGAGATCTTTATGCCCAAGTCAATCTTGATTCAGCCACGATTTCTGGACTTGGGAGAATCATATGGGGTGAATAATATGCTAGAGGTCCCGAAGCCTGAGCCCTTGATGTTGGAGGATAGAATTGTTGAAATAAAGATTTGGGAGGTTAAGTTTGAGGGAAGTTTGATTTTGGATCTAAGGGTACCTATTAACCTAAAACCACCTAGTTTCTACCAGGACCCCTACGATATCTTTCACGTGCAACCCAAGATCGAAATAACTGATTATTTTTCTGAGCTAGATGTTAAGTGGACAACCGCACCTATTGAACCATCTTTACCCGTTGTCCAACACTTTGGTCTTGGGTTGCACACCACTAAACCGCAGGCCTGGCCCCACAAACACAAAAACCTTCGGTTCTGGGTGATTTTCATCCAGAACCTGAGAACCACTTGACCCTGGGGCATGGATATGCACCATAATCTCGTCCACGTCTGTGGACATCTTCTGCAGACGGGTTTCAGGATCAACCTTTTTATTTTGATTCTGACCCGCAGTTGTGAATTCTCAATTTCTTCTTTGTATGTATGTTATGCCTAGCTGAAGACATTAAACTTAGCACGTGTGTATACACTCTTCTCTCTGCGGAGCTGGCTAGATTTTCACGACACTTAGGTGATGTTCTGTTTACTTTGCCCTTTTCATGTCTTTATTTTTACAATGAGGACATTGCATCATTTAGGCATGGGGGGTGGATAATCAATTCCTGAAATCATTATGTTAACTCCGTAGAATTTCTTTTAGTTTCTTATAAAATTAAAAAAATTGAAAATTTGAAAAAAGATAAAAAAAGAAATTAGGAAAAGAGAACTTAGGCATTTGGAAGTTATTAACTTTAGGAAATGATACGAGGGGACCTAAACACCTAGACTCTTCAGGTCTTTGGATTTAATTAGCCCGGGTGTCCACTTGAATGTGGATTTAGTCTCGAGTCCTCGCCAATTAAAATTCATTTTAATTTAGTAAATAAATTGGGATGATAAGTATGTGACTTATCAACTCACCCTCTATTTTGTGGGGACTTTAAGCCTAAGCATCTACACACATTTTTTTGCACTGACTCACTTTCCGACGATTTTTACGGAAATTTGGTAGCTAAGGGACCGACTTGGGTGGTATGGCGGGCAAGTTGTCAGTAGTAACAGCTCATTAGCCGGTTGTCCAGAGCCCAGCCACAAGACCATTTTCGTTGTACTGCCTTTAGGTAAATCTTAGATTAGGGAAGCCACCTACTTAAAGAAAAAAAAACACTCAAAAAGAAAAGAAAAAAAAAGAAAAGAAAAAGGAGAAAAAATAAATAAATAAAACCACACTTCAACAGACGAGTATTGCTGACAAGTTATCGGTGGTAACATCTCATCGACCGGTTGTCTAGAACCCAGCTCACAAAAAAAAATGCACAATAATTCCCAAAACACTTAGGGAAGAAGCGGGGAAGTAGAATAAACCAGGGAGATATACACTGGGTTTGCCCTTGTGTTTACCCCATAAATAAAAGAACTAGGGAGAAAGCTACTGATCGTAAAGAAAAACCTTTAGGCAAGGTCACCTAGGGTCGTAGAAACCCGAAGTCCGTCTTAACAACTGTTTTGTGAGTCTATCACTTTTTCACAAAGATGCTTAGTACTTAGAGTCTTTTTCGAGTCTTGGGCGGGTCGGGTAGTCATAAAAAGTTATCCCGGAAATCTCAAACTCCAAAAGTACAAAAAAATTAGAAAAGAAAAATAAAAAATATATATTTCTTCCCTTCTCAAATAAGGTGAGAACTTGGGCGGTCTGCATTCTAGCAGACACCTGGGTACAGTTGAGTTTTCGTAGTTTAGGACCTTAGTTGAAATTTTCTATTGTTAATAAACGACTTAGGCCTAAGTGATCTAATCCTAATTCTACCACTATACAATGCATATAGTTTAATTTTGCTAGGGACTAGCAAAAGATAGGCATGGGGGTATGATGCAAACACATTTATTGAGGGTAAAATGCATATTCATGCATTTCCTTGGCTTAGATTTGCATTTCATGTCATAAATATTGCATAGCATGCATCATTCTGCATTTAGAGTAGTTGTATATAATTTAGGTTAATTGCGTATTTCTTGAGGTTAGGAGAGAAGCATATTTATTTCGGAGCCTCGGATTGACGATCCAACCATAGGAATTTGATCAAGACGACGATCGGAGTATGCCTCTGAAATCGCCTCGATCGGAGTCCCGTAGCACCATATGCAGTCCGAGAAAGATCAACGACCAAGGGACTAGGAGACATAATTTGGAGCTTCAAATGATAAATCCGACTGCGTGGATGGATTCGGGTCGACGATCGCAGCCTAACAGCACAAAAATCGACTCAATTCAACTTCTGTAGCAGCCCCTATAATAAGAAGAAGATGGACAGTCCAAACTGCGCCACGTGGCATAGCCCAGGCCGCCAACACACGCACGCAGCACCGCATGCACGCAGCAGCGCAGGTGCATGCGTAGCAAGGCTGGAGCGGTGCCAGCACAGCGTGAGTTGGACTACAACGACGCATGAGCTGGACTTACAGCGACGCTTACAGCCGTCGGTAATTCATCACATGCCAACAAAGCCAACTGTGGGCGCCAGCGAGCATGAGCTACCTACAGCGATGTTTCTAGTGACGGCCTAGATGTCACTAATGGTCCCATACCGATTTTTGCCTCTTCTCCACCACTATAAAAGGACCTACACTCCCTCCCAAGCCATCTCTACCTACTCTACTCCCACCTACTCCCAAGCTTTAGCAAGAGTACCAACGCTCCATCAAAGCTTGTTCTCAAGCTCCCAAGGTGTCTATTAGTGTAGTGAACCTCTGCCCCACCAAATACTCCTCCAACTTCCCATCTCCCTTCATAGGTCACCTTAGAGCCATCCTCCCACCTCCATTCTGGTAGCAGATCAACTCCGATTTCTCACCTCCATTATGGAGCTACGCCGAAGCTTTCCTCAACCCGACGTCCTCCAGCATCTCACCTCAGTCATCCCACTCCCCACCTCCTTCATCCGAGCTTCCGCCAGGCACCGTCGTCTCACCGAACAGCCTATTCGGGAGATTTCCTCTCACCTCCCTCTCTTTATATGCTTTCATAGTTTCTTGTAATTGACATTAGAAGTAATATATATCATATTTGTTCCAGATCTCTATCTTGTGATACGTTTGCTTGATTTCTTTTATTTCAAAAATACAAAAAAATATCAAAACCCTAAAATACCAAAATGAAACGAAACGAAGCGTGGTTTTCACGTAAAGTAAACGTCGCCTCCCTGTGTTCGACCTGGGACACCCTTAGAGTTTCGGTATAAATTTTATCTGATCGACGTGTTTTGCAACTACGACGATGGGTTACTTGTAACCTCGATTTCTAACACGCAAAACACGCACGACCACTTATATTGGATCTTGAGAATTATTTTTGCCAATTGCTCCCTGTGTTCGACTTCGGACTTTCATTCGAGTAATAAATATTATTTATTTTTCACGTTGATTCAACCTATACTACACGCATTGATTTTAAAAACCCGATTCAGAGCGGATAACATGAGGAAAGTTAAACACTAGATATTTTCAGCCTTCAACCTTCTCTTTACATCTTTCTCTCATCAAATGTCTCTTTAGAAAATTAGACAACTTAAGAATCAAAATTAGACTTCCTTAGACGTCTTTAATCTCCCTTTCATTTCTTCAATTATTCTTAGTTCTCTCCCTTTCTTGATTTAGATCATTCTCTTTGCTTGTGCATTTCTCTCTCTCAACTCTTAATCTTTCCCTTTTCTCTTCTCTCTTTAAGTTCTTACAGTGCATTCATTCTCTTTACCCTTCTCTTCAAACCATCTTTCTTTCCTTCTCTCATTGCTCACTCATCACTGTGCACTACTCTTATTCTCCAGACTTAGTCGATTTCAAACCCATGCTTTTCTCACTTAATCAAAAATTATTTAATAGGCGGCCTAGACCCTTTTCGAGGATACACAGTCCACAAGGACTGGATCAACCCTACTCAAGCCCTAGTCCTAGTTCAATTAATGGTGGATTTTTGTCAATTTACTTTGCACAATAACAGGCCCAATTAGGCCCACAAATCCGCTCACACCCACCTAGGTCCACACGTAAATAGGTGCACAAACACACACATACGCACGTGCACGCACACGCACTCAAGAGATCATAGGCATATAGGTATTCGGTGCACCCAGCCCTGACAACTTAAGCGCTGGGGCACCAAATTCCTTATATACGTGTGCGACACTTCATCATTCTCCAATGTGGGATTATCTCCAGGACTTCTCTCCTCAACACAGCGTTTGCCGCTGTCAACTTCAAGTAGAGATTGCTTCCAACTTAGTTAACCAAATCAAGCATACAATAGCTCGATCAAGAGCTATTGATTTCAGCTACATGATTTTTAGCACCAATTTGGTGCTTGGATCACATTTGATCCATGGATTCTAAAATGAAATGGCACTATTTCCATGTGCTAGAAATTTGTTTCAGAGAGAAATCAAAGGTCAAATGACCTACAAGAGGGTTAACTCTCTTCTCTAGGAGTCGAGAAATGTTCCAGAGATGTTTTCGCATTAAATGGAGAAGAGATTGAAGTTAGGGAATGCTTAGGAGAGCTCAGAAGCTTGAGAGCTTCGAACTTGAGGTTCAGAACTTGATTTAGACTTGAATCAGCCCAGAAGATAGATCTAAACATTTGAACTAGATCTGGGTTAACTCAGAAGACTGTAAACAATTAATCTAGGCAAAATTTGAGCTTGAATCTCATCAAAAGTGATTAGCCCATATTTGTAGGCTATTTATGTGAATGCCTAGACATTAAGATATCTTTAACAATTAGTTAACATGCATTAGGATATGAATAAATTAATTTATATTTTTAGCTTGATTGCATAATTCATGCATTGCATTCATATGCATTTAGAATTGACTTAGTTAACCAATTAGGTGCATTACATGCATTATTTTGGGTTTAATATAGAAGTTAAGGGTTTGTTCATAAATAACTCTAATATCTTATTTTATTTCATTCTTCTTTGCAAGAAATGGCTCCGCTTCCTCCTCCTATGGCCATTCACTCAGCCATGAATCTCCTTAATGGCCGTGAGAAGCAAATCTACTCCCACCTCTCCCATTTCAAATCCATGCAGCCACAACTACAAAGGAGGAGGGTCTGCCATGCTGAGGAGGCCACCACACCCCCATTCACCACTGTGTAGAGCTCAAGAGCTCATCCATCTCCCCACCGTCGGCTTCGACTACGGCAACAAGTTTCCACCACCGTAGGCGTGTGGCGTGACAGGCCACACCGCCGTCCGGAGCTCGCTTGCATCACCATGCCTCTTTACTGCGCAACACCACCAATACCCCTACCGCATCTTCTTCTTCTTCTTCCACTGCAACCACAAGAACCCATCACACCCACCATTGCCACCTTCAGTAGCTATCTGTTGAAGCGACGGGTTACTACGCTATCGAATTTGGTTTTGAAAACCTGTCGTAGTTTGAAAAGAGAAGAACTCGGGTTCAACAAATATAATTTATAGTGGAACAGAAATCCCAGATCAAACTCAAGGAGGCTACATCGATCCAAATTTGCAATTATATTTTTTTCGTATTTTTGTTAAAAAGCGGAGTAATTACAATGAAATGAAGTACTATAAACAATCAGAATAAGAGAGAGAAAAAAAAACATTCATTTGATACTTCAAAATTTTTGTACAATTAAGTAAGCGAGAAATTACATTAGAAAGTAGGAAAACTATTACAACTAGAAAGCAGGAAAATTCTACTCTAAAAAGTAGGAAAAAGGAATGGGAGAGAGAAGTTATCCTCCTCGACGATTGCTTGGAGGACGAGCCTGATGGGACGACGCCTGGAAGACAAAGAACGGAGTGGGAAGAAAGAGATCGAGGTAGGAAGAACGAGAATGAGGTAGCACATCGTCATTGTCGCGAGATCCGCTTCCGAAATGGGGGCAAAATTTTGACTTTATTTCTTGAGGAGCATCCCGGGTGTGGGATAAGCTTCTCTTGAGCTTTGAAGAGGGAGAGAAGATAAGGAAGGGATGAGAAATTCGTATGGAGGGGGTCCCCTTTTATAGTTGCAAGGAGTGAGGGCATTTTGGTCATTACATGTTGAAAAACATTAATTCAGGACCTTTAGTGATGGATAAATTCGTCACTAAAGGCCTGAACGTGGCCTTCATGTGCGGTGCGCGGTCGGTTGGGCGGCCGAGATGGCGCCACACAAGATGGCGCCACGTGGCACCATCTTGGCCGTCCATCTTCTGGGTGATGTAGATGGTGCCATGGGTATCAGATTGAGTCGATTTTCATGCCGTTAGGCTGCGATCGTCGATCTGAGTCCATCTGTGTGATCGAATTTGTCGTCTAAAGTGCAGATTAATACAATCTTAGCCCTTGATCTTCTAGGGTTCCTCGATCTCTATCTGATGCTACGGATATCCAATTAGGGCGATCTTGGAGTCGTTGAACTTCAATCGTCGCCCTAATCAGATCTGTACGATTGGATCTTCGATCCAAGGCCCCGATAAAAAGTCACCCTGTCCTTGACCATAAAAGGAGACAATTAACCTCCATTTTATTCAAACTAATCTAAATGCAAGATAATGAATGTTATACAATATTTATAGTATGTAATGTAATTCTATACTTAAGAACATGCATAAATAGATATTTTATGTAATATAAACATATTTACATCACACCCCCATGCCTATATTTTGCTAGTCCCTAGAAAAAACTACATGCTATTATTTATAAAAAAAATAGGTTGGATTACTTGAGCATAAGTTATTTTCAATATTAAGAAAATTTTTACTTAGGATCTGAGCTTTCAAAGACACAACAGTGCCTGAGTATCTGCCAAAATGCAGATCGCCTCAAGCCCTCACCTTATTCAAAGCAAATTTTCTTTTTCTCTTTTTCTTCTTTCTAATTTTTTTTTTTGAATTTTGGAGTTTAGGGTTAAAGAGTGGCTTTCTATGACCATTCAACTCACCCAAGAATTGATGAGAGCCCTAAGTTCTAAGCATCTTATTGTGAAAGTGATAGACTTGTTGATCGACAATTAGAACGGACTTCGGGTTTCTATGCCTCTAGGTGACATTAAAAAGAGAGTTCTGCCTAAAGTTGTATCTTTACGACCAGTAGCTTTCTCCCTACTTTTATTTTTATGGGGTCAACACAAGGGTGAATCCAGTGTATATCTCCCTGGTTTATTCTACTTCTCCGCTTCTTCCTAAATGTTTTGGGAATTTTAACTCCATTTCTTGAGTTGGGTTTTGGACAATCGATCGATGAGCTGTTACCACCGACAACTTGCCAGCCATACTCATGCGGCGAAGTGTGGCTTATTTCTTTTGTTTTCTTCTTTTTTTCTTTTCTTTTTTTGACTTTTTTTTTAAGTAGGTGGCTTCCCTGGTCTAAGATTTACCTAAAGGTAGCAAGAAGAGAATGGTTCAGTGACTAGGCTTTGGACAACCTACCTATGGGTTGTTACCCACGATAACTTGCCAGCCATATAACCCTAGAAGGTTCATTAGTTACCCAATTTTCGTTAAAATCGCCGATCAACAAGTTAGTGAAAAGAAAATGCGTAGATGCTTTAGACTTAAAGTTCCCTCAAATCAGAGGGTGCGTTGATAAGTTGTGTACTTATCACCCAAACTTATTTAATCAAATTACAATAAAATTAAGATGGCGAGGACTCGAAAAATAAATCCACATTTTAGTGGATACACGGGCCGATTAAGTCCAAAGACCTGAAGGGTCTTTGTGTTCAGATCCTAATGTAATATTTCTTAAGATTGAAAAGTCCTAATGTCCAAGTATTCCTTCCTAATTCAAATTTTTTTATGCATATATAAGAAGAGAAATACAATTTACAAGAATTTCACAAAGCTGACAAAATGATTCAAAAATGAATCCACCGCCCCATGCCTAGCTGATGCAATGTCCACATTGAGAAAACGAGACATGAAAGAAAGGGTAGAGTATGAAAGATATCACCTGAATATGAAGCTCGGGTCAACTTTGTGTCATGTACAACTGCTAAGTTTAATACCGTCAGCTAGGCGAAGTCTAGCCAAAGAAGTCATAATATGGCTAGAGCAATCGTGTCTGATACGGGTTCTGGAAGAGTACGGTCAATAACAGGTTTCAAACGTTGATCGTTGACTTTAAATGTATTACCCGTCTTTGGGTCAAAGATCTGAATGGCTCCATTTGGAAAAATCTGATCGATAATGAATGAGCCATTTCATTTTGATCTAAGTTTGCCGGGAAAGAGCTTAAGTCGAGAATCGAATAACCAGACCTTCTGGTTCGACTCAAAGCTCTTTCGGGAAATTAATTGAACATGTAGAGCTTTGGTTCGAGCCTTGTAGATCTTGACATTCTCATATGCATCATTTCTAAGCTCTTTCAACTCAGATAGTTAGAGTTTCCTGGTCTTCCCAGCTAAACTCAGATCTAAATTGCATTGCTTGATTGCCCTGAATGCCCTATGTTCAATCTCTATAGGTAAATGACACGCTTTTCCATACATCAAACGAAACGAAGACATGCCGATGGGCGTTTTATATGCCATACGGTAGGCCCAAAGAACATCCTCAAGCTTTTGAGTCCAGTCCTTGCAATCAGGCCTAACCATTTTCTGCAGAATATTCCTGATCTCCCGATTGGAGATCTCGGCTTGTCCATTCATTTGGGGATGGTAAGGTGTGGAGATTCGGTGATTTACCCCATATTTAGCCAGCAAATTACGGAACTAGACATTAGTAAAATGAGCGCCACCATCACTGATGATGGCCCTCGAAATCCTGAACCTGCTGAAGATATTTTTCTTAACAAAATCGATGACCACCTTGTGGTCATTAGTTCGGGTGGGAATCGCCTCAATTCATTTGGACACATAATCAATAGCGACAAGAATGTACTAATGTCCAAATGAAGGGAAAAAGGGTCCCACGAAATCGATGCCCCAAACATCGAAGATTTCGACAGGAAGAATTGGGTTTAGGGGCATCATATCTCTCTTAGTTATGCTCCCGAGTGGCTGACATTGAGAACACAACCTTGAGAAATCCTGGACATCCTTGAATAAAGACGGCCAATAGAAGCCAAATTGCAAAATCTTTGCAGCCGTCTTTTTCCCGGAGAAATGTCCACCACACGCAGATGCATGGTAGAACTCGAGTATACTATTAAATTCATTCTCCGAAACACATCAGCGAATAATCTGATCAGAGTCGATGCGATACAGTTCAAGGTCCTCCCAGAAGTAGTATTTGGCCTCAGATTTGAGTCTATCACATTGTTGCTTGGTCCAATCCTAGGGGATTTGACCAACGGCCAAATAATTAACAATGTCAGCAAACCACGGGGTTTGGACACCTGAAACTGTAAGGATTGTTTCATTTGGAAAAGTATTAGCAATCGAGGTGTCCAGACGAGAAGAATCACTTAGAAGTCTCGACAAATGATCTGCCACCACATTTTGTACCTTGGATTTATCCTTGATTTCAAGATCAAATTCTTGAAGCAAAAGAATCAAACGAATAAGCCGGGGTTTGGCATCCTTTTTGGCCAAGAGATGACTCAAGGTCGAGTGGTCGGCATAAATGATGACATGAGATCCTAAGAGATAAGCCCTGAATTTTTCCAAAGCAAATACTATAGCTAATAATTCCTTTTCAGTAACAGTGTAATTCCTCTGGGCTTCATCCAGAGTTTTACTAGCGTAGTAAATGACAGAGGGCTTCCTATCAACTTTCTAACCCAAAACAACCCCGACCGCGTAATAAGAAGCATCGGCCATGATCTCAAAAGGGGTTGTCCAAACCGGTGGTTGCAATACCGGAGCAAAACTGACTGCCATTTTCAGGAAATCAAATGCCTTACGACATGATTCATCGAAAACAAACAGCGTTTCTTTGGCGAGAAGATTGCTCTGAGGACGAGAAACCTTCGAGAAATCCTTGATGAATCTTCTGTAGAATCCCACATGACCAAGAAATGATCGAATTTGTTTAACAGATGTGGGAGGAGCAAGTTTAGCGATAGCATCAACCTTAGCTTTATCTACTTCAATTCCCTATTCAAAGATTACATGTCCCAAGACAATGCCTTCTTGTGTCATGAAATGACTCTTTTCCCAGCTAAGGACCAATCGTGTTTTGATGCATCGTTTAAGAATCATTTCTAGATTAGCTAGACAAGAGTCAAACGATTCTCCAAAAATAGAGAAATCGTCCATGAAGACTTCCATAAACTCTCCCACCATGTCAGAGAATATGGCTAACATACACATTTGAAAAGTCGCAGGTGCATTGCATAAACCGAAAGGCAACCTACGGAAAGCAAAGGTTCCATAGGGATAGGTGAAAGTAATTTTTTCCTGATCCTCGGGATGGATAGGAACTTAGTTGTATCCCGAGTAGCCATCAAGAAAATATAAGTACTTCTGTCTGGCTAATCTTTCCAAGATTTGATCAATGAAAGGCAAAGGGAAATGATCATTTTCCGTGGCTATGTTCGGCTTCCTGTAATCAATACAAGCCTTTCAAGAGGAAGCTGAACGAGTTGTGATAGATTCTCCTCTCTCGTTAGTCACAACGATAATTCCGGCTTTCCTGGGAACAATCTGCACGGGACTTAACCAGGGACTATCAGAGATCGGATAAATAATTCCTGCATCGAGCCACTTAATGATTTCCTTTTTAACCACTTCTTGCATATTTGGATTTAATCTTCTCTTCATCTGGCGAGAAGGGCGAGATCCATCTTCCAAGAATATTCTATGATTGCAGTAAGATGGCTCGATCCCCCTAAGGTCATGAATGGTTCAATCAATTGCCTCCTTGTGTTCCTTCAGGACCTTGATCAATTTAATCTCCCGCTCCTTTGTTAATTTAGCACTGATAGTCACAGGGAGAGTCTTCTGTGGTCCTAAAAATTGATATTTCAAATTCTCAGGCAATGGTTTCAGTTAAAGCTGAGGTGGGTTGATGATTGAAGGTAAGGAAGATGCTAATGACTCATCAAGAGGAAGAGGTTGAGAGTGAACAAAATCAATAACCTCTTCAGAAGATGGCAGGTCAGTCATAGAGGGTTGTGGGTCCAATTCATCATCAAGGGAGGAACTTTCAATTTTAGAAACCATCAAACAAGTTTCAATGTTCACATTATCCTCAAGTTCCTTAATGAATCTACAATCCTCAAATTTATTAATCTCTTTAAAAATATCCAATTTCATTCGTTGATCCCCAAAGGCTATTTCCATGCTATCGCTTTCACAATTAATGTTGGCCTTAGCGGTAGCCAGGAACGGATGCCCCAAAATGATGGGCGTGTTCCTCAGATTTTCCAGTACATCCATGTCAAGGACAAGGAAATCTACAGGAAAATAGAAATTCTTGACCTTAACTATAACATCTTCAATAACACCTCATGGATTTGTGACCGAATGGTCCACTAACTGCAGTGTTACTGAAGTTGGCCAAAGTTCACCTAATCCAAACTTCTCGTAAAGAGAAGTCGAAATTAGGTTGATGGATGCACCCAGATCCAGAAGTGCTTTATCAAAAGTGTAATCTCCGATGACACAAGAAATCAACGGAGCACCTAGATCTCTCTTTTTTAGAGGGAGGTGGTGCAGGATAATAGAACTAGCCTGCTCGGACAGTACCACCTTCCTCGGAACAAATTCTCTCGACTTACGCTTTTATGTACATAAATCCTTTAAAAATCTCGTGTAAGCCAGTATATGCTTGATAGCGTCGAGGAGCAGGATATTGATCTCAACATTCTTAAAAATATTCAGAAGCTCCTCATTGCTATCAACAGACTTCTTTGATTTGATCAAGGCTTCAGGAAAAGGAACATGAGTCAAATTTTTGAAATCAGGTTCCTAAGCCTTGATTTCTTCAACAGAATTCTCCTTTCTCTCCTTAGGTTCTTCAGAATTAGGTAAATCAGAACAGTGTGGTTGTGGATCCCGAGTTTGTTTACCACTCCTCAAGGTAACAGAATTTGCGAATGCATAAGAGTTTAGGTCTTGGGGAGGGTTAGGAAAGATTGGAGGGGCTTGATTAGCCAAGAATTGTTGATGTGTAGAAGAAGAAGAAGAGGAAGGACCCTGCTCAACCACCTGAGCATGCGCGTGTGGGTCCCTCTAATTTCCATACCCATGGGCTTGGTTACTCGGATCAAGATATTTCGTGGGTTGGGTACAGGTTGGGATGGTAGAGATCCGGGTTGACGAGAGTTAGCTATGAGCCCGGTTTGCAAGTTGTCCAACGAGGTTTTCATTTGCTGCATGAGCTGCAGCATGGATCCTTGCATCTCTACCATTTGTCGGTTCAAATCAGCCTGCCCTACGGGTTGACAGGCATTCTAAGCTAGCTGATTGACCTAATTTGGGGGCAACTGAGTATACACATGACCCTGGCCCATTGGTCATTGCGGAGCATAGTTGCTGGGTGGGAATTAGGTCTGTTGCCCTAGGTTTTTCTAGGAGAAGTTAGAGTAGTTTCTCCAACCCGGATTATAAGCATTAGAGTAGGAGTTGGATCTAACGTTCTCATGTACAGCACAGACATCCTCATAGGGCGAGAATGGAGAAAAAGAAAGGGAAGGATCAGAAAAACTGGGATCAAAGGCTTCAGTTTGGAACCCGTGGGGTTCCAAATAATGTTGACTCACAGGTTAAGCTGCATCGAGTTAATTCGCGAACTCCCATCCAGAAGGAGCTCGTGACGAATTGAAACCCGAATTATGGGATTGAGTGGATCGAGAGTTGTTCATTGAATTTTCATCCATCCACTCTTCCATTCTCTTAGCAACCAAGTCCACCTTATCAAGTTTGTTACAAATCAATTCCATATCAAATGAATGGGAGTCATGGACTTCATTAACATTTGATCTAGGCTGCTGGGACCGGTTAAAAGTATCCATGAAGGCATAATTGATTGAATTCTCACTCATTTCCTCAAACAAATCACGTGCACTATCTGCATCTTTGTTGAGGAAATTGCCTCTGCAAGAAGCGTCCATGTGATTTCTGAATTGCTTAGTCAACCCGTGGTAAAAGATCAGCACGAGTTGCCATTTCGGCACCTCGTGGTGTGGACACCTCCGCAATAGGTCCTGGAATTGCTCCCAAGCCACATAAAACTGCTCCCCCGACTGTTGGGTTAAGGTAGTGATTGCCCGTCTCAAAGCATTAGTACGTCCGACAGGGAAGAATATCTTCGGAAAGGCCGATTTCAACTCATTCCAAGTTGTAATTGGTCTTCCTATAGTTATGTACCAATGAGCAGCTTTATCCCTAAGAGAGTGGGGGAAGAGCCTTATGATCATTTGCTCCTCATTCACGTTTCGTGCCTTGGTGGTCTGGACCAAAGTGGTCAAGTCCTCCAAGTGCTGAAACGGGTCTTCAGAGTCAAGCCCATGGTAATGTTTGATCAGGCTTAACACTTGGGGATTGATTTCTACGTCTCTGGCCGGAATCTGGACGCCGAAACGTTCCCCGTAATTTGAAGGATCATAAAAATCCTTCAAGGGCTGAGTGCCCTACATTCTCTGGAACCATTCCTGCATTCTCTGCATTTCTTCCTGCTGCCTTTGGAATTCCTCTTGTGGATCCCGAGGCAGAGGAGGCTGTTGATTGGTCATGGGATCAATTTGACCAAAATCCAATTTACGCCTCACAAAATACTCTAGTGATCCTTCCAATCGGGGATTCAATGACCGTATTCCCAGCATAAACTAGGAAAAGGTCGGAAGGACTGGGGATAAGGACCCTGCAGCACAACAAAACAAGTCTGCCCTTAAGTGGGGTAGCCTAAGGATCTACAGACTCCCAAAACTCGCCTCAAGATTATAAATGATTTACTCTACTCATGTCTGCTCAATCCAACCAGTTAGAAGAAGGGACTGGGGAGAAGGTTCTTCATTCGGCTTGCACCTCTGGTTCCTAGTGTAACCTCAACCGCGATCGTTTGACGCTACTCCCCTAGCTAGACATCAGATTAATCAGTACAAGTAGGTTAATCATAAACAATCTCAGACTAGGCCCCGAAGAGCGAATCAGTCCTTAAGGCCAATGTCTACTCAATTTTATTAAGGCCTGGGATTGTAGTGCTTATGGAATGTGATGGGCCCTTAAAATGGGTTGTGTCCTTAATGATTAATTGAGTATTGTGTAAGTGGGTGCACAACCTGGGTTTTCAAGCAAGATTATTTGTGATGCATAGATTTTAATATTCAAATCTTGCTTAAGTAGATTTTAGGGTTTAGAATTAGGTTGATTTCAATCAAGTTTGAGGCAAACTAGGTTTTCAAACATGGGTGAAAATTGCTTTCCTTTAAAACCAAAAATAAAGTGGAGTGCCTAGTATGAACCTAGACTAAAAACCCTAAAAAGAAGCTACTTGATGAGTTAGGCTGAGTGGTGCAGTCCAAACAACTCAAACAACTGGTCACAATTGCACCACAAGGTTAGGCACACAGAAATGGTTAACCTAGAATGATTTCTACTCTTTTATGTGCTAATTTGTATCGGTTCCACAAATCAGAACCCGGTTGAGTAAAAGCAAATCAAATAGGTTAGTGTAACGAATGTGGGTATATGTTGTGTGTCTGTTGAAAATTACCCCACAAAATTATCTTTTTATTTTTTTTTATACAAGCGAGGGTGGAATGAGTGTGAGTGAAAATCCAAACAATCAAACTAATCCTAAGATTTATGCAAACACCTAGATTAATTGGAATTTGAATTTAATGTGACAAATGAAATCTATGGAGGGGGAAAAATGGGGAGCACTTACAGTCGTCTTCAACTACACTTTACTTCGATCTACCGCTTGACGATTCCCTTATGGAAGTCTCTGCAAAATAATAGACACAAGAGAAAGTAAGTTAGAAGATAATAAAGTGTGTGAAATGCGAAAAGAAGATCGGAAATCATTGCCTCCCCGGCAACGGCGCCAAAATGTTGGCGCGACGGGTTACTACGCTATCAAATTTGGTTTTGAAAACCTATCATTGTAGTTTGAAAAGAGAAGAACTCAGGTTCAACAAATACAATTTATATCAGAATAGAAATCCCGGGTCGAACTCAGGGAGGCTACGTCGAGATCTAAATTAGCAATTATATTTTTTTTCGTGTTTTTGTTAAAAAGCGGAGTAATTACAATGAAATGAAGCACTATAAACAATCAGAATAAGAGAGAGAGAGAGAGAGAACATTCACTTAATACTTCAAAATGTTTGTACAATTAAGTGAGAAATTACACTAAAAAGCAGGAAAACTATTACAACTAGAAAGCAGGAAAATTCTACTCTAGAAAGCAGGAAAAATGAATGGGAGAGAGAAGTTATCCTCCTCGACGATTGCTTGGAGGACGAGCTAGACGGGACGATACCTGAAAGGCGAAGAACGGAGCAGGAAGGAGGTCGAGGCAGGAAGAACGAGAATGAGGCAACACATTCTCGTCATCGCGGGATCCACTTCCGAAATGGGGGCGAAAATTTGACTTTATCTCTTGAGGAGCATCCCGGGTGTGGGACAAGCTTCTCGTGAGCTTTAGAGAGGGAGAGAAGAGAAGGAAGGGATGAGAAATTCGTATGGAGGGGTTCTCCTTTTATAGTTGCAAGGAGTGAGGGCATTTTGGTCATTATATGTTGAAAAACATTAATTCAGGACCTTTAGTGACAGATAAATTCATCACTAAAGGCTTGAACGTGGCCTTCGTGGGTGGCACGCTGCCGGTTGGGTGGCCGAGATGGCGCCACATGGTGCCATCTTGGCCATCCATCTTCTGGGTGATGTAAATGGTGCCACGGGTATCGCATTGAGTCGATTTTCGCATCGTTAGGCTACGATCATTGATCCGAACCCATCCGTGTGGTCGGATTTGTTGTCTGAAGTGCGGATTAACACCATCTTGGCCCTTGATCTTCTAGGGTTCCTCGGTCTCTATATGATGCTACGAATATTCGATTAGGGTGATCTTAGAGTCGTTGAACTCCAATCGTCGCCCTGATCAGATCCGTACAGTTGGATCTTCGATCCGAGGCCCCGATAAAAAGTTACCCTGTCCCTGACCATAAAAGGAGACAATTAACTTCCATTTTATCCATACTAATCTAAATGCAAGATGATGCATGTTATGCGATATTTATAGTATGTAATGCAATTCTATGCTTAAGAACATGCACAAATAGACATTTTATGTAATATAAACATGTTTACATCACTATCAATTGTTGCCTTCTCCTTCACACGCGCGGCCACCAGCCACACCACCATGCACGCCCACACCTTCCCATCCCATGTACAGCCAGTAGCGCACCCACGCGTACATCCAGCAGGCCAACAGCGCATGCCTCCCCTCGTCGAGTCTTCGCTCGCACGCAGCAGTGTGCCTGCACACACCTCCAGCAGTCTCTCTTCTCCTCGCACCCCCTGTAGCCAACATACAGAGTAGCCCCACCGGCCACCCACCACCTTCAACTCAGCCCTTCAACGAGTTCCAGCCACCTCCCACAACGTTCCACCACTGCCACGTAGCCCTCAGCCCAATGGACCTCCACCGAGCTTCACGCCTCCAGTCGTGGCCTCCTCTGTGCACGAGCAAAATGGGAGGATTTCCCCTATTTTCGGTTGCAATAGTTTTTACATCTAATGTCATTGCCACTTTTGATTTTTGAGTTTATTAATTAAATAGTGTGGTGAGTTTATGCAAATGACCTCCCTCTTTCTCATAAATGCTATTTTAGCATTAGCTCTTGTTGTTTACTTAATCTGGAAGCGATTTTGATTCAGTTTCTTGACGAAATTAATCGTGAACATTTGTTTTTGACCAGTGCGAATTTTAATAGGTCAGTGCCTTCCTATGGATACGACCTGCTCCCATTGAGTGGTTAATTTTAATTCAATACTTTGATTAGTCAATTTTCCACCACTTAGAAATACAAATGACAAATCATTTTAATTATCATCTTGTTAAGTGAAAATTATCTTTTCAAATGGCATTGTTGCCGAGGAGGCAACAAGCCTGATAAACTGATAAACTCACAGTCATTCACTTGTTCATGTGGATTTAAATTTTTTAGGCATATTTAATTTGTTCTATCTGGTTTGTGCGAGGTACCTCTGAGAGAATCTTCACACCTGCCTTAGCATTTTTGCATCGTGGACCTTGGGCCACACTCTTGACCATGAGACATTTTGCTGCACCTGCTTCGGAGGAGCTTTGCATCTTGGTGGACCTTGTTGCCACCAATCCAGAGGAGAAATTCTTGAGGACAGGAGCTTCATATTTATTCTCCTCTACTTTTGCATTTAGATAGACTTAGACTTTAGGATTTCTTGCATTCATTATTTGGGACCCTTGTTCTGGGGTCATATTTTAGGGGTTTATTCTTTGATTTTGTTTTAGGCCCGTGTTGGGTAATCTTTTCGGGAGTTTGTTCCCATTTATTTAGGCAATAGGTTTTTTGTTTTCTTTTCTGGAGTTTATCCTTTCTTGTTTGTGCTTAAGTAGTGTAGAAAAAAAAAACACCATGAATTGTCTGCTAGAAGTTTAATGCCCCTAGGTCGAACCATATAGGTGTGTATGCATGAGTGATCGCACATGCTTCGTGAGTTAGAAATCGGGGTTATAAGTAACCTGTCGTCGTAGTTGCAAAACTCGTGGTCAAATAAAATTTATACCGAAACTCCAAAGGAGTCCCATGTCGAATACAGGGAGGTGACATTTACTTTAACTGAAAATCATGCTTCGCTTTGTTTCCTTTTGGTATTTTAGGGTTTTGTTATTTTTTTGTATTTTTGTAAGAAGAAGACAAGCAAATGAATCACAAGATAGAGATGGAACAAATATGATGTATTGCATTAATGTCTATTACAATAATCTACGAAAGCATAAAAAGAGAGGGAGGTGAGAGGAAATCTCCTGAATTGGCTATTCGGCGAGACGACAGCACCTGGCAGAAGCTCGGATGAAGGAGGTGAGGAGTGGGACGACGAAGGTAAGATGTAGGAAGATGTTGGGTAGAGGAAAGCTTTGGCATGGCTCCGGAATGGAGGTGAGAAGACGGAGATGATCTGCTACCAGAATGGAGGTGGGAGGATGGCTCCAAGGCGACCTATGAATGGGGATGGGAAGATGGATGAATATTTGGTGAAGCAGAGGTTTGCTACACTAATAGGAGCCTTGGGAGCTTGAGAACAAGCTCTAATGGAGCGTTGATACGCTTGCTAGAGCTTGGGAGTAAGTGGGAGTAGAATAGGTAGAGATGAAGAGGAATGGGGGGTGTAGAGGTGTTTATATAGTGGAGGGAAGGAGAGAGTCTCACGCACAGGCATTCAGTGACAGCTATAAGCATCACTAAAGGCTGCTCGAGCTGTCGTTGAAGATCCATGCCTCTTCATTACTTGGGATGGCGCACGCACTATGCAGGCCATTTAGTGACAGCTGCAAGTGTCACTAAAGGCTCTCTCTTCTGTCGTTGTAAAGCCCGCACCCAACACTCACGCTCGCAGCTGTTAAAGGCACAGCAATCTTCAACCTTTCGATCAGGCACGGATGGCTGCAATTGCGAGAGGAGAGCGCACGCCTACCAGCGTTTGAATTTCGAATTGCTGGCATGTGTGTTGGCCGCCGTTGGATGCTGCATCGCAGGGTCGAGACGTGCCTGCAAATCGTGCGCGCATTGATTTGAATCGCGCGCCTCGCGCGATTGAGGAGATCAAACGGCGGGTGCTGCACGCGAGCGACTAAAATGGACGCCTCAAATGGCATGCATGTGATCTGGTGTGCGCCTTCACGTCGGCGGGCGACGTTGGATCATGCGTGGGAAACCTCGACCGCTCGATTGCGATCGGGCAGCCCTATTGTGTCTAACATTATAGCAGGGCGCGACGACTCGTGACTCGATCTCGCAGCCGCTCTTTGAGAATGCTTGACCTCACCGCTGCACCACGCCTACAGGTGTGATGCGAAGAAGAGTTGTGCCCATGTGGTGAGGGTGACCGCTCAGCCATTGGATCTTCATCCAACGGCTGAGATCACTCGATGAGGCGGCCTTTAGAGATGTGCGGGAGACTTTAGGTGCTCCAGATGGTGCCACGTGGCAGCATATGGACCGTCCACCCTTCATTGCTTGCAGAGGATGCCACAGTGCTCGAATTGAGGTGATTTCTATGTTGTCAGACTGTGATCGTCGCTCCGAATCCATCCGTATGGTCGGATTTTTCATCCGAAGTCCGTAAGGACATCGCATTGCCTCCTGGCCATATAAAATGAAGGAATTAATGTACAAAACATACATCTATCCAAAATGCCATGCAATGGATGTTATGTGATATTTATAATTTGATATGCAATGCTAAGCCTAGGAATTATCACAAATAAGCAATTTATCATGAATCCATGTGTGTTTATCAATGAGCAACATCTAGAATATTTTTTACATTGCGTGCATTCTCACATCGTTGATTGCTGGAAGCAAGGTATGCATCCTCTTACTTTGCTTCCATATCTTGATCACGCATTTGCATTTAGACGTAATTCCTAGGTCACATAATTTACCTTGAAATGATCTAACAAGTGGTCACATTAAATTTCTAAAAAGGACTAATTAAGGAGGAACACATAAAAACCCGAGTTAATTTGAGACATTGTGCTGCAGTTCAAAGTTAAAAGAAAATTTTCATTGAATGCACACGTGTATGACATTTTTTGCATTGAAGCACGCACTCTAGACACTCCTAGGTTGGAACCTCTAGGAAAGTGCCTCCTACTGCTGGACACTGAGGTGACCCAAACTATATTCCAAAAGTGAGGTTGCCTCTAAACCTTGTAGATTGAGGGTAGTTAAGAAGCACTGCGAAAGCAACGCTTCAAAGGAAGGGCTTGACCCTAGTTGCATCCCTTTTCGCCGTATTTGGAAGTGACTGAACTTTTTGGCCTTTAGGGAGGATCTCTAAAGTTCCAGTTAAGTCTTTATTAAGGCATTCCGTAGGTCGACAATAGGGGCGTTATTGATTGGGCAATTTGTATTATCACCTACAATCTAAACTAAAGTCGAAAGCCTAAATCCATAAAGACCTAACAAGCCCTTTTGAATTGTGTTTTTAGTGCATGCTTGTAGGCGATCTCTTAGGAGACAACTTGTGTTTGATCCTGAGCCTGAAAGAATCCTAGCTCTGCACTACGTAGACCTGGAGGGGACAATCTCTATGAGATCAAAAGCAGTACCGAATCCTTGCTGCCCTCCTTTTATGGTACTGCTAGGGAAGACCCTTACAGGCATATAGAGGAATTCACCGAGGTCTATTCCACGGTGAAGCTACAGGGCATTACTAATGACGCCCAAATGCAGACCCTCTTCCCTTTCTACCTCAGGGACAAAGTCAACTATTGGTATCATACCCTAGATGGTATTAACACTTAGGATGCCTTGAAGAAGGAGTTTCTAAAGAAGTACTTCCCCATGAGCAAAACTAATCACTTTTGAAGGGAAATTATGAGTTTTGCTCAAAAGGATGGGGAAGCTTTCCATGATGCGTGGGAGCGCTTTAATGACCTTTTGAGACTTTACCCACATCACCAGGTGCCCAAGTGGCAACTGGTTGAAAGATTCTACACCAGACTTAGTGATTCGCACAGGTAGACTGTGGATGGTGCTTGTGTAGGAACCTTTCTGTCTAAGATTGAGGATGAAGCTTGGAACCTATTTGATACATTGAGTGAGAATTCTATTCATCTAAATTCTACCTACTTGGATAGAAAACCCACTCTCATGCAAAGAAAGTTGGAGGCAAATGAGGCTAGGGACATCTAGAATTTAGCCTACCAGATCCAATTACTAAATCAAAATATGGAAAGGCTTATGTCGAGCCTGGACCAATTCACTCCTATGACCTCCACATCCCAAGCTTTAGAATGCTCCATTTGCCAAGGCAATACGCACACCACTGTGGATTGTCACTTGGCCTCCCAATTCCCTGAGCTTGTATAGGCAGACCTGAATGCCGCCCAAGGGTTCTATCCCAGACCTCGTAATGACCCTTTTTCCAACACTTATAATAAGGGATGGAGGAACCACCCAAACTTTTCATGGAGACAAGGGAATGTCTTAAATTCAGGGAATTATAAATCATAACCCTTTCAAAACCAATAAATGAACCAACCTCATACCTTTGCCCAACTAAAGACCTTTGAGATGGATGAATTAAAGGCAATGTTGAGACCTATTCAGGAAAGTCAAAGTGCCATCATCCAATCTCATGACAAGGATATACAAGAAATGAAATCACAGATAGGACACCTTGTAGAGGCTATTAGACAGAGGGAGATTGGGAAGCTTTCCAGTGCTGCTGAGGAGAATCCTAAAGGAAAAGGGATTGTCTTTAGGGAGCATGTCCAAGCAGTGACTATTCTGAGGAGTGGAAAAGAAATTTCTAAACTTGATGCTCCTATAGTCTCGCCTTCTGAAAACCCATCCACCCTGACATTCGCCCCCACCAGAGAAGAGTTGCCTAACTCTCCGCTTGAAATCACCTCACTGGAAGAGGTTGTCCCCACTCCACCCCTTACCCGACATGACAACCCTTCCACCCAGAGACCGAGAGTGCCCTTTCTAGAGTGCCCTTTCCAGAGTGCTTATCCACCTCTGGACAAACTTCTGCTAGCTTATCTAGAGCCAAAGATAGGACAGATGAAATCATGGAGACTTTCAAGCAAGTGCAGATTAACCTACCTTTGCTTGAGGCTATCAGGCAGATTTCATCCTAGCCCACTTTCTAAAGGACTTGTGCATGAAAAAATGGCAATCTAGGAAATAGGTTCAATCAAAATTTATCCTGCCTAATTCCATTAGCTCAATAGTTCAACATGGCACACCCCCGAAACTTAAGGACCCAAGAGCCCCGTATATCTCGGTGATCATTGCTAACCAACATATAGATGAGGCTCTGCTTAATCTGGGTGCGGGGGTGAACATCCTTTCGACCTACGTGTATGAACAGCTTGGAATAGGCAATCAGAAGCCTAGCCCAGTAATCCTCCAAGTTGTAGACCGATCACTCAAGACACCCCGGGAAATTCTAGAAGATGTCCTCATGAGAGTAGAGGACTTCTTCCTCGTTGACTTTTTAGTTTTGGACACAGACTTTACGAACAATCCAACCAAGCCCTCCATCATTTTGGGCAGCCACCTCCTTGCAACTTCACATGCTTCGATCAATTGCAATACTGGGGCATTCAAAATGGGCTTTGGGAATAGGAAAATCCAGCTTAATGTGTTTGATGCTTATAAACAAGCTGGGCTTGAGGATTGTTCCCAAGTTGAGGTGGTAGATGACCTGATTGAAGAGACAACCCCTACAATTTGATGTGATGACCCCCATCAACATGTTATGCTTAATGAGCATTCCCATCTTTTGGAGGAATGTGAAGGGGATATACTAAAACTTGAGGAGTTGCTTGGTGTTTCTACTGTCTCTTTCCCCATCATCTCTACCCAAGGTAGATCTGCTACCTGAAATGGGGATGATATAAACACATGTATATAGGTTAAAATGCCTATTTAAAAATATTCCTAAGCTTAGATTTGCATTCTATATTATAAATATTGCATAGCATGCATCATTCTGTATTTAGAGTAGCGTATATTTTAGGTTAATTACATCCTTTTTGCGGCCAGGAGAGGAGACTTATTTCGGAGCCTCGGATTGACGATTCAATCATACGGATCTGATCAGGACAACGATCGGGATCCAACACCTTCGAAATCACCTTGAGAAGAGTCCCGTAGCACCATATGCAGTCCGAAACAGCCAAGGGACTAGGTGACATAATTTGGAGCTTCAAATGACAAATCTGACCACACGGACGAATTTGGATCGACGATCGTAGCCCAACAATGCGAAAATTGACTCAATTCGACCTCTGTAGCAGCCCCTACAACGAAAAGAAGATGGACGGCCCAGATTGTGCCACATGGCGCAACCCAGGCTGCCCATGCGCACGAACACGCCACCGCACGCACGCAACGACAGCGCACGCAGGCACGTAGAGCGCGGAGGTGCACGACACGGAGTGCACAGTGTAGTGGCAGTGTGGGCACATGGGCTATCTTCAGTGAAATTTGCGGCAGATCTTCAGCGACGTTTATGACCGTCACTAAATGTCCTATATACAAATTTAATTCTTTCCTCCACTATAAAAGGACCCCTACCCCTCCCATTTTTCTTCATCTCTTCCTTTCTTCCTCTCACCACCTCCAAGGCTCTAAAGAAAGCCTGTCCCAAGCCCAGGATACTCCTCTAAAGTAGAAAAGAAAATAATTTTCCCTCCCCTCATCTCCATTCGTGGAGCATCCCATGGCTGTTGATGAGAGGTTCATCATAACTTTTAATTACCCTAATTAACTAGTCTTCCTAGTTAATTAGCTAGGAATATGTATATATAAGGGTTAAATATAGAATAAGGGATAAATCATTAAAGGACCTTAAAATAGGTTCAAAATGCTAAATTATAAGTCAATTAATATTATTAATAATTTAATCAATAAATGTACTCGAAATATCA
The DNA here is from genome assembly GCA_037157565.1 of Thalassia testudinum. Classification (NCBI taxonomy): domain Eukaryota; kingdom Viridiplantae; phylum Streptophyta; class Magnoliopsida; order Alismatales; family Hydrocharitaceae; genus Thalassia; species Thalassia testudinum. The sequence continues at coordinate 17,103,403 of JAZHRO010000055.1, forward strand.
TTAATTATTTACCTAATTAATGTGTTAATTAACGTAGGCATAATTTATACCTAAGTATGTAATAATTTAAGTAATTTTAATTAATTAAATAAATTAAGATAAAAAGGTCAAAAATGTAAATCTAAGGTTTATATATAATATTTATCTAATTTATAATCATATATAAAAATTTGAAAAAGATTTAAATTAAAATAAGCCTTGAAAACGATAGTTTACGTTTTAGTCCTTAAGTTTCATTACAATCGAGTCCTTTTTCTTCACTTAGGTCCTTATCTTTCTTTACATATAGGTCCCTACAAATATCTTCTTTTCCTTTTCTTCTTCAGTCGTTTGAACGGTTGACGACAAGCGGTGCTGTCACCCTCTGATCACCGTCCATCCTGCGTTCGTCCACCCTCGTCAAGCTCTTGAAGCTTGCACTCACCGCCACCTTTCCATCCATCGGTCCGGATGAACTTGTAATCCTAATTAAGGGTCGAAGATAATCTCATCGGCGTCGGAGAAGCCTCCAGTGGTTACCTCGCACTTAGACACTGTACCATCCAGATTCAACCTCCTTCTTAGCCGCCACAACCTATAAATACCCCTCCACCTCTCCGATTTCATGTAGTTAGCACCCTACCCTCTTCCTCCTACTGAGCTAACAAATAGGCTATTCACTCCAAATTCGGTGACTTTCTCTTGCTTACACCGTCTTCCTCCGATCATTTCCACTCGCCTTTGATCTCCACCATCGTCCGCTGCGTCATCTGACGAAGTGCTGACGACAGACTCCACCTCCACTTCTCGCAAACACCTGTCAGACTTCTTCCTCTGCCCCTCTGATTTCCTCCTCCGTAACGGACCTTCGATGGAGACTTCTTTGCCCCCTTCGTCCAGGTAATAGTAGGATAGGTAAGATAGAGTAATTAGTGTAGTTAATTAGGTAGTTTAGTTAGGTTTAATGCTAGTTCTTTCCGTCGTTTTCTTCATCTCTAGCGAGCTCTTTGACCTTGACTGGAGCATCTTTTTACCTTTTGAAATCACTGATCACTCTCCATAATCTCCCATTATCATTTCTGACATATCAATTTCTTGATTATAACACTTAAACACCTAATCCGCCTCCACCTTCACCGGTTCCTTCTGCTGTCTATGGCAAAGGTTACTGAGAGTAATTCACATGCACTGGGGCTATCCATCACCTTGTCATCATCTAAGGGCCCCGATTTTAGCATTAATTTGACAAATAATCTCCTACACCTAAAGCATCTAAATCTCACCTCATTTCTGAGCTCTCTGTCAATGACGACTCAGAGATGAGTTATTTACTTAAATAAATAGTCCATTATCATCACTACACCCGATTAACATGTTCCCTCTACTTAATTGAGTGAGAGAACTCGATCTGAGTTCCAGTGAACTCAAATCATAATTTTTATGAATTCACTGCATATCTTCTATTTTAATCACCAATTGAGCTAATTGACAAGCTCCTGAGGTTCCTTGCGACCTCAGGAAACTTTTCAGATCCGTAATGGTTTGTCTTCATTGAATTTTGTGCACAGTCAGCCATTGTCTAGACTCACCGGAGCTCCGACGAGTCATTTTTGAACTTCAGCCCTTGATAGGTCCTGAGGAGCTCTAGATTGCTTTATTGAGGCCTAATGATCATGATTTAATGTTTAATTTGATGTTTTATCTTCTAGAGCTTAGTGTATATCTTTGTCTTCTCCAACTCCTGCGGAGTTGGAGAAGCTGTTCTGTTAGGATTAAGACTTCAAAAATAAGTTCAGAAGTTCACGCAAAACCTATAGAAGCCAATCTTGATCTCTGATTTCTCTGAGAACTCTTAGGTTCCACCGAACAAACTCCATGTTAATCTCAGGCGAAGAGGTCTGAAACCTTACTAGACTTAATCAAAATCTAATTTTGACGTCATAAATCAATTTCTGAGGTGAAATAGAGTTGATCTAAGGTTTTTATTGAATCTGAGATAGACTGGAGTAGAAAGTCAAATTCTAAGGCTTTATGGTCAACCTCAGGTCTGATCTAATAAATGAATCATCAATTAGGTGAATTGACGATTAAAAATGATTCCTGGGATGTTTTTAAGTGATTTAAAATTGATTTAGATAAGTTTAATTTAGGATTTTGTGAGAATTCAATTTCTGTCAGTTTGAGTTCATTTGAACCCAATATTGAACTTCATTACTTTCGGGAGAGTTTTGAATGCCAAATCTGCCTAAATTGATTCCTTTCAGCATGCAGAAATTGTCTGATTCTTTTTGTTATGCTTTTAGCTTTCTGTCGAGCTGATCAAAACTAGAAATGGAGCTCTGAAGCTCCTTAGCGAAGCTCTTGAGCTTCTTTCTATTTCTGAAGGCTTACAGCACTCCTATCCTTCACCATTAGATGCGAAATCATCTATTTAGATGATTCAAGACCTTATCTGAGGTCACCTCACTGCAGGTCCTTAGACCTGAGAATAACCTCTACAGGCTAGAATGGCCATAAAAGCTGTTCACTTTCACCCTTCACATCGAAGGGTAATGATGGAAACACCATCATGAGCCCTAACTAGCTCATTTTGACCCAAAGAAGATAATAAAAGCTCCTACATAACCAACTGGAGGTCATAATTCACTGAATAACCTTTCTGAGAGAAAAGTAGGAAATAAGGGGTAAAACTATAATTTTACCATTGCAATACAATGGGTTTTCTCAAAGGCTAAACACAGGTAAAATGGTCTCAACAAGATAATAAGTGGGTTGAATCAGACAGAAAAGGGTTCGTGTGAGTTCTGGGAATTAAATGACTTCTTGTAACCCTAAAACAGACCCACTTGATTAAATAAGGTTTTGGTCAGAATAAAATTTACCTAAACCCTCTAAAAATCATATAAAAATATTCTCTAGGGTTTAGAACATTCAATTTGGCCCTTGGAACCTATTTTGACCTAGAATGGGGTCTCAGACAAATGTTTGCCCTAAATTGGATTTTACGTAAATTGCCCAGTCAAACATGGTCAAACCCAAAATCCAACTTCACCATTAGATTCCTTAGGTCCAAATTAGGTTCATACCAAAACTTGGACCTACAGGGAACACATCTTGACCCACTTTGCAAATAGGTCCAGCCTGATTACATTTCTAACCCTATCTTTCAAAAACCCTTACATTTGACCCCCTAACTTCTTCATCATTCTTTTCAATTAGGTCCCTCCACCATTATAGCGGAGGAATCCTACTCCGACGAGCTTTAGAATGCGATTTCTCCCTGATTTCTCAAAGAATCCCCCTCAAAATTGGAAGGGAGATTCTCTGAGAAATTCCCTCCAATGAGAACCCAATTTGATGCCCTACTTGATACCCAATCTCTCATGCAAACACATGAGAGATTTGGGTCTCTTTCAAGTTACCATCGCCGGCGACCTTACTTTGCTTGGAAGCTTGAAATCACATCTTCAAGCTTCCAAGCACAAAACCGACTTCCAAAGATCTATTTAAGAAGCCCCTGTTCATCCCGATTCTCCGAAGCTTGAAATCAACCGGAGAACCCCCACAAATTCGTCTCTCCTCCTCCAGCCGACTCGCTCATCAAGCTCCGGCGACCCTCCCTGATCTTCTCCGTTGCCTAGCCACAATACCGGTGGCAGGCTCTTCTCTCGCACATTCGTCCGCGTCGCGCAGCACCCACCGACGCCCCTACCTCCCCTTCATCCTTGCCAACCATCCTCTCTAAGCTCCTTCGTCTTTGGCATCGGCAATACGCGCCAGACACCATCTCCGTCCCCCTTTCGTCTCTTCACTACCTAGATAAGTTCCTCCCACCCTTTATAATCTTTCCCCCTCTTATTTCCCTCATTCGACTACTGCCGCACTCCACCACCATCATCCCCATCACTTCTGGCCACTAACTCTGGCGAGATCACTCCACCACCACAGACCACCTCCCTCCTCGCCAACAAGTCCATAAGTTCCGCCTCGACCCCCTGATCATAACCCCTCATTCATATCACCCAAACATTCACCCAAACACACCCCTGGACAGACCCACTTACATGGCCACAGTGTGTCCTAGGCACGCTCACACAAGCATTCCCATGCCACGTCGACCACCTCTGCACACTCGACGCACTTTGGCGAAGCTCCCTGAGCGTTTTAACGTGGCCGAGAGGCCGTTGTGGTGATTTTAGGTCCATGAGCCCTCCGCCATTGACGTAGAGCTTGAAGCTTGCTTGCAGCGAGCTCCAGGACGTGCCAGCCCTAGGCTCGTGTCCCAGGTTGCGCGGAACGTCTTCGCGAACAACTCCAGGCATCCAATTGAAGCCAAGGGTGGTTGCAGCTACCACAATCAAAGAGAGCTTCTCTGCCACAGGCGCGACCGAGGAGGTCAGAAGATAGTCCCACCTCAGAACTGGAAGGAGCACCGCACCCGCATAAATTATTTTCTTGCCATAGGCTCATCGCCTCCAACTCACGGGGTGAGGTCCCTCTCTCACCCAACCCGATCACCTCGTCCGCAACCACACCCCGTAGACCTGGTAGACCCGACCCGACTAGCACACCTCGCCCACCACCGCACGCCAATGGGCTTGGTCCCAGGCGCGTACCCGACCCGATTACCCGAGAAGTGTGGCTCTGGGAGAGCGTAACCCAAGAGAGAAGAGAGAAGAGAGTTTATGCTAGTAGGGGGTAGGTTTTGCTTTGCAGGCTAAGAGGAGGAGAAGCGAAGCTGAAGAAGAGAAAGGAGAATACAAGGGCAGAGAAAGAAAAGAGAAGGAAGAAGCTGAAGGAGGAAGAAGCTAAAGGCAGCAAGGCAAAGGAAAGGCAACCAGTAGAGAGAGAGAAAGAAGAAAGCCAAAGAAGAAGAAGAAGGTAGAGCTAGCTAAAGGAAAGGCTAAGGAAAAATCAAGAGAAAGAAGGAGAAGCCAAAGAACAGAGAAGGAAGATAAAGAAGAGAAAGAAAGAAGAAGATTGAAGCCAAAGGCAGCCGGCAGAAGAAGCACTGTAGCATCACCATTTCAAGATGTCTGATTTACAAATCAGACGTCCAATTTTGAGTTTCATTCATATACATTGGTTTCTTTAGTATTTTGTGCTCTACATTTACTCCTATCTTTTTGCACTGTAACATTGATATTATTGCATATTCTTTCAAATTATGAATTGTGATGTTGATTTCTAAACCCCAATTTGCTCCCTGTGTTCGACCTCGAACTTTAAATTCGAGTAATAAAATTGTATTTGTTTTGAACACTTTTTCAGCTATACTACAACGCGACATTCTCAAAACCCGATTCAGCATCGTAAACATTTTGGTGCCATTGTCAGGGAGCAACGGGTGATTTAGAAATCTTGATTGCAATTGCTAATTTGTTACTAACTTGCTATATCTCTTTTTGTTGTGATTGTTTCAAGGGGAGAAGATTCAAAGAAAGATAGCCGTACATCAAACACACCCGGGGCAGGTAATTTTTGATTAATCTCTTTCTCTTAAGCCCCTCATTCTGAAAAGGAAGGAAAAGATAAAATCAATTAGGGCTACTTGCTTTCCATTCCTAGCTAATTCACCAAGTTGCCTGATTTGATTTCAACAACAATATTGATTTGTGCACCCATTTAAGGTAACTAGAGCTACCACATTCTAGATTGAGCCCTAGATACCACATTGGATAAACTAAATTGGACCAAGATTAGAGCCAAATTAAGGATTTCAATTTAGGGTTTTAGAGACACACCTTCATAAGCAAGAATCAACTCTCCAAAAAGAGGTGTGCCTAAGCCTTGGTTGAAGAGATCTATTTAAGAAAACCCTAAAATTCAGGCTCTTAATCTCACTTGAATCCTAAAAGAAGGGACCTAAAACTTCCCAAAGGACAAATAGGTGAAGTTGACCCACCTTGTGGGGTCAACCAACCTTGAAACCAGGTCACTTTTTACACTCAATACATCTAAAGTTTAAGTGGAATCTTAAGCACCCTTGCTCTTAATTAAAATTGGTAGACTTAAGTGGTCAAAGTCCCCATTCTGGTCTACCTGGAACATCAGTGACAAGAGAGGTCGGGTGGGGGAAACCCTGTAACTCGTGGGGGTGCTCTACCATGTAGGAGTCTTCGTGGGACTCTCCATCTCTGGCTGCTCAGGTATTTCTCAGGTGGACGGCTTTCTAACTAAGGGGTATCATCCACCCCGAACCTCTATAGTCATCCAAAGTTTTTGGGCGTCTTCATTGGGTCCATCACATTCTACTCTCATCCAAACCATCGGTGCATGTTCGGTAGAAGGTCCTTAAGACCATCCTTGAGGCCTCCTTTAGTGATTCACTCCCGTCGAGGCCAAGCCTCGACTTCCGTGTTAGTGTAGCAACCCCATCACATAGACATCTCCTCTAATTCATCCGAATCCAATTCTCCTTCTTCCATCATCATGGCACAACCCGTAGAAGAAAAGAATAACCTTGAGAACCAACTCCAGCACCTTAATGATTTATTTCAAGCCTTTGTAAACCCACCGTAGCGTCCCATGATACGAGATCACTACAATCCCGCTGCGGTGGCGATCGAACCTTGAGTCCAAATCCCAGCTGGAGGTCTTGATTCTGAACTTAAGCCCAACATGATTCATGCTATTCCAAAGTTTCATGGGCTTAATTCCGAGGATCCCTTCAAGCACATCAAACAACTCAAGCATCTGGCCCAGACCTTTGGGTCAGATGTCCAAAATGGGGATATTCTTCTCATGAAGATGTTCTCCTTCTCTCTCATGGACAAAGCAGCTCACTGGTATCAGACTCAAACGCGTCCAATCAACACATGGGTTGAACTATAATCTGAGTTTTTGAAAAAGTTTTTCCCAGTTGGTCTAACGAATGCCTTACGACACCAGATTACACACTTCACACAGCAGCCTGGAGAACCACTTCATGAAGTATGGGACCGTTTCCTGGATCTCATGCGAAAGTGCCCCCATCACGAAGTTCCTAAATGGGAACAAGTCCAGTCTTTTTACCAGGGACTCCGTGAAGATATCTGCTTATTCATCAATGCAACCTACGGAGGAAATATCATGGGTCAACATAAAGACACTGTGTGGGAGATTCTCGGAAATATGTGCGAGAACTCCATCAATAATGACTCCAAGGGCTTATTTGACCGGACGAATGCCCGCGCATCAACGAATCCAAGAGGAGTACATGAGACGCAGGGCCTGTCTGCATCCGTCAACTTGGAATTGATGGCCATTCGGTTGGACAAGGTCTCTATCATTGAGAAGGTGGATGAGCTAACTCAACATCTGCAATGAGCCACCTCTACGCAAAACCCGTTTGCACAGCCACCCTCTGGGAGGGAAGCTGTGCATAACATCTATCACAGATCTTCTTAGGGGATGGACCCGTATCCACCCCCATCTGACATTAGAACCGGAGGAAACTTTGATCTTACCTACTCTAGTTGAGGGAACTCTGAACCCTCGTACTCTGACTTTTCTGAGGTTCCTCAGACCTGCGAGGATCTCAACGCCATCTAGAATGACCCATTCTCCAATACCTATAACCCTGGATGGTGGAATCATCCCAATTTCCTATGGGTGGGAAATAATCAGAATTAGAGGCCACCATATCAACCCCGTCCACAGGCTCCTCGTCCATATTAGCTGCCTCAGCCTCGGCCCAACCCCACCTATCAATATGGGCCAACTCAGACAGATCAAATGACTCTCATCCTTAGGACTCTGGCTGACATTCAAAAGACGGATGCGGCTATGCAAAAACAGCACAAAGACGAGATCACAGAGGTTCGCAATCAACTCACCTAGATGGCGAATTTCCGCCAACCTGGCACACTCCCTTTGCAACCTCTACCGAATTCGAATAACGTGTCAAGCCAGAGGCGCATTATGAACCCAAATTCAAGCAAAGCCCACATGATTTATCAGGCCCCTTCTGTTCCATCACCCGACGAGATGGAAGCTTCGACATCATATGGAGGATTTCAGTAGCAACCACCCATTTTACCTACACCGAACCAAAACCAGGCAAGACTGAATTCCATTACAACCCGTAGTGGCAAAGCAACAAAAGACCCACCTTATCCAAGCCACTTTCAACCTGGTAGTAACCCAAACCCTAAGATAGTTATCGAGGATACCCCTGTCCCTGATCAAGAACCTAGACCTATTCTAGAGCAACTATCCAAGGTTCCATTTCCCGAGGCCTGACCAAGGGAAAGAGGACAAACAAACTCATGGCACCTAAGGAGGATCTAGTCAAGCTCTTTGAATAAGTCCATATAAACATCCCCTTGATGGATGCGATCCGCCACATACCAGCTTACACACGATTTCTAAAAGACGTGTGTACACCTAAGCGTAAGCCGCGAACCAAAAGTGGGAGCCCAATCGTATTGTCAGAGTAAGCCAGCTCTGTAATTTTGAGCAAACTCCCACCTAAGGCAAAAGACCCAGGTACTCCCTTGATTTCCTGTACCATTGGTGATACCTAATTGGATAGAGCTTTATTAGACCTAGGAGCCTCCATAAACCTAATACCTACATCCCTACTTGGCCATCTTGAGGAATCTGAGCTTAAACTGACAGAGGTGACATTACAGTTGGCTGATCGATCCATCAAATCACCTAAAGGAGTTCTTGAGGACGTCATTGTTAGGGTTCGGGATTTCTATTTCCCGGTGGACTTTGTAGTCTTGGATATGGATGCTCCAAAAAACCTAAGGATACACCAATTATATTAGGGAGACCCTTTCTGGCCACTGCTAGGGCCAACATAAATTGTGAGGAGGGCCAAATTGAACTGAAATTCGAAAACCAAACATTAAAGATCGACATCTTTAAGACCCAACAAGGGATTAATTACGGTGTTATAGAACATATATGTGATATCAAAGCTGTGGTTAATGATCCGTATATTGAGGAAAACCTGACTACTTCTGATCAACCACAAGAGGATCAAAACACGCAATCAGAGGAATCTGAACTTGACCTAGACACACCCACACACCCTGAACCGTCCGCTGCTACTGATAACCTTGTCCTGGAACTCAAGCCTCTTCCCGACCATCTGAAGTACGTCTTTTTGGGTTCCAATCAGATGTTTCCTATGATTATCAACACCAGACTCACACCTGATCATGAATCCCACTTGATTACTGTTCTCCAGCAACATTGTTGAGTCATTGGATGGATTCTCGATGATTTGACTGGTATCAGCCCTTCCTACTGCACACACCGTATCTATACCGAAGAGGGCACACGACCTTCCTGTGAAATGCAGAGACGTCTGAATCCTAATCAGTAGGAGGTTGCGAAAAAGGAGATCATCAAATTGTTAGATGCAGATATCATCTACCCGATCTCCGACAGTCAGTAAGTGAGTCCAATCTAGGTTGTGCCTAAGAAGGCAGGACTCATCGTAATGACGACTGAAATCGAAGAAATCATACCGACCTGTGTGGTGAATTCGTGAAGAGTCTGCATTAATTACAGAAGACTCAATACCTCCACAAAGAAGGATCATTTCCCACTACCGTTTATTGATCAGATCCTCGAGAAACTAGTAGGAAATAGGTTCTTCTACTTTTTGGAAGGGTACTCTGGTTAAAACCAAGTGGCATTCCATCCTGAGGACCAAGAAAAGACCACTTTCACTTGCCCCTTCGGGACATACGTGTTCCGAAGGATGCCATTCGGTCTCTGCAATGCACCCGCTACTTTTCAGCGGTGCATGCTTACCATATTCTTAGATATAGTAGGTGATTATCTGGAAGTCTTCATGGATGACTTTTCAGTATTCAAAGAATCATTTGATGATTGCCTCCTGCACTTGGTCCATATCCTCAAGCGATGCATTGATGTGAATTTGGTTCTTTCCTGGGAAAAGAGCCATTTCATGGTGCCTGAAGGAATTATCCTGGGACATCTCATATCAGAAAAAGGCATCCAGGTCGATCAAGCCAAGGTGAATCTGATTTCCAAACTCCCTATCCCTAGCTCAATCAAGGACATCCGATCTTTTCTGGGGTACGTCAACTTTACTGTCGATTCATTCATGATTTCTCAAAGATCGCGCACCCCCTGACCACTCTACTATCTAAGGATGTTCTTTTTGAAATCTCCAAGGAATGCACTCAAGCATTTGAAATCCTTCGTGATCGAGTTACCCAAGCTTCGATCCTACAGTCCACTGATTGGTCTCAACCCTTTGAGATCATGTGCGATGCATCTGATTTCGTTGTAGGAGCGATACTTGGGCAGAAAATTGACGGGAAACCAGTGGTCATCTACTACGCTAGCAAAACACTTGACGAGGCTCAGCGTAACTACACAATTACTGAGAAAGAGCTACTAGCCGTAGTATTTGCCCTGGAAAAGTTTAGATCATATCTTCTAGGTTCCCGGGTTATCATTTACTTTGATCACACAGCTGTGAGGCATCTCCTTGCAAAGAAGGACGCGAAACCTCGATTAATCCCCTCGATCTTGCTGTTGTAAGAGTTTGACCTCGAGATTTGCAACAAAGCAAGAAAAAAGAACGTGGTAGCTGATCACTTGTCCTACCTTCCTTCTGAGATTATTGACCCTTCCAGACCTATTACAGAACATTTTCCCGATGAGCACCTCCTGACTATCAGTACAGGGCTTCCATGGTTTGTTGATATAGTAAACTATCTGGCATCACATCAGATCCCGTCCGATTGGCCGAAGGCCAAGAAGGACAAATTGCTTTCCGATGCCAAGCATTACTTCTGGGAAGGCCTGTATCTTTTCCGCATCGGTGCTGATCAAATCATTCGACGATGTGTCGCGGGAGCAGAAATTCAGGACATCTTGTCCTTCTACCATGACCAGGCATGCGATGGATACTTCTCAGGTCATAAAACTACGGCAAAAGTCCTCCAATGCGGCTTCTATTGGCCCACGATTTTCAAAGACGCGTACACTCACTGTAGGGCATGCACTTGTTGCCAGACCTTAGGCAACATGAGCCATCGTGATATGATGCCCTTACAGCCGATTCTTGTATGCGAAATATTCGACGTCTGGGGGATTGATTTTATGGGACCCTTTCCTGTTTCGGACGGCTTCGAGTACATTCCACTCGTTGTTGACTACGTGTCTAAATGGATCGAAGTCATTCTGACCCGAACCAATGATCATAGGGTGGTTATCAAATTCATTCATCAGAACATCTTTTCACGATTTGGGATTCCACGTGCTATAATCTCTGATGGAGGGACCCATTTCACTAATGCTCAGTTCAAGTCACTGATGACCAAACACGAGGTGTCACACTGAATCTCTACTCCTTACCACCCCCAAACTAATGGTCTAGCTGAGCTATCAAATCGGGAGATCAAGAAAATCCTCTAGGTTACTGTTTCGCCTGATAAGAAAGACTGGTCATCCCAACTTCTGGAAGCTTTATGGGCTTATAGAACCACCCACAAAACTCAATTAGGTATGTCTCCCTTCATATTGGTGTACGGGAAGGCATGTCACCTCCCCGTCGAATTAGAGCACAAAGCCTATTGGGTAGTATGGAACTGCAACCTAGATCTTTCTAAGGCAGGAACCCACAAAAAGCTTCAAATAAGCGAGATCGATGAATTACACCACGACACATATGAGAACTTGCGAATTTACAAAGAGTGGGTTAAGGCCTTTCATGACAAGCACATATCCAGAAAGATCTTTCATCCTGATCAAAAAGTTCTACTCTTTGATGCCAAGCTCAAACTATTCTCAGGAAAACTAAGATCAAAATGAATCGGACCTTACCTCGTCCGACGAATCTTCAGAAATGGAGCCATCGAGATCAGTCCACTCAGCCACGATTTAGAACCTTTCGTCGTGAATGGACAGACACTCAAACTGTTCATTAACCCTACCCATACGAATTTGGCTGAGGCATCCTTTACCCTCCATTCTCCCTGAGCTCATTGCGCCCAACCGATGGCGTAAAACTCAGCGCTTAACAGGAGGCAACCCGTCATTTTTTAAAAACCCGAAACCTTTCTTGGCATCCTTATACTTAATTCATATTGCACTTTAGGGTTCATCCATTAGAACAGCCGACCCCACCTCAAGTACCCATACCCGAGTTTTAAAACCGTCCACAACAGTCACCTCGACCCATTCGCCCACCCAAAACCTGTTGTAATGAATGATCTAAGTTAAACTCAAACCCACCTAATTTACAATGAGAACAATGCAAATCGTAGGCATAGGGGGTATGAAAGTGCAAAATACCATGAAAATCATCTCACAAGAAAAGGTTTCAACAAAAAAATCACATATTCCAAAAAAAATAATAAAAAAAATGAAAAAATTCTTGAAAAAGAACAAATAATTCTAAGGGGAGAGAAAATTTTGAGGCCATACAAATTGTGAGGAGAAAAAGGGGGAAAGTGAAAAATGTCAAAAATGAGCACAAGTAAAAAAGAAAAGAGATAGTCATTAGTAAGAAATTAAGGGATTAACTAAGTTCTAAACCATATCAAGAAAAAAGAAAATGAAAGGAAAAAGTGCTAATGAAACACAGAAGAGATTAGTAGGAACGCTGATTTTAGGTTTCTTGGGCTATACTCCTAGGCTTAAAAATTCAAGTATCCGCTAAGATCTGATAGTCCTCAAGAGGTTGGGGAAAATGCGAAGCTTAAGTATTAGGTCTAAGGCTTAGGGAGTATTCGGCCTTGTTAACCGACCTCTAGTTTGTGGGACTCAGTAACCTAAGTACCCCAATCCACACACAGTCTGGTTCAATGCACGTAAGTATCAAAATCACGCAAATGCATTTAAACTATTCTGAAAAAGTCGCCTAGATTAGGAGCGGCCGATCAACACAAGTTGATTTGGACGAGTAAATTCCCCTCGAAGATGCGCAATAACATATCGTCTCCTCGATGCTTGTCTCCTAGGATATTTACATATCCTACCGGGGGAATGTAAGCACCCTACGCTGATTCAGATGCCATGGGTGGCATTATCACGAAATGTCAATTGCCAGGGTCTGGATTTAGCTACAAAACGTCATGGGTGGGATTATCTCGAAATCTCAAAAGCCAAGGTTCTGGGGGTTGCCATGGGTGATGCTATCACGAAGCATCAATTGCCAGGGACCCTTCGAGGATTGATGATGGAGACTAGAAATCCGATACAGACCGTGTTGAGAAGCCAATCCGAAGCTAGAAATAAAAAGAAAAGAGAGAGAAAACTCTCCAAACAAAGAAAATTCCTCTCTCTCTCTCTTACAAAAACACACTGCAAACTGAACCAAGGCTAAAATATGTTACAAACACGAGTGCTTTAACCGCGGAGTCCAACAAACCTTAGAATAGTTCATGTGGACCTTAAAAACCTTCACGGCTGACTGAAGCTAGAGCTGGTCAGGTTCAGATCTTGGTTGGTACTTGAGTATCTCTAGGCCTACTATTGGCATTCTAACCTAATCTATAGAAAAAAAGCACACATCATAGTTTTTGAACATCAAAGGAACTCATGGTCGAGAATCAAAGTTAAAACCTTAAAATTTTGCTAAGGGACTAGCAAAAGCTAGGCATAAGGGTATGATGGGAATGCCACCATGAGCCCTACTTAGCTCATTTTGACTCAAAGAAGAGAATAAAAGCTCCTACATAATCAACTGGAGGTCATAATTCATCAAATAACCTTTTTTAGAGAAAAGTAAGAAATAAGGGGTAAAATTGCAATTTTACCATTGCAATACAACAACGGATTTTCTCAAAGGCTAAACACAGGTCAAATGGTCTCAAGAAGATAATAAGTAGGTTGAATCAGACAGAAAAGGATTCGTGTGAGTTCTGAAAATTAAATGACTTCTTGTAACCCTAAAACAGACCTACTTGATTAAATAAGGTTCTGATCATGATAAAATTTACCTAAACCCTCTAAAAATCATATAAAAATATTCTCTAGGGTTTAGAACTTTCAATTTGACCCTTGGAACCTATTTTGACTTAGAATGGGGTCTCAGACATATATTTGCCCTAAATTAGGATTTTACGTAAATTACCCAGTCAAACATGGTCAAACACAAAATCCAACTTCACCATTGGATTCCTTAGGCCTAAATTAGGTTTGTACCTAAAGTTGGACCTAAGGTGAACTCATCTTGACCCACTTTGCAAATAGGTCCAGCCTGATTACATTTCTACCTCTATCTTTCAAAAATCCTAACATTTGACCCCTAGCTTCTTCATCGTTCTTTGCAATTAGGTCCTTCCACCATTATAGTGGAGAAATCCTACTCTGACGAGCTTGAGAATGCGATTTCTCCCTGATTTCTCAGAGAATCCCCGTCAAAATTGGAAGGGAGATTCTCTGATAAATTCCCTCCAATGAGAACCTAATTTGATGCCCTACTTTGTACCCAATCTCTCATGCAAACGCATGAGAGATTTGGGTCTCTTTCGAGTTGCCATCGCCGGCGACCTTACCTTGCTTGGAAGCTTGGCTTCCAAGTACAAAACTGACTTCTAGAGATCTATTTAAGGAGCCCCAATTCGCCTCGACTCTACGAAGCTTGAAACCAACCGAAGGACCCCTTCAAATTCGTCTCTCCTCCTCTGGTCGACTCAATCATATCAAGCTCCAGTGACCCTCCCTAATCTTCTTCATCGCCTAGCCACAATACCGGTGGCAGGTTCTTCTCCCTCACGTTCGTCCTCGTCGCGCAGCACCCACTGAGACCCATGCCTCCCCTTCGTCCTCGCCGACAGTCCTCTCTAAGCACCTTCGTCTCCGACATCGGCAATACGCGCCAGACACCATCTCTGTCCCCCTTTCATCTCTTCACCACCTAGATAAGTTCCTCTCACCCTTTACAATCTTTCCCCCTCTTTATTTCCCTCATTCGACTACTGTCGCACTCCACCACCATTATCCCCTTTACCTCCGGCCACCAACTCCGGCGAGATCGCTTCACCACCACAGACCACCTCCCTCCTCGCCGACAAGTCCATAAGCTCCGCCTCGACCCCCTGATCATAACCCCTCATTCATATCACCCAAACACTCATCGAAACACACCCCCGGACACACCCACTTACACGGCCACAGTGTGCCCTAGGCATGCTAACACAAGCATTCCCACGCCACTCCGACCACCTCTGCACACTCGCCGCACCTTGGTGAAGCTCCCTGAGTGTTTTAACGTGGCTGCGAGGCCGTTGTGGTGATTTCAGGTCCAGGAGCCCTCCGCCATTGACGTAGAGCTTGAAGCTTGCTTGCAGCGAGCTCTAGGACGTACCAACCCCAAGCTCGTGTCCCAGGTTGCGCGGAACGTCTTCGGGAACAACTCTAGGCATCCAATTGAAGCCAAGGGCAGTCACAGCTGCCACAATCAAAGAGAGCTTCTCTGTCGCAGGCGCGTGTGAGGAGGTCGGAAGATAGTCCCACCTCGGAATTGGAAGGAGCGCCACGCCCGCATAAATTATTTTCTTGCCATAGGCTCATCGCCTCCAACTCACGGGGTAAGGTCCCTCTCTTCCCTGACCCGACCGCCTTGTCCGCAACCACGCCCCGCAGACCTGGTAGACCCGACCCGACTAGCACACCTCACCCACCACCGCACGTCGGTGGGCCTAGTCCCAGGCACGTACTCGACCCGATTACCCGAGAAGTGTGGCTCTCGGAGAGCGTAACCCAAGAGAGAAGAGAGAAGAGAGTTTGCACGGCTAGGGGGTAGGTTTTGCTCTACAGGCTAAGAGGAGGAGAAGCGAAGCTGAAGAAGAGAAAGGAGAAGACAAGGGCAGAGAAAGAAAAGAGAAGGAAGAAGCTGAAGGCAGCAAGGCAAAGGAAACGCAACCAGCAGAGAGATAGAAAGAAGAAAGCGAAAGAAGAAGAAGGTAGAGTTGGCTAAAGGAAAGGCTAAGGCAAAATCAAGAGAAAGAAGAAGCCAAAGAACAGAGAAGGAGGAAGATAAAGAAGAAGAGAAAGAAAGAAGAAGATTGAAGCCAAAGGCAGCCGGCAGAAGAAGCATTGTAGCATCACCATTTTAAGACATCTGATTTACAAATTAGACATCCAATTTTGAGTTTCATTCATATACATTGGTTTCTTTTGTATTTTGTGCTCCACATTTACTCCTATCTTTTTGCACTGTGACATTGATATTATTACATATTCTTTCAAATTATGAATTGTGATCCTGATTTCTAAACCCCAATTTGCTCCCTGTGTTCGACCTCGGACTTTAAATTCGAGTAATAAAATTGTATTTGTTTTGAACGCTTTTTCGACTGTACTACAACACGACATTCTTAAAACCCGATTCAGCATCGTAAACAGGCAACATCTGTTCTGAGCATCAAATTGATGCTATAATCTTTGAGAGCACTTATAGAGCTTGCCAACGAGCCCTTGGTTGCTCGATTTGGAGCTCTGAGCTACCAAGAATCCTCAGGTGAAGTTCAACCTAGAAGGAACAAGTATAGTCCCACATCGGTAGAATTAGAACGCACGCACTGGTATAATATAAAAAAGTGCCGACGACATTTCGGTCGTCAGCGTTGGGCACAAAGAAAAGAACTTGTGTGCGGGCGCGTGCGTTGCACGTGCCTATGCGGGTGTGTGTGCGCAGGCATATGCCTGTGTGAGTGGGCCCGTGAGCGGGCGTGTGTGTGGGTGTGGGAGGCCAGAGACTGTGCATGAATCTGAACCGGAAATAAACCACCTATTAATCAAACTAGGCCCGACTGAGTAGGGTCTGGTCCCACCCTGAGAGAGGTGCTGTGTATCCTCGAAAGGTTGAGCCACCCATTAAATAAATATAATTTTGGAGTAAAAAAAAAAATTAATAGGCTTAGTTAAGAAGGTTTTAAATGGTTAAGTGTGGTTTAGTTTGCATAGTTAAAGAGCCGAAAGAGCATATACTCAAGAGAATTAGAGAGAAGAGCTTAAGGAGAAATCTAAGAAAATAAAAGATGAGAGAAGAAAGAGTAAAGGAAAAGAGTAAGAGAGAGAGAGAGATGGTAGAACAAATAGAAGAAGAGAAGAAGATTTGAGGGCTGAAAGTTAAGAAGAAAAGAGTAAAAATAAAGAGAATCAGACATCTTTTCTTGTAATTAGACTTCTTCTGATTTTGTATTTTTACTCTAATAACATGTCGTTTTGAGCTTAATTGATGTAATAAGACACTTGTATTCATTTGAATAACTTTTTCTTGCCTTAATTTTTTTGTAATTAGTTATAATAGATGAAATAAACATGTTTACTTGACTTTTAATGAAAAATTATATGTGTACATATGTTTTTCCTTATGGAATTTTGCATGCTTCTAAGTGAATATCCTTTATACAAGATTCATGTACTTAAAGTAATCTAATTATAATTCTAATTGATTAAGTAATTAGTAATTTATGTTTAGGAGTTAATGGTGAATTAAGATAAGTTATGCCTCCTAATGAATGACTTGGATTCAACCAGTTAAAAAGAATTAGAAATCTAAAATGTTAGGTTAACTTGA
Source organism: Thalassia testudinum (assembly GCA_037157565.1). NCBI lineage: Eukaryota > Viridiplantae > Streptophyta > Magnoliopsida > Alismatales > Hydrocharitaceae > Thalassia > Thalassia testudinum. Next base: position 17,120,888 of record JAZHRO010000055.1, read on the forward strand.
CCCTATACTACACAATCGACATTAATTCGAGTTAACCTAAGTTACTTTCACTTGCATTTAATTAAGTCTAAATAACTTAATTAACTGTGTTGTGGAATTTAACGACTAGCCATCCTCTCACCACCGTTCAGGAAGAAGATTCTCGCCATGACGCCGTCTGCCCCACCCTCCGTCCTCTGGCTCCGTCCCCATTCGTCTCGCTCCTCACCACCTTCCTCCAGGCGACGTCAAAGCAAGTCGTCTTCCAAGCAACTATCGAGGGGAATTTCTCTCACCTCTCTCTATCCTTTTACACCTTCGTAGTGCAGTTTTCCTGCTTTCATAATTGTAGAAAACATTCATGAGGTAAATAGATGATTGTTTCTCTCTCTCTTATTTTTGCAAGTAGATAAAGTTTTCATCGACCTAATCTCTTTCTTGATAAAAATACAAAAAAATTAGAAAAGATAAAAATGACAAAAAAAATAAATAAAAGAGAAACACGGATTTTCAAAACCAAACGTTCTCCTCCCTGTGTTCGACCCGGGACTCACTTTTCGAGTTTCGGTTATAAATTTTATTTGATAGATGCATTTTGTGAGCTATGATGATGGGTCCTCTGAACCCCGATTTTAATACACAAAGCACGCCTGCGATCATTTTGGCGTCGTTGCTAGGGAGGCAACGCTCTTTGATTTTTCTCGCATTTTTTCACCTTACCTAACTTTTATCTCACTTTTTCTCTAATCTTACTGTGATTACAGGTGCTCTTCCAAGGCGGGCCAAAGCGGTTAGATCAGAGAAAAGTGCAGATGAAGGTTTTGTAAGTTTATCGCCACCACCCCTACCCACTAGTTCATTTCACCACACTAATAACTCAAACCTAAATCAACTTAGGTGCTTTTTATAAGCCCTAGGATAGATTTGGTTGTTTGTTTGCCACCTCCACTCATCTCACCCCCTCATATATAAAAAAATAAAAATATATATATACTCCTCTCTTGTGGGATTTTCTGAAAGCTACACACTTAACACCCACAACTTCTCATCCTAAGGCACACAATCACATCGATTCTACCACTTAACCGAGATCTAACCTGTGGATCCCGTACACCATAACTCAACACACACATAAGTGAGTAGAAATCTGATTAGGTTAAGACTTTTTGTATGCCTTAATCAAGTGGTGCAATAGGCCAATTGCTTGAACTGTTTAGGTCACACCATTTAATCTAAAACTGATCCATCAAGTAGCTTGCCACTTAGGGTTGAATTTTAAGGTTGAACCGGGCACTCCACATTATTTTTTATTTTTAAAGGAACATATCATCACCCGTGTTTTCAAAACTTCGAGTGCTCTACTAAACCTTGATTGAATATATCTAAGAGTAAACCCTAAAAGCTACTAAACAAGGTTAAACCCTAAAAGACACATCATCAAATAACCTTGTTTGTAAACCCTGGTTGTGCACGCACACACATTTTAACTGATCATTAAGGTCACAACCCATCTAAAGGGCCCATCATATTCCAAAATCACAATCATCCCAAGCCTAATTAAAGCTGAGTAGACGTTGGCCATAAGGATTGATTCACTCTTCAGGGCTCAGACTGAGATTTTTTTTTATTAATCTGCTTCTATTGGTCCATCTGATGTCCAGCTAGGGGAGGAACATCAAACAACCGCAGCTGAGGGGTACACTAGGAACTGGAGGCGCAAGCTAAGCTAATGGAAGAACCTTCTCCCAAGTCCCTCCTTCTAACTGGTTGGATTGACCGAATAAAAGTAGACTAAATCATTTATAATCTCAAGACGAGTCCTGAGAGTCTGTAGGTCTTTAGGCTACCCACATAAGGACAGGTTTGGTTGATTGTACTGCAGGTAACCTTTCTCTCTTCTATTTTCCCTCCTACTCCACAATGTATCCTTCCACATCTTTTACACATTTCCAATCCTATCCTCCTACCACCACTTATCCCCAAGATGATTACTATTTCGACTGAACTTGTATTTACCCATCCACTAGCTGGGATGACTTTGATTGAAGATATGAATTCGAACCTCAGTGTCCAGGGCCTAACCCTAGACAAGACTAATTATTATCCTTCCCAAACCTACATTGGTTATGGATCTCTATCCTTTGATGACAAAACCAACCTGATCTACAATCAGGAAGGATATGCTAATTATAACACCTACCCTCCCCAGTATTCCATTGAAAATAAGGCATCACCATCCTTTGAACAACCTAGAACGACCTATTATCAGGGAGGGACCCGAGAACCTCAATATCTTGACTCCCCTAGATTTAACCCAAACCCACCCAGTCGGTTCAGGTGAACCAAATTTAGGATAGGGTGTTGGCTAATTTGAGGAACACTATACAATCTTTAGAAGCTCAGCCAACACCATGCACTGAAGCAATGGAGCCTATGATCAAAATGATTGATGAACTTAATAGTTCTCTATTGGATTTGCTCCAAAATGTTGGGGATAGGGACCTGGGTGAGTTTCTTCTTGGGAAATTATCGAGGTTGAGGATGAAATTTGTGGTTTCCCTAGTTAAATCTTGGGATGATTCTCATGATGAACCCCCTTCAAGAGAGCTAATGTCAGAACCCGCTCAGGTACCTGTGAGGGGGGATACATTTTTTGAGATCGGGGATGACCAGGTTGGGCTAGAGCAACCCATTAAGGATGAACCGATTGATTCACTCGAGATCCCCAAGCTAGGAAGCGAGGAAAAATATGTCTCTTTGAACATGGAAATGACAATCGATTTTGAGACATAAATGAGGATCATGAATTCTTTGACTCTAAGAATGAAGAATCTTTTGGTGAAGTCTCACTTGAACTTAAGGAAGAGGATTTTAGTGAGACAATCGGGCTCAAGGAGCATGACGAACTATTTGATAGCCCGATCATTGAAGATTATGATCATGTTGGGGCTAACTTGGACGATTCGAATCCTAATGATTCAATCAGTAGCCCCCTTCTTCAACGCCACCCCAAAGAGCTGAATGACCATACTTTTGAGATCATTGTGCCCAAGTCAATCCTGATTCAACCACAATTGTTGGACTTGGGTAATTTAGATGGGGTGTACAACGATTTGGAGGTCCCGGAAACATTGAATTCAGAGGATAGGAAGTTGGAATTAAAATCTAGGAAGCGAATTCCGAGGGAACTTTGATTTTGGATCTGAGGGTTCCTATTGACCTGAAATCATCTACCTTCTATCAGGACCCTTATGATATCTTTCACGTGTGACCCAAGCCTCAAATAATTAACTATCTTCCTGAGCTGAACTATAAGTGGACACCCGATTTTAATGAATCTGATCAACCTGTTGTCTGACACTTTGGTCTTAAGTTGCACACCACAAAACCGTAGGCCCGACCCTACAAGCTTAACAATCTTAGTTTCTGGGTGATTTTCATCCAGAACCATAGAACCACTTGACCTTGGGACATGGGTTTGCATCATAATATTGTCCACGTCTGTGGACATCTTCTGCTAGCGGGTCTGAGGATTAATCTTTTGATTTTGATTCTAACCCACACTTGTGAATTATCAATTTCTTCTTTGTATGTATGTTATGCCTAGCTGAAGGCATTAAATTTAGCACGTGTGTATATTCTATGTTCTCTGCGAAGCTAACCGGATTTTCATGAAATTCGGATGATATTCTATTTACTCCACACATTTCATATCTTTGTTTTTACAATGTGGACATTGCATCATTTAGGCACAGGGGGTGGATACTTTATCCTGAAATCATTTTGTTAACTCCGTAGAATTTCTTTTAGTTGCTTAAAAAAAAAAAGAAAAAAAAGAGAGAAAATAGAATTAGGAGAAGAGAACTTAGGCTTTTAGGCGTTATTAACTTTAGGAAATGATACGAGAGGACCTAAATACTTAAACTCTTCAGGTCTTCGAGCTCAATTAGCCCGAGTGTCCACGCGAATGTGGACATAGTCTCGAGTCCCCGCCAAATAATTTTATCTTAAACAGGTAAATAATTTGGGACGATAAGTATGCGACTTATCAACCCACCCTCTGATTTGAGGGGGTTTTAAGTCTAAGCATCTACACACTTTTTGCACTGACTCAGTTTTCGATGGTTTCTTTGAAAATTGGCTAGCTAATGAACTATCTAGGGTGGTATGGCTGGCAAGTTGTCAGTGGTAATAGCTCATCGGCCAATTGTCCAAAGCCCAACCACAAGACCATTTTCATCGTACTGCCTTTAGGTAAATCTTAGATCATGGAAGCCACCAAAATCACCTTGATCGGAGTCCCATAGCACCATATGCAGTCTGAGGAAGATCAACGGCCAAGGGACTAGGTGACATAATTCGGAACTTCAAGTGACAAATCCGACCGGGCAGATGGATTCGGGTCGACAATCGCAGCCCAATGATGTGAAAATAGACTCAATCTGACCTCTGTAGCAGCCCCTACAACGAAAAGAAGATGGACGGCCCAGATTGCGCCACATGGCGCAACCCACGCCGCCCATGCGCACGCACACGCCACCACACATGCACAGCAGTGCAGGCGCGTGTAGCGGCAGCACACGCAGGTGCATAGCGCACGGAGAGATGCGACACGGTGCGCGAAGCACGCGCTAGCATAGCGACAGCGTGGGTACATGAGCTGTCTTCATTGACGTTTGCGGTGGATCTTCAGCAACATTTATGACTGTCACTAAATGTCCTGTATACAAATTGGATTCTTTCCTCCACTATAAAGGACCCCTACCCCTCCCATTTTTCTTCATCTTTTTCTTTCTTCCTCTCACCACCTCCAAGGCTCTAAAGAAAGCTTGTCCCAAGCCTAGGATGCTCCTCTAGAGTAGAAAAGAAAATAGTTTTCCCTCCCCTCATCCCCATTCGTGGAGCATCCCGTGGTTGTTCTCTCATCGCCCTTCAGGAAGAAGATCCTCACCGCGACATCATCCTGCCCCGCCCTCCGTCCTCCGTCCCCGTTCATCCCACTCCTCACCACCTTCCTCCAAGTGACGTCAGAGCGAGTCATCCTCTAAGTGTCCATTGAGGGGGATTTCTCTTACCTCTCTCTATCTTTTTACGCTTTCGTAGTGTAGTTTTCCTGCTTTCATAATTGTAGAAAACATTCATGAGATAAATAGATGATTGTTTCTCTCTCTCTCTCTTATTTTTGTAAGTAGATAGAGTTTTCATCGACCTAATCTATTACTTGATAAAAATATAAAAAAATTGGAAAAGATAAAAATGATAAAAAAACAAATAAAAGAGAAACGAGGATTTTCAAAACCAAACGTTCGCCTCCCCGTGTTCGACCTGGGACTCACTTTTCGAGTTTCGGTTATAAATTTTATTTGATAGATGCGTTTTGCGAGCTACGACAACGGGTCCTCCGAACCCCAATTTTAATACGCGAAGTGCACCTGCGATCAGGGGATATTTATTATGAAACCTCAACCATACAAGCCCCCGACCTTGAGCTAAAACCCCTCCCAGACACTCTCAAGTACGTCTTCCTGGGTGCCAATGATACACTTCCCGTTATCATTTCAGCTGTGCTATCTGAGGCACAGGAGGGAGCCCTGATTGAATGTTTGTCTAGGCACAAGGAAGCTATTGCTTCGCTGATATTAAGGGTATAGACTCTACACTCTGAATGCACCACATTTATACTGATGATTCCATTAAGCCATTTAGGGACATGCAGAGACGTCTTAATCCTAATATGACGGAGGTGGTTAAAAAGGAAATTCTGAAGTGATTGGACGCTAGGATTATATATCCTATTGCGAATAGTAAATGGGTAAGTCCTATCCATGTGGTGCCAAAGAAGGCTGGCTTTACTATGGAAATTAATGACCAAGGAGAACAAGTGGTGACTAGACCCTCAACTGGATGGACGGTTTGCATTGATTACCAAAAGCTGAACATCGCTATAGAAAGACCACATTCCCTTGCCTTTTATTGACCAAATTCTCAAAAAATTGGCAGGGAATAAGTACTATTGTTTTCTCGATGGATATTCTAGGTACAGCCAGGTTGTAGTCTTCCCTGATGACCAGGAGAAGATGACTTTCATGAGTCCTTACGGTACCTTTGCATTCAGGAGAATGCCATTTGGACTGTGTAATGCACCGGCAACCTTCCAGCGGTGTATGATGTCCATTTTCTCAGACATAGTTGACAAGTGTGTTGAAGTGTTTATGGATAACTTCTCTATTTACAGCTCATCTTTCGACTAGTGTCTTCTGCACCTAGAGAATGTTCTAAAGTGATGTAAGGAGACTGGTTTAGTTGTCAGCTGGGAGAAAAGCCACTTCATGGTACAGAAAGGCATTGTACTTGGGCATCTTGTGTCTAAAAGGGGCTTAGAAGTAGATAAGCTAAGGTTGATTCTATTTCCAAACTCCCATTGCACTCGAATGTCAAACAGATTAGATCCTTTCTAGGCCATGCAGGCTTTTATAAGCGTTTTATTAAAAATTTCAATAAAATTTCTAGGCCACTTTGCGACCTATTAGCGAAGGAATCTTCCTTCGATTTTGATTCAAAGTGTGTCGAGACCTTTCACACTTTGAAGGAGGCCTTGATCTCTACTCCAGATTGGACACTCCCATTCGAGCTAATATGTGATGTTTCGGATTATGCCGTAGGAGCTGTCCTTGGACAAGGGGTTAAGGGAAGACCTCATGTGCTACATTACGCTAGAAAAACCTTAACTCACCCATAACAAAATTACACTGTGACAGAAAAGGAATTACTCATTGTAGTATTCGCTTTGGAGAAGTTTTAGTTTTATCTTCTTGGGTCTAAGGTGGTCATTTTTACTAATCATGCAGTAGTGAAGCACTTCATTGCCAAGAAAGATTCTACGCCATGACTTAATAGGTGGATTCTACATCTTCAAGAGTTTGACTTTGAGATTCGAGAAAAGAAAGGAGTGGAAATGTAGTGGCTGCTCACTTGTCTCACCTCCCACTTGATGACTCTCCATCTGGAGACATCCCGAGACATTTCCCAATGAAACCCTTATGGCGGTAAAACCAACTTCACTTGGTACGCTGATACCTAATGTGCATAGATCTGAATAGCCAAAAATGTCTATTAATGCATGTTCTTAGTATCATATTAGTATCATGTATTGTAAATATTGCATAATATGCATCATCATGCATTTAGGTCAAATTGTACAAATTGTATAGTAACTTTTTCTTTTTGGTGGCCAGGGACATGACGACTTTTAATTAGGGCCTCGGACTGAAGATCCAACCGTACAGATCGGATCAGAACGACGATTGGAGTTCAACAAATCCAAGATCGCCCTAATCGAACTTCCGTAGCATCAGATATAACCTGCGAAAAATTAGAGATTAAGGACCAAGATGATGTCAATCCACACTTCATATGACAAATCCAACCGTATGGATGGGTTCGGATCGATGATCGCAGCCCAACGACGTGAAAATCGATTCAATCCATCATCCGTGACACCATCTACAACACATAGAAGATGGACAGCCAAGATGGCACCACGTGGTGCTATCCCAACTGCCCAACCAGCCAAAGGAGTGCTGCACGACACCCTCTTCGATCGCGTGATTAATCTTAGCTGCTGGATCTCAAATCCAACGATCGAGATCGCATCAAGGAGTGCCCGCATGCTGATGAAGATTCAACGTTCGAGCACTCTCCAGCAAGCTTGAGCCTAAGTTAAAACCACAACCATTTGCGGAGACACCGCAGTGGTCTTGAGCGTGCCTCTCAACCCGCGAGCAAGAGTTCGAATCACGGCGAGGGTGGCGAAGGCAACAACAGCCGCGCACAATCAAAATTCGACCGCACGATCCTCATCGAGTGGCCATGGAGGATTAGATTTTCTCGTTCTGATTCTGACCTGCACCTGTGAATTTTTTATTTCTTCTTCTTTATATAGTGTGCCTAGCTGAAGGCACTAAATTCAGCATGTATACAGTTTCTTTTCATCTTGGAGCAAACCTGTTATTTACGCAATTCAGGTGCTTTCTATTCTACTCCACTCTTTTTTATATCTTTTTAATATAATGAGGACATTGCATTAGATAGGCATGGGGGTGGTGGTGGATATCATAATCTGAATCATTTCGTTAGCTCCGTTGATTCTTATTTTCTCTTATTTAAAAAAAAAAGCTTGAATTAGGAAAGAGAACTTGGGCTTTAGAAAATTTTCAATCTTAGAGAATAAAACTGGATGATTTGAATACTAAGACCCTTCAGGTCTTCAGCCTTAATTAGGCTGGGTGTCCATTAATATGTGGACTTGTTTCTTGAGTCCTCTCCATTCTAAATTTAGATTTTAATTGGTTAAATAAGTTGGGGTGATAAGTACACGACTATAAACCCGCCCTCTGATTTGAGGGGATTTTAAGTCTAAGTATCTACACATTATTGGCACTGACTGGCTTTTCGACGATTTTAACGGAAATTGGGTAACTAATGAACCTTCTAGGGTGGTATGGCTGGTAAGTTATCGTGGGCAACAACCCATTGGTAGGTTGTCCAAAGCCCAATCACATGATCATTTTTTTCCTACTGCCTTTAGGTAAATCTTAGATCAGGAAAGCCACCTACTTAAAGAAAGAAAGAAAAGAAAAGGAAAATATCCAAAAAGAAAAAATAATAGAAAAGGAGAAAAGAAAAGAAAGAAAAAAAAAGAAATAAGTCACACTTCACCGCATGAGTATGGCTGGCAAATTATCGTGGGTAACAGTCCATTGGTAGGTTGTCCATAACCCAGCTCAAGAAATGCACGTATAATTCCAAAACACTTAGGAAGAAGCAGAGAAGTAGAATAAGACAGGGAGATATACACTGGGTTCGCTCTTGTGTTAACCCCATAAAAATAAAAGTAGGGAGAAAGCTACCAGTTGAATAGATACACCGTTAGAAAGAATTTCTTTCCAAGGTCACTTAGCGGCGTGACAGGCACGGAACGCGATTGTTTAATTATGCCATTGTAGTATGCATTCACGACATCAATTTTAATTTAGAATGTGGAGTTCGTGAGTCCAAGTGTCGAACACAAGGAGATGTAAAATCAGATTATTTTATCACTTTAGTTGTCACAGGAATGATTGATTTACTTGCTTGCGAGAAAACACGAGAGAGAGAGTAGGGTTAGAGATCGTGTTTAAAGCACGACAATCATTTAAGAGGATGTGAGCTATAATATATGAAATATCATCAACATATAAAATGCAGTGAAAGTTTGTTTACAACTACAACAATGGATGAAAGCTTAAACAAGTGCAACATAAACTAAAGTAAAGAGAGAGAGTGCAAGGAGGAGTCAAGGAGGCCACGGCGGTGGAGGGAGGCTTCATCGACGGCTTGACAACTCCGAGGCAGGTATGGACTATTTGATAGAGCTAGGAGAAGGCTAGAGTAGCTTGGAAGGGGTGTGTGTGTATTAAATGCCCTTGAATTGGGTGGTTGAGGAAGTTTATATAGAGAAGAGGGGTTTCCAAACTAAGTAAGGGCTTTAGCGACGTCCGAGACGTTGCTAAACCCATTCCATAAGCGTTTGTGAAGCTCTTTGCCCGCCGGTCCTTTGAGGCATGTGTGCTTCTTCCCTTCAATCTACGTCCGCATGTCCTCAGTCGTTGGATCCAAGGCGCAGATTGTCATCTGTAAAGACTCGTTCTATTTTGAGCCTTTTAAGACGTCTGGACTGTCGGTCAGACATCTGGTCAGACGTCTAGACCCCTTCCCAGATGTTTGGTAATTGAAAATTTTGTACGTATCTTTGCGTCTACACACGGGCTACTCGCAGACAGTACTGCTCTTTTCTCTCTCCCTCTTCTCTCCTCCACCCGAACCCTAGTCACTCCCTTATAAAACCCCTCTCCCCCTTCCTCTCTTCCCCACTTCACCACAGCCACCTTCCTTCCTTCCTCTCCACTGTAGCAAGAGGGGCGAGCGTAAGAGAGGGCGTGGGAGTGAGCAATGAGGAGGATAGGCGGCGTGAGGAGAGGAGGAAGAAGGCTTGTGTCCACGAGATTGTGGGAGCTCACTAGAGGACACATGGCCGTAGCGGCACGTGCGGGAGGGGAAGCACGTCGGGGGAGGCGTCCCCGACACTTGCTGCAGCCGGAGCTGCAGGCGAGGAGGAGAGACTGCGGCTGCACGCGGAGAGGAGCAGAAGGTCATTCTGATTCTGGGATCTTCCCAGAATCAGACGTCTGGCGTGCTGTCCAGACGACGGGTTGGACGTTTGGTGACAACACCGGACGTCTGAAAGCAGTGTTTCGCGAAGGTATGTTCCTCTTGTGGTTATAGCCATGCAAGCCACACCGCAGTTTCGATTTGCATGGCTAAAAGTCAACGATTCGCCTGTCGCATGCAGAGATATTTTCGGGAAGGCGCAGGGCACATCCTCCCACGTGTTTCGGATGTCTGGACAGATTACCAGACGACCGGAAACACTTCCAAATGACTGAAGGAGAGGTCAGACGTCTGGAGCTGGGTTCAGATGGTCAAGGGGTTCTGAACGTCTAAAGTCGACACAGGAACCTAAGATGAGACTTTAGTTACTTTTAAGACGTCTGAACCTTGTGCCAGACGCCTGATTTAGGTCTGCAGTCCTTCTTTTAACCCGTTTAGGGTCTGTTTGGGGTCCGTTTTACGCAAACGAGATATCTGTGGATTCCTTACGAGTTCCTCTACTTATTAGAAAGCCTTTTATACGGTTCTGAATATTCCATTATGTTATGTTCCTTGATATAGGATTTCGATCTGTTGTGTGTTCGGGGCCTACAGAGGCACGTGAGCCTGCCGTTCGAGCCCTCAATACTCTCAGATTGTCTGGTAGAGTGGTTTCCCCTGTTTTAATTATAAATCATAACTGCATATGTGAAATTAGATAACTAGAAACCTAGGATGTAGCATGAATCCTAGGACGAGAAGTACTTGCGCTGTTTGTAAGCATGTTGAGATTGCAGTCTTAAATGAATGAATAGAAAGGTAAACAACTGCCTGTTAATAAATAAGAGCTGCCTGTGAAATATGAAATGCCTGTGCTAATTAAATAGATACCTGTGACATTACTTGTATATCCAAATTGTGGAAATATGAGCTACATGTGTAGAATCTGAGAATGGCATTGTAAACGATGAAACCTGGTATGAAATAACATGGGAAATATGAGCATGAACCCTACGGGAAATTAGCAGTAGAGTTCCTGTGGATAAATGGAATGGATTTGAAAATGTGAGTGGGAAGTGTGCTGGCCCTTGAGTACGTAGTACCAAGGAGAGTGACTGTCCCCTGTTTAGTGTAGAGTGGAGCTAGCCGCCCTTGGGTTGGGACCCGGGGTTAGGATTGGCCACTCTACACCGACTTCTTTAGCCCTCGCGTACACTGTATCGGGGAGAGCTACTAGTGTAGGGAGAAAGCTAGTCACCCCACGGGGCCCAGGATTTCAGCTAGCCACCCTACACCGACTTGTTAGGCTTGCTGGGCAAACTGAGGTAGTCAGACGAGGGTGCGCGGACTGTGGAGGGGTGAGACCCCTATTTGATTCTAAGGGGCTAAACCCCTATTACTGAGAGGGCTTGGCCCTATATTGTTTCGTGCTGTACTTTGGGCATACTCGCTAGCGAAAACGACTGACCGCGTGCCAGTGTAGGGTAGCTACCCGTGCGCTTATTGCGTGTGCCGTAGTCACCGCTACGTCTATCCGTGACCTCAGGATGGCTGACCGGGTGTAGGATCACCACGGGAGACTCTCCCGGCTAGGAGAGCACCACGTGTGCCTTCCACTCTTCGGAAAAGACTACAATCAAGATCGTTCCCACGAGGAACATTCGAGATCAAGAAAGAGATCTGAAAGTAAACCAATGGGTAAAAAGGAAATGACTAGTAAAACAAAATAACTGGAAAAAATAAATTTACCTGTTAGCCTTTACTGCTTTAGTTAGTTTGGTTACCACTCTACTCAGCGTTCGCTGACTCCGTTTTTCCCGTACCCCTTTACAGGTCCAGGAGTTGAGTAGCCTAAGCTACCGGCTGCAAAGGGTGCTGGGCCCAGTCGAGCCCAACAGTAGTTCCGTTGTTTTACTTCCTTTTTGTTAGTGAGTTCAGACTCTTGTTACCATTTACGTTTCTGTACTTTGTTTCTGTTTTACTGTTGTGGTGGTGATATGTACTGATAGCAGCTTTTACTTCCTTTACTGCTGTACTCTTTTACTATTAGTTACTTAGCATAGTGAATGTGATTTACTTTCCTGCTTTCTAGTTATTTCTTGTTGGATGACTGGGTCTTGGGATTAGTCACGTCAAGCCGGTCTCGTGTCCTGTAGGGATTCAGGAACCGGGTCGTAACAGCATCGGACGGTTGAAGGTGCACCATGTCGTCCTTCTCGTCGGCAGTTGGGTGTGCCTTCGTGCACCTTCATGTGATGGACGAGCATCGACCGTTCGATCACGCCTCAACGGCCACGATTACGCATGATTGGGTGCTTAGATCGTGCTCATTCCCACCCAGGTGCATCCGTGCACCCTCGTTGCACTATGTGGCCTTCATCCCCGCCATCCACGCATGCATCAACGACTGAATTTTGATCGTGCACGTGGATGCAGGCGAGTACATTTCAAACGCATGCCCCTGGTGAGCGTGGAGAAGCGCTGACCGCTGCGGCACGCGTGCGATATGGTTGCGCTCTTTGCCAATCCTCAGCTGTCCGATGGGAGATCGAACGGCCATGATTGCTCTTGCGCGATGAAGCAGGGGCTTGGTGTTGACGAGGGTGATTGATGGCCGCTACGTGGCAGCTTTTGGGCTGTCATCAGATCAACAGTCAAAACTTCTTAGGCTTGTTAAGGGAGCTCCGTATGTCAAATTTAAGTGATTTCAAGTCTGTTGGACTCCATTCGTCGATCTAAATCCATCCGTGAGATCCGATTGCTCACCTGAGGCCTATTGCAACATGCACTTGTACATATGGCCATTAAGCATTGATTTATAAGCAATCTCAAATTGCAATGCATGCAGTGCTCCTATGCCCATCATGACATCTTATTAGTGTGCATATGTCTTCAAAACTAACTTCAGTTGATGGAATTATCATCAATGATTGTAGAGTTATCATGCCCCCATGCTCATCCCTTGCTAGTCCCTAGCAAGGTTTATCCTAGCCATTATTTCCAGTCGGAATTAGGAATTGATTACTTAGACATATGTCTCTTATCAACGGGAGGAAATATACTAAGATCCCAATTCACAGAGACTAAACAGCGCCCGGATGTCTGCCAAAATGGAAAGCTGCCCAATTCCTCGCTTTGAAGCATATATATAGAGACATATATATATTTTCCTTTTTCATCTATTCTCATTTTTTTGGATTTTTGGAGTAGAGAGTATGTAGGTAACTTTTTACGGCTACCCAACCCACCCATAACTCAAAAAAGACTCTAAGTGCTAAGAATCTTGGTGTGAAGATTGTGATAGACTCACTCAACGGTAATTAAAATAGACTTCGAGTTTCTACTCTCCTAGGTGACCGGAAAAGAAAATGTTTGCCTAAAGGTGTATCTCTCCGATCGGTAGCTTTCTTCCTACTTTTATTTTGAGTGGGGTCAACACAAGGGAGTTTCCAGTGTATATCTCCCCGTATTGCTCTACTTCCCCGCTTCTTCCTTAACTATTTTGGGCTTTTTCATGCATTTAGTGAGCTCGGTTCTGGGCAACCGGCCAATGGACTGTTACCCACGACCACTTGCCAGCCATACTCGTGTGGTGAAGTGTGGCTTATTTATTTTTTTCTTTTTCTTCTTTTTCTACATATATTTTTTTTTCCTTTTTCTCTTTTTCTTACTTTTTCTTTTGTTGTTTCAATAGGTGGCTTCCCTGATCTAAGATTTACCTAAAGGCAATAAAAGAGAATGGTCCTATGGCTGGGCTCTGGACAGCCGACCAATGGGCTGTTACCCATGACAACTTGTCATCCATACCACCCTAGAAGGTTCATTTGCTACCCAATTTCTGTTAGAATCTCGGAGGAGTGAGTCAGTGCAAAAATGTGTGCAGATGCTTAGACTAAAACTCCCTCCGAGTTAGAGGGCGAATTGATAAGTTGTATAGTTATCACCTTTCTTTATTGATCAAATTAATGTAAATTAAGGTTGAGAGGATTCGGGGCTAAATCCACATTTTAGTGGACACCAAGGCTGATTAAGCCTGAAGACTTGAAAAGTCTAGGTGTTTTAGGTTCTCATATTATTTCCCACAGTTGACAAACTCCTAGTACCTAAGTTTTCCTTAATTTTTATATATATATAATTCAGGCTGATAATATAAACTCAGATATGCGAATTACCACCCCCTCATGCTTAAGTTAGACAATATCTTCATTGGCAAATAAATGTATGCACGGGGGTACAGAAAGAAATCACCTGAGTGTCGCAGTTTACCTTATCAATCTGAATCTTCTAGGTTGCCTCCCAGGAAGGGCTAAGCCTATTGCCTCTAGCTGGGAGAAGCTCCGTGTCAACCTTCAATGAGGGTGACTACTTCCTTTAGGGGAACCTGGGCAAGATAATGTTTTAATCTCTAGCCGTTTACTGTGAAGGTTTGCCCAGTGTTAGGATCTGCAATTTGAACCGCCCCATTGGGATAGGGTTTGACCACCTGATATGGTCCTGTCCATTTTTATCTCAGCTTCCCAGGAAAAAGTTTAAGTCTTGCATCAAAAAGCAAGACTTGCTAATTGGGCTCGAAGGTTTTCCTATGAATGTGTTTGTCGTGGATGGCTTTCATCTTTTCTTTGTAAAGTCGACTGTTCTCATAGGCGTCCCGACAGATTTCCTCGAGTTCAGAGAGTTGGAGCATCCTTGAGCTCCAGCCAACTAGAAATCCATATTGCACTGCTCAATAGCCCAGTATGCCCGACGTTCTAACTCGACTGGAAGGTGGCAAGCTTTGCCAAAGACCAATCGACAAGGTGACATGCCTATTGGGGTCTTAAAAGTGGTCCTGTATGCCCAAAGGCCATCATCCAATCGTGTGGACCAATCCTTCCGGTCAGGTCTCACGATCTTTTATAGAATATTCTTGATTTGTCTATTAGAGATTTCAGTTTGCCCAATTGTTTGTGGGTGATACGCAATGGCAATGCGGTGAGTAACCCCGTATTTTCTAAATAGGGCACGGAATTGGGCATGAATAAAGTGACTCCCACCATCACTGACCATGGCTTTGGTATCCCAAATCGAGAGAAGATGTTCTGCTTAACAAAGTCAATGACAGCCTTAAGATCACATCTTCAGGTGGCTACAACTTCGATCCACTTTGAGACATAGTCCACTGAGACTAATATGTACTCGTAGCCGATGGATGGCGGGAAGGGACCCATAAAATCGATGCCCCAGACATCGAAAATTTCGACAATCAGAATGGGCTGGAGGGGCATCATATCCTTTCTAGTCATAGTCCCTAATGTCTGGCATTGAGAGCAAGTCTTGGCGAAACAGTGTGCGTCCTTGAATACGGATGGCCAGTAAAATCCGGATTGCAAAACTTTTGCAGTCATTTGCTTCCCAGAGAAGTGGCCACCACAGGCTTGGTTGTGACAAAAGGACAGCACACTTTGGACTTCCTCTTTAGGAATACACCTCCTAATGATCTGGTCAGCACAGAGTCTAAACAACATAGGATCATCCGAGAAATAGTGCTTGGCTTCAACCAAGAACTTGTCCCATTGCTATCTAGACAAGCCATGCAGAGTCTATCCTACCACCAGATAGTTGACTAAGTCTGCATACTAGGGTAGCTTTCTTCCTTGCATGGCTAGAAGTTGTTCATCAGGGAAGGTGTCAGTCAAGGGAAATGAGTGTCCGATATGGTCCGGGTGAAGTCTGGATAGGTGATCAGCTACGACGTTCTTAGACCCAACTTTGTCTCGTATTTCCAGGTCAAATTCTTGCAAGAGCAGGATCCATCGGATGAGCCTGGGTTTAGCATCCCTTTTGGCCAACAAATGCCGAATAGCCGAGTGGTCGATGTAAAGAATCACGTGGGATCCCAGAAGGTATGATCGGAACTTTTCTAATCTGAAGACTATGGCAAGAAGTTCTTTTTCTATGACAGTGCAATTTCATTGAGCCTCATCCAATGTTTTGCTCACGTAGTAGATCACCACGGGATTCTTCTCTCTTCTTTGTCCTAGGACTATGCCGATGGCAAAATTTGATGCATCGCACATAATCTCAAAGTCTTGGGACCAGTCTAAGGGTTGCAAACAGGTGCAATGGAGACTGTTTCCCTAAGAGTTTTGTAAGCTTTGATGCAATCAGGTGTCATGTGAAAAAGGGAGTCGTTGGCTAGAAGGTCAGTCAAGGGCTTAGAAAGTTTGGAAAAATCTTTAATGAACCTTCTATAGAAGCCAACATGTCTTAGGAAAGATCGGATTTGCTTGACCGAGCTAGGGGGTGAAAGTTTGGAAATTAAATCAATCTTAGTTGTATCCACTTCGATGCCCCTATGCGAGACGATGTGACCGAGGACAATCCCTTCCTGAACCATGAAATGGCTCTTTTCCCAGCTTAAAACTAGGTTGACCTCGATATATCGCTTTAGGATCTTCTCTATGTTGCTAAGACAATGGTCGAATGAGTTCCTGAACATGGAGAAATCATCCATAAAGATCTCCAGGTATTCACCCACCATTTCTGAAAAAATGGCTAGCATGCAACGCTGAAAGGTCGCGGGTGCATTGCATAACCCGAATGGCATACGACGGAATGCGAACGTGCCATACGGGCAAGTGAATGTGGTCTTCTCTTGATCCTCTAGTGCAATAGCAACTTGGTTGTATCCTGAATATCCATCCAGGAAGCAAAAATATTTCTACCGTGCCAATCGCTCAAGAATCTGGTCAATCAATGGCAAAGGGAAATGGTCTTTCTTGGTGGCCTCATTAAGCTTCCTATAGTCAATGCACACCCGCCATGCGGTAGCGGTGCGGGTGGGGATGGATTCACCCTAGTCATTAGTGACCACAGTGAACCCAGGTTTCTTGGTTGAGTGGGGCTCACCCAAGGGCTATCGGAAATCGGGTAAATGATATCTACGTCAAGGCACTTGATTATTTCCTTTTTAACGACCTCTTTCATAGTTGGGTTCAATCGCCTTTGCATCTGGCGAGAAGGTCGAGTCCCATCTTCCAAATAGATCTTGTGAGTGCAATAGATAGGGCTAATTCCCCTTAGGTCAGAAATTGTCCATCTAATGGCTACCCAATGTTCAGAGAGGGTTGCAGTCAACCTAAGTTCTTGATCCTTAGTTAAGTGGCCATTGATAATCACAGGGAAGGTCTGGTCAGGTCCTAAGAAGACATACTTGAGATTATCGGGCAAAGGCTTTAGTTCGAGTGTAGGTGGGATAACATTTGATGGGTAGGGGAAAGGGGGGAGTTGATCAACATCAATCTCCTTGAATGGGGGTTGCTGAAGGTAATCAGCTCTACACAAGTCAACCTCCACAGGTTGGGGTGGTTCAGGACAGTCATCAACTGGTTGAGTCAGATGGTTTGCTGAAGAGCTAAGAGTGAGGCATTCTTCAACCAAAGGTTCCACGAGATCGTTCTCCTCAACCCAGCCACAATCAAAAGGCTTAGCCACCCTAAAGATATCCAATTGCATCTTCTTGTCCCCAAAGCCGATTTCCATGCATCCCGTGTCGCAATCAATGTTCGCCTTAGCCGTAGCTAAGAAAGGTTTGCCCAGGATGATGGATGTGTTTTGTAGCTATTCAGGGATTTCTATGTCGAGGACCAAAAAGTCGACCAGAAAGTAGAAGTCCTTGATCCGAACAATCACATCCTCGACTACCCCCTTCGGGGTTTTCACAGATCTATCAGCCAATTGGATAGTCATAGGTGTGGGTTTCGATTCTCCAAATCCAAACTGGTGATAAAGGGTACTCGGGATGAGGTTGATCAAAGCACCTAAGTCCAAAAGCACTCTATCAAATGTCATGTCCCCAATATTACAAGAAATCAGGGACGCTCCTGGGTAGTCCGTTTGGGAGGTAGGCTGCTTAATATCACCGAATTGGCTTGTTCTGAGAGCACTACCTTCCTAGGTGCTTGGCTTTTCGGCTTACGCTTCGGCGTACAGACATCCTTCAAGAACTTAGAGTAAGTCAGGATATGTTTAATTGCTTCGAGAAGCGGAATATTAATCTAGACTTGTTTGAAAATCTCCAATAGCTCCTCATTCTCAACTACAACTTTCTTTTTCTTCCTTTTCTCCAAGGCCTTAGGGTATGGTGTTTGGGTTTGAATCGGGTCAGTCTCCAGTTCCTTAGGTTCCTCTCACTCATCCTCAGAGTTGGGTATCTCAGGAAGTGAGGTCATGGGAGGGGTCGGCCACTTGGGGTCTTGGGTTTTAGTGCCGCTTCTCAAGGTAACTGCGTTGGCAGAGGCGTTGGAACCATGGGTAGATCCTTGAGAAGAAGAGGAAGAAGAAGCACCAAACTCAAGGGGCGTTTGTGGGGCCTGCTGGACCATGTGGGCATGCCCAGGATTAGCTTGGAACCCTGGAGAATTGAGCCTCTGTTGATCACATTTCTCAGGTTCGGTTGGGGCTGAGAAGGAAGGGATCCCTGTTGTTTGCAATCCAACAGTTGGCTCAACTGTTCCTTCACTAATGTCATTTCCTCCTGATGTTTCTGATTCATATCAGCCATCATTTTTATCAGTGTCCATTTGGTTCTGTGGGGGAGGGGTCGTCCTATTCTGATTATAGGGTGGTCTAACCAGTGGACCTTGTTGATAGGAGGAGGGGTTTGACCTGGGTTGGTTCTGGAATTGGTTCGATTTTTGGTTCGTCCAGGCGAAATTTGAGTGATTACACCATCTGATGCTGTAGGTGTTGGAGAAAGGGTCAGGTTTGGAGTAACCTTGGATGGCCTAGACATCTTCAAAGATAGAAGGTGCCGAGGGGGAGGGGAGAGAGTAATCAGGGTTTGAGGGAGCAAAGGTTCCTCCCTGGAACATGGTCAGGGGTTGTTCCAAGTGTATTTGGTTCATTGGCTACACCGAATCTACATTGTGAGCTCCCTTTGCTAAGGAGAGGGTCTGTAACGGGCTTCTGGTTTGGTTCAACAGTTCATCAATCTTTTTGTCCACCAACTCAACTCAATCCAACTTTTTGGCTATAATGTCCATAGCAACCATTCCAGAATTGACTTGCACTTCATAGATCCCACCACAGGGTTGACTGGATCAATTAAAATAGGTTATGGAGGCATTGTTGAGCAAGTTCTCACTCATGGACCCAAAGAGTTCAAATGCACTCTCCTCATCTTTGTTCAAAAAGTTTCCTCCACATGAGGCATCAACAAAGTTCCTAAGGTTGCTGTCCAGACCATGGTAGAAGATCTGGGCTAATTGCTACCTTGGAATCTCATGGTGTAGGCATTTCCTCAATAATTCATTAAATCTTTCCCATGCCTCATGGAATTGTTCTCCACCCTATAGTGTAAATGTGGTAATGGCTCTTCTGAGAACATTGGTTTTACCTATGAGGAAAATTTTCTTCAAGAATGCATGCCTCAGTTCCTCCCAGGTGGAGATGGGTCTCCTTAAGGTTCTAAGCCAGTGAGATGCTTTATCTTTTAGAGAGAAAGGGAATATCTTAATCAAAATAATGTCCAAGCTGATGTTCCTAGGTTTCACAGTTCGGGCGATCCAATCTAGGTCCTCAAGGTGTTGGAAGGGATCCTCATTTGAGCTCCCATGAAAGTGGCTCTGAATTAAGCTCAGGACATTAAGTTTCAGCTCAAAATCATCTCCCCCTTCGGGGACCCTAAGATGTGGCTCAATCCGGATGGTAGACAGATCGTAAAAATCACGGAGAGGCTTAGGTTGGCCCTCAGGAGGTTGTGGTGGGTTAGGTGGGTTTAGTGGGGGTTGCCCCTGAGGGTTTTGCAATTGGTGTATGGCTTGCATGATGGTTTGGATCTGTTGTTGTTGAAGTTGGTGGTTGGCAGAGATTTGGGCCTGAATGATGGCCATAGCATTGGGTGGGGGTTGATCCTCAACCTCATCAATTCTTGGTTTGGCCATTTCTCGTGTAAAATCAAGTCTCCTCCTGATTTCCCTATCTAAAACAAACAGCTTGGGATGCAGTGATCGTCTCTCGTGCATACACTAGGGAAGAACGGAAAGGGATGCGAAGAGAGACAGTTGTGAGAAGTGTGTGCACAAATAAGCAAACAAATCTAGTCCTTATAATGTATACCTTAGGTGACCTAGAAGCCTCAGAGGAATGATCAGATATGTAAGAACTTAACCACCCTTCCCGATGTTAATCTGGCCAGGTTGATTACGAGGGGATTGAAGGGAAGGTTCTTCCTTTGGCTTTCGCCGTCAGTTTCGTAGACCCCACAACCGTAGTCGTTTGACACTTCTCCACAGTCTAGACACCAAATTCTACAAAGGGAATGAAGGCTAAGTGCCTAGCAAACCTAATTACACCTTCAAGACTTAGACTAGTCCTGCCTAGGGCACGTCTACTCTATTTTAATGAGGGTTAAGTTAGTGCTTGTGCTCAGGATATGTGATGAGGTATTGTTTGGGGTTGTGCCTCTTAGTTAACTGATTTGAGCATGTGTGTGCACTTAACAAAACATGATTTTCAAGCAAAGATTTTAAGATGTGGTGTCTTTTAATGATTTGTCCTTTGCTTTACTGCTTTTTAGGGTTGAAGTTCCTTATTATTTTCAAACAAAGTTCAAGTGGGCACACGAGGTTTTGCACACAACGGGCGAAAGTCAATTCCCTTTAGAATGATGTGGCTCTAAAAAAAAACCCCAGTGTGGTCACCCTAATGTTCATGCAATTCTACCAGGTGAGTTGATTTTAATTATGGTGAGTGGTGCAGCCCAAATCATGTCATGGTGGCTTTAAAAACACCACTCAAAAGAAAGAAGAACACTCCAAAAAGATTATCTCTTCAAGAATGTTAGAGTATTTTTTTCGTTGGGTGATGAGTTTGGAATGTGGGTCAAGTAGCCATTCACCATGCCAATTTTAGATTTTTATATTTTCTTGTATCTTTTTTTTAGGCAAGCAAATAATCAATGGGTGGAGTATACTCACAACCATCTTCACCGCACTTTACTCTGGGTCCATTGTCTTGGATCGCGCTCCTCCGTCGCCCAAGCGTCGAGTTCCTGCAACCAATCAAGTAGAGAGAGCAACATGAGTTAGAAGATGTGAATACATATGCAAGATAAAAGCGATAAAAGAAATCCGTTGCCTCTCCGGCAACGGCACCAAAAACTGACGGGCGCGGAACGCGGTTGTTTAATTATGTCATTGTAGTATGCGTTCGCGACGTCGGTTTTAATTTAGAATGTGGAGTTGGTGAGTCCAAGTGTCAAACACAAGAAGGCGTAAAATTGGATTATTTTGTCACTTTAGTTGTCACAAGAATGCTTGATTTGCTTGCTTGGGAGAAAATGCAAGAGAGAGAGTAGGGCTAGAGATCGTGTTTAAAGTATAACGATCATTTAAGAGGATGTGAGCTATAATATATGAAATATCATCAACATATAACATGCAGTGAAAGTTTGTTTACAACTACAACAATGGATAAAAGCTTAAATAAGTACAACAAAAACTAAAGTAAAGAGAGAAAGTGCGAGGAGTCAAGGTGGTCACGGCGGCGGAGGGAGGCTCCATCGGTGGCTTAACAACTCTGGGGTGGGTATGGAGTATTTGGTAGAACTAGGAGAAGGCAAGAGTAGCTTGGAAGGTGTCTGTGTATTGAATGCCCTTGAATGGGGTGGTTGAGGAGGTTTATATAGAGAAGAAGAGTTTCCAAACTAAGGACTTTAGCAGCGTCCAGGATGTCGCTAAACCCATTCCATAAGCGTCAGTGAAGCTCCTCGCCTGTCAATCCTTTAAGGCGCGCGTGCTTCTTCCCTTCAATCTACTCCCGCGTGTCCTCAGTCGTTGGATCCAAGGCGCGGACCACCATCGGACGGCTGAAGGCGCACCACGTCATCCTTCCAGCCCGTGGTTGGGTGTGCCATCGTGCACCTTCGTGTGATGGACAAGCGACGACCATTCGATCGCGCCTCAATGACCACGATTATGCGTGACTGGGCACTTGGATCGTGTGCATTTCCGCCCGGGTGCATCTGCACGCCCTCGTTGCGCCGCGTGGCCTTCAACCCTATCATTTGCGTGTGCATCAACGGTTGAATTTTGATCGCGCACGTGGATGCAGGCAAGTGTGTTTCGAACGCGCACCCCTGGTGAGCGTGGAGAAGTGCTGACCGCTGCGGCACAAGCGCGATATGGTTGCGCTCTTCGCCAATCCTCAGCCGTCCAATGGGAGATCAAACGACCGTGGTTGCTCCTGCACGATGAAGCGGGGGCTTGGTGTTGGCGAGGGCGGTCAATGGCCACTACATGGCCACTTTTGGGCCGTTGATCATCATATTAACGGCCAAAACTTCTCGGGCTTGTCGAGGGAGCTCCAGATGTCAGATTTAAGTAATTTCAGGTTTGTTAGACTCCATTCATCGATCTGAATCCATCCATGCAGTCCGATTGCTCATCTGAGGCCTGTTTCAAAATGCACTTGTACATATGGCCATTAAACATTGATTTATAAGTAATCTCAAATCACAACGCATGTAGTGCTCTTATACCCATCATGACATGTTATTAGTGTGCATATGTCCTCAAAACTAACTCCATTTGATGGAATTATCATCATTGATTGTAGAGTTATTAGGGTGTAGGAACCCGAAGTCCATTTTAATCGTCGATCAGTGAGTCTATCACATTTAACACATAAAGATGCTTAAAACTTAGTGTTCTCTTCGAGTCTTGGGTCGGTTGAGTGGCCGTAAAAAGCTGCTCCAAAATCCTAAAATTCAAAAATTAAAAAAAAAATAGAAAAGAAGAAAAGAAGAAAAAGATCCTTCTTTGAATAAGGTGAAGGCTTGAGGCGGTCTGCATTGTGGCACATACTCGGGCACTGTTGTGTCTTTGTAGTTCAGGTTCTTAGTAAAAATCTCCTGGTGTTGAAAAATAACTTTTTCCCAAGAAATCTGACCTAATTCTTTTATAAATAACATATAGTTTTTGCTAGGGACTAGCAAAAGATAGGCATGGGGGTGTCATGTACATACATCTGAATAGCCAAAAATGTCTATTAATGAATGTTCTTAGTATCATATTAGCATTATGCATTGTAAATATTGCATAACATGCATCATCATGCATTTAGGTAAAATAGCACAAATTGTATAATAATTTCTTCTTTTTGGTGACCAGAGATAGGGTGACTTTTAATCGGGGCCTTGGATTGAAGATCCAACCATACGGATCAGATTAAGGTGACGATCGAAGTTCAACGACTCCAAGATTGCCCTGATCGAACTTCTATAGCATCAGATATAACCCGAGGAAAATCAGAGATCAAGAACCAAGATGGTGTCAATTCGCACTTCAGATGACAAATCCGACCACACAGATGGGTTCAAATCGATGATCACAGCCCAATGGCGCGAAAATTGGTTCAATCCAACATCCATGGCACCATCTACAACACATAGAAGATGGACAGCCAAGATGGCGCCACGTGGCATCATCCCAGTCGCCCAACCGGCCAAAGGAGTGTTGCACGACGCCCTCTTCGATCGCGTGATTAATCTCAGTAGTTGGATCTCAAATCCAACGGTCGAGATCGGATCAAGGAGTACTTGCACGCTGATGAAGATTCAATGCTCGAGCGCTCTCAGTCATTGGATCTTCATCCAATGGCTGAGCGAGCTTGAACCTAAGTTAAAACTGTGACCATTTGCGGAGACACCGCAGTGGTCTTGAGCGCACCTCTCAACCCGCGAGCGTGAGTTTGAATCACGGCGAGGGGGGCGAAGGCAGCAGCAGCCACACACAATCAAAATTCGGCCGAACAATCCTCATCGAGCGGCCATGGAGGCAGCAACATGGCGCACCAGATGAAGACCGCGCAACACGTGCGTGATGACGCACTTCTACACGCGCCAATGCACGTACAGGCGCGATGAAGCGCGAGCGTGGTGCATTTAAGTTGTCCAATTGTAAAGATCGGACGACTAGGACGAAAAGAACATGGGCATGTGTTGAAGCGCAAGGAGAAGAAGAGGCGTGCGGCGCACACGCACACATCTCCTACAATCTGGGCTTTAGTGACAGTTTTATCCGTCACTAAAGACCTGACATTAATGTTTTGATATTAAAATGACCTATTTGCCCCCTCAAACCTCATCTATAAAAGAACCTACGCCCTTCACTTCTTTATCCCTTCTCTTTTCTCACCCCCTCCAAAGCTCTAAGAGCTTGTCCCAAACTCGAGATGCACCATTGGAGTTAAAAATACAATTTTTCCACCTCACCTCCTTTCGTGGAGCATCCCGCGGTGGTCATCTCACTGCCATTCGGGAAGCGGATCCCGCTACGACGTCATCCTACCCCGTTCTCTATCATCCTTCATCGTTCTCCTTCGTCCCACATCTCACCACCTTCATCCGGGAGCTCCATCGTTGCGGCTCGTCCTCCAAGCAGCCGTTGAGTTGGATGACTTCTCTCTACCTTCTCTTTTACCGCTTTCTAGTGTAGATTTCCTACTTTCTAGTGTAGTGAGTAGCTGCAATTGTAATGAACATCAGCTTGTGGTTATGAGATCGATATTTATTCTATCTTTGTTTTCTCTTTATTTGTAACATTCTTTCTCTTTCTTCTATTATTTATTTTTTAAGGAGATAGCTAGTTTAGATTCAATTCGACTAGTTAATCTGCTTCGTGATAATAAAACAAACACGATTTTTAATCAAACGTCCGCCTCCCTGTGTTCGACCCGGAATTCTTTTCGAGTTTGGGAAAAATTTATTTGTTGACGAATTTCTTCGCAAATTGCACTACAACGATGGGTTTTCAAAACTCAACTCTATTTGCGTAGATTTTTCCACTTCAACAATACCGTCAATTACTTGGTCACTAGAGAGACTCCTGGCTCTTGGGATGAGCAGAAAAGGAAGAGATTCATTTCCTACGCTAGATACTTTCATTGGGAAGAGGCCGAATTATTTAGAATTAGACAAGACCAAGTACTGAGACGATGCGTGCCTGAAGAGGAGTAACAAAGTGTGTTGACTTTTTGCCATGAACTTCATTGTGGAGGACACTTTGGTGCTTAGAAAAAACTTTTAATGTTCTTCAGTTCGATTTTTGGTGGCATACTTTATTTAAGGATTCTCGTAACTTTGTTAAGGCCTGTATTAGATGTCAATAGACTGGAACGATTGGGAAGAGGAATGATATGCCTCAACACCCAATCCAACCTGTTGAAATTTTTGATTTTTTGGGCAATAGACTTTATAGGCCCCTTCCCTTCGTCCCAAGGTTATGAGTATATCTTAGTTGCAATTGACTATGTCTCTAAATGGATAGAGATCATTTCCACGTGCACAAATGACCACTCGGTGGTATTGAAATTTGTGAAGGCCAATATCATATCCCGATTCAGCTATCCTAAGGGTATTATTAGTAATGGGGGACCTTGTTTCTGGAATCATCACTTCAATTGGTTACTACAAAGTCTAGGGGTCACTCACAAGATGGCTACCCCGTACCACCCCCAGATGAGTGGCCAAGTTGAGGTGTCGAATAAGGAGGTAAAGAACATTTTGAGAAAGACCGTTAGGCCTGATAGGGTCCCAAAAGTTCGATGATGCTTTATGGGATTATCGAACAACTTACAAAACCCCTTTGGATACATCTCCCTTCTAGATAATGTATGGAAAAGCATGCCATTTACCCATTGAGCCGGAACATAGAGCACTCTAGGCTATCCGAAGTGTCAACATGGATTTAGAAAATGCGGGTAAGGCATGACTTTTGGAATTAAGTGAGCTTGAGAAGTTGAGGAATGATGTTTATGACACCTCTCAAACTTATAAAGAGAGAACTAAGGTCTTTCATGATAAAAATATCATTAGAAAGACCTTTGAGCCCAACCAACAAGTCTAGCTTTTCAATTCTAGACTTAAGTTTTTTCTAGGGAAATTAAAGTCTCGTTAGGATGGGCCATATATAATCACTAAAGTGTTTCCGCATGGAGCTACGGAGATCAAAATCCCCTCCTCTTCAGCAATGCCCTTTACCGTCAATGGCCAACGGTTGAAACCATACATTACTTTGGATGGCCATCTGGTTGACAAAGTCACTCTCGAGGAGCCTTAGCTCCTATCATTCTCCACCTCAGGTAACATCTTCCCTTGACTATTTTACTTCCAATGAGGACATTGTTTGAACTAAGCATGGGGGGATAGGACCTGAGATAGTTGTTTATAGCATGTCTACATTTTGCATTCATGCATTCTTATTGCGTCAAAAAAAAAAAAACATTTAGGCCATGTTGTTATGCTTAACTAGCTAAGCTCTACATCTTTAGGCATAAGACCAAGACTTTAGGTTTGCTTAGCTGACTCTAGGTGCCTAATTATAGGAGCTATGGTTGAACTACTGACTTTAGAACTCTAGGGTCCGGTTGGACTTAAAATCTCAAGTATGAGTTAAGTTATGGACCATTCCTCAAGAGGTTAAGGAAGAAAAGTTAAGGATTGAGTTAAAGGTTGGGTAGTACCTGGTGTCTTTTTCTACCTTTTGGTTTACGGGTCCTCGTAACCTAAGCATCCACATCACACACACTTGATCTCGTGTAAATAGTAATCACCTTAATTCCTTCCTTGAAGAAAATTTGGTTCTCTTAGTTCTAACTTAGGAGAAGCTTGAAAACACAACTTAATTGGACAAATTCCTGCCGCATAAGAGGTGGAGTATATACTCACGTTGATGACACGATGATAATATGTCACCTCCTCGACACTTGTCTCTTAGGATATCCATCCTACTAGGGGCATGTAAGCGCATTGTGTAGTTCAGGTACCATGGGCGACCCTATCTCGAAGTGCCAATTGCCACAGGCCTAAATTCACTTAAGAAATCCATGGGTGATACTATCTCGTGGTGTCAATTGCCGGGAGTTCTTGGGGTCGCTATTGGCGATGCTATCTCGAAGCATCGAAAGCCAGGCACCCTTCGAGGTTTGGTGATGGGGATAATGAATCCGACACAGATTGTGTTAATAGCTGGTCTAAGGTTAGACTTAAAGGAATCATACAAAAAAAAAGAAATTATATATATATATATTAAAAAAAAATCTCCCTTACTCTCTTTCTAGGTTGGCAATCATACCAACCTCAAATAAATTAGACCAACGCACATGCACGGATGCTTTAATCTCTAGGACCAATAAACCCTAAGGTAGAGCTAGAAATCAAGGAAACATGTGCCTGTAACTTGTCCCTAGCTGACCTAGTCTGTAACTTAGCAACTACTTAGGTACCTTATAATCTAGAGTTAGATAGTTCAAAAAGGTCAATTGAGTTAACCTGGATAACTTGGAGTGTTAAGTCATGCTTAAATTTGCTAGGGACTAGCAAAAACTAGGCATGGGGGCATTTGATTAGCCCATATTTGTGGACTTTTTAAGTATGTGAATGCCTAGACAATAAGATATCTTTAACAATTAGTTAGCATGCATTAGGATGTAAATAAATTAATTAATATTTTTATATTGATTGCATAATTCATGCATTGTATTCATATGCATTTAGAATTGACTTAGTTAACCAATTAGGTGCATTACATGCATTGCTTTGGGTTTAACATAGAAGTTAAGGGTTTGTGCATAAATAACCCTAATATCTTATTTAATTTCATTCTTCTTCTTCATAGGAAATGGCTCAGCTTCCTCCTACGGCCATTCACTCAGCCATGAATCTCCTTAATGATCATGAGAAGTGGATCTGCTCCCGCCTCTCCCATTTTAAATCCATGCAGCCGCAGCTACAGAGGAGGAGGAGGGCCTGCTATGCTGAGGAGGCCACCACACCCCTATTCACCACTGTGTAGAGATCAAGGGCTCATCCATCTCATCACCGTCGGCCTCGATTACAGCAATGAATTTCCACCACCGTGGGTGTGTGGCGTGACAGGCCACACCGCCGTCCGAAGCTCGCTTGCATCACCGTGCTTCTTTACTACGCAACAACACCAACACCCCTATTGCATCTTCTTCTTCTTCCACTGCATCCATAAGAACCCATCACACCAACCATTCCACCTTCGATAGCTACCAGCCGCTGCCTTCTCCTTCACACGCGCGGCCACCAGCCACGCCACCGCGTACGGCCACGCCTTCCCCTCCCACGTGCATCCAGCAGTGCACTCACGAGCACCTCCAGCAAGCCAGCAGCGCGCTCCCATGCATGGCCAGCAATGCGTGCCTACCCTCATCGAGTCTCCACCCCTACATAGCAGTGCGCCAAGTGCACCTCCAGCAGCCTCTCTTCTCCGCACACCCATGCGTGCCTCCTCACGCCGCCTGCAGCCAGCATACAGAGTAGGCCCATCAGCCACCCACTACCTTCAACTCCGCCGTTCAATGAGCTCCGACCACCCCCCATCGCGCTTCCACCACCGCCGCGTAGCCCTCGACCCAACGGAACTCCGACGAGCTTCACACCTTCAGCCGTGGCCTCCTCCATGCACGAGCAAAAGGGGAAGATTTCCCCTATTTTGGGTTGCAATAGTTTTTACATCTAATGCCATTGCCACTTTTGATTTTTGAGTTTATTAATTGAATATTATGGTGAGTTTATGAAAATGACCTCCCTCTTTCTCATAAATGTTATTTCAGCATTAGCTCTTATTGTTTACTTAATCTGAAAGTGGTTTTGATTCAGTTTCTTGACGAAATTAATCGTGAACATTTATTTTTGATCAATATAAATTTTAATATGTCAATGCATCCCTGTGGATATGACCTACTCCTCATTGAGTGGTTAATTTTAATTTAAGGAACAGTGTTGGGTTCCTTTTGGAACCCAAATTAGACAGAAATTGGTATCTACATGAAAACTCCATAAAACTAATTCAAATCAATTCTAACCAATTCAAAATCAACACAGGAACTTATTTCAACCTAAAAATCATAGATTTAAATCCTTAAAACTCATAATCGACCCAAGGTTGACCTACAAAGCTTGAGATTTGACTTTCTACACCAAAGTTTCTCCAATCCAATTAAAAGCTTGGATATATTAAATTCAACTCCAAGAAGTTGTTCAACACCTCAAAATCGAATTTTGATTCTATTTAGGTGTCCCCAAGCTCATCGCCGGAGGTTTGTTATGAGTTTGTTCGATAGTTCATATCACAACTTCTTAAACCAAAAGAAGGGTCAAACTAAGCTCTACGGGCTGTACTCATGCTCTAGGATCTACTTTCAAGCTCTAGATTCCAAACGAATTATCTCTCCAACTCTGCCAGAGTTGAAGAAGATGACTTTCGATAACGAAGATTCATCATTAAAATTCAAATTCAACTAATGAATTATGATTCTCATATCAAAAGAAGATAATGTAGAATTTCTCATATAGTTTCAAAGGCTATATCTCAAGTTCTACTCATCGGAGCTCCGATGAACACCAATAATGATCGCTGGAGATAAAATCTCCATGAAACAAATCGAGGAAGGTCTTAAAAGCTTCCTGAGGTTGCAAAAAACCTTAGGAACACAACAATTATGCCGATTATTGATCAGAAGCACTGATTTGTCAAGAAACGCAATAAAATCACATCTTGAGTTCGTTTGAACTCAAGAATTGCCTTCTCACTCAATTGAGTGAGGGGAAATGCTTATGAGGGTTGGGCGATGGTAATAGGGTTGTTAATTAGGTGAATAAACCTCTTCTGAGCTGCCATTGACAGCGAGCTCAGAAGAATGGCATGAAATTGGGCGTTTAACGTGTAGATGATTATAGGTGAAATTATAGGCATCAACGAGGTCCTAATGAGGTGAATAGGTGATGGAGGAACCTATGTGGATGTGATCTACCTCTGAGATCTCCGCCATAAACAGAGAAGATGTTCAGGTGTATGCGAGGTGTTTAAGATGTGTTAGTGATCAAATTAAGAGGAGAGAAGGTGGAGTGGATTCACGGTGAGGTAGAGAGGATGTATAGGTGATTAGATCGATGGAAGAAGGTCCGGTGAGCTGGAATTAGCTCGCCGGAGCTGTGGAAGACACCATGAAAACTAAGCTTAACATTAGGCTAACTACCTAACTAACTACGCTAAGCTAATCTATGATAAAAACTAAGCTAGATACAAGTTACCTAGACGAAGGAGATGAGGAGAAGCTCTATCGACAGCTCTTAATGGAGGACGAAATAGAGGGGGAGAATAGAGCTCCAGTGGTGGTGAAGAACGATGTGAAGAGGAGGTGGATAACAACTCAGCTCCGTCGATAGTCGCGGTGGAGGACGACGGCGAATTGTGAGAGGTCGAGGTCCTCAAAGAAGACCAGAGATGGGAAGTCGAAGTCGCCGGAGTTTGGGAAGAATAGCCTAGGAACGATCGCGATTTGGGTGAGAGGGTAGGGGGTCGCTAACCGGGAATCGAAGGTGTTGTGATCTATTTATAGGTGGAGCTGGAGGTGAAGGGGAAAGAACTTGGACGGTTTAATGGCTAGGTTCATCCTAACCACCGGCGTCGTCTTCGACGCCGGTGAGGTTAATCGCCTAGGTCAAATAGGATTAGAAGCTTATGTAGTTCGTCGAATGAAGAGGGTGAGGTGAGTGGAGGTAGGGCGGTAGCTGCGGTGAGGTTCTGACGTCAGATGAGCAGTGATCGTGCGGTACGGACACCGGAGACTCTCGGCTGTCCAAAGCAGACGAATGTTTGAAGAAGATGATGTACACAGGGGCATATTTGCGAATAACGAAGGACCTGTTAGTTATAGAAAGGGCTCAAATGAAATAGAAGTTAGGGACCCAAATGTAAACAGTGTGTTTTAAGGCTTATTTTAATTTATTTCTTTTTTAAAATTTTTATATATTATTATAAATTAGGTAAATATTATATTTATGCCTTGAAATTATGTTTTTACCCTTTTTAACTATATTTATTTAAATCATTAGTTTAATTAAGTTAATTATATACTTAGGCCATTAAATTAATTAAGTTAGTTTAACTACTAAATATCTAGATAAATGATTATTAATTGAGTCCAAATTATTAATTAAATTATTATTAAGATTAATTGATCTTTAATTTTGTATTTTTAACTTATTTTGCAGGACGTTGGTATTCTAACCCCTATAGTATAATTAACCCTGTATTTAGTATATTCTTAAAATATTAGCTATGGAAAATAGCTAACTAGTGATAATTAAGAGCCATGATGAGTCTCTTATCATACCCCTAAGTTAAGGTTTTGCTAGTCCCTAGTAAAATTAACTAAGAAATATAATCATTTAAGCACTAAGGTGATTAAATAATTATAAATAATTCTATAGTAGAGAAATGCTTAGGTTAGAAAATTTTTAATATTTGTATTTTTATATTTTTTGTTTTAAATAAATATCCATAAATAGATAGAGCAATAGCAAGAATCCACTTACTGAGGACTGAAAACCCTAAATACCTTTCAAGAAATGCGTATTCGTAAAAATAGAATCTTGACGGGAATTTCTTTCAAATCAGATCATTGAAAACCCGTCTAATCTCTGTATCCACTCTAAACTTTAAAATCAAATAAGTCAAGATGAATAAAGTAACAAGACTCAAAGACTAGAAGTTAAATTCTAACTCAAAAATTCAATAGACATAGGTCAATCCTTAAGCTTGTGAAATTCGATTTTTACCATCCTAAGCTTTTGCAAATCAACTAAACACCATTTATTAATCAAATTCAGAGAAGAGTAAAATCCCTAAACCAACCAGTCCGCAGCATCAAGAACAAACTTCTAGACCTAAGGTCTTATCAATTTATCTCCTTTAAGCCTCAACCACTAATCTCCAAAACCCAATTTCTCATGCTTCATTATCCACTGCAAAGTTCAGTAGCTATGAGTTTAAAACATCCATGCTCATGAATAGACTTATTCTAAAGGCATCCGAAGTTGCAAAAATCCAGATCTTAATACATCAATTTCCAATCCAGGTTATGCCAATTCAAGCCTTTGGCTTGACCTTACTCAGATTTGGTTGCTTTCTCCTCACCAGTTTTTTATCTCGAGGTCGACTCTCTAGGTGTATCTCTCCGATGGACCACTCAGTCTCTTATTCCTATATTTTATCTCCATATTTTTCCAATCCATTTTCTATAGGTTAAAACACCCATTTGTAGCGAGGTGTTTTTATTGATGGAGGAAGGGGTATCATCCATATGTAACGAGATGTTTTATTTGGTAGATAAAAGCTACATAAGCATCTATTTGTAGTAAGATGCTTAAGTGCAGGGTATATATAATTTTTTTTTCAATAAATTTATTTTTCTTTCTCCTTCTCATTTTTATTACTATATTAAATACTCCAAATCTTTTTGCTAGGTCAGTGACACATCCTTCACCCTTTCAACAATCGCCCCGCAGAAATCCTTGGACTAAAGAAGATTTAGAATCGACCTTTTAACCTCTATGTTTTCACGGTCTCAGATACTAGTAAGACAATTCTAATGTGTGTAAATTTTGGATACTTAGGTTACTTAGCTCTCAAACCAGAGCGTAGACAGCAAAGCCTTTTACTCTCAGGTCCCTTAAACCATTGGTATCAACCCGTAGGATATGTCAAGATGCAACTCGTTAAGTCTAGCCAAACGTCCTCAATTGATTAAGCTAACTATAGCTCATTAGACCTTATGGCTAAGGATTCTACTAACTCTTTACTTAATCAACTCTAGGCATCTAGTCTTTTTACTCAACTTGGTGGTAAAAATAGATATTAAAAGATCAGAAGGATTTAACTTAGTCTTATTGACCAAGAAAGTTATAATTTAGTTCCAAAATTTAAGTCTTATATAAAACTTAATAACATCTTAGTTACTTTATTTCAAATAAAGAGCAGAAAAATAGACCATATTAGGGTTTCAGGCTCTAACTAGAGAAAATTTTCAATCAAAATTCGTAAACAAATACGTGTTTTGAAAATATATTCAAGAGAAAGTCCACAGTAAGGATTCAATGCTCTTACTAATTATACACTATTTACAATAAATAATATATTTTTTTAATTTTTGATCTTAAGAAAAATTAAGCTCTTTAATTACAAGTATAAATATTTAAATTTTTTTTTTTTTTATGATTCTTCTTCAATTCTTCTTAAGAAATGAATGTAATCCCCTTATAATTTTTTATTTTAATTATATATTTTTTTATACTTTATCAATTTTAAAATTTTTATGTTTTTTTTCAAAATTTTTAAATTTCATACATTTTTCTATTTTTTCATCTTTTATCTACCAATACACTTAGAGTATTAAGATTTCACTTCACACCCCCCAAATCAAAATTTTATAATATCCTCATTGTAAGAAAGGTGAAAAGGACTCTATACTTCACTTAGTATAGGGTGACGAAAGGAGTCCTAAAGAGAAGATCAAAGGTCTCTGTGCGGACAATTTCAAGTTTGACCCAAGTCAGAGCGATCAATCGAACTAAGTGAAGAATAGGAAAATAAGGAAGTGACAAATAAAGTACAGACTTAAGTGTATAGGTAGATGAAAGTGTGGAAAACAGAAAACAACTATGTACAAGAGTGCTAAGTTTTACGCCTTCAGCTAGGCATAAACCCTAGAGAATTAATTGAGTGTATAACAATCTCCAACAAGATCCAAAACGTGTTTTAAGATAGGGTTTGAGACATTGACCATTGAATTTGAAGGGTTGATTCTTGTTGGGTCCAGTGATTTCTGTTGGTGCTAGAGCACCACGATCATTTATTTTGATGATAACAAAACACGTGTCATTTAATATTTGCGCTTCGAGTCCTAGATTTCAGGTCAATTGCAAATGGATACGTGATTAGACGGAGTTCGAGCTCGCATCCAGAACGGATTGGACGAGCTTGATGAAGAGCAGAAGAGATTCGCGAGGAGCGATATATTGAAGATGGAAGGAAATGAAGAATAGGATAGATTTCCTTCTTTTGTACTTGTTGTATTTTTCGTTTCTTTTGTTGCTCTTTATTTCCTTAGATAATTCATACTAAAGAGCCTCAAAGTACCCTAACAGTAGTCCTACGAACACCGGCACAACCCTAGGATACTTAGGTTTTCTGTAGAGAACTTAGAAAACCAATATAAGGTTCAAACAAAGTTTCCAGACGTCTAATTCTCAAATCAGACGTCTGATAAAGTATTTTAAGATGTCTGACTGTTGCAGACGTCTGATAACTGTTAGGCTGGACATAGTTAGTTCTGTCTGATGAAATCAGACGTCCAGACCTTAGACCAGACGTCTTGGGAGACGTCTGATGGATTTGCCAGACGTCCAATTAGTGGACCGTTGGCTGGCTTAGCAAACACTCAGGATATGACCGTTAGAGCCTTATCAGACGTCCATAGGACTGTCCAGACGTCTGATAATTGACCGTTTTGCCTCGGCTGACCCAAAATCTCTTCTCAGAGATTTTCTAGCCGTTGCAACGTTTGGAAATCCATTCCCACAGTAAAAGTAGGTTTCCAGACGTCCAGACATATTGCCAGACGTCCTATATGTCATCTGATGGACTTGCACAAAAACTCTGTTTAGATCTGATCCAAGTCAAGAAGAGACCCGCCCAAAATCAGACGTCTGACCTTGAAATCAGACGTCTTAAAGTGGCCTTCCAGACGTCTGATGTCATAATTAGACGTCTGATCACCCTGTCAAGTGTAATCATTATCCTGATTTCGACCTGATTCTCTTGAGCTTTGCACCCAACGGCTATGGAAGCATTTCCAAGCCTTCCAAAGCCTTCCTAAGGCCTCTATAAATAGAGGGAAACCTTTGCAACACAAATATACACTTGGATACACCAAGAAACACCAAGACACACCAAGACACACCTTGCAATATACTTTCAAACCATTTTGTGTCTCTCTTGCTCTCTAAGCTCAAGTTCTACATCTTGAGAGCATCAAGCTGTTGTGCACCCGCTCTCCCACCGTAGTTCACGAGAGCGAAGTTGCGCCGTCGCGTGGCTCACGCACCGCGTCATCAACTCGACGCACTCCTTGCAAAGGGGAGTTTCCTAATTCCTATAGAAGTTAGGTTTATAATTACTTTGTTGGCTCTATAGGACTTGTTGTTTCTTTTATCTTCGTTATTTGATTGGGTATTCGCTTTGCGGATTCCCGTCTCCTTCGTGAGACAAAATCCTTCTCGTGGAGAGAAGGGGTTGAGGTATGCTACCCTCGTTTAAGTAGCGTGGTTGTATTGAGGTTGAATCACCCTCGTTTAAAGTGATTCGGTTTATTGGATTTTGATCAACTTGGTTGATCGGAAAATCCTAACTCGAGAGGGTTAGGTGGTGGTTTTCACCCGATTTGGGTTTCCACCTATAAATTCTTGTGTACCTTGTGTGATTGACTTTTTGTGAGTTTGTTTATTTTATTTCCGCAATTATTACGTCACCCCCTCCTGGTAGGGCCGAAAAAAACCTACAGTCAGTGATTTCGACAGCTCCATTGTCAAAGACTCTAATGACATCAAATGAACTTGTTCATTTGGATCTAAGTTTACCAAGGAAGAATTTCAAATGGGCATCAAAGAGCAACACCTTCTGACCAGGTGCAAAAGATTTGCAGGAAATGTGTTTATTATGGAAGGCTTTTAATTTTTCCTTATACAACTTAGAACTCTCATAGGAATCATTTCGAAGTTCCTTGAATTCACTAAGTTGCAACCTAAAATGATCACCTGCCTTCGTGAGGTTAAGATTACAGACTTTAATTGCCCAATAGGTCTTGTGTTCAATTTCTATAGGAAGATGGCAGGTGACACACTCGAATCAGTATAGTTAAAATTACGTCATTATAGCATGATAAGAACGTCAAGTTTAAAATTTATATTAAATTATTAATAATTTAATGAGTTCGAATCGTTTCACTAGGAGGCTATAAAATAATTCTTAATTAAGTTGATTAGGACAATTTATATAATTAAAAATAGAAATAAAAATTAACTTATAACTTAGCATTCATTGAAAATATAATCTGGAGAAAGGAAACTTAATTACTACCATCACTACTTAACCAAAACTATAACTTAAATTATTAATAAATCCCACGTATACTAAATTACACAGTTACGTTAAACATAAATCTAGGTTCCCATTAAACAAAAACAATAATTAAGTATACATCTATTTTACGATTTATAAACGCGTTGAAAGATGCACTATGCAAGATTTAAAAATTTATAAATCTTAAAAACAGAATTGCATTGAAAGTTGAAAATAAGACATTCACACCTAATTTTTTAAAATAAATTTAACTTACTCAACAATAAAATAAGATTTCTCATACAAAAGTTGTACGTTGCATAAATGGTACATTTACATTAAAATATTAAAATATAAGAAAACATTAGATGTAAAAGAGAGAGAGGAAAAGAATAAGCTTATGTAGGGTTGGAGAAGAGAGAACGGTTGGGGAAGAGGTTTGCGGAGGAGGAGACGACGGAGATGGCAGTTGGTGCGATGGCACAGTGACTCCTGGTGGTCGTCGTTGTCGCTGAGGGACTGCTTGGCTGTTGATGGGTGCTGCCGATGGTTGTTATGATGGGCGTGGAGAGGAAGGATGGAAGGAGGTGTTGCTGGCCGAAGATGGTAGAGGTGGCTGTTGGTGGTGGAGTCGGTGGCTGCGGCTGGTGGCGCGTGGAAGGGGGGGTGCTGGGTGTTAGGTGTGGCCGACGGTAGTTGTGAAGGTGGGTAGTGGTGGCTGTAGCCGGTGAGAGAAGAAAGGGAAGAAAAACAGGGAAGAACAAGGGAATGGAAGAGGAGTGTGGAAGGAGGCAAGGCCGAAATCAGAGGAGTATGGATCGCAATAAGGCAGATCGAGTTGACGAGGGTGTATAGGAGGTAGAGAGGAAGGATTGTGAGGTGGTTTCGGGTTCGACGGTGGTGAGGGTTGGTCGTATTTGGTGGCCGAATGTGTTGGGTTCAAGGTGGCTGTTAATGGTGGTTGAAGGAGGAAGGGAGAGGAAGATGGAGGTGATGTTGGCGCAGCTTGGTGGTGCGGCCTGGTGGTGACGGAGAGCGTTGACGAGGCCGAAGAAGAGGAGAAGGGCTGGCGGTAAGTGGTTTTCGTGGTGGTGTAGCCGGCGGTGGTGTTGGGTAGCCGTAGAGGGTAGTTGTTGTCGGTGTTGTTGATAGTGGGAAAAAAAGAAAAAGCAGGGGAAGAGGATGTGGGGAAGGAGGAGGAAAGGAAATATGAGACGAGGAAGGAAGAGTTTAAGAGGGAGAGAGAGAGATCGGTTGAGAGTGGGAAATGGGTTGGGTTTCCATCTCCTCCCTTCGGTGTGCGTGTGTGAGGGGAAAAAGAGAGGGAATGGGGTGCGGTTACGAAGTATGTGAAGGGGAGTTGAGGATATATATTTTCTTTAAACAAAAAGAGAAGGGATTGACGAGAAAAAGGGAAGGAAAAAAAATGGGGTTAAGGATTTGATTTCTTCTTTTCATACATATATAATAATAGGATTTTAATGAATCTATAATACCTGTATATATAGAATAAATATATAAAAATATGTAAATATGCATAATTTAATGTTATTTAGATTCATTGTATGCGGAAGTGTTAATTAAACTATTAGTCTTATTATCATATTGATTATTTGTATTAAGTTATGAAATTACAATAAAATTAACAAATTATCACATGCAAATATAGTTTCATTACAAGGGTTTCACGTAAAAAAGTCTGTATGGTGACATACGTATGGGTGTCTTGCAGGAAATCCTATAAGCCTACAAAGCATCATCTAATTAGGAAGACCAATCCTTCCTATTGGATCGGATTGTCATTTGAATGATCTTCTTGATCTCCCGGTTAGAGCCCTCAATTTGCCCATTAGTTTAGAAATGATAAGGTGTAGCAATGCAGTGTGTGACCCCGTATTTTCTAACTAGATTCCTAAATTGGGTGTTATTAAAATGGGATCCTCCGTCAGAAATGATAGCATGTGGTACCTAGAATGAGATGATATGACTCTGAATAAAAGAAATGACAACTCTATGATCATTTGTGCGTGTGGGTAAGGCTTCGATCCAACAAGAGACATAATCAACAAGTAAAATGTACTCAAAGCCAGAAGAAGATGGAAATGGACCCATAAAATTTATGCCTCAGA
The DNA here is from genome assembly GCA_037157565.1 of Thalassia testudinum. NCBI lineage: Eukaryota > Viridiplantae > Streptophyta > Magnoliopsida > Alismatales > Hydrocharitaceae > Thalassia > Thalassia testudinum. The sequence continues at coordinate 17,159,154 of JAZHRO010000055.1, forward strand.
TATCAAAGATTTCACAGACAACAATCGGGTTTAAAGGCATCATGTCTCTACGTGACATGCTACCAAGAGTTTGGCAGCAACTACATGCCTTACAATATACCTGTGAATTCGCAAAAAGAGTAGGCCAATAAAACCCGCACTGCAAAACTTTTGCAACCGTCTTGCAACAAGAAAAACGACCGCCACAAGCCTAGTCATGATAAAAGGAGAGGTTAAAGTCAATCTCAGGAAATGAAACACAACGCCTAATGATCTGATCGTTGCAAAGTTGGAATAGATATGAATCTTCCCAAAAATAGTATTTGGCTTCTGATTTGAGTCATGATTTGCGATTCCTATCCCAGTTGAATGGGAATTGATGTATAACCAAATAGTTAACAATGTCAGCATACCAAGGAAATTAGTAGAGATAACTAAAAGGTGCTCATCAGGAAAGTATTCAGTGATTGGAAGAGATGTCTCTATATTCTCAGAAGGAAGGCAGGAAAGGTGGTCGGCAACGACATTCTGTCATCCTGCCCTTTCACGAATTTCTAGGCCAAATTCTTGCAAAAACAAGATCCATTTGATCAACCTAGGTTTCGTGTCCTTATTTGATAAAAGGTGTTTGATCGTAGAGTGATAAGAGTACATAATTATTTGAGACCCGAGGATATAAGATCTGAACTTTTCCAAACCAAATACTATAGCTAGCAACTCCTTTTCAATAACAGTATAATTCCTTTGTGCATCATTAAGTGTCTTGCTAGCGTAGTAAATCACTACAGGATTCTTCTTGATCTTCTGTCCTAATACAGCTCCTACTGCGTAATTAGATGCATTGCACATGATTTCAAAGGGTAGATTCCAGTTAGGAGGTTCCAGAATAGGAGCCTATGTAACTCTATCTCTCAAAGTCTCAAATGCAGATATACACTCCTTACTCATTCAAAAAATCGTGTCTTTCGTGAGGAGATTCGTGAGTGGTCGGGCAATCTTCAAACACTTTCCAGTAAAAATCTTATATAAAATCCAACATGCCTGAGAAATGATCAGATGCCTTTGATCAAGTTGGGAATTGGTAGCTTTGGGATCTGATTGATCTTGGCTCGATCTGCTTGGATACCTCGCTCAGATACGAGATGGCCAAGTACAATGCCCTTTCGAACCATAAAATGGCTCTTCTTCTACCTGAGGACAAGTGTAATGTCCCAAAATCCAGGTTTCGAGTGATTTCAAAGTAGTTTGAGTCAGTTTGAACCTGGAAACCCAGTCAAGGTTTCGTGCTGGTGCAAAACCCCCTTAAATTGCCAAGAATCATGTATTTCGAGTCAAACCCTAGTCAAACATTACCACAAGGGTGCCATGTATGGTATCATTAGATTCCTCCCGACACAAACTTTTCGGTGACGCTTGTTTCATGAGATTCTAAGGTGTAAAGCTCAAGTTAGGGCCAAAAGAAGTTACTAAGGACCTAAATGTAAGGTAAACCCAACCCTAAGGGCAATTTGGGTATTTCACCTACCTAAACCGACTTGCACCCACCCCTAGGCCTATATAAGGACCCCCTGGGACCCTTAAGTCGTCATTAGCCTCCAACCCTCTCTAATCAAGAGAGAAAGAGAGAAGAACAAAAAAATCAAAAATATTTTTTGGAGACCTGGGTACGAATCCATAAAACCCAGGGTTCCCCCCGCAAAAGACACGATGGCAGTGGTGGCACGCGGTGTAGGGCATGCCACGTAGCACAGCGAAGGCGTGAATCATATCGATGCATACTACGTGTTAATATGATTTATTTCAACTTTTGAGTTCATTCTACCTATTGAAAAATTAAAAACGTAACTAGGTGTCTCCGAACCCCATCCTGGGTCCAATTGAATCAGGTTCTCTCTAATGCGTGCACGGGTCCTGAGGTGGGTGTGGAAACTATTTCCAGGCCCAGTGCACACGGTTCGGAGTCACTGTGATCCTCTGGTGGCATTAGGTAGAGTAGTCTATCCCTTTTCTTTTCAATCCAACTGATTTTTCGGGTAATTGAGAACCCGGCCTATGCGATTTTCGTGCTTACTGCCTTGGTCCGTGTGCATCCTCTTTTGCTGAGTTGGAACCCTCCGATGCTTTCTTGATTTTTGGAACTATAAACAAGACATGATGGATTTACGTGAATAATAAAGAATTAGCAAGTATATATACCCCTATTATCACATGCATGAAACGGAACCCGTTTTCCATAAAACAAGTTCTATTGTCTTTAAAATTGTTTAAATAGTATGGAACCACTGGTAAAGATGGAATTTCTTGTGAATGAATAAATTGGGAGATAATATGAATAAGTGTTAACCCTGGAATTAGTAATACAAAAATTACTAAGGGTTATTGTATTTGACAATATAAGAAATACAGTTATCTGAAAATTGGATAAATAATATGATGGATATGTCGGGAAAAAAAAAGGATTAGATACTGGTTCAACCCTGCTACTTGCCAGGATTTCGGTTGTAGCTTTAGGTCTTTTTAGACCGGGTTCAGGGGCTGCTTTAGGGAGTTACTGGCCTTCCTACGACTCTTTGGTTAGGCTTAGCGACCAACTGAGGTAGCGGACTGCAAGGCTCAAGGTTTGGAGCAGTTCTTTTCGGCCGGTGGGTGGGTTATTGGCTGTCTGTGGTTCAGCGTACATAGCGCTTGTATGTGTTCATGCTACACGACGTAGCCGCTATCCCTTTTCGCGATGACCCCAGGGTGACGGAGCGTGGTGACTCGACGGGTATAAATGATCCTCCTGGCTAGGAGGGTAGCTTATACCAGTCTTGTGCCACAGGAAGTCACACGAGATCGTCTTGTGCCGAAGACGTTGATTAACAGTTTGAAAGCAATAAGAATATGGGAAAGTATATAAAAAGGGAGTAGATATGAGATAGATTGTAAAACAAACAAATTATCAACATAGTACCTTTTTCTTGTACTCTGTTACTTGAGTAACATGTTTGGTTGTACTACTCTACTCAGTTTTCATTGATGTTTGTCTCGGATTCCATACTCAGGTGTTGCTGAGCAGTCAGGTGTCGCGGTTGCAGTTGGTCAAACCTCCACGAAACTGGGTCCTACCTGAGGAAACAATCTGTACTAAGCCAGTGGCTCATAGGAGTAGTTCTTTCTATTGTTAGATTTTTATTTCCTGTCTTCTTGGTAGTTGTAAGAAACTCTAATTTATTTCTGCTCTAGGTGAACTTTGCTTTTATTGTCATCACTTTTGTTTTCTTTCATCTAATGCTTTATGAATGAATGTTAGCTAATATGTTTTATGACTCTATGTTGGGTGACTGCAATCTTACAGGTTTTCGTGCTAGTTGTTAGTACAAGGCAACTTGAGTTACGTCAGTTAGCGGGACCCGAGTCGTCACAACAAGATTCACTTCAATAAAGCATGTCAAGATCTTCAACAAATTTTCTAAATAAATATCAAAACTCTCCCCGAAGACTGAAAAATCATCTATGAATACCTCCATATATTCACCTACCATCTCAGAAAAGATGGCTATCGTGCACCTCTGGAAAGTCACGGTTGCATTGTGATGCATTATTTCTCAACACATTTAATTAAATTAATTAGACTTAACTAATTGCATTAGAAAGTAACTTAGGTTAACTTGAATTAGAGTCGGATATGTAGTATAGGGTCAAGTTAACCTAACATTTTAGATTTAAAGTTCTTTTTTAAATAGTTGAGTCTAGGTCATTCACTAGGAGACATAATTGTAAGCTTAATTCACCATTAATCTCTAAACATTAATTACTATCTAATTAATTAATCACATTAATAATTGCACAAGATGTTACAATAAAAGCATGCAATATTCCATTTAAAAAAGAAACAAGATTACAAGAAAGATTTGTCATTTAAAACCAAATAGAACATGTTGATTACAATTTTCTTACAAAAATATAAGACATAGAGTGCAATTACAAGAGTTTATCATGCCCATTACAATGTTAAAAGCTCAAAAACATGTAATATAGTAGCTTCAGCCCTGACTCAGACGTCTGAAAAGAAAATTAGACGACTTAAAAATAAGAATTGGACTTCCAGAAAGCTCAATAGACGTCTGATTTCTTCTTTCATACATTTCTCTCATCTTTGCCTTAGTCCCATTCTTCTTTTATTCTACTCTTGTGCTCTCTCTCTCGAGCTCTTCCTATTCTCATCTTCCTATTTTACTCTTTAAACTCTTAAGCCTTCGCCCTCTTCTTTATTTTCTTTAACTCTCTTCTTCTTCCTTTAACCTTCTTTTTACTGTGCCTTCTAATTCCCACACTTAGTCGCATTCTCACCAACTAAGCCCATTTTTTGCTCTTTACTTTAAAAATTAGGTTTTTAATGGGCGAATGGGCCTCGTTCAGGGATACACAGCATCCCATAGGGTGGGACCAAACCCTACTTGAGGCCCACTCCAATTTGTATTAGGTGGATTTTTCATTTATTTTCACATTGCACAGTATTGGGCCCAATCAAGCCCGCTCACATCCACGCCCACATGGACCCACATGCACTCACATGCACACACACACACCCAGGCATAGGCACGTGCACGTGCACACGCCCACAAGAGATCATGTTTCTTTTTGCACCCTGCGCTGACGACCGGGAGGGTCTCAACACGAATTCGACTTATACCATTGCAGACGTCCACAAGTTCCCAATGTGGTACAATCCTTTACGCTCCAAGCTAAACTTTCAATAAGGATTCCCATTAACTCAGTGAACCAAATTGATCGAACAAAGGCTCGACGGAAAGCTCTAGATGAGCTCTATCTGATTGGAGCATCAATTTGATGCTCGGACCAAGATTGATCCACTGATTTGAGTGGTGAAACATGGTTGCCCGCCATGCTAAAACGAAATTCAGAGAGAGGAAAACATGTCGATTGATCTGCAGAGGGGCTTTTTCCCTCGGTTGAAGAACTGAGTGCCTTCAGGAAAGTATTTTGCACTAATTTTAGATATAAAGAGGGTTTGGAATATGCCCAAGAGACTCCAGAAGCTTAAGAGCTTTGTGAACGAGCTCAGAGCTCAAATTTGAGCTCCAAATTGCTCAACAGAGTGATTAAGACCTCAAGAATAGGTTGGAACCAATTCAAGAGATTAAAATCAATCAATCTGGGCAAGATTTAAGTTTGAAACTCAACATAAAACCACAGGAACAGTATTAGGTTCATTTTGAACCCAAACTGTTCAGACCTTCGAAACCCCCTCAATCCTCAATTAAACATAATGAAATCACTTTAAGCGAACTCGAATTTGCTCCAGAAACCTAATCAACCCATTAATTCAGAGTTTTAACCATTTAGTCCTCAATAATGGCTCAGGTTTGACCTAGAAGCCTTCAGAGTTGACTTTCAAATTTTTAGCTTCTTAGATCAAATTAAAAGCCTAAATAGACCTAATTCATCCTCAGGAGTTCATTCAACACCTCAAAATGAAATTTTGTTAAGTCTGGAGGTGTTCTCAGGTAGTGCCGCCTGAGGTGAAAAGTTTCTATGTTCGATGTATTAACCTAGAGGCTTTTAGTCCTAATCATGACCTATTACAAACTTCTGAGGATCTACTGATGCTTACAAACCCATTGATTTGTTAGAAGCCTAACGGAATCAGTCTTTCCAACTCTACCAGAGTTGGAGAAGATGACGATAAGGGAAGGTTTCTAATCATCCAAACAAAGATTAAATCACTAATTTTTTATTCTATGACATTGTAGGATCATTCTGGAGCTTTTGGGAAACTTCCGAAGGTCGAAGCTCAAAATTGACTCATCGAAGCTCGCCGAAGCTCTAGTGAGTCCAGAAATAAGGTTCTAGAGTTCAAAACTCCATGAAACTGGTTGAAATTGGCTCTAAAAGATTCCTGAGGTCGCAAGGAACCTCAGAATCACTTCTATTGCTTAATTCAAAGCCTAATTTAAAGATTGATCAATGAATTCAAGAAGATTGAATTATGAGTTCGTATGAACTCAAAGACCGATCTCTCACTCAATTGAGTGAGGGATAAGACTGAAATGAATCTTGTGATGCTTTGTGAGTAGGTGATTAGGCGAAAAAGTCCTCCTGAGTGGCCATTGACAGCGAGCTCAGGAGGTTGAGGTGAAATTGGGCATTTTTGTTGTGGATGTTAATAAGCTAATTAAAAGGTAGAACAGGGCCCTTGTGTGATGCAGAGGCGATGGAGGGCCCCAAATGAGTGTGCTCTAGCTCGGAGACCTCTGCCATAGACAGCGGAGGTCACCGATGAATGTGAAGATGAAGTAGGCATGTCAGCTGCTAAAAAGGAAGGGAAGGAAGCGTAGGAGGATCGTGAGGGGAAGAGGATGGTGATCAGGTGAATGAAAAGTTGAATAGAAGTCCAATGAGGCCGAACTTGGCCTCATCGGAGTCAGAGAAGGAATACTGGAATTGAGATAAACTAAACTAATCTAGCTACCTAACCTATCCTACACTAAGCCTAGCTAGTCTACGGTTACCTGAACGAAGTAGGAGGGAGAAGTCTTCATCGAAAGCCATGTGACGGAGGAAATCAGAGGATTGGGGATAGAACTCTGACGAGAAAGGAAACAGAGAGGAAGGAGGGGCGAAACGCTCCCAAGCCCTGTCACAACCGTGAGAGAGGAAGAGGAAGTGAAGGAGGTGAATGCCTCTGGCGAAGACGCTCCAAAGGAGAGGTGAGAGGTCATCAGAGGCTAAGGAGGAATAACTGATCGTCGACTACGGTGGGGGGAGAGGGAAGGGAGTCAACCCCTGAAATTGGAGGTCAGGGGGGCTATTTATAGGTTTCGCCGGAGGTTAGGGAGTTTGTACCTAGACGGAAAGGTGTCCAAATTCGTCCTACTAACCGGAATCATCTCCGATGTCGGTGAAGTTATTCACCTAACCTAAATAGGATTAGAGGTGCATCCGGATTGTCAGATGTGAAGGAGGTGGCGAGTTGATCAATGGCAGCAGCGGCGGAAAAGATGTGACGTGGGATGATGAGTGATCAGGTGATATGGTCATCGAATGCTGATGAGAACCTCATCATGAACCCTAACTATCACATTTTGACCTAATAAATTGAACAAAAGCTCTTACATAACCTAAGGGAAGGCTTAAATCAGAGAATTGTTAATCAGAGAATAAAACATTATATAAGGGGAAAAACTGTAATTTTACCTTTGCAATGCATGAATGGGATTTGTAAGGGTCTATACATAGGTCAAGTGAACCTAATAAAGGAAAAAGTGGGATAGTTTGGTCAGAAAAGAGTTATGATAAAATCTGGGAATTAAATGACATTCTACAACCCTAAAACAAACCCACTTTAATTCATGAAGTTTCAGGCAATATAAAAATCCACTAAACCCTCTAAAATTCATAAAAAAGTATCCCCTAGGGTTTAGAACCTTCAATTTGGCCTTTGAAACCTGTTTTGACCTAGATTGAGGTCCATACCCAATTTCTAACCTAATATGGGTTTTTGTGCAAAATGTCCAGTCAAACGTGGTAAAACCTAAAATCCAACTTCACCATTGGATTTCTTAGGTCGAAATTAGGTTTATACCAAAATTTGGACCTAAAGGAAGGTTGTCTTGACCCACTTTACAAAATGGTACTCAATAATTACTTTCTGACCCTTAACTTTTTGAAACCTTGCAATCACTCCCTCAACTTTCCCATCATTTTCTTCAATCCGGTCCTTTAGCCACCCGCAATAGTAGGCCATACCTCTGGTGACTTTGCGCGGAGGATAGCGTCGCCCATTCATGGGGAGCCGGCCCCAGATTTGAAAGGGAGACTCTCTGCGATGTCCCCTACCGCATGGGCCGACTCCCATGCCCTGTTGACCGTCATACCTCTCATACAAACGCGCGAGAGGTATGGGTCTCCATCTGCCACAACTCCGGCGAGCTTTTTCCCTCCGCTTTTGCGCACCTCCCGGCCAGCTCTCGCCTATTTAAGGAGCGGCACACCTCGCCGCATCCTTTAAGCTTCGTTTGGCCTGAGATCCCCCCTCCTATTCATCTCCCACCAACTTCGGCCAACTGCCAGAGCTTCCAGCGACATTCCCTCCCCTCTCTCATCGCCCTACCACCGTACCAATGGCAGGGTTAACTCCGCCATCCTCTGCCGCGCCATGCCGTACCAGCGGGTGCCCTCCAACCCCTCTTCCTCGTCGCCGTTCTCTCCCCTTGGCACCTTCGTCTCCGGCGACGACAGCACCGTCCGCTCGCCACCTCCGCACCCCCTCCTTCACTCTAGACTCACAGCTAAGTCCTTCTCACCCTCTTTATTTCCCCCCTGCCAATTTGTTATTTCAACCCTTCAACAACCGCAAGCCACCACCATCTCCTCCACCTCCAACAGATCACCGACGAGGTGTCTCTGTCACCTTCCCACAACATCCACCTCGCCAGACCCCTCAGAAGCATCACGTCCATCCACTGATCATCCTGCTACCCTCCACTGACTGTGACACCCACTGAAACCCTTCCTCGAATACACCCACCTGCACACACACAATGTGCCCTAGGCACACGTGCACAGGCGACATCACACCACGCTGACCCCCGAGTTATCTTCGACGTGCTCTGGCGAAGCTCGCCGAGTGTTCTGACAGGGTCACAAGGCCGTATTCGTGGTTTCAGGTCCCGAGCTTCTGCCGCCATTGGCGCCGAGCTTGGAGCAAGTTCGCAAGCAGCTCCAGGAGACGAGCCCAGGTTGCGCGAAAGACTTCCGCGCACAGCTCTAGGTCTTCAATTGGCATCTGAAGCCTTTGCTGGAGTGGCGATTGTTCGCGCTTGCTGCTGCCAGGCGCGCCACAAGGAGGTGGGAACTTTAGTCCCACCATGGGCATTTGTGAACGCCCCACAGGGCATAAATTGAAAAAGTGACTAAGGCTTATTGCCTCAGTCACACGGGGTAAGGTCTCTCTCACCCGCTCTCCTGGCCTCGTCCGCGACAACCCCCTACGGACCTGGCCCGACCCGTTTACCTAAGCCTTGCACACCTCGCCCTCCACCACACGTCGATAGGCCTGGTCCTAGGCGCGTTACCCGACCCATATACCTGAGTAGGCTCTGGGAGAGTAAACCCTAGAATGAAACACAGAGAGAGAGACGTGGGGAGGGTAGGGGTTAGGTTTTGCCTAGCCATGTCTGTGTAGGGAAAACTGAAGAAGAAGAAGGAGAAGGAGGAAGCGGGAGAAGAAGCGGCTGAGGACTTAGCCGTGAAAGCAGCTGCAACCGAAGAGAAGAGAAGAAGAAGGCTCAGGAGTAGAAGCAGAGGAAAAGGAAGAGAAAGAAGACAGAAGTTGAAGTAGAAGAATAGGATGGGAAGAAGCCAACTGAGGAAGGAAGAGGCAGTTGTCGCAAAGAAGAAGGCCAACCAAGGAAAAGAAGAGAAGAAAAAGCCAAGGAGAGCAGAAGCAGCAGCAGCAGAGAGGAAGAAGAAGGAGATGTGCATTGTAGCAAGTGGCTACTTAAGGCATCTGATTCCCAGAATCAGATGTCTGAAGACTGAAAGAAGAAGAGAAAGAAGGACAAAGAAGAAAGAGAGAAGAAAAGAAAAGAGAAGAAACATTTTTTAGTTCCTTTCTCTCTAGTTGTTCTTTTGTAAATTGTGATTTTCTACACTTCTAAAATCAATCATGCTCCCTGAGTTCGACCTCAGAGAATTTTTGAACTATTCGAGTAATAAAATCTAATCAAACTCGGTGACAATCCCAAAAAGATTACAACCAGTTTTTTACGCCGTTGCCAGGGAGCAACGGGTATTTTAGAAGCTTCAAAATCACAATTTCTGATTTTATACTGATTAAACCTCTCTTCTGTTGTGCAGGAAAGGAAGGCAAGAAAGGATAGCAGCCACACAACAAACACACCAGAGGTCAGGTAACCCTCAACCCTCTCTCTTAAGCCCCTCACATTCTAAAGAGGAAAAACAAAAAGAAAATCAATCTAGGGCTACCTATCTTCCGTACTTAGTAATTCACAGAGTTGCCTGATTTTGAGTTTCAACACACTTTAACTGCATATCCACTTAAGGTAACTAGGGCTAAAACCTTCTTGCTTGAGCCCTAGTTACCCATTTCTGAGGCAACTAATTGGACCAACTAGAGCCAACCTAGGATTCTAAGCTAGGGTTTTAGAGACACATCCTCTAAACAAAGAATTGAAAATTCCAAAAGAATGTGTGCCTAAACCATTATTTGAAGAGACCTATTTAAGAGAAACCCTAAGCAAACAGGCTCTTAATTTACTTGAACACTAAAGAAAGGACCTAAGAAGCTCTCACAGGAACAAAGAGGTGAAGTTGATCCCTTGGATCAACCAACCTTTAAATTATGTTACTTTTTGCACACAAAAGGTTTAAAGTTCAAGTAAAACCCTAAGCACCTTGATCTTAATTAAAAGTGGTAGACTTAAGAGGTCAAGGTCCCCATTCTGGTCTACCTGGAATTTCAGTGACAAGAGAGGTCGGGTGGGGGAAACCCTGTAACCCATGGGGGCACTCTACTGTGTAGGGGTCTTCGCGGGACTCACCCTCTCTGGCTGCCCAGGTAATTCTCAAGTGGACGACCTTCTAATCAAGGGGTATCATTCGCCTCGAACCTCTATAGTCACCCAACATATTTTGGGTGTCTTGATTGGGTCCAACACGTTCTAACCTCATCCAATCCATCAGTGCATGTTCGGTAGGAGGTCCTTGAAACCTCCTATAGCAATCTACTCTTCCCGAGGCCAAGCCTCGGCTCCCTTGTTTGTGCAACAAGCTCTCCACATAGACCTTTCTTCCGATTATGAACCTAGTTCCCCTTCTTCTTCCATCACGGCTTAGCCTGTTGAAGAAGAGAATAATCTTGAGCACCAGCTCCAGTGTCTTAATGACCTCTTCCAGAATTTCATGAACCCACTGCAGCACCCCATGATGCGAGATCACTATAATCCCGCTGCGGTGGCAATTGAGCCTCGAGTCAGAATCCTGATTGGAGGACCTAATTCTGAATTGAAGCCCAATATGATTCATGCCATACCTAAATTCTATGGGCTTAACTCTGAAGATCCCTTCCAGCATATCAAATAGCTTAAGCATCTAGCCCAGACCTTCAGGTCAGATGCACAGAATCGGGATATATTACTCATGAAGATGTTCTCTTTCTCCCTTATGGACAAGGTGGCTCATTGGTATCAGACACAGACCTGCCCGATCAACACCTGGGATGAACTTCAGTCCGAGTTTTTGAAGAAGTTCTTTCCCGTTGGTCGGACAAACGCCTTGCACCATCAGATTACTCACTTCACTCAGCAGACGGGAGAACCTCTTCATGAGGCATGGGATCGATTTCTGGATCTCATGAGAAAGTGCCCCCATCACGGAGTTCCTAAATGGGAACAAGTCCAGTCTTTTTACCAGGGACTTCTTAAGGACATTAGATTATTCGTCAATGCAACTTGAGGAGGGAATATCATGGGTTAACATGAGGACACCGTGTGGGAGATTCTCGAGAATATGTGCGAGAACTCCATCAACAATGACTCCATGGGATTATTCGACCGGACGAATACCCGTGCATCAACGAACCTCAGGGGAGCACATGAGACGTAGGGCCTATCCGCATCCGTCAACTTGGAACTAATGGCCTGTAAGTTGCACAAGGTCTCTATCATTGAGAAGAAGGTGGATGAGATGACTCAGCACTTGCAGTGAGCCACCTCTGCACAGAACTCCTTCGCACAGCCACCTCCCACAAGGGAAACTGTGCAGAACATTTTCCACCTACCTTCTCCTGGGATGGATCCATATCCACCCCCATCTGACTCTAGGACCGGAGGGACCTCTGATCCTTTCTATTCTTGTCGGGGGAACTCTACACCCCCATTCTTCGACTTTCCTGAGGCTCCTCAAACCTGCGAGGACCTCAACGCCATCTAGAATGACCCATTTTCCAACACCTACAACCCTGGATGGCGAAACCATCCTAATTTCCAATGGGCGGGAAATTCTCAGAACCCAAGACCACCCCATCAGCCCCGTCCACAAGCCCCTCGTCCTTATCAGCCACCTCAGCCTCGACCCAACCCCACTTATCCATCCAAGCCAAACCAAGACCAAATGTCCCTCATCCTTCAAACTCTGGCTGACATTCAAAGAACGAATGCAGCTATCCAAAAACAACACAAGGATGAAATCACAGAGGTCCGTAACCAACTCGCCCAGCTGGCGAATTCTTGCCAACCGGGCACTCTTCCTTCACAACCTCTGCCAAACCCGAATAACGTGCCGACCCAACGGCGCTTTATGAACCCAAACCCAGGCCAAGCACACTTGATCTATCAGGCCCCTTCTATTCCATCACTTGACGGGATGGAAGCATCAACCTCCTATGCGAATTATCAACAGCAGCAGCCCATCTTACCAACCCCCAACCAGAACCAGGCAGGTCTAAATTCTGTGACAACCCGTAGTAGTAAAGCAACCGAAGACCCACCTTATCCAGACCACTCCAAACCTGGTAGTGACCCAAAACCCAGGATAGTTATCCAGGATGTCCCTATCTCTATCCCAGATCAAAAACCTGGACCTATCCTAGAGGAACCAACCAAGGTTCCATTTCCCGAGGCCTTGACCAAGGGAAAGAGGACAACTAAACTTGAAGCTCCTAAGGAGGACCTGATCAAGCTCTTTGAGCAGGTCTAAATAAACATCCCCTTGATGGATGCAATCTACCACATATCGGCTTACGCACGATTCTTGAAAAACGTGTGTACACCCCAGCATAAGCTGCGAACCAAGAGTGGGAGTCTGATTGTCCTATCAGAACAAGTCAGCTCTGTGATCCTAAGTAAACTCCCACCCAAGGCAAAAGACCCAGGCACTCTCCTGATTTCATGTAAGATTGGTGAAACCCAGTTTGATAGAGCATTATAAGACCTAGGTGCCTCCTTAAACCTGATACCCACATCCCTGCTTAACCACCTAGAAGAATCCGAGCTTAAACCAACTAAGGTGACATTGCAATTAGTTGACCGATCCATTAAGTCACCTAAAGGAGTTCTTAAGGATGTTATTGTTAGGGTGCGGGATTTCTACTTCCCTGTAGATTTTATAGTTCTAAACATGGATGCACCTAAGAATCCAAGGGATACACCAATTATACTAGGGAGACCTTTTCTGGCCACTGCAAGGGCCAACATAAGTTGTGAGGAGGGCCAAATAGAGCTGAAATTTGGGAATCAGACTCTCAAGATTGATATCTTTAAGGCCAAACAAGGGATTAATTGCGGTGTGGTAGAGCAAATTTGTGACATCAGAGCCGTGGTTGATGAACCGCAAATTGAGGACAACATAATTATCCCTAATCAACCACAAGAAGATCTAAAATTGCAATTAAAGGAGTCAGAACTTGATCTAGACAAACCCATAATTCATACCCTTGTTCCCCACTCTGACCCATCGGCTACTGCTGATAATCCCGTTCTGGAACTCAAGCCCCTTCCCGATCATTTGAAATATGTCTTTTTGGGTTCCAATCAGACACTTCCGGTGATTATAAACTCCAAACTCACCCCTGACCAGGAATCTCATCTGATTGTTGTTCTCCAGCAACATCGTAGAGCCATTGGTTGGACTCTCGATGATTTGACTGGAATAAGCCCCTCTTATTGCACACACTGCATCTATTCTGAAGAGGCCGCACGACCTTCGAGTGAGATGCAGAGACGTTTGAACCCCAATCTGCAGGAGGTCAGGAAAAAGGAGATCATTAAGTGGTTAGATGCTGGGATCATCTACCCGATCTCCAACAGTCGCTGGGTGAGCCCAATCCAGGAAGGACTGGTCATCTCGACTCCCGGAAGCTTTGTGGGCTTATAGGACTGCCCACAAGACCCAATTAGGCATGTCTCCTTTTAGATTGGTGTACGGGAAGGCATGTCACCTCCCCGTCGAATTAGAGCATAAAGCCTATTGGGCAGTACGGAACTGCAACCTAGATCTTTCTAAGGCTGGAACCCACAGAAAGCTTCAGATAAGCGAGATTGATGAATTACACCTCGATGCATATGAAAACTTGCGAATCTACAAAGAGTAGGTTAAAGCCTTTCATGACAAGTACATATCTAGAAAGATCTTTCACCCTGGTCAGAAGGTCTTACTCTTCGATGCTCGACTTAAATTGTTCCCTGGAAAACTGCGATCCAAGTGGATCGGACCATATCTTGTCCGACAGATCTTTGGAAAAGGAGCCGTCGAGATCAATCAGCTCAGTCACGATTCCGAACCCTTCGTAATGAATAGTTAGAGACTCAAACTGTTCATTGCGTAACCAATATAGATTTGGCTGAGTCATCATTTATCCTCCATTCTCCTTGAGCTCATTGCACCCAGCCGATGGCGTAAAACTCAGCGCTTAACGGGAGGCATCCCGTCATTCTTTTGAAAACCCGAAACCTTTTTCTGACATTTCTTTGCACTTTAGTTTCATTCCTTAGGACAGCCGACTTCACCTCAAGTACTCGTACCTGAGATTAGAAATCGTCCACAACAGTCACCTCAACCCATCCACTCACCCAATATCTGTCCTAATGCATGAACCAAGCTAAATAAAAACCCACCTAATGTACAATGAGGATATTGCAAACTTTAGGCATGGGGGGGTATGAAAGTGCAATGAAAACTCATAACAAGAAAATGTTTCAACAAAAAAATCACACATGTCAAAAACACCAAAAAAAATTAAAAAATTCAAAAAAAATTTGAAACAGAACAAAAAATAGGAGGAGGGAAGAAGTTGTTGGTGAGCTTTACAAAAGGAAAAAAAAAATCTAAATGCTAAAAAGGAGCACAAAATGAAAAAGAAAAAGGATAGTCATTAGTAAGAAATTAAGGAAGTAACCAAAGTTCTAGACCACATTAAAGAAAAGTAAAGTGAAAGTGTTAAAGAAACACAAAAAGATTAGTAAGAACGCTAACCTTAGGCCTTCTTGGCTAGACTCTTAGAACCCGTTAAGATCTAGATATTCCTCAAGAGGTTGAGGAAAATGAAAAGCTGAAGTATTAGATCTATGGCTTAGGGAGTATTCGGCATCATTAACTAACCTTCGGTTTGCGGGACTCGGTAACCTAAGCACCCCAATTCACACACAGTCTGGTTTAGTGAGCATAACTATCAAAATCACACAGAAGCATTTCTAATGTTCTGAAAATGTTACCTAGATTAAGAGCGGCCGATCAACACAAGTTGATTTGGACGAGTTCTCAGCGCGGAGAGGTGGGAAATTTCCCTTGAAGATGCGTAACAACATATCGTCTCCTCGGTGCTTGTCTCTTAGGATATTTACATATCCTACTAGGGGCATGTAAGCACTCCGCTGGTTCAGATACCATGGATGGCATTATCACGAAATGTCAATTGCCAGGGTCTGAATTCGGCCATGGAACACCATGGGCAGGATTATCTCAAAATCTCGAAAACTAGGGTTCTAGGTGTTACCATAGGCAGTGCTATCTCGAAGCATCAACTGCCATGAACCTTTGAGGATTGATGATGGGGACGAGGAATCCGATACAGACCATGTTGTGAAGTCAATCCTAAGCTAGAATTAGAAAGAAAAGAGAGAGAAAACTCTCCAAACAAATAAACCTTCTGTCTCTCTCTTACAAAATGCACTACAAACTGAACTAAGGCTAAAAATGTCTCAAGCATGGGTACTTTAACCATAGAGTCCAATAAACCCTAGGGTAGTTCCTGCGGGCCTTAAAAACCTTTGCTAAGGATTGAGGCTAAAAGCTAGATAGATCTGTATCTCGGTTGATACTAGAGTACCTTTAGGCCCATGGTTGGCATTCTGACCTAATCAGAGAAACAAGGGAAGAAAACGCACTTATCAAAATTGATGAGAGGAATTTATGGTCTAGAACAAAGGTTAAAACCTTAAAATTTTGCTAAAGGACTAGCAAAAGCTAGGCATGGGGGTATGATGAGAACCTCACAATGAATCCTAACTAGCACATTTTGACCTAATAAATTGAACAAAAGCTCCTACATAACTTAAGGGTAGGCCTAAATCAGGGAATTGTTAATCAGAGAATAAAACATTATACAAGGGGTAAAACTGTAATTTTACCATTGCAGTGCATAAATAGGATTTCTAAGGGTCTATACATAGGTCAAGTGAACCTAATAAAGGAAAAAGTGGGATGGTTTGGTCAGAAAAGGGTTATGACAAAATCTGGGAATTAAATGACATTCTATAACCCTAAAACAAATCCACGTTAATTCATAATTTTCCAGGCAATATAAAAATCAACTAAACCCTCTAAAATTCATGAAAAAGTATCCCTTAGGGTTCAGAACCTTCAATTTGGCCTTTGGAACCTATTTTGACCTAGATTGAGGTCCATACCCAATTTCTAACCTAATTTGGGTTTTTGTGCAAAATGTCTGGTCAAAAGTGGTCAACCCTAAAATCCAACTTCACCATTGGATTTCTTAGGTTCAAATTAGGTTTATTCCAAAATTTAGACCTAAAGTAAGGTCGTCTTGACCCACTTTATAAAATGGTCCTCAATAATTACTTTCTCACCCTTAACTTTTTGAAACCTTGCAATTACCCCCTCAACTTTCCCATCATTTTCTTCAACCCGATCCTTCAGCCACCCACAGCAGCATGCCATACCTCCAACGACTTTGCGTGGAGGATGGCACCGCGCATGCATGGGGAATCGGCCCCATATTTGAAAGGGAGACTCTCTACGATGTCCCCTACCGCATGGGCTGGCTCCCATGCCCTATCGACCGCCATACCTCTCGTGCGAACGCGCGAGAGGTATGGGTCTCCGTCTGCCACAACTCCAGCGAGGTTTTTCCCTCCGCTTTTGCGCACCTCCCAGCCAACTCTCGCCTATTTAAGGAGCGACACACCTCGCCGCATCCTTCAAGCTTCGTTTGGCCTGAGATCCCCCCTCCTATTCATCTCCCACCAACTTCGGCCAACTGCCAGAGCTTCCGGCGACATTCCCTCTCCTCTCTCGTCGCCTTGCCATCGTACCAGTGGCAGGGTTAACTCCTACATCCTCTGCAACGCCACGCCGTACCAGCAGGCGCCCTCCAGCCCGTCTTCCTCGTCGCCGTTCTCTCCCCCTGGCACCTTCGTCTCCGGCGATGGCAGCACCGGCCGCTCGCCACCTCCGCATCCCCTCCTTCACTTTAGACTCACAGCTAAGTCCCTCTCACCCTCCTCTTTATTTCCCCTCTGCCAATTTGTTATTTCAACCCCTTGACAACCGCAAGCCACCACCATCTCCTCCACCTCCGGCAGATCACCGGTGAGGTGTCTCCATCACCTCCCCACAGCATCCACCTTGCCAGACCCCTCAGAAGCATCACCTCCATCCACCGATCATCCTACGACCCTCCACTGACTGCGCCACCCACTGAAGCCCTTCCCCGAACACACCCACCTGCACTCACACAGTGTGCCCTAGGCACACGCGCATAGGCAACATCATGCCACGCTAACCCCTGAGTTTTCTTCGTCGTGCTCTGGCAAAGCTCGCTGAGTGTTCTGACAGGGCCGCAAGGCCATATTCGTGGTCTCAAGTCCCGAGCTTCCACCGCCATTGACGCCGAGCTTGGAGCAAGCACGCAAGTAGCTCTAGGAGACGAGCCAAGGTTGTGCGGATGGCTTCCGTGCATAGCTCCGGGTCTTCAGTTGGCATCTAAAGCCTTTACTAGAGTGGCGATTGCTCGCACTTGCTGCTGCCAAGTGCGTGACAAGGAGGTGGGAACTTTAGTCTCACCTCGGGTGTTTGTGAGCGCCCCACAGGGCATAAATTGAAAAAGTGACTAGGCTTATCGCTTCAGTCACACAGGGTGAAGTCCCTCTCACCCGCTCACCTGGCCTCGTCTGCGACCACCCCTCGCAGACCTGGCCCAACCCATTTACCTAAGCCTTGCACACCTCGCCCACCACCACATGCCGGTGGGCCTGGTCCCGGGCGCGTTACCCGATCTGCATTCCTGAGTAGGCTCTAGGAGAGCGAACTCTAGAGTGAAACAGAGAGAGAGAGAGAGACATGGGGAGGGTAGGGGTTAGGTTTTGCCTAACCATGCCTGTGTAGGGAAACTGAAGAAGAAGGAGAAGGAGGAAGCAGGAGAAGAAGTGGCTGCGGACTTAGCCACGAAAGCAGCTGCAACCGAAGAGAAGAGAAGAAGAAGGCTCAGGAGCAGAAGCAGAGGAAAAGGAAGAGAAAGAAGAAGACAAAAGCTGAAGCAGAAGAATAAGACGGGGAGAAGCCAACTGAGGAAGGAAGGAAGAGGAAGCTATCGTAAAGAAGAAGGCCAAGCAGGGAAAAGAAGAAAAAAAGAAGAAAAAGCCAAGGAGAGCAGAAGCAGAAGCAGCAACAGTAGAGAAAGGAAGAAGAAGGAGACGTGCACTGTAGCAAGTGGCTACTTAAGGCGTCTGATTCCTAGAATCAAACATCTGAAGACTGAAAGAAGAAGAGAAAGAAGGACAAAGAAGAAAGAGAGAAGAAAAGAAAAGAGAAGAAACATTTTTTATTTCCTTTCTCTCTAGTTGTTCTTTTGTAAAATAGTGTATTATTGTAAATTGTGATTTTTCACACTTCTAAAATCAAACTTGCTCCCTGAATTCGACCTCGAAGACTTTTTGAACTATTCGAGTAATAAAATCTAATCAAACTCGATGACGTTCCCAAAAAGATCACCACCAGCTGCCCTCAGCCGTTGAGTGTGCTGAAGAAGACAAAGAAGAAGAAGAACTGTGCTCACAAGGACCTATTTGTAGATAAACTAAAGGACTTAAAAATAAATAAAAGGACTCAATTGGAATGAATTCTAAGGACCTAAACGCAAACAGAAGCATTTTAATCTTAATTTAATTTAATTCTTTTTCAAATTTTTATATATAATTATAAATTAGATAAATATTATATATATGCCTTGAATTTACATTTTTGACCTTTTTAGCTTTATTTATTTAATTCATTAAATTACTTTAGTTAATTACATACTTTAGGTATAAATTTTAATACTGTTAAGTTAAATATTAAATAAGTAGCTAAATGTTTACAATTCGAGTCCATATTATTAATTAAATTATTAATAATATTAATTGACATTTAATTCTATATTTTTAACTTATTTTTGTGGTCCTTAGCATTTTGTCCCTTATATTATAATTAAACACTATTTAGGCATATTCCTAACTAATTAATTAGGGTATTTAAGAGCCATGATGAGTTTCTCATCACGTTAAAAAGCCCAAATAGCATCCTTCGAAAATCAAACGTTCCGAAGAAGCAAGTGAATGTCGTTTTCTCTTGATCTTCAGGGTGGATCGCAACCTGATTGTATCCAGAGTAACCATCGAGGAAGCAGAACTTATTACAGCAAGCTTTTCTAGGATCTGATTAATGAATGGCAAAGGAAAGTGGTCCTTCTTTGTAACCGTGTTGAGTCTGCGATGGTCAATGCAAACCTGTCACGAATTCGCAATTCCTGTGGGAATGGTTTCTCCAGATATAGTCTTAATTATGGTGAGTCCTGCCTTTTTAGGCACCACTTGAATTGGACTCACCTAAGGGCTATCAGATATAGGATAAATAATATCAGTGTCTAGCCACTTAATTATCACTTTCTTTATGACCTCCTTAAGATTCAGATTTAATCGTCGCTGTGCTTCACAGGAAGGTCGTACCTCATTTTTAATATAAATGCGATGTGTACAATAATTGGAGCTAATCCCAGTGAGATCATGTAAAATCCACCCGATTGCCTTTTATGATCTTGCAAAATCGCGATCAATTATGATTCTTGAGATTCAGAAAGATGTGAATTAATAATTACTGGATAAGTTTGATTGGATTCGAGATAGACATATTTAAGCGTGTCAGGCAATGGTTTGAGTTCCACTTTTGGAGTAAGATCAACAACAGAGTCTGGGACAAGATTTTCTATTGCAAAGAGGGGTAAAAATGAGTCGTGTGATTCAAACTCTGGATCGAGTAGGGATTATGAAAGTAGGATTTCATCCTGAGGGTAGCTGATATCAAAAGAAGGGTCTTCTAGTTCTAGGGAACTAGGCTCATCCTCAAAAATAGAAATAAATTTCATCTCCTCAATCCATTTACAATTCAATCCACAAGAAGCTCTAAATATATCAAGTTTAAGTGTCTTCTCCCCAAACTTTAATTCCATATTTCCTGTTTCACAATCTATGTTGGCCTTTGCAGTGGCTAAAAAGGGTCTCCCTAAGATATTGGGGTATCTTTAATGCGTTCGGGTACTTCCATATCAAGTACAATAAAATCTACTGGAAAGTAGAAGTCCCGAACTCTATCTATGATATCCCCCAAAATTTCCTCTAGTGACTTAATAGATCTATCCGCTAATTATAAAGTCACATTGGTAGGCTTAAGATTTTCTATCTCAAAATGTTCTACCAAGGAGGATGGAATAAGGTTAATAGGGGCTCCTAAATCAAGGAGGGCTCAATCAAAACACCGATCCCCAATTATATAGGAAATAACTGGAGATTCTGGATCTTTCTTGTTCAAAGGAAGCGTACTCGAGATAATTGAGCTCACATGCTCAGAGAGTACCACAGTATTTCCTTTCTTCGGCTTACACTTAGGAGTACATAATTCCTTGAGAAATCTCGCGTAAGTCGGAATATGATTGATAACATCTAGGAGTGGAATGTTAATGTGAATCTGCTCAAAAATCTTAATCAAATCCTCACCTATTGTGATAGGTTATTTTTGTTTCCTAGATTTCTTCAATGCTTTTGGGAATGAAACTTGGATATCCTATTCTACTGAGGGGTTACCTTGATCACAAAAATATGAGGGAATAGTGGTATCAGGTGAATCAACTCTCATAGGTGTAGAAACAGGAGCTATTCTAGATGTACTAGGGTTTTGGGTTTATACACGTGGATCTATGGGGTTCCTAGTGGAAGTCCCATGGTGGGTTGTAACTGAGTTAATACCTGCATGTGAAGAAGAAGCAGGAGAAGATGTAGATGCTTGATTCTGAAAAGATGGATTTGGCAATAAAGATTGATTAAAAAATGATTGCTGTTGATTCAGATACTTGATGAGAACCTCATCATGAACCCTAACTAGCACATTTTAACCTAATAAAATGAACAAAAGCTCCTTCATAACCTAAGGGAAGGCCTAATTCTGGGAATTATTAATTAGAGAATAAAATATTATATAAGGGGTAAAACTGTAATTTTACCATTATAGTGGATGAACAGGATTTCTAAGGGTCTAGACATAGGTCAAGTGAACCTAATAAAGGAAAAAGTGGGATGGTTTGGTCAGAAAAGGGTTATGACAAAATCTGGGAATTAAATGACATTCTGTAACCCTCAAACAAACCCACTTTAATTCATAAGGTTCTAGGCAAGATAAAAATCAACTAAACCCTCTAAAATTCATGAAAAAATATCCCCTAGGGTTTAGAACCTTCAATTTGGCCTTTGGAGCCTGTTTTGACCTAGATTGAGGTCCATACCCAATTTTTGACCTAATTTAGGTTTTTGTGTAAAATGTTTAGTCAAACGTGGTCAAACCTAAAATCCAACTTCACCATTGGATTCCTTAGGTCCAAATTAGGTTGATACAAAAATTTAGACGTAAGGAAAGGTCGTCTTGACCCACTTTACAATTTGGTCCTCAAAATTACTTTCTGACCCTCAACTTTTTGAAAATCTTGCAAATTCCCCCCTAGCTTTCTCATCGTCTTCTTCACTTTAGTCCCTCTGCCACCTGCAACACAGGCCATACCTCCAGCGACTTTGCGTGGAGCATGGCGCCGCGCATGCATGGGGAGCCGGCCCCAGATTTGAAAGGGGAGCTCCCTACGGAGCCCCCTACCTCATGGGTCGGCCCCCATGCCCTAAAGACCGCCATACCTCTCGTGCAAACGTGCAAGAGGTACGGGTCTCCGTCTGCCAAACCTCCGGCGAGACTTTTCCCGCCGCTATCGCACACCTCCCAACCAGCCTTCACCTATTTAAGGAGCAGCACACTCTGCCGCATCCTTCAAGCTTAGATTAGCCTGAGATTCCCCCCTCCTACTCGTCTCCTCCTCCGGCCAACTGCAAGAGCTTCCGACGACTCTCCCTCTCCTGTTTCGTCACTCTGCCACAGTACCAGTGGCAGAGCTACCTCCGCCGTCTTCCACCGCGCCGCGTTGTACCAGCGGGCACCCTCCAACCCCTCTTCCTCGTCGCCGTTCTCTCCCCCTGGCACCTTCGTCTCCGGCGACGGCAGTACCGGCAGCTAGCCACCTCCGCATCCCCCCCTTCACTCAAGACTCGTAGAAAAGTTGCCCTTACTCCCCTCTTTATTTCCCCTATGTCAATTTGATCTTTCGACCCCTCGACTCCACTGTCCACCATCTCCACCTCCGACCACCAACTCCGGCGAGGCCATTCCACCACCACAGATAGTTCCGCCCCTCGCTAAACCCCTCTAAAGCTTCACCTCCACCCACTGATCATCTTGCGACCTTCCACTAACCGCCATACTCACTTTCTCCTCCCCCCGAACAAACCCACCTACACACACACAGTGTGCCCTAGGCACATTCACACAGGTGTCTTCATGCCACGCTGACCCCCGAGTCATCTCCGCCGTGCTCTGGCGAAGCTTGCCGAGCGTTCTGACAAGGCTGCAAGGCTGTATTCGTGATTTCAGGTCTTGAGCCTCCGCCGCCATTGATGCCGAGCTTGGAGCAACCTCGCAAGCTTCGTCCAGGCCTCCCAGGTCCATGCCAGTAGTCCCATGTGGCGCCGAATACTTTCACACATAGCTCCAGGTCTTCAATTGGCATCAGAAGCCTTTGCTGAAGTGGTAATTGCTCGCGCTTGCTGCTGCCAGGGGCATGACAAGAAGGTGGGACTTTAGTCCCACCTCGGCCGATTTCGAAGGCTCACATGTACAGAAATTGAAAAAGTGACAGAGGCTTATCACCTCAGTCACACGGGGTGAGGTCCCCTCGCCTACTCATTGCCTCATCCACGCTCACTCCTCCGCGGATCTGGCTACTTGACCCGATACCCATGCACACCTCACCCACCACCGCACGCTGGTGGACCTGGTCCCAGGCACGTTAACCCGACCCGTATACCCAAGCAGGCTCTGGGAGAGCGAACCCAAGAGTGAAATAGAGAGAGAGACACTAGGAGGGTAGGGGTAGGTTTTGCCTAATCATGCCTGTGCAGGGGAGCTAAAGAAGAAGAAGAGGAAGAGGAGAAGAAGCCAACTGAAGAAGAAAGAAAGGCTAAGGACTTAGTCGTGCCAAGGAGCAGGAGTTGAAGAAGGAAAGGAAGAGGAAGAAGCATAGTATAGAAGCAGGAGCTGAAGAAGAAGAAAGAGCCAGAGAAGAAAAGAGAAGAAGGGAGCTGCAGCTAAAGATAAGGGAAGAAGAAAAGGCCAAGGAGAAGAAGAAGAGCAGCAGCAGACAAAGGAAGAAGAAGAAGAAGGCGTGCACTGTAGCAAACGTCATTTAAGGCGTCTGATTCATGGAATCAGACGTCTGAAGACAGAGAGAAGAAGAGAAAGAGGAACAAAGAAGAAAGAAGAAAAGAAAAGAGAAGACATTTTATTTCCACTCTAGTTTTTTTTTGTAAATCAGTACATTATTGTAAGTTGTGATTTTTATGCTTCTAAAATCAAGCTTGCTCGCTGAGTTCGACCTCGGAGAATTTTTGAAATATTCAGGTAATAAATAAAATTAAATCAAATTGAGGATCCCAAAAGGGAGCCACAAATACATATATTTGGGAGGTGCAGAGGGTGGGTTTTGATTCTGATTCAGGGGAATTTTATTCACTAAATGAGCATGACCCTGTTGAGCGAGAATCTACGCTAACGTGTTTGGTTTTGGAAAACCCGTCGTTGTAGTTCGAAAGCGAAGGATTCGTGTTCAACAAATAAAATTTATACCGAAATAAGAATTCCGGGTCGAACACAGGGAGGCGAACGTTTGATTTAAAAACTTCACGTTTCTTTTTATTTTGTCACAAAGAAATGCAATTTAAACTATCTAAGTATCTACAACAAATAAAAGAGACAGAGGGAGTAAGAGAGAGAGAAAGAATACTATACATGGAAATCAAAATGAGATGTAGAATAGACAAGGAATTTATCATAAAAGAGTTCTTTCGTTACAACTAGAAAACATAAAACAATTACTCTAGAAAGCATTAAAAGAATGGAGGGAGAAATGTCCTCCTCGACGATCGCTCGGACGACGAATAGACTACTCTAGAAAGCAGTAAATCTATACTAGAAAGCAGTAAAAAGAATAGGGAGAGAGAATCCTCCTCGACGGTCGCTTGGAGGACGAGCCGGACGGGACGACGCCTGGACGAAGGAGAACGAAGCGGGACGAAGGAGGACGAAGCAGAAGAACGGGAACGAAGCAGCACGCCGTCGTCGTCGCGGGATCCACTTCCGAAGGGGGACGAAAATTTGGACTTTATCTCGCGAGAAGCATCCCGGGTGTGGGACAAGCTTCTCTTGAGCTTTGGAGAGGTAGAGAGGAGAAGGAAGGGATGAAAATTTCGTATGGAGGGGGTCTCCTTTTATAGTTGCAAGGAGTGAGGGCAAAATGGACATTACATCTTCAAAATAATAAATAAGGGGTCTTTAGTGACGGATAAAACCGTCGCTAAAGCCCCGCCGTCGCCGTCGCCGCCGCGCCCACGCGCGCTCGCTCGGCTGGCCTGCGCGCGTAACGCATACGCACGTCCGCGTCGTCTCAGCCGTCCGATCGCGAGATCGGACGGCTTAGATCGCGTCCGCGCCCGCTGCGTAGCGCGCCCGCCCGCGTGCGATCGCGCGCCCACCAGAGCGTCCAATTACGCGTCGGCGCTATCGAGCGCGCGTGGCCGTTGGATCTTCATCTGACGCTCGTGCGCGCCCGCTCGCCCGCGCCTTCGACCCCCTCACCGCGGCTCGAACCCGCGACCTCCGCTTCGCCCGCAGCTGCGTCGCCGCTGCGCTACGCGGGCGAAATGGTCGCGCGGACGTTTTTAAACGCGAGCGACCGCAGCCATTGGATCGAGATCCAACGGCGGAGAGGAGACGGTGCGCGGTCTTCACAGGACTCCTGCGGCCGATTGGGCGGCTGGGATGGCACCACGTGGCGCTATCTTGGCCGTCCATCTTCTGGAAGTTGTAGATGGTGCCACGGATGTCGGATTGACTCGATTTTTGTGTCGTTCGGCTGCGATCGTCGATCCAAATTCATCCGTGTGGTCGGATTTTCCATCTGAAGTGCGGATTTACACCATCCTGGCCCTTGATCTTCTAGGGTTCCCTGGTCTCTATCTGATGCTACGGATGCCTGATTAGGGCGATCTTGGAGTCGTTGAACTCCAATCGTCGCCCTGATCATATCCATACGGTTGGATCTTTGATCCGAGGCTCCGATAAAATATTTGCCATGTTCAAGCACATAAAAGGAGACAATTAACCTCCATTTTATTCAAACTACTCTAAATGCAAGATGATGCATGTAATGCAATATTTATATCATGAAATGCAATCCTATACTTAAG
Organism: Thalassia testudinum; assembly: GCA_037157565.1. Classification (NCBI taxonomy): domain Eukaryota; kingdom Viridiplantae; phylum Streptophyta; class Magnoliopsida; order Alismatales; family Hydrocharitaceae; genus Thalassia; species Thalassia testudinum. The sequence continues at coordinate 17,184,761 of JAZHRO010000055.1, forward strand.
AACATGCATAAATAGACATTTTAAGTAGTGTAAATGTGTTTACATCATACCCCCATGCCTATCTTTTGCTAGTCCCTAGCAAAAACTATATGCTATTTATAAAAGAATTAGGTTAGATTATTTGGACCTGAGTTATTTTCAATCATTAAGAAATTGTCTACTTAAGAACTGAACTTTCAAAGACACAACAATGCCCGGGTATCAGCCAAAATGCAGACCGCCTCAAGCCTCGCCTTATTCAAAGAAACATTTCTTTTTCTCTTTTTACTCTTTTCTAATTTTTTTTTTTTGGATTTTCAAATTTTAGGGTTTAAGAGTGGCTTTCTACGGCCATTCAACTCACCCAAGATTTGATGAGAACCCTAAGTTTTAAGCATCTTATTGTGATTGTGATAGACTCGTTGACCGGCAATTAAAACGGACTTCGGATTTCTACGCCTCTAGGTGACCTCAAAAAGAATTCTGCCTAAAGGTGTATCTTTACAACCGGTAGCTTTCTCCCTACTTTTTTTTTTTTTTTTAACGGGGTTGAAACGTCGGTTTTGTTTTGTTATAACGTTGTAGTAAAGCCGGTTATTACCAACATTTCAAATATAAATTTTTTACTCGGAAAAATAAAAGAGTTCCCGAGGTCGAACTCAGGGAGCAAGTTGTATTCTAGAGATATACATGTTTCTTTTACAAAAATAAAGAGAGAGGGAAAGAATTTGTTGTTTTCTCTTTGTTCTGCAGAGGGGGATGCTCTTCTTTCTCTCTTTCTTTAGATCTCCTTCTTTCTCTCTGTTCTACAGAGGTGATATTCTTCTCTTGCAATGGTGATGCTCTTCTTCTTCTTCCTGCTGTTCTTCCATTGGTGATGTTCTTCTTTCTTCAGAGCTCCTTCTTCTTCTTCTTCTTTGGTTTTCTGCCTTGACCTCTCTTCTTCTTCTTCTGCAATCCTTCTTTCCTGCTCTGGCTGCTGACCTTCCGTCGTCTGACCCGGTGCTTCGACGACTTAACTATGCATTTGCTACAGTGCAGCTCCTTCTTCTTCAGCGGGTCTTCTTCTTCGCCTGTGCCTGCACACTTCAGGGTTTTTCGTCAAGAGGCAAAACCTACTCTACCCCCCTCCCCCCGCGTCTCTCTTCCTCTCTGAAACCACTCTTGGGAAAGCTCTCCCAGAGCTACCGGGTAATCGGGTTCGGGTCACGCCCGAGTCCAGGCCCACCGGCGTGCGGTGGTGGGCGAGGAGTGCAGGTCGGTTTAATCGGGTCGGGCCAGGTCCGCGGAGCGTGGTCACGGACGAGGCCGGGTCGGGTGAGAGGGACCTCACCCCGTGGTCAGGAGGCAGACAGCATAAGGCACTTTTTGCCTTTATGCGTCCGCGCGCCTCCGAGAAGTTCCGAGGTGGGACTAAATGTCCCACCCCAATTGAGCGCCCGTCGCGGAGGGAGCAGTGGGCGATCGTGGCTTCACGCGCGGCCTTCGCCCCATCTGCGAGCCTGGGACGTTTCGCGGAGACTCCCCGCGCAACCTGGGAGTCGAACCTGGGCGAAGGCGTGCCTGCACCTGCAGGTGAAGGAGCTCTGCCTGCTCAGTAATGGCGACGGCGGGCGAGTCACCTGGTCACAGAAGAACGGCCTCTCGGCCAAATCAGACAGGCGGGGGACCTTCGCCGTGGCACGGCGAAGGTGGTCAGGGGGTCTGCAGGGGGCGTGATGGAGCCAACAGGTCGTCCTAGGTCAAACTGTGAGCGAAGAAGTGGGTGTGTTCGGTGGATCTGCAGAGGGCGTTTGGCGGGAAGTGGAGGGGCGGAAGAGGATCAGGGTGAGGAGGCGGAGGTTCTGCGGTGGTCGGCGAGCCGTGTGGGTCGCTGAGGTGATGGGAGCGGCTCGCCGGAGGGTGGTCGGAGGCGGAGAGGGTGAGGGTGAACAGGAGCGGTCGAGGGTTTAATCAACTAAGAGACAGTGAGGAAAAGAAAGAGGGGGAGGTGGGGAGGAGTTCTGACCTAGCTATGGAGACGAAAGGGGCCGAGACAGGGCGACAGTCGTATCGACTGTCGCCTGAGAAGAAGATGCCCAGGGGAAGGGGCGGCAGCGAGCAGAGGGCTGGAGAGGCGCCAGCTGGGTACGGCGTGGCGCAGGAAGAGCAGGGGAGGAGGTCTCTGCTGCTGGTATTACGGCAGAGCGAAGAGGAGGAGGGGGAGGAAACCGCCGGAGCTGGTGAGCGTCTGCCGGAGAAAGAAGAGAAGGAAATTGGGGATTTCTCCGTCAGATCCAGGCTACCCTGGTCGGTGGAGCAGCGGGGGGTATTTATAGGGATGAAACAGGGAGGAAGGCGGAGGGAGACGACGTGTCTCCCTCGCTGGAGAATGGTCGGAACATGAACCCATACCGTCCGTGCGTTCGCACGGCCGGTATGGTGGGCTACAATGACCAGGGGGGTGCTCCTGCGACGGCTGACGACGCAGGGCACCCCCGGTTTACTTGCCAGGTCCCTCACCTCACCCTACGCGGCGCCATGCTCCGCGCAAGGTCGCCGGAGCATGGTGCTGGCAGGGTTTTGCAGGAGGGACCTGATTGCAAAGAACGAAGGAGAGTTAGGGGCCAAAATGCAAGGGTTCAAAAGTTGAGGGCCAAAGAGTAAATATATGAGGACCAAAGTGTGAAGTCGGTCAAGGAGGTTTCTTCTTAGGCTCAAGTTTTTATACATGACTGATTAGGACCTAAGGAATCTGATGGTGAATTTTATTTTCATATTAAACCTTGTTTGACCGGTCAATTTGCGCAAAAACCCAAATTAAGTTATTAATTGGGCATGGTTCTCAATGTAGGTCAAAATGGGTTCTAAAGGCCAAATTGAAGGTTCTAAACCCTAGAGATTATTTTTCTATGAATTTTAGAGGGTTTATTCTATTTTTAATTTGCCTCGAACCTTGTGAATTGAAGTGGATTGTTTTAGGGTTACAGATTATCATTTGGTTCCTTGGAAGTGCTGTAGCCCTTGCTAGATCATCTCATCCCACTTTTATTCTTATTAAGCTGTTTTGACCTGTGTTTGGTCCCTGAATTACCCTGCATGCAGTTTATACTGGTAAAATTGCACTTTTATCCCTTATGACTGGTTTTCTTCTCAAACTCAGAATTCTCTGAGTTTAAGCCTTTCCTTGAGATATGTAGGAGCTTTTATCCTTTGTATTGGGTCAAAATGAGCTAGTTATGGCTCATGATGAGGTTCTCATCAGGGGTCAACACAAGGGTGAATCCAGTGTATATCTCCCCGGTTTATTCTACTTCTCCGCTTCTTCCTAAGTGTTTTGGGAATTTTTAGTGCATTTTCTGAGCTGGGTTCTGGACAACCGGTCGATGAGCTGTTACCACCGACAACTTGCTAGCCATACTCGTGCGGCGAAGTGTGGCTTATTTCTTTTTGTTCTTTTCTCCTTTTTGATTTTTTTTTTTTTTTTTTTAAGTAGGTGGCTTCCCTGGTCTAAGATTTACCTAAAGGCAGCAAAAAGAGAAAGGTCAGTGACTGGGCTCTGGACAACCTACCTATGGGCTGTTACCCACGATAATTTGCCAGCCATATCACCCTAGAAGGTTCATTAGCTACCCAATTTCCATTAAAATTGCCGAGCAATGAGTCAGTGCAAAGAAAGTGTGTAGATGCTTAAAACTCAAAATTCCCTTAAATCAGAGGGTGGGTTGACAAGTCGTGTACTTATCACCCAAACTTATTTATTCCAATTATAATAGAATTAAGATGGCGAGAACTCAAAGACAAATCCACATTTTAGTAGATACACAGGCTAATTAAGTCCAAAGACCTGAGGGGTCTTTGTGTTCAGATCCTAATGTAAAATTTCTTAGGATTGAAAAGTCCTAATGTCCAACTAATCCTTCCTAATTTTTTTTTTTTTTTTTTTTTTTAGAAAGAGAGCAATTTATATGGATTTCACAAAGCTAACCAACTAATTCAAAAATGAATCCACCCCCCCATGCCTAGCTGATGCAATGTCCTCATTGAAAAAGAGACATGAAAGAAAGGGTAGAATATGAAAGATGTCACCTGGATATGAAGCTCGTATCAGCCTTGTGTTATATGTACAACTGCTGAGTTTAATGCCGTCAGCTAGGCGAAGTCCAGCCAAAGAAGTCACAGAATGGCTAGAGCAATAGAGTCTGAAACGGGTTCTGGAAGATTATGGTCAACAACAGGCTTCAGACGTTGACCGTTGACTTTAAAGGTGTTACCCGTCTTTGGGTCAGAAATCTGAACGGCACCATTTAGAAAAATCTGATCAATTATGAATGGGCCACTCCATTTAGATCTAAGTTTACCAGGAAAGAGCTTAAGTTTAGAATCGAATAACCAGACCTTCTGGTTTGGCTCAAAGCTCTTGCGGGAAATCATTTGATCATGTAGAGCTTTGGTCCGAGCCTTGTAGATCATGGCATTCTCATAAGCATCATTTCTAAGCTCCTCCAACTCAGATAGTTGGAGTTTCCTGGTCTTCCCAGCTAGATTTAGATCTAGATTGCATTGTTTGATTGCCCAGACTGCCCTGTGTTCAATCTCTACGGGTAGATGACACGCCTTTCCATACACCAGACGGAATGGAGACATGCCGATAGGTGTTTTATACGCCGTACGGTAGGCCCAAAGAGCGTCCTCAAGCTTTTGAGTCCAATCCCTGCGATCGGGCCTAACCGTTTTTTGCAGAATGTTCTTGATCTCTCGATTAGAGATCTCGGCTTGTCCATTCGTTTGGGGATGGTAAGGTGTGGAAATTCGATGATTAACCCCGTATTTGGCCAATAAACTCCGGAATTGGGCATTAGTAAAATGAGTGCCACCATCACTGATGATAGCCCTCGGAATCCCGAATCTACTGAAGATATTTTTCTTGACAAAGTTGATGACCACCTTGTGGTCATTGGTTCGGGTGGGAATTGCCTCAATCCATTTAGACACATAATCAACAGCGACAAGAATGTACTGATGTCCAAATGAAGGGATAAAGGGTCCCATGAAATCAATGCCCCAAACATCGAAAATTTCAACAGGAAGAATAGGGTTTAAGGGCCTCATGTCTCTCTTAGTTATGCTCCCGAGTGCCTGGCATCGAGGGCATGACTGTGAGAACTCCTGGGCATCCTTGAATAAAGACGGCCAATAGAAGACAGATTGCAAAATTCTTGCAGCCGTCTTTTTCCCGGAGAAATGTCCACCACACCCAGATGCATGGCAGAACTCAAGTATACTGTTGAATTCATTCTCCGGTATGCATCGGCGAATAATCTGATCAGAGCCGATGCGATACAGTTCAGGGTCCTCCCAAAAGTAGTATTTGGCCTCAGATTTGAGTCTATCCCGTTGTTGCTTGGTCCAATCCTGGGGGATTTGACCAACGGCCAAATAGTTAACAATGTCAGCAAACCATGGGGTGTGGACACCTAAAACTGTAAGAATGGTTTCGTCCGGAAAAGTTTCAGTAATCGGAATGTCCGGACAAGAAGAATCACCTAAGAGTCTCGACAAATGATCCGCCACCACATTTTGTACCCCGGTTTTATCCTTGATTTCAAGATCAAATTCTTGAAGAAGAAGAATCCAACGAATAAGCCGGGGTTTAGCATCCTTTTTAGCCAAGAGATGTCTCAAGGCCGAGTGGTCGGTATAAACAATAACATGAGACCCCAAGAGATAAGCCCTGAATTTTTCCAACGCAAATACTACAGCGAGTAATTCCTTTTCAGTAACAGTGTAATTCCTCTGGGCTTCATCCAAAGTTTTACTAGCGTAGTAAATGACAAAGGGCTTTCGATCAATTTTCTGACCCAGGACAGCCCCGACCGCGTAATCAGAAGCATTGGTCATGATCTCAAATGGGGTTGTCCAAATAGGTGGTTGCAAAATTGGCGCACAGGTGACCGCCGTTTTTAGGAAATCAAATGCCTTTTGGCATGATTCGTCAAAAACAAACGGTGTTTCTTTGGCAAGAAGATTGCTCAAAGGGCGGGCAACCTTCGAGAAGTCCTTGATGAATCTTCGATAAAATCCCACATGGCCAAGAAATGATCTGATTTGTTTAACTGATGTGGGAGGAGGAAGTTTAGCGATAGCATCAACCTTAGCTTTATCCACTTCAATTCCCCGTTCAGAGATTACATGACCCAAAACGATGCCCTCTTGGGTCATGAAATGACTCTTTTCCCAGCTAAGGACCAATCGTGTCTTGATACATCGCTTAAGAATCATTTCCAAATTAACCAAACAAGAGTCAAATGATTCTCCGAAAACGGAGAAATCATCCATGAACACTTCCATAAACTCTCCCACCATGTCGGAAAATATGGCTAGCATACACCTTTGAAAAGTCGCAGGTGCATTGCATAACCCAAAAGGCATCCTACGAAAAGCAAAGGTTCCGTAGGGACAGGTGAAAGTAGTTTTTTCCTGATCCTCAGGATGGATAGGAACTTGGTTGTATCCCGAGTAACCATCAAGAAAACAGAAGTACTTCTGCCCGGCTAATTTTTCCAGGATTTGATCAATGAAGGGCAGGGGAAAATGATCCTTTTTAGTGGCAGTGTTCAGCTTCCTGTAATCAATACAAACTCTCCAAGATGAAGCTGAACGAGTTGTGACAGATTCTCCTTTCTCATTAGTCACAACAGTAATCCCGGCTTTCTTTGGAACAATCTGAACGGGACTTACCCAGGGACTGTCAGAGATTGGATAAATAATTCCTGCATCGAGCCACTTGATGATTTCCTTTTTGACCACTTCTCGCATATTTGGATTCAATCTCCTCTGCATCTGGCGATAAGGGCGGGATCCCTCTTCCAAGAATATTCTATGATTGCAGTAAGATGGCTCGATCCCCCTAAGGTCATGTATGGTCCAACCAATTGCCTCCTTATGTTCCTTTAGGACCTTAATCAATTTAATCTCTTGCTCCTTTGTCAATTTAGCACTGATAATCACAGGGAGCGTATTCTGAGGTCCTAAAAATTGATATTTCAAATTCTCGGGCAATGGTTTCAATTCGAGCTGGGGTGGGGTGATGATTGATGGTCGGGTAGATGCTGAAGATTCAACAAGAGGGAGAGGTTGTGAGTGGACAAAATCAGTAACCTCTTCCGAAGATGTTAAGTCAGAGGGTTGCGGGTCAAATTCATCAACCAAAGAGGAACTTTCAATTGAAGAAACTGTCAAACAAGTTTCAATATTAACATTATCCTCATCAAGTTCCTCAATAACTCCACAATCCTCAAATTTATTGATCGCCATAAAAATATCTAATTTCATATGTTGGTCCCCAAAGGCGATTTCCATGCTACCGCTTTCACAATTAATGTTGGCCTTTGCGGTAGCCAGGAACGGACGCCCCAGAATGATGGGCGTGTTCCTCAGATTATCTGGTACATCCATGTCAAGGACAAGGAAATCTACAGGAAAATAGAAATCCTTGACCTTAACTATAACATCTTCAATAACGCCTCGCGGGTTTGTGATCGAACGATTCGCTAACTGTACGTTACTGAAGTTGGCCGAAGTTCGCCTAACCCAAACTTCTCGTAAAGAGAAGTCGGAATTAGGTTGATGGATGCACCGAGATCCAAAAGTGCTCTATCAAATGTGTAATCTCCGATAACGCAAGAAATCAAAGGAGCACCAGGATCTCTCTTTTTCTGAGGGAGGTAGTGCAGGATAACAGAACTAGCCTGCTCGGAGAGTACCACCTTCCTCGGAACAGATTCTCTCGACTTACGCTTTTGTGTACATAATTCCTTTAAAAATCTTGCGTAAGTCGGTATGTGCTTGATAGCATCAAGGAGCGGGATATTGATCTCAACATTCTTAAATAAATTCAGAAGCTCCTCATTGCTATCAACAGACTTCTTCTTCTTTGCTTTGGTTAAGGCTTCAGGAAAAGGAACACGAGTCAGATCTTTGGAATCGGATTCCTGAGCCTTGATTTCTCCTTTAGAATTCTCTTCTCTCTCCTCAGATTCTTCAGGATTCAAAAGATTAGAATAATGTGGTTGTGGATCCTGAGTCTTCTTACCACTTCTCAAAGTGACAGAATTTGCAGAAGCGTAAGAATTTGGGTCTTGAGGAGGGTTAGGAAAGATTGGAGGCACTTGATTGACCATGAATTGTTGATTTACAGAAGAAGAAGACGAGGAACCCTGCTCAACCACCTGAGCATGCGCGTGTGGGTCCCTCTGATTTCCGTACCCTTGGGCTTGATTGCCCGAATTCGTAATGTTTCGTGGGTTGGGTACGGGTTGGGATGGTAGAGATCCGGGTTGGCGAGAGTTAGCAATGAGCTCGGATTGCAAGTTGTCCAGTGAGTTTTTCATTTGCTGCATGAGCTGGAGCATAGATCCTTGCATCTCTACTATTTGATGGTTCAAATCAGCCTGCCCTGCGGGTTGACGGGCATTCCAAGCTGGCTGATTGACCTGATTCGGAGGCAACTGAGTATATACTTGACCCTGACCCATTGGTCGTTGCGGAGCATAATTGCTGGGTCGGAATTGGGTCTGTTGCCCCGGATTTTTCCAAGAGAAGTTAGGGTGGTTTCTCCAACCTTGATTATAGGCATTCGAGTAGGGGTTGGATCTAACATTCTCTTGTACAGCACAGACATCCTCATAAAGTGAGGATGGAGAGAATGAAAAGGAAGGATTAGAAAAACTGGGATCAAAGGCCCCAGTTGGGAACCCATGGGGTTCCGAAAAATGCTGACTCATAGGTTGAGTCGCATCAAGTTGATTCACGAACTCCCGTCCAGAAAGAGCTCGTGAAGAATGGAATCCCGAATTTTGGGATTGAGTGGATTGAGAGTTGTTCATAGAATTTCCAGCCATCCACTCTTCCATTCTTTTAGCAACCAAGTCCACTTTGTCAAGTTTATTACAAATCAATTCCATATCAAATGAATGAGAGTCATGGACTTCATTAACATTTGATCTGGGTTGTTGGGACCGGTTAAAAGTATCCATGGAGGCATGATTTATTGAATTCTCACTCATTTCCTCAAATAAATCATGTGCACTATCTGCATCTTTATTCAGGAAATTGCCTCCGCAAGAAGCATCCACATGGTTTCTGAGTTGCTCAGTCAACCCATGATAAAAAATCTGCACGAGTTGCCATTTCGGCACCTCGTGGTGTGGACACCTCCGCAGTAAGTCCTGGAATCGCTCCCAGGCCACATGAAACTGCTCCCCCGGCCGCTGGGTAAAAGTAGTGATTGCCCGTCTTAAAGCATTGGTACGACCGACTGGGAAAATTTTCTTCAGAAAGGCCGATTTCAACTCATTCCAAGTTGTAATTGGTCTTCCTATTGTCCTATACCAATGCGCGGCCTTATCCCTAAGAGAGTGAGGGAAGAGCCTCATGATCATTTGCTCCTCGTTTACGTTTCGAGACTTGGTGGTCTGGACCAAAGTGGTCAAGTCCTCCAAGTGTTGAAACGGATCCTCGGAGCCAAGCCCATGATAATGTTTAATCAGGCTTAACACCTGGGGCTTGATTTCTACGTCACCGGCTGGAATCTGGACGCCGGGACGTTCCCCGTAATTTGAAGGATCATAAAAATCCTTCAAGGGCTAAACACCCTGCATTCTCTGGAACCATTCTTGCATTCTCTGCATTTGTTCCAGCTGCCTTCGAAATTCTTCCTGTGGATTTCCAGGCAGAAGAGGCTGTTGTTCGGCCATGGGATCAAATTGACCAAAATCTAACTTGCGCCTCCTAGAATGTTCTAATGGTCCTTCTAATCGGGGATTCAATGACCGTCTTCCCAACATAAACTAGGAGTAGGTCGGAAGGACCGGGGATAGGGACCCTGCAGTAAACAAAACAAGGCTGTCCTTAAGTGAGGTAGCCTAAGGATCTACTGACTCCCAACACCAGCCTTAAGACTGTAACTGATTTACTCTACTTGCGTCTGTATAATCCAACCAGTTAGAAGGAGGGACTGGGGAGAAGGTTCTTCCTTTGGCTTTCGCCTCCGGTTCCTAGTGTACCCCCCAGCCGCGGTCGTTTGACGCTACTCCCCTAGCTAGACATCGGATTAATCAGTACAAGTAGGTTAATCAAAAACAATCTCAGACTAGGCCTTGAAGAGCGAATCAAACCTTAGGGCCAACGTCTACTCAATTTTATTACGGCCTGGGATTGTGGTGCTTATGGAATGTGATGGGCCCTTATAATGGGTTGTGCCCTTAATGATTGATTGAAATTTGTGTAAGTGCGTGCACAACCAGGGTTTTCAAGCAAGATTATTTATAATGTGTGAATTTTAATGTTCAAATCCTGCTTAAGTAGCTTTTAGGGTTTCAAATTAGGTGAATTGCAATCAAATTTCTAGGCAAACCAAGTTGTAAAACACGGGTGAAGATAGTTTTCCTTTAAAATCAGAAAGAAAGCGGAGTGCCTAGAATATACCTAGATTGAAAACCCTAAGGAGGAGCTACTTGATGAGTTGGTTTTAAATAAAGTGGTGCGGCCCAAACAACTCAAACAATTGGCCACAATTGCACCACTAAGTTAGGCACTCAAAGATGGTTAACCTAGAATGATTTCTACTCTGTTATGTGTTGCTCTGTGTGTACCGGTTCCACAGATCAGAACCCGGTTGAGTAGAAAACAAATCAAGTTAATCAAGTGCCTTGAATGTGGGTGTGTGTTGTGTGTTTGTTGAAAGTTACCCCACAAAATTATCTTTTTGTTATTATTTTTTTTTTTTATGAATGGGGGTGAAATGAGTGTGAGTAGAAATCCAAACAACCAAACTATTCCTAGGATTTATGCAAACACCTAGGTTAATTGGAATTTGGATTTAATGTGGCGAATGAAATCTATGGAGGGGGAAAGAATGGGGGAGCACTTACAGTTGTCTTCAACTGCACTTTACTCCAGTCTACCGCTTGTTGATTCCTTGATGGAGGTCTCTGCAAAACAATAGACACAAGAGAAAGCTAGTTAGAAAACAAATAAAGTGCAAGAAATGCGAAGAAAAGATCGGAAATCGTTGCCTCCCCAGCAACGACGCCAAAATGTTGAACGAGAATCTACGCTAACGTGTTTGGTTTTGGAAAACCCGTCGTTGTAGTTCGAAAGCGAAGGATTCGTGTTCAACAAATAAAATTTATACCGAAATAAGAATTCCGGGTCGAACACAGGGAGGCGAACGTTTGATTTAAAAACTTCACGTTTCTTTTTATTTTGTCACAAAGAAATGCAATTTAAACTATCTAAGTATCTACAACAAATAAAAGAGACAGAGGGAGTAAGAGAGAGAGAAAGAATACTATACATGGAAATCAAAATGAGATGTAGAATAGACAAGGAATTTATCATAAAAGAGTTCTTTCGTTACAACTAGAAAACATAAAACAATTACTCTAGAAAGCATTAAAAGAATGGAGGGAGAAATGTCCTCCTCGACGATCGCTCGGAGGACAAATAGACTACTCTAGAAAGCAGTAAATCTATACTAGAAAGCAGTAAAAAGAATAGGGAGAGAGAATCCTCCTCGACGGTCGCTTGGAGGACGAGCCGGACGGGACGACGCCTGGACGAAGGAGAACGAAGCGGGACGAAGGAGGACGAAGCAGAAGAACGGGAACGAAGCAGCACGCCGTCGTCGTCGCGGGATCCACTTCCGAAGGGGGACGAAAATTTGGACTTTATCTCGCGAGAAGCATCCCGGGTGTGGGACAAGCTTCTCTTGAGCTTTGGAGAGGTAGAGAGGAGAAGGAAGGGATGAAAATTTCGTATGGAGGGGGTCTCCTTTTATAGTTGCAAGGAGTGAGGGCAAAATGGACATTACATCTTCAAAATAATAAATAAGGGGTCTTTAGTGACGGATAAAACCGTCGCTAAAGCCCCGCCGTCGCCGTCACCGCCGCGCCCACGCGCGCCCGCTCGGCTGGCCTGCGCGCGTAACGCATACGCACGTCCGCGTCGTCTCAGCCGTCCGATCGCGAGATCGGACGGCTTAGATCACGTCCGCGCCCGCTGCGTAGCGCGCCCGCCCGCGTGCGATCGCGCGCCCACCAGAGCGTCCAATTACGCGTCGGCGCTATCGAGCGCGCGCGGCCGTTGGATCTTCATCTGACGCTCGTGCGCGCCCGCTCACCCGCGCCTTCGACCCCCTCACCGCGGCTCGAACCCGCGACCTCCGCTTCGCCCGCAGCTGCGTCGCCGCTGCGCTACGCGGGCGAAATGGTCGCGCGGACGTTTTTAAACGCGAGCGACCGCAGCCGTTGGATCGAGATCCAACGGCGGAGAGGAGACGGTGCGCGGTCTTCACAGGACTCCTGCGGCCGATTGGGCGGCTGGGATGGCGCCACGTGGCGCTATCTTGGCCGTCCATCTTCTGGAAGTTGTAGATGGTGCCACGGATGTCGGATTGACTCGATTTTTGTGTCGTTCGGCTGCGATCGTCGATCCGAATTCATCCGTGTGGTCGGATTTTCCATCTGAAGTGCGGATTTACACCATCCTGGCCCTTGATCTTCTAGGGTTCCCCGATCTCTATCTGATGCTACGGATGCCTGATTAGGGCGATCTTGGAGTCGTTGAACTCCAATCGTCGCCCTGATCATATCCATACGGTTGGATCTTTGATCCGAGGCCCCGATAAAATATTTGCCCTGTTCAAGCACATAAAAGGAGACAATTAACCTCCATTTTATTCAAACTACTCTAAATGCAAGATGATGCATGTAATGCAATATTTATATCATGAAATGCAATCCTATGCTTAAGAACATGCATAAATAGACATTTTAAGTAGTGTAAATGTGTTTACATCAGACCCTGAGTCGGATGTTGACCTCCTGGGTTATACCTAGGGTTTTTGTGAAGGCTCGTTCTGTTCTGAGCCTTTTAAGATGTCTAGACTATCAGTCAGACGTCTGAACCTCTTCCCAAATATCTGGAAATTGAAAATTTTGTATGTAGGGTCGGGTCAAAACTTTCCTCTCTTCTCTCTCTTCTTTTCTCTTTCCCGAACCCTAACCCCACTCCCTATATATAACCCCTCTCCCCCTTCCTCTCTTCTCCACTCCACCACCACCACCTTCCTTCCATCCCCTCCATTGCAGCGAGAGGGACAAGCAAGAAAGAGGATGCGAGAGCGAGGAGCGAGGAGGAGAAGCGACGTGAAGAGAGGAGGAGGAGCTTGAGCTCGCGAGTTCGTGGGAACCCACCGGAGGACTCACGGCCACAGCGGCGTGTGCGGGAGGAATGCGTTGAGGGAGTCATCCCCGACACCCTGCTGCAGCCAGAGCTGCATACGAGGAGGAGCCGCGGTTGTGCACGGCGAGAGGAGCGAGAGCTCGCTGTGATTCTGGGTTTTTCCCAGAATCAAACGTCTGCGTGCCGTCCAAACGACGGGTTGGATGTCTGGTGATGACACCGGACGTCTGAAAGCAAGGTTTCACGAAGGTACGTTCCTCTTGCAGTTATGGCCATGCAGGCCACATCAAAGAGCCAATCTGTTTGGCTAATGTAGGGAGATTTGGTCTGTCACGTGTAGGGATAGCTTTGGGAAGGTCCAGGGCACGCCCTCCCATGCATTTCGGACGTCTGGACAGCTTACTAAACGACTGGAAGCACTCCCAGACGACTGAAGGAGAGGTCGGACGTCTAGAGCTGAGTCGAAACGATCAAGTAGGGGTTATGGACGTCTGAAGTCGACGCAAGAACTTGAGGTGTGACCCTGGTGACTTTTAAGACGTCTGGACCTTGTGCCAGACGTCTGATTTGAGTCTACAGTTCTATTTTTTAACCCGTTTAGGGTCCGTTTGAGATCTGTTTTACGCAAACAAGATATCTGTGGTTTCCTTGTGAGTTCCTCTACATGTTAGAAAGTCCTATATACTGTTCTGAATGTTCTATTATGGTATGTTCCTTGGTATATGACTCTGATCTGTTGCGTGTTCGGGGCTTGCTGAGGCACGTGAGTTTGCCGTTTGAGCCCCCAGTACTCCCGGATTGTCTGGTAGAGTGGTTTCCCCCCTGTTTTAATTATAAACCATGAATGCATATGTGAAATTAGACAACTAGAAGCCTAGGATGTGGTATGAATCCTAAGACGAGAAACAGTTGCACTGTTTGTATGCGTGTTTGAGATTGCAGTCATAAATGAATGAGTAGAATTGTAAACAATTATCTGTTAATAAATACGAGCTGCCTGTTGGAATATGAAATGCCTGTGCTAGTTAAACAGTTACCTGTGATATCACTTGTCGCATATGTTAATTGTGGAAATACGAGCTGCATGTGTATAATACAAAAATGGAAATGTGAATGATGAAACCTGATATGGAACAACATGGTGAAAATGAGCATGAACCCTACAGGGAATTAGGAATAGAGCTCTTGTGGATGAATGGAATGAACCTGGAAATGTGAGTGGGAAGTGTGCTGGCCCTTGAGTACGTGGTACCAAGGAGAGCAACTGTCCCCTGTTTAGTGTAGAGTGGAGCTAACCGCCCTTGGGTTGGGACCGGGGGTTAGGATTGGCCACCCTACACCGACTTCTGTTGACCTTTGCATACACAGTACCAGGGAGAGCTACTAGTGTAGGGAGAGAGCTAGCCACCCCACGGGGCCCGGGGTTCAGCTAGCCACGCTACACTGACTTGTTAGGCCCACTGGGCAAACCGAGGTAGTCAGACGAGGGTGCGCGGACTGTAGAGGGGCGAGACCCCTGTTTGGTTTTGAGGGGCTAGACCCCTTTTACTGATAGGGCTAGGCCCTATACTGTTTCTTGCTGTACTTTGGGCATACCCGCTAGCAGAAACGACTGACCGCATGCCAGTGCGGGGTAGCTACCCGTGCTCTTATCGCGCATGCCGTAGTCACTCCTACGTCTATCCGTAACCTTAGGGTGGTTGATTGGGTGTAGGATCACCACAGGGGACTCTCCTGGCCAGGAGAGCACCACGTGTGCCTTCTACTCTTCGAAAAAGACTACAGTCAAGATCGTTCTCACGAGGAACATACGAGATCAAGAAAGAGATCTAAAAGTAAACCAATGGGGGAAAAGAAATGACTTGTAAAATAAATAATTGGAAAATATAAATTTACCTGTTAGCCTTTACTGCCTTAGTTAGTTTGGTTACCACTTTACTCAACGTTCGCTGACTCCGTTTTACTCGTAACCCATTACAGGTCCAGGAGTTGAGTAGCCCAAGTCACCAGCTGCAGAGGGTGCTGGGCCCAGTTGAGCCCAGCAGTAGTTTCCTATTTTTGTTGTACTCTCTGTTCTACTAGTGAGTTTTAGACTGTTGTTACTGTTCCTGTTTTGTACTTTTGCTCTACTTTACTGTTGTGGTGGTAATATGTACTGTTAGCAGCTTTCACTTCCTTTACTGCTTGTACTATTTTACTGTTAGTTACTTTGCATAGTGAATGTGCTTTACTTTCCTGCTTTTTGGTTATTTCTTGTTGGACAACTGGGTCTTGGGATTAGTCGAGTCGAGCCGGACTCGAGTCCTGTAGGGATTCAAGAATCGGGTCGTAACAAGATGATATCAGAGCAAGATCGTCCCGAGAAATGAACTAACTAACTTGAGAATAACCAATCCACCTGCATGTAACTAGAGTAACCACCACAACGTACCACTTGACATCTGTTCTGAGCTTCTTTCACAAAAAGTCCGATAGAGTTGACTTCTTTTTGTTGTATCTTCCTCATCTCCTTGCAGGAGATGCCTCGCCATGGAGTTCTTGAGGCGGGTCGCTGACACAGCCATCGACGAGGTCGGAGGGGCGGACGTGCCAGGCCCGAGGTGCCAGTTGACCCGCCACTTCTCCCGGGCATTCAGGCCCAGGACCTCACTCAACTGATTCGAGACATAGTACCAGAGGAGTTCCACCGGCCTCCTTGGGAGCCTCTCCCTGGGGACGTGGAGGGGGAGACCTCTGTGGGGCCGAGAGATCGACGTAGCGCTAGACGAGGGAGAGGGGGTGGTCCTCCACTGCCCCCACTGCACTCTGACACTTCTGAGCATGAGTCCTCCCTGCCTAGAGGCATGCCTGTTCCCCCACTGCAGCTGCACTACGAGCTTTTCGGGCAGTTTCGGAGGCTGAAGCCCCCCTCCTTCAAGGGGGATGAGGACCGTCTGAGGCAGAGGACTGGCTGGAGTGGATTGAGAAGGTGTTTGACACCCTTCGTCCCCTGCGGAGTGCCGCGTGACCTTTGCCACATACCAGCTAGAGAGTGCGGCACACAGGTGGTGGAGGGCAGTCAGAGGCAAGGAGAGGGGAGAGCCGATGTGGGACCAGTTCGTGACCCACTTCTGCGAGTAGTACTTCTTGCAAACTTGGCAGGACCAAAGGAGGTGGGAGTTCCACACTCTCCGCCAGGGGACGATGACTGTTAGCGCGTACCGTACGTGCTTCCTGGAGCTGTCACGTTTTGCTGCGGCAACTGTAACTACAGAGGAGGAGCGCCTGTGGAGGTTGACTGAGGGGCTCCGACTTGCCATTCGGGGGTATGTCAAGCCCCTGAAGCTGCCCACCTTCTCGAGAGTGGTGGCAGCCATGACGTACGAGGAGACCAACTCGACCGTACGAGACACCGACAGCGGACGCAAGAGGCCCTACCAGCCAGAATACTCACAGGGCCGACGAGAGAGGAGGCACACGACACCCGTGAGAGAGCCGCCTCATTTTGCGGGGCCGTTAGTGGCCTTTGGGGGCCCCCGACAGGGGCCAGCTGTCAGTACTGGACCCCCACCCAATCGTCAGCAGGGACCTACCGAGGGAGGGAGTCAAGTTCCCCTCTGCTACCAGTGTGGCCAGCCGAGCCACATCAGGAGGGACTGCCCGTCTAAGGCTGAAGCGCAGCAAATGCTCCCCACACCGAGCGCTGGAGGCCGAGCAGGTGGTCGTGGTTCCCAGGCGAGTGGGGGAGGATAGCAGTCACGGGGAGGGTACTAGCCAGTAGCTACCCGTCCGACGCAGAGTGTGGCTGCTTCTTCTGCAATGAGAGCTGAGGGGCATATCAACGCCCTAACACATAGAGACACCAGGGCATCTGGTTCAGCAGTGGTAGGCATGGTTACAGTTTCCGGCAGATTAGTTTACGTACTTTTTTATTCCAGTGCCACACACTCCTTTGTCGTTGTGAGTTTTGCTGTCTGTTTGGGACAGGACTGCGTGTTGATCAGAGGTCCGAGTGATCAACTGTTTGTAGCTGAGGAGGTCTACACAGACTATGAGGTCAGTATTGGGGGACACAGCCTCCCCGCTGACCTGATCGTGATACCGATGGAGGATTTTGGCGTGATTCTGGGGATGGATTGGCTGTCTGCTTACCACACCTTGGTGGACTATTTTGGGAGGAAGATCGTCTTTTCCCTACCGGAGAAGCCCTCCTTTGAGTTTCACGAACAACCGGTGGACGGAGGTTTCAGGTGCATTTCTACGCTTCGGGCGGCGAGACTTTTGGGCTAGGGGTCTGAGGGATTCTAGCCTATGTGATGGCGGAGCCCAGCCCCGTGGTAGACTTACAGAGCATCCCGGTGGTCAGAGAGTACCCCGACGTGTTTCCAAAGGAGCTGTCAGGACTGTCACCTGAGCGTGAGATCGAGTTTGAGATCTCACTGGTACTGGGAACCAGCCCCATTTCTACGGCACCGTACTGGATGGCACCACTTGAGCTACGAGAGCTCAAGTCATAGCTATAGGACCTGTTGGAGAAGGGCTTTGTGAGGCCCAGTGCATCCCCGTAGGGAGCCCCTGTGTTATTTGTGAAGAAGAAGGATGCTACCCTACGCCTTTGTGTTGACTACAGACAGCTGAATAGGGTCACCATCAAGAATAGGTATCCGCTGCCAAGGATTGATGATCTGTTTGACCAGTTGCAAGGTGCCACGGTATTCTCCAAGATAGATCTGAGATCAAGCTACCACCAGTTGAGGATCAGGGAGACCGACGTCTCCAAGACAGCTTTCCGCACCCGGTACGGACACTATGAGTTTTTGGTCATGTCGTTTGGGCTGACCAACGCCCCCGCTGCCTTTATGGATTTGATGAACCGGGTGTTCATACCGTATCTAGATCAGTTTGTGGTGGTATTTATTGATGACGTGCTCGTTTACTTGCGGGATCAGGCACAGCACGAACAGCACTTGCAGATGGTTCTGGACACTTTGAGACAACGCAGGCTGTATGCCAAATAAAGCAAGTGCGAGTTTTGGTTGAGGCAGGTGACCTTCTTGGGTCATGTGATCTCAGGGGATGGTTTGGCTATGGATCCAGCCAAGGTTGAGGGCGTACTCAGGTGGGAGAGGCCACGTACAGTGATAGGGATACACAGCTTCTTGGGACTGGTAGGTTACTATCGGCGGTTCATCAGGGATTTCTCACAGAATGGACGTCCTATGACTCAGTTGACTCGGAAGGACGTGCCCTTTGCTTGGATAGATGCTTGTGAGGCATGTTTTCAGGAGTTGAAGGAGAGATCGACTTCAGCTCCTGTTCTTACCATCCTAAATAGTAGTGGCGGTTTTGTGGTCTACATAGATGCTTCATTGCAGGGATTAGGGGGTGTGCTCATGCAGTGGGGTCAAGTTGTCGCTTATGCTTCGCAGCAACTGAAGTCCCATCAGTATAACTACCCCACCCATGACTTAGAGCTGGCAGTTGTTGTCTTCGCGCTGAAGACATGGAGGCACTACCTTTACGGTGAGACCTTTGAAATTTTCACGAATCATAACAGCCTCAGGTACTTGTTTGATCAGAAGGAGCTTAACATGAGACAGAGACGATGGTTAGAGCTCCTGAATGACTATGACTGCAGTATCTCCTACCATCCGGGGAAGGCCAACGTGGTCGCTGACGCCTTGAGCTGGAAGGCACCCGCCCACTTGGCCAGGTTACAGGCACAGAGTTGGAGACTTATGGAGGAGTTGGGCAGTTGGCGACTCCTAGAGTTACAGGGGCATTGTGGGGCAATGACGGTGACACGACAGACGAGACCAGAGTTGATAGACTGCATCATCACAGGATAGATGACAGATCCATACCTGCAGTCGTTGTGAGACCGAGTACTGTCAGGGGACAAAGGAGACTTCTCTTTTACAGACGAAGTACTGCGCATGAGGGGATGGTTGTGGGTTTCCAGGGACGAGGAGTTGTTGAGAGAGCTCCTAACTGAGGCGCATGGGTCTAGGTTCATCATACATCCCGGGAACACGAAGATGTATCATGATCTGAGACGTGACTTTTGGTGGAGAGGGATGAAGCAGGATGTAGGTGAGTTCGTGCAACAGTGTTTAGTGTGCCAGCAGGTGAAGGCCAAGCATCAGAGGCCTGCAGGGCCGTTGCATCCAATTCCTGTGCCAGAGTGGAAGTGGGAGAGCATCACCATGGACTTGGTGGTGGGCTTACCCATTACCCAGCGAGGACACGACGCAGTCTGGGTGATAGTAGATAGATTGACGAAGATAGCACACTTTTTTGCCGATCCGAGTCACTTTAGGACCAGCGTAGTTGGTAGAGAGGTAAATTCGTGATGTGGTACATCTGCACAGAGTTCCATGTAAGATTGTATTCGACCGGGATACCCATTTTACTTCCCAGTTTTGGGCCGAGTTTCAGCAAGCCTTGGGGACACGGTTGAGGTTCAGTACGGCGTACCACCCCAGATGGACGGACAGCCAGAGCACACTATACAGACACTTGAGGACCCTTTGCGCGCCTGTGTACTAGATTGGAGGGGCTATTGGGAGGAGCACTTACCCCTGGCAGAGTTTGCATATAATAACAGCTATCACTCAAGTATTGGCATGTCACCTTATGAGGCTCTGTATAGACGGAGGTGTACTGCGCCCTTGAGTTGGGTTGAGGTGGGGACCAAGTGGGAGGTTGGCCCCAGGCTGATCCGGCAGAGTTAGGAGGTGGTAGAACAGATTCACAGATAACTTCGCACTGTCAGGAGTAGATAGAAGAGTTATGCCGACCGGAAATGTAAAGAGGTGCAGTTCGAGATTGGGGATCACGTCTTTCTTTGCGTTTCACCCATGAAGGGCCTGCAACTTTTTGGGGTGAAGGGGACGCTTGCGCCGAGGTTTGTGGGGCCTTTTGTGGTCCTGAAGCGGTAGGACTCGTTGCTTACCGGCTTGCCCTTCCTCCCCAGCTTTCTAGTGTGCACGACGTGTTCCACGTGTCCAACCTCAGGAAGTACGTTTTCGATCCCAGTCACATTCTGAGCCACGAGAGTGTCGAGGTGGGTGATGACCTGACCTACCCCGAAAGACCAGTACAGATACTAGACAGAGACGGAAGCAGGTACCCCTGGTGAAGGTCTTGTGGAGGAGCCAGCGGTACGAGGAGGCTAACAAGGAGCCTGAGGCGGTGATGCAAGAGTGGTACCCAAAGCTTTTCGAGGGTACATCTTTTTGGACCAACTTCTGTCCTCTTTAAGTTTGTTATGCATGTAAATTTCCTTTTCCACACCCTAGCTAGCTCAAGTTTCAGGGACGAAACTTCCTTTAAGTTTGTTATGATGTAAAGACCCGTTCTGTTCTGAGCCTTTTAAGATGTCTAGACTATCAGTCAGACGTCTGAACCCCTTCCCAGACGTCTGGAAATTGAAAATTTTGTACGCAGGGTCAGGTCTGCACGCTGGCTGCACGCAGACAGCTTTCCTCTCTTCTCTCTCTTCTTTTCTCTTTCCTGAACCCTAACCCCACTCCCTATATATAACCCCTCTCCCCCTTCCTCTCTTCTCCACTCCATCAGTACCACCACCTTCCTTCCTTCCTCTCCATTACAGCGAGAGGGACAAGTGAGAGAGAGGGCGCGAGAGCGAGGAGCGAGGAGGAGAGGCAGCGTGAAGAGAGGAGGAGGAGCTTGAGCTCGCGAGTTCGTGGGAACCCACCGGAGGACACACGACCAGAGCGGCGCGTGTGGGAGGAGGAGTGTCCCCGACACCCTGCTGCAGCTGGAGCTGCAAACGAGGAGGAAGAGCCGCAGTTGCGTGCAGCAAGAGGAGCAGGAACTCGCTATGATTCTGGGTTTTTTCCAGAATCAGACGTCTGGCGTGCTGTCCAGATGACAGGTTGGACGTCTGGTGACGACACTGGATGTCTGAAAGCGAGGTTTCGCGAAGGTACGTTCCTCTTGCGGTTACGGCCATGTAGGCCACACCGCAGAGCCAATGTAGGGATAGCTTTAGGAAGGCACGGGGCACGCCCTCCCATGCATTTCGGATGTCTGGACAGCTTACCAGATGACCGGAAGCACTCCCAGACGACTGGAGGAGAGGTCGGACGTTTGGAGCTAAGTCCAGACGGTCAAGTAGGGGTTCTGGACATCTGAAGTCGATGCAGGAACTTGAGGTGAGACCCTGGTGACTTTTAAGACGTCTGATTTGAGTCTGCAATTCTATTTTTTGACCAGTTTAGGGTCTGTTTGAGGTCCGTTTTACGCAAACAAGATATCTGTGGTTTCCTTGTGAGTTCCTCTACATGTTAGAAAGCCTTATATAATGTTCTGAATGTTCCATTATGGTATGTTTCTTGGTATAGGACTTCGATCTGTTGCATATTCGGGGCTTGCTAAGGCACGTGAGTCTGTCGTTCAAGTCCTCAGTACTCCCAGATTGTCTGGTAGAGTGGTTTCCCCCTTGTTTTAATTATAAACCATGAATGCATATGTGAAATTAGACAACTAGAAACCTAGGATGTGGCATGAATCCTAAGATGAGAAACAGTTGCACTGTTTGTATGCATGTTTGAGATTGCAGTCATAAATGAATGAGTAGAATTGTAGACAATTATCTGTTAATAAATACAAGCTGACTGTTGGAATATGAAATGCCTGTGCTAGTTAAACAGTTACTTGTGATATCACTTGTCGCATATGTTAATTGTGGAAATACGAGCTGCATGTGTATAATATGGAATGGAAATGTGAATGATGAAACCTGGTATGGAACATGGTGAAAATGAGCATGAACCCTACGGGGAATTAGGAATAGAGCTCCTATGCATGAATGGAATGGATCTGGAAATGTGAGTGAGAAGTGTGCTGGCCCTTGAGTACGTGGTACCAAGGAGAGTGACTGTCCCCTGTTTAGTGTAGAGCGGAGCTAGCCGGCCTTAGGTTGGGACCCGGGGTTAGGATTGGCCACTCTACACCGACTTCTGTTGGCCCTCGTGTACACGGTACTGGGGAGAGCTACTAGTGTAGGGAGAGAGCTAGCCACCCCACGAGGCCCGGGGTTCAGCTAGCCACTCTACACCGACTTGTTAGGCCCATTGGGCAAATCGAGGTAGTCAGACGAGGGTGTGCGGGCTGTAGAGGGGCGAGACCCCTGTTTGGTTTTAAGGGGCTAGACCCCTGTTACTGAGAGGGCTAGGCCCTATACTGTTCCGTGCTGTACTTTGGGCATACCCGCTAGCGGAAATGACTGACCGCATACTAGTGTGGGGTAGCTACCCGTGCACTTATCGCGCATGCCGTAGTCACTGCTACATCTGTCCGTGACCTCAAGGTGGTTGACTAGGTGTAGGATCACCACGGGGGACTCTCCCGACCAGGAGAGCACCATGTGTGCCTTCTACTCTTCGGAAAAGACTGCAATCAAGATCATTCCCACAAGGAACATTTGAGATCAGGAAAGAAATTTGAAAGTAAACCAATGGGTAAAAAGGAAATGACTAGTAAAACAAAATAACTGGAAAAGACAAATTTACATGTTAGCCTTTACTGCTTTAGTTAGTTTGGTTACCACTCTACTCAGCGTTCGCTGACTCCGTTTTACTCGTAACCCTTTACAGGACCAAGAGTTGAGTAGCCCGAGTCACCGGCTACAAAGGGTGCTAGGCCCAGTCGAGCCTAGTAGTAGTTTCCTATTTTTATTGTACTTTCTATTCTACTAGTGAGTTTGACTGTTGTTACTATTTCTATTCTGTACTTTTGTTGTACTTTACTGTTGTGGTGGTGATATGTACTGTTAGCAACTTTTACTTCCTTTACTGCTTGTACTCTTTTACTGTTAGTTACTTTGCACGGTGAATATGGTTTACTTTCCTGCTTTTTGGTTATTTCTTGTTGGACGACTAGGTCTTGGGATTAGTCGAGTCGAGCCGGTCTCGGGTCCTGTAGGGCTTCGGGAACCGGGTCGTAACAGTTTTCATTATTTCTAGGGTTTGGAACTGGCTGGGATGGAAGGGCCCTTGGCTATAAGATTCAGCTAACTGCGTGATTTGGCCCCTAAGGTCAGCCAATTTTGTTGTACATTGTCGTTGGACTTCAGCGAGATCCTTAGCATTCTGTCACTAGCTCTCCCTCACAGCTCGCAAAATCTGATCGAGCTACGTATCTCTACTCGGCCCTGAGTAGTTCTTTGTACTCGCATGAATGGGCCTTGCATGTTGTTGTTGAAATGGCAATGTAGGCGGGTTTGACGGGTCTGATTCGGATATGCAGGTCTTTGGTTTTGATCAGACCAAGAGAAGTTGGAGTGGTTTCGTCATTCAGGATTGTAGGTATTAGAATATGGGTTTGATCTTGTGGTGTATCCCTAAATGGAGTGTAAATCATAAGGATTTGGCAAGTTTTCACCAAAAGAGGGAAGCGGGGAAAGAAGTGGGAATGATGGGACAAAGGTCCCTCCTTGGGTTGGTGAATGAGTAGGGAGAAAACCCAGGGAAGAAGGATCTCTAGAATCTAGATTATTCACAAATTCCCTCCCAGTGGGAATTTGCAAAATAGGAAAATGCACAGAATTCTGCGTAGCAAGAAGAGGCGTAAGAGTTTTCATCATGTTTCAGACCTCGTCGAGATGCTCTGCTATGATATCAACTTTGACCAGTTTCTCAGCTATAATCTCTAAATCCTTTGAGCTGGACTGATTCGTGATCTCGTGAATGCCCTTTTGATGCGAGTTTTGATGCGTGTTTCCTCTCATGAATTGCGACATAGATGCATTATTGTTCAAGTTTCCGCCATCCCTTTAAATAATTTTGAGGCATATTCTTCGTTGCAATTCAGAAAGTTCCCTCTACAAGAGGATCAACCAGATTGCAAATACTATCTTGTAATCCTTAATAAAAGATATGCATGAGTTTCCAACGAGGGATGTCGTAATGTGGGCATTTCCTTTGCAATTCATAAAAGCGCTCCCACACTTCATGAATTGGTTCTCCTTGGTTTTGAGTAAAAGTAGTGAGGGCATTGGTTCAACCTATAGGAAAGAATTTCTTTAGGAATGTAGATTCGAGTTCAGTCCAAGTAGAGATAGGTCGTGCGATGGTACGATACCAATAGACAGCTTTATCCTTAAGACTAAAGGAGAACATCTTCATAAGTAGGATTTCCTGATTTTGATTTTGAGGTCCAAGAGTTTGAGATAAGTTTTTAAGATTCTCGATGTGTTGGAATGGATCCTCGGTGCGTAACCATGAAAGTGTGCTATTAGACCTATGATGTTTGGCTTAAGCTTTGGGTCGTTTTCCCCAATAGGAATCCTAGCATTAGGTTCTACTTGGGCATTGGATGGATTGTAGTAATCACAGAGTACTGGCCTAGGTAGAGGATGAGGTGGAGGAGGAAGATCAGGATCAGGACCCGTTTCAGGTCAACGAGCTTGAAGGTTCTGAAGAGCAGCGGTCAACATATTAATTTAGCGATTCTACTTGAGCATCTGTAGATTCTAGCTCAAGAGCGCCTCATGGATATCAAAAGGCGACATCTCCCCCTAGCCAAAAGAAGAAGGAATGATAGGATTCGGGTTCTGCAGTTGATCCATAGAATCAAACGCAGAAAATGTAGAATAAGCAGATGAGAACATTGGTTGCCTCAGTGCAGCCGGTCTAGGTAGACCTATCAAAGGAGAGATAAGAGGCGACTTCAGAGATCGCCTCCTGTGCATAAACTGCAGAAAATGTGCAAAGGCACACACACCACTACGTAAAAACAACAGCAAAGCAAAACCCCAAAACAACGCAAAAGGCGGGTTTTCTTCTTTTCAAAGGAAAAGAAGACCTAAAATACGCATAAAATATGCAGAGGCGCAAACAAGTAATATATCAATACAAATACGCATCCTATACATGTCTATTTATGTGCGTATCCTACAAGCTCGAAGGTCTAAGGTCTAGGATCGAGAACTCTCACTACAGGCTCCTTGGCGCTCTAGTAGTGAGATAGACTTGTTGATTTTTTACCAAAGCCCTAAGAGGTGCAAAAAGAGAGGTACAAGCAAAAGACTCATGTAACTCTAGTGATCTTGCTGTGTGTGTGATAGCATGCAACAGACGTAAGCGATAAAAACACGCATGCAATCTGCAAATAGATATATGTCAAGTTTTATGAACCCTCTTTAGTTAATCTTTTGCAAATGATGGAAAGAAGTAAATGTGACCGCTTTTTATATCTTTTCAAACAACTAAATGGGTATTTCTTATTAGTCCAAAGATAGGGACCTACGTGGGTTTTTTTTCACGTGTTTTTACTACTAATGTGAGATCAAAAATCCCAAGTCAGATTGGTAGCTATTAGCAGGTATATGTACTCCTAGGAGTGTATACCTAATGGTATGCTACTACTAGTCAGAAAAGTATGCCTTTTTGGTATTTTTTACATTTTCTAACCTAAATGCAACAAACAAATCTAACTAAAGACTAGGGAAAAGAAATCTCATAATGGGTGTGTATAATGAATACGCGGGAAACAATGCGAAACAGAAAACCCGTCTTCCTCCTGAGAATACCTGTGAAAATATCCTTGGATGAAGACAAAAACAAAAACAAACTAGTTAAAATGAAATATGTACAAATCAAATAATTATAATGATAATAGAGAATATAATTACAGGTTACCTCCCTGGTAATGGAGCCATTAAAATGACATGAACAACAACATCAATCATAATAAAGCATTATTGTCGGATTTTTGTCCCTGGCAACGATGCCATTAAAATGATTGTTCAATTCTCAACATAGTTAATTAAAGTTATTAGTCTTAATTAATCACATAAACAATGAACTTAGGTTAACTTGAATCATTAAATTGTTGTCATTGATTGTAGTATAGGGTTAAGCTAACCTAACACTTTAAATTTTAATTCTTTAAACTAGTTGAGTCTAAGTCGTTCACTGGGAGACATAAACTTAATTTAATTCAACATTTTAATTCTAAAGCATAATATTACCAATTACTTAATTAATTAAATTAATAATTACAATATATGTTAAGAACATGAATAATTGCACAATATATTTGAATATGAAATCATGCAACTATTCCATTAATGAAAGACCTGTACCGAAAAGATTTTACATTGAATAGCATGCAAAGGAACATTTATTACAAGTATGTACAAAATATAAAGGTATAAAAAGAATTACAATATAAAATGAATGCCTTGTATACATGACGAAACTTAAACACTAGATATTTTCAGCATTCAGCCTTCTCTTTACATCTTTCTCTCATCAGACATTTCTTTAGAAAATTAGACGACTTAACAATTAAAATTAAACTTCCTATAACACAATCAGACGTCTTTAATCTCCCTTTCATTTCTTCAATTATTCTTAATTCTCTCTCTTCCTTCATTTAGATCATTCTCTCTATTTGTGCATTTCTCTCTCTCAACTCTTAATCTTTCCCTCTTCTCCTCTTTTTAAGTTCTTACCATGCATCCATTCTCTTTACCCTTCTCTTCAAACCCTCTTTCTTTTCTTCTCTCATTGTTTACTCGTCACTATGCACTACTCTTATTCGCCACACTTAGTCGATTACAAACCCATGCTTTTCTCACTTAATCAAAAATTATTTAATGGGCAGCCCAGACCCTTTTCAAGGATACACAATCCACAAGGATCAGATCAACCCTACTCAAGCCCCAGTTCTAGTTCAATTAATGGTGGATTTTAGTCAATTTACTTTGCACAGTAACGGGCTCTATGAGGCCCACAAATCTGCTCATGCCCACCCAGGCCCACACGTACACAGGTGTACACACTCACGCATAAACACATGCACAGAACGCTCTTAAGAGATCAGAGGCATATAGGTATTTGGTGCACCCAGCGTTGACAACTGAAGCCCTAGGGCACCAAATTCCTTATATATTTGTGTGGCACTATTCAACGTGTAATTCACATTTTGAAAGTTATTTAGTTGTAGTATAGAGTGAAAACACGTTAACAAATAAATTTATAAAACTCCAGTGAGTACCGGGTCATTCGCAGGGAGACAACCTCGATTTTTAATGGAAGCTTTTTAGAAACAAAATCTAACATGTATTTATATATGTATATATATATAAAGAGCAGATATCAAGCATCCAGAATATCAGAATTTTATTGCATTTATAAACAGTTTTCAAAGTAAAAGTACCACGCTAAAGTAAGAGAGAGCAGATAGATGGAAGGAGAGGGAGATAGAGAGATAGAGAGAGAGATAGAAAGTACAGAGAGATGATGCTGCTTGTAGGATGCATGTGCGAGGTGCGGTAGCACCTCAGATCCAGAGCGCCAGGACGAAGTTATAGAGGGACGGAGAATTACAGAGAAGACGGTAGAAGGAATCTGGAGTTGACGGGAGAGAAAGATTCTAAGTTGATGCCTTCAACTAGGGGGCCCTAGGCCTTCTTTTATAGTTTTGATGGAGGGCAAAAAGGGTATCTTGGCCTTAAAACCATCCAACAACTCTTATTTGATCAAATCTGTTGATCGAGAGATCAACGGCTCTAATTTGGCCTCAAAATACCTTCATTTGTGCCTAAAACGCTCGAATTCAACCTGGTGGCGACACGTAGCAGCTGTTGCATCATCGATCTTTGATCGTGCGGCTCTGATTCCTCCTCATGCGTGCGCTTATTTTATTTTCCCACCGCTTGCCTTCAAAACCCGCCTCAACGTCAGCCGTCCGATCGTAACGAGCGCCGCTACCTTAGCGTCGAGGCAACCGTGCGAGATCATGCGTACCCGCTATGCACTCTGTTTGCATGCAATCATGCTAGCGCGGGCCCGCTTCAATTTCACGCAGCGCAGGGCTCGAACTCGCTTCTCGCGCTTGCACGCGTGTGATGAGAAGCTCATCATGATCTCTAATTACCCCTAATTAACTAGTCTTCCTAGTTAATTAGCTAAGAATATGTGAATATATGGGTTAATTATAAAATAAGGGATATATAGTAAAGGACCTTAAAATAAGTTAAAAATGCTCTTTTAACATCCAATTAATATTATTAATAATCTAATTAATAATTGGACTCGAGATATTAACAATCATTCATCTAATTAATAAGTTAACTAACTTAAGCATAATGTATACATAAGTATATAATAACTTAAGTAACATTAGTTAATTAAATAAATTAATCTAAGAAGGTCAAAAATATAAATTCAAGGTCTAAATATAATAATTACCTTATTTATAATCATATATAAAAAGTTGAAAAAGATCTAAATTAAAATAAACCTTGAAAACCTGAGTTTACATTTTGGTCCTTACAATTCATTTCAAGCGGGTCCTTATTTTCCATATAGGTCCTTAAGTTTTATCACAACCAGGTCCCTAACTTCTTCTTCTTCTTCTCTTTAACCGGTTGAATGGCTGACGACCGAGGGTGCCTCCACCGCACGATCACCACCCATCCGACGTCACCTCACCTTCTTCAAGCTCCTAAAGCTTGCGCTCACCATCCCATCTTCATCCATCGGTCTGGATGACACTTTTATCCTAATTTAGGGTAAGAGATAACTTCACCGTCGTTGGAGAAGATGCCGGTGGTTAACCTCCTCCTAGCCTCTTACGCATCCAAATTCCTCCTCCCTCTTCGTTGCCATCAACTATAAATACCCCCTGACCCCCTTAATTTTCTTCAAGTTGGCTCCCTTCCCTCTTCTTCACTGCAGCCAACTTCTATAGGCTATTCCTTCTACAACTCCGGCGAACTTTCCACCTCATCTTCCGACTTCCTCCGTCCACTTTAGTCAGCTCAGGAACTTCGCTGAGGTCAGCCGCATCTCTAGACACAGGCGCTAACCAAGGAGATCCTCTGCTTCATCTCACATCCGCCGTCGGAGATCTTCCCAATACCCTCTGATTTCACTCCTTCATTATGAGCCATCAACGGAGTTCCTCTATCCCCTTGGTCCAGGTAACAGTAGGATAGGAGTAGGATTAGGAGTAGAGTAATCTAGATAGTTAGTTAGTTAGGTAGTTTAGTGTAATGTTAGAATTTTAAAGATCATCTTCTTTGACTTCAGCGAGCTCCTTGAGCTTGCCAGAGCCCTAATTTTGTCTTTTGAATCCACTATCCACCTTCCTTTATCATTCATGATCATTTCTATCATACTTAATCTTTAATTTGATCACTGATTCGCCTAATCCAAATCCACTTTCATCAACTACTTCTGTTGTCCATGGCAGCAGCAGTTAACCTAATTTCACATCCATCGGATCCTCCATCACTCACTCATCACTAAAGGATCCTAATTATCATCTTAATTTGATTAAATACTATATATAACTTAAATGCCTAATTTTATTTAAGTTCGTGAGCTCGTTGTCAATGGTGACTTAGGAGCAGTTAAAACTTTAAATTAACTAAGTATTTATCATCGCAATCCTTCTTTGAGTTGTCTTGACCACTCATTTGGGTGGGAGATCAAGTCCTGTGCCTTAATCAATTCAAATTACATTTAAACTGAATTCACTGCTAAATCTTACATTTAATGAGTTAATGAGGAATTTAATGCGATTCTGAGGTTCCTTATAACCTCAGGAACCTTTTCAAATCAAAAAATGGCATGAAATTTCTTTCTGTACACAAGTTTCATCTTTTACCGGACTCACCGGCAAGCTCCGGCAAGTCAATTTTGATCTTCAGCCTATAGAAGTTGATGAGAAGCTCCAAAATGACAATTTTGATCATTGATTTGTTTGAGGTTGTTTATTTGGAATTTTAATGAATGGAGCTAGGAATACTGATTCATCTTCTCCAACTCCGGCGGAGTTGGAGAAGTCTGTTAAGAAGTTTAAAAATCACATTTAATGGGTTTAGAAGCTTCAGTGCAGTGCACTGAAGTCATTCATGTCCTTAGAACACTGTAACAACCTTCTAACTCCTCTGACGAACAAAGCAAATTTTGAGTTCAGGCGACGAGCTTGGAACCCTAAAATCCAAGGTCAAAACAAATGTTTAAGGGGTTGAACAAATTCCTGAGGTTGAAAGGATCCTATCTTAGGCTTTAATTTCTTAAGAGGCTTAGAACAGAAAGTCAAATTTTAAACCTTATAGTCAAACCTGAGTCGGATATTTTGATTCTGAGCTCAATTTGATGATTTGAGGAGCTTGAATTGTTTCTAAGATTCGTATGAATGATTTTAGAGTGAATTAAATGAGCTCTGTGGGTTAATTTTGTTGGAAATCAAATACTACCAGTTTAGGTTGTTTTCGAACCCAAACTGTTGGCAATGATTTTTTGGATGAGATTTGATCGTGATTTCTGCCCAAAGAAGTTTGTTACAACCCTTAGAATTTGTTTAAATCGATTGAGAATGATCTTAGTTATCTGTTAGATCATTCTTCATGTTTAATTTCTATCTCTGAAGCTTTCAGAGAAGCTTCAAGCTTCTCTATGTTATCTGAAGCCTATAGGAGCTCAAAACCCATTCTTGAAGATGCAGAAATACTTGTAGAACCTATTTAGACCCTTAGCTAAGAGAGGAAGTCCAGAATGAGGAATCTGTAAGCCTTAATTCAATTTCCAGGCAGTTTAAGTTGTAGGAAACCCATAACTCCACCCTTCAAATTGAAGAGGAAATCTTCCCCTTAGCATTAAATTGACCCTGTAATCTTGTAGAGCAACTCAAAAGCTTTCCAACTAGCTTTGATTCGCTTGATTTGGAGCTCTAAGCTAGGAGATATTCCCACTTGAAGTTAGCTCTGGAAGGGGAGATGTTAGTCCCACATCGGAGATTCTGGAGCGCCCACCTTAGTACAAAAGCAATTTGTTAAGTGTGCTATGCAGTCGTCAGCGCTCGGCGCACGGATACGAATGGTTACTGAGCATATGTGTGTGTGTGCGGGGGTGTGTGCCTGCGAGTGTGCGCCTGTGTGGGCGTGTGATGTGTGGCCCTAGGAGGGTGAGGCCTGGGAGGCGGTTGGGCCAGTTTGGCTAAAGAAATAAATCGAAAATAAATCAAAATAAATCGAATCAAGTGAGGACCTAGTAGGGTCAGGTCCCACCCTGTACAGGGTGCTGCGTATCCCCGAAAGGTCCTCGCCGCAAACCAAAAACCAATTTTTAGTTGAGGAAGAAAAATCGATTCGGTTTAGCTAAAGCTAAAGATCAGAAGGCTGAAGGCTAAGTGCTGAAGGAAAATCACTAAGGAAAGAAGAATGAGTTGAAGGAATGGGCACTAAGGAAACTTAAGGAAGAAAAAGACCAAGGGAAGAGAGAGGCAGAGGCAGAATAGAAGAGAAGGAAAGAAAGGAAGCTCAAGAGAGAATAAGAGAGAAATAAAAGAGAAAGAGAAAAATAAAAAAGGTAAATAAAATAAAAGGAAAATAGAGAAAGAGAGAAAGAAAGAAGAAGAATAAAAGAGATAGAGACTCTGAAGAATAAAAGAAAAGAATTTATTTTTCTTGCTACATGTTAAATTTCTTTTTGATTTTAGTTGTTGTAATAAGGCATGTTGTAATTAGAAAACTCTTATTTGCCTTAATTCTTTTGAAATAAATAGAAGATTTACATGTTTTTAAATGTTGTAAATGTGATTTCATATGGAATTTTGCATATTTCCTCAATTTAAATCATTTTGTAAAATTCATGTTACTAAAATCAACTTAATTATACCTCCTATACCTATAAGATGTTTAGAATTAATTGGTGAATTTAAAATAATGTATACTTCCCAGTGAACGACCTGGACTCAACCAGTTAAAAAATCTAAAATGTTAGGTTAATTCGATCCTATATTACTAAACCAACACAATTTTGAGTTAACCTAAGTTACGTTCTTCTACTCTTAATTAAGGAAAAATAACTTAATCAACTGAGTTGAGGAGTAGCACGATCAGCGCGTGCGCGAGCCAAAGCGCTATGCAAACCTTTTATTATATGTACTTGTTTGTTTGTATTTATGCTTATCCAGTCTGGGCGGGCGATGTGGTGTGCTCGTCATCCAATGGCCCACAGTGTGCGGCGCGGCCTTCCTAGATGGGGCGATGGTGAGGGAGCAGCTATGATGGTGCCACGTGGCGCCATCATGGTCGTCCATCTTCTTTTCCTTGTATCTGGTGATGTAGACCTTCAATCGGGTTGATTTTTGCACCATTGGACTGCGATCGTCGATCCGGATTCATCCGCGAGGTTGGATTCTTCATCTGAGGCTCGGATCTTTGTCCTTTGGCTCCATCATCTCCTTTCTTCTATGGACTACACGATATTCTAGTTGTTTGATCGGGACGATTTCGAAAACATTGGACTACCGTCCTCGTTCTGATCAGATCTGTCCGATCTGATTTGACATCCGCAGCTTCAAATCATTTGCGATTAAAATCATCTCTTTTAGGTCATAAAATGACAATATTATCCATATGACTAATAAACTAGCTATTGTGCAAATTACGATGCCTATGATTGCATTATTCCTAAGTTATGCTAGAATCTAGCTTAATTCAGGTGATTTAGGTTTCATGATTGCTGTGCAATCACACCCCCATGCCTAAATCTTGCTAGTCCCGAGCAAATGTGTGACTAAATGCAAAGTGGTCCTACATGCGTAATTTTTATCAAGAGTTTGACTAGAGATTTATGCCTTGTTTTTATCCGAAGTTTTAGTAATCTAGATAATCGTGATTGTGTTTTGTTGTATCCTATGCAACGAATCCAAGTGAAAAGTCAATCCACATCTAAAGCCCGTACTTGACACGTAGTAAAAATCTATTGGGATAGGCAGACTTCTCCCCTTGGGGTTATAAGGTAACCTGTATATTCAACCCTGACTTTTGAGTTAGGTAAAAGATTTTTGAGTCAAGTGGATTTATTTTTGGTGGCTCACATTCATCTGGTGCTACATATAAACTAGTACTTTAGAACCTAGATTTCCATATTATTAAGTAATTCAACTTAAAGAGAGGTGAAGAAACTGTGCTCTCTTTAATTCCTTCGTATGTGTTCTCTCTCTTTCTTTCTCTCATTTTCTTTTCTTTCTTTCTGAGCTCACAATCTCACCAGATTTATCAGTATATTTGGTGGTCTCTCCTGGCACTAACACTTTGATTAGGTTCTGATAACTCTACAACTAAGTCAGAATTCCTCAGCCTGTATTCAGGCAGCCAGAAATACAGAAAAATAGGTCAAGGCTGTATTTGGTGGTTCGTGACGGTGATGGCTATTGTTGCCTCATTACTTTTGAAATAAACTCTAAGAACACTTATGAACTCTTTTTTTCTTTCTTTCTTTTCTACTTCTTCTCTCTTTTTTTGTATATATATATATATATATATATTTCTATATGCATAGACATATATACATGTATTTTTTCCTTTTTTTTTCAGACATCTACTAACGCAACACAGTAACACATATGACTTTTATTCACGAGGCATTATTCGAGATTAGGGGATGTTCAAGAGGATATCGGGTGGCTTATTTGGTGGAAGTGCCTATTCTCGGTACTGGGAAAGGAATGGATAGGACAACGTATTTCTGACCTTAACATTAATACTCTCCTGCAGCCAAGGATTTCGTAAAAGACGATCGTGACCATCTACCTCAGTCCTAATTTTATCAAAACCCGCTCTCTGCGTATTTGCCTTTATTTGGTGGCTCTCAGGATATTCGCACTAAGAACTTGTATGCATAAATCGAAAGCGAAAACTATGCCTAACTCCAAGTATCATTATCTAATTATCCAGAAGTTAAGATTCCTCATACTAACCTTAGAGCACCAGTAAACTTTCTACTCTCATCTCACAAGTATTTGGTGGATCTGTTAGAAGATAGTCTACCTGACTCCCAGATAGTCTGCCTGATCCCTAATTACTGTCCAAGGGCTTAGGAGAAGAAGCACTGCTTCTTCTCGATAAACTAAGGATGTTTATTGGTATTCGACGAACTAAAGATGTTTATTGGTCTTCACAGAGGATCCATTGCAGATTCTACGTGTAAGTGTGAAATTATACTGGATTCTAAACTCATAAATCAACTTAAGAATAAATCCCTAATAAAACCTTAATAAATATTCTTTATGCCTAAATGCATTTTTTTTTTCAGACATAAAGATAAGACATGCAATGTCCACCCCCCCATGCTTATTCATTACAATGTCCTCATTGAAATGTATGCATGAAAATCAAAATATAATAAGCAAGAGGAGGGGATATCACCTGACTATGCTTGTTAATCCAGGTCAGCGTGGATGCAGAAGATGCAAAGCTACCTGTAATGAATATTGGGTTGCCTCCCAGCCAGCGCT
Organism: Thalassia testudinum; assembly: GCA_037157565.1. NCBI lineage: Eukaryota > Viridiplantae > Streptophyta > Magnoliopsida > Alismatales > Hydrocharitaceae > Thalassia > Thalassia testudinum. The sequence continues at coordinate 17,219,237 of JAZHRO010000055.1, forward strand.
AAGTTTAACGTCATTTGTCGGACTTAAACCCAAAAATGAATGATTAGATTGATGGGTTGGGTCAGGATTAAAATAAAGATATGGCCATGCAACACAAGGATCAGTGATCCACAAATGCGAACTAGCTGATGGTGAATATCAAGCCCAAAGGGTTGGAAAAATAAAGTGAACGGGCTTAAAACATTGGCAGCTAGATGCTACAAAAGAGAGGAATATTAGTGCAGGTGCCAGAGTGGAAAGTAGATAGTTGCAACCTTAAGAATTGATGCATGAGGAAGGCAGATGGGGTGAATAAAGGGTGGTCCATGGGAAATAAATCGTATGGGTCCTGAAAGTGAGGGGAAATGAAAGGAGGAACCCGAGTGGTGTAGTCTGAAATGGTATAAAAAACCACTTCGCAAGTCAAATCAGGTGTGGATGGATGTCGAGTAGGTGAGTCAAATAAGATCCAGTCATCCATCTCAATAGTTCTAGACTTATCAGAGTCCTCAATCTTATCCCAGGGGTGATCAACAGTCTCATTTGAGTTGCCCAAATCTTGTTTTAATTCATTTTTCCTTAGAACCATAAGATCAGGGTTTGAATTAGTCAACACCTCAAATCCTTTTTGGACTATATCTTTTGAGGGAATATCTTCTTGTTTCTCATCAAACAAGTCAAATTCTTCTAAATCCCATGATTCAGCTAAAGTCTTTGCTTCCTCAGATAGATCCTCATAAGTCATTCTCAGTAATTCTGCAATTTCTTGAACATCTTTTTCATAAGGGGATTTTCTGTTTTCTTCAATCTCGAGATGTTGGGGATAAGAGTCAAGTTTTTCCTCAGTACTCTACTTGATGGGGAGAGAAAGGTAAGGATTAGCTGAAACAGAAGTGAAAGCAAATTCAAGTTCTATATGGGAATGATCAGTATCGCCAAATCCAGATATCGAATCATTTAAGCATATTTGATCATGGTAATCCTCAGACAAGATTTCATCAGAGCCATCCAGCCGTGCTTGGCTGGGAGTGTCACTGTTCCCAATCTTTCTTTCTTCTTGATCTTGCTCTGATTCTCCCAAATCATCCATGTAATCTAATTGTGTGTCTTTAAATATAAAAGACTCATACTCCAGCTCACTATGAATTGGCTCCTCAAAATAGAATGGTTGTAATTCAAGGCCTAAATCAAGATATACTTCCTCAAGTGAGCCTTCCTCCTCAAAGTTAGCTTTTGGGATATCAAAAAGGATCTGTTTTGCATAATCACGAGGCTAGTGGGTGGGCTTAGTGAATGTGGAGGTTGGGATTTGATAAGATGTCTTACTTAAGGTTGGATCCTCAACCTTGAGTGGCTTACCACCAACTTGTGGCATACTCGAACCAGGTTTGTCTCCTTTTGCTTTCCGGATTCTATTGAGTTGTTTTGTTAGATTATTTGTATTTCTTTTATTTGCTTCTCTCATCCCCTGTACTACTTGGAGTAATTAGGTGATCTCAGGATCACTGCCATGGTCAGGGATTTGATTAGGCTAAGGATAATAATTTTCAAAGTTTCCAACCTCAGTCAAATCAGAATATCCATCATTTGAATACTTAGGGTAAGAATCATATCCTTAGTTGGTTGGTGTAGGGTTATCCAATGAGAAGGTGAAGTTGTTTGGGTGGGATTGGGATAATTTGAATAGTGATTTAGAGGATAGGATTGGTATTCTAGGTATTGGGATTCTGAGGCATATCCATGATCTGGGGAGAGATGAGTTTGGCTGAATCGGTCAAGATAACTGGTCATGCTAGCTAAGTGCTAGTCTGGTATGGAGAGTGTCTCTTTAGACTGCATAGATCCTTGATCTCCAGAGATTCGTGTGGGATTCGAGATAGGCCTGGCTGTACCAGGGGAATATGAGGTATAGGCAATGGAATCAAGTCCCGGGTATTGAGGAGAGTTCTCCTAACCTGAAGAAGTTGAAGTAAGGGAAGGGTTGGGATAGGGAGAAAAGGAGGAATAGTGTGAGGCAAAGGAGTATGGGTTCATGGTTTCCTCCTCAATTAGTTCTTCCTCATGGCAATTGGATATTGGAGTGTACTAAAAATATTTGGGTCTTTTCTTTAGTTTACTCTCTAAAGGTGGTACCAAATTAGGGTTCAGAGACCTTTTAGCATCCATGTACCAGAAGAAAGTTAATAGATGAGAGGGAGAAGACAGATGAGAGAATACCCCGCCCTTTCAATACAAGCAATCAAACTAGTCCTTAGAGTGCCAACCCTAAATAGACCTAATCCTGGTTCCCCAAAACACGACTGGGATAGATCAACCCTTGAATTACTTGGCTGGCTAGAAGGGTGGGACCCCTTAGGAGACCCCGCACGGCAGGACACCACTAAAGGTTAACGCGATTACCACACTGGCCTTTCTTATCACCAGTGGGTCCAAGTAGACAAGGCCTTCACCTTAGCCCAATCTAGTTTCAAATCCCCAAGTCTATTAGTCCTGCTTAGGGCTTGTCTACTCAATTTTAGGTTTAGGTTTGATGAGCTTTCGGAATATGATGGGCATTAGGGGGTGTTTTCCCTTAAAGTTGATTTCAGAGATGTGAAGTGCGCAGGCAAAGGGTTCAGAAGCAAATTTTTATGAAGTATCTTTTAAGATTCAAATGCTTGTGTTAGCGTGTTTTAGGATTCACTTGATTAAATATTTTCAACCAAGGTTATGATGAGGCACACAAAGAGTTTTGCAAATCCTAATTTGTTTGATAGATTTCCTTTCAATATGGAAATGCAGGTGTGCTCTATCCTTAGCGTGAAACCCTAAGCACAGATAGTTCTAAATGACTCTTTTAGGTCTAAAACGATGAGTGGTACGAACCAAGCAATGAAATCAATTGGTCCTTATTGCACTACTAACTAGGCACTCACAAAATATTTTTTCAAGAATTTTAATACACGTTTTCTATTGTTTCCAGATTTAAACTGTATTAGGGGTTTTGTAGTCTGTTTTGACCCTTAGTTCATGATCAGATAATTTTCACAACCAAACTAGCAAAAAATATTTTTATTATATTTTTTTAAAATTCTTGACTTTCTCAGAAATTCATTGCCGCAAATTTCACTTCAATCGGAGTTATATAAAAATTCTTATGATATTTTGAAGTCCAAAAAATCAGGAACAATAATTGAATTGATAACATATTAGTGCATGAATTTTTAAAAATTTTATATAATTTCGATTTATGTAAATTTTGGATATTTTATTCCTTACTTTGAAATACACATCTAGTCAAAATTTTAGAATTTTTAGACATGCGAATCTTTAGGAATTGAATTTTTAAGATAAAACTTTATTTCAGACCGAAAATCAAGAGAGATTTTTTTTCAAACAAGCAAATTCTAACTAATCCTAGGGTTCAAGAAAATCCTAAACTTTCTAAATCTAACTAATCTAACCTACGGGTACTTACTTGAGATTCGAACTCGCACTTTCTCCGCTATCGTGTTTGGTTCAGATTTCTTCATTTCCTGCACACGAAATCAACGAAAGAAGTCGAGTTAGAAATTTCAAATATGCATCAAAGAAAGCTTCAAAAATTTTCGTTGCCTCCTCGGCAACAGCGCCAACTTGTTCGACACGTACTTCACATTTTGAAAGTTATTTAGTTGTAGTATAATGCAAAAACACGTCGATAAATAAATTTATAAAACTCCGGAGAGTACTGGGTTGTTCGCAGGGAGACAAGCTCGATTTTTAATTGAAACTTTTCAGAAAACTAATTCTAACAGGAATTTATATATGTATATATATATAAAGAGCAGATATCAAGCATTTATAATATCAGAATTTTATTGTATTCATAAACAGTTTTCAAAGTAAAAAGTACTATGCTAAAGAGAGAGAGAGAGCAGATAGATAGAAGGAGAGGGAGATAGAGAGATAGAAAGTGCAGAGAAGCGACGCTGCTTGTAGGATGCTTGTGAGAGGTGCGGTAGCACCTCAGATCCAGAGTGTTGGGATGAAGTTACAGAGGGACGGAGAATTACAGAGAAGATGATAGAAGAGATCTGGAGTTGATGGGAGAGAGAGATTCTAAGTTGATGCCTTCAACTGGGGGGCCCTAGGCCTTCTTTTATAGTCTTGATGGAGGGCAAAAAGGGTATTTTGACCTTAAAACCATCCAACAACTCTTATTTGATAAGATCTGTTGATCAGGAGATTAACGACTCTGATTTGGCCTCAAAATACCTTTATTTGCTCCTAAAACACTCGGATTCAACCTGGTGGCGACATGTGGCAGCCGCTGCGTCGTCGATCTTCGATCATGCGGCTCTGATTCCTCATGAGCATGCTTATTTCTTCGCCCACCGCTCGCCTTCAAAACCCGCCTCAACGTCAGCCGTCCAATCACAACAAGCGCTGCTACCTTAACATCGCAGCAACTGCGTGAGATCATGCGTACCCGCTACGCGTTCTATTCGCGTGCAATCATGCTCGCATGCACTCGCTTCAATTTCACGTAGCGCAAGGCTCGAGAACCCGCATCCCGCGCTTGCATATGCGCGTGCAGGCCAATGCGCTACGCAAACCTTTTATTATATGTACTTGTTTGTTTGTATTTATGCTTATCCAATCTGGGTGGGTGACGTGGTGTGCTTGTGGTCGTTGGATGAAGATCCAACGACCCACAACATGCGATACGGCCTTCCTAGATGGGGCAGTGGTGAGGGAGCGGCTGTGATGGTGCCACGTGGCACCATCATGGCTGTCCATCTTCTTTTCTTTGTATCTGGTGATGTAGACCTTCGATCGGGTTGATTTTTGCACCGTTGAACTGCGATCGTCGATCTGGATTCATCCGTGCAGTTGGATTCTTCATCTAAGGCTCGGATCTTTGTCTTTTGGCTCCATCATCTCCTTTCTTCTATGGACTGCACACGATGCTCTGGTTGTTTGATCGAGACGATTTTCAAAAGCGTTGGACTCCTGTCCTCGTTCTAATCAGATCCATCCGATCTGATCTGATATCCGCAGCTTCAAATCATCTGCGATTAAAATAATCTCTTTTAGGTCATAAAATAACGATATTATCCATATGACTAATAAACTAGCTATTGTGTAAATTACGATGCCTATGAATGCATTATTCCTAAGTTATGCTAGAATCTAGGTTAATTCAGGTGATTTAGGTTGCATGATTGCTATGCAATCAAGCACTTCATCATCCTCCAATGTGGGATTATCTCCAACCCTTCTCTCCTCAGCACAGCGTTTGCCGTTGTCGACTTCAAGCGGAGATTGCTTCCAACTTTGTGAACCAAATCGAGCATACAATATCTCGATCAAAAGCTATTGATCTCAGCTACATGATTTTTAGCACAAATTTGGTGCTTGGATCACATTTGATCCATGGATTCTAATGATGAAATGGCACTGCTTTCATGTGCTAGAAATGTGTTTCAGAGAGAAATCAAAGGTCAAATGACCTACAGGAGGGTTAACTCTCTTCTCTGAGAGTCAAGAAATGTTCCAGAGATGTTCTGCATTAAATGGAGAAGGAATTGAAGTCAGGGAATGCCTGGGAGAGCTCAGAAGCTTGAGAGCTTCGAACTTGAAGTTTAGAACTCTAATTTAGACTTGAATTAGCCCAGAAGATAGATCTAAACATTTGAAGTAGATCTGGGTTAACTCAAAAGACTGTAAACAATTGATCTGGGCAAGATTTGAGCTTGAATCTCATCAAAAGCACTTGGAACAATGTTGGGTTCCTTTTAGAACCCAAACTGGATAGAAATTGGTATCTACGTAAAAACTCCATAAAACTAAATCAAATTAGTTCTAATCAATTTGGAATCAACCCAGTAACTTATTTCAACCTAAAAATCATAGATTTAAATCCTTAAATCTCATAGCAGACCTAGGGTTGACCTACAAAGCTTGAGATTTGACTTTCTACACCAAAGTTTCTCGAATCCAATTAAAAGATTGGATATATTAAATTCAACTCTAGGAAGTTGTTCAACACCTCAAAATCAAATTTTGATTCTATTTAGGTGTCTCCAAGCTCATCGTCAGAGGTTTGTTAGGAGTTTGTTCGATAGTTCATATCACAACTTCTTAGACTAAAAGAAGGGTCAAACTAAGCTCTATGGATTGCAGTCATGCTCTAGGATCTACTTCCAAGCTCTAGATTCCAAATGAATTGTCTCTCCAACACCGCTGGAATTGAAGAAGACGACTTTCAATAACGAAGATTCACCGTTAAAATTCAAATCCAGCTAATGAATTATGATTCTCATATCAAAAGAAGATAATCTGGAATTTCTGACATAGTTTCAAAGGTTGTATCTCAAGTTCTACTCGCCGGAGCTCCGGTAAATACCAATTATGATCGCTGGAGATAAAATCTCCATGAAACAAATCGAGGAAGGTCTTAAAAGCTTCCTAAGGTTGCGAAGAACCTCAAGAACACAACAATTATGCCAATTATTGATCAGAAGCACAGATTTGTCAAGAAATGCAATAAAATCACATCTTGAGTTCGTCTGAACTCAAGAATTGCCTTCTCACTTAATTGAGTGAGGGGAAATGCTTATGAGGGTTGGGCAATGGTAATAGGATGGTTAATTAGGTGAATAAACCTCTTCTGAGCCGCCATTGATAGTGAGCTCAGAAGAAAGGTATGAAATTGGGCGTTTAACGTGTAGATGATTATAGGTGAAATTATAGGCATCAATAGGGTCTTGATGAGGTGAATAGGTGATGGAGGACCCTATGTGGATGTGATCTACCTCTAAGATTTATGCCATAGATAGCGGAGATGCTCAAGTGTATGTGAGATGCTTTAGACGTGTTAGGTGATCAAATTAAGAGGTGAGAAGGTGGAGTGGATTCACAGTGTGGTAGAGAGGATGTACAGGTGATTAGATCGATGGAAGAAGGTCTGACGAGGCGGAATTAGCTCGTTGAAGCTGTGGAAGACAACATGGAAACTAAGACAACATGAAAACTAAGCTTAATACTAGGCTAACTACCTAACTAACTACGCTAAAAACTAAGCTAGATACAAGTTACTTGGACGAGGGAGATGAGGAGAAGCTCTGTCGATGACTCTTAATGGAGGACGAAATAGAGGGGGAGAATAGAGCTCCAGTGGCAGTGAAGAACGACGTGAAGAGGAGGTGGATGACGGCATAGCTCCGTCGATAGACGCAGTGGAGGATGACGGCGAATTGTGAGAGGTCGAGGTCCTCAAAGAAGACTAGAGATGGGAAGTCGAAGTCATTGGAGTTTGGAAAGAATAGCCTAGGAATTACCGTAATTTGGGGGAGAGGGTAGGGGGTCACTAAGTGGGAATCGGAGGTGTTGTGGTCTATTTATAGGTGGAGCTGGAGGTGAAGGGGGAAGAACTTGGACTGTTTAATGGCTTCAGACTCTCGATCGTCTGAAGCAGAAAAAGGTTTGAAGATGACGATGTACATAGGGACATATTTGCGAATAAGAAAGGACCTGTTCATTATAGAAAGGACTCAAATAAAATAGAAATTAGGGACCTAAACGTAAATAGTGTGTTTTAAGGCTTATTTTAATTTATTTCTTTTTTCAACTTTTTATATATTATTATAAATTAGTAAATATTATATTTATGCATTGAAATTACATTTTTACCCTTTTTAAATATATTTATTTAAATCATTAGTTTAATTAAGTTAATTACATACTTAGGTCATTAAATTAATTAAGTTAGTTTAAATACTAAATATCCAGCTAAATGATTATTAATTGTGTCCAAATTATTAATTAAATTATTATTAAGATTAATTTATCTTCAATTTTATATTTTTAACTTATTTTACAAATCCTTGGTATTCTAACCTCTACAGTATAATTAACCATGTATTTAGTATATTCTTAAATAATTAGCTAGGGAAAATAGCTAATTAGTGATAATTATGAGTCATAATGAGTTTATTATCACACGCGTCATATATTTTGGTTTTTTGACGTATTTTGATTTTCTACTAGTGAAAAATCAAAATACACTTGTGGAAAATCAAAATACATCGGTTGAAAATCATATGTCATGTACATTTCTTTATTTTGACTTCCTTTTTTGTTGCAGTAATTGTTTAAGTCATAAAATTTTGATATAATTTTAATTTTTTATTCTTGCAATAGTCGGCTAAAACCTAATCTTACAAGAGACGTAATCTGCCACAATGATTGTCCCAATATGGTAAACACAAGACTACACTCAATTACGCTAAGTCTATGTTTTTGTTTATACAATAAACATACCTATTTTTAAGCTAATTAACACCATTTTTAATTTTTACATAACATGATTTTCTTGCACATGTTTACGAACAATCTTTTTGTGAATTAAAGTATACATAAATCCGTTTAAATATGGGCATTGGTAGAGGCACTCCAAATCTCACCCAAGATCATACTCATGAAATCTTGGCCATTCATTGGAGAGAATGGGACAAATTAGGAGGGTAAGTGTTACGATTATATAAATAGGTCCTCAATAAAGGAAACATTTTAATATTTGTGAACAAGTTTGGTCACGTGCATCATATGCCATACTTCACCATGCCACTGTATATATATATATTAGGAGTTTCTTTGGATTTGTTTTCCATGAGAACTCCAGTTTGCTTCTTCTGATATGCTTTTTATCTCGTATCTTCATTCTGTTCCACACGCAGTCCAAGTTAGGATTGTAAACTCAATTCTTGTGCCCAATATTCCAATTAGTGACGAGGCATATTTTACATACAGTTGAAACACTGCGCATGGAGAAAGAAAGAGAAAGAATGAATTACATCGATCAATATTTCCTGCTGAATGTTGGCCGGTATTTATTTTGATTGCTTCTCTATACGTCAATTAATTCACTCCATATATATATAATAACTATGACATTTATATTAATTCCATCCTTAGCTTGACCTCCTGATTACTCTGGCGGCACAAAACCCAACTGTGAAGGCCACTGCTGCCACTAGAATGATCTTCCTGTTGCCACTAATCTTCTCCATGATCTTCTCCCTCAGAAACTCGCGATATGATCCGCACTCGTCCTCCCTTCCATAGCTCCACAAAATTTTCCCTTTGTCAGGTAGTTGTTCCCCACTGGTAATTACTCCACCGGCCGCAGCAATGGTACTGGAAGGTGGCGACCCTTTCCCTTCGGGTACCTCCGTCTTTGGCATGGTCAAATTGAGACGCCCGCCTTCTAACTTCCCGCTAATCTTTTCGACGATCGTATCCTTCGGGACTTCGAATTCCTGCTCGAGAAGGCGGTATCTGCTCTCCGTTACCTTCCCCTTGCCTCTCACCGTGAGCTTCCCAGAGCTGTCCACTTGCACCTTAACATCCTCCTTCTTGAATCCTATACATTGTAACAAAGGCAAGACTACGTATATGGATCAACGTATTTTTTAGATACAATTAAAGTTATTTGGGCGTTTAAAGAAAAAAACATCTAGTAAGACTTTCTTTTTTTTTTTTTACAATAGTGACAGATTGCCTTTATGTCATTCTCTTGGCTGGCTACTGGTTCACCTGGAAGATCAAGTCGGAGAATGTGGCTGCTTGGCTCCTCCAACCACTCTATCGATGCGGGCTGAAATTCATCGTATATGATCTGCCGAGGACGCGGTTGTTGCGTGGCTGCGTTCTTTCTTCTTTCTCTTTGCTGTTTGGCATCCATATGGTAATTGGTGATAAAGAGTTGGAGGCTGTGGAATTAATGTTGAGGTAGGGATAGATGATGATGGTGATGATGATGCATGTGGAATTAGATAGATATATAGGCATTATACAAGGATTTGCCTGGTGTTTCAGGCTGGAGGGTAGCATCAGTAGGAGGATTATTCCAAGCTTCACTTTTTGTTAACTCCATTCCTTCTTTCCTAAACATCCAAAGAGTGGCATTTGTGTTAGCCTTTCTTAGCTTTGCTTGGAAGGTGGGCTTCTCAGGAGAAAAATCGATTCTCGTGAATGCTACCTTTTGCAGCAGGTTAAGCAGAAAATAAAGGGTGGAAATTTTAGATGTTTGAATAGTGCCGTTGTGATATTCTTGAATCCTATTTATTGAGATTTTTTCTTATGAATAACAAATTAAATGACTAATTTGATGAAGAAATAGAGCTGCGTGCATGCTATTCGAAAATAAATGCATGGCAGTTGAAGAACATCGGTGCAGTCTATCTTAGTGCATTAGGTTTAACCGAGTGCCTCACACGTGTGAGTGCCATTGGACAAAAGCAACGTATGTAGACATTTGAGTTAACAATAATTAAAATTAAAAAATGAAACATTGTTAATAGCCATGTACAAGTTGTTATACTATTATAATATCTTTTTGTATCCTCTTCGAAGAATATTAGATTTAAATACTAATATTTTAGATGGAAGATTACGTACTCAATGATCATGTTAATCAAAGGAAAATGTTTAGCACAATCCAAAATCTACCTCTTCCTCTACCAAAAAAAGAGGGCACATAACCCATGAGTAACACTCACCCTCCTATTTTGTCCCAAGATTTTATGAGTAAGATCTGAGGTGAGATTTGGAGTGCCTCTACCAATAGTTGCTATCGTCAAGGGGTTAATGAATAAAGTGTCTAAGACCTCGTACCTTTTGCCCAAAAGCTCATTTATGTTGTGGCATATCTCATGTTTAACCTGTGTTTACAAAGAGGATTAAGCGAACCTATGTTTTACCTTAAACATGAATTTCCTCAAACACGGATATGAGCAAGGGATGAGTCATCCCATACTCAAATCACTAACAATCTCAATTTATTCTCATCTTATCCCACATTCACATAAACATCCCACAAAATTATTCCAAATTGTATATAAACACAAAGTGTCCCATATTTACAAATTTTTATCTCATCAGATACATCAGATAACGTAAAATAACCCTAAAAATTCCCAAACTTATACTCACGTGTCAACATAGTAACTTAAATTCAAAACACGTCAACGTCAACCCATAACTTTTTAATTGTAAAGATGAGTATCATACCGTAGTTTTCAAGAAAGTCATCTTTGCTAAAGATGAGTTTCGTTTGAAAATGCAAATAGGTTAATTTAGTACCATAATTACAAAAAAAACAAATTAAAGATAATTAATCCTTAATTAACTTAATTAGGAATTTTCTTCGCCCAATTCCCTTTCCCACTCCCACTCCCAACCCCGTTCAATCTGTACTAGCAGATCGATCACAACTGCTTCTCCCCGCCCCTCGCCTGGTCTACATCTCCCAAAACCTAAACGCTACCATCCTCCTCCGCCATCCTCGATCCCCTTCCCCCCTTAAACACCATGCTCCTCCTCCTCCTCTGCTGCCTCCTCTTCACCCCTCTTCCCTCTTCCCCGCAGCCCCTCGGCTTGGACTCCTACCTCTCCTCCCTCTCCCTCCGAGACCCACACGGCGAGAACGATTCCTTCCCTTACCTCCCCTCCCACCTGAAGGGTCACCTCTCCTCCCCCTCCCCTCACCTTCCCTCCCTCCTCCGAGACTTCCCAACCTCCCTCTCCCTCGACGTCCACCTCCACATCCGCCTCGTCGGCCCCACCTTCACCGCTCGTGCCCCCTCCACCCTACACAACTTCCTCGAGGCCGCCCACTCCTCCTCCCACTTCCACGTCACCATCGGACCCGACCACCACCTCTTCCCCTCCCACACCCTCCTTCCCGACGCCTCCCTCTCCCCTTCCCCTCTCCTCTCCTCCCTCTCCGATGCTCTCCGTTCCCACCTCTCCTCCTCCCCCTCTCCCTTTCCCCGCTCCTCCCTCCACCCCGTCCCCTTCCACGTCATCGACCGCCTCGTCGCCGACGACTTCCGCAAGGAGTCCTCCAGTAACCCCCCCGGGTACTTCCTCTACCTCCTCGACCTCGGCTCTCCCCCAAAACCCTACGCCTACTCCTACGACTCCCAACCCTCCTCCCCTTCCCCGTCCTTCTCCCGTTGCCTCGGCACCATGTGGACCGCCTCCGACCGCTACATGTGGATCGACCTCTCCGCCGGCCCCGTCGACTACGGCCCCGCCCTCTCCGGCGAGGGCCTCATCCCCCGCGGTGAGTTCCACCCCCTCGCTGCCTTCCACGGCAAGGAACTCCGTCCCGAGAGCAGCATGATGGCCGACCTCGCCTCCCTCGTCCTCGGCGCCTACCGCGCCCTCCTCGTGCCCCCCCTCCGCGTCCCCGTCTACCTAGAGGCTTCCCTCCTCGTCCGCTTCGTCCACATCTATGAGTCCGACCCCACCGATCCCAAGGGCCTCGACCTCCACTCCCTCGAGAGGACGATCCAAGACTCCGGCCTCCCGATCGGGGACCAGTCGCTCAGGTTCGACACCCGGAGGATCAGGTACACTGAGTGCCCCATCTGCTCGTTCGCGATCGCCAAGTCCAGCCACTCGTTCACCTCCCGCTTTCTCTTCGATAACTACACCCTGATCGTGAGCGAGTACCTGGACTCGAAGCGGCTGCACCAGGTGCTGACGAATTCTGCCGAGGAGATAAATCGCGTTGCGGGAATCTCAGCAGATGAGGACTCTACGGCCGGCAGGGTCCTGCCCGTTTACATCTTCGATCTCCACTACGACAGGCTGTTGTTGCTTGATAGGTTTCACCAGTCCGTGGCGTTCAGGAACATGGTGATCGCCGTTAGGACAAGGAGCGCACAGTCGGTGAGCGACTACAGCTGCAACGGCCGCCATGTCATCATGCAGACACGGGAGCTTGAGCGCCCCATCCTCGGATCGATCCTCCAGAGCATGTGGGGCGTCTCCCCGACGCATCTATCCTGGAGCCCCCACCACAATGACACCCTGGTAGACTACACGTGGAGCGTAGGGCACAATCCCTTTGGCCCCTTCGCCGAGACCACGTCACTGTCTTTCGTCCAGAGGGATGCCGCGAAGAGGAACGTTCTTCTCTACAGCTTGAACTTGACGGTTATGAGCGCTGTTGACGTGTTGAGTTCCATGATCTCGTATGGGGGTGACAGGAAGCTGCTTCGTGGTAATGAGCATGTGGAGTTTGTTCAGAGATGGAACCTGATGAGGTACAAGCTTGACAAGACGATGTCTGCGATGTCCCATCTGGACTTTGAGAAGGCTGCATTCTATCTGCGGTCGTCCGACCATGACCTCTTTGCGATGCACAATTTGGCTTATCAGGCGTGTCGAGGCTTGGAAGCTTCGTTGGTTTGTTTCAGAGACCCGCCATTCCCGTGGGCTTCAGCTTCCGTGACCATCGGGATTTTGTTAGCGTTTGTTTATATTTACGTGAGGAGGGGAAAGCTGTTTAGAAACAAAAGGAAGAGGTTTTGATTGGTGCTACTTGGTAAATGAGGTGTTCGGAAATCTCTCCCAACAAAGGTATCTTGTTCATTCGGGAGCAGCATGCAAATTTTTCCTACACGGTTTCCGCTTCTTCTTGTGAGTTTAGTATGTACTCCTGTGACTGTAGATTCAGAAACAGGAGGACTTTTTCTCACTTCTCATTGTTGTGTTATGAGTTTTACTCTAGTTTACATCAACTGTTGTGATTTTTGATGTATTATTTCGCAAAGACCGTTACTTGAGCTCTCAAGGTGCATCCTCTTTGAAAAAGCTGATATGATCCTCTCTAGTTATTGAACAACAAATTCAGCATATTAACATGTGGAAGGGATTATTTTTCAGCTACAACTCTAGGCACTTGGAAAATTTTGCATTCTTATTTTTAGGTAGTACCCGCTACACCATTCTTCTATATTCCTTTCCAAAAAAAAATCATTGTTCTATATTAGGTTGCTTACTGTTTTATTCATATTAATTTATTGGTGATGTTTTTTACTGTCATTTAAGATGATTTTAAAGTTGAAGTCAATGTGCTTGTTATCTGCAACATCCAGAACATAGCATTTTTTTCCCTTTCCCAATCTGCTAGTGGAGAAAGAGATTTTAATTGAGCCTGTGTTGGTTTCTCCAATTTTTTAGATAACAGATGTATAGAAATTCGTTTCATTAGAATATGCATCAGAAAATCATTTGAAATAGAGGCAAAAAAAAAACAGGTAGTGCCATGTTTTGCGATCAGCCAAACATGATTTCTGTATGAATGATGTTTGCTTGGATCCTGACATTATTAGGTTGCATGAAAGCAGAGGGATGGTGAGTGAAAAAGATAAATGATGACAAAGGTCTACACTAAAACTATCCTTAATCATGTTACACATGGACCTTAACCCTGAACCTGAATGAGTTGATTTTTATGCTTGATTGTGATCGTAGTTGGTGACTTAAATGTCCTAGCAAACTCTCCGGTTTTTATTAATTTATTAAGAAAAAGGTATATTTAGTCATAAATCCCTTTCATATTGGCTTGTGATGATAGCGGTGGCTTATGAAGCCTGTTTGGATCGTGGGAGAAAATTTGGGGTATAAATTGTGTAAGTGATGGAATATAGGGATAAATGGGGAATATTTTTTTTTTTAAAAGGATAAATGAGAAATAAATTGATTTTGGTATCTGGGAGAAGTAGGGGTCAAATCATGGGATAAGTAGGGGTGTTTGGAGAAATAGGTGAAGATGTCTCAAAAGAGGAAATAAATTTATCTCACCCCTCCCTTTTGGAATAAATTTATCATGGGTTTTAGACCTTTTTCCATGGATAATTTTATCTCGGCATAAACAGAGGATGAATGTGTACCATGCTAAAAAAACAGAAGGTCCAATCATGCAAGGATGACTTCCGTACTTGTTACCTTAGGGTTACTTTCATAGGCTTACAAATATGACTGAAAATTTGTTGCTTTCTATTCTTTTTCCCTTTTGTTTGTAGTTGACAGTTAATATACTCTACATATTACTATCAAACCCACCTGTACAACGCAGTGTTGATCTATTGATGTGGAAAAAGGTCGGGCATCAGAATGGGTTTATGTTGGAAGAGGAGAGGGGGCTGGGGGGTTCTATAACTGTTCAACGGTAACTTAATTCAGCTCTTTGTGATTAATATAGACTCTGAGCGATCTGTCTTTCTTCTTAATGAATAAGACAAGTGCTCTCCAATGTGTTACGCTCAGGCGTATAAAATCTTTCTCCAACAGCTCCTGGAACTAAATCTTCAACTCCTTGAGTTTCACTGGTGCCATTCTGTATGGATCCAGTGAGATTGGTGTCGTTCCTGTCACCAAGTCGATCTCAAATTCTATCCCTCTGTTAGATAGCAAGCCTGGCAAACTCTTAGGGAACACATCAAGGTATTCTCAAACAACTAGAACCTCTTCCAAAACGTTCTCTCACTCTTTCGAGATAGTTTTAACATATACTAAATATCCTACTCATCCTTTGGACATTAACCTAACTGCCTTCAGGGTCAAAATCACCCTAATAGGCATTTTTTCTTGCTCCCCAAGGTATTCACACACTTCACTTGGAAGGGTGAAAACTACACGCTTCTTAAAATAGTCCAAGAATGCATGGTGGCCCACCAACCAGTCCATCCAGAAAATAACGTCAAAATCTTACAATCCAAGGGCTAAGGTGTCAGCGCTCAACTTGTGTCCTTTGACTTGCACTACAAATGCCTCGTAGATTTCCTGGATATAGAAAACTTCCTCTCCGAGTCCCGTTATAAGGTAGGGTGGATCCAAACGTGTTGGCTCTGGCCTAGGTTTTCTTGCAAAACTCTTCAACACAAAAGAGTGCGTTGCACCAGAGAAGGATCGAAATGAGAGAGCATGAGGGAGGACGATGTGAGGGGAGCGTCCACGGAAGGTGGGGCCGGAGGAGATGGTGGTTGGGTGAAGGTCCAAGGTAGGCGGCGTAAGAAGGAGGCAAGGCCACCAGTTCTCAATTTTCTTAGCTAAGCCACAACATAAAACTAGGACCTGATTGGATGAGATGATTTGGTGCATAAATTCTTGGACCTGAATGTATTGAGTCCCTTGGTGGTGGTGGCCTCTTTAAGATGTGTTAGAACTTACGGGTGTAAGAGCTGAGGATTTATGAGGAAAAGGAAAGACTTGTTGACCCCAATGAGCTTCTTGCTAGAAATCACCTCAACCCAGTACAGGATGTAAACATCTACTTTGGGGCTAATGAATTGATTAGGAGATTGGCTAAGTGGTTAGCAACTTGTGTTTGACTAATCTTTAACCCTAGACCTAGTTTAAGTGATAGGTGGATTTGGATTGGTAAGGAACCTAGGAAATCCATAAAATGCAGTTATCGTATATTGGAGGCACATGTAAATTTCATACTTACAAAAGCTTAACCTCATTGGAAATTAAGAATTCAACGATAGAATTGAGTATTGGTGATTACATAGGAATTATAAAGTGTAAGGTAATAACAAGATACCATGGTAGAATATATTAGAGTATAAGTATAAAGGGTCAGCTCTGGTAGGTGTATTAAATAATCATGGAAATAAGCAAATTTAAACCTGGAATGTACTAGGAATATTTAGATAGAAGTAATAAGGAATGAGGTATTAGGAAAAGAATTGGGTTGTTTATTACAACAAGTCCTACTAAGGGTCGTTAAGAAAATCACTTAAATGTTATGCTAAGAAAATGACTAAAATATCTAATTAACTAATTACTAGCTTTTGTTAGTTTCTTATTGGCTAATTACTCATTTCTTACTTTATTCTCATTCTACTTGGGTTATTACGGTGCACTCTATGAGGTCAAACAAAAGGGGATACGAGTCCTATAATAGGTAAGAATTATCTAGGGCTTTGTTTCATTTTATTTCTTTTCATTTATGCATTTTATTTGTGAGATATGGTATAACAACTTGGACTAGAGAGGGACAATGTAATGAACTAAGGAAAAAGTTTTGTAGCTTGACGTAGGGTTGTGACACTAATAGATTATAGATCCAAGTCTAGGATAAAAGAATGTTTAAATCCTAGGCAGGGGACAACTTCCAATAAAGTTTGAGGCCCTTTAAGTTAAATGTGTCAAAAGGATATCTGTTTTGAACATCATTTGAGAAGTTTTACCATGTTGTCATAAAATCTATTAACTAACCATATTATATACAAAATTCATCAAAGGAAAATCTTACAAAAATTTAGAAAGCTTGCGAAATATTTGATGGATTTGTAAAGAACACGAAAAATAATTGATAAGCTTTGTAAAATTTAAAGAAAAATAAATTATGTTTGGCACAACAAGTTATTTGAGCATTAGAATCATGAAAATTTTTTATTTAATATATATATATATATATATATATATATATATATATATATATATATATGTGTGTGAATATTTGAATGTGTAAAGTATATCTATCATTACATAGTATACCTATCTTATGAATAATGAGGCCCAACACATTTCGGCACCATTATTGTTTGAAGGTGATTTTCCATCTACTGAGTTTTAGCTACTTTTCATTATTATTTGAGTTCCTTTGAGTGCTTTGATTTGGCAAATTTTCGTATTTTTATGTATAACTCAAAATTATAATAGTCATTTTTTATCCTTTGTTGTGCCTAAAGCATTTCAATTTCTAAGGCTGTGTTTAAGTTGTAATGACTTAGATCATTCTCATTTCTTCGATCCTGCCCTGGCTAGTTTTGCTCAGGCCCTACTGCTCCCACCCCTGGTTGACTTGTAGTAACAGATCGACCACATCTCCTCCTTTCATGGTTTTCTGCATCTCCCAAAACCCCAACACCCCCGTCCTCCTCTGCATTCCTCGATCACCTTCCCCCACAAACACCATGCTCCTCGTCCTCCTCCTCATCTTCTTCTTCCTATTCCTCCCCCTCACCCCTCTACCCTCTTCCCCGCAGCCTCTTGACCTCGACTCCTACCTCTCCTCCCTCTCTTTCCGAGACCCACAAGACGAGAACGACTCCTTCCCTCACCTCCCCTCTTCCTCTCCTCCCCTTCCCTCACCTCCCTTCCCTCATCCGAGACCTCCCAACCTCCCTCTCCCTCGACGTCCATCTCCACATCTGCCTTGTCGGCTACAGATTCCCCCCCACACGCCCCCTCCACCCTCCTTAACCTCCTCGAGGCCGCCCACTCCTCCCACTTCCACGTCACCATCGGGCCCCCCCACCACCTCTCCCCCTCCCACGCCCTCCTTCTCGATGCCTCCCTCTTCCCTTCTCCGCTCCCCTCCTCCCTCTCTAACGCCCTCCTTCCCCACCTCTACCCCCAAGCCCGCTACTCCCCCTGCTCCTCCCTCCAGCCTGTCCCCTTCCACGTCGTTGATTGCATCGTCGTTGACGACTTCCGGAAGGAGTCCTCCCACAACCCCCCCGGATACTTCCTCTACCTCCTCGACCTCGGTCCTCCCCGAAAACACCACGCCTACTCCTACAACTCTTCCCTGATCTTTCTCCCAATGCCTCGGCACCATATAGACCGCCTCCGACCACTACATGTGGATCGACCTCTCCGTTGGCCCGTCTACTACGGCCCCATCGGATACGGAATCACCCCCACCAGCTACACCCCCATTGTCCGAGGCGAGTTCCACCCCCTCGCCATCTTCCATGGCAAGGAACCCTGCCCCGAGAGCAGCATGATGGCCGACCTTGCCTCCCTCATCTTGGGTGCCTACCACGCTCTCCTCGTGCCCCTGCTCCGCGTCCCTGTCTTCCTCGAGCCCTCCCTCGTACGCTTTGTCTGCATCAGCGACTTCGATCCATACAGGCTCGACCTCCACTCCCTTGAGAAGACGATCCAAGAATCCAGCCTATCGATTGGGGACCAGTCGCTTAGGTTCAACACCCGGATGATCTGGTACACCGAGTGCCCCATTTGCTCCTTCGTGATTGCCAAGTCCAGCCACTTATTCACCCCCCGCTTCCTCTTCTATAACGGCACCCTGATCGTGAGCGAATACCTGGACGTGAAGCGGCTGCACTAGGTGCTGACGAATTCCGCCGAGGAGATAAACCGCATTGTGGGAATCTCAAAAGACGAGGACTCTGTGGCCGGTAGGATCCTGCATGTTTACATCTTCGATCTCAGCTTCGACAGGCTGCTGTTGCTCGATAGGTTCCACCGGTCCGTGGCGTTCAAGAACATTGTGATCGTGTTAGGGTGGGGAACATGCAGAAGGTTACCGACTACAGTTGCAACGACATCCACGTCTCAACAAACGATAAATAAATTATCATTATATATATAACTTATCAACAAATAATTTATTCATTATCAAAATCATTACTATATGTGTAGTTATTAAATTTACAAGTAAAATATTTATTAGAAAATGAGAGACGAATAAAATTGTCGTTAAAATTATTATTCGTTTTAAATTTAACAATGATTATTTTTGTTATCTTTATTTTTATTTAGCAATAATATTTTTCATTGCTTTAAGAAAGACATCTCAATAATTTATTCGTTACAATGTAACATGGATGTCAAAATTAATTAATAGACCTTCAAAAGACTCACAATGTATCATACTTATAATTAGTTGATCGTATTTATGAAATACGCAATTCCTTTACGATATCTACCAAATATTCGACATAAATTACAATCTTAGAATGGAAAGTTAATAGAAATACACCTAAAAATTATGGAGTTTCATTGAAGCATATGCTTGAGAGGGCAAAAAGCTTACACAATGTTGTATTAAAAATATGACTTCATTTCCATGATAAAGAAATTAGAAATGATCGAATAACCAAAATAATCAAAGATTTTAAATGACCACTAAATCACTCTAAATAGATATACCATAAAAGATGCAATCTATATAAACTCTTACATCAAAATTTTGCCTCTCTTGAATAAAAGATAGATCACAATAAATATATAATATCTTTCGTCAAGCTAGATTGCTTTTCAACAACATTAGGAAATTCCATCACATCTTAAGAAGGAAATGCCCAGATCAAGAAGAGACATACCCTATAAAGAAAAGAGAGGAAAGTAATCACAATAATCATCCACTAAATAAGCAACAATGCTAATAGTGGCAAAACTATCAATACCAATGCAAGCATATATGAAAATGGATGTAATATGTTGGAAAGGAATCGCAAAGCTAAAAATTTTAATTATGCATCTAAAGCATACATGAAAGTATCTAAAAGGAGGCAAGCATACAAATAAAACTAGGATTTAAATTTCAATGGGATAGAGAAGATAGAACGGCATGTTTACTTTAGTAATTCCCTCAATTTAATTTAAATTATACTACGTATCATGGTAGTTATCATTCCTATCATTGGAAAAATCAAAACTAAGAAATCAAATAAAATATTTACTCCTAACTATATATTCTATCGAGCAATTCAAGGAGCTTCGATACAAAAAATCACTCTTCTCCATAGTTCTTCAAAATTGAGCTTTGGATTGTGTTTATATCCGATAAGAATGAAAATCATGAGATGGATTACATGGTTATTAAATTTTAGATCTTAACCATAGAAATTGTTAATTCCTAATGTTGGTCTTTGAAAGCCTAAGCCAAGCCCATTTCTTTGAGGGGAAATTTAACTCTAAAATATTAGATGGCAATCCATTAGTTATTAAACTAATACAAAGCTCTAGAATATCCTTATGAACTAATACCTTCACCAGCAACCAAGCAAAATATTGCACCTTTTCAATGGCATGACTCAAAAAAATAAGAAAATGAGGGTCCTCTTTTCTTCCATACATCCTTCCTTTACCACAAACATATATTGATCTTAGGTAGTGGTTAGTTCAACCTCATATAAATAATATTTTAATAATTTTATAAAATAAATTAAAAGGAATAAAAATTGAAAATAGCATTTTTTTTTTCTATCATAACATCATTGCAGGTCTCGCAATTTCCAAATTAGATTATCAAGAGTGTGAAGATGTACTCTATTGTAGGTCTTAGGTTTCTATTATATATTTCAAAAGGGTGTAATCTTATTTTTATTTGAATTTAGAAAGGTTGTAAAGAGCCCCCAAAATATAACATACACATAACTAACTTAGGCTCTCAGCAGTTAGGAAAAATTAGAAATAAAAACTAATTTAGAAAACACTTATCAAACATCCAATACATTAATCAAACGTCTGATATCCAACTTTAAGATGTTTGATCATGACATCTGACATCCATTTGCCTATAGACTTGCCTTAATGATTTAAACACTTAAGTCTTCGACAATAGAATCCATATATAGACATCCATAGGTTTATTCAGACGTCTAATACATGATTCAAACATCCTGAAAGCCTACCATTGCTCAACCCTATAGAATTTCCTTTTAGATTTTCAAATCCAATGGTTAACAGATGTTTAGACGTCTGGACATGTCTCCAGACGTTCAATAATGAACCGTTAGTCCAAATCTTTACGAAGATTTGTCAACTACGAATCTCTCTTTTCAGATTCACAAATAATCCCAAGATAAAGCTATAATTACTTTTCAGACGTCCATAACATTGGATAGATGCCCAAGATGTCATCTACTCCTTTAAATCTAGATTCCTATTTAGATCTGGGTCAAAACAGGAACAAATTCACCTAGAATTAGACGTCAATTTTATACCCAAATGTCCTAAAATTATTTCCTAGACGTCTAAGATAGCACTTGTCTCCATTCGATAGAATCAAGAACTCTGATCTTCAGTATTAGACGTTAAAAATTAAAGTCAGATGTCTGACCCAAAACTCAAACGTCTAATTCTGCTGTCAGAATCATTATGAGTCTGATTTGAATTGGATTTCACCCCAATCTCTTGAAACTTACTTCCAATGGCTAGGAGCCTCCTCCCAAGCCTTCTTAAAGATTTCAAACTTGATTATTGATAAGGGGCAAAAACTACCATCAGATCCAAAACTCCGCATATGACCCAACCGAGGATTCAGCTACTTGACTATAGGGTAAATAGGCGGGACCGGTACCGCTGTCTTGCCTAAGGCTAGCTGAACTCCAATCGGAACCCACCCAGCCTGCCAAAAGATTCAGCACAACCAGGGCCGAAGATACGATAAGATGGACCTGATCACCTATACCCTGACAGCAGACAAGTAGTCTGGCCAAAGGGGTACCAGAGGCCATCAAGTTAGAGGTCTCCCCGTGTTATAAATAGAGGGAAGGACCCCCAATGGGGGGGGGGGCTCAGAAGGAGAGAAAATCTTGTAATCTCAGAAATACTAGTGCATAGTTGGGAGCACCATACTTCCCCTAGATGTACACCCCTTACAGTGGAACTAGGTCACCAAATCTCTATTTCCTTTGTGTTTGCTTAGTGATTGTCAGGCTGAGCATCCCCATTTCGAGGGAGGCTCGATCTGTTCCTCCTAAGCGACGAATGTTAATGGCTAAGTAACACTCCCTACTCGTATAAATCTTTTGGTGGCCTTTCGAGACTCATCAAATGACGTCGTCTGTGGGAAGTATCAATGAAAACGCCATTGCTCATCTAAGCATCCGCTCACTGGGAGGAGGAGCCCTTCCTGTGCCCTGCCTCGAACTCCCTGAGCAAGAACTTTTGTAGTGATCTTAACCACTCGCAACCCCACTCGCGGCTCCTCCCCCCTCAGAAGGGCCCGATCAGGATTTGGCGTACTCTTGCCCCAGCGACCTCAGCCGATCGCCCGAGGTCTCCAAGTGAACTCCCTTCCTCAGAGCAGAAGCCAAGGAAGGGAAATATGGAGCTAGGGTCGACAGTCTTAGATGTACGCCCTTGTGTGAATCGCCTACCCACCCTAAAAGGAGGAAATGACGATCCCCCACGGGAAGTGCTGAAGAAGCCAGTCGAGGCCTAGCGTTGAGGAATGGTGGATCCTAACTCATTCACCGCACCTGTAGGAGCCACCCCCAAGCGACTTTAAAGGAGATCCCATCAGGCGCTTCCGTTGATCAGCTAGCCGAACAGGCTGTCGGCTCCCCAAGGCATGGTGGGCAGGTCCCAAGAGTGCTTCATCAAGCGCCTAAGGACTAGAGACAACCTCGAGAGGTTGTCGGAAATTGAGCAACGAAAGACTGAGCCCATCCGATCCTACTTGGATCAGTTCGGGGCTCAACACTCCAAACAAAGAAGGCTTTGTGAGGCGACGACTCCTCAGCACCCCGAGTCTAACCGTTCGGCTCGTAAGCATAAGCGCAACGCCATTGATTACGCATCAAAGCACCTGGCGAGACTCTGAGTGAAGCCGTAGAAACCACGGAGCGAGGTAACTCCTTTCATAGATCAGCCAAAGGATGTGGTGGCAACAACAACCTCGCTTAAGGCAAGAATACTCCTGGGTAGGCGTGTCCCAATGCCCACCTACGGAAGAGGCTCCTTCCATAGGCAGAGAGCCATCTTCCCCAAGATAGCAGCTGGCCCTCAAAAGGCCGCTATTACGGGCCTCGCTAGGTAAAGGAATTCCTTGAGAAATGTATCCCTTGGCCATACACCAAGAGGACGTGCTTGAGAGGAATCGGTCCACTGAAGACCGCTATTGCGGACCCCGTCATGCAAGGTAGGAATCCCTTAGAGAATGCACCCCCCTGGCCATGAACCAGGCGGGCGTGCTTGAAGGGGGGTCAGTCCACAAACAAGGACCTGTTGCCCCCAGGTCCCACCGAGCAAAAGGATAGAAGGCCTATAGAACTCTTGAGGGACCGCCTTGAGAAGGAGCCTCGGCATTTGCGGGTAGCTGATGTGGTCAACACCTTGCCCGAGTAGGCAGGCGATGTCACCCTGGCTCCCTGTTCAACAAACATCACCACCAGATCCCAGCCATGATGCTCGTGATTACCTGAGGTCTTCTCCTCCTGCTAACTGAGCACATCAACGCAGAGGTTAAGGTAACCTTGGGATCGACGTCACCCCAAGCAAGTGGGCCCCTCCTTTTGAGTCGGCTCTCCCTGGATACCTCCCCTTAATCTTCAGTAGGGTGAGGAGGGCACAATCAAGCCTCCTCGCATGATCTGGCGAAGTGCCTAGGCTTACTTCAACAAAAGCTCCCCCCATTAGGGCAGCCCCAAACCCTTCGGAGAGTGCACTCCCTGGCCTTGGACTAGGGGGAAGCCTCGGCCGTGACACTTACGTTACTCGAGGTCCTCGCCTTCAGCCTCCCGGGCACATCAGCACGAAGGCCGAGGCAACCTCTGGGAGCGACGTCATCCGAAATGGGTCAACAACTTGCAGAACTAACCTCTAGCGGTAATGCCTGCAGTGCTCCGAGACGCTTAGGTTGAGCTCCCTTTCAAGCCACCCCTTCCAGGTCGACATGCCCATAGCGCCTTCACCACTCCAGTGACAATGCCTTCCTATCCTCTCATCGGCCATTCTGGTTATGGACCTTTGGCAATCAGGAAAAGAGGCCAGAGGAAGGGAGCAACCCTCCTCCAACCAACTTGGACAAGGACGTGCACCTCAATCAAGTGGCTGCACTTAAGGCGGCCAGGTTGACGGTAGCATTGAGTAGCTTAACCGACTGGCCACCAGTATACATGCCGCCAGATCCTCTTGATACGCGCCTGGCCTCCCTAGAGGGTGAGCACAGCACACGGAGGTGTGGAAATCTGATGCAAACCCCCCAGGGCTAAATTGAAGCGACCAAAACAGCCCATACAAAGAAAGGAAAGGAGAACCAACTCCGTGCAATCCAGCGAGGGGCTAATCCATCTGATCTGCCAAGCGACTTCAGGATTATAGCCAGACTCTTCAGTCGCGGCATTCCTTGCCTTCTCTTTTTTCCTTGCAACACTGTTAAGCTTGTCGAGGCCAGAAGGAATCTCATTCCCTCCAAAGGTCACAGGGCAACTGCCCCTTCCCCCCCCCAGAAGGAGCCAAAGCACCCAAAAGTAGCCTCATAAGCCTGGCAGGGACTAGGGCATCCCCCTACATTCCTGCAATGGTGGACCTACCCCTTGAGGGTGGCCGACGCTGAATACCACCCACGTGAGCAGTCCTCACTGCGTATGGAGCAATCTTGTAATCGCCAATCTCAATGTTTGAGGCCTCTGCCTTACTGCAACAGTAGTAAAAGGCCAGACCTGTCCTACCAAGGCTAGGGACTTATTTCTCACGATGGTCGGCCGTCGCTCGCCAAAAGTGACGCTCGCCCCACACTCTTGCTTGGCAGCTCTCTTCGAGGGGATAGTAAGAACCAGACAGTGACCCACCGATGGTCCCTTCCTTAGGCCACCTCTTAAGGTTGGTTCGAACTCGGACGGACGTGCCCGACGTTCCCATGTCTCGTCGCCTCTTAAGGCCGACAGCCACCTCTTAAGGTTGGTCGGGACTCGGGCGAACACGCCCAACGTTCCCTTATATTGTCGCCTCTTAAGGTTGGCTCAAACTCAGACGGACGCACCCGACGTTCCATAGATTGCTACCTCTTAAGAGTGGCAAGCCACCTCTTAAGGTCGGCTCGAACTCGAACGGACGTGCCCGACATTCCTTATTTTGCCACCTCTTAAAGCTAGCAAGTCACCTCTTAAGGTTAGCTCGAACTCGGACAGACGCACCCAACGTTCCTTATATAGTCGCCTCTTAAGGCCTACAAGCCACCTCTTAAAGGTTGGCTCGAACTCGGATGGGCGCGCCTGACGTTCCCTAGATTGCTGTCTCTTAAGGTCGATAAGCCCCCTCTTAAGGTCGGCTCGAACTTGGACAGACGCGCCCGACGTTCCTTATATTGCCACCTCTTAAGGCCAGCAAACCACCACTTAAAGGTCGGCTCGAACTCGAACGGATGCGCCCGACATTCCCTTCTCTTGTCGCCTCTTAAGGTCGACGAGCCGCCTCTTAAGGCCAGCAGGCCACCTCTTAAAGTCGACCGAGACTCAGGCGGATGCGACCGACGTTCCTTGTATTGCCGTCTCTTAAGGCCAGCAAGCCGCCTCGGTTCGCTTGAACTTGGACGAACGCGCCCGACGTTCCTTATATATCCATCTCTTAAGGTCGGCAAGCCACCTCTTAAGGTTGGCTAAAACTCGGACGAGCCCGCCCGACGCTCCCCTACATGGCCACCTCTTCAGGCTGATAGGTCACCTCTCCATGTTAGCCAGGGCTTAGGCGGACCCGCTCAACAATCCTAAAATTTGCCGCCTCTTAAGGTCAGCAAAGCCACTTCGGAAGGCTAGCATGAATTCAAACAGAGGCACTCATGCCCTGCTTATTAGCTGGTAGGATGCCATCCCTAAAGAATAACGAAACTAGGGCTCCAACGCCTTACGTTCCAGCAACTATGATGCCAACCCCTCGGGTCGGTAGGGACTTGGGCCCGTGCGCCTTGAAGTTCCACACACCACCCACTAGCAATGTTTTGATTGCTTCGCCCTCAGTGGCATCTGCCCACTAGAGCAAACAATGGGGGTTCGAGCCGCCTTGTCCAACGACCACCGTACTAGCTACCAAGGCCGGTAGGAACTGGGACCCTAGCGCCCTGCGAACGACACAACGTCGCATGAATGTGAGCTCGGGCTCTCTTGCCCTAAGCCTCATCTACCGCACACCCAAACTTCTGGCTAAGAGAATCCGAGCGTCGGCTCTTGGCTTTCGTTGCTACCTTCCGAGGTAGGCCCCCTTCACTACCACCCTCAAGGGTCACCTTCAAGGGTTGACCCGCGCTAGAGCCTCCTGCGCTTTCTCCGTTCAGGGGCACAGCCAAGCAGAGAAACATGCAGCGGCATTACACCCTGTGACCACGATGACGAAATCGCCCCTTATCCGCATACGATAAGACGAGCCTAGTAGCAAGATGGCCGCATCTAAAATACGACCAGGCCACTAACCGCCTCTGCGGACATGGTTAACCACTTGGCAATTGACGGGAACACCATCATGGACCCTAACTAGCCACATTTAGTCAATTTTGATTTATTAAAGCTCTTACATAATCATCAAGGGGTAATAATCTTGCATTATCCTGAATTGAGAAAAGAACGGGAAATCAGGGTTAATTCTGTAATTTTAACAACATATCACAAACACAGATTGACCACGGGGTCACTAAAGGATTAAATAAATGTCAAATGAGCTCAAAAGTCCAAAAAGTGGGTGAGCACTAACAGAAAAAAGGTTTCACGCGTTTCAAGAACCAAAACAACACACCAAAATCCTAATTTCAGACCCGCTTAAATTAAAGAGGTTCTGGTTAGGATAAAATTTATTTAAGCCTCCTAAAATTCATAGAAAAATATTTTAAGAGGTTTGGTACCCTTGGTTTGACCATCTAAATCTATTTTGCCCTAGAACATAGTTGTAGATAGAATTTTGCCCTAATTTGAGCTTCTATGCAAGTTGCCTAGTCAAACATGGTCAAAATTAAAATCAAACTTCACCATTAGATTACTTGGATCCAAATTAGGTTAAGGCCAAAATTTGGGCCAATCAGAGTCCATCCTGGCCTAGTTTATAATTTAGCCCTTTTAAATTCTATTTCTTACATTTAACCCCTCAGGTTTCAAATTATTTACAAATGAGTCCCTAACTTCTCATCATTTTTCACTTAGGTCCCTGAAACCATTGGCGGTGGGAACGCACCGTCAATTTAGATTCGAGGGAGGTTTCTCCCACAAATCAGGGCCAATCACCTCCAAATTTAGAGGGAAGATCCGTGAGAAGATCCCCAATCTTGTGAATCGCCTCTTGATCTCCAAATCAAGCTCTAGAGATTAATCGAACTCGAGATTTTTAGCGATTTTTCTCCTTGAAAATCTGAGCTATCCAAGCTTCTTCCCAAGCTTAGAGCTCGACCTTGGCCCTATAAAAGGATCCCCATTGCCAGATCGTCCTCCACAGCATGGTTTGAGGCCAGAAAAACCTCTTCTTCTCCTTCCCTCTGCCACATACTATAGGCAGAGGGAACCTTCTTCCCTTCATCTTTCGCTCCTCGCCATACCAAGCAGGAGCCGTCTACCCCTTCGACGTCATCGCTCCCCCTCACCGGAGCATTCGTCTTCCCCGACACTGGCCCATCACAGTCAGCCTCGACTTCCCTTTATATCATCTCCTAGCTCTCCTAGATCTCTTCCTCTCCCTTTCCTGTTCACTTTTATCCATCCACACTTCGATTTCGATCGCCGATCGCTTCGAACTACCTCCGTCTTCCACCACGCCGACGAAGCTCCGACGACGTCGTGCGTACACCACACCACACCAAATGACTTGCCATCGAGTCCGCGAGCATCACTTCGTCTCACTGATCAAAAGCCCCAAGGAAATTTGGGGCTTTGATCTTTCTTTCACTCCACCAAACACCACCACCTCCGTTCACCCTCTCCGACTTCCCCACACACCCACACACTCAACCTCTGCAAGAACACCACCATTACCTTCACCACCACTTGGCAAAGCTACTGAGCCTTCTAATTGGGGCGATAAGCCCGTATTTTAGCTTTTCAGGTTCACGAGATCACTGTCGCCTGCCACCGTCTTCTCCGACCCCGTTCATTAATCTCCAGCTCTCACTTGTCCAGTTGCTACCAGCAATCATAGCGGATAGACCCCAAAAGGTCACCTAGGGCTTCAATTGACTAAAGGAGAGGCTCCAGCATCCTCAATCCCTTAACGCCAGCTATAGCAGTCGCGTGAAGCTTCACACAAGGAACAGTAATGGGATTAGTCTCATATTGTTAGCGCAAAAGCATCTGGCAACGTATAAAGTGAATTTGTGCCAAAGGCTCTTCCCCTCAGCACACGAGGTGAGGTCTCACTCACCACACATGCGCACTCCTCACCCACTACACATGCCAATGGGTCTGGTTCCTAGTCTGCCTACCTGGATACCCGTTTACCCGATACTGTTCACCCTAGTCTAATCTGAGAAGAAAGAAAGAGATTTGAGGGGGAATAGGGGGTTTTTGCTACCTTGGATCCATGCCCCCTCTCCCATGCTCAAACACTTACCCTTATCAGGCTTTGAGAGGCCCTTATGCCTTGTGCTGTGAGACTCTTGTGTCTCTTCTAAGGTGCTAAGTTAAGGTGTCTGAAGCCTTACAATGTAGTCTAACTTAGTGCTTGCTTGGCTCTGATATTGAATACTCATTTGGTTCCGGATACTATTGATTTATTTGGCTAAATTAGAATTTGATTATTAGGGTAAATTGGTGGTTCAAACTATCATTTTAACCTAATCTTTTTACCCTCTCGTTCTTGAGTTTATTGAAATATTATTTTGATTACATTGAGCATTATTCTTACATATCTTTCTTGATATTGTAATTAGTTGATCGAAATTGCCAATTTACTCCTTGCGAACAACATCAGACTCAATTTCCTGATTTCGAGTTTTATAAACTTAAGTGTTATCGTAATTTTTGTCCTATACTACGACGCGTATTTCTAAAAGACAATTTTCACGTACCAACAGCGACTAGCTTCCAGCTCCTTGCCTCTGCAAAAAGGCCGAGGTGATGGATCACAGTTCAACAATCGAATCCGAGCTAACCCTCACAAGAATCCAGCCAGGCTCTTCAGCCTCGACTGCTCGATCCTACCCTGATGAAGCCGCCTAGCTCGTTAATTAAGGTTAACAATCTTAAGTAATCGTGTAAGAAATGACATAGGTTAACTCGAATTATTATTGTTTAGGTAGTATAGGGTCAAGTTAACTTAACATTTAGTTTTAATTCTTTTTAACTGGTTGAATCCAGGTCATTCACTGGGAAGCATAATCGTAATTTTAATTCACTATTCTTATTAGTTAAATTAATGACTAACTAATTACTATGATAATTATGTTATATGTTAAGCACATGAATATTTACATAGAAAGAGTAGACAACTAAAGCTTGCAATTATTTCATTATAGAGAAGAAATGTACATGAATGATTTGCAATAAGAACTAAGTAGAAGAATATTGATTACACGTTATTACAAAAAATGTAAGGCATAAAAAAAAAATACAATGAATAAAGATACCTTCTTTATTAATAAGCTCAAGCTCTTTCTCTTCTCTCAGCCTTCCCTTTTCTCCATCAGACGTCTTTTAAGAAAACTCAGACGACTTAAAGTTCAAAATTAGACTTCTAATCAAAGCAACAGACGTCTGTCTTTCTTTATATTTTTTTTCTTTATATAATTCCTTTTAATCTTTTCTCTCTTATCTTCACTCTTCTTTTAAGCTCTCACTCTTAATTTCTTTCCTTTCTTAGCTTCTTCTTTACCTCTGTTCTGTCTCTCGCCTTACATCTCTTCTTTGTGCACTTGAAGATCCACACTTAGCTACGTTCTCTCAAACCCATTTTTTAACACTCAATCCAAAAATTTGGTTAGTGGGTGGCTCAGGTCTTTCGAGGATACACAACGCCCATAAGGAGGCGGGACCAGACACTACTCAGCCTAGGCCTAGTTCATATTAGGTAGATTTTCATCATTTCAAGCCCAATGCATAGTCTCGACCCATCACAGGCCCACATACACGCTCGCCTACCCAGGCACACGCCTGTGCACAAACATACGCATGTGCATGACACGTGCCCAAACCGATTAGATGCTCAAAGGATAAAGAGGAAATGTGCGCCCAGCGTTGACGACTGAAGTGCTGGGTGCACATTTCCATATTACACCAATGCGCGTGGCTAAGAATTCCCGAGGTGGGACTAAACAGCCGCTTCCTCTTTCGTGCGTTGCTGCGTCAAGCCAGAACTTCAAGAAAGGAGTCCGAGCAGCTCTCTGGTCCAAATCGAGCAATCAAGGGCTCAATCGAAAGCTCTTAAGTTCCTCTATCTAATTTCAACCCCAATTTAGGCTTTGGATTAGATTTGATCCATTGATTTGATGGAGGAACATGGCTCTGTCGCCATGCCTAGAAGTATGCTTCAGAGAGTTATCTCAGGTCTAACGACCTACAGACCTAAAATCATCTTTAGTTGAGGGTGTGGAATGCTTCAGTGAAGTATTCCGCACCAATTAGGCGAAAGACTTGGCTTAGGAAGGGCTTCAGAATACTCCAAATCAGAGGAGCTTCGAACTGGAATTTCAGTGCTTAATTTTAAGCTTTGATTTATCCTACAGAGAGTTTAAACTATCAGGAATTGATCTAAATCAAGTTAAGAGGTCAAGAGGAATTGATCTGGTCAAGAATTAACTCCAAATCTCGTCAGAAACACTGACACAGTGTTGGGTTCATTCCGAAACCCAAATTATACGGATCTCTAAATCTCTTAAAATCCCCAATAGAATTCAACTAAATTAAATCTAAGCAATTCTATATTAATCCAGAAACTTATTTAACCCACTAAATCTGAGGTTCCAACATGAATCCTTCAAGTTCATCCCAATTTTGACCAAAATAGCTTGACAGTTGACTTTTAATCCTCAAGCTAATTTGACCTAATTTGACCTGAGGAAACAATTCTATAATTCAAAATAGTGTTTTGATCATTCTTGAGGTGATTCCAGACTCGTCGCCTAGGGTTTGAAGTGGCTGTGTTTGTCAAATGAAACTAGAGGTTCTCAGTCCTAGATGAAAGCTTAGCTAGGTTCTAAACAAGCTCCTCAAGCTTCAGAACTAATTCCTAGAACCTAAACCTTAATGGAACCATCTCTCCAACTCCATCGGAGTTGAAGATGAAGTTCAACAGAGAGAATTAATCACATGCGCATTAATGTAATGTGTGGTTCATGATCCAGAGATCACAGAGTATGGATCTGGAGCTTCTCAGATCAACCTAGAGGCTGAGGCTCATGTTCGAGTCGCTGGAAATCGCCGGAGCTCCAGTGACTACTAAAATAGGATCAAATCTCCGTGAACTTCTTCAGAAATGATTTTAAATGATTCCCGAGGTTGTGAGGAACCTCAAGAATATAGTAATTGAACAAATTAGTGATTAGATGTGTGGATTAATCATAAACTCAGAAGAATTGCCTCTTGAGTTCATCTTAATTCAAGAGAATTTCCCTCACTCAATTCTTGAGTTCATCTGAATTCAAGACCATTTCCCTTAGATGAACTCAAGAGGGTAAGGGAAATGGTCTTGAATTCAGATGAACTCAAGAATTGAGTGAGGGAAATTCTTTTGAATTCAAACGAACTCAAGAGGCAAGGAAATGGTTGTAAGGATGTGGCGAAGGTTCGGTAATGGTTAATTAGGCTAAAGAACTCCTCCAGAGTCGCCATTGACAGCGAGCTCAAGAGGTTGAAATGATTTAGGCATTTTATGTTTAGGTGATAATTTGTCTAATTAAAGGCAAGATCGGGGCCCTATAATTGTGGAGAAGTGGAGGGCCCTTGATGGAGGTGATTTAAGCTGTGAGACCTCCTCCATGGATAGCGAAGGTCTCCAGTGGAGGTTTAGTGGATTAAGCGATAGGATGATAATTTCATGTGATTAATAGAGTAGAAGTGATCGTAAGTAGATTTAAAGTGTGATCAATGGATTTAAAAGACGAAAAGAGGTTCCTGACAAGCTCGAAGAACTCGTCGAAGCTGAGGAAGACGATGGAATTCAAGTCATTTAACTAAACTAAACTACTAACTAACTAAGCTAAACTAATTTATACTAATTTAGAGTCCTAATTCTACTGTTACCTAGACGAAGGAGGTTAGAGGACTCCGTCGACGGATCATGACAGAGGAAGAAATCAGAGGGTCAAGGAAGAGCTCCGGCGGAGAAGAATGTGTCATGTAGGAGGAAGATGGCGGCGCAACCTCGCCGCTAGATGCAACGGAGGGTGGTGGAGATCAGAGGATGATCAGAGCAGCGGAGAAGATCGGAAAAAAGGGGGTAGAGGTCGACGGAGGTTGTAGGGGAATAGCCTATTGAGTGACTCAATAAGTGATGGTAACACCATCATGAGCCATAACTAACTCAATTTAATCTAAAAAGGTTAACAAATACTCCTACATATCCATCAGAAGGTCCTAAGGGCACAAAATCCCATTTTGAAAAAAAGAGAATACAAGATTATTTCTGCAAAATTAACAGCATTCCACAAATACAGAATAACCATGGGGTATTTCAGGAGTTTATTAAAGGTCATATGATCATTAATGTCTAATAAATGAGTCAATGCAGAACGAAACAAGTTTTCACATATTTCAAGAATTAATGGACATTTGAAACCCTAAAAACAGACCCGCTTAATTAACTGAGGTTTTGGTTAGGATAAAATTTACATAAACCCTCTAAAATTCATAGAAAAATATTCTATAGGATTTGATATCTTTGATTTGACCATCAGAACCTATTTTGACCTAAAACAGAGTCATAAATAGAAAGTTACCTTAATTTGGGCTTCTACGTAATTTACCCAATCAAACTTGGTCAAAACCTAAATCCTATTTCACCATTATATTCCTTGAGTCCAAATTAGGTTTGTACCAAAATTTGGACCCTATCTAAGATCATTTCGACCTAATTTGCATTTTGGTCTAAGTCTGACTCTTACCCTCTCAAATAGCCCCTCAGCTTTTGAAATCTTTACAAAATGCCCCCTAACTTAATCTTCTTTGCGAAGAAGTCCTTGCCGCCATTGGAGGTCAACTGACCTCCAGGCGAGCTTTCACCGAGCAGAATCCTACTCAAACTTCAATCAAATCCCACCAAATTTGGCAGGATTGATGTTCACACCTAAGGAAACCTATTGGGATCAATCTCGACGCCTAACTCCCTCTGATTCGTGTGTTGAAACCCACGAAATCAATAGGGTTCTTCTTGAATCCCAAGCAAGCTAAGAAGCTTGTTTCATGTTTTCCAAACTCTCCTAAGCCCTATAAAAGCTCTTAAGCGAATTTCATCCTCCAGCTTCTTTGCCGGCCGCCACATACCATAGGCGATCGGTTTCAACTCCTTTCTTTTCTGCACCTCGCAATACCAGCAAGGTGTTTCTTAACCCTTTGTCGTTGCCGTTCTACCCCACCGGAGTACCTTCCTTCTCCGGCGCCGACCATACTGCAACTGGCGTCTCCTCCACTCTTCGTCCAATAGTTAGTTCAATTGACGCCCTAGCCACTCCGATCACAAACTCGCCCACTCCATCTTCATCTTCCCCATGCCCAGCATACCTCCGATGTGGTTGCTACACCGTTACACTCCAAATCGACCGCCACCACTCCCAAAAGCTCCACCACATCCACATGAGCAAAACCCCTCAAGAAATTGAGGGGATTGCTTGCCCTAGCCCTCCACCGAACACCTCCACGAACTTCACCCCGCTCACACACGCACTCGCACCGCACGCCACCGCCACCATCACCTTCGCCAAGTCCAGGCGAAGCTCCTGAGCTTTCTAATTGGGGTGTAGCGCCCGTATTTTACTTTTCAAGTGCCTCATCAGACCTCCGACAAAGCCTTTAGTCCGGCCACGAAACTTCCTGATAGCACGCCCAGGTGAAGCGGTTGATACCCAGGTACACCATCAGGTCATCAACTGGAACCCTCGGCCGCATTTGCTACCTCAATTGGAGGCTTCTTCACCAACTACTGCTCGTGCGAGGAACAGGGACTAGATAGTGCCACATCGTGGGACTAGAAGCTTGTAACGTCGCATATATTGATTTTGTGAACCCAACTCGTCGCCTAGTACATGAGGGGTCGGGTCCCTCTTCACTAGCCTCGCACTCCTCAGTCACTAAATCACGCCGGTGACCCTGGACCCTGTTTTTGACCTGAATACCTAACTAATTGCCCGATTATAGATCCGGTTAGCCCCGAGTTTGAGAGAAAGGGGAGAAATAGAGGGTGGGGGGTTTTGCTCTTCAGAGAGGAAACCCAACACTTTGCCGCTGTGAGGATTGGGAAGCCCCTTGTGCGTGAAGAAGAGAAAGAAGAGAAGAGCAAAAGAGAAAAAGAAGGGCTGAAGAAGAGAAGAAAGATCAATGCGAAAGCACTGTAGTAGGCATCATTTAAGACGTCTGTCCTTGAGCATCCGACGTTTGATATCTCTGACAGAGAGCATTGTGCACCTATTGCTTGCTTACATCTGTGTGGAATTACTTGGTTGATACTGTGCATTTCGAGTGATTTCGACTATACTACAACGTAACGATTTTAAACATTGGTTTCGCGCGGTAAACAGTAGGGGAAGAGGGTAGGGAGTCGCTCCCAAAGATCGGAGGTGTGGAGGTCTATTTATAGGTGGCGGAGAGGGGTAGGGGGTCTGCATCTGGACGCAATCGCGTCCAGGTACAGTGGTTTAGGGGTCTTCGTCTCCAACGACGGTGAAGTCACCGCGCCGAAGTTTGTTGGGCTTGAGAAGATCGAAGCCTTCGGATGAGATGGCAACAATGAGCGGAAGATAGGCGACCAAAATGAAGGTGTTTAGACGTGGGATGGAAGGTGATCGAATGGTGTTAGCAACGGACCTCCTTGGCTGTCCAAGGCTGAGGAAGAAGAGGACGAAGGTAGTGTTCATAGGGATCCCTATGAATAAAAGTTAAGGACCTAAATGTAAAAAAAGGACTCAATTGACATAGAAGTTAAGGACATAAACGTAAATAGTTGATTTTTAGGTTTATTTTAATTTATTTCTTTTTCAACATTTTATATATAATTATAAATTAGATAAATATTATATCTACGCCTTGAATTTATCTTTTCACCCTTTTTAGCTATATTTAATTAAGTGATTAACTTAAGTTAATAAAGAACTTAGGTCATAAAATTAACTAAGTTTAGATATTAAATAAATAGCTAAATGTTTAATATTTGAATCCAAATTATTAATTAAATTATTATTAACATTAATTTATATTTAATTTAGTATTTTTAACTTATTTTAAAGATCCTTAGTATTTAATCCCCTATATTATAATTAACCCCATATTTAGTATATTCTTAACTAATTAACTAAAGAAACTAGTTAATTAGGGGTAGTTAAGAGCTATGATGAGTCTCTCATCATACCCCCAAGATAAAGCTTTGTTAATCCCTAGCAAAATTAACGAAGAAATATGATGATTTAAACACAATGATGATTAAATAATCATAAATAATTCTATAGTAGTGAAATACTTGGGTCAAAATTTTTAAATATTCACATTTTTTAAATTTTATATTTTAAATAAATATCCATAAATATACAGAGCATTAGCGGGAATCTGCTTACTATGGACTCAAAAACCTAAATACTTTTCATAAATACGTATTTGCAAAAATAGAATCATAACAGGAATTTCTTTCGAATCAAAACATTGAAAACCTGATTCTCTGTATCCACTCTCAACTCTTAAACCAGAGTCAAGATGACTAAGGAAATAAAACTCAAAGACTGAAATTTAAATTCCAACTCAAAAATTCAATAGACAGGTTAATCCTTTAGTTTGTGAAATTCGCTTTTTACCATTCCAACTTTTGCAAATTAACTAGACACCTTTTATTAACCAAATTCAGAGTAAAGACAAATCCTTAACCAACCAGTCCACAACACCAAGGATAGACTTCTAGACTTAGAGTTTTATCAATCTGTCTCCTTTAGGCCTCAACCGCTAGTCTCCAAAACCCAATTTCTCAGGCTTCACTGCCTAATACAAAGGTTCAGTAGCTATGATTTTAAAGCAATCATGTTCATGAATAGACTCGTCCTAAAGGCATTCGAAGTTGCAAAAATCCAGTTCAATTTCCAATCCAGGTTATTCCAATTCAAACCTTTGGCTTGACCTTACTCAGATTTGGTTGCTTTCTCCTTATCATTTTTCTATCTCGAGGTCAACACTTTTTGTGTATATCTCCCCGATGGACCACTGGGTCTCTTATTCCTATATTTTATCTCCGTATTTTTTTTCAATCTATTTTCTATAGGTTAAAGCACCTATATGTAGTGAGGTGTTTTTATTGATGGAGGAAAGGATAGCATCAATTTGTAGTCAGATGTTTATTTGGTGGTAACTGCATAAGCATCCACTTGTACTGAGATGCTTAATTGCAGGGTGTATATAATTTTTATATATTTTTTCAATAATTTATTTTTCTCATTTTTCTTCCTGAATAAAATACTCCAATTTCTTTTTCTAGGTGAGTGGCACATCATTCACCCATTCAAGAGCTACCCCGTGGAAATCCTTGGACTAAAAAGGATTTCGAATAGATCTCTTAATCTCTGTATTTTTGCGATTTCAGATGCCAACAAAACAATTCTAATGTGTGAATTTTGGACACGTAAATTAGCTCTCAAACTAGAGCGTGGACAGCAAAGCTTTTCACTCTCAGGTCCCTTAAGCCATTAGTATCATCCCGTAGGATCTGTCAAAACGTAACTCGCCAAGTCTAGCAAATATCCTTAATTGATTAAGCTAACTATAGCCTGTTAGACTTTATGACTAAGAATTCTACCAACTCTTTACTTAATCAACTCTAGGTATCTAGTCTTTTTACTCAACTTGATGGTAAAAACAAATATTCAAAAATCAGAAGGATTTAATATAATCTTATTGGCCAATAAAGTTACAATTTAATTCCAAAATTTAAGTTTTGTAAAACTTAATACATCTTAATTACTTTGTTTCATAATAAGAACGGGAAAAATAGATCCTATGGGGTTTCAAACTCTAACTCGAGAAAAATCCCATTCAAAACTTGTAAATAAATACGTGATTTGAAAATGTATTCAAGATAAAGTCCAAAGTAAGGATTCAATGCTCTTTCTAGTTATACACCATTTACAATTAAATATATTTTCGGATCCTGACCTAAAAAGAGAATTAAGCTTTTTAATTACTACTATAAATGTTTTAAATGTATTTTTTTTATATTGTTCTTCCATTCTTCTTAGAAAATATATGTAATCTCCCTATTATTATTTTTATCATTATATATATTTTTTATTTTTATATTTATATATTTTTATTTATATGCTTTATAAATTTTTCAAAAATCTTTTAATGAAAATTTTCACAAAATTTTCAAATTGTTAAGTATTTTTATTATTTTAATTTTTCTACTTTTAAATTTTTTCTTTTATCTGCCAATACACTTAGAATATTAATATTTCACTTCATACCCCCTAAGCCAAATTGTTACAATGTCCTCATTATAAGAAGGGTGAAAAAGATTCTACACTTCACTTAGTATAAGGTGACGGAAGAAATCGTATAGAAGAGATTAAAGATCTCTGTGCGGACGATTTCAAGTCTGACAAAAATCAGAGTAGTCAATCGGACTAAGTTAAAGAGTAAACAAAATAAGTGACAAATATAGAACAAACTCAAGTGTATAGGTAGATGAAAGTGTGGAAAGCAGGAAATGACTATATACAAGGTGTGTGGATGCTAAGTTTTACACCTTCAACTAGGCATAAACCCTAGAGAATTAATAGAGCGTGTAACAGTCTCCAACAAGACCTAAGACGTGTTTCTAGAAAAGGTTTAAGGTGTTGACCATTGACTCTGAAGGGTTGATTCTTGTTGGGTTTGGTGATTTTGACAGTTCCGTTGTCGAAGACTCTAATGACATCAAATGGACCTGTCCATTTGGATCTAAGTTCACCAAGGAAGAGTTTTAAACAGACATCAAAGAGCAACACCTTCTGACCAAGTGCGAAGGATTTGCAGGAAATGTGTTTATCATGGAAGGCTTTTAATTTTTCTTTATATAGCTTAGAACTCTCATAGGAATCATGTCAGAGTTCCTCAAGTTCACTAAACTGCAACCTACAGTGATTACCAGCCTTCGCAAGGTCAAGATTACAAGCTTTAATTGCCCAATAGACCTTGTGTTCAACTTCTAGGGAAGATGACAGGGTTTCCCATAAATAAATTTGTATGGTGACATGCCTGTGGGTGTTTTGTGAGCAGTCCTATAAGCCCACAAAGCCTCGTCTAAACGGGAAGACCAATCCTTCCTATCAGGTCGGATTGTCATTTGAAGGATCTTTTTGATCTCCGATTAGAGACCTCGGTTTGCCCATTAGTTTGGGGATAATAAGGTGTAGCAATACGATGTGTGACCCCATATTTTCTAAGCAAATTCCTAAACTAGGCATTATTAAAATGAGATCCACCATCAAAATTGATAGCATGTGGTACCCCAAAACGAGAGATGATATGACTGAATAAAAGGAATGACAACTCTATGATCATTTGTGCGTGTGTGGGTACAGCTTCATTCCAATAAGAAACATAATCAACAGCGAATAAAATATACCCAAAGCCAGAAGAAGACAGAAATGTCCCCAGATATCAAAGATTTCACAGACAACAATCGGGTTCAGAGTCATCATGTCTTTGCGTGACATACTACCAAGAGTTTGGCAGCGACTACACGCCTTACAATATGTCTGTAAATCTGCAAAGAGAGTGGGCCAATAAAACCCACACTGCAAAACTTTTGCAGCAATCTTACGACTAGAAAAATACCGCCACAAGCCTAGTCATGACAAAAAGATAGGATAGAGTCAATCTCAAAAGAAACACAACGCCTGATGATTTGATCATTTCAGAGTTGAAACGGATACGGATCTTCTCAGAAATAGTATTTGGCTTCTGATTTGAGTCGTGATTTGCGATTCCCATCCCAGTCAGGCGGAAATTGATGTGTAACCAAATAATTCATGATGTCGGCATACCAAGGAAGATTATAAGATATCGTCAAAAGGTGTTCATCAGGAAAAAGTTCAGTGATTAGAGAAGACTATTCTCAAAAGGAAGGCGAGAAAGGTGGTCAGTAACGACATTCTGTCGTCCCGCCATATCACGAATTTCTAGGTCAAATTCTTGCAAAAGCAAGATCCATCTGATCAACCTAGGTTTCGTGTCCTTAGATAGAAGGTATTTGATTGTAGAGTGATCAAAGTACACAATGATTCGAGATTCAAGGATATAAAATCTAAATTTTTCCAATCCAAATATTATCGCTAGCAATTCTTTCTTGGTAACAGTATAATTCCTTTGTGCGTCATTCAGTGCCTTACTAGTGTAGTAAATCACTATAGGATTTTTTTCGATTTTCTATCCTAAAATAGCTCCAACTATGTAATTAGATGCATCACACATGATTTCAAAAGGTAGATTCCAATCAGGAGGTTGCAGAATAAGAGCCTGTGTAACTCTGTTTCTCGAGGTCTCAAATGGAGATATACACTTCTCATTCATCTCAAAAATTATCTTCATGAGGAGATTCGTGAGTGGTCGGGCAATCTTTAAGAAATCAAGTATAAATCTTTTATAAAATCCAACATACCCGAGAAAAGATCGGATGCCCATGATCAAGTCAAGGATTGGTAAATTTGAGATTTGATTGATCTTAACTCGATCTACTTGGATACCTTATTCAAACATGAGATGGCCAAGTACAATGCCCTCTGGAACCATAAAATGGCTCTTCTCCCAGCTGAGAACAAGATTCACTTCAATGCAACGTCTGAAGATCTTCAACAGATTATCAAGACAGCTATCAAAGGTCTCCCCGAAGACTGAAAAATCATCCATGAATACTTCCATATATTCACCCACCATTTCGGTAAAAATGGCTAGCATACACCCCTGAAAGTCGCAGGTGCTTTTTTTTTAAAGCTCAAATGACATCCTTCGAAAAGAAAAGGTTCCGAAAAGGCAGGTGAAAGTCATTTTCTCTTGATCTTCGAGGTGGATCGCAACTTGATTGTATCTAGAGTAACCATCCAAAAAGCAAAAGAACTCATTACTAGCAAGTTTCTCAAGGATTTGATCAATGAATGGTAGAGGAAAGTGGTCCTTCTTTGTAACCGTGTTGAGTCTGCGGTAGTCGATGCAAACCCGCCACAAATTCGCAATTCGATGGGAATGATTTCTCCAGATTCGATCTTGATTATGATGAGTCCTGCCTTTTTGGGTACCACCTGAATTGAACTCACCCAAGGGCTATCAGATATAGGATAAATAATTTCAGTCTCTAGCCACTTGATGATTTCTTTCTTTACGACCTCCTTAAGATTCGGATTTAGTCACCACTGTGCTTCGCAGGAAGGTCGTGCCCCATCTTCAATATAGATTCGATGAGTATAGTAATTGGGGCTAATCCTAGTGAGATCGTGTAGAGTCCAACCGATTGCCTTCTTATGATCTCGCGAAACCACAATCAATTTTGATTCTTGAGATTCAGAAAGATGTGAATTAATGATTACAGAATATGTTTGATTGGGTTCAAGATAAACATATTTAAGTGTGTCAGGTAGTGGTTTGAGTTCAACTTTAGGAGTAGAATCAACAGCAGGTCTAGGATGGGATTTTCTACTACAAAAAGAGGCAAAGATAAGTAGTGTGATTCAACCTCTGGATCAAGTAGAGATTCTGATAGCAGGATCCTGATGGTAAATGTTATCAAAAGAAAGGTGTTCTAGTTCTAAGGAACTAGGCTCATCCTCAAGAATAGAAACAGATTTTATCTCCTCAATCCATTTGCAATCTAATCCTTGAGAAGCTCCAAATATATCAAGTTTAATTATCTTCTCCCTAAACTTTAACTCTATCTTTCCAAACACGCAATCTATGTTGGCGTTTGCAGTGGCTAGAAATGGTATCACTAAAATAATTGGGGTATCTCTAATGCGTTCGAGTACTTCCATATCAAGTACAATAAAATCCACTGGACAGTAGAAGTCCCGAACTCTAACTATGATATCTTTTAAAATTCCTTTTGGTGACTTAATAGATCTATCTGCTAATTGTAAAGTCACATTGGTAGGCTTAAGGTTTTCTATGCCAAAGTATTCTACCCAGGAAGATGGAATAAGGTTAATGGATGCTCCTAAATCAAGGAGGGCTCTATCAAAGCACCAATCCACAATTATACAGGAAATAAATGGAGATCCTGGGTCTTTCTTTTTTAAAGGAAGCGTATTCAAAATAATTGTGCTCTCCTACTCGGAGAGTACCACAGTGCTCCCTTTCTTCGACTTATGCTTAGGAGTACACAACTCGTGAAATCTCGCGTAAGTCGGAATATACTTGATAGCATCTAGGAGTAGAATATTAATGGGAACCTATTCAAAAATTTTAACTAAATCCTCATCTAATGTGACAAACTACTTTTGTTTCCTAGATTTCTTCAATGCTTCAGGGAATGGGACTTAGATATCCTATTCTACTGAAGGGTTTCCCTGATCACGAAAATTAGTAGGATTAGTGGAATCAGGTGAATCACCTCTCACAGGTGTAGAAAAAGGAGCTATTCTAGATGTACTAGGGTCTTGGGATTGTAAGCGTGGATCAATGGAGTCCCTAGTGGAAGTCCCATGGTAAGTTGTAACAGAGTTAATACCTGCATGTGAAGAGAAAGCAAAAGAAGGGGAGGTGCAGAGGGTGAGTTTTGATTTTGGTTAAGGGGAACTTGATTTAGAAAGTGGGCTTGTCCCTAAGTCAGATGTTGGCCTCCTGGGTTATACCTATTGTTTTGAATATTTCTAAGGTTTGGAACTAACTTAGATGAAACAGCCCCTAGCTGATGAGATTCAGCTAACTACGTGATTTGGCCCCTAAGGTCAGCCTGTTCTACCGAACATTGTCGTTGGACCTTAGCGAGAGCCTCAATATTCTGTCACTGGCTCTAAGTCACAGCTTGCAAAATATGATCAAGCTACGTGTCTCTATTTGGCCTTGAGTAGTTTTGCGTACTCGTGTGAAAGGGCCTCGCATT
This sequence comes from Thalassia testudinum, assembly GCA_037157565.1. Lineage (NCBI taxonomy): Eukaryota > Viridiplantae > Streptophyta > Magnoliopsida > Alismatales > Hydrocharitaceae > Thalassia > Thalassia testudinum. The sequence goes on from JAZHRO010000055.1 coordinate 17,261,693, forward strand.
GGATTGCTGCAACGGTAACATAGGTAGGTTTTATCAAGTCTGATTCGGATATTGTGGTCTTTGAGAATGATCGTACCAAGAGAAATTATGGTGATTACACAACCCAGGATTGTAGGTATTTGAATATGGGTTTGATCTTATAATGTATCCCTGAATAGTGTTTAAATCATAAGGATATGGTGTGTTTTCCATAGAAGCAGGAAGTGGGAAAAGAGGTGGGAATGATGGGACAAAGGTCCCTCCTTGGGTTGGTGAATGAGTAGGGAGTAAACCTAAGGAAGAAGGATCTCTAGAATTCAGATTACTCACAAATTCTCTCCTCGCGAGAATTTGCAAAATAGGTAAACGCGCGAGATTCTACGTAACGAGTAGAGGTGTAAGATTTTCATTATGTTGTAGACATCGTCGAGATGCTTCACTACGATGTCGACTTTGTCCAATTTTTCAGCTATGATTTCTAAATCCCTTGAACTAGACGGGTTTTCGATTTTGTGAATTCCCTTGTGATACGAGTTTTGATGCAGATTTTGGTGCGTGTTTCCTCGCGTGAATTACGACATTGATACGTTGTTAATCGAGTTTTCTACCATCCCTTTAAATAGTTCTGAAGCGGATTTTTCATCGCGATTTAAGAAGTTCCCTCCACAAGAAGCATCGACTAAATTGCGAATGCTCTCTTGTAATCCATAGTAAAAGATATGCATTAGTTGTCAACTAGGGATGTCGTGATGTGGGCATTTCCTTTGCAATTCATGAAAGCACTCCCATGCTTCATGAAGTGATTTTCCTTGGTTTTGAGTAAAGGTGGTGATAGCTCACCTAAGAGCATTGATGCGACCTATAGGAAAGAATTTCTTCAAAAATGCATATTCGAGTTCGTTCCAAGTCGAGATAGGCTGTGCGATCGTGCGATACCAGTAGGCGGGTTTGTCTTTAAGGCTAAAGAACATTTTCATTAGTAGGATTTCTCAGCTTTGATTTCAAGGACCAAGAGTTTAAAATAAATTTTTTAAATCTTTGATATGTTGGAATGGATCCTCGGATGAATACCCGTGAAAGTGTGGGATTAGACCTATAATATTTGACTTTAACTCTGGGTCATTTCCCCAACGGGAATCCTAACATTAAGGTCTACTTGTGCATTAGATGGATTATAGTAGTCTCGGAGTAGAGGCCTAGGACAAGGTGGAAGAGGAAAATCAGGTGGATCAGAACCTGCCTCAAGTCCAGGAGGACGAGCCTGCAGATTGTAGGTTTTGGAGAACAGTCGTCAACAGATTAATTTTGTGGTTCTGCTCAAGAATTTGTAGGTTTTGATTCAGGAGCGCCTCATGTATATCAAAAGGCAACATCTCCCCCTGACCAGAAGAAGGGATCTCGGGATTCAGGGTCTGCGATTGATCCATAGAATCGAACACAAAAAATGTAGAGAATTCAGGTGGGAAAATTGGTTGCTTCAGTGCAATCGATCTAGTAAACCTGTCAAAGGAGATACGAGAGGCAGTTTCAGCGATCCCTCCCATGTATAAAACGCAAAAATATGCAAAGGCACACTCACATCACTGAAAAAAACATCAAGCAAAATCCGAAAACAGCATAAAAAGCGAATTTTTCTTCTTTTTAAAGAAAAAGATCATAGGAATACACGTAAAATATAATGATGCAACAAGTATAATATCAATCCAAAATATGCATCCTAAATATGTCTACATAGGTGCATATCCTTAAACTCAAAGGTCTAAAGTCTAAAATCGAGACCGCTCACTACTAGCTCCCCGAGGCTTTAGTAATGAGACAGACTTGTTGATCTTCAACTAAAGCCCTAAGAGGTGCAAAGAGAAGAGGTAGAAATAATAAACTCGTGCGACTCCAGTGATCGCACTGTATGCATAATATTATACAACATACATGTACGACAAAAGCCCGCATGCAATTTGCAAACAAATTTATGTCACGAGTTTTTAAAATTCCTCTTTTTACTTAATCTTTTGCAATGATGATAGAAAGAAACAAATGTGGCCACTTTTTAGATCTTTTAAAAAAAAATATGATTTTGCTTATTATCTAAAATAGGGATCTACATGGGTTTTTGTGAATTTTCCCACTGATGCGCGATTGAAATTTCCCGAGCCAGATTGATACCAGCAGGTAAATGTACTCTTAGGAGTATTTGCCTAGAGATATGTTGCTGCTAGCCAGAAAGTATGAATATGTTTGGTATTTTTTATATTTTCTAAATTAAATGCAACAAACAAATCTATACTGAAGATTAAGTGTTACAACCCGATCCCTGATCCCTAGAGAACCCGAGACTGACCCACCTCGACTAATCCCAAGACATGGTCGTCTAACAAGAAATAACCAAAAGTAAATAATATTCCACCATCACACATGTAATGTAAGTAAGCAAAAAAATAATAAGACAATAAAGGAAACAGAACGAATAGTCTCACAATATTATAAGCCATCACAACATCAGCGGAAAGTACAGCGGAAAAGTAACTGCAGCAATATTACATATAACAAAATACTACTACAAAAAAAGAAATGTACAGGAACAGAAAACGTCAACAGCTAAGGCTGGGCTCGACTGAGCCCAGCTCCCTCTACAGCCGGTGGTGTTGGCTGCTCAACTTCGTGACCTGGACAAGATTATAAAACTTCGTAGTCAGCTAACGCTAAGTAGAGTAGTAATTAAACCATTTATATGCAATTTAATTTAAAACAAACTAATTTATTATTCAATTCCATTTAGCTAAACTAAGTGGTTCTAAGTCATTTATTCTCTTAGAAACCGATCATTTCTTCATCTTGTCGATCCCTCAAGGGGACAATCTTGATTGCAGTCTTTCCCGTGATGTAGGATGAACATGTGGTGTTTTCCCGGTCGGGAGTCCCCTGTGGTAATCCTACGTCTAGTCAACCACCTCGAGATGACGGTTGCGACGTAGCGGTGACTACGGCACGTGCGATAAGCGCACCGGTAGCAGGTACACGTGGCACGCGGACAGTCATTTTCACTAGCAGGTACGCCTAAAGGTACAACACGGAACAACACATGACCTTACCCTCTCAGAAAAGGGTTCTCGCCCCTCAGAACAGAGGTCTCGCCCCTCAAAACAGGGGTCTCGCCCCTCCACAGTCTGCATACCCTCGTCCGACTATCCCGATTTGCCCAGTAGGCCTAACAAGAGTCGGTGTAGGGCGGCTAGTCCTAACCTCGAGCCGCGTAGGGCGATTAGCTCCCTCCTTATACTAAGTAGCTCACCTCGATACCACGTACACAAGGGCCAAAACAGAAATCAGTGTACAATGACTAGACCTAACCTTGGATCTCAACCCAACGGGGTGGCTAGCTCCCCTCTACACTAAAGGGACAATTGCTCTCTTTTGTACGATGTACACAAAGGCCAACTCACTTCCCATCTACTCACTAAGTTCTTTCTATAAACAGGAGTTCTTCTAATTCCCCGTAGGGTTCATACTTGTATTTCTTTCATTCCATTTTCCAACATTCTGATCTCACTACTCAAATTGTAGGTTTCATTCTTATAACAGGCAGCTCGTGTTTTACTGAGAAAGCATCACATCAATGAACTAATAAATTTGCTAGCAAGTTGGTAAAACATACATCTCGAGGAAACAGTGTAGCTCAAGTAATATTTGTTCATTTTTGCCCGAGGATTCACTTCATGTCCTATGGCTCAATTAAGTTATTCTAATCATGCACTCTATTTGATTAAAACTTGATATTAAAGCAAACCACTCTACCAGGAAACACAAGAGGAATGGGGGCGAGAACTGCAGGTCCGATCGCCTCCACGGGCCCCGCGTACTCAACTGGCTGGAGACCTATACAACTGACCAACCATGTCAAACGAGTCCAAAACTGTATACAAGTGACTAACTCGTAAAGAAACTCAAGCGGAAAACAATGGTACTTTGTTTACATAAATTCGATTCTATTTGGACTCTAAATGGGCCAAAAACAGGCATACTATCAAAAATCAGACGTCTAGGACTAGGCCCAGACGTCATAAAAGACATCAGAACTCACCCTTTATTTCTTGCAACTTTTTCAGACGTCTGAACCCCTCTGCAATCGTCTGAGGGAAGTTCCAGACGTCAGACTCTCCTTTCGATCATTTGGAAGTACAGTCAGACCTCTGGAGATGTGCCCAGACGTCCAAAAGTGACTCGAAGGGCGCATCGCGCGTTTCCAATGCTCCGCACCTGCGTACGCACGCGCAGAGCCAAAAATAGCTAAAAGTCTCGTCTGCATGGCCGAAACCCATGCAGAAAATACGTACCTTGGCACTAAGCGTGCTTTCTGACGTCCGACTTCAGCTCCCGACGTCCCTCTGCTACTCTAGACGCCTCGGAGATGCTCCAGACATCTGATACTGGAAAATATCTAATACGCAGAACTCTCCCATGAGCTTCTCCGCGTAGACTCCTTCGCGTCGCCTACAGCTGTTGCGCCAACAGCCTCAGGAGGTCGCAAAGCTCCCCTTAGCGAGCTCCTCGCACGACTCCTCGCACGAGCTCTCGGCCATGCACTCGCGAGCTCCCCTGAGCCTTCTCTCCCACGCTCTCCTCCTTGCTCACACTCTCCTCTCCTCCACGTCTCGTCTCTCTTCTTCCTCTCCACTCGCTGCGTTGGAGGCAAGGGAGGAAGATGGTTGTCGGCAAGAGGGAAAGGATATGGAGGTGACGGCTGGTGATAAAGGGGAGAAAGAGGAAGGGTGTGGGGGTTTAAATAAAGATGGGTTAGGGTTTGGTGAGGAGGTCGGAGGGGGGAAAAGGTGTGTCGCGTGCACGCGGTAAAGGGAAAATAACATACGATCCTTCTTACTTTCAAACGTATGGCCCTCCATCCAGACGTCAGGACAAATGTCTAGTGAACACTCCAGATATCTTATCCTACCCAAAAAGTGGAGGGTCATTTCAACATTACAAACTTAAAGAAAGTTTCACCTCCAAAACTTGAGCTAACTAAGATGTGGGAAAAATAAACGTAAAAACGCATAACTTAAAGAGGACCAAAGTAGGTCTGAAGAGACGTACCCTCAAAAAGCTCCGGGTACTGCTCTTGCACTGCTGCCTCAGGTTCCTAAGTCGCCTCCTCGTATCGCTGGCTTCTCCTTAGGACCTTCACCAGTGGCACCTGCTCCCGTCATAGACTCCGAACGGCTGTCTAATATCTGAACTAGCCTCTCGGGATAGGTTAGGTCATCTCCCACCTCGATGCTCTCGTGACTCAAAACATGGCTGGGATCGACGACGTACTTCCTGATGTTAGAGACACGTGGAACACGTCGTGCACTTCAGAAAGCTGGGGAGGAAGGGCAAGTCGGTAAGCAACGGATCCTACCTGCTCCAAGACCTCAAAGGATCCTACAAAACTCGACGTAAACTTCCCTTTCACCCCAAAACACTGCAAGCCCATCATGGGCGAAACACAGAGAAAGACGTGATCCCCAACCTCAAACTATACCTCTATGCGCTTCCTATCGGGGTAACTCTTCTACATGTTCCTAACAGTGCGGAATCGTCTATGAATTTGCTCTATCACCTCCTGACTCTGTCGGATCAGCCGGGGACCAACCTCCCACTTGGTCCCCACCTCGACTCAACTCAAGGGTGCAGTACACCTCCTCTCGTACAGACCCTCGTAAGGTGCCATGCCGATGCTCGAATGATAACTATTATTATTTTCAAACTATGCCAGGGACAAATGCTCCTCCCAGGAGCCTCTCCAGTCTAATACACAAGCGCATAAGAAGTCCTCGAGTGTGTATGGCATGCTCTGACTGCCCGTCGGTCTAGCAGTAGTAGGTGGTACTGAACCTCAGACACGTCCCCAATACCTGCTGAAACATTGCCCAGAACTGGGAAGTGAAACGAGTATCCTTGTCGGATAAGATCTCGCGAGGGACTCCGTGCAGACGCACATCTCTGATGTATCGCTCTGCTAGCTGTGCTGGCCTAAAGGTGACTCAAATCGACAGGAATCGTGCCGTCTTCGTCAACAGATCTACTACCACCCAAATTAAGCCGTCCCCACTGGGTAACTGATAGACCCACTACTAAGTCCATGGTGATACTCTCCCACTTCCACTCTGACACAAAAAGTGACTATAGCTCCCTATAGGCCTCTGATGCTCGACCTTCACCTGTTAGCATACTAAGCACTGTTGGACAAATTCACCGACATCCCGCTTCATCCCTCTCCACTAGAAGTCACGCCGCAGGTCATGGTACATCTTTGTATTTTCGGGATGTATGGTGAACCGAGACCCATGCGCCTCAGTCAGGAGCTCTCTTAATAATTCATCTCCAGGAACGCATAGGTGTCCCCTCATGCATAGTATCTCGTCTAAGAATGAAAAGTTTCTTGGGTCCCCTGTCAACACCCTCTCGCAGTGTCTGTAAGTACAGTTCAGCCATCTGTCCTACAATGATGCAGCCTATCAGCTTTGGTCATACCCGCCATGTCACTATCACTACCCCGCAATACCCCCATGACTCCCGGGATTGCCAACTGCCCACCTCCATGACTCTCCAACTCTGCGCCAGTAAGCTGGCCAAGTGGGCGGGCGCTTTCCAGCTCAAGGCGTCTGCCACCACATTGACCGTCCCTTGTGTTACGACCCGATTCCCGAATCCCTACGAGACATGAGAATCGGACCGACTCGACTGATCCCAAGACCCAATCGTCCAACGAGAAAGTAACCAAAAGAGCAGTAAAATAAACCACATTCACCACATATATAACTAGCAGTAACAATATACAGCAGTAAAGAAAAGAACTACTACAGTATACACCACCACAACAGTAAAGAAATAAATAGATACATAAACTGATGCTTACAATAAAAGAATACAGTAGTAACAAAAACTACCCGCTACAACAGAAGGAAATGTATAGTGGGTACTACACAAGTAAAAAACTACTGGACTCTACTAGGCCCAGTACCCTCTGCAGCCGCCAACTATAGCTGCTCAACACCAGATCCTAAAAAGGTGACAAAGGTGACACATCAGCGAAACGCTGAGTAGAGTAGCAACCAAAAGCTAAGAAAACAGTAAGGTGGACAGTAGCTGTTATATTTTTAATCTCCTTATTTTTCCATTTACTCAATTATTGCATTATTCCTCAGATCTTTCTCTTAACCTTGAATGTTCCTCGTGGGAACGATCTCGATTACAATCTTTTCCGAAAAGTAGAAGTAACACATGGTACTCTCCTGACCGGGAGTCCCCCGTGGTGATCCTACCCTTAGTCAACCACCCCAAGGTCACTAACAGACGTAACGGTGACTACGGCACGCGCGATAAATGCACGGGTAGCTACCCCGCACTGGCACGCGGTCAGTCGTTTCCGTTAACAGGTGCGCCTCAAAGCACAGCACGAAACTAGTATAGGGCAAAGCCCTCTCAGTAACAAGGGTCCAACCCCTCCACAATAACCAAACAGGGGTCTTGCCCCTCCACAGTCCGCGCACCCTCGCCTGACTACCCTGGTTTACCCAGTAGGCCTAACAAGTCGGTGTAAGAGGGCTAGCAGAACCCCGGGAACCGTGGGGTAGCTAGTGCTCTCCATACACTAGTAGCTCTCCTGGGTACTGTGTACACGAGGGCCAAAAGTCGGTACAAAGTGGCCAAACCTAACCCCGAGTCCCTGGGGCGACTAGCTCCGCTCTGCACTAAATAGGGGGCACAGTCGCTCTCCTTGGTACACCGTACTCAAGGGTCAGCTCACTTCCCCAAGTCTATTCCATTCACTTCTCAGGAGCTCTACTCCTAATTCTCCGTATGGTTCATGCTCTAACTCATCCAATTTAGGTTTCATCATTTCAGCTTTATATTCATATAGCCCATGTTCTCAACAGTAATTATCCATTCATAAACAGGCAGCTGTTAACCAATTACAGGTAGTTATCATTTCCTTTCTACTTTTCCAAGATTGCAATATATATATATATTCAATCTAGTTTTTCAGTCATAGGATTCATGTCATATCCTAGGATCTATCATTCAATATAGTTTTCCAGTCCTAGAATTCATGCAATATCCTAGGATCTATCATTCAATTTAGTTTTCCAGTCCTAGAATGCATGCAATACCCTCGGATCTATCATTTAATCTAGTTTTTCAGTCCTAGGATTCATGCAATACCCTAGAACCTATTAATCATTTCACAAGTGCATAATTTTTGATAAATAATTAAAGGGCCACTCTACCTGCAAAATCGGGAGTACTGGGGGTGTGATCGGCAAGCCCGCGCGCCTCCGCAACCCCCAGAGTCACAACGGAACGGGGTCCTAACACAAGGATCAATTACAATGAGCTACTCAAAACAGGATACAATTAATGTCAATAGGTAGAGGATCTAAATCTGAGAAGAACGAAACTTGAAACGTGGAAAACGGACTTCGAACATACCCTAAACGGGTCAAAAACGACAAGTCTGCCCAAAATCAGACGTCTGGAACATCTTCCAGACGTCTTAAACGGTGGCTCAGGTCATACCTTGATCTACGCAGCCCTTCAGGTGTCTAGAATCCCGCTAGACCGTCTAGATTTAGTTTCCAAACGTCTGACTGCCACTCCGGACGTCTGGAGACCCTCTCCGTCGTCTGGTGATGTGCCCAGACGTCCGATCTATGTGGGATGACGTGCCCTTACGCCTTCCCGAACGAGACCTGCACGCACATGCAATTGTCCTCAGCACAAAATGAGGCAAAACACCTTGGCGGGACAGCTGCATGGCCGTACACGCGAAAATGGAAAGGATTGAAAGATATCATACTTTTCAGGCGTCTAGACCTTCCTCCAGACGTCTCCTGCGTTGTCTGAACGTATGTCCAGACGTCTGATTCTGGAAAATTTTTCCAGAATCAGGACCTCCTTGCCCTCCGCCTGCAGCGCACGGCCGTGCTGCGCCGCGCTCGCTTGCTACCTGAGCTGTAGCAGCTCCTCCCCAACACGCTTCCGCTGCGCACCAGCCGGTCGACCATGGCTGCTCCGGCGAGCTCGCACCCTTGCGATCTAGCTCTCCCTCTTGCAGCAACCCCTCCTCCCCACGCACTCACAGCAGCAGCTGCTGCTGCCCTCGCCCGCTCACTCTCTCGCTGATAGGAAGAAGAAGGCGGTGGAGTGAGGGGGAGGGAGAGGAGAGGGGGGTATTTGAAGGCTGCTGTGGGGAGAGAGAGAAAAAGGTGGCTACACCTGCAGGAAGGAAAGAGGGCGGCAGGTCAGTCTGCGTGCACATGCACGCAGACGTGAACCCGTACGCCGAAAAAATTAAATTCCAAACGTCTGGGAAGGCTTCCAAACATTTGACCAGACGTCTGGACCAACTCCCAGACGTCTTAAACAATGTTTGATGTCGGGTCATAACACCTTGGTGGTAGGATATGCTGCAGTCGTAGTCCTTCAGGAGCTCTAACCGACGTCTATCTCAGGTTGAGCTCCTTTTGGTTAAATAGGTACCTAAGGCTCTTGTGGTCTGTGAAGATCTCGAATGTATCACCATACTAGTAATGACTCCATGTCTTCAGCACGAAGACAACTACTTCCAGCTCTAAGTCATGGGTGGGGTAGTTATGCTCATGGGGCTTCAGTTGCCTCGAAGCATAAGCGACAAAGTAACCCCTCTGCATGAGCACACCACCCAACCCCTACATAGAAGCGTCGGTGTAAACCACGAACCTGCCACTACCGTCTGGAATGGTAAGCATAAGAGCTGACATCAGTCTCTCCAACTCCTGAAAGCACGCCTCACACTCATCTGCCTAGGAAAAGGGCATGTCCTTCCAGATCAACTGAGTTATGGGACGCACAATCTGAGAGAACCCTCTGGTAAACTACCGGTAGTAGCCTGACAGTCCCAGAAAGCTACGTATCTCATTCACTGTGCGTGGTCTCTCCCACCTGAGCACAGCCTCAACCTTGGCTGGATCCACAGCCAATCCGTCTCTCAAAATCACATGACCCAAGAAAGTCACCTGTCTAAGCCAAAACTCGCACTTGCTGCACTTGGCATATAGTCTGCGCCGTCTCAAGATATCCAGTACCATACGTAAATGCTGTTCATGCTATGCCTGATCCCGTGAGTAGACTAGGACGTCATCAATGAACACCACCACAAACTGGCCTAAGTACGGTCTGAAAACACAGTTCATCATGTCCATGAAAGCGGCGGGGGCGTTGGTTAGCAAAAACAACATGACTAAGAACTCGTAGTGCCCGTACCGAGTACGAAAGTCTGTCTTGTAGACGTCAGTCTCCTTGATCCTCAACTGATGGTAACTTGACCTCAGATCTATCTTAGATAATACTGTGGCATCTCTTAACTAATCAAAGAGGTCGTCGATACGAGGTAGCGGGTATTTGTTCTTGATGGTGACCCAAATCAGTTGTCTGTAGTCGACACAAAGTCACAGGGTACCGTCCTTTACAAACAAGTGGCTTCCCATGGGGATGCACTAGGACACAAAAAGCCCTTCTCAACAGGTCCTGTAACTGTAATCTGAGCTCTCGCAGCTCAAGTGGTGTCATCCAGTACGATGTAGTAAAAATGAGGCTGGTCTCTGATATCAAGTGAAATCTCAAACTCAATCTCACGCTCAAGCGTTAGTCCTGACAACTCCTCTGGAAAAACGTCGAGGTACTCGCAGTCCACCAAGATACTCTGAAAGTTGACCACGGGACTAAGCTCTGTTACAACACAAGCTAAGAAACCCTCACACCCCTGACCCAAAAGCTTCGCTGCCCAAAGCGCTGAGACGCACCTAAAACTTCCGTCCACCGGCTAGCCGTGAAACTCAAAGGGAGGCAACTCCGGTATGGAGAAGACGATCTTCCTCCCAAAACAGTCCACCAAGGCGTGATAAACAGACAGCCAGTCCATCACTAGGATCATGCCAAAATCCTCCATTAGGACTACAATTAAGTCGGTGGGAAGATTATGTCCCCCTATAACGACCTCGTAGTCTGTAAAGACCTCTGCTACGAACAACTGTCCACCTAGCCCTCTGATAAGCAACGAAACCTCTAATAGTACGCTACCCGACCCCAAACTGACGATAAAACTCGAGGAGACAAAAGAATGTGTAGCACCAGAATCGAAAAGAACATACACTAATCTGCCAGAAATGGTAACCATACATGCCACCACAGAACCTGAAGCCCTGGCATCTCTGTGTTAAGGCATTGATACACCCCTCAGCCCTAAGTGCAGACGAAGCGACCATGCTCTGAGTCGGGCGAGCAACAGCTGGCTGGTACCCTCCTCGTGACTGCTGTCCTCCACATGCTTGGTAACCGTAGCCGCCAGCTCGACCTTCAACGCTCGATACGGGGATCATCTACTATGCTTCGACCCTAGATGGGCAGTCCCTCCTGATGTGACCCGACTGACCACACTAATAGCAGAGAGGGGCACGGCCTCCCTCAGTCAGTCCCTGGTGGTGGCTGGGCGGGGGTCCGATGCTGACAGCAGGCCTCTGTCAGGGGCCTCCAAAGGCCATGGTGGCCTCGCAGAACGAGACGACTCTCTTGCGGCCGCCGTGTGCCTCCTCTCCCAACCCTGAGAGTACTCTAGCTAGTAGGGCCTCTTCCGTCCGCCGTCAGTGTCTCGCGTGGTCGAGTTGGTCTCCTCATAAGTCATGACCACCTCAACCATACGAGAGAGTAGGCAACTTCAGGCATTTCACATACCCCCGTATCGTAAGTCGAAGCCCCTCAGTAAGCCTCCACAGGCACTCCTCAGTAGACAGCTGTCAACTCTAGGAAATGCATGAGGTACACGTTAACTGTCATCGCCCCCTGACGGAGAGTATGGAACTCCCGCCTCCTCTGATCCTAGCAGGTCTGTGAAAAGTACTACTCGCAGAAGAGAGCCACGAACTGATCTCACGACGGCTCTCTCCCCTCTTGCCCTTTGACTGCCCTCCACCACTTATGGGTTGTGCTCTCCAGCTAGTAAATGGAAAAGACCATGTGGCACTCTATAGGAGGGTGGAGGGGGTCGAACACCTTCTCTATCTGCTCAAGCCAGTCCTCTGCCTCAGACGAGCTCCCATCCCCCTTGAAGGAGGGGGGCTTCAACTTCCGAAACTGACCGAAAAGCTCATGGTGGAGCTGCAACGGGGGAACAGGTACACCTCCAAGCAAGGAGGGCTCATGCTCAGAAGTGTCTGAGGGTGGCGGGGGTGGTGGAGGATCACCCCCTCCCCTTCCATCTCGTACGGCACTCTAGCGGTTCCCCTGTCCCACGAAGGACTCTCCCTCCACGTCCTCAGGGAGGGGTGGCCAGAGAGGCTACTGGAGCTCCTCCCGTACAATATCTCGGATCAGCTGGGCGAGATCCTTGACCTGGATGCTCGGAAGTAGAGGTGGGTCGACTGGTGCCTTAGATCCAGCACGTCCACCTCTCCGACCCCACCCACGGCCATGTCCACGACCTGCCTCAAGAACTCCCCGACGAGGCATCTACAAGGAGACGCACAAAAAGAGCAATAATTGTCAATAATAGCAGATTACATAACGAAAATAAGACTCAAAGTAAAGATCAAGCGATACGTTGTGATGGCTATCCTAATTACATGCATGTGAATGGCTATTTTTCATACCATTTTGTTCATTTCTTAAGATAACCTTGCTCTGATACCATCTTGTTACAACACGATCCCTGATCCCTATATGACCCGAAACCGACTCACCTCGACTAATCCCAAGACCTAGTCCAACGAGAAATAACTAAAAGCAGATAATATTCCACCAAGACACATGCAATGTAACTAAGCAGAAAAATAATGAAAGGGAAACAAAACGAACAGTCTCACAATATTACAGGCTATCACAACAATATCAGCGGAAAGTACAGTGGAAAAGTAACTGAAATAGTATTTACATATAACAAAATACTCACTACTACAAAAAAAAACGTGCAGGAACAGAAAACGTCAACAGCTAAAGTTGGACTCGACTGGGCCCAGCTCCCTCTGCAGTCGGTGGTGCTAACTACTCAACTCCTTGACATGGACAAAGTTATAAAACTTCGTAGTCAGCTAATGCTGAGTAGAGTGGTAGATAAACCATTTATATGCAATTTAATTTAAAACAGGTAACTAATTTATTATTCAATTATTTAGCTAAACTAAGTGGTTCTAATTCATTTATTCTCTTAGAAATCGATCATTTCTTGATCTTGTCGATCCCTCAAGGGGACGATCTTGATTGCAATCTTTCCCGTGATGTAGGATGTGCACGTGGTGCTCTCATGGTCGGGAGTCCCCCGTGGTAATCCTACATCCAGTCAACCACCCCGAGGTCACGGTCACGACATAGCAGTGACTACGGCACGCGCGATAAGCGCACGGGTAGCTACCCTACACTGGCACGCGATCAGTTGTTTCCGCTAGCAGGTACGCCTAAAGGTACAGCACGGAACAGCATTGGACCTTGCCCTCTCAGAATAGGAGTCTCACCCCTCATAATACAACATTCCGATCTAGCTCAAATTACAAGTTTCATTATTATAACAGGTAGCTCATGTTTTACTGCGGAAGCATCACATCAATGAACTAATACATTTGCTAGCAAGTTGGTAAAACATGCATCTCAAGAAAACAGTGTACCTCAAGCAATATTCATTCGTTTCTGTCCTAGGGTTCATTTCATGTCCTAGAGCTCGATTAAGTTATTCTAATCATGCACTCTATTTGATTAAAACTTGATATTAAAGCAAACCACTCTATCGGGAAACACGGAAGGAATAGGAACGAGAACCACAAGTCCTGTCTCCTCCACAAGCCCCGCGTACTTGATGTAAACACATTTACACTACTTAAAATGTCTATTTATGCATGTTCTTAAGCATAGGATTGCATTTCATGATATAAATATTGCATTACATGCATCATCTTGCATTTAGAGTAGTTTGAATAAAATAGAGGTTAATTGTCTCCTTTTATGTACTTGGACAGGGCAAATATTTTATCGGGGCCTCGGATCAAAGATCCAACCGTATGGATATGATCAGGGCGACGATTGGAGTTCAACGACTCTAAGATCGCCCTAATCAGGCATCCGTAGCATCAGATAGAGACCGGGGAACCCTAGAAGATCAAGGGCCAGGATGGTGTAAATCCACACTTCAGATGGAAAATCCGACCACACGGATGAATTCGGATCGACGATCGCAGCTGAACGACACAAAAATCGAGTCAATCCGACATCCGTGGCACCATCTACAACTTCCAGAAGATGGATGGCCAAGATGGCGCCACGTGGCGCCATCCAGCCGCCCAATCGGCCGCAGGAGTCTTGTGAAGACTGCGCACCGTCTCCTCTCCGCCGTTGGATCTCGATCCAACGGTTGCGGTCGCTCGCGCTTAAAAACGTCCGCGCGACCATTTCGCCCGCGTAGCGCAGCGGCGACGCAGCTGCGGGCGAAGCGGGGGTCGCGGGTTCGAGCCGCGGTGAGGGGGTGGAAGGCGCGGGCGAGCGGGCGCGCACGAGCGTCAGATGAAGATCCAACGGCCGCGCGCGCCCGATAGCGCCGACGCGCGATTGCACGCCGGGCGTAACGCGCGATCGCACGCGGGCGGGCGCGCTACGCAGCGGGCGCGGACGCGATCTAAGCCGTCCGATCTCGCGATCGGACGGCTGAAAATCAAGCGACGTGCGTATGCGTTACGCGCGCGGCCAGCCGAGCGGGCGCGCGTGGACGCGGCGGCGACGGCGGGGCTTTAGCGACGGTTTTATCCGTCACTAAAGACCCCTTATTATTTTGAAGATGTAATGTCCATTTTGCCCCCACTCCTTGCAACTATAAAAGGAGACCCCCTCCATACGAAATATTCATCCCTTCCTTCTCCTCTCTACCTCTCCAAAGCTCAAGAGAAGCTTGTCCCACACCCGGGATGCTTCTCGCGAGATAAAGTCCAAATTTTCGTCCCCCTTCGGAAGTGGATCCCGCGACGACGACGGCGTGCTGCTTCGTTCCCGTTCTTCTGCTTCGTCCTCCTTCGTCCCGCTTCGTTCTCCTTCGTCCAGGCGTCGTCACGTCCGACTCGTCCTCCAAGCGACCGTCGAGGAGGATTCTCTCTCCCTATTCTTTTTACTGCTTTCTAGTATAAATTTACTGCTTTCTAGAGTAGTCTATTCGTCCTCCGAGCGATCGTCGAGGAGGACATTTCTCCCTCCATTCTTTTAATGCTTTCTAGAGTAATTGTTTTATGTTTTCTAGTTGTAACGAAAGAACTCTTTTATGATAAATTCCTTGTCTATTCTACATCTCATTTTGATTTCCATGTATAGTATTCCTTCTCTCTCTCTTACTCCCTCTCTCTCTTTTATTTGTTGTAGATACTTAGATAGTTTAAATTGAATTTCTTTGTGACAAAATAAAAAGAAACGCGAAGTTTTTAAATCAAACGTTCGCCTCCCTGTGTTCGACTCGGAATTTTAATTTCGGTATAAATTTTATTTGTTGAACACGAATCCTTCGCTTTCGAACTACAACGACGGGTTTTCCAAAACCAAACACGTTAGCGTAGCTTCGTAAATTAAGTTCAACATTTTGGCGCCGTTGCCGGGGAGGCAACGATCTTTGATTTCTCTTCACGTTTTGTAACTTACAAATCATTTACCTCACTTTTCTCCTTTCTTATTGTAATTGCATGTACTCTTTTGAGGCAAGCAAAAGCGGTAGATTGGAGTAAAGTGCTGTGAAAGGTTTTGTAAGTTATCACCCATTCTTTCCCCCTCCATAGATTTCATTCGCCACATTGAATCCAAATTCCAATTAACCTAGGTGTTTGCATAAATCCTAGGAATAGTTTGGTTGTTTGGATTCTCACTCACATTCATTCCACCTTCATTTATATAAAAAAAAAGTAAAAAGATAATTTTGTGGGGTAATTTTCAACAAATACACAATGTACACCCACATTTAAAGGCACTTAACCAAATTGATTTGTTTCTACTCAACTGGGTTCTGATCTGTGGGACCAGTACACATAAAGCAACACATAAAAGAGTAGAAATCATTCTAAGTTAACCATCTTTGTGTGCCTAACTTAGTGGTGCATTTGAGGCCAATTGTTTGAGTTGATTGGGCCGCACCACTTCAAATAAAATTAACTCATCAAGTAGCTGCCAATTAGGTTCAACTCTTAGGGATCTACCAGGCACTCCACATTCTTTTTTTTAAAGGAAAATATCTTCACCTGTGCTTGCAAAACCTGGTGTGCCAATGAAACTTGATTGAAAACACCTAAAGTTGAATCCTAAAAGCTACTAAGCAAGATTTGAACCTTAAAATTCACCACATCAAAAATAATCTTGCTTGAAAACCACTGGTTGTGCACGCACACACAAAGCAATCAATCATTAAGGGCACAACCCATTTAAAGGGCCCATCACATTCCAAAGCACATTCAAACCTAGCCCTAAATAAAACAGAGTAGACGTTGGCCTTAAGGATTGAACTCGCTCTTCAGAACTCAGAACGAGATTATTTTCGATTAGTCTGTTTCTACTGTTCAATCTGATGTCTAGCTAGGGGAGCAGAGTCAAACGATCGCGGCTGGGGGGTACACTAGGAACCGGAGGCGCAAGCCGAAGGAAGAACCTTCTCCCCAGTCCCTCCTTTTAACTGGTTGGATTGAACAGACAGATGTAGATCAAATCGTTCCTTTATCTCAAGACGGGTTTTGAGAGTCTGTAGGTCTGTAGGCTAACTCATTTAAGGACAGGTTTGATTGTTTGTATTGCAGGGTACCTTTCTTCCTCCCGTGTCTCATGAATCCTTC
Organism: Thalassia testudinum; assembly: GCA_037157565.1. Lineage (NCBI taxonomy): Eukaryota > Viridiplantae > Streptophyta > Magnoliopsida > Alismatales > Hydrocharitaceae > Thalassia > Thalassia testudinum. The sequence goes on from JAZHRO010000055.1 coordinate 17,278,522, forward strand.
CACATATTTCACGCATTCCCGCTCTTTCCCTCCTGTTGTAAATTATCCTCAACATGACAATTATCCCAACTCGTATTGTAATCGACCATCAGTTAGGTGGGATAATTCGGATTGGGGATACAATTCTGGACCCCCGTGTTTAGGGTCTAACCTTGAACACTTTGATTCTCAATTCTATCCTTCTCAGAGTTGCATCGATTATAGATCGTCCTCCTTTCATGAACAACCTAATACGATCTACAATCAAGAAGGATACATTGATCCTTACCCATCCTCTGATTTCACTGCCTTTAGGTCATCACCATCCTTTGAACATTCTGAAATGACCTATTTTCAGGAAGGGTATAACGAATCTCAATTCGTTAATTCCTCTGCTTTGACGTCAAACCCGCCCAATCCTGAACCAACTCATTTGGTTCAGGTTAATCAGGTTCAAGATAAGGTTCTGGCTAACTTGAGAAATATCATACAATCTTTAGAAGTTCAGCCAATACCTTGCATTGAGAGATTGGAGCCCCTGATTGAAATGATTGATGATTTAAACAAGTCTTTGTTGGATTGGCTCCAGGATGTTAATGATAAGAACCCGGGTGAGTTTCTACTTGGGAAATTAGCGAAATTGAGGATGAGATTCGTGGTTGCTTTGATTCAATCTTGGAATAATTCCCAGGATGAACTCTCTTCAGGAAAGCCAATGACAGAACCCACTCAGGCACCTGTTGGGGGGGACACGTGTTACGAAGCTGACCAGATTGAATTAAAGCAACCAATTAAGGATGATCTGATTTCTTCACCTGAGATCCCTGAGCCGGGTTACGAGAAAACGTATGTCTCCTGGGAACACAAAGTGACAACTGATTTTGGGACATACATTGATACGGATCCTGATTTCTTTGATGGTGAAGATTCAAGTTGCGAAGTCTCACACGAGTTTTCAAATCACGATTTTTGTGAGACGATTGGGCCTGAGGAATCTGATAGAAAATTTGATAGCCCAATAACTGAGGAAACTGATCTTATTAGGGCACACGATACAGATCCAGAATCGCATTTTCTGGAGGAATCAATTCAATGCCCTGATTATCAGTTACACCCTGTTGAGCTTATTGATGATTTTAATTCTGAGATAATTAGACCCAAGTCAATTTTGATTCTGCCACATCATTTACACTTGGAGATTCCAGACGGGGTAATGAATATACAAGATGTCCTGGAATTTGATACACTTAATGAGGAGGATAGGAGCGGGGAAGTTCTAATTTGGGAAGTTAATTTTGGCGGAAATGGAAGATTGAGTCGAAGGGTTCCTTTTAAGCTGAAACCATCAAATCAGAACCCTTACGACATTTGTTTCGAGGATGTCAAACTCAAGCACACATTTAACGATTATCCTTTTGAGCTTCAATTCTCTGTAACCCGACATTTTTGCCTTGGGTTGCATCCTCACAAATCGCAGGCCCGACCCCGCTTGCATTCTGATTTTAGGTTTTGGGTAACTTTTATCCAGAACCTAAGATATTCTCGATTATGGGGTATGGGTCTGCACCACAATCTGGTCCACATCTGTGGACCTCTGCTGACAGGTCAGAGGATTCTTCTGTTCATTCTAATTCTGACCTGCACATGTGAATTCTTCATTTCTTTTCTTTGTATAGTGTGCCTAGCTGAAGGCACTAAACTCAGCACATATACAGTTCTTTTTCATTTTCATCTCGGAGCGGACCCGATATCCACGCAATTCAGGTGCTTTCTACGCTTTTCCACTGTGTTTTATGTCTTTTTAATACAATGAGGACATTGCATTAGATAGGCATGGGGGGATGGATATTTATCTTTGAATTCATTCGTCAGCTCCGTAGATTTGTTTTATTTTATATAAAAAAAATCAAAATTAGGAAAGAGAATTTGGGTTTAAGAAAATTTTCGATCTTAAGAAATACTATATTATGTTCTGAACACAAAGACCCTTCAGGTCTTTGGACTTAATCAGCCTATGTATCCACTAAAATGTGGATTTATTTTTCGAGTTCTCGCCAACCTGAATTTTATTATAATTGGAATAAATAAGTTTGGGTGATAAGTACACGACTTGTCAACCCACCCTCTGATTTAAGGGAATTTTGAGTTTTAAGCATCTACACACTTTCTTTGCACTGACTCGTTGTTTGGCAATTTTAACGGAAATTGGGTAGCTAATAAACCTTCTAGGGTGATATGGCTGGCAAGTTATCGTGGGTAACAGCCCATAGGTAGGTTGTCCAGAGCCCAGTCACTGGACCTTTCTCTTTTTACTGCCTTTAGGTAAATCTTAGACCAGGGAAGCCACCTACTTAAAAAAAAAAAAAAAATCAAAAAGGAGAAAAGAACAAAAAGAAATAAGCCACACTTCGCCGCACAAGTATGGCTAGCAAGTTGTCGGTGGTAACAGCTCATCAACCGGTTGTCCAGAACCCAACTCAGAAAATGCACTAAAAATTCCCAAAACACTTAGGAAGAAGCGGAGAAGTAGAATAAACCGGGGAGATATACACTGGATTCACCCTTGTGTTGACCCCGTTAAAAAATAATAATAATAAAAGTAGGAAGAAAGCTACCGGTTGTAAAGATACACCTTTAGGCAGAATTCTTTTTGAGGTCACCTAGAGGCGTAGAAATCCGAAGTCCGTTTTAATTGCCGGTCAACGAGTCTATCACAATCACAATAAGATGCTTAAAACTTAGGGTTCTCATCAAATCTTGGGTGAGTTGAATGACCGTAGAAAGCCACTCTTAAACCCTAAAATTTGAAAATCCAAAAAAAAAAAAAAAAGAGAGTAAAAATAGAAAAAGAAATTTTTCTTTGAATAAGGCGAGGCTTGAGGCGGTCTGCATTTTGGCTGATACCCGGGCACTGTTGTGTCTTTGAAAGTTCAGTTCTTAAGTAGACAATTTCTTAATGATTGAAAATAACTCAGGTCCAAATAATCTAACCTAATTCTTTTATAAATAGCATATAGTTTTTGCTAGAGACTAGCAAAAGATAGGCATGGGGGTATGATGTAAACACATTTACACTACTTAAAATGTCTATTTATGCATGTTCTTAAACATAGAATTGCATTTCATGATATAAATATTACATTACATGCATCATCTTGCATTTAGAGTAGTTTGAATAAAATAGAGGTTAATTGTCTCCTTTTATGTGCTTGGACAGGGTAAATATTTTATCGGGGCCTCGGATCAAAGATCCAACCGTATGGATATGATCAGGGCGACGATTGGAGTTCAACGACTCCAAGATCGCCCTAATCAGGCATCCGTAGCATCAGATAGAGACCGGGGAACCCTAGAAGATCAAGGGCCAGGATGGTGTAAATCCGCACTTCAGATGGAAAATCCGACCACACGGATGAATTCGGATCGACGATCGCAGCTGAACGACACAAAAATCGAGTCAATCCGACATCCGTGACACCATCTACAACTTCCAGAAGATGGACGGCCAAGATGGCGCCACGTGGCGCCATCCCAGCCGCCCAATCGGCCGCAGGAGTCTTGTGAAGACTGCGCACCGTCTCCTCTCCGCCGTTGGATCTCGATCCAACGGCTGCGGTCGCTTGCGCTTAAAAACGTCCGCGCGACCATTTCGCCCGCGTAGCGCAGCGGCGACGCAGCTGCGGGCGAAGCGGGGGTCGCGGGTTCGAGCCGCGATGAGGGGGTGGAAGGCGCGGGCGAGCGGGCGCGCACGAGCGTCAGATGAAGATCCAACGGCCGCGCACGCCCGATAGCGCCGACGCGCGATTGCACGCCGGGCGTAACGCGCTATCGCACGCGGGCGGGCGCGCTACGCAGCGGGCGCGGACGCGATCTAAGCCGTCCGATCTCGCGATCGGACGGCTGAAAATCAAGCGACGTGCGTATGCGTTACGCGCGCGGCCAGCCGAGCGGGCGCGCGTGGGCGTGGCGGCGACGGCGACGGCGGGGCTTTAGCGACGGTTTTATCCGTCACTAAAGACCCCTTATTTATTATTTTGAAGATGTAATGTCCATTTTGCCCCCACTCCTTGCAACTATAAAAGGAGACCCCCTCCATACGAAATTTTCATCCCTTCCTTCTCCTCTCTACCTCTCCAAAGCTCAAGAGAAGCTTGTCCCACACCCGGGATGCTTCTCGCGAGATAAAGTCCAAATTTTCGTCCCCCTTCGGAAGTGGATCCCGCGACGACGACGGCGTGCTGCTTCGTTCCCGTTCTTCTGCTTCGTCCTCCTTCGTCCCGCTTCGTTCTCCTTCGTCCAGGCGTCGTCCCGTCCGGCTCGTCCTCCAAGCGACCGTCGAGGAGGATTCTCTCTCCCTATTCTTTTTACTGCTTTCTAGTATAGATTTACTGCTTTCTAGAGTAGTCTATTCCTCCTCCGAGCGATCGTCGAGGAGGACATTTCTCCCTCCATTCTTTTAATGCTTTCTAGAGTAATTGTTTTATGTTTTCTAGTTGTAACGAAAGAACTCTTTTATGATAAATTCCTTGTCTATTCTACATCTCATTTTGATTTCCATGTATAGTATTCCTTCTCTCTCTCTTACTCCCTCTCTCTCTTTTATTTGTTGTAGATACTTAGATAGTTTAAATTGAATTTCTTTGTGACAAAATAAAAAGAAACGCGAAGTTTTTAAATCAAACGTTCGCCTCCCTGTGTTCGACCCGGAATTTTAATTTCGGTATAAATTTTATTTGTTGAACACGAATCCTTCGCTTTCGAACTACAACGACGGGTTTTCCAAAACCAAACACGTTAGCGTAGCTTCGTAAAAAAAAAAGTTCAACAGTACTCAACTGGCTGGAGACCTATACAATTGACCAACCACGTCAAATGAGTCCAAAACTGTATACAAGTGAAGCAACGATACTTAGTTTGCGAAAATGCGATTCCGTTTGGGCCCTACGCGGGTCAAAAACAGGCATACTGTCCAAAATCAGACGTTTGGGACTAGGCCCAAACGTCTTAAAAGACGTCAGAACTCACCCTTTATTTCCTGCGACTTCTTCAGACGTCCGAACCCCTCTGCAATCGTCTGAGGAAAGTCCCAGACGTCGGACTCTCCTTCCGGTCATCTAAAAGCACAGTCAGACGTCTGGCAATGTGCCCAGACGTCCAAAAGTGCCTCGAAGGGTGCACCGCACGCCTTTCCAATGCTTTGCTCCTGCGTACGCATGTGCAGAGCAAAAAACAGTTAAAAGTCTCGTCTGCATGGCCGAAACCCGTGTAGAAAATACGTACCTTGACACTAAGCGTGCTTTCAAACGTTCGACTTCAGCTCCGGACGTCCCTCTGCTACTCCAGACGTCTGGGAGATGCTCCAGACGTCTAATACTGGAAAATATCCAGTATGCAGAACTCTCCCATAAGCTTCTCCGTGCAAACTCCTCCGCGTCACCTGCAGCTGCTGCGCCAGCAGCCTCAAGAGGTCGCGAAGCTCCCCTTCGCAACCTCCTCGCACGACTCCTCTCCTCGCACGAGCTTTCGATCGTGCACTCGCGAGCTCCCCCGAGCCTACTTCTCTCCCATGCTCTCGCTCCTTGCTCACACTCTCTTCTTCTCCTCTGCATCCCGTCTCTCTTCTTCCTCTCCACTCGCTGCGCTAGAGGCGGGGGAGGAAGATGGCTGCTGGCAGGAGGGAAAGGAGATGGAGGTGATGGCTGGTGGTAATGGGGAGAAAGAGGAAGGGTGTAGGTTTTTAAATAAAGATGGGTTAGGGTTTGTTGAAGAGGCCGGAGGGGTGAAAAGGCATGTGTCGTGAGTGCGCAAGAAAGGGAAAATAACGTACGGTCCTTTACTTTCAAACGTCTAGCCTTCCATCCAGACATCTGGACAGATATCTGGTGAACACTCCAAACGTCTTATCCTACCCAAAAAGTGGAGGGTCATTTCACTAAGGAAAGAAATATTCACAATGGATACGTATAATGGAAGCGAGAAAAATAGGAAACCTGTCTTCTTCCTGAGAATACCTGTAGAGATATCCATGAAAGAAGACAAAAATAAAACTAGTTAGAAAGGAATTATTTACAAACTAATAATTAATGATAATGGCAAATATATTTTACAGTTACCTCCCTGACAACTGTAATTTCTCAATACAGTTAATTAAAGTTAAAATTCTTAATTAATCGCGCAAGAAATGATTTAGGTTAACTCGAATTATTGTTGTTTAGGTAGTATAGGGTCAAGTTAACCTAACATTTTTGTTTTAATTTTTTTTAACTGGTTACGTCCAGGTCGTTCACTGAGAGACATAATCGTAATTTTAATTCACCATTCTTATTAATTAAATTAATGATTAACTAATTACTACGATAATTAGGATATATTTTAAGCATATGAATGTCTGCACAAAAAAGTAGCCAATTAAAGCTTGCAATTATTCCATTATAGAGAAGAAATGTATATGAATGATTTGTAATAAAAACTAAGTGGAAGAATATTGATTACAAGTTATTACAAAAATATAAGGCATAAAAAAAATAAATTACAATAAATAAAGAGTTCACCCGATTAAAGCAAAGCATCCACCTAATTAGGCGATGATAACCTGGCCACGTCATAATAAAAAGCCAAGGATGAGGCTGTGAAGCTTTCCCAAGTTGATTCTATTGTACCCCCATAGCGAGCATGACTCTCGAAGGACGCGGCGGCCCTAAGCAAGGTACGCACACAAGCTCCACCAGCAAAACTTGCCTTAAGGCTCTCTCGTCAAGGATAGGCGCTCAAGCGCTCCTGCAACGGACACTTCTGCCCAACCCCCATGCGAGACAAGCAGCGAGTACCACCAAAATCGACCCTATCCCAGCCAAGAGTTTCCCAAGGAACCCAACCTGATAGCCCCCAAAAAGAGGGACATGTCCCAATACGAGGAGCCCCAAGTCCCCCTAATCCTCAACAGAAGGACAGGGGGACAACATAACCAAGGCAGCCTTAGCCTCTTCGCTCCAGGGCACCAAGAAAAACGACCCTGGCAGTGTAGGTGGAGCTCGAATACCCACCAGACTCTGCCTTGGCAAATCCCTGTCGGCAACCAGCTTCGGAGAATACGCAACGGATCGAGGCCTCCCACTAAAAGTCAACGAGGCAAGCAAGGATTTTCCGCCCCCTCCTTCCGCTACCTCGCAAGGAAAGCTATTCGCGACAACCACTCCTAGCCCAACCATTTTGTAGCAAACAAGCACTACATGCCAAGTAGCCCTGACACAACCTCCCCCCTAAAGAGCGAGCACCGCTCCTGCCTACTAGGAGGACTACGTCTACTCGCCCCATTATACAAGTGGGGTGCGGTGATGAGAGACTCATCATGGCTCTTAATTATCCTTAATTAACTAGATTTCCTAGTTAATTAGCTAAGAATATAATTAATATAGGGTTAATTATATTATAAGGGATTAAATAAGGACCTTCAAAAAAAATTAAAAATGTTAAATTAAATATCAATTAATATTATTAATAAGTTAATTAATAATTTGAACTCAAATATTTAACATTTAGCTACTCACTTAATATTTAAACTACCTTAGTTAATCTTATGACCTAAGTACTTAATTAACCTAAGTAAATATAGCTAAAAAGGGCAAAGACTTAAAATCAAGGCATAAATATAATATTTACCTAATTTATAATCATATTAAAAGGTTGAAAAAGAAAAAATTAAAATAAGCCTAAAAACCAACCATTTACGTTTAGGTCCTTAATTTTTATGTCAATTGAATCCTTTTCCTACAAATAGGTCCTTAATTTTTATTACATTTAGGTCCCTATGTGTACAACTTTGTCTTCTTCCTCAGGCTTGGACGGCTGAGGAGGACCGATGTTCACACCATCCGATCACCTTCCATCTCACGTTTGCACACCCCCTTCCTTGCCGCCAGCCTTCCACTCATCGCCGCCATTCCATCCAACGATACCAATCCTCCCTAGCCCAACAAACTTCGACACGGTGACTTCATTGTCGCCAGAGATGAAGGCCTCTGTACCTAGTACCTAGACGCAATCGCGTCCAGATACTAACCCCTTACCCTTCTCTGCCACCTATAAATAGCCATGTCCACCTCCGATTTCACTAGTCGACCCCCTATCCCTCTCCCCCAAACTGTGACCGACGAATAGGCTATTCCCCTCCCCTCCAGCAACCTCTCACCCCTCTTTCGGAGTGCTTCTGGTGGAGGCGTTCGTCTCCCTCACCTCTTCCTCTCCCGCGGCTATGACAGAGCCTGGAAGCGAGCCATCTCCTTTCCTCTCCATTTCCTTTCTGACCGGAGCTTGATCTGACGACCTCTGATTTCGTCCTCCGTTACGTGCCTTTTGACGGAGATCCTCTATCCCCTTCGTCCAGGTAATCGTAGAGTAGCGTAGTTCTTAGTTTAGAGTAGAATTAGATAGTTGGATTAGTTTAATTGTAGATGTATGCTTCTTCTTCCCCGACTACGACGAGGTCAAGTCCGACCTCGTTGGACTTCGATCCATGTTCCTAATCATCTGAGCATCTTTCTTAACTTGCCATGACCTCATTCCACCTTCCTCCCTCACAAATTTATCAGCTTATACACCTACTACACTCTACCTCCACCGGAGACCTCCGCTGTCCACGGCAGAGGTTCTCTGGCATAGAACACACTCCTTAGGAGCCCTTCATCACCTTTACACCACTTCAGGGCCCCGATCTTACGTTTAATTCATCTTATTACTTAACGTAGTGTAAACGCCTAATTTCATTCCAACCTCCTGAGCTCACTGTCAATGGTGGCTCGGGAGGAGTTTATTCACCTAATCACGCACTCATAAAGCATCGCAAGACTCATCTGAGTCTTTTCCATCACTCAATTGAGTGAGAGGACCAATCTTGAGTTCAGGCGAACTCAAAATCTACTTTTATTGAATTCAAGATAAATCTCTAAGTCTGATTGTTAATTGGATCAATTAAGAAGTTCCTGATGTTCTTTGTGACCTCTAGAGTCTTTTAAGATCATTTATGTTGTGATTCACCAAGAAATTCACATCCAGTGATATCACATGGCATTCACTGAAGCTCCGATGAATCGAACTTACACCTCAACCTTTAGAACTCTCTCAAGAGCTCCAGATCACTCCCTTGTGATCTCAAGATTAAGAATTGCCCATTAAAATTATGCGCAAATGTTTAACTCTCTCTGCTTAACTTCATCTTCTCCAACTCCGACGAAGTTGAAGAGATGATTCCATTAGAGTTAAGGTTCTAAGAATCACCTCTGAAGCTAAAGGAGATCACTAGGAACCTAAACAAGCTTTCAATTAAGACTGGAACCCTCTCATTCCTTCTAATGAGCACAGCCACTTTGGATCTCAGGCGACAATGCCTGGGAACATTTTAGAGCTATCAAAACTTGGTTTTAAGATGTGCAACAGCTTCCTGAGAATGAAGTAGACCTATTTAGGTCTATAATTTGATTCTGTGGGCTTTAGAATAGAAAGTCAATTTCTGAGCTTAATGGTCAACTCTTGTTCAACTTTGGAGATTAAGATGTTATTCATATTTAACGGATTGATTAAGCTTCTAGAGTGATTTAGAAATGTTTAAACTGAATTTGATTGGATTTTATGGAGGCTTTCTAGCAAATTGAGTTCCTGAACAATTTAGGTGTTAATAGGAACCCAACACTGTTCTTTAGGTTTCTGTTGAGATTTGGAACTAAAAGTTACTTAGATTAGTCCCTCTTGATCCACTGAATTAGTTTAGAACAATTCCTGATGACTTAGTCTATTCTCTGATATGATTTGATTCTTAATTCTGAGTCCTGACCTTCAGTTTGAAGCCATGAAACTTCTGGTGCTTCCTGTAGCTCTGCCTAAGCTTAAGTTTGTCTCTCTAACCTATGCGAAATGGTCACCTAAAGCACTTCAATACCTCAATTGAGGGGTATTACTCATTCTCAGGTCATTTGACCTGAGATTACACCCTCTGCAGGCACACTCTGGGTATGGCGACAGAGCCATGTTCCTCCATTAAACTAATGGATTAAATTTGATCCAAAGACCAAATTGGGGCTAAAATTGAGTAGAGGAACTCTAGAGCTTTCGATCGAGCTATTATATGCTCGATTTGGTCCAGCCAAACAATCAGAATCTTCATTTGAAGATTTGTCTGGATGCAACTTTGCACAAAGGACAATGCTGGAATAAAGTCCCACCTCAGGGAGATGCGGAGCGTTGCCATAGTATAATAGGTTTTTGTGAATCCAGTGTTTCAGTCGACAGCGTTGGGCACACAAAACAACCTTACCTCTTCCTCTGAACATATGACCGATTTGAGCGCATGCATGCACATGCATGTGTGTGTGTGCATGATGTGGGCCTAAATGGGTCCGAGATTGTGCATGGTTGGGATAAAAATATACCTAATAAGAACTAGGCCCGAGCTAAGTAGGGTTTGATCCTGCCCCCTTGTGGGCGCTGTGGATCCTCGAAAGGCCTGAATCGCCCACTGCCAAATTTTTGTTTAACGGTTAAGTGTGGGTCATGCACAGTGAGAAGAAAAGAGCTGAAGTATTAAAATTGGTTAAGGTGCGATAAAAAAGAAGAAACAAAGGAGCAGAGTGTGCAGTGTAGTGAAGAGAGAAGGAACGAAGTTAAGGAGATGAACCTAAGGGAATAAGAATGCTGAAGAGAAAAGAAACTGAAGCTAAAGAGAGCTTTAAGATATCAGAGAGAAGGGTTAAATTGAAAAGGAAGAATAAAGGTCTAATTGTTACTTTTTAAGTCATCTAACCTTTGTGAACAGACGTCTGATGGTGTAGAAGACCACTTAAAGGCTGTGAGAAGAAACTTAAAGGCATTTCTTTAATTACTTAAAGACATTTTGTTATTCATTGTAATTTTAGTATTTTATGCTTTACATTCTTGTGCAAATTGTAATAAACATTCTTCTACTAGATTTTATTGTAAAATCATTCATATACATCTCTTTTCTATAATGAAATAATTGCATGTTTTAATTATGTACTCTCTTGTGCAAATATTCATGTGCTTAACTTATGTTATAATTATATGTTGTAATTATTGTAGTAATGAGTTAGTTATTAATTTAACTAATAAGATTTGTGAATTAAAATTACGATTATACCTCCCAGTGAACGACCTAGACTCAACCAGTTAAAAAAAACTTAAACCTAAATGTCAGGTTAACTTAACCCTATATTACCTAAACGACAACAATTCAAGTTAACCTAAGTCATTTCTTACATGATTAATTAAGACTTTTAAACTTAATTAACTGTGTTGAAAAATTACACATCATGCAGCCAAGGCACCAATTCCACCCATGATCGCCACAATTACCCCATGTGCCACGCATAAACGGGTGGACGAGGCGCCAGGCGAGCAGTCGAACTGGGGAGAGTGTAAGAAGATCCCCGAGGGTCACACGCCTGTGCCTACACAGGCGCAAGTCATGAGCGCCCGACCACTACCACGGATAGCCCGACCCACGGGCATCCCATTCGGCCCCGCCAAGAATCAGCCAGGAGGGAGTAACAGGACAAGCCTCTATGCAAAGATGATTCGAGCGAACGACAAGGATCAAGCTAAGACTCGTAAAATGTGGTTCACATGACCCGTGCGAGTAAAATATCCCAGGAGACAAAATAATTCCTCACGCTTGGCATACAAGCAGTTTTGATACAAGGAACAAAAAAGTCTCTTCGATTATCATAAGTATCGACCATTACATTTCCCGGATCATTGTCTCCAACTAAATTACAATTGGAAAGAGACAAGCCACTACAAGGATAACAACGGCACCGTTCATCAGGACTTAGCGGTCTCGCCCCAAGTCTGCGAGCCTACCCACCCTAAGCTACACAAGTAATAGTGCAGCATCAAGATTGGCAAACCCTGCAGCCTCTGGCAAACCCGCCTCAGACGTCTCCTTGGAGAAAACTAGTCCCTTCTCATTTAGTGCCTCTTACCGACGTCCCCAGTGAACCCCCAGGCATTGGCGGGATGGCCTCCCCAGCCCCCTCTACAAAGGAAGAATGGCTGAACGAGGAGCCTACTAGCAGACTAGCAAGTCTTGACGAGCCATGACAGTTGCCCAAGGTAGGCGAAGCCGCTTAGACGTGTGAAGTACCCTCTAATATATCAATGAGGTACCCCACCTAGTCAACGCCATAAGGCCTCTAGCAGGCCATTCCACAGGGGATAACCAGTTGAGCTCAACTGCTTAGGCGTGTGCTGCAAGCGCCTTTTGACCAAAAGCACCCACCCTTGCCAACGCCCCCATTAAGCTCTGCCCCACCTCTAGCCAGGCAAATACACTCCCAAAAGAGGAGCTACCAATGTCAGCACCCCCTACTCCACCCTCCTGGAATCACCAAGCAAGTTGAGTGAAGCAGTAGAAGCGTCGACCATCTGCAAAAGGAGCGACCTTCACCTAAGCCCCTAGCAACACCTCCACGACCCAGCGTTCGGCGACTTCTCCACAAGGGATCGGAGGGGACAGTACCCCCAGCGGAACACCCTCTGCTTCATTCCTACCTGGGTCCACAAGGACAGATGCAACTGACACTCTCAATGAACGGCCCACCGGATTCACCCCGCAGGCACCTTGAGAGAGCCTGCTTTGCCCCTTCTTGGCTTCCTACCTGCTTCCTATTGAGCTCCTCAATAACAAGAGGATCGCTTCTTCGTGCCTCGCCACATAGACCTCCCCCACACTAGATGGGCCCCAGACCAGGAGAGGCCGTCGTGGCATCCCAAATCGCCCAGCAAAGAAAACCACCAAAAGCCTACACCAGAAAACAAAACAAAATAAGTGCATAGAAAGGAGGATAATACCTTCAACCCACCAATGCCGCAACGGGCGTATCAAGCTACAGAAGGACTAGAGGCCCTTACCTCAACCCGTGTGTTGAGTGGGGGCACTAAGAGGAGCTCACCCCCATCCAAAAAGCCACACATGATTGCCCTTCAGTCGCTTCGCCGAACACGCAAAAGTCTAGAAATGAAGCTTTATCAAAGGAGCGAACAAAACATAAACGTTCCTCCCCGCGACTAATAAGTCTCTCAAGCACGGCAAAAGAAGATGAAAGGCCGTGAGATGAGACCCATCATGGACCTCTATTTATAGCCCCACCACATGGGCTCTTGAGGGCAGTGGCGTCTTTCCAACCCCCCGTTGTTTGCCAGTTCCCAACGAAAAAAATCCCTTGAGATACAACACTGATTACGGGGCAACATGACCGCACTAATGAAACCTTCGGTCAAAGACCCCGCACGTTATCACAAGTTGGACATTCAGACCGACGTTACAAAAAGCCTCTCATGTCTTTCCAAGCAAGCATGACGCTTCAAGCCACGACCTCTCATGGCAACAAAAGTTAATGCCTGCCTCAGCGTCTCCATTGGACAAGATGCCGCCTCCTAAGGTCGGCACAGGCTCGAGCTCATACGCCACGCGCCTAAACAACATCGCCTCTTAAGGTCGACACGGGCTCAGGCTCATACACCTCACGCCCAAACAATGCTGCCTCTTAAGGCCGGCACGGGCTCGAGCTCATACGCCCCGTGCCTAAACAATGTCGCCTCTTAAGGCCAACACAAGCTCGAGCTCATACGCTCCACGCCCAAACAACTCCACCTCTTAAGGCCGGCACGAGCTCGAGCTCATACGCCTCACGTCCAAACAGTGCTGCTTCCCAAGGTCGGCACAGGTCCAGGGTCTTACACCCTACACCTAAACAACACGACCTCCTAAGGCTGGCACGGGCTCAAGCTCATACACCCCACGCCTAAACAACGTCACCTCCTAAGGCCAACACGGGCTCGGGTTCATATGCCCCACACTCAAACAGAGTTGTCTAATAAGGTCGACATGGGCTCGAGCTTATACGCTCCACGTCCAAACAGTGTCGCCTCCTAAGGTCGGCATGGGCCCAGGCTCATACGCCTCACGCCCAAGCAACGCCGCCTCCTAAGGCCAACATAAGCTAGGGCTCAATAGCCTCAAGCTCAACAAACGCTGCCTTGTAAAAGGCCAACACGAACCCGGGCTCGTAAAGCCCAATGCTGCCTCCTAAGGCTGGCATGACCAAGGGCTCATACGCCCGATGCCGACTCCTAAGACTGGCAAAATCTCAAGCTCATACCCTCCTAACAAGGGACCTCTTCCAAGCGACTGGAAGCAAGAAAAAGCCACCCAACTCCTCCATCATAAATGTTCTCCACGCTTTGGCACGATCAGAAAAACATCTGGGGGCATCATCCACAGCAGAGTTTTGAGCAGTCTTACTACTCTCTTAGTAGTTCACACTGAGTAGAAAGTGAGGGCATATGATGAGGGGCGAAAATTAGCCTCAGATCCAAAACTTCACATATGACCCAACCGAGGATCCGACTACTTGACTACAAGATAAACAGGCGAGACTAGTACCGCCCGTCCCGCCTAAGGCTAGCCAGACTCCAACCAAAACCCGCCCAGCTTGCCAAAAGATTTAGTGTAGCTAGGGCTGAAGATACGATAAGATGGACCTAACCACCTATACCTTGACAATAGACAAGTAGTCTAACAAAAAGGGTACTAATGGCCATCAAGTTAGAGGCCTCCTTGAGTTATAAATAGAGGGAAGGACCCCAATGGGGGGGGGGGGGGGGGGGATCCAGGAGGGAGAGAAAATCTTGTAATCTCAGAAATACTAGTGCATAGTTGGGAGCACCATCTTCCCCCCAGACGTACATCCCTTACAGTGGAATTGGATTACCAAATCTCTATTTCCTTTGTGTTTGCTTGGTGATTGTTGAGCTGAGCATCCCCACTGTGGGTAAGGCTCAATTTGTTCCTCCTAAGCGACGAATGTTAATGGCTAAGTAGCGCTCCCTACTCGTATAAATCTTTTGGTGTCTTTCCGAGACCCATCACTTATAAATAGACCTTAACCCCCCTTAGGCAAAGTACACCTTCAAGAGAGATAATTTACTTAGAAAATCACTTACTCACTTACTCCATTGCTTCCATTACCCTAGTGCTGTGCAACTATACTGTTTGAGGCAAACCAACACTCCAATTGTGCTTCAAATCCTCACCATCAGGAAGTCTCACTCACCCTTAGTATTTAAACTAAATTGTACATATTTTGAGGAGCTCTATAGGATGCATTTTATTTTCAGTTTATATACTTGTTGTCATTGGATGTCTGACCTGTCGAATCCCTATTTCTTCATAGTGAAGGGAGAAACCTCCATTTAAGGATCAGAGGTAAGATTTATACTTGAGGTACACTACCCTCATTTAACCCTCATTTAAGTAGTATAAATAGTAAATTGTTCACATTTGTGATTGTAAATTCTAAGTCAAGGGATTGTCTTAGATGATGATTTTCATCCGATTTGGATTTTTACCTGAAAATCTTGTGCCTTCATATTTGTGATTGAATTTTTAATTTAGCAATTATTTATCAATTTCACTATTCACTCCTCTCTAGTACAATTTCAGTAATGACCTCAGCTTATTCATAAAAACAAAATTAACTAATTGGTGGAATTGTCTACAAATTGTATGTATACAAACTTAGAAGCATTATCAAACAACATGCACCTAAAATGAACACACAATCAAAGCGATCTCTCTAAGCCTAAAAAATTGGGACATCATCATGCTTGTATTCTATAAATGAGAGTAGGCAATTAGTACTCACCATATTTTCATATATCCATGCTAACTTGCTATCCCAAGCCATTCCTAGATTACCACTCCTAGATTTCCATATCTTCGCACCAGGCAACCATTATTAAAAATATGTACCATCATCAAGCAAGTCATACTCAAACCAAGATGAGCATTAAAGAAAAATGACTTGTAAGGTGTGTGTGTGTGTATCAGATAAGGATAATTCCTTACCATAGGAGGAGAGATTAGGGTTCCTTCAAAGATGCAAAACCTACCAAGAGTAGTCCTCTATAAGTAATAAACAACATTCCCATGTTGCAGCATCCTATTATAGCTGTACACCAAGAAATCAAAATTTCATTACTTCATCAACATGAAAAGATCATAATGTAAGAAACCTTAACGAAAATGTAAATCAATTACATTTTATATTATGTTTGAGATTCCTTTTCTGAACATGTAAATTACCTGAAAACAAAAACAAACCAACAACAATAGTGAGATTATAAGTAAAGGAAGAGAGGAAAAAAAAAGGCCTAGTCTATTCATTTCAACAAAAGGTACGTATCACCTCTTCTATCACCATGTTATAGTAAACTTCTTAGCTTTTAGCCAAAGTGAATCCTGCTCTCAATCAGCCAACCAAAAGTCTACAAGAGCATCCGTCCACTAAATTCGCTGAAGAAACAAAGTCAAGATCACTTTCCATAATCGAATTAGATTTTCAAGTCAAAGTACATTCTCATGTACAACTAACCTAAACTTATAATGCCACCATTTATCACGAGTTAGGTCACTCTTTAGTCCTATACTACCATTTAGTTCCATTAATTATCTCAAGCCTAATCATAATCCAATTTATAGTTACACATTCAATGCATTTACTTACAAGTCTAAACTTGTCTCTCCAACAAAAGGGTGTGATGAATGAGTTTCATTCCGTGAAAACATATAGCAAACCAGAGCCAATTCAAATCCTCACTTGGAGGTCAATAACGATAGTGAAAATCACTACATTTCCTATCAAAATTAGACAAAACACGCTCTTCATAACTTCATAAAAAGAAAAGAAGAAACTCAACAAATTCTTGAGATAAAAATAGAAAAGAGGAAACAATGAACAAAAATCAAACACCCTCATTTATTCCTATCATTCAAGTTGCATGACTTACCTTAAAAAAAAACACTTGCACCATGACTTCTGTAGTGAAGCAACAAACACCACAATATGATAAAATACCAACACTTGATCCATCAATTACCTTTCACATGTCACCACCACCAACTGACCTAGAAAACCCCACACATCAACCTTCTAACCTGAGAATGGCAAACATTTATTTATTCCTATCGTTCAACTTGCATCATGACATACCTTTAAAAAAAAAAACTTGTACCATGATTTATGAACAAACAAACACCACAACATGACTAAGAATACCAACACCTTATCCATCGATCACTTTTCACATGTCATCACCACCGACTTAAAAAAACCCACACATCAACCCACCAACCTAAGATCAAATAACTACGATATTTGCAGCTTTCAAGGCAAAGCTCTTGATGGAAACCTACCATTTAAAAAAAATGGTAATCATGACAACTAACTAATATCTTTTAATCTCATTTATGATCTCAAGCTATCCTTGATGCATTACCAATATACTTGGCGATATAAAGGGAAACATCACGTAGACAAATCACTTGGATGCTTTATATATGCAAAATCATGGCATGATCAACAAACACTCAAGCCCCCAAATTTTCTTCCTTGGTATGAACTTCAAAAAGCAAAAAAAAAAAAAAACAAAGGAAAAGAAAAAGGAAACACAACTCCAGTTACCCACTTGTCAAACAACCACTTTACTTTTTTTTTTAAGAAACCAAAAAGAGAGCCCTTGATATTTGTTGAAGTCAAAAATAACAAGATCCAAACTGATATATTTTGATGCATAACTTTGAATCTATTTCCTAAAGTGCAGAAGAGAGAGAGGAACTTAGCTTTAAATATGAGCCACGTTTCACATGTCTCTACACATAAGACTTGTTCATGTCTTCAGTCTTAAGCTTTCAGGGTAAATCTCGCCTTTCTTGTTCTTCTTCCCACCTTTCATAAAATCCCTCCAACTTAAGACCCGCTACTCTCTAGTTCCTTCCCACATTTCCTTATGTCAAACAACCACTTAGTACATATCATTTTCATATCCAATTAGTATCCTTTAATTCTCATTTTTATCCATAAAAAATTTTATAGCAAAATTAAGTCAAGAAAGAAAACTTAAGGCCAATAATCCTATATAGAAACATATATATGTAATAGATTCAATACAACAGCCCATATTGATCCAAAAAATATCAAATACATGACAACTCTTAGATCAACATGTGGAAAACAGTTAGGCAAAGAAAAATTCATGATCAAGGGATTATAGCTGCGAACATGCAATCAAAATGAAAAATGAAAATACAAAATAGAGTCTAAAATTAAATAATCCTGCAAATTTCTTAGAAATGCTTTTAAAAATGCTTCCAATGCTTGGGGAAAGGGACGGCTTATGGTTGTGGTAGTGGTGGTTGTTTAGGGGATTGGGGCAAGGATGGAGAATATGGGATGGTGGAGGTAGTGGTGGACAGTTGTGGTGGAGCGGAGGATTGTGGGGGTGGGGGTGGTGGAAGGGCAGAGGAGAGGGCTAAGCAAAAAAATTGCATATTGCAATTGACAACATTTTTTAAGCTTTTCTTTTTAAACTCTAGTTGAAAAAAAAAACATGTAATTCAAATTCCATAACAATTTCCAAAGCAACAACCAAAAAGTTTCTAAAGCACATCTCTAAAAGGAAAAGTTCTACATAAATATGCAAGGGAGGATGTGAAATAGTTTGATACGTGTAAACATGTGAAGAAGAAAATAAAACAATACACATTCATTAGCAAATGCATAAGGAATAAATGCATGAATGAAAAAAGAAACTTTGAAAACAATGAGTTTCAAAAAGATTTTAAAAAATGATTTGAGTTTTTCTTCCCATCAAATTAGCCAATAACCTACAATCTTAAGAATGGAAAATGCTTTTTTGTTCTTCACCCTTTTTTATAGAATACATAGTGTTTCCTAACTATCCTGATTCCTTTGATCAAGCTTGTAACAGATATGAATACCTCAATGCAAATAATGCCACTAAGTAAAGATGTGAATAGTTAAGAACTAAGTTCTTACTGGATTTTTTTTTTTAATGCAAGTTGCAGTAAATTCTGCATCATTATCAGGATGCCAAGAACAAGGAGGATTTACTCATGAATAGCGTGCATGTCAAGACAGTCATTGAAATAACTCTGCCAAAGCAAAACATCAGAACATAATTAATCTCTACCAATCAGCTGCACACTATTGAGTTGTATAAATCAATCATCCTTTCACCATAATTGCAATAAATAATAGATCTACTCTTCAAAGGAGAGCATCCAACTTAGTTTCTAACTACCACAACATGTAATCAAACTAAACAGGTGTGCCTCATAGTTGGACACTTGTGGTGGCTCAATAGCCACAACGAAAGAAAAGTTCCAATTTGCATCAAAGATCTCTTGCAACTGAGCAACCATGGAGGTGTTATACGTACCAAAACTCAATCTAGCTGTTGTGTAGAAGTAATCCCAAATCAGATTGTTGGTTCCCATATGTCACTGATTGCATGCTTGCCATGGTTGACTCAGGTAAAGTCAGGGTATGCATTCCCTGACCTTTTTCCATCCTTCATTGTAGGCCTAGTTGACTCAAGCCCAATTGTCGCCTTCTCCCTCAAAATCTACTTCAAAAGGAAAGAAGGGAAACCTCTATATATAGGAATAAAAACCTCTATATATAGGAATGAATGAGAAACCCACAGATCATGTGCCCCCTAACTGAAAACCTTCTCCAACTACTTGATCTATCTCTGAAGCTTATGGGAAACTCTGTTGACAAAACAATTTGACAACCCATGTTTTGCGACCACCACTTACAATATAATTCAAAGAAGTAACCTGATGCAAGACTAACTACATAAAAAATCTAAACAATGTTGTAAGGATACACCTTAAAATAAGAGGTTGAAAGGGTTTCACTTAAAATCACCTCTTTGATGGGTAGACATCATTCCACTTTAACTCAAAAGAAATCTTACATCCAATAGCGTCTGCCAATAAATGCAATCTCTGTAGATATGTAGATATGCAGCATTGTAGTTGTGCAATATCGGGCTTTGATACAAAATTGGAACTTCAAAATAAATAAGAGAAAATGTACCATAATGGAGAAATAGGAGTAAAAGGAAGGGATCCAAGAAAGAAAGGAAAACTCCCAATTGCCATTGAAAACACATAGGGAACAGAAGAAACAAAGAAGCATTACAATTTAGCTTGTTGAAATTCTAAACTTAAATAAAACAAAGCAAATAATTAAAAAATCAGAAAAGGCAAAGATGGAAGATGGGTAACAAGGATGTGTTAATCCATGCTCCAACCGTACATCATGTTTCAACGAACTAGACTATTTCTTTTCCCCCGAAAACACAAACTTGAAAGATTCCTAAAGACAAAAGGTGAATAAGCATATAGGATTGTGAAAAGAAGCAGTCCCCCAACTCAGCACAATGACATGCATGGAATTATATAATACAAGAAACCAACAATATATTCATTTATTGATGTCGAAGAAAATAAGAACTAAGATTCTATGGTGGTAGAGCTCTGCACGTCCTTATCCCATGATGATGTGATATGCATTACTTGAAACATATAAACAAAATAGCAAATCCTAAAAATCCGATAACAACAAGAGTTCGATGATAAAGGAATTAAAGAGGAAATGCAATGTAATGCCATCTAAAATAGTATAATACAATTCAATCAAATGGGGGGAAGCTACAGAGAAAGAGAAATTGAATGGATGAAAAAAAGATACCTCTCCTAGATAGTGTCCCAAATCTAGGCCTTGATGACCTTGTCATCTATGCCAATGCTCAATGCCATGCTCCAACTTATTGCCTCCCATGCCCACAACCTGTTCGACAAAAGCAACCAGTGAAATACCTAAACCCTCCATGGCCTCCCCCCAGACCCACACACGGACACACATCAAGGAGACCTACTCGAGTGTCGTGATGGCACTTCCCCTTCCACTCATACACGACCTCCACCAGACCCATAACCATCAAAACCAGCACCCCCACACACATCTTATGACGAATGCACGCAAAAAGGCCAACTACAATTACCTCAATCTCGGGATCATAGTGGAGCTTGCGATCGATCTCCTCCGTGGGGACTCAGGAGTCCAGGTACGTCATCTGGAGGGGGAGGGCGTCCTGATCGTCATCGAGGTAGCTCTCGTCGTTGAGAGACCACCACCACCACCTGCTTCTCCGCCTCTTCCTGCCAGCCTCCTTGGCACTAGCTCTGATCCCCTACAGGGGGGAGGGGTCTCGCAGGTTGAACCAATCGGGGAAGGATGCTGGGAAGGGCACGTCAACGGCGGTGTGAGGGAGGAGGGAGGGGAGGGTGGTGGAGGAAGCGGGATTGGGGGAGGGGAGGGGAAGGGATTAGGGTTTGGGAGGGTCATGCGAGGGACATAAATATTACTGCTAGAGGAAGAGATGTGGAGGATGAGGAGGAAAGCATTGTCTGCACCACAGGAAGGGAGAGAGTGGTGAGTGCGGGTTCGGCGATGGAAGCAGTGGTGTGGAGCGATCGGCAATGGAAGCATCAGTTTACAGAGATGAGGAGGGTTTAATATTGAGAAAATTATGGATAGAGTTTTGCATTAATAAATAATATTTTAACGACGATTGTTCGTTGTTATAAAAAAAAATAATAGCAATGATTTTTTTTGTTAAGATTAACGATGAATATGTAAATCTATTATTATTTTTAAAGAAATAATAATAAATAATCTAAATTATTGTTATATTTAAAATATAACGACGAATATTACTAATCATTGTTATTTCCTCATCGTCTTTGACCATTTTTGTTGTAGTGCTCCCCGCTGCATCTGATCCAGAGCCCCCAGCACAATGACACCCTGGTGGACCACAGGTGGAGCGTAGGGCACAATCCCTCTAGCCCCTTTGCCAAGATCATGTCACTGTCTTTCATCCAGAGGGACGCTGCGAAGAGGAACATGTTGCTTTACAACTTGAACTTGACGGCTATGAGCGCCGTTGATGTGGTAAGTTCCATGATCTCATATGGGGGTGACAGGAAGCTGCTTTAGGGTAATGAGCATGTGGAGTTTGTTCAGAGATGGAACCTAATGAGGTACAAGCTCGACAAGACAATGTCTGCGATGTCCCATCTGGACTTTGAGAAGGCTGCGTTCTATCTGAGGTCGTCCGACCATGACCTCTTCGCGATGCACAATTTGGTTGATCGAGCATGCCAAGCCTTGGAAGCTTTGTTGGTTTGTTTCAAAGACTCGCCATTCCCCTAGGCTTCAACTTTGGTGACTATCGGGATTTTGTTAGCATTTGTTTATGGTTACATGACGAGGGAAAGCTGTTTAAAAGCAAAAGGAAGAGGTTTTGATTGGTGGTACCTTGGTAAATGAGGTGTTCCGTCGAGAGCCTCTCCCAACAAAGGTATCTTGTGTTGGATTTAAGAGCTTAATTACATCAATTAGGATGCAATTGTTATATAGTGACGTGAGAATTCATGTTGAAATCTGTGAGATTTGAGAGAGGTGTTTAGTCCCATACTGGAAGTGGACAAACCTCTTGGTGGGTGTAAAAGGCTTATGTCTCCCATGACTTATGTAGCAAATAATGAGAGATGGGGCTGGGAACCACGCATGCGGGCGCATGTATGTCGCACCCCGCCCAAGCTCAGGCTCGGGCTTGGGTGAGAATCAATTTGGAACTTGGAACTTGACCCTATTTTGCTATAGATTTTAATCTCACAATTTTGATCTAGATTAATCAATCAGATTGTAAAATTTGTCGACCAATTGTTTTGGTCGATCAATATATTTAATTGGTTTGGTTGACCAATTAGTAAAGTTTGATCGACCAATTGTTTTGGTCGATCAATGAACTTAATTAGCCGATCAATTGCCGTATTTCCATAAAATGGGAATTTCCTTAAACGTCTGGTCGTGGGCTCTATATAAGGGTCACAAGGAGCCTCTCATTTCAAAAATAACAAGAGTAGAAAAGTTCTCTCCACTCTTCCCCCCCTCTCTCTTGTTCTTGTCTCTCTTTCTTGGTATGTTTGTTCGATGTAAGATTAGTAGAAAAATCTCCAATCACTTTTATCGATATCGCATAAAAAGATTGAAAGGTCCACGAGAAGTTTTTGGTTTATCAAACCATTCAGTTGGTAGATCAATCGGGAATTTGGTTGGTAACAAAATTGTCTTGGCTTCATTCTCCTGAGGTGGTTTTCGAGGACGTTTAAGATCGGAGTGCGCCGAATCTTGGAGGTGGATCGTCGTATCCTGGGAGGAATTCGTCAGATCCCGATGCACCGATATTGTGAGAGGTAATACCTTCTCTAAAGGAAGTTCTTAATGGATGCTTCGATCGGAGTAAAATCTAATCCTTTCTCATTTTATTTATTTATGATATTACATGTTATTTGTTCTTTATTTTATTCTGGATCTTATCAAATCATATTTGACTTACTTGATTTAATATTTATGATTTATGCAAAAATATTAGAAATATATATTTTTTTATTTTTATTTTTATTTTTTTTTATATGTGTTATTTTCAATATCTTGTACATTTGGGAGCAACATGCCAATTTTTATGACACGATTTCTGCTTCTACTTGAGATTTTACGTAGATTCTGAAACAAAAGGAGTTTTGTATTTTTTTGGTCGAAGCACAATTGTTGTCTGGAGGAGAATGGAACAAAAACACAGGATAGGTCTTTTGCCCCATTCTCCTGCATTAATGGCTAAGATCTCATTGGTGAGATCTTGGGTGAAATTGAGAATGTACTAAACATTCTTCTCTTATTTTTTTTATGAGCTTTACTCTAGTTTACATCAACTGTTGTGATTTTTGATGTATTATTTCACAAAGACCGTTACTTGAGCTCACAATGTGCATACTCTTTTAAAAAGCTGATATGATTCCAGGTTTTGAGTAATATATTTTTTGTGTAGTTATCAACTTGATAATCACTTTTTTATTTTTCAAAAAAATGGAAAAGTTGGTATGAACCTCTCTAGTTATTGAATAACAAATTCAGTATATTAACTACATGTGAAATGGATTATTTCTCTGCTCCAACTTTAGGCACTTGGAAAATTTTGTATTCTTATTTTTATTTAGTACCGTCTACACCATTTTTCTACATTCCTTTTCAAAAGAAATCATTCTTCTACATTAGGTTCCTAGCTGTTTTATTCGTATTAGTTCATTGGTGATGTTCTTTACTGTCATTTATGCTAATATTAAAGTTGAAGTCAATGGGCTTGTTAACTGCAACATCTAGAACATGGCATTTTTTTTTGTCTTTCCCAATCTTCCAGTGGAGAAAGAGATTTTATTTTAGCCTATGTTGTTTTCTCCAATTTTTTAGATAACAGATGAATAGAAATTTGTTTCAATAGAATAGGTATCAGAAAATCATTTGAAATAGAGAAAAAAATACAGGTAGTGGCATGCTTTTTTTGTTTTTTTGAAAAGGACAAGTAGTGCCATGTTTTGCAATCAGCCAAACATGATTTCTATATGAATGAAGTTTGCTTGGATCCTGACATTGTTGAGTTGCATGAAAGCAGAGGGATGGTGTGTGAAAAAGATAGACGATGACTAAGGTCTACACCAAAATTATCCTTAATCATGTTACACATAGACCTTAACACTGAACCTGAATGAGTTGATTTTTATGCTTGACCGTGATCGTAGTTGATGACTTGATGTCCTAGCAAACTCTCCGGTTGTTATTAATTTATTAAGAAAAGGTATATGTAATCATAAATCCCGTTCATATTGGTTTGTGATGATAGCGGTGGCTGCATTTATTTTTGTTAGGATAAAAATCTCAGCCTCATCTTAGAGACTTAGACGGTCCAATCATCCAAGGATGACTTCTGTTCTTGTTACCTTCGTGTTACTTTCGTAGGCTTACACATGTCATTGAAAATCCGTTGCTTTCCATTCTTTTTTGCTTTTGTTTTTAGTTTACAGTTAATATACCCTATATGGTACCATCAAGCCCACCTGTACAGGCCCAGTGTTGGATCCACAGATGTGGGAAAAAAGTCGGGTGCAGATATCATCAGTATGGCAGCAGTATGGATTTCTGTTGGGAGAGGAGAGGGGGTTGAGGGTTTCTGTTTCTAGCATCTCCAACTTGCTTTCATAGTTTTTATGGAGCTAAATGATCCCAGAGACTCTTCAGTCATCACAGGATGGTAAACTTTAGCAATAGGAATGGACCTTAAGCATGATCTAAAGGCATGCTAGTAGTTAGTAAGGATACCATAACTAACTAAACTGTAGCTAGTGCTGTCAAAGGTGCTAAAAGGCAAGAGGAATCCAGAACACCCAAGGCACTAGATGCTCGACTAGCCACTTGCCCAAGACAAATGAGCCATTAAAGGATTCATAGAGTGCAATTTACTCATGTATACACATGGTTATATATATATATATATATATAAAAGTACACATTATGCATTTATATATGTATATGTTTATACATATATATGTGTACATGTACACATATACATACATGTACACAACGCACATTTATACATATATATGTATACATGTACACAACTACATACATGTACACAACGCACATTGAATGTGTGCATATATATATATATATATATATGTGCGTGTGTGTATGTATGTATCTTTTTATATTTTCATATCTATGTATGTACCTGTACATGTATATATGTACGCATGTACGTGTGTTTAGCCAAGAGAGTGCACTCTTAAAAAAAATTAAGACCCTTCATAGCATTTTAAAAAATATGAAAAATTGTAAATCTTGTGTAGGGGTTCACCTAGGGTGCCTAACACCCAATGCTATCAAAGGTGAAAGGTGCTTAAAGGCGAGAGGTGTCCAAACACATGAGGTGCCAGGTTTTTGCCCAAGAAAAATGAGGTGCTGACGGATTTATACACACGCACGCACACAATAATAAAAATATGATATGTTATGCATGCATACATATATGATATATAAATGCTTAGACAAATACAAGAGCAATATATATGTACATATACATTGACACATATGGTAGGTTTGTGCATATAGTTTTGATATTTACATATACACACATATTTGTAAGTAAACATTTATGTTTAGGGATTTTTACTTAAATGGCATTGTAATATTTCAAAATCACTTTATTGTCATCAATTTTTCAACAATGCTTTTTATGCCACTAAAATTTATGCTCCCTTAGCATAATTGTCACTCTGTCAACTCTTTGTTAGTGAACAAACTACAGTTAGGGAAAAGCTAATTATGATTGCGTTATAGGACGAATCTTGAAGCAACAAAGAGCGGTCGTGATTTAATCTATTCAGAGATTTTTACCGGACGATTGGCGTAAACTTAGGATGTGAGCCTAAACCTCTATTGAGCATTGTCCCATCAACTGGCTATGGCGGTAAATGAGGTTTATCTTTGTAACGACCCGGTTCCCGAGTCTCTACGAGACACAAGAACCGGACCGACTCAACTAATTCTAAGACCTAGTCGTCCAACGAGGAAGTAACCAAAAGAGCAGTAAAATAAACCACATTCAGCATAAATATAACTAACAGTAAGAAAGTACAGCAATAAGGAAAGAAACTACCACAGTATATACCACCACAATAGTAGAACAACATTCATCATATAATTTGAACTGCAGGTAAAGAAAAGTACAGCGAAAACAAGAACTACTCACTATAACGTAACAAAAGAGGTACAAGAGACAGTGGTAACTCTACTGGACCCTACTCGGCCCAGCATCCTCTGCAGCCGCTGACCCTGGCTGCTCAACACCTGGTCCTGAAAAGGGTAACGAGTGTAACACGTCAGCAAAACGCTGAGTAGAGTGGCAACTAAACTAAAGACAACAGTAGAGTGTACAGTAGCTGTTATGTTCGATTACTTTCTTTATTCACATCTTTCAATTGTCTCACTATTTCATTTATTCCTCAGATCTTTTTCTTGATCTCGAATGTTCCTTGTGGGAACGATCTTGATTGCAGTCTTTTCCAAAAAGTAGAAGTAGCACGTGGTGCTCTCCTGGCCGGGAGAGTCCCCCGTGGTGATCCTACCCTCAGTCAACCACCCCAAGGTCACTGACAGACGTAACGGTGACTACGGCACGCGCGATAAACACACAGGTAGCTAACCCGTACTGGCACGCGGTCAGTCGTTTTCATTAACGGGTGCGCCCAAAGCACAGTACGGAACCAGTCCAGGGCAGAGCCCTCTCAGTAACAGGGGTCCAACCCCTCCACAGTAACCAACCCGGGGCCTTGCCCCTCCACAGTCTGCGCACCCTCGCCTGACTACCCTGGTTTGCCCCAGCGGGCCTAACAAGTCGGTGTGGGAGGCTAGCAGAACCCCGGGGCCCGTGGGGTAGCTAGTACCTCCCTACACTAGTAGCTCTCCTCGGTACTACGTACGCGAGAGCCAGCAAGTCGATACAGAGTGGCCAGTCCTAACCCCGGGTCCCTGGGGCGGCTGGCTCCGCTCTACACTAAACAGGGGGACAGTCGCTCTCCTTGGTACTCCGTACTCAAGGGCCAGCTCACTTCCCCAATACTATTCCATTCACTTTCCAGGAGTTCTACTCCTAGTTCCCCGTAGGGTTCCATCCTTTTTACTCAAACATCCAGGTTTCACTTTCTAGTTTCACATTCTTACAACCCATGTTCTCAACCACGTTATTTATTCACAACAGGCAGCTGTTAATTCAAATTAAAGGCAGCTTTATATCTCTTTCCATTTTCCAAGACTGCAGTATTATACATTCCACTAGTTTTCCCATCCTAGGATTCATGCCATATCCTAGGATCTATCATACAATCTAGTTTTCCAGCCCTAAGATTCATGCAACACCTAGGAGCTATCATTCTATCTATTTCTCATTCCTAGGATTCATGCAATGTCCTAGGTTCTATTTATGGTTCCATAATTTAACAGATTTTATTGATAACTTAAAGCCACTCTACCAGGTACAACGGGAGTAATGGGGGCGTGGTCGGGAATCCTGCGTGCCTCCACGACCCCCGAGACTGCAACGGAACGGGGTCCTATCACAAGGAATAAACACAAGGAGTATCTCAAAACAGTGTATAGCTACTGTAGACGGGTAGAGGAATTAATTCCGAAAAGAACGCAACTCGAATCGCGGAAAACGGAACCCGAACGGGCCCTAAACGGGTCGAAAACGACGACACTGTGCAAAATCAGACGTCTGGAACTTCTTCCAGACGTCTTAAAAAGTGGATCATAGAATTACCTTGTTCTGCGTGATTTCTCAGATGTCCAGAAGCCTGCGGGGACGCCTGGCCTAGCTCCCAGACGTCCGATGGTCACCCTGGACGTCTAGAGGTCGCTCCCGCCGTCTGGTACTACAGCCAGACGTCTGATCCGCGTTGGATGGCGAATCATCGAGCCTGCGCACACCCATCTCCCTCCCTCAGTATGGTCAGTCGACAAGAAGGAAGAAGAAGACGAAAAACTCACCTTTCAGACGTCTGGACAGTCTTCCAGACGTCGACCTCGCCGTCTGGCTATCAGCACAGACGTCTGATTCTGGAAATTTTTCCAGAACCAGGGCGCAACTCGCCCTCCGCTCGTGACACCACCCGCGTCGCACCTCGTGCGCCTGTTGCTCGAGCCGCAGCAGGCCTCCCGCGTCGTTCCGCGCCCGCTGCGCTCCCCGCCGGCCGGCCCTGGCAACCCCGGCGAGCTCGCCCTCACGGCTGAGCACCGCTCTTGCACGCAGCACCCCCTCCGCGCTCACTGCGGCCGTCGCCGCCGCAACAACCCCGCGCTCGCTCACTAGAAGAAGAAGAGGAAAGGGGTGGAGGCGACAGAAGCGAGGGGAGGCGTGGTCTTTTTAAGGCCGTGCGAGGAGGAGAGAGAGGGAGCACGGCAGCAGCGTCTGCAGCCGCAGAGAGAAGAATAAGCGAATATGCGGTCTGCGCGCTCAGGCGCGCAGACGACCCGCGCGTGTCAAAAATAACTGATTTTCAGACGTCTGGAAACGATCCCAGACGTCTGGTAAGACATCTGGATGTGATCCCAGACGTCTTGTCCGACGTCTGGTTCACCTCCCAGACGTCTTAAAAGACATCTGGGGCACGCGTTCGTAACAATCTTGATCCTTCATTGCAGGTTGGGTGAAAATGATGAGAGAGAAGCGAAAGTCGAGTGGGAGTTTATCTCGATCCTTTGATCTATCAACATCTCCTCTTGTAGCACTTGCTATCACCATCAATACTCTCTACTGTCTCTTAGCTCGCTCTTATTCGGTCAACCTCACCATCTATACTTAAAGGCATCACCATCTCCTCTCTATTGTTTCTTGTCATCAATATGCAAGCTCAGACCACTTTCTCCCCCTTCAATGTTGTTTGTTACTCCACTCTATCTTCACTTATCCTCTTTTCCCTCTCATTTTTTCCTTCAGTGATCATTTGTTTTTCTTTGTTTAGGGTTGACTTGTCTTTATCCATGCATAGCTATGATTCTCATCCACTTGATTGTCTAACATGAACCATAATCAAAGATATAAAGAAGGCATTTGAAAGTTGGGATGGTACATGAACTTGCAGTTCTTTGTATTGTTCAGGTAACTTTCAGAGCTATATAGTTAGGTTTTGTTGGTGAGGGTTTAAGGTCTAAGATATGGGTTAAGATTTGTTGGGATTAGGGTTTTCGAGAGGGGATTTAGGGTGAGGGACTAGAGTTTGTTGGGATTAGGGCTATTAACAAGGGATTTGGTCGGGGTGAGGCTTGATGGTTGAAATGACCCTAAGGGTCGTTCGGGAATTTTCCGGAATCTTAGGGGTGTTGACGTAATTTTTAAACCCCCTTGGTTTTAATTTGTGGGCTCTGTAGGAAAAGGAAGCTTCTGCGAGGACAACCCTGCAATTTTTCCCCTTCCATTTCACACAACTCACGCACACACCCACACCCACCAAAACCCTAACCCTCTCCTTTATAAACCCCCCTCACCTCTCCACCCTCTCCACACTTCCAATGCCACCAACACCACCTCCACCTCCACTCCACCATCACCTTGCCACCGGCGACCATCTTCTTCTCCCCCATTCCCTTGTAGCCGTGAGTAGGGGAGGAGAGGGGAGGAGCACAAAGGAGAGGGGGAGAGAGAGAGCATAGGCGAGGAGGTACGAGGAGGAGAAGGAGAGGAGAGGAGCTCGGGAGAGAGGACGGTGAGTGCGGCCAGAGGAGCTGAAGGAGAGAGCATGAGGGAGGGAGAGCAGCAGGAAAAGCAGCTGTTGTAGCTCCACGACCGGAGAGGAGTTCGCGAGAAAAGGAGCTTCGCGAGGAAGCTCTGCACATGGACATTTCCGCATTTTTGGACGTCTGCAACCTCTGTTAGACGTCTGGAGGTGTCGTCGGACGTCTGGAGATGGCTCAGGATGTCTGACAGCACATAGGGTGCCGAGGTATGTACCCTGCATGAGCCTACATGCATGTGCGATAGTATTTATGTGTCGCATTTTAAGCTACATGTGCATATGCAGGTACGAGGTGTTGGAAAGGTGCATGGCGCGACCTTCAAGGTGCTTTCGGACGTCAGGAGGCCATGTCAGACGTTTAACTGCTCTTCCAGCTGATCAGAAGTAGTGTTGGACATCTGGAAGCTCCCTCAGACGGCTGTGAAGGGGTTCAGACTTTTGAAAAAGACGCAGGAAAGCAAGGTGAGCTTCTACGATCGTTTAAGACGTTTGATTTTGGTCAAAGTGCGTGTTTTTGGCCGATTTAGGGTCCAAACGGAGTCGGTTTTGCGCAAACAAAGTATCGATGGTTTCCGTTTAGAATTCTCTACGTGTTAGTGTCACACTTATGCTATTTTGAACTCGTTTGACATGATTAGTCAATGGTATAGGTCTCCAATCCGTAGTGTACACAGGACCTACGAGGACGTCGGAATCTACGTACGAGCCCCCATTCCACCCAAATACCCTGGTAGAGTAGTCCTCTCTAATACTGTAATTTAAATGATTAAAGTGCATGCTATATTAGAATGATCTGATTGAACCATAGGATATGAAATGAACTCTAGAGTTGAGAAGGATGACCATACATTACTTGAATCATGTCGTTACACTCTGCAATGCATGTTAAAGTCTTTATTGCTAGTAACCAAATAGTTAAGTGATGTGGTGATTGCTTAATTTATTAAATCACGAACTGCCTGTTATACGATTAAGAATCGGAATGCAAATGGAGATATATACCATATCATGAAATAAGACGAATGCTGATGCATGAACCCTACGGGGAACTAGAAAAGGAAATCAAAATGCTACGACATGGAAACTCTGATGATTATGAAATCTTTCACTTACTATGAGGCATGACGATTAGTTGAGCTTTAACTTGGGCGTGAGCTGGGCCCTCACGTACGCATGTATCGAGGAGAGCTAATTACCCTTCTTTAAAAGATATGCTGGCCCTCGTGTACGCACGTACTGAGGAAAGCTAAATAACCTTCTTAAGAAGATACGCTGGCCCTCGTGTACGCACGTACCGAGGAGAGCTAATCACCCCTTATGTAGAGAGAATAGGCTGGCCCTCGCATACGTGGTACCGAGGAGAGCTACGGTAACTTTTGTGTAGGGAGAGTGCTAGCCACCTTTGGGTTGGGACTCGGGGTTAAGAGTGGCCTTCCTACACCGACTCCTGTTAGGCCCACTGGGCAAACCGGGATAGCCTGGTGAGGGTACGCAGATTGTTGAGGGGTGTGGCCCTTATTCTGTTCTGTGCTGTACATTTGGACATACCTGTTAGCGGAAATGACTGACCGCGTGCTAGTGTGAGGTAGCTACCCGTATGCTTATCGTGCATGCCGTAGTCATCGCTACGTCGCGGTCATGACTCCGGGGTGGTAGACCAGGTGTAGGACTACCATGAGGTGCTCTCTCGGCCAAGAGAGTGCTACGTGTACATCCTACATCACGGGAAAACTGCATCAAGATCGTTCTCTTAGGGAATAAGTGGATTTGAGAAATGTTGTGGACCCTTACTAGAAACTGAATCAGAAACACCTAGATGTTTTAAAGAAAACAAATAATAATACATAACAAGAAATTGGATGGTTAGTTAGCTATTTGTTTCCTTTATGTTTAATTGCATGTAAATGACTTATCCACCACTCTACTCAGTGTTAGCTGACCACAGATTTATATAACCATGTTCAGGTCAGGGAGTTGAGCAGCCAACGCCACCGGTTGCAGAGGGTGTTGGGCCCAGTCGAGCCCAGTTGTAGTCGTTCCTTCTCTTTTCCGTTGCAGAGGCTTTTTGTTAGTAGTAAGTATTTTTAGTATATGATACCTATTTCTGTCATGTTTCTCTCTGCTTTTGTATGATGGCTATCAGTGAACATTTCTATTTCACTTATGACATATAATATCTCTAAGATATTCTATTTTATTTATGTTGCTGTCTGTTATCTATTTCTGCTTGGTAACATTACATGTGTGGTTATGGAATGATTTGGTGCATTTAGTTATTTCTCGTTGGACGATTGAGTCTTGGGATCTAATAGAGGCGGTCGTTCTCGGGTTCCATAAGAAATCGGAATCAGGTCGTAACAAGATGGTATCAGAGCAAAGTCGTCCCGAGAAATGAACCAAATGGTCTGAAAGTAACCACTCATGTGCATGTAGCTAGGATAGCCATCATAACGCATTATCTTGATCTTTGCTTCCGAGTTTTAATTCTTTCTATAACCTGGTATCGTTGACAGTCCCTGTCCTTTTCTTCCATCTCCTTGTAAGAGATGCCTCATCGAGGACTCGTAGGGCAGGCTGCGGGCGTGGGCGTAGGGGTAGTTGTGTCAGACCTGAGACCAGTGCTGCCCCTCCTTCAGGGTGTCCAGACCTCGGACCTCATCCAGTTGATTCGAGAGATCATGTGGGAGGAGTTTCAACTTCCGCTACCTCCACTACCCCCTCCTGTCTCTTCTGAGGGGTAGAGGGGGAGTCTCCCGTGGGACAGAGGAGTGGCCATAGTGTCAGGCGAGCCAGAGGAGGTCAGAAGAGGCCTTACCAGCTCGATCACTCCTAGAGCCGTCGAGAGAGGCGACACCTTCCACCCAATTACAAGCAAGGACAGACTGAGGGAGGAGGTCATGTCCCTCTCTACTATCAGTGTGGCCAACGGGGCCACATGAGGAGGGACTGCCTATCTAGGGCCAGAGCACACCAGATGCTCCCAGCACCGAGTACTGGAGGTCGATCTGGTGGTCGCGGTTACTAAGCACAAGGAGGAGGATAGCAGTCATGAGGAGGGTACCAGCTAGCTGCTGCTCGCCCGACCCAAAGCGTGGCCACTTCTTTTGCACCTTGGGTTGAGGGGCGTGTCAACCCCTAACTCAGAAAGACACCAGAGCTTCTGGTTTTGTAGTGGTAAGTATGGTTACAATTTCCGGCAGATTAGTCTACGTACTTTTCAATTCTGGTACCATGCATTCTTTTGTCTCCATGAGTTTTACTGTTAATTTTGGGTCGAGCAGTATATTGTTAGAGGATCCGTTCCTGATTAAAAGCCTAGGTGAATAGTTGTTTGTCTCAAAGGAGGTCTTCACAGACTGAGAGGTCGCTATAGGGGGACACAATCTTCCCGTCGACCTGATCGTGATCCCGATGGAGGATTTTGGCGCAATCTTAGGAATGAACTGGTCGTCCGCATATCACGCCCTCGTGGACTGATTTGGGAGGAAGATCGGCTTCTCCATGCCAGAGCTTCCTCCCTTTGAGTTCCACGGCCAGCCGGTAGACAAAGGTTTCAGGTGCATCTCCGCGCTTCGGGCAGCGAAACTGCTGAGCCAGGGGTGTGAGAGCTTCTTAGCTTGTGTTGTAGCTGAGCCTAGCCCCATGGCCGACTTACAAAGTATCCCGGTGGTCTGAAAGTACCCTGACATCTTTCCAGAGGAGCTGCTAGGACTACCGCTTGAGCGTGAAATCGAGTTTGAGAACTCACTGATACCAAGGAGCAACCCCATCTTTACTACACCATACAGGATGGCCCCACTTGAGCTGTGAGAGCTCAAGTCTCAGTTAGAGGATCTGTTGGAGAAGGCCTCTGTAAGGCCCAGTGCGTCCCCATGGGGAGTCCCTGTTCTGTTCGTAAAGGACGGTACCCTTCGGCTTTGTGTTGACTACAGACAGCTGAACCAGGTCATCGTCAAGAACAAATATTCGCTACCTCATATTGATGACCTCTTTGACCAGCTGAGAGACGCTACGGTGTTCTCCAAGATAGACCTGAGGTCAGGTTACCATCAGCTGATGATTAGGGAGACTGACGTCTCTAAGACAGCTTTCCATACTCAGTACGGACACTACAAGTTCTTAATTATACCGTTTGGGGTTCTTGGTCATGTCATTTGGGATGACCAACGCCCTTGCTACATTCAAGGATCTGATGAATCACATCTTCAAGCCGTACTTAGACCAGTTTGTGGTGGTGTTCATTGACGACGTACTAGTCTACTCTCGGGACCAGGCACAACATGGACAACATCTACGTATGGTTCTGGATACCTTGAGATGACGCAGGCTGTACGCCATGTACAATAAGTGAGAGTTCTCGATGAGACAGGTTACCTTCTTGGGCCATGTGATCTCAGGAGAAGGATTGGCTGTGGATCCAGCCAAGGTTGAGGCCGTACTTAGGTGGGAGAAGCCACGTATAGTGACAAAGATACGCAGCTTCTTAGGGCTGACAGGCTACTACTGGTGGTTTATCAGGGATTCTCTCAGATCGCGCGTCCTATGACTCAATTGACTCGAAAGGACGTGCCCTTCACCTGGACAGACGAGTGTGAGTCGTGCTTTTAGGAGTTGAAGGAGAGACTAACTTCAGCTCTTGTACTCACCATTCCGAACAGTAGTGGCAGGTTTGTGGCTTACATTGACACCTTGTTGCAGGGGTTGGCTAGTGTGCTCATGCTTCGGGGCCATGTTGTTGCTTACGCTTCGTGGCAACTAAAGTCCCATGAGCACAACTACCCCACCCATGACTTGAAGTTGGCAGCAGTTGTCTTCGCACTAAAGACATGGAGGCACTACTTGTACGGTGAGACTTTCGAAATCTTCACAGATCATAAGAATCTCAAGTATCTATTTGATCAAAAGGAGCTCAACATGAGACAGAGACGTTGGTTAGAACTTCTGAAGGACTACGACTACATCATCTCCTACTACCAGGGAAGGATAATGTGGTGGCTGATACCTTGAACTAGAAGGTGCCCGCCCACTTGGCCAGCTTACAAGCACGGAGCTGGAGACTTATGGAGGAGGCAGGCAGTTGGCGACCCCAGGAGCCACAGGGGTACTGCGGGCCAGTGACGAGGCAGACATGACCAGAGCTGATAGACCATATCATTACTGGGCAGATGGCCAATCCGTATTTGCAGACATTGCCAGACAAGGTGTTGATAGGGTGCTTGTGCGTTCCTAGAGACGAGGAGCTATTGAGAGAGCTCTTAACTAAGGCACACGAGTCTAGGTTCACCATACATCCCAGGAACACGAAAATGTACCACAATCTGCGACTCGACTTCTTGTGGAGGGGGATGAAGTAGGATATTGGTGAGGTTGTTCAGTAGTGATTGGTATGTCAGCAGGTGAAAGCCAAGCACCAGAGCCCTGCAGGGCTGTTACAGCCACTCCTTGTGCTAGAGTAGAAGTGAGAGAGTATCATCAAGGACCTGATAGTGGGGCTACCGGTTACACAGCAGGGGTACGACATAGTTTGGGTGATAGTGGACAGGTTGACGAGGATGGGGCGATTTTTGTCGATCCGAGTCACCTTTGGGCCAGCATAGCTAGTAGAGCGATACATCAGAGGTGTGGTGCACCTTCATGGAGTCCCTCGCGAGATCGTATCCAACAGGGATACTCGTTTCACTTCCCAGTTCTGGGCAGAGTTTTAGCAGGCCTTGGGGACTCGTCTGAGGTTCAGTACCGCTTACCACCCCCAAACCGACGGGCAGTCGGAGCGCACCATACAGATACTTGAGGACCTCCTACGCGTTTGTGTGCTAGACTGGAGAGGCTCCTAGGAGAAGTATTTATCCCTGGCAGAGTTTGCATACAATAACAGCTACCACTCGAGCATTGGCATGGCACCTTATGAGGCTCTGTATGGGAGGAAGTGTACGGCACCCTTGAGTTGGGTCGAGGTGGGAACCAAGTGGGAGGTTGGTCCCAGGCTGATCAGTCAGAATCAGGACGTGATAGAGTAGATCCGTAGATGACTTCATACTATTAGGAGTAGACATAAGAGTTATATTGATAGGAAGCGCAGAGAGGTGCAATTTAAGGCTGGGGATCACGTCTGCCTTCGTGATTCGCCCATGAAGGGCTTGTAGCGTTTTGGGGTAAAAGGGAAGCTTGCACCGAGGTTTGTGGGGCCTTTGAGGTCTTGGAGCGGGTAGGATCCATTGCTTATCGGCTTGCCCTTCCTCCCTAGCTCTTTGGAGTACATGACATGTTCCATGTGTCCAACCTCAAGAAGTACATCGTCGATTCCAGCCACATTCTGAGCCATGAGAACATCAAGGTGGGAGACGACTTGACCTATCCTAAGAGGCCAGTGTAGATACTAGACAGAGCCGTCAGGAGTCTGAGATGAAAAAAGGTGCCATTAGTGAAGGTCCTATGGAGAAGCCAGCAGTATGAGGAGGCAACTTGAAAGCTCGAGGCGGTGATGCAAGAACAGTACCCAGAGCTTCTTGAGGGTACATCGCTTCTGAACTATTTGATCCTCTTTAGGTTTGTTATGTGCATATACGTTTATTTCCGTACCCTAGTTAGCTCAAGTTTCGGGAACGAAACTTCCTAAATGTTTGTTATGTTGAAATAACCCTTCCCAAGAGTCGTTTGGTGTTACAACACTTTGTCATGTTTTAAATCAGTCTCATTGCAGTATAGTCGAAAAAGCGTTATAAATAAATAAGAAGTTTTTTTTTACTCGAAAACTTAGGTATCCGAGGTCGAACACAGGGAGCAAATTAGTATTTTAAAAACTAAAATCACAACTTCCAAATTTACTCAAAAGATGATATCAATGCAATTCATGTATATGAAAGCTAGAGAGAGAAAATGCAAAAAGAAATAAAATGTCTCTCTTCTTTCTTCTTCTCCTTTCTCTCTCTGATATCCTCTTTCCTTGTGAATCAGACATCTGATTTTGTAAATCAGACGTCTTAACTTGCAATTGCTATAATGCCTTTAGCTCCTCGTTCTTCTCTGCCTCTGTCTGTCTTCTTCTTCCTTCTTTCTCTTCTTTTTCTTTCTCTTTGGTTCGCTTTTCCTCCGCCTTAGCCTTTCCTTCTCTTCTTTAGCCTTTGCCTTCTTTGGCTTCTTCTTCTTTCTTCTGTCTCTGCTTGGTCGCTCCTTCTTCTTTTCTTCTTCAGCTTTTGTCTTCTTTGGCTTCTTCTTCTTCTTTCTTCTTCCTCTGCAGTCTTCTTCTGCGACTAAGTATCTCCTTGTCTTTGGCTTCCTTTGCCTTCAAGTCCTGCCTTCGGCAACTTCCCTTGGTCTTCTTCTTCAACCGCTCCTCTTCTTCCTTCCTTAGCTTTGGCTGCGGCTGCACCTTCAGCTTCCTCGTCTTCTTTCTTGTGCACGCACAAAAGAGCAAAACCTACCCTTACGCCTCCCCGCGTCTCTCTCTCTCTATTTTGCTCTTAGGTACGCTCTTCCAGAGTCGGGTAATCAGGTCGGGTTTCGCATGCCCGGGTCCAGGCTCACCGGCGTGTAGTGCACGAGGAGTGCTAGGTAATCGGGTCGGGTGACAAGTCCACGAGGGCAGGGGTTGCGAACGAGGTGTGAGCATGTGAGGGCGAGGGACCTCATCCCGTGTCACTTGAGGCGACCTACAGGAAACACAAAATCAATTTAAGTTACGCCGCTTACCCCTGAGTTTACGAGGTGGGACTAAATGTCCCACCCGCTTCTGCTGGCACCCGTAGGAGGGAAGTCCACGCAATTGGAGCAGCTGGGAGCCTCGTGAAGCCTGCTCTCAGACTGGATATGTTCGCACACTCAATGCGCGTCGCCTGGAGCCCTTATGCCTGGAGCGCGCTACCTGAAGCTCTTAGCAAGCAAGCTTGCTTCAGCATTAATGGCGGAAGGGGGCTCAGACCTGCGCGACACAAAGATTGCCTTGCAACCTGTCAAACAATAGGGAAAGCTTCGCCGTGTCACGACGAAGGTGAGGAGGGGGTTGGTGTGGTGCAAAACGGCCTAGGTGTGTGTGCTTAGGTCAAACTGTGACCGTGCTTGTGGGTTTGTTCAGTGGAAGTGTAGGGCATGTGTGGCGGTCAGTGGATGGGCGAAAGGTGATCAGTGGATGATGGCAGAGGTGATGAGGTTGGTGGCGAGGTGTGTGGAGGTGCGGAGTGGTGGATGTGCCTCGCCGGTGGTCTGCCGGAGGTGGAGAAGGTGGTGGTGGTCTGCAATGTCGAGGGGTCGAAAGTAGAAATTGATAAAGGGGAAAAGGAAGAGGGGAGAAGAGGAACTTATCTGCGGGTATTGGGACGAAGGAGAGGCGGAGGGCGAGCGGCACGTATTTGCCATCGTTGGAGACGAAAACCCTAAGGTAAGGATGATGGCGACGAGGAAGGGGTCGGAGAGGCACGCGCGGGTATGGCGCGATGCAGAGGAGCACGGCAGAGAAGACTCTGCCACTAGTATGGTGGCAGAGCGATGAGAAGAGGGAGGAGAGGTCACCGGAGCCTGCGGGCAGTTGGCCGGAGACGAGGGAGGACGAAATTGGGGGGGCGGGGGTATTCGCGACCAAAACAAGCTTGGTCGATGTGTCAAGGAGCATAGGTCCTTTTATAGTAGCAAGCAGGGGTCCTTGTGCTCGGAAGGCAAGCCTCCGAGCGCAAGAACCTCGTCGGAGGATGCAGAGGACACCATACTCTGTCGCTCGCATGTTCGCACAAGAGATATGGTGTGAACCAGGTCATGGGACTGTGTTCAGACGGTAGGGGATTCCTCAAAGGATCCTCCTGCCAAATCTGAGAGCAGACTCTTGGGGAAACGGGGAGAAATTCTTCTCGAAACCTCGCCAGAGGTATGGCTCCTCTGCTGAAATGGCAGAGGGACTGAAATGCAAAAAGTGACGAGGAATTCTCTATGTGTTAGTGTCACACCTATGCTATTTTGAACTTGTTTGACATGATTGGTCAATGGTATAGATCTCCAGTCCGTTGTGTACACGGGACCCGTGGGAACATCAGGATCTATCATATAAGCTCCCATTCCACTCAAATACCCTGGTAGAGTGGTCCTCTCTAATACTATGATTTAAATGATTAAAATGCATGCTATATTAGAATGATCTGATTGAACCATAAGATATGAAGTGAACTAGGGCTGAGAAGGATGAACGTACATTACTTGAATCACGCCGTTATACTCTGCAATGTATGTTAAAGTCTTTACTGCTAGCAATTGAATAGTTAAGTAATGTGGTGATTGCTTAATTTATTAAATCATGAACTGCCCATTATACGATTGGGAACCGGAATGTAAATGGAGATATATGCCGTATCATGGAATAAAACGAATGTTGATGCAGGAACCCTACGGGGAACTAGAAAAGGAAATCAAAATGTTGCGACATGGACACTCTAATGATTACAAAATCTTTCACTTACTATGATGCATGATAGTTAGTTGAGCTTTAACTTGGGCATGAGCTGGCACTCGCGTACGTACGTACCGAGGAGAGCTAATTACCCTTCTTGAGAAGATACGCTGGCCCTCGTGTACGAATGTACCGAGGAGAGCTAAATATCCTTCTTCAGAAGATACGCTGGCCCTCATGTATGCAAGTACCGAGGAGAGTTAATCACCCATTGTGTAGAGAGAATAGGTTGGCCCTCACGTTACTTTTGTGTTACCGAGGAGAGCTACGGTTACTTTTGTGTAGGGAGAGTGCTAGCCACCCTTGGGTTGGGACCTGGGGTTAGGAGTGGCCTCCCTACACCGACTCCTGTTAGGCCCACTAAGAAAACTGGGATAGCCGAGCAAGAGTATGCACATTGTTGACGGGTATGGCTCCTGTTCTGTTCTGTGCTGTACGCCTGGGCATACCCGTTACCGGAAACAATTGACCGCATGCCGGTACAAGGTAGCTACTCGTGCACTTATTGCACGTGCCATAGGCACCGCTACGTTACAGCCATGATCCCGAGGTGGTAGACCGGGTGTAGGACTACCACGGGGTACTCTTCTGACCAGGAGAGTGTCACGTGTATATCCTGCATCGCGGGAAAACTGCATCAAGATCATTCCCCTAGGGAACAAGTGGATTTGAGAAATGTTGTAGACCTTTACTAGAAATTGATTCAAAAATACCTAGATGTTTAAACGAAAACAAATAATAATACATAATTGGAAATTGAATGGTTAGTTAGCTGCTTGTTTCCTTTATATTTAATTGTATGTAAATGACTTATCCACCACTCTACGCAGCTTTAGTTGACCACAGATTTATATAACCATGTTCAAGTCAAGGAATTGAGCAACCAGTGCCACCGACTGTAGAGGGTACTTGGCCCAGTTGAGCACAATCGTAGTCGTTCTTTCTCTTTTCCGTTGCAGAGGCTTTTTGTTAGTAGTACGTACTTTTAGTATATGATACCTGTTTCTGTCATGTTTCTCTCTGCTTTTGTGTAATGGCTATATCAGTGAACATTTCTATTTTGCTTGTGGCATGTAATATCTTTGAGATATTCTGTTTTATTTCTGTTGCTGTCTGTTATCTATTTCTGCTTAGTAACATTGCACGTGTGGTTGTGGAATGATTTTGTGTATTTGATTATTTCTCGTTGGATGACTGGGTCTTGGGATTTAGTCGAGGCGGCCGTTCTCGGGTTCCGTAGGGAGCCGGGATCGAGTCGTAATAATGGTTTGTTGGGATTAGGGTTTTTGACAAGGGATTTTTTAGGATTTGTTGAGATTAGGGTTTTCAACGAGGGATTTAGGGCGAGGGATTTGGGATGAGGGTTTAGGGTT
The DNA here is from genome assembly GCA_037157565.1 of Thalassia testudinum. Classification (NCBI taxonomy): domain Eukaryota; kingdom Viridiplantae; phylum Streptophyta; class Magnoliopsida; order Alismatales; family Hydrocharitaceae; genus Thalassia; species Thalassia testudinum. Next base: position 17,319,434 of record JAZHRO010000055.1, read on the forward strand.
TGTTGTGATTTGGATTTTTCAACGAGGGATTTGGGGTAAGGGTTTAGTGCTTGTTGAGATTAGGGTTTTGGACAAGGGATTTGGGGTGAGGGTTTAGGAGTTTGTTATAATTTTTGGGGGTTTTATGTAGGGAACAAATACTGATTTCTAATTTTATCTATTGTGCTTTTAATTAGGATGGGTTGGTTTGAAGGTGAGGAAGGTATCATTGAGGTCCATATCAGATACAATGGATTTTTCAAAGATATGAGGCGATCAACAAGGGAAAAGTATGTAGAAGGTGAAGACAAAGTCATTGGGCTATATCCAGATATGAGTTGTTGGTTTGATTTCATAGAGAAATTATGAAAGGTATCCATGGGAGATTGGGAATATGCTAATTATACAAAGTTCCAAAATCACGCCCTTGTCGATATGAGGAGGTAAAGACTGAATATGATATGCTTACGACATTTAATGCTTATATGGATGGAACACCATCAAAGTTAGTTGTTAGTTTTTTTGACATTAAAAGGTTGTGAGAAAGGATTTCAAGAACATTGGCTTGTTTAAGTTACAGTTGTCAAAAGACTAAATTGAGAAGCAATTTTGTGTGAAAATTGTGCAGAATGATAAAAGAAGAGTGATTGCAATGTGTGATGATGAGGATTGTCAGTGGAGGATTCATGCATCAGCTTTGCAAGATGGTGTGACTTTTAGGATCAAGACATTAAGAAATGATCACATATGCACTTCAATTAATCAACGATGAAATCTTATGGCATCAGAACATTGAGTGGCAAGCCATGCTTTAAGATGGCTGAGGAATAACCCCAAGCTGAGAAAGAGATAAGGGAGATCTTTTCTGATTTGAAAATTTGTGTTCCTTACATGAGGATCTACGGAGGTAGGGAGAAGGCCTTACGGGAACTTTTTGGCGAAGTTGAAAAATCTATGAGAAGATCCCTTCCTTGGTTTATGAGTTAAAAAGATGAAACCCAGGTAGTGTTATCCACTATTACAGATAACTCATTCTCAAGGTTGTTTGTGAGTTTCAAAGCCATGAGAGATAGATTCATCAATGGGTGCATACCATTTCTTAGGTTAGATGCATGTCACCATAAGGGTAAGTATATGAGTAACTTGCTAGCTACCACTGCTTTAAATGGATTATATGTGTTATTCCCAGTTGCATTTTATGAGTCTAACTTTTCTTTGTCATGGTTCATGAATTTTTTAAAAGAAGCCATTGGTTTTGCTACTAGTGAGGCTTTAGCAATTATTTCGGATGGTGGGAAGGGTTTGGTTGTTGCTATAAAGAATATTTTCCATAGCACCCACCTTACATGAGACATTTTTTTAACAATTTCAAAAAACACTTTCTAGGTGCAGACATAAAGGGATTTGTGTGGTATGTTGCAAAGGCATTTGATAAGAATCAATATGTAAATTACATGTATGAGATCTAAAAGACTAATCTTGTTGCATATAAGTATTTGGATAAGATAAAAAAAAATTGTAAAGTAGATACACCTTTAAAAATCATACACAAAATTATTACATCATAAATGACCTTAGTAAATCATTCAACACGCAGATAACATATACAATGTAAGTGAATCATTTCCATCGACATGATTGAATGTTATAAATATATGACACTTACAAAATGTCATCACGATTTCTTACGGAAAAGCAAACCCGATTTCTCATTAGAATCCGCAAGTACCTCGAGCCTTAGCCAATGGCCTAGCCGGCCGGCCGGCCCTGACTAGTATTACTCAGCCTTGCTTCCACCGCCGTTCGACCTGTAGCAGCAGATCGATCACATCTCCTCTCCCACTCACCCCCATCGTCTTCTACATCTCCCAAAACCCTGACGCCCACATCCTCCTCCGCTATCCTCGATCCCCTTACCCCACAAACACCATGCTCCTCCTCCTCCTCCTCCTCCACCTCCTCCTCGTCTTCCTCACCCTATTCCTTCCCCTCACTTCTCTCCCCACTTCCCCACAGACCCTCGGCCTCGACTCCTACCTCTCCTCCCTCTTCCTCCGAGACCCACACGGCGAGAACGACTCCTTCCCTCACCTCCCCTCCCACTTGAAGGTTCCCCTCACCTCCCTTCCCTCCTTCGAGACCTCCCAACCTCCCTCTCCCTCGACGTCCACCTCCACATCCGCCTCGTTGGCCACAGATTCACCCCGCACGCCCCCTCCACCCTCCTCAAACTCCTGGACGCCGCCCACTACTCCTCCCACTTCCACGTCACCATCGGGCCCCACCACCACCTCTCCCCATCCCACACCCTCCTTCCCGACGCCTCCCTCTCCCCTTCCCCGCTCCTCTCCTCCCTCTCCGACGCCCTCCGCCCCCACCTCTCCCCACAAGCCCGCTACCCCCCTTCCTCCCTCCTACCCGCCCCCCTTCTATGTTGTTGACCGCATCGTAGCCGACGACTTCCGCAAGGAGTCCTCCCGCAACCCCCCCGGGTACTTCCTCTACCTCCTCGACTTCGGTCCTCCCCGACAACGCTACGCCTATTCCTACGACTCATCCCCGATCTTCTCTCAATGCCCTGGCACAATGTGGACCGCCTCCGACCGCTACAGGTGGATCGACCTCTCCGCCAGCCCCGTCGACTACGGCCCACTCGGATACGGAATCAGCCCCTTCGGCTACGTCCCCATTGTCCAAGGCGAGTTCCAACCCCTCGCCGTCTTCCACGGCAAGGGCCCCCGCCCCGAGAGCAGCATAATGGTCGAGATCGCCTCCCTCGTCCTCGGCGCCTACCGCGCCCTCTTCGTGCCCCCCCCTCCGCGTCCCCGTCTTCCTGGAGGCCTTCCTCCTCGTCCGCTTCCTCCACATCTGCGACTCCGATGCCTACAGCCTCGACCTCCACTCCCTCGAGAGGACGATCCAAGACTCCGGCCTCCCGATAGGGGATCAGTCGCTCAGGTTCGACACCCGGAGGATCAGATACACCGAGTGCCCCATCTGCTCCTTCGCGATCGCCAAGTCCAGCCACTCGTTTACCTCCCGCTTCCTCTTCGATAACGACACCCTGATCGTAAGCGAGTACCTGGACTCGAAGCGGCTGCACCAGGTGCTGACGAATTCCGCCGAGGAGATAAACCGCGTTGCGGGGATCACAGCAGAGGAGGATGCGGAGGCCGGCAGGGAACTGCCCGTTTACATCTTCGATCTCAACTACGACAGGCCGCTGTTGCTCGATAGGTTCCACCAGTCCGTGGCGTTCAGGAACATGGTGGTCGCCATTGGGGCGAAGAGCGACTACAGCTGCAGAGGTATCCGTGTCAGGAAGCAGACGTGGAAGCTTGAGCACCCCATCCTCGGATCAATCCTACAGAGCATGTGGGGCGTCTCCCCGCCGCATCTGATCTGGAGCCCCCAGCACAATGACTCCCTGGTGGACTACATGTGGAGCGTAGGGCAGAATCCGTTCGGCCCCTTCGCCGCGACCATGTCGCTGTCTTTCGTCCAGAGGGACGCCGCGAAGAGGAACGTGCTGCTCTGCAGCTTGAACTTGACGGTTATGAGCGCCGTTGAGGTTCTGAGTTCCATGATCTCGTATGGGGGTGACAGGAAGCTGCTTCGGGGTAATGAGCACGTGGAGTTTATTCAGAGATGGAACCTGATGAGGTACAAGCTCGACAAGACGATGTCTGCGATGTCCCATTTGAACTTTGAGAAGGCTGCGTTCTATTTGAGGTCATCCGACCATGACCTCTTCGCGATGCACGATTTGGTTTATCGGGCGTGCCAAGACTTGGAAGCTTCGTTGGTTTGTTTCAAAGACCCGCCGTTCCCCTGGGCTTCGGCTTCGGTGACCGTCGGGATTTTTCTAGCGTTTGTTTATGGTTACATGACGAGGGGGAAGGTGTTTAAAAACAAAAGGAAGAGGTTTTGATCGGTGGTACTTGGTAAGTAAGGTGTTCGGTCGGGAGTCTCTGCCAACAAAGTTATCTTGTACATTTGGGAGCAACATGCCGATTTTTCTGACACGTTTCTGCTTCTGCTTGTCAGTTTACGTAGATCTGAAACAAAAGGAGTTTTTTTACGTTTTTGGTTGAAGTACAGTCATCCTTCGCTTCTCATATATTGTCGTTTTATGAGCTCGACTCTAATTTACATCAACCGTTGTGATTTTTGATGTATTATTTCACAAAGACCGTTACTTGAGATCACAATGCGCATTTTCTTTTTAAAAAGCTGATATTTTTTGGGTAATTTTTTCTTACAACTGAGGGAGTCAATTTTATTCATGGACATTTTCTCTATGTAATGTTCTACTAGATAACCTCCTTTTCAATTTTTTTTTTTTTTTAAAAAAAAGGCTTATATGATCCTCTCTTGCCATTGAATAACAAACTAAGTATATTAACTACATGTGGAGGATGTCGCTTGCAGAGGTGGATGTTCTGTGATCGGAGGGTGAGGCGCACTTGGAGGCTGTGGTCGATGAGGGCTTGTTGGAGGTGGTGATCATGGGGAAGGTGCAATTGGAGGAGATTGTCGCAGCACTACATGTGCATCTCATGGGGAGGAGGCTGAAGGTCTTTCGCTTTGGCGAGGACAAATTCTTGTTGCTAGGGTTCCACTCATCGGGATGTTTTTGGTGGAGGAAGCCTTGCATCCATGATGGTGCCTCCAAAGAAGGACCACTCGAGAAAGCAATCGTTGCCTTGACGATCAAAGGGGTCCCCTGGTGCCTGAGGATGGTGGAGATTGTTGAGGCCATCGTGTACCTCTTTGCATGTTTATGGGAGTGTCAAGGAACTGGGGTCTAACGGTTTGCTTGAGGCTGTGGTTGAGCCTAGGGCGGGCATGCCAGTGATGGAGAAGGTGATCCTTCACTGTGGGGGGTACGAGGACCCTACCGAAGGTAAGCACCTTCATCGAGGTGGTGAGGGGTCGAGCAAGGCTATGGTGGCAGACAGAGGTGATTGCCTAATCGCTAGGGTTTGGTGACCTGGGTGGAAGGTGAAAGGGATGGAGGTTGACGTCGATGGATGCAACGTTGAGTGTGGTCGACACTACATTGAATGCAGAGGCACACGTAGTTGATGCAGCAAGGGAGGTGCAACGGGAAGCGAAATCAATGGAGAGTCTTTCACTCTTTGAGGAAGGTTTTGTGCAGCGGAATCGATGCCCCCCTTTTATTAGGGTAGGACATAGGTTGGCGATGGATTCAGGTGGGGATGAATCGGGTCACATGATACGTGTGGTGGCACCAGTCGAGCCAGTTCGAAGGTGGATTTGATTAGACTTGCGTCAAGCCCTATGGGTCTTCAGCGGGTAGACAAAGGGCACGATTGGCTATCGTGTGCATCTCATGGCGCAACAGGGAGGGATGATTGTGATGGAGGGAAGTAGAGGATGGACTCCCTCGATTGCATAGCTTGGGAGTTGCAACGACGACCCTACAGGCTAGCACAAGGGTTGGGGGGTCTTGGATCTCACGTCCTTTGCATAGTCGGGATGCGATCGGGTGGGGGGACTTGATGCCGGTGTGAGGATCAAAGTAGTGGATAGGAGCGCAATGTTCCTTTAGCTAGGTGCTGATCGCGCGTGGTGCAAAGGAGGGGTGGTGGAATCCACTACATTGGGCGATGGACATTTTGAGGTGTGAGTCGTGGTGGTCGGGTGCGGGAGGCAGTTGATAGCTGTAGTGGGGAGGTTGAAGAGGCACAATGGCCTGCACTGGAGACGGTGCTTGGGGATGATGCAGTTGTGTAGCAGGTGGCAGAGGCTACTAGCTTTCACTAGTCCAGGATGGAGGGTTATTTTATTGCCCAATGACATGAGTCTTGTCGTAGAATGTCAGGGGTCTTAATGATTCTTTGAGGGTGGCATTGGGGGGCTACATCAGCTAGTGAAGGGCAGACATTGTGCTGTTGCAAGAAACAAAGTTGGCGAGATATAATGGAAAGGTGTGGAAAGAGGTTGGTGGTACATGGATGTAGGGCTTTCGGTCGCTAGACATAGTTGGCCATGTGGGTGGACGGCTATTGGGATGGCAAGAAGAGGTCCTAACCTTGGAGGATTGCTTCACGGGAAACCATGTTGTATCAGCTAGGTTTGTGTTAACTTGATCGTATTTCAAAATGCACGTCGTAGTACAGTAAATTAAGCAAATTCAACATTTAAAATTTGTAGTTTCTCGAATTATTGGAGTAATCCGAGGTTATTCGTTAGGAGCCATGAAATGCACGAATACCATGATAGCCTTGGTTTTACGTAATAAAATAATGAGATTGAGTTTCAAGTGCAACGAATAAATAAAATTTTTTTATGCTTAATAAGATAAAACGATCAAGCGTGGATGTCATTAAGCACTAGATAGCCAATTACCGAGAGTATTTGGATAAGAATTTGCATTGAAGGCTTATTCAAAATAAAATCTTAAATGAAATCATTAGAAATTGCAAATAAATCCTTCTTTCATGGTTTGGTCCCTAAATCTTTGCAACTAGGACCTTGTAGTAACCTTTTTTTCTCAAGTTGGTCCCTGCTAGCTTCTTAGGCCTTGAGGAATTCTCTTCATTGATGAAGGCTGCAAGAGCTTCTTATTGGAGGTCAGCCTAGAGCTCCAGCGAGTGGGAGACCTCGCAAACAGGTCTAACGGCTTCGTGAGATCACCGCGAAGCCTTTGGCGGTGATGGGTGGTTGCGAGCACGGTGAATGGCGGTGGTCAACGTCATGGAGGTTGGCGGATCCAGTGGTGATGGACGGAGCTCCTCAGAGGTCGAAACTCACCGCTGGGGATCTCAAAAGACAACGTGACTTCAGAAAGCTTCTCGTAAAGCTTGGAGCTCAGGGAGAACCGGAGAAGGCTTCCCGACGACGGGGAAGAAGGAGGTCGTCGATGTTTTATGGGTTCGGCACGTGGGAGATTCGGAGCATGGCTAGTAGTTGGAAAGCCTCTCCTCACCCTGCTGAACATGATGGTGGATGCGAATTGTCACAAGGTCGGAGGAGAGCTACCGAACTCAAAAAAGAAGGTGGCGTGGAGGTGAGTCCGATGGCTTTCTAGGGGAGTCAAAACCTCAAACTGATTGAGGGCTTTCATTCCCCTATGTGTGGCAGAGCTAGTGGAGCTATTGGCGATAAGGGAGGCGTTGTGGATTGAGGCGGAGGGACTCGCCAGTGTGTGGCCAGAGTCTCGCCATTCGTGAGGAAGATGGCGACGAGGGGGAAGAATTTGGGGTCGAATCCTACTTCTAAATGTCCTAAACTACTTTAGAAGGGGAGAAGAAGAGAGAGAGGTACCTTAGCAGTGACGGGGGGGGTGGAGAACGTGGGGAAAGTCTGCTGGAGCACAGTTGGACTTGAAAAAGAAAACGACGACAAAATTGGAGTGAACGAAAGGGTATTGGGGGTCGAAACCTCGCGTGAAGCTCCGCATGATGAAGAGGAGAAACCCTTTCCCAATTTCAGCAAAAGAGCAGCAAAAGAAGGTGGCGAAGGAGAGCTCCAAGGTGTGTTAATGGTGTGAAGAGGAGGAGGTGGTTCACGCCAAAAACAAGCACGAGGGAGGTCGTGAAATCAAGGCAGTTCTTTATAGAAGCTCGGCCGCACGAATTGAGGTGAAATTAGAGCCCAAATCACACACACCATTGATGGTCGAAGTTGGTGGAGGCGATGGTGGAGGCAACAGCGGAGTGCGTTTTGCAGCAGTGAAGCAGGGAAGCTGGCAACCAGGATGGAGGTGACAATGCAGAGCTTCATCAAGGAGTGAGCTAGCTGTGAGTCGCCAGAGTTGGAGGAGGAGAAGGCTCCGGTGACGAGGAAGATGGTGAAATTGCATTAGGGGGGGTGAATAGTGAAATTATAAAATATTGTTATACAAAAAATTCAATCACAAAAGGTGACACCAGATTTTTATGTGGAAACCTAAGATGGGTGAAAACCACCACCTAAGCTAATCCCCTGACTTAGGATTTTCTATCACAAGGTGATCAATCCACTAACCACACTACTTAAATGAGGGTAGTGTACCTCAATTACAAATCCCACCTCCGATCCCTAAACGGAGGTTTCTCCCTTCAAAATGAAGAGATGGGGACCCGACAGGCCGGATACCCAAAGTACAAAAAATAAGAAGTAAAACAACACCTATAGAGCACCCAAATACTTTAATTACTTTCTTATCTACTAAGCATGATGATGAGAACCTCATCATAAGCCATAACTAGCTCATTTTGACCTAATAAAGAGAATAAAAGCTCTTACATGACTTAGAAGAGGGCTTAATTGGAGGAATAAGTGTTCTGAGAAGAAAACATGAAATAAAGGTTAAAACTGTAATTTTACCATTGCAGTACATAAACGAAATTTCTCAGAGACAGAACATAGGTCAAATGGTCTAAATAAGATAAAAAGTGAGTTGAATCAATCAGAAATGGGTTCATGTGCAATCTAGGAATTAAATGATATTTGGTAACCCTAAAACAGACCCGCTTAATTCAACAAGATTCCAGTCGGGATAAAAATCAAATAAACCATCTAAAAATCATGGAAAAATATCCCCTAGGGTTTAGAACATTCAATTTGGCCTCTGGAACGTAGTTTGACCTAAATTAGGGTCCTAGCTCATCAATTGACCTAAATTAGATTTTTACGCAAAATGCCCAGTCAAACGTGGTCAAACCTAAAATCCAACTTCACCATTGGATTCCTTAGGTCCAAATTAGGTTTGTACCAAAATTTAGACCTAAGGGAAGGTCATCTTGACCTACTTTGCAAAATAGTCCACCCAATTACATCCTGGCCCCTAACTTTTGAAAACCCTTGCGAAAACCCCCCCAACTTTTGTTGTCACTTTCTGCATTCCGGTCCCTCTGCCAACGCAGCAGAAGATCCATACTCCGGCGACGTCTCGAGGAGGATTTCTCCTTGCTTTCCCAGGGAGCTGCTCTCAGATGTGAAAGGGGGGTTCCCTGTGAAGTCTCCTACCGCCTGAGCAGCTCCCCATGCCCTGTTTCGCACCATACCTCTCGTGCGAACGCTCGAGAGGTATGGGTGTTGTACCTGCGGCGACCTCCGGTGAGAGCTTTGCTCACCCTCCTTGCATCTGCCCCTCTGCTGGCGCCTTTAAAAGAAACCCCAGGACCAGCCGCTTGAGGCAGACTTGTTTTGGCGGAGATTCCCCCAAATTTTCCTCTCTTCCATCTCCGGCCAAGAAACCCGCAAGCTTCGGCGACCTCCTCCCCTACTTCTCGTCGCTCTGCTGCCATACCAGCAGCAGATTCAACTCCGCCTCTTCCTCCGGCGTGGTGCCGTACCAAGCGCGCGTTCCCCTGACCTCGTCCTCGTCGCCGCTGCCTCCTTCAGGGTTCTTCTTCTCCGACGACGGCAGCTACGCGCCGTCCACTCTGCTGCCTCCCTCCCTTCCAGAACACTCCAGATACCTTCTCCATCTTCCCCTCTCTCTTTTCCCCCTTTCATTTCAGTTAATTGCCCCCCCCCCGACACTGCTTGACCACCCTCATCTTCCACGTCACTGGCCGACCTCCGGCGAGCCGCCCCCATCATTCCGCCCCTCCACACGGCTCGCCAACCGTCTCATAAGCTCTGCCTCACCACAAGGAACAATCTCCGCCCATCCACCATCCATCTACGCCTCCACCACAGCCCCCCGAACACCCCCACACTTCCGGTCATAGGTCGACCTAGGCACGCGCGCCTAGGCCGTCCCAAGACCTGCGGCACCGTGCACCACCTTCGCCATGCCACGGCGAAGGTCCCCAGCTGGTCTGATTAAGCCGAGAGGCTTATTTTGTGATTGACATTATTTCAGCCCCTGCCGCCATTGACGGTTGGAGCAGCTTCAGGCTTCAGCAGCTCCAGGCGTCAGGACCTCCAGTCTTCAGGTGCAGCAGATTCGGGAAAGCAGTGCGAAGCATCTAAGTCCAGCAAGGAGCGCAGCGATGTCCACAGCCTTGGCAATCGAAGAAGAATCCTCTGCGGGTGTGCGCGAGAGCGGGGCAAGACTAATAGTCCCACATCGGCGAAATGCGAAGCGCAGGTATACTTTAAATTATTTTTGTGTTATACTCTCTTCGCCTCCGAACGCACAGGGGTGAGGTCCCTCACCTTATCCCACGCTTGCCTCGTCCGCGGTTTCACCTCGCGGATCTGGTGGGCTCCGACCCGACCCATTCTGAGCACACCTCGAGCATCACCCACCGCCAGTGCGCCTGGTCCCGGGTGCGAAATCCGACCCGATTACCCGTGGCTTTGGGAGAGCGTCCTTGAGTGAATTGCAGAGTGTGAGAGACACGCGGGTAGAGGGACAGGGTAGGTTTTGCTGTGTTTCGTGCAGGAACAGGGCGCGGACGAAGAAGAAACCTGCAGCACTTGGCCACAGGAAGAAGAAGAAGCAGAGGAAGAAGACATATCGCCAAAGAAGAAGCAGAGAAGAGAGGAAAGCACTGTACTGTAGCAGACCGCAGTTTAAGTCGGCTGACTGTGGTATCAGACAACGGAAGACCTTGCAGAGAGAAAGAAAGAAGTGCAGAAGAAGACGAAGAGGAAGACAGCCGCCAGAGCAAAAGAAGAAGACGAACAGCCAGGAGGAAAAGAGAAGAAAGAAGAGAAGGAGAAGACAGGAAGAGCAGAAGAAGAAAGAAGAGGGAAGAAGACAGGATCAGAGAGAGCACAAAGAGAAGAAGAAGAAGCCAAGACAAAAATCTCTCTCTCTCTTATTTTTTGTAATCCAATAGAGAAATTTTGTACTTCTAGAATTCCAGTAGCTCCCTGAGTTCGACCTCGGGAAAACTATTTCTGAGTAAAAAAATCTATTGTAATGACAACCGTAGCTATGTTGTCTTATACTATAACGACTGTACTATAATAAACATAAAGACGCACAAAACAGCCAAAGCGGTTGCCATTTCATTTTGGCGCCGTTGCTGGGGAGTAACGGCTATTCTAGAAGTTATAAAATTTCTAAGTTTCTAATAAACTCTTCTTTCTCGTGTGTAGGTACAGGAAGAAAGAAAAGGACGCAGCTGAAGGTTTCCGGCCCTACCAGGAGGGGATGACGTAATAATTGCGAAAATAAAATAAACAATCTCACAAAAAGTCAATCACACAAGTACACAAGTATTTTTAGGTGGAAACCCAAACCGGGTGAAAACCACCACCTAACCCTCTCGAGTTAGGATTTTCCGATCAACCAAGTTGATCAAAATCCACTAAACCGAATCACTTTAAACGAGAGTGATTCAACCTTAATACAACCATGCTTCTTAAACGAGGGTAGCGTACCTCAACCCCTTCTCTCCACGAGAAGGATTTTGTCTCACGAAGGGGACGGGAATTCGCAAAGCGAATACCCAACCAAATAACAAAGATAAAAGAAACAAGTAATCCTATAGAGCTAACAAAGTAATTATAAACCTAGCTTCTATAGGAATTAGGAAACTCCCCTTTGCAAGGAGTGCGTCGAGTTGATGACGCGGTGCGTGTGCCACACGACAGCGCAACGTTGCTCTAGTAAACAACGGCGGGAGAGCGGGTGCGCAAAGCTTGATGCTCTCAAGATGAATGGAACTTGAGCTTGGAGAGCAAGAGCTAGCTAGGACCCAAGAGAGTGGAAAGTGTATTAGAAAGTGTTTCTTGTGTATCTTGGTGTCTCTAGGTGTTTCTTAGTGTATGTGTGTGTTGCAAAGGTTCCCCTCTATTTATAGAGGCCTTAGGAAGGCTTTGGAAGGCTTAGGAAGGGTTCTATAGCCGTTGGGAACAAAGCCCAAGAGAATCAGCCCGAAATCAGGAACAATCATTGTTCTGACAGGCCTATCAAACGTCTAATTCTGGAATCAGACGTCTGGAAGTTCACTTTAAGACGTTTGATTTCAAGGTCAGACGTCTGATTTTGGGCGGGTTGCTTCCTGACTTGGATCAGATCTAAACAGGGTTTTTGTGCAAGCCCATCAGACGACATACAGGACGTCTGGCACTATGTCTGGACGTCTGGAAACCTACTTTTACTGTGGGAATGGATTTTCCAAACGTTGCAACGGCTAGAAAATCTCTGAGAAGAGATTTTGGGTCAGCCGAGGCAAAACGGTCAATTATCAGACGTCTGGACAGTCTTATGGACGTCTGATAAGGCTCTAACGGTCATATCTTGAGTGTTTGCTAAGCCAGCCAACGGTCCACTAATTGGACGTCTGGCAAATCCATCAGACGTCTCCTAAGACGTCTGGTCTAAGGTCTGGACGTCTGATTTCATCAGACAGAACTAACTATGTCCAGCCTAATAGTTATCAGACGTCTGAAACAACAGTCAGACGTCTTAAAATACTTTATCAGACGTCTGATTTGGGAATTAGACATCTGGAAACTCTGTTTGAACCCTATATTGATTTTCTAAGTGTTCTACAGAAAACCTAAGTATCCTAGGGTTGTGCAGGTGTTCCTAGGACTACTGTTAGGGTATTTTGAGGCTCTTTAACAGAAATCTAAGTAACAAAAATAAAGAGCAACAGAAATAACGAAAAATACAAGGAGTACAAGAGAAGGAAATCTATCCTATTCTTCATCTCCTTCCTTCTTCAATATATCGCTCCTCGCGAATCTCTTCTACTTTCCATCGAGCTCCTCCAATCCGTCCTGGATGCGAGCTCGAATTCCGTCTAAACATGTCTACATTTGCAATTGACCTGAAATCTAAGACTCCAACTGCAAATGTTAAATAACACGTGTTTTGTTATCATCAAAACAAATAATTGTGGTGCTCTAGCACCAAAGCAGCCGCACCACAGCCACTCCAAGGACAGGTAACTTCCTATTAAACCCTAAAATTTTAAAAAAAGGGAAGAAAAAGAAAGAAAAAAATAGGTATAACCTACCTTTCATTCATAGCAATAGCTGCATGTCCTCAAAACTATTATTCCTGCACACAATATTAAAGGTAATTAAGGGCTAACACTTTTTTGCCTGAGCCCTAATTACCCAACAAAGAATTAACTGAACCAAGTAGAGCCAACATAAGGCAAACATTAGGATTTTAGAGACACACCCCTTAATCAAGAATTGAGAAAATCCACAAGAGGTGTGCCCAAGCCATTGATTGAAAATAATTAATAAGAAAAATCCTAAACAAGTGGCTCTCTAAACACTTGAACCCTAAAAAACAAGGTCTAAATTCTCAAGGGAACCACTAGGTGAAGTTGACCCCTAGGGTCGACTAACCTCCAAATTAGGCCACCTTTTTCACAAAAATACCTAGGAGTTCAAGTGAAACCTTAAGCACCTTGATCATAAAGTAAAAGAGGTAGACTTAAGAGGTCAAGATCTCCATTCTGGTTTACCTGGAACTGCAGTGACAAGAGAGGTCGGGTGGGGGAAACCCTGTAACCCGTGGGGACGCTCTACCGTGTAGGGGTCTTCGCGGGACTCACCCTCTCTGGCTGCCCAGGTAATTCTCAGGTGGACGATCTTTCTGATCAAGGGGTCCATCTGCCCCGCACCTCTATAGTCACCCAACACATTTTTTGGGTGTCTTGATTGGATCCAGCACCTTCTAAACTCATCTATTCCAATAGTGCATGAACGGTAGGAGATCCTTAAGACCACCCTTAAGATCTCCTTTAGGAATTCACTCTCGTCAAGGCCAAGTCTCGACGCCCGTGTTTGCACAGCAACCCTACCCCATCCTTCTTTCATCTGATTCTGAACCAAGCTCTTCTTCTTCCCCCATCATGGCTCAGCCTGTTGAGGAAGAAAACAATCTGGAGCACCAGCTCCAGCGACTCAATGACCACTTCCAAAACTTTGTGCACCCACCGCAGCGTCCTATGATGTGGGACCATTATAATCCTGCTGCGGTGGCCATCGAGCCTCGAGTCAGAATCCCGACTGGAGGACCTGATTCTGAATTGAAGCCCAATATGATTCATGCTATACCTAAATTCCATGGGCTTAATTCCGAAGATCCCTTTCAGCACATCAAACAGTTGAAACATCTGACCCAAACTTTTGGGTCAGATGCACAAAATCGGGATATTCTTCTCATGAAGATGTTCTCCTTGTCTCTTATGGACAAGGCCGCTCATTGGTATCAAACTCAGACCTGGCCGATCAACACCTGGGAAGAACTTCAGTTCGAGTTTTTGAAAAAGTTCTTTCCCGTTGGTCGGACCAACGCCTTGCGCCATCAGATTACTCACTTCACTCAACAATCAGGGGAACCTCTCCATGAGGCATGGGATCGCTTTCAGGATCTCATGAGAAAGTGCCCCCATCACGGAGTTCCTAAATGGGAACAAGTCCAATCTTTTTACCAGGGACTCCGTGAAGACATCCGACTTTTCGTCAATGCAACTTGCGGAGGGAATATCATGGGTCAACATGAGGACACCGTGTGGGAGATTCTCGAAAACATGTGCGAGAACTCCATCAATAATGACTCCATGGGATTATTCGACAGGACGAATACCCGCACATCGACGAATCTTAGGGGAGCACATGAGACGCAGGGCCTGTTCGCATCAGTCGACCTGGAATTAATGGCCAGTCGATTGGACAAGGTCTCAATCATTGAAAAGAAGGTGGATGAGCTGACTCAGCACTTGCAGCGAGCCACCTCTGCACATAGCTCCTTTGCATAGCCTCCTTCCACACAGGAGACTGTGCAAAACATTCTCCATCGATCTTCTCCTGGGATGGATCCATATCCATCAGCTCATTCTCGAATCGGAGGCTCATCTGATCCTTTCCATACCAGCCCAGGGGATTCCATTCCCCCTTTCTCTAATTCTCTGGAGGCTCCTCAGACCTGCGAGGACTTCAATGCCATCCAGAATGAACCATTCTCCAACACCTACAACCCTGGATGGCGAAACCATCCCAACTTCCAGTGGGCAGAAAATTCCCAAACCCAAAGACCACCCTTTCAGCCTCACCCACAACCTCCTCGTCCTTACCAGCCGCCTCAGCCTCGGCCCAACCCTACCTATCCATCAGGGCCAAATCAAGATCAAATGTCCCTTATCCTTCAGACTCTGGCTGACATTCAAAGAAAGAATGCGGCTATCCAAAAACAGCAGAAGGACGAGCTTACAGAGGTTCGAATCAACTGGCCCAACTGGCAAATTCTCGCCAGCCAGGCACTCTTCCTTCCCAACCTCTTCCTAACCAGAATAATGTGCCAACCCAGCGGCGCGTTATGAACCCAAACCCGGGCCAAGCCCACATGATTTATCAGGCTCCCTCTGTTCCTTCACCCGACGGGATGGAGGCCTCCACTTCTTTTGCGGGCTACCAGCAGCAACCCATCTTACCCAATCCCAACCAAAACCAGGCATGACTTAATTCTGTGACAACCCGTAGTGGTAAGGAAACCCAAGATCCACCTCACCCAAACCACTCCAAGCCTGGTAGTGATCCCAAGCCTAGGACGGTAATCCAGGATGTTCCTACCCCTATCCCAGATCCAATACCTGGACCTATCCTAGAAGAACCAACCAAGATCCCGTTTCCCGAGGCCTTGACCAAGGGAAAGAGGACTACCAAGCCCGTGGCACCTGAGGAGGACCTGGTCAAACTCTTTGAGCAGGTCCACATAAACATCGCCTTGATGGATGCAATCCGCCACGTACCGGCTTACACACGATTTTTAAAGAATGTGTGTACACCCCAGCGTAAGCCGCAAACCAAAGGTGGGGGTCCAATTGTTCTGTCAGAGCAAGCCAGCTCTGTAATCCTAAGTAGCTCCCACCCAAGGCGAAAGATCCTGGTACACCCTTGATTTCCTGCAAGATAGGTGATACCCAATTTGATATAGCCTTGCTAGACTTGGGTGCTTCCGTAAATCTGATACCCACATCCTTACTTGCCCATCTAGAAGAATCTGAGCTAAAACCCACTGAGGTGACATTACAATTAGCATATCGATCCATAAAGTCACCAAAAGGAATTCTCGAGGATGTTATTGTGAGGGTACAGGATTTCTACTTTCCTGTAGACTTTATAGTCTTAGACATGGATGCACCTGAGAACCCTAGGGATACACCAATCATTTTAGGGAGACCTTTCTTGGCTACTGCTAGAGCCAACATTAGCTGTGAGGAGGGCCAAATAGAGCTCAAATTTGGGAATCAAACCTTGAAAATTGATATATTTAAGGCCCAACAAGGAATCAACTGCGGTGTCATCGAACAGATTTGTGACATTAGGGCTTTGGTTGATGAAACACACTTCCAGAATGACCTGATTATCCCTCATCAACCGCAGAAAGATCTTGATCCGCAAAAAGAGGAGTCGAAGCCAGATTTGGACAACCCAGTAGCTCCTACCCTTGAACCTCACGTCTACATTGAACCACCCGCCGCTGCTGATAACCCCATCCTCGAGCTAAAGCCCCTTCCTGCTCACTTGAAATACATCTTTTTGGGTTCTAATCAAACCCTTCCTGTGATTATCAATTCTAAGCTCAATCCCGAACAGGAATCTCGTCTGATCGCTGTCCTCCAGCAACATCGCAGAGCCATCGGGTGGACTCTCGATGATCTGACTGGAATAAGTCCCTCGTATTGTACTCATCATATCTATTCAGAAGAGGGCGCACGACCTTCTCGTGAAATGCAGAGACACTTGAACCCCAATCTGCAGGAGGTCGTGGAAAAGGAGATCATCAAGTGGTTAGATGCTGGCATCATCTACCCGATCTCCGATAGTCATTGGGTGAGTCCAATTTAGGTCGTGCCTAAGAAGGCAGGACTCACCACTATAACGACTGAAACCGGAGAAGTCATTCCTACCCGATTAGCCAACTCGTGGAGAGTCTGTATAGATTACCGCCGACTCAATTCCTCCACGAAGAAGGATCATTTCCCACTACCTTTCATTGATCAGATTCTCGAGAAACTAGTGGGAAATAGGTTCTTTTGCTTTCTTGACGGGTACTCTGGTTACAACCAGGTGGCAATCCATCCTGAGGACCAAGAAAAGACCACGTTCACCTGCCCCTTCGGAATATACGCTTTCCGAAGGATGCCTTTCGATCTTTGCAATGCACCCGCTAGCGGTGCATGCTTGCCATATTCTCAGATATGGTAGGTGATTATCTGGAAGTCTTCATGGATGAATTTTTAGTTTTTGAAGAATCATTTGACGATTGCCTCCAACACTTGGTCCAGATACTCAGGCAATGCATCGAGGTGAATTTGGTTCTTTCCTGGGAAAAGAGCCATTTCATGGTGCCTGAGGGAATTGTCCTGGGACACTTAATTTCGGAAAAAGGCATCCAAGTGGATCGAGCTAAGGTTGATCTAATCTCTCGCCTTCCTATGCCTAGCTCAATCAGGGACATTCGTTCTTTTCTGGGGCACGTTGATTTTTACCGTCATTTCATTCCTGATTTCTCGAAAATCGTGCGCCCCTTGACTTCTCTTCTCTCTAAGGATGTACCCTTTGAAATCTCCAAGGAATGCACACTAGCCTTTGAAAACCTTCGTGACCGAGTCACCCAGGCACCTATCCTACAATCCCCTGACTGGTCTCAACCCTTTGAGATCATGTGCGATGCATCTGATTTCGCTGTAGGAGCGGTCCTGGGGCAGAAAGCTGACGGGAAACCCGTGGTCATCTACTATGCTAGCAAGACATTCGACGAGGCTCAGCGTAACTACACAGTTACGGAGAAAGAGCTGCTAGCCGTAGTATTTGCTCTTGAAAAATTTTGATCATATCTCCTGGGTTCACACGTCATCACCTACTCGGATCACACGGCTGTAAGGCATCTCCTTGCCAAGAAGGACGCGAAGCCCAGACTAATCCGATGGATCTTGCTGTTGCAAGAATTCGATCGCGAGATTCGCGACAAGGCGGGAAGACAAAATGTGGTAGTTGACCATTTGTCCCGCCTCCCTTCTGAGATTATCAATCCTTCCGGACCCATCACGGAGCATTTTCTTGATGAGCACTTGCTGACTATTGGTATTAGAATTCCATGGTTTGCTGATATAGTAAACTACTTGGCATCTCATCAGATCTCGTCTGATTGGCCGAAGGCCAGGAAAGACAAATTGTGCTTTGATGTCAAGTATAACATTTGGGAAGACCCGTACCTTTTCCGCATAGGTGCTGATCAAATTATCCGGAGATGTGTCCCAGAAGAAAAAATCAACAATATTCTCTCTTTCTACCATGACCAGGCATGCGGTGGCCATTTCTATGGGCATAAAACCGCATCAAAAGTCCTCCAGTGCGGCTTTTACTGGCCCACACTGTTCAAAGACACATACAATCACTGCAAGGCATGCAGTCGTTGCCAGACTTTGGGCAACATGAGCCATCGCGACATGATGCCTTTGCAGCCGATTCTCGTATGCGAATTCTTTGATGTTTGGGGGATTGATTTTATGGGCCCCTTTCTTGTTTCAGATGGTTTCGAATACATTCTGCTGGCTGTGGACTATGTGTCCAAATGGATCGAAGCCATACCGACCCGAACCTGTGATCACAAAATCGTTCTCAAATTCATTCATCAAAACATTTTCTCAAGGTTCAGGATTCCTCGTGCTATAATCTTTGATGGGGGGACCCACTTCACAAACGCTCAGTTTAGGTCACTGATGACCAAATACGGGGTGTCTCACCGAATCTCTACTCCTTACCACCCCCAAGCTAATGGTCTAGCTGAGCTGTCAAATCGGGAGATCAAGAAAATCCTGCAGGTCACTGTACGGCTTGACAGGAAGGACTGGTCGTCCCGACTTCCGGAAGCATTGTGGGCCTATAGGACCGCCCACAAAACCCAATTAGGCATGTCTCCCTTTAGACTGGTGTACGGAAAGGCGTGTCACCTTCCCATAGAGCTGGAGCATAAAGCCTATTGGGCAGTACGGAATTGTAATCTAAATCTTTCGAAGGTTGGAAACCACAGAAAACTTCAAATCAGCGAGATCGATGAATTACGCCTAGACATGTATAAGAACTCGCGAATCTACAAGGAGCGGGTTAAAGCCTTCCATGACAAGCATATCTCGAGAAAGATCTTTCATCCTAGTTAGAAGGTCCTACTCTTTGATGCCCGACTCAAACTTTTCCCGGGAAAGCTGCGATCCAAGTGGGTCGGACCATATTTAGTCCGACAGGTTTTTAGAAATGGAGCCCTCGAAATCAGTCTGCTCAGCCACGATTCCGAACCTTTCATCGTGAACGGTCAGAGACTCAAGCCGTTATTGATGTCACTTTTACTGATTTGGCTGAATCATCTTATATCCTCCATTCCCCTTGAGCTTATTGCGCCCAACCGATGGTGTAAAACTTAGCGCTTAACGGGAGGCAACCCGTCATTTTCCTAAAAATCTAAAACCTTTTTCACACCTTTGTGCACTTAAGGTTCGCCCTTATAGACAGCCGACTCCACCTCAGATGCTTTCATCTGAGTTTAGAAATCGTCTGCAAGATTCATCCCGACCCATTCACTCATCCAAACTTCTGTCTTAAGGAATGAACTAAGTAAATAAAAACCCCTTAAGTCACAATGAAGGCATTTCAAACCTTAGGCATGAGGGGGGTATAAAAGTGCAAAACTTGTAAGAAAAGGTTTTAAACAAAAAATTCACATATGCCAAAAACACCATAAAAATTAAAAAAAAAAAGAGGAGAAAGGAAATTCTGTGGGAGAAGGAACAAAATGAAAAAGGAGCAAAAATTGAAAGAAAAGAGTGATAGTCATTAGTAAGAAACTAAGGAATTGACCTAAGTTCTAGACCTCATTCAAGAAAAGAAATGAAAAGTGCATGGTGAGATTAGTAAGAATGCAAACTTTAGGCATTCTTGGATAGACTCTTAGTGCCCATTAAGATCTAGACATTCCTCAAGAGGTTGAGAAAAATGAAAAGCTTAAGTAGTAGGTCCAAGGCTTAAGGAGTATTTGACCTCATTAACTAACTTCTTGTTTACAGGACTCAGTAACCTAAGCACCCCAATCTCACACACAGCCTGGTTCAGTAAGCATAAAAATCAAAATCACGCAGAAGCATCACAAATTCTGAAAAATATACCTAGAATAGGAGTGGCCGATCAACACATTGATTTGGTCGAGTTCCCAGCGCGGAGAGGCGGGAAATCCCCTCGAAGATGCGTAACAAAATATCATCTCCTCGGTGCTTGTCTCTTAGGATATTTACATATCCTACTGGGAGCATGTAAGCACTTTGCTGGTTCAGATTCCATGGATGGCATTATCACGAAATGTCAATTGCCAGGGTCTGGATTCGGCCACGGAACACCATAGATGGGATTATCTCGAAATCTCAATAGCCAGGGTTCCGGGGGTTGCCATGGGCGGTGCTATCTCGAAGCATCGATTGCCAGTAACCCTTGAGGATTGATGATGGAAGCAAGGAATCTGATACAGACCGTGTTGAAAAGCCAATCCTAGGCTAGAACTAAAAAGAAAAAGAGATAGAAAACTCTCCAAACAGAAAAACTTTCTCTCTCTCTCTTACAAAACGCACTGCGAACTGAGCCAGGGCTAAAATTATTTCAAGCACGGGTGCTTTAACCACAAAGTCCAATAGACCTTAGGTTAGTTCTTGGGGGCCTTAAAAACCTTTGCTAAAGACTGAGGCTGAGGCTAGACAGATTTGGATCTTGGTTGGTACTAGAGTACCTTTTAGGCCTATGGTCAGCATTCTAACCTAATCTAGGTTCAAATGAAAAAGCACTTATCTGAAATCATTAAGAACTTCATGGTCTAGAACAAGGGTTGACACCTTGAGTTTTTGCTAAGGGACTAGCAAAAGCTAGGAATGGGGGTATGATGAGAACCTCATCATAAGCCATAACTAGCTCATTTTGACCTAATAAAGAGAATAAAAGCTCCTACATGACTTAGAAGAGGGCTTAATTGGAGGAATAAGTGTTCTGAGAAGAAAATATGAAATAAAGGTTAAAACTGTAATTTTACCATTGCAGTACATAAACGAAATTTCTTAGAGACAGAACATAGGTCAAATGGTCTAAATAAGATAAAAAGTGGGTTGAATCAATCAGAAATGGGTTCATGTGCAATCTAGGAATTAAATGACATTTGGTAACCCTAAAACAGACCCGCTTAATTCAACAAGGTTCCATTCGGGATAAAAATCAAATAAATCATCTAAAAATCATGGAAAAATATCCCCTAGGGTTTAGAACATTCAATTTAGCCTCTGGAACCTAGTTTGACCTAAATTAGGGTCCTAGCTCATCAATTGACCTAAATTGGATTTTTACGCAAAATACCCAGTCAAACGTGGTCAAACCTAAAATCCAACTTCACCATTGTATTCCTTAGGTCCAAATTAGGTTTTTACCAAAATTTGGACCTAAGAGAAGGTCATCTTGACCTACTTTGCAAAATAGTCCACCCAATTACATCCTGGCCCCTAACTTTTGAAAACCCTTGCGAAAACCCCCCCAACTTTTGTTGTCACTTTCTGCATTCCGGTCCCTCTGCCAACGCAGCAGAAGACCCATACTCCGGCAACGTCTCGAGGAGGATTTCTCCTTGCTTTCCCAGGGAGCTGCTCTCAGATGTGAAAGGGGGGTTCCCTGTGAGGTCCCCTACCGCCTGAGCAGCTCCCCATGCCCTGTTTCGCACCATACCTCTCGTGCGAACGCTCGAGAGGTATGGGTGTTGTACCTGCAGCGACCTCCGGTGAGAGCTTTGCTCACCCTCCGTGCATCTACCCCTCTGCTGGCGCCTTTAAAAGAAACCCCAGGACCAGCCGCTTGAGGCAGACTTGTTTTGGCGGAGATTCCCCCAAATTTTCCTCTCTTCCATCTCCGGCGACCTCCTCCCCTCCTTCTCGTTGCTCTACTGCCATACCAGCAGCAGAGTCAACTCCGCCTCTTCCTCCCGCGTGGCGTCGTACCAAGCGCGCGTTCCCCTGACCTCGTCCTCATCGTCGCTCCCTCCTTCAGGGTTCTTCTTCTCCAACGACGGCAGCTACGCGTCGTCCACTCCGCTGACTCCCTCCCTTCCAGAACACTCCAGATACCTTCTCCATCTTCCCCTCTCTCTTTTCCCCCTTTCATTTCAGTTAATTCCCCCCCCCCCCCCGACACTGCCTGACCACCCTCATCTTCCACGTCACCGGCCGACCTCCGGCGAGCCGCCCCCATCGTTCCGCCCCTCCACACGGCTCGCCAACCGTCTCATAAGCTCTGCCTCACCACAAGGAACAATCTCCGCCCATCCACCATCCATCTACGCCTCCACCACAGCCCCCCGAACACCCCCACACTTCCGGTCACAGGTCGACCTAGGCACGCACGCCTAGGCCGTCCCACGACCTGCGGCACCGTGCACCACCTTCGCCGTGCCACGGTGAAGGTCCCCAGCTGGTCTGATTAAGACGAGAGTCTTGTTTTGTGATTGACATTATTTCAGCCCCTGCCGCCATTGACGGTTGGAGCAGCTCCAGGCTTCAGCAGCTCCAGGCGTCAGGACCTCCAGTCTTCAGGTGCAGCAGATTCGGGAAAGCAGTGCGAAGCATCTAAGTCTAGCAAGGAGCGCAGCGACGTCCCAACCTTGGCAATCGAAGAAGAATCCTCTGCGGGCACGCGAGAGAGCGGGGCAGGACTAATAGTCCCACATCGGCGAAATGCGAAGCGCAGGTATACTTTAAATTATTTTTGTGTTATACTCTCTTCGCCTCCGAACGCACAGGGGTGAGGTCCCTCACCTTATCCCACGCTCGCCTCGTCCGCGGTTTCACCTCGCGGATCTGGTGGGCTCCGACCCGACCCATTCTGAGCACACCTCGCGCATCACCCACTTGCCGGTGCGCCTGGTCCCAGGTGCGAAATCCGACCCGATTACCCGTGGCTCTGGGAGAGCGTCCTTAAGTGAATTGCAGAGAGTGAGAGACACGCGGGTAGAGGGACAGGGTAGGTTTTGCTGTGTTTCGTGCAGGAACTGGGCGCGGACGAAGAAGAAACCTGCAGCACTTGGCCGTAGGAAGAAGAAGCAGAGGAAGAAGACAGATCGCCAAAGAAGAAGAAGCAGAGAAGAGAGGAAAGAACTGTACTGTAGCAGACCGCAATTTAAGTCGTCTGACTGTGGTATCAGACAACGGAAGACCTTGCAGAGAGAAAGAAAGAAGTGCAGAAGAAGAAGAGGAAGACAGCCGCCAGAGCAAAAGAAGAAGACAAACAGCTAGGAAGAAAAGAGAAGAATGAAGAGAAGAAGAAGATAGGAAGAATAGAAGAAGAAGGAAGAGGGAAGAAAACAGGATCAGAGAGAGCACAAAGAGAAGAAGAAGAAGCCAAGACAAAAATCTCTCTCTCTCTCTTATTTTTTGTAATCCAATAGAGAAATTTTGTACTTCTAGTATTCTAGTAGCTCCCTGAGTTCGACCTCGGAAAAACTATTTCCGAGTAAAAAAATCTATTGTAATGACAACCGTAGCTGTCTTGTCTTATACTATAACGACTGTACTATAATAAACATAAAGACGCACAAAACGGCCAAAGCGGTTGCCATTTCACATGAAAAGAACTCCCTGAGGATTTATAGAATGGAGTGAGCCGGGAGTATGGATTTGCCCTTTGATTAGAGTGTTGGCACAGCACAAGGGCAAGATGAAGCTTAAAGTAGTAAGCAAGTGATTTTTCTAAGGGAATTGTATCTCAAGAGGTGTGTTTTGCCTAAGAGGAGTTGTAGTCTATTTATATTCAAGTTTGGAACCTTCAAGAACATTTGGGAGAGTTCTAGTCGTTGGAGACAAATCCCAAGAGATTAGGACGAAATCTACCACAAATCAGGGTAATGATGAGTTTGACAGCAATATGAGACGTCTAATTTTAGGATCAGACGTCTTATAGGACGTCTGATTATAATTCTGGTCGTCTAATACTGTAGGCCACCTTGAACTGACTCCATTGGATCAAAAGAAGGACGTCTGATATTTTCACCTAAGACATTTGATTAGGTTATTGGACATTTAATAAAGGGTGGATTCGTTCATGTTTTCATTAGATCTAAACAGGGTTCTAGGTTTAAAGGATCAGACGTCGTTATGGACGTCTGAAGAAATCACCAGACGTCTGAAAACCAAAATAGACATCCCCGTGTTTTCTGACAAAAGATTTTATGGCCGTAATGAGATACGCATAGAAAATCATGGGAAACGGTCCAAAGGTAGACGTCTGGAAGTGTGTCCAGACATCTGGAAATACATTTTTGCTCGTTATCTATGGAACGAAGATAGGTACTTAGTTTAACGGTTAGTCTGAGGACGTTCAGGTAAAGTATCAGACGTTTGGATGAGATTATGGACGTCTGATAGAGGAGTTCTTCGACTGATGTTCATGAAGACAGAAGGTGAAGGCCGCACTATAGGAAGATAGACGTCTGAGACACTTGTCAGACGTCTTAAAGTGGAAAATCAGACGTCTGACCATTGTTCTAGACGTCTACTAAGAGTCTAAGTGTTAGGTTTTTATTTCTAATTTATCCTAAGTGTAGAGAACCTAAGTTAGCTATTTATAGGTTAGGTTTGGAGGCTCTTTACAATATTTCTAGACTCAAGTAAAATAAAAATTACAACCTTTGAAAGTTTACATGAAAATGCCTATGACCTAATACTTATGCTACTTGTCTTCACGCTTTTAATCTTCCATCTTGGAAAACTTTATGAAACCTATAAATATGTTATTACAGAGAGAAACAATATGCTACGCTTATTTTTTTATTTCATTTTCTTCATTTTGTAAAATCATCAAAATATTATATATGAGTAGTTGAACTAATAATCTCCCCCTTTTTGATGATTTTCAAAATATAGCTGTAGGTTCCTATTTTCTCCCCCTAAAGGTTTTACTTAGTAGTTGGTGGGCTTGCTTCCTCTATAGTATTATTATTTCGTCGTAGTATAGTATAGAGGGAGGTGATTACCAGTTTAATACAATTTGTTACTCGGAAATAAAGAGTTCCCGAGGTCGAACTCAGGGAGCAAGTTGTATTCTACGGGTACAAGTTTCTTTTACAAAAATAAAGAAAGAGAGAGAGAGAATTTGTTGGCTTTTCTTCTTTTCTCTTTGCTTCTCCTCTTCTTCCTTCTCAGATCTTCTGCTCTCTTCTTTTTGTTCTTCTTTTTCTTCTTTTCCTTTCTTCTGCAGAGCGGTCCTGTTCTTCTTCTTCTTCTTTCTTTCCTTTCTTCTGCAGAGCGGTCCTGTTCTTCTTCTTCTTCTTTCTTTCTTCTTTTCCTTTCTTCAGATCTTCTTCTCGTGCTCTTTTTCTTCTTTCAGTTCTTGTCTTGGCCTCTCTGCGTTCTCCTCTGCCTCGCCTTCCTTCTCCTTCCTTGCCTTCAGGACGTCGTTTGATTTTCCAATCAGACGACTTAAACCGCCGCTGCTACAGTGCTGCTCGGTGATCCTCCTTCCTTCAGTCTTCGTCTTCTTCCACGGTTCTTCTTCACCTGTGCCTGCACACTTACACAGCTTGATCAGAGAGGGGCAAAACCTATCTCTACCCTCCCCCCGCGTCTCTCTCTCTCACAGAATCCGCTCATAGGATAGCTCTCCCAGAGCTGCCGGGTAGCCGGGTACGGGTCGCGCCCGGGTCCAGGCCCACCGGCGTGCGTGGTGGGCGAGGAGTGCAGGTCAGTCTAAGTCGGGTCGGGCCAGGTCCGCGAGGCGTGAGCGCGGACGAGACCGGGTCGAGCGAGCGAGTGAGTGAGAGGGACCTCACCCCGTGCTCAGGAGGCAACGAGCATAAGGCGCTTTTTGCCTTTATGCAGGCGCTCTCCTCTGAAAGGTTACGAGGTGGGACTAAATGTCCCACCCCAATTTGGGTGCCTGCGCGGAGGAAGCAGCGGCAGTCGAGGCGAAGCGCGGGGGCTTCACGCGAGAGCTTCGCCTCAACTGCAGCCTAACGTTTTGCCGAAGTGCCCCCGCACAGCCTGGGAGGGTGACCTGGGCGCTTCGCACCTGGGGCAGCAGGTGAAGAAGCTGCTTAGCTTCAACAATGGCGCAGACGAACGCAGGTACCTGCCCACAGAAAAATGGCCTCTCGGCCCAATCAGAAACGCGGAGGACCTTCGCCGTGGCACGGCGAAGGTGGTCGGGGGGTGTGCAGGCGGCGGGGCGGAGCCCAAGAGCTGCCCTAGGTCGGACTGTGGGTCGGAAGATGGGTTTGTTCGGTGGAGTTGCAGAGGGTGATGTGGGGGAAGTGGAAGGGCGGAGGTTGATCAGGGTGAGGAGGCGGAGGTTCTGCGATGGTCGGCGAGCCGTGTGGGTTGCTGGAGTGATGGGAGCGGCTCGCCGGAGGATGGCCGGAGGCGGAGAAGGTGAGGGTGAGTGGTCGGAATCGAGGGCGACAGTAGATGTTTAAAGTGAGAAAAAGGGAGAGGGGAGAAAGAGGAGGAGTTCTACCTACTTAGCAGGACGAGGAGGGGCCGGAGCGGGCGACAGTCGTATCGACTGTCGCCGGAGAAGAAGATGCCCGGGGGAAGGGGCGGCGGCGAGCAGAGGGCCGGAGAGGCGCCAGCTGGGTGCGGCGTGGCGCGGGAAGAGCAGGGGAAGAAGTCTCTGCTGCTGGTATTGCGGCAGAGCGAAGGGGAGGAGGAGGAAGAACCGCCGGAGCTGGTGGGCATCTGCCGGAGTGAGAAGAGAGGAAAGTTGGGGGTTTCCTCCGTCAGATCCGAGCTGGGAAGAACGGTGGAGCGACGGGGGTATTTATAGGGACCGAATCAGGGAGGAAGGCGGAGGGAGACGACGTGTCTCCCTCGCCGGAGGACGCCGGAGATGGAAACCCATACCGTCCGTGCGTTCGCACGGCTGGTATGGTGGGTTACAGCGACCAGGGGGGTGTCCCTGCGACGGCTGACGACGCAGGGCACCCCCGGTTTACTTGCCAGACTCTCCCCCTCACCCTGCGCGGCGCCATGCTCCGCGCAAGGTCGCCGGAGTATGGTGCTGGCAGGTTTTGCAGGGGGACCGAAACGCAAAGAACGAAGGAGAGTTAGGGGCTAAAATGCGAGGGTTCAAAAGTTGAGGGCCAAAAAGTAAATATATGAGGACCAAAGTGTA
The DNA here is from genome assembly GCA_037157565.1 of Thalassia testudinum. Lineage (NCBI taxonomy): Eukaryota > Viridiplantae > Streptophyta > Magnoliopsida > Alismatales > Hydrocharitaceae > Thalassia > Thalassia testudinum. The sequence goes on from JAZHRO010000055.1 coordinate 17,346,476, forward strand.
AAGTTGGTCAAGAAGGTTTCTTCTTAGGCTCAAGTTTTTATACATGACTAATTAGGACCTAAGGAATCTGATGGTGAATTTTATTTCTAGATTAAACCTTGTTTGACTGGTCAATTTACGCAAAAACCCAAATTAAGTTATTAATTGGGTATGGTTCTGAATGTAGGTCAAGATGGGTTCCTAAGGTCAAATTGAAGGTTCTAAATCCTAGAGATTATTTTTCTATGAATTTTAGAGGGTTTATTCCATTTTTGCTTTGCCTTGAACCTCGTGAATTGAAGTGGGTTTGTTTTAGGGTTACAGATTATCATTTAGTTCCTTGGAATTGCTGTAGCCCTTGCTAGATCATCTCATCCCACTTTTATTTTTATTAAGTTGCTTTGACCTATGTTTGGATCCTGAATTACCCTGTATGCAGTTTATACTGGTAAAATTGCATTTTTACCCCTTATGACTTGTTTTCTCCTTAAACTCAGAATTCTCTGAGTTAAGCCTTTCCTTGAGTTATGTAGGAGCTTTTATCCTTTGTATTGGGTCAAAATGAGCTAGTTATGGCTCATGATGAGGTTCTCATCATACCCCCATGCCTAGCTTTTGCTAGTCCCTTAGCAAAAACTTAAGGTTTCAACCCTTGTTCTAGACCATGAAGTTTTTAATAGCTTTAGATAAGTGCTTTTTTATTTGAGCATAGATTAGGTTAGAATGCTGACCATAGGCCTAAAAGGTACTCTAGTACCAATCAAGATCCAAATCTGTGTAGCCTTTGCCTCAGTCTTTAGCAAAGGTTTTTAAGGCCCACAAGAACTAACCTAAGGTTTATTGGACTTTGTGGTTAAAGCACCCGTGCTTGAAATGATTTTAGCCCTGGCTCAGTTCGCAGTGCGTTTTGTAAGAGAGAGATAGAAAGTTATTTTGTTTGGAGAGTTTTCTCTCTCTTTTTCTTTTTAGTTCTAGCCTAGGATTGGCTTTTCAACACGGTCTGTATCAGATTCCTTGCTCCCATCATCAATCCTCAAGGGTTCCTGGCGATCGATGCTTCGAGATAGCACCGCCCATGGCAACCCCCGGAACCCTGGCTATTGAGATTTCGAGATAATCCCATCCATGGTGTTCCGTGGCCGAATCCAGACCCTGGCAATTGACACTTCGAGATAATGCCATCCATGGAATCTGAACCAGCAGAGTGCTTACATGCCCCCAGTAGGATATGTAAATATCCTAAGAGACAAGCACCGAGGAGATGATATTTTGTTACGCATCTTCGAGGGGATTTCCCGCCTCTCCGCGCTGGGAACTCGTCCAAATCAACTTGTGTTGATCGGCCGCTCCTATTCTAGGTGTTCTTTTCAGAATTTTGCGACGCTTCTGCGTGATTCTGATTTTTACGCTTACTGAACCAGGTTGTGTGTGAGGTTAGGGTGCTTAGGTTACTGAGTCCCGTAAACCAAAAATTAGTTAACACGGCCAAATACTTCCTAAGCCTTCGACCTAATACTTCAGCTTTTCATTTTCCTCAACCTCATGAGGAGTGTCCAGATCTTAATGGGTACTAAGAGTCTATTCAAGAATGCCTAAGGTTTGCATTCTTACTAATCTCATTGTACACTTTTCAGTTATTTTCTTGAATGAGGTCTAGAACTTAGGTTAATTCCTTAGTTCCTTACTAATGACTATCACCTTTTCTCATAATTTTGTGCTCCTTTTTCATTTTGTTTCTTTTCTCCTCCTTCAGAAAATTTCCTTCTCCTCTTTTCCTTTTATTATTATTATTATTATTATTATTTTTTTTTTTTGAAAAATTTTTAATTTTTATGGTGTTTTTGGCATATGTGAATTTTTTTGTTTGAAACCTTTTCTTACAAGTTTTGCACTTTCATACCCCCCCATGCCTAAGATTTGCAATGTCCTCATTGTAACCTAGGGGTTTTTATTTAACTTAGTTCATTCCTTAAGACAGAAATTTGGATGAGTGAATGGGTCGGGTTGAATTTTTGCGGACGATTTCTAATCCCAGATGCAAGCATCTGAGGTGGGGTCGGCTGTCTATAAGGGTGAACCTTAAGTGCAAAAAGGTGTCAGAAAAAGTTTTGGATTTTTAGGAAAATGACGGGTTGCCTCCCGTTAAGCGCTGAGTTTTACGCCATCGGCTGGGCGCAATAAGCTCAAGGGGAATGGAGGACATAAGATGTTTCAGCCAAATCAGTAGAAGTTACATCAATGAACGGCTTGAGTCTCTGACCGTTCACGATGAAAGGTTCAGAATCGTGGCTGAGTGGACTGATTTCGATTGCTCCATTTTCAAAAACCTGTCGGACCAAATATGGTCCGACCCACTTGGATCTCAGTTTTCCTGGGAAGAGTTTTAGTCGGGCATCAAAGAGTAGGACCTTCTGACCAGGATGAAAGATCTTTCTCGAGATGTGTTTGTCGTGGAAGGCTTTAACCCGCTCCTTGTAGATTTGCGAGTTCTCGTACGCGTCTAGGCGTAATTCATCGATCTCGCTGATTTGGAGTTTTCTGTGGGTCCCAGCCTTGGAAAGATCTAGATTACAGTTCCGTACTGCCCAATAGGCTTTATGCTCCAGTTCTACGGGAAGGTGGCATGCCTTTCCGTACACCAGTCTAAAGGGAGACATGCCCAATTGGGTCTTGTGGGCGGTCCTATAGGCCCACAATGCTTCCGGAAGTCGGGACGACCAGTCCTTCCTGTCAGGTCGAACAGTGACTTGCAGGATTTTCTTGATCTCCCGATTAGACAGCTCAGCTAGACCATTAGTTTGGGGGTGGTAAGGAGTAGAGATTCGGTGAGACACCCCGTATTTGGTCATTAGTTACCTAAATTGAGCATTTGTGAAATGGGTCCCCCCATCAGAGATTATTGCACGAGGAATCCCGAACCTTGAGAAAATGTTTTGACGAATGAATTTGAGAACGATTTTGTGATCACAGGTTCGGGTCGGTATGGCTTCGATCCATTTAGACACGTAGTCCACAACCAACAGAATGTATTCGAAACCATCCGAAACAGGAAAGGGGCCCATAAAATCAATCCCCCAAACATCAAAGATTTCGCATACTAGAATCGGTTGCATAGGCATCATGTCGCGATGGCTCATGTTGCCCAAAGTCTGGCAACGACTGCATGCCTTGCAGTGATTGTATGCGTCTTTGAACAGTGTGGGCCAGTAAAAGCCGCACTGGAGGACTTTTGATGCGGTTTTATGCCCGGCGAAATGGCCACCGCATGCCTGGTCATGGCAGAAAGAGAGGATATTGTTGAATTCCCCTTCCGGGACACATCTCCGGATGATCTGATCGGCACCTATGCAGAAGAGGTACGGGTCTTCCCAAATGTAATACTTGGCATCGGAGAGTAATTTGTCCTTCTTGGCCTTCGGCCAATCGGATGGGATCTGATGAGATGCCAAGTAATTTACTACATTAGCAAACCATGGAAGGCTAGTACCAATAGTCAGCAGGTGCTCATCGGGAAAATGCTCAGTGATGGGTCCGGGAGGGTCAATTATTTCAGAAGGAAGACGGGACAAGTGATCAGCTACCACATTTTGCTTTCCCGCTTTGTCGCGAATCTCAAGGTCAAATTCTTGCAACAGCAAGATCCATCGGATTAATCGAGGTTTCGCGTCCTTCTTTGCAAGGAGATGCCTCACAGCTGTGTGATCCGAGTATATGATGACACGGGAACCCAGAAGGTACGATCTGAATTTTTCTAGGGCAAATACTACAGCTAGCAGCTCTTTCTCAGTAACCGTACAGTTACGCTGAGCCTCATTGAGTGTTTTGCTGGCGTAGTAAATGACCACAGGTTTCCCGTCAATTTTCTGCCCCAAAACCGCTCCTACAGCGAAGTCGGATGCATCGCACATGATCTCAAAGGGTTGAGACCAATCAGGGGACTGTAGGATCGGGGCTTGGGTGACTCGGTCACGCAGGATTTCAAATGCTTGAGTGCATTCCTTGGAAATTTCGAAAGGGACATCCTTGGAGAGAAGAGTGGTCAGGGGGCGCGCGATTTTTGAAAAATCAGGGATAAATCGTCGATAAAAACCGACATGCCCTAAAAAGGAACGGATGTCCCTGATCGAGCTAGGCATAGGAAGGTGAGAAATCAGATTAACCTTAGCTCGATCCACTTGGATACCTTTCTCCGAAATTGAGTGTCCCAGGACAATTCCCTCAGGCACCATGAAATGGCTCTTTTCCCAGGAAAGAAGCAAATTCACATCGATGCACCGCCTGAGTATCTGGACCAAGTGTTGGAGGCAATCGTCGAATGATGCTCCGAAAACTGAAAAGTCATCCATGAAGACTTCCAGATAATCACCTACCATATCTGAGAATATGGCAAGCATGCATCGCTGAAAAGTAGCGGGTGCATTGCAAAGACCGAAAGGCATCCTTCGGAAAGCGTATGTTCCGAAGGGGCAGGTGAACGTGGTCTTTTCTTGGTCCTCAGGATGGATTGCCACCTGGTTATAACCGGAGTACCCGTCAAGAAAGTAGAAGAACCTATTTCCCGCAAGTTTTTCGAGAATTTGATCAATGAAGGGTAGTGGGAAATGATCCTTCTTCGTGGAGGAATTGAGTCGGCGGTAATCTATACAGACTCTCCACGAGTTGGCTAATCGGGTAGGAATGATTTCTCCGGTCTCAGTCGTTATAGTGGTGAGTCCTGCCTTCTTGGGCACGACCTGAATTGGGCTCACCCAACGACTATCGGAGATCGGGTAGATGATTCCGGCATCTAACCACTTGATGATCTCCTTTTTCACGACCTCCTGCAGATTGGGGTTTAAGCGTCTCTGCATTTCACGAGAAGGTCGTGTGCCCTCTTCTGAATAGATATGATGAGTAGAATAAGAGGGACTTATTCCAGTCAAATCATCGAGAGTCCACCCGATGGCTCTGCGATGTTGCTGGAGGACAACAATCAGACGGGATTCCTGTTCAGGACTGAGGTTGGAATTGATAATCACAGGAAGGGTCTGATTAGAACCCAAAAAGATGTATTTCAAGTGAGCAGGAAGGGGTTTCAGTTCGAGGATGGGGTTGTCAGCAGCAGCGGGTGGTTCAGTATAGATGTGAGGTTCAAGGGTGGGAGTTACTGGGTTGTTCATATCTGGATTCGACTCCTCTGTTTGCGGGTCAAGATCCTTCTGTGGTTGATGAGGCATAATCGAGTCATTCTGGAAGTGTGATTCATCAACCAAAGTCCTGATGTCACAAATTTATTCGATGACAGCGCAATTAATTCCTTGTTGGGCCTTAAATATATCAATTTTCAGTGTTTGATCTCCAAACTTAAGCTCTATTTGGCCCTCCTCACAGCTGATGTTGGCTCTAGCAGTAGCCAAGAAAGGTCTCCCTAGAATGATTGATGTGTCCCTAGGGTTCTCAGGTGCGTCCATATTTAGGACTATAAAGTCCACTGGGAAATAGAAATCCCGCACTCTTACGATAACATCCTCGAGAATCCCTTTTGGCGACTTTATAGATCGATCTGCTAATTGTAATGTCACCTCGGTTGGTTTTAGCTCAGATTCTTCTAGATGGTCAAGTAAGGATGTGGGTATCAAGTTTATGGATGCACCCAAGTCTAACAATGCTCTATCAAATTGGGTACCACCTATCTTGCAGGAAATCAAGGGAGTACCAGGATCTTTTGCCTTGGGTGGGAGTCTACTGAGGATTACAGAGCTGGCTTGCTCTGACAGAACAATTGGTCTCCCTCCCTTGGTTCGCGGCTTACGCTAGGGTGTACATATATTCTTTAGAAATCGTGCGTAAGCTGGTACGTGGCGGATTGCATCCATCAAGGGGATGTTTATGTGGACCTGCTCAAAGAGCTTGACCAGGTCCTCCTCAGGGGCCACGGGTTTGGTGGTCTTCTTTCGCTTGGTCAAGGCCTCGGGAAACGGGATCTTGGTTGGTTCTTCTAGGATAGGTCCAGGTTGTGGATCCGGAACAGCGGTTTCTTGGATAACTATCCTAGGGTCATGGTTATCAGGCTTGGAGTGGTTTGGATAATGTGGGTCTTGAGTTGTTTTGCCACTACGTGTTGTTACAGAATTTAATCCGGCCTGATTTTGGTTTGGGTTTGGTAAGAGGGGTGGCTGCTGCTGAAATCCCGCATAAGAAGTTGAAGCTTCCATCTCGTCTGGAGATGGAGCAGTAGGGGCCTGATAAATCCATTGTGCGTGGCCTAAATTTGGATTCATAACGCGCTTCTGGGTTGGCACGTTATTCGGGTTAGGAAGAGGTTGGGAAGGGAGTGTGCCTGGCTGGCGAGAATTTGCCAACTGGGCTAGTTGAGTTTTAACCTCTGTAAGTTCGTCCTTGTGCTGTTTTTGAATAGCCGCATTTGTTCTTTGAATGTCAGCCAGAGTCTGAAGGATTAGGGACATTTGATCCTGATTTGGCCCTGATGGATAAGTAGGGTTGGGCCGAGGCTGAGGCGGCTGGAAATGACGAGAGGGCTGTGGGCGGGACTGAAAAGGTGGTCTTTGGGTTTGGGAATTTCCCGCCCACTGAAAATTGGGATGGTTTCGCCATCCAGGGTTGTAAGTGTTGGAGAATGGGTCGTTCTGGATGGCGTTGAGGTCCTCGCAGGTCTGAGGAACCTCTTGAGAATCAGGGAAAGGGGGAATGGAGTTCCCCGGGCTGGTGTAGAAAGGATCGGATGATCCTCCGATCCGAGAATCAGATGGGGATGGATATGGATCCATCCTAGGGGAAGATCGGTGGAGGATGTTTTGTATAGTCTCCTGTGTGGAAGGAGGTTGTGCAAAGGAGTTACGCGCGGAGGTGGCTCGCTGCAAGTGCTGAGTCAGCTCATCCACCTTCTTCTCAATGATTGAGACCTTGTCCAATCGACTGGCCATTAATTCCAGGTCGACTGATGCGGACAGGCCCTGCGTCTCATGTGCTCCCTTAGGATTCGTCGCTGCGCGGGTATTCGTCCTGTCGAATAATCCCATGGAGTCATTGTTGATGGAGTTCTCGCACATGTTTTCGAGAATCTCCCATACGGTGTCTTCATGTTGACCCATGATGTTTCCCCTGCAAGTTGCATTGACGAAAAGGCGGATGTCCTCACGGAGTCCCTGGTAAAAAGATTGGACTTGTTCCCATTTAGGAACTCCGTGATGGGGGCACTTTCTCATGAGATCCTGAAAACGATCCCATGCCTCATGGAGAGGTTCTCCTGATTGTTGAGTGAAGTGTGTAATCTGATGGCGCAAGGCGTTGGTCCGACCAACGGGAAAAAACTTTTTCAAAAACTCGGATTGAAGTTCTTCCCAAGTGTTGATCGGCCGGGTCTGAGTTTGATACCAATGGGCGGCCTTGTCCATAAGAGAAAAGGAGAACATCTTCATGAGAAGAATATCCCGATTTTGCGCATCTGATCCAAAAGTGTGGGCCAGATGCTTTAGCTGTTTGATGTGCTGGAAGGGATCTTCAGAATTAAGCCCATGGAATTTAGGTATAGCATGAATCATGTTGGGCTTTAATTCGGAATCAGGTCCTCCAGTCGGGATTTTGACTCGAGGCTCAATGGCCACCGCAGCAGGATTGTAGTGGTCCCGCATCATAGGACGCTGTGGTGGGTGCACGAAGTTTTGGAAGAGGTCATTGAGTCGCTGGAGCTGGTGCTCCAGATTATTTTCTTCCTCAACTGGCTGAGCCATGATGGGGGAAGAAGAAGAACTTGGTTCTGAATTAGAAGAGAGAATAATGTGAGGGTGTTGTTGCACAAACACGGGCGTCGAGGCTTGGCCTTGACGGGAGCGAATTTCTAAAGGAGGTCTTAAGGGTGGTCTTAAGGACCTCCTTCCGTACATGCACTGTTGGAAGAGGTAAGTTTAGAAGGTGCTGGACCCAATCAAGACACCCAAAAATGTGTTGGGTGACTATAGAGGTGCGGGGCAGATGGACCCCTTGATCAGAAAGATCGTCCACCTGAGAATTACCTGGGCAGCCAGAGAGGGAGAGTCCCGCGAAGACCCCTACATGGTAGAGCGTCCCCACGGGTTACAGGGTTTCCCCCACCCGACCTCTCTTGTCACTGCGGTTCCAGGTAGACCAGAATGGGGATCTTGACCTCTTAAGTCTACCAATTTTAAGATCAGGGTGCTTAAGGTTTTCACTTGAACTTTAGTCTTTTAAGTGTAAAGAGTGACCTAATTTAAGGTTGGTTGACCCAAGGGGTCAATTTTACCTCTTGTTTTCTTTGAGAGCTTTTAGGTCCTGTCTTTTAGGGTTCAAGTGTTTAGAGAGCCAATTGTTTTAGGTTTTCTTTGAATAGGTATTTTCAGACAAGGGCTTGGGCACACTTCATTTGGTTTTCTCAATTCTTGCTTAAGGAGTGTGTCTCTAAATCCCTAGTGTTGGATCCTAGGTTGGCTCTACTTGGTCCAGTTAATTCTTTGTTGGGTAATTAGGGCTCAAGCAAGAATGTGTTAGCCCTTAAATACCCTTAATAGTGTGCAGGAGTAATGAGCTGAAAACATGCAACTCTTTATGGTTACTAAGTATGGAAGACAGGTTAGCCCTATATTGCTTGTTCTTTTCTTTTCTTCCTCTTTAGAGTTTAGGGGTTAATAGGAAGAGGAAAAAATTTTACCTGTCCTCAGAGTGGTTGTCGTGCGGTTGCTTGTTTTCTTGATTTCCTGTAGCTGCACAAAAGAGAGGAGATTATCAGAAACTAAAAAAAAACAAGAATGTTTACCTTAGAATAGCCGTTGCTCCCCGGCAACGGCGCCAAAAACTGGTGGGCTTGCTTCCTCTATAGTATTATTATTTCGTCGTAGTATAGTATAGAGGGAGGTGATTACCAGTTTAATACAATTTGTTACTCGGAAATAAAGAGTTCCCGAGGTCGAACTCAGGGAGCAAGTTGTATTCTAGGGGTACAAGTTTCTTTTACAAAAATAAAGAAAGAGAGAGAGAGAGAATTTGTTGGCTTTTCTTCTTTTCTCTTTGCTTCTCCTCTTCTTCCTTCTCAGATCTTCTGCTCTCTTCTTTTTGTTCTTCTTCTTTTTCTTCTTTTCCTTTCTTCTGCAGAGCGGTCCTGTTCTTCTTCTTCTTCTTTCTTTCCTTTCTTCTGCAGAGCGGTCCTGTTCTTCTTCTTCTTCTTTCTTTCTTCTTTTCCTTTCTTCAGATCTTCTTCTCGTGCTCTTTTTCTTCTTTCAGTTCTTGTCTTGGCCTCTCTGCGTTCTCCTCTGCCTCGCCTTCCTTCTCCTTCCTTGCCTTCAGGACGTCGTTTGATTTTCCAATCAGACGACTTAAACCGCCGCTGCTACAGTGCCGCTCGGTGATCCTCCTTCCTTCAGTCTTCGTCTTCTTCCACGGTTCTTCTTCACCTGTGCCTGCACACTTACACAGCTTGATCAGAGAGGGGCAAAACCTATCTCTACCCTCCCCCCGCGTCTCTCTCTCTCACAGAATCCGCTCATAGGATAGCTCTCCCAGAGCTGCCGGGTAGCCGGGTACGGGTCGCGCCCGGGTCCAGGCCCACCGGCGTGCGTGGTGGGCGAGGAGTGCAGGTCAGTCTAAGTCGGGTCGGGCCAGGTCCGCGAGGCGTGAGCGCGGACGAGACCGGGTCGAGCGAGCGAGTGAGTGAGAGGGACCTCACCCCGTGCTCAGGAGGCAACGAGCATAAGGTGCTTTTTGCCTTTATGCAGGCGCTCTCCTCTGAAAGGTTACGAGGTGGGACTAAATGTCCCACCCCAATTTGGGTGCCTGCGCGGAGGAAGCAGCGGCAGTCGAGGCGAAGCGCGGGGGCTTCACGCGAGAGCTTCGCCTCAACTGCAGCCTAACGTTTTGCCGAAGTGCCCCCGCACAGCCTGGGAGGGTGACCTGGGCGCTTCGCACCTGGGGCAGCAGGTGAAGAAGCTGCTTAGCTTCAACAATGGCGCAGACGAACGCAGGTACCTGCCCACAGAAAAATGGCCTCTCGGCCCAATCAGAAACGCGGAGGACCTTCGCCGTGGCACGGCGGAGGACCTTCGCCGTGGCACGGCGAAGGTGGTCGGGGGGTGTGCAGGCGGCGGGGCGGAGCCCAAGAGCTGCCCTAGGTCGGACTGTGGGTCGGAAGATGGGTTTGTTCGGTGGAGTTGCAGAGGGTGATGTGGGGGAAGTGGAAGGGCGGAGGTTGATCAGGGTGAGGAGGCGGAGGTTCTGCGATGGTCGGCGAGCCGTGTGGGTTGCTGGAGTGATGGGAGCGGCTCGCCGGAGGATGGCCGGAGGCGGAGAAGGTGAGGGTGAGTGGTCGGAATCGAGGGCGACAGTAGATGTTTAAAGTGAGAAAAAGGGAGAGGGGAGAAAGAGGAGGAGTTCTACCTACTTAGCAGGACGAGGAGGGGCCGGAGCGGGCGACAGTCGTATCGACTGTCGCCGGAGAAGAAGATGCCCGGGGGAAGGGGCGGCGGCGAGCAGAGGGCCGGAGAGGCGCCAGCTGGGTGCGGCGTGGCGCGGGAAGAGCAGGGGAAGAAGTCTCTGCTGCTGGTATTGCGGCAGAGCGAAGGGGAGGAGGAGGAAGAACCGCCGGAGCTGGTGGGCATCTGCCGGAGTGAGAAGAGAGGAAAGTTGGGGGTTTCCTCCGTCAGATCCGAGCTGGGAAGAACGGTGGAGCGACGGGGGTATTTATAGGGACCGAATCAGGGAGGAAGGCGGAGGGAGACGACGTGTCTCCCTCGCCGGAGGACGCCGGAGATGGAAACCCATACCGTCCATGCGTTCGCACGGCCGGTATGGTGGGTTACAGCGACCAGGGAGGTGTCCCTGTGACGGCTAATGACGCAGGGCACCCCCGGTTTACTTGCCAGACTCTCCCCCTCACCCTGCGCGGCGCCATGCTCCGCGCAAGGTCGCCGGAGTATGGTGCTGGCAGGTTTTGCAGGGGGGACCTGAACGCAAAGAACGAAGGAGAGTTAGGGGCCAAAATGCGAGGGTTCAAAAGTTGAGGGTCAAAAAGTAAATATATGAGGACCAAAGTGTAAAGTTGGTCAAGAAGGTTTCTTCTTAGGCTCAAGTTTTTATACATGACTAATTAGGACCTAAGGAATCTGATGGTGAATTTTATTTCTAGATTAAACCTTGTTTGACTGGTCAATTTACGCAAAAGCCTAAATTAAGTTATTAATTGGGTATGGTTCTGAATGTAGGTCAAGATGGGTTCCTAAGGTCAAATTGAAGGTTCTAAACCCTAGAGATTATTTTTATATGAATTTTAGAGGGTTTATTCCATTTTTGCTTTGCCTTGAACCTCGTGAATTGAAGTGGGTTTGTTTTAGGGTTACAGATTATCATTTAGTTCCTTGGAATTGTTGTTGCCCTTGCTAGATCATCTCATCCCACTTTTATTCTTATTAAGTTGCTTTGACCTATGTTTGGACCCTGAATTACCCTGTATGCAGATTATACTGGTAAAATTACATTTTTACCCCTTATGACTTGTTTTCTCCTTAAACTCAGAATTCTCTGAGTTAAGCGTTTCCTTGAGTTATGTGGGAGCTTTTATCCTTTGTATTGGGTCAAAATGAGCTAGTTATGGCTCATGATGAGGTTCTCATCAGTAGTCTATATCTATTTGAGAAGTTTGTTTGTTTTTATATTATTCCCTAGGTTCTTACCTACATTCTTCTCCCCCTTTTTGAATATCATCATGAAGGATACTTAAAGGGAGTTGAAACCCAAACTATAAGAGTGACATCTACAAAATGGAGTGCATTAATAAAATTGCATGCTTAAAAGATGACAAGGCATTAAAGAAAATTGATTAGGAATAGAAACATTTAACCACGGACTAGCTATTGTTCCCAAAAATATTAAGTATGGGGTCAAGGCCCCTTAATACAAACTTGGAATAAAAGAAAAAAGAAAGAAAAATAGAAACACTAAACTATTCTTCGTGATCTTGGCGACGACGGCGATGAGCAGGTCCATGTCCCATCTGTAAATTTTGAACATCTGATCTAAGTTTGTCGATGTCGCGGCGCATGCTTCCCATGTAGGTGTACATCTCGTCGGTTCGACGCAGTAGGAGGGAGATGCTGGAGGAGAGGGAATCTATGGCCGGATCCCATGCTTCATCAAAGCTCGAGCAGGGAGCTTCTATTTGAAGGGGCCATGGTTCATGGAAGTCTGGGAAGGGTGGAAGGGGCTCTTCTTCAATGGGCTCGTCGGCGGGCTCAAGATGCTCCCTAACTAAGTATATGCATCTTGGCGGCTGTGGCCCGGTTGTAAGGCTCAATCTTCTTGTCAACAGGCTGGTCAGTTATGGAAATTCGATGGGTTGAAAAAGTTTTGGATAGAATAGACCCAAACGGAAGTGATGCCCCATGGTCTTCATTCATGACACGAACAATGAGGCGGCAATAATTGAAAGGAATATGACGGACGGCCGCAAAAAGGAGCACCTTGTGTTGGCGTGAGATGTAATCAAAACCTCTTGATTTGTTTAGGAGGTCCCACCCAAAAATGCGAGAGTAGACGTGGAAGGGGTTTGAGATTTTTGCACGGTAGGGTGCCAAGATTTTCAATATATTTTTCAGGGACGACTAACTCTTGATTGATGACTTCTGGGTCGTATTGCCTCGGAATGTCATTGAAGTCATTTCCCTCATTGGGGATGGCTAGAAGGTCGGAAATAGTTTCGGATGTGATGTGGATTTCGCGACCAAATAGGCTGGTATGGAGTTCAAGTTCATCGTTGCTGTAGTCCTCAACGATGTTGGCATAAAAGAGATGGCAAAGATCAGGGAACACGCCAAGTGTTCCAATGCCAGAGTGGAATTGACGGTCAAAATATTGGAAGAGATGGAGAGTTTCGAAGTGTTCCCGAAGGTTTAAATGAGCAAAATCATTCCAAATAATAAAATGAGGGCATTTAACTTTGGCATTCGAGAAGCGATGAAATCGCTACCTAACGATGTCACCCCGCAGTTGATCCGCCAAATAGGTGGAAGAGGAGGTGGAAGAACCCTCAGCTTGCTTCCTACGGGGAGGCATATTTGATGGAATGGGTAGTTAGGTTTTGGAAGAAATGGGTGGTGTTTTGAGGATAGAATACCTGCAAAAAAATCCATACAAAAACATTCAACCAACCAAACAACATTCAACCAAAAGAGTTCAACAACACAGATTCAAACAATGCAATCATCATTGATAAAAAATTGTGTGGCAGTATGCCTTGAGGTAATACAACCTACCATGTAGTTGTGGCAATATACCTTTGGATTCAAGCCACTAAAATGATGGCTTGAATCTCGTGAGGTAATACCCTTGCCATAGAAGATGCAGCTAAGGCTAATAATGTCGGCTTGACCGAGGGTTTAGGTTCTAGTGCTAACAATGCCATGAAGTACGCAAGTAGGCTGAGTGAATCAAGAAGGAGAACAAGATGCAGCTAGGGCTAACAATGTCATGGGCAAAAGAACGTGGAGGTGCCCTAAGAGTTGAGAGAGTATACCCACGGGAAGAGGGTGGCCTCCAAATGAGCGGTCGAGAGGCAGGGAGGATGAGCGCAGAGGAGTAGTAGCTCCGCCAGTCATCGAGGAGGCGCGACGATCGTCTGGCGGCGAGAAGAACTTCACCAACTGCAGCTGTGGGCCGTCGGGTGTGAGGGAGAGCGGCAGGGATTTGAGAGAGGAGAGTGGGACCTTGCAAAGGGGATGTTATATCCCAAGGTCACGGAGCAAGTCTCCCCCTGAAGTTGGAGAGATTTGCATTTCAAACCATCCAAAGAACAGACGCAACTCGCAGATTTTTCCCCGATCAGACGTCTGGAGATGATGTCAGACGTTGGGATTGGACTTTAGGGATTTTAGCTCTTTTGATGGCGACGTCTGTTTTAACCATCAGACGATACATCAGATGACTAATTTAAAAATTAGACGTCTGATTTCTGCAGGAATCCCTCCCTGGAAAATGATTTATTCTCCAGGTTGTCGTCTGATTTCTGTCTCAGACGACACAGAAGACGTCTAAATCTAAAATTAGACATCTGATTTCTGCAGACAGACCTTCCTGGATTTTACTTTAAAGTTACAGGGTCGTCTGATTTTCCTGTTAGACGACCTATACGACGTCTAACCACAGAATCAGACGTCCGACTGATAGTATATGTTCTGACTCATAGATAGACGTCTGTCAACACATCTGGACGACGCCCCAGACGTCTGTGAAGGATGACGGACATCTGAGATAGCTCTTTTGTCAACTCTTTCGATAGATAAAATCGTCGTCTGTCCCAGATCTTCAGACGACGAATTTTTATGTATAAGACATTTGATAGTTTAATCAGATGTCTGATATTGCACAAAATGTGCATTTTGATGTTTGAATTGAGAATGAAGGCTTTTAACTTAGTAAAGTCAAGGTTCCATCTATGTCATGACAAAAGAAGTTCCATTAAGTCACTAAATTCTTCAAATATCACTTAGCTTACATATGCCTAGTTTCCTACGTATATAATTAAAGCGATCATAATTCAAAGGTTTAGTGAAAATATTAGCCAATTGCAATTAAGTACAAATAAATTCAACCTCGATTTCTCCCTTAAGTACATTATTTCTCAAAAAGTGATGTCGAACATCAATATGTTTTGTGTGAGAGTGATGTACAGGATTTTCCAAGAGGTTGATAGCACTAGTATTGTCACATAATATTTTTATCTTATTAAATATCAAGTTAAAATCTTTCAAAGTATTTTTCATCCAAAGCACTTGGAAACATGCTAGTGCAGCGGCTATGTATTCAGCTTCCGTAGTTGATAGGGCTACACTAGATTGTTTCTTTGAGAACCAAAAGACTAGTGATTCGCCCAAGAATTGACACATCCCACTAGTACTCTTCCTATCGGTGCGGCTACCTACGTAGTCCGCATCGCTATATGTAACTAAGTTGAATTGTGAACTCTTAGGGTAGAATAAGCCATAATAAGATGTGTCAACTAGATCCAATATTCGTTTTACAGCATTTTGGTGTGATTGTTTAGGGTTTGATTGAAATCTAGCACATAAGTAGGTATTAAATAAAATATCAGGTCTACTGGAAGTTAAATACAGTAAAGATCCAATCATGCTACGATAGAGCTTTTGATCTATGGGCGTACCTGATTTGTCCAAGTCTAGGGAAGTTGTGACATTCATAGGAGTGTTCTTCCCTTTACTTTTGGTCATTTCAAATTTCTTTAGCATCTCCTTTGTGTATTTTGATTGACACACAAAGGTTTCAATTTCGAGTTGAGTGATTTGCAAGCCCAAGAAAAACTTGAGTTCACCTATCAAACTCATTTCGAATTCTTCCTGCATAATTTATAAAAACTTTCTACACATAAATTCATTAGTAGCACCAAATATAATATCATCTACATATATTTGAACTAATAAAATGTCTTTTCCTTTTCTTTTAATGAATAATGTGGAATCAGCTTCCCCTATAGAGAATTTTGCATTTAACAAGTAGTCTTTGAACCTTTCATACCAAGCTCTAGGAGCTTGCTTTAGACCATATAGTGCCTTGTTTAATTTTTGTAGACAAAATGAGGCTTATCATGAGACTCAAAACCAGGAGGTTGTTTTACAAAAACTTCCTCCTTAATGAATCCGTTAAGAAACACACTCAATGTCCATTTGAAAGAGTTTAAAGCCAAGAAAGGCGGCATAAGCAAGAAGCATGCGAATTGATTCGAGTCGAGTTATAGGAGTGTAGGTCTCATCAAAATCAATTCCTTCTTCTTGGTTGTACCCTTGTGCTACCAGTCGAGCCTTGTTCCGAATTATCGTACCAGATTCATTCAACTTGTTCCAGAATACCCATTTGGTACCTATTACCGTTTGCCCTTTAGGCTTAGGTACCAGATCCCAAACTTCATTCCTTTGGAATTGGTTGAGTTCCTCCTGCATGGCCATCATCCAAGGTTCTTCAGAGCACGCTTCCTCGACAATCTTGGGTTCAACTTGAGATACAAAGGCGGAGAGACCAAAGGAGCAACTAAAACGAGATCAGGTTTTAACGCCATCAGAAACACTTGCAATGACTTGACTTTCGGGATGATCCCTTTGATATATCCAATCTTTTGGAAGATTATGGATATTGGATTTTAGAATGTTAGACACATCAATAGTAGAATCATCTTCATCATCCATATTGACTCGGTCAATGGAGGAGGAGTGAGGAGATTCATTGAAGGAAACATGGAGGGTTTCCTCTACTATTAATGTGGTCTTGTTAAAAACCCGATATGCCTTACTACGTGAGGAATAACTAATAAAGATGGCTTCTTCACCTTTGGCATCAAATTTATCTAAATTAGAGCGGGTATTCAAGACAAACATCGATATCCAAAAACTTTAAAATAACTAATTTTGGGTATTTTCTCATAGTATAATTCAAAACAAGTTTTTCGTAACCCAGATCGAATTAAGGTGCAATTTAACACGTAATAAGTCGTGAACCGCCTCAGCCCAAAAGTACTTCAGTAACCCCGAATCTATGAGCAATGTTCGAGCACACTCTTAAAGAGTACGATTCTCTCTCAACCACCCCATTTTGTTGAGGTGTTCGGAGAAAAGAAAACTCATGAGCAATACCATGCTCTTGACAAAAATCATCAAACAAGGAATTTTCAAACTCACCCCCATGATCACTATGGATACGAGTGATTTGGTAGCCTTTTTCAGTTTGAACCTACAAAAAACAGAAAAGACGGAAAATACTCCTTCTTTGGATCTCAAGAAGGAGATCCATGAAAACCTCAAAAAATCATCTACAATTACAAGGTAATATTTGCATCCATTGAGGCTCTCATATTTTGTAGGTCCAAACAAATCTAGGTGAAGTAGTTCTAAAGGTCTTGATGTAGTTATAACTTCTTTGCTTTTAAAACTAGATTTCATAATCTTACCTAATTTACATGAATCACAGATAGGCTTATTTAAAAATTTTCCTTTAGGAAGACCTTGGACTAGTTCATGTTTATCTAGTTTTTGAACCAGCTTCATATGAACATGTCCTAGTCTTCTATGCCATATACTTAACTCATCATTTGCTATAAGACATTCATAAGTGCCATTTTTATCAAATTCTACGACATAAATGTCTTTAAATCTAGTTCCCTTAAGAAGGATTTCATTGGTTAATGCATGCATAATTTCAAATATTTTAGAAGTAAACACTACTTTAAAGCCCTTATCACATATTTGACTGACACTTAAAAGATTATGTTTTAGTCCTTTAACTAGAGAAACATTTGAGGTGGGAGAGAGAGGGTTAACTATTTTACCAAGGCCAATAATATGGCCATTGTGGTTGTTGCCAAATGTAATCGTTCCTCCATCCGTAGGTTGGAGGTCCAAAAATAGGCGCTTGTCTCCTGTCATATGTTTGGAGCATCCGGAGTCTATCACCCATCGACCTCCTTGGTGACAGTGGTCTCCTTGTCTTCTTCCTTGTAGACCTTCCTCCTACAAAAGATCTTCGATAGTGACTTGGTGTTTCTATAGGTCTTTCTAATTTGAGTCGTTCATCTTTCATTTTGTATATCCAATTTTTGACATTATGATGTCCTTTCATCCCTACAAAACAAAGTGAGAGTTGTCTTTTCGGTATCCATTGTAATGTGGATCCGTATTTGTTAGTGGTCTCCTTTAGAGGAGGGTCCTTTTTTGGCTCACTTTGACTCGGTTCATAAAAGCCTAGTCCAAATTTACTTGAGGAAGGTTTTTGATGGGCAATGAGCTTGTCCAAGTTATCTTTTCCCTTTGTAAATTTGGCTAGGTCCTCAAGAAGTTGATTTGATTTTTCTTTGAGGTGCTTTATCTCTATTTTCATTATGTCTAGTTTATCTTCTAGTGCCCTAATCTCTACTCTAAGTAAGCTATTTTCATCCTTTTTAAAGGAGTTTGATTTTTCAAGCACATGGATGTTGTCGAGTAATTCTTCTCTATCTAGAAATTTTTGTTCACTCATTGCCGTATACAAATCATTTGTTAATGACTCCTCAATCATTAGATTTCTTATTTGCATATTTAAGACAGTGGTTTCTTTTGTAAGAATTAGATTCTTGTCTTCAAGATCATTGATTAATTTCTTATTTTCTAAGTTTTCTTCTTTTAAAACCTTGCTTTAGGTTTTTGTTTTCTTAAGATCTACATATAGTGAATCAAAAGCATCTTGTAATTCATCTAAAGAGTAGGAGTTTACCTCAGGTTCCTCAGATTTAGACTCAGAACCATCATTTGTTGCCATTAATCCCAAGCATGCCGTTTCTTCATTTGTTTCCTCCTCTTCTTCTTCAGAGGTGGAGTCATCCCACGTTGCTTGAAACGCCTTCTTCTTGAATCCTTTCGGCTTGGAGATCTTCTTGTAGTTAGAAGGCTTCTTGGGTTTCTTCTCATCATCCCTTTTGAGTAAGGGACAATCTTTCCTTATGTGACCTCTCTTTTTGCAATTATAGTAAATTAGAGGTTCTTCCTCTCTTTTCCTTCCCTTGATCTCTTTTCTATTTCTGAGAAACTTTTTAAACTTTTTAGCTAATAAAACAAATTCTTTGTCATCGGTACTTACCTCATCATCTGAAGTAGCTTTGAAGGCTAAGGTCTTCTTCTTTGGCTCCGATGACATTGATTTCTTCTTTTGCTCCATTTTTGATTCATAAGGCATGAGATTCCCAAGTAGATTTTCCATGTCTAGATCCTCTACTTGGTTGGCTTCTTCTATTGCCGTTACCTTTTGCTCCCACTCAGGTCCAAGGGAGCGAAGGAGCTTCCCTTGAAGCTCCCCTTTTATAAATGTCTTTCCTAAAGACTTGAGGTTATTCACGATTAACGTGAATCGGGTGTACATGTTCCCAAGTCTTTCATTCTCCTTCATAGAGAAAGCTTCGAATTCCTGCGATAACAAGTTTATCTTTGAGGATTTAACTTTAGACGTATCTTCGTGAGTTACCTCCAAGGTTCTCCAGATCTCGTGGGCGGTTTTGCATTGGCTGATGCGGTTGAATTCCTTCGAGCTGAGTGTGTAGTAAAGTGAGTTTATTGCCTTGGCATTCAGTCCAAGGTAATGAATTTGCTCCACTGTGTATCCTGTTTCTGGTTTCTCGGGAATGATGTATGTGGATTCGCATTTTCCCCAAATGGAGAAATCATTGGCTTGAAGCCACATCTTCATTCTCAGCTTCCAGTAAGTGTGATTTGTTCCTTCGAAGAATGGTGGTCGAGTGGTGGATTGTCCCTCCAATCTGCCTGTGGAAATGACTTTCCCCTCCATGTGATCTTTCCGCGGATGTTACTCCTGTAGGCAGAAAACTTGCTCTGATACCAAATGAAATTGCACTAGAGGGGGGTGAATAGTGAAATTATAAAATATTGTTATACAAAAAATTCAATCACAAAAGGTGGCACCAGATTTTTAGGTGGAAACCCAAAATGGGTGAAAACTACCACCTAAGCCAATCCCTTGACTTAGGATTTTCGATCACAAGGTGATCAATTCACTAACCACACTACTTAAATGAGGGTAGTGTACCTCAATTACAAATCCCACCTTTGATCCCTAAACGGAGGTTTCTCCCTTCAAAATGAAGAAACGAGGACCCGAGGTCGGATACCCAAAGTACAAAAAATAAGAAGTAAAACAACACCTATAGAGCACCCAAATACTTTAATTACTTTCTTATCTAGTAAGTATGAAAAGAACTCCCTGAGGATTTGCAGAATGGAGTGAGTCGGGAGTATGGATTTTCCCTTTGATCAGAGTGTTGGCACAGCACAAAGGCAAGATGAAGCTTAAAGTAGTGAGCAAGTGATTTTTCTAAGGGAATTGTATCTCAAGAGGTATGTTTTTCCTAAGAGGAGTTGTAGTCTATTTATAGGCAAGTTTGGAACCTTCAAGAACACTTGTGAGAGTTCTCCTAGTCGTTGAAGACAAATCCCAAGAGATTAGAATGAAATCCACCACAAATCAGGGTAATGATGAGTCTGACAGCAATATCAGACGTCTAATTTTAGGATTAGACGTCTTATAGGACGTCTGATTATAATTTTGTTCGTTTAATACTGTAGGCCACCTTGAACTGACTTCATTGCATCAAAAGAAGGACGTCTGATATTTTCACATAAGACGTCTAATTAGGTTATTGGACGTCTAATAAAGGGTGGATTCATTCCTGTTTTCATCAGATCCAAACAGGATTCTAGGTTTAAAGGATCAGACATCGTTATGGACGTCTAAGGAAATCACCAGATGTCTGAAAATCAAAATAGACTTCCCTGCGTCTTCTGACAAAAGATTTTATGGCCGTAATGAGATACGCACAGAAAATCATGGGCAACGATCCAAAGGTAGACGTCTGGAAGTGTGTCCAGACGTCTGGAAATACATTTTTGCTCGTTATCTATGCAACGAAGATAGGTGCTTAGTCTAACGGTTAGTCTGAGGACGTCCAGGTAAAGTATCAGATGTCTGGATGAGATTATGGACGTCTGATAGAGGAGTTTTTCGATTGATGTTCATGAAGACAGAAGGTGAAGGCCGCACTATAGGAAGATAGATTTTTGTGACACTTGTTAGACGTCTTAAAGTGGAAAATCTGACGTCTGACCATTGTTCTAGACGTCTGATAAGAGTCTAAGTGTTAGGTTTTTATTTTTAGTTTATCCTAAGTGTAGAGAACCTAAGTTAGCTATTTATAGGTTATGTTTGGGGGCTCTTTACAACATTTGTAGACTCAAGTAAAATGAAATTTACAACCTTTGAAAGTTTACATGAAAATGCCTATGACCTAATACTTATGCTACTTGTCTTCACGCTTTTAATCTTTCGTCTTGGAAAACTTTATGAAACCTGTAAATATGTTATTACAGAGAAAAATAATATGCTACGCTTATTTTTTTATTTCATTTTCTTCTTTTTGTAAAATCATCAAAATATTATATGTGAGTAGTTGAACTAATAGATGGTTACAGGGACCATCTTGCAAAGATTTTTGAAATTTAAGGGGGTGGTTGTGAGGAAATTAGAAATTAAGGGTCAAATTGTAAACATGACTAAGATGAAGTCAAATGACCTTAAATTTTTATGGTAACCTAATTTGGACATAAGAAATTCAATGGTGACTTCAATTTTTTGTTTTGATGATGTTTGAATGGTCAATTTACAATTTGACCTAAGATGTATTAAAAACCCGCCTAAATTCTATTTTAGGTCAAAATAGGTTCCCATTGTCAAATTGAGTAGTCCAAACCTTATAAAATATTTTCAAATAAATTTTAAAGGGTTTAGATTACATTTATTTCCATCGGAACCGTTCTAATTGAAGTAGAGTTAAAATTAAGATTTTTGGTTAAGAATTATCATTAAATTTGAATGTAAATCCTGAATTATTCAATACTAACATACTTTTAGGAAATTTAAGCTCAATTGACCTTTGATTTACCATAAATTTACCCCTTAACCATTCTGCATTTATAATTGTTCGTAAAAATAATAGAATTAACCACTTTTTTTTTTAAGTCCTCTTTCTCAAACTTTGATTGAATTATACCCTTTTGTAGATTAATTAGGTAAATTTAACCTTAGAACTTAGTAAATTAAGCTAGATCTAGAAGATGATGGCGATGCCATCAATTTACAAAAAGGGAAGATGGGTCAAAGTTGGTTGTGATAGGAGTGTGCGGGCCAGCAGAGGTGCAAGTGAGAGTTGCAATGTAGGAGGAGTTGCCAGCAGTTGCAGCGGATGGTCTTGGGATGCCTTGGCTGATTGGTGAGGATTTCAATATCACCTTGTAGTTGGATGACATGCTTGATGGGTGGAGGTAGGACCCGAGTTTTGACCAGTTTGCAGAGTTCGTGACGGTGCATGGACTGATTGACATGCTTCTGGTATCATGTAGCTACACTTGGAGGAGCACTAATGGCTAGAAGTCTAGGATTGACAGGTTGCTCTCAAGTATAGAGTTGGAAGAGAGGTGCTTGCTAGCCAGTGTCTCACCAATGGATTCACCGATCTCTAACCATATGCCCTTGATGTGGAGGTCGAATGAGGGAAAGTCGTGTGGTACTTATTTCAAGTTTGATAGATCTTGGTTGTTGGAGGCTGGTTTCAAGGACTTGGTGGAGAAGTGGAGGTTGCTCGAGGTGGTGGGGTTGCCCGCGGCTTACCTGTCAGGGAAGTTGGCAGCATTGTTAGGGTTCTGGTGGGGGTTTAGGAAGGAGCTCGGGGTGTTGAGAATCAAGAGGAAGGCGAAGGCGCTGGTTGAAATCATGAGGCTGGACAAGCAAGAGGATAGTAGGCCGCTGTCCTTGGAGGATAGGAATTGCAGGGTGAGACACATGCAGATGGTACAGGAGGAGGACAAGAAGGTAGAGATCGAGTGGAAGACAAAGTCCATGAAGAAGTGCCTAAGGGAGGGTGACTGCAATACCAGATTTTTCCATCAGATCTCATCGGCTAGGAGTAGGCATTGGATTGGGAAGTTGCTAGTGGGTAAGGCATCTCACTCAGGCAGGGAGGAGGTTGGGAGGGCAGCGGCATAATTTTTTAGAGATTGTACTGGAAGGTGCAGGAGGGGTAGGTAGAGGTGGCGGGGGAGGATGTGCAGAGCATGTTTAGGCAAGGGGTGAAGATATGGCCAATTTCTCCATGGATAAGGTTAAGGAGACGATGTGGGGAGTCAATGCTACTGGGTGCCTGGGATTGGATGGGTTTCTGATCTTTTTTTATGAGGAGTTCTGGATGTTGGTGAAGGAGGATGTGATGTAGATGACATTAGAATTCACGAAGGGGAACATGGGCTTTAATGGGCTCAATAGATTCTACCTGTTCCTTTTGCCTAAAAAGGAGGAGGTGGTGGCTATTGAGGACTATAGGCTGATTGCCTTGTAAATGCTACCTACCTCATTATTTCAAAGGTCCAGGCCAACAGATTGTGTAGGATTTTTAAGGGCATTGTCTCATCAGTGTAGACATCTTTTATCCTAGGGAGAGGCCCTGACAGCTTGGAGAAGAGTGAGGAAAATGACTTTCCTTTGGAAGGTTGACTTTAGTAAATCTTATGACTTTATTCAGTGGGATTTCCTGTGGGCCTCCTTGGCCAAGAAGGGCTCCTCACATTTGTGGATTGCTTAGGTGAAGAGATGCATCACAACGACATCCTTCTCTGTACTGATCAACAGAAATCTGACGAGCACTTGGGTGCAGTCGACAAGGGGAGTCAAGCAGGGGTGCCTTGCTTGCACCGATGTTTGTTTTGGTGGTGGACACTCTTGCGAGGGTAACCTTCAGATCTTGTCAAGGGGTTTATTCGTAGGTTTTGTTGCGGGGGCTAGCAGGGAGATCCCATTGTTGTAGTATGCGGATGACACTTTGTTTCTAGTGGAGGGATTCTCTTTGGAGGCAAACAAGCCGCACATATTTTTGGAGTTGTTTAAGGAAGCCTCTGGATTACAAATCAATTACAAGAAGTTGAGCTTTGTGCATTTCATTTGTCGGAGGGGGAAACTGTGGCTTGCAGTGCTGTGCTTAGGATGGACATGGAGTCTCTACCCTTGTCTTTACTTGGGGTTGCCATTGATTGATAGGCACCTCAGGTTGCAGGACTAGTTGCTGTTGTTGGAGAGGATGGAGAAGGGTTGTTTGGGTGGGCATCTAGGTTGCTTTCAAGGGGAGGAAGGTTGACGTTGGTTAAGGTGGTACTCAACTCCATACCAGCCTATTTCTTGTTTGTCTTTAGAGTGCCCTGGCAAGTGGAGAAGAAGCTTACGTGACTGATGCGAGATTTTTTCTAGACAAACTATAGGTCAGTTAGGAAGGGAACAAGGCTAGTAGCTTGGGATGAGGTCTGTCGACCTGTGAAGGAGGGTGGGCTCGGGGTTAGAGGTTTTGAATGTGTCAATCTGAGCCTTCTTACGAAGTAGATTGTTAGGTTGGTGAGTCGGGAGCATGAGCTTTTTGGTGGGCTTCTCTAGGATTGCTATGGCTCCTTTCTCTTTTGGGAGGCTCTTAGGTCCTCGATGTTAAGGGCTTCGCATTTCCTGAAAGGTTTGGCATCGGTGATTCTAAAGGTGTGTTTTCTTCTTACTGTACATGGGAGAAGGGGACACTTTCAGATTCTGGATGGACGACTGGTAAGGAGAGGAGACCCTTTGTAGCAGATATCCTTGTCTTTTCTTAAGGGTTACGAATAAGTAGGTGATCGTGGGGAGTTGGGATGGTGCTTGGTGTCCCACTTTTTGGGGGTGTTGTCAGAGCAGAGGAACATAGAGCTCCAACATCTATTGCGTGACTTGGAGGGGTGGGAACTTGAAGGAGGGAGAGATGCATGCTGTTGGGATGAAGGGGTTTTTTTCATTGGAGAGGGCCTTTTGCAGGCTGCGTGGAAGCTCATGGTGGATATTGATATCCAGTGGAACTGCAGGTTGCTTTGGTCGGTGGATTGCTTACTGAGGATTAGAATTTTCGCTTTGCTATTGAGGAGGAAAAGAGTGCTCACCAAGGCTTCCAGAGCGAAATGGGCTGCAATGGATGACATTAGTAGCCTGTTGTATGTAGGGGCAAATGAGGATATTCAATACCTTTTTTTTTTTTGGTATTCTTTTGTTGCACAAATTTCGAGGATGATGGGGATTGATTGAATTGATTATGATAGCCTAGATGGGTTTTGATCCTCGTTTCAAAGGGCCGGGTAATATCCAAGGCGGTGGCAACATGTTCACGATGAGGAGGGAGAAGGTGAGGATATTGGCGGTCCTGTAGGGAGTTTACGTGGGGAGGAATGGGGTTATGTTTAGAGGTGAAACGTTATATGTTGAAAATGTTGTTTCCTCAATTTTCTTCTCGTTAGTGTTATGGGAATCTACTTTGTAGCTTTGAATATTGATGAACTTGTTATTTTGAACAATAAATCTGGGTGATTCTCGTGTGGATAACCACCCTCTTACTTTTTTAAAAAAGAAACTGTAGCAACTGGAATTAACCTTAAGCACGATCTAAAGGTATATTAGTAGTTACCTGTTGAAGCGGAAGATCTACGTAAAAAGGATTGGATTTTGAAAAACCTGTCATCGTAGTATGATTTGTGAAGAAATCAGTTAGCAAATAAATTTTTACTGAAATTTGTAAAGAAATTCTAAGTCGAACACAGGGAGGCTGCGTTAATCTAAAATTCGTGATTATATTTTTTTGGTATTTTGTTTTAAAAGCGAGATAATTACAATGAATTTGATTTTAACACTAAGAGAGAGAGAGAACAATCACTTTGCAATTGAATATTATTTTTATAACTAGAAAGCAGGAAATGTTTACCGTTAGAAAGCGGGAAATTCTATTCTAGAAAGCAATAAAGAAGGGAGAGAGATGTTATCCTCCTCGACAGTTGCTTGGAGGACGAACCGGATGGGGCGACGCCTAGAAGACGGAGGACGAAAACGGAAGATGAAAAATGGAGCAGGAAGAACCAGGGGTGAGGCAGGATGTTGTCGTCGTTGCGGGTTATACTTCCGGAACGGGGAGAGAAAATTTTGATTTTGACTCTAGAGGAGCATCCCGGGTTTGGGAGAAGCTTCTTTAGAGCTTTGGAAAGGGAGAGAGGTGAAGGAAGGGATGATTGAAATGTGGGGGGCGTAAGCCTTTTTATAGGTGTAGAGGTTGGGGGCAAAAATGTCATTTTATGTTAAGAACATTAATGCAAGGGCCTTTAGTAGCGGAATTAAACGTCACTAAAGCCCCTGAACGTGGGTGTAGCTGCCGTGCACACCGTGCCTCTTCTTCTCCTCATGCCTCAACGCACGTGCACGTCTGCGTGTTCTCAGCTGTCCGATCGCAAGATTGGACCACTTAAACGAGTCGCACCCGATCTTCAACGCTTGTTAAGAGGCAATGCGGCTTCCTTCATCGCCGTTGGATCAAAGATCAATGGCTCAGGATGCACACTCGCCCACCTACACAAGAGCACGTCTGATGGCGCGTTCACGCTCCTCGCATCTAGGCGCGCCACGTCGCCCACATTCTCACCGTTCGCTCTCCATCCAACGGCCTGATTTAGTCGCTCTCGTGCTCGCGCCTTGATTTAAGGCCCAGCGGGGATCGAACCCGCGGCTCTCGCTCGTAAAGAGGTGCTCGATCGCTGCGCTGCTGCTATCCCTTTGTGTCACTTATGTTTTAAGCTCTCATGCCCATGGCTGTTGGATCGAGATCTAATGACCCAAATCTTGCCTCGCCCGTGCTTTCAAAGGTTAAGAAGAGGTGCTGCGGCCAGTTTAGGCGACTGTGATGGCGCCACGTGGTGCCATCATGGCCGTCCATCTTATGTAAGTTGTAGATGGTGCCACGGATGTCGAATTTGACCAATTTTCACACCGTTGGGCTGTGATCGTCAATTTGAACCCATCCGTGCAATTGGATTTGTCATATGAAGTGCAGATTTACACCATATTTGCCCTTGATCTTTAACCTTCCTCGGATTATATCTGATGCTACGGAAGTCCGATCGGGGCGATTTTGGAGTCGTTGAACTCTAATCGTCGCCCTGATCAGATCCGTACGGTTGGTTCTTCGATCCGAGGTCTCTGATTAAAAGTCGCCCCATCCTTGGCCACTAAAAAGAAGAAATTACTATAAAATTTATACAATTTGACCTAAATGCATGATAATGCATGTTATGCAATATTTATAATGCATAATGCTAATATGCTACTAAGAACATACATTAATAGATATTTTTAGCTGCTCAGATATATGCACATCGTTACCATACCTAGCTAAACTACAGCCAGTGCCGTCAAAGGCACTAAAAGGTGAGAGGGATCCTAAAGACTTGAGGCACCATATGCTCTCTTAGCCACTTGCCCATGAAAAATGAGGTGTTT
This sequence comes from Thalassia testudinum, assembly GCA_037157565.1. Classification (NCBI taxonomy): domain Eukaryota; kingdom Viridiplantae; phylum Streptophyta; class Magnoliopsida; order Alismatales; family Hydrocharitaceae; genus Thalassia; species Thalassia testudinum. Next base: position 17,373,365 of record JAZHRO010000055.1, read on the forward strand.
AAAGGATTTGTAGACTCATATACATACATGCATTCATACATAGATATATACATGGAAACTAAAATATGATATGTGCATACATACATGATATACATAAATGTTTAGGTAAACACAAGTGCAATACACTCAGGTGAGAAAAAGAAAAATTTTTCCTCCATTTTCAATTTATTAGGGTTAATTCTTTTTTGAAAAGTTGTTTTTACTAAAGACGAAAATAGGAGCGCACTTTGCAATGCAATAGTAGGGATCACATTATGTATTCTTTTCATGCAGGCACTTCTCCATTCTGGTGAGATCCATCAATAGAATGTACTGTTGCATTCAAAATATAATTGGTGATATTTGTCATTGTCACATAAAAGGTTATATGTTTTTTACAGTACATGTGACATGATACATCACCCATCTAAGATAAAAAAATCATTAGTAACTTTCACTTATAATCGAAGATCATTGGTGATATATTTGGTTAATAACTAAAAATCATTGGTTCATAGCCACTCAAATAGCCATCATTACACGTAAGCACTGATGATTTTTTATTTTGAATAAGAATGTACTGGTAAATTTTGATTTTGAATGGAAGTACATTGGTGATTTTTTATTTTAAACAAAAATATATCAATGATTTTGGGTTTTGCATTGGTGATTTTTGGTTCTAAAACGATGATTTTTGATTTTGAACTAACATGCACCGTTGATTTCTTCACTCATAAGTAGCAGTGACTGCTTAAGTAGTGGTAGATCCCATTATGTAATAGTATTTATGTTACTTTTTACACATAAATTTCACTTAACAAATTCACACATTAAATATCAACATATATATATAGTAAAAATTACATATGTTACATACATGCATCTTAAAATATATCATTTTTTAAATTTTTATATATTTTCACTTTAATTAATTCTGCATTCTACTGGGGGTTCAGATACTTTAAAAGAATTGTCGTTCAAATTCCGCATCAAGGACTTTATCCGTATGTTTAGTATATCTTATGTTATTGCACTGCCACTCATAGCTGATCTTATGCTATTTTTGGTGTTCTGCGATGTATTTGGACGAAGGATACGGTTTGTTTTGAGGTAAATTTTAAGATGAGGTAAATTTTAGTAGTGTTGATTTAAATGATGGGATGATCAGAGTACGATGTGTTTGTTTTCAAATCGATTAGTTGTTTTGTTGGGAGTTTAGTTAGATTGATCGGTAATAATTGTTGATGTGATTTTTTTATTTGATTTATGGTTGAGAGCCAAAAGAAAATATAATTTAAAAAGTATAAGATCCAAAAATATAATGAGAGGAGCATCTCACAGGTATAAAATATAATTTAAATATTTAGAGGAGTCTACTATGTTCTTTTTTTGACAAAGTCATTGTATAAGCATTTCCACATTCACAGATGAATTCGATCAGCAACCATCATCAGCTCCGAAGACATGCAGAATACAACCGAGTAACTAATCTACCATCATCAACTACGAAAGCATACATTACCAAATCTTACGAGTGTCTCTTTGAAGAGGGATAATAGGTAGGAAGGTCTACCACATTCTACGTATTTTGATTGTACGAAGTTTAATGGTAGAGAAATCACATCGAACATGTTCCTTTCACGAGAACTTACACTTCACCACCCCTTTGATCATAAATGGTCCACATGTACTATGCAATTGCAACCCTACCTTCCCCGCCTGCTGCAATTCTTTGGCCATCTAATTTGGTGTCTGCATGTCTGTCAGACCTTCGTCCAAAGTACCCACACATGGATCGTAAGCGATAAACAATTTGTCATTGCCAAAGATGCATATAAAGCTGTGAATGATGTAAGTGACTCTTACAATGTCACGTTGGGTTTCGAGATTGTATTGTCTTGGAAGTCCAAGTATTGAGAATTTCATCTTCCAAATTTAGAAGGTACACTTACCGATGCAACGTAGTAATGAGTGTCTATGATTAAGAGTTCCTTATGTCCAATGTGACACCTGTCCCTTGTTTTACTTCTTTGACGCCACTGTTGCAAGTGGAAGGTGATTTTTTTTTGTAAGGTGCAAGAAAGATTTCTGAGTTTGCATAACTATAATCCTCGAGGACGTAGCAACCCTTAAGTATCTGTAGACCACCTTCATCAATGGTCTAGCGAAGTACTTTCATGTCACTTGCAAATACCTCCTAACCAGCAAGAACATATATTAGGAGCATGTCAAAGTCACGATGGCCAGCATATTTTGTGAAAGCTCTTGTTTATAATTCTTATATCGATCAGCAAGAATTTTTGAGATACGACACTTAACATGACATCAATTGCTATGATAACATCCTAATTCGTATAAGGAGCATTTTAACTGTTATAGGTTAGGATATGTCTAATTGAAACAATGTAAAAAAGTTGCATGAGACTTGCATTAAAAGAAGGATAAGCTCATGTATCCTTTGCAACAATTGGATGTGTCCCTGCACGACAATGCTTTGAAAGTAGTGGTTTCTATTGAACGACTTTCTCTAAAATCTTGTGAAAATCCTTGGAGATAGTCTTCTCTAAGTAATTGAAATGCTCGCATGTCTATCTTTTCATGATGTCTGAGTAATGATCTATAAGAAAATGCATACTTGCTCGACAATTGTCATTCAATTAGTGAACTCTAATCGAACATACTCCTGTAGAAGCCACACAAATGTAAGCAACCAATCTGGCAGCATCCTAAAAACATCCATTGGTCTCCTCTCATGACTTGCCGTCATCTCCCATCTCCAAATGTGCCCACCCATTGAAGTCGTACACGTCGATCTCAAGATCCTCACTTTATTTTCATCCTCTTCTTAACGCTTGGCCATAATCAATCTTTCATTGATCAGGGCCATTGGCTCATAGATTTGATGCAAAAATTGCATAGAGTGATTAATCCATTCCTAATGTCAGGGTATATCAAGTACAAGGTTTATCAAACCAATGTAATGTAATTCCTATTTCAACACAATACAAGAAGCAGACATGTGTTACTTGCATACAATATGGTTCACCCAATTGAATTGACAACCTATTAGCAAGAGTTTCTTATATATCGTATGAAATATATTCAGTGTGTAATTTGACCATGATCTTTTTAAGTGAACATTGACGTTTTTAACATGTAACAAGTACGTGACGGGGAAAGTGGATATGCTATTTCAGCGGACAATATTCACAACTTTGTGTGTAAGAACTCATTTGAGGATAGTTAGAAAATGTGAAAACGGAATTGTAGATTTCTTTCAAATTATAATTTGTGTATGAGGCAATAGTAAAGCAAATGTGATTCACGTTAGAATCATTCATATAGTTATAAGCGAAGGTTTTACAAGAGGGGGATGGGATTTTCGTGATATAAAATAAAATATGAGAATATAATAAATAATTGTACACAAAAAAGTAATTACATAGGTATACAATGATTTTTAGACGAAAACTTAAATCTAGGTAAAAATCACCACAAAATCTTTTGATTTAGGATTTCTCGATCAATCAAGTTGATCAAACCACTAACAAGTCATTTAAATAAGGGTGACTTAAGCTCTTATGAAATGACTCTTTTCTTAGGGTCGTTTGGCGTTTATTGAATTCATAGGGATTTTTGTGCAGTTCTAAACCCCTTAGGTTTTTATTTTGGGATTTGTGGGGGGAAGAGGAAAATTGCAGGGCCATCATCGCAATTTCTCTACCACCACACCCCCCCCTATGCCCCATACACCACCATACCCCCCATACTCCACTTTACTCCACACCATCCTCTCCCCATGCCTCCCACACCCATAAAACCCCCCTCCTCCTCCATTTGCTTGCCACCACCGTAGCCGAGAGGAGGAGAGGGAGAGCGGGGAGTAGCAGGGCTCAGGAGGAGGAGGTCGGAGGGCGGGATGCTGTGAGGAGATGAGGTGTTGCAGTTGCTGCAGTTTCTGCTGCGAGGAGGAGCTCGCAAATGATTCTGCGGAATCATTTTTTCGTAGAATCAGACGTCTGGAGGGACCACCAGACATCTGGTTGGACGTTCGAAGGTAATCCCAGATGTCTGATAGCACATAATTTTTGATTATTTTTCCCTGCCGAGTTCTGACCGTGCGTACATATGTCAGAAGTTAGGAAAGCATGCCGGTGCGAGGACCGATGTGGTTTTAAACATCCGGGAGTGTCGTCAGACATCTGAAGGCACCCTCAGACGTCTGCACGGAGTTTCAGACGTCCGAAAGAGGTGCCCCGAGCAAGGTGAGTCCCTAAGTTCGTTTAAGACGTCTGGGACTCTTCCCAGATTTTGATCAGGATTGTGTTTTTGGGCTGGTTCAGGGTCCAAACGGAGTCGATTTTCCGCAAATGAGAAATCGTTAGTTTCCATTCGAGTTTCCCTACGTAATGGTATAATGTCTATATAGTTTTGAGCTTATTTTGACATATGGGTCAATGTGATAGGTCATTAGTTCGTGGTGTGCATGGGACTTGTGGGGGTTGCAAGCTCCGTCGACTATGCCCCCACATCTCTCGGTTATCCTGGTAGAGTGGCTCTCCCATTAATCCCGGATTTAATAATTAAATTACATGCTTTAGAATTAATCGAGGGGAGCTAGCCGCCCCCTTGGGTTGAGACCCAAGGTTAGGACTAGTCACTCTACACCGACTCTTGTTTGGCCCTCGTGTACTTGGTACCGGGGTGAGCTACTTAGTGTAGGGAGGGAGCTAGCTGCCCCATGGGACCCGGGGTTAGGACTAGCCACCCTACATCAACTCTTTGTTAGGCCCACTGGGTGAATCGGGATAGTCGAAAGAGGGTACGCGGACTGTGGAGGGGCGAGACCCTGTTCTGTTATGAGGGGCGAGACCCCTATTCTGAGAGGGCAAGGCCCTATGCTGTTCCATGCTGTATATTTGGGCATACCCGCTAGCAGAAATGACTGACCGCGTGCCAGTGCGGGGTAACTTCTTGTGCATTTATCACACGTGCCGTAGTCACAGCTATGTAGCGACCGTGACCTCGAGGTGGTAAACCAGGTGTAGGACTATCACGGGGGACTCTCTCGGTCAGAAGAGTGCCACGTGTACATCCTGCATCACAGGAAAACTGCAAGTAAGATCGTTCCCTTAGGGAACAAGAAGATTAAGCATTGTTATGGATCCCGATTAGAGATCTCGACTCAGAAACGCGTAAATAAGACGAATGGAAATGGATGATAATAATAACCAACACATACATGTGTAGTTAGTTGATTGTTTAATTGTATGTAAATGGCTTAACCACCACTCTACTCAGCGTTAGCTGACCACGGAGTTTGTAACCATGTTCAGGTCAGGGATCTGAGCAGCCAGTGCCACCGGCTGCTGAGGGCGCTGGGCCTAGTCGAGCCCAGCCGTAGTCTTTCTCCTGTTTCTACTGCAGGACACTTGTTAGTCGTGAGTACTGGTAGCCTGTAGTGATTATTTAGTACTGTTTCTGTTATAATTCTACTAGTTTTTGTTGTGATAACTATGTTCAGTAACCGTACCTTTCCGCTGTATTATGTAATATCCTTGTGATTTCCTGTTCTGTTTCTTTTACTGTCTATTATATATTTTTCTACTTAGTTACATTACTCGTGTGGTTGTGGAATGAGTATGCATTTGATTATTTCTCGTTGGACGACTGGGTCTTGGGGTTCGTTGAGGCGAGCCGTTCTCGGGTTCTGTAGGGAGCCGAGAATGGGTTGTGACATCTTACAACCACACTACTTATGCGAGGGTAGTGTACTTCAAACCCTCCTTTTCACGAGGAGTATTTTGTCTTGCGAGGGAGACGGGAATTCGCAAAGCGAATACCCAACCACAAAAGAAAATTACAATAGTCCTATAAAGCCACAAAGTATTAATGTAGATCTAACTCCTATAGGAAAAAGAAACTTCCCTTAGATGGAAGTCGGAGTGCGTGAACCATACAAGGCACGAAGACGCTCTCAAATGTGTGGAGACAGGAGAGCAGTTGTGCAGCTAAAAGGATGCTCTTGGATGTATACTTAGGAGCTTGGAGAGCAGGGTAACTTTCCTTCTTGATTCTCTCTTCTCTTGGACACAAATTAGTGGAATGTAGTATTGCTTGGGGTCTCTAACAAAGGAAGAGTCCTCCTCTATTTATAGGTGGGTTAGGAACCCTTAGGAAGGCTATGGAAGCCTTAGGTAGTCATTGGAAACAAATCCAAGGCTAATCAGGTCAAAATCAGGGCTATTAATGATTCTGACAGTGTTATCAGACGTCTGTACTTAAGGTCAGACATCTGGGTCTTTGTTTGATTCTATGATCGGTCATTTGATGTTATGACCCGGTTCCCGAATCCCTATAGGACCTGAGATCGGATCGACTTGACTGATCCCAAGACCCAATCGTCTAACAAGAAAGTAACAAAAAAGTAGGAAAGTAAACCACATTCACTATGCTAAGCAACTAAAAGTAAAAAGTTACAACAGTAAAGAAGTAAAAGCTACTACAGTACGTATCACCACCACAACAGTAGAAAAGTAACAAGCTAATTCCCCATAGGGTTCATGCTCATATTTCTCATGCCATTCCATACTAAGTTTCATCATTCACATTTCCATTCTCAGGTGATACACATGCAACTCGTATTTCTATCATTCACATTTCCATTCTCAGGTTATACACATGTAGCTCGTATTTCTATCATTCATATTTCCATTCTTAGGTTATATACATGCAGCTCGTATTTCTATTATTCACATTTCTATTCTCAGATTATACCCATGCAGCTCGTATTATATCATTCACATTTTCATTCTCAGATTATACCTATGCAGCTCGTATTATATCATTTAACGTATACAACAGAAAGGTTACATGCAACTGTTAACTAGCACAAGTAATTCATATTTCACCGACAACTTTTGTTCATTTACAGGCAGCTGTTAACAATTCTGTCTACTCATTCAAGACTGCAATTCAATCACACATACTGACATTTCAAGTACTTTTCGTCCTAGGATTCATGCCATATCCTAGGTTCTAATCATTCATTCTGCACATGCATTTAGGTTTATAGTTAAATTAGGGGAAGCCACTCTACCAGTCAACCCAGGAGTATTAGGGGCTCGAACGGCAGGCTCACGTGCCTCAGCAAGCCCCGAACCCGCAACGGAACGAGGTCATATAACAAGGAACAATCACAAGGGAACATTCAAAACGGTATAGAAAGCCTTCTAACAAGTAGAGGAACTCACAAGGAAAACATTGGTATCTTATTTGCGTAAAACAAACCTCAAATGGAACTTAAACGGGTCAAAACAGGGTTACTGACTCAAATCAGACGTCTGGAACAACTTCTAGACGTCTTAAAGGTGTCCAGAAACGCACCTCAAACTCTGCATCGACCTCAGACATCCAGGGACTCTTCTGGACTGTCTGGACCCAGCTCCAGACGTCCGACCTCCTCTCCGGATGTCTGGAAGTGCCTCTAGCCGTCTGGTAAGCCGCCCAGACGTCTGAAATGCGTGGGAGGGCATGCCTCGCGCCTTCTCGAAGCAAATCCTGTGCGCCACCACAAAATCTCCTCAGAATGGGCACGTAAAGTGTTCCTACGGAGCGGCCTGCATGGCCGTATTTGCAAAGGGAATGTACCTTCGCGAAGCTCTCTCCTCAGGTGTCTGGAACCGCCTCCAGACGTTCGCTCTGTCGTCTGGACATCACTCCAGACGTCTGATTCTGGGAAAAACCCAAAACCAGAACCTGCTCCCACTCGCTGTCGCCGCGCGTAGCCGCAGCTCGCCTCCTTGCCTGCAGCTCCGGCTGCAGCAGTGTCGGGGAGGACTCCCCCGATGCACTCCTCTTCCCGCACGTGCCGCTCTGGCCGTGCACTCTCCGGTGAGCTCCCACACGAGCTCGCGAGCTCAACTCCTCCTCCTCTCCTCACGCCGCTCCTCCTCGTCGCTGCTCTCGCATTCTCTCGCTCGCGCTAGCTCTCGCGCTGGGGTGAAGAGGAAGGGAAGGAGTGGCTGGTGGCTGTGAAGTGAGGAGAATGAGAGAGGAGGAAGGGGAGTTTTATAAGGATGGGGTGTTAGGGTTTCGCTGGAGGAGGGAGAGAGAAGAAGGGGAAGGAAATGAGTATACTGTCTGCGCGCCGCCCGCGCGTAGACGTGAAGGTTTTGCACAAAATTTTCAATTTCCAGACGTTTGGGAAGCTTTCTAGATGTCTGACTGACAGTCTAGACATCTTAAAAGGCTCTAGACAGAAGGGTCTTCACATCTGATCTAGAAGGGTGGATTAACTGGATGGTGTTGGATTAGAATAAACGTCTAAAGATTACTTTTAAGACATTTGGAATACTAGTTAGACGCCTACTTCTAGACGAGTTCTCTTCCTATTTTTTCCAGACCTAAATAGGGTTCTAGGTCTTGTTGGTCAGATGATAGGTCGGTTGTCTGGCACACAGTCTGGATGTCTGGAAACACAATCTTTTGCAGGAATGGATTTCTCGAGGTTAAACGGCTATAATCATCTGACAAAAAGTGATTTAGGCCTAACGTCTATTTACCAGACGTTTGGGGATCTCTACGGACGTCTAAAAGTGAATGTAAATCAGATTAAAGGTTAATCCTCAATGATTAAGTTTGACAAAGCCAATGATCCTCTAGTTGGACATCTGGCAAGGTCATCGGACGTTTGGACTAAAGGCTAATCGTTTGAAATCAACAGACAGAGAGCACTAAGTCCAGCCTAAGTGTTTGGACGTCTAATCAAATAGTCAGACGCCTTAAAGTCTAAGATTAGACGTCTGATGTCCAGATTGGATGTCAGATCAGGTTGTCTGAAACTTATTTTGATTTTCTAAGTTCTCTAAGAGTTTGTCTAAGTATCCCAGGGTTGAGTAAGTGTTCCTAGGACTATTGTTTTGTTACTTTGAGGCTCTTTAACATATAATCTAAACAAAATAAAGAGCAAAGAACAAAGATACAAAAAATAAAGTACAGAAAACAAGACAAAAAGAAATCTATCATATTCTTTTTGTCTTCTAGCTTTCGTTCCAAGCGAAGCTCCTTCTCCTCCATCAAGCTCCTCCAATCTGCCATGGATGTGAGCTTGAGCTCTTCCTTCACACTTGTAACCATTTGCATTTTCCTGAAACCTTAAACTCAATGCAAATGTTAAAGGACAAGTGTTTTGTTATCATCAAAATTAACGATCGTGGTGCCCTTGCATCAACAATAAGTAAATGGCATAGCACAAAATGTATGAACATAACAAAGGAGGTATGAAAAGAGATGATAGGTACAAAGGGCAAATATGGATAGAGTAATAGAGACAATTAGCAAGAAAAGCTCGATTAACAAAGTATGCTAATTCATGCACAATCTAACAGCTGAGCATTAGGACCATATTAAACGTATACTTCGCTATCTCAAAGGAACACTATCATATGGACTTCACATTCAGCCTTCCTCTTCATTTACTCTTCAAGCTTACTCTGATACTGATTGGGCAGGCTGCACAGAAGATCGTTGCTCCTTGAGTGGTTATTTGGAATTTCTTAGCAACAGTCATATCTCTTGGTCCTCCCAAAAGCAACAAAGTGTATCATGCTTGTCGATAGAAGCTGAATGTAAGGCTGTCACAAATGTCACTGCTGAATCGGTTTGGTTACAGTCATTATTACGCGAGCTCCACATTGTCAACAAAGATGCTCCAATACTTTGGTGTGACAATATAAATGCCACTTATCTCTCTGCCAATCTAGTCTTCCACGCTCGAATGAAACACATCGAGGTTGACTATCACTTTGTTTGTGAACAGGTTTCTCGCAAAGCACTACAAGTAGAGTTTATTTCGTCAAAAGACCACCTCGCAGATATTTTGACAAAGCCACTTCCAAGAGTGCCTACCAACAAATTCGACGACAACTTCACATGTACCAGTCAGTGGTCATGCAGCTCCTTTGATTGAGGGGGGATATTAGCAAGAAAGACTCGATCTTAACAGACCAAATATGTTTACCCCATTAACAATTGTGGATATGCATCAAACGAGAGATAAACTTAGTCTTGTAACCAAAATCCAAACTATAGGGAGGCTTTCTATTGCAACAACCTTGTGAATCTGAGATACATCTCGATTCAAACACATCTAATCAAATCTATAAATACAATACAAAGTGGCTCGCCAAAGTTGAGCGACCACAATATTCTTTTCATTTTACCACTTCTAGAAATTAAAGGTGACATACTAAAGAAAGTTCCAAATAACACAGAACTACTAAAGATGGCCATGAGGAAAATGGGAAAGTGATGGTCCATAATGAATCTACGAACAAAAGTCCTCATGTAGAAAGTGCAAACAATAGAAATGACACATCAGATGACATCCATGAAGTAGAAATAGTATATCCTAACAAGTAGAGTAGTGCAACAGCTGTGACAACAATGATACAATGGTGCCTAGGACACTCAACTACACCATCATGATCAACTTCAACTCCATGAAGGCCAACATCTCCTCAGAATGATTCTTAAGGGTGAGAAAGTGCGTGACAATTTCATCCCTTTTTGTTACGACCCAATCCCAGATCCCTACAGGACCCGAGACTGGCTCGCCTCAACTAATCCCAAGACCCAGTTGTCCAACGAGAAATAACCAAAAGTAGAAAATATTCTACAATCACACATGCAATGTAACTAGGCAGAACTAATCAAAAGGCAGTAAAGGAAACAGAACAAAATGTCTCACAATATTATAAGTCATCACAACTACAACAGTGGAAAATAAAGCGGAAACATAACAGAAATAGTATTACATATAACAAATACTCACTACTACAACAAAAGAATATGCTGGAACAGAAAATGACAACAGCTATGGCTGGGCTCGACTGGGCCCAGCTCTCTCTATAGCCGGTGGTGCTGGCTGCTCAACTCTCTGACCTGAATAAGGTTATAAAATCTGTGGTTAGCTAACGTTGAGTAGAGTGGTAGTTAAGCCATTTACATGCAATTAACATAAGACAAGTAACTAATTAATTATTCATTTCCATTTAGCTCAACTAAGTAGTTTTGATTTGTTTAGTCTCTTAAGAATCTAGTCATTTCTTGATCTTGACTATCCCTCAAGGGGACGATCTTGATTGCAATCTTTCCCATGATGTAGGATGTACACGTGGTGCTCTTCTGGTCGGGAAAGTCCCTCGTGGTAGTCCTACACCTAGTCAACCACCTCGAGGTCACGGTCGCGACGTAGCGGTGACTACGGCAAGCGCGATAAATGCACTGGTAACTACCCCGCATTGGCATATGGTCAGTCGTTTTCGCTAGTTGGTACGCCTAAAGTACAACACGGAACAACATAGGGCCTTGCCCTCAAAGAAAAGGGGTCTCGCCCCTCAGAACAGAATAGGGGTCTCGCCCCTCCACAGTCCGCGTACCCTCGTCCGACTATCCCGATTTGCCTAGTGGGCCTAACAAGAGTTGGTGTAGGGTGGCTAGTCCTAATCCTGGGCCCCGTGAGGCAGCTAGCTCCCTCCTTACACTAAGTATCTCACCTTGGTACCACGTACGCGAGGGCCGAACAGGAGTCGATGTAGAGTGGCCAAACCCACCATGGGTCTCAACCCAAGGGTGGCAAGCTCCCCTCTAGTCTAAAGGGACAATTGCTCTCTTTGGTACAGTGTACACAAGGGCCAACTCACTTCCTGTCTAGTTACAAGGTTCTTTCCGTATACAGGAGTTCTTCTTTTAATTTTCTGTAGGGTTCATGCTTGTATTCCTTTCATTCCATTTCTCAACATTCAGATCTCATTATTCACATCTCGAGTTTCATTTTTTTTATAACAGGCAGCTCATATTTTAATAACTGAGAAAGCATCACATCATGTAGTTAATACACTTGCTAGCAATTAGGGTTTAACATGCATCTCAAGTAGACGGTGTAGCTCAATTAATATTCATTTGTTTCTACCCTAGGGTTCATTTCACATCCTAGGGTTCAAACAAGTTATTCTAAACATGCACTTTACTTATTTAAATCTTAATATTAATGTAAACCACTATATCAGGAAAGACAGAAGGAATGGGGGCTAGAACCGCAGGTTCTGTCGTCTCCACGGGCTCCGAACATGCTACAGGTTGGAGACCTATACCAGTGACTAAGTCACATCAACGAGTTCAAAATAGTATATAATTGACACTAATACATAAAGAAACTCAAGTGAGAAACAATGGTATTTCGTTTGTGTAAATTCGACTTCATTTGGGCCCTAAACGGGCCAAAAATGCACATACTATCTAAAATCAGACGTCTGGGACTAGACCCAGAAGTCTTAAACGATCTCCGAACCTCACCTTACTTCCATGTGTTGCTAGCGGACGTTTGGAACCCTTTTACAGTTGTCCTGGGTCTTTCCAAACGTCTGTCGGTGCGCTTGGACGTCCGATAGGTCTATCAGACGTCTATAAGGACGTCCAGACGTCCTAAAGCACCTCGAAGAGCGTGCTTGTGTGCCTTTCCAAGGGATGTACCTGCTCATACTCTTGCAGGTTCAAAACCACGACAGTGCACGCCACATACTTCACTTACATGCATGCATGAGCGTTCAGGATGCTTACCTCGGCACTACGTGAGTTTTCTGACGTCCAGCTTCAGCTCTGGACCTCTGTTGCTGCTCCAGATGTTTGGCAAATGCTTTAGACGTCTGATATTGGAAAAATCCAGTACGCTGAACTCTTCACGACGCTCGTCTTCTCGCGGACCTCCACCTGCAGCACCTGCAACAGCTGCTCCAACAGTTGCAAAAGGTTGAGAAGCTCTCCTCTAGCGTCCTCTATCCTATGAGCTCCTCATTGAGCTCCCACGAGCTCTCTCGTCTCCCTTCCATGCCCTCCCTCTTGCTCGCTCACACTCTCTCCCTCTCTCTCCCCCCTCCTCCTCGCTCTGTCCTCCTCCTTCCTTTTCGTGGTTGCGAGGGGATGGGAAGGGCTGGTGACTCGTTGCTTAAGCGATAAATCGGTGTTTTAAAAATTATCTCATTGCAATATAGCTAAAATAGTGCTTAAACAAATAAATTTATTACTCGAATTTTTAATCTGAGGTTGAACACAGGGAGCAATATGGAATTCAAAACTCAAGATCACAATTTAGCTCAAGAATAGAGATTGCAATAAGAATAATGTCAGGATCAATATGCAAAAAGAATGGAGTAAAATGGTGATTTAAATCACCAATTACTCCTCACAAATAACACTTAAGCCAAAGTCTCAAATAGATGTTAATCAAATGTATCAGGCATCTTAAATAGTTTGTACTACAGTGCTAGAGACTCAAGGGTCTCTCTTCTGCTTCTCCATTCTTTCTTTGTTTCTTCTACTCTTATGTTCCTTTTCCTGTGCGGTGCCTTCTCTTCTCTTCTTCTGCTCAAGCCTTCCTCTTTTCTTCTTTCTTTCTCTGTTCTCCTTCTTCACACAGAGGGGGAAGGTCCTTCAAACGGCTAAGTGTCAGCCGTTTCTCTCTGTAGTAAAACCCCCCTACCCCCACGCGCTATCTTTCTCTCTTTGGGTCATGCTCTCCCAGGGCCTTCCACAGTATCGGGTAATCAATTTTCGGACCTAGAGTGCACCCGGGATCAGGGCTACCGGTGTGGGTGGTAACCGAGGTGTGGGTTTTAGGTGGGTCAGGTGTACCAGGTCTGCGGAGGAGAGATCGCGGACGAGGCACACGAGGGGTGTGAGGGACCTCACCCCTTGTGTCTAAGACGATAAGCCCCAGACACAAATTCAATTTATGTCACAGCTGCCGCTCGTAAATTCCGATGTGGGACAATCCGTCCCACACTTTGCTCACACACGTTGCTGCTGCTTCCTTCACCCAATTTGCGCATAAGGAGCGGTCAAAGGCTCCAATTGACTGCACGAGTGTTCCTGGACCAACTTTGCTCTGTCTGGAGTCGAGGATCAGGAGCTGTAGGTCTGGATAGAGCTTCAAGTAAGCTCGAGGCTTGCTGTGTCAATGGCGGAGGGGGCGAGTACCTGAAATCAACAATAAGGCCTTTCGGCCCTGTCAGAAGGCTCAGGAAGGATTGCTGGACCACGGCGAGTGCGACGGTGGTGATTGTGAGGCATGACGAGGTCCGTGTGTGCGTGGCGGAATCAGACTGTGTGCGTGACAGTGGGTGTGTTCGGGGGTGAGTTTGGATGAGCTATAGGTGGAATTAGGTTAGGGCGTTTGCACGTGGAGTGATGGTGGAGCTTATTGGGGTGGTAGCGGCGGGATTCGTGCAGTGGCGCTGTGGATAGGTGTCACCGAAGCTTTGCCAGAGTGGAAGAAGGTGACGGTGTTGAGGACAGATTTGTGGGTGTGCGTATGTTGTGAGATTGGGAAAAGAAAGTCTAGTGAGAGAGAGAGAGAGAAACTTAGGACCGTGGTAGAGAGACGGAGGGTGCCGGTGTTGGTTGATCGGAGCCGGAGGAGGATGGTGTGGCGAGGCGACGACGTCAACTGAGGGAGAGGCACGATCTCTCGTTGGCAGGAGAGGTTTGCGAAGACGAGGGGAGGAGTGTCGGCCGTCCAATTTGATGGTTGGACTGCTGGAGGAGGAGGGCGGAGAGGGGTCGCCGGAGCTAATTCTGAAGGTGGCCAGTGATGGAGAAGAAGAGGGTTTCTCAAGCCAAAAACTAGCTACAGAGCACGGCCGTGCCCTAGGGTTTCTTTTATAGGGCTCAGGAAGGATCTTAAGCTTGGAAGCCAAGCTTCCAAGCTTGGAAATATTGTTGGAGCAGGAAACCCATTTGTTCCACGAGTTCCCATTAGGATTTGGGCGAGAATTGTGGCCCAAGATGCGGTTTAAAAGGAATGGAATTCCTTGACGAACTTCCCTTTCAATTTTGAGAGGGATTCGTCACGGAATCAGAGAGTTCTTGCCATTTTTAGGTCGCCAATGCTTGTAGGAATAGGAGTAATGGCAGCAGGGACCTAGTTGTGAAGATGATAACAAATTTGGGGTCTATTTGTAAATATTTTGAAAGTTAAGGGCATAAATGTAATCAGACAGGACTAATTTGCAAACTAGGTCAGGACAATTTCATGTTGAGTCCAAATTTTGGTACAAATCTAATTTGGACCTAAGGAATATAATGGTGAAGTTGGATTTTGTTTTTGACCACGTTTGACCAGGTAATTTAACGCAAAAACCTAAATTAGGGTAAATGTCTGTCTGAGACTCTGTTTTGAGCCAAAATGGGTTCTGATGGTCAATTTGAAGGTTACAAATCCAAGAGAATATTTTTTTATGAATTTTAGAGGATTTAGGTGAATTTTATCATGATCATAACCTTAGTTAATTAAGTGAATTTATTTTTAGGGTTTCAAAAGTAATTTAGTTCTCAAAACATGTGCAAATCTTTTTCTGCTTGTTCTAACCCACTTGTTATCCTTTTAAGATCATTTGACCCTCATTCAACCCCTAAGAAAACCTGTGGGTGTGTTGTGTTCAAGTTATGATGGTAGAACTGTAGTTTTAACCCTATTTTCTTGTCTTTCTCTTAGAATGGATTTGTAGTGACTTATGGCTCTCTAGCAGTTATGTAGGAGCATTTACTAACTTAATTGGATAAAAATGAGCTAGTTATGGCTCATGATGGTGTTCCCATCACTCGTCAGCAGCAAGGGAAGGAGATGGAGGTGGTGGAAGTGGTGGTGGTGGAGTTTTAATGGAGTGGGGTGGCGTAGGGTTTTACTAAAGGATGGGTTAGGGTTTAGAGGGGAGGGGGAAGGAGAGGTGTGCATGTGTGTGCGTGAGTGTGTGTGTGGTGTGGGAGGAGAGAGAGAGGGAAAGTTGCGAAGTTTCCCCTGCCAAACTCTCTTCTTCCTGAAGAACCCACACACTCAACTCAAAGAGTCAAAATTTTCACGTTTACGTCCCTAACTTTCCGGAAAACTCCAAACGGTCCTTGGAAGGGTCATTTCACTTTTGAATATGTACTCAACCAAATAGATCTCCTAGACTAAGGTGATTCCTGACATGATCTCACGTACAAGTTTGATGGCCTTTTCAAGCTTTGAATCAAGATCTATTTTGTCTATCTTGGCTTCCCAACTAGCCAAACCAGTAGTCATACCGTCCAATCTCTTCATAATGTTGTTGTTCGTGGGCTTTCCGTTGGCAGTGTCCCGCTTGCATTTGCACTGCTAGTGTGCAAGCGTCCTCCAGTGCAGAACTTACGAATGATGTTATCCATCTCATTAGCCCTTCTTCCATACTGTCTCCCATGGGTTCAACTTAATCGGACTAGGGGACGGTGGTAGCCGCATGGGAGGAGGATGGGTTGGTGATATGCACATTCGAGGAGGACGGGGTGCTGGTATGTGTGGAGTGCCTAACCAAGTTTCTAGTAACATTATCCTCTTCCCCTACTCCACCACACACACACAGATTTCATGGATAAGATCAAAGAATTGGAAGGGCCTATATCTGTAGCCATGGAAGCTATCGGGCAACTACATTAAATAAGGATACAGCAGTGAGTATGCCATTATAGGAGATTTAAAGAAAGTATATCAAGTGACTAGTAAGTGTTACCTCTTGCCATGTATTAGGGTGTTGATAGGGCAATTGAGGGTTTTAAATATTCATTTTTTGTAGTAACGCCTCAATCTCTCTATAACAAATAAGATTTATTCTCGAAATGAAGTCTGAGGTAGAACGTAGGGAGCAAATATGGAATTCACGTGCTAATCTCGAATAAAATGTAAATGAGCACAAGGAATCAAACCAAATAATGATATTCAATGGATGGTAACCTGTCACATTAGCTATTCAATGAATTCTCATGTATGTCAAGAAAATGAGGGAAAAAAGAAAAGAAAATAAAAAACAATGGTGATTTGAATCACCACCTAAATCCTCTAATTAAGCATACCTCAATTTAACCTTAACCATAGTACTTAAATAATGCACCAGTAACATAGATAATGCTCAATCAGATAAGTTTATTAATCAGCCGACTTAAGTACTTAGATGCTACAGTGCAAAGGCACTGTTCATCTTCTTCTCTTCTCTTCCTTCATAGCACAAGGGGAACCACTTCTTGGCAGCAATCAAGTGTTAAGAACCCTGAAGAGAAAAAACCCCCTACCCCTCTCTCTTTTTCTTCTTTCTCTTCTTTCTCTCTCAGACCTGAGTAATCAGATCTTTAAGCGGGTAATCGGATCCTGAATGGGGCCAGACCCGCATGAGTGACCGCAGGTAGGTGTGTGCAACGACCCGATTCCCAAGTCCCTATGAGACATGAGAACCAGACCGACTCGACTAATCCCAAGACCTAGTCGTCCAACGAGGAAGTAACCAAAAGAGCAGTAAAATAAACCACATTCAGCATGAATATAACTAACAGTAAGGAAATACAGCAGTAAGGAAAGAAACCACTACAGTATATACCACCACAACAGTAGAACAACATTCATAACATAATATGAATTGTAGGTAAAGAAAAGTACAGCGGAAACAAGAACTACTCACTATAACGGAACAAAAAGAGGTACAAGAGAACAGTGGTAACTCTACTGGACCCTACTTGCCCCAGCGTCCTCTGCAGCCGCTGACCCTGGCTGCTCAACACCTGGTCCTGAAAGGTAACGAGTGTAACACGTCAGCAAAACGCTGAGTAGAGTGGCAGCTAAACTAAAGAAACAGTAAAGTGTACAGTAGCTGTTTAATTTTCTTTCTTCCTTTATTTACGTCTTTCTATTGTTTCACAATTTATCTATTTCTCAGATCCTTCACTTGATCTCGAATGTTCCTCGTGGGAACGATCTTGATTGCAGTCTTTTCCGAACAGTAGAAGTAGCACGTGGTGCTCTCCTGGCCGGGAGAGTCCCCCGTGGTGATCCTACTCTCAGTCAACCACCCCAAGGTCACTGACAGACATAACGGCGACTACGGCACGCGCGGTAAACGCACGGGTAGCTAACCCGCACTGGCACGCGGTCAGTCGTTTCCGTTAACGGGTGCGCCCAAAGCACAGCACGGAACCAGTACAGGGCAGAGCCCTCTCAGTAACAGGGGTCCAACCCCTCCACAGTAACCAAACAGGGGCCTTGCCCCTCCACAGTCCGCGCACCCTCGCCTGACTACCCTGGTTTGCCCTAGTGGGCCTAACAAGTCGGTGTGGGAGGCTAGCAGAACCCTGGGACCCGTGGGGTAGCTAGTACCTCCCTACACTAGTAGCTCTCCTCGGTACTACGTACACGAGGGCCAGCAAGTCGGTACAGAGTGGCCAGTCCTAACCCTGGGTCCCTGGGGCGGCTGGCTCCGCTCTGCACTAAACAGGGGGGATAGTCGCTCTCCTTGGTACTCCGTACTCAAGGGCCAGCTCACTTCCCCAATTCTATTCCATTCACTTTCCAGGAGTTCTACTCCTAATTCCCTGTAGGGTTTCAGCTCTTTTAACTCAGAACATCCAGGTTTCACTTTCCAGTTTCACATTCTTACAAACCATATTCTCAATCACGTTTATTTATTCATAACAAGCAGCTGTTAATTCAATTCATAGGCAGCTAGTATTTCCTTTCCACATTTTCCAAGACTGCAGTATTCATACATTCCACTAGTTTTCCCATCCTAGGATTCATGCCATATCCTAGGATCTATTATACAATCTAGTTTTCTAGCCCTAGGATTCATGCAACACCCTAGGAATCTACCATTCAATCTATTTCAAATTCCTAGGATTCATGCAATGTCCTAGGTTCTATTTATGGTTTCATAATTTAACAGATTATACTTAAAGCCACTCTACCGGTTACAACAGGCGAACTGGGGGCATGGTCGGGAATCCCGCGTGCCTCCGCAACCCCCGAGACTACAACGGAACGGGGTCCTATCACAAGGATCAAACACAAGGAACTTCTCAAAATAGTATACAGCTACTGTAGACAGGTAGAGGATGTAATTCTGAAAAGAACGCAACTCGAAACGCGGAAAACGGAACCCGAACGGGCCCTAAACGGGTCGAAAACGACGAAACAGTGCAAAATCAGACGTCTGGAACTTATTCCAGATGTCTTAAAAAGTGGATCAGCGAATTACCTCGCTCGGCGTGGGATCTCAGACGTCCAGAAGCCTGCGGGGGCGTCTGGCCTAGTTCCCAGACGTCCGATGGTCACCCAGGACGTCTGGAAGTCGTTCCCGTCGTTTGGTGCTACAGCCAGACGTCTGATTCGCGTTGGATGGCGAATCACCGAACCTGCGTGTACCCATCTCTCTTTCTCAGTACGGTCAGTCGAAGAAAAGGAAGAAGACAGAAAATAACTCACCTTTCAGACGTCTGATTTTGGAAAAGTTTCCAGAACCAGGGCGCGACTCGCCCTCCGCTCGCGACGCCCGGCCGCGCTGCGAGTGCTCCGCCTGCTGCTCGAGCTGCAGCAGGCCTCCTGCGTCGCTCCGCGCCCGCTGCACCCCCGCCGGCTGGCTCCCGCTGCCCCGGCAGGCTCGAGCCCTCACGGCTGACGCCTCCTCCCCCGCGCAGCACCTCCTCCCGCACCTGCCGCGGCTGTCGCCGCCGTCGCCGCCGTCGCTCACCCTCGCGTTCGCTCTCGTGCACTGGCTGGAAGGAGACGGAGGTGACAGGAGTGAGGGAGAGGGCGTGGCCTTTTAAGGCCGCGCGAGGAGGAGAGAGCGCGACAGAGGGCGCAGGAGGGAGAGGGAAAAAGAGAGAGAGGGTATTTCCGCAGGAGCGCGCAGACGAAACAATCGTGCCAAAATAACCGATTTTCAGACGTCTGTAAATGATCCCAAACGTCTGGTCCGACGTCTGTAAGTAATTCCAGATGTCTGGTACGACGTCTGGGCCACCTTCCAGACGTCTTAAAATATGTCTGAAGCGCCCGTTCGTAACAGTGTGCAAGCACGGAGCGCGTAATGCGGGGACCCGACCCCCGGTGACTTGGGAAATAGGGTCTCTACACAAGAACCCTTTATTCCGCATGGGTGCTGCTGCTGTTCTGATGTGGGACTAAAGTCTCAGCTCTATTCTTCGCACATGGCTATGTGAGATGTAGCTGCTTCTTCGTTGAATTGGGGCATGGAAGATGGTCAACAGCCCCAATTGACTGTCTGCGTGCATCGCTGAGGTGAATCCACTTCGTCTGGGCTCAGGACCTAGAGCTTATCGGCTGAGAAGCAAGCTTCAAGCTTGCTCGAAGCTCCTCCGTTAATGGCGCTACGGGCTCACAACCTGAAAGGCACAAATATGGTCTCTCAACCTTGTCAGACAAGTTCAAAAGCTTCGCCTTGGTGAGGCAAAGTCAATGGCGGTGGCTGCGTGGTGTGGAGTGGTGTGTATAAGTGGAGTGAGGTTAGAACTATCGGAGGACGGTGGGAGTGTTCGGAGGGTCGATGAAATGGCCAATAGAGGGAATAAATAGAGGGCTTTTACTCTCTGCAAAGTGGCGGAGTTTATGGGGGTGAGAGCGGCGAGAGTTGAGTGGTGTAGTGGCATATTGGCGTTGCCAGAGCGTCGCCAGAGTCGAAGAAGACAACGGGGGAGGTCGGTGGCCGTGAGTCGAATCGAGATGTTAGAGAGAAAGCAAGTAGAGGGAGAGGGAGTTATAGCACCTAATTATGGATTAAAGAGATGAGGAATTGGCACCGGAGTGATTGCCGGTGCCGGAGATGAGGAATTCTTCGATGAGGGAGATGACGAGGAAGAAGGGGCTAAGGCGACTCTGAGTTGACCGTCAAGAGGTGGAGGAAGTTGGGGAGGAAGGAGACACTCCCAATTTGCCGTTGGGAGGTCGTAGGATGATGGAGGAGGAGGCTCGCTGCAGCTAGGGCGGAGGTGGCTAGAGAGGGAGTTTGAAGAGGTTTTTTGGGCCAAAACCTAGCTAAGGAGAAGCAATGTGCAATGTAGGTCCATTTATAGGCCATGGGGAGGGGTTTCAAGCTTGGAAACCAAGCTTGGAACTCCTCAAATTTCTCACAAGTCAGATATACGAACCTTCAAAAGGTTCTCATGAGGATTTGGGGGCAATTTAGGATATGTGGATGGGCTCATTTGGAAGACAATTTCACAAGGAATCTTCGATTCAAATTTGGTAAGGTTTGGTTGAGAATTGAGCAAGAAATCCTTGCTCAAAACTTGACGGTGAAGGTCTAGTCTTCCAAAAATGGTGCGAGGACCTTTTTGCAAAGAAGGATGATAAAGTACGGACTTGATTGCAATTAATTCAAAAGTTAGGGGCATCTATGTAAGAAAAAGAGTCAGACAAGATTGAAATGCAAATTAGGTCAAGATGATCTCTGATTGGGCCTAAATTTTGGCAAAAACTTAATTTAGACCCAAGGAATCTGATGGGGAAGTTGGATTTAGGTTTTGACCAAGTTTGATTAGGTAATTTATGTAAAAATATAAATTAGGGCAATTGTTTGTTTAAGACTCTATTTTAGGTCAAAATGGGCTTTGATGGTCAAATCAAGGATACCAAACCATAGAGAATATTTTTCTATGGTTTTTAGAGGGTTCAGGTGAATTTTATCCTGACTTGAACTTCAGTTAATTAAGTGGGTTTATTTTTTAGGGTTTCAGATGTCATTTAATTCTCAAAACGCGTGAAAACTTGTTTCTGTCTGTATGAACCCACTTATTAGACATTTATGACCATTTGACCTTCAATAAACCCCTGGGAAACCCTGTGATTGTTCTGAAATTAGGATATTCTATTAAAATTGTAGTTTAACCATGGTTTCATGTTAAACTCTCAGAAAGGATGTGCAGTGAATTATGGTCATTTTGCGGTTATGTAGGAGCATTTATCAATGGATTTTGACTAATTAAAGCTAGATATGGATGATGATGATGTTATCATCATAGGGTTAAGAGGAATTGGTTGTTTGGTGACATCAACCCATTCCCATGCACTTTTTGTTCTCAATACACAGTAGTCATCATTGACTCTCTTCAAATTCCTCCATAAGTGAGACAACTGGTTTTTATTGTACTATAGCCCACTTCTCTCTCTAAAAACGTTAGCAATGAATTTCCATCCTTTCAAATTAAATCTATTACCACTATAATAATTCACCTTTTTCGCGTTACTTAAAACTTGGAGAAATATCTCATCCTTAAGTGATTTCCAATTTGGAACCCTTTTGGATTCATCTGTGGTTGTCTCTCCCTATAATTGGTAGAGGTGTTATTGTCCATGATTAATCTACACATGAGGGCAGTTAAATATAGTAAGATAACTTGTAACTATTACGACGGTCATGAAGACACGAGGTAACTACAACCTTAATTTAAGTAAGAAGCCAATCAACTACTTAACAATGAATTTGAAGAAATTTTTATTTGTTGTCTTATCAGTATTTCCTCTGCACAAAAAGTTTATAATATTCGTAAGATATAGGTGATATTTGTATACATTTGACATTGCAATAATTGTTCGTCATCCACTGTAAGATACGGGCTTTGGCTCTATGTTGGTGAATTTTTCAAAATCATAGGTGATATTTAATATCAAATATCACCTATGATATTTTGATACTCCAAGCCTTTCTTAATGTCAACATGGTGTATGATGAAGCCAAAAAAAAAAAAAGTTAATTTAGTCATATTTATAAAACTCTTCCAAAATCATTGATGATATTTGCAAATCACCGGTGATATTTGAAAAATGATTGATGATTTTCTAAATTCACTTGCCCATGAGGTGCTTTTCTGCTAGAATGTCACCGATCATATCAGAGAATGAGCTCTATACCACAACTATCATTCATAAATATCTAGGATATCACCAGTGATTTTGGGCTTGAAGGGGTATGTTATTGGCTTATGAGCTACTTTTTAGCATGAATATCACCGAAGATGTATGAGATATCACCAGTGATCATTGGCCTTAGAAAAGTGTGCTATTGACTCGTGAGGTACACTGTTTAGTACGAATAACACTGGTGACATGAGATATCATCGGTGATTGGGCTTAAAAGGGAGTGTTATATTGTCCCATGAGCTACTTTGTAGTAGGAATATCATCGATGATTTGTGAGTGTTACAACCCTATCTCGACTCCCTATGGAACTCGAGAACGGCCTGCCTCGACTAAATCCCAAGAGTCAATCGTCCAATGAGAATTAATCAAATGCATAAATCATAAATGATAAACAGTAATGGAAAATAGAACAGAAATCCAAAAGTACTACATGCCACAAGTGGAAAAGTACGTTTACTAACATAGCCATCACACTAAAGCAGAGAGAAAGATAACATAAACATGCGCTATTACACTGAAGATACTCACTACCAACAAAAGGGCCTCTGCAATGGAAAGTAGAGAAAGTACAACTACGACTGGGCTTGATTGGGCCCAGCAGTCTCTGTAGCCGGTGGCGTTGGCTGCTCAACTCCCTGACCTGAACATGGTTATATATATCTGTGGTCAGCTAACGCTGAGTAGAGTGGTGTATATGTAATTTACATGCAATTAAACATAAAGGAAAAAGCAGCTAACTAATCATACAAATTTTCAATTATGTATTATCATCTATGTGTTTCTGATTCAGTTATTCTAATAAGGGTCCACAGCATTTCTTAATCCACTTGTTCCTTAAGGGAACGGTCTTGATGCGATTTCATGCGATGCAGGATGTAACGTGACACTCTCCTGGTCGGGAGAGCACCTTGTGGTAGTCCTACACCCAGTCTACCACCCTGGGGTTATGGCCGTGACGTAGCGGTGACTACGGCATGCGCAATAAGTGCATGGGTAGCTACCCCACACTGGCACGCGGTCAGTCGTTTCCGCTAACGAGTACGTCCAAACGTACAGCACATAACAAAACAGGGGCCACACCCCTCAACAGTCTAAGCACCCACGCGTGGCTATCCCGGTTTGCCCAGTGGGCCTACCAGGAGTTGGTATAGGGTGGCCAGTCCTAGCCCCGGGTCCCAACCCAAGGGGCGACTAGCTCCCCCCTACACTAAGGTGACAGTAGCTCTCCTCGGTACCACGTACACGAGGGCCAGCTCACTTTCCGTACCCAAGTTTGAACGGCCAACCAACATGGCCGTAGGCAACAAGTTCCATCATACACTAGATATCAGTTCCAGTGTACTTTGAATTTCTTTCCTAGTTTTCCGTAGGGTTCATGCATAATACTCATCTTATTTCGTTTCACGGCGTGTATCTTTATCACATACTAATTTCTAATTCATATAATAGGCAGCTCGTAAATTAACAGGATAAACGATCATCTCACCATTTAACTATTCTAGTTATCACATTATGAAATTTAACAACATGCATTCTCAGGTTTTATAACATGCGAGGTTCATGCATTAAATACAAACCATTCACATTCTCAGTCCTAGGGTTCATCTCATAATGTAAGTTCAAGCAGACATTTCTAATTTAGCATGCACTTGCTAATTTAAAGCACAAAAGTAGGGAGGACCACTCTACCAGGGTATACAGGTGATATGGGGGCTCGAAAGGTGGATCCCGATGTCTCCACGGGTCTCGTATATACTCTGGAATGGAGACCTATAACATTGACCAATCTGTCAAACCAACTTAGAATAGTATAGACACGACACTAACACATAGGGAATTCCGAAAGAAAACCAACGATACTTTGTTTTCTTAAAATCGACTCTAGTTGGGCCCTGAACTGGCCCAAAAACATGCATTCTGACGAAAATCAGATGTCTGGGGCGAGTCCCAGACGTCTTAAACAAACGCAGTAGCTCACCATCCTCTCCTACGTTTGTACTCGTCGTCTGCTACCTCGCACAGCCGTCTGAGGGGGTCTCTAGACGTCTGACACTACTCCCGGTCGTCTGGAAAAAGAGTCTAATGTCTGACACGGCTTCCAAACATCCTAAAGCACCTCGAATGTCGTGCCACATGCCTTTCCAATGCCCTCATACCTGCGCATGGACGCGTACCACAACAATGACACCGTAACACTCCGTAATATGCGTGCATGGTTCAGAGTTCGTGCAGAGGATGTACCTTGGCACTCTATGTGCTATCGGACGTCCTGAGCTCTCTTCAGACGTCTGACAACCCCTCCAGATGTCTGAAAATAGTCGTAGACATCTGATAATGCAGAAATATCCGTGCGCAGAGCTTCCTTGTGAAGCTTTTCTTTTTGCGAACACCTCCTCTTCCCCCGCGGAGTTGCAGCAACTACCACAGCAACCTCGGGAGTCTTCGAGGTTCTCCCTTACGAGCTCCTCCTGCTGCACGTACCGCCCCCTCTCCCACGCTCTCTCTTCCTCTCCTCCACACTCCTCCTGCTCCCCTCCTCTCCTTCGCTTGCTCTCCCTCTCCTCCGTGCTCCTCCCGTTCCTCTCCTCTCCTTCTCCCCCACTCACGATGGTAAGTGAACGAGGGGGAAGGGATGGCTGCTAGCTGCAAGGGTGGAGTGAAGGTGGAGGTGTGTTGGCGATGGAGATGTGGGGAGAGGGTTGTTATGGGATGGAGTGGAGGGTGGAGGAGTGGGGGATTTTTAAAGAGAAGGGTTAGGGTTTAAGGGTGTGTGTGTGCATGGGTTGAGTGAGTGTGAGGTGTGGGCAGGGTATATTGCGACCTTGGCCCCGCAAAAATCCCCTCGTTCATGCAGAGTCCATAGAGTAAAACCTAGGGGGTTTAAAATTGCATCAACACCCCTAAAATTCTGAAAAATTATTGGACAACCCTTGGGAAGGGTCATTTTAGTGAGCTTAAAATGGTGTGTGTTAGATCATGAGCTGCTCTTTTGTGTAAATATCATCAGTGATTTTTAGGCTTAGAAAGGTGTGATATTGGCCCATGAGGTGTGCTCTTTAGCATGGATATCATTGGTGATGTTTTTGGACTTAAAAGAGTGTGTTACATTGGCCCGTGAGTTACTTGGTAGTAGGAATATCAATGGTGATTTTTTGGCTTAAAAGGGTGTGTGTTGGTGATGCATGTGGAACACGCTTGTTTAATTATGCCATTGTAGTATGCGTTCATGACGTCGATTTTAATTTAAGATGTGGATTTGGTGAGTCCAAGTGTCGAACACGTGGATGCGTGAAATCAGATTAGTTTGTTGCTTTAGTTGTCATAGTAATGTTTGGTTTTCTTGCTTGCGAGAAAACGAAAGAGAGAGAGAGAGAAGGGTTAGAGCTCGTGTTTAAAACATGACAATCATTCTAAGAGGACGTGAGCTATGATATACGAAACAACATTAACTTATAGCATACAATTAGAGTTTGTTTACAACTACAACAATAGATGAAAGCTTAAACAAGTGCAACATAAAACTAAAGTAAAGAGAGTGCGAGGAGGAGGCAAGGCGACCACGGCGGTGGAGGGGAGCTCCGTCGGTGGCTTGGCAACTCCGGGGTGGGTATGAAATGTTTAGTGGAGCTAGGAGAGAGCTAGTATTGCATGGAGAGTGTGTGTGAATTGAATGCCCTTGAATGGGTGGTTGAGGAGGTTTATATAGAGAAGAAGGGGTTTCCAAACAAAGTAAGGGTTTTAGTGACGCCCGGGACACCTCTAAATCCATTCCATAAGTGTCGGTGAAGCCCCTCGCCTGCCTATCCAAGCGCGTGCGCATGCTTCTTCCTCCATGTGATCCGTGTGCTTGCAACGTGGGCCGTCTGATCTTTGATCGCGCCCTGAGCGTTGGTTCAGATCGCGTTGCGAGCTTTGAGCACGCGCCTGCACGTGATCGCGCGCGTTCGCATCGGGCATGTGAGAGTGTGCTGCGTAGCCTACCTTAGAGCCACTCGATGGTGATCGGATGGCCTAAATCAGCTACGGTGCGGGCTGGGGCGCGATTTGGGGAGTAGCTGGAGTTGAACGCTCACCGTTGCTTTGCGAGTGCTAGACTTCGACAGCTGTGCTGCCTCCGCGAGTTGGTGCAGAGGTGTTAAGAACTGTGCTGTTTGAACCTTTTAAGATGTCTGGACTGTGGGTCAGACATCTGGTTAGACGTCTGGACGCCTTCCCAGACGTCTGGATATCGAAAAAATTTGAGTATGAACTCGCGTCTATGCGCGTGCTGCGTACAGACAGTACCCCTCATTTTCCTCCTTCTTCTCTCTCTTCCCTCGCCTCCAAGCGAAACCCTAAACCACACCTTATAAAACCCCTCCTCCACCTTCATTCCCCTCACTTCTCAACCACCCGCCACCTTCCTCTCTTCTTCCCAGAGCAAGCGAGAGCGGCGGAGAAGAGGAGTGGCCTGAGAAGGAGAGGAGGAGGTGAACTTGCGAGCTCGCGTAGGAGCTCACCGGTGAGCACACGGCCGGAGCGACGTGTGCGCGAGGCGAAGGAGTGTGATGGGGAGGTCCTCCCCGACACTACTGCAACCGGAGCTACAGGCCTGGTTCTGGGTTTTTCCCAGAATCAGACGTCTAGAGCGATGTCCAGACGACGGAGCTGACGTCTGGAGGAGGTTCCAGACGTCTGAGGAGAGAGACTCGCGAAGGTACGTCCCTTTGCGAATACGGCCATGTAGGCCACTCCGCTGCCACCACTTTGCATGCCCATTTTTTAGAGACTCAGGTATCTGCATGCAGAATTCACTTTGGGAAGGTGCGAGACACGCCCTCCCACGCTTTTCAGGCATCTGGGGAGCTTACCAGACGATGCTAGGCACTTCCAGACATCTGGAGGGGTTGTCGGATGTCTGGAGTTGGGTCCAGACGGTCCAGAGGAGTTCCTGGACGTCTGAGGATTAGCGCAGAGACTTAGGAACACTATTGGATTCTTTTAAGACGTCTGGAAAATGTTCTAGACGTCTGGAAAATGTTCCGGAGGTCTGATTTGAGTCAGAAACGCTATTTTTGACCTGTTTAGGGTCCGTTTTCCGCGAATAAGATACCGATGTTTCCCGCATGAATTCCTCTACTTGTTAGAAGACTTTCTATACTGTTCTGAATATTCTCTTGTGATTGATCCTTGTGATAGGACCTCGTTCCATTGCGGGTTTGGGGCTTGCTGAGGCACGTGAGCCTGCCGTTTAAGCCCCCACTACTCCTGGGTTTACTGGTAGAGTGGCTTCCCCTTAATTTAATTAAAACCTAAATGCATGTGTGTAATGAATGTTTAGAACCTAGGATATGACATGAATCCTAGGACGATAAACACTTGAAATGTCTGTAATGGATGATTGAGTTGCAGTCTTGAATGAGTAGATAGAATGATAACAATTGCCTGTAAATAAATAACAGCTGTTTGTGAAATGTAAAGTACTTGTGCTAGCAACCTGTTGCATGTAAATTCCTGCTGTATACGTTAAATGACATGATACGAGCTGCATGTATATAAATTGAGAATGGTAACGTGAATGATGGAAAGACGCGCTACCTGTGTATAACCTGTGTATGGAAATGAAAATGATAGCAATATGAGTTGCATATGTATAACCTGAGAATGGAAATAGAAATGATGAAACCTGATATAGCTTGGCCTGAGAAATATGAGCATGAACCCTACGAGGAATTAGGAGTAGAGCTCCTAGAATTAAATGGAATGGATCTGGAAATGTGAGTGTGGAAGTGAGCTAGCCCTTGAGTACGGAGTACCAAGGAGATTGACTGTCCCCCTATTTAGTGCAGAGCGGAGCTAGCCGCCCTTGGGTTGGGACCCGGGGTTAGGATTGGCCACTTTGTACCGACTTCTTGGCCCTCGCATACACAGTACCGGGGAAAGCTATTAGTGTAGGGAGAGAGCTAGCCACCCCACGGGACCCGGGGTTCAGGCAGCCACCCTACACCGACTTGTTAGGCCCACTGGGCAAACCAGGGTAGTCAGGCGAGGGTGCGCGGACTGTGGAGGGGCGAGACCCCTGTTTGGTTCTTAGGGGCTAGACCCGTTTTACTGAGAGGGCTAGGCCCTATACTGGTTCCGTGCTGTGCTTTGGGTGCACCCGCTAATGGAAACGGCTGACCGCGTGCCAGTGCTGGGTAGCTACCCGTGCGCTCATCGCGTGTGCCGTAGTCACCGTTACGTCTGTCCGTGACCTTGGGGTGGTTGACTAGGTGTAGGATCACCACGGGGGACTCTCCCAGCCAGGAGAGCACCACGTGTGCCTTCTACTCTTCGGAAAAGACTGCAATCAAGATCGTTCCCACGAGGAACATTCGAGATCAAGAAAGAGATCTGATAAATAAACCAAGTGATGGAAAAGAATAATTAGTAAAGAAAGTAAATGGAAAAACAACAGCTACCTGTCCACTGTTACTGCTTTAGATAGTTGGTTGCCACTCTACTCAGCGTTCACTGACTTATGTACTCATAACCCTTTTTAGGTCCAGGTGTTGAGCAGCCAGAGCCCACGGCTGCAGAGGGTGCTGGGCCCAGTAGAGCCCAATAGTTGTTGCTTCTTGTTGTACTCCTTTCTGTTGTAGTAAGTAGACTCTTGTACCTTTATATTCTATTCTTTATGCTCCTGTACTTGTACTTTCTACTGTTGTGGTGGTGATACGTACTGTAGCAGTTTTACTTCTTTACTGCTATACTTTTGTTACTGTTAGTTGCTTAGCATAGTGAATGTGGTTTACTTTCCTGCTTTTTGGTTACTTTCTCGTTGGACGACTGGGTCTTGGGATCAGTCTAGTCGGTCCAGCCTAGTGTCCTGTAGGGATTCGGGAACTGGGTCGTAACAAGAGGTGAGATCAGGTGCGGGCGATATCGACCGTTGGATGTAGATCCAATGTTCAGATTTTCTCCATCCAACGGTCAGATTTTCACGTTGAAGGAGCTTTGGGTGCGGTGGAGAGCTCGCCTATTACGGATTTTCAGCTGTCGGATCTGAAGATCGGACGGCTTAAAGGTCATTTGATGCTACGGGAGGGCGGTGGACGCGGCCAGGCGGGTGCCACGTAGCGTGTTTTGGTCCATTAATCATCAGATCAACTGCTAGAACTTCTTGGGCTGATTGAGGGAGCTCCGAATGTCGGATTTAAGTGATTTCGAGTCCGTTGGACTCTATTCGTCGATCTAAATTTATCCGTGCAGTTCGATTGCTCATTTGAGCCCTGATTCAACATGAACTTGTACAGATGGCCATTAAACATTGATTTATAAGCAATCTTAATTTGTGATGCATGTAGTGCTCCCATGCCCATTATGGTGTGTTATTAGTACACATATATCCTCAGGATAAACCCTAGTTGACGGAATTATCATCATTAAATGCAGAGTTATCATACCCCCATGCTCATCCCTTGCTAATCCCTAGCAAGGTTTATCCTAGTTGTTATTTTTAGTCAGAATTTAGGAATTGATTACTTAGACATATGTTGCTTGTCAATGGGAGGAAATATACTAAGAACCTAATTCACAAAGACTAAACAGCACCCGTGTATTTGCCAAAATGCAAACCGCTCAATTCCTCGCTTTAAAGCATATATACAAATACATATATTTTTTTCTTTTTCATCTTTTCTAATTTTTTGTATTTTTGGAGTTGAGAGTGTGTAGGTAACTTTTTACGGCTACCCAACCCATCCATAACTCAAAAAAGACTCTAAGTGCTAAGAATCTTGGTGTGAAGATTGTGATAGACTCACTCAATGGTAATTAAAACAGACTTCAGGTTTCTACGGCCTTAGGTGACCGGAAAAGAAAATGCTTGCCTAAAGGTGTATCTATTCAATCGATAGCTTTCTCCCTACTTTTATTTTGTGTGGGGTCAACACAAGGGTGTTTCTAGTATATATCTCCCCGGATTACTCTACTTCCCCGATTCTTCCTTAAGTGTTTTAGGCTTTTTCGTGCATTTAGTGAGCTGCGTTCTGGACAACTGGTCAATGGGCTGTTACTTAGACCACTTGCCAGCTATACTCATGCGGTGAAGTGTGGCTTATTTATTTTTTTCTTTTTCTTCTTTTTCTATTTTTTTCTATTTCTCCCTTTTTCTTTTATTTTTTCTTTTTCTTTTGTTGTTTCAGTAGGTGGCTTCCCTAATCTAAGATTTACCTAGAGGCAATAAAAGAGAATGGTCCTGTGGCTAGGCTCTGGACAACTAGCCAATGGACTGTTACCTATGACAACTTACCAGCCATACCACCCTAGAAGGTTCATTAGCTACCTGATTTCTATTAGAATCTCCGAGGAGTGAGTCAGTGTAAAAGTGTGTGTAGATGCTTAGACTAAAAGTCTTTCCGAGTTAGAGGGCAGGTTGATAAGTTGTATACTTATCACCCTACTTTATTGATCATATTAATGTAAATTAAGGTTGCGAGGATTTAGGGCTAAATCCACATTTTAGTGGACACCAGGGCTGATTAAGTCTGAAGGCTTGAAAAGTCTAAGTGTTCAAGTTCTTCTCGTATTATTTCCCATAGTTGACAAGCTCTTAATGCCTAAGTTTTCCTTCTTAATTTTTTTTTTATAATTCAGGATGATAAGATAAACTCAGAGAATGCGGATTACTACTCCCCCATGCTTAAGTTGGACAATGTCCTCATTGGCAAATAAATTTATGCAAGGGGGTACAGAAAGAAATCACTTGAGTGCCGTAGTTTAACTGATTAGTCTGAATCTTCTGGGTTGCCTCCTAGGAAGTGCTAAGTTTATTGCCTCCAGCTGGGTGAAGCTCCGTGTCAAACCTTAATGAGGGTGACTGCTTCCTTTGGAGGAACCTGAGCAAGATAATGTTTTAATCTCTGGCCGTTTACTGTGAAGGTTTTCCCAGTGTTAGGATATGCAATTTCAACCACCTCATTGGGATAAGGTTTGACCATTTGATATGGTCCTGTCCACTTTGATCTCAGCTTCCCGGGAAAAAGTTTAAGTCTTGCATCAAAAAGACAGGATTGCTGATTGGGCTCGAAGGTTTTCCTATGAATGTGTCTATCATGGATGGCTTTCATATTTTCTTTGTAAAGTCGATTGTTCTCATAAGCGTCCCGACGGATTTCCTCGAGCTTGGAGAGTTGGAGTGTCCTTTGAGCTTCAGCCAACTAGGAATCCATATTGCATTACTTCACAGCCCAATATGCCCATTGTTCCAACTTGACCGGAAGGTGGTAAGCCTTACCAAAGATCAATCGATAAGGCGACATGCTTATTGGGGTCTTAAAAGTGGTCCTGTATGCCC
Source organism: Thalassia testudinum (assembly GCA_037157565.1). Classification (NCBI taxonomy): domain Eukaryota; kingdom Viridiplantae; phylum Streptophyta; class Magnoliopsida; order Alismatales; family Hydrocharitaceae; genus Thalassia; species Thalassia testudinum. The sequence continues at coordinate 17,405,434 of JAZHRO010000055.1, forward strand.
AAAGGGCATTATCCAATCGTGTCGACCAATCCTTCCGGTCAGGTCTCACGGTCTTTTGCAGAATATTCTTAATCTATCTATTAGAGACCTTAGTTTGCCCATTGGTTTGCAGGTGATACGGGGTGGCAATACGGTGAGTAACCTCGTATTTTCTAAGTAAGGCACGGAATTGGGCATGAATAAAGTCACTTCCACCATCACTGATCATGGCTTTCGGTATCCCAAACCAAGAGAAGATGTTTTGCTTAACAAAGTTAATGACAGCCTTATGGTCACATCTTTGAGTGGCTACGGCTTCGATCCATTTTGAGACATAGTCCACTAAGACTAATATGTACTCGTAGCTGTTGGATGGTGGAAAGGGACCCATAAAATCGATGCCCCAAACATCAAAAATTTTGACAATCAGAATGGGCTGGAGGGGCATCATATCCTTTCTAGTCATAGTCCTTAATGTCTAGCATCGAGAGCAAATCTTAGCGACGCTATGTACGTCCTTGAATAAGGATGGCCAGTAAAATACGGACTGCAAAACTTTTGCAGCCGTTTGCTTCCCAGAGAAGTGACAACCACAAGCTTGGTCATGACAAAAGGACAGCGTACTTTGGACTTCCTCTTTAGGAATACACCTCCTAATGATCTGGTCAGCACAGAGTCTAAACAGCATAAGATCATCCCAGAAATAGTGCTTGGCTTCAACCAAGAACTTATCCCGTTGCTGTCTGGACCAGCTGTGCTGAGTTTGTCCTACCACCAGATAGTTGACTAAGTCTGCATACCAGGGTAGCTTTCTTCCTTGCACGGCTAGAAGTTATTCATCAGGGAAGGCGTCGGTCAAGGGTAATGAGGGTTCGATGTGGTTCGGGTGAAGTCTGGACAGGTGATCAGCTACGATGTTCTTGGACCTGGCTTTGTCACGTATTTCCAGGTCAAATTCCTGCAAGAGCAAGATCCATCGGATGAGCCTGGGTTTAGCATCCTTTTTGGCCAACAAATGTCGGATTGTCGAGTGGTCGACGTAAGCCGTCATGTAGGATCCTAGAAGGTATGATCAGAACTTTTCTAACCCAAAGACTGCGGCGAGTAGTTCTTTTTTTGTGACGGTGTAATTCCGTTGAGCCTCATCCAACGTTTTGCTAGCATAGTAGATCACCACGAGTTTCTTCTCTTCTTTGTCCTAGGACTGTGCCGATGGTAAAATTTGATGCATCGCACATTATCTCAAAGTCCTGGAACCAGTCTAGGGGTTGTAAAACAGGTGCAGTGGAGACTATTTCCCTAAGGGTGTTGTAAGCTTTGATGCAATCAGGTGTCATGTGAAAAAGAGAGTCGTTGGCTAGAAGGACAGTCAAGGGCTTAGAAAGTTTGGAAAAATTTTTAATGAACCTTCTATAGAAGCCAACATATCCTAGGAAAGATCGAATTTTCCTGATTGAGCTAGGGGGTGGAAGTTTGGAAATTAAATCAACCTTAACTTGATCCACTTCGATGCCCCTATGCGAGATGATGTGACCAAGGACAATCCCTTCCTGAACCATGAACTGGCTCTTTTCCCAGCTTAAAACTATGTTGACCTCAATGCATCGCTTCAGGATCTTCTCCAAGTTGCTAAGACAATGGTCGAATGAGTTCCCAAACATGGAGAAATCATCCATAAAGACCTTCAGGTATTCACCCACCATCTCTAAAAAAATGGCTAGCATTCAACGTTGAAAGGTTGCGGGTGCATTGCATAACCCGAATGGCATATGACGGAATGCAAACATGCCATACGGGCAAGTGAATGTGGTCTTTTCTTGATCCTCTGGTGCAATAGCAACTTGGTTGTATCTTGAATATCCATCCAGGAAGCAAAAATATTTTTGCCCTGCCAATCGCTCGAGAATCTGGTTAATAAATGGCATAGGAAAATGATCTTTCTTGGTGGCCTCATTAAGCTTCCTATAGTCAATGCACACCCGCCATGTGGAAGTGATGCGGGTGGGGATGGATTCGCCATGGTCATTGGTGACCACAGTGAGCCCGGCTTTCTTGGGTACCACTTGAGTGGGGCTCACCCAGGGGATATCGAAAATTGGGTAAATGATGTCTGCGTCAAGCCACTTGATTATTTCTTTTTTCACAACCTCTCGCATATTCGGGTTCAATTGGCTCTGCATTTGGCAAGAAGGTCGAGCCCCATCTTCCAAATAGATCTTGTGAGTGAAATAGGTAGGGCTAATTCCCCTGAAGTCAGAAATTGTCCACCCAATGGCTGCTCGATGTTCAGAGAGGGTTGTAGTCAACCTAAGTTATTGATCCCTTGTTAAATGGGCATTGATAATCATAGGAAAGGTCTAGTCAAGTTCTAGGAAGACATACTTGAGATTATCGGGCAAAGGCTTTAGTTCGGGCGTAGGTGGGACAACATTTGATGGGTAGGGGAAAGGTTGGAGTTGGTCAACATCAATCTCCTCGAATGGAGGTTGCAGAAGGTAATCAGCTCTACACAGGTCAACCTCCACAGGCTGGAGTGGGTCAGGGTAGTCATCAACTGGTTGAGTTAGATGGTCTGTTGAAGAGTAAGAGTGAGGCATTCTTCAACCAGAGGTTCCATGGGATCGTGCTTCTTAATCCAGCCACAATCAAAAGACTTAGCCACCCTAAAGATATCCAATTGCATCTTCTTGTCTCGAAAGGTGATTTCCATGCATCCCATGTTGCAATCAATGTTCGCCTTAGCCGTAGCTAAGAAGGGTCTGCCCAGGATGATGGATGTGTTTTGTAGCTGTTTGGGGACTTCCATGTTGAGAACTAAAAAGTCGACCGGGAAGTAGAAGTCCTTGACCAGAACAATTACGTACTCGAATATCCCTTTCGGGGTTTTCACAGATCTATCGGCCAGTTGGATAGTCACAAGCATGGGGTTTAACTCCCCAAATCCAAACTGGTGATACAGGGTCGTTGGGATGAGGTTGATCAAAGCACCTAAGTTCAAGAGCTCTCTATCAAATGTCATGTCCCTGATATTACAAGATATCAGGGGTGCTCTTGGGTCAGTTCGTTTGGGCAGTAGGCTACTCAATATCACTGAACTAGCTTATTCTGAGAGCACAACCTTCCTAGCTGCTTGGGTTCTTGACTTACACTTCGGCATACAGACATCCTTCAAGAACTTAACGTAAGCTGAGATATGCTTGATTGCTTTGAGGAGTGGAATATTAATCTGAACTTGTTTGAAAATCTCCAACAGCTCCTCATTCTCAACTACAGCTTTCTTTTTCTTCCTTTTCTCCAAGGCCTCAGGGTATGGTGTTTGAATTAGGTCAGTTTCCAGGTCCTTGGGTTCCTCCCGCTCATCCTCAGAATTGGGTATCTCAGGAAGTGTGGTCACGGGAGGGGTCGGCCATTTGGGGTCTTGGGTTTTAGTGCCGCTTCTCAAGGTAACCACGTTGGCTGAGGCATTGGGACCATGGGTAGATCCTTGAGAAGAAGAGTAAGAAGAAGCACTAAACCCAGGGGGTGTTTGTGGGGCTTGCTGGACCATGTGGGCATGCCCAAGATTGGCTTGGAACCCTTGAGAATTGGGGCCTCTGTTGATCACATTTCTCAAGTTTGGTTGTGGCTAAGAAGGAAGGGACCCCTATTGTTTGCAATCTAACAGCTGGCTCAACTGTCCCTTCACTAATGCCATTTCCTCCTGATGTTTCTGATTCATACTAGCCATCATTTTTATCAGCGTGTCCATTTGGTTCTATGGGGAAGGGGTCGCTCTATTCTGATTATAGGGTGATCTAACCGGTGGACGTTGCTAATAGGAGGGGGGTTTTGGCCTGGGTTGGTTCTGGAATTAGTTTGATTTTTGGTTTGTCTAGGCGAAATTCGGGTGATTACGACATCCGACGTTGTAGGTGTTCGAGAAGGGGTCAAGTTTGGAGTAACCTTGGATGGCCTGGACATCTTCAAAGATAGAAGGTGCCGAGGGGGAGGGGAGAGAGTAATCAGGGTTTGAGGGAGCAAAGGTCCCTTCCTGGAACATGGTCAGGGGTTGTTCCAGGTGCATTTGGTTCATTGGCTGTGCCAAATCTACATTATGAGCTCCTTTTGCTATGGAGAGGATCTGTAGTGGGTTTCTGGTTTGGTTCAATAGCTCATCAATCTTTTTATCCACAAGCTCAACTTGATCCAACTTTTTGGCTATAATGTCCATGTTAACCGTTCCAGAATTAGCTTGCACTTCATAGATCCCACCACGGGATTGACTGGATCGATTAAATTGGGTCATGGAGGCATTGTTGAGCGAACTCTCACTCATGGACTCAAAGAGTTCAAACGCGCTCTCCCCATCTTTGTTTAAAAAGTTGCCTCCACATGAGGCATTAACAAAGTTCCTCAGGTTGCTATCCAGGCCATGGTAGAAGATCTGGGCCAATTGCCACCTTGGAAACTCATGGTGTGGGCATTTCCTCAACAATTCATTAAATCATTCCCATGCCTCATGGAATTGTTCCCCATCTTGTACTGTAAATGTGGTAATGGCTCTTCTGAGGGCATTGATTTTACCTACGGGGAAAAATTTCTTCAAGAATGCATGCCTCAGTTCCTCCTAGGTGGAGATGGGTTTTCCTAAGGTTCTAAGCCAGTGAGATGCTTTGTCTTTTAGGGAGAAAGGGAACATCTTAATCAAAACAATGTCCAAGCTGATGTTTCTGGATTTCACAGTTCGGACAATCCAGTCGAAGTCCTCAAGGTGTTGGAAGGGGTCCTCATTTGAGCTCCCATGAAAGTGGCTCTGAATTAAGCTTAGGACATTAGGTTTCAACTCAAAATCATCTCCCCCTTCGGAGACCCTAAGATGTGGCTCGATCCGGATAGCTGACGTATCGTAAAAATCACTGAAAGGCCTTGGTTGGCCCTCGGGAGGTTGTGGTGGGTTAGGTGGGTTTAGTGGAGGTTGCCCTGAGGGTTTTGCAATTGGTGTATGGCTTGCATGATGGTTTGGATCTGTTGTTGTTGAAGTTGGTGGTTGGCAGAGATTTAGGCCTGAATGATGGCTATAGCATTGGGTTGAGGTTGATTCTCAATCTCATCAATTCTTGGTTCAGTCATTTCCCTTATAAAATTAAGTCTCCTCCTGATTTCTCTTTCTAAAACAAACAACTCAAGATGAAGTGATCGTCTCCCATGCATACACTAGAGAAGAATGTGGAGGGATAGGAGAGAGACAGGTGCGAGAAGTGTGTGCACAAACAAGCAAGCAAGTGTAGTCCTTATAGTGTATATATACCCTAGGTGACCTAGAAGCCTCGAAGGGAATGATCAGATCTGTAAGCACTTAACCACCCTTCCCTATGTTAATCTGGCCAGGTTGATTACGAGGGGATTGAAGGGAAGGTTCTTCCTTTGGCTTTCGCTGCCGGTTCCGTAGACCCTACAACCGTGGTCGTTTGACACTTCCCTGCAGCCTAGACACCAGATTCTACAAAGGGAATGAAGGCCAAGTGCCTAGCAAACCTAATCACACCTTCAAGACTTAGACAGTCCTGCCTTTGGCACGTCTACTCCATTTTAATGAGGGGCTAGGCTAGTGCTTGTGCTTAGGATATGTGATGAGGCGTTGTTTGGGGTTGTGCCTCTTAGTTAACCGATTTGAGCGTGTGTGTGCACTTAACAAAACATGGTTCTCAAGAAAGGATTTTAGGATGTGGTGTCTTTTAATGATTTGTTCTTGCTTTAATGCTTTTTAGGGTTGAAGTTCCTTAATATTTTCAAACAAGGTTCAAGTGGGCACACAAGGTTTTGCATACAACGGGCAAAAGTCAATTTCCTTTAGAATGATGTGGCTCTAGAAAAATAACCCTAGTGTATTCACCCAAGTGTTCATGCAATTCTACCAAGTGGGTTAATTTTAATTATGGTGAGTGGTACAGCTCAAGTCAAGTCATGGTAGCTTCACAAACACCACTGAAAAGAAAGAAGAACACTCTAAAAAGATTATCTCTTCAAGAACGTTAGAGTGTATTTTTTTTTTGTTGGGTGATGAGTTTGGAATGTGGGTCAAGTAGCCATTCACCATGGCAATTTTGATTTGTATATTTTTTTTATATTTTTTTTAGGAAAGCAAACAATCAATGGGTGGAGTGGTACTTACAAAACGGTCTTCGCAGCACTTTACTCCGTATCTACCGTCTCGGACCGCGCTCCTCTGCAGCCCAAGCGTCGAGTTCCTGCAACCAATCAAGTAGAGGGAGAAAATGAGTTAGAAGCTGTGAATATGAATGTGGGATGAAAGCAATAAAAGAAATTCGTTATCTCCCCGGCAACGGCGCCAAAAACTGACGCGCGCAGAATACATTTGTTTAATTATGTCATTGTAGTATGCGTTCACGACGTCGGTTTTAATTTAAGATGTGGATTTGGTGAGTCCAAGTGTCAAACATGAGGAGGCGTGAAATCGGATTAGTTTATTGCTTTAGTTGTCACAGGAATGTTTGGTTTGCTTACTTGCGAGAAAATGAGAGAGAGAGAGAGAGAGAGAGAGAGAGAGAGTAGGGTTAGAGCTCATGTTTAAAATATGACAATCATTCTAAGAGGATGTGAGCTATGATATACGAAACAACATCAACTTATAGCATGCAATTAGAGTTTGTTTATAACTATAACAATAGATGAAAGCTTAAACAAGTGGAACATAAAACTAAAGTAAAGAGAGTGCGAGGAGGAGGCAAAGCAGCCACGGTGGTAGAAGGGAGCTCCGTCTGCGGCTTGACAACTCTGGGGCGAGTATGGAATGTTTAGTGGAGCTAGGAGAGGGCAAGTATTGCATGGAGAGTGTGTGTGAATTGAATGCCCTTGAATGGGGTGGTTGAAGAGGTTTATATAGAGAAGAAGGGGTTTCCAAACTAAGTAAGGGTTTTAGTGTCGTCCGGGACGTTGCTAAACCCATTCCATAAGTGTTGGTGAAGCCCCTCGCTCGTCGGTCTAAGCTCGTGCGCATGCTTCTTCCTTTGCACGATCCGTGTGCGCGCAACGTAGGTCGTCCGATCAAAGATCGGATGGCTGAGTTCGTACCCAGAGCGCTAGTTTAGATTGCGCTGCGAGCTATGAGTGTGTGCTTGCACGTGATCGCGTGCGTTCGCATCGGGCGTGTGAGAGTGTGTCTCGTAGCCTACCTTAGAGTCACTCGATGGTGATTGGATTGCCTGAATCAGCTACGGTGCGGGCTAGGGCGCGATTTGGGGCGCAGCTGGAGTCGAATGCTCACTGCTGCTTTGCAAGTGTGAGCCTTCGACTGCTGTGCTGCCTTCGCGAGTTGGTGCAGAGGTGAGATCAGGCGCGAGCGATATCGACCGTTGGATGGAGATCCAACAGTCAGATTTTCACGCTGAAGGAGCTTTGTGCGTGGTGGAGAGCTCGCCTGTTGCGGATTTTTAGCCATCGGATCTGAAGATCGGACGACCTAAAGGTCGTTTGATGCTGCGGGAGGGCGGTGGACGCGGGTAGGCAGGCGCCACGTGGTGCGTTTTGGGCCGTTAATCATCAGATCAATGGCCAAAACTTCTTGGGCTGATCAAGGGAGCTTCGGATGTCGGATCTGAATCCATCCGTGCGGTCCGATTGCTTATCTGAGGTTTGATTCAACATGAACTTGTACAAATGGCCATTAACCATTGATTTATAAGAAATCTTAATTTGCGATGCATGTAGTGCTCCCATGCCCATTATGATGTGTTATTAGTGCACATATATCCTCAAGATAAACCCTGGTTGACGAAATTATCATCATTGAATGCAGAGTTATCATGAACTCATAAGCTACTTTTTTGCACAAATGCCATTGGTGACACCCTAATTTTCAATTATCATGGCCAAAGATGACTGATGTAGTGAACACCCTGCTAAATGAGGGGCAATCACACAAATGGCAATGGTTACTGGATGACAAAGGGTAGGGAGGACGGGGGATGGGAAGGGAGAGGTGGAATAGTGACAACTCACTCGCGACAATAAAAGAGAGGAGGAGAGGGGCTCTGATGGAGAAGATGGAGTTACAGTTGTTGGAGCTTTTTGATCCGATAGAATAGTGGAGATGCTCGATGGAGGAGAAAGCCTAGCCCACTGTTGCTATGCAAAAGGTGGACGGGTGTAGCTCTATCATCCATCGGGCGTGAAGAGGCTCCTAGTTCTTAGATGAAGCTCTTGGATGTTGGTTTTATTGGTGAAAAGATGCAACCATTAATCACACATTTCTTCAAAACCTCCCTATTTCTCACTATTGCTTATCATATTCACGACACATTAGCTAACTTAGTCACTTATCCCTCGTCCAAAGAAGATCTTAAAAGACTAGGCATAGCAACCTGAGTTAGTGTCAGCTTGTTAAGTAACTGAAAAGTGGAAGGTCCCCTTTTTTTTTTCGCCGAAGAACTCAAGTAAGCTTCCCAACGTGCTTTTGTCTGTTTTATCTTCCAGAACGTGTTACCAATCGTGAAAGGCATGTTGCTGCCATTCCCCAAGGCCATCGCTCCCAAGTTGGTTAGGCTGACTAAGAACTGCGTTTCAGGTGGTTCTCAGACATGCTACGGATTGCAGCAATACGAGCTATATTAACTTTGAATACAGACCCCATGCAATAGAATGAGCATATGGAGTGTAAATTACGGAAAACAAAATGCTGCAGTTTGTAATCGCATTATATGATTGCAAATGGGTCCACTGTGCTATACCTGGAATTATTCTACAGTGGAACGCGTTTAGCGTATGGTCCTTTGTCCATGTGGTACGTATATCATAGGTATTTTTCAATATTGATCTCGGCCTTTCTGATAAAAAACTTCCGGCACACTACTCCGGGCCCCTCATTCAGATAATCGTTTGCTCAGTATTTGTCAAAACAAACAAAAACTCCCTATCCGGATATGTCTACCGGCACACATACGTAATTCTTGTATCAGTCTAAAAGTTGGATCTGCAGAGACATATATATGCATGTATAAAATCACTTGGAAAAAGACGATTTAATTTCTCTGGTATTTCGGCAGGACGGTAATGGAAATATTTTCATTTTTCAAACCGTGTACATGGATTTAATTTTGGAACTTCCTGTAAATTCGCTGTGTATGTTTGTTTTATACAATGCTTTTGCGCAAGCGTTCGGCCATTGCGAACTCGCTCACGCGTAGTTATCAGATGATTTGGATCCCTTATCAAGTGGACTTCATTCTCCGGGAGATAAAAAACCCAATCGAGAATGCTACAGCTGCCACGGCGATCACATCCTTGCGCTCACTCATCTTTTCCTTGAAGTAATCCATGAACGGACATGCCATCACCTTGTCCATTAGGCTTTCGCCTATATAATTACTAATCACTATATCTCCATGGGGAGCACGTTCATCTCTCTTGCTATGTGCTTCTCTCGCTCCGATTGCACCAAGTGCAGCATTGCTTGATGGTGGCGACGCGAGCTCTTCGCCCTCTTTCTTTGGCATGACCAAGGTGAGACAGTCTTCATCGAACTGTCCGAAGATTTTGTCGACGTTGGCGTCCTTCGGGGTGTCGAATACGAGCTTGAGACGGCTGTATTTGGTATCTCCCACCTTCTTCCTGCCTCTAATGGTGAGCTTACTGGAGTTGTCGACTTGGACCTTGAGATCTTCTGCCTTGAAACCTGCAGAGATTGAAGAAAGTAGACTCGTGAGATCAGAATTAAAGGTTATTAATTATCTTTGCATATATTATGTATGGTAGTGATGGCTGATTCCCATTTACAATTTAAAGTTCCAAGCGAAGAAGTTCTGAGGATAAAAAGCTGAGAATGACTATTTGGTTCGAGGAAAAGAAATCCAGAAAAGATCTGTATCTTGGTTAAAATTTCATCAGAAGGTACTTAAGGCTATGTTGGGTGGTGGGGTTGGGGGAGTTTTGTCCACCGTGAGGTTTTTGTTTGGGATTTTTTAATTACTTGAATATAAACTCTTACGTAATTATTTCAAATCATTTTAATTAAATTATAAAAATAATTATTTTTATTTTAAATATTAAATAAATATCTACTGCATCATCTACGTAGTACAATTAATATTAAATAAATATTCATTAATATTTTTCACTTTCACTTATATTATTAAATAAATATTTATTAATGTAACATCATTACATCAAATATTTTATCCCTCTACATAACTATCCTTTTATTTCATCACCCAAATAAATACTTATATATATTTATTCCATTTTAATCTATCTCAACGAGATTTTATCTCACCTTCAAGCAGACTCTAAATACTCTCGATCAAGAAAAACAATTAAAATGGTTAGATAGACATCACATCAACCAGACTTGCATGTACATTACCCTACGTCTTAACATACCTCTAGCTCATAAACTCCTATGATCTTTCTTCTCCTTCCTTTTCCTATGCTGTTAACTTAATTAGGTGATGATCTGTGATTAATCATTTGGCTAGTTACCACTCGCAAATATGGCTCTAATATGTGCTTTCGTTAGATTTTTTTTTAAAAAGGGAAAACAAAAAACCCTTTTCTTGCACATGCATGGAACAATTTTGGCAATATTCTTTTTTTTGGCAAACTTAAATTTCATCTAAAAGGAAGAAACTCACTTCAATCGGACGCAACCCTACGAAGGATGAGGAAGAAGAGATAACTGCACCTCCTCTAGTGAGGGGGGAAGGCAACCACCCTTGAGAATGGGAGAAAGGAATTCCCAGAGGGAGAACACAAAAACACAAAATAAAATGGAAACAAGTAAAACAAAAATATAATAAATAAAAAAGAAGTGCATCTATGATATAACAAATTCCTAGCAGAGCTTCATCCAGTTGGACTGAAATAAAGCAACTACTCCATGCTCAAGGATGATGACTACCCCACCAAGGAAACTCTTGGCAATCTGCTTGCTCTGCGCAAGCAAGAAATTTGGTGAGTGGCAGAAGCCAGAATAAGTCTGGCTGTGCGAAGGTATGTTGTCTCACTTGATCCCCAAATCCAAAGCTAGGAAGGAAAATGGAAGGTCATGCTGTGACTGGCAAAACCCAAGTATCATGGATCTCAATACAGCAACTCCAAATGCCATTCCATCACACTCCCTGATCAAAGAAGCATAAACCATACAGTCTGTTTCTTAGAGGTCAAAGTTGAACCTCCTGGCCAAGAAAGGCTACAATGCCAATCTCAAACCATAAACATTCGAAATTGACTCCTCCCTGCTAACACCTTGTTCTATGAGATGCAAGAAAAGATCTAATTAAATGGCTTACAAAGTCAGGTTGACAGAGGTGTAGCTCTTCCAAACTAGGATCTTCATCCGAAGACAACCACTTGGAACGTGAAACGAACCATAGAAAGATAAGCAATCTTCTCAAATTGGTTGGCTGCCAACTCCAATATAAACAATCTAAGGAGGGGGAAACCAAGGACAAGAGTCAATTAATCCAATGCCTCTTCCACAAGGATGAAACAGAATAGCAAACCAGGATTGAGGTAATGAGAAGAGGAGTTGAGGGAGGCGAATTCATGGTCAATGACAAGAAGATGAAGCTCTCTCCAATAAGCGAGTTGAAGATCTCTAACCCAAGGAGCAGAATCCGATCAAGTAGGATGAGAAGAGAGGACCTCAACCCAAGCGTTGGCAAGCTACAGAAGTTGTGGCAAACTTGAGGAGACAAATGAATCCATGCATCAAGCTTCGTGAGGATTCCCTACCGCGTGGACAAATATGGCTGGAGAAGAATTGACAATTGCAACTCTTCAACCCCCATGGAGTAGCTGTAGGGCACCTATAGGACTTGATATATGGCCCCCCAGTGGAAGCCTCACACCACCTTGCACGCGACAGCATGAAACCTCTAAGGGAAGGGAGGAAGGGAGCATCAAAGCAAGGCTAGCCACAGGCCAACTCCATGGTATAGAGAGAGTCCTCGAGCAACCAAAGTCCGTCCAAGCACGACAAGAGAGGATCCCCTATGGGAGAGTAAGGACTTTGAACCTCTAAATCTCAACCAAAACTCCAACTTGGGAAGAAGAAACCTCACATCAAGGGAGAAAGATGGAGGGCAGAGAGGATAAGAGGGGGTGGAGAGGTCCCTGATTGGCGCTTTAGGTGGTGACGCTAAGGGTTAGTTTACGTTACGAGATGTATTTCACAAGATAAAAACTTGTAAATATGGGATATCTGTGTTGATGTTTACGTGTAATCCAGGATACTTCTGTGTGAGGTGTTTGCGTGAATAGGTGATAAGGTAATAATAAGTTGGAGATGAAAGATTAGGGTGTTTGTACTTTGAAATGAGAGATGAAATAAGGGATAAGTTGTCAGAAGACAATTATGCTCCTAGATTGGTGGTTATATTGGTTCGTGGATTTTTTCTTTTTTAAAGGCAAGGGAGAAGGAGAGGACAAATATGAAAAAAGTATAAGGTGTAGGAAAAGGTTGTAAGAGATTAGGATGCAGAGTAGCTTATCCCTCACCCAAACTTCGATTTGAGAAAACCAATGTTTAAGACAAAACATAAATTCATTTATCTTCTTTTGTAAAGATATCCCATGATGTAAATAGATTTTAAAAAAAAGGCTAAGGTTTGTCACGGGGGGCAGGAGGTGGTGGGGAGGATCCAAGGTCACATGGCCCCCACCCCCCGGCCGAAAGATCGTTATATGAGTAGTTGCATTTGAGAATTTTAAAAAAAATGTGCCCCACCTCCCCCCGGGCTCTACCTTCCATTGCAAAATGCTCTTCCTCCTTCCCTCGTGGAAATCCCAATTTCGTTTTTAGCTTGCCATTTAAAAAACCAAAAAAGGCACCCTTTCAACTTCCTATTCCCCACTTTCTCATCCAATCAGCCAATTCTTCCCTTTCCCCCATGCTTTCCATCACATTTTCAGTTCTACCTGGAGGCTTAGATGCCTCCCCTCTCCCTCCCAAATCTAAACTCCGGAAGGAAGCTTTGGATCTATAACAATGTGGGCATGACTTTTCTCTTAGTTCATGTTTTTTTTTTCTATTTATGTTTTACAAAGGTACTCTTAGTTAAAGTCGTAGCTTTCTAAGAGTTTTTTAATTGCAACTAGGTGATTTTTGTCTTCGGAAGTACTACCTATTTGCATATCATTTTTTTTTAAATGTCCAAGAAAAATGTCAAGTCAAAATAATCGGATGGGCACAACAAATTAGCAAATACAAATTTAATAAAGTTGAATACGACGAATGATTTGCAAGAACATTTATTTAAAATTGAAACAAATTTTGTATGCATTAATAAAATACATTACATTATATTTTTTACTTATTTCATTATTCAAATATCATTATAAAGAATTAAAAATAATATATAGGTGATATTTCAAATACCGTCCGTGATATTCAGTTGTGAACTAATATTACCAATTGGTTGGTAGTGCTCTCCTTATCTTAAAATCCTTAGTCAATCACAAGGATCAGCGGGGAAGGGGGAAGGGTGGTCGAGAGGGGAAGGTGACAGGGGCCCACCAAGTCCCACCAAATGCGTCAAAACCTTTCTATTTTGACCTACGACAAGGGACTCTTGATTACTCGTGTGCTAATCCAAGTCCATCTGGAGTCTGACTTCCACAATGTCGGTAATATTCGCGCTCGTCTATTAGATGTCAAGCTTTACTTTGGTAAGGGGCAACGTAATTATCTCTTAATATTGAAAAAATGAAAATTTCCAGGATGATTCAGATGGTATGCGTCGAAGCACATTCTGGCATTTTGCTAGGCAACGGATCTCAATTACAACAAGAATATGGCCGCAAAGCATCTCGTGGGATAAAAACGCAAATAAAAGACTTTATAGGGATGCATTATTTTTTGCACGAATGAATGATAGATTGTCCCAAGGAAGTGCTACGATGCACTTAAACAGCTCGGGGAAGTGCAATTCGAGAAATTCTATGTCATTTTCAAAGTACCACAATTGGTGGACAAAGGTTTAATTGGTGCATCTCAAACATCGACCTCAATCGTCGAGATCAAATTCCCCTCACATAATTCGTATAATTCGAAGCCATTTTGGCTTAGAACTAGTTCGATGGATTTCGACCATATCTTAAAGATCAACCCTGCAACTAAGCCAGTTGCTTGTAAAATCGATGGGCTTCGGTGAGATGTGAATATGAGCAGGGGTCGACTCGGTTGATCCAAGTCGGACCATAGGCTAAAAAGTTGGTTTCTCATTCTGCTTGCTGTAAATGGGTAAAGAGATCGAATTGACAACCTGGAAGATCGACGCGAAGAATGTGGCTTCCAGGCTCTTGCGCCCATTCGATCAACGTTGGCTTGAATTCTTCATAGGTCATCTGCGATGAAACTTCCATGGGGTTGTGCTGAGGGTCGAGTTTGGGGAACTATCTATTGAGAGCTAATGCATGAGGTTTTAGCGTGAGGGATGACTTGCGCGTGCTTGCTTATCTTAATTTGGGATCTCCAAGTTAAAGGTCCGGTGAGGTATATATATATACATATACTATATAGATACTTTGGGTTGGATCACGAAGTGGTTTATACCATACTTTCTCTTAGGGGTAATATTTCTTCTCGTCTTTCATCGTACTCCAACGCTAGGAAAAGGCTAGGTAGCAGCTCCAACTTCCTCTACTATCCTTTCCTTGACTTTCCTTGATTTGGAGGTTTGGAACGTTTAGAACAGAAATCGGAGCCTTTTGGGCCTTAGCAAATATAAGCAACTTCTCTTGGCTGTGGCCTGGGAATTAAGTTGTAGGAGCGATCTTTTAGGAAACATGGAAGGATGCATGGCATCTTTAGGTCTCGTTTGTTACACCGTATTAAGTTTTCTATCTTGTGTTTGACTTCCACAATCTCGGGAGTGGGTCATTCCGGGATTGAACCTATTAACCTGGGATTGTTCAATCCGGGGGGAGGGGTGGGATTGAGCAATCCCTTGGTTTCATTTCTCTCGGGATTAAACCTTCTCCACACTATCCTATCAACAAATATTCTAACTATCCAAACGGAGAATTAATTCCTCCAATTCCTTGATTTGATATAAAAGTGTAAACAAACATAAAACAACTGCAATCCCGAGATTACCTTATAATTCCATCTACACAATTTACAATTCTTCAAACTCAATCCCTGAAAACAAACAGTACCTCAGAGGTGGAATCTGTTTCTACTGCACTAAGGTTGCATTTGGATTGCAGGATGAATTTTGAGTGATAAATAATGTTGTGTAAGAGATAGATGATTTATCTCGAGATAACTAGATTTTGGTATTTGGGAGAGTGATGGATTATGTCAAGGGATAAATTTGCAGTATCTTGCATTTGAAGTGTTATCAAGATGCACCTCATCTTTAGAGATGGAATCTGTTACTACTACCCTAAGGTTGCATTTGGATCATAGGATGAATTTTGAGTGATAAATAATGTTGTGTAAGAGATAGAAGATTTATCCTGACATAAATAGATTATGATATTTGGGAGAGTGATGGATTATGTCAAGGGATAAATTCGTGGTATCTTGCATTTGGAGTGTCATCTAAGAGATAAATTGATAGTTATTGAATAAATTAAAAGGAAAGTTAATTAAACATGTATGAGTAAACTCTTATATCCTTATTTTGAGTTAGTTATTTCCGATAAATATTAAAATTGGAGCTTATTTCCATCCATCCAAACATTGTGCTCGATAGGACACATTTATACACACATGCACATGTAATCCACCACACAATGCAAATAGCAAGAGAGCTAAAACTGACACAGGGATCCACTCTCATCCATCAATATACACAAGCTATCTCAGCATCTGATTCCCTTAAAAAGGCCCTAATTAATAGCCTAAGTTTTATTTCTAAGAAGAAATATTTCTGTGATGTGACAAGCTCAGCGCAAACGGCAGAAAAAAAAGGCAGGCCTCTGGCACTTTTTCTTTTTCGTTTCTGTTGGTAGCTTCCATACAAATGAAATAAGTATTATCACAAATAAACCCAAGTTAATCTTCTAAGCAGTTAGCAAGATGGGCATGCAGAACTCCAACACAGGATACGAGTCGTGGGATAAACCATGGGTTTTCTCAACTCCGTTGGGGGCGCGGAGTGGAGACATACTGGAGTTTCGTTCCCTTAACATGGGATATAAATACATCGGGAGAATTGGATCCAAATGGGAGATAAAATCCGTTGTTCCGCGACCCAAATGAGTCCTAAGGTCATGTTTGTTATCGCGACAAAGAACAATTTATTTTATGTTCGGTGGCTTTAATCTTAAAATAAAATTATTTCAAGAGAAGATATCAAAATTTAAGATAAATTTATTTCAGATAAGAAATAAGCTAAATTCATTTCTTCTCTTATAAGATATCAATCTCACTTATCCTCTCAAATATCTTTATTTATCTCATAATTTAACTCGTTCCTCTTTCGGATATCAAAATTAATTTATCTCAAATTTATACCCGAATTTCATCCCCTATAAGATTTATCAGATAAAATAAACCCTAACAATAGCATTGAAGGAAGATATTGGACCCTAACACCAACAAACAGGCCCTATCCCTCGGGAAGATATTGGGTGTCAAGTGTCAAACCCCCCTTCACCCCGACCCTGCCACCACTCTCCTCGTTTCGTCCTCCACGTGTTTGCTGCACGCACCTCCGTCCTTCCTAAGCTGCCACGCCTCCCCATAACACCAACATCGAGGTAATTTACTTTTCTAATTTTTATTTTATAATGATCTTAATTTTTTAAATTTAATCTTTGAAATGCAAGTTAGGTTTTATCCTTTTAACTATACTAAAAGAAGAATTCCCAAAGCTACCTGTCAATCTCCCACCCATCTCCCGACACTCAGAGCTCTCCATCCAAATGCAATGGTTACTTTTTACGGAAAAATCCCTATCGTTAATTTATTACTAATTAAATTCTTTTATCTTTATATCTATTTATCTATCTACGCTAAAAGAGGATTTGAGTGGGGAGCAACCTCTCTTCTATTATTGGTGCACCCACCTATTCCTTTCTCTCTCCTCTTAAATTAAGATATTTTATATTTATGTTTGATAGAATATTTAACATATATTAAATGATATATACATTATTAATATATCATCATACTAGTGTTGTTAATAATTAAATTCTCCATAAATTAATAATATTAAATAAATAAATTTTATTTAAAAAAGATTTTTAATATATATTAAATAATATATACATTATTAATATATTTTTAGATACTAATTTTCTTAATTCCTAACTTCTCCACAAATAAAAGATATTTAATATATATGCGAAGGATCAAGAATGTCAATCAATAAAATAAGTTTATTTAGTAGAAGAACTTAGTTGATATAATATATTAATTTAGTCAAATTATGTATTATAAAAAATGATCTTGAACAACACTTTATAGTTAAGATTTTTTTTTAAAATTATTGTATTTATTTTTTGTACAGAGTGAAGCCATTATTTGTTATCAAACTTTTTTTTAATTTTGTAAGATTATTTTTAATTATAAAATTTTTTTTAGGACACTAGTTTAGTGGTTATTACAGCAACCGAGATCATTTTAATTTAAATTAATTCCATTTAAATTTTTATATCTTTATTTTTTAATATGCTTCACCAGGGAAAGATGAATTTCATATTATTTATTATATGGTAATTTATATCTCAATTTTTTTTTAAATTTCTACTTAAGTTATATTTTTTAATCATAGAAGTTTGACATATTGAGATTGTCATTATCTTAACTTTAGATCCCATCTACATATTATTGAAAAAAATACAAGAAAATTGATGTTTAAAAATAATATATTTATCATTGTATAATATAAATGTATATGACAATTAATAAATTTAAATAGAAAAGAAAGGTTATATTTTGCAAACAAATATTAGTTAGCTAAATATGATTCTACGTAATCTTATGAATTATCGGTAACTATCCCATTACGAAGCACGGGACAATTGGCCAGTGACATAAGAAAGTAACTATATAATTATATGTGCAAGGCCATGCTTACAACTCATATATAAGTTAAATTAGTCCTTCTTTGGTAAGGGACCTACGTCAAACTTACAATCCACATATATATAACCCAACCGTTTTCACCTTTACAACAATACCCACAAGAAGTTGCTCTATTTTTCATAGATACTCCTCTGTTAGTCTAAGGATACAACTTAATTAACTCAAACATGATTAATTATGCCCTTGGATGGGTTATTCCTAATCTCATATTTGACAATCTAAGGCCTCACTTGTTAGCATGATAAAATACTATAGAGATAGGATAAGTGAAGATGGATATTTATTTGGGTAGTGGAATAAGTGACGTGATAAAATAATTGATGTATTTATGTGATGTTAGTGGGTACTTGTTCAATATTAAGATATGTGTGTAAGTGGATTGATATGATATAGTAAATATATTTTAATGGATATGTTATATATGTTAAAATGAGTATATTTTATTATATATTGATATTGATGTGATACAATGGAATGACTTAATTTAGATGTTGATAGAAGTGATGAATAATATCCCAATCTCTCATGAATAGTATCCTAAGCCCTCTTAGAAAAGATGTCTCACCACTTATCCCTTTGCTAAACCAACCCTAAGAGCTAAGATCAAGTATCAGAAAAAAAAGCAAAGTCAGCTTGGATCTAGCCAATACATATTAGTTGTTACAAGGTAGTGATATGTAGTGACTGCATCAATGTAATGCAAATGGTCTTCGGCGAACAAGATCCAATTTGGAGAAGGAAAATGCAAGTGCTTCAATGTAGAAAGATGCTTCGAGAGAACGAAAATCTTTCTCTAGTGAAGGTCCCTAGGGATCGAGTATCTATTGCTCATGTTTTAACGCAAGATTGCTTTAAGAGCAGAGTTGTAAGTAGTTGGTGTAATACAACCCCCCCCAACTACCATTTCTCATCCAGTGAAGTAATGGGATACCTTTAGGCATTTGCCTATAAAAAAAAAATATCAAAAAAAAGAGGCAAAAAATCTCCCTATCATCACTTCCAATGACTCTAACCAACCTGGACACCCCACATTGTACCCCCTGCCTTACTTAACTCCCCTCCTCCTTGATACCACACTTGAAAAAGAGGTTAAGCCCCATGGAGTTGCTAGACTAAGCAGGAAATCCAAATCATTGAAAAGTAAGGCTCAATCAAGCTTCAAGTTGAATTGGAAAAGTAGATAGAAAAGTTTAATTTTATAGATATTGATGAAGCACTAGAAGGAAAAAAGTGTAAGAAAATATAGATGCAAGGAAAATTGGTGACACATGTTGGTACATTTGCACTTATACATGGAGCTCAGGCAGTTGAACCCCAACAACTGTTAGGTTACCAACAAGTCCATTATGTAACATGGAATTTTCGAGGCTTAAGGGGGGTGGGCTTCAGCAATTCAACACCTTTCAAACCTCTTCTGCTCCACCGCTCAACACTATGTTTCATCTTGGGGATGCACAGTATAGGGTAGCAATTATAGATTCTGTTAGTGGCACAAGAGAGGGGGTTGAATTCTGCTATAAACATTAAGAACAACAATCTCAACAAATAACACAAGTATTTAGAGAGGAAACACTTGTGGGAAAAATCTCTACCTAAATATCTCAATCTAGGATTTTGCCCCCAAATTAAATGGGAATTACTAAGCCACACCATTAATCCAAGGGTGATGTTCCTCAAAATACAATTCCCTTCTCTTGGACAACCCCCAAAGAGAGTTTAGCCCCTCTACTAAGAAGAAACGGGAAACGCACAATTCGAGCACTCAAATAAACTATTGAAAATAATATATTAAAAAAGATCCTAAGAGCCTTGAATAATATAGAATATAAAGTAGGTTAGGATACTCTCTTTGCAAACTTATGAGATTTAGAGAATCAGAGTTAGAGTAGAGTTACTTTCACGAACTTCTAAGAGCAAAAGAGTACAATGGAGCACAATAGCACTAGAAAGATAATTGGAAGAATTTTACACTAGAATGTTTCTATGCTTGGTGTGTAGTCTTAAGGTAACCCTTGGTGGATATTTATAGGTGTAGGAGGTCAAGTTTAAGCCTTAGAAGTTGTTGGAATTTGAATTGGAATGGAATAAATAGAGGTAGAATGATTACAAAATATTTACTCAAAGTTTGATTGGTCCAGATGTTTGAAAAAGCATGATAGACACCTGAATAGACAATTTCGGACATCTGAGATGACAATAGGACGTTTGAAAAGGCTCTAGTGTCAAAGTAGTTGTTACTGGAATTTCAAGATTGAATACAGGGACGTCTGAATCAAATAGGTAGATGTCTTAAGTTGACAGGATAGACGTTTGAAAATAGGTGTAGATGTTTGAAGCCTACAATGTTGCAAACTCAATGCATAACATACAAACTTAATTGTGGTCAATGTGAATGTTGGGTAAAAAGTGAACGTTGGTCATTTTCAGATGCCTTAAGAGACAACCAGACGTCTAAAATAAGAGAAAAATTTTGACCATTGTTCTTCTAAAGCAAAGAGGTGTCTGAGAGATATCCTAAAAGTAGAGACGTCTAAAAATTTATGACCAGACGTCTGAGGAAAATTATAGATGTCTTAAGATCTATATCAGATGTCTAAACTAAGAAAATAGAGAGCATAGGTTCTGGATGCGATAAAGGATGTCTGAAGGAGTAGCTCAGACATCTGAAGGATCAAATATAGGCATCTGAAAATAATATAGGATGTTTGAAAATCTAACAAAGGCTAAGTTTTGAGTTTTGTGTGAGAAGAGTATGGATGGGAAGGTTCTAATGATAACCTAAGGATAATTTTGAATGTAATGAAATCCAAGGTGTTGGTGCAAGGGCACCGCGATCGTCAATTTTAATGATAACAAAATATTTGTGTTTTAACATTTACATTTGAGTTTAAGATTTCAAGATAATTGCAAATGAATACAAGTGTGAAGGACCTCAGAGCTCGTGTCCATGGTGGATTGGAGGAGCTCGTCAGAGAAGGAGCATTGCGAGGAACGAAAACTTGAAGAAGGAAGGAGATGGAGAATATGATAGATACTCTTTTCATGTATTCTTTTGTAATTCTTTTGCTCTTTATTCTTTGTGTCTAGATATATGCTAAAGAGCCTTCCTAGGAACACCTTCTAAACACTAGGACACTTATGAAAGTTCCTTACTAGGAGGGGGTGACGTAATAAAATGCGAAAATATAAACAATATCACAGAAAAGACAACCACACAAAGTACACAAAGATTTTTAGGTGGAAACCCAAACCGAGTGAAAACCACCACCTAACCCTCTCGAGTTAGGATTTTCCGATCAACCTAGTTGATCAAATCCACTAACCGAATCACTTTAAAACGAGGGTGATTCAACCTCAGTACAACCACGCTACAAGTACGAGGGTAGCGTTCCTCAACCCCTTCTCTCCACGACAAGGATTTTGTCCCACGAAGGAGATGGGAATTCGCAAAGCGAATACCCAACCAAAAGACAAAGATAAAATAAAACAAGTAATCCTATAGAGCCAACAAAGTAATTTAAACCTAGCTTTTATAGGAAATAGGAAACTCCCCTTTGCAAGGAGTGCGTCGAGTTGATGACGCGGCGCGTGTGCCATGCGATGGCGCAATGTCGCTCTCGTGAACAACGGCGGGAGAGCGAGTGCGCAAAGGGAATTTAGCTCTCTAGGTGATGGAACTTAAGCTTGGAGAGCAAGATCTTTTCTTGGATATCAAAGGGTAGAAAGTATGTTGCTTTGGTGTATCCAAGTGTGTCTTGGTGTTTCTTGGTGTGTGTTTGTGTTGCAAAGGTTCCCCTCTATTTATAGAGGCCTTAGGAAGGCTTTGGAAGGCTTAGGAAAGGTTCTATAGCCGTTGGGAACAAAGCCCAAGAGAATCAGGCCGAAATCAGGACAATGATTACACTTGACAGGGTGATCAGACGTCTAATTCTTGCATCAGACGTCTGGAAGGCCACTTTAAGACGTCTGATTTCAAGGTCAGACGTCTGATTCTATACGGGTTTCCTCCTGACTTGAATCAGATCTAAACAGGGTTTTTGTTCAAGTTGATCAGACGACATACAGGACGTCTGGCACTATGCCAGGACGTCTGGAAACCTACTTTTATTGTGGGAATGGATTTCCAAACGTTGCAACGACTAGAAAATCTCTGAGAAGAGATTTTGGGTCAGCCGAGGCAAAACGGTCAATTATCAGTCGTCTGGTAAGTCCTATGGACGTCTGATAAGGCTCTAACGGTCATATCCTTGAGTGCCTGCTAAGCTAGCCAACGGTCCACTATCTGGACGTCTGGCAAGTCCATCAGACGTCTCCTAAGACGTCTAGTATAAGGTCTGGACGTCTGATTTCATCAGACAGAACTACTATGTCCAGCCTAACAGTTATCAGACGTCTGAAACAACAGTCAGACGTCTTAAAATACTTTATCAGACGTCTGATTTGGGAATTAGACGTCTGGAAACTCTGTTTGAACCCTATATTGGTTTTCTAAGTATTCTATGGAAAACCTAAGTATCTTAGGGTTGTGCAGGTGTTCCTAGGACTACTGTTAGGGTACTTTGAGGCTCTTTAACATAATATTCTAAGGAAAATAAAAAGAGCAAGAAAATAAAGACAAGAGATACAAGAAAAGATTAAAAAGAATCTATCATATTCTTCTTGTCTTCTATCTTCAATTTGTCGCTCCGCGCGAACCTCCTCTATTTTCCGTCAAGTTCCTCCAATCCGTCCTGGATGCGAGTTCGAACTCCGTTTAAGCACGTCTACATTTGCATTTGACCTGAAATCTAGGACTCAAATTGCAAATGTTAAATAACACGTGTTTTGTTATCATCAAAATAAATGATCGTGGTGCTCTAGCACCAACAACTTAGACAAGTCTTAGAGAACTTAGGAAATCAAGATAGGCTTCAGATAGTCTGATCAGATGTCCAATTTGAAAATCAGACGCCTGAATGTTGATTTCAGACGACCGACCCTTAGTCAAGACGTCTTAGTAGATGTCTGATGACTTGGCTAGACGTGCAATTAGTGGAATGTTGGCTTTCACAATATGATTGTTGAGAAATGACCTTTAGGCTTCTATCAGACATCCGTAGAGAACCTCAGACGTCGGATAAGTAGACATTAGCCCTCGATTGAGCCGAAATCACTTTTGTTAAGGGTTATAGTCGTTAAGCACTCTTGGGAATCAGTTCCCACAGAGTTATTAGTTTCCAGACGTTCAGACCTAGTGCCAGATGACCTGTATGTCGTCTGATTAATTTACACTAGAACCTTGTTTAGATATGATGAAAGTCAGTAAGGAAACCCATCTAAATTTAGATGTTTGACTTAGTTCTTAGATGTCTTAAGAATGACTTCTAGGCATTTGATCATTTTCCCAAACATCTGATGACCTGTCAGAATCATTAATGATTCTGATTGTGACTTGACTTGCCTTGGGATGATCCCCAACGGCTATCTAAGGCTTCCAAAGCCTTCCTAGGCCTTCCTAAGCCATCTATAAATAGGAGAGGCCCCTTACCTTGTTGAGACACACCAGCAACACATTTCCATATCATATTGTGTCATTTGATCTTGAAGAAGCTCTAGCTCTCCAAGCTTAAGTTCTACACTTGAGAGCTTCATCCAGCTGTGCACTCGCTCTCACTCCGCGATTACGAGAGCGACGAAGTGCCATTGCGTGGGTCACGCATCTACGTCGTCAAGTTGACGCACTTCCAGCAAAGGGAAGTTCCTTCACCTATAGTAGTTAGATTCAATCTTTTACTTTGTGGCTCTATAGGGTTGTATTGTATTTTATTTTTGTTATTTGGTTGGGTATTCGCTTTGCGAATTCTCATCTCCTTCATAAGACAAAAACCTTTTCGTGAAGAGAAGGGGTTTGAGGCACACTACTCTCGTATTTGTAATGTTGGTTGTAAGAGGTTGAACTACCTTCGTTAAAGTAGTTCGTTAGTGGATTTGATCGACTTGGTCGATCGGGAAATCCTAACTCGAGAGGGTTAGGTAGTGGTTTTCACTCGGTTTGGGTTTCCACCTAAAAATTCTTGTGCATATTGTGTGATTGATCTTTGTGAGATTGTTTTACATTATTTCTGCTTATTTTTCACATCACGTAATTCTCACCCCCACCCATAGGAATTTGCACAAGGCTCTTTTACATTCTAAAATAAAACAACAAAGAAATAAAGCTAATCTTCATCTCCTTGATGACTTTTCTTCTCCATCTTATCATAGAGCTTGAGCTTGAGCTTTCATCAAGCTTCATCCCTCCCTAAGCCTGAAATATTGATCTCTAAATACAATGTTAATCATAACATGTTCTGTTATCATCAAAATCAATGATTGTGGTGCTTTATTACCAACAATTTCCCACTTTTTGATGATGATAAAATCATATAAAGCAAAAAAAATTTCTCTCCCTTTTTGACATTATCAAAAAGATATAATCATTTTAATCTTCCCCTTAATCTATGCTTCTCTATTTAACTTCTAAATATTAAGCTATGATCATTTTCTTTTTTTTAAAGAAAAAATTTACCTAATCAATTTGATGTAACTCCCCCTAACAATAATCATCTATTTTCTCCCTTTTTAATTCTTAAAACTAATGTAGGCTCCCTTATCAAAATCAATGAAGTAAACAAAAAAATTTACCTCCAAACTTACTAAATGAAGGTGACATTAAATGATTTAATTATTACCTATGGTATGGATTCCACCATCCATACCCATTTGGTTCTCTAAGTACCTTGATCCATCCTTGATGGAGTCCATATAGATAAGGACTTGGATCTTTGCAATTATCTACAGAACAAGAATAAACCAAAGACCTAGGTACCCACATTTTCTTCGGTCCTTTAGGGTTAGAATTTCTCATCCAAGAGTATGTGTTTCTTGGATTCCATCCTCTTGGCTTTGGTGCACAAAAATCTTTTTTTATGTGTGCTAAGTTAGGCTTGATTTCATTTATTTTCTTCTTACCCTTAGTAATCTTGATAAGATCACTAACTAGCTTATTTAAATTCTCTTTAAGGCTAGCTAAATCCTTTTTCATAAAATCTATGCTATCTTTCAACAAGGAAATAATTATTTTCAATGAGCTATTCTCTTCAAGAAGTTGAGCATTAGCCATAACAAGATTTATGTTTTCTATTACAAGTTCATGATTTTCATGCTCAAAAGAACTACAATTATTTTTTAACTTTTTATTTTCTATTGTTAACAACCTATACAAGTTCATAAATTTCTTTTAAAGCATCTTACAATTCTTCTATAGTGTAAGAAGGTAATACCCCATCATTGTTGTTTTCTTTCTTGCTTTTGTCCTCAAGTGCCATGAATCTAAGACAAGCGAATTCTTCCTTATTTGAATCATTGTCTTTTTGTTCACTTTCGCTTGAATCATCCCAAGTTGCTTATAAAGCTTTCTTTTCTTGAACTTCTTAAACTTCTTCATTTCTTTATCTTACTTCTTCTTAGTCCTTTCAAGATTCTCTTTGAGAAGTGGATAATCCTTTTTAATGTGTTCCTTCTTTTTGCAATGGTAGCAAATGACTGATTCTTTCTTTGTTTCTTCCTTATCTCCTTTTCTCCTAAAATTCATGTTATTCTTCAAAAATTTTTGAAACTTACGTGTAAGAAACTCAAGATCTTCATCTTCTTGATCACTTTTTTCTGAATCTGAATTTGCTCTAAGGGCTAGTTGCTTTTTCTTCCCTTTGTCGATTTCCTCCTTTTGATTTAGCTTTGTCTTGTAGGCCATGAGATTTTCGAGAAGATCCATATCCAAGTTTTCAACTTCATTCGCTTCTATAGTTGTGACTTTAGGCTAAAAAATATTAGTTAAGGAACGTAAAATCTTACCTTCGAGCTCACCTTTTATGAAGGTCTTTGTAAGTGCCTTCAAGTTATTGATAATAAATGTGAAGCGGGTGTACATGTCCTTAATGCTTTCATTCTCCTGCATTTCAAATTTCTCGAAATCTTGGGTTAGTATAATAACTTTCGAATTCTTTACCTTATTCGTTCCTTTGGGAATAATCTCGAGTGTTTTCCAGATCTCATTTGTGGTTGTACATTGAGAGATCTTGTTGAACTCATCGGGACTAAGTGCGAAATACAAGGCATTCATTGCCTTAGAATTGAGTGAAAAGCTTCTTCTTATTGTCTTCTGACAAGGCTCCATTTTCTGGCTTCTTCAGCTTCACAAATGATGTTTCCACCATTTCCTAAAGTGAGTAATCCACCGATTGGAGGAAAATTTTGGTCCTTTGCTTCCAATATGAATAGTTCATGCCATCGAAGTAAGGAGGCTTTGTGGTAGAGAAACCGTTGTTTCCACTTATTACGAGCACCCTTGATGCCATCGAATCGTCTTGTTAAGGATTTTACACCTACACATAAGAACAAATAAGGCTCTAATACCAATTGTTAGTGGCACAAGAAGGGGGGTTGAATTGTGTAATAAAAATTAAAAACAACAATTGCAACAATTAACACAAGTATTTAGATAGGAAACCCTTGTGAGAAAAACATCTACCTAGATCTCTCAATCTAGGATTTTGCCCCTAAATCAAATGAGAATCACTAAGCCACACTACTAATCGAGGGTGATGTTCCTCAAAATACAATTCCTCTCTCCTGGATAACCCCCAAGGAGAGTTTAGCCCCTCTACTAAAAGGAAATGGGAAACCTACAGCTCGGACACCCAAATAAACTAATGAAAATAATATATTGAAAAAGATCCTAAGAGTCTTGAATAATATAGAATATAGAGTAGGCTTGGATACTCTCTTTGCAAACCTATGAGATGCATAGAATCACAGTTAGAGTAGAATTGCTTTCAAGAACTTCTAAGAGCAAAAGAGTACAATAGCACTAGATAGCTTAGAATAAGATAATTGGAAGAATTTTGCACTAGAATGCTTCTATGCTTGGTGTGTAGGCTTAAGGAAACCCTTGGTGGGTATTTATAGGTATAGGAGGTCAAGTTTAAGCCTTAGTAGTCATTGAAATTTGAATTGGAATGGAATAAATAGAGGTAGAACGGTTACAAAACATTTACTCAAATCTTGATTGGACCAGACGTCTGAAAAACCACAACAGGTGTCTGAATAGGCTATTTCGGAGGTCTGAGATAGAAATAGGATGTTTGAAAAGGCTCCAATGTCAAAGTAGTCATTACTGGATTTTCAAGATTGAGTGCAGAGACGTCTGAATCAAAGTGGTAGACATCTTAAGTTGACAGGATAGACGTCTGAAAATAGATATAGACATCTAAAGCTTTCAACATTCCAAACTTTGCATAACATACAAACTTAATTGTGGCCAATATGAACATTGGGTAAAAAGTGAATGTTGGTCATTTCCAGATGTCTTGAGAGGCAACCAGATGTTTGAAACAAGAGAAAAATTTTGACCATTGTTCTTCTCAAGCAAAGAGGCATTTGAGAGATATCCTAAAGGTAGAGATGTCTAAAAATTCATGACCAGACATCTGAGGAGAATTACAGACGTCTTAAAATCTATATTAAACATCTAAACCAAGAAAATAGAGGGCATAGGTTCTGAATGTGATACAAGACATCTGAAGGAGTAGCTCAGACATCTGAAAGATCAAATAAAGACGTCTGAGAATGATATAGGACATTTGAAAATCTAACAAAGGCTAAGTTTTAAGTTTTTGGGTGAGAAGAGCATGGATAGGAAGGTTCTAATGGTAACCTACGGATAATTTTGATTGAAATGAAATCCAAGTTTCTTTTACATTCTAAAATAGAACAACAAAGAAATAAAGGTAATCTTCATCTCCTTGATGATTTTTCTCCTCCATCCTTTTACAGAGCTTGAGCTTTCATTAAGCTTCATCCCTCCCTAAGCCTGAAATATTGATCTCCAAATACAATGTTATTCATAACATGTTTTGTTATCATCAAAATCAATGATCGTTGTGATTTATCACCAATAGATTCTTCATCACAGATGCAATGATTATCATCCGCATTATGTGGAGTCACAGTGAAGTCCAGAGGGTTAGCACTAATCATAGCAAGATGTGTTCAGTTTGAACTTGTTTATAAGGACACTAACTATATTATGGATTAGAGGTTAGTAATTGGATGGTCTATTGTGATTATGTGGTTCTTGTTAGTAAAGATAGGAGGGATTTATGAAGAGTGCTCCCTTGTCGAATCGAAGGTTATTAGAATATGCTTGTATCAAGAGATTTCAATGCCATAATTGTCACGACCCGATCCTAGATCCCTACAGGACCTGAGATCGGCTCACTTCGATTAATCCCAAGATCCAATCGTCCAACAAAAAATAACCAAGTAACATTCAACAAACCACAATCACACAAGTACAGTAACTAAGCAGAAAGAAATTGACAACAACAGGGGAAAAGGAACAGTAATATTATATGTTACGAATGTGGGCATCAGACGTAGTTTAAGATGTCTGGGAAGTGGCCCAGACGTCTGGCCAGACGTTTGGAACCCTTCCCAGACTCAGGCAGCAGGCGGACGCGGCGGGGCGTAGCCGTGCGTCGCGGGCGGAGGACGGACCGGGTCCTGATTCTGGGAAAATTTCCTAGAATCAGACGTCTGGACTTACGTCCAGACGACGCGTAGGACGTCTGGAGGAAGGTCCAGACGTCTGACAGGTACTACATTTTCCTTCCTTCTTCTATTTACGCGTGTACGGCCATGCAGCCGTCCGCCGCGTTCTCTGCGCCTCTTCGTGATGAGAGCGGTTGCGTGTGTGCGTAGGTGTTGTTCGGGAGGGCGCGAGGGCTCGTCATCCCACGCGGATCAGACGTCTGGCCGTAGTACCAGACGACGAAGAGGACCTCCAGACGTCCGGGGTGACAATCGGACGTCTGGAAACTGACTTCAGACGATCCAGCGGGCTTCTGGACGTCTGAAAGACTGCGCAGACTGAGGTATGACATGATCAACCTTTTAAGATGTCTGTAAGAGGTTCCAGACGTCTGATTTTGGACAAATTCGTCGTTTTTGACCCGTTTAGGGCCTATTTGGAGTTCGTTTTCCGCGTTTCAAGTTGCGTTCGTTCCAGATTTATTTCCTTTACCTGTTTATAGTGATTGTATACTATTCTGAGTAACTCCTTGTGTTGATCCTTGTGTTAGGACCCCGTTCCGTTGTGGCTTTGGGGGTTGTGGAGGCACGCGGGATTGCCGATCATGCCCTCATTACTCTCGATTTTGCGGGTAGAGTGGCTTCCCTTAGTTAATTACAAACATTAATGCATATCTGAATTAAATGATAGATCCTAGGGTATGGCATGAATCCTAGGACCTGAAAACTAGACTGAATGGTAGATCCTAGGACGTGGCATGAATCCTAGGAACATAGAACATGGAATTAAATGTCTTGAATGCCTGAATTGCAGTCTTGGATAAGTGGATAACATAATGATAATTGCATGAAATTGGATAACAGCTGCCTGTGGAATGTAGAGTACTATTACTAGTAACTGTTGCATGTAATTTTTGTTGGTTGAAATTAAACACGAGCTGCTTATATACAAATTGGAAAGAAAAAGAAGTGGAATGTTGGAACACGTATTATATACGAATCAACTTGAAATGATGAAACATAGTATGGCTTGGCCTGAGAAACATGAGCATGAACCCTACGGGGAATTAGGAGTAGAGCTCCTGGAAATAAATGGGATGGAGCTGGAAAAGTGAATGGGAAAGTTTGTTGTCCCTTGGGTACGTAGTACCAGGGAAAGCACCTGTTACCTCTTAGTGCAGAGGAGAGCCAGCCGCCCTAGGGACCCGGGGTTAGGTCTGGCCACTTTGTACCGACTCTTGGCCCTCGTGTACACCGTACTGGGGAGAGCTACTAGTGTAGGGAGAGCACTAGCTACCCCACGGGCCCCGGGGTTCTGCTAGCCTTCCTACACCGACTTGTTAGGCCCACTGGGCAAACCAGGGTAGTCAGGCGAGGGTGCGCGGACTGTGGATGGGTAGGACCCCTGTTTGGTTACTGTGGAAGGGCTGGACCCCTGTTACTGAGAGGGCTCTACCCTATACTGGTTCCGTGCTGTGCTTTGGGCGCACCCGTTAACGGAAACGACTGACTGCGTGCCAGTGTGGGGTAGCTACCCGTGCGTTTATCGCGCGTGCCGTAGTCACCGTTACGTCTGTCAGCGGCCTTGGGGTGGTTGACTGAGGGTAGGACCACCACGGGGGGGCTCTCCCGGCCAGGAGAGCACCACGTGTCACTTCTACTTTTTGGAAAAGACTGCAATCAAGATCGTTCCCACGAGGAACATTCAAGATCAAGAGAAGGATCTGAGGAATAAATCAACAGTGAATAAATGGAGAATTATAAAGAAAGAAAGTAAAAATATAACAGTTACTGCCCACTCTACTGCTCCTTCTAGCTTTTAGTTGCCACTATACTCAGTGTTTTACTAACGTGTCACCCTTGTTACCTTTTCAGGACCAGGTGTTGAGTAGCCAGAGTCAGCGGCTGCAGAGGGCGCTGGGTATAGTAGAGCCCAGTAGTTTTACTTGTACTACCCACTATACTTTTTGCTGTTGTAGTGAGTAGTTTCTGTTACCCCTGTACTCTTTTCGTTGTAAGCTTCATGTTTATGTACCTGTTTATTTCTCTACTATTGTGGTGGTGTATACTGTAGTATTTCTTTTCTTTGCTGCTGTATTTTGTTACTGCTAGTTATATACATGTTGAATGTGATTTATTTTACTGCTCTTTTGGTTACTTTCTCGTTGGACGACTGGGTCTTGGGATTAGTCGAGTCGGTCCAATTCTCGTGTCTCGTAAGGATTCGGGAATCGGGTCATTACATTATATGTCATAATACAACCATCACAACAAAATGAGTACATATAATAGAAGACAAGGCTACAGAACTCACTACCAAATAGTAGAACTAAAGCTAGGCTCGATTAGGCCCAGCGTCCTCAGCAGTAGGTAGCTCGGGCTGCTCGAATCCCTGACCTGTACAAAATTTATTTAACTAGAGTCAGTTAATGCTGAGTAGAGTGGTAGCTAAGAAGTAACATGCATTTAATAAGTAGTTAACATAAAATTTTTCGTTTGTAATTATATTATACATGTGGGTGCGTAGAGATCTCTAATAAGGATTTATCGCATTAATTAATCTTCTTGTTCCTTATAGGAACGATTTTGCTTGCAACTTTCCGTGATATAGGATGCCCATGTGGCACTCTCCTGGTTGGGGGAGCCCATCCGTGGTAGTCATACACTTGGTCTACCACCCCAAGGTCATGGTCGTGACGTGGCGGTGACTACGGCACATGTGATAAGTGCGTAGGTAGTTACTCCACACTGGCACGCGGTTAGTCATTTCCACTAGTGGGTACGCCTCAACGTACAGTGCGGAACAATATAGGGCCTTGCCTTCTCAGAATAGAACAGAGGTCTCGCCCCTCAGTTCACGTACTCTCGTCCAACTATCCCGGTTTGCCCAACGGGCTAACAAGCGTCAATGTAGGGTGGCCATACCTAGCCCTGGGCCCCCTGGGGCGGCTAGCTCCCCCCTACACTAAGTAGCTCATCTCGGTACCACGTACACGAGGGCCAGTAAGAGTCGATGTAGAGTGGCCAAACCCACCCTGGGTCTCAACCCAAGGGTGGCAAGCTCCCCTCTACACTGCAAGGGATAGTTGCTCTCTTCGGTATCATGTACATGAAGGTCAGCTTACTTCCCTTAACAGCTGCCCATGGGCAGCAATTTCCAAAACCATCCAGTTCTCCGTATTACGGTGTTCTTATCTACATTCCCCGTGGGGTTCGTATATGAGTTTCTTTTTCACATCCGGGTTGGAATGTACAGAATAAGCAGTTCAATTTCTAGTAGGGGTCTATTTTAGATAAAACAGGCAGCTTTTGATTATTCAATCATTCACGTGTAATTTCCTCTGGCCCTAGTGTTCATGCCATAACCTAGGGTTCAAGAAATTACCCTAGAGTATGCGTTTATTCCTTCCTAGGGTTCATCTCAAGTCCTAGGATTACTTTCTTGCATGTATTAATTTAGAGATTTAAGGTCATAACCACTCTACCTGGGTAACTGGTGGAATGGGGGCTCGTACAGTAGCTCCCGACGTCTCCGCAGGTCCTGTACACCTGATGAACTGGAGACCTAAAACATGGATCGATAGGCCAAAAGGTTCAAGATGATACAAACAAGGTATCATTACATAGAAAAACTCGTATGGAAAACAGAGACGTTTTATTTGCGGAAAACTGATAACAATAGGGCCTTGCACGGGCCCAAAACATGCGGTCAGACAAATATCAGACATCTGGGAAATGTCCCGGACGTCTTAAAATAGTTCTCAGGGGTACCTCTCTCGGTGTTCCTCTATCAGATGTCTAGAACTCAGTGCCATCGTCCAAGGGTTCTGTCAGACATCTGGGGGTGCTCTCGGACATCTGAAACTGCCTCAGTCCACCCTCCACTTCCTGACACACAAACGTACACTGTCAGGATTTTGACAGAGATGAAAATATGGGAAGTAGATATCTACCAGATGTCTCACTCTACCTTTGGACATCTGATAAGACGTCTGGATGTCTCTTCGGACGTCTGATTCCGTGGAGAAAAATGATTTCCACGGAACCACTCTGGCTTCCCTCGCCTGCAGGCACTGCAGCAGAACAGCGTTGCACCCTCCGCTCTCGCGCTCGCTTTGGCTCCCTGCTCTCACTCGCTCCCGCACCCTTGCTCTGCTCTCTACTCTCTCTCTCGTCTTGCTACGGGGTGTGCGACGGAGAGGAGGAGAAGTTATAAAGGGAGAGGAGGTGAGGGGGATGAGATGGCGAGGGATGGTGCGGAGAGGTGTCGCAGGGGAAGGTGCAGTGAGGCACGGGTGAGGGGAAGGCATGGCGTACATACGGTTACGTGTCGAAGAGAAAGTATTTTCAGACATCCGTTGATCTTTCCAAACGTCTAGAAAGACGTTTGGTGAACATCCCAGACGTCTTAAATGACCAAAGGGTGATGGGTCGTTTCAATATAACAAACTTAAAGGAAGTTTCGTCCCCAAAACTTAAGCTAGCTAGGGTGTGGAAGATAACACAACGGCGTATAACAAACTTAAAGAGGACCGAAGTAGGTCCGAAGAGACATACCTTCGAAAAGTTTCGGGTACTGCTCTCGCATTGCTGACTCAGGCTCCCAAGTCGCCTCCTCGTACTGCTGGCTTCTCCACTGGACTTTCAACAAGGGTACCTCCTTCCGTCTCAACCTCTGAATGGCTTGATCTAGTATCTGTACCGGTTTCTCGGGATAGGTCAGGTCATCTCCCACCTCAATGCTCTCGTGGCTAAGGACATGGCTAGGGTCGGCGATATATCTCCTGAGGTTGGAAACGTGAAATACATCGTGCACTCCAGAGAGCTGAGGAGGAAGGGTAAGCCGGTAAGCGACAAGTCCTACCTGTTCTAGGACCTCAAAGGGTCCCACAAATCTCGGTGCAAGCTTTCCCTTCACCCCAAATCGCTGCAGGCCCTTCATAGGCGAAACATGGAGAAAAATGTGATCTCCAACCTCAAATTGCACCTCCCTACGCTTCAGATCAGTGTAGCTCTTTTGCCTGCTCCGGACAGTACGTAGTCGTCGATGGATCTACTCGATCACCTCCTGACTCTGGCATATCAGATGGGGACCAACCTCCCACTTGGTCCCCACCTCAACCTAACTCAAGGGAGTCGTACACTTTCTCCCGTACAGAGCTTCATATGGTGCCATGCTGATGCTCGAGTGGTAATTGTTGTATGCGAATTCTGCTAGAGGCAAATGCTCCTCCCAGGAGCCTCTCCAGTCCAGTACGCAAGCGCGCAGAAGGTCCTCAAGGGTCTGAATGGTGCGCTCCGACTATCCATTTGTCTGGGGGTGATAGGCTGTACTGAACTTCAGACGAGTCCCCAAGGCTTGCTGAAATTCTACTCAGAACTGGGAAGTGCAACGAGGGTACCTGTCTGAAATAATCTCGCGGGGGACCACGTGAAGGCATACTGTCTTTGATGTATCTTTCTGCCAAATGTGCTGGTCCAAAAGTGACTCGGATTAGCAGAAATCGTGTCATCTTTGTTAATCTATCTACAATCACCCAGATTGCATCGCTTCCTCTCTGTGTCACAGGTAACCCCACTACCAGATCCATAGTGACACTTTCCCACTTCCATTCTGGAATGGGAAGTGACTGCAATGGCCCTGCAGGCCTCTGATGCTCGGCCTTCACTTGCTGACATATTAGACACTACTGAACGAAAAGGCCAACATCCCGCTTCATACCTCTCCACCAAAAATTATGTCGTAGGTCGTGATACATTTTCGTGTTCCCGGGATGTATGGTAAATCTGGATCCATGAGCCTCATTCAGGAGCTCCCTGATGTAAACATGTTTATACTACTTAAGATGTCTATTTATGCAGAATCAAACGATTGCGGCTGGGGGGTACACTAGGAACCGGAGGTGCAAGCCGAAGGAAGAACCTTCTCCCCAGTCCCTCCTTATAACTGGTTGGATTGAATAGACATAAGTAGACCAAATTGTTTCTTTATCTCAAGACGGGTTTTGGGAGTCTGTAGGTCTTTAGGCTAGCCCACTTAAGGACAGGTTTGATTGTTTGTATTGTATGGCGCCTTTCTTCCTCCCGTCTCTCATGAATCCTTCCACATATTACACGCATTTCCGCTCTTTCCCTTCTGTTTTGAATTATCCTCAACATGACAATTATCCCGACTCGTACTATAATCAATCATCAGTTAGTTGGGATAACTCGGATTGGGGATACAGTTCCAGACCTCCGTGTTTAGGGTCTAACTCTGAATACTTTGATTATGATTTCTATCCTTCTCAGAGTCACATCAATTATAGATCGTCATCCTTTCATGAATAACCTAATACGATCTACAATCAAGAAGGATACACTGATCCTTACCCATCCTCTGATTATACTACCTTTAGGTCATCACCATCTTTTGAACAATCTGAAATGACCTATTATCAGGAAGGGTATAACGAATCTCAATTTGTTAATTCCCCTGCATTGATCCCAAACCCGCCCAACCCTGAACCAACTCATTTGGTTCAGGGTAACTAGGTTCAAGATATGGTTCTGGCTAACTTGAGGAATATCATACAATCTTTAGAAGTTCAGCCAATATCTTGCATTGAGAGATTGGAGCCCTTGATTCAAATGATTGATGATTTGAATAAATATTTGTTGGATTGGCTCCAGGATGTTAAGGATAAGAACCCGGGTGAGTTTCTACTTGGGAAGTTAGCGAAATTGAGGATGAGATTTTTGGTCGCTTTGATTCAATCATGGGATGATTCCCAGGGTGAACCCTCTTTAGGAGAGTCAATTTCAGAACTCGTTCAGGCACCTGTTGGGGGGACACGTGTTACGAGGCTGACCAGATTGAATTAGAGCAACCAATTAATGAAGATTTGATTTCTTCACCTGAGATCTTTGAGCCAGGGAACGAGGAAACGTATGCCTCCTTGGAACAGAAAGTGACAGATGATTTTGAGACATACATTAATACGGATTTCGATTTCTTTGATTCTGATGGTGAAGATTTAAGTTGCGAAGTCTCACGCGAGTTTACAGAACATGATTTCTGTGAGACGATTGGGCCTGAGGAATATGATAAATCATCTGATAGCCCAATAATTGAGGAAACTGATCTTATTAGGGCTTACATTATGGATCCAGAATCGTATTTTCTGGAGGATTCAATCAAATGCCCTGATTGTCAGTTATACCCCATTGAGCTTATCGATGATTCTATTTCTGAGATAATTAGACCCAAATCAATTCTGATTCAGCCACATCATATAGACTTGGAGATTTCAGATGGGGTGATTAATATGCAAGAGGTTCTGGAAATTGACATGCTGAATGAGGAGGATAGGAGCTGGGAAGTTCTGATTTGGGAAGCTAGTTCCGGAGGAAATAAAAGACTGAGTCGAAGGGTACCTATTAAATTGAAACCATCAAACCAGAACCCTTACAACATTTGTTCTAAGGATGTCCAACCCAAGCACACATTCATTGATTATCCTTTGGAGCTTAAATTTTCTGTAACTCGACTTTTTGATCTTGGGTTGCATCCTCATAAATCGCAGGCTCGACCCCGCTTGCATATTGATTTTAGGTTTTGGGTAATTTTTATCCAGAACTTGAGATATTCTCGATTATGGGGTATGGGTCTGCACCACAATTTGGTTCACATCTGTGGACATCTGCTGGTAGGTCGGAGGTTTCATCTTTTTATTCTGATTCTAACCTGCACCTGTGAATTCTTCATTTCTCTTCTTTGTATAGTGTGACTAGCTGAAGGCACTAAATTCAGCACGTATACAGTTCTTTTTAGTTTTCATCTCGGAGCGGACCTGACATTCACGCAATTCAGGTGCTTTTTATGTTATTCCACTCTGTTTTATGTCTTTTTAATACAATGCGGACATTGCATTAGATAGGCATGGGGGGGTGGATATTCATCTCTGAATTTATTCGTCAGCTTCGTAGATTTGTTTTATTTTCTTTTATTAAAAAAAAATTGGAATTAGGAAAGAGAACTTGGGTTTAAAAAAATTTTCAATCTTAGGAAATACTACATTGTGATTTGAACACAAAGACCCTTCAGGTCTTTGGACTTAATCAGCCCGTGTATCCACTAAAATGTGGATTTGTTTTTTGAGTTCTCGCCAACCTGAATTCTATTTTAATTGGAGTAAATAAGTTTGGGTGATAAGTACACGACTTATCAACCCGCCCTCTGATTTGAGGGAATTTTGACTTTTAAGCATCTACACACTATCTTGTCACTAACTCGTTGTTCGATGATTTTAACGAAAATTGGGTAGTTAATGAACCTTCTAGGGTGATATAGCTGACAAGTTATCATGGATAACAACCCATAGGTAGGTTATCCAGAGCCCAGTCACTGGACCTTTCTCTTTTTGCTGCCTTTAGGTAATTTTAGACCAGGGAAGCCACCTACTTAAAAAGAGAAAAAGAAAATCAAAAAGAAAAGAAAGGAAAAAAAGAAAAGGAGAAAAGAAAAAATAGAACTAAGTCACACTTCGCTGCACGAGTATGGCTGGCAAGTTGTCGGTGGTAACAGCTCATCGACCGATTGTCCAGAACCCAGCTCAATAAATGCACTGAAAAATCCTAAAACACTTAGGAAAAAGCGGAGAAGTAGAATAAATCAGGGAGATATACACTGAATTAACCCTTGTGTTGACCCCGTAAAAGAATTAAAAGTAGAGAGAAAGCTACTAGTTGTAAAGATACACCTTTAGGCATAATTCTTTTTAGGTCACCTAGAGGCGTAGAAATTCGAAGTCTGTTTTAACTACTGGTCAATGAGTCTATCGCATTCACAATAAGATGCTTAGAACTTAGGGTTCTCATCAAATCTTGGGTGAGTTGAATGGCTGTAGAAAGCCACTCTTAAACCTTAAAACTTGAAAATCCAAAAAAATTAGAAAAGAGGAAAATGAGAAAAAGAAAATTTCTTTGAATAAGACGAGGGCTTAAGGCGGTCTGTATTTTGGTAGATACTTGGGCACTGTTGTGTCTTTAAAAGTTCAGATCCTAAGTAGACATTTTCTTAATGATTGAAAATAACTCATGCCCAAATAATCCAACCTAATTCTTTTATAAATAGCATATAGCTTTTGCTAGGGACTAGCAAAAGATAGGCATGGGGGTATGATGTAAACATGTTTACACTACTTAAGATGTCTATTTATGCATGTTCTTAAGCATAGGATTGCATTGCATGCTATAAATATTGCATAACATACATCATCTTGCATTTAGAGTAGTTTGAATAAAATGGAGGTTAATTGTCTCCTTTTATGTTCATGGATAGGACAAACTTTTTATTGGGGCCTCAGATCGAAGATCCAACCGAACAGATGTAATCAGGGTGACGATTGGAGTTCAACGACTCCAAGATCGCTCTAATCAGACATCTGTAGCATCAGATAGTGACCGGGGAACCCTAGAAGATCAAGGGCCAAGATGGTGTGAATCCACAATTCAAAGGACAAATCCGACCGTACGAATGGATTCAGATCGACAGTCGCAACCTAACGACGCGAAAATCGACTCAATCCAACACCTGTGGCACCATCTACATCATCCAGAAGATGGACGGCCAAGATGGCACCACGTGGCGCCATCTCAGCCATCCAACCGACCCTCAAGCCCGCTGCTGCCTCTCCAAAGGAAATCCGACATGCAATCTAGGCCGTTGGATCTTGATCTAACGGACATGAACACGCGCCGCTGAAAACATCCGCGCGACCATCTGGACGGCGCAACGCAGCGGGCGAGACCTCTATTGCGAGCAAGCGGTGCTCGATCGATTCCTCGCGAGAGGGCGAGCGAGCGCGATTGACTACTCGAGCGTGATCGAACGGTCACACACGCCAAATCCGCCCCATGCACTATTGCACGCTTGCACGTGACGTGCGATCATACGCGTGCGGGTGCGTGTTGAGGAGCGGGAGAAGGCGCGA
This sequence comes from Thalassia testudinum, assembly GCA_037157565.1. NCBI lineage: Eukaryota > Viridiplantae > Streptophyta > Magnoliopsida > Alismatales > Hydrocharitaceae > Thalassia > Thalassia testudinum. The sequence continues at coordinate 17,444,029 of JAZHRO010000055.1, forward strand.
TTTAAGCCGTTCGATCTCGTGATCGGACAGCTGAGAGCAGCTGGACGTGTATGCGTGTTACACGTGCAGGCAAGCGAGCGGGCGTGCGCGCGCCGCCCACTACACCCACGTTCGGACCTTTAGTGATGGTTTTATCCGTCATTAAAGGTCCTGAATTAATGTTTTTAAAATTGGAATGACCAAAATGCCCCCACTCCTTGCAACTATAAAAGGAGACCCCCTCCACACGAAATTCTCATCCCTTCCTTCTCTTCTCTCCCTCTCCAAAACTCAATAAAAGCTTGTCCCACACCCAGGATGCTTCTCGCGAGATAAAGTCAATTTTTCGTCCCCCTTTCGGAAGCGGATCCTACGACGACGATGACGTGCTGCCCCATTCCCGTTCTTCCTGCTTCGTCCTCCTTCGTCCTGCTCCGTCCTTTGTCCAGGCGTCATCCCAACCGGCTCATCCTTCAAGCGACTGTCGAGGAGGATATTTCTCTCCACATTCTTTTTACTGCTTTCTAGAATAGATTTACTGCTTTCCAGTGTAATCATTTTCCCTCTTTCTAGTCGTAATGTTTAGTGTAATGAACAATCTTTCTGATGATGGAATCCCATGTTCATTCTACATCTCTTTTTGATTTCTGTTTGTAATATTCTCTCTCTCTCTCTTGTTCTCTCTCTTTCTCTCTTCTATTTATTGTAAATAGTTAGATAGTTTCTAATCAATTATTCTGCTTCGTGACAAATAAAACAAACACAAATTTTTTAAATCAAACATCCGCCTCCTTATGTTCAACCCGGGATTTCCATTCCGATATAAATTTTATTTGTTGAATACGAGTTCTTCACTTTCATACTACGCGACAGGTTTTCAAAACCAAACACGTTAGCGTAGCAACCCGTCGTTCAACACTCCCTCAACAGCTCCTCATCTCTAAGAACGCACAAGCGTCCCTTTATACATAGGACTCCATCAGTGAATGAGAACTCTCCTGGGTTCCCTGCCAATACTCGGTCTCGTTGCGCCCGTAGATATGGGTCCGTCATTTGTCCAATTATGATGCGATCCATCAGCTCTGGTCGTGTTTACCTTGCCATTGTCACTGCCTCGCAGTACCCCTGTGACTCCTAGGGTCGCCAGCTGCTCAACTCCTCCATGAGCCTCCAACTCTATGCTCTGTGCTCATAAGCAAGCCAAGTGGGTGGGTGCCTTTCGGCTTAAGACGTCAGCCACCACATTGGCATTTTCCTAGGTGGTAGGAGATGCTGCAATCGTAGTCCTTCAGGAGCTCCAACCAACATCTCTGCTTCATGTTGAGCTCCTTTTGGTCAAACAGATATCTGAGGCTCTTATGGTCAGTGAAAATCTCGAACGTCTCTCTGTACAAGTAGTGCCTCCAGGTCTTCAATGTGATGACGACTGCTGCCAGCTCTAGGTCGTGGGTGGGGTAGCTATGCTTGTGGGGCTTCAGTTGCCGCGAAGCGTATGCAACAACGTGACCCCACTACATAAGCACACCCCCCAATCCCTGCAATGAGGCGTCTGTGTAGACGACGAATTCGCCACCGCTGTCAGGGATGGTGAGTACAGGAGCTGAGGTCAACCTCTCCTTTAGCTCTTGAAAGCAAGACTCACATTCATCTGTCAAGTGAAGGGTACGTCCTTTCGAGTCAACTGAGTCAGAGGATGTGCAATCTACGAGAAACCTCGGATAAATCGTCTGTAATAACCAGCTAGCTTCAAGAAACTGCGAATCTTTGTCACCGAACGTGACCTCTCCTACCTGAGTACTGCCTCTACCTTGGCTGGATCCACAACTAAACTATCCTTTGAGATCACATGGCCTAAGAAGGTGACCTGTCTCAACCAGAATTCGCACTTGCTGTATTTGGCATACAACTTGTGCCGTTTCAAAGTATTCAAGACCAAGCGAAGGTGCTGCTCATGCTGCGTCTGGTCTCAAGAGTAAATGAGTACGTCATCAATGAACACGACAACGAACTGATCCAGATACGGTTGGAAGACGTGGTTCATCAGGTCCATGAAAGTGGCAGGGGCGTTGGTCAGTCCAAATGGCATGACCAAGAACTCGTAGTGGCCGTACCGCATGCGAAAGGATGTCTTGGAGACGTCGGTCTCCCTGATCCTCAGCTGATGGTAGCCTAACCTCAGATCTATCTTGGAGAATGCCGTGGCATCCCTCAGCTGGTCAAAGAGGTCATCTATGCGTGGTAACAGGTACTTGTTCTTGATGGTGACCCGATTCAGTTGTTTATAGTCAATGCATAGCCGAAGAGTACTGTCCTTTTTTTTCACGAACAGGATGGGGGCTCCCCATAGGGAGGTACTGGGCCTTATGAAGCCCTTCTCTAACAGGTCCTGTGGTTGAGACTTGAGCTCTCGCAGTTCAAGCGGGGCCATCCGGTACAGTGATGAAGAAATGGGGCCTGTCCCTGGTATTAGTGAGATCTCGAACTCGATCTCACGCTCAAGTCGCAGTCCTGGCAGCTCCTCTGGAAAGACGTCGGGGTACTTACAGACCACTGGAATACTCTGTATAATGTCCACGGGGCCGGGCTCTGCTAGAACGCAAGCAAGGAAGCCCTCGCACCCCTGACTCAGTAGCTTTGCTGCCCGAAGTGCGGAGATGCACCTGAATCCTCCGTCTACAGGCTGGTCGTGGAACTCGAAGGGAGGAAGCCGTGGTATGGAGAAAACAATCTTCCTCCCAAATCAGTCTAGAAGGGAGTGGTATGCGACCAACCAGTCCATTCCCAAGATTACACCGAAGTCATCCATCGGGATCATGATCAGGTCTATCGGAAGACTGTGCCCCCTATCATGACCTCACAGTCAGTGAGAACCTCCTCAGCAACAAACACCTGCCCACCTGGTCCTCTAATCAGGAAAGGCTCTTCTAGAAGTACACTGCTCAACCCCATGCAGACAACAAAACTCGTAGAAACAAACGAATGCGTGGCTTTGGAATCGAAAAGAGTGTAGACGAGTCTGTCGGAAATAGTAACCATACCTGCCACTACGGAGCCCGAAGCTCTAGCATCTCTGTGAGTTAGGGTGTTAACATGCCCTTCAGCCCTCAGTACAGAAGAAGCAGCCGTGCTCTGTGTCGGGCGGGAGGCAGCGGGCCGGTACCCTCCTCGTGACTGCCGTCCTCCTCCTCGGGCTTGGTATCCGCAGCCGCCAGCTCGGCCTCCAGTGCTTAGTGTTGGGAGCATCTGCTGCGCTCCGATCCTAGATGGACAATTCGTCCGTATGTGGCTCGGTTGGCCACATTGATAGCAGAGGGGTATGCAACCTCCCTCTGTCTGCTGTCCCTACTGGTGACTGGGCAGGGGCTTGATGTAGTCGGCTGATCCCTGTCGGGGACTCCCAAAGGTCCCTGGTGGACCCATAGAATGGGAAAACTCCCCTATTGGTTCCTGGTGCCTCCTCTCCCGACGGCCCTGTGAGTGCTCCTGCGGGTAGGACCTCTTTCGTCCTCCATCAATATCTCGCACGGATGGGTTGGTCTCCTTGTAGGTCATGGCAGTCTCGACTATGCGGGAGAAGGTAGGCAGCTTCAGGGGTTTTACATACCCCCGGATGGTGGGTCGGAGACCCTCAGTGAATCTCCACAGGCGCTCCTCCTCAGTGGATGCAACTGTCGGGGCGAAGCGTGATAGCTCCAGAAAACGCGTACGGTACGCGCTGACTATCATTGCCCCTTGGCGGAGAGTGTGGAACTCCTACCTCCTTTGATCCTGCTAAGTCTGTGGGAAGTATTGCTCATAGAAGAGCGCCACAAACCGGTCGCATGTCAGCTCTCCCTCCTCCTATTCTCTGACCGCCCTCCACCACTTGTGAGCTACACTCTCCAGCTGATACGTGGCGAAGGCCACGCAGCATTTTGCAGGAGGACAGAGGGTGTCAAAGATCTTCTCCATCTGCTCCAGCCAATCTTCTACCTCAGACGGGCTTTCCTCCCCCTTGAAAGAGGGGGGCTTCAACTTCCTGAATTGGCTGAAGACCTCATGGTGTAGCCATAATGGAGGAAGGGGTGCACCCTCAGGCAAGGAGGACTCATGCCTCGAAGTGTCTGAAGGAGGTGGGGGCGGTAGAGGATCACCCCCTCCCCCTCCAGCTCGACTAGCGCCGTGGCGGCTTGTCTGCCCCACGGAGGATTCCCCCTTCGCATCCCCAGGAAGGAAAGGCTGAGGAGGAGGTTGATGGATCTCCTCCCGTATAAGATTCCGGATCAGCTGGGCAAGGTTCGGGGCCTGAATGCCCGAGAGGAGAGGTGGAGTAGCTCCATCCTCGGCCATTGCTCGTCCTCCCCTGCGACCACGCCCTTGGCCATGATCACGTCCGCGGCCTACCTCAATAGCTCCCTAGCGAGGCATCCCCTACACAGAGATCGAGGAACGAGATTATTGGTAACTGTTTGACTAAAGAGAAGACATGAGACTTAGAAACAATAACAAAGAGAAAACATTGTGATGGCTATCTCAGTTACATGTACAAGTGTGGTGTTTTTCGAACTACTTGGTTCATTTCTCGGGATGACCTTGCTCTGATACCATATTGTCACGACCCGATCCCAGATCCCTATAGGACCTGAGACCGGCTTGCTTCGATTAATGCCAAGACTCAGTCGTCCAACAAGAAATAACCAGGTAACATTCAATAAACCACATTCACACAAGACAGTAGCTAAGTAGAAAGAAATTGACAACAACAGGGGGAAAGGAACAGTAATATTATATGTCATAATACAACCATCACAACAAAACGAGTACATATAACAGAAGACAAGGCTATAGAACTCACTACCAAACAGTAGAACTAAAGCTAGGCTCGATTAGGCCCAGCGTCCTTAGCAGCCGGTAGCTCAGGCTGCTTGAATCCCTGACCTGTAAAAAAATTATTTAACTGGAGTCAGCTAATGCTGAGTAGAGTGGTGGCTAAGAAGTAACATGCATTTAACAAGTAGTTAACACAAAATTTTCCGTTTCTAATTATATTATACATGTGGGTGCGTAGAGATCTCTAATCAGGATTTATCACATTAATTAATCTTCTTGTTCCCTACAGGAACTATTTTGCTTGTAGCTTTCCGTGATATAGGATGCCCACGTGGCACTCTCCTAGCCGGGGGAGTCCCTCCATGGTAGTCCTACACTTGGTTTACCACCCTGAGGTCACGGTCGTGACGTAGTGGTGACTACGGCACACGTGATAAGCGCGTGGGTAGCTACCCCGCACTGCCACGCGGTCAGTCGTTTCTGCTAGCGGGTACGCCTCAACGTACAGTGTGGAACAGTATAGGGCCTCGCCCTCTCAGAATAGAACAGGGGTCTTGCCCCTCCTCAGTCCACGTACCCTCGTCTGACTATCCCGATTTGCCCAACGGGCTAACAAGAGTCGGTGTAGGGTGGCCATACCTAACCCCGGGCCCCCTGGGGCAGCTAGCTCTTCCCTACACTAAGTAGCTTACCACGGTACCATGTACACGAGGGCCAGTAAGAGTCGATGTAGAGTGGCCAAACCCACCCTGGGTCTCAACCCAAGGGCGGCAAGCTCCCCTCTACACTACAAGGGATAGTTGCTCTCTTCGGTACTATATACACGAAGGTCAACTTACTTCCCTTAACAGCTGCCCATGGGCAACAATTTCCAGAACCATCCAATTATCCGTATTATGGTGTTCTTGTCTACATTCCCCGTGGGGTTCGTATATGAGTTTCTTTTTCACATCCGGGTTGGAATGTACAGAACAAGCAGTTCAATTTCCAGTAGGGGTCCATTTTAGATAAAACAAGTAGCTTTTGATTACTCAATCATTTACGTGTAATTTCCTCTGGCCCTAGTGTTCATGCCATAACCTAGGGTTCAAGAAATTACTCTAGAGTATGCATTTATTCCTTCCTAGGGTTCATCTCAAGTTCTAGGATTACTTACTTGCATGTATTAATTTAGAGATTTAAGGTCATAACCACTCTACTTGGGTAACCGGGTGGAATGGGAGCTCGTACGGTAGCTCCCGACGTCTCCGCAGGTCCCGTACACCCGACGGACTGGAGACTTAAAACATGGATCGATAGGCCAGAAGGTTCAGGATGATACAAACAAGATATCATTACATAGAGAAACTCGTATGGAAAACAGAGACATTTTGTTTGCGGAAAACTGATAACAATAGGGCCTTGCACGAGCCCAACACATGCGGTCAAACAAAAATCAGATGTCTGCGAAATGTCCCAGATGTCTTAAAACAGTTCTCAGGGGTACCTCTCTCAATGTTCCTCTATCAGACGTCTGGAACTCAGTGCCGTCGTCCAAGGGTTTCGTCAGACGTCTGGGGGTGCTCCCGGATGTCTGAAACTGCCTCTATCTGCCCTCCACTTCCTGACACACAAACGTACACTGTCAGGATTTTGAAAGATAGGAAAATACGGGAAGTAGATATCTACCAGATGTCTCACTCTACCTTTGGACGTCCGATAAGACGTTTGGATGTCTCTCTGGACGTCTGATTCCGTAGAAAAAAATGATTTCCGCGGAACCACTCTGGCTTCCCTCGCCTGTAGGCGTTGCAGCAGAACTGCGCAGCACCCTCCGCTCTCGCGCTCACTCTGGCTCCCTGCTCTCACTTGCTCTCGCGCCCTTGCTCTGCTCTCTGCTCTCTCTCTCGTCTTGCTACGGGGTGTGCGATGAAGAGGAGAAGTTATAAAGGGAGAGGAGGTGAGGGGGACGAGATGGCGAGGGATGGTGCGGAGAGGCGTTGTAGGGGAAGGCGCGGGTGAGGGGGAAGGCATGGCGTACGTACGGTTACGTGCCGAAGAGAAAAAGTATTTTCAGACGTCCGTTGATCTTTCCAAACATTTAGACAGACGTCTAGTGAACATCCCAGGCATCTTAAATAACCAAAGGGTGACGGATCATTTCAATAATGGATCAAATAGATAAAGTAAGAGGGAGAGATGTCACTAGCAGGACAATTGAATATCTCAAGGGCTTCGACTCTAAAGCCAGTGTTAATATGGGCTATGCAGGCCTAGCCTTCACATGGTCGAATAGGAGGAACATGCAAGCATTCATTAAAGAAAGCTAGACTGAATAGAACTTTTTCTACTATGTAGTGGAGGAAGAACTTTCCAATGTAGGGGTATTTGCATTTACCAGCCATTGATAGCAATCATTGCTCAATGCTAGAGATTGCAAAAGATAGAGGATAGGCAAAGAATGACATGAAAAATTTGAGGCTCGGTGGCTAAAGGAGGGGCAACGCAAGGAGAAGATCAAGGCATTTTGGGAGAAGGGGGATGGGAAGAGGGTGAAGACACGCTCAGGAAGGAAGAGAAGGCATTGATAGAAAGGAGGGTTTTTTGGCATCAAAGATACAAGTGCAAATGCCTATGCAAGTAAAATAAAATAAAATAAAATATACAGTAAATTGGGTCGATTTCACGGAGAAGGTAATGATATTTCTTGATTAAGTTTTTTTTTTTTCATTTTTTTACTTAAAAGATTTGAATTGAAGTTCGATTTTTTCAAATAAAGGAAATAACAGTCCAAACAATTAAAACGGGTAAACTACACGTGATTAAATGTGTAATCGGCTATATCACAAAAATAATTAGCGTGTAAAGAATTCTTTGGTTATTATTCTTTTAGATTTAGGTTCCACTTCGATTTAAGTTTCTTACTTTCTAAGCTTAACCTATGTATAGTAATTTTTTAGAGCAATAATCCCACTCTGGTCCACCTTAGGCTTAGATTATCTCTTAAAATAATTTCATAAAAATAAGTTACTCAATCGACACAAAAAAACTCAAATAAATCTTTAGGTGGAACCATCGTATTAAATTAATATAACCAAACAAATCCTTATTGCTAAGCCAAGAAATTATACTAACAAGTTAACACAGAAACCATCATCACATAAACTTATCTATATTGATAAGTAATTTGTCCAAATATATATATATATTACAACCAAATTTAAATAGGAGACTCAAAATAAAATAAAATATTTAGATCTCTAGATAATAAATATGGTTTTTTTCTTTTCGCTCGTGACGTTGTCAATGCCGATATATGTATACGACGTGTCTCCTTTTTTTCTACATGCACGTTCACCCTGTGTGTAGCTGCTCGTGGAAGTGGAGGTGAGAGGGAACGTGAGAGGGAGTGGGAGGAATTGAGAGGGAGAGAGAACGTGAGAAGAATGGGATGATGGGGTGGTGGTCGTGTGAAAAGTGGAGCGGAAGGAGAGGAGAGAAATGGAGAGGAAAGGGATGTACGTGAGAATGGGCATATTGAGAGCTAAGGGAAGAGGGCATGAGTTGGTATCATGTGTTACGTAGAGAGTGTGAGTGGGAATGGGAGAGGTCTACGTAGTGGTGGTATGTGATGCGTCAGAGGATGGTGGGGATCCAAGGAAATTGGGTAGTTTAAGGGAAAATTGAAAAGAGGGGATAGTGGAGTTTTTTTTTTTTTCAAAAAGGGGGAAGAAGACTTTATTCATTAAAAGGGAGAACATGGCCCGGGGAGGCTGGTACATCCAGTGCATTCTAATAACCAAAACCAAAAATTCCTTGCTTGGAACATTCCGCAGCAAAGGAACGAGCAAGAGAGACAACACCTCTATTAACCTGATTGAGAGGTTAACCTGATTGAGGCTTGTGAGCATCCTATGGCATTGAAAAATTAAGTCCTGAACTGCCAAAAGGGAGGGGAATATCCCAAAATCATTTGCACCACCATCTGGTTGTAAAGGATTTTGTAACAATCGAAAGTGGACGCAAGATCAAGTCCTTGCTCCATAGCAAGGCATTTTGCCTCAACTGGCTCAACGGCAATGTAGAGAGCAAATTTAGCTGCGAAGAGGTGGCTATCGGGGAAGAGGGCAATAGAAGCATAGATTGCCTTATCTCTAGAGAAGGCAGCATCAACCATAATAAGAATATTGACATCATGTGGAGAAGGGGCTGGTGTTGGGGATGTATAAATTAGAACACTCAAATCTTGCTCTTTTCACGAGTTGGGCTTGTGGTGGCCATATTATTTGCTTTCTCCCAGATTTGATCAGGCATTGGGTTTGATCTTCCAAACTTTTTATCACACCATGCTCTCCATAGCAGATAGAGGGCACAACAAACAAGGATGCCAATAGAGATATCCTCCAATAGAGTCCCAATTGTAGGATCTATAAATAGATGGCTACGCGTACAAACACTCAATCAAATAATTAGTAATAATAATAAAGATTTACACAAATCACAATCACAGAAATTGGTACAAGATGTATAGTAATTCCCCACTCACTTAGGTACTGTACTACCTAAGCCTCCCAACTTAGGATTTTTAACCCGATTCCTTCAACCCCGAGGGAATCAATTTACTAAATGAGGTAATTAATGAGTTACTTCAACCCAAATACAAAAATAGGTTATCACAATCCAACGAGAAAAAAGCTCAATTACAAATAGAGTATTGGTGTAAGAAAGAGAAATCTTACAACAAAATACCTAAGCCTCTCAACAAGTATATAAATGATATTATCGATTTGAGAGCCTAGTGAAGACATGAATTGCTTCATAGATACGTAAACAAAACACGTTGAAGAGTTTGCAAACGTGTAGAGAGATTGGAACCAACAAATACTATTTCTTTTCTTCACAATATTGTGGAAATATGAAAATGTAGCTCTAGAATTTTTCTCTTCTATTTCATGTGTGCAAACTAAGAGTCCTAAAGTCTTTTTATAAAGCTAGGACCTAGGTGGGACGTCTACTAGATTGTGGGGTTTAAAACCCAATGTTTATATTGCCAACATTAATTTTCTAACCGTTCAGTTTTGAACTAACGGCTAACTAGTACTGGTACTAGGTGCCTACTGTTTCCTCTGCAGCTAGCACACAAGAGTCCTGGTACCGGTATTCATCATAGGTATTGGTACTTGTGATGCCCAGATTTGAGACTCACTAAGCACGGTAACCTACCTATACCGGTACTTGTAAGGTTCAGGCCAGAACTAAGTCTTCAAACTGTGACCATCAGATATCGGTACTCATCGTTAGTACCGGTACTTGTTGTTCACAGTTTGAGACATAGGCTCAAACCTGTGCCTTGCAGATACCGATACTTGCTTACAAGTACCTGTTTTAAGAGATTTAATCAATTAAGTACGTTCTTTGAAAATGATCGATATATTAATCCTATTTTATTTATAATTATTTTTACGATCTAAGTTATATTACTTTGTTAAGAGGCATACATTCTATGAAATAAAAAATCTAATCTAAAAATCTAAAGGTCGAAGATGATATTCTCTTCCTCGACTCCTCCTTGTCATCATGCTTGTTTGCCTTGATTTTCGCATAAATTTGAAAAGTACTCAATTGCAAATATTAATCCATAATAATTTTATTAAAACAAAAATAAGATGTGGAACAAGATTCCAACAATCTTTCCCTTTTTGGTGTTGACAAAACTATCTTGCAAATAGATAATTATAGAAAAAATAATTTTTAGCAATGTTATATGAAAGAAAATTATTTAATTTAATCCTCCCCCACAATATATGCTCCCCCTAACAATGTTACTATTTGCCATCTATTTTTCTCCCCCTTTTTGTCAATCATCAAAAAATGAAGGGGTAAAAAATCATACCAAAAACTTACCAGCAGTAGAATGGTGTTTGTGGGTACCAAATACGACCGGTTCACCTTTCTTGATCTTCATGTAGTTTGTAGAATGGTCGGAGTGTTCCATTGTATATCTTGAACACTCATTGATCATGTTGATCCCATTGATTTAACCTTGCAAAACAATGTAAAATATCGTTTCTAGGTACCCATTTTCTTGTGAGTCCTTTTGAGTTAATACTTTTCAAATCTTGAGATTTATAGACCTTTTACTGTTAGATCTATAATTCTTGGGATTTTTACCCTTTTGATATATTTATACATGCCTAGGTGCATGTGATTTATTTTGTGTAATTTTTTTACTCTGAAATTTTGATTTTAAAGCTTCATAAAATTCAGTATTTAACCTAGTTGTTGTTTTGAGATTATTTAAAGTCCTTTCAAAGTACTCATAAATATCTTTTAGTTTTAATATTTTTGCATGCAATTGATTATTAGTCTCTTTTGACATTTTTAATTCCATTTCTAAACATGATTTGCCTATTTCTAATGTTTGATAATTATTCTTTAAAATTTTATTTTCCTTTTTAAACATCTTAGCCTTATGATATAACTCTTCATAAACTTCTAACAATTCATCAAGAGTAAAATCAAAATTTACCTCATCTTCCGTGTCTTTTGAAGTTGCAACCAAACAAAGGTGTGTGACCTCGTTGTCATTAGATTCATTGGAATCGGTGTCCATGTCAAAGTCGCATCATCCCATGTTGCTTTTAAAGCTTTCTTCTTCTTCTTCTTCTTCTTAATCTCCTTTGTATCTTACCTATTATCTTCTTATTTATGAGGCAATCCTTTCGCAAGTGGCCCTTTTTCTTGCAGTCATAACAAATAATATTAGATGAAACTCTATTGATTTACTTACCTTGCTTTCGGAGAAATTTCTGAACCTTTCTTGTAAGCATCTCCATCTCTTCATTTTTGGATTCTGAGGTGCTTGAATCCGTGTCCTCCTCAATTGCTCTAAAGGCAATACTCTTCTTCTTGCTTGACGTTTTCTCCTCGTTCTTCTTCATGTTCTCCAGTTGAACCTCATAGGCCATGAGGTTTCCAATCAGATCATCAAGGAAAAGGACCGATAGGTCCTTTGCCTCTTGGATCACTATGGATTTCGGAGACCAATCGCTTGTAAGAGATCTTAATATCTTTCTTACAAGTTGTTCCTCTGTCAGCTTGACTCCAAGATTCTTCATGGGGTTCACGATCTCTCCAAGCCTCGTGTATATATCTTCAATTGTCTCTCCTTTTGTCATCCTGAAACACTGATATTCTTCGGTTAGAATAGAAATATAGGTTTCTTTTACCTTGTGACTACCTTCATAGGTGACTTGCAGCGTGTTCTATAGGATCTGTAAATCACAAGCACACTAGAAGGGGGATGAATAATGTGGTAGATAAAAAAATTGCAAGACAAAGCAACCCACAAAATGCACAAAATATATAGTGATTTCCCTCACTTAGGTACTCTACTACCTAAGTCTCCCGACTTAGGATTTTTAATCCGATTCCCTCAATCCAGAGGGAATTAATTTACTAAAACTTGAGGTAATTAACGGGTTACCTCAACCCAATCACAAATTATTAAAAAGAAATAAAGATACAGGTGTAAGAAAAATGTAAATAAAAGCTTACAACTAATCCTTAAGTCTCCAACAAGTATATTGTTTAATGTGAGTATGTAAATTAATCTAACAAGAATACTAAGGTGTAAAACAAATGAATTTATCAGAGAGGAACACGATCACCTTTGATGACTTGTTCCAAGTGGAGAGTGGCCTTGAGAGGATTGTAATAAAACAAGCTCTTTTGCAGCTAGTAAATTGAGAATTGAAAGTGTAGGCTAAGATAGAATTTTGGCTTCTTGCTTGTATGCAAAAGACACTCAAAGAGTGCTTATATAACCCACTAAATACCTTCCCTACGATCACTAGCCGTTAAGGGCAATTTGAGAAGATTAGAGATATGTTTAATTGCAAAATAGTCGTTCAGATTAGTCACAATGGTTAGTTGATACCGATACTAAACTTTAGGTACCAGTACTGACTGGCTACAGTCAACCCAATTAAGTCACTAGGTACCGGTACTCATGATGAGTACCGGTACTTGTGACACAGATTTGGGTCTAGTGACCTACATGTACCAGTCCTAGTGATTAGTACCGGTATGTAACGACCCGGTTCCCGAGTCCCTACGAGACACGAGAACCGGACCGACTCGACTAATCCCAAGACCTAGTCGTCCAACGAGGAAGTAACCAAAAAGCAGTAAAATAAACCGCATTCAGCATGAATATAACTAACAGTAAGGAAGTACAGCAGTAAGGAAAGAAACTACTACAGTAGATACCACCACAACAGTAGAACAACATTTATCCTATAACAAGAACTGCAGGTAAAGAAAGTACAGCGGAAACAAAAACTACTCACTAGAACAGAAACAAAAGAGGTACAAAAGACTGTGGTAAACTCTACTGGACCCTACTCGGCCCAGCGTCCTCTGCAGCCGTCGACCCTGGCTGCTCAACACCTGGTCCTGAAAAAGGTAACGAGTGTAACACGTCAGCAAAACGCTGAGTAGAGTGGCAAACTAACTAAAGGCAACAGTAGAGTGTACAGTAGCTATTATGTTCTATTACTTCCTTTATTTACATCTTTCAATTTTCTCACTATTTCATTTATTTCTCAGATCCTTTACTTGATCTCGAATGTCCTCGTGGGAACGATCTTGATTGCAGTCTTTTCCAAAAGTAGAAGTAGCACGTGGTGCTCTCCTGGTCGGGAGAGTCCCCCGTGGTGATCCTACCCTCAGTCAACCACCCCAAGGTCACTGACAGACGTAACGGTGACTACGGCACGCGCGATAAACGCACAGGTAGCTAGCCCGCACTGGCACGCGGTCAGTCGTTTCCGTTAAAGGGTGCGCCCAAAGCACAGCACGGAACCAGGGAAGAGCCCTCTCAGTAACAGGGGTCCAACCCCTCCACAGTAACCAAACCGGGGCCTTGCCCCTCCACAGTCCGCGCACCCTCGCCTGACTACCCTGGTTTGCCCTAGTAGGCCTAACAAGTCGGTGAAGGAGGCTAGCAGAACCCCGGGGCCCGTGGGGTAGCTAGTACTCTCCTAACACTAGTAGCTCTCCTCGGTACTACGTACACGAGGGCCAACAAGTCGGTACAGAGTGGCCAATCCTAACCCCGGGTCCCTGGGGTGGCTGGCCCCACTCTGCACTAAACAGGTACAGGTACTTCCCTTGGTACTGCGTACCTAAGAGACAGTACAAACTACATCTCAGTTCCATTCCTTTTTCCTTCCAGGAGTTCCACTCCTAATTCCCCGTAGGGTTCCAGCTCTTTATCTCAGAACATCATATGTTTCACTTTCCAGTTCCACGTTCTCACAATCCAGGATCTCAATCATGTTTCTTTATTCATAACAGGCAGCTGTTAATTCAATTTACAGGCAGCTTTATATTCCTTTCCATTTTTCCAAGACTGCAATATTATACATTCCACTAGTTTTTCCATCCTAGGGTTCATGCCACATCCTAGGATCTAGCATACAACTAGTTTTCCAGCCCTAGGATTCATGCATCACCTAGGAGCTATCATTCCATACATTTCTCATTCCTAGGATTCATGCAATGTCCTAGATTCTAGTTATGGTTCCATACTTTAACAGATTTTAATAATAACTTAAGCCACTCTACCAGGTACAACGGGAGTAATGGGGGCGTGATCGGGAATCCCGCGTGCCTCCATGACTCTCAAGACTGCCACTGAACGAGGTCCTATCACAAGGATCAAACACAAGGAGTGTCTCAAAATAGTGTATAGCTACTGTAGACGGGTAGAGGAATTAATTCTGAAAAGAACGCAACTCGAATCGCGGAAAACGGAGCCCAAACGGGCCCTAAACGGGTCGAAAAAGACGATACTGTGCAAAATCAAACGTCTGGAACTTCTTCCAGACGTCTTAAACAGTGGATCAGAGAATTACCTGTTCAGTGTGGTTTCCCAGACGTCCAGAAGTCTGCGGGGACGTCTGTCCTAGCTCCCAGACGTCCGATGGTCACCCGGGACGTCTGGAGGTCACTCCCGCCGTCTGGTACAACTTCCAGACGTCTGATTCGCAAAGGATGGCGAATCAGCGAACCTGCGTACAGCCAGCTCCCTCCCTTGTACGGTCGGTCGACAGGAACGAAGAAGAAAGCGGAATACACACCTTTTAGACGTCGGTATGAGCTACCAGACGTCGTCCTCGCCGTCTGCCTATCAACCCAGACGTCTGATTCTGGAAATTTTTCCAGAATCAGGGCGCGACCCGGACTCTGCTCGCGACGCCGCCCGCGTCGCACCTCGCGCGCCTGCTGCTCAGACTGCAGCAGGTCCCTCTCCGCGTCGTTCCGCGCCCCCTGCGCCCTCCGCCGGTCGGCCAAGCCGCTCCGGCGAGCTCGCCCTCACGACAGGGCTCCACCCTCGCACGCCGCGCCTCCTCCGCGCTCATTGCGGCCGCCGCTGCAGCCCTCGCGCTCGCTCGCTCTCGTGCACAGGAAGGAGAAGAAGGAGACGGTGGAGACGGGAGGGGAGGCGTGCCCTTTTAAGGCCGCGCGGAGAGGAGAGAGAAGGATTTGCGGCAGGGGAATCCTGTAGCTGCAGGAGGGAAGAAGGCGAATATGCGGTCTGCGCGCTCAGGCGCGCAGACGACTCGCGTGTGTCGAAAATAACGGATTTCCAGACGTCTGAAAACTATCCCAGACGTCTGGTCAGACGTCTGGACAACCCTCCAGACGTCTTAAAAGACGTCTGCGCCACACGCTCGTTACACGGTACTTGTAAGATCCAGGCAAAAACCAAGTGCACAAATTGTGACCACTTGGTACTGGTACTCACGATGAGTACCGGTACTTGTTCATAGTTTGGGACTTAAGCCCAAACTTGTGCCTAGCATGTTCTAGTATTTATGACCAGTATCAGTACTTGCTATAAGTACTAAATATTGTAAGTGTAAGTCAATTTTTAGAGATATCCAACATACTTTAAACGACTTTATTTTGAAAAAATCGATTTTAAGTTTTGAAACGAGTGAATGAACGATATGCTGAACCCTAATTATCTCAACTTTGATTTTAACTCCTAGATTATGTTTTACTTGTTAGGAGACATACAAAGATTCTAAAATACAATTAATACAACAACAACTATAATATTCTAGTCTTCTTCCTTCATATGCTATCTTGTTGCTTGCATCCATAGATTTTTTTGACTTGTAATACTTCGTAAACACATTAGATTTTAAAATGATTTTGTTAATACCAAAACACAGAAGAGAGATGGAACTAGGTTCCAACATGTTCCATATCTCGTATGCGGACTTGCAAGCCGAGATACGATTGAACTCTTCCCTTGATAACGCACAATAAAGTGTGTTCATCGCCTTCGCATTGCTGACAACCTTCTTCTTTTGATTTGTAGTTATTACTACTTCTTCTTGCGGCTCTGGATTTGCATACTTTTCTTGAATGAGGGTCCATGACTCCTCATCCATCACCTTAAGGAAGACTTGCATCCTCCTCTTCCAGTACCCATGGTCTGTCCCATCGAAATAGGGAGGACGGGTAGATGACTATCCTTTGGTGCGCCTTGAGATTGATGCCATCGCGAGCAAGATTTGTTATGTCTTCTTGCAACTTGCTCTGATACCATCTGTAGGATCTATAAATAGATGGCTACACACACAAACACTCAAGCAAAGAATTAGTAATAATAAAAAGGATTTACACAAATCACAATCATAGAAATTGACACAAGATGTATAGTGGTTCCCCACTCACTTAGGTACTTCACTATTTAAACCTCCTAGCTTAGGATTTTTAACTCAATTCCCTCAACGCCAAGGGAATCAATTTACTAAACGAGGTAATTAACGGGTTACCTCAATCCAAGTACAAAAATGGGTTGTTACAACCCAACGAGCAATAAGCTCAATTACAAATAGAGCACTAGTGTAAGAAAGAGAAATTTTACAACAAAATACCTAAGCCTCTCAACAAGTATATAAATGATATTACCGATTTGAGAGCTTAGTGAAGACATGAATTGCTTCGTAGATGCGTAAACAAAACACGTCGAAGAGTTTGCAAACATGTACAGAGATTGGAACCAGCAAACACTATTTCTTTTCTTCAAAATATTGTGGAAATATGAAATGTAGCTCTAGAAATTTTCTCTTCTATTTTATGTGTACAAACTAAGAGTCATAAGGTCTTTTTATAGAGTTAGTACCTAGGTGGGACGTCTACTATTTGTTGGAGTTTAAATCCCAACGTTCATATTGCCAAAATTAATTTTCTAGCCATTCTGTTTTGAACCAACGGCTAACTGGTACCGGTACTGAAGTACAGGTACAGGTACTAGCTGCCTACTATTTCCTCTGTAGCTAGCACACAAGAGTCATGGTACCAGTACTTGTGACTCCTAGGTTTGAGACTCACTAGGCACAGTAACTTACCTATTCCGGTACTCATCATGGGTACCGACACTTATAAAGTTCAGGCCAGAATTGAGTCTTCAAACTTTGATCATCAGATACGAATACTTATGGTTAGTTCCAGTACTTGTTCACAATTTGAGACATAGTTTCAAACCTGTGCCTTGTAGATACCGGTACTGATGAACAGTATTGGTACTTGCTTACAAGTACATGTTTTAAGAGATTTAATCAACTAAGTATGTTATTTGAAAATGATCGATATATTAATCATACTTTATCTCTAATTATTTTTACGATCTAAGTTATATTGCTTTGTTAAGAGGCATACATTCTATGAAATAAAAAATCTAATCTAAAAATCTAAAGGTTGAAGATGTTCTTCTCCTTGTTATCTTGCCTCCTCCTTATCATCATGCCTGCTTATCTTGATCTTCACATAAATATAAAAAGTACTCAATCGAACACTCCTTGAAGATCGAATCCTCCTTGAAATCGATCGAACACTCCTTGAAGATCGAATCCTTCTTGAAAACGATCGAACACTCCTTGAAGATCGAATCCTCCTTGAAATCGATCGAACACTCCTTGAAGATCGAATCCTTCTTGAAAACGATCGAACACTCCTTTGCAAACATTGATCCATAATAATTTTGTTAACACCAAAACAAGATGTGGAATAAGGTTCCAACAACGATGTAACTCTTCAACTGTATGTTCAATTCTGCAACCCGTATACCCAATGCAAACCATACAACATGCACAAAAGAGCAGTAGAGGACTAGGTGATCCATGGTCTCCTCATAGTGGGAACACAAAGGACATACATTCCCCCCCCCCCCCCCCCCCCCAATCTCCTGGAAAGTACATCACTCAAAGCAAGGGCATATTTCAGTATGTGCCATGGGCGACATTATCCCAAAATGTCGAAAGCCAAGGTTCTGGGGGTTGCCTTGGGTAGTACTATCCCGAAGCATCGAAAGCCAAGAACCTTTCGAGGATTGATGGTGGGGACAAGGAATCCGATACAAATTATGTTAGGGCCAATCCGAGGCTGGATTTAGGGAAATATAAAAAGAAAAGAGAGCAAACTCTCAAAATGAAAAATCCCTCTCTATCTCTCTCTTATCAAAATGCATTGGCAAACTGAACCTGGACATAATACGTCTACGCATGAGTGCTTTAACAATTAGGGTCAACGAACCTATGGGCAGTTTTTGCGGGCCTTAGAAACTTTCGCGGCAGACTAGGCTGAAGCTGGTCAAGTCTGGATCATGGTTAGCATTTGAATACCTCTAGGCCTATTGTTGGTATTTTGATTTAATTTCTAGAGATTGGCACAAATCTGACATCTGAACATCAAAGTATGGTCTAGAGATTGAGTTCTTTCCACGAGATTTTGCTAGGGACTAGTAAAAGTTACGCATGGGGGTATGATGGTAATGTTATCATTTTCCATAAATAGCTTGAATTAGTCAGAATTAAGAGATAAATGCTCCTGAACGATCGCTTGAGGACAACAATTCCACTCAGATCTGTTTTGAGGAGAGAATAATAACATAAGGTTAATTCTATTGTTTTGACATCACATAATGAATCCAGAGCAACTATGGGGTCACCCAGGGGTTAATTAAAGGTCAATTGAGCATTAAAGGCCAAGAAGTGGGTTCATACTGACAGAAACATGATTTCATGCATTTCGAGAAGCAAAATAGTACACAAAACACAAATTCTCAACCCACTTGAATTGAAGAGGTTCTGATCATGATAAAATTTATCTAAACCTTCTAAAATTCATAGAAAAATATTCTAAGAGGTTTGGTACCTTTGGTTTGACCATTTGAACCCGTTTTGACTTTGAACAGAGTTTTAGATAGGATTTTATCCTGATTTGGGTTTCTATGCAAATTTTTCCATCAAATGTGGTCAAAACTCAAATCCAAGTTCACCAGTAGATTCTTTGGGTCCAAATTAGGCTAAGACCAAAATTTAGGCTTAATTAGAGTCTATCTTGACCTAGTTTGCAATTTAGTCCCTAAAATCTCTATTTCACACATTCAATCCCCTAACTTTCAAGATTCTTGCAATCAGGTCCCTAATTTTCTCATCTTCTTCACGTTTAAGACCCTGCCGCCATTGACGAGTCAACCAACCTACACAACCCTTTGACCAAGCCTAAAACCCCATCAAACCTTCATCAAATCCCATCAAATTTGGTGTGATTGATGTTCACACACTGAGGAATCATTTGAATCCAATTTGAGACACGAATCTTGTGCGAGAAGAGCGCGCAAATCCAAGGAAATATGTGGGGTTTTTTGATTCTAAATCGCAACTCAATTAGGCTTCTTTCTTCATTTAGAGCTCATTCTCGAGCTTTATAAAAGCTCTTGAAGATCTCAAGTTCCTCCTTAGTCGAGTTTAGGTCGAAAACACCCTCATTCTTCCCTTCTCCGGCCACCCTCCGGCTCAACTCTTGCAACGCTCCTCAACTCCGTCTTCAGACCAGCCAATAGCCAAATTGGCTAGATCTTCTTCTTCCTCAGCTTCTTTCGCCTCTCGCCAGCCAACGTAGACGCTCTCCAACTCTTTCTTCCTTTCCGTCACCCTCATCAGAGTTCCCTTCATCTCTGGCACCGGCCAATCAAAGTCGACCCCAGCTCCTTCTCCCTTTGACCCTAGTTTAGGTTAAATCTCTCCCTTTCCCTCTCCTTCTCTAGGTCCTCCCCATCTCTTTTATTTCTCAATCTGACTACCATTCATTTCGCTCCCCCCTCATCTTCTCCGCCTCCGACAACGCCTCCAGCGAAGTCGCTATGCCTCCACAGACTACCAAACTCGCTTCCTTTGCTTCTTACACCTTCGCCATACTCCATAGAGTAAAAGCCCCAAACCTATTGGGACTTTCGCTCACTCTATAGCCTTGTCAGGCACCACACCTTACGCAGGCCATTATCGACCTCGGCAAAGCTCAGCACACCTCTAAACATCAAATCGACACTGCCTTTGCCTCCCTCGCTTCATGATGAGGCTTATGAGAGTTTTAATTGGGGCATTTAGCCTGTATTCTTGATTGTAGGGATTCGTTGAAGTACCCATCGTCGACACCATCCGTCCGTTGAGCTCCGAACATCTTTAGCCATGACTTCGCATCCTACAGTTGCGGTTTCACTTAGCTAAGACAGTCAGGAATTTAATTGAAAGGAGTAGTGATCGCAGTAGCTTTAATCGAGCATGAACTTCTCCTATTGCTGAACAAAGAAGAGAGCAGCTTGTTTTGTCCCACGTCGTGGGCTACAAAACTAGAAATGCGTATTTAACGCATTTGTGATGAGGGCTTATCTCCTCAAGTCACATAGGGGTGAGGTCCCCGCTCACCTCTGTCTCACATCTCACCCATGACCACATGCGCGTAGGCCTGATCCCTATGCTCGGGATCCGATTATAGACCTGATTACCTACCTATCTGATTACCCGATTTGGAAAAAAGAGAAAGGAAATTCTGAGAAGGGTGGGGGGTGGTTTTTCCTCGGGTCTCGTGCCATGTGCCTTGGGATGCATGCATGCCCACTCAACACTTAGTGTTTCGGGAGGTTGGTTGGTTGTGCTGTGCTTGGGTGTTTAAGGCATCTGATGCCCTTGGTTCGATGTCTAATTGAGGGTTACTGGGGAGATATTGGCTCCTATGCTAACGTGGAATTCAAGAACAAGTGGTTCACGACTACTGTAGCAAAATTGAATTTGTTGATAATTTGGGATATGTGTTTAATGTGGAGATTAATTGGTGATTCAAATCACCATTTTTATAGTTCTTTTTTATTCTTTTTATCCCAATAATTTCTGAGATACATTTTTATTATTGAACTTCATTTTGAGTAAAATTCTAATATTCAATGAATATCTTATTATGGTGCTCATTATCTATATTTTTTATTAGTGTTGTGAATTCTAATTTACTCATTGCGAACGACCTTAGATTCACTTCTGTTTTCGAGCATTTATAAATTTTAAATGTTATGATTTTTATCACTATACTAAGATGCTATATTTTAACAATGACTTTCGCGTAACAATAGCTCTGAAGCCATGCAGGTCACACCCGCATGAAGGGCTTTGAGGAGAAGACTAGATAAAAATTCAGAACTTAAAATAAAGAGAGAGGGTGAAAGTGGGCTTCCTTAGCAGATTCCCCCTTTTGGAACTATTGTGGTAGAAGGCTTGCCATTTATGAGGATAGAAAAAGTGGAAGTGTACATGCAGTTGTAAATAAGAGAGAAAATCGAATGTGGAATATGTAATTGGGCAAGTGTATAACGAACCTCCATTCTATGCGATTGAAGGCTTTCTCGATATCTAGGTTTAAGGCCATGTAATTTCTTTTTTTCCAGCACTTGGTACGCATTGAATGGATAAACTCTTTTGCAACAATAATATTGTCAGAGATGCTCCTCCCTTTTAAAAAGGCACTTTGGTTGGGGGAGATGATCCGCAATAAGTATAGGCTTCAAGCTGCCTGCAGTGATTTTTGTGACTAATTCATAAACTGTGTCGGCCTGTAGTCTTTAGGCTCCAACGCTTCATCCTTCTTTGGTATAAGAACTATATAAGTGTGAGTCATACCTTCAGGAAGTCTTCCTTCTTGAAAAGTTCTCTGAATGGCTGAGATAATGTCAATTTTCAGAAGTTGCCAATTATTCTGAAAGAACAGGGCCGGACAACCATCTGATCAAGGGGATTTTGTTCCATCCATGCTGAACAGGGTGCTTCGAATCTCTTCCTCGCAGGGGACAGCAACAATGGAGTTTGCCTCGTCTTCATTTATGCAGTCATTTTCATCAAAAATAGCTGGAATGCTTGGATTATCTTTGTCGATGCTAAAAAGTGAAGTATAGTATTTTTCAAAGGCAGACTGAATTTTTTTTGCATCCCTAGTATATTCCCAATCTTCAAGTTTGATCCAAGTGACTGCATTTTTCCTTCTTCTATTGAGAGCATAAAGGTAGTAATATCTTGCGTTTCTGTCTCCCACTATCAACCACTCATGTCTTGAGCGCTGAAACCAAAAAGTCTCCTCCTATTGGTGTGCCTTTTCATATGAACATATGAGCTGCTTTTCCCTTGCAATGTTTCCTTCAGTGCATCTTCTCTATCCTGTATAATTTTCAGCTCCTCTTCAATGGCAGATTTTTTTTCCTCCCAATTCTTAATATCTTTTTTGATCCATTTAGTAAAGTCTCCCTTTAATGCTCGGAGCTTTCCCGATAGATGAGTGCAATAGCCATTCTTATCCCAAAATTTTTTGATGGTGTTATTATAACTATCCTCCTGTATCCACCATGCTTCAAAGCACCATGATTTCCTGAATATTTCTCCTGAACGTTGGAGTTTTAAGAGAATGGGAGCGCGGTCACTTCCAATGGCGGGTAGATAGAGAATGCCTGCTCTTGGGAATAATTCCCACCAAGATCCTGTCGCAAATCCTCTATCGAGACGTTCTCTGATGAGAAATCTTTTGCTTCGTCTATTGGACCAGGTAAAAGCAGGCCCCGAATATCCCAGATCCATGAAGCCAAGTGCAGAAGTGAAGTTGTATAGATATCTGAGCTCCCTGGACTGAATATGTTTTCCACCAGCCTTATCATCCGAGGAGAGTATGGCGTTGAAATCCCTTATCACTACCAGTCTATCAACATCCCCCACAAGGGTGATCATTTTTTTCCAAAATGACTTTTTTTTCTTTGCACGGGGTTCTCCATAAATACATAAAAGGTGCCAGCTTCTATTTCCAAGTTTTGTGACCTCCCAAGAAAACAATTTGTAGCGCTAAATTTGAGATGTACTTCCACATTTTTATCAACAAGGCAAGGCCCCCTGCCAGCCCCTGAGCATCTACTGTAATCCAGTAGTATTCATCAAAGCGCCTTTTACATCTGTCCACGTGGTAATCTATACAGTGGGTTTCTGATATGAAACAAATGGATGGGCGTGTTGCTCGTAAGAGGTTTCCCAGATGTTGGATGGCCATGGCACCCCTTAAGCCATGACAATTTCAAGAGAGAATACTCATTTTGTTCCGTGCAATTGTTCGGGGTCAGCTGCCATTGCCCCGTGTGTGTGTGTGTGTTGTTGTGTAACTAACATTTGGTGGTTCCGGACATAGCATGTAGGGTTAATGGGTGGTTGGGCAAATGGGCTGTTGGGGTTGGGGATAAATATTTGATTTGTATTGGGATTGTTGGGGTTTGGGTTTTCGGTGGAGGGTGGGGCGACCTTGGTTGGTAAGAGTGGGTTGTGGGATGAAATTGAACGCCCAATAAGTTGTGGACTTTTCGGCCCATTATCTAATTTGCTGGGAGAGGGGGTTACTCTATGTGGCTCCGTTAGGTGAGGGAATAAATTTGTGAAATACGTAAAGTATCGGAGAAGAAGTTAAATAAATGATGTAATAAATAAATTAATCTATTTAGATATTTTGACGGATTAAAGTTATTTTATAGAAAAGGTGAAATAATTTTACCTTAGATTAAGTCCACTTAACCTGACGTAAATAGGTAGAAAGTTAAGTGATGACTTAAATACTTAATTCGATGCAAATGCACTTAACCTACCAACCAAATACTCTTTTGGGACTTTTTTCGGTAGGGTGTAGGGGTTTTGTAGACGTGTTTGGCAGATGGTGTTGTTTGGTTGGCTATATTTTCAAAGGATACCATGTCTTGCACCAAAAGAGCACTCGAGTGTGTTCTACCGCCCATGCTTTCATTTGATGCAGCTGTAGACTTCTGGATTATATAAGATTTTCCACGTACTATGTCCTCCAATGCCATTGGAATTGGCGCTACGCCTTTGTTGTTTATGGCACTTTCCCCCGAAGGAACTTCTTCTCTTCCCTGTAAGACAGGCGGTCCAGGCATGGCTGATTTCCGAGCAGATGGGGTGCAGCTACAAGCTCGGATTTCATCTCCATAATTTGGTTTCATTTTTTCCTCCGTGTCAGCTTGGGCTTTCAATGAAGATGTTAAGCTCATTTTTCTTCTGATTTGAACTATGTATTCACAACACATTAGGTACAAAAGCGAGGAAGGTTTTCATATCTGACTTGGAGTTGCATAACCGACCCATCCCTATCAGCTGAATGTGGTAAACTTCTTGGGGGGCACGTCAGTATCGATCAATGAGAACCTTTACTCGAATTGAGGCAAAAGAGGATTGATGATTATGATCAAAATCAACTGCTTCACCCAGATAGTGCACTATTCTAGTCGCGGCTCTCGCATTGTTTAATTTTGGAGGAGCATCTGGAACTTGGACCCATAATGCTGCAAATTTGACGGTGTACTCACCAGGTGGCGCTCTCGGCCACGGGGAACGATCCCAGATGGCAAGTAGATCCTTCTGCGAATCAAATTTTGTCGTCCAACATTCACTCTGCGTCTGCTGAATGGTGGGAGCTTTGTTATTTACTCTCCAAACCTTCCTGTGCATTTCGATCAATCCCCTTGCTTTGATAGTCTCTCTGGTTTTGACTTTAAGATATAATGTTCTTCCCCAGATGTCTTCATCTATAATATCTTCTTCATCAACCGTTGCAGGTTCAACTTCCTTACCTTGTTTGATGATTTTCCCCAGGTCTTGCAGATATGATACGAGGTCTGATTCCTAACTGTCCATTGCGTGTGTACCAATTGGAGAAGACGTCAAATGCCCCAAAAGCTAGACCTAGAGAAAAGCATAGAATGGAAGTATAAGCATTTTAGGTAAAGGGAAAAAGAGAGGCAGTATGAGATTGTACCTTATCTGAAAATGCATTAACTACATATGAAGTGATACGATGGGGAAGAAAAACTACGTTCTTGTGAAGTAGATAATGGTAGGGGACGACAGGATGAAGTGTAGAATGTGGGTGATTGCATTTATGGTAAAAGTGGATTATAAAAGAGAAGGGAGAAGCTCCTCGTCATGGCGCCTATAAGAACAATAGTACCTCAAGGAGGATCCACGAAGGAGAGACCTCAGGGAGATCAGCGAACGCAGGGAAGGCCCGGTCAAGACGAAAACCTCACTTCCGCTCAGGGGGAAAGGAGGGACTGGTAATAAATTTCATAAAGAGGGGATAGTGCAGTTAGTGGGAGCTTGGTGGTGTGACGGAATTATGTGTGTCGTGCGTCAGATGTGATGGACAGAAATGTGGAACCGTAACTGATGGGGGGAAATTACGGGGTACAGTGAATGGGGTGGTAAATGTGGAAAATTAACGAGGGGAGAGAGAATATGGTATTAAGCGGTGTTGTGCAGGTTTAGTTAGTTCTGTGGTGTTAACGTGGGGTTACGAGCAATTGTGTGATTTATTGGTTCTAGAACAGAGTCAATCAGGTAGCCCGCTCTCATCCCTTTCTTTCCCTCTCTGCAAAAAGAAGCCCTAGGTACTGTTGGGGCACCGATCGGGCCCCCCCATCTCCGCCGGATGCTCCTTCTCCTTAGGACCTCTCCTCTTCATTGTTCCGGGTTCATCCTCGACATGCACAGCGTCTAGCACTCGTTCCGGCTGGCTGCGTCGTTGCTCGTCGTTCGTTGCGATCGGTTGCGATAGCAGCGGTCGATGGTCGCTGTGCTCGCAGCTGAGGCGTGAGCGGCGGTCGCAGGGGTAGTGGTTGGTGCAGCGGTTGCTGCGGCGTGCAAGGCGACGTGGCTCAGTGGTCGTGGCGGGTTTGGCGATTGCTGCGGGGTGCGCGGTGGCCGGAGGATGTTGTGGTGTGCCGAGGTCGTGGAGCGGCTGATGATCTGCGGCTCTTCTTCGGCGTGGTTACGGTTGGTCGTAACGGCGTGGGCGGAAGGAGTTCGGTCGTTGCTGCGGGCGAGCTTGGTCAACGGACTGTTGGGTTCTTTCTTTTCCAGTTTTTTTAATGTAGTTTTGTTTTGTTGACGAGATCACGTGATTCCGTATTTTTTTACTAAAGATTTTTTATGTGTTGTCAGGGGTTGTCCACTGTTATTTTGTCGGTGTTGCGGGCGTGTGGTCGAATTTTTATTGGGAGGTTGTTAGATTCTCGATATGGGATGTCTCTTTTTTATTTTTATTTTTTATCTTATTATTTTGTATTTTAGAATTTTTTTATTCTAGCAGATGTTTTTTTTTTCTTCTTTTAAAGATTTAGATATTTCTATCTTTTCTTTATATCTTTTATATCAAGTGATTCCCTTTTTCAATGATGTTAATTTTTACAAAAAATAAAAAAATTGTGTGATTTATGTGGAGTGTGATAGTAAGCGACGTAACATGAGTACGGTGTAGATGTGTATGTGTATTATTGCAACGATGTATAAGTGTGGGTGACGTGTGAAGTGAAGTGAGATTTAAGTGCATGACCATGAAATTTGATTATAGGGTTTGTTTGGAAGTCTATCCACCTCCGATTATCTTAGTATTGTTTAGCATCAATTATTTAGATCCTTAATCTTGCGTTTAGATAAAAATAAAAAAATATAAAAATACTATAAATACTTATTTTATTGACACTAAGTAATATAAAAATAAAAACATTATAGGCATAAGTTATGTATGCAAAATAGGAAATTAACCATGCTCTAAATATAAAAAAAAGAAGAATCACATACCTTGGATACAATGCTTAGATAGGGAGTATACAGGTAACATTGATAATACCGTGAATTGCTTCGTAGATTATTACAAAACCCTTTCTGGTTGCACCTTCACATATGTGGTTTCAATGTTGTAGATAAAATTATCAAGGGAAGAGAGTTATCGATTCCAAATGTGGAGGAAATTTGAGCTACCACAATGGGATGTCACCCAACAAACACCCTGGTCGATCCTGATGGCTTCCCGATAGTGTTTTTACAATGGAGTTGGAATATTGTTTGTGGGGATGTGAAAAACATTGCATAGGATGTGGTCTAGGATGCCTTTTATATGGGAGCATTGCCTAAAGGTATTTATCATACACGTGTTGCCTTGGTGAAGGATGAATAATTCACCCCAGAGCATTGAGGAAGCATGTGAAATGATTGTTTAAAACATTGATTTGAGAAATGATTTGATGTCTAAAGTTGAACAATCAATGTATCATAATGGCCTAAACCAAAACCAAATGGGAACTAGCTTCTTCCTTTTTTGGGATCCCACAAAATAGAAGTTATACCTTTACGGTTGGAATAAAATAATGTCCTAAGTTGGTGCCTCTTACAATAAGTCTCGACCAAGATTGAGACCCTCCTCGATGGGTGGATGAAGTCTTTTGTGTTGAGAATGATCAATCCTCTTACGTCGCGAACTTCACGAATCTTGAAGACAACGATCGTCTTCGTCTCCAAGAAAACCTAGTGGCAGGAACCATCAGAAATAAGCTAAACATAGGTTGGATGTCTAATAGATTGCCTAGACGTCTAACCAAGAGGATGCTAGATGTCCAACAGGAAGATTGGACATCCAGCAGTGTGGTTAGAAGTCCAACCTCCTTCTTGGATGTCCAAGAAGAGAAGAACTACAAGGGGGGGCAATGACTCCTCTTCTTTCTCGAGAATGTGGAGGACATTCACATACAACAATGAGTGATTAGGGTTTTAGGTTTTGCCTTTATGAGATATTTATGGGGGTCCATACTAGTCCTAATATGGTGAGAATGGTTGAATAAAATCCAATGGTTGGGATCAATTCCAACTTGAACAATTGCATTGCGACCCTTCATTTATTTTAGCCCATTAGGTTTTAGCACTTAAAATAGATTTAATTTCTATCCAAACCCTTTTGAATTAAGACCCAACACTTTAGGTCTAATTAAATGTTAAATCAAATACTATTTAACTCTTTAAATAATATTTGATTTCTCTACAAGTAAAAACCTACCAAAATCATTATTGATTTTATCACGCTAATAATAAAGCGTTTAGGATTCACAGTTTATAGTATTGCACCTCTTTTAGGCATTCCTGTAACGACCCGATTCCCGAGTCCCTACGAGACACAAGAACCGGACCGACTCGACTAATCCCAAGACCTGGTCGTCCAACGAGGAAGTAACCAAAAGAGTAGTAAAATAAACCACATTCAGCATGAATATAACTAACAGTAAGAAAATATAGCAGTAAGGAAAGAAACTACTACAGTATATACCACCACAACAATAGAACAACATTCATAACATAATATGGAACTGCAGGTAAAGAAAAGTACAGCGGTAACAAGAACTACTCACTACAGTGGAACAAAAAAGAAAGTGGTACAAGAGAACAGTGGTAACTCTACTGGACCCTACTCGGCCCAGCTTCCTTTGCAGCCGCTGACCCTGGCGGCTCAACACCTGGTTCTGAAAAGTAACGAGTGTAACACGTCAGCAAAACGCTGAGTAGAGTGGCAGCTAAACTAAAGAAACGGTAAAGTGTACAGTAGCTGTTTTAATTTTCTTTCTTCTTTTAATTTACGTCTTTCTATTGTTACAAAATTTATCTAATTCTCAGATCCTTCACTTGATCTCGAATGTTCCTCGTGGGAATGATCTTGATTGCAGTCTTTTCCGAACAGTAGAAGTAGCACGTGGTGCTCTCCTGGCCGGGAGAGTCCCCTGTGGTGATCGTACTCTCAGTCAACCACCCCAAGGTCACGGACAGGCGTAACGGTGACTACGACACGCGTGATAAATGCACAGGTAGCTAACCCGTAATGGCACGCGGTCAGTCGTTTCCATTAATGGGTGCGCCCAAAGTACAGCATGGAACCAGTACAGGGCAGAGCCCTCTCAGTAACAGGGGTCCAACCCCTCCATAGTAACCAAACAGGGGCCTTGCCCCTCCACAGTCCGCGCACCCTCACCTGACTACCCTGGTTTGCCCAGTGGGCTAACAAGGTGTAGGAGGCTAGCAGAACCCCGGGGCCCGTGGGGTATCTAGTACCTCTCTACACTAGTAGCTCTCCTCGTGTACGTAGTACACGAGGGCCAGGAAGTCGGTACAAAGTGGCCAGTCCTAACCCCGGGTCCCTGGGGCGGCTAGCTCCGATCTGCACTAAACAGGGGGATAGTCGCTCTCCTTAGTACTCCGTACTCAAGGGCCAGCTCACTTTCCCAATTCTATTCCATTCACCTTCCAGGAGTTCTACTCCTAATTCCCCGTAGGGTTCCAGCTCTTTTAACTCGACACAATCAGGTTTCACCTTTCCAGTTTCACGTTCATACAATCCATGTTCTCAATCACGTTTATTTATTCATAGCAGGCAGTTGTTAATTCAATTCACAGGCAGCTATTAATCCCTTTCCACATTTTCCAAGACTGCAGTATTCATACATTCCACTAGTTTTCCCATCCTAGGATTTATGCCATATCCTAGGATCTATCATAAAATCTAGTTTTCCAGCCCTAGGATTCATGCAACACCCTAGGATCTACCATTCAATCTATTTCTCATTCTTAGGATTCATGCAATGTCCTAGGTTCTATTTATGGTTTCATAATTTAACAGATTATACTTAAAGCCACTCTACCGGTTACAACAGGCGAACTGGGGGCGTGGTCGGGAATCCCGCGTGCCTCTGCAACTCCCGAGACTGCAATGGAATGGGGTTCTATCACAAGGATCAAACACAAGAAATTTCTCAAAACAGTATACAGCTACTGTAGACGGGTAGATGATGTAATTCCGAAAAGCATGCAACTCGAAACGCGGAAAACGGACCCCGAACGGGCCCTAAACGGGTCAAAAATGATGAAACAGTACAAAATCAGACGTCTGGAATAAGTTCCAGACGTCTTAAAAAGTGGATCAGGGGTTACCTTGCTTTGCGTGGGCTCTCAGACGTCCAGAAGCCTGCGGGGGCATCTGGCCTAGTTCCTAGACGTCCGATGGTCACCCCGGACGTCTGGATGTCGCTACCGTCGTCTGGTGCTACAGCTAGACGTCTGATTCGTGTTGGATGGCGAATCACCGAACTTGCGCGTACCCATCTCTCTCTTTCAGTACGGTCAGTCGAAGAAGAGGAAGAAGACGGAATAACTCACCTTTCAGACGTCTGAACAGTCCTCCAGACGTCCTCCACGCCGTCTGGTTGTTAGCCCAGACGTCTGATTCTGGAGAAAATTCCAGAATCAGGGCCCGACTGGCCCTCCGCTCGCGACGCCCAGCCGTGCCGCGTCTCGTCCGCCTGCTGCTCAAACTGCAGCAGTCCCCCGCGTCGCTCCGCGCCCGCTGCGCCCCCCGCCGGCCGACCCTAGCAGCCCCGGCGAGCTCGCCCTCACAGCCGAGCGCCTCTTCCACGCGCAGCACCTCCTCCTACGCTCACTGATGAGTGGCTACTCATCATAGCTAAAAGGCCGAAATTAAGCTAGATACTAAGCAAAACAATATCAAATTAACACATAAAAAGGGTTAAGTGTGGGAATTAAAGAAAAGACCTAAAACTTTTAATGTGTGTTAAAATCTCCTAATTAGGTCACAAAAATGAGATATTCTGAAAACTAAAGAACAAATGATGATCCATGCATCAATTGAACACATAAACAAGTTTGAAAAGACAAATCAGAAGTAAAATCAATGTCTTAAATGTTCAATTAAGCACATGTAAAAATTTGAAAGCAATTGGACATCATTTAGGCTTAGAAATAAGTAGATTACAATTAGGTCCTTCATGCATTACATTTCTACCCTTCAAAACTCCTTCTTGGACCTTTTTGCAAGCCGCAGGGACCCTTCTGTATGACTGCAGGGCCCTTCCAGTTACAGTTCTTCTCACTTTTGGACCTGCACGCTATTCTTCTACCCCTTCGTTTAAGGGTCTTCCTGCAAGTTTTCCCTCATTTCAGAGAGAAGCCTGTGTTCTTCACGTGCACTGTAGCGCGCGAAGAACACAGCCATTCTCGACCGTCCATCGCACTTTTGATCTCGATCTGCGGCTGGAATCAAATGGAACCTTCGCGCGATTCGGTGCGTGCGTTCACCTCTCTTCCCAGATCTCATCTGACGGTCAGATCTCTCTCTTGACTCGCCGCGCGCTCTACCCATCTCATCCTCACCGCCGGCCTGATTCTGATTAACCTCACCCTTGCGGTGATCTCAGTCACTGAGCTGCTATTTAAGCACCTCAGTGGTGTCACGCGCAAGGGATCGCTCCCTCCTACATCTCTCAGCGATCAATTCTTCCACTCCAGTCTCTCCTCCTCATCTAGACCCTGATTTCACAGCCACCGGCTGTGGAATCATCGCCTGCTCTCGACCCTCCTCGTCGCTAAGGACCTCGTAGCACCTGAGGACGACCCTGGAGTCTCACTAGCAGACTCTTCCCTCCGCTGGAGTCACCCTCCTCCTTTCTTCCTCCTTAGCCGCCGGCTAAGGACCCATAGGTCCCATTCTTCCTTTTAGTTTAGTTTTTAATTCTGCACAAGTAGTGTTAGATTTAGTTTGCAGTAGTTTAGAATAGATTTAGTTTTAATTGTTAGTGTTTAATGTTAGCTGTAGTTAGATTAGTCTTAGGAGTAGAATTAGTATTAGATCCCCTCCCTCACCTCCTCTGATCAGTCCAGATCAGAGGGGAAGAATCATCTGTTCACTGCTCAATTTATCTTCCTCTTCATGTTTTGTTTTTCCATCATCCAGATTCTGATTCTTGTTTTTTTTTTTTTTTTTCCTTTTAACGACGAATTTTTCATCAATCACCCACACATCCTGACCCAATTTCAGATCTGATGGCGCACTGCCTCAGATCTGAAAGTGGCGTCACAAGCACCATTTGGGGCTTCTCACTCATTCCATTTGTTTCATAAAAGCCCCTCTGTTTTAAATGGATTGCCTCAGTTTGTCAGAGCACTTTTGATCTGGATTTTAAAGGATTTTTACTCTCTGAAATGTTTTGACAGATCTGACAAATTGAAAGGATTTTTGGTTTTCATTGTAGGCAAGGATTCTGAGAAGTTCTCTGGTGACAGAGAACCAATCAGAAGAGCCTTTCATAATTCTTTTTATACCTTGTTTTGAATGCATTTGCCAGCTTCCATTAAATTTCCTTAATGCATTCTTAGTCTCTTTTTGCTATTTCAGAACTGCCATGCACTATTTGTGTTGATGATCATTTCTGTATGGTGATTCTCTAACCTAAGGAGTTTTCCATACTCCTTCAGGTTGCAAGAAACTGGGATTGTGTTTCTTTGGTTTTAATTGATTGAGCTAAGTCTTCCTTCATGCTGTCTATGGCATTAGGAAGACTAACTCAATGCCATTTGCTGTTTTGATCTGAAAGGATGCTTCGGCTAAGTTTTTTTTTTTTCTAATGAGTGTTTGAGCTGAATTTACATGAGATTTTCGTGAGATTTAAACCCCTTTCAGATTTGGATTTCAACTCTGTAAATTGTAGTTTGTTTTGAATTTTATCTTACTCCCAGTTATACAGCAACATGCTGCATATAGCAGCTACATTCCCCTCTTCTCTAAACTCCATTCTTCTCTAAATTTCCCTCTTCTCTGTAGAATACTTTCCCCCTCTTCAAGTGGACTAACTGCAGCAGCAGTTAGCCATTTGACAGTGGCTTAAGCCACTGCCACTGTAAATAACACTAAAACAGCACATTGTTCTCTTCTCCATCTCCTCTGACAGTAGCTGAAGCTGCTGCCTAAACTCAAATAAAAAAAAAAAAAATCAATCAACTCTAATTCCCTAACTTTATACAAAAGCCTAATGGCATAGACTTATTTTAAAACTGTAAATACACCCATTCATAGTATTATAACTATAACTATAGCATATCAGTTAGATACATAGTTATACTGTAAATATGTATAAAACCTGTACAGAAATTCGTATACATATGTAATCTATGTAAAAATATGTATATATACTAGTCTAGTATGTATGTATCTACTGATCTATGTATATATATATGTACAGATTTATATTTACTGATTTAGTAGCTAAGTTAATAGGTTAGAGCAATAATCAAGTAAATAAACCTATAAACTAGGGAATATATATATATATATGTATATATTAAGTAATTTAAGTTAGTCAAAGTATAATTATACCTAGTATAACTTACTGTAACTTAGTTTTAATTATAAACTACACAGAATTGCTATTTTAGCCTAAATAAAACATAAATAAATTCGTAAAAATACAATAAAAATATGTATTAAATACTTAAGTATGTAAGTTAAAACTGTTTAAGGTCAATTAGACCATTTACTAATTATTTTATAAGTAATTAACTATTTAATCACCTAAATCAACCTGTATAATCAGCCTAGTTTAGCGAATTTATTTGTATAGTAAATATATTTAAAATTCAAAATTAATTAATCAATTATGTAGTATTATGTAAATATTTTATTTACCGTATTTTATTTTATTTTTTTTTAATAATTTATGGCCCCCAAATCGAGGGCCAAAAACGCGCACAGACGCAGCTGCGTCTGGTTTCCAGCGCACGATGTGGCGCTGGAATAGCGCCACATCGTGGGCTGCAAACGAAACGCAGCATATAAATATAATTTATGTTATATGTTAACCAGTCGTCAAGGCGCCGGGCGCCCGAAACGTTACCTGTTCCGTCTGATCCGATAACCCGATTCTGATATGTGCTGAATACTGAATGCGTGATTCCTATGTGGGGCTGGGAGCCCGAGTGTGTGCGGTCATTGAAGGCGTTGGGCTGAGGCCCTGCGCTGAGACGAAAACGTAATTAAGCACCTAATCTGAGATTAGGGCGCGCTTAGTAGAGGTCTGGTCCCACCGTAAGGGTGCTGTGTATCCCTCGAAAAGCGCACCCGCTAATTAAACACATTTTACACTAAGGACTCTCCACCGCAGCCTCTGAAAGACTACACAGAACAAAATGAAAGGACAGACGACTTAAAAAAAAAAAAAAAAAAA
The DNA here is from genome assembly GCA_037157565.1 of Thalassia testudinum. Lineage (NCBI taxonomy): Eukaryota > Viridiplantae > Streptophyta > Magnoliopsida > Alismatales > Hydrocharitaceae > Thalassia > Thalassia testudinum. The sequence goes on from JAZHRO010000055.1 coordinate 17,478,071, forward strand.
AGAGATAACACGAGATAACAACAGAAAAGACTCGGTACATATGTAAAATTAAACCCACATAATTACTAACAGAATAAAACGACACTATAAATGTCGCTAAAGACCTCAGTTTGCTTCTTTAGGTTGTATATAGTGTTTTCTGAGATTTAGCGACGTTTATATCTGTCACTAAAACTGATATATATGTCACTATAAATAAATGACTAGTAAGTTAAGTTTTTACACTATGGTATCCTAATGTAGTATGAACTAACATATTAGTGTTAAGAGTATAACTTGTAAATACATAGTTTAGAGTATAATAATAGATTGTTTGATGCTTGTTCATAGTTAGCATTTTTGCAAGCACTTCTTAGCAACTAGGTAAATAAAACATTCATTCATTCTTTAAATGTAAAGTTTCTTTTTGAATAAGAAGACAATTTTGGAGATAATCAAAGAGTGACCGAATTAAATTCAATAAATTGCCTCCCAGAGAACGACCTGGAACAAAACCAGTAAAAATTAGATAAATAAGCAAATGATAATAATGGTTGTAATGACTGGAACTCACCCATACTCACCACTATACGACATCCTTAATGTTATATTATACACCCTATACTACAATGACATAATCAACAATTATTACCAACAAACATTTACAACAACAATAATCATCAACCAATCATCATCACTCACCGCGGCTGTCGCTGCCGCCGCTCACTCGCGCTCGCTCTCGTGCACTGGCTAGAAGGAGAAGAGGAAGGGGGCGGAGGTGACGGGAGTGAGGGAGAGGGCATGGCCTTTTAAGGCCACGTGAGGAGGAGAGAGAGAGCGGACAGGGTGGGTCTGTGGCCGCAGGAGAGAGGGAAAAAGAGAGGGAAGAGAGCGTACGCAGGTCTGCGCGCTCAGGCGCGCAGACGAAACACGCGTGCCAAAAATAACCGATTCCCAGACGTCTGGAAGTGGTTCCAGACGTCTGGTTAGACGTCTGAAGCGCGCGTTCATATAAATTCCAAATACCTATAAATCATTCACACTAGAATATAATATTAACTGCAAAGTTTAATCCCATTCGATAGTTGTCATCTCTCCTTGAGTTATATTATTTAGAATTTATCTTTGTATCATTGGGATGGGAATGGAGATCAGCCACTTTCTCAATGAATTGTCTTTTTCTCTTTAAAGCTTGAGTCTGATCAAAACTTTGCGACCATATGTGGAATTTTCTTATCTTAATATACTTAGAGCGAGCTCGTTCCTCCAATTTGTCACATACATCTATGAAGCAAACTTGTGTGCTCCTTTTAAGAGACTGTGTGTCTCTTGTTCCCTCCCACATGTACCAGCTTTCTTGAAATTAACACTGTGGTAGGTGTATCTACTATTGGTCTGCCAAATACATATATCTGTGAATAGCATTGGAGATGGATACGTCATCTCCATGATAGCTAGAATTGTAGATGGATTTCCATTTAGCTTTTGTTTTAGCAAGTCAACTCCTTAACCCAACCCGTGTAATAATTCTGATTCCCCATTCAAGAACATTAATCAGGTGACAATCTTTAGAGAAGGTTGCTATACCAACTTAGATTGGAAATAAATGATCAAGTCAGATACGATAGTTTCTTGATGTACTATGCACTACTAGAAATCACTATTGGCAACCTTTAATTCACGACAAGCTTAAAACCGTTGTTAATGGTTAATATACGGTTATGTATTTGATCGCAACCCTTAATGTGGGAGTGCTCTTCCTCATTTGGAGGGGTATTTTTTTACTAAGTTTGTGATGATTTGTATGTAACCATTGCAAAATGTATTCAACAATCGCCATGAGAGTGAGTGAAATTTTCGTTTCACACATGCGAGCAAAAATCGATGACGATGTGATAGTTATGCTATCAACCGTCGCGATATGTTGATATAGCAGCACTGCACAGCCCTCCCCTCACAAAAGCCTCTCCTCTTCCTTCCGCACCCTCCCCCTAGCCCCCTGCCCCCTGCCCCTCGTAGCTGCGCCCCAAGCTCCCACCCTTGCCCTTGCCTATCCCTCCCCCCCAGTGAGCGTCCTCATCGTCTTCTTTGCCCCCTCGCAGCAACCCCACCCCTCGCCACCATCCCCCTGCAGTAGCTCCCTGCTATCCCCTCCCCCGCAACACCCTGACCACCCCTGATGGTAATACCATCATCCGTCATAACTAACTTAATTTAGTCAAAATCCAATGATAAATGCTTCTTAATAACCTTCAGAAGGTCGTAGTTCAGTCCTATGTCGAATGCGAGAAGAAAGCGAGAAATCCCATTAATTCTGCTGTTTTAACGAGAAATCATGAATGTAGAATAACTATGGGGTTAATTTAAGATCAAATGAACTTAAATTTCCAAGTGGGCTCAAATTGATCGAAACAGTGTTTTTTGAGATTTAAGAATTATTTTATTAATAAAAATTCTAATTACAATCTCACTTCAATTAAATGGGTTATGGTAGAAATAAATGAAATCTAAACCTTTTAAAAATCATTGAGAAATATTCTATGAGGTTTAGAACTTTCACTTTGATCAAAGGAACCCATTTTGGTTAAAAATAGAGACTTAGGCGGGAATTTATTTTACTCTTGGGATACAGTGTAAATTACCTAGTCAAACGTCATCAAAATCAAAATTAAGGTCACCATTAGATTCCTTGGGCCCAAATTAGGTAACTCCAAATTTTGACCCCAATTGGAGTTCATTTTGACCTAATTTGCTTTCTAACCCATTTATCTCTAATTATTACAAAGACCCCCCTATGTTTCAATCTCCCTTTCAACCCAGTCCCCGTCCTCTTCTTCTTCATGTCCAAATAGGGAAAGAGTAGCAGGAGGAACGTACCCAATGCAAGATCTTTGATGGAAGATTTTCTCCATTAAATCTTCACCAAATCCCTACAATTTTGGAGGGATTGGTCACCAAATCCTCCTCTATAAATTGCACCAGATTTTGTGCCCCAATTTGGAGCACGAGAGCTCTAGTGAGCTTGAGATCCGAGGATTGTGAGTTGCCAAAATCGTAAGGAATTCTCAAGAATTCCAAGCAATCAAGGCTACATCTTCCTCTACATAAGCTCTAGCATGATTTCAAGTCAAATTTAGTCGAGAATTAGCCTTGATTCACCCTCTTCTTCATTGTCACGGCCATCGTTCTTGGACTCCGGCGAGCTTCTCCGACCACGCTCTTCTGTGCGTGCTATGGCCAACCGCCATCCTCTTCCTCTCCTCGCGACCTTAGCCAGCCAAAGCAAAGTCATTTCGACCCCATCTTCCTTGCCGTTCACCTCATCAGACCCATCATCTTCTTCGTGTCCCACAGGCCAACGTCGAACACAATCTTCCCTCATTCATCCAATTTATGTAGTTCTTCTCCTCCTCCTCCCATTGTCTAGTCTAGGCCTTTAGATTTAGGAATTCAATTCTTGATTCCCATTGCTCCACTTCATCTTCTTCGCATTCAGCGAGAACTCCGGCGAGTTTGAACCATGACGCACACCTCCTCCCACCAAACCACCTACACCAAAAGCTTCACAAGGACTTGTAGATCAAAATCCCTCAAGAAATTGTGAGCTTTGAGCTGCAAATGCTCACTTCGGATAACCCATCCATTCACATCATTTACCACCTCCATCCGGCCACTACACACCTCCAAACACCAAATCACCACCACCATCACCTTCGTTGTGATACGATGAAGCCTTTTGCGTATCTAATTGGGGCCATGAGATTGCATTCTTGTTTCAGGTACTCCGCCGTCGCCGTCGACTTCTCTGGTTTTGAACTCCATTCGACGAGCAAACATCAAAGGAGCACCACCTCTCCACGCGGAATCATCTGAGGAGACATTCCACGTTGTTGGATTCAAGATCCAACGGCCTTGAACCCCAAATCAAGCTCCATCTTCTCCACAGTTGAAGCAGCGATGCACGAAGAAGAAAGGAGACTCTTAGTGTTGGTTCGCTCGAGTCGTATTTTAAAATCTACACGTCGTAGTATAAATGACCAAAGCAAATCTAACATTTAAATTTAGAATTCTCGAAATAAAAGTATCCCGAGGTTATCTCTGGGAGAAAGAAATGCACGAATATCACTATTTTGGGCTTCACAAAAATTAACCTTAAGATCTAGATCTAATGAAGCTATTCTTTTAATGCATAAAATCTAGTTTAAAATGATAGAATCCGAAACCCGATACTATAATTGAGGAAATTCAATTAATGCTTAGCAAAACTTAATCTAAGACTAATGTGCTTAAGCATTCAAATAACTAATGTTGGGAAATATTACTTCAAAGGGCATCAAATAATCCAATAGATGAAACAGGGATTTAATATAAAAAGGAGTTCTTCAAATCAATCCTTGCACTGTTGCGATTTGGTCCCTAAAGCTTTGCGAATCTGCCCTCAAGAACCCTTACAGTTGGGTCCTCTTTGAAAATAGGTCCCTCGCCCTCTTCTTCTTCAAGGCCACTAGGGGGGTTGGAGGTTGGCCATCCTTCTGATCCACCTGTCGGATGGCGTTGGCGAACAGAGGAGATGGGCATTGGGAGCTTGCCAACATGGTGGTGGAGATGGATCAGTGATCGATGGAGCAACGTCGGTGGAGGAAACGACTGGAGTTGGGGAAGATGTGGAAGTCTGATGAGGTCCTGCGGCCAAAAGACGAAGTCGTTTGACCTCTTGTCAGATGCAATAGCTTCAGGGTGAGGTCCCGAAGATAAACCTCAAGGAGATGGGGTGCTTGGGTGGTTGTGCGTGGTTGGCAGATAGACTTGTCGGAGCCTCTAACGGTCATGGTTGGTGGAGGTGATGCGTGGTCGAAAGATCAAAATAAGGAGATGAGAAGATAGAGGAGGAGAGGGGGAAGAAAAACCCTAACACTATTGGACGAAAGAGAAAGAGAGAGAACCAGTGGCGGTGGTAGGCTGTTGGCGACGAATCGGAGGGGGAATCGAGGTCGAGGAAGGGGTCAAAGAGCCATCTTCTTTGCTGGGAAGCACGGCGAGATAGAGGCGAAGGCAACTGCGCTCACGTTTGGTGGCAAGAGTCGGTAGAGCGACGGGGTGGAGAAGACCTCAAGGTCTGATAATGGCGGTGAACGGAGGAAGGTGAGGAGAGGGCTTGGGCGCTCGAATTCCAGATGACCGCCCTTGAAGGGACCGCGTAATGCTTTATAGAAGCATTCTGGAGTCGGAGGTTGCGAGGATTGCTTACAACAACTCGCAACTTTCGTGCCCGCTTTGATCGATGAATGTAGGCGGCAGAGGTGATCATTGGCGGTGGAACCACCGTCGACAGACTGGAATGGCGAGAACACAAGTCCTCTTCAGGTGTCGAAGGTGGTCGCGGCTCAAGGCGGCCACAAAACAAGCTTCAATCTCGACGAGGATGGCTGTTAATGGCGTGACGATGAGGAAGACGGCTGACATCAGTGTGGCGTCATTCAGGGACCTATATGTAATGAAAAGGACCTAAAAGTAGTGGTTTTGGATCGTATTGAAAAGATTTTGAAAGTTGAGGACTAGAATGTAAAGTAGGTGCAAATGAGGTCCAAATTGGTCCAACTTTTTATGTAGCTTAATTAGAGCATAGGAAATCTATTGGTAACCTCAATTTTATATTTTGATGTTGTTTGTGTGGTCAATTTACAATTTGACAAAAAATGTACTAAATTCCCGTTTACAATTCTATTTTAGGTCAAAACATGTTCTGGTTGTCAAATTGACTATTCTCATCCTCAGAATATTTTTAGATGAATTTTAGAGGATTTAGGTTACATTTATTTCCATTGGAACCTTGTCAATTTTAGTTAGGCCAAAATTAGGGTTTAATCATTATTTTTATAGCCTAATTTTCAGAGAAAACCCTAGATTGACTCGTTTGGGCCTATTTAGCTACCTTTTGGGTTCGTTTGATGATTCTTCTCCTTTAATCCCTTCTAATTGAATTATATCCCTTTTATATATGATTTAGGTGAACATACCCTTAGGACTTAGCAAAATTAAGCTAGCTATAGTGAATGATGGCGGTGCCATCATACCTCCATACCTACCATTTGCTAGTCCCTTAGCAAATTATAGAGTTCAGCATAGATTTTCAGCATAAGGGTGTTTTTGACTTTTAACTCAAAAAGACTCATCTCTCCTGGCCAATTACCAATTTACATTTAAAGTTTGTACTTAACCCCTGGTAAAAATTCTAGTAGGATAGGAAGACTTCTTCCCTCAGGGATACCATAGTGAGTGGTCTATGATTTAAGCCCATGTTTTAGGCTTAGGTAGAAGATGTCTGAGTTAAAGGGTTTTATTTTTTGTGGCTTACACTCTTTTGGTGCTACATGTATCTAGTACTATAGACTCTAAATTTCTAGACTATTAAACAAATCAACCTGGAGAGAGACTAAAAAAAAATTATGCTCTTTTTTAGTTCTTTTGTGATCACTCTCTTTCTCTCTCTCTATTTTTTTTAATAGCTCATAATCTCATTAGATTTGTAAATATATTTGGTGGTCTCTCATGACATTAATACTTTAATTAAGTTCTGATAACCCTATAACTAAGTCAAAAATCCTCAGCCATTATTTGGGTGGTTAGAAATACAAAAAAGTAGGTCAAGGCTGTATTTGGTGGATGTAATGGTAGTAGGTGTTATTGCCTCAGTGTAATCGACTCAATGTGAAATAAACACATAACACAACTCAACAGTTTCTTTTTTGAAAATATCTATTTTTTTTATATCTGCTTTTTTTTCTTTTTCTCATATTTATCAACACAAGACATATAGCACAAACTTTTATTGACGAGACATTATTGGCGAATGATGATGTTCGAGAGGATAATGTGTAGCTTATTTGGTGGAAGTGCCTACTCTCAGCACCGAGAAAGGATGGATAGTATAACGTACTTTTGACCTTTGGCACTAATACCCTCCTTCAGCCGAGGATTCCATAAAGGACGATCGTAACCATTCATCTTAGTCATAGTTTTATTAAAACCCGCTTTCTGTGTATTTGCCTTCACTACTAGAAAAATTAGTTACGTCGTCGGTTACTTGCCATCGGTTATTTAAACTGTTGGCAAAGATCTTTTTGCCATCGCTTGTAAGGTCGATACTCGACCTACCATCAACTGAAGAAAAGCGATTGGGCGTGCGGTGGTCATTAATATTTACCATCGGTTGATTAAGCGATGGCAAATATATTTTTACCATCAGTTATTAGAAGAACTAATGGTGAAAAGCTGGTTAAAATTTGTTCATTAATAGTAGGAGGAATTTGTAACTTTGGCCGTCGATTATTGGAATAAATGATGGCAAAAGTAGGTAAAAATTACCGGCCAAAATTTTAGGCATGATGATGTGTATCGTTTGCCATCGGTTGGGAGAATAAGTAATGGTAAAAAAAGGTATAAATTTTGCATCTGAAATTTGGGTGGGATTAATGACTTATACTGTCGGTTATTGGATTAAACGATGGTAAAAGTCAGGTTAAATTTAGCAGTGAATTTTGGGCGCGATGGAGAGGGAACCGATAATATCATTTGCCATCGATTTTTGAGAGAACTGACGGCATAGGTTCCTAAATCTATTTAGATGCCGCGACCTACTGTTCATTTTCCTCCTCCAAACCCTTGTGCCACTCCCTCGCACTGAGCACCTCCACATGGTCCTCCTCGCATCGCTCCCTCTTCCTCAGGTGAATCCCCGTCCTTATCGTCGTCCCCCCTCCTTCTCCTCCTCCTCCTCCGCACGCCGCTCCCCTAGTCCTCTACGACAGCTTGCTCTGCTCCTCCTTGTCCTCCGCTGGTCGTTGCCCTCCTCCTTTTCCGCTACTTTTTGCCCTCCTCCTCCTCCGCCAGTGCCGTCGTCCTCCCCATCCTCGGCCCGACGATGCCATGTTCTTCCTCTTCCTTAATTCTGACCCATCCTCCTCCTCCGTCTATGCCCCCCTCCTCCTACTCCACCTGCACCCCCTTCCTCCCTAGCTCCTCCCTCTCCTCCCCCTCCGCAACTCCTCACCTTCCTCCTCCTTCGCCAGCAGCCTCCTCCTCCTCCCTGACCTACTGGTGCCGCTCTCCTCCTCTTGATTGTCCCCTCCTCCTCCTCCTGCCGACCCCGTCCTCCTACTCCTCCATATCCTATTGCCCTGCTCCTCCTCCTTCTCCTACTACCGGCCTCCTCCTCTTCCTCCTCATCCTCCTTCTCCTATCCCTGCTGCTGCCCGACGACCTCCTCTTCCTCTTCCCCCACTACCTCCTTCCTCCTCCTTCTCCTATTGCTACCTATGCGGCTGGCCTTTCCCCCCTCCTCCTCTTATCCTCCTCTTTGTCCCCCTCCTATTGCCCTCCTCCTCCTCCTCGTATTGTTGCCGCTGCCGTCGCCTCTATTTTATAAGTTGTAAATTTTTGAATAATATGATAATATGTTATTTAATTAATTATGTTTATGAAATTACAGGTTATTGGTGATGATTATTCTCGGAAGCTGTAGTCGCTGGAGGTATAATTTTAATGTTTTTTATTTATTGTAATAATATTTTAGGCTTTTATTATATGGTGTGGCTTGTATGATTTATTGTCAATGTGGGGCGTGCCCACTTGTTTAATTAAATGAAATTTAATGTGGGGTGTGCCCACTTTTATGATGAGTATTATTTTCCTATGCAGGTTTATAGAAAACTAAAAATATAAGGGGAAACTTTGCCAATTTTTTTTAAAAATTGTTTCAATGTTTAGTTGGGATTAATATATATTGTTTAGGTTTGGTATTAGATGATAACACTGCATATGTGAGTGATAATTCTGTTAAATAAGACTCATCTTAAGAATAAAAGACACAACATAAGTAGAATAGGAGCATTGCATGCATCATATACCAAGATTGCTTATAAAACTATATTAATGGCCATTTGTGTAAGCACTTGTCAAAACAGGCCTCAGATGAGCAATCGGACCGCACGGATGGATTCAGAATGACGAACGGAGTCCAATGGACTCAAAATCTGCCACATCCGACATCCGGAGCTCCTACAATGGGCCCAAGAAGTTCTTACCGTTGATCTGATGATCAACGACCCTCGTTGCGCCACGTGGCGCCCGCTCGCTGCACGCCGCTCCCACCTTCAGCCGGAGATCAAATCTCGGCCATCGATCTTCGATCGGACGACTGAGAACCACGCACTCGCCCGCAGTCGCCGCGACAAAGTAGCAGGCGTGGCGTAGTGGTTAGTGTGCACGCCCGCACGCACGCGACATGGGTTCGAGCCACGCGGTGCGAGAAATTGAAGACGATGAGGCACGCGGCAAAATTAGGCCGCCCGATCAGCAGCAGGCGGCCGAGATCGTGCCACGCGACGCGCCCTCAGATAGCGAGCGCCCACACGCGTGCGCATGCCACGTGACAACGCCCACACGCACGCGCAAGACTCTAACCCTAATCTCTCTCTCTCACTTTTCAATCGCACCTTTCGCAAGCAAAAACTCCGCAATTTCCTTGACAACAAGTGATAAGCAAAATCCGATTTTCATGCCTCCCTGAGACCGACACTCGGACTCACCTCCGTTTCCTTACTTTAAAACCGGCGTTGCAAGTGCTACTATAACGACACTTCTTAACACACACGCTCGAGCGCACGCCAGTTTTTGGTGCTGTTGCCGAGGAGGCAACGGATTTGTTTTGTTACTTCCATTCCACATCTATTCTCACATCGTCTATTGCCTTGTTTCCTTTTTACTTGATGGGTGCAGGAATTCGGTGCTTAGACGGCGAAGCGACGCATCCCATGACAGTGACAAGGAAGTAGGTGCAACAAGGACTAATAGTGAGTAATTCTTCACTCATGATTGTTTGCTTGCGTGAAAAATTAAAAAAAATAAAATTTATAAAAATTGAAAAAAATTGACGTGGTGTATGATTACTTGACCCACATCCTTAACACATCACTCAACAAAAAAAATATACACTCTAACATTCTGAATAAATTCTTGGAGTGTTCTTTTCTTTTTTGAGTGATGTTTGCGAAGCCACCGTGAATTGACTTGGGCCGCACCACTCAACCCTAAAATCGACTCATCTAATAGAAGTTGCATGATCATTAGGATGAGTACATTAGGGTTTTAGAGCCTCTACACAATAAAAGGAAATCTACTTTCACCAAATTGTATGCAAAACTTGACGTGTCCACTGAAACTTGTCTGAAAACATTAAGACACGTCAACCCTAAAAGACACTAAAGTAAGGATGAAACACTAAAAGATACCACATCTTAAAAATCCTTGCTTGAAAACCATGTTTTGATAGAAGCACACACATTGAAAGTGGAAAATTAAGAGGCACCACCTCAATCAACGCCTCATCACATAACCCTAGCACAAGCACTATCCTAGCCCTTTTAAAACTGAGTAGACGTGCCCTAGGTAGGACTGAGTTAAGTCTCGAAAGGTGAGATTTTGTTCGCTGGGCATTTGGCTTTCATTCCCTTGGTAGAATCTGGTGACTAGGCTGCGAGGCAGTGTCAAATGACTGCGGTTGTGGGGTCTACGGAACCGGAGGGGCAAGCCAAAGGAAGAACCTTCCCTGCAATCCCCTCGTAATCAACCTGACCAGATTAGCCTTGGGAAGGGGAGTCCAGTGCTTACGGACTTAATCACCCTTTGTGAGATTTCTAGGTCTCCTAAGGAACACACCATAAGGACTAGGCTTGTTTGCTTGGTTGAGTACACAACTCTCTCTCATCTGTTCTTCCCGTATCCCTCCATTTCTTCCAAACCATGGATTTCAATGCCTATCCATCTTACTCAAACTACCTGATGAGAACCTCATCATGAGCCATAACTAGCTCATTTTGACCCAATACAAAGGATAAAAGCTCCTACATATCTCAAGGAAAGGCTTAACTCAGAGAATTCTGAGTTTGAGAAGAAAACCAGTCATAAGGGGTAAAAGTGCAATTTTACCAGTATAATCTGCATACAGGGTAATTCAGGGCCCAAACACAGGTCAAAACAGCTTAATAAGAATAAAAGTGGGATGAGATGATCTAGCAAGGGCTACAGCACTTCCAAGGAACCAAATGATAATCTGTAACCCTAAAACAACCCACTTCAATTCACAAGGTTCGAGGCAAAGTAAAAATAGAATAAACTCTCTAAAATTCATAGAAAAATAATCTCTAGGGTTTAGAACCTTCAATTTGGCCTTTAGAACCCATTTTGACCTACATTGAGAACCATGCCCAATTAATAACTTAATTTGGGTCTTTACGCAAATTGACCGGTCAAACAAGGTTTAATATGAAAATGAAATTTACCATCAGATTCCTTAGGTTCTAATTAGTCATGTATAAAAACTTGAGCCTAAGAAGAAACCTCCTTGACCGACTTTACACTTTGGTCCTCATATATTTACTCTTTGGCCCTCAACTTTTGAACCCTCGCATTTAGGCCCCTAACTCTCCTTCGTTCTTTGCAAACAGGTCCCTCCTGCAAAACCCTGCCAGCACCATGCTCCGGCGACCTTGCGCGGAGCATGGCGCCGCGCAGGGTGAGGTGGAGGACCTGGCATGTGTACCGGGGTGCCCTGCGTCGTCAGCCGTCGCAGGAGCACCCCCATGGTCATTGCAGCCCCCCATACCGGCCGTGCGAACGCACGGACGGTATGGGTTCGAATTCCGACCATGCTCCGGCGAGGGAGACACGTCGTCTCCCTCCGCCTTCCTCCCTGCTTCAACCCTATAAATACCCCCCGCCGCTCCACCGACCAAGGCAGCCTGGATCTGACGGAGAAAACCCCCAGCTTTCGTCTCTTCTTTCTCCGGCAGACGCTCACCAGCTCCGGCGACTTCCTCTCCCTCCACCTCTTCGCTCTGCCGCACTACCAGCAGCAGAGACTTCCTCCCCTGCTCTTCCCGCGCCACGCCGCACCCAGCTGGCGCCTCTCCAGCCCTCTGCTCTCCGCCGCCCCTCTCTCTGAGCAACATCTTCTCCGGCGACAGTCGATATGACTGTCGCCCTGTTCCTCCCCCTTCGTCCCTGCAGTTAAGTTGGACTTACTCCCCTTCTCCTCCTCTTTCTTTCCCCGCTTTCGATTTAGTCAATTAAGCCCTCTACCGACCCTGTTCACCCTCATCCTCTCCGCCTCCGACCACCCTCCGGCGAGCCGCTCCCATCACCTCAGCGACCCACACGGCTCGCCGACCACCGCAGAACCTCCGCCTCCTCACCCTGATCCTCTTCCGCCCCTCCACTTCCCACCGAACACCCTCTGCAGACCCACCGAACACACCCACTCCCTCGCTCACAGTTTGACCTAGGACGACCCGACAGCTCCATCTCGCCCCCTGCAGACCCCCTGACCACCTTCGCCGTGCCACGGCGAAGGTCCCCCGCCTGTCTGATTTGGCCGAGAGGCCGTGCTATTGATTTCAGGTTCCAGGCCTTGACCGCCATTGGCGAGGAAGCTCGAAGCTTGCTCGAGGTTGCTCCAAGCCTAGATATCCCAGGTTGAAGAGCCACGGCCAGCGCGGAAGAGTCTTGCGCACACACACCGGCCCTCAATTGGAGTTGCACGCCTCAACAGCTGTTGCAATTGGAAGCGCCATCCCTGCTGGAGGCGTGAGAGAAGTGGGGTGCACGGATAGTCCCACCTCGGGAGTTTCTGGAGCCACACACTCACATAAATTGCAAAACTGCCACCATCTGTTTGCCTCAGTTACCACGGGGTGAGGTCCCTCTCACCCGACCCGACCCGACTCGGCCTCGTCCGTGACCACGCTCCGCGGACCTGGCCCGACCCGATTAGACTGACCTGCACTCCTCGCCCACCACGCACGCCGGTGGGCCTGGACCCGGGCCTGACCCGAACCCGATTACCCGGTAGCGCTCTGGGAGAGCTTCCGAAGAGTGATTTCAGAGAGAGAGATACGCGGGGGAGGGGGGTAGAGTAGGTTTTTGCCTCTTGACGAATAAACTCTGAAGTGTGCAGGCCAAAGAAGAAGAAGCAGACCCGCTGAAGAAGAAGGAGCTCCTGCACTGTAGCGAAGGCATTGTTAAGTCGTCTCAGCACCGGGGCAGACGACGGAAGGTCAGCAGCCAAAGAAGAAGAAGACCCGCTGAAGAAGAAGGAAGAGCAACGGCCATCGCGAGAGAAGAAAAAGAGAGGTCAAGGCAGGTGAAGACAAAGAAGAAGAAGGAATGAAGAGAAGCAAGAAGCAAGAAAAGAAGAAGACGATCTGACGAAAAAGAAAGAAAGGAAACAAGGAAGAACAGAAGAAGAAGAGCACGAGGGGAAAATCTGAAGAAAGCAGAAGAAAAAGAAGAAGAAGAAGAAGAAGAACAGGAAGAACCAAAGACAAAGAGGAAGAAAGAAGAAAAGAAGAAGAAGCTAATTTTTCATCTCTCTCTCTCTCTCTTTATTTTTGTAATAGAACTTGTATATCTCTAGAATACAACTTGCTCCCTGAGTTCGACCTCGGGAACTCTTTTATTTTTCCGAGTAAAAAATTTTATATGAAACGTTGGTAACAACCGGCTTTACTACAACGATAATAACACGAAACCGGTCGAACCATACGTTCCATCATTTTGGCGCCGTTGCCAGGGAGCAACGGCTATTCTAGAGGTAAACATTCCTGTATCTTTTAATTTCTGATAATCTCCTCTCTTTTGTGCAGCTACAGGAACTCAAGAAGACAAGCAACCACACGACAACCACTTCGAAGACAGGTAAATCTTTTCTCTCACTATTAACCCCTACACTCTAAAGAGAAAGAAAAGAAAAGAACAAAGCAATATAGGGCTAACCTGTCTTCCATACTTAGTAACCATAAAAAGTTGCATGTTTTCAACTCATCACTCCTGCACACTATTAAGGGTATTTAAGGGCTAACACATTCTTGCTTGAGCCCTAATTGCCCAACAAAGAGTTAAATGGACCAAGTAGAGCCAACATAAGGTCAAACATTAGGATTTCAGTAGAGACACACCCCTTAATCAAGAATTGAGGAAATCCTAAAGAGGTGTGCCCAAGCCATTGATTGAAAATAATTAACAAGAAAAATCCTAAACAATTGGCTCTCTCTAAACACTTGAACCCTAAAAGACAGGACCTAAAAGCTCTTAAAGAAAACAATAGGTAAAGTTGACCCCTTGGGTTAACCAACCTTAAATTAGGTCACTCTTTGCACTTAAAAAGACTAAAGTTCAAGTGAAACCTTAAGCACCCTGATCTTAAAATTGGTAGACTTAAGAGGTCAAGATCCCCATTCTGGTCTACCTGGAACCGCAGTGACAAGAGAGGTCGGGTGGGGGAAACCCTGTAACCCGTGGGGACGCTCTACCGTGTAGGGGTCTTCGCGGGACTCTCCCTCTCTGGCTGCCCAGGTAATTCTCAGGTGGACGATCTTTCTGATCAAGGGGTCCATCTGCCCCGCACCTCTATAGTCACCCAACACATTTTTGGGTGTCTTGATTGGGTCCATCACCTTCTAAACTTACCTCTCCCAACTGTGCATGTACGGAAGGAGGTCTCTAAGACCACCCTTAAGACCTCCTTTAGAAATTCACTCTCGTCAAGGCCAAGCCTCGACGCCCGTGTTTGTGCAGCAACACCCTCACATTATTCTCTCTTCTGATTCAGAACCAAGTTCTTCTTCTTCCCCCATCATGGCTCAGCCAGTTGAGGAAGAAAATAATCTGGAACACCAGCTCCAGCGACTCAATGACCTCTTCCAAAACTTCGTGCACCCACCGCAGCGTCCTATGATGCGGGACCACTACAATCCTGCTGCGGTGGCCATTGAGCCTCGAGTTAGAATCCCGATTGGAGGACCTGATTCCGAACTAAAGCCCAACATGATTCACGCTATACCTAAATTCCATGGGCTTAATTCTGAAGATCCTTTCCAGCACATCAAACAGCTAAAGCATCTGGCCCACACTTTTGGATCAGATGCGCAAAATCGGGATATTCTTCTCATGAAGATGTTCTCCTTTTCTCTTATGGACAAGGCCGCCCATTGGTATCAAACTCAGACCCGGCCGATCAACACTTGGGAAGAACTTCAATCCGAGTTTTTGAAAAAGTTCTTTCCCGTTGGTCGGACCAACGCCTTGCGCCATCAGATTACACACTTCACTCAACAATCAGGAGAACCTCTCCATGAGGCATGGGATCGTTTTCAGGATCTCATGAGGAAGTGCCCCCATCACGGAGTTCCTAAATGGGAACAAGTCCAATCTTTTTACCAGGGACTCCGTGAGGACATCCGCCTTTTCGTCAATGCAACCTGCGGAGGAAACATCATGGGTCAACATGAAGACACCGTATGGGAGATTCTCGAAAACATGTGCGAGAACTCCATCAACAATGACTCCATGGGATTATTCGACAGGACGAATACCCGCGCAGCGACGAATCTTAAGGGAGCACATGAGACGCAGGGCCTGTCCGCATCAGTCGACCTGGAATTAATGGCCAGTCGATTGGACAAGGTCTCAATTATTGAAAAGAAGGTGGATGAGCTGACTCAGCACTTGCAGCGAGCCACCTCTGCGCGTAACTCCTTTGCACAACCTCTTTCCACACAGGAGACTGTGCAAAACATCCTACACCGATCCTCCCCTGGGATGGATCCATATCCATCCCCATCTGATTCTTGGACTGGAAGATCATCCGATCCTTTCTTCACCAGCCGGGGGAACTCCATTCCCCCTTTCCCTGATTCTCAGGAGGTTCCTCAGACCTGCGAGGACCTCAACGCCATCCAAAACGACCCATTCTCCAACACTTACAACCCTGGATGGCGAAACCATCCAAATTTTCAGTGGGCGGGAAATTCTCAAACCCAAAGACCACCTTTTCAGTCCCGCCCACAGCCCTCTCATCACTACCAGCCGCCTCAGCCTCGGCCCAACCCTACTTATCCATCAGGGCCAAATCAAGATCAAATGTCCTTAATCCTTCAGACTCTGGCTGACATTCAAAAATCGAATGCGGCCATTCAAAAACAGCACAAGGACGAGCTTACTGAAGTTAAAACTCAGCTGGCCCAGTTGGCAAATTCTCGCCAGCCAGGCACACTCCCTTCCCAACCCCTTCCTAACCCAAATAACGTGCCAACCCAGAAGCGCGTTATGAATCCAAATTTAGGCCACGCTCAATGGATTTATCAGGCCCCTACTGCCCCATCTCCAGACGAGATGGAAGCCTCTACTTCTCGTACGGGATTTCAGCAGCAGCCACCCCTCCTACCAAATCCAAACCAAAATCAGGCCGGATTAAATGCTGTAACAACACGTAGTGGTAAGACAACTCAGGACCCGCGTTATCCAAACCACTCCCAGCCTGATAATCATGACCCTAGGATAGTTATCCAAGGTACCGCTGTTCCAGACCCACAACCAGGACCTATCCTAGAGGAACCAACCAAGATCCCGTTTCCCGAGGCCCTGACCAAGGGAAAGAAGACCACCAAACCCGTGGCCCCTGAGGAGGACCTGGTCAAGCTCTTTGAGCAGGTCCACATAAACATCCCCTTGATGGATGCAATCCACCACGTACCAGCTTACGCACGATTTCTAAAGAATATATGTACACCCCAGCGTAAGCCGCGAACCAAGGGAGGGAGCCCAATTGTTCTGTCAGAGCAAGCCAGCTCTGTAATCCTTAGTAGACTCCCACCCAAGGCAAAAGATCCTGGAACTCCCCTGATCTCCTGTAAGATAGGTGGTACCCAATTTGACAGAGCATTGTTAGACTTAGGTGCATCTATAAATCTGATACCCACATCCTTACTTGACCATCTGGAAGAATCTGAGCTGAAACCAACTGAGGTGACATTACAATTAGCAGATCGATCTATAAAGTCACCAAAAGGGATTCTCGAGGATGTTATCGTAAGAGTGCGGGATTTCTATTTTCCAGTGGACTTTATAGTCTTAGACATGGATGCACCTGAGAACCCTAGGGATACACCAATCATTCTAGGGAGACCTTTCTTGGCTACTGCTAGAGCCAACATCAGCTGTGAGGAGGGCCAAATAGAGCTTAAGTTTGGAGATCAAACACTGAAAATTGATATATTTAAGGCCCAACAAGGAATTAATTGCGGCGTCATCGAGCAAATTTGTGACATCAAGACTTTGGTTGATGAATCACACCTCCAGAATGACTTGAGTATTCCTCATCAACCACAGAAGGATCTTGACCCGCAAATAGAGGAGTCAAATCCAGATGTGAACAACCCAATAACTCCCACCCTTGAACCTCACATCTATACTGAACCACCCGCTGCTGCTGAAAACCCCATCCTCGAACTGAAACCCCTTCCTGCTCATTTAAAATACATCTTTTTGGGTTCTAATCAGACCCTTCCTGTGATCATCAATTCCAACCTTAATCCTGAACAGGAATCCCGTCTGATTATTGTCCTCCAGCAACATCGCAGAGCCATCGGATGGACCCTCGATGATTTGACTGGAATAAGTCCCTCTTATTGTACTCATCATATCTATTCAGAAGAGGGCACACGACCTTCTCGTGAAATGCAGAGACGCTTAAATCCCAATCTGCAGGAAGTCGTGAAAAAGGAGATCATCAAGTGGTTAGATGCCGGGATCATCTACCCGATCTCCGATAGTCGTTGGGTGAGCCCGATTCAGGTCGTGCCTAAGAAGGCAGGACTCACCACTATAACGACTGAGACCGGAGAAGTCATTCCTACCCGATTAGCCAACTCGTGGAGAGTCTGTATAGATTACCGTCGACTCAATTCCTCCACGAAGAAGGATCATTTCCCACTACCCTTCATTGATCAAATTCTCGAAAAACTAGCGGGAAATAGGTTCTTCTGCTTTCTTGACGGGTACTCCGGTTATAACCAGGTGGCAATCCATCCTGAGGACCAAGAAAAGACCACATTCACCTGCCCCTTCGGAACATACGCTTTCCGAAGGATGCCTTTTGGTCTTTGCAATGCACCCGCTACTTTTCAGCGATGCATGCTTGCCATATTCTCAGATATGGTAGGTGATTATCTGGAAGTCTTCATGGATGACTTTTCAGTTTTCGGAGCATCATTCGACGATTGCCTCCAGCACTTGGTCCAGATACTCAGGCGGTGCATCGACGTGAATTTGGTTCTTTCCTGGGAAAAGAGCCATTTCATGGTGCCTGAGGGAATTGTCCTGGGACACTCAATTTCGGAGAAAGGTATCCAAGTGGATCGAGCTAAGGTTAATCTGATTTCTCGCCTTCCTATGCCTAGCTCGATCAGGGACATCCGATCCTTTTTAGGGCATGTCGGTTTTTATCGACGATTTATCCCTGATTTTTCAAAAATCGCACGCCCCCTGACCACTCTTCTCTCCAAGGATGTTCCCTTCGAAATCTCCAAGGAATGCACTCAAGCATTTGAAATCCTGCGTGACCGAGTCACCCAAGCCCCGATCCTACAGTCCCCTGATTGGTCTCAACCCTTTGAGATCATGTGTGATGCATCCGACTTCGCTGTAGGAGCGGTTTTGGGGCAGAAAAATGACAAGAAACCTGTGGTCATTTACTACGCCAGCAAAACACTCGATGAGGCTCAGCGTAACTATAAAGTTACTGAGAAAGAGCTGCTAGCTGTAGTATTTGCCCTAGAGAAATTCAGATCATACCTTCTGGGTTCCCATGTCATCATATACTCGGATCACACGGCTGTGAGGCATCTCCTTGCAAAGAAGGACGCGAAACCTCGATTGATCCGATGGATCTTGCTGTTGCAAGAATTTGACCTCGAGATTCGCGATAAAGCGGGAAAACAAAACGTGGTAGCTGATCACTTGTCCCGTCTTCCTTCTGAAATGATAGACCCTTCCGGACCCATCACTGAGCATTTTCCCGATGAGCACCTGCTGACTATTGGTACTAGCCTTCCATGGTTTGCTAATATTGTAAATTACTTGGCATCTCATCAGACCCCGTCCGATTGGCCGAAGGCCAAGAAAGACAAATTACGCTCCGATGCCAAGTATTACATTTGGGAAGACCCGTACCTCTTCCGCATAGGTGCCGATCAGATCATCCGGAGATGTATCCCGGAAGGGGAAGTCAACAATATCCTCTCTTTCTGCCATGACCAGGCATGCGGTGGCCATTTTGCCGGGCATAAAACCGCATCAAAAGTCCTCCAGTGCGGCTTTTACTGGCCCACACTGTTCAAAGACGCATACAGTCATTGCAAGGCATGCAGTCGTTGCCAGACTTTGGGCAACATGAGCCATCGCGACATGATGCCTATGCAACCGATTCTAGTATGCGAAATCTTTGATGTTTGGGGGATTGATTTTATGGGCCCCTTTCCTGTTTCGGATGGTTTCGAATACATTCTGTTGGCTGTGGACTACGTGTCCAAATGGATCGAAGCCATACCGACCCGAACCTGTGATCACAAAATCGTTCTCAAATTCATTCATCAACACATTTTCTCAAGGTTCGGGATTCCTCGTGCAATAATCTCTGATGGGGGGACCCATTTCACAAATGCTCAGTTTAGGTCACTGATGACCAAATACGGGGTGTCTCACCGAATCTCTACTCCTTACCACCCCCAAACTAATGGTCTAGCTGAGCTGTCGAATCGGGAGATCAAGAAAATCCTACAGGTCACTGTTCGACCTGACAGGAAGGACTGGTCGTCCCGACTTCCGGAAGCATTGTGGGCCTATAGGACCGCCCACAAGACCCAATTGGGCATGTCTCCCTTTAGATTGGTGTACGGAAAGGCATGCCACCTTCCCGTCGAACTGGAGCATAAAGCCTATTGGGCAGTACGGAACTGTAATCTAGATCTTTCCAAGGCTGGGACCCACAGAAAACTCCAAATCAGCGAGATCGATGAATTACGCACAGACGCGTACGAGAACTCGCAAATCTACAAGGAGCGGGTTAAAGCCTTCCACGACAAACACATCTCAAGAAAGATCTTCCATCCTGGTCAAAAGGTCCTACTCTTTGATGCCCGACTCAAACTCTTCCCAGGAAAACTGAGATCTAAGTGGGTCGGACCATATTTGGTCCGACAGGTTTTTGGAAATGGAGCAATCGAAATCAGTCCACTCAGCCACGATTCTGAACCTTTCATCGTGAATGGTCAAAGACTCAAGCCGTTCATTGATGTAACTTCTACTGATTTGGCTGAGGCATCTCATATCCTCCTTTCCCCTTGAGCTTATTGCGCCCAGCCGATGGCGTAAAACTCAGCGCTTAACGGGAGGCAGCCCGTCATTCTCTTTGAAAACCTGAAACTTGTTCTGACACCTTTCAGCACTCGAAGTTCACCCTTATAGACAGCCGACCCCAACTCAGATGTTCGCATCTGAAATTTGAAATCGTCCGCAAAAATTCAACCCGACCCATCCACTCACCCAAATTTCTGTCTTAAGGAATGAACTAAGACCCCCTAGGTTACAATGAGGACATTGCAAATCTTAGGCATGGGGGGGTAGGAAAGTGCAAAAACTTGTAAGAAAAGGTTTCAAACAAAAAAATTCACATATGCCAAAAATACCATAAAAATTAAAAAATTTTTCGAAAAAGAATAAGAGGAAAAGAGGAGAAGGAAAATTTTGTGAAGGAGAGAAGAAACAAAATGAAAAAGGAGCACAAAATTATAAGAAAAGTTGATAGTCATTAGTAAGGAACTAAGGAATTAACCTAAGTTCTAGACCTCATTCAAGAAAATAACTGAAAAGTGCACAATGAGATTAGTAAGAATGCAAACCTTAGGCATTCTTGAATAGACTCTTAGTACTCATTAAGATCTGGACACTCCTCAAGAGGTTGAGGAAAATGAAAAGCTGAAGTATTAGGTCTAAGGCTTAGGAAGTATTCGGCCTCGTTAACTAATTTTTGGTTTACGGGACTCAGTAACCTAAGCACCCTAATCTCACACACAGCCTGGTTCAGTAAGCGTAAAAATCAGAATCACGCAGAAGCGTCGCAAAAATCTGAAAAGAACACCTAGAATAGGAATGGCCGATCAACACAAGTTGATTTGGACGAGTTCCCAGCGCGGAGAGGCGGGAAATCCCCTCGAAGATGCGTAACAAAATATCATCTCCTCGGTGCTTGTCTCTTAGGATATTTACATATCCTACGGGGGGCATGTAAGCACTCTGCTGGTTCAGATTCCATGGATGGCATTATCTCGAAGTGTCAATTGCCAGGGTCTGGATTCGGCCACGGAATACCATGGATGGGATTATCTCGAAATCTCAATAGCCAGGGTTCCGGGGGTTGCCATGGGCGGTGCTATCTCGAAGCATCGATCGCCAGGAACCCTTGAGGATTGATGATGGGAGCAAGGAATCTGATACAGACCGTGTTGAAAAGCCAATCCTAGACTAGAACTAAAAAGAAAAAGAGAGAGAAAACTCTCCAAACAGAAAAAACTTTCTATCTCTCTCTTACAAAACGCACTGCGAACTGGGCCAGGGCTAAAATCATTTCAAGCACGGGTGCTTTAACCACGAAGTCCAATAAACCTTAGGTTAGTTCTTGCGGGCCTTAAAAACCTTTGCTAAAAGACTGAGGCTAAGGCTAGACAGATTTGGATCTTGATTGGTACTAGAGTATCTTTTAGGCCTATGGTCAGCATTCTAACCTAATCTATGCTCAAATAAAAAGGCACTTATCTAAAACCATTGAAAACTTCATGGTCTAGAACAAGGGTTGAAACCTTAAGTTTTTTTTGCTAAGGGACTAGCAAAAGCTAGGCATGGGGGTATGATGAGAACCTCATCATGAGCCATAACTAGCTCATTTTGACCCAATACAAAGGATAAAAGCTCCTACATATCTCAAGGAAAGGCTTAACTCAGAGAATTCTGAGTTTGAGAAGAAAACCAGTCATAAGGGGTAAAAGTGCAATTTTACCAGTATAATCTGCATACAGGGTAATTCAGGGCCCAAACACAGGTCAAAACAGCTTAATAAGAATAAAAGTGGGATGAGATGATCTAGCAAGGGCTACAGCACTTCCAAGGAACCAAATGATAATCTGTAACCCTAAAACAACCCACTTCAATTCACAAGGTTCGAGGCAAAGTAAAAATAGAATAAACTCTCTAAAATTCATAGAAAAATAATCTCTAGGGTTTAGAACCTTCAATTTGGCCTTTAGAACCCATTTTGACCTACATTGAGAACCATGCCCAATTAATAACTTAATTTGGGTCTTTACGCAAATTGACCGGTCAAACAAGGTTTAATATGAAAATGAAATTTACCATCAGATTCCTTAGGTTCTAATTAGTCATGTATAAAAACTTGAGCCTAAGAAGAAACCTCCTTGACCGACTTTACACTTTGGTCCTCATATATTTACTCTTTGGCCCTCAACTTTTGAACCCTCGCATTTAGGCCCCTAACTCTCCTTCGTTCTTTGCAAACAGGTCCCTCCTGCAAAACCCTGCCAGCACCATGCTCCGGCGACCTTGCGCGGAGCATGGCGCCGCGCAGGGTGAGGTGGAGGACCTGGCATGTGTACCGGGGGTGCCCTGCGTCGTCAGCCGTCGCAGGAGCACCCCCATGGTCATTGCAGCCCCCCATACCGGCCGTGCGAACGCACGGACGGTATGGGTTCGAATTCCGACCATGCTCCGGCGAGGGAGACACGTCGTCTCCCTCCGCCTTCCTCCCTGCTTCAACCCTATAAATACCCCCCGCCGCTCCACCGACCAAGGCAGCCTGGATCTGACGGAGAAAACCCCCAGCTTTCGTCTCTTCTTTCTCCGGCAGACGCTCACCAGCTCCGGCGACTTCCTCTCCCTCCACCTCTTCGCTCTGCCGCACTACCAGCAGCAGAGACTTCCTCCCCTGCTCTTCCCGCGCCACGCCGCACCCAGCTGGCGCCTCTCCAGCCCTCTGCTCGCCGCCGCCCCTCTCTCTGAGCAACATCTTCTCCGGCGACAGTCGATACGACTGTCGCCCTGTTCCTCCCCCTTTGTCCCTGCAGTTAAGTTGGACTTACTCCCCTTCTCCTCCTCTTTCTTTCCCCGCTTTCGATTTAGTCAATTAAGCCCTCTACCGACCCTGTTCACCCTCATCCTCTCCGCCTCCGACCACCCTCCGGCGAGCCGCTCCCATCACCTCAGCGACCCACACGGCTCGCCGACCACCGCAGAACCTCCGCCTCCTCACCCTGATCCTCTTCCGCCCCTCCACTTCCCACCGAACACCCTCTGCAGACCCACCGAACACACCCACTCCCTCGCTCACAGTTTGACCTAGGACGACCCGACAGCTCCATCTCGCCCCCTGCAGACCCCCTGACCACCTTCGCCGTGCCACGGCGAAGGTCCCCCGCCTGTCTGATTTGGCCGAGAGGCCGTGCTATTGATTTCAGGTTCCAGGCCTTGACCGCCATTGGCGAGGAAGCTCGAAGCTTGCTCGAGGTTGCTCCAAGCCTAGATATCCCAGGTTGAAGAGCCACGGCCAGCGCGGAAGAGTCTTGCGCACACACACCGGCCCTCAATTGGAGTTGCACGCCTCAACAGCTGTTGCAATTGGAAGCGCCATCCCTGCTGGAGGCGTGAGAGAAGTGGGGTGCGCGGATAGTCCCACCTCGGGAGTTTCTGGAGCCACACACTCACATAAATTGCAAAACTGCCACCATCTGTTTGCCTCAGTTACCACGGGGTGAGGTCCCTCTCACCCGACCCGACCCGACTCGGCCTCGTCCGTGACCACGCTCCGCGGACCTGGCCCGACCCGATTAGACTGACCTGCACTCCTCGCCCACCACGCATGCCGGTGGGCCTGGACCCGGGCCTGACCCGAACCCGATTACCCGGTAGCGCTCTGGGAGAGCTTCCGAAGAGTGATTTCAGAGAGAGAGATACGCGGGGGAGGGGGGTAGAGTAGGTTTTTGCCTCTTGACGAATAAACTCTGAAGTGTGCAGGCCAAAGAAGAAGAAGCAGACCCGCTGAAGAAGAAGGAGCTCCTGCACTGTAGCGAAGGCATTGTTAAGTCGTCTCAGCACCGGGGCAGACGACGGAAGGTCAGCAGCCAAAGAAGAAGAAGACCCGCTGAAGAAGAAGGAAGAGCAACGGCCATCGCGAGAGAAGAAAAAGAGAGGTCAAGGCAGGTGAAGACAAAGAAGAAGAAGGAATGAAGAGAAGCAAGAAGCAAGAAAAGAAGAAGACGATCTGACGAAAAAGAAAGAAAGGAAACAAGGAAGAACAGAAGAAGAAGAGCACGAGGGGAAAATCTGAAGAAAGCAGAAGAAAAAGAAGAAGAAGAAGAAGAAGAACAGGAAGAACCAAAGACAAAGAGGAAGAAAGAAGAAAAGAAGAAGAAGCCAATTTTTCATCTCTCTCTCTCTCTCTTTATTTTTGTAATAGAACTTGTATATCTCTAGAATACAACTTGCTCCCTGAGTTCGACCTCGGGAACTCTTTTATTTTTCCGAGTAAAAAATTTTATATGAAACGTTGGTAACAACCGGCTTTACTACAACGATAATAACACGAAACCGGTCGAACCATACGTTCCATCACTACCCCCAACAGGATTTGTATGCTAACCCAAGTAGACCATATCCACAACCTACTTGGGCTAACCAACCACCAAGTTGGGGATACGACCTTGAATATCCCTCTTGGCCTAACTGTCCCAATTATGACCAAACCACACCAACCACTTATTGGAATACACCCAACATATCCACCCAAGGGTACGATTCAAATCGTAGGGCTCCATATCTCGATTTTCCTCACGACGCCTCCTCATTTAGGTCCTACCCGTTCTACTGTGATAGGACCTACTCTTTAGGAGAACACCAAGAACCCTACCCTTCTCAGGACAATAACCAAGAAAAGTCATCTGCATTTAACAACCTTTCCTACTTGACCTTTAGATTGGAAGGAGTTCTAGACAAATGGAAATCAGAAAATGATCAGAAATCTAGGCAAGCCCAGGATCATCAACCTTTGATTTGGTCCCCTGATGAAGAATCTGACTGGGAGGAGAACTTAGAACCTCAACTATTCTGGAGTAGGACCAAACAGAGAATGGTTCCTCTTGAAGAACTGGACCCTGAACATGATAGAATAGAGGACCCACCCAAGAACCTAAACACCAGTATGGATTCTGCTCCACAACCTCAACCATACTCTCTTAACCTGGATTTCAAGGAGGAAATCCAAAGGACACCAAATGACATCATGTCAATTCTTGATAACCTTCAGTTAGAACTACACAGACAGAATCAAGAATTGGTTAAAGGGCAACAGGCAATGTTGGATTTGTTCCAACAATTGAGGGAAGAAGGCCAGAGAAAGCTGTTGCACACAACGCCATTCATGGAATTCGTAAAGCAAGGACCTACCATGATCAATTGGACTACACCCAGCCACCCTGATTTGGTTCAGTCCACCATTGATACCCCTCAGGAGTTGGACAGCTCAATGGATAAGGTCAGTAAGGATTCTTCGGAACACAATTTGGGGAGCATTGAGGACAAACATCAGGAGGAAACTGAGAATGTGAGGGGAGATGCCTTGGAATCCGAATCTAATCGACCCAAGAGAAGTAATCCGGTGGGAACAACAGCCAACATCGGAGATGGGGAATGGAGTTACAATTTCAAAGAAATCGATTATGAATTGGTTGGAATCCCCATCACAAATTTGGAGGAGGGTCGAGAGAAAGAATATGATCTAGAGGATGAAATTGGCCCTACCTTTAATGCAACCCCAAACAGTGAATCTGATACAAAGGAGGTTGAAGAAAATATTCTTGAGATCGAGGGCTTGGAGGGAATGAGCAATGAAACCATAGTTGCGGAAGAGATGGATTCGTCTTTGGAGAGAGGCCTCATGCTTTATTGTAGGACTCATTATGAAACTCTTGACTTTGTTACCTGCCTTACCAGAATAAAGATCCCGCAACCCGAATGCACTGGAATTGATACACTTTTGACGGATTACAATTTTATGGGGACATAAGCTGAGTATAAAACCTACATCTTTAGTGTCTGGCATGTCATATTTGGGGTGCGTTCGTCCACATCAACTTGTTTGCATGCCTGTAGACTAAGAGAGGATCTGACACGAGCATGCATGATACATCTGTTGCAGAATTCCCGCCCCTTAGGAACGGGACTCCACCACAACCTTGTTCGCATCTGTGGACTTCTGATTTTGGGTCTGGTTGATTTTGTACATACCTCCTTGACCCAAACCATCCCTGTTTGTGCACCGCCCAGCTGGAGGCGTTAAACTCAACGCTTCCTGGGAGGCAACCCAGAGGATTCAGACTGATCCGGTATTTTACGTCACTCAGGTACTATCTTTTTGAACCCCTATGCATCCATGTATTTGCCAATGAGGACATTATCCAACTTAAGCATGGGGGGTGGTAAATTGCACGATCCTGAGCTCATTTAATTAGTCTGAATAAAATAAAAAAAAAATTAAATTTAGGAAGAAACTTAGGCATTAGAAACTTGTCAATAGTGGGAAATACTACAAAAAGAACTTAAACACTTAGACTTTTCAGGCCTTCAGGCTTAATCAGCTCTGGTGTCCGTTAAAATATGGATTTAGCTTTGAATCCTTGCAACCTTAAGCTATTCTAATCCACCCACTAAATAAGGTGATAAGTATACGACTTATCAACTCACTCTCTAACTCAGAAAAACTTTGAGTCTAAGCATCTGCACACATTTTTGCACAGACTCACTCCTTGGAGATTTTGACAGAAATTGGGTAGCTAATGAACTCTCTAGGGTGGTATGGCTGGCAAGTTGTCGTGGGTAACAGTCCATTGGCAGGTTGTTTAGAACCCAGCCACGGGACCACTTTTTCTTCATTGCCTCTAAGTACATTTGAGATCAGGGAAGCCACCTATAAAAAAAAGGGGGGGGGGAAGAAAATAAAATAAACCACACTTCACTACAAGAGTATGGCTGGCAAGTGATTGTGGGTAACAGCCCATTGGTCGGTTGTCTAGAGCCCAGCTCAATAACTGCACAAAAAGAATCAAAACACTTAAGGAAGAAGCGGGGAAGTAGTACAAGCTGGGGAGATATACACTGGAAAAATCATTGTGCTGACCCCAATTAAAACAAACGTAGGGAGAAAGCTACCAATCGAACAAATACACATTCAGGCAAATATATTTCCTCTTCCGGTCACCTAGGGGCATAGAAACCTGAAGTCTGTCTGAATTACCGTTGAGTGAGTCTATCACAATCTTCACACCAAGATGCTTAGCACTTAGGGTTTTGACCGAGTTTTAGGTGGGTTGGGTAGCTGTAAAAAGTTACCAACCCACGCTGAATTCTGAAAAAATTCTAAAAGAAAAAATATATATATACATATACATATGTACATTAAAGCAAGGATTCGGGCGATTCGTATTTTGGCAGACGCCCGGGCGCTGCTTAGTCTTTGTAGATTAAGATCTTAGTATATTTCCTCCTATTGACAAGTAACGAAGTGTCTAAGCAATTACTTCTTAAATTCTGAAAGTAAATAAAGGCTAGAATAAACCTTGCTAGGGACTAGTAAAGAGTAAGCATGGGGGTATGATAACACTGCATATGGGGGTGATAATTTTGTTAAATAGGGCCCATCTTAAGAATAAAAGGCACAACATAAGTAGAATGGGAGCATTGCATGCATCATATACCAAGATTGCTTATAAAACTATATTAATGGCCATTTGTGTAAGCACTTGTCAAAGTAGGCCTCAGATGAGAAATCGGACCACACAGATAGATTCAGAATGACGAACGGAGTCCAACAGACTCAAAATCGACCAAATCCGACATTCGGAGCTCCTACAATGGGCCCAAGAAGTTTTGACCGTTGATTTGATGATCAGCGGCCCTCGTTGCACCCGCTTGCCGCGTGCCACTCCCACCTTCAGCCAGAGATCAAATCTCGATCGTCGATCTTCGATCGGACGACCAAGAATCGCGCGCCCGCTCGCTGTCGTCGCGATAAAGCAACGGGCGTGGCGCAGCGGTTAGCGCGCATGCCCGCACGCACACGACGAGGGTTCGAGTCGCACGATGCGAGAAATTGAAGACGAAGAGGCGCGTGGCAAAATTGGGCCGAGATCGCACCACGCGGCGTGCTGGCGTGCTTTTGTGCGTGTGTGTTAAGGAGTGTCGTTATAGTCGCACTTGCAACGTCAGTTTTAAAATAATTAAACGGAGGTGAGTCCGAGTGTCGGTCTCAGGGAGGTGTGAAAATCGGATTTTTACTTTACCACTTATTGTCACGGAGATTGCGGAGTTTTGCTTGCGAAAGGTGCGGTTTTGAAAAGCGAGATAGGGAGATAGAGAGAGAGAAGGTTTAGGGTTAGAAAGCTCTTTGTTTTGATCATGCAACTTGAATAGAAATTAAAATGGCAACTGAACGAGAAAATAACTTCATTAAACATGCACTTGTAGTTCATGACTTACAACATTAAATACATGCTTCAACAAAAATAATAAAAAGCTTAAAAGAGAGAGAGAGTGAGTGAAAGAGAGTGTGTGTGGAGAGCGACGAGGCAGCCACGGCGGTGGAGGAGGCTCCGTCGACGGCTCGTCGTCTCCGGCGATTACAAGAGTGCCTAAGGCTAGCTAAGAAAGGGGTAGAGTAGTTGCAAGGGGGAGTCAATCCTTGAATGGTGGTAGGAGGGGGTTTAAATAGAGTTAAGTTCTTCCTAAAAGAAGAAGGGGCTTTAGCGACGTCCAGAGCGTCGCTAAAACCGCTTCCAAAACCATCGGTGAAGCCCTCTCACTGTCGGTCAGCCGCCCGCCCCATTCCTTCTCCTCGCACGATCCGTGGCCGCTGAACGAGAGTTGTCCAATTGAAGATCGGACAGTTGAGAGTCTTCCTCGCCCCCGCTGAGATCGCGCCTTGGGCGCGCGTCTCCACCCGGCGTGCACACGCGCGTGGGCGCTCGTGAGCTGCGGTTGCGCCGCGTGGCGAGATCCTGGCCGCCCGCTGCTGATCGGGCGGCCCAATTTCTCCGTGCCCTTCGCTTGCCTTCAAATTCCACCCCGTTGCCGTGAGCTAACCGTTGCGCCACGCCCGCGCTTTGTCGCGGCGATCGTGGGCGGGCGTGCGGATCTTGGGAGATTTGTCCTCAGCTGGCTGAAGGCACGTGTGCGGTGGGGGCGGGGTTGACGTGGCACAATCTGGGCCGTTGATCTCCAGATCAACGGTCAGAACTTCTTGGGCCCATTGTAGGAGCTCCGGATGTCGGATTTGGCCGATCTTGAGTCTGTTGGACTCCGTTCGTCATTCTGAATCCATCCGTGTGGTCCGATTGCTCATCTGAGACCTGCTTTGACAAATGCTTACACAAATGGCCATTAATATAGTTTATAAGAAATCTTGGTATATGATGCATGCAATGCTCCTATTCTACTTATGTTGTGCCTTTTATTCTAAAGATGAGCCATATTCAACATAATTATTACCCCCTTGTGTGGTGTTATCACGTGCCCTCAGACAGCGAGCACCCATGCACGCACGCACGCTGGGCGACGACGCCCACGCGCACGAGGGAGGATCTCATTCAAGGCATTCACTTCCCTTGCAACTACTCTACCCCCTCTTAGCTAGCTTTAGGCCCTCTTGTAATCGCCGGAGACGACGAGCCGCCGACGGAGCCTCCTCCACCACCGTGGCTGCCTCGCTGCTCTCCCCCCCTCTCTCTCTCTTCCTCTCTTTTAAGCTTTCCTTTACTTATGTTTAAGCATGTATCTAATGTTGTAATCTGTGAACTAAAGCTGCATGATTAATGATGTTACTTTCCATTCAGTTGTTTACTTATTGCTTGTTCAAGTTGCATGTTAAAGAAAGAAACGACTCTAACCCTAATCTCTCTCTCTCGCTTTTCAACCGCACCTTTTGCAAGCAAAAACTCTGTAATTTCCATGACAACAAGTGATAAGCAAAATTCGATTTTCATGCCTCCCTGAGACCGACACTTGGACTCACCTCCGTTTCCTTACTTTAAAACCGACATTACAAGTGCGACTATAACGACACTTCTTAACACACACGCACGAGCGCACGCCATTAGGTTGTGTATATAGTGCTTGGCCTAGGGTTTTAAGATTTGAGTTGGGAGAGGGTTATGGTGGTTGGGTTGGGTTGGGTTAGGATTTAGACGTTTGGTTTGGGTCAAGGTTAGGGTTTTGTGATTTGATAAGGGTTTGGGTCAGGGTTAGGGTTTTCGCTTACTCTCGCCCTTGGTTTGTATGTTTAGTTTGGGTTAAGGTTTAGGATTATAATTATAATTTATTATTTAATTAATTTTACTTTTGAAATTGCTGGTTATCAGTGTCGGGTACACTTGGAGGCTTCAGTAGTTTAAGGTATATATAAATACATTCAATCTTTTTAATTTAATTGAATGATATTTTGGTTTTTTGGTAAATTTTTTTAATGTTTAAATTAGTTATTGTTTAGATACACACACTTGCTAAAGAAGATAAATGCACGCGAGGCCAAACATTAGGTATTCTAACCCCTAGGGTAAAAGTCATCTAAGTTAAATTGTATTCAAATTACTCACCTGTCGAGACTTATGATCATGTTATACATACAATACAGGAAGTGTATGTATACCTCACTTATATGATGTGTTGCCTTTGTAGCATGGCATAAGATTCGATCGACTTTAGTTTAGTGAGGTACCGAACTAAAGAAGGTCCTTAAGGATTTGATGATAACTTAGTTTTTCTCGTTACATGTAACCTTGTGCAGTAAAATTTCGGTTGCTTATCCCTGCTCTTCTTTGGTATACCAACTAATCTTATCTAGTTTCCTACGGTGCCCTTAATTAGGTTTTAAAGGAAATCTAGCTAAGGTTTGTATTGGGGGGTATACTGGAGAAGCGTGGGAAGATGCTGCTGAAATTTCATTGCACTAAGGTTACATGTAACGAGCAAAACTAAGTTGTCATCAAATCTTTGAGGATGGGTTATAAAGTGAAAATCTTAATCAACATACACATCATTTGGTCATTTCTCTTCCTAATAAGTGATTTGTTTACATTAAATTTTAGGTTATAATGAATAAATCTTGGATTAGATTGCAGGGTTCAGATTACACCAGATGTAAGGATGCAGTAATTTCATTCTTGGATTAGACCTTTCATGATGATGGGAAGATATTTGGAGAGGAGGTCAACTTGATAATATCTTTTGCCCATGCAGATGATGTTTAAATAGTTCCTTGCATGATCTAATACTGTACTTGAGCATGACATTTGTAATAGGTGGTAGCAGTATTACACTACTTGGGTAGCTCATTGAGAGGAGTTGATTGAGAAAGTCATAAACAATGAGAACATTGTTGACCAAGA
Organism: Thalassia testudinum; assembly: GCA_037157565.1. Classification (NCBI taxonomy): domain Eukaryota; kingdom Viridiplantae; phylum Streptophyta; class Magnoliopsida; order Alismatales; family Hydrocharitaceae; genus Thalassia; species Thalassia testudinum. The sequence continues at coordinate 17,509,441 of JAZHRO010000055.1, forward strand.
GATCGACGAGGAAATTACTGATAGCGGAGGTGAAGAAATTGAAGAAATATTGAACGAGATGAGAGTAGGAGAAGATGTAAATACAGACGAGGAAGATCCGTTCAGTTGTGATCCGTTCTATGATGTTAAGGCGGCTGAGAATCCTATTGCTCCCGGTGTTATGAAAATGTCAAAGTTGTCATTTTTGTTGAAAATATTTCAACTGAAGGTTATGAATAGAGTTAGTGCTAAATTTATGTCAAAAATACTTCAGTTTATTGCTGTTCTGTTGAATAACCCTAATCGTTTTCCAGCTTCATTGTATGAGGTAAGGAAACTGATTCGTAAGCTTGGTTTGGATTGTTAGAAAATTGATGCATGTCCGAATGACTGCATTCTTTTCAGAAATTAATTCGTAAATTTGAGTAATTGTCCCTAATGTGGACATGAGAGATATAAGGAAGGTAAAAATGAAAGTAAGAGGAAAAAATCTTAGAAAGTTCTTCGTTACTTTCCACTGACACCTAGGCTTCAATGCTTTTTTATATCAACTAAAACTGCACGGTGGATGACATTGCACCAGGATTGTAAATCTCAAGATGAAAGAATACGTCATCCTATTGATTCAGAGGAGTGGAAGAGATTTGATGAAAGAAATAATTTATTCTCTTTAGAAGCAAGGAACGTGCAATTGGGTCTTGCAAGCGATGGATTCAATCTATGTAAGAGTATGTACCCGTCGTACTCTATATGGCCAGTGGTAATGGTCACTTATAACTTATCTCCTTGGTTGTGTATGAGATCGTCGTTCATGATGCTAACCTTATCAATCCTCGATTGGTGGCTCTGCTTTCGTCTTTATAGTTATTATAGTCGTTGTGGTATATGACAAAACAGCTACCAGTTTAATACAATTTTTTTACTAGGAATGACAAGTTTCCCGAGGTCGAACTCAGGGAGCAACTATAATTCTAGAAACATAAAAATTCACAATATACAAGGTTTTACAAAAATGAAGAGAGAGAGAGAGGGAGCAAAAGTTCTCTTTTTTGGCTTCTTCTTCTTCTCTCTTCCTCTTCTATTTTCTTCTTCTCTTTCAGCTGGTTCTTCAATCTGCCTTCTTTTCTTTGCTACTTCTGTGGTGACCCTTTCTCTTTCTCCTTTCTTCCTCTCTGATTTTCTTCTCTTCTTCCTTGTGGTTGCAGAGGCTTCTGCCTTCTCTTTCTTTCAGCTGCTAAGTCTTCCTTTCTTCTTCCTTCTTTTATTCTTCTTCTTCTTTTTCTTCTGCTCTGGCTGTTCCTCTTCTTTCTTTCTTTCTCCTTCAGCCTGCCTTCTTTTGCTTCTTCTTTGCGTCTTCTTTCTTTCTTCTTCTTTCTGCTCTGGCCGCTGACCTTCCGACGTCTGACTTGGTGCTCAGATGGCTTAACTGTGCGTTTGCTACAGTGCGGCTCTTCTTCTTCTTTTCCTTCAGCGCCTCTCCTTCCTTTCTTCTTCAGCAGCTGCTCAGTGCGGCTAAGTCTTTAGCCGCTCCTCCTCCTCTCTTCTTCTTCCTTCGCCTGCTTCTTCCTTCTTTTTCCTTCTTCCCTGTGTGCACATACAACTGTCAGTGCAAAACCTACCCCTACCCCTTCCCCGCGTCTCTCTCTCTCTTTGAATCTCTCTTTGGAAAAGCTCTCCCGGAGCCGGGTAATCGGGTTCGGGTTGCGCGCTCGAGACCAGGCCCACCGGCGTGCGGTGGTGGGTGAGGAGTGCTTGGTCGGGTAGTCGGATTCGGCCTAGACCTGCGGGACGTGAGCGTGGGCGAGCGCGGGTGCGAGCGTGTGGCGCGTTGCGTGCGTGGGTGAGGGACCTGACCCCTGTGTATCCAAGGCGAACAGCTAAATTCACAAAATCAATTTAAGTGTGGGTGCGATGCCACACACTTACGAGGTGGGACTAAAGTCCCACCTCCAGTCTGCGCACTCGCAGGTGAGAAGGCGCTGCCAATTAGGGCAGCAGCGAAGGCTCACGACCCCAATTGCGAACCTGGGCGCACTCGCGGAAGCACCCCGCGCTTCCTGGAGCTCACGCCTGGGCTGGAGGGATCCTGGAGCTGCTTGTGAAGAAGCTTCAGCTGCTCATCAATGGTGGTGAGGAGGCAGAGACCTAAAATCACAAGGACAGCCTCACGGCCACATCAGACAACGCAGGGAGCCTCGCCAGAGTGTGGCAAAGGTAGTGCGAGGGTTGGCGAGGTGCAAGAGCGCCTGTGTCCGTGTGCCTAGGGCAGACTGTGTGCGTGGAAATGGGTGTGTTCGGGAGGTGGTCTAGAGGTGAAGGGCGGTGAATGGAGTGGGGGAAACGCTTGAGTGGAGTAAGGGGGAGCTTCTGGGCTTGTCGGCGAGGGGTGAAATGGTTTGTGGAGGTGGAGCGACCTCGTCGGAGATGACGACCGGAGATGGGGAAGGTGGTGATGGATAGTGGCGGTCGGTGAGTCAAAATGGTAAATTAAGAAGGGGAAAATATAAGGGAGAGAGAGAGGAAGATTCCTATCTACTTAGTTGACGAAGAGGGAGAGGAAGGCGTCTGGCTTGTGCCTGCTGGAGCTGGGGACGAAGGTGCCCAGGAGGGGGTTATCGGCGATGAGGAGGAGATCTGAGGACGCTAGCTGGTACGGCCTGACGCGGGAAGACGGGGTAGAGTAGGCTCTGCTGCAGGTATGGCAGCAGAGCGACGAGGAGGAGGGAGGATCGCCGGAAGCTTGGGCTGCCTGACCGGAGAGGGGAGAGACGAAATCCAGGGTTTCTCTCAGCCAAAACTAGCTTGCAGGAGATGGCAGACCCTGCCGCTCCTTATAAAGGCACTGGCGAGGAGCGGGGACCGAGGGGGCGACGTGCCGTGCTCGCTGGAGATGGCCGGAAATGGACACCCATGCTTTTCATGCATTCGCACGAGAGGCATGGCCGGTTGCAGAGGTTAGGGGAGGGTCCCTGCGACAGAGGACGACGTAGGGAACCCTCCGCTCGTTCCTGAGGACGGGCGCCTTGCCCTACGCGGCGCCATCCTCCGTGCAAGGTCGCCGGAGGTATGGTGTTGCGTAGAAATGGCAGGGAGGACCGTTCTGCAAAGAACGACAAGAAAGTTAGGGGGCCATGTGCAAGGGTTTCAAAAGATAAGGGTCAAAAAGTAATTTAAGAGGACCAATTTGTAAAGTCGGTCAAGATGATCTTTTCTTAGACCTAAATTTTTATACCAGACTAATTTGAACCTAAGGATTTTAATGGTGAAATTTGATTTTAGGTTGGACCATGTTTGACCGGTCAATTTGCGTAAAAATCTAAATTAGGTCATAAATTGGGCATGGTTCTCATTTTTGGTCAAAATAGGCTGCAAAGGCCAAATTAAAGGTTCTAAACCCTAGGAAACATTTTTCCATGAATTTTAGAGGGTTTATTTGATTTTTATCCTACCTCGAACCTCGTGAATTAAGGTAGGTTTGTTTTAGGGTTACAGAATGCTATTTAATTTCTAGAAGTTGCTATAACCCTTTTCAGATCAGATCATCCCACTTCCCTCCTTATTAAGCTCATTTGACCTGTGTTTAGACCCTTAATTACCCTGTTTGCATATTGCATTGGTAAAATTACAGTTTTACCTCTTATGATTTGTCTCATTCTTTAATTCAGAATTCTCTGAGTTAAGTCTCTCTTTAGGTTTTGTAGGAGCTTTTTCACACTTATTTGGATTAAATTATGCTAGTTAGGGTTCATGATGAGGTTCTCATCATACCCCCATGCCTAGCTTTTGCTAGTCCCTTAGCAAAATTTTAAGGTTTCAACCCTTGTTCTAGACCATGAAGTTCTTAATGAGTTTAGATAAGTGCTTTTTCTTTCGTAACCTTGATTAGGTTAGAATGCCAACCATAGACCTAAAAGGTACTCTGGTACCAACCGAGATCCAGATCTATCTAGCCATAGCCTCAATCCTTAGCAAAGGTTTTTAAGGCCTACAAGAGCTAACCTAAGGCTTATTAGACTTTGTGGTTAAAGCACCCGTGCTTGAGATAATTTTAGCCCTGGCTCAGTTCGCAGTGCGTTTTGTAAGAAAGAGAGGTAGAAGATTTATATGTTTCTCTCTTTTTCTTTTTAATTCTAGCTTAGGATTGGCTTCTCAACATGGTCTGTATCAGATTCCTTGTCTCCATCATCAATACTCAAGGGTTCCTGGCAGTCGATGCTTCGAGATAGCACCGCCCATGGTAACCCTAGAACCTTGGCTTTTGAGATTTTGAGATAATCCCATCCATGGTGTTCCGTGGCCAAATTCTGACCCTGGCAATTGACACTTCGTGATAATGCCATCCATGGAATCTGAACCAGTAGAGTGCTTACATGCCCCCAGTAGGATATGTAAATATTCTAAGGGACAAGTACTGAGGAGATGATATTTTGTTACGCATCTTCAAGAGGAATTTCCCACCTCTCCGCGCTGGGAACTCGTCCAAATCAACTTGTGTTGATTGGCTGCTCCTACTCTAGGTGTCATTTTCAGAATTTTTGCAACGCTTCTGCGTGATTTTGATTTTTATGCTTACTGAATTAGGCTATGTGTGAAGTTAGGGTGCTTAGGTTACTGAGTCCCGTAAGCCAAAAGTTAGTTAATGAGGCCAAATACTCCCTAAGCCTTGGACCTAATACTTAAGCTTTTCATTTTCCTCAACCTCTTGAGGAATGTCTAGATCTTAATGGGTACTAAGAGTCTATCCAAGAATGCCTAAGGTTTGCGTTCTTACTAATCTCACTGTGCCCTTTCCATTTCTTTTCCTGAATGAGGTCTAGAACTTAGGTTAATTCCTTAATTTCTTACTAATGACTATCTCTTTTCTTTCATTTTGTGCTCCTTCTTTTGATCATTTTGTTCTTTTTCTCCTTTGTAGAGTCCACAAAATTTCTTTCCTCCTCTCATCATTTTTTTTTATGGTGTTTTTGGCATATGTGAATTTTTTTTGTTTAAAGCCTTTTCTTACGAGTTTTGCACTTTCATACCCCCCCATGCTTAAGGTTTGCAATGTCCTCATTGTCACTTAGGAGGGTTTTTATTTAACTTAGTTCATACATTAGGACAGATGTTTTGATGAGTGAATGGGTCGGGGTGACTGTTGCGGACGATTTCTAATCTCAGATGCAAGCACCTGAGGTGGAGTCGGCTGTCCTAAAGGGTGAACCTTAAGTGCGAAGAGGTGTCAGAAAAGGTTTCAGGTTTTTTCAAAAAGAATGACGGGCTGCCTCCCATTGAACGCTAAGTTTTACACCATCGGCTGGGGGTAATATGCTCAAGGAAAATGGAGGATAAATGATGATTCAGCCAAATCTGTAGAGGTTACATCAATGAACGGTTTGAGTCTCTGACCGTTCACGATGAAAGGTTCGGAATCATGGCTGAGCGGACTGATTTCGACGGCTCCATTTCCAAAAGCTTGTCGGACAAGGTATGGTCTGACCCATTTGGATCGTAGTTTCCCAGGGAAGAGTTTGAGTCGGGCATCAAAGAGTAGGACCTTCTGACCAAGATGAAAGATCTTTCTAGATATGTGCTTGTCATGGAAGGCTTTAACCCACTCTTTGTAGATTAGCGAGTTCTCGTACGCATCAAGGCGTAACTCATCGATCTCGCTTATCTAAAGCTTTCTGTGGGTTCCAACCTTAGAAAGATCTAAATTACAGCTCCGTACTGCCCAATAGGCTTTGTGCTCCAGTTCGACGGGAAGGTGACATGCCTTCCCGTACATCAGTCTAAAAGGAGACATGCCTAATTAGGTTTTGTGGGCGGTTCTATAAGCCCACAAAGGTTTCGGAAGTCGGGATGGCCAGTCCTTCTTGTCAGGCCGAACAGTGACCTGCAGGATTTTCTTGATCTCCCGATTTGATAACTCAGCTAGACCATTAGTCTGGGGGTGGTAAGGAGTGGAGATTTGGTGAGACACCCCGTTTTTGGTCATCAGTGACCTGAACTGAGCGTTCGTAAAATGGGTCCCCCCGTCAGAGATGATTGCACGAGGAATCCTAAACCGTGAGAAGATATTGTGATGAATGAATTTGATAACAATTTTACGATCACAGGTTCGAGTTGGTATGGCTTCGATCCATTTGGACACGTAGTCCACAGCTAGCAGAATGTACTCGAAGCCATCCGAAACAGGAAAGGGGCCCATAAAATCAATCCCCCAAATATCGAAGATTTTGCATACGAGAATCGGCTGCAAAGGCATCATGTCGCGATGGCTCATGTTGCCCAAAGTTTGGCAACGACTGCATGCCTTGCAGTGATTGTATGCGTCCTTGAATAAAGTGGGCCAATAAAAGCCACACTGGAGGATTTTTGATGCGGTTTTGTGCCCAGAGAAGTGGCCACCGCATGCCTGGTCATGGTAGAAGGAGATAATATCATTGATTTCACCCTCTGGGACACATCGCTGGATGATTTGGTCGGCACCTATGCGGAAGAGGTACGGATCTTCCTAGATGTAATACTTGGCATCAGAGCGCAATTTGTCTTTCTTGGCCTTCGGCCAATCAGACGGGATCTGATGAGATGCCAAGTAGTTTACTATATTAGCAAACCATGGAAGTCTAGTACCAATAGTCAGTAGGTGCTCATCAGGGAAATGCTCCGTGATGGGTCCAGAAGGGTTGATGATCTCAGAAGGAAGGCGAGACAAATGGTCAGCTACCACGTTTTGTCTTCCCGCCTTATCATGAATCTCGAGGTCGAATTCTTGCAACAACAAGATCCATCGGATTAGTCGGGGCTTCGCGTCCTTCTTGGCAAGGAGATGCCTCACAGTTGTATGATTCGAGTAGATGACGACGTGGGAACCCAGGAGATAAGATCAAAATTTTTCAAGGGCAAATACTACGGCTAACAGCTCTTTCTTCGTAACTGTATAGTTACGCTGAGCCTCGTCAAGTGTCTTGCTAGCGTAGTAGATGACCACGGGTTTTCCGTCAACTTTCTGCCCCAAAACCGCTCCTACAGTGAAATCAGATGCATCACACATGATCTCAAAGGGTTGAGACTAATCAGGGGATTGTAGGATCGGGGCCTGGGTGACTCGGTCACGGAGGTTTTCAAAAGCTTGAGTGCATTCCTTGGAGATATCAAAGGGTACATCCTTAGAAAGAAGAGTAGTCAGGGGGCGCACGATTTCGAAAAATCAGGAATGAAACGACGGTAAAAATTGACGTGCCCTAGAAAAGAACAGATGTCCCTGATCAAGCTAGGCATAGGAAGCCGAGAAATTAGATCAACCTTGGCTCGATCCACTTGGATGCCTTTCTCAGAAATTAGATGTCCTAGGACAATCCCCTCAGGCACCATAAAATGGCTCTTTTCCCAGGAAAGAACCAAATTAACATCGATGCAATGCCTGAGTATATGAACTAAGTGCTGGAGGCACTCATCAAATGATGCCTCGAAAACTGAGAAGTCATCCACGAAGACTTCCAAATAATCACCTACCGTATCAGAGAATATGGCAAGCATGCACCGCTGAAAAGTCGCGAGTGCATTGCAGAGATCGAAAGGCATCCTTCAGAATGCGTACATCTTGAAGGGGCAGGTGAATGTGGTCTTCTCTTGTTCCTCAGGATGAATAGCCACTTGGTTATAACCGGAGTACCCGTCAAGAAAGCAGAAGAATCGATTTCTCGCTAATTTCTCGAGAATCTGATCAATGAAAGGTAGTGGGAAATGATCCTTCTTTGTGGAGGAATTGAGTCATCGGTGATCTATGAAGACTCTCCACGAGTTGGCTATTCGGGTAGGTATGATCTCTCCAATTTCAGTCGTAATGGTGGTGAGCCCTGCCTTTTTAGGCACGACCTGAATTAGGCTCACCCAACGACTGTCGGAGATTGGGTAGATGATTCCTACATCTAACCACTTAATGATCTCCTTTTTCATAACCTCCTGCAGATTGGGATTTAAACATCTCTGCATCTCAAGGGAAGGTCGTGCGCCTTCTACAAAATAAATTCGGTGTGTGCAATAAGAGGGATGTTGACGCGGCTAGATTGTGTTTTAACAATTAATGCATTGTAATATAGACGAACTTTCCGCGAAAACAAATAAAGATTTATAACTCGAAAAATGGAGTATTTGAGGTCGAACACAGGGAGCAATCTAAGTACTTTCAAAACTTGAGAACACAACTTTTTAAATGAAAACAAATGACTAGTTCAATGAGAGTGTTATAAAAAGAAATTGCTCAAAGGGAACAAAAATGGACGTCTGATACAATATCAGACGTCTTAAAATAAAGCTCCTTTTCTTCCTTGATGCTTCTGTTTCTCTTCCTTTATTTCTTTTCCTCCTGCGACCAAGGTCTGGCTTTCCTCTCTCTTTCTTCTTCCTTTTCTTTTCCTTTGCCTTCTTGAATCTTTGTTTGCCCCTTGTCTTCTTCTTCTTTAGTTCTGTTCTCCTTAGCCTTGCTTCTTCTTCTCTGCCTTCCTTGGTTCTTGTAACGACCCGATTCCCGAGTCCCTACGAGACACGAGAACCGGACTGACTCGACTAATCCCAAGACCTAGTCGTCCAACGAGGAAGTAGCCAAAAGAGCAATAAAATAAACCACATTCAGCATGAATATAACTAGCAGTAACAAAATACAGCAGTAAGAAAAAGGAACTACTACAGTATGTACCACCACAACAGTAGAACAACAATTATAACATAACATGAAACTACAAATAAAGAAAAGTACAGAGAGTAACAAGAACTACTCACTACAGTGGAACAAAAGGGGTACAAAAAGAACTGCGGTAACTCTACTGGACCCTACTCGGCCCAGCGTCCTCTGCAGCCGCTGACCCTGGCTGCTCAACACCTGGTCCTGAAAAGTAACGAGTGTAACACGTCAGCGAAACACTGAGTAGAGTGGCAACTAAAACTAAAGAAGCAGTAGAGTGTACAGTAGCTGTTATATTTTGTTACTTTATTTACATCTTTCTATTATTTCACGATTTCCTATTTCTCAGATCCTTCACTTGATCTCGAATGTTCCTCGTGCGAACGATCTTGATTACAGTCTTTTCCGAAAAGTAGAAGTAACACGTGGTGCTCTCCTGGCCGGGAGAGTCCCCCGTGGTGATCCTACTCTCAGTCAACCACCACAAGGTCACTGACAAACGTAACGGTGACTACGGCACGCGCGATAAACACACGAGTAGCTTCCCCGCACTGGCACGCGGTCAGTCGCTTCCGTTAACGGGTGCGCCTAAAGCACAGCATGGAACCAGTATAGGGCAGAGCCCTCTCAGTAACAGGGGTCCAGCCCCTCCACAGTAACCAAACAGGGGTCTTGCCCCTCCACAGTCCGTGCACCCTCACCTGACTACCCTGGTTTGCCCAGTGGGCCTAACAAGTCGGTGTAGGTGAGCTAGCAGCACCCCGGGGCTCGTGGGGTAGCTAGTACTCGCTCTACACTAGTAGCTCTCCTCAGTACGGTGTACACGAGGGCCAAAAGTCGGTACAAAGTGGCCAGACCAAACCCCGGGTCCCTGGGGTGGCTGGCTCCGCTCTGCACTAAATAGGTAACAGGTGCTTCCCTTGGCACTACGTACCCAAGAGACAACACACTTCCACATCTTTCTTCTCAGTTCCATTTCATTCTCTTTCCAGGAGTTCTACTCCTAATTCCCGGTAGGGTTCCAGCTCTTTTAACTCAGCACATTTAGGTTTCACCATTCTAGTTTCACGTTTATACAACCCATGTTTTCAATCATGTTTATTTATTTATAACAGGCAGCTGTTAAATCAATTTACAGGCAGCTATTTTTTCCTTTCCACTTTTCCAAGACTGCAATATCTATATTCATATCACTAGTTTTCCAGTCCTAAGATTCATGCCGTACCCTAGGATCTATCATTCAATCTAGTTTTCCAGCCCTAGGATTCGTGCAATACCCTAGGATCTATCATTCAATCTGGTTTCTCATTCCTAGGATTCATGCAATGCCCTAGGTTCTATTAATTGTTCCATAATTGTAACAAATTATGCTAATAATTTTAAAAGCCACTCTACCAGCTAGAACAGGAGTACTGGGGGCGTGGTCGGAAATCCCGTGCGCCTCCGCAACCCCCGAGACTGCAATGGAACGGGTTCCTAACATAAGGATCAAACAAAAGGAGTTTCTCAGAACAGCATATAATTACTGTAAATGGGTAGAGGATTTTATTCTGGGAAGAACGCAACTCGAAACGCGAAAAACGGACTCCGAACGGGCCCTAAACTGGTCGAAAACGACGAAACAGTCCAAAATCAGACGTCTGGAATCTCTTCCAGACGTCTTAAAAGGTGGTTCAGATGATACCTTTGCTCTGTGTAGTCCCTCAGACGTCCAGAAGCTTGCGGGGGCGTCTGGCTTAATTCTCAGACGTCCGATGGTCAACCCGGACATCTGGAAGTCCTCTCCGTCTTCTGGCACTGTGGCCAGACCTCCGATTCGCGTTGGATGGCGAGTCTCGCGCCCTCCCAAGCAGAACTTGCACGCACCCATACCCATTCTCAGTACGACGGGTCGCAGACGAAGGCGCGGCGGACGGCTGCATGGCCGTACGCGTGAAAAAAGGAAGAAGATGAAATATCTTACTCGTCAGACGTCTGGACAATCCTCCAGATGTCTTTACCGTCGTCTGGTCGTAAGCCCAGATGTCTGATTCTGGAAAAAACTCCAGAATCAGAGCTCCTCTCGCTCTCCGTCCGCGACGCACGGCCGCGCTGCGCCCCGTCCGCCTGCTGCTCGAGCTGCAGCAGCCCCTCCGCGACACTCCACGCCCGCTGCTCCCCCGCCGGCCGGCTCTAGCTGCCCCAGCAAGCTTGAGCCCTCACGGTCGAGCGTCTCCTCCCTCGCGCAACACCTCCTCCCGCACACTTGCCGCGGCCGCTGCTGCCGCCGCTCGCTCACTCTCGCACCGGCTGGGAGAAGAAGAAGAGGGACACGAAGGGGATGAGGGTGAGGGAGAGGGCGAGGGCCTTTTAAGGCCACGCGGGGAGAGAGAGAGAGAGCACTGCGCCCTGCAGGAGGAGAGAGGGAAAAAGAGGAAAGAGGGTGGCGGTTGCAGGTCTGCGGGCGCATGCGCACAGACGCAACCCCGTACGCCGCAGAAATTTAATCCCAGACGTCTAGAAGGGGTTCCAGACGTCTGGTCAGACGTCTGGGACACCTCCCAGACGTCTTAAAAATCATCTTGAAGCCACGTTCGTAACAGTTCTGTTCTTCTTCTCTGCCTTGCCTCTCTTGCTTCCTTGGCAGAACTTCCTTCCCTTGTTTCTTCTTCCTTTCTGCCTTGCCTTTCTTCCTTGGCAGAGCCTCCTTCCTTCTTTCTTATAGCGGCTAAGTCCCTTTGTCCTGCACACAACTATGCATAGCAAAACCTAACCCTCTACCCGCGCGTCTCTCTCTCTCTGTGTACACCACTCTCAGCACACTCTCCTAGAGCCAGGTAAACGGGTCGGATCGTGCGCCCGGGACCAGGCGCACCGGCGTGAGGGTAGTGCGCGAGGTGTGTTCAGGACAGGGTCGGGTCAGGTCGCGCTAGATCCACGTAGTGAACTCGTGGACGAGGCGCAGTGAGATAGGTGAGGGACCTCACCCCAAGTGTGATAGGAGGCGAAGAGCGTATATGACAAAAACAATATAAAGGGTATGCGTGCGTCGTGGCTTACCGATGTGGGATTAAAGCCCACTGCTTTCCTTCGCGCGCCCGCAGCAGACCGCGCCTTCAATTTCTCAACTGCAGGCTCTATTGGCTTCACTTGCCGGGTCAGCTACCTTCACACGACCTTCCCAAATTTGCAGCACCTGGAGCCCTGAAGTCCTGAGGCCTGGAGCGAGCGTGGATCTTCCTCAAGTCACCGTCAATGGTGGCCGGAGCTTGAGATTTGTCTGACACAAAAATAGCCTCGCGGCCTAATCAAATCACCGGGGGACCTTCGCCGTGTCACGGCGAAGGTGATGAGCTATGTGGCAGGCTGCGGGGTGGCCTAGGCGTGAGTGCCTAGGTCGTTCTATGGCCGGACGGGTAGGTGTGTTCGGGGGGTTGTTGTGGTGGTGTCGCGGGGCTGTGGATGAGTAGAGGGTGCTCAGTGAGGTGAGGTGGAGGTTATGTGATGGTCGGCGAGATGTGTGGGGCTGCGGAGCGACGGGAGCGTCTCGCTGGAGGGTGGCCGAAGATGAGGAAGGTGGCGGTGGACAGGAATGGTTGAGGATTGATTGAGTGAAATAAAGTGAGGAAATGAAAGAGTGGAAGATGGGGAACTTATTTGGACTGTTGGGAGAGAAAGGGGGTAGCGGAGTTAGACATCTTGTTTGTGCTGTCGTTGGAGAAGATAACCCTGGGGGAGATAACGGCGATGAGGAGGTGGTCGGGGAAGCGTACGCTTGGTGCGGCGCTGCGTGGGAAGATGAGGTGAAGTAGACTCTGCTGCTGGTATGGCAGCAGAGCGACGAGAAGGAGGGGAGGTAATCGTCGGAGCTTGTGGGTTTCTTGGCCGGAGAGAGGAGAGAAGAAATTTGGAGTATTCTACCGCCAAGACAAGTCTGAGAGATTTCGCAGAGGGTCGGAGGTCTTTTTATAGGTGCTGGCCGAGCTTTCTGGTGCGTGGAGGGAAAGCTTTTGGCCACCGTTGTCTCGCCATAGAAGGAAGGTGGTTGGGATCCAAATCTCTCGTGCATTCGCACGAGAGATTGGAAAGGAATCAGAGATCAAGATTGGGCTTAGATGGAAGGGGATTCCTCAGAGAATCTCCCTTCCAATTCTGGGAGGAGATCTCTGAGGGATCTGAGCATATCCCCCCTGTCAACCTCGTCGGAGAAGGATTCTGCCCCAATAATGGCAGAAGGACTTGATTGTAAGATTGGAGAGAAAGCTAGGGGGGTTTATGTGATGGTTTTCAAAAGATAGCGACCAAAATGTGATTGGGTGTACTAAATTGCAAAGTAGGTCAAGATGACCTCCCCTTAGGTCCAAATTTTGGTACAAACCTAATTTGAACCTAAGAAATCTAATGGTGAAGTTGGATTTTAGGTTTGACCACGTTTGATTGAAAATTTTGCGTAAAAACCCAAATTAGGTCAATTGATGAGCTAGGACCCTATTCTAGGTCAAACTAGGTTCCAAAGGCCAATTTGAATGATCTAAACCATAGGGGATATTTTTCCATGAATTTTATAGGATTTAATTAATTTTTATCCTGACCGGAACCTTGTTGAATTAAGCGGGTCTGTTTTAGGGTTACCAAATGTCATTTAATTCCTGGATTGCACATGAACCCATTTCTAATTGCATCAACCCACTTTTTATCTCATTTATACCATTTGACCTATGCTATGTCTCTGAGAAATCCCATTTATGTACTGCAATGATAAAATTACAGTTTTAACCTTTATTTCATGTTTTCTTCTCAGAACACTTATTCCTTCAAGTGGGCCCTCTTCTAGGTTATGTAGGAGCTTTTATTCTCTTTATTAGGTCAAAATGAGCTAGTTATGGCTCATGATGAGGCTCTCATCAAGGGACTTATTCCAGTCAAGTCATCGAGAGTCCAACCAATGGCTCTGCGATGTTGCTAGAGAACAGCAATTAAATGGGATTCCTGATCAGGAGTAAGCTTGGAATTTATAATCACAGGAAAAGTCTGATTAGAACCCAAAAAGATGTATTTCAAATGCTCTGGAAGGGATTTTAGTTTAAGGATTTGGTTATCAGCAGCATCGGGTGGTTCAGGGTAAGTGTGAGGTTCAAGGATAGGAGTTATGGGTTTGTCTGAATCAGGGTCCAACTCCTCTAATTGCGGTTCAAGTTCTTTCTGTGGTTGATGAGGCATAATCAGGTTATTCTCAAAATGTGTTTCATCAACCAAAGCTCTAATATCACATATTTGTTCGATGACACTGCAACTGATTCCTTGTTGGGCCTTAAAGATATCAATTTTGAGGGTTTGATTCCCAAATTTCAGCTCTATTTGGCCCTCCTCACAACTGATGTTGGCTCAAGCAATGGCCAGGAAAGGTCTCCCTAGAATGATCGGTGTATCCCTAGGGTTTTTAGGTGTGTCCATGTCTAAGACTATAAAGTCTACAGGGAAATAGAAATCCCGCACTCTTACAATAACATCCTCAAGAATCCCTTTAGGTGACTTTATTGATCGATCTGCTAACTGGAGTGTCACCTCAGTCGGTTTTAGCTCAGATTCTTCTAGGTGGTTAAGTAAGGATGTGGGTATCAGATTTATGGAAGCACCCAAGTCTAGCAATGCTCTGTCGAACTGGGTTTCACCTATTTTGCATGAAATCAGGGGAGTACCTGGATCTTTTGCCTTGGGTGGGAGTCTGCTCAGGATTATAGAGCTGGCTTGCTCTGATAGTACAATTGAAGGCTAACGCACCGTTGGGTCGGCATGTTATTAGGGTTAGGAAGAGGCTGAGAAGGAAGTGTGCCTGGTTGGCAAGAATTTTCCAACTGGGCCAGTTGGTTTCGAACCTCTGTGATTTCATCCTTGTGTTGCTTCTGAATAGCCGCATTCATTCTCTGAATGTCAGCCAGAGTCTGAAGGATGAGGGACATTTGGTCTTGGTTTGGCCCAGATGGATAAGTAGGGTTGGGCCGAGGCTGAGGAGGCTGGTAAGGACGAGGTGGTTGTGGACGGGGCTGAAAGGGTGGTCTTTGAGTTTGGGAATTTTCCGTCCACTGGAAGTTGGGATGGTTTCACCATCCAGGATTGTAGGTATTGGCAAATGGGTCATTTTGGATGGCGTTGAGGTCCTCGCAGGTCTGAGGAACCTCTGAAGAGTCAGAGAATGGGGGAATGGAATTCCCCTGGCTAGTATAGAAAGGGTCGGAGGATCCTCCGATCCGAGAATCAGATGGGGTTGGATACGGATCCATTCCAGGAGAAGGTCGGTGGAGAATGTTTTGCACAGTCTCCTGTGTGGAAGGAGATTGTGCAAAGGAATTATGCGCAGAGGTGGCTCGCTGCAAGTGCTGAGTCAGCTCATCCACCTTCTTCTCAATAATAGAGACCTTGTCCAATCGACTGGCCATCAATTCCAGGTCGACTGATGCGGACAGGCCCTGCATCTCGTGTGCTCCCCTAAGGTTCGTCGATGTACGGGTATTCGTCCTGTCGAATAATCCCATGGAGTCATTATTGATGGAGTTCTCGCACATATTTTCGAGAATCTCCCACATGGTGTCCTCATGCTGACACATGATATTCCCTCCGCAAGTTGCATTGACGAAAAGCCTAATATCTTCACGGAGTCCCTGGTAAAAAGATTGGACTTGTTCCCATTTAGGAACTCCGTGATGGGGGCAGTTCCTCATGAGATCCTGAAAGCGATCCCATGCCTCATGGAGAGGTTCTCCTGTTTGTTGCGTGAAGTGGGTAATCTGATGGCGCAAGGCATTGGTTTGACCAACGGGAAAGAACTTCTTCAAGAACTCGGACTGAAGTTCCTCCCAATTGTTGATCGGCCGAGTCTGTGTTTGGTACCAATGGGCGGCCTTGTCCATAAGGGAGAAGGAGAACATCTTCATGAGGAGGATATCCCGATTTTGTGCATCTGATCCGAAAGTCTGGGCCAGATGCTTTAGCTATTTAATGTGCTGGAAGGGGTCTTCAGAATTAAGCCCATGGAATTTAGGTATGGCATGAATCATGTTGGGCTTTAGTTTAGAATCAGGTCCTCCAGTCGGGATTTTGACTCGAGGCTCAATAGCCACCGCAGCAGGATTATAATGGTCCCGCATCATAGGACGCTGCGGTGGGTGCATGAAGTTCTGGAAGAGGTCATTGAGTCGCTGGAGCTGGTGCTCCAGATTGTTCTCTTCCTCAACTGGCTGAGCCATTGTGGAAGAAGAAGGTGAGTTAGGTTTGGAATCGGAGGAGAGGTCTATGTGAAGTGTTGGTTGCACAAACAAGGGCACCGAGGCTTAGCCTTGAGGAGAGTGAATTTCTAAAGGAGGTTTCAAGGACCTCCTACCAAACATACACTGATGGAGAGGATGAGTTTAGCAGGTGCTGGACCCAATCAAGACACCCAGAATGTTGGGTGACTATAGAGGTTGGGGGCAGATGGACCCCTTGATCAAAAGATCGTCCACCTGAGAATTACCTAGGCAGCTAGAGAGGGTGAGTACCGCGAAGACCCCTACATGGTAGAGCACCCCCACGGGTTACAGGGTTTCCCCCACCCGACCTCTCTTGTCACTGAGATTCCAGGTAGACCAGAATGGGGACCTTGACCTCTTAAGTCTACCACTTTTAGTTAGGATCAAGGTGCTTAGGTTTTCACTTGAACTTTAGCCTTTTGAGTGCAAAGAGTGACCTAAGTTTAAGGTTGGTTGACCCAAGGGGTCAACTTCACCTACTAGTTCCTTTGAGAGCTTATTAGGTCTTTGTCTTTTAGGGTTCAAGTGTTTTTAAGAGCCAAATTTCTTAGGGTTTCTCTAAATAGGTGCTTTCAAACAATGGCTTGGGCACACTTCTTTTAGGAATTCTCAATTCTTGCTTAGAAAGTGTGTCTCTATAACCTTAATTTTGAATCTTATATTGGCTCTACTTGGTCCAGTTAGTTTCCTTTAGATTGGGTAATTCGGGCTCAAGCAAGAAGGTGTTAGCATTAAATACCCTTAATGGATGTACAGAAATACTGTGTTGAAATTGAAAACAGGCAGCTTTGATGATTTACTAAATATGGAAGACAGGTTATGCCTAAATTGCTTTTTCTTTCTTTTTCTTCCTCTTTAGAATTTAGGGGTTAAAATGAGAGGATAGAAAATTGCCTATCCTAGGTGTGGTTGTTGTACAGCTGCTTGTTGTCCTCTTGATTTCTTGTGCCTGCACAACAAAAGAGAAGATATCAATAGAAACTCAAAAATTGTGAATTAATAGCTTCTAGAATGGCCGTTGCTCCCCGGCAATGGCGCCAAAAACTGGTGGCTCTGCTTTCGTCTTTATAGTTATTATAGTCGTTGTGGTATATGACAAAACAGTTACCAGTTTAATACAATTTTTTTACTCGGAATGACAAGTTTCCCAAGGTCGAACTCAGGGAGCAACTATAATTCTAAAAATATAAAAATTCACAATATACAAGGTTTTACAAAAATGAAGAGAGAGAGAGGGAGCAAAAGTTCTCTTTTTTGGCTTCTTCTTCTTCTCTCTTCCTCTTCTCTTTTCTTCTTCTCTTTCAGCTGGTTCTTCAATCTGCCTTCTTTTCTTTGTTGCGGCTGTGGTGACCCTTTCTCTTTCTCCTTTCTTCCTCTCTGATTTTCTTCTCTTCTTCCTTGCGGCTGCAGAGGCTTCTGCCTTCTCTTTCTTTCAGCTGCTAAGTCTTCCTTTCTTCTTCCTTCTTTTCTTCTTCTTCTTCTTTTTCTTCTGCTCTGGCCGTTCCTCTTCTTTCTTTCTTTCTCCTTCAACCTGCCTTCTTCTGCTTCTTCTTTGTGTCTTCTTTCTTTCTTCTTCTTTCTGCTCTGGCTACTGACCTTTCGACGTCTGACTCGGTGCTTAGATGGCTTAAATGTGCGTTTGCTATAGTGCAGCTCTTCTTCTTCTTTTCCTTCAGCGCCTCTCCTTCCTTTCTTCTTCAGCAGCTGCTCAGTGCGGCTAAGTCTTTAGCCGCTCCTCCTCCTCCCTTCTTCTTCCTTCTCCTACTTCTTCCTTCTTTTTCCTTCTTCCCTGCACGCACATACAACTATCAGTGCAAAACCTACCCCTACCCCTTCCCCGCATCTCTCTTTCTCTTTGAATCTCTCTTTGGGAAAGCTCTCCCAGAGCCGGGTAATCGGGTTTGGGTTGCACGCCTGGGACCAGTCCCACCGGCGTGTGGTGGTGGGCGAGGAGTGCTTGGTCGGGTAGTCGGATTCGGCCCAGACCCGTGGGGCGTGAGTGCAGGCGAGGGCGAGTGCGAGCGTGTGGCACGCTGCGTGTGTGGGTGAGGGACCTGACCCCTGTGTATCGAAGGCGAACAACTAAATTCACAAAATCAATTTAAGTGTGGGTGCGAGGCCACACACTTACGAGGTGGGACTAAAGTCCCACCTCCAGTCTGTGCGCCCGCAGGCGAGAAGGCGTTGCCAATTGGGGCAGCAGCGAAGGGTCGCGACCCCAATTGCGAACCTGGGCGCACTCGCGGAAGCACCCCACGCTGCCTGGAGCTCATGCCTGGGCTGGAGGGGTCTTGGAGCTGCCTATGAAGAAGCTTCAGCAGCTCGTCAATGGCGGCAAGGAGGCGGAGACCTGAAATCACAAGGACAGCCTCACGGCCATATCAGACAATGTAGGGAGCCTCGTCGGAGTGTGGCAAAGGCGGTGCGAGGGTCGGCGAGGTGCAAGAGCGCCTGTGTCCGTGTGCCTAGGGTAGACTGTGTACGCGGAAATGGGTATGTTCGGGAGGTGGTCTAGAGGTGAAGGGAGGTGAATGGAGTGGGGGAAACGCTTGAGTGGAGTGAGGGGGAGCTTCTGGGCTTGTCGGCGAGGGTGAAATGGTCTGTGGAGGTGGAGCGTCCTCGTCGGAGATGGCGACCGGAGATGGGGAAGGTGGTGATGGACAGTGGCGGTCGGTGAGTCAAAATGGTAAATTAAGAAGGGGAAAATATAAGGGAGAGAGAGAGGAAGATTCCTACCTACTTAGTTGACGAAAAGGGAGAGGAAGGCGTCCGGCTCGTGCCTGCCAGAGCTGGGGATGAAGGTGCCCAGGAGGGGGTTATCGGCGATGAGGAGGAGATTTGAGGACGCCAGCTGGTGCGGCCTGGCGCGTTAAGACGGGGCAGAGTAGGCTTTGCTGTAGGTATGGAAGCAGTTCGATGAGGAGGAGGAGGGAGGATCGTCGAAAGCTTGGGCTGCCTGACCGAAGTGGGGAGAGACGAAATCTAGGGTTTCTCTCAGCCAAAACTAGCTTGCAGGAGACGGTAGACCCTGTCGCTCCTTATAAAGGCACCGGCGAGGAGCGAGGATCGAGGGGGCGACGTGCTGTGCTCATCAGAGATGGCTGGAAATGGACACCCATGCCTCTCGTGCGTTCGCACGAGAGGCATGGCCGGTTGCAGAGGTCAGGGGAGGGTCCCTGCGACAGAGGACGACGCAGGGAACCCCCCGCTCGTTCCTGAGGTTGGGCGCCTTGCCCTGCGCGGCGCCATCCTCCACGCAAGGTCGCTGGAGGTATGGTGCTGCGCAGAAATGGCAGGGAGGACCGTTCTGCAAAGAACGATGAGAAAGTTAGGGGCCATTTGCAATGGTTTCAAAAGATAAGGGTCAAAAAGTAATTTAAGAGGACCAATTTGTAAAGTCGGTTGAGATGGTCTTTTCTTAGGCCCAAATTTTTATATCAGCCTAATTTGAACCTAAGGATTTTAATGGTGAAATTTGATTTTAGGTTGGACCATGTTTGATCGATCAATTTGCGTAAAAACCTAAATTAGGTCATAAATTGGGCATGGTTCTCATTTTTGGTCAAAATAGGTTGCAAAGGCCAAATTGAAGGTTCTAAATCCTAGGAAACATTTTTTCATGAATTTTAGAGGGTTTATTTGATTTTTATCCTGCCTCGAACCTCGTGAATTAAAGTAGTTTGTTTTAGGGTTACAGAATGTCATTTAATTTCTAGAAGTTGCTATAACCCTTTTTAGATCAGATCATCCCACTTCCCTCCTTATTAAGCTCATTTGACCTGTGTTTAGACCCTTAATTACCCTGTTTGCGTACTACATTGGTAAAATTGCAGTTTTACCTCTTATGATTTATCTTATTCTTTAACTCAGAATTCTCTGAGTTAAGCCTCTCTTTAAGTTTTGTAGGAGCTTTTTCACACTTATTTGGATTAAATTGTGCTAGTTAGGGTTCATGATGAGGTTCTCATCACCGATCCAAAACAACCAGGAAATGCAATAGATGTTTATATCCAGCCATTAATCGATGAACTAAAACAATTGTGGTACACCGGTGTGAAGATGTATGATGTAGAAGAGAAAGAATTTTACAATATGCATGCAGTATTGTTGTGGACCATAAATGACTTCCCAGTGTATGCATTTTTTACTCGTTACAGATGAAGTTGTTTAAGAAAAACCCAAAGAAAAGGATCCTTCTGAGACATAGCCCTCAACGCAGCCCGATTCGTCTCCTTAGGCTCAGCCACCCCTTCAACAGCAAGTTCAGCCAACCCCCCAGTCACATTTCGTACGACCCGAGGAAATGGCACGTTTACTACATGCAGGGGGGAAGGGAAAGAGGAAGGTGATTGCTTAGACCTTGTCAGACCGAGTAAAGGATGATCCAGATTATGGAGGATCAGATGAGGAGGAGGGGGAGGATGCAGGAGAGGAGGGAGAGGAGGTAGAGGATGAGATGGTGGGGAGTACATCCCCAGTTCATGTCGACACCTCAGCGGTGGGCTCAAGTTTAGGTATGAAATCATATACCTTTAAGAAGTAAATTACTTTTATGTTTTAAAGCTTATTATAACTTCAAAAATATATAATGAATATGGTTAATGTTTACGTAGGTAGACTAGCAAGAGGATGGGGGAAGACAAAAAATCTAGACCTCTAGCATATCCCCGAGGACGTGAGAATAACAATTAGGCTTAGAACCCCAGGGGAGGTAGAGAATTACCCAGGCTTTATCAGTCGAGTGGGTACAATTGTTAAGTCCATTATACCCATTTGCTACTTCGACTGGAGGAAGGTGCCTGTAGAGTTGAAGAGGCTGTTCCTTCATCAGTTGGAGGTAATTTCATTTATGAAAGTTATTTCTTTTATAACTTTATCTTAAAATTATTATAAAGTAAGATTGACATATTTTTTAAAATTAATGTAGCAAATTACGATTGGGGTGACAACCTTAATGCCTCCCGATATATCCTTAAGCACGTCGCCAAAATCCATAGGGATTGGAGGATGGAGACTAAGAGAAATGTAAGAATTTTTAAACATTTACATTTTTATTACATACATAATTTCTTATATTAATTCTAACAATTTATATTTGGTATTTAGTTTTTCTCGAACAAGAGTTCACCCGAGGAGGCAATGGGTGATGCTCCTTCGATGTCATGCCTGACGATTGGAAGAAGGTGTGCGAGCATTGGTTGAATCTAAAGATGGAGGTTAGTAAACGATTACAAATTATTCTATTAGTTTCATATATCTTAAATTCATAAAAAATATTATTATGTATATGTACAGGAGCAAGTAAGAAAAATAAGGCTAATAGGGCTAAAGCTCCACAACAGACCATTGTTTGGGTCGAAGGAGTATCGAGACGGTCTGGAGCTGTTATGTAAGTGTTGGAGCTACTTTTTAGTGGAATATTACTTAATCTTTATGTTATCTTAATATAATTGCATCATTTTTATATTTTCAGTTTACTACTTATGATGGGATGGAAATGAGTAGAATGGATATATACGAGATCTCCCACAGTAATGCTGTAGTTGATGGTGCTTGTAAGTGGATTCATAAGTCATACCAGGAGAGACACGTAAGTTTCTTAAACTTAAAAATATTATAACTTTATATATATATTATAATAATATTTTTTAATACATGTACGAGCAAATGGTACAATTAGTACATCCCCTACTGACGAGACATCCGACAGCATCCATCAGCCTTTGCAGCCAGAGGACGCATTTAGGAAAGTGATGCCATCGGACCACAGTGGTTGTTCGTAGTAAGGGGAGAGCACATACGTTATCTACCTGGTATGGGAGGAAAGGTGCCGTCTCATCTAGTGTGGTCGATCAGTTGTATCAAAAAATTGACACACTACAGAGATGAGAGGAAGAGAGGGAGAAGAGAGAGACATTTATGAAGAGTTAGATGGAGGCCATGCAATCACAGATGAATAAGACAGATAGTAAGATTGAGAAGCTTCTAACCCTTCTTTTGAAGAAGGGTAGTCAGATCATCCGTCTTCATTAGATCCCAGCATCCACAGACGAGACGACGACATGGATGGAGCTAGTGGCATCGGGGCAGCTACATAGTGATATTTATACATTTTATTTTCTTATATTTTTCATGTAAATATTTTATTTTCATTTTTTATAATTTTTTCATTTTCAAACTTTTTATGTAGTAGACTTTTTATATTTATGCAATATAAACTTCTCTTCATTAGAAGTCCTTTAAGTATATTTAGTATGTAGTCCCATCATTTTGTAATTTCTTTTTTTAAAAAAAAAATCATACCTTTGTCATCGGTTATTTAATTAACCGACGGCTTATAAATGATGAGAAAAATATTTTTGCCGTCGTTTCCTAGACTAACCGACTGCAAAAATGTTCTTCCCGTCACATATTTTTCGTTGCTTATAAGGGAATTGATGGCAATAATATTTTTGCCGTCACATATATGCCATCGGTTATAACGACAAGTGATGGCAAAAACATTTTTGCCATCACTTATATAACTGACGGTAAATATACATAATCGATGGGGAAACTTCAGAAAAGGATGCTTAAAAATGGGAAAAAGTGACGGATGAATGTCGTCACTTGACAAATAAGAGACGGTAAATCAGTTACCGTCGATTTTGAAACGACGTTAAAATATCCAAACCGACCTTGGGTGAACATTTTTTTTGTCGTTGGTTATAAATAAACTGACGACAATGGTATTTTCTGTTGGTTTTTAACTGACGTCGAAATGGCCAATCCGTCCTGTGGTCAAATACTATTTTGACGTCGAATGTGCCCGCAAACCGACGGTAAAATGAAATAGTAATGATCATAATGGCGTTGCTTAATGGTGTCGGTTGATTTGCTTTTGCCGTCGGTTTCTAACTGACAGCAAAAGTGGAATATGTTGTAGTGCTTATTTGGTGGCTCTCAAGGATCCACACAAAATGTTCATACACTGGAACTGAGAGTGAAAACTATACCTAACTCCGAGTATCGTTATCTAATTATCCAGAATTTAAGAGTCCTCGTACTGGACTTAGAGCTCCAGTTGACACTCTACTCTCACCTCACAAATGTTTGGTGGATCTAAAGGAAGATAGTTTGCTTGACACCCTAGCTAACTGTC
This sequence comes from Thalassia testudinum, assembly GCA_037157565.1. NCBI lineage: Eukaryota > Viridiplantae > Streptophyta > Magnoliopsida > Alismatales > Hydrocharitaceae > Thalassia > Thalassia testudinum. The sequence goes on from JAZHRO010000055.1 coordinate 17,532,491, forward strand.
CAAGGGTTTGACAAACTAAAAATGTCTATTAGTTTTTTTTTCCTTTTTTTGTAAAGAATCTATATGTATTTTTTGTGAGAACCTTTCAGACATGAATTTCAGATGATTTACACTTTAATCGCCCCCTTGCCTAAGTTTTGTAATGCCCTCATTGCAAACAGGATGGTTTCACATTCAATTTAGTTCATAATTTTAGAACAGGTTAGTTGCGTGGATGATTTCTAGCTCCAATGTGAACATTGGAGGTGAAGCTGGTTATTCTTAAATTAGGAACCCTAAAGTGCAGTAAGAGTAAATTTCAAATAGATTATGAAAGGTCTTGGGGTTTTTCAAAAGAATGACGGGTTGCCTCCTGTTAAGTGCTAAGTTTACTGCCATCAGTTGGGCGCAATGTAGCTCAGGTGGTCAAGAGACTCACTGATCATGCTCAAGTCATGAAGTTCCAGAAAAGGTTTGAGACGTTGGCCATTAACAACAAATGGTGTAGAGTCAGGATCGGGAGGTGAGATTTCCACAGCTCCATTACCAAAGATCCTCCTTACAAGAAATGATCCAACCCACTTAGATCTGAGCTTGCCCAAGAATAGTTTGAGATGGGCATCAAATAGCAGTACCTTCTGACCAGGATTGAAGGATTTCCGTGAAATGTGCTTATCGTGTAAGGCTTTTATTCGTTCCTTGTAAATTCGAAAGTTCTCGTATGCGTTGTTGCGTAACTCATCAAGCTCGCTTATTTGCAAGTGGCGGTTAATGCTAGCCTTTCTAAGGTCCAAGTTGCATTTCCGTAGTACCCAGTAGGCTTTATGCTCCATTTCTGCAAGAAGGTGACATGCCTTCCCGTAAACAATCCTGCAAGAAGCCATTCCCAACTGGGTTTCATGGGCATTTCTATAAGCTCATAATGCTTCCATAAGTCAAGTTGACCAATCTTTTCTGTTAGGCTGAATAGTGACTTGCAGAATCTTTTTATCTCCTGGTTTGACAGCTCAGCCAGTTCGTTTGTTTGCAGATGATATGGGGTAGAAATGCAGTGAGATACCCTGTATTTTCTAAGCATGGATTGGAAATGCACATTCACAAAATGGGTCCCTCCATCTGAGATGATTGCTTTAGGAATATCGAATCGAGAGATGTTATCATGGATAAATTTGACAACAACCTTATGATCATTGGTTCGGGTTGGAATGGCTTCAATCCATTTAGACATGTAGTCCACAGCAAGAAGAATATACTCGAAGTCGTTTGAATTTGGAAATGGACCCATGAAATCAATCTCTCAAATATCAAAAATCTCGCACACGATAATCAAGTTTAAGGGCATTATATTGCGATGGCCTATGTTGCCAAAGATCTGGCAACGAGCACATGCCCTATAGTAATTGTGTGTCTTTAAATAAAGTTAGCCAATAGAAGCCACTTTGGAGGATTTTTTCCGTGGTTTTGTCCTGAAAAATGGCCACCGCAGGCCTGGTCATGACAAAATGAAATGATATCGTTGACCTCGGTACTAGGAATACATCGCCGGATGATTTGATCCTCTCTGATGCGAAAAAGATATGGATCTTCCTAAAAGTAATACTTGGCATCTAAAATCAATTTGTCCATTTTATGTTTTGGGCCAATAAGATGAAATCTAGTTTGATGCCAAGCAGTTTACAATGTCTGCATACTAGGGAAGCCCAGCATTTATTCTCATGAGATGCTCATCTGGGAAGTGTTCGGTGATAGGTACCAAAGGATCAATGATAGATGAGGAAAGGTGGGACCGATGATCTGTAATTACGTTTATTGCGAATCTCTCAATCAAATTCTTGCAAAAGCAAGATCTAACGAATTAGGTGAGGCTTCGTGTTGCTCTTGGTAAGTAAGTGCCAAATTGTGGTATGGTCCGAGTATATGATAATGCAAGACCCAAGAAGGTACGACTGGAATTTCTCCAGGGTGAAGACAATAGCCAGAAGTTCCTTCTCAGTGGTTGTATAATTACGTTAGGCTTCGTCCAATGTTTTACTCACATAATAAATCACTACGGGTTTCCCGTCGATTTTTTGACCAAGGACTGCCCTCACAGCATAATTTGAAGCATCGTACATGATCTCAAAGAGTAGAGACTGATATGTCTACTTTAGGAGACATTAATTGGCCTAAGACTAATCAATTCTAAGATTAAATGAAACTTCCAGTATATAGTACACTGGAAAATCAATATAGTCAAGATTTAGTTTTCCTGCATAATTCTTTGATGCAATGCTTGTTGCATATAATTAAGTACACTTATTGCAGGAGATAATTAGAAATTACATCTTACAGGTAACATTAAAATTATGAGAGATTTTGTTGAGAAAAAATCACTGAGGAAATCTTGCTAAAAGAAGAAACATAAGAGAGAACTCATCAATTTCTAAAAATACAAATCTCATGGGATCTCTCTTTTCTGATGATTTCCTCTTGCCTTGACTAACCTCTCTCTTTCTTTTTTTGTTCCTATGAAATCATGTTCTTATTGTCACTCTCTCTCATTCTCTGTTTATAACAAGAGAGGAAGGATCTCTAGAGATCATCATCTCCCCCTCTCCCCTACGGCACCCAAGAGAACCATCTTCCTCCTCAAAAGAGAGAAACCCACCAACATCACGAGCCACTACCCAATAGCACCACCGCGACCTCCGCTGTGCATGACAAAGACAACCTCCACTGTGCCTTCCTCTCTCGCTAATAGAGATTGCCACCGTACTTCCACCACCATGCTCCATCGGCCACGACCTTCCTCCTCACCACCGCGATCGCGACTATTCGCTACCGCGGTGCACCCTCCTCCTCACAACAGAGCCCATGCATGGACAACCCCTCCTCTTCTTTGATTCTTCTCCTTCCCTCTCACCGCTCAATGATAGCCACCTTGTGCGCAGGCCTCGCACGCAGTTGTCAACGCACTGTATCGGTATTTGCAATTAGAGATAAATTAGAGATAAATTAGGATTTATATTGCGAACATTTTCAAAGTACGTAATAGATTAAAACACTTAAAATAGGTACTTGTAAGCAAATACTGGTACTGTTCATCAGTACTGGTATTTGTAAGGCACAGGTTTGAGAATTCGTCTCAAACTGTGAACAACAAGTACCAGTACCAACCATAAGTACTGGTACATGTTGGCCATAGGTTGAAGCCTTATTTCTTGCCTGAACCTTATAAGTACCAGTACCCATGATGAATACCGGTATAGGTAGGTTACTATGCCTAAGGAACTTCAAACCTGGGAGTCACAAGTATCGGCGCCCATGATGAGTACTGGTACCAGGACTCATGTACTGGTGGCAGTGAGCTGCTAATACCGGTATAGGAACTTTAGTACCAGTACCAACTAGCCGTTGGCTCAAAACATAACGGCTGGAATATTTATTTTGTCAATGTGAACATTGGGAATTAAATCCTAATGTCTAGTAGATGAGTATCCTAGGTTCTAAACTCTATAAAATGATCCTAGGACTCTTTGTTTGCACACAAGAAATATTAGAAATATAAGGTAAATTCCTAGAGCTATATTTCACATTTTTCCACCACATATTCAAGAGAAGGAATAGTTTGCTACTCTCAATCTCTCTACGGATTTGCAAGCACATCGACGTGATTTCTTCACACATTATTAAGGCATTCACATTCATTCTAGGCTCTCAAATTGGTATTAATTTTATATTATTGTTGAGAGGCTTAGGTTTTAATTGTAAGATTCTTGTTTTCTTACACTTGTACCTCTTTTGTATTTGAGCTTGTTGCTCATTGAGTTGTAACAAACTTGTTGTTGTAATTGGGTTGAGGTAACCCGTAAATTACCTTGATTAGTAAATTGATTCTCTCGTGGTTGAGAGAATTGGGTTAAAAATCCTAAGTTGGGAGGCTTAGGTAGTGGAGTACTCAAGGGAGGGGAACCACTATACATTTTGTGTTCTTGGTGATTTGAATTGATTGTGCAAATCTTTCTTGTTATTACTAATATTGTGCTTGAGTGTTTGTGCATGTAGATATTCCATATTTTAGATCCTATCAAATTTGACCTTGATGAATGGGTGGATGATGAAAAGATTGCAAGGGAAAATCAGAAGCGAATTGCGATTCGTAGGGAAAGTTGTATGCATCGAAATGGAGGAGGAAAAACACCTCTTTGATCTGAATTGATCAGAGAGGGCAAGATCGAATCTATGCTGATCTACTCCTAAGCTACACTAATCCATCAAACTAGTGAATTCTAACACCTAATATACTCCTAAATTACTCTAGATAACACTACAATTAATCTAGAAAGAAGGAAATCCTAATCTAACAAAAGAATGGGACCTGTTGAGAAGATTTGCAGTTGGTGGCTATAGCGACGAAGGGAGGATCTCCAGTGGATTGAAAGTCCACTAGTGGGACTCAGTGTCGCCCTCAGGTGCTACGTGGTCCTTAGCGGCGAGGAGTGGTCACAGGAGGTAGAATTCCATTACACAGGCATAGGAATAGAGGTGTATGGGGAGAAGAAACTGGAGAGGACGAAATTGCTAAGCTCAAGAGAGTAGGAGGGAGCTGATTAGCATGTGCGCAGCTCAAGGGAGCTGCTTAAGTAGTTGATACAGTGATTCCAATCACCTCATTGGTGAGATCAGCTGCCTAGGGGATGGGCGGTGGAGATGGGCTTGCGAGGGCACGTGAAAGTCCAATCCAAAGGTTAGTCGTGGGATAAGATCTAGCATAGGTGGTGAACACATGCACCGAAGCACGCGAAGCTTTGATTCAGGGATGGCCATAAGATCAATGGTCTAAGCAATCAACGGCCACGATATCATGTGTTCTTGAGGCTACAGTGCAAGCGCGGCTATAGTTCTAATGGTGGATTTGTGTGAAGGCCCTTATGGCGTAATGATAGAAGTTTTGTGAAGAAACCCATAAGTAGCTAAAAAGTCCTGCAGAACGGTCCCTAGGTGTCACAAAATGACCCCTAGTGGTTTACATTGGAGTCCCTGAGACTTTAAACATAAAGAGAATGTTATGAGTTGAGAACCTATATGTAAAACTTTAAATGCATGGCCCTAATAATGTTCAAATGCCACCAAGTTTTTATTAAAGCATAATTGAACATTTTAGAAGTTAATTCCACTTTTGATTTAAACTTTTGAACCTAAACATGTGTTAAATTTGCAATTGGATCATCAATTTATAGAATCATTTTTTGACCTAATTTTACATTTTTAACACAGATTTAATGTTTTAGGTTATTTCAGTTATTTCCCCCACTTAACCCATTTCATGTGTTAATTCAGTAGTGTTTAACCTAGTTTTTAGCTTAACTTTGGCATTTTAGCTATGATGAGCCACACCTCATCAGCGGTATGGTGGGAGATGGTTGGAAGAGGTCGGTCGGAGCATCCGAGGCCGGCAATGATGGAATGTGCAGGTCGATGATGGAGCCACCGGCTAGGGGTGTGTGACGACGAGGAGGTTCGGCAGAGCGTGGAGGCGATGTTGGCGAGGTCGACGTCGAGGATGGTGGCCGGGAGTGGCTCCTGCGGGCAGGTGGCCGATGATGGGTTTGGGTTTCTTTGGTGAAACAGAGGAACGAAAAGAAGAGGAAAACGAAGGAGATGGAGAGGAGGGCGGCTGTGTGTTGTGATGGTGGGTGTTGCAGTGGGTAGCGAGAGCTAATAAGGAGTGATGGTCAAGATGTCCTCTGGCTGTAAGGGAGAGGAAGGGAAGTCTGTGGTCGAGACGACGAGGGGGTTTGCGGTGGATGATGCGAAAAGGAAGATGAGGGAGGCAAGATGGAGATGTTTGTGATGGAAAGTAGATCAGCGAGGCATGGTCGGCTGTGAGCAAAGAGGGAGATGAGTGCACGCTATCACCAAGCATTCGGTTATGGTGAAGGTGAGGAAAGGTGGAGCACGTTAAGACCACAGTGTGCGGTACGAACTCGTCCAATCAACTTGTGTTTCAAGCTTCTCCTAAGCTAGAGCCTAGGGAACTAAGTTTTCTTCAAGAAAGGAATAATTAAGGTGATGACTTTATTAAGCATTCCAAATAAGACCATAATGTGTGTGAGGTTGGAAGCTTAGGTTACTAGATCCTGTAAACACAAGGGCAGACAAGGGTACCAAATACTTCCAAAGTCCTTGACTTAATACCTTAGCTTCACAGCATCCTCAACCTTGAGGAACAATCCTCATCTTAATAGATACTCAAACTTTTAAGCTCTCAGAGCCCTAGAGATCTAAAGATAGTGTTTCTCACTTATCTCCATAGGTCAAACACTTAAGGTCTTCTCATTCGATCCCACCCAGAGCCTGGAAGAATTAATTCACAGAAAATGTTGGGACTAACCCTTTTAGCTCAACAATGTGAAAAGTTTTTTTTTAATCTATTATTGCATGAATACTACCTAAGAAAGATCAAAAATGCAAAATGCACCCCCCCATGCCTAAATCCTACAATGTCCTCATTGTAAAATTAAAAAAGGGGGAGAAATGAAAGAAATCACCTGATGAAGGCATTATTGTGGATGTTGGGTTGCCTCCCAACAAGCGTTGCATTTTCTGTCGGTAGTTAGACTTATAGGGAACCTATAAGTCTGGTTCCAAACAGATAGAATTAGGCCCTAAAAATTGCGTAAAAGCACAGGCCTAGAAAACAAGTAATCGCGGATGTTGGCGAGCTGATGATGCAACATGATTCCAAATGCTCGCCGAAAGACATGAGAACAGAGAACCTCGTAAGCAACCCAGAGAGGTCTAAGAATAAAAGAAGAAACATGAGAAAGGACCTTCGAAGTAGAATAAGTGGAGGATAACAAGGGTCCTCCAAAGTAGGAAGGGCTTTAAAAGATATAATCATAAGTATGTCAGATCCCTGAATGGCGAGAGTAAAAGTACAAGCATCAATTCAAACTCGCCATTCCACTCAGGGATGTACTAGCTAAATATTCTCCCCAGAAAGAATGTACGTAAGTAGAGACTTGAGCTAAGAGTTAGCTATGGAATTAAAGTCTCTATGTTGTGGGGTGGTGATGAGAGGCAAAGAGGGCTTAAGAGGTTCAATATTCATCCCCACCAACCGTTCAAGCTCCCAAATATCATCCCTAGTAGTCAAATCAAAATCGCCTTGCCTATCATTGGGGAGCTCATCCTAGAATGGGGCTAAGTGTTCAGCCTCGAGATTGGACAAATCAAGGGTGACCCCTATTTCACTGTTATGTGAAGGTAGATTGGAAGCAATGAGATTGGAGGTTTGCTCAAAGATTACATCCCCATGTTCTTGTTCAATACTCAACTCCTGTTTATGGGATGTATAGATTCCCTCATCAGTTGTATTGATTGCTTCCATATCTTCCTAGTTTTGGGGAGGATGGTTTTCAAGATGAAAAGTAGGGAAGAATCCGAATTTCACCAGATCATTCATATCCTTAGGGGGTAAGTCCTTGAATAATACATAATCCCCCCGAGATTCACTCCAAACTCTAAGTCTAGGTTCCCCCATTGGGTCATCATCCTCCTCTAAAGTAGACTCTTTGTATCCCCAAGACCAGAATTGATCCAATTCATCCAAATCTTGTTCCATTCCCTTAGGGTCACTGAAACGTCGCGGCAACCGGGTTTGAGGGTTTTTTTATAACGTTGTAGTAAAGCCGGTTATTACCAACATTTCAAATATAAAATTTTTTTACTCGGAAAATGAAAGAGTTCCCGAGGTCGAACTCAGGGAGCAAGTCGTATTCTAGAGATATACATGTCTCTTTTACAAAAAGAAAGAGAGAAGGAAAGAATTTGTTGTTTTCTCTTCGTTCTGCAGAGGGGATGCTCTTCTTTCTCTCTTTCTTTAGATCTCCTTCTTTCTCTCTGTTCTGCAGAGGTGATGTTCTTCTTCCTTCAGAGCTCCTTGTTCTTCTTCTTCGTTCTGCAGAGGTGATGTTCTTCTTCCTTCAGAGCTCCTTGTTCTTCTTCTTCGTTCTGCAGAGGTGATGCTCCTCTTCAAATCTCTTTCTTCTTCTTCCTTGGTTTCTGCCTTGACCTCTCTTCTTCTTCTTCTGCAATCGTGGTGACCCTTTCTCTTTTCCCTTTTTTTTTTTATGGCTGCAGAGCTTCTGCCTTCATCTACTAAGTCTTCCTTTCTTCTTCTTCTGCTTTGGCCGTTGCTCTTCTTTTCTTTCTTTCTTCAGCCTGCCTTCTTTCCTGCTCTGGCTGCTGACCTTCCGTCGTCTGACCCGGTGCTTCGACGACTTAACTATGCATTTGCTACAGTGCAGCTCCTTCTTCTTCGCCTGCACTTCTTCTTCCGCGGGTCTTCTTCTTCTTCTTTGGCCTGCACACTTCAGAGTTTTTCGTCAAGAGGCAAAACCTACTCTACCCTCCCCCCCCCGCGTCTCTCTTTCTCTCTGAAACTACTCTTGGGAAAGCTCTCCCAGAGCTACCGGGTAATCGGGTTCGGGTCAGGCCCGGGTCCAGGCCCACCGGCGTGCGTGGTGGGCGAGGAGTGCAGTCAGTCTAAGTCGGGTCGGGTCAGGTCCGCGAGGCGTGAGCGCGGACGAGACCGGGTAACCGGGCGGGTGTAAGGGGACCTCACCCCGTGTACTGAGGCAATGAGGCTAGTGCACGAAATCAATTTAAACAGTGGAATGTGTGTGAGGCTTACCGATGTGGGACTAAACGCAGACCGTTCCTCGCGTGCGCCTGCTGGGAGACCGCGGCTTGGCTTCTGCAGCTGCGGCTTCTATCTGCATAAGTTGCTGGCTGGCTGCCTTCGCACGACGCCCCGTACTCCGCAGCAGCTGGAGACCTGGCGTCCTCAAGCCTGGAGCGCGGGAGAAGCTGCTTTAATGTGCGTCAATGGTGGTCGGACCTCAAAACCTGTCGGACACGAATATGGCCTTGCGGCCTAATCAAACCACTGGGGAACCTTCGCCGTGGCACGGCGAAGGTGAGGAGCTGCGCGGCAGGCCGCAAGGAGGTGTCTGGTGGCAGCCCTGGGTCGGACTGCAACCGGAGGAATGGGTTTGTTCGGGGGAGTGTTACGGAGGTGTGGAGTGGCAGTGGAGGGGTGGGGGGTGCTCAGTGTGATGAGGCGGAGGTGCGGTGAGGGTCGGCGAGCCGTGTGGGTTGCTGAGGTGATGGGAACGGCTCGCCGGAGGGTGGTCGGAGGCGAAGGGGGTGAAGGTGGTCAGGGTCGGTAGAGGGCTTAATTGAATAAATTGAAAGCGGGGAAAGAAAGAGGAGGAGAAGGGGAGTAGCTCTAGCTTACTTGCAGGGACGAAGGGGGAGGAACAGGGCGACAGTCGTATCGACTGTCGCCGGAGAAGACGATGCTCAGGGAAAGGGGCGGCGGCGAGCAGAGAGCCGGAGAGGCGCCAGCTGGGTGCGGCGTGGCGCGGGAAGAGCAGGGGAGAAAGTCTCTGCTGCTGGTATTGCGGCAGAGCGAAGAGGTGGAGGGGGAGGAAGCCGCCGGAGCTGGTGAGCGTCTGCCGGAGGAAGAAGAGAAGAAAGTTGGGGATTTTCTCCGTCAGATCCAGGTTGCCCTGGTCGGTGGAGCAGCGGGGGGTATTTATAGGGATGAAACAGGGAGGAAGGCGGAGGGAGACGACGTGTCTCCCTCGCCGGAGAATGGTCGGAAACACGAACCCATACCGTCCGTGCGTTCGCACGGCCGGTATGGTGGGCTACAATGACCAGGGGGGTGCCCCTGCGACGGCTGACGACGCAGGGCACCCCCGGTTTACTTGCCAGGTCCCCCACCTCACCCTGCGCGGCGCCATGCTCCGCGCAAGGTCGCCGGAGCATGGTGCTGGCAGGGTTTTGCAGGAGGGACCTGATTGCAAAGAACGAAGGAGAGTTAGGGGCCAAAATGCGAGGGTTCAAAAGTTGAGGGCCAAAGAGTAAATATATGAGGACCAAAGTGTGAAGTCGGTCAAGGAGGTTTCTTCTTAGGCTCAAGTTTTTATACATGACTAATTAGGACCTAAGGAATCTGATGGTGAATTTCATTTTCATATTAAACCTTGTTTGACTGGTCAATTTGCGCAAAAACCCAAATTAAGTTATTAATTGGGCATGGTTCTCAATGTAGGTCAAAATGGGTTCTAAAGGCCAAATTGAAGGTTCTAAACCCTAGAGATTATTTTTCTATGAATTTTAGAGGGTTTATTCTATTTTTATTTTGCCTCGAACCTTGTGAATTGAAGTGGGTTGTTTTAGGGTTACAGATTATCATTTGGTTCCTTGGAAGTGCTGTAGCCCTTGCTAGATCATCTCATCCCACTTTTATTCTTATTAAGCTGTTTTGGCCTGTGTTTGGGCCCTGAATTACCCTGTATGCAGATTATACTGGTAAAATTGCACTTTTACCCCTTATGACTGGTTTTCTTCTCAAACTCAGAATTCTCTGAGTTAAGCCTTTCCTTGAGATATGTAGGAGCTTTTATCCTTTGTATTGGGTCAAAATGAGCTAGTTATGGCTTATGATGAGGTTCTCATCAGTCACCTATGTTGAACACCTGTAAATTATCCGAATGTTGTATGGTAGGTGTTGGTTCCCTAAGTGGAGGATCAGGATTGGGCTTACTACGGGTAGAATGGGGTTCCACCACATGATTAATCGGGGAAGTGGTATGAATAACATGACCTTGACTTGGGTCATCATGGCTGAAAAATATGCTATCATTGGGATCAAGGTCCTCTAGTGGTACCATCTCCCCTTTCTTTTGACTCAAATGCAACTCGGATGGATAATTGTTCAGATCGTCCTTCTCTAACGGCCATGTCTCATGGGGATAGTCTAAGTGATAACTATTTGATGGTAACTCCATCATCTGTTTTAGCTAACTTAAATTAGTGGAAATCAAGTGACAAATGCTCCTGAAATGATCGCTTGAGAGCCGTAATTCCACTTAGATCCGTTTTGAGGAGAAAACATTAAAATAGAGCTAATTATGTAGTTTTAACAACACATCACAAATGTAGAGTAACTATGGGGTTTGTCAAAGCTTAATTAAAGGTCAAATGATGATTAAAGTCAAAGGAGTGGGTCTACATAGATAGAAGCAGGATTTCACGCGTTTTGAGAATCGCAGCAGCACATGAAATCCTAATTTTAGACTCGTTTAAATTAAAGTTTTGGTCAAGATAAAATTCATCTAAACCTCCTAAAATTCATAGAAAAATATTATAAGAGGTTTGGTACCCTTGGTTTGACTATCTGAACCTATTTTGACCTTGAAGAGAGTCTTAGATGGGATTTTGCCCTAATTTGGGCTTCTATGCAAATTATTCAGCTAAACATAGTTAAAACTCAAATCCAACTTCACCATCATGTTCCTCGGGTCCAAAATTAGGTTAGTGTCAAAATTTGGGCCCAATCAGAGTCCATCTTAACCTAATTTGTACTTCAGTCCCTAAAACCTCTATTTCCTACACTCAAATCCCTAACTTTCGAAATTCCTTTCAAACGGGCCCATAACATCTTCATCTTCTTTGCAGAAATACCCCTGCCACCGTTACTTGGTCAACCGACCTACAGGCATGCTTTGACTTGATGGAAACCTCATCAAATCACCTCCAAATCCCACCAAATTTGGTGGGATTAGAGTTCGCACATTGGAGATTCATGTGAACACAATTTAAGACGTTGATTCACAATAATAAGACTAGGCGAAGCCCAAGAAAATTGTGGGTTTCTTATTTCCCAATCTATCACCAATTGAGCTTCTTTCCTCATTTAGAGTTTAGGTTTGAGCTCTATATAAGCTCATGCATCTTCCACATTCCTCCTTAGTCCGATTTGGCCTCAAATTCTTTAACTTTCTCTCCCTCCAGCCACCTCCACAACAACTCCGATGAGCTTCTTCAAACCTCCGTGGTCGCCCTCTGCCACATACAATAGGTAGAGGGATCATCTTCCTCACCTTCCTCCGCTTCTTGCCGTACCAAGCAGAGGCCCCAGACCCCTTCTTCCTTGCCGTCCTCATCTCCAGAGGTTTCACCTCTTCTCGGTGCCGCAATCACACCGGCATGCCAAATCCTCCCTCCCTTCATTCGTAATTAGTTTCTCCCTCTTCCACTCTCTCCCTAGAATAGATCTATCCCCTCAACTCCTCATTTCAACCACCACACACACTGGCTCACCCCCATCTTCCTCATTCTGGCATGAGCTCTGGCGAGCTTGCGCTAGCACCACACACACCCAAACACCTCGCTACCACCACCAAAATGCTCCTCGCCCCTCACCGAACAAAAGCCCTAACTTTATTAGCGTTTCCATCCACCAAAACTCCCCGTCGACTAAACCCACATCCGATCACCTTCTCCGTCATCACCACACCTCCACCAACCACTAAATGCCACAAGAACACCACCCTCACACTCGCCGTGCTCTGTAGATGCTCATGAACTCGCTAATTGGGCTCTAGAGCTCGTATTCATGTTTTTTAGTGTTCGCCGGATCTCTGCTTCACGACCCCTCTGTATAACGTTCACCGACCATCATCACTGCTACTACTACCCCCAGGCTTTGCGGATGAATGCCACGAAGATCTCCAGGCCTTTGAGCAACCAAGACAGTAGCAACTGCAACTGTAATTGTGTGAGGCATCCTCTACTGCAGCATGAAGCAAACAAGTGGGATATAGTCCCACATTGTGGGATTCCAGACCAAAAGTAGCATATAAGTTGAATTAGTGAAAGGGGCTCTTTGCCTCAGACATTGGGGGTGAGGTCCCCGCTCACCCAACCTTCTCACTCCTCACCTGTGGTACACATCACGTGGGTTTGGACCCTACCTGGATCTAATTATCCGATTATGCACCCGATTAGAGAATTAGAGAGGAATTTCTGAGGGTTTGGGAGGGTTTTGTGCTATGCTTGGTGCCCTTGTGCATCTGCTTTGCTGAAGACCTTGGCTGTGCTCTGAGCAGATAAGGCGTCTATGCCTTGCTTGCAACATCTGATGTGGTATTGTGGAATTATTTGAGTTGATACTTGGTGTCTGATCTGACGTGGAATTAAGAGATTAGTGGTTCAAGGACCACTATTGGAAAATTTGGTTTGATTATAAATGTTTTTGGATGTGCTTAAATTGAAGGGATTAATTGGTGATCTAAATCACCACTTTTTATAGTCCTTTCTATTCTTTTTTTGAGATACAATTTGTGCTGATCTTGAATATATTTTTTATTATTGATTTGTACTACATATCATTATTATTGTGCTCATTATTATTAATTGCGATTAGTCTGTGAATTCCATATTTGCTCCCTGTGAACGACCTCCGACTCAATTCTTTGTTTTCGAGCACTCTCTTATAATTTTAAATGTTGTAAAGCGATTTTGTTGACTATACTACGATGCAAGCATCTCTTTCCTCATAATTTGACGCAAAACACATACAACATTTTGGTGTCGTTGCCAGAGAGCAACGCATAATTCACCACTAGTCGTATCTTATTTGATTGATTTGATTACTAACCTGCCCTATCTATTTTGCTGTGATTTTGCGAGGTACATCATGAGAAGATCTTCCGCACTAACAACGACTCCAGGGGCAGGTAAAATTTTTCTTCTTCCCTAATCTCCACCTAATCCTAGAAAGAGAAAAACGAAACAAATGAATTAGGATCCACTTGCCTTATTTTTATAGTAATCATCATTTAAAGGTAAAAAGTTTCCCGATTTGAGAAATTAATTTGCTATCTGATTGAAGTGAGACGATTTGATTAGAGATCCCCATCCTGATTCTTGTACCTATTAGGGATTTACGCTTAAATTCTCGACATCTTGGACTACTCACATTCTTGTTTGAGTCCAAGGTGTTACATTTGATATCAAATTGGACTGGAAATAGAGCCAATTAGGGTTTCCACTTTAGGGTTGTGAAGTGTTAGTACACATTTGCCTGCATTAAAGGAAATTGATTTTCCCACATTTGTGTGCTACCCAAGCCCTTGTTTGAAAAGATCTATTCCATAAAATCCTAAAATCAAGTCTCTAAATTCACTTGAACCCTAAAATTTGGACCTAATAACTCGAGAGCCAATTCGGGGTGATTTTGGGTCTTGACCCAAAATGTCATCTTCAATCTTTAGGCTAGGTCAGGTGAAGTTGGTCCACTTTGTGGACCAACCAACCTCTAAATTTGGTCACAAATTGAATTAACTTCTAATCAAGTGAAATTCAAGGCGTAAATTAGGACTAAAATTGGTAGAGTTAAAGTCTCAATTCACACATTCAGGTTTACTTGGAACCGTAGTGATAAGGAAGGTCGGGTGGGGGAAACCCTGTAACCCGTGGCGACGTTCTACCATGTAGGGGTCTTTGCGGCGCTCTCCCTTCCTGGCTGCCCAAGTAATTCTCGGGTGTGTAGATTTCTCATTCAGAGGCATCATCCGCCTCGAAACATCCTTAGTCATCCAAAAATCTTTGGCTGCCTTGATTGGGTCCAAGAAACATCCAGTCCCTCATCTATTCTCTAGAGCACAAACACAGGACAGGTCATAGGTTTGACCTAGAGGCCTCCATTAGAGTTGATCTTCTGTGGGGATTCTGATCTGATATAATCAATTCGATCTGGACTTGAATTTGATTCTACTTCCTGATCCACCACTTGATTTGAAAATGCAATCTGATAACATAGGAAAGATTTTTAATAAACTTGAATCTCAAATGAGCATCAAAGAGAAAATGATCGAGGCTGCTCTTAGACATCATGATGAGTATTACAAGACCATAGATCCATTTAGGAACATTCTGGTTAATGTACCCAAAACAGCAGACCTCATTATGAACCTTGCTAAAATGATGTTAACACAAATGATACATGGTTCAACCCGGGATGATCTTTTATCAAAATATAATAAATTGTGGAGAATACACAATACTGAGTATATACAATGTTTGTCAAATCCACAACTTTGGGAGATACACCAGGGTCTCATTGAGAAATGAGAGTATATGCTAAATACGATACACCAAGCCATAGATCAGAGATACCCATATTCAGAAATTGATGAGACAGCTTGGAACAATATTAAGGATTAACGTGATTTCCCAGTGCCTGGGTTAGAAAATCGAGGTTGTTGTGGACCCCCAACCCAAATGGAATCAGATTCAAACTTTGTGCAGAATGACAAACCTGATCTTGACATTGGTTGGGTGGATCCAGTTGCAGGTGTTCCTGATTTTGAACCAGCCTTAGAGAGCCATGAAGCTGGTCCATCATGCCTTGATTTCCCAAACACCTGTGATGAGCTTGAGTCAGAACCTCTTAAGGATGTAATTACTGCACCTTATCCTATTAAAGTAATCCTCATGAGTGATTCTAACATCCCAATAGAACCATGTCCAAATTCTAGTGACCCAATTCCTAACTCTGACCTAGAATATGGATTTTAGCCTATTTGGGATGATTATAAGGCCCAATGTGATGAGAATCAGATTTTAGATCTGAACTGTGATTCTGGATCTATTTGGAATTAGAGACTAGGTTAGATCAAAGTTAGGTTGTTGATTTCATGCATCATGATTTATCTAGTGGTGGAAATCTCGATCTTAAATCAGGTTCAGAAACTGATTTTCGTAGATTCTCTAATGATTTCGAATCATACTTTGATTTCGGAAAACCTTTGTTTCCAGATGATTATGAGCCAATCTATGACCTCAGTATCCATGACTTATTCTTTGACTCTGACTTTGAGGTCCTTGATCCCAAGATCATTGATTCAAAATCATATTCTGTTGAGTTGGAATCATTCTGTTATGATCTACAGGAGTCAGAAACAGTAAGTTCCAAGAGTGTCCACAATCTAGAGTTCGAATCTTTCACTAACTCGGATTTCCATGATCCTATAAGCACTCTCCAGAAATTTGCATTTGATTTGGATGAGCATTATGAAGACTGTTTAGATGAACCTACCTTTGAATCATTTCTAGAAGAGCCCACACCACACTCTGATTTCGAAGAAGCCACGGCTATCACAGAGCCTTTCAAAATCTAATCCTAACCCTAACCTGCTATCAGAATCAATTTTTACTCTGATTCACCTCTTTCTGATCCGATTGCATATGATTCAACTCCATCTTTTGATCGGGAATTGGACATTGAACAGACCGACAATAACGTCTTAACCTTCTTTGATCTCACCAGTAGGGTTCCTACATTGTCCACAGTTCTATTTTCTTTTGAGGACCCCTACTATGATCAGGTTGAACCGATTCAGCCAAACCCAAGATTCTCATTTCCACATCTTTTTGAGCCACAAAGTATCTGGTGGGCTCCATGATGAGAGACTCATCATGGCACTTAAATACCCCTAATTAACTAGTTTCCTTAGTTAATTTTTTAAGAATATGTCTATTTAGGGTTTAATTGTAATATAAGGGACAATATATTAAAGGACTATAAAATAAGTTAATAATACTAAATTAAATATCAATGAATGGTATTAATAATTTAAATAATAATTTTGACTCAAATTATAAATATTTATCTACCTAATTAGTATCTAAGTTAATATTATAAATATTTAACCCTAAGTATGTAACAAGACCACATATTTGTTTGAAATGATATAAAAAGAGGTCACATTTACTTCTTTCTACCATTTTTGTGAAAAGATTAACTAAAAAGAGGATTTTAAAACTTGTGACCTATATCTGTTTGCAGATTGCATGTAGGTTTTTATCATACACGTCTGTTGCATGCTATTGCATACACAATGTGACCACTAGAGTTACACGAGTCTATATTTTCTATAAATAATATTTTGACTCAAATTATAAATATTTATCTACCTAATTAGTATCTAAGTTAATATTATAAATATTTAACCCTAAGTATGTAACAAGACCACATATTTGTTTGAAATGATATAAAAAGAGGTCACATTTACTTCTTTCTACCATTTTTGTGAAAAGATTAACTAAAAAGAGGATTTTAAAACTTGTGACCTATATCTGTTTGCAGATTGCATGTAGGTTTTTATCATACACGTCTGTTGCATGCTATTGCATACACAATGTGACCACTAGAGTTACACGAGTCTATATTTTCTATAAATAATATTTTGACTCAAATTATAAATATTTATCTACCTAATTAGTATCTAAGTTAATATTATAAATATTTAACCCTAAGTATGTAACAAGACCACATATTTGTTTGAAATGATATAAAAAGAGGTCACATTTACTTCTTTCTACCATTTTTGTGAAAAGATTAACTAAAAAGAGGATTTTAAAACTTGTGACCTATATCTGTTTGCAGATTGCATGTAGGTTTTTATCATACACGTCTGTTGCATGCTATTGTATACACAATGTGACCACTAGAGTTACACGAGTCTATATTTTCTATCTCTCCTCTTTACACCTCTCAGGGCTTTGGTCGAAGATCAACAAGTCTCTCACTACTAGAGCCCCGGGGAGCCTGTAGTGAGCGATCTCAATTTATGACGCGTATTTTGGATTGATATTGTATTTGTTTGCATCAAATCTATTTTCTGCGTATTTTAGGATTCTTCTTTTCCTTTGAAAAGAAGAAAAACCCACTTTTGCTCTATTTTCGGGTCTTGTTTGCCGCTGTTTTTTCTGCAGTGGTGTAAGTATGCCTTTGCACATTCTTTTGGTTTATGCACGAGATACGATCCCCGAAACAGCCTCTTGTATCTCCTTTGACAAGTATTTCTAGACCGGTTACACTGAAGAAACCAATAATATTCCCATATGATACATCTAATTTTCTGCATTTTATCCTATGGACCAAACACAGAATCAGAATCTCGAGATCCCTTCTTCTTCTGGTCAGGGGGAGATGCCACCTTTTGACATCCATGAGGCGCTCCTGAACCAAAATTTACAAATGCTCGAGTAGAACCGTCAAATCGATCTGTTGACGACTACTTTTCAGAATTTGTAAAACCTACAAACCCATCGTCCTCCTTGACTTGAGGCAAGTTTTGATCCCCCTGATTTCCCGAATCCACCTCGTCCTAGGCCTCTACTCTGAGATTACTATAATCCATCCAATGCACAAGTAGAGCCTAATGTTAGGATTCCCGTTGGGGAAAATGACCTAGAATTAAAGCTAAACATTATAGGTCTTATCCCACACTTTCACGAGTTTGCATCGGAGGATCCATTCCAGCATATCGAAGATCTAAAAAATCTATCACAAACTCTTAGTCCTCAAAATCAGAATCGGGAAATCCTACTTATGAAGATGTTCTCCTTTAGCCTTAAGGATAAGGCTGCCTATTGGTACAGAATGATCTCTCTACCTATATCTACTTGGAATGAACTCGAATATGCATTTTTGAAGAAATTCTTCCCTATAGGTCGCACCAACGCATTAAGGTGAGCCATCACTACTTTTACTCAGAATCAAGGAGAACCAATTCATGAAGTGTGGGAATGCTTTCATGAATTATAAAGGAAATGCCCACATCACGACATCCCTCGCTGGCAACTCATGCATATCTTTTATTATGGATTACAAGAGGGCATTCACAATCTGGTTGATGCCTCTTGTGGAGGGAATTTTCTGAATTGCGATGCAGAATCTGTCTCAGAACTGTTTGAAGCGATGGCGGAAAACTCAATCAACAATGCATAAATGTCGTAATTCATGCGAGGAAATTCGCATCAAAATCAGCATCCAAACTTGCATCAGAAGGGCATTCACGAGATCGAGAATCCATGCAGTTCTAAGGATTTAGAGATCATAGTAGAGAAATTGGATGAAGTCGATATCATAGCGAAGCATGTCAATGAGGTCCAAAACACAATGAAGACTCTTACGCCTCTACTCGCTATGCAAAATCCCGTGCATTTACCTATTTTGCAAATTCCTGCAGGGAGGGAATTTGTGAATAATCTGGATTCTAGAGATCCATCTTCCTTGGGTTTTCTATCTACTCTTGCACCAACCCAAGGAGGGACCTTTGTCCCATAATCTTTCCCACCTCTTTCCCCACTTCCTATCTTTGCAGAAAACACGCCATATCCTTATGATTTGAATGCCATCCAGGGATTTGCATCATGATCAAACCAATATTCAAATACCTATAATCTTGGATGGTGTAATCACCCTAATTTCTCTTGGTCTGATCATTCATAGAGACCATCATATCCGACTCAGACTAGGCAAAACCCACCTACGTTGCTGTTTCAGCAACCTAACGCGAGTCCATTTCACGTAGGTTCGCAAAACTTCGTGGGGCCAAATAGAGACTCGTAGCTCGATCATATTTTGCGAGCTGTGAATGAGAGCCAGCAACAGAATGCTAAAGCTCTTGCTGAAATTCAATGTAAATGTTCGGCAGAATTGGCTAGGGGCCCTTCCATCCCAGCTAGTTCCAAATCCTAGGAATATCTAGCAGAGATTTCACCCGGGAGGTCAAAATTCAAATCAGGGACAAGTCCACTTCCTTAACCAAATACCCCTGAATCAAAATCTGAATAAGAATTCACCCTTTGCACCTCCTGACTATGAGTTTCTAAACCAGCAGCAATCTTTTTCGACTTAAGGCAACCAGCCTTTACTCTAATTCGTCTTTCCAGAATCAAGCTTCTACATCTTCACTAGTCTCTTCTTCACATGCGGGTATTAACTCTGTTACAACCTGCCGTGGGACTTCCGCTAGGGATCCAGTAGATCCACGAAACCTATCCCAAGTCCCTAGTACGTCTAGAACTGCCCCTATTTCTACACCTGTAAGAGGTGACGCGCCTAATCCTGCTAATTCACGAGATAAGGGTAATATCTCAGTAGAACAGGAAATCCAAGTCCCATTCCCAGAAGCTTTGAAGAAATCTAGGAAACAAAAACAGCCTGTTACATTAGATGAAGACTTGATTAAAATTTTTGAACTAGTACATATTAATATTCCACTCTTAGATGGTATTAAGTACATTCCGACTTACATGAGATTTCTCAAGGAGTGTGTACTCCTAAGCGTAAGCCGAGGAAAGGAAGCACTGTAGTACTCTCTGAGCAAGTGAGCTATATTATTTCGAGTACGCTTCCTTTGAAAAAGAAAGACCTGGGTTCTCCATTTATTTCTTGTATAATTGGGGACCAGTGCTTTGATAAAGCCCTCCTATATTTAGGTGCATCCATCAATCTCATTCCTTCTTCTTTAGTAGAACATTTCCAAATAGAAAATCTAAGTCTACTAATGTGACTTTACAATTAGCTGATAGATCTATTAAGTCACCTAATGGAATGTTGGAGGATATAATTGTAAGAGTTCGGGACTTTTATTTTCCTATGGATTTTATTGTACTTGATATGGAAGTACCCAAACGTATTAGAGATACCCCAATTATTTTAGGGAGACCCTTTTTCGCCATTGCAAAGGCCAACATAGATTGTGAATTTGGAAAGATTGAGTTAAAATTTGGGGAGAAGACAATTAAATTGGACATATTTAGAGCTTTCGAGGATTAGATTACAAATGGATTGAGGAGATTAAATCCATTTCTGTTCTTGAGGATGACCCTAGTTATTTAGAACTAGAAAACACGTCTTTTGATATCCTGTACCCTCAAGTCAAAAGCCCGCTGTCAGAATCTGAATCATATGACTTATTTCAACCACCTTTTGCAATCGAAAATCCCATCCCAAACTTTGCTGATCCGATTCCTATTATTGAATTGAAGCCATTGCCTGATACTCTTAAATACATCTATCTCGAACCTGATCAAACATATCCTGTAATTATCAATTCCCATGTATCTGAATCACAAGAATTAAAATTGATTGAGGTTTTACGAGATCATAAGAAGGCAATTGGGTGGACTCTACATGACCTTACTGGGATTACCCCCAATTATTGTACTCATCACATTTATATAGAAGATGGGGCATGACCTTCAAGAGAAGCTCAAAGACGATTAAATCTGAATTTAAAAGAGGTTGTAAAGAAAGAAATAATTAAATGGCTAGATGCTGACATTATATATCCTATATCCGATAGCCCTTGGGTGAGTCCAATTCAAGTGGTACCTAAAAAGGCAGGACTCACCATAATCAAGACCGAATCTGGAGAAACCATTCCCACACGAATTGTGAATTTGTGGCGGGTTTGCATTGACTATTGCAAGCTCAACATGGTTACAAAGATGGATCATTTTCCTTTGCTATTCATTGATCAGATCCTTGAGAGATTAGCTGGTAATAGATTCTTTTGCTTTGTGGATGGTTACTCTGGATACAATCAAGTTTCAATCCATCTTGAAGATCAAGAGAAAATGACTTTCACCTGCCCCTTCAGAACCTTTGCTTTCCGAAGAATGCCATTTGGGCTTTGCAACGCACCCACGACTTTTCAGCGTTGCATGTTAGCCATTTTTACCGAGATGGTAGGTGAATATATGGAGGTTTTTATTGATGATTTTTCAGTCTTCGGGGAAACTTTTGATATTTGTCTGGATAATTTGTTGAAGATTCTCAAAAGATGTATTGAAGTGAATCTTGTCTTCAGTTGGGAGAAGAGCCATTTTATGGTTCTAGAGGGCATTGTACTTGGACATCTCATATCTAAGAGAGGTATCCAAGTAGATCGAGCCAAGATCAATCAAATTTCAAATCTTTCAATTCCTGACTCAGGACATCCGATCTTTTCTTGGGCATGTTGGTTTTTATAGAAGATTCATTTTAGACTTTTCAAAAATTGCCCAACCACTCACAAACCTCCTCATAAAAGACAACTTTTGAGATGAGTGAGGAGTGTATATCTGCATTTGAGACATTGCGAGACAAAGTTACACAGGCTCCTATCCTGCAACCTCCCAATTGGAATTTACCATTCGAAATCATGTGCGATGCATCTAATCACACAGTTGGAGCTGTTTTGGGACAAAAAATCGAGAAAAATCCTATAGTAATTTACTACGCTAGTAAAACCTTGAATAAAGCATAAAGGAATTATACAGTTACTGAGAAGGAATTACTAGCGATAGTATTTGGATTAGAGAAGTTCAGATCATATATCCTTGGATCTTGAATTATCGTGTACTCTGATCACTCAGCAATCAGACACCTTCTTTCTAAAAAGGACACGAAACCTAGGTTGATTAGATGGATCTTACTTTTGCGAGAATTTGACCTAGAAATTCGTGATAAGGCGAGACGACAGAATGTCATTGTCGACCATCTTTCCCACCTTCCTTCTGAGAATATAGAATCATCTCCTCCAATCACAGAACATTTCCCTGATGAACATCTCTTGACTATATCATATGATCTTCCTTGGTATGTAGACATCGTCAATTATTTGGTTACACATCAATTCCCGCCTAACTGTGATAGGAATCGCAAATCACGACTCAGATCAGAAGTCAAATACTATTTTTGGGAAGATCCGTATCTTTTTCGACTCTGCAATGATCAAATCATCAGGCGTTGTGTTTCCTCTTCTGAGATTTATTCTATTCTATCAGGCGTTGTGTTTCCTCTTCTAAGATTGATTATATTCTATCTTTTTGTTATGACCAAGCTTGTGGCGATCATTTCTCTGGTCGTAAGATCATTGCAAAAGTTTTGCAGTGCGGGTTTTATTGGCCCACTTTATTTGCTGATTCATAGACGTATTGTAAGGATGTAATCGCTGCCAAACTCTTGGTAGCATGTCATGTAAAGACACGATGCCTCTAAACCCGATTGTTGTCAGTGAAATCTTTGATATTTAGGGCATAGATTTATGGGTCCATGCTCGTCCACTTCTAGCTTCGAGTATAGTTTACTCATAGTTGATTATGTTTCCCGCTGGATCTAAGCCATACCCATACACACAAATGATCACAGAGTTGTCATTCCTTTCATACAGAGTCATTATCGCTCGTTTTGGGGTACCATGTGCTATCATTTCTGATGGAGGATCCCATTTTAACAATGCCTAGTTTAGTAACTTAGAAAATATGGGGTTACACACCATATTGCTACACCATATCATCCCCAAACTAATGGGCAAATCGAGGTCTCTAATCGGGAGATCAAAAAGATCTTTCAAATGATAATCCGACCTGATAGGAAGGATTGGTCTTCCCGTTTAGATGAGGCTTTGTGGGCTTATAGGACTACCCACAAAACACCAATAGGCATGCCACCATACTGACTTATTTACGGGAAACCTTACCATCTTCTCATAGAAATTGAACACAAGGCCTATTGAGAAATTAAAGCCTGTAATATTGACCATGCGAAGGTTGGTGATCACAGTAGCTTGTAGCTTAGCGAACTTGAGGAACTCTGACATGATTCTTATGAGAGTTCAAAGCTGTATAAGGAAAAACTAAAAGCCTTCCATGATAAACATATTTCTCGCAAGTCTTTCGCACCTGGTCAGAAGGTGTTGCTCTTTGATGGCCGTCTTAAGCTCTTCCCTGGTAAACTTAAATCTAAATGGATAGGCCCATTTATAGTTGTTAGAGTCTTCGACAATGGAGCTGTCGAAATCACCGAACCCAACAAGGATCAACCCTTCAAAGTCCGTGGTCAATGTCTTAAACCTTTCTTAGAAAGTCATGTTTTGGGTCTTGTTGGAGATTGCTACATGCCCCAGTAATCCACTAGGGTTTACGCCTAGCTGAAGGCATAAAGCTTAGCATCCACCCAAACACGTTTTGTATATAGCTGTTTCCTGCTTTTACACACTTTCCTCTACACATACACTTGAGTCTATTCTGATTTATCACTTATTGATCACCGATTACCTTCACTTAGTTCGACTGACCACTTTGACTTAGGTCAGAATAGAAATCGTCCGCACAAAGATCTTTGATCTCCTCTATCCGATTCCTTCCGTCACCCTATACTAAGTGAAGTGTAATATCTTTTTCCACTCTTCTTACAATGAGGACATTGTAATATTTTGGCTTGGGGGGGCGTGAAGTGAAAATCTCACTTTAAGAGTATTGGTAGAGAAAAGTAGAATATAAAAAAAAACACGCAAAAAAATTAAATACCCACGAAATTGTAAAAAAATACAAATATCTAAAAAATAAAAATTAGGAAAATTCTAAAAATACTTTAAAATTTTGAAAAATTATGAAAATTCATAAATTTTTTTGAAAATTCCATAAAATATAAAAACAAAAATATACAAATACAAAAAAATGAACAAAAAGTTAAAATCCATAAAAAATAATAATAGGGGGTTTAATGTTCTTAAGAGAAAAAGAAGAAGACACAAAAGTATATATGCTTATTTATATTGGTAATTAAAAGCTTAATTTTTCTTTTAGGTCAGAAATCATATATATATATATATATGTTGTAAATAGTATTGCATAAGAGTATTGAATCCTTACTTAGACTTTTACTTAAATAACTTTTCAAAACACGTATTTGTTTTACGAAATTTTGAACAGGGTTTCTTTGAGTTAGAGTTTGAAACCCCAAGGATCTATTTTTCCACTCTTAACCCTGAAACAAAGTACCTAAGATGTATTAAGCTTTTAAGACTTAAATTTTGGAATTAAATTGTAACTTTTTGGTCAATTATACTAAGTTTAATCCTTTTGCTTTTTGAACATCTGTTTTTACCACTAAGTTGAGTGAAAAGGCTAGATACCTAGAGTTAATTAAGTAAAGAGTTGGTAGAATTTTTAGTCATAAGGTCTATTAGGCTATAGGTAGCTTAATCAACCAGGGACATTCAGCTAGACTTGGTGAGTTACGTCTTGACAGATCTTGCAGGAGGATACTTATGGTTTAAGGGACCTGAGAGTGAATGGCTTTGCTGTCCAAGCTCTAGTTTGAGAGCTAAGTAACTTAAGCGTCCAAAATTCACACACATAGCGTTGTCTTGTTGGCATTTGAAATCGCCAAAACACAGAGGTTAAGAGATCGATTCTGAATCCTCTTTAGTATAAGGATTTCCACGGGGCAGCTCTTGAAAGGGTGAAGGATTTGCCACTCACCTAGAAAAAGGATATGAGTATTATATTAGTAAGAAAAATGAGAAGGAGGAGAAAAATAAAAAGAAAAGAAAACCAATAAATAATACACCCTGCAGTTAAGCATCTTGGTACAAATGGGTGTTTATGTAGTATTATCCACCAAATAAAGTATCTCGGTACAAATGGATGCTATCCTTTCCTCCATCAAATAAAAGAACACCTCCCTACATATGGGTGTTTTATCCTATAGAAAAGAGTTGAAAAAAATATGGAGATAAAAATTAGGAATAAGAGACCCAGTGGTCCACTGGGGAGATATATACAAAAAGTGTTGACCTTGGGATAGAAAACTGGTGAGGAGAAAGCAACCAAATCTGAGTAGGGCCAAGCTAAAGGCTTGAATTGGAATAACCTGGATTGGAAATTGATGTCTTAAGATCTGGATTTTTGCAACTTTGGATGCCTTTAGGACAATTCTACTCACGAGCATGGATGCTTTAAAATCATAACTACTGAACCTTTGCATTGGGTAGTGAAGCCTAAGAAATCGGATTTTAAGGACTTGCAGTTGAGGCCTAAAGGAGATAGATTGACAAAACCCTAGGTCTAGAAGTCTGTCCTTGGTGCTATGGGCTGGTTGGTTAGGGATTTTACCAACTCTAAGATTGGTTAATAAAGGTATCAAGTTAATTTGCAAAAACTCAGGTTGATAAAAATTAGATTTCACAAACCTAAGATTAACTTAAGTCTATTGAATTTTTGAGTTAGAATTTAAATTCCAATCATGGAGTGTTGTTTTCTTAAAACATCTTGACCTCTTCATCTCTACGGTTGAGAACAAATATAGAAAATAAGCGGGTTTTCTGAATTCTAATCTTAAGGAAATTTCCGTCAAAGATTTTATTTTTAACGAATACGTATTTTGAGAAGTGTTTAAGTTGTTGAGTCCTAAGTAAAGAGATTCCTGCAAATGCTTTGCATATTTATGGATATTTACTTAAAATATAAAAATCTAAAAAATTGAATAATGAAAAATTTTGACCTAAGTATTCCTCTATTTATTGTTATTTATAATTATTTAAACACCCTTGTGATTAAATCATCATATTTCTTAGTTAATTTTGCTAGGGACTAGCAAAACTTTAGCTTGGGGGTATGATGAAAGACTCATCATGGCTCTTAAATACCCCTAATTAACTAGTTTCCCTAGTTAATTAGCTAAGAATATGTCTATTTAGGGTTTAATTGTATATAAGAGACAATATATTAAAGGACTATAAAATAAGTTAATAATACTTAATTAAATATAAATTAATGTTATTAATAATTTAAATAATAATTTGGACTCAAATTATAAATATTTAGCTACCTAATTAATATTTAAGTTAATATTATAAATATTTAACCCTAAGTATGTAATAACTTAAGTAAATCTGTTTCAAAAAAAAAAACTTAAGTAACTTAATCAATTAAATAAATAAAGCTAAAAAGGTCAAAAATGTAAATTCAAGGTATATATATGATATTTATGTAATTTATAATCATATATAAAAAGTTAAAAAAGAATTAAATTAAAATAAGCCTTGAAAACCTCAGTTACGTTTTAGTCCTTAGGTTTCTATTTCCATTGAGTCCTTTTATTTAGTTTAGGTCCTTAAGTTTTCTTGCATATAGGTCCCTGTGAGCCCAGCACTTCCTCTTCTTCTTCTTCCTTGCACTAGACTGCTCTTGTCAGCCTGTTACCGCACCATCCGATCCACCTTCATCCCTCGACAGAACATCGTCGCCTTGGTTGTTTTTCTTCCACTCACCTTCCCTTCTTTATTTGACGGACCGGATTGACTTTTTATCCTATTTAGGTCTAGCAGTTAAGCTTACCGGTGTCGGAGACGACGCCGATGGTTTAGCTGAACCTAGATGCTTTTCCATCCAAGTACCCCCCCTTACCCTCCACCATCACCTATAATTATCTCGCCATACCTCCGATTTGGGCGGTTAGCTCCCTACCCTCTCCTCCCAACTGAGCTTTCCAATAGGCTATTCCCTCCTACTCCAGTGATCGTCCTCCGTTTCCATCATCTTCCTTCGATCATTTCTACCCTCTACCGAGCTCCGCCATCCTCCGTCGCATCTCTGGACAAAGCAATGACTCCGGACTTCGTTCCACTCCACGAATCCGTCCGCCGGACTTCTTCCTCCTTCCCTCTAATTTCCTCCTCCGATATGACCTTCGATAGAGCTCCTCGACCTCCCTTTGTCCAGGTAACAGTAGGATTAAGAACATAGGTAAGTTTAGAGTAGTTAGTTTAGTCGATTAAGTAGTTTAGTCAGATTTAATGTCAGATTTTCTGCTGTCTTCTTCAGCTCCTGCGAGCTCCTTGAGCTCGTTTGGAGCATTCTTTTTGATCCACCAAACACATTCTACATCTTTCCGTGAACACTTCTACCTCATTTATTCTACACTTTATCAGCTCTATTGCCTAGACCACCTCCACCTGCATCGACGACTGCCATTGTCCATGGCGAAGGTCCTCGAGCATAGATCGCACCCACTGGGGCCTTCCATCACCTTAACATCATCTAAGGACCCCATTCGATGATTAATTTGATAAATAACCACCTAAATCATAAACGCCTAAATTTCATCCCCTCATTTTTGAGCTTGCTATCAATGGTGGCTCAGAGATGAGTTATTCACCTAATTAATTAGTTCATTAACATCGTTCACTCCATAGACTATTTCCCCTCACTCAATTGAGTGAAAGGAGGCATTCTGAGCTCTATCGAACTTAGAATGCCAGATGTTTGAATTCCACGATGAATCCTTTATTTTGATCTTTAAAAGAGTTAATTAAAGAGTTCTTAAGGTCTGTCTAGGTCTTAGGAATCTCTACAGGTCAGTAATGGCCTATTTCATTGAAGTTTTCTCCTTTGTACATTAGAACCTGACTCACCGGAGCTTCGACAAGCTCCGGTGAACCAAATTAGAGCCTCAGCCTCTAGAACTCTTTGAGAAGCTCTAGATTGCTTCTTTATGATCATAGGATCATGAATCAGTGATTTAATTTGTGTTTTAATGAGTAATATTCTCCATTGGACATCATCTTCCTCAACTCCGACGGAGCTGAGGAGACCTAATCAGACTACTTCTAATCCTAGTGATAGGCCTAGAAGATGTAGTAGGAATTCAAGAAGCTTGAATTGGATTCAGTTATGATTAGGAACTCCTGATTTGATCTGCTGAACTCACCACTTTCACGTCTTAGGCGGTGATGCTTGATTGCACTCAAAGAGGGTTCAAAACTGGAATTTGAGGTGCGCAAGTGATTTCTTAGATGGATTTTAGCCTAATTGGATATTTAATTCGACCTAAGAAGCTCTAATTTGGGAAGTCAACTTTTAGGTTTTCATAGTCAACTCTAACTTGATTGTGGTGATTTATGATCATAATCTTAGATCTAAAGGGTTATGTGAGTTCCTAGGAGGATTACAAATCAGTCCAAGTTGATTCAAGTGAGTTTTATTAGGGATTGAGTAGGATTCAAAGCTCTGCACAGTTTGGGTTAGTTCTGAACCCAAACACTGTTCTTAGGATTTCCGTTGATATTTGAAGGTTAATTCTACCCAGAACAATTGTGTTTGATTCATTGAATCCATTAAAATGGAATCTAGATGGTCTCATCTCTCTGTAAGATGAATTTGAGCTTAACTCTAAGCTCTAAACTTTCAGATTGAAGCTCTTAGCTTCTGAAGCTTACTGAACCATTCCCTGACCTCTATTCTTCCTCTAAAGCTTGTGGAATCCCTTCCTGGAATATTCTAAACCCTTAATTAAGGGTAATTTCCCACCTACAAGTTGATAGACCTGAAACTCCTCTCTGAAGGTCATTTCCAGGGCATGACGTCAGAGCCATGTTCCGCTGTAGAATCGGTGGATCAAATCTGATCCATTGATCAAATTGACTTTGAAATTAGATAAAAGAAGTTAAGAGCTTTCCATTGAGCTCTTGTGTGTATGATTTGGACCAGAGAGCCGCTCGGAACCCTTTCTTGGAGTTTTGGCCTAACACAGCTGTGGTGAAGGAGAAGCGGGCAAGTTAGTTTCACCTCAGAAACTATTAAGCGCATGCCTGGGTATAAAACTTAAAATGCACTGGGACCGGCTGGTCGTCAGTGCAGGGCTTAAATGAAAGAGATGTGTGTGGGTGTGTGCGTGTGCACGTGCCTATGCGGGTGTGTGTGCACCTATGGGGGCGTGTTCGTGGGCCCGAATGGGCGTGGGCCTGGGAGGCCGGATACTGTGCATGATTGGGCTTAAAACGATGAAAATATACCTAATAACAAATTAGGTCCGGGCTTAGTAGGGTCTGGTCCTATCCTATGGGGTGCCATGTATCCTCGAAATGCTTGGGCAGCCCATTAACAAATTTTTGTTAAATGGGTTTAGTATAAGTTTATGCATAGTGAGAAAAAGAGCTGAAGTATTAATATTGACTAAGTAAAGTATTAAGGTGTAAAAGAAAAAGAAGAGACAAAGGGAAAGAGTATGCAATGTGGTGAAGGGAGAAGAAACAAAGTTAAAGAAATGAATCAAAGGGGTTAAGAATGCTGAAGCGAAGATACTGGAGCTTAAGAGAGAATTTAAGAGAATAGAGGAAAGGGTTAAATTGTGAAAAAGAAGGAATAAAGATTTAATTGATTTTTCTTTTAAGTCATCTAATTCTCTGGGCAGACATCTGATGAAGAAGGTTGAGAGGAATGTTTTTGTTCAAAGGCTTTTGCTATTCATATAAACATTATCTTTCTTTGCCTTTGTAATTTTGTCACAAATTGTAATAAATATTTTTAGATTTTATTGCAAATCATTCATGTACACTTTTCTTTTATAAATGAAATAATTGCATGCTTTAATTGTTCATTCTTTTGTGTAATTATTCATGAGCTTAACATATGTTGTAATTATATATTGTAATTATTGTAGTAATTAATTACTGATGTAAACACATTTACACTACTTAAGATGTCTATTTATGCATGTTCTTAAGCATAGGATTGCATTGCATGCTATAAATATTGCATAACATGCATCATCTTGCATTTAGAGTAGTTTGAATAAAATGGAGGTTAATTTCTCCTTTTATGTGCTTGGACAGGGCAAACTTTTTATCAGGGCCTCATATCGAAGATCCAACCGTACAGATGTGATCAGGGCGACGATTGGAGTTCAACGACTCCAAGATCGCCCTAATCAGGCATTTGTAGCATCAGATAGTGACCGGGGAACCCTAGAAGATCAAGAGCAAATATGGTGTAAATATGCACTTCAAATGACAAATCTGACTGCACGGATGGATTTGGATCGACGATCGCAGCCTGACGACACAAAAATCGAGTCAATCCGACACCCGTGGCACCATCTACATCATCCAGAAGATGGATAGCCAAGATGGTGCCACGTGGTGCCATCTCGATCTCCCAATCGCCCACACGCAATCGCTGAAGCCCCTGCATCCACCCTTCTTCGCCGTTGGATCTTGATCCAACGGCTGTGGATGCATGCACCTCAAATCGTCCGCGCGACACATTCCTTCGCGTAGCGCAGCGGTTGCGAGGCATTGCGCGTTCACAAGACGTGGGTTCGACTCGCGATCTGCGGGCGCGCGCGATTAAAGGTGACCGCCAGATCGACTTTGGGTGGCTCAGATCATCCAATAATGCCCACGTGCTATTTCACGCGAGGCGAGGACGCGCCATCGAACACGGGCAGGCACGCAGCGAGGTAGGCGAAGGCGCGATTTAAGTCGTCCGATCTCGCGATCGGACGGCTGAAATCATCTGGATGTGCTGCGAGCGTTAGGCACGCGTGGAAGCCAACAGTCGCGCGTTCAACGCCCACTACGCCCACGATGGGGCTTTAGTGACGGTTTTATCCGTCACTAAAGCCCCCTTATTTAATGTTTTAAAGATGTAATGACTAATTTGCCCCCACTCCTTGCAACTATAAAAGGAGACCCCCTCCACACGAAATTCTCATCCCTTCCTTCTCTTCTCTCCCTCTCCAAAGCTCAAGAGAAGCTTGTCCCACACCCGGGATGCTTCTCGCGAGATAAAGTCCAAATTTTCGTCCCCCTTCGGAAGTGGATCTCGCGACGATGATGACGTGCTGCCCCGTTCCCGTTCTTCTGCTTCGTCCTCCTTCGTCCTACTTCATCCTCCTTCGTTCAGGCATCGTCCCGTCCGGCTCGTCCTCCAAGTGACCGTCGAGGAGGATATCTCTCTCTCCATTCTTTTTACTGCTTTTTAGAATAGATTTACCGCTTTCTAGAGTAGTTCAGCTCGTCCTCCAAGTGACTATTGAGGATGATATTTCTCTCTCCATTCTTTTACTGCTTTCTAGAGTAGATTTACAGCTTTCTAGTGTAATCATTTTCCCGCTTTCTAGTGTAATGAACAATCGTTCTACTGATGAAATTCTATGTTTATTCTACATCTCATTTTGATTTCTGTTTGTAATATTCTCTCTCTTACTCTCTCTCTCTTCTATTTATTGTAAATAGTTAGATAGTTTTAATCAATTGAATTAATTCGTGACAAATAAAATCAAACGCGAGTTTTTAAATCAAACGTCTACCTCCCTGTGTTTGACCCAAAATTTCAATTTCGGTATAAATTTTATTTGTTGAACACGAGTTCTTCGCTTTCAAACTACGACAGGTTTTTCAAAATCGAACATGTTAGCGTAGCAATTCGTACGTATAACAGTTAACCATTAATTTAATTAATAATATTGGTGAATTAAATTTACAAATATGCATCCCAGTGAACGACCTGGACTCAACCAATTTAAAAAGAGCTTAAAAATCTAAAATGTTAGGTTAACTTGATCCTATACTACATTCACGACTTTGATTTGAGTTAACCTAAATTACATTCTTGGGTAATTAATTAAGCCTAAATAATTTAATTAACTGTGTTGAGAATTAAACGACCACTCCACACCTATTGATTCACATCCATCAACCCACCAAACCAATTGGGTTTTGTCTGCATCATCAGCTTGTTGACCTAAATGAGTACCTGGCTTTACCAATTAGGCTATTCATCAAGGTGCTTGTTCTACAAAATTCCTCTGATTTGACCACCCCTTCTCCTTGACCACCTTTCGCTCGGTTGAAGGCATTGAATTTAGTGCTTAACGAGAGGCAACCCATTATTTCAGAAACCTAAGACCCTTCTGGTTCATCTTTTGAGCTACACTCCTACTACACTTTTGGGTTCAACTTTAGAACAGTCAACTCCACCTTTGGTTCTTGTATCAAAGCTTGAAATAATCCGCAATAGTCATCTTGACCCATTCACCCCCCCTTTGACCCTATTCTAAACCTTGAACCAAGCTGAATTCGTACCCACCTAGTTTATAATGGAACTCTGTGCAAAGTGTCCTCCTGTGATATGAGTTACCACTCCTTGATCACTTACAGTACCCCAAACATCCGATTGCATTTTCCAACTGAAATGGGAGGAGTCATATATGCTGGGGTGCGAGTCTACGTCAGGGCGTAGACGAGCTTGTTCGCTCGTTGCACTCCGGTTCCCTCCGTTTCACTTCGCACATCTTATATAGATTCATCACGCATGAAAAGCTTCATGTTGAGATTGGTGGATATATGCGTATCTTAGATCTAAACATGCATTAATGAGTTATGAGTCTATATTATATGTATATTGTGCCAACGCGTATGCATGGGGGATGATGAGGTGTGGCTCATTATAGCTAAAATAACCAAGTTAAGCTAGAAACTAGGTTAAACACTATCAACTAACACAAAGAAAGGGTTAAGTGTGAGAATTAACAGAAAAGACCTAAAACACCAAATTTGTGCTAAAAATGTAGAATTAGGTCATTTATTGAGATATTCTAGTAATAAACACAAAATGATGATCCAATTGTAAATTCAACACACAAATGAGCTAAAAACTTCAAATCAAAAGTGAAATTAACTTCTAATATGTTCAATTAAGCTTCAATAAAAACTTGGTAGCATTTGGACATAAATAGGACCTTGCATTTAGAGATTCACATTTAGGTCCTTCATTCATATCATTTTATTCAAATTAAAAACCTTCCAGGGTTGTTTTGAAAGTCGTAGTGACCTATTTGAAAATCCTAAGGACTATTCTGAATCGCTTCTTCATCACCTATGGACCTCACTATAATCTTTCTACCCCTTCGCCACTTTGGGCTTCTCTGCAAATCTTCCAATACACCTGCTGCGCGATGTCCACTGTAGCCGCTTACGAACATAGCTGATCCTTGCCGTTCACGCCTCTATCCACTTGATCTGCGACTCATACTAATTCAAAGCTTCACGCGAATTTGTACATAGCTTCACCTCTACCCCCAGATCCCATCTAATGACCCATCTTCGATTTGGTTGCTCCCGCCCTCCTCTCCTCTCATCCTTGGCGCCCATGCCCTAATTGCCTAATCTCACCAATGCGGTGAGTGTAATTACTCTCAATTCTACTTAAGCACTCCTTTAGCTCGCACACACACCTGAGCCACTCCCTCCCCTTGAGTGATTCCTTTCGTCCACACTTGTAGCTTCCTTTCATCTCCAATTCATCTACCTACGATGATAGCACACGCCGTGCTTCCTCCTTTCAATCTCCACCAACCGACCAGGTGGTGGACCTTAGACAACTTCGTTAGCTGCTGGTCTTCTCCCCTTTCGTCGTCACTAGCCACCGGCAGGTGTCCTTAGACAACTTCGTCCCATTAGATAGATTACAAGCTTTCTAGGAGTAGAATTAGTATAGCTTTACTGCTTTCTAGTTAATTGTAGTTTAGTCAGTGTAATTTAGAGTAGATTAGATAGTGAATCCACTGGTTTGATCGTTAGCTAAGGAGTAGATTAGAGTAGAATTCACACACCCACCTCCTTTGATCATTTTAGATTAGAGGAGATGAATTCATATCACTCATTTGATCATTCATCTCCCCCCTCACATCACAATTTCATGTTCTGAATTTCCCCGCATGTTATTTCGCAAGTCACCCCTCCATCAGAGTCATTCTCATCTAATTGCTTTTTAGCTTTGAGATGAGGATTTGTGCTCAAAATCCATCTAGGGGTCTCCCATTCATTTCAGAAATCCACAAAGACCCTTGATCTGAATTTAAAATGAAATCGGTTTGCTTGATCTATTTTTAATTTGGATTTCAATGTAAGATGGCGAGATTTTGAATCAATTGATTTTTGAATGGTTTGGATCAAGTGAATTGATATGTTTTTGGGTAACTTAGTTCATGGTAGTGAATCTGAGATGTTTTTGATGGAAAATCCTTCCTCAGATGAGCCATGTCTGAATTTGGCATGAATTAGGGATTTCATGGTCTTAAATGTAAAGTAGAGCCAAGGAGAATCAACCTTGTTGATTTGAGGTTCTACCATGGATTTTTTGTGTGGATTTGTTTTTGAGATTCTAGATTCTAACGTAAGGAATTTTCAATATTCCTTAAGGTTTCAGGGATTTGGGATTCAAGTCGGATTTAATGGATTGATCGAACACTTCCTTCATGCTGTCCATAGCATTAGTAAGGTGTTAGATTAGTGGTTTTCTCTGATTTGGAATGAAGAATATGGTTTGAGAATTTTTGATGTGGATCCTTATACCCTAATTTGATTGCAAAATGATTTCCAAGCATTGTCATACTTTTAAGGATGTTTAATGTTGTGTTTAGAATCCCAAAGGAATACATTAAAGTGCTGCATAACAGCTACATTACATGGGTTTTTCAACCCTAAATTTGGTACAAATTGGTGTTAATTGAAAATCATTCTCTGATTTGGACACTTTTAATCCCTGATAAGACTTTCTTAAGTCTGAACTAGGATATTTGTATACTGAATTTCACATTAGAGCTGCTGGAATTAAAGCAATGGCTACAACAGCAGCCTTTGAATTTTTTAAGATGTCTGGTTTTGAGTTGAAGCACATCTGATAGCTGCTGCTGCTGAATTTCAGCAGCTCATGTAGCTGTTGTAGTTGCTGCTGCAGCAGCATGGCTGCAAGGTGGTTAGAAATGAGTGGGCAACAGTTGAGCTTTGATGTTTAAAGAGCTGATATGGATTGTAATGTGTAGTTTACCTTGTAACAAGCTTTCATGTACTATTAGAGTCCATAATTTTATTGAATTGGCTTGTAATCTGTTAAACATTGATTGTCAGCTATTAATGTGTAGATCTGCCCAAACAGAGAAATTGGATGATCTTGAGTTGAAATTCACGTTTACTTGTTTGAACGCCTTAAATCTGATATGAAGAACATTTCTAAATGTCTGAATTGCCATTCCCCCTCTCAAACCACATCCTAGTGCCTTAGGTTATCCTTGAAAACCTCTTTTAAGGCCTAAAATGTGCTGCATTTGTAAATAAATAAAAACTATTAAATGATTCCAAAAAATAAAATAAATGCGTAGTGAGTAGGAATAGATATATTTTTAAATGTATACCAAGTTTTAAGGTATTCTGAACCCCTTGATTGGTAGAACATACCAAACGACGGTTCAATATACCTTAAAACTTAATAAAAGACGTCAAACCTAGAAACACCAAAAGCATTTCCTTATCTCTCATCTCTCTCTTTCTCTCTCATCCCCTATCTCTATTATACATATAAAACCCATAAAAATTAGAAAAACTTGAAAAATACCCAAAAACATTATGTATACTATGTAAATACATGTATATATAAGCTATATACTAAGCTATATATGTATATAATGTGAAATATGTATATAATATGTATATATAACTTATGTATGTATTCTATAGTATAAATTAACTATTTAGGATAAATTATTATGTATATAAATTTATTAGATAAGTATCTATTAATTACATTAGCTTATATGTACTATAAGCTATATAATTATAGAAACCCCTATAAATAAACTTATTTATCAGTAATATTGTACATACATATTTATATACTTATTATGTACACTAGAATACCTGCAGATTAATTTAATTATATATGTATAATAAATACTTAATTTAATAAATTTTTAGCTAATTTACTAAATTAAATTAAAATAAATTTGCAAATTAAGTTATAACTGAACTAATTTATATTATATATTTGTATTATAGTATTTAAGTAATTCAAACTAAGTTAACTGTATTTATATTGTATTATATTATTTATATATAATTTATAATTATAACACACTGAAATTAGATATTTAATGTATATAAATTAAAATAAACCATGTAAAATATAATAAAAATATGTATTAAATAATTTAATATGTATATTAACTCTGTACAGGGTCAATTAGATCATCAATTAACTAATTTAAACATTAATTAAGAAATTAACCCAAATATCAATGTATATAAAGGGTAAATTTTAGCTAATTTATTCATATAGTAAATATGATTATTTTTGTAAATAAATTATATAATTAAGTAGTCTTAAGATAGGGCTTCAAAACTCTATAATTCAATTTTAATTTATAATAAAATATGACCCTCAAATCGAGGGTCAAATCAAGCAATCACGCACAAAGCTACGCTGGATTGGCAGCAGCTGGTGGTGGCACAAAGGTGCCACATTGGAAGTTGATGATCTCTAGTAGCGATATAAATTGAATTCTTCACATGGATGCTCCAGTCGTCACGGGCGCTGGGCACCCGATCCCATACATATACCCATCTTCTCTCTAAGCATATGAATTAAGATTGGCATTTGTCCTGAAATTTGAGTGCAGTGCATGGTTGGGAGCCATACACTGTGCGTGGGTCTGATTAGGCCCATTAACGAGCCATGAACCTGTTAAAAAGCACCTAATTAAGGATTAGGGCGGTCTTAGTAGAGGTCTAGTCCCACCCTTAGGGGTGTTGTGTATCCCTCGAAAAGGCTGCTTGCAAATTAAACCCATTTTTGGTTAAAAATTGATCTAAACCAGTTGTGAACTAGTCTAAAGAGCAGAGAGGAGATGCCGACTGAAATGCGGCTAAGTGTTAACCTGTGTGCCTTGCCTGTGTTGTAGAGTGCATGCGTGTGTGTATTAAGTGTTTTGTGTGAGTGTATATATCTAAAAGTGTAAAGTAAATATATGTATATATGTAAGTAATATATGTATATAAGTATACATAGTATAGATTAGTAGTAGTTGTTTAAGCTATATATGTATATAACTAAGATAGCTTTAGAGACAAATACATTTGTCACTATAGATAGTATTATATGTCAGTATAGACATTAGTTTTTACCTTAGCTTATGAAAATAGTTTTTCTAAGGTTTTAGTGACACTTTTATACGTCGCTGTAAATATATTGTATGTTACTATAGATTGTAGTAAGCTAAGTTAAGTTAGTATAGTATATATTATTACTTAATTTTGTAACTATAGCTAGGTATTATTATTATTAGTTGTAAATAAATAATATAGAGTAATGATACATGGTTTTCGATGCTTGTTTGTATATAATTATTTTTAAGCATTGTAATTATTTCTAATTCATTCTTTTGTATATAATTGATTCATTCTTTGATTCATTGATTCACTTATTCATTCTTGTATATAAATTCAATCTTATTGAAATTAAAAAATATTATTGGACTTAGAGAGTAATGTATATCAATAATTGCCTTTCAGTAAACGACCTGGAATAAACCAGTAAAAATTAAGTATATAAATAAAATTGACGCTACAATGGCTTGTATTTGTGATATATATGACAACAACATTTTAAAATCCCTTTTTAGTACTAACCGATAGTCAACGATCATATTTTTGGCATCGTTGCCGAGGATAAAAACCCGACAATAGTTCTTTCTTATGATTGTTGACGTATTGCGCATTAGGGGGTGTTAAAGTGCAAACATATGGAAATTCAATTCTTTAAGCGGTTCTCACATAAAAATACATTGTAAAATAATAATAAAAATAAATAAATAAATAAAAGGGAAGAAGGGGAGGAAAAATTTGTGAAATGATTGAAAATCTTTTTTGAGGAGGAAAAGAGAACACACAAAATGCAAAAAGGAGTAAAATCAAGAAAAAAAATGATAGTCATAGCAATTGATTATGGGATTTACTTAATGTTTACATGTTGAAACGGTCTTTTAGAAGTCGCTGCGTTGTAGTATGGGTCGTAATAGCACAAAAACAAATAAAATTTGTACTTGAATAAATCCAAGGTCGTTACTGGGAGCAAGTAGCAAAATAAATCTTAAGATTGCAATTCTATCATAAGATATCAATATATGATTAAATTTCCAGACACAAATGATATAAATATAGATTCAAAAGTCAATGTGAGAAAAAGATTAGGGTAAAATGGTGATTTGAATCACCAATTACCCTACTACAATTATACTCAAATAATGCTACAATATTAATCAACCAAATGCCATGTATGATAAGTGCACAGTGCACTCAGAACCAGCAACAAAGGCAAAGGCCTCTCTTTCTCAAGCCTTAGGGAGAGGCACAGCAGATCACAGCGCCAACACCAATAGAGGCGAAAGCCCCTTCAAAACTCCCTAAGTGTTAGAGGGGTTCACTGAAGCAAAAACCCCTCGCTCTCTCTCTCTCTCTCTCTTTTTCTTTCTCTTCATTTTCTCTTAGATCAGGCAAACTAGACCAGACCCGGGTAATCGGGTAAACGGACCAAGGCCTAGACCAGCGAGGCGTGAGTGTGGGCGAAGGCGTGTGTGGGTGGGGACCTCACCCCCTGTGCGTGCTGAGGCGAACAGCTGGTATCAGAAAATCAACTTAAGTGCGGTCAGGGCTTCTTCGCTCTACGAGGTGAGACTATCCTACGCAACTTCGTCGCAATGTAGCAGCAGCTGAAGATGCGTCTGATTAAGGTCGAGGATGAGGCTATGGAGTTCAATTGAACAGTTGGAGCGCTTCCTGGGAGTCAGACGCAACACCTGGAGGTGGAATCTGGAGGGGTTGCTGCTGGAGGACTACAGTTAACGTCAAAGAACTTGGAGGCGGCGACGGAGGTCCGGCGGTCACCTAAAAAGCAGAAAACGGGCTCGCGGCCACATCAAATATACTCAGAAGGATCACCTGAGGATGGTGAACGTGATGGTGGTCTTGGTGGTGCGCATGAGTGAGTGAGGAGGTCGGACGACGGTGGACTGTGAACGTGATGGTGGTGGTGTTCGGTAGGCGATTAGGGCAAGCAAACCCCTTAATTTCTTGAGGGGTTTTGTTCATGTGGATGATGCAAAGCTTTTGGGAGCAGCGACGATCAATTTGGTGGAGTGTAACGGGATATCGAGGCCACCGGAGGTATGCTAGAGACGGGGGAGACGATGACGGAGCGGGCGAGTCGGCGGTCGAAGCCAAAGTCTGGAAGTGTGGAGGGAATTAGTAGATGATGAGGAGTCGAATGGAGTGCCTAGTGGACGAAGGGAAGGCGGAGGAAATGCTGGCTGTGATAGGCCGACATCGGAGAACGAGAAGGCTCCGGTGTGGGATATCGGCGAGGACGATGGAGGACGGAGACGCCTACTGGTACTGCAAGGCATGGAAGAACTTGAGGAAGATGATCTCACCGCCTATTGTACGTGGCGGTGGACGAAGAAGGAAAAGGAAGAAGGTCGCCAGAGTAAACTTCAGAGCAGGCTAGAGAGGGAGAAGAGAAGAGGACTTGGGCCCTAAAGGAAGAGGGAATGCCAAGGAGGTCATTTATAAGCCAAAGAGTGAGCTTCAAAGCTTGGAAACCAAGCTTTGAAAGCTCAAAAATCATGAAATAGGTTTAGGATTTCCAAGAGTTTGCATGAACTCTTGGACGAGATTTGGAAGGCTAGACCTACCTCAGATTGAAGAGTAACTTCTCAAGAATCTTCCTTCCAAATTTAAAAGGATTTCATCATGAAATCAGGGAGAATCTTTTGATTGAAGGTCGGAGGTTCATGGGTTCACATAGTAATGGTGGTAGAGGCATTTTTGTGAGGAATACAAAGAAGTTAGGGGGATTTTTGTAAGAATTTCAAAAGTTGAGGGGTTATTTGAGAGAATAAGAGTCAGACTTGGACTAAAATGAAAACTAACTCAAAATAATCTCAGATTGAGCTTAAATTTTGATAAAAACATAATTTGAACCCAAGGAATCTAATGGTGAAGTTGGATTTTGGTTTTGACCTCATTTGTCTTGGTAATTTATATAAAAATCCAAATTAGGGTAATAGTTTGTCTATGGCTCTATTTTGGGTTAAAACGAGTTTTGATGGTCAATTTAAAGATGCTAAACCCTAGAGAATATTTTTATATAAGTTTTAGAGGGTTTATGTGAATTTTATCTTGACCATAACCTCAGTTAATTAAGCGGGTCTGTTTTTAGGGTTTTAGATGTCCATCAATTCTTGAAATGTGTGAAAACCCATTTTTGTCTGCGTGGACCCACTTATTAGTCATTAATGACTAAATGACCTTTAATAAACACCTAGCATACCTTGTGGTTATTCTGTATTTGTGATAAGATGGTAAAATTATAGAAATAACCCTATTTTTATTTATTCTTCTCAAAACAATTCATCCTGCTCAAGAGACCTTCTGACTGATATGTAGGAGCTTTTATTGAATTTATAAGAACAAATTGAGCTAGTTATGGCTCATGATGGTGTTCCCATCACGTAAGTTCTAGACCAAATTAAAACAAAGATTAAGTCCTGAAATGCTAGAGATAAGGAGATTAGTAAGAGTGATGATCTTAGGTCTCTTAGGCTTGTTTTAGGGCTTAAACACTCACATATTTGTTAAGATCCGGACTAGTCCTCAAGAGGTTGAGGAAAGTGCGAAGCTGATGTATCTGGTCTAAGGCTTAGGGATTATTCAACACCATTGCCTGGCCTTTGATTTGTAGGACTTGGTAACCTAAGCACCCAAAATCACACACTAGTTTGGTTCAGTGTGCTTAATAAAGAAATCATGCCAAAAGTGTTCTGTTCTGAAAAGTCATCTTGAAGATCTAGCTTAGGAGTGACTCGAAAACACAAGTTGATTGGACGAGTTCCCAGTGCAGAGAGGTGGGAATTCCCCTCGAAGATGCTTATTAACATATCATTTCCTCGGTGCTTGTCTCCTAGGATATCTAAATATCCTACCGGGGCATGTAAGCACCTTTTGCTGGTTCAAGTGCCATGGGTGGGATTATACTGAAATGTTGATTGCCAGGGCCTTAATTTAGTTATAAAACGCCATGGGTGGTATTATAACGAAGTGTCGAAAGCCAGGGTTCTAGGGGTCGCCATGGGTGGTGCTATCTCGAAGCATCGAAAGCCAAGGATCCTTTGAGGATTGATGATGGGGACAAGGAATACTATACAGACCGTGTTTAGGGCAAATCTGAGGCAAGATTTAGGGAAATATAAAAGGAAAAGAGAGAAAACTCTCAA
Source organism: Thalassia testudinum (assembly GCA_037157565.1). Taxonomy (NCBI): domain Eukaryota; kingdom Viridiplantae; phylum Streptophyta; class Magnoliopsida; order Alismatales; family Hydrocharitaceae; genus Thalassia; species Thalassia testudinum. The sequence goes on from JAZHRO010000055.1 coordinate 17,573,823, forward strand.
AATGAAATATCCTTCTTCATCTCTCTCTTATCAAAGTGCATTGGAAAATTGAACTTGGACTTGATACATCTAACACATGGGTGATTTAACTGTTAGAGTCAACGAACCTCTGGCAGTTTTTACAGGCTTTAGAAACCTTCACGGCAGACTCAGGTTGAAACTGGTCAGGTCTGGATCTTGGTTGGTACTTGAGTACCTTTAGGCCTATTATTGGCATTCTGATCTAACTTCTAGAGAAAGGTACAGATCAAGCATTTGAACATAAAAGCATGGTCTAGAGATCTAATTCTTTCTATAGGATTTTGCTAGGGCGTAGCAAAAGTTAGGATGGGGGTATGATGGTAACGCCATCATCTATCATAGCTAACTTAAATTAGTGGAAATCAAGTGACAAATGCTCATGAAATGATTACCTGAGAGCCATATTCCACTTAGATCCATTTTGAGGAGAAAACATTAAGACAGGGCTAATTTTGTAGTTTTAACTTCACATCATAAATGCATAGTAACCACAGTATTTGTTACGGGTTAATTAAAGGTCAAATGAGCATTAAAGTCCAAGGAGTGGGTCCACACAGACAAAAAATGGGGTTTTACGCGTTTTAAGAACCACAACAGTACATAAAATCCTAATTTCGAACTCGCTTAAATTAAAGAGGTACTGATAAGGATAAAATTTATATAAACCTTCTAAAATTCATATAAAAATATTATAAGAGGTTTGGTACCCTTGGTTTGACCATCTGGACCTATTTGGATCTTGAACAGACTCTCAGATGAGATTTTACCCTAATTTGGGCTTCTATGCAAATTACCTAGTCAAACGTGGTCAAAGCTCAAATACAGCTTCACCATTAGATTTCTTGGGTCTAAACTAGGTTAGTGCAAAAATTTGGGTCTAATCAGAGTCTATCTTGATCTAGTTTACACTTCAGTCCCTAAAACCTCTATTTCCTACACTCAAATCCCTAACTTTCAAAATTGCTTTCAAACGGGTCCCTAACTTCTTCATCTTCTTCACAGAAATACCCCTGTTGCCATTGCTTGGTCAATTGACCTACATGCATGCTTTGACATGATGGAAACCTCATCAAATCACCTCCAAATCTCACCAAATTTGGTGGGTTTGGAGTTCACACATTGGAGATTCATGTGAGCACAATTTGACACCTTATTTGCTGCAACAAGACCAGACGAAGCCCACAAAATATGTGGGTTTCTTTTTTCCCAATCTTTGACCAATTGAGTTGCTTTACTAATTTAGAGATCAGGTTTAAGCTCTATATAAGCTCATGCATCTTCCACCATCCTCCTTAATGCGGTTTGGCCTCAAATTCTTCAACTTTCTCTCCCTCCGGCCACCTTTGCTGTGACTCCACCGAGCTTCTTCAATCCTATGTTGTCCCCTCTGCCACATATGATAGGCAGAGGGATCTTCTTCCTCACCTTCCTCTGCTTCTTGTCGTACCAAGTAGAGGCTCCCAGACCCCTTCTTCCTCGTCGTCCTCATCTTCGGAGGTTTCACCTTCTCTGGCACTGGAAATCACAGTGGCACACCAAATCCTCCCTCCCTTCGTCCGTAATTAGTTTCTCCCTCTTCCACTCTCTCCTTAGAATAGATCTATCCCCTTAGCTCCTCGTTTCAACCACCACACACACCAGTTCGCCCCCGTCTTCCCCACGTCTGACATGAGCTTTGGCGAGCTCGCCTAGTTACCACACACACCCAAACACCTCGCTACCACCACCAAAATGCTCCTCACCCCTCACCGACTAAAAGCCCTAACTTTATTAGGGTTTCCATCCACCAAAACTCCCCTTTGACTAAACCCACGTTCGGCTACCTCTACCTTCTCCATTACTACCACACCTCCACCGACCACTAAACACCACAAGAACACCGACCTCACACTCGTCATGCTATGACGATGCTCATGAACTCACTAATTGGGGCCTAGAGCTCATATCCATGTTTTTCAGTGCTCATCAGATCTCCACTTCGCATTGCCTCCATCCGACGTCTGCCGACCACCATCACCACTACTACTACCCTCGGGCTCTGCAGACGAATGCCATGAAGAGGTCTAGGCCTTCAAGAAACCAAGACAGTAGCAACTGCAGCTGTAATTGTGCGAGACATCCTCTGCTACAACATGATGCAAACAAGTGGGATATAGTCCCACATTATGGGATTCCAGACCAAAAGCAGCATATAAGTTGAAATAGTGAAAGGGGCTCTTTGCCTCAGACACTGGCAGTGAGGTCCCCACTCACCCAACCTTCTCACTCCTCACTTGCGGTACATGCCACATGGGTCTGGACCCTACCTGGATCCGATTATTTGATTATGCACCTAATTAGAGAATTAAAGAGGAATTTCTAAGGAGGGTTCGGGAGGGTTTTGTGCTGTGCATCCTTGGGATGCATGCCTATATATTCTACACTTAGCTATATTTGAGGCATTGTGCTATGCTTGGTGTCCTTGTGCGTCTGCTTTGCTGAAGGCCTTAGTTGCGCTCTGAGCAGATAAGGCGTCTATGCCTTGCTTGCAACGTCTGATGTGGTACTGTGGCATTATTTGAGTTGATACTTGGTGTCTGATCTGACGTGGAATTAAGAGATTAGTGGTTCAAGGACCACAGTTGGAAAATTTGGTTTGATTATAAATGTTTTGGGATGTGCTTAAATTGAAGGGATTAATTGGTGATCTAAATCACCACTTTTTATAGTCCTTTCTATTCTTTTTTTGTAGATACAATTTGGGTTGATCTTCTCCTGTGTACCTCACACAACCACAACAAATCATATAGAGTAAGTTAGAATCCAATCAGAATTGACTCGAAAACCCTTAGGTTGTTTCATGTAGATGTCCTCTTGGAGGAAACCATTGAGGAAAGCTATCTTGACAGGAATTAAGGGGCTGGCGATGGGGTGATAGGGCTCTGGTGACAGGAGGGAGAACGAGGGCTGGGAGGTATGGAGATCAAAGAGATGGAAGTGCAAGGACGATCAGAGAGGAAGGGGAAATTCTGTGAAGACTAGGTGCTGGGCAAATGCAGGGGAGGTTTTATGCTTCAGATGTAGGACAAGAGGGCACATGGCAGTGGCGTGCAAGGGGCCGCTTGTTTGTGTAGCATGTGGTGGAGAAGGCCATAAACGTGATGCATGTATGAGAGGAGGGACGTAGCAGGTTGGAGGAAAGGTCTTGCACCCTCATCCACACTTAGGGTAGAGGGGACTGAGGTCTCCACCGCCTCCACCTCCTATGCTAGTCGGACACTTTCTTGATGTGGAGGTCTTGTATTCTGAAGGCATTCATGCGACGAAGGTGGTTCTCAGAGGTGCCCTGATTGGGGAGGTGATGATAGGGGCGCCATCCATGGATCAACTCCATCAATTGGTAAGATCCCTAGCCCTAAAATCATTGAACTGGAAGATTGCAACTTTGAGCCCCTCTCACTTTTTACTCTATGGCTTGGGTATGATTGATGTCGAGTCCCTCTGTTTTCAATCGAGTACGTTTGAGAACATCACTGTGATGTGGAGATTTGTTTCGCCTTTTGATGGGGCATTAGCGGAGCCTCCCCCACAGAAGGTGGCCTCTAGATAGGGAAGATTGGAGATTACTGGTCTGCCACTCCATCGGAGAACCAATGAGGTTGTGGCGAAGATGATTGAAAGCTTTCTGGTGATGGAGGAAGGTATGGAGATCGTGCTTGGGGAAGGGGATGAGAGGGTGATATGGGTGAATGTAATTTTTGTGCACAGTGGCTCTTTACCTGAAAAGATCATTCTCTGATGTGGGGGAAGTTCGTGGTTGAACTGATTTCGAATTTGTTTAGACAAAGTGGAGGTGTGTGAGTAGCAAATGGAAAAAACTTTCATAGAAGTGGTCAAGAATAGCTCGGACCAAGTGCAGGGAGTCAGAACCACCATGAAGGAGAAACCGGTGGTAAATAAGAAGAAAGAACACCATATTGAGGCATATGGAGGGGGCCTGATGACCAAATCAAATGAGTTGGTCCAGAATGAAGATAGAACAAATGAGATGGGTGATGAGAGGCTCATCATGGCTTCTAATCACCCCTAATTAACTAGTTTCCCTAGTTAATTAGCTAGGAATATGTATATATAAGGGTTAATTATAGAATAAGGGATAAATCATTAAAGGACCTTAAATTAAGTTAAAAATTCTAAATTATTAGCCAATTAATATTATTAATAATTTAATTAATAAATGGACTTGAAGTATCATTAATTACTTACCTAATTAGTGTGTTAGTTAACTTAAGCATAATTTATACCTAAGTATGTAATAACTTAAGTAACTTTACTTAATTAAATAAATTAAGCTAAAAAGGTCAAAAACGTAAATCCAAGGTTTATATATAATATTTGTCTAATTTATAATCGTATATAAAAAGTTGAAAAAGATTTAAATTAAAATAAGCCTTGAAAACCTTAGTTTACGTTTTAGTCCTTAGGTTTCATTTCAATCGAGTCATTTTCCTCCATTTAGGTCATTAGCTTTCCTCGCATTCAAGTCCTTGTGTACATCTTTCCTCTTCTTCATTTCTTCTTCAGCAATTTCGACAGCTGACAATAGGCGGTACTGTCACTCGCAGATCATCGTTCATCTGACGTCCGTCCACCCTTGCCAAGCTTCCGGAGCTTGCTCTCACTGCCACTTTTTCATCCATCGGTCTGGATGGGTCCATAATCCTAATTAGGTCACGGCGTTAATCTCACTGGCGTTAGGGACGATGCTGGAGGTTAGGCCACACCTAGACACATCTGCGTCTAGATTCAACCACCTTCTTAGCCGCTGCAACCTATAAATACCCCTCCACCTCTCCGATTTCGCACAGTTGGCTCCCTTCCCTCTTCCCCCACTGTAGCCGATGATAGGCTATTCATCACCTACCTCCGGCGAGCTCTCACCTCTCCTTCGAAGCTCCTCTACACGAAGGACTCGTCTCTCTCACCTCCTCTTCCTCTCCAGATGGTCGTGATAGAACCTTGGAGCACCAATTCCTCTTCCTTGCCACCTTCAACTTCTCGTCTGAGCTCTTTCCAACACCCTCTGATTTCCTCCTCCGTTATGACCTTCAACGGAGACTTCTCTGTCTCTTTCGTCCAGGTAACAGTAGATTAGCATCTTAGGTAAGCTTAGGTTAGCTAGATTAGTTGATTAGGTAGTGTAGTTAGGTTTAATGTTAGATCTTTCCGTCATCTTCTTCAGCTCTGGCGAGCTCTTTGAGCTTGGGTGGAGCATCTTTTTATCTTTTGAAATCACTGATCACCCTCTATAATCTTCCATGATCATTTCTAACATATCAATTTCTTGATTAAATCACTTAAACGCCTAATCCACCGCCACCTTCATTGGTTGCTTCCACTGTCCATAGCGGAGGTTACCGAGGGTAATTCACATGCACTGGGGCCCTCCATCACCTTGTCATCATCTAAGGGCCCTGATATTTACATTAATTTGATAAATAATTGCCTATATCTAAAATGCCTAAATTTCACACAGCCTCCTAAGCTCGCTGTCAATGGTGGCTCAGGAGGAGTTCTTCCATCTAATTAACCACTTTTACACCATCACCTCACCCCATTAACATGTTCCCTCTACTCAATTGAGTGAGAGAACTCGATCTGAGTTCCAGTGAACTCAGATCATAATTTTTATGAATTCACTACATATCTTTTATTTTAATCACCAATTGAGCTCATTAATCAGCTCCTGAGGTTCCTTGCGACCTCAAGAGACTTTTTAGTTCCTTAATGGCTTATTTTAATGACTTTTATACACTGCCAGCCATTGTCTGGACTCACCAGAGCTCTAGCAAGCTTCTGCGAGTCAAAAGTGGTCTTCAACCCATAGAACTTCATGCGGAGCTGCAGATTGCTTTATTGAGGCTTAATGATCAAGATTCAATGTTTATTTTAATGTTTTATCGTTTGGAGCTCTACATATGCCTCTGTCTTCTCCAACTCCGATAGAGTTGGAGATGACTATTTTTTAGGGTTTAGTTTAATTTAAGAGGTCTAGAAGCATCAGGAAGGTGTTCTGAGGTTAGTCCTATGGATCATTTACTCAGAAAGGTTGTAGTTTGTTATGTCAAACAAACTAAATTAGGATCTTAGGCGATAGGCCTGAAACCCTAGGATTTCTGGTTAAAATCACTTTGTGAGACCTTGAATCAATTCCTGAGGCAAAATAGAGTTGCTCTAAGATTTTAATTGAATCTGAGCTAGACTGGAGTAGAAAGTCAAATTTTGAGGCTTTATGTTTATGATCAACCTCAGGTTTGATCTAATGATTGAATCATTAATTAGGTGAATTGATGATTAAAAATGATTCCTGGGATGTTTTTAAGTGATTTAGATTTGATTTAGATAAGTTTAATTTAAGATTTCATGAGAATACAATTTTTGTCAGTTTGGGTTCATTTGAACCCAATATTAAACTTCAGTGCATTTCTGGCAAGATTTAGATGCAAATGTTGCCTAGTTGGAATCTTAACAACCTTCAGAGGTTGTTTGATCTGGTGCTGCTGATCTTTAGCTTTCTATCGAGCTGATAAGAGCTCAAATTGGAGCTCTAAAACTCTTGCTAGAAGCTTTTGAGCTTCTTTCTGTTCCTGAAGTCTCTTAGCACTCCTATCTCCATTAAATAGGTGTGGAATAATCTCCTGAACCTGTTCAGGATCTCATTTGAGGTCAAAAGCCTTCACTACAGGTCAAAAGACCTGAGACACACCTCTGCAGGCCAGAATGGCCGTGAGAACCATCCACTTTCACCCTTTAAATAGAAGGGCAACATCTATTTTGGGCATCAAATTGATGTTGTAATCTTGTAGAGCACCTTTAGAGCTTTCTAGCGAGCCCTTGATTGCTCGATTTGGAGCTCTGAGCCGGCAAGAATTGCCAGCTGAAGTTTGGCGTGGAGGGGACTTACATAGTCCCACATCGGATAATGGTGAAGTGTTGCCTTAGCATAATATGTTTTTGTGTATAGGGCTTACCGGTCATCAGCACTGGGCACACAATGAGCATATGTGTGTGTGTGGGTGCATGCGTGCACGTGCCCGGGTGTGTGTGCGCTTGTGGGTGTGAGCGTGGGCCTGTGAGCTGGTGTGTGTGTGGGCCTGGGAGGCCAGAGACTGTGCATATATTTGAACCAGAAATAAACCATCTAAGATTAACTAGACTTGGACCCAGTAAGGTCTGATCCTACCCTGAGAAGGGTGCTGTGTATCTCCGATCGGTTTGAGCTGCCTATCAGAAAACCAAATTTTTGGTTTAAGTGTGGTTTAATCTGTACAGTTAAAGAATTGAAAGAAAAAGGAAGAGAGGTGGATTAAGAGAAATAATAGAGAAGAGCTCGAAGAAGAGATGGCAGAACAGATAGAAGAAGAGAAAAAGAATTGAGCAAGAAGATTAAAGAAGAAAAACAATGGAAATTAAAGAAATTCAGATGTCTGATAATGTAATTAGTCTTTTAATGTTCACTTTTAAGATGTCCAATTTTCTCATTAGACGTCTGATTTTGTATTTTTACTCTAACAACATGTCTTTTGAGCTTAATTGATGTAATAAGGCACTTGTATTCATTTGAATAACTATTTCTTGCCTTAATCTTTTGTAAATAAGTTGAAATTAAACGTGTTTACTCGGTTCTTAATGAAAAATTATATGTGTAAATATGTTTTTCCTTTTGGAATGTTGCATGTTCTTTTAGTTGAATATATTTTATGCAAGATTCATGTACTTAAGATAATCTAATTATAATTCTAATTGATTAAATAATTAGTAATTTATGTTTAGGAGTTAATGGTGAATTAAAATAAGTTATGCCTCCCAGTGAACGACCTGGATTCAACCAGTTAAAAGGAACTTAAATCTAAAATGTTAAGTTAACTTGACTCTATACTACACAACCGACATTAATTCGAGTTAACCTAAGTTACTTTCTCTTGCACTTAATTAAGCCTAAAATGGGCTTTCAAATGATTGTACCAGTGGGGGAGACTGCTGGAAGTGGGATTGGAAGGCTGATGGTGGACACCCCATTCTCCTTTGATACGCTTGAAGGTTTTCAGTATGATGTTGGAGCCAAAAGCAAAGGGAAAGGAGTGCTTATCATGTCTCCATACAAATTGCAGAGAAGAAGAGGTAATGATAGGGTGGGGATGGAATTGATTATGGTTGCAAGAGCACTTGGTGTGGTGAGGACTGATGGGGGGTTGAGAAGGGGGAAATCTGCAATAAGATGAGAGTCCTATCATGGAACATGCGTGGGCTGCGTGATGGGGTCCGAAGAGCCTCTCTTGCTAGATATATAGGGGAATGGGATGTTGATTGTGCGTTATTGCAAGAAACTCACATCGAAGAGGACAAGCATAGCTTGTGGAAGCCGCTAATACAAAATGAAAATTCTGATATCACTACTGTGAGGGCCCAAGGCAGGTCGGGAGGCATGGCAGTATGGTGGAAGGTTGCGAAGCTGTAGCTGACAGAGGTAACAAAGGCTGAATTCAGTATGACCTGTAGATTTCAGGCAGTCCACACGGGGAGTCTTCTGTTCATTACATGTGTATATGGGCCATGTAATGCGAACAGAAGGAGTGTTTTATGGTCTAAATTAGCAGAGAGAGTAGATGGGATTGGAGATAGCCCATGTCTCATAGGTGGCGACTTCAATTGCACACTATCTAGTCAGGACAAAGCTAGCGGGCACATAGACCAATCTACACTTGGCTTTCAGCTGGCAGTTCAGAACATGGGGCTGAGCGAGTACCCTTCATCTGGTGTGGAATACACTTGGCGCAATGGTAGTGGGCAAATGTCTAAACTCGATCGTTTCTTCAGGAACTTGCGTCTCTTGGAAAGATTTCATCTTTCTGGTGTGGCTGGGCAAGAGAGACCCTTCTTCAATCACACTCTGCTGATTTGGGACTGTGGTGAAGGCAACTCAGTGGGTTCATACTTCAAGTTTAGAACGTCTTGGTTGAGGGAGCCAGGATACAAAGATATGATTGCGAACTGGTGGGAAATGAAATAGGTGTCTGGGTCAGCGACGTCGAGGTTTGCTGCGAAGTTAGTTGGTCTGAAAATTATGTTGAAGGAGTTTGGATAGACAGTGGGGGTATTGCATGAACAAAGGAGAGTGGAGGCACTTGCTATGCTGTGCATGCTGGATGAGAAAGAAGCTACAGGTCCACTGGCTGAAAGTGAACTACAGCAACAGAAACTAATGCAAGATGTGGTACTAGAAGAATATTTGAAGAGGGAAATGGATTGGCGGGAGAAATCAAGACAACTTTGGTTGCATGAGGGTGACGCCAATACCGAATTCTTTCACATGGCTGCCAGTTTGAGGAGATGCATCAATCTTATCTCGTCCATTCTTTCAGAAGATCAACGGCTTACCTCCATGGTAGATATTCGGGCTGTAGCTGCTGCCTATTTTCGTGATCTCTCTGCTGCCCCTATCAGAAGTGCATGGAGAATGGTGGTAATGGAATATGACATGTAGGCTGACAGATTGGTAACCCCATTTTCAGAACAGGAAGTGATAGATGTTATCAATGACCTCAACTTGGAAGGATCCTCGGAACCTGATGGGTTCCAAGTATTGTTCTACAAGGAATTTTGGAGGGCGGTGAGAGGGGAGGTGATGGAGGTGGTTTGCGAATTCCAATAGGGGAATAGTGGCTTTGAGATGTTGAACAGGTCATATCTATTCTTGCTTCCTAAGAAGCCTGAGGTCGAGGGATTTAGTGAGTTCAGACCGATAGTGCTATCAAACTCTATCTACCTGATCATAGACAAAGTCTTAGCAAATCGACTAAGAGGGGTGCTCCAAGGTATGATATCGCCTGTTCAATCGGCTTTCTTGCCAAATAGATCACTACATGAATCTTTTATTGTGGCTTATAGGAAATGGTGGCAGGATGGAGTAGGAGAAAGGCCAAGGCTTTCATGTGGAAGGTTGACTTCAGTAAAGCCTACGATTCAATCTCCTGGCCATACTTGTGGGAGGTACTCAGACGAAGAGGATTTCCAATCTTATGGATTAGATGGATGAAAAGATGCATTACTACTTCTGCTTTCTCCTCGTTAATCAATGGTAGACCATGTGGTGTCTGGATTTAGCCTAGATGTGGGGTCAGACAGGGGTGTCCATTAGCACCATTGATATTCAACTTGACAGAGGATACCTTGGCTTGCTTCACCTTCAAACTCTCAGAAATGGGGATGATCAAGGGCTATGCTCTCTTGAATAGTCAGGCCTTGGCCCCAGTGCTCCAATACATAGATGATACAGTGTTTTTTGTAGAGGGTGGAGTATGGGATGTGAGTATGCTTCATCATATGGTGACTATTTTTGGGGAGATATCAAGATTGAAATTGAATGGGGAAAAATCCTCTCTTGTCTGCTTTGGACCGAATAGAGATGTGGGCCATCAATTATTAGAGATGTTGCACACGCCAATCATCTCCATGCCTATTACCTACCTTGGGTTGCCATTGAAGAGCAGGAAGATGAAGAAGAGTGATTGGAGCTATCTGTTCGAGAAAATCTCTGCAAAGTTGGAGTGTTGGAGTAGTAAATATCTCTCAAAAGGGGGAAGGTTGATTCTTTTAAACTCTGTTATCACAGTGATGCCGGTCTTCATTTTTTCCGTGTTTAGAGCTCCAAGAGCAATATGGAAGCGCCTGGATATAATGAGGAAATGCTTCTTTTGGAAAGGGGCAAAACATGAGGGATGATTTTTTCAACTAGTAAAGTGGGATAGTTTGTGTACCCCAAAGAAGCAGGGGGGGCTAGGACTTAGATCCTTGAAGGAGTTTAGTGATTCCCTATTGCTGAAGTGGGCAATAAAAATTTTTCAAGGGAAGAATAAACTATGGGCGAAGGTGATCAATGGGATCTATGGTGAATCACACTCCATGGCGAATAGACTTTTTCCCACGAAGGCGTCACCTTTCTAGAGCTTGGTGGTAGCGGCTATGAAGGGGAATTGGGATTTATTCCAGCTGGCCTGTGGGGATGGACGGTCCTTTCTTTTGTGGTCCGAAAATATCTTTGGGATTGCTGCACCAACAATACCCACATGTCTACAGTCTTGCTGGTGACAGAAAGGCTAAAGTTGTAGATTTCTGGGATGAAGATGCAAATAGGTGGGAGCTATCGGAAATAGGCTGCAGGGAGGGGAGTTGCACATGGGGGTAGAGAGCACGCCTGATGCAAGATCTACAAGCCTTCAAGCCGACAGGGGGTGCTGACACATATAGATGGATGGGAAATTTTACATCTGCCAAGGCCTACGAACACATGGTTGCAAGGATACAAAATGAAGAAGCTGACACCATATGTGCAGGTTTATGGAAGCTTAAAATTCCGTTGAAGATACAAATTTTTCGATGGCCCTACTGGAGGGACGGTCTCATTACTAGTGACTTGAGACATTGAAGAATGGGTGTGCCTGCTCAAACATGTTACCTATGTGGTTTTCAGACAGATAGCGTGCGACACATTTTCTCCTCGTGTATGGTCACTGACTGCATGTGGAATAGGGTCTGTGGTTGTGGGATACTTGTATGAGAGGACATGTGGGGGGATTTTATTAGGAGTGGGAGACCTCATTGTTTTATGGCGACTATTTTGTGGTGTGTTTGGCATGCAAGAAATGAGTGTCTTTTTCAGAAGAGACCTGTTAACTTGGTACGAATTGTACATGAGTGTCAGGCCCTCATACGGCATTGGAGGAGTTGATCTAATTCGATTTTTCTTTACTCAATTAATAAAATCCCCTAATGGCTATCTTCTTAGATAGCTTTCCTTATTTCTTCAAGAAAAAGATACAATTTGGGTTGATCTTGAATATATTTTTTATTATTGATTCTTACTGCATATCATTATTATTGTGCACATTATTATTAATTGCGATTAATGCGTGAATTCCATATTTGCTCCCTATGAACGACCTTAGACTCAATTCTTTGTTTTCGAGCACTCTCTTATAATGTTAAATGTTGTAAAGTAGTTTTGTCGACTATACTACGACGCAAGCATCTCTTTCCTCATAATTCGACGCAAAACGCACGCAAGGTCATCTCAATTCTATTTTTAGGAGACTATAGGTCTTCTCAATCCTATTCCACAGGTTAGTCAAAGAAGTCAAGTCAGTCCTCCTCCATTCCTACTTAAGTGGTATAAGAGGTCAAGTGCACCTTGAGATCCCTAACCAGGCCTGCTTGAGGAAGATTGAGGTTAACAGTGTTACAATAGATGGCCAAACAAGTTTTACAAGAATTATGCTTCCTAGGCCAACCTTCGTTGGTGCCTACAACCTACTTGCAAGAGATGGAAGTCTCAAATAGAGCCTACGCACAAGGAACCGAAGTAACTTGGTGGATAGGCTTGTTGATTTCTAACTAACTTCCCTTGTGGTGCAAAGAGGAGAGGTAGAAATTTATCTAGTGAACTTATGTGTGATGTGCACAGTGTCTCAGGTATACAACACACACACGTTTTGTATTTTGAAATCCTACAAATAAGTCCTTTTGCACGTAATTTAAAGTCACTGATTTTAAAATCAATCCTCTTATTTCTTAAAGTGACCACTCAATTAATTAGAGTCAAATACTTTTGTGGTCTTGGATTTAAGTCCAATGCAAATGTATGACAAGAATTTAATGCTAAAGAGAGGAGATAACTTACTCCAGCTCTCTTCAATGTAGAAATGTATGCAATGCTGAAAGAAAAACTAGATACTGCTCAAACAATCCTATATGGTTGCCCTATAGATATGCAGTTTCTAGCAGGTAGCTTGATTATTTTTTTATACTAAGCAAACAAATCTAATCTAAGTTAGTTAGCAAACTAACTAGCATGTAGTTCAAAAAGTTCAACTAGACCTATAATCTAAATAAAATGGGAACACACTCCCAAAAAGACACCCTCGCATACAAGAGCAATAAGCAGTAAAAGCACTAGGAACAAGTTCCCAAAAATGCCCAACACGGGTTCACAAGACAAAAATTAAATGTCTAATGTCTATCTAGCCTAATTTAAATCTAAAAAAAAAACAAACAGGTCTTTGGTCGCCAATCCGCCATCCTTCACGTGCGTGGGATCAAGCCCCTTGTGCTCACCATTATCCTCCAGGTGATGTCAAGGTCTACCAAGGTGACAAGCATCCCACGTGTGCTCCTCTTTCTCCATAACATACCTCGCATGAAAAAAATGATAGATCAGTGAATAGCAATAAACAAGGATCAATGCAAATGGAAAAATACTTGTGAGTTTACTAAGCCCATTGCCTCCTCGGCAACGATGCCATTTGACAAGGAGATTTTCGCTTTTAACAATTAATATCAAGATAATCAATTGTTGTAGCACAAAAGGTGGTGGAAAATCTCTCAATCAAAACTTAAATAAACTGAAATTTAACCACGATGGATTAAGTCATCTCCACAGGGAGGAACAAGTCACTAAACTCACACATATATTGTATGCATGCTCACAAATGTAAGGGACTAGTTTTTCCAAACATATTGAGTCAAGATTAATGGCATTAACATAAGCATGAGGATTATAGGGAAAGAAAGAGAGCATGCTAGAAAATCAGAGAAAGAGAGAAGGGAGCGAAAATTCCACACAATATATATAAATTACTTAAGCTCTAAAGTTTGAAATGGTAGGAAATGTAATTATTAATCACCCATTTTACTATTTAAGAATAGAGGAGAGAAGAGGATAGCCGATGCGCATGGAGGAGGGGCTCGTCAACCATGAGAAGCTTGACGGAGGTGCTCTGACTCAAGGGCTTTGCGACAATGTTGGTGGCATGGTGGGAGACGGTCGAAGGAGGCCGGTGGCGGTGGAATGTGCAGGTTGACGATGGAGACACTGGCTGGGGTTGTGCGATGACGAGGAAGACACGGTGGAGCGTGGAGGCAGTGTTGGAGACGTTGGTGTCGAGGTTGGCTGTCGGGAGTATCTCCTATAGGTAGGTGGTTGTCGATGGGTTGGCGTTTCTTTGGTGAAACAGAGGAAGGGAAAGAAGAGGAAAATTGAGGAGAAGGAGAGGAGGGCGACTGTGCATTGTGATGGTGGGCATTGCAGCAGCCAGCGAAAGCTGATGAGGGGAAGATGGAGTGATGGTCGAGGTGCTCTCTGGCTGTGAGGGAGAGAAAAGGAAGTCTGTGGTCAAGACGACGAGGGTTTTGTAGTGGGTGATGTGAAGAGGAAGATGAATGAGGCGAGATGGAGGCATTTACGCTGGAAAGTAGATCAGCGGGGCATGGCCAATTGTGAGCAAAGAGGGAGATGAGTGCACGCTATCACTAAGCACTTGTCTATGGCGGAGGCGAGGAAGTGTGTGCTTGGGTCACAATGTGTGCATGAGGAGCACGGTGGAGATGGTTGAAGCCTCTCGAAGGGGAAGAGATGGATCTCCTCGGAGAGGGTCTCCTTCTCTTTGTGCTTGGTCGCCCTTCTACCTACGGCGTCAGTTAGGGAATTTTGAATTCCCTTCCTAAATTAGTCGCAGCCACAACTGTACATCTGCGAGCATCGGTGAAAAGAGTATGGCCATTTGTTTGCATTTTTTAAAAGCATGTAATTAAATGTATAGTGGATATAAAAAGAATATATGCTAGGTAAATTTATTTCACTTATATCTAGGTAATTAAAAATCAAGACAACACAACTAGGAAATACTTAAGCTAATTTGTGGTTCACTTTACTTAATAGATCGATCTGCTAATTGCAAGATCACTTCCATGGGCTTAAGTTCAGACTCAAAATATTTTAGTAGGGATGTGGGAATAAGGTTAATGGATGCACCTAAATCTAAAAGAGCTTGATTAAATTCTAAATCTTCGATCTTGCAGGAGATCAGAGGGGTGCTAGGGTCTTTTAACTTCTGCAGTAGCTTGCTCAAAATAATGGAGCTAACTTGCCCTTATAGCAAAGTAGGACTTCCATCATAATTCCTCGGCTTCTGCTTAGGTGTACATAAATTCTTCAAAAATCTCGCATAAGCTCGTACATGATGAGTCACATCCTTCAAGGGAATGCTGATCTGGGCTTGCTTGACCAAGTCCTCGTCAATCTAAGGTGGTTTCCTACCCTTATTTCCCTTGGTCAAGGCCTTACGAAATGGTGTGGTCCTAGGCTCATCTAGGATGGGTTTTGTTGATCCTTGGTTATCCTTGATAATCACCTTGGATTGAGATGTACTAAGATTAGGTTTAGTGTATCTCTTAGGTTCAGGATCCTTAGTACATTTATTGCTGTGGTTTATTACAGAATGTAGTCCCATAGGGTATGGAGGAGTGGGTAGGATTGGTGGCTGTTGTTGCTGAAATGCATAAGGTACAGAAGTTGATGCATCTGACACGTCTTGATATATGGGTGCAGACAGGCCTAGTTGCACATAGTGGATTTAGCCCGATTTTGAGTTCGCAATGTACCTTTAATTTGGTACGTTGTTTGGGTTTGGCAGAGGTTGAGAGGGTAATGCACCTGGTTGGCAAGTCCCAGCCATTTATGTAATTTGGTTGCACATATCTACCATATTGGTTGTATGCTGCCTCTGCATAACAGCATTGGTTTTTTGCATATTAGCCAATGTCTAAAGAATCATGCTCATCTAGTCATCTTTACTAGGCCTAGATTGAAAATTTGGATTGGACCTAGGTTGAGCTGGCTGCTGATATGGGTGCAGATTTTGTGGTTGGGGTTGATATTGTGGTCTAGGATTTTCAGGATAAGGGTTCCCTGACTAGGAAAAGTTGGGATGATTACGCCATCCAGGATTATAGGAATTGAAATCGAGGTTGTTTTGGATGGCATCACAGGGTTGAGCAACTCCAGAGAAATCAGAATATGGGGTTCAGAGGACCCCCAACTAGAATAAATGGGTTCGGAGTTTCCTCTGAAACCTGAGTCAGAAGAGGATGGATACGTATCCATTCTAGTGTGGTGTATTTTATGCACAGCCTCCCTCCCTGTGGGCGGACGTGCATGCGTGTGTTATAACGCTCGATCGGGGATTTTAAATGAGTATAAGTCAGTCACGTTGTAGTATAGGGGATCAAGCGTTGAAAACAAATAAGTTTTTATTACTCAAATGTTGAGTCCGAAGTTGAACACAGAGAGCAAATGGAATTTATTCACTAATCTCAACAATGTAATTTGAACACTTAAATCTACTTAAAATCTAATTCAGAAGATAATGCAAGAGTTTATGAACATTAAAATGTAGCAAAATAGAAATAGTGAGAAGAATAGGGCAAAAAGTCTGCTTTGTCTTTCTTCTTTTCTTTGCCTTTTGACTATGGCCTGCTTCTTTTCTTCTTTGACTTTGGCCGTTTGCTTCTTCCTTGCTTCTCTTCTTTGGCCTTGGCTCTTCTTTCTCTGACTTCTCTTGCACAGTGCTTTTCTCCTTCCTTGTCTTCTTCTTCTGCCTTCTTCTTCCTCTGCGGTCTTCTTCCTTTCCTTTGCCTTAGCCTTACCTCTCCTCTTCAGCTTCTTCATTAGCTCTCCTCTACGGCTACAGTGCCTTCTCTTTCCCTTGTCTTCTTCTTCTTCTGCCTTGGTTCCTCTTGCCTTCTTCTTCTTCTTCTTCTATTCTTTGTCTTGGCCGTACCTTCTCCTTCCTTTTGCCTTCAGTCCTTGCTTTCCTTGCCTTCAGCCCTATGCTTCTCCTTCCTTCTCTGTGGCTGCGCCTTCCTCTTCCTTTCTTCTTTTCCTTGCACACACACATGAGTGCAAAACCTATCCCCTACCCTCCCTGCGTACACTCTCTCTCTGTTTCTCTCTTCGGTTTGCTCTCCCAGAGCCAGCCGGGTAATCAGGTCGGGTTGCGCATGCTCGGGTCTAGGTGCACCGGCGTGGGTGGTGCGCGAGGAGTGCGAGGTTAATTAATCGGGTTGGTTAGCCAGGTCCACGGGGGCGTGGGTCGTGGACGAGGTAGGTGTGTGTGGGCGATGGGACCTCACCCCGTGTCTTGAGGTGAATTGATAGAAACACAAAATCAATTTAACTCACTCTGCGCACTCCTGGCTTTCTGAGGTGGGACTAAAAGTCCCACTAGCTTCGCTCGCACACCTGCAGGAGGTCTTTCGCTTAATTGCCGTAGCTGGGTGCCTCGCAAAGCCTGCTCTCTGGCTGGATGCGTGCGTGAAACCCTCGCGGGTCACCTGGGACTCTTCTACTTGGAGCACGTGACCTGGAGCGAGGATACAAGCTCCTTGCTTCTACTTCAATGGCGGAAAGGGGGGTTGACCTAATACTCACGAATACGGCCTTGCGGCCTCATTAGAGCACATGGGAAGCTTCGCTGTGTCACAGCGAAGGTGAGGTGGTGGGTGGCTAGCCGCGGGGTGGCCTAGGCATGCGTGCCTAGGTCGCTCTATGGCCGTGAAAGTGGGTGTGTTCGGTGGGCACTTGGGGAGGTGATGGCTGTTAGTGAAGGGTTCAATGATGATCAGTGGGTGATGGCGAATGTTCTGAGGTAGGTGGCGAGGCGTGTGGATGGGTGGAGCGATGGGAGTGCCTTCGCCGATGGTCGACCGGAGATGGAAACATTGGGGGTGGTCAGTGGCATTGAGGGGTTTAAAATAGAAATAAAAGAGGGGGAAATAAAGAGAAGAGAGAGGGGAAGCATTTTGACCTAATTAAGTGGATGAAGGGGGGTAGAAAGGCAGCTGGCCGTACCTGCCGCTGTCGGAGAAGATGAGTCCAGTGGAGGGAGAATGGCAACGACGATGGGGCTGGAGATGCGCGTGTAGGTATGGCGCGACGCGGAGGAAGGAGATGAAAACGTCTTTGCCACTAGTATTGTGGCAGAGCGACAAGAAGGGGGAGGAGGAATCGTCGGAGCTTGTTGGACACCTGGCCGGAGGAGAAGGGACGAAATTGGGGGTGGTTCTCCGGCCAAGTCAAGCTAATTCTGTGTGGCCGGAGATGAGGGTCCTTTTATAGGTGCTGGTAGAGGCTCTTGTGCTTGGAAGGCAAGCTTCCAAGTGCAAGAATCTTTTCGAAGATGGAAGGTACGGATGATACCCAATTCTCTCGAGCGTTCACATGAGAGATTGGGTGCAAATCCGATCTTGGGATCATGTTCAAATGATAGGAAATTCCTTAGAGAATCTCCCTTCCAAATCTGGGAGGAGATCTCTAAGAAATCGGAGGGAAATCCTCCTCAAATCCTTGCCAGAGTAGGACTCCTCCGCTTTAATGGAGGGACCTGATTGCAGGAGTGGCGAGGAAGATAGGGGGCTCTACGTAATAGTTTTCAAAAGCTAGGGGTCAAAATGTAATTGGGTGGATTATTTTGCAAAGTAGGTCATGGTGACCTCCCCTTAGGTCCAAATTTTGGTACAAACATAATTTGGACCTAAGGAATCCAATGTGAAGTTGGATTTTAGGTTTGACCATGTTTGACTGCACATTTTACACAAAAACCCAAATTAGGTTAAAAATCTAGCTAGGACCCTTACTTAGGTCAAAATAGGTTCCAAAGGCCAATTTGAAGGTTCTAAACGCAAGGGAATATTTTTCCATGAATTTTAGAGGATTTAGTTAATTTTTATCCTGATCAGAACCTTATTGAATTAAGTGAGTCTGTTTTAGGGTTACAAGATATCATTTAATTCTTAGATTGCATATGAACCCATTTCTAACTTAACCAACTCACTTTTTATCTTCTTCAGAACATTTGACCTATGTTTAGCCCCTGAGAAATCCCGTTGATGTACTGTAATGGTAAAATTGTAGTTTTATCCTTTATTTCATGTTTTCTTCTCAGAGCAGTAATCCCTTGAATTAGGCCCTTCTTTAGGTTATGTAGGAGCTCTTATTCTCTTTCTTAGGTCAAAATGAGCTAGTTAGGGCTTATGATGAGGTTCTCATCAGCGTGTTTTGCTAAGAAGAAGTGATCTTTTACAGCTGGCGAGTCAGATCGTCAAGCTTTTTCTCTATAATAGAGACCTTATCCAATCGAATGGCCACAATCTCCATGTCGACGGAGGAGGAAAGATCTCGTGCCTCATGTGCCCCATGTGTATTTTTCGATGTGCGGGTAGTCGTCCTATTGAACATACCCATGGATGCGTTGTTTATGGAATTCTCAGACATATTCTCGAGAATTTCCTAAATGGCGTCGTCATGTTTGCCCATCAAGTTACCTCCACAGGTTGCATCGACGAAAAGTCGAATATCCTCATGGAGTCCTCAGTAAAAAGGTTGGACCTGCTCCCATTTAGGGACTCCATGATGCGAACATTTTCGCATGAGATCGAGAAAGAGATCCCATGCCTCATGAAGTGGTTCCCCTGCATTTTGTGAAAAATGAGTAATCTGATGCCTTAGGGCATTAGTATGCCCTACTGGGAAGTATTTTCTCATAAATTCAGCCTGTGATTCATCTCAGGTGTTGATCGGTTAATTGAGAGACCGATACTAGTGGGCGGCTTTCTCTTTAAGTGAGAAAGGGAACATCTTTATGAGCAGAGTGTTCTGATTTTGTATAGTTGGCTTGAGGTCTGAACCAAATGTTTCAACTCCTGAATGTACTGGAATGAGTCTTTAGAACCCATCCCGTGGAAATGGGGAATCAAGCTGATAATATTCGACTTGAGCTCAATCTCAAGCCCTTAATCGGAATACACACTCTAGGCTCTATAGCTACTCTTGCGGGATTATAGGGATCCCGCATTTGTGGGCGTGCTTGGGGGTTCACTAGTGCATTGATAAGATCTGTGAGTTTGAAGCTGGTTCTGAAGGTGCTCGATGTTGCCTGATGCCAAAAATGCGCATTTTGTTAAAAGTGGATTTTTAATGTTGTTGTAACGTGTATCTTTGCAATCAACTTTTACAATTTATAATACCTAGATAGTGGAGTATCTAAGGTCATCCAAGGAGGCCAATTTGTTAGTCACATGAAATGGTTCTCTCTCTTGCCTCTCAAATCAACACATATCTTTTTGTATTTTTGATTTTGTTGTTTTTATGGTTTTCAGAAACAATTAGCTTTTGTGATGCGAAGATTAACTATACTAACTACTGCACCTATCACTAAACCTAAGTGACAAGAATAGAACTCTCTCTTCTAAGCTCACCCTAGGCAAGTGCACCTAGGGTAATTTGAAGAGGAGAGTGTAGTGTGCACTACAACCAGAACAACATGAAAAACACACTAACTAGAACATGAGAATTGGAAGGCAAAATAAATCTTGTATTGTTAGAAAGTGAAGTACATGTAGAGGAATGCTTCATGAAAAACAACAAATTACTAGCTAATACAAAAAAAATAAAATGGAAGATAGAAGAAGATAATCCTCCAGTTGAAGCTTGGAATAATCTTCGCTCCAAGCTCGATAGCTCTCGACCTTGAAGAAGATGTTCCCTTGCTCCTTCCTTCAATTGGTTCTCCTAGGTGCTCCTCCAGGTGTGGACATCCACCCTAGATTCCTTCCCAATGCTTGGCCATCCTCCTTGGATGAAGAGCTTCTCCTCCTTGGTGTGGCATATGGGAGGGGAAGAAGAGGAAGAAGGCACCAAGGGGGCGGGTACGTTGCCCCCTTGATCTTCTTCTCTCGTTCTTCTCCTTGGCCGTAGGTTTAGGTAGAAATGGTGGAACTAAAACTAAGGGAGAAGATATCCATATGGTGGTGGTTAGATAGGGTATAAATAGGAAGGGAGAAGGGGTAGTTGGCGTGGATTGAGTGGAGGGCTAAGATGGGCTTTCAAGGATGGTTGTAGGATCCTATGGTGTAGGATAGTTGGCACCATCTCAAGGGTTGTGGGAGGTGGTGGTTATGGGTGGAATCCACCCTTTGGTGGACGTCCATGGGTGTAAGGGTGTATGTTTTTGGCAACAAAAGGGGTAGGTTCTAGAAGGGTTGGTTTTGGAGGGAAAAGGGATGGTGGAGATGGCTTGGAAGGTGATGTGTAGGGCTAGGATTGCTCCCTTATTTTGGCACCAAAGAAAGGGGTAGTTATGGTGGGTTGCCACCACTTTTAGTGGTGGATTTTGGTGGTGGTTGAGGGGTGAAGGGATGTCTGGTGGTGGCACCAACATGAAGTGGAAGTGGAGGTAGCTTAGGTAGAGCTTAGGTAGGCTTATTTGGTAGAGCTTGTTAGGTGGGTTTTAGGGTTAGGTTGGGATGCCATGGAGGTGGACTAGCTAAGCTAAGCTAGCTAAGCTAGCTTAGCTAGTAGGGAGTTGGGGGGAGAGGTAGAGGGAGCTAGGGTTTTGGAGGTGATGAGCTGGAGGATGTTGTCTTGAGCTGCACTGGAGCTGGTGGCTGTTGAAGAGAGTTGCAAGGAGCTACCTTAGTTGGCTTAGCTTGCTAGTTATTTGCTAGCTGCTAAACCAACATAAGATGAGCTAGCTTCTACTGATGTGAGCTGAGGTGAGTTGAGTGTAGTCTTCCTAGAGATTACTGAGCTAGCTAGAGTAGCTAGCTTAGGTCAAGTAGCTCAGCTCAACTAAGTTGAGCCGAGTTGAGCCTCTGAGAACTGGACTTGAGCTGACCTGAGCTGGTTAAAGTCATCTTTAGCTAACCAGGTCTAGCTAGTAGCTAGTCCTAGTCAGGTTGAACTTCCAGTGAACTCTTCTGAGTTGGAGGTGCTGGAATGGAGCTGGGATCAATTGACTTGAGCTAGTTTGAGCTGTCATCCAGCTAAGATGAGCTGAATGGGGCTAAGGTGAACTAGTTAGAGCTACCATTCAGCTAAGATGAGCTGAATGGAGCTAGGGATGAGTTGATCTAGCTAGAATGAGCTGGGATGAGCTGGATCTAGCTGGAATCCAGTTGAAAGGAGCTTCTTCTTCATCTTCTACCTTCCCAAGTGCTAGGGTATGTGGGATCTGACTCTCTGTCTATCCTTGACACTCAAGAAACACATTAAAAATACAACTAAAATGCAATGCATGACTATCCTAGTTAAATGCCTAAATACTGCCCGAAAACCCATTTGTGGAGTTAAAATCCTAAGAGCTAGATCACTTTTAGGGTATAAGAATGGTGATAAACTGACATTTATCACACTCTCATGCTTATCTTTTGTTACTCTCTTAGCAAAACTAAATTCACAAAATGGATTTTGGGAAATACTAATTTTTTTAGTTTTGAGGAGAAAAAGATTACAAGGCCTTGGTTGATTGAAAACATGAAAGGTATGGGATTTGTTAAAGATAAAACATCGAGATTTGTCTTTGGATCCAAGAGTTAGAAGAATCGGGATCAATGTATCTTTCAAAAATTCACAAGTTAACTCTTTATTAATTCAAATGACCCGAAATCATTTTGCAGTTAGGATTTCCTTGGTTCTTGAATCCGTCTCGCAACTTGCATAATTCTTTTAAAACCGTGTGCCTGTGCTATGTCTAAAGATATGAAATCTAAATATAAAGCAGCACCGAGGCGGTAACATGTTGACATTGCATCCTCAAAGGAGGCATTTTCCTTCTTATCGGTAGTGGGAACTCAAACTAATGATCTGATTTGGATTTCACTGAGACTAAACAAGGGGCTTTTCTAATTTTTCTAATTTATTTTTAAGTGTTGGCTGTGTGTGAAATTTGACACAAGAATTTCGTAAGGAATGCAAGTTTTTGAGTAGGAAACTAAGCCAAATAGTTTCTAGGTCTCAAAAAAAGAGATCAAGTCACCGACTCATCATGAGTTTAGGTGGAATTTAGAGAAAGATACTTGATCTAGTGTAAGAATAGACCCAGAAATACTAGAAATTGGATCCGCATTCTAGTCCCTAGTTTATTAAAGATTAAATCCCATTGTACCTTGAAATGAATCTTTCAACCTTAGTCCCGATTTCAAAATTTTCCTCGAAGAGCTTTTGATTTTTCTATAATGAGATGCATGCGAAAGAAAAATTGCATATTTTTAGGTTTTGAAAATTATGAATTGATTGTCAAAATTTAAAAACACCAACCCATGCTTATGTTATGCAATGTCTGTAGGATCTAAAAGGCACAAGCACACTAGAAGGGAGGATGAATAGTGTGGTAAATAAAAAATATGCAAATGAGGCAAACCACAAAAAATATAACACCAAATGTATAGTCGTTCTTCTCACTTGGGTACTCCACTACATATGTCTCTCAACTTAGGATTTTTAACTTGATTCCCTCAGCCTGAAGGGAATCAATTTACTATAAATGGAGGTAATTAATAGGTTACCTCAACCCAATTACAAGATTAGATAAAAACAAAAGGTTACAGGTGTATGCAAGAAATAATTTAGCTTACAACTAAGTTCCTAAGTCTCCAACAATAATTAGCTTAAAAGATATTGATCAATCTAGCGAAAAACACTAAAGCAAAAAAGAGTGATTTTATGAGAAAGAACGAATTCGCCAGAAAAGTATTGCTGCAAAGTGAGAATTGTCTTGAAGAATGCGACAAGCCAATAACACTTGCAGTTAGATATGAGAAATACAGAAATTTGAGCAAGGAGAATTTTTATGCTTGTGTTGTGTGCAAATGACACACACAAGGTGTTTATATAGGCCACTAAACACCTTCCCTACGATTACTAGCCGTTAGGGGAAAAATGGGAAGATTAGAGATAGGATTAATTGCAAAATAGTCGTTCAGATTAGGCACAACGGTTAGTTGGTATCAGTACTAAAGTTATGGTACTGGTACTGACTGCTCACAGTTAACCAGCAGCCCACCCAATAAAGCCTGGGTACCGGTACTGATCATAGGTATTGGTACTTAATGCTTGCAGTTGAGTACCAACTAAGTCACCAGGTACTGATACTCATGATAAGTATCGGTACTTGTGACTCACGGATTTGGGTCAAGTTAGAAACTGTGACCTACATGTATCGGTACTGGTTGTTAGTACCAATATTTGTAAGGTCTAGAAACTACCCATGTCTACAAACTGTGAGCACTTGGTAGCGGTACTCATGATGAGTATCGGTACTTGTTGTTCACAGTTTGGGACTCGGATCGAAACTTGTGCCTAGCTGTTACCGTTACTGGTGAACAGTATCGGTACTTGCAACAAGTACCATGAAATTTTGTTAAACAATCTTAGTGATATTTGAACGCAAATATACGATTAAATGACACAGAAATGATTTTAGTTTTTCAAACAAATGATAGAATGTGAATATGATACATAATTATCTCTATTTTGATTTTAACTCGTAAATTAATTTTTCTTGTTAGGAGACATACAAAAATCTAAATTACAACATATAAAATCAGTGTAAAATCAATCTTCATTCTTCATGCCATCCACACTTCTTCCGTACTTCCTAAATCCTTGATTTCCTGTAAATGACACTTCATAAACTCATTAGTTTTAAAATAATTTTGTTAATACCAAAACATAAAAGAAAAATGGAACTAGGTTCCAACAATCCCCCCTTTTTGGTGTTGACAAAACAATGGAAATACCCATATTTAAAATAATAGAAACCTCATAAGAGAAAGAATACAAAAATCTCCACTAGGAGTGAAACCACCCCATCAAATTAAGCTTCCTTATTTAAAATATGATGTATTTTTCATTCTCCCCCTTTTTGTTAATCAAACAAAAAGTATAACTATATGCATAAATAATGACCAAACATGGGAAAAGAATGTAGAGAAACAAAATGAACAACTTTCAAGCAACATAATTAAAGTCATACATCATAAAACATCAACATATTTGAAAATCATAACCAAGGAAACATATTTAAATTGTCTCATACAACAAAATGTAGACTAAACTAATTTCGAGGTCATTTTCTGATATACTTTTGAACATGTCCACTACTATTTCCACCACCACCACCACCATCATCATCAGCTTCTTCATCTTCATCATCTTCTTCATTTTCGTCATCATGTTCCTTAGCTTCATCTCCATCTTCACTTTCAGCATAAGAGATCTCTTCATCATCTTCATTTTGTTCTTCCTCTTCATCATCATGAAGGATAGGTTCTTCGTCTGCCATTGGAGAGAAAACATGAGACGGGTCTTGAAAATACTTTTGCTGTCTCTCACTGTATTCTTTGGGCGCTTTTAGTTGAGTATGCTTCTGTTGCTTAGGATGTTGAGTGGAAGAAACAAAACGGGAGGACTCAATAGAAAGACAAAGATCATGGAACTTGCGTTCCATGTGACGAAAGGCAAAATTGAGATTTGAAAGATTTTGACCAATATAATTGAAAGTGTTAATCATATTAGAATCGATTCCAGACACATGAGACAAATTTACCCAAGGCATTTTAGCTTTGGGATATGGATAGGTTATGGGAACAAATGCTAAGGATGAGTTAGGAACATGATGAGAAGAAGATTGAGCATTTGGATCAACTTGATCTTCTTCATCATCACTGGATGATTCCTCTCTAGTAAGCTTTACTCCCATTTTCCGGAGAGTGGATCACTTGAAGTAGATCACTTTCCTAAGTAGAGTAAAGTTAGAGAGATCAATTCTACTCTTGATAAGTATATGAGATACAAGAATATCAAGAGGCAGAGTTGAAGCATGATAATTAATGAGGTCTTACGAAACGGATGAATACCACGTTCTAATTAATAGGAAAACTTGTGATAATAGCATAGACTAAGGGTAAAATATCTACAGGAATTTTATGGAATCCTGACTATTTGGCCCTTAGATTCTATGTTAAAATTCTGAATAGAACTCTGCCAAGTAAGATCATGTTAGGGGCAACCAAGGCATTTCCCTGATAGTTAGGGAGCAAAAGTGTTTCATGAATTTGTGAAGAAGTGAAATTTTCCTTAAGAGTATTGAAAGCATGACCTTCATTTGGACATTTTGTTATGGTGGATAGGAATTTTGGTGTAATAGTTACTTTTTGACCACAAATATTTGAGGTTTAGATAAGATGACCTCGGTTGTCTTGTTCTTGGAGATTTGCAAAAAATAGACAATTAATGTCAGGATAAACTCAAGGAACATCGTAAAAAATGACTCATCAAAAAATGCATTAGATGTTGTTTAGATAGACGAGCAGTGAGTTAAAAAGATGTAATGAAAAGTCTTTCCACTCAACAAGCCTATAATGATGAAGCTTAAGGCCCTTATACCAATCAAATTTGGACTTAGCATCCTCATTGATGCAAAATTTGTGAAATGCATCTTGAGGTGCCTTTCCCTTCCTTTTAGACTTAGGTGCCATCTATAAACATACAACAAATATAATAGGAAAAACAATGAGAAAGCTGTAATACTTCCTTTCATGTGTGCATACAAAAACACACTTAAGATTGCATGTACCGGTACTGGTGGTGAGTATCGGTACTGGTTTGTTCTAGTTCCAACCACAAAATCGAGTGAGTACCGGTATAGATCATTAGTACCGGTACATGCTGTCAAAAGCAGGCTTTGCTACACTCAGCAAGTATTGGTACCGATGATGGGTACCAGTACCATTTGGTACCCGACGAGAAATATAATGCAATAGCAGGAGTGATTGTTGGAAAGGGAAAAACAAGGTATAGAATGAGCAAGATCTACTTAGGGAATAAGAGAATACCTTGAATCCTTGAGTAGAGACTTGGAGGAGATCCCTTTTTCTTCTTTGTAGCTAGAGTTTGTAAGAGTTCTTGAAGAGAATGGAAACTAGGTTTGAAGAGAGCAAAAATGAGGCAAGTGTTTGCACTTGTCCTCTTTTATAAGGGGTGGGTCATGTGCAAGTCACATGACCACTTAAGTGGTTGTGAAAATGTAAATGAACAACTTAGGTATTGAAAACTAATGTAATCAATATCCAAAATTAAGCAACCATATTACAAACAATACCTTGATATTTCCAAAAATATGCAAATATTACAGTATACCCCTTTTTAACAAAAGTGGGTAAATTACAGTTAGGCCCTTAAGGATTTTTATAATTACAAAGTTATAAAGCAATCGATCTTTTAATTTTGAATTTCTTTAATTGTACAAAGCCCCAATTTTCTTCTTATAAAACAAAATCTCTCTATTGCAAGAGGTTTTGTAAAAATGTTTGCCAATTGATTTTGTGTATCTATAAATTCTAACTGAATGGCACTTTGAAGCACATTGTCTCTAAGAAATTGATGTCGAACATTTACGTGTTTAGTATGTGAATGATGTATCGATTTTTAGATAAATTAATTACACTTGTACTATCACATAAAATTTTGGATTACGCAAAAAATAATCTAAAATCGGACAAAGTCTGTCTCATCCAAATGACCTGAGAGCAAGTAAGTGAAGCAGTAATATATTCTGCTTCGGTCGTAGAAAGTGAAACGCATGTCTATTTTTTAGAGAACCATGAAACTAGAGATTCTCCAATAAAATGACAGGTGTCGCTAGTGCTCTTTCAGTCTGTTCGACTCCCTGCATAATCTGCATCACTACAGGATAATAAATCTAAGGTCTGTGCCTTAGGATAAAAGAGAGTAAGATCTCTTGTGCTATTTAGGTATCTAAATATTCTTTTTATTACATTTAAATGTGATTCCTTGGGTTCGGATTGGAATCTCGCACATAAACATGTAGCAAAAAGAATATCAGGTCTAGAGGATGTAAGGTATAGTAGTGAACCTATTATACCCCGGTTTTTCTTTTCATGTACCTTCTTGCCAGATAAATCTTCACCAAGAGAACTAGATGGAGCAATTGGAGTCTCTTTTCCATTTACATTTTCAAAGTCAAACTTCTTAACAATTTAAAAGCATAAGCACACTAGAAGGGGCGATGAATAGTGTGATAAACAAAAAATATGCAAATAAAGCAAACCACAAAAAATATAACACCAGATGGATAGTGGTTCCCCTCACTTAGGTACTCCACTACCTAAGTCTCCTGACTTAGGATTTTTAACCCGATTCCCTCAACCCGGCAGGAATCAATTTACTATAAATGGAGGTAATTAATGGGTTATCTCAACCCAATTACAAGATCAGATAAAAATAAAAAGTTACAGGTGTAAACAAGAAACAATTTAGCTTACAACTAAGTTCCTAAGTCTCCAACAAGAATTAGCTTAAAATATAGTTGGTCAATCTAGTGAAAAACACTAAAGAGAAAAAGAGTGATTTTATGAGGAAGAACGAATATGCAAGAAAAGTCTTGTTGCAAAGTGAGAATCGCCTTGACGAAAAATGCAACAAGCCAATAACCCTTGCAGCTAGAATTGAGAAATACAGAAATTTTAGCAAGGAGAATTTTTATGTTTGTGTTGTAAACAAATGACACACGCAAGGTGTTTATATAGGCCACTAAACACCTTCCCTACGATGACTAGCCGTTAAGGGCAAAATGAGAAGATTAGAGATAGGATTAATTGCAAAATAGATGTTCAAATTAGGCACAACGGTTAGTTGGTACCAGTACTAAAGTTGTGGTACCGATACTGACTGCTCACAGTCAACCAACAGCCAACCCAACAAAGCCTGGGTACCGGTACTCATCATAGGTACCGGTACTCAGTGCTTATAGTTGAGTACCAACCAAGTCACCAGATACCGGTACTCAAGATAAGTATTGGTACTTGTGACTCACAAATTTGGGTCAAGTTACAAACTACGACCTACATGTACTGGTATTAGTTGTTAGTACTAGTACTTGTAAGGTCCAAGAACTACCCATATTTACAAACTGCGAACACCTGGTACTAGTACTCATGTTGAGTACCGATACTTGTTCACAATTTGGGACTAGGACCCAAACCTGTGCCTAGCAGTTATCCATACTGGTGAACAGTACCGGTTCTTGCAACAAGTACCTTGAAATTTTATTAAACAATCTTAGTGTTATTTGAACACAAATATACGATTAAATGACATAGAAATGATTTTAGTTTTTCAAATGAATGATAGAACGTGAATATGATACCTAATTATCTCTATTTTTATTTTAACTCCTAAATTAATTTTTCTTATTAGGAGACATACAAAAATCTAAATTACAACATATAAAATCAGTATAAAATTGATCTTCATTCTTCATGCCATCCACACTTCTTCCGTACTTCCTAAATCCTTGATTTCCTGTAAATGACACTTCATAAACTCATTAGTTTTAAAATAGTTTTATTAACACCAAAATATAAAAGAGAAGTGGAACTAGATTCCAACAATGTCGTCATTCATTAGGAGCGAAAAGAGAGCACCTTAGTGATAAGTGGTTTGATTCAGGATGGTCAAAACCTGGAAAAGAAAGAAAAAGAAAAGTAGGAAAAATGATGGTTTACCTCCCATTTAGTGTAATCTTTTAAGCCTATTCAACCGGGTGTGAAGCAATGTACGAAAGATGGACATTCATGTAAATAATTGGACACTTGAATGTCCTCAAAAAAGGTGTCTTCCTCAAGATCCCTGAAAAGATGATTGGAAAAGATAAAGGGATCAAAATGAAATGGAAAATTGGAGGAATGACCCAAGTCTGGCCATGGTTTGAGTTTACGATGAAAGCCAAACTTGGATGGGTCGGGTGGTAGGTCCAATGGAAAGGGAGGGGGAAAGAAGTCAATGTGGTGCAGGGCGGGTGAAGTTAGTGTGGATGGGTCGGGTGGAAAATTAGGAAGAATTGAAGAATGAAGGTCAAACCCTAAATGATATGAAATGTCTTTGTCCACATAATCATATTCAGCATATGAATCAGTAGAATTTAGATCAATTGTGGTCAAAGCAGAGTAGGGGTTGATCAACATAAATTTCTCAATTATCGCTTCTATTTTATTATCAGCGTTCGCAAAAAATTCATAATCAATGGACTTCTTGGAAGCTTGGAAAATATCTAATAAAATAGTTTGGTTATCGCAACTTATATCTATTTTTCTGGAAGGATAGTTGATATTAGCTTGTGCGGTAATTAGAAAAGGTCTTCCAAGGATGACTAGTACCTCTATGTCAAGGACCAAAAAATCAATCGGAAATAGACAATTCTGAACCTTGACAATACTATCCTTGACAACTCCCCATGGTTGAATGGTATATCGGTCTTCTAGAGGAAATTGAACCTTAGTAAGTTTAATTCACTGAATCGTTCCTCAAATAAGATTGGGGGGATGAGATTAATAGAGGCACCTAAGTCGAGAGGGGCACGATAAAAGTTGGTGTATTTTTGACAACCAAAATGAGTGGTGCACTCGGGTCCTTTTTCGTGAGAGGCAGCTTGCTCTGTACAACTAAGCTCACTGTCTCAGAAAGGACCACCCTTCGTAGATTTTGGGCTTGTCGCTTTGGGGTACACATGGCTTTCAAAAATTGAGCATAGGCAGGGGAGGCATCTAGGAGGGGGATGTTAGTCTCAACTTGCCCAAATAAGTCCAAAAGATCTTGGTGAGAGGGCTCTAATTTCTCTCTCTCAGAAGGATTGACTTGCGGTGCTTGAGGGTGAGAGATAGGATTTGAATCTTGTGTTTTTGGTATGTCTTTTTCTTCTTCCTGAGTGGGGTTAGGAGAGTAAATTTGCATAGGGTGAGAGTAGGTTTCATCAATTTGATGTGAAGGCCCTAAATCAGTGGTGGTTTTCTCACTCCTTAATGTAACTGCATGTACAATTTGGTTATCACTGGGAGGAGGTGGGCAGTCCTGTTGTTGGTAGAAATCGGGTTGATGCTGAGTTATCCGGTTAATGGGAGGCTGATTAGTGTGGTTCTAATTTTTATTTCCACTCGGATAATGGTTCCTTTGATTGACAGGGTTGGGTATGGGTTGGGATGGTAAATGTCCTGCAGGTCTTTTGGTCAGAGTAACCACAACTTGATCATGGAGACTATTAATAACATGGGTTACTTTCGATGTTTTGCTTTGCATTTCCTACAGGGTTTTCATCATCTGGGCATTGATGTCTTCTTGAGATGGCCTAGATTGATAACAAGTCTGATTTGAACATACCCTCCAAACAGGTTTTGTTGTTTGTGAGGAACCGGATTGGTCCAGAAGTGAGTTGGATAATTCCTCCAATTAGAAGAATTTTTAAATTACTCCTAGAGGGTGGAGATATTTTGAGTGGGGCGATGATTTGGATATGTGTAATTTCTCGTTGAACCATAAAAAGCCTCAAAATATTGATTATACTCAGCACGGGTAGTATTTAGATTATGCAAATTTTCACTCTTTGGGGTGTTAGATGGGGTTAGATGTGGAACCCGTGGAGCTTGGGTAGGTTTGGCAGGTCTCCCTTAGTTGGCTAGGTTTGTTATAGCCCTAGTCAACTGTTGTTGATTAACTTGTAGCTGAGCCATCTGCTCAGCTATCATGGAGTAGAGGTGAGGTGCGGGGGGGGGGGCTTGATTAGGTAGCTCCAGGGTGGATAGATGGGGGATGCAAAAATCAGCATGTGGGTTAGAGGACCTATTTTGTTTTTCCATTCTTTTAAAATGCAAAGAAGAGGAAGAATGCGAGAAAAGAGGTCTTTGGTGTGGGGGGAAAAATCAAGTGGTCCCTCCAAGTGGGAGTTTGGGACGATTGCCCGTGCAAAAAAATGGAAGAAACAGGGAGGAGAGGAGGGAGAGATGAGAGAAAGTGTGCAATCAAGTAACAAAATTCTAGACCTAACTTAAATGTGACTCCCTAAAAATTAACCTAAGACTTGGTCTATCTAAGAAATAAGAAATTAGTAGTGGATATCCATTCTCTCAACAAATCTGGTTTGGCTGAATAAGAGGAGGGTTGGACCCAAGCATGTCCTAGGGAAATCATTGGGGGCTTGTGTAAACTCGCACCTAGTTATTTGATACGGCCCCTTAGCCTGGCATCAGATATAGATGAAGGGGAGAGTCCTGAAAAGCCCCCTACACAGTAGAACATCCCCACGAGTTACAGCGTTTCCCCCACTCGACCTCTCTCGTCATTGCGGTTTGAAGTAGATCGGATATGTGTGAATTGGGTCCTAACTCTACCAAAATTTAAGCCTATTTGTGCCTTGAATTATCACTTGATTTAGAGTTAAATTCAGGTTGTGACCTAATTTCTAGGTTGATTGGTTCACCAAGTGAACCAATTTCACCTAACCTGGCCTAATGTTTAGGATGAAATCCGAGCTAACTCACCCTAATCACTCTATTTCGGTTCGACAAGCAAGTTATTAAGTCACCACTTTTAAAGTTCAAGTGATCTTAGAGACTGTATTTTAGGGTTTAAGAAGTAAACCAATTCAAACAAGGCTTAGGTAGTACACACTGTGGGTAATAATTTCCTTTATGGCTTTGCAACTGTGTACTAGATAACCCTAAAATTCAACCCTAATTTGGCTCTAAGGTGGAGTCCAATTCAATTTCAACGACCCCTTTGGACTCAATCAAGAATGTGTCAGTCCAAGGGTTCAGTTAATTTCAGATAAGTCCCTATAGGCGTAGGAAATTTTGGGTCGTGTTCTGTAAGTAGGTATATCTCCTTAACCACAGTTAAATCTCAAAAATTCTTGCCACAAATGATATTGCAAGGAAAATAAGGCAAGGTTGAATCCTAACTTTTTTGCTTTTTTTTAAGAAAGTGAGTATTAGGAAGAAAGGAAAGAGAGTTACCTGTCATGGAGTGGTTGTACTTAGATCCAAGAATTTAAGTGCTCAGGTTCAATTTGCAAAAACAATCAAAACAAGGCAGATGTGTCAAAGATCAGAAATATTCACAAAAAATAGTGATAATTACGCGTTGCTGCTTGCCAACGGTGCCAAAATGTTAGTTCGCTTGAGTCGTATTCTAAAATATGCACATCGTAGTATAGATGACCAAGGCAAATCTAATATATAAATTTATAATTCTCGAAATAACAGTATCCCGAGGTCGTCTCTGGAACAAGAAATGCACGAATATCACTATTTTGGGTTTCACAAAAATTAACCTTAAGAACTAGATCTAATGAAGCTATTCCTTTAATGCATAAAATCTAGTTCAAAATGATAGAATCCGAAACCCAATACTATAATTGAGGAAATTTAATTAATGCTTAGCAAAAGTTCATATAAGAATAATGTGCTTAAGCATTTAAAGAACTAATTTTGGAAATATTACTTCAAAGGGAAAAAAAAAATTAGATGAAACAATGATTTAACATAAAAAGGAGTTCTTCAAATCAATCCTTGCACTATTGCGATTTGGTCCTTGATGCTTTGCGAATCAGCCCTCAAGAACCTTTACAATTGGGTCCTTTTCTTTGCAAATAGGTCCCTTTCCCTCTTCTTCAAGGCCTACAGGGGGTGCCGGAGGTCGGCCGACCTTCTGATCCACCCGTCGGATGGCGTTGGTGAACGGGCGAGATGGTTGTTGGGAGCTTGCTGACTTGGTGGTGGCGGTGGATTGGTGATTGGTGGAACGGTGACGGTGGAGGAAACGGCTGGAGTTGGGAAAGACGTGAAAGTAAGGTGAGGTCCTACGACCAAAAGACGAGGTCATTTGACCTCTCATCAAATGAAATAGCTTTGGGGTGAGGTCCCAAAGATAAACCCCAAGGAGATGGGGTGTTTGGGTGGCTGTGTGTGGTCGATGGAGAGACTCGTCGGAGCATCTGACGGTCCTGGTCGGTGGAGATGATGCATGATCAAAAGATCAAAATAAGGAGATGAGAAAATAGAGGAATAGGGGGGGAAGAAAAACCCTAACACTATTGGATGAAAGGGAGAGAGAGAACTGATGGCGGTGGTAGGCCGTCGGCAACGAATCAGAGGGGAAATTGAGGTCGAGGAAGTGGTCGGAGAGCCATCTCTTTTGTCTGGAAGCAATCGTGCTCTCTTTTGGTGGCAAGAACCGACGGAGAGACGGGGCGGAGAAGACCTCAAGGTCTGGTAATGGTAGCGCACGGAGGAAGGTGAGGAGAGGGCTTGGGCACTCGAATTCCAGACGACCGCCCTTGGAGGGACCACGCAATGCTTTATAGAAGCGTTCTGGAGCTAGAGGTTGCAAGGATTGCTTGCAACAACTCGCAACTTCTACACCTACTTTGACAGATGAATGCGGGTGGGAGAGGTGATCATTGGCGGGGGAACTACCGTTGGCAAATGTGGGACGGCGAGAGACACGAGCCCTTTTCAAGTGTCAAAGGCAGTTGCGGCTCGAGGCGGCCGCAAAATAAGCTTGAATGTTAGCAGGAATGGCGATCAACGACGTGACGAGGAGGAAGATGGCTTAAGTCAGCGTGACATCAACTAGGGACCAATATGTAGGAAGAAGGACCTAAAAGCAATGGTTTTCGATCGTATTGAAAAGATTTTGAAAGTTGAGGAGTAGAATGTAAAGTAGGTGCAAATGAGGTCTAAATTGGTCAAACATTTTATGGTAGCTTAATTAGAAGATAGGAAATCTATTGGTTACCTCAATTTTGTACTTTGATGTTGTTTGTATGGTCAATTTACAATTTGACCCAAAATATATCAAATTCTCCCGTCTATAATTCAGTTTTAGGTCAAAACATGTTCTGATTGTCAAATTGACTGTTCTCATCCTCATAGAATATTTTTAGAGGATTTAGGTTACATTTATTTCCATTGGAACCTTGTCAATTTGAGTTAGGCCAAAATTAGGGTTTAATCATTATTTTTATAGCTTGATTTTCAGAAAAAACCCTAGATTGACTGGTTTGGGCCTATTTATCTACCTTTTGGGTTCGTTTGATGATTCTTTTCCTATAATCACTCATAATTGAATTATACCCCTTTTATGTATGATTTAGGTGAATTTACCCTTAGGACTTAGCAAAATTAGGCTAGCTATAGTGAATGGTGGTGATGCCATCACTTAGCCCCACATCTTGCACGAAGAGGCTAAAATTGGGAATAAAATGAATTTGGCACATTACCCCATTGCCTAAGCATTAGGGGGTTGGGTCCCCATCCACTTCACGTAGGCACACATGCCCGAACACACGCGATCGTGGGTTGGCCTTGGGCTAGGTTTTAGTTTGCTTACGCGTGGGTCTGGGCTAGTTTTGGCTTTGGCTTGTGAATCTCTTTCTTTGTTTTGAAACCTCTAAGTGCTAAGAGGCTTTGGGCTTAGTTAAAACACATTTTTTTGTCGTTAATACTTGCATTTATTTTTGAAGTTTGATGCAATGTTCATTGAATATTACATTTCTGTTTATATCAAGCTCTCAATGCTTCAATTTTATTCCATTGATTAGTGGTTAATGTGAATTATTTGCTCCTTGAGACAACATCGGACTCACATTTGAGCTTATAAATTTAAATATTGATTCGCTTTAGTTGACTATACTACGTCGCATATTTAAACTTGACGAAAGCACATTGGCAACCCCCTCCTCTCACCAGCACCTCCTCCACCCCTTTGCCCTTACCCTCTCCCCAGCCGAGCACCACTACCCCCATCACCCACACCTACCCCTCTTCCCCTATCCCCCCTCCCAATTCCCCTCATTTTTTTTTCAAATTAATTTAGGTTGATTGTTAATTATCTTAATTTTTTCTAATTTAATTTAGGTTGTTCTCATCATTGGGATATCTCTCTGATTGCAGTTCCTTAAGTTAATTATATTTGAAATATGTATGACTGATTGTATTCGATTGTTGTATGTCCATTAATGTGCGGTGTACCCACTTAATTTGGTTGAATGTGTTTCAATGGCATTAATTATGTGAGTTGATTTATTTATGTGTGTGCTTCTTATGTTGGAAAGTTGATATTGTAGAGGAAATTCTAGATAAATGTTTTTAAATTTTTGAAGTTAAGAGGGAGAATGAGGGAAGAGATTTAAAGAGAGTAAAGAAAGAATTGAGGGGAAGCGAAGATAGGTAAAGAGGACTAGAGAAGGAAGGCAAGAAGAGAGGAGACGAGGAGGAGAGGGAAAGAGAGTAGGGAAATTATGTCAAAATTGTTTAAGAGTTTTTAGGTTAAGAGAGGGAGGGAGAGGGAAGAGATTGAAAGAGAGTAGAGAAAGAATTGAGAAGAAGCGGAGATAGGTAAAGAGGAATAGAGAAGGACAAGAAGAAGAGGAGACAAGGTGGGCAAGGAAAGAGAGTAGGGAAATTATGCCAAAATTATTTTTGATTTCTCAAGTTAAGAGGGAAGAGATTTAAAGAGAGCAGAGAAAGAATTGAGGAAAAGCAGGAATAGGTAAAGAAGAAATGAGAAGGAAGTGAAGAAGAAGAGGAGACAAGCAAAAGAGGGAAAGGGAGTAGGGAAATTATGTTGACAGGAGGGGAGATAGAAATTATGCATGAAGAAGGAGGAGGGGAGTGAATGGATAAATGGGAGAGGGTATAAGAGAGGAGAGAAAGAAGTGCAATGGAGAGCAAGAAAGGAGTGAGAAGGAAAGCTAGTAAGGAATGGATAACAAAATTAAGAAGTGAAATTATTTTTTGTTTATAAGTTTTTAATTTTTTTTTTGTATTCTGTTATATTATATATGTGTTGAATTTGAAGATACACACTTGTACAAATGTAGATGGACATGAGGACAAATAATAGGAGTTTTAACCCTTAGGTTATAGGTTTTGGGAGGGGATAATTGTGTAAAAATACTGACCCGTCGAGACTTATGATCATGTTATACGGATAATGCAGAGTAGATGTATACTTTACTTACATGCATGATGCCTTGTATTTATAGCATACCATAAGTGTCATAGTCTTTAGTTGATGGGAACACCATCATAAGCTATAACTAGCTCAATTTGGTCTGATAAAGTTGATTAAAGCTCCTACATAACCATCAGAGGGTCATATATGCAAAATGTTCTGTTTTGAGAAGAAGATAAGAAACCAAGGTTATTTTTACAATTTTAACAACATTTCACAACTACACAATAATCATGGGGTATTTCAGGATTTTATTAAAGGTCATATGCTCATTAATGTCTAATAAGTGGGTCCATGTAGAATGAAATGGGTTTTCATGCATTTCAAGAATTAATGGACATTTGAAACCCTAAAAATAGACTCGCTTAATTAATTGAGGTTTTGCTCAAGATAAAATTCATCTAAACCTTCTAAAAATCATAGAAAAATTTTTCTAAGGTTTGGTACCCTTGATTTGATCTTCTGAATCCAATTTGACCTAATATAGAGTCATAGATAGAAAACTGCCATAATTTGAATTTTTACATAAATTACCTAGTCAAACTTGGTCAAAACCTAAATCTAACTTCACCATTAAATTCTTTGAATCAAAATTAGGTTTATACCAAAATTTGGGCCCAATTTGAGATTATTTCGACCTAGTTTGCATTTTGGTCCAAATCTAACTCTTATTATCTCAAATAGCCCCTCAGGTTTTGAAATATTTACAAAATACCCCCTAACTTCTTCATCTTCTTTGTAGATTAGTCCTTGCCACCATTGGAGGTCAACTGACCTCCAGGCAAGCTTTGACCGGGCAGAATCCTACTCAAACTTCAATCAAATCTTATCAAATTTGGTAGGATTGATGTTCACACATAGGGAAATCTATTGAGATCAATCTTGATGCCTAACTCCCACTAATTCGTGCATGTGAACCCACGAAATCAGTGGGATTCTTCTTGAATCCCAACCAAGCTATGAAGCTTGTTTCCTGATCTCCAAGCTCCCCAAAGCCCTATAAAAGAACCCTCATGGCATTCCTTACCTCCTTAGCGAGAAATAGAGCCAAAGACCCTTCTTTTTCCCTCAACCTCTGGCTCACTCCACCTTGCTCTGACGACTCCCTACCTCCGGTCTCTTTGTCGGTCGCCACATACCATAGGTGGTCGGTTCCAACTCCCCTTATCTTTTCGCACCTCGCCATACCTACAAGGTGCTTCCTAACCCTCCGTCGTCACTGTTCCCTCACACCGGAGCGTTCATCTCCTCCAGCGCTGGCCATACTAGACCCGGTGCCCCTTCTACCCCCCATTGATTGCTACTTAGTCTCCTCGACTTCTTATCCTCCGCACATCATCACCGTGCTACTACTTCGCCATTTCGACCGATCCTACGCCATCCATGACTCTGTCTTTCACCTCGCCGACATACCTCTAGCGAGCCCTATTGTCCACTACAACCCACCAGATTGCCCGCTCTTGAGCTCCACACCATCGCCTCGACCTGTCGACCAAAACCCCTCAAGAAATTAAGGGGATTGACCACTTATCCACCACACTGAACAATACCTCCTTCGTGCCATGCTCTTGAGGTTGTCAAACCTCCACACTCACTTTCTCGCCACTCCATGCACACCACCACACTCTATGTTCCATGGCGAAGGTTCTGAACTATTTTGACGCGGCCGAGAGGCCTTATTCATGTTTTCAGGTCACAGGTCACCGCCGCCATTGTTGAAGCTCCTTCAAAGAGCTTAACACCATGTTCTTAAGGTGATCGCTCCAGGTCTTCATTCCAGGCAGAGTAGAAGTCACCCAGGAAACAACCCAAGTCCTCAATTAGAACCATTAAGCATCCCTGTTGCCTCAATTGGACTAGCCATCAGTCACTGCTCACACGCGAAGAACAAGGGTGGGATTAGTCCCACATCGTAGAGCGGCATGCCTTTAATAGTGGATAAATTGAATTTTTGCGAAGGCTTTATCACCTTGACACACGGGGGGTGAGGTCCCCTGCTTACGACCTAGCTCACTCCTTAGCTACTACCCACTGCCAGTAGCCCTGGACTCGATACTGCTTATACCCGATTACTCGACTACCTACTGGTTAGCTGAGAGAGAGGAGGAGGGAATTGTGAGTGGGGGAGGGGGGTTTTGCTTTACAAAGAAAAATTTCTACACTTAGCCGTTGTGTGAAGCCCCCTTCTGAGTGAGGAGCTGAGAAGGAAAGAAAGAAAGAAAGGAAGAAGAGAAGCTGAAGAAGAAATGAACAGTGCCTTTGCACTGTAGCTGAGGGCAATTTAGGTCGTTTGATATTGTGTTCCACCATCTAATTACTTCTGACAAAGTGCATTGTGCACTTCACTTGCATGGATTAAATCTGGTTGACACTGTTGAGATATTTGCTATTATTGTAATTAGGGAAATTGGTGATTCGAATTACCACTTTTACCCTAATCTTTTTGCACTATTGAATTTGCTATTATATATACATTATTATTGCTTGAATTTCTCATTAAATATTGTTATCTTGTGCTTAAATTGTGATCTTGAGATTAATTGCAACACTTGCTTCCTGTGTTCAACCTCAGATTTTCTTGACGATCTTTTGAGCTATAAATTGTATTTGTTTAGGCGCTGTTTCGGTTATATTGCAATGAGTGATTTTAAAATCCCGATTTAACACATCAACATTAGTTTAGAGAAGTTTTGAACTATGGGGGCTTCTTGAAGATTTGATCACAACTTAGATGTTGCTTCTTACATGTAATCAAAGTTTGGTGAAAGTTCAGTGTCATCTTCTTGCTCTTCTCTAGTATACCAACTGATCTTAGCTAAGTTCATAAATGCCCTTATGTGGGTTTATTGGGAATCTAGTTAAGGTTAGTCTTGGGGGGTTGATGCAAAGAATGCGTGACTTATTAAAATAAGGGTTTAAGTCATTGCAACACACAATTTCATAATTGCTTTTAAAAATTTGTAAAACTAAATAGTGGAGTATCTAGGGTCGTCCAAAGAGGTGAGAATGCACTTTTTAAGAATTTTGCTTGACAAAATAGAAATCAACTTTTTTTTGGGAATTTTGAATATAAGATTTTTTTTGTATTTTGAAGTAACGAGAAAATATGCAATTGAAAGCAGGAAATGAATACACCTAAATTGCTAATCCTAACACTAAAGTGACAAGATAATCTTCTCTCTAAGCTCACCCTAGGTACATGAAGGCCTAGGGTAATTAGAGAGAGAGAGAGAGTAAAAAATGCTAGAACAATTAGCTAAAAGAGATGCAACAAGAATTTTGGAAATGCAACTTTTTATAAAAAGGAAGATTTGTTTTACAAAAGAAACACTAGTAGAGGAATGCTTCTACTACTAGAAATAAAAATACAAAAGATTAAAAACACTAATCCTCCTATGATGATGGTGAAGAGGAGAGGCTTCTTGCTCCAAGCTCAGTTGCTCCTAGGCTTAAAAAGAAGTCATCCTTCTTCTCCTTCCTTGAAAAACTCCAAAATAGTGTCCTCCTTGGCAAGCCCTAGGAGGGGCATGCCTTTTCTCCTCCAAAGGTGGATGATCTCCACCCACAATCTCCTCCTAGGGTGGCATGTACCACCCTTAAAACCTCCTCTTAAGGTCTTCCTTGCCTGGCTACTCCTCTGGCTGGTGATGGCACAAGAGAGAAGGGTAGAGGGGAAGGCACCATGGGGACAGAGTGTCCCCCTAATCTTCTTCCTCTCCTTCTTCTCTTGGCCGTGAGCATGGTGGAATGAAGGTGGAGAATATCAAGCCAAAGGATGATCGTTTTTTGTGGCAGTTAGGAGGGTATTTATAGAAGTGGAGAGGGTAATGGTTGGCACCAACCATGGTAGGCTTAGGGTTAAGTGGAATGTGGTGTAGGTGTAAGATTAGGATGAAGGCTTAGAATGGCAGTTAATGGATGGAGGGTTAGATTAGGTTGGCGCCATATGTAGGGATGTGTTGAGTGGTGGTTATGGTTGGGTTATGGGTTAAGGGTTGGCTCCAACAATTGGAGGGCTATGTTATGACCCAAACCTGGCCCCTCGTGGAACCCGAGAATGGCTCACCTTGATTAATCCCAAGACCTAGTCATCCAACTAGAGATAACCAAATGCACAATAAACATTTCCACAACCACACATACAATGTAACTAAGCAAATTGATTAAAAGTCGGCAACGGAAAACAGGAATAGAGTTCAATAGAAGCGATAAGCCACAGGCAAGAAATAAAGGTATAGTTCACTAGTTAGCCATCACAACCAACAACAGTGTAACAACAACAGGTTTCAACATAAGCTAAAATACTCACTAACAACAGAAAACCTTGGAAACGGAAAAGGAGCAAGTACAGCTATTGTTGGGCTTGACTGGGCCTAGCACCCTCTGCAGCCGGTGGTGCTGGCTGCTCAATTCCCTAACCTGAACATGGTTACATATATCTGTGGTCAGCTAATGCTGAGTAGAGTGGTACACAAGAACATTAAATACATTTAAACATGAGAGGAAGGTAGTAAATCATTCATGCATTTTCTAGTTACTCCAATCATCTGTTTTCGTTTATAGTACACCATGTGTTTAATTATTTGCATGTTCTAGTAAGGGTCCATATCATCATTTAATCCATGTGTTCCCTAAGAGAATGATCTTGATGTAGTTTTCTCATGATATAGGATGTACACGTGGCACTCTCCTAGTCGGGAGAGTACCTTGTGGTTGTCCTACATCTGGTCTACCACCCCAGGGTCATGGTTGCGACGTAGTGGTGACTACGGCAAGTGCGATAAATGCACGGGTAGCTACCCCGCACTGGCAAGTGGTCAGTCCTTTCTGCTAGTGGGTATGCCTAAATGTACAACATAGAACAGAACAGGGGCCTTACACCTCAACAGTCTGCGTACCCTCGCCCGATTATCCCGGTTTGCCCAGTGGGCCTAACAGGAGTCGGTGTAGGGTGGCCAATCCTAACCCCAGGTCCCAACCCAAGGGGCGGCTAGCTCCTCCCCATGCTAAAGGGACAGTACCTCTCCTTGGTACCATGTACACGGGGGCTGGCTCACTTCCCATATCCGAGTCTAAACAACCAACCAACATGCTCGTAGGCAATGAGTCCCATCATACATCGAATATCCATATTACTGTATTATGATTCCTTTCCTAGTTCCTCGTAGGGTTCAGGCATAGTACTCGGCTTTTTTCATTGCATGCCATGTATCTGTCTTGCATTCTGGTTTCTTATTCATATAACAGGCAGCTCGTGAATTAATAGGATAAGCAATCATCTTTTTCAAAATTCCATTTCTCACAGTAAGGAATTTAACAACATGCATTCTTAGTTTATAGCAAGCAAGGTTCATACATCGAACATAAATAATCACATTCTCAGTCCTAAGATTCATCTCATATCCTAGGTTTCGAGCAGATATTTATAATCTATCATGCACTTTAACAATTTAAGTTACAGGAGTGGAGGGGACTACTCTACCAAAGTGTACGGGAGATATGGGGGCACGAACGATGGATCCTGATGTATTCATGGGTCTCATGTGCACTACGGACTGGAGACCTATTCCAAGCAGTTGATCATGCCAACCATTAACATTGTTGACCATTATGTCAGACAAGCTCAAAACAGTATAGATACGACCCTAATACATAGGAAATTATGGAAGAAAACCAACGGTACTTTGTTTGCTTAAAACCGACTTCGTTTGGGTCCTGAACCGGCCCAAACATGCACACCCTGACCAAAACAGATGTCTTAAACAAGTGCAGGATCTCACCTTACATTCCTGTGACTGTCCCTGCCGTCTGCTTCCCTTCATAGTTGTCTGAGGGTGTCTCCAGACGTCTGGCACTACTCCCAGTCATCTGGGAGAACTGTCTGACGCTGCTTCCAAACATCCTAAAGTGCCTCGAACACCGCGCCAACGTGCCTTTCCAACGTCTCTGGCACCTTGGCACTCTGCATGCTTACCAGAGGTCCTAAGTCCATTCTAGACATCCAGCGACCCCTCCATTCATCTGAATTTGCAGAAATAATGCTCGTAGAACCTCTTACTGCCCTCCCTCTGCCTCCCGCACACCCTCCTCTCCTCCAATCTCCTCCTACTTCCCGCTCTCCCTCTCCTTCTCCCTCACTTGGCTGCTGTGGTGGGGAACAAAATGGAGGAGGGGGGTTTTAAGGGTACGTGGGAATAGGGGGGTGGTATGGTGGTATGGGGCATGGTGGGGGGTATGGTGGGCATGGGTCATGGGTATGGGGGTATGGTGGCATGGGGGAGGTGTAGGGAGGGTAAGGAGTGGGTATGGTTGGGGGTTTATTGCATTAAAACCCCTCAGAAACTAAAATACTCAGCACAGAATCCATTTTGGTGCACAGAAATTACGGTAAGGTCCTTATAGTTCGGAAAAAATCCAAACGGTCCTTGGAAAGGGTCGTTTCAGGCTAAGAGTAGGTTTGGTGGGTAGTTAAAGGTGGTTATGGGAATCCTAGAGTGTACGATAGTTGGCGCCAATCTTATGGATGCCAAGGGGGGTAGTTATGGGTGGTTAAGGGTTGGAGAGGCACATCAAATTGGTGCCAAAGGTGGAGCATCTAGAAGGGTCTTGTGTGGCACCCAAAAAGGAGGGTTGGGATGTGTTTGGTGGTGAATGGATGGCTAAGATGGAGGGAGAGGTTGGTGCCAAAAATCAAGGCGGTTGAGGGGTGATTTTTGGCACCAACTTTGGTGTCTCTTGGTGGAGGTTATGGGGTGAAGGGGTGTATAGGAGTTGGCGCCAAAATAGGTTTAGGACTAGGAGCTTAGGTGGACTAAGTTTAGGGCTATTTGGTGGAGCTTGTTAGGTGATGAGGTGGAGATAGGTTGTAGGTGGTGGAAGGACAGTGGGAACTGAGATGTAGCTAAGCTAAGCTAGTTTAGCTAGTAGTTGAGTAGAGGAGGAGGTGGGATGGAGCTAGGGTTTAGGGAAAAGGAGCTGAGGAAAGAATGTCTGGAGCTAAACTGGAGTTGATAGC
The DNA here is from genome assembly GCA_037157565.1 of Thalassia testudinum. Taxonomy (NCBI): domain Eukaryota; kingdom Viridiplantae; phylum Streptophyta; class Magnoliopsida; order Alismatales; family Hydrocharitaceae; genus Thalassia; species Thalassia testudinum. The sequence continues at coordinate 17,617,376 of JAZHRO010000055.1, forward strand.
TGCTGAAGGGAGCTATAGGGAGCTACTTTAGCTAGCTTAGCTTCCTAGTTCTTTGCTAGTTGCTAAGTCAAGCTAAAATAAGCTGGCATCTACTGAAATATGCTGAGGTGAGCTGGGTCTGATTTTCCCGGGGAGGACCTAGCTAGCTGGAGTAGCTAAGGTAGCTTAGCTCAACTAAGTTGAGATAAGTGGAGTCATTGGGAGACGGACTTGAGCTGGCCTAAGATGTATTAAGTAATCTTTAGCTAACTTGAGTTGAGTGGATTTGGAAGCAGCTAGTTTTGTGTTGAGGTGAACTCCTATCAACTTAGTTGAGCTAGCTAGAGCTCCCAATGAACTAATTGGAGTTAAGGTAAGCTAGGCTCAACTAAGTTGAGTAAGATCTGAGCTGACTTGAGCTAGGGTGAGCTAAGATGAGCTACTCTGAGCTACCATTCAGCTAAGATGAGCTGAATGGAGCTAACCCTTACCCAAGTGAGCTTGTATCCAGCTATGATGAGCTGGAATTAGCAGAGTCCCAGCTAGAATGAGCTTCCTCTTCACCAGTTACCTTCATGAGTGCTAGGGTTTTAGGGATCTATCAATCTATTTGTCCCTAACACTCAAACAAACGTATTAAAAAAATAATAAAAAATGCAATGCATGCCTAACCTAATTGATGCCTAAATGCAGCCTAAAAACCTATTTGTGAAGTTAAAATCCTAAGAGCTAGGTTTGTTTTAGGGCATGAGAATGATGATAAATTGGCACTTATCAGGGGTATACTGGAGAAGTGTAGGGAGATGCTATCGAAATTTCACTAGGTATTGTTTAATGTAAGAAGTAGTGTTGTGATCAAATCTTTAAGGATGGGCTATTAAAGTGAAAATCCTAATCAAAATACAAACACATATAAGATATCCATATCTATTCATAATTAGTGGGTGATTTAGGTACATTTAAGAGTAGCTTTTCCTCTTGTAGATTCTTATAGATATAATATAATATTAACCTAAAAGCTTTATATCTGTTAATAATTATATGGTGTTGAACATGAAAACTTAAGTCACTATGGACAAGTCTTGAATTAATCTGAGAAATTTAGATTACATTCGATATAAGAATGGAGTGAGGGAGTTCTTGGGTTGGGCATTTCATGACGATAGGAAATCATTCAGACGTTTATGTCCTTGTCGAAGGTGATTAAATGGAGAAGTACATGATCATAACATTATGTTAGAGCACGTAATCTATAATAGCTGGTGACAGCATTACACCAAGTGGATTGCTCATGGAGAATTCGTCGCAGAAACTTCTAGAACTGATTCAATGAATGTTGATGAGGAGCCTGGTAATATTGAAAGTAATGAAATCGAGGAGATGATAGATGAACTTAGAGCAACATGTAACAATGTAGATGATAGTGACATGTTACAAAGTTGTAACAAATTTTATGATGCTATTAAGGTAGCTGATGAACTGATTGCTCCTAGAGTGAGCTATATGTCTAGGTTGACATTTCTATTGAAATTATTTCGAATGAAGGTTATGAATAGAGCCACATCTAAATTAATGTCTAAGGAACTTGAATTGATCGGAGTGCACCTATCTAAGTCGAAAGGTTATCTGGAGTCGTGGTATGATGCAAAGAAATAGATTTGTTTGCTGGACTTGAATTGCAAAAAGATTAACGCTTGTACGAACGATTGCGTCTTGCTCAAAAATGAATATGCTGGCTGTGCAACTTGTTCAGAATGCAATGGGTCAAGCTATAAGGTTAGAAAATCTGGGAATCAACTTAGCAAGAAACAATCAGAGAAGATCCTATGGAACTTTCCATTGATTCCTAGTCTTCAATGGCTATTTATATCAAGTAAGATTGCGAAATTGATGATAGAGCATGAGAAGAATAAATCACTAGATAGGCACATTCGTCATCCCGTAGATTCAGATGAGTGGATGAAATTTGATAACACACATGTATCATTTGCGCAGGAACCACGTAACATAAGATTGGGCCTTGTAAGTGACAGATTTAATCAATTTAAGAACATGTATCTGTCATATTCAACATGGCTAGTTGTGATGGTAACTTACAACTTATCTCCTTGGTTGTGTGTGAGATCGTCATTTATGATGTTGACATTGTTTATCACATGTCCAAAGCAACTAGGAAATGCTATAGGTATATATTTGCAACTGTTGGTAGATGAATTGAAACTATTGTGTGATAATGGTATTCAGACATACGATGCGAGAAAGAAAGAATTCTTTATGATGCGTATTGCATTGCTATGGACTATTAATGACTTTCTAGCATATGCAAATCTGTCTAGATGGAGTACAAAAGGAAAATTGGCTTGTTCAATTTATATGGATGACACACATCATCTTCGATTGCCTGAAAGCAACAAGTTGTCTTACTTAGGTCATCACAGATTCCTTCTAATTGATCACAGATGGCGAAAAACACACTTTAAAGACAAATTTGATGGCAAATCTTGTCGATATACTTCTAAGAATTCAAGAAATAAGCTGAGCACATATTCTATTAGGTTGTCAGGAGTAAAAATAATGTAGAAATTGCAAGAACTTGGAAACATAAGATTGAGTCATCTTTTTAGAAAAGACCTTATTACATTAAAGCATACAAGCTTTAAGAAAAAAAGCATTTTCTTTATGCAACTCCCATATTGGAAAGATCTGACAGTCTGCGACAACCTAGATGTGATGTACATAAAGAAAAATGTTATGGACAATATGTTCGATGTCTTAAATTTAACCGATGGACCAAAAGACAATAAAAATAGGAAAAGATACGAAGATTTTGGACATTCATCTAGAGCTACATACAACAGAGAAAGATGACGGCAGTGTTGAATTCCCAAATGCTATATACAACTTAAAGCAGGAACAAATTCAGAAAATATTCTCATTTTTGAAGGAAATACGGGTGTTGGATAGCTACTGATCACAGTTGTCGCGCTGTGTTAGTGAAACTCAGAAAAAGATTAGTGGGTTAAAAAGTCATGACTGACATGTTTATATATAAGTGTTTTTCTAATTGGCTATACGTGGAGTCCTACCTGATCCCGTTGTAGGTGCTTTTACAGAGATGAGTCAATATTTTAAAGCTATCTGTTCGAAGACTTTAGATGCTGAAATGCTCTGCTACTGGAACTTACAGGTTGTCATCACATTGTGTAAAATGGAACATATTTTCCCTTCAGCTACATATTGGTGCATTCAACATTACATTTGGCTAATGAAGGATTGCTGGGCCAGTTCAGTACAGATGGATGTATCCTATAGAGAGGTTTCTGTAAAAATTGAAGGATTACATCTTAAATAAGACTAAGCTGGAAGGGTCAATTGTCGAGGGATATTTAGTTGAGGAATCCACAAATTTTTGTGCCATGTATTTGGATGAGATAGACAACCAATTCAATCGTTATGAGAGAAGTTATGATGGAGGATACAATGAACATGACGAAGATTGCCTTTCCATTTTTGAAATTCTAGGAAGGTCGATTTCGCACACAGAATTCATTGAGATTCTAGAATTATATCGGTGGTTGGCATAGTCGTTATATCCTGAAGCAAATTCCTGAAGTCGACCATTTCTATGATGAATTTAGATAGTCATTATATCCAAATGCACATGATGCACTCTTTCCGGAGTAGTTTAAGTAGCGTGTTACTCAAATGAAAGATAATAACAACCCACGGTGCATGGGTGGAAGATTTTGACATAATATCCGAACCATTTAAATCTCTAAGTCAATACACATCAGGCTTATTCAAGCTAAGTGCCCCGCCTTATTTATACCAAAGAACCTAATTTATGCAGCTGAAATAAATCTAGTTCTTATTCATATAACATGATCAAATCAACGTAACTCCTTATATTATTCAGATGACTCACCAAGGGCACATAAATTCCAACACTTGGTTCTAAAGAAGGATTATCCATTGAGCCTAAAGAGTTTTAGTCGATTAACCTTTGCCAATATGATCTACAAATAGACCAGTAAATTCATTGCAGCAAGGTTGAATAAGTAGTATTATTTTATTACATCAGTAGTCCATTTTGAAAGGTTGGCTTATCTTCGATAATGTAATCATCTTCAAGGTGCTCACTTATTCTATGCACATAAGGTAAGGGAGGGAATGATGACCCTTAAATTGGATAGAAAGTCTTCGACCATAAGGCTAGTCCTTGTTCTTTTGTCCTAAATTCATTTCCCTTACCTTCTTATCAATTTAGTTGAGTCTTTGCATCACCGTCTTCTCCTTTGATGTTTTGATCAAGGGCATAGCTACTATTATGATCATGCCAAAAAGTGGCATAAGGCAGGGATGCCCACTTTCTCCTTTCTTCATTCTTTGTTAGGAATTTCTCATTAGGCTACTCACCAAAGTGCTACACTCTTTATGGCTATTCTCTTATGAGAGTAGCTCCACTGATCACACATCTCATGTTCACTCATGACATGATGCTCGCCATCAAAATAATCAGTTTTCTCTGTTGGTATTGAACTTACTTAAGATAGAAGGTTAACTTGGAAAAATCTTGAATATATTTTTAATAGAAGGGTGGATTGTAGAAGAAAGGAAGAAATAAAACAACTTCACGAAATTACAAAGGATTTCAACAATGAAATCTATTTGGGTTGTCAAGTAGAAGATGGGACGAATCACAAACACTTGCATGAATTGGTGGTGGAAAAAATGAAGAAACTTAATGGACGGTAGGTTAGAGCCCTATCTAAAGTAGGAAGGACATTCTATCCTCATCATCTCTATCCTCCATTCCAGCACATTTGATGGCAATCAATTCCCTTTCCCAAGGGAACATGCAAGAAGATAGACTAGTTGGCGAGAGATTTGTAGTGGGGTATGATTATGATAAGAGGCATTGCTACATGAGGGCACGAAGAACAATTGTCAAACCAAAAAGAAATAGGAGGGCTAGAGTTGAGGCAAGTCGAACATATTAATATTTCATTTCTTATGAAGCATATATGGTAGCTGCATACACATTGCGACAGTCATTTAAGTAATGTGCTCCAATCAAAATACTATTGTTTAAAAGGAGTTGAGCCAACATTGGGAACCACTGATCAACCCAAGTTGTATAGATGTTTGCTAGCTTTACGGTCGATCGTTTGTTCTAAACCATTGAAAATTGTTGGTGATGGACTATCAACCAAGATGTGAAATGAAAGGTGGATACCAAGTTTGGAAGAGGTTTGTGCTAGAAAAGGTGAGGGAGAAGTCTCTCCTATCTTGGTGGTTACTGAACAAAGACAGAAGCTAGAAATTAGACTTGCTGCATCAAGTATTTGAGGAGGCTACAATCCAAGTAATCACTATAGAATCCATGTCATTGTGAAGAAAGAAAATGCTCTAGTGTGGGGGAGCCACATCAAAATGGTGTATTTACTATAAAATCCACATACTAGTTGTTAATGCAAGAGGAGGTGACTATTGATGAGGAACACCTGAAATGGAATGCCTTAATATGGAGATACACATCATTAAAACCACAAATTCAAGTGTTGGCGGCAAAGGATGCTTGTTGGATTGGGAAGGAAGGGTAGGACAAGGAGCACCTCATTTTGTACTATGAGCTTTCTCGTGTAATATGGTTTGGGTGGGGAGTCAGGACAGATTACCTTTAGACCTCATGGATGGGGTTCTCAATTGTTCAGTAGATGAGACTATCTCAAGGGAGATCATTGAATGAGCATGTGAAAGCCTTTATCAAATATGGAACGCTACCCATTACGGTACAACTTAGTTGGTGGTAACTATTGACTATGGCAAATGGGACTCGAGTTTGAGCCCCATCCATGCATTGCCTAGGGGTTGGTGTTGTGGGACTGCCAATTCCCCCAGTTTACCTCCTGCAAGAGGTTCTGGGTCATCAAAAAAAAAAAAGGAATGCCAGGTGTGCACTCAAATATAAAGGGATGATAATTGATATACTAAGACTCCTGAAGCATATAGAATGCGGAGTTAAATGCGGGGAAGAGAGTAGGCATGCTGGCTAGAAGCGACTCCCCTATAGTTTTTATTATTTCATCGTAGTATAGTATAGAGAAGTGGTTACCAGTTTAATACAATTTGTTACTCGGAAAAAGAGTTCCCGAGGTCGAACTCAGGGAGCAGGTTGTATTCTAGGAGTACAATGTTTCTTTGTTACAAAAATAAAAGAGAGAGAGGGAGAAATAAATCTTAGTCTTGTGGCTTCTCTTCTCTCTCTTAGCTCATCTTCTTCTTCTTTTCTTGGATCTTTTTCCTTGATCTTCTACCTTCAGTCTTCTTATTTCTTCTCTTCTTCAGAGCTTCTCATCTTCTTCTCTTCTTTCAGCTCTGTCTTTCTTCAGCTTCTTTTTTTTTTTTTCTTCTTTCTTCTTTCTGCCTCAGCTGCAGAGCTTTTCTTCTTGCGGTCCCCTGCCTTGCTCAGCTGCACGGCTTCTTCGTTCTCCTTTCTCTGCAGTCCTTCTTCTGCAGAGCGTCGTCTGATTTTCCAATCAGACGACTTAAATCACCGCTGCTATAGTGCTCCACCTTCTTCTTCTTTCGGTCTTCTCCATCTTGCTATCTATTCTTCTTCTGCTTCTTCTCTGCACTGCACCCTGTTCTCTTCTTCTTCTCTGCCTCGGCCTGCACAGAGCAAAACCTACCCCTTTCCCTCTACCCGCACGTCTCTCTCTCTCTCAAGACTTCGCTCCTAGGATAGCTCTCCCAGAGCCGTCGAGTAATCAGGTTAGGCTTCGCACCTGGGACCAGGCGCACCAGCAGGTGGGTGATGCGTGAGGAGTGCTCAGGATAGGTTCAGGTCGGATCTGCCGAATCCACGTGGTGAGCTCGCGGACCGGGCGGGTGAATGGGTGCGGGACCTCACCCCGGTGCGTTCGGAGGCGATATGGTAATTTCACAAAAACAATTTAAAGGGGTGCGTGGCTTCAGGATCTTCCGAGGTGGGACTAAATGTTCCACCCCAATTCGGCGCTTGTAGCTGAGAAAGCTGCAGGCATTCGTGGTTGTTACTAGGTCTTCTCTTCAGCTGAAGGCCTGGGCAGCTGCGTGGTCGCAATCCGCGCATCCTGGAGCGCAGGCTTGGGCGGAAGCGCAGCTGCAGCTGCAGGTTGAAGCAGCTTCACCTGTTCGGCAATGGCGGCGAAGGACGGGTAACCTGTTCACTGAGATACGGCCTCTCGTCCTAGTCAGAAGGTGCAGGGAGCTTCACCGGAGTGCGGCGAAGCTCGTGCGGGTGGTGGCGAGGCGTGGGGTGGCGAGTAGGGGCTGCCCTAGGTCAGATTGTGGCCGGGGGAATGGGTTTGTTCGGAGGAGTGATGTGGAGGTGAGGAGTGGCAGTGAAAGGGCGGAAATGGTTCAGTGGGACGAGGTGGAGGTTTTGGGCCGGTCGACGAGTCGTGTGGAGTGGCGGAATGATGGGAGCGACTCGCCGGAGGTGGGCCGGAGGCGTGGAAGATGATGGTGGTCGGGTCGGTCGAGGGTTTGATTTAGCAAATTAAAATAGGGAAAAGAAAGAGGGGAGGAAGAGAAGTAACTGTTACCTACTTGCAGGGATGAAGGGGGAGGAGCAAGGCGGCAGTCGTGTCGACTGTCGCTGGAGAAGAAGGTACCCAGTGGGGGCGGATGGCGGCGACGACGGGGCTGAAGCAGCGCGCGCGGGTATTGCGCGACGCGGAGGAGAATCAGGAAGAAGTCTCTGCCATTGGTTTTGTGGTAGAGCGAAGAGGAAAGGAAAGGGAGCTCGCCGAAGCTTGCTGGGTGTCTGCCAGAGTGGGAAGAGAAGAAAGTTGTGGGTGGTTCTCTGTCAGAATCAAGCTACTGAATGCGGCAGACGGTGGCGGCTTTTATAGAGGCGAAATCAGAGAGGAGGGCGGAGGGAGACGGCGTGCCTCCCTCGCTGGAGGATGGCCAGATCGCGACCCATACCTTCCGTGCGTTCGCACGGAAGGTGTGGGTCACGGCAGAGATCGTGGAGGTGTCCCTGCGACAGTAGACGTCGTAGGGAACACCCCGTTGTCTTGGCAGGGGGTCGCCCTTACCCTGTGCGGCGCCATGCCTCGCCGGAGCATGGCGCTGCTCAGGGTTTTGCAGGGAGGACCCAAATGAAAAAATGATGAAGAATTAGGGACCAAAATGCGAGGGTTTCAAAAGTTGAGGGTCAAAAAGTAATGGATGAGGACCAAAATGCAAAGTCGGTCAAGAAGGTCTCTTCTTAGGCTCAAGTTTTTATGCATGACTAAATGGGACCTAAGGATTCTAATGGTGAATTTTATTTCTAGGTCAGACCTTGTTTGACTGGCCAATTTATGTAAAAACCCAAATTAAATCATTAATTGGGCATGGTTCTCAATGTAGGTCAAAATGGGTTCCTAAGACCAAATTGAAGGTTCTAAACCCTAGAGATTATTTTTATATGAATTTTAGAGGGTTTAGTAGATTTTTTATTTGCCTCGAACCTCGTGAATTAAAGTGGATTTATTTTAGGGTTACAGATTGTCATTTAATTCCTTGGAGTTGCTGTAGCCCTTATCAGATCAGATCATCCCACTTTCCTTCTTATTAGGTTAGTTTGACCTATGTTTGGACCCTGAGTTACCCTGTTTGCAGATTGTGCTGGTAAAATTGCATTTTTACCCCATATGACTTGTTTTCTTCTTAGACTCAGAATTCTCTGAGTTGAGCCTTTCCTTGAGTTATGTAGGAGCTTTTATCCTCTGTATTAGGTCAAAATGAGATAGTTATGGCTCATGATGAGGTTCTCATCATACCCCCATGCCTAGCTTTTGCTAGTCCCTTAGCAAAAACTTAAGGTTTCAACCTTTGTTCTAGACCATGAAGTTCTTAATAGCTTCAGATAAGTGCTTTTTCATTTGAGCTTAGATTAGGTTAGAATGCTGTTCTAGGCCTAAAAGGTACTTTAGTACCAATCAAGATCCAGATCTGTCTAGCCTTAGCCTCAGTCCTTAGCAAAGGTTTCTAAGGCCTACAAGAACTAACCTAAGGTCTATTGGACTTTGTGGTTAAAGCACCCGTGCTTGGAATGATTTTAGCCCTGGCTCAGCTCGCAGTGTGTTTTGTAAGAGAGAGAGATAGAAAATTTTTCTGTTTGGAGAGTTTTCTCTCTCTTTTTCTTTTTAATTCTAGCTTAGGATTGGCTTTTCAACACGGTCTGTATCAGATTCCTTGCTCCCATCATCAATCCTCAAGGGTTCCTGGCAATCGATGCTTCGAGATAGCACCGCCCATGGCAACCCCTGGAACCCTGGCTATTGAGATTTCAAGATAATCCCATCCATGGTGTTCCGTGGCTGAATCCAGACCCTGGCAATTGACACTTCGTGATAATGCCATCCATGGAATCTGAACCAGCAGAGTGCTTACATGCCCCCAGTAGGATATGTAAATATCCTAAGAGACAAGCACCGAGGAGATGATATTTTGTTACACATCTTCGAGGGGATTTCCCGCCTCTCTACGCTGGGAACTCGTTCAAATCAACTTGTGTTGATCGGCCGCTCCTACTCTAGGTGTACTTTTCAGAATTTTGTGACGCTTCTGCGTGATTTTGATTTTTACGCTTACTGAACCAGGCTGTGTGTGAGGTTAGGGTGCTTAGGTTACTGAGTCTTGTAGACCAAAAGTTAGTTAACGAGGTCAAATACTCCCTAAGCCTTAGACCTAATACTTCAGCTTTTCATTTTCCTCAACCTCTTGAGGAGTGTCCAGATCTTAATGAGTACTAAGAGTCTATCCAAGAATGCCTAAGGTTTGCATTCTTACTAATTCCATTGTGCACTTTTCAGTTCTTTTCTTGAATGGGGTCTAGAACTTAGGTTAATTCCTTAGTTTCTTACTAATGACTACTTTTTTTTTCTCATAATTTTGTGCTCATTTTTCATTTTGTTGCTTTTTCCCCCTTTTTTTTTTTGGCAAAAAAATTTTAATGTTTTATGGTGTTTTTGCATATGTGAATTTTTTTGTTTAAAACCTTTTTTTATAAGTTTTGCACTTTCATACCCCCCCATGCCTAAGATTTGCAATGTCCTCATTGTAACCTAGGGGGTTTTTATTCAACTTAGTTCATACATTAGGACAGATGTTTTGATGAGTGAATGGGTTGGGGTGACTGTTGCGAACGATTTCTAATCTCAGATGCAAGCATCTGAGGTGGAGTCGGCTGTTCTAAAGTGTGAACTTTAAGTGCACAAAAGTGTGAAAAAGGTTTTGGATTTTTAGGAAAATGACGGGTTGCCTCCCGTTAAGCGCTGAGTTTTACTCCATCGGTTGGGCGCAATAAGCTCAAGGGAAATGGAGGATATAAGATGATTCAACCAAATCAATAGAAGTCACATCAATGAACGGCTTAAGTCTCTGACCGTTCACAATGAAAGGTTCGGAATCGTGGCTGAGCGGACTGATTTCGATAACTCAATTTCCAAAAACCTGTCAGACTAAATATGGTCCGACCCACTTGGATCGCAGCTTTCTTGGGAAAAGTTTGAGTCGGGCATCAAAGAGTAGGACCTTCTGACCAGGATGAAAGATTTTTCTTGAGATATGCTTGTCATGGAAGGCTTTAACCCGCTCCTTGTAGATTCGCGAGCTCTCATACGCGTCTAGGCATAATTCATCGATCTCGCTGATTTGAAGTTTTCTGTGGGTTCTAGCCTTCGAAAAATCTAGATTACAGTTCCGTACTGCCCAATAGGCTTTATGCTCCAGTTCTACGGGAAGGTGACACGCCTTCCCGTACACCAGTCTAAAGGGAGACATGCCTAATTGGGTTTTGTGGGCGGTCCTATAGGCCCGCAATGCTTCCGGAAGTCGGGACGACCAGTCCTTCTTGTCAGGCTGAACAGTGACTTGCAGGATTTTCTTGATCTCCCGATTAGACAGCTCAGCTAGACCATTAGTTTGGGGGTGGTAAGGAGTAGAGATTCAGTGAGACACCCCGTATTTGGTCATCAGTGACCTAAACTGAGCGTTTGTGAAATGGGTCCCCCTATCAGAGATTATAGCACGAGGAATCCCAAACCTTGAGAAAATGTTTTGATGAATGAATTTGAGAATGATTTTGTGATCACAGGTTCGGGTCGGTATGGCTTCGATCCATTTGGACACGTAGTCCACAGCCAGCAGAATGTATTCGAAACGATCCGAAATAGGAAAGGGGCCCATAAAATCAATCCCCCAACATCAAAGATTTCGCATACGAGAATCGGCTGCATAGGCATCATGTCGCGATGGCTCATGTTGCCCAAAGTTTGGCAACGACTACATGCCTTGCAGTGACTGTATGCGTCTTTGAACAGTGTGGGCCAGTAAAAGCCACACTAGAGGACTTTTGATGCGATTTTATGCCCAGAGAAATGGCCACCTCATGCTTGGTCATGGCAGAAAGAGAGGATATTGTTGAATTCCTCATTCGGGACGCATCTCCGGATGATTTGATCAGCACCTATGCGGAAGAGGTACGGGTCTTCCCAAATGTAATAGTTGGCATTAGAGCCCAATTTATCTTTCTTTGCTTTCGTCCAATCAGATGGGATCTGATGAGATGCCAAGTAATTTACTATATTAGCAAACCATGGAAGGCTAGTACCGATAGTCAACAGGTGTTCATCGGGAAAATGCTCAGTGATGGGTCTGGAAGGGTCAATTATTTCAGAAGGAAGATGGGACAAGTGATCAGCTACCACATTTTGCTTTCCTGCTTTGTCGCGAATCTCAAGGTCAAATCCTTGCAATAGCAAGATCTATCAGATTAATCGAGGTTTCGCATCCTTCTTTGCAAGGAGATGCCTCACAGCTGTGTGATCCGAGTATATGATGACACGGGAACCCAGAAGGTATGATCTAAATTTTTCTAGGGCAAATACTATAGCTAGCAGCTCTTTCTCAGTAACCGTATAGTTACGCTGAGCCTCATCCAGTGTTTTGCTGGCGTAGTAAATGACCACAGGTTTCCCGTCAATTTTCTGCCCCAAAACTGCTCCTACAGCGAAGTCAGATGCATCGCACATGATCTCAAAGGGTTGAGACCAATCAGGGGACTGTAGGATCAGGGCTTGGGTAACTCAGTCACGTAGGATCTCAAATGCTTGAGTGCATTCCTTGGAAATTTCGAAAGGTACATCCTTGGAGAGAAGAGTGGTCAGGGGGCGCGTGATTTTTGAAAAATAAGGGATAAATCGATGGTAAAAATCGACGTGTCCCAAAAAAGATCGGATGTCCTTGATCGAGCTAGGCATAGGAAGGTGAGAAGTCAGATCAACCTTAGCTCGGTCCACTTGGATGCCCTTTTCCGAAATTAAGTGTCCCAGGACAATTCCCTCAGGCACCATGAAATGGCTCTTTTCCCAGGAAAGAACCAAATTCACATCGATGCACCGCCTGAGTGTCTGGACCAAGTGTTGGAGGCAATCGTCGAATGATGCTCCAAAAACTGAAAAGTCATCCATGAATACTTCCAAATAATTACCTACCATATCTGAGAATATGGCAAGCATGCACCGCTGAAAAGTAGCGGGTGCATTACAAAGATTGAAAGGCATCCTTCGGAAAGCGTATGTTCCGAAGGGGCAGGTGAACGTGGTCTTTTCTTGGTGTTCAGAATGGATTGCCACCTGGTTGTAACCGAAGTACCTGTCAAGAAAGCAGAAGAACCTATTTCCCGCTAGTTTCTCGAGAATCTGATCAATGAAAGGAAGTGGGAAATGATCCTTCTTCGTGGAGGAATTGAGTCAGCGGTAATCTACACAGACTCTCCACGAGTTGGCTAATCGGGTAGGAATGATTTCTCCAGTCTCAGTCGTTGTAGTGGTGAGTCCTACCTTCTTGGGCACGACCTGAATTAGGCTCACCCAACGACTATTCGAGATCGAGTAGATGATCCCGGCATCTAACCACTTGATGATCTTTTTTTTCACGACCTCCTGCAGATTGGGGTTCAAGCGTCTCTGCATTTCACGAGAAGGTCGTGCGCCCTCTTCTGAATAGATATGATGAGTACAATAAGAGGGACTTATTCCAGTCAAATCATCGAGAGTCCACCCGATGGCTCTGCGATGTTGCTGGAGGACAGCAATTAGACGGGATTTCTGTTCAGGATTGAGGTTGGAATTGATAATCACAGGAAGGGTCTGATTAGAACCCAAAAAGATGTATTTCAAGTGAGCAGGAAGGGGCTTTAGTTCGAGGATGGGGTTATCAGCAGCAGCGGGTGGTTCAGTATAGACGTGAGGTTCAAGGGTAGGAGTTTCTGGGTTGTTCGTATCTGGATTCGACTCCTCAGTTTGCAGGTCAAGATCTTTCTGCGGTTGATGAGGTATAATCAGGTCATTCTGGAAGTGTGTTTCATCAACTAAAGCCCTAATGTCACAAATCTGTTCGATGACACCGCAATTGATTCCTTGTTGGGCCTTAAATATATCAATTTTCAGGGTTTGATTCCCAAATTTGAGCTCTATTTGGCCCTCCTCACAGCTAATGTTGGCTCTAGCAGTAGCCAAGAAAGGTCTCCCTAAAATGATTGGTGTATCCCTAGGGTTCTCAGGTGCATCCATGTCTAAGACTATAAAGTCTAAAGGAAAGTAGAAATCCCGCACTCTTACAATAACATCTTCGAGAATCCCTTTTGGTGACTTTATAGATCGATCTGCTAATTGTAATGTCACCTCAGTTGGTTTTAGCTCAGATTCTTCTAGATGGTTAAGTAAGGATGTGGGTATCAGATTTATGGAAGCGCCCAAGTCTAGCAATGCTCTATCAAATTGTGTATCACCTATCTTGCAGGAAATCAGGGGAGTACCAGGATCTTTAGCCTTGGGTGGGAGTCTGCTTAGGATTACAGAGCTGGCTTGCTCTGACAGAACAATTGGACTCCCACTCTTGGTTCGCGGGTTACGCTGGGGTGTACACACATTCTTTAAGAATCGTGTGTAAGCCGGTACGTGGCGGATTGCATCCATCAAAGGGATGTTTATGTGGACCTGCTCAAAGAGCTTGACCAGGTCCTCCTCAGGTGCCACGGGCTTGCTTATTCTCTTTCCTTTGGTTAAGGCTTCGGGAAATGGGACCTTGGTTGGTTCTTCTAGGATAGGTCCGGGTTCTTGATCTGGGACAGTGGTATCTTGGATAACTATCCTAGGGTCTTGGTTATCAGGCTTGGAGTGGTTTGGATAATGCGGGTCTTGAGTTGTTTTACCACTACGTGTTGTTACAGAATTTAATCCGGCCTGATTTTGGTTGGGATTGGGTAAGATAGGTTGCTGCTGGTAACCTGCAAAAGAAGTGGAGGCCTCTATCCCGTCAGGTGAAGGAACAGAGGGGGCCTGATAAATCATATGGGCATGGCCCGGGTTTGGGTTCATAACGTGCCGCTGGGTTGGCACGTTATTCGGGTTAGGAAGAAGTTGGGAAGGAAGTGTGCCTGGCTGGCGAGAATTTGCCAACTGGGCTAGTTGAGTTCTAACCTCTGTAAGTTCGTCCTTGTGTTGTTTTTTAATAGCCGCATTCGTTCTTTGAATGTCAGCTAGAGTCTGAAGGATAAGGGACATTTGATCCTGATTTGGCCCTGATGGATACGTAGGGTTGGGTCGAGGCTGAGGCGGCTGGTGATGACGAGGGGGTTGTGGGCGGGACTGAAAAGGTGGTCTTTGGGTTTTGGAATTTCCCGCCCACTGAAAATTGTGATGGTTTCGCCATCCAGGGTTGTAGGTGTTGGAGAATGGGTCGTTCTGAATGGCGTTGAGGTCCTCGCAGGTCTGAGGAACCTCTAGAGAATCAGAGAAAGGGGGAATGGAATTCCCCAGGCTGGTGTAGAAAGGATCGGATGACCCTCCGATCCAAGAATCAGATGGGGATGGATATGAATCCATCCTAGGGGAAGATCGGTGGAGAATGTTTTGCACAGTCTCCTGTGTGGAAGGAGGTTGTGCAAAGGAGTTACGTGCAGAGGTGGCTCGCTGCAAGTGCTGAGTCAGCTCATCCACCTTCTTCTCAATGATTGAGACCTTGTCCAATCGACTGGCCATTAACTCCAGGTCGACTGATGCGGACAGGCCCTGCGTCTCATGTGCTCCCCTAAGATTCGTCGATGAGCGGGTATTCATCCTGTCGAATAATCCCATGGAGTCATTGTTGATGGAGTTCTCGCACATGTTTTCGAGAATCTCCCACACGGTGTCTTCATGTTGACCCATGATATTTCCTCCGCAAGTTGCATTGACGAAAAGACGGATGTCCTCACGGAGTCCCTGGTAAAAAGATTGGACCTGTTCCCATTTAGGAACTCCGTGATGGGGGCACTTCCTCATGAGATCCTGAAAATGATCCCATGCCTCATGGAGAGGTTCTCCTGTTTGTTGAGTGAAGTGCGTAATCTGATGGCACAAGGCGTTGGTCCGACCAACGGGGAAGAATTTTTTCAAGAACTCGGACTGAAGTTCTTCCCAAGTGTTGATCGGCCGGGTCTGAGTTTGATACCAATGCGCGGCCTTGTCCATAAGAGAAAAGGAGAACATTTTCATGAGAAGAATATCCCGATTTTGCACGTCTGACCCAAAAGTTTGGGCCAGATGCTTTAGCTGTTTGATGTGCTGGAAGGGATCTTCGGAATTAAGCCCATGGAATTTAGGTATAGCATGAATCATGTTGGGCTTCAATTCGGAATCAGGTCCTCCAGTCGGGATTCTGACTCGAGGCTCAATGGCCACCGCAGTAGGATTGTAATGGTCCCGCATCATAGGACACTGCGGTGGGTGCACGAAGTTTTGGAAGAGGTCATTAAGTCGCTGGAGCTGATTCTCCAGATTGTTTTCTTCCTCAACTGGCTGAGCCATGATGGGGGAAGAAGAAGAGCTTGGTTCTGAATCAGAGGAGAGAATAATGTGGTGGGGTTGCTGCACACACACGGGCGTCGAGGCTTGGCCTAGACGAGAGTGAATTTCTAAAGGAGGTCTTAAGAACTTCCTACCGTACATGCACTGTTGGAATAGATGAGTTTAGAAGGTGCTGGACCCAATCGAGACACCCAAAAATTGTTGGGTAACTATAGAGGTGTGGAGCAAATGGACCCCTTGATCAAAAAGATCGTCCACCTGAGAATTACCTGGGCAGCCAGAGAGGGTGAGTCCCGCAAAGACCCCTACACGGTAGAGCGTCCCCACGGGTTACAGGGTTTCCCCCACCCGACCTCTCTTGTCACTGCGGTTCCAGGTAGACCAGAATGGGGATCTTGACCTCTTAAGTCTACCAATTTTAGTTTAAGATCAGGGTGCTTAAGGTTTCACTTGAACTTTTAGGTATTTTTGAGTGAAGAAGTGACCTAATTTTAAGGTTGGTTGACCCAAGGGGTCAACTTCACCTCTTGTTCTTTTGAGAGCTTTTGGGTCCTTTCTTTTTAGGGTTCAAGTGTTTGGAGAGCCAATTGCTTAGGGTTTCTCTTGTGTAGATTTTTTCAAGCAAGGTTTAGTTACACCTCTTTTTGGGAAGATCTTTTCTTTGTTAATAGAAGGTGTATCTCTAGAAACCCTAGTTTTTCAATTCCTGAGTTGGCACTAGTTGGTCCATTTTAGTTGCCTCAAAAATGTAGTATCTAGGGCTCAATCAAGAAGGTTTTAGCCCTAGTTACCTTAGCTAGATGGACAGTTAAAATGTGTTGAAATGAAAAATTTAGGCAACTTTGAGGAATTACTATGTATGATGCAGGTAGCCCTAAGTTGATTGATTTTTTTTCGTTCCTTTTTAGATTTTAAGGGAGTTTAAGAGAGGGCTAATGAAGATTACCTGTTTGTTGGAGTGTTTGTTGTGCGGTTGCTCTTCCAATTTTTACCTGCACACAAGAGAGAAAAAGATTAGCAATCTCTTGAAAGAAATTTAAATCTTCTAGAATAGCCGTTGCTCCCCGGCAACGGCGCCAAAAACTAGCTAGAAGCGACTCCCTTATAGTTTTTATTATTTTGTCGTAGTATAGTATAGAGAAGTGGTTATCAGTTTAATACAATTTGTTACTCGGAAAAAGAGTTCCCGAGGTCGAACTCAAGGAGCAAGTTGTATTCTAGGAGTACAATGTTTCTTTGTTACAAAAATAAAAGAGAGAGAGGGAGAAATAAATCTTAGTCTTGTGGCTTCTCTTCTCTCTCTTAGCTCATCTTCTTTTCTTGGATCTTTTTCCTTGATCTTCTGCCTTCAGTCTTCTTATTTCTTCTCTTCTTTAGAGCTTCTCGTCTTCTTCTCTTCTTTCAGCTTTGTCTTTCTTCAGCTTCTTTTTTTTTTTACTTCTTTCTTCTTTCTGCCTCAGCTGCAGAGCTTTTCTTCTTGCGGTCCCCTGCCTTACTCAGCTGCATAGCTTCTTCGTTCTCCTTCTTTCTCTGCAGTCCTTCTTCTGCAGAGCGTCGTCTGATTTTCCAATCAGACGACTTAAATCACCGCTGCTACAGTGCTCCACCTTCTTCTTCCTTCGGTCTTCTCCATCTTGCTATCTGTTCTTCTTCTGCTTCTTCTCTGCACTACACCTTGTTCTCTTCTTCTTCTCTGCCTCGGCCTACACAGAGCAAAACCTACCCCTTTCCCTCTACCCGCACGTCTCTCTCTCTCTCAAGACTTCGCTCGTAGGATAGCTCTCCCAGAGCCGCCGAGTAATCGGGTCAGGCTTCGCACCCGGGACCAGGCGCACCGGCAGGTGGGTGATGTGCGAGGAGTGCTCAGGATAGGTTCAGGTCGGATCCGCCGAATCCGCGTGGTGAGCTCGCGGACCGGGCGGGTGAATGGGCGCGGGACCTCACCTCGGTGAGTTCGGAGGCGGTAAGGTAATTTCACAAAAACAATTTAAAGGGGTGCGCGGCTTCAGGATCTTCCGAGGTGGGACTAAATGTCCCACCCCAATTCGGCGCCTGCAGTTGAGAAAGCTGCAGGCATTCGCGGCTGTTGCTAGGTCTTCTCTTCAGTTGAAGGCCTTGGCAGCTGCGTGGTCGCAATCCGCGCGTCCTGGAGCGCAGGCCTGGGCGGAAGTGCAGCTGCAGCTGTAGGTTGAAGCAGCTTCACCTGTTCGGCAATGGCGGCGAAGGACGGGTTACCTGTTCACTGAGATACGGCCTCTTGGCCTAGTCAGAAGGTGTAGGGAGCTTCGCTGGAGTGCGGCGAAGCTCGTGCGGGTGGTGGCGAGGTGTGGGGCGGCGTGTAGGGGCTACCCTAGGTCGGACTGTGGCCGGGGGAATGGGTTTGCTCGGGGGAGTGATGTGGAGGTGAGGAGTGGCAGTGAAAGGGTGGAAATGGTTCAGTGGGACGAGGCGGAGGTTTTGGGTCGGTCGGCGAGTCGTGCGGAGTGGCGGAATGATGGGAGCGACTCGCCGGAGGTGGGCCGGAGGCGTGGAAGATGATGGTGGTCGGGTCGGTCGAGGGTTTGATTTAGCAAATTAAAATAGGGAAAAGAAAGAGGGGAGGAAGAGAAGTAACTGTTACCTACTTGCAGGGACGAAGGGCGAGGAGCTGGGCGGCAGTCGTGTCGACTGTCGCTGGAGAAGAAGGTACCCAGTGGGGGCGGATGGCGGCAACGACGAGGTTGAAGCAGCGCGGGCGGGTATTGTGCGACGCGGAGGAGAATCAGGAAGAAGTCTCTGCCATTGGTTTTGTGGCAGAGCGAAGAGGAAAGGAAAGGGAGCTCACCGGAGCTCGCTGGGTGTCTGCCGGAGTGGGAAGAGAAGAAAGTTGTGGGTGGTTCTCCGTCAGAATCGAGCTACTGAATGCGGCAGACGGTGGCGGCTTTTATAGAGGCGAAATCAGAGAGGAGGGCGGAGGGAGACGATGTGCCTCCCTCGCCGGAGGATGGCCGGATCGCGACCCATACCTTCCACGCGTTCGCACGGAAGGTATGGGTCGCGGCAAAGATCGTGGAGGTGTCCCTGCGACAGCAGACGTCGCAGGGAACACCCCGTTGTCTTGGTAGGGGGTCGCCCTTACCCTGCGCGGCGCCATGCCTTGTCGGAGCATGGCGCTGCTCAGGGTTTTGCAGGGAGGACCCAAATGCAAAAAATGATGAAGAATTAGGGGCCAAAATGCAAAGGTTTCAAAAGTTGAGGGTCAAAAAGTAATGGATGAGGACCAAAATGCAAAGTCGGTCAAGAAGGTCTCTTCTTAGGCTCAAGTTTTTATGCATGACTAAATGGGACCTAAGGATTCTAGTGGTGAATTTTATTTCTAGGTCGGACCTTGTTTGACCGGCCAATTTACGTAAAAACCTAAATTAAATCATTAATTGGGCATGGTTCTCAATGTAGGTCAAAATGGGTTCCTAAGGCCAAATTGAAGGTTCTAAACCCTAGAGATTATTTTTATATGAATTTTAGAGGGTTTAGTAGATTTTTTATTTGCCTCGAACCTCGTGAATTGAAGTGGATTTATTTTAGGATTACAGATTGTCATTTAATTCCTTGGAGTTGCTGTAGCCCTTTTCATATTAGATCATCCCACTTTCCTTCTTATTAGGTTAGTTTAACCTATGTTTGGACCCTGAGTTACCCTGTTTGCAGATTGTGCTGGTAAAATTGCATTTTTACCCTATATGACTTGTTTTCTTCTTAGACTCAGAATTCTCTGAGTTGAGCCTTTCCTTGAGTTATGTAGGAGCTTTTATCCTCTATATTAGGTCAAAATGAGTTAGTTATGGCTCATGTTGAGGTTCTCATCATGTGCCATTGCCTAAAGGGCTACAAAACTTAAAGGAAGTTGGAAGTTTATGGGGCTAGAACACTAAGCTGACCTACCTAGCTAGTTAATACATCCTTCAAATAGGAAGGAGGTGCAGTAGTAATGGTCTATATCTTTCAATCCAAATGGCTAGTATTTTCAACAAGGACCTTAATTGAAGCTAACTTTGTGGAAGACGCATGGGTAGTGGTTGTTGTGTAGGCTCTATATGAAGCTTTTTCTTTGGACTACTATGGGGTGTATATTCTCAGCGACTACCTTCCAACAGTTAACATGATCAATGGCTTAGGCTTACCATCTTGGAGGTGTGGCAACACCATCCAGAAGTGTAAGGATCAGAGCTATTGAAGGACTAACCTACGATATGAGTTCTTCATGTACCAAGAAGCTTTGTAAGCCCAACTCATGTGTTAGCATTCTTTTATTTTGAAAATGCTTGTAAGGGGAAATGGTTCTTGCTTGATGTTTTCAGTCTGCTTGATGATTGTTTGTAGTCCTTTATAATTAAATAGATTACAGCTATTTCACTCTTCGAAAGAAAAAAACAAAAAAGTTGTGATTCATTTTCTTCAATGTCATTCCTTATAAATGATCCCACCCAAAAAAAAATTGAAAAGTAAAAATACACACATTTCAATGCATTTTGCAGTGTGGCGACCACTATATGTGGTGGTTTCAAGAATGTTATGGATCACTGTACATGTTAGTTTCAATTAATGTGTTTTGATTTTCCACTGGTGAAAATAACTTTTTATAGATTAAATTTATTTTTCAAGTGAAAAATTATTTTCTAAAGATAAAAAATATATTGGTATATTTTAATTTTCAATCGCTATATTTTGATTTTCAATAGATGTGTTACAATTTTTAATTGGTACATTTTAATTTTTCTACGTATGATATGGTGTGTTTTTTTGAATAGTGGTGGACCCAACGTTTGCTTTTTATTGGAGTGAGGCATTTTTTTTGGAATGAATTCGTGCATTTTTCTTTTTTTTATTAAGAGGAGGCGTTGGAGGGGGCGTGCAACTTTTTTTTGAGTGAACCAGATTGAGTGGGGCCCACGCGCTACATAACATGTCCTGTGGAATAAACTTAGGCGGAGGCTGAACAAGTTCATCAATGAACCCAATCAAATCATTGGCTTGAAGATCCAAAAGAAATTGAGCCTTCCATGTTGAAAAATTGGAAGATGTGAGCTTACAGGGAACACTATGTTGCATATTAAGTGGAGGTTGCGATGAAAAGTTCCAAACAAGAGGATTAGGAGAAGTTGTGGAGGAAGAGGAATTGATATAGAATCCATAAGAAGACAGAACAAATTGCCTGATCGAAGAACAGGAAAAAACAACTGCTGAAACAGAGAAAACAATTGCTGATAACACTTTGATGAAGAAAACAGTGAGGATCACACCTGATCGCCGAGCAAGAACAACCAATTGATGAAGTAAAGTGGAGATCTGACGTAAGAAGGCCATATGATTTGGCGAAAAGGTGCAATGATTTGATGAATGCGAGAGGGGATCCAACGAAAAATGAAGATATCCATCAGTACTAACATCTCCCTGCCAAGAAACCTGCTTTTGATACCATGTTAACGTGAGATGAGAGAAACGGTAACGTGTGCTCGTGCAGCTTGCACTGCAGCACTTAAAAGGTTGTTACAACACGACTACAGTTGTCTTTGGTAAAAGAAACTCTTGGACAATTTACGTAGAACATCCTCTTTAATATATATATATATCAACAAGTACGTGGCTGCTCATCTGTTATGGACGACTAAAGAGCCGGAGCGGGGTGGATTGCCATAGTTGTAACAATAAGGCGTCGTAGGACATGTGTGGTTGTGTGTCCCCTCGTAGATGGTGAGCACATAGCTCGGATCGTCCCCGTCCCTCTCCACCCTCTTCTTCACATTGCACCCTTGGGTGTTACACTTGTAGTAATTCCTATATGCATTATTAATCCATCAAGCTCGGTGGGTTTCACGAGATAAGTATAATAGGAGTCTGTATCTACGAAGTAATTAAAACGTCAATAGTAAAGCTTATAGATTTATACCGTGGATTTGGGCTGTTCTTGACTGATTTCTTTCCATACTTCCTCCACTTGTACCCATCATCTAAGATCTCAACCGCAGATTTTGTTCTGAATCCAATCCTCTTTCCATGTTCCATCTTTGCTCTCTCCGCCCCAGTTTCGATTCTCCTGCGGTTTACAAGCGAAACATGTAAGTGGGGATGTAATTATTTATACAATCTCAAATTTCAAACTTACAGATATTCAACAGAGAAACGATCAATTTGTCTAGTAGTGTTATCGCTTCCTCTATTCAGTAAAGGTCGCATATATGTAAGATGTCTCATAACTCTTACTCATAATCGACTACTAAAAAAAGCTTGGCATAAGTACAGGATGAGCGTGTTATTCTCAATTTCAAAGAATCTGTCAGGTTGTCGCAATGCAAGTTGAATCACTTGTAAGATGGCGATGGCCTCAGCTCTTTCTGCAGGAGGTAAAATGTTTTTGGTTACTTTAGTTGATGATGGAGCAATATTATGAGGGTGGAGTAGTGTAGGTGCTGTGGAGTTTTCTAGAACTAGGTAATTTTTATTATTGGAAAACTCAAGGAAGAGACCAAGGGATTGGCCTCTTTTTACAGAGAGATCTAATCCTATTACAACTCACTAAACAAGGGAAACAAATCTCTTTAAATCCCAATCAACTAATTCATATTCTAAACAACATACTAAAAAGACAACCTTCTACATACTAGATATAGAAAATGCAAACAGGAAAACATATAAGTAGTAAGTGGATTCTCTCCACTTAACTTGAACTCTACTCTACTTAATGTGGAATATCTTCAACACTCCGGCGTAGATGATCCAACTTGAAGGGGTAATACTAGTAAATGCTACCCCCATATGATGTAGTTGAGGTTGGACCACATATGTAGAGCACGCACACACTTTATCTTCAATGAGAATTGATCCCAAGCAAGGACAAGAATTAAGATCATAGCAAAAGTAGCGGCCTCACAATGGTCATAGCAACAGTACCAACCTCACATACATTGTCCATACAATAGTAGCGACCACACATTGGGAAATGTTCTCAAGTATGGATGGGCTGATCCTGTGGCTGAAATTCCCCACAACTCATCATCATTTTCTGTGTTGACAACACGACCTTTTCCTTCAGGTTAGATATAGGTTGTGCAAGCATTACTCTGGAGACTTCTGCGTTAGTTGCTATTGCAACATGGTGTGCAGGCACTCAATCTATGATGCATAGTGTCACAAAACACATGCCTGCACATGTCCCTCAAGACACAAAGGGCAACACCCACTAGGATACGGTGGACCACAAGGGGTTTCGAAGAATGACTTGCTCTGATACCCTGTGGAGTTTTCTAAAACTAGATAAGCTTTATTATTGGTAAACTCAATAAAGAAAGCAAGGGATTAGTCCCTTGATATACAGAGATCCAATCCTATTATAACTCACTAAAGAAGGAAAACAAATCTCCCTAAGTTTCTTTAAATCCTAATCAACTAATTCAACCTAAACAAACTAAAAATAGAAGGACAACTTTCCACATACAAAATATTGAAAATGCAAAATAGGAAAACACATAAATAGTAAGTGGATTTTCTCCACTTAACTTGGAGTCTACTTCGCTCAACATGGAATATCTTCAACAGGTGCAACATAAGAGTAGGGTTATTTGACTATTGCATCCATTGGGTCTTCAAAAAGTACTATTTAGTGGGTTCCTCACAAGTATGTTCTTGTTTGGAATGTTTTTATCTTAAGTATTTTTGTGTTATTTTGCCCTATGCTTCTTCCCCAAATAAGGCCATGTCTATAATTGTCCTTGGATCCCACTCTGCATATAGGGTCCTAGGGTTTGTGAATAAAATGAATTTGGTCATTTACTTTGATATATCAGAGTGGTGATACCCCCTTGATTCACATACATCTTCTTTCTCTAACAACTTTGATCTCCGTGCCCTAAGTCTCATTCGATGCTCTTCATCAACTATAGTTTGTAGCCAATGAAGAAGTGCACCATTACTCTTCATCGTAGCTAGTGTAAGTTAGTCATTGACACTGCCTTCTGTTAGCCATCGGTGTGCAACCACCTATGAGGGCGTCGTCAACCCTTGGGTTGTCGAGTGGATGCCCTCCAGCAACCAACCGACTGGCCACTCACCGCCGATAATCGATTTGATCGGTGACGCCACCCTTGTCAATGATGGCTTGAATCGAGGGTTTCAACTGTCATTTCGCACCCGTTAAAAGCAGCAATAGGGTTCACGTGAACCCTTGGAGTAAGGCTTTCCTCCCATATCTAGTCAAGTGACAAGCAAAATGTCCAAGCTCTACCACATTCGAGGTTAGACTCAGGCGGCACTCATAAGGTCATTTTTCTCTCCTACAGGGTCATCCACATGACCTAAAGCTTTCTTGATACCCCTAAGTTGGGTTGTTCGGGGCCTTCAATAGGAAGGGATTGATTCCTTCTTGTGTGAAGGAGGGCAAGGGAATTTTAAGAACCACTTTTTCAAACCATTGTCAAGTTTGATTGGTTGAACTATGCCCTGTGGGCACAGTCGATCCTCAACGTGGTTGAAGGTGACAACAAGAAGCACATCCTACTAGAGATGGAGCCCACTGAAAAGATAGGAAAATATGCATCTTGGAAGGACAACACCATGGTTTGGGCATGGATTATAAACACGACTGTGCAACGGATTGCAATGGAGGTGATGTACTACAAATCTGCAAAGGAGATGTGGGATACTCTTCGCTATACGTATTCCTAGGATAACAGTGCGACCCAGATCCCAAATCTTGCAACTTCACCATGAGATTTCTCATACGAGGCAAGATGGTCACCCACTGGCGGTGTAGTATTACAGTCTAAAGTCTGCTGTTGAGAGACTCAATGCATACATGCCAGTATGTTCATGTGAGTCCTCAAAGCTATACAGGGCCCAAACCATGGTTGGGCACTTCCTCACAGGTCTAAATCCTTCATATGAAGCTACAAGATCTCAAATGCTAACATTACCTGAGATTCCAACCATTGAGGAAACCTACAACAAGCTCAGTAGGCTTGCAGTCTCTCTTACTTCCAGTAGGTAGGTGGAGTAGACCTCTGCCATGGCAGAGGTAGAGGGGTCGTGCAAGCCTCTTGTGGACCTGGTCATCGACGAGGTGACTTGGGCCTAAGTGGGCATGGCTGAGTCCAATGTTCCTATTGTGAAAAAATTAGTCACATGGAGAACTCGTGCTGGACCAAGCATGGGAAGCTAACAAATGCCCACTAGGCAATAGCCATTTTCTGAGGCAACTCTCGATTTAGCCCCCATCACTCATGTGGAGTTTGATAACCTTGTGCAAAGGGTCACCTAGTTCTCCACTAGGTCTTAGGCCTCCACTTCTAGAACTAGTGGCATCACAGTTACAACTAAAACGTCAGGTATAAATAGTATTTCATATGATGTTGCAAATAGTACCGATTGGCTTGTGGACTTATGTGCCTCATGCCACATCTACAGCAAGGCACAACTATTCACTCAGTTGCATCCTGATTCATCTAGGAAGACTATTAGTGTAGCTGATGGCAGGAATTCTCTAGTCCCTTGTCAGGTAGAGATTCGGATGGCTCCTAATATCCGGCTATTGAATGTTTTGCATGATCCAGATTTTCCATTAAATTTTCTGTTAGTCGTGTTATCGATGAACTTCATTGTCATGTTTTTTTTGATGCCATGTCTCTTTTGTTGTAGGATATACTAATGAGGCAAGTGATTGGCCATGGCCTTAAGGAAGGTAGGGTCTTTCACCTAGAGCAAACTCCCTATTCCGGTCATGCTTTGATGGCATCTGGAAGAGGTTTTAGTTTTCTATGGCATATACGGTTCAGGCATCTACCCTTGTAGAAGTTGAGACGTGTCATTTCACAGATATCACCTACTGCAATGTTTCAATGTAAGACTTGTCAACTCGGGAAACATCATTAGAACTCATTCTCAAGTCGACTACGGCATAGTTCAGAGTCTTTGTTCGAGTTACTGCATTTTGATGTGTGGGGTCCTAGTTGTTCTGATAGGTTGGGCCATCACTTTTACCTGCTAATTGTTGATGATTTTTCTCGCATTTCGTGGTCTTTCTCTTAAAGTCCAAGTCTGAGGTTAATCCTGTCATCAAAAACTTCTTAGCTGAAATAAAAACTCAATTTGATGCTTATGTGAAAATTGTAAGAACTAATAATGCTTTAGAATTTTACTCCATGCTTAATGCGATTTTTTGTGACCAAGGGATTATACATCAGACTAGCTGCCTGCACACCTCTTAGCAGAATGGCGTGGTTGAGAGGAAACACAAGCACATACTGGATGTAGCACTTGGGAGATGCTTATCCAACATAATGTCTTAGCATCTTACTTGGGAGATGCTACTCTCATGGCATGCTATCTAATTAATCGCATGCCCTCCACTGCTCTTAATGAAGGTGTACCCTACTCTATTTTGTTCCTTAACAAAGAGTTGTTTATGGTCCTACCTAAGGTTTTTGCGTGTGTTTCCTTTGTGCACATCCATGGTCCCAACAAAGATAAGTTGTCTCCTAGGACGGTTAAATGTATTTTTGTGGGATACTCTAGGACTCAAAAAAGGTGTAGATGCTATGATTTGGTTGGCCGATGACACTATGTTAGTGTCAACATCTCCTTTTTCGAATACATACCTCATTATTCCTTTATGGGGTCATTGAAGTATCATTGCATGAAGAAGAGGCTTAGATTCCTTTTCTTGTTCTTAAGCCTAAGCAACCCATGGTGCAAAACAATAAACAGAATCGAAGATTTCAATTGGTTTATGAATGTAAGACAAGATAAGAACCAATGCAATAGCTATAATGCCAAGAACCCCCCCCCCCCCCCCCCCTTCCTCCAATGCCCATGACTTCATTAGCCCCAAAGGTAATCTAGTCACCTATTAAGACTAATGAAGGTTTGAGTTCTAATGACACATGGTGTTCCATTAGAGACAAATCTTGATCTTCCAATTGCCCTACACATGGGTACTTTGTCCTACACCTTACATCCCTTATTTAAGTATGCCTCCTTAGCTCGATTGTCTCTTGAGAACTGGCAGTTTGTGTCCACACTTTTAGCCATACTGATTCTTACTACTAACCATATGGCTCTTGGAGATTCACAGTGGAACGAGCTATGGATGAGGAAATGTCTACCTTGCTATCTAGTGGGACATGGTCCTTACAATGGCATCCCCTAAGGGCTCAAAGATTGTTGGATGCCGCTAGGTCTTCATCATCATATATAAACCCGATGGCTCTATTGAGCATTACAGAGCCTATCTCATTGCTAGAGGGTACACTTAAACCTATGGCATTGACTACGTCAACACATTCTCTCCGGTAGCTTGGCTCCTTATAGTCTAGATTCTCATCTCTGTGGCAGCTCATTTCCATTAGGGCCTTCACCAACTTGATGTCAAGAATGCATTTCTTTATGGTAATCTTAATGAGAAAGTATACATGCAGTAGCCTCTTAGGTTTGAGTCTTAGGGGGAGTGTGACAAGGTGTGCAAGCCTCACAAGACCATCTACGACCTCAAACAGAGTCCTCAAGCATGGTTCTAGAAGTTGTTCGAGGTCATGGAAGAGACAGGTTTTAGGTGCTCGATTGTTGATCCTTCTCTATTTGTCCGGGTGACTTCACAGGGAAGAGTCATCATGCTTGTCATCTATGTAGAGAAATGTAATCATCCTCATCGAAGATGACACATGGGAAATTGTGGCAAACAAGGAGTTGTTGATGCAACATTTTGTCACCAAGGACCTAAGACCGCTTAAGTATTTCCTCGGCACTGAAGTTACTCGAAATTTAGAGGGAGTGGTGCTTTCTCAAAGGAAGTACATGTTGTACTTGCTCTAAGAGATTGGCATGTTTGGAGCTAAACCTGCCAATGTTCCTATTGACCCCAGCTTACATCTCTATGATGACAAGTTTGAGCCTATTGAAGTAAGGTAGTTTAGGACTCTAGTAGGCAAGTTACTATATGTGATAGTAACATGACTCGACATTGTCTTGGCGGTGAATGAGATAAACCAATTCATGGGTAAGCCTTGGAGGACACATTGGGAGGCTGCCATGATGATATTGAGATACCTTAAGAATGCCACTGGAAAGGGATTGCTCTTTTCCCACAAAGGCACCCTTGGGGTTATGGCTTATATAGATGTAGATTATGCAGGGTGTCCTAGGGACAAAAGATTTACCTTAAGGTTCTACACCCTTGTATATGGAAATTTGGTTACCTAGAGAACAAGAAATAAACTCCGCAACTAGCGCAAGCAGCAACGGAGTTAATGTGGATTCATTTTATTCTCATGGATCTTCATGTGCCAGTCGCAGAGCCCATGGAGATGAAATGTGATAACAATGCTACTATACTTTCTTTGCGAATAGCTTTGCCATTCATAAAAGAACAAGGCATGTAAAGGTTGACTGTCACTACACTAGGGACATAATCCAACGTGGGAAGATCTAAACCTCTCATGTCTCTTCTAAGGACTAAGATGCAAACATGTTTACCAAAGCACTTCCCCGATCGACGTTCGAGAGACGCAGTTCCTAGCTAAGCTTGATTGATGTCTCTAGCTTGAGGAGTGTTCAAAATGCTTTTCCATTAAGTATTTCCATGTTAGTTTCCCTTATGCTTCTTCCCCAAGTAGGGGAGTGTCTGTAATTGTCCCTGGACCCTACTCTATATATAAGGTCCTAGGGTTTGTTAATAAAATGAATTCAATCATTTACTCTAATAGTTCTCCTACAAGTAAAGTGCTCCCTTGCTAATTGTTATTGGCCAAATCTTGGTCCTTTTGATGAAATTCCACCATGTGCTAAGCTATTTTCCAAACCCCTAGTGGGCAGAAGGGGGAACTACAAGCTATGCCTCTACTTCTAGTTAACCAAATGGCATGCAATATGTAAAAGCTCAGATATCTCATCCTTTTACCTCTCCCTCTTTGTTTTCATGGTTTGTGCACAAGCTCTGACTTTAATTTTGAGTGGTTCAAATCGGTTGAACCGGTAATGATGTCATTATTTGAACCGAACCCTCTGACTTTGATTTTGAGTGGTTCAATCGACAGTTCAAATCGATTGAACTAGTGATGATGTCATTATTGAACCGAATCGGAAAGAACCAAAATGACAAAGCTCCAGTTTGATTCATATTGATCCCACAGGAATGAATTAGGTTGGATTAGGTTAGATATATCAATTAAAAATGTTACTTTGAGAAATCAATTTATAAGGTTAGATGTAATAATATGTTTGAAAATCATTCAAAGTTGTTGAACTTCGATCTATGCTACACTAACATAACAAACATGCTCTGCAGGTGAAATAAAACATGTATTCCTTGTAGCGATACAAAATAATTTTTCAAAGACTCTAGTACAAAGTTAAACACATACACCACACACCAACAAAATTTACAAAGTCCAACTTTTATTATGAACAACATTTTTTTGAAATGAACTCATTATGAACAAAATATTCATACTTAGGTGTTCTTTCCCTTCAAAATAGTTTTTAAAAAACTCCATATACAATCTTATAGAAGCATAACATACGCCTAAAGAATTTAACGTCTAATTCTGATTATGGACATAATGTTCAAAATTTTACTCAACTACTTCGTTATAAACTTGTCCTTGATACCCTTTTTTTGAAAAAAAAAAAAAACACCCATCCTTTATACTTAGATATGTAGCAGTAATTCTCAAATAAAAAATTAAGTAGTTAGCAATATGTACCCCTCTTTAGCATCCTTGAGCAAGAACTTTATTCAACATTTCTAACCCCATAGCATATACTGCTCAATGGATAAAGCTTTAGCTTGACTAGGTAGCTTACCTTAGGGTAAACTACAAATGTACGACATAAGCCTCTTCTCATTATATATTTGACCCTTTTAAACTTATACGTAAACAAGAAAATTAACTAGGAAATGACCAAGAGGAGAGGTAGAACAGCCTCAAAAAAGGAATAGACCTTTGGGTGGTGCTATGGTGTTCGGGCTAAGGGGTGGTGGTCAGGGATGGGAGGAGAAGGGAGTAGGTGGGTGATGGTCGGGCCGAGGTGGTGGTAGCCTGTTGAGTGGCGTTTGGGAAGAGGAGGGAGGTGGTGGGTGGTGGTCATGGTCATCAGGTAGCAGGTGGTGTCAGTGTGGTGAGTGGTGGTTAGGGAAGGAAGGAGGAAGGAGGTTGGTGGAACCATGGTTGTCTAGTAGGGGGTGGCAGGAATTGGTTATCGAGATGGGGAGGTCGGTGGTGTTGTAGTGGTTGGGCAGGAGGGTGGTAGGTGGTGGATAGTGAAGTGTGGTGGTCAAGGAGGTGGTGGGGAGGAGAAGACCAATCAGTGGGAGAAGGAAAAGGAAGGGGAGGAGTTAACCTTGAGGAGAGTCGGTCTGGTATCAATCCAATGAGTAGAGGTGCGATGAATAGTGTCGTCAATGACAAGGAGTGAGGTGGCGGTGAGGAACAACCAAGGTTAGCTCTAACACACATGCACGAGAGAGGTCAAGGGCGGAGGAGGTTCAAGTGCAAGTAGGGCTGAGCAATGGGCCTAACCCTTAAGTGTTAACCTAGGCCCAGCCCAAGCCCATTTAAATAAGTGGGCCCATGGGTTGGGCTTAAGTTTGTTTAATTTGTAAAATGTTGGCATAAGCTCGGGTTGGACCCATTTATTATTAAAAAAGAAAGATAAAATTTGCAATTCAGTAAAAAAATCTATAAAATGATTAAGAAAATCTATATAACTTAATTCTAATTTGTAATAAATGCTCAATGGGCTTGACCAAGCTGCTGCGTGTTATGAACTTATAAGATTGGGTGTAGATTGGGAGTGGCACGCCACTCGTAGGAATGTGGGGAGAGTTTTGTTATTTTTTATTTTTAAGTTTGAATATATATATATATATATATATATATATATATATATATATATATATATATATATATATATATATATATATATATATATGAGTCCTAAATGGGCCAGGTCTTAGGTAGAGCTGGGTTTTGGACAACCTAGGCCCTGACTTGGGCCCATTTAATTAATAAGCAAAAATTTTGGCCCAAGCTTGGTGATGAATCCAATTTATTGGATACTTAATTAGCTTAAGTACATTTGAAATACGTCTCATTAGATTGTAATTATTTAGAACTAAGTGTTAGTTTATCTTAATTATAGATATTTTATTACAACTTGATGCATAGATCTTTATATTATGCAGGTATATGTGCGCAAAATCCCTAAAACCCAAAGCCACTGCCTTACCGCACTGCCTCCAAAGCCTCCACCTCACTACTGCCGTTGGAGAAGGGTGGAGATTTCGGGAGAGAAAACAGAATGAGAGAGAGAGAGAGAAAGAGTTGCAACAGAGGATGCTTTTAAAAGGGGAAGAAACCACCTGTGGAGAGGGGATCTCATCCTCTCCCCTTGCGGGGATCCACCTTCTCCCTCACCTCCTCTGGCATGATGGCCGAAGCGTGCACTGTGACTTGAAGCGTGCTTCAACCTCACCAACCCCATCACACTACACGCTCATGGTGACAGCATGAGCGCCACAACCCCCTCAACATCCTTCCCATCACCAACCACCACCAGCACCACCTCCATCGCCTTCACCAACGCTACCCACCATTAGTCGTTCCCAACTAATACGCTATTACCCCACAACAGATAGAGGAGCATTTCTTAAATCACATAGTTTGCTGGGCTCCGAGAATATGGCACCCTACGGCAATCAAGTAGATTGGATCGAAAGGCTTAGATTTTCCGATTTAGATAGGTTCTTTCGGGAGGGTAGAACCATGCAGTACCAGAGATGAG
Source organism: Thalassia testudinum (assembly GCA_037157565.1). Taxonomy (NCBI): domain Eukaryota; kingdom Viridiplantae; phylum Streptophyta; class Magnoliopsida; order Alismatales; family Hydrocharitaceae; genus Thalassia; species Thalassia testudinum. The sequence continues at coordinate 17,649,052 of JAZHRO010000055.1, forward strand.
AGAGATGTTCCAAAGAAGAAGGCTTTTTTGTTTTTGGAAGAAGTCGATGCGTTTGGGACCCTGTGGATCCATTCTTATCCCTATTCCTCCAATATCAGCCCTTTGCTTCTACATCTTCACATCATGGAAAATTCTTTGATGAAGAGATGTTAAAGGAGCTTATGACTGACTGCAACGTAGAGATGATAGACAATGACAAAATAGAGATGATACATGATGATACACATCATCTAGATGAAGTCGAATCCTGGTTGGCCTAGGTCACGAAGAAGATGCAAGAAAGAATGGTGGTTCTTATGAATGTGATGATGAGGATATACTTAAACCCTACTTTGACAAGAATACGCCAGAAATTGAATGCTTTATTCCTGACCAAAGAAGATGGTTTAGAGCCTATAGTTCCTTATCATTATATAATCATGGGTCTTTCTGTTCGGAAATTATATCTGAGAGTTATCAGTATTTATCAAATCTGTTCCTATCTAACTTTAAAGCATGCTATTGGATCAAATGACAAAGACGTTGTTGAGAAAGAGATAGCTTTTCTCGGTGGAAATGAAACATTTGATTCAAGATTGGATTCAAGAAAGATTTCCCATTCCTTACTACATAAAGAGATATGGTCATGAAAAAGAGATGAAGTGGAAATGGACCAGGTGGTAGAGTTGTGGAAACACTTGTTTCTTCCATATTGTGGAATGGACCTTAGCTCCATGGAATAATATGCTACTACTGAAACATGGAAGAATGGAAATCTGAGATTAAAACACTATGATGAACTGTCAAAACGAGAATTCTTGAAGGGCGACAGAGAAATACCTATTACTCAGTATATCAAACCATGAACATGTAATAGTAATGTACTTTACGAAACCGCTAGGTGACAGGTGGAAATTTTCCTGGAGGTTTCTATCCATCTACCCTTGTAGGATTCTTGTGGTCAGTTACCCCAAAATAGCAGGGCGGACGTGCGAGTCTGCGAGTTGTAGCAAATGAAGACGAGCGTCGTTGTTGTTAAGTAGATGGGTGGAAATAGTTATTGCTCTACTTCATTCACAGGAGATGAGCTGGAGCTATTGCACTCGTAGGACTCCTCATTCTCACATTAGATAGAGAAGATCGCCAAGATTTCATGATCCGCTGCCGAACCTATTCCAATTTCAACAGCTCAGACTCGGACTGAGACTTCTTTGGAACCCAATCTTGATCTTGAACTCACTCCCCTACCCCTGGAGAAGAGGTTGGAACCTAATCTTGATCTTGAACTCCCTCCCCTTAAAACCTGCAAACTGTTTCATAGCATGGAATCAACAGCCTACTTGGCAACATTCGACTCCGAAGCCTACTTGTTCCAACTTAATCCGCTGACCTGTCATTACCTATAGGGGTCAATCATGCATGTCACCATTTACTAATACATCCTCGGTGGCCTCATCTTCTTGGTGTGAACAACCTGTGTCTGGGATAAACAAACGATATTATCCATTCAACTAATTCCATCAATCTCCCTTCTTCGCAGAGCAGCTAGTCAGATCGGATGTTTGGTAAAATTTCCTCGTGGAGCTTCTTCCCCTTTTATTATCCAACTCGTAGCTTCGCACCCTTTACCACAACGGGGTAGGTTGGGTAGTGAATAGGTCCCGTCCCGAGGTTGGCGTAAAAGATAGCTTTCTGGGGATCGAAGCATGAAAACTTGACCCATCTAACTAACTAATCACCTATTCTAGTGCTTATTTGGGGCATACCTTGGACTGACCTACTTTGCCCGGAATTAGCCTATTCCTATGTGCCCATGTGCCTGGGACCCTCACTCATAAACTCACACTATCAGCACTAGCAATAGAACTGTTGAATGTCAGTATCCTTAATTCTAACTTCCCTAAATTCGAATCGAACATGCATGCTAACCTATTGAATCCACCGGGCAAATCTCCTTTGCCCCTCTAACATCATAACTTCCCTGGTTTTTCCTAATCGAATGCCTTGAGATATGCTTTTGGAGCATCTGGCAAATGAATGAATCCATTCAATCATGAATTAAACTATGATTTTTGTCTTTTGTTTTTTCTTACATACAGAGAAAAGAAATCTCATTCATACTTAGAACTCAAGTTGTATAATTCTGCAAGGGAAATCCTTAGACATTTATTGAGTGGTCTCTAACCTCTTTTCTTTGTCTCATCTCAAATCGATTTGGATTCTTCATTCTTATCTAATTGGTAAGACAATGGAAAAGAGTCTTTCCTTGGAAGAGAGTCTTTCATTTGATCCTTGCTTTGTAGAATCCTTAGGTGTAGACATGACTTTGGTGATCTTGACTCCTTTCAAAATGGCAACAACATGCCTTTTTGCTTTTTTTTATTTTTATGGAAAGAAAAAAGGAAGGCTGGTGATTACCTTACCTTACCTTATGATACACTTTGGATTGAAAAAGTTTGACTCATTTTGCATCAGACAAATTATACTTTTTCCAATTTGTTATAATTTTCATTTTTTGATTTCTCTATTCTATATAGAAAATCTATTTAAAAAGTGGTTCCAACTTATTGATTTTCACTAACCATAGATCCTCTCTCTGGATCCAAAAAATAAGGACTTTTTGCTCAAGCTCCATCATGTACTATTGACTGACAATCCAAAACCAATTTAGGTACTACAAGACAGAACAAACTATGTCGAACAAAGAGCATTTTCATTCTTAACTATAGAAAATGATGGATATCAGAAAGAATCCACATATTGTGATGTCCTTCAAGTCGCACATTGCTGTCTACCACATCGTTTGAAACAAAGTTTGACCATCACACTCCAATTTTGAAACCGTACATGATGGATTCCATATCCATATGGAATTATGAATAGTCATTGGAAATACAAATTGGTAATAGTTAATCTTTTTTATCTAGAGAATCATTCAAGGATGGAAGAACCCAAAAATGACACGGAAGGGCTCGAGCTTTCTTTTCTCGATCCAATGGATTTGTTACATTTCTTCGAGTATGAATAAATCCGTCATGATCTTTCAAGAATCCCATGTGTAAGGTAAGATGAAAGACGTGTATACTTTTGATCGGAACACCATCATGAGCCATAACTAGCTCATTTTGACCCAATTGAGTCAGTAAATGCTCCTATATAACTACTAGAGAGTCACAAGTCACTGCATAATCATTCTAAGAGAAAAAAAAGAAATAAGGGTTAAAACTGTAATTTTACCAGTTTATCATGAATGCAGTATAATCATGGGTTTTCTCAGGGGTTGAATGAAAGTCAAATAGTCTTAAAAGATAACAAGTGGGTTAGAACAATCAGAAAATGGTTCGCACGTGTTCTGAGAATTAAATAACTTTTGAAATCCTAAAAACAGACTCGCTTAATTAACTGAGATTTTGATTAGGATAAAATTCACCTAAACCCTTTAAATTCATATAAAAATATTCTCTAGGGTTTGAAACCTTTAATTTGACCATCAGAACCCATTTTTGACCCAAAACAGAGATAGACCGACATTTGCCCTAATTTAGGTTTTTGCATAAATTACCTAGTCAAGCATGGTCAAAACCAAAATCCAACTTCATAATTAGATTCCTTAGGTCCAAATTAGGTTTATACCAAAATTTAGACCTAAGATGAATTTATTTTGACCTAGTTTGCAAATTGGTCTTGTCGAATTACATTTCTACCCTTAACTTTCAAAATCTTTTCAAATAGGCTCCTAACTTTGTCATCATTCTCACAAAAAGGTCCCTGCCACCATTAAACCTATTCCTACTTGCTCCAATGACCTTAAAAAAGAAAGAACTCCCTGATTTCTTGACGAATCCCTTTCAAATTTGAAAGGGAAGTTCATTAAGAAATTCATTTCCTTTTGAAGCTGATCCTAAGCCCTAAAACCTACCCAATCTCTCATGCGAACGCATGAGAGATTTGGGTATCAAGGAATTCGCAAACTTTGACGAGCTTTCCAAGCTTGGGAAGCTTACTTCCAAAGCCCAAAACCTCCTCTTGAGGTCTATAAAAGCACCTCCTGCTCATACCAAACCCCTTAAGCTTGAATTCGACCGGAGTAACCCTTAAATTCCTCTCTCCTCCTTCGGCTGAATTGCTCTTCAAGATCCGGCAACCCTCCTTGCCTCCTCTCATCGTCTGATCGCAATACTAGCGGCATATTTTTCTTCTTTGCCTTCTTCCGCTGCGAGCAGTACTCGCCGACGTCCCTACCTCCTTCCTCCTCACCGTTCCTCCCCTTATCAGAGCATCTTCGTCTCCGGTGTCGACCATACCTCAACCGACGCCAACTCCACTCCCCGTCTTCTACTACCTCTCCTAAACAACTCCTCATCTTCCACTCTTTGTTTTTAGACACTCGCCACTCCATTTCAACCGCCGATTCACCCTACCATCCTCCGTCTTCCACCTTACCGGCGTATCTCCGGTGAGCTTACACGGCCACTACGCTCCACCAACCTAGCCGCCGTTCATCCCTACACCTCCACCGTGTCCCAAAGAGCAAAAGCCCTCTGGTCTTCGAGGCTATTAGCCTCTCCACTGCTTTACTGAACACACCCATCGTCGTGTTCCTCCTCCGACCTCCGCAGCCCACCACACACCTCCACGAACCACGAGACCATCCCCTGTGCATTCGCCGTGGTTTGGCAAAGCTTGTGAACTAGTTTAATTGGGGCCACAAGCCTGTATTGTGATTTTCAGGTTCTCCGTCGTTGCCATTAACAGAGCTTCATGAAACCTTGAAGCCTGTGTTCTTGCTAGCTCTGTCCCAGGTTTCGATCCCAGGAAGTGTGAAAGACACAGCTCCAGGTCTCCAGGCCATCAATTGAGTGGAAGAGGTGCACCAGCTATGCCAATCAGAGGAACCTCCTTGCTGCAGATGCACGCGAAGAAAGGGGTGCGGTTTAGTCCCACATTAGAAGCGTCGGAGCAACTGAAGGCGCATAAATTGAAAAAGTCGTATAGGCTTATCACCTCAACACGCACAGGGGGTGAAGTCCCCGCACGCACCCCTCACATGCCTCGTCCGTGACTCTGACCCCACGGATCTGGCCAACCCATTTACCCACCTAGCCAAGCACACCTCAGTTGCTACCCACTGCAGGTAGCCTTGGTCCTGGGTGCGCATGTACTCGATAACCTGATTACTCATTGAGAGGCCCTGGGAGGGTGGAGCCTAAGAGAGAAAGAGAAGGAGAGATTACGTGGGGTAGGGGGATGGTTTTGCTGCCGAGGAAGTTGGCTGACACTTAGCCAATTCAAGAAGCCCCCCTATGTGAAGAGGCTGAATAGTGAAGGAAGAAGAAGGAGAAGGCTTAAGCAGCAGAGGAGAAGACAAGAAGAAGAGAGGGAGCCGCAACGGAAGAAGCAGAGGAAGAAGAAAAGAAGAAGTGAAGCAGCCGCACAACAGAGAAGAAGAGAAGAAGAAGATGAACTAGCAGAAGAAGAAAAGAAAAATCACCCTATATTGATACTTTAATTGCATTTATTTGAGACTTGATTTAAGTGTTATTTGTGAGGAGTAATTGGTGATTCAAATCACCATTTTACTCCATTCTTTTTTGCATATTGATCCTGACATTCTCTTTATTGCAATCTTTATTCTTGAATTAAATTGTGATCTTGAGCTTTAAATTCCATATTGCTCCCTGTGTTTGTTTTCAAAGTGATTTCGACCTATATTACAACGCATCTTTTATAACCTCGATTTTGCTCTGTTAGCAACCCTTATTAGATCTTGGATTGAGAATCAAACAAAAGGATGAAATAAGAATTTAGGTAGTAGGATCTTCATCATATACAATGAATAACTACCATAGCTAGGAATTTGAGATTTATATATGGATCTTTTATACCTAACCAAAATATCATTCTTACAAAAATAGAAGAATCTCAATAAATAATCTAATAGATATGGGCATAGACTTCATTTGATACAGATTTGTCTTTCCTTCTCAGGTAGGTTAATAGATTTGGATGCGGAGAGGAGGGGATGGACTACCTACGATGAGTGAATTCCCTTCCCTAGCCAGGTGCCTTGTAGTAAGGTATTACTATACCAAAACTTGATATGTGCATTAGGTTTCAAAACAAACCTCTCACTCTTTTTACTACTACAAAAAATCGGTTCACCAAGTTCTACCACTTCATTCAAGGAAATACCCAAGGGTCCAAATCTGAGTTTGATCCTGGCTCAGAAGGAACACCCGCTAGATGCTTCATACATGCAAGTTGAACGCTGTTTTCAGGGAGAGAGATTGTCTCGCCCAACGGAGCTGTGGGACAATGCGTGGCCATCCTCCCAGGGCACTTTTCAGCCTCTATTTGCTATCCATAGTTGAGAACAAAGTGGCGAACGAGTGCATAAGGCGTGGGAATTTGCTGAATAGTTCGGGCCAAATCCTGAAGAAAGCTAACAAAGCGCTGTTTGATGAGCCCACGTAGTATTAGGTAGTTGGTTAGGTAAAGGCTGACCAAGCCAATGATGCTTAGCAGGTCTTTTTGGATGGTCAACCACATTGGGACTGAGACACGGCCCGGACTCCCTTGGGGGGCAGCAGTGGGGAATCTTGGACAATAGGTGCAAGCCCGATCCAGCTATCTCGCGTGAGTGAAGGGCAATGCCGCTTGTCAAGCTCTTTTGTCGAGTGCGTGATCATGATGGGACTTAAGGAAGAAGCCCCGGCTAACTCCGTGCAGCAGTTGCGGTAAGACAGGGGGACAAGTGTTGTTCGGAATGACTAGGAGTCAAGGGGCACGTAGGCTGTTCATTGGGTCTTGTGCAAGTGAAAGTCGCCAAAAAGTGGCAGAATGCTCTCAAAACCAATGAACTTGAGTGAGACTGAGGAGAGTGGAATTTCGTGTGTAGGGGTTCAATCAATCCTAAGACCCACGAAGGAAGGCCAAAAGCAAAGGCAGCTCTCTGGGTCCCTACTGGTGCTAAGGTGCAAAAGCTTGGGGAGCGAACAGGATTAGATACCCTAGTAGTCCATGCCATAAACGATGAGTCTTCACCCTTGGTCCACATGGATCAGGGGCCCAGCTAACGCGTGAAAGACTCCACCTGGGGAGTATAGTCGCAAGATCAAAACTCAAAGGAATTGTGGGGACCCGCACAAGCGGTGGAGGATGTGCTTTCATTCTATACAACGTGCAAAACATTACCAGCCCTTGACATATGAACAATAAACTCGGTACTCCCTGGGATGTGCCTTTCATACAGGTGCTGCATGGCTGTCGTCAGCTCATGTTGTGAGATGTTTAATAAAGTCCTATAATGATGAAACCCTCATTTTGTGTTGCTAAGACATGTGCCTAAGGATCCCCTGTGCACCCCCGAGCTCGTAGAATTGACCTATACGGCAGGGCCCACCACACCAACCCTCATTCACCACTAAGACCTACCTAAGGGGATGTTTGCGGGGAAGTGACCAAGTTACGACGATGTCAAGTTGGCGGCGGTTTGTTTAGTGTGCTCGACACTCAGGCGAGCCACCCAGTGGTGTGGTACATTGTGGTTTTTTGCTTTTTGTTTGAAAGTGAAGTACTATGTCTCGCTTCGAAATCAGTTGTAAAGGTGTGTGCCGTACTCATGAGGGACTACCAGTGAGATATTGGAGGAAGGTGGGGATGACGTCTAGTCCGCATGGCCCTTATGGGCTGGGCCACACACGTGCTACAATGGCAATGACAATGGGAAGCAAGGCTGTAAGGCGGAGAGAATTCAGAAAGATTGTCATGGTTCATATTGTTCTCTGCAACTTGGGAACATGAAGTTGGAATCGCTAGTTATCACAGATCAACATGCCGCAGTGAATATGTACCCGAGCCCTGTACACACCAACCGTCACACCCTGGGAATGGGTTTCACCCGAAGCATCGAACCAAGGAGTAAGCATTCCTTACTACATGTGTACCACGGGGGCTACAAAGGCTTTTGGTCGTCTTATTGGTGCATACCACATTGGGGTCTACGACTGGGGTGAAGTCGTAACAAGGTAGCCATAGGGGAACCTGTGGTTGGATTGAATCCTTCGTGAACTATCGACACTTTTCCATTTTCCTTCTTGTTAATAAAGATCCAATCAAGACAAAGTGGGCACTGGGGTTCGATGTGAAAAGACTCGATCCCATTCCAAACTTGATATGTGGAATCATCTTGTACCATATGTACTGAAATGGTTCGAGAGACATTGTACCAAGCCTGCTGAATCAAACGAGGTAGGAAAGAAAGAGAGAAAGTGGATCCACTTTGGCTCGAGTTATGTGAAGGATGTTCATCAGTCTATGGGGCAGTTTCAAGTAGCGATGAGGTATGTACGAAGTGCAGCTCCATGAGCCTTGAAGTGTAAAGTAATATATGCGTATATAAGGCCTAACCCTCCATAGTATAGTATAGTGTAGTGTAGTAAGTGATTGAGTGACTCTTTGGTGATCCATACCCATACATTGATTCCAATTCAAACTAGATGGGGGCAGAAGCCAAAAAGTGAAGTATTTCTCCTGGGGGAATCCAAAACTCTTTAGGGGAACAAGTGATCAAAGGGATGATGCGGAAGGGGTATATAATTCAGGAGTAATCAAATCCAAGAAGATCCAATGAGGAGTGAAGCAAGAAGGGTCAAATAAGTTCATGAATAGCGTAGTCGAGTTCCGGGATGGAGTTTATTCCGGGGATTGAGCAAGTGAGGACAGAGGGGTAGTTGAGGTATTCAATCAAGGTATTTAGTTCCAAGCTGGGGGATTATTTAGTTAATTATGTGAATTTCGTGAGTCCCGTGATGCGTATTAGTAAGGTCTTTCGTTTCACTCAAGCAGGTAACGGGAGAGAATATTGCTAACAAAACAAGTTTTCAATTCAAGATTCCCCTCCGAAGATCCCAAGCATCCGACCGACTCGGGGCTCTAGTTCCACCCTCAGTTAAGTAATATGTTGGTAGTGACCCAGGGACAGGGGAGTAAAGTCAATCAAGAATAGAGTAATACTCAGCCCAGAGTTGCTGGCTAGCCTACTACTCTTTAGAAAAGAACACTCTTGACCTTATTACTGATTTCTGGATCTGATTGTCTTACTTATGTCCATGTTAAAGTAAATAACTACGCCAACCCTCAATTACCTCGATTGAAGCTTCTACCTCACTTCCTTGCTCGTCTCCATCCTTCCTCCGACTCATACCTTACTACTAGAAAGATCACTCATTCGTAACTCACACCTTACTACTAGAAAGCTTCCCTATCTCTATTCAAGTTTTGGGAATCTATTATTAATATATTACTAACTTGAGTCAACTCGGAGTAATCAGTATATTAATAAGATATGAATAATCTGGAAGTAATAAGTAATAAACACTATTGTTCATAGAGATAGGGAATGAGCTTATATAGCCTGGAAAGAGGGTTAGGCAGTTAGCTTTTCATAGATAGCTTTCCCTTCCCTGCTTTATATTTCTCGGCTTCCAAATATCTGATTTCCTCATTTCTCGGTGCGGACAGAAACACCTATGGAGACTCAACCCAGGATCAATCAAGGTTATGAATCTCTGTCTTCTCGTCCCTAGGAAAGGAAATTGTGTTTGTTTATCTGATTTCCGGATTCATTAGAAAGTCAAGGGAAAGGGCTTTCTCTTCTTTCTGAGGTACCTTTCATCGATTCGAGTTCGAGGGTTGCCCTAGAGTGGAGTATAGGCTGATTCCAGGGAGTTCCAAGGGTAGTTATGAATCAAAAGAGCTTGAATTGTGTAATACCTTACAAAAACGGGAGTCAGTGGTGGGCAGTTTACCCATCTCACTCAAAGCCAGTTATACAACTGTTTTTATGAATACATTCCTATCCAAAGTAGAGTAGCCTAACTCAATACCTAGCCTCCGTGGAACTGAATAGTTCCACTCAATCTCAATCATATACCCCAAATCCTCAGGCCTAGGAATATCTGGGAAAGCTTATCTCAGACCTAATCCCGGACCAGATAGATTAATGTGATTTGCATAGCCTTCAGGTCAACTACGAATTATAATCCATTAAGCTCTGATACCAGCCAGCTCAACCTCAAACCTGATTATTGTTGGTAATGAGTAATCGATAGTGTATAAAAAATAGACACCCCATAATCCTTGGATAGTTCTGGTGCAAAGCCCTTTTTTCTTTCCTCAGACACGATGAAGACTTTGGAACATGTCCTGACCCAAGCCTCCTAAACATATGCCTAAGTTGATGAGTTAGATTCTATTATATGTGCCCCAGCCAAATCGGGTTTGGATTCTATGTGGTTTGATCCCGGGGAGGAATTGGAGTCTTCTCAGTTAATCTTCTAACTTGAAAGGCAAGATAGTACGTGCGAGTGAGGAATTGGGAATGAGTTTATGAAGTTGGGAAGTAAAGCATGTTTCAGATATGTATAACCTTGAGTCTTTCAGTTGGGAAGTGCGCCCCCGAACTACTATAGTAGCAGATAGAGTTCCCCAGCCTGGACTCCATGAAGAGACAAACCAAATTACCTACTTGGAGCAGGGGTTGAGTGTACCAACTGAGCAAACTCAGCCATGCTATGAAACAGTTCGCAAGTGTGATTTGAAGAAAGCGGTATTTCCTAGAAACTAAGCTCAGTCTGATAGCCAGCCGATCGTTAGATGCGGACTAAGGGGTTGATTATTAGGTGATTAAGCAGAGGGTCAAGTTCTGAGGTTGCTACCAAGCGAGTCATATGTTAAGGTGACGAGGGAAGTTTTTGGATGTTAAGGACAAAATCGAGCTTGTTCGCTTGTTCCACTGAGTTAAGAAACCGTGCAAGTTGTATGTCAAGGAGACAAGCTTAACTTGTGAAGCTATTCAAAGCTTCACTTCGTACACTCGCAGGCTCCGAAGTGTCTACATCAAAGTCATATTCTACAAAAACGAGTCTCATTCTTCCAATTTTGATTTCGACCACAGTCCTAAGCAACAGTAGATGGTAGAAGTTTAGTAAGTTTACCTGGGAGAAGATACTTGGTAAAGATATGCCTATCCCGCTTCATGACTACCCAAAGAATCCAACACAGACAGACAGCAGCCCCTCATTCGCTATGAAACCCCCGCAAACAGAGTGAGTTATTATGTGATTTGAGCATCTGCCCAGAAATAAAACCACTTGCAGATTTGGTCCTAAGTTCATTTCTATTGGGTCCCTGATATAGGTAACTCATAGGGGTTAGGGTCAAGACTTTTTGGAAAGGTTCTTTTGGTAGACTGGGTGCGCGGACGGACGGACAGTTTGATATTGAGATGCAAGATGAAATAATGTAGTATAGCTAGGAGGGCTGCTTTCTCAACAGATGGGGCATGCAACTACTAATTTAGCAGCAAAGTAGTTTGTCAAAAGCAGGTCCAATTATGATTACGAGTACGAGGGTGTGGCATGTGAGGAGAGGTAACTGTATAGGTCCCTCCTTAGGTGGTAGAGAGCAGGCCAATAACAAAACAACAAAGAATCCGCTTCCCAGCAATCTGCAACAAAAATTGGGCAGATGTGTCTCGAACCGAGGTATAAGTCGCTCCAGATTCAGTAAGCTTAAACTTATATACGGAGGAGGGGAAGACTCAAAGCTATGTGAGGAAAGATACGTAGGAGCTAGTCAGTCGGAGTTGATTTTTTAAAGTGCAGGGATTGAGCTCGGATGGCCGATCGTGGAGTTAGTTAGGCTTCATTTGTTGGGTAGAGTTACTCCACAAGGCGCAATCAAATCCAAGGTAAAGTCCAAGGTATTAACCTATAAGGGTATTACTTAACTACATGGGCCTCAAATGGTATTTCTTAATCAAACCTCATGAAATCGGTAGGGAGTTCGGTAATACAATCTCAGTTGTTCCCCAGATTCTATTTGAAGACCACCTAGCAGTCTGACTCAATCAAATCAAAGAAGGGACTCCACGAGGAAAGAGGGCCAGTCTCTTGCCCTATCCCATTAAGCAGGTGTATGTATGGAAGTCAGCTTCTTAGCTAGTCCATGTAATTGATAAACAACAGTTTATCATCATTCTTTTGCATTAAAACAAACCTAGCTCTTAGGATTTTGCTCCGCAAATGGGTTTTTGGGATGCATTTAGGCATTAACTAGGTTAGGCATGCATTGCAGTTTTTCTTGTTGTTTTAATATGTTTTTGTGAGTGTTAGGGATGAACAGATATTCAGATCCCTAAAACCCCAGCACTCAAGAAGGCAACTGGTGAAGGAGGAGCTCAGACTAGCTGGAACTCAGCTTGATCCAGCTCACCATAGCTGGAATCTAGATCACTTGGACTAGGGTTAGCTCATCCTAACTCCATTCAGCTAATCTTAGCTGAATGGCAGCTCAAGAGAGCTCATCTTAGCTCACCCTAGCTCAGGTCAGCTCAGATCCAGCTCAACTTAGCTGAGTCTAGCTCATCTCAGCTCCTACTAGTCCACAGGGAGCTCTAGCTAGCTCAACTGAGTTGACTGGAGTTCACCCCAGCTCAGATCCAGCTACATCCAGCTCCACTCAACTCCAGCCAGCTAAAGAAGAACTCATCTCAGCTCAGGAAGCTCAAGTTCAACTCCCAGGGACTTAGCTTAGCTCAACGTGGTTGAGCTAAGCTACCTTAGCTATCTCAACCAGCTCACCTCAGCTCCATTCAACAGAAGCCAGCTCACTTTAGCTTGGCTTAGTAGCTAGCAAAGAACTAGCAAGCTAAGCTCGCTAGAGAGCCCCATGTTGACCTCTTCAGTAGCTGCCAGCTCCACTTCAGCTCCAGATTCTTCAGATCTAGCTCCTCCCTCCAAACCCTAGCTTCATTACCTCCTCCTCTACTCCATAGCTAGCTAAGCAAGCTTAGCTTAGCTTAGCTTAGCTAGCAACCAGCTCCTTGGCCATCCTCCACCTTCAACTTAACCCTAGCTAGCTCCACCAACTAAGCTTACCTAGTCCACCTAAGCTACCTAACCTCTACTGTATTTTGGCACCAAGATGGACACCTCCTAGCCCCTCAACTAAACCCAAAAGACACCTTGTTTTGGTGCCAAAATACACTTCTAGAAGCCCTCCCTTTTGGTGCCAAAACACCCCCACATCATGGCCCTACACATAACCCTACAACCCATCCTAGCCACCCACCTACCCCTCCTTCTAGAACCCTACTTGGCGCCACCTAAGCCCCCCTTATAGAAGCCATTTTGGCACCAACTTCAAGGGGTGCCACCACCCATAACCACCACCTAGGTGCCCCTTGGGTTGGCGCCAATTACCCTTAGCCATAGGATCCCCAACCACCTTCATCTTCCCATCTTAGCCCTCCATTTCAAGAGTCACCTTAACCCCTCATCCTACCCTATAAAAAGACCACTACCCACCACCATTCAAACCATCCTTGGCTAGCAAATTTCCTCTCATATTCTACCTAAAGCCCACGCCCAAGAGAGAAGAAGAAGAAGATTAAGGGGATATTCTGTCCCCTTGGTGCCTTCCCCTCTTCCCTTCTCTCTAGTGCCCACGCCAGCTAAGGAGGTGCCAGGCAAGGAAGACCTTTGGAGGAGGTCTTGAAGGTGGTCCACGCCACCTTGAAGGAGAACTTGAGGGTGGTGTGCACCCACCCTAGGAGGAAAGACTTGAGGTGGAGAGCATCCACCTTGGAGGAGCTTTCAAGGTAGGAGAAGGAGATCCTCTTTTCAAGCCAAGGAGCAGCTAGGCTTGGAGCAAGAAGACTCCCTTCTTCACCAGATTCTACAAGAGGATTTGTGTTTCTTGTATTGCTTTTAGATTTTTCATTTCTAGTAGAAGCATTCCTCTACTTGTCTTTGTAAAGAACACAAATTCTGCTTAATTAAATTGCCTTCTTTTTAATTTCTATTGCAATTGTTGTCTTTGTTCTAGCACTTGTTTCACTTTCACTTCCTAATTACTCTAGGCCTCCACTTGCCTAGAGTGAGCTTAGGTAGTGGACATATTTATTTCTTAAATTTTAGCTTTGTAAATTTAGGTTTAGTACTTTAACGTCACAATTCGCATTTTGCCCTCATTATTTCAAAACTTAAAAAAAATACATATTTAAAATACTAAAAAGAAAGTTGAGATTTATTTTCTAAGCAAGAGAATTGAATTGCAAATTTACCTCCTTGGACGACCCTAGATACTCTCCTATCTATGAATGTAAATTTAAAAGCGTATGCGATTTGGTTGTTACAATGACTTAAAAACCACTTTTACAAATCACGCCAAATTTTGCATCAGTGATCCGCAGGTGTACGAATGTGATTGCTTCAGCAAACACACTGGTCTCTATCAGCTAGATGAATGGGCTCCTCTCCACGTCATACCACCAACGGACAGCCCCATCCATGCTGGCGGTACTCGACCTACGTCGACCATTCTCGTCGTTGATTGGCCACTAGCGACCATCTGGGCCCACGTCGAGATCACCAACGCAAAGCCCTCACTTCGATGGACTTTCCCCGAACTCCTCGTAGCCAACTGAGCCTTCTCCTTCGTGCACGAGTTTGCATAACAGGGTTTTAATTATTTTTACATTCAATGCCATTGTGAGTATGTTTAATGAATAAATTATTCGATTGGATTTGATCTCATGCCCTCTCTTGCTCCTTAGATTTGTTGGGAACGATGCATTTAAATTTTAGCATATTATAATCATCATGTACAACTGTTTCCTTGGTGGCATTCTCACATACACATATTTCTCTCTTATTAAATATGAAGAAGAATATAGAAATGTCCAGTCTATTTGGGCTTGATCCTCCCCGTGGATATGACACTCTAAACCATTATGATTAGATTGAATAAATTAATATTTTGATTAAGAGATTTTCCACCACCTAAACACACGACAAATATTTTTATTGCAATCATCTTGTTAAAAGCAAGAATCTCGATCAGCTAAGTTATGGGCCTAGGCTTGGGTTGGGCCTAGTGGGTTAGGCCTAGGGCAAGGTCAAGGTAATTGTCCAGCTCAATGCTCAACCCTAAGTGCGAGTAAGGGAGAGAAGGAACAAATTGAAACATCATTTTTTCTTTTTTTAGGTGGGAGGATGTAGTCTGGTTCAACCATGCAATTTGGTTCATCGAACTTGGCTTGTTGAATTGAGTTCCCACCAATTTGAGGATCTATTTCAAAATCCAGCTAGTTCGCCCTCAATACTAGAATAGAGATTTTGCATCAGATACATTCCAATGATTTTAAAACCATAAGCAGATGTAGCCCTTGCCCATGGTTGGAGGCAGGTTTGTGGGGAAATGTCCTAGAGAGGTTTGCAGCCCCCTAGCTTTACAGACGGTTTATAGCTGTTGGCAAAAGCAGATATTGTTTGATGATTTTAAAACTGTGGGCAAACATATCCTTTCCCTATGATTGGGGGTGGGTTTGTGGGGAAAAATTTACAGACGATTTACAACCGTGGTAAAAGGACATTTTATCACAGTTGAAAATTATCTGCAAAAGCTAAGAACACAAGAAAAAAGAAAGAGCGGAAGGGGGGTGAGAGAAAAAACCATACCTAAAGTTAGGTTTTTTTTGTCTACCACCAGACCCCCAACCCCCCTTCATCGAACCCCAAACCCCACCTTCGACCCCCTAGCACCGCCCACCTTCTCCACCGATCATCACTCTTTAGTGTTGTCCTCCGGTCGTCATCCTTGACCTCGTTGCAGTCTCTTGCAACTTCGCTACCACCATTTCTGTGAGACCTCAGATCTAAATTTCCACACTCGAATTACATTCCTCTCTTTGTAAGGAATTCAACAATTTTCATTTTGCGTGAGTTAAAGCACTGTAGCCTACGTTGTGGGAGTTCTACAAGAAAATCCTTGCATTTTGAAATCAACTTAGTTCCCCAATCGGAAGTCATTTTCGAAGTCCTTATGAAAATTCGAAACCGACACCAAGTTTGCGAAAATTGGAGGTCATAGACCCTTTCTAGAGTTTCGTGTGTTTTGCAACTTTTAATGTATTTCAAAACATGAACTTGAAATCTAAGACTACCACAATGTTCCTCTCAACATAACAAGTCCAATGAATTTCATGGCATAAAAATCGGAACCCCTAGGACCTGGAAATGAAGTTACATGGATCCATTTGTTTGTTTTCAAAAAAAGAAAAGAAGAGAGCACACCTAAGGGTTAGTTTACTTAGAGGGTTAGGAAAGTGATGTTAAAAAATGTGAAATTAGTGTTAACATGTAATTGTGTTTACTTCCAGAGTGGTTTTAACACCAGTTTGTGTTTTCTTGAATTGGTATTAAGTTGTGGTATTGACGCTTATGGTGTTTACTTGATAGTTGTGTTGAGTATATAAAATATAAGGGATGTCAAAAATACGAATGGTATATAATTTTAACACGGATTTAGCTAACATCAATTGAAATTGATATTAAATAAACCCGTATTAAAGTGGATAAACCCAGGTTAATAAATTAGAGGTTAAGTAGTCAGGTAAATAGAGGTTAACATCCCTTTTAAATGAATAACCGCTCAAGAAAACTAAGCCTAAAATATCTAAACCTCGTAACCTTGGGCCTTCCTCTCCTCTCAATATGCACAACCACACCTTTTCCTCACTCCCACAGTCTCTATCATTCTCTCACTCCTTGATTTCCCCACTCTCACGTATTCCCTCTCTCTCACTCCCCGACCTCCATCCCCCCCACCCTCACCCCCGGTGTAGGTTCTTTTCTGTGTCGCGCGTGCATGTGATGTCTTGTGTGGAAGGACTCGAGAGCAAGAGACGGGTGAGGTCACGAGCGCAAGGGAGAAGAGGCGTGCGTGAATGGTGGTCCGTGCGTACGATTGTGGATGGGCGTGTGTACATGTGTGGGTTCGTGGGCGCGCTTGAGAAGGAGGAAGGAAGGAGAAGAACGAGAAGGAAAGGGTGGTGGTGTGCTGCAGTGTCGTGAGTTGTGCGTGTGCGTGCTTGTGAACACGTGAGCGACGGCGAGAGGGAGGTGACGATGGTAGTGGTGGCGCGGCATGTAAAAGTTGTGGCGGTGGGTGTGTGTGAGGGGAAGTGTGATGGTGGGCGGAGCTGCTGTGTGTAGGTGGTGCAGCTGTGGTGGTGGTGGTCTGAGTGTGCAAGGAAGATGAGAAGAAGAGGGTGGAGGCGGAGGTGGTGCTATGTGTGTGGCCGTGTGTGTGGGCGGCAGGAAGACGAGGGAGATGGGATGGTGAATGGATTTCACTATATATGTGGTCTATGTAGGAAGGTGGGTGTGTACGAGTGTGCAAGTATATATACTTTTAAGTATGAATTAAATGGGTACATTGGTTAAGTACGTGGCCATAGGAATATCTGTATGTATATATACATACATACGTACAAGCGAAAGGCTTATGTACGGTTTGCAAATAATAAACAATATATATTTATATATGTACACGGGCATACAAGAGATTATATATATATATATGTGTGTGTGTGAATGTTTTGCACTCTCCCCCTCCCCCTGCCTCTCCTTTCCCGAGCACTCCCCCCCACTCTTCCTTTTCTCCCCCTCCACCTTCTTTCTCTTTTCGTTTCTGCAAGTCGCCCTCCCATCTGGTATGGTGAAATCCTAAATTCCTC
Organism: Thalassia testudinum; assembly: GCA_037157565.1. Lineage (NCBI taxonomy): Eukaryota > Viridiplantae > Streptophyta > Magnoliopsida > Alismatales > Hydrocharitaceae > Thalassia > Thalassia testudinum. Next base: position 17,666,615 of record JAZHRO010000055.1, read on the forward strand.
TCCTCCCTAGAGGGAGGCCGGCAGGCCTTTGATTGCATAGCAATCGTAGGACCCAATCTACCTGAATTAAGTTAGATTTTAGCTTAACTTAGGGACAATGCAGGCATAAGCATCAAAATTTGTACAATAATTGATTGGTTAGCTTTATAAATAATAATGCTATTTTATGCTCTAAAAGAGAGGCTATGTTAATTGCAGATGATTCGAAGTCACAGATGATACATCAAACGGCACAGATCTAATCAGCACGATGATGGGAGTCCAATGCTTCCAAAATCATCTTGATCGGACTTTCATAGCATCACATACAGCTCGTAGAAGATCAGAGGCCAAGGAGAAAGCACAAATTCAAACCTTAAATGTCATATTTGACCACACAAATAGATTCGGATCAACGATCATAGTCCAACGATGCAAAAATCAACTCAATTAGAGCCCTGTAGCACCAACTACAAGGGCGAGAAGATAGACGGTCAGGATGGCGCCATGTGGTGCCATCCCAATGGCCCACCTACGCACCCTAAACACTGAAGAGCAAAGCAGGGCCAATATTGGATTGTCATCCAACGACCACCATTGCGCCACATCGCCCTTCCTACACCCTTCATCAGAGAAAGAATCCATCTCAACCATTGGATCTTCATCCAATGGTTGAGAGCGAGTGCGCTTAAAAACCAAAACATGACACAAGGGCGTGCACAGCACATTGGTCTCAGTGCTCGCACGAGAATGCGAGGTGCACATTCGAATTGCACTGGGCACTGAAATTGGAGAGGTGGTGGAGTGTGGGTGCGATTGGGCCGTTGGATCAGATCGAGCGACGAGTGGCAAGTCACGTGACGTGCAGAGGGATGCTGGATGAGGTGGTGCAGTGAACGCGCGGGTGCACACACGTGTGGACTATCCATTGTATGTGGATCATAGATGCAGTGCGACGCGAAAACGAAAGCGCACACGCCTGTGAGGAGGTGGATCTAGTGGCGGAGCGCATGACACATGGCGCCATCGGTGCGGTGCGCATGTTTAAGGCGTGATAGAGGTTGTTTTGAGGTGCGATTTGGTCCGTTGATCTCCCAATTGATGGATTTGATCGCACCTAAGGAGTTGCACAGTTTTGAGGGCCTAAATACCTACATTGCCCCTTAGTTTACCTATAAAAATAGCCCCAGAGCCCCCAATTCAGAGGCAACTTCCACCAAACACATCTCTAACCTCTCTTTCTGCAACATCTCTCTGGTCTTCTTCTCTATGCTCTGGATTCAAAGTGCTGCCGCATTTCACACAAGAATCCCTTAAGCAGCGCCGCCCTTCATCTACTTTTCTCTCTATCTACTCTTTAGCATATTTGTTTTAATTCCTAATTTGAGAACTGTTTACCATTAGCAATAAAAATCTGATTTTCTAAATATTTGGTCTCTATTTCTATGTTTGCATTAGGATAGATTAGCTAGTACGGAAAGCTTTGAAAATTACATTTTGCCTCCCAATGAACGACTCAGGACTCACCAATTCTGATTTATAAATTTATTTGTTTTGACATAATTCACAACTACAATGCTATGGAAATCATTTTATGCATTTTGCGATGAACAAATTGGCGCGGTTAACAGGGAGGCAACGGAAATTTTTAAATCTTTTTCTTACTGGCGCTTATTTGAGATTTCTAACCTACTTTATTTTTATTGATTTTGTGTGTGTAGTGAAATGCAGAAATTCGAGAAGAAACGTGACAACGAAAAATTGTAGGTTTTTTTATCTCAGGTAAGTACTGGTATCTTAGATTAGGTTAGATTTCCTTTCAAAAAGAAAAATAAAAAAATAGGTCCTATGCTTGAATTGTAGGTCAGTACTCGCTTGATTCTCTGAAAAAGAAACTCTTTTGGTGGATATTATTTTTTAAAAAATCAACAAAACCACCTCTCAAATTTTCGGGCTGTAATAAGCTTTAATTTTAAAAATTCAATTCTTGAAAATTTACACATCCAAAAATTCTAAAAATTTTACTGGATGTGGGTTTTGATGTCAGGAACATAGCTAAATTTTACGCCATTCTAAGTTAGATAAAAATTTTAAAAATTCGTGAACTGAACTGTTATCAAATCTGTTATTACTCTTGACTTTTCAGATTTGAAAAAATCATAGGAATTTTTATACAAAATCAATTTATTTGAAATTTATTGCATTGAATTCCTGTGCTAATATAGAATATCAAAAAATTTTGACAAAAATATTTGGCATATGTTTGATTACATAAAATATTCAATTACCAACTGGGGGTCAAAACAGACTATAGAACCCCTAGTACACTTTAAATCTGAAAAAATTAGTAAACGTGCATTAAAATTTTTGAAAAATATTTTCTGAGTGCCTACTTGGTGGTGCAATAGGATTAATTGATTGCATTGATTGGGTTGCACCACATTCCTCATTTTGGACTTAAAAGGATCACTTAGTAGCTACTTGTTTCTAGGGTTTCAAACCTTAAGATAGAGCACCCTTTGCATTACATACTTCTAAAGAAAATATATCTCATAGATTGGGACCTGCAATGAAACTCTTGTGTGCCCATCAAAACCTAGCTTAAACTTATCTCACTATGAAATCTTAAAACACAATTATACAAGTAATTGAACCTTAAAATTCACTTCATCATAAAAATGGCCTGTGAACCCCTTGCCTGTGCAGTTCACACTTTTGAAATCAATTTCAATAGCAACCCCCCCTAACGCCCATCACATTCCAAAAGTACCTCAAGCCTTTGCTTAAAATTGAGTAGGAATGCCCTAGGTAGACCCAATTTGCTTGGTAACTTGAAATTTGATTAGGCTAAGGTCAAGGCCTTGTCTACTTGGACCCACTAGTGACAAGTTCGGTGCGGTAACCGTGTTAACCTTTAGTGGTATCCCACTGTATGGGGTGTCTTAGGAGGCCCCACCCTTCTGGCTAGCCAAGTAATTCAAGGATTAATCTAATCTAGTTGATTAGCTAAATTTTGTACGCTAAAAGATTGAGTTAACAACCCATCATATAGTTGCGTAAAAATCCGCTATCAAATAAAATTTATAATCGAAACTCTGCTGAGTCTCGGGTCAAACAAGGGGAGGTGAACATTTGATGAGAAATCACGTTTATAATTATTGTCATGAAGTAGATTAGCTGGTCGAATTAAATCTACACTAGCTATTCTACTTAAAGAATAAACAATAGAAGAAAGAGAGAATAATACAAAGAAAGAGAAAACAAGGAGAGAATGAATAAATATTTCATAACCACAGCATCATGTCCATTACATTTACTTGTTACAATTAGAAAGCTGGAAATCTATATTAGAAAGTGATAAAAAGAAAAGGATGAGAAAATCCTCCTCGACAACTACTTGGAGGATGAGTCGTGTTGACGAAACACCCGGACGATGGGGATGAGATACTAATGAGGGAGAATGGAGTTGGAGGACGGAGAACGAAGCAGGGTGACGTCATAATGGGATCTGTTTCTTGAATGGTGGTGAGAGGATAACCACAGGCGCTCCATGAATAGGGATGAAAAGATGAAAAAATTATATTTAAGACTCTAATAGAGCATCCCAGGTATGGGGCGAGCTCTGTAGAGATTTAGAGAGGGTGAGAGGAGAAGAGAAGGGATAAGAAAATGTGTAGGAGGGGTAGGCTCTTTATAGGTGTAATCATGGGGGCAAAAGAATGTTTTTATGGCTTATAAATTAATATCAGGGTCTTTAGTGATGTTTATGAGTGTCACTGAAGACGCATGTCGCTGAAGGCATGCACTCGATCTCCGCCGCTCGCCATTGATCTGACACTCGACAACATGCCAAGTCACACGGTTGCTGCTCTTCAGCCGTTGCGCCTCATCGCGCCTAATCGATCTCAACCGTTTGATCGTTCGATTGGATGGCTTAGATCGCGCAAGCACTTCAGCTTCAAATGTTACGTGCGTCGACATGTGATGGTGCATTTGATGGTGTGTCAACTCGCGCATGAGCGTTGCACTTCCATCCAGCGCCCTTAGTCGCTCCACGTGGCCGCACCGCACCCGCTCATCATCGATCTGACGATTGAATTTTGATTGGCGCGGGTGCTCATTGTTGAAGACGCTCGGTGATACTCAAACGTGCACCTCCTCGCAGTTTGACGTCATTACCATTATGCTATGGCTGCCTCTATGTCATGTTTTTGAATTAAGGCCGCAACACTCTCAGCAACCATTGGATCTTGATCCAACGGTAGAGATTGTGCAACCTTTACTAAGGAGGGAGACTGCCGGAGGTGTTGGGCAGCTGTGATGGCACCACGTGGAGCCATCATGGCCGTCCATCTTCTTTGACTTGTAGATGGTGCCACAAATGTCAGATTGAACCGATTTTCATGCCGTTGGGTTGAGATCATCGATTTGAACCCATCCATGTGGTTGGATTTGTCAACTGAGGTACAGATTTTACACCACCTTATCCCTTGACCTCTGATCTTTTGCGGACTACGTATGATGCTATGAAGGTCTGATTAGCGCAATCTCAGAGGCGTTTGACTCTGATCATTGCCTTGATCAGATTCGTATGGTTGGATCTTTAATCCGAGGATCCGAAATCATATCGCCCTATCCCCTTGCCACAAAAGGGAAAATTAACCTATAATTTGTACAAACTAATCTAAATGCATGATGATGTATGTTATGCAGTATTTATAATGCATGATGCTTCTATAGACCTAGGAACATCCACAAATAGGCATTTTAGGCCAATTAGGTGTGTACACCACTAGTCATATTTTGGGAAGCTAGGATTAGGTCTAATTTAGGTTTACACTCTAAGGATTAGCTTGATTGATTGTACTGTGAGGGCGAGGATCCTCTCATCTGTCTTCTCTCTCTCATCTATTAACTTTCTTATGGTACATGGGTGCTAGAAGGTCTTTGAACCTTGATTTGGTACCACCTTTAGAGAGTAATCTAAGGAGAAGGCCTAATTTTTCTATGTCTGAGTCTTTTCCCATGGGTAATTACCATGAGGAAGAATAGATTGAGGAGGAGAACTTGGACCCATACTCTTTTGCTTTCCACTATTCCTCCTTTTCTCCTTATCCCAACCCATCCCTTAGTCCAACCTCTTCAAGATGGGAGAACTCTTCTCAACACTCGGGACTTGATTCCCTCATCTACACCTCATATTCCTCGGGTATAACTAGGCCTACCTCGTCCTTATGGAATCCTACACGAATCTCTGGATATCAAGGATCCCTACAATCTCAAGAGACACTCTCCATACAGGATTGGCACTTGACTAGCATGGCCAACTATCTTGATCGGTTTACCTAGACTCATCTCTCCCTTGGTTAGGGATATGCCTCAAAGTCCCAATACCTAGGATATCAATCCTATCCTTGAAATTACTTTGCAAATTATCCCAATTCCACCCAACCCACTCCACCTTCTTATTGGGATAACCCTACACCACCCAACGAAGGATATGATTCTTACCCTAGGTATTCAAAGGATAGATATTCTAATTTAACTGAGGTTAGAAATCCTAGAAATTATTGTCCTCAGTCCACTCAAACCCCTAACCATGGCAGTGATCCTGAGATTACGTAATTGCTCCAAGTAGTTTAGGAGATGAGAGATGGTAATAAAAGAAATATGGATAATTTAACAAAAGAACTTAATACAATCTAGGAGGCACAACGGGATAAACCTGGTCAGAGTGTGCCACAAGTTGGTGGTAAACCACTTAAGGTTGAAGATCCAACCTTAAGTTTGACATCTTATTTAATCCTAACCTCTACATACATTGAGCCCACCCAGCAGCCCTATGATTATCCAGAACATATCCTACCCAGACCTAGATCTAAATTAATAGATAATTTTGATATCCCAAAGACTGACTTTGAGGAGGAAAACTCACTCGAGGATCTAAATCTTGATTTAGAACCTGAATTACAATCATTCTATCTTGAGGAACAAATCTCTGGTGGGCCTGAGTACGAGTCCTCTATGTCCAAAGATGAACAATTGGACCACGCGGATGATTTGGATTTGGATAGCTCGAAAAATTTGGGAGAATCAGAATAAGACTATGAATAGCACCATCAAGAATATAGAAGGATTGGGGATAGTGACACTCCTAGCCAAGCATGGTTGGATGGTTCTGTTATGATTTTGTCTGAGGATTATGATGATCAGATGTGCTTAGACGATTTGATATCTGGGTTCGGTGATACTAATCAATCTAAGATATTCCATATAGGAGCTGAATCTGCTTTCACTTCTGTATCAGCTAATTCACACCCTTCTTTCCCCATCCACTAGAGTCCTGAGGAAAATCCTGACTCATATCCTCAACATCTCAAGATTGAACAAAATAGGCAATCCCTTAATGAAAAAGATGTTCAAGAAATTGCATAATTATTGGGGATGACTTATGATGATTTATCTAAGGAAGCAAAGAATTTAGCTGAATCATAGAATTTTGAGGAACTTGATTTGATTGATGAGAAACAAGAAGACATTCCCTCAGAAGATGTAGTTTAAGATAAGACAAAGACAATTGGGATCAAATTTATAATCCTACTCATAAATTCACATAATTAAAAGAATTTAAAGCCTTGATTAATCGACATTTCGATCTTACTCTCCCTAAGGAATTGATTCTAAGGAATAATGAAATTTCACCCATTGCATTTGAGGATTTGCATCAAGAATTACGATAGGATTTTGGCAACTCGTATGAGATTTTTGATCACCCTAGGGATGAGCTTGAGGAAACTAATATCCAGCATGATTTGGGTGAACCTAGAACTATTGAGATGGACCACTGGATTTTATTTGACTCACCTACTCTACATCCATCTACACCTGACTTGACTTACGAAATGGTTCCTTATAACATTTCAGATTACATCACTCAGGTTCCTCCTTTCATTTCCCATCACTTTAAGAACCTGCATGATTTATTCTCCACTGACCACTCTCTTATCCACCTCATCTACCTTACTTATGCACCACTTCTTAGGGTTGGCACTATCTACTTTCCACTCTGGCACCCGCACTTATTTTTCTCTCTTTTGTAGCACCTGGCTACAAATAATTCCAAGCCCATTTATTTTATTTTTACGACCTTTGGGCTTGGTATTCACCATCAGCTGATCCACATATATGGATCACTAATTCTTGGGCTGCGTGACCATATCTTCATATTAATCTCGACTCAACCCATTAATTTGATCATTCATTTATTTTTGGGGTTTTTGTCTAGCAAATAACGTTAAACTTAGCAGTGGCTGGGAGGCAACCTAGTATTCTATACAGGTATTTTTCATTTCTCTGTTTAAGTAGGCTTGGATTAACAAGCTTAGTTAGGTGATATCTCCTCCCCTCGCTTATTACATTTTGCTTTTTCTGCATACATTTCAATGAGGACATTGTAATGAGTTGGAATCAGGGGGTGGACATTGCATATCTTATTCTTATGTCCAAAAAAAAAAAAATTGCATCCATGCATAAATAATTTTTATCAAGAAGGTTTTATTACGGATTTATTCTTAAGCTGATTCCTGAATTTAGAATCCAGTATAATTTTACACTTACATGTATAATTTCCAATGGATTTCCTGTGAAGACCGATAGACACCTTTAGTTTGTCGAGAAGAAGCAATACTTCTGAACCCTTGGATAATAATTAGGGAGTCAGGAAAACCATCTTCTAGTAGATCCACCGAACAAGTGCGAGGTGAGAGTAGAGAGTCTACTGGTACTCTAAGTCTAGTACAAAGAATCTTAGTTTTTGTGTAATTGGATAATGATACTTGGAGTTAGGCATAGTTTTTACTCTCGGTTTCTGCGTACAAATTCCTAGTGTGAGAATTTTTGGAAAGCCACCAAATAAGGCAAATACACAAAAAGTGGGTTCTAATAAAACTAGAACTAAGGTGGATGGCTACGATAGTCTTTTATGGAATCCTCAACTGAAGGTGGGTATTAATATCAATATTAGAAATACATTGTCTCATCCATTTCTTTCCCGATGCCGAGAGTAGGTAGTTCCACCAAATAAGCCATCCAGTATCCTCTTGAATACCCTAATCCCAAATAATGCCTCGTGAATAAAAATGTGCATGGGTACTGCATTACGTTGTGTTGGTAGAAATAAATATATGAAAAAAAAATAAAGAAAGAGAAAAGCAGAAGAAATATATATATATATATATATATATATATATATATAGAAAAAAGGAGTGTTAATTGCGTTGTGTTTACTTTATGTCAAGCACATTGAGGCAATAGCACCCATTCCCTTTACAATCCACCAAATACAGCCTTAATCTACTTTTCTATATTTCTGACCGCTTGAATATGGGCTAAGGAATTCTGACTTAGTCATAGGATTATCAAAACTTAATCAAAGTATTAATGTCATGAGAGGCCACCAAATATATTGATAAATCTGCTAGATTGTGAGCTCGAAAAGAGAAAGAAAAGAAAAAGAGAAGCAAAAGAGAAATAAAAAGAAAGAGAGAGAATGAGTACAAAGGAACTAAAGAGAGCACATTTTCTCCCCCTCTTTGAGCTAATTTATTTAATAAGTTTGGAAATCCAAGTTCTGTAGTACTAGTCTATTTATAGCACCAGATGATTGTGAGCCACCAAATACAAACCCACGTGACTCAGACATCTACCTAAGCCAAAAGTCGCGATTGAAATTACAGATTATTTTATAACCCCTAGGGAAGAAGTTTGCCTATCCCAATTAAATTTTGCTAATGGTCAAGCATAAGTTTTATATGTGGATTGACTTTTCACTTGAATCTGTTGCATAGCCTACAACACTACACTTTCACGGCTATCTAGATTTCTAAAATTTTGGATGAAAACAAAAGAAATAAATCTCTAGTCAAACCCTGGATAGAAATTAGTCATTTATGACCACTTTGCATTTAGTTTTGCATTTACTAAGGATTAGCAAGATTCAGGCATGGAGGTGTGATCGCATAGTAATCATAGGACCTGATCTACCTGAATTAAGTTAGATTTTAACTTAACATAAGGACAATGCATGCATAAACATCATAATTTGCATCATAGTTGATTAGTTACCTTTGTAGATAATAATTCTATTTTATGCTTTAAAAGAGAGGCTATATTGATTGTAGATGATTCAAGGTCGCAAATGATAGATCAAACTGTATAGATCTGATCAGGATGACGATGGGAGTTCAACTCTTCCAAAATCGCCATGATCAGACTTCTGTAGCATCACATACAGCCCATAGAACATCAGAGGCCAAGGAGCAAGAAAGTACAAATCCAAACCTCAGATGTCAGATCTAACTACATAGATGGATCCGGATCAACGATCACAGTCCAACGATGTAAAAATCAACTCAATCAGAGCCCTGTAGCACCAACTACAAGGGTGGGAAGATGGACGGTCAAGATGGTGCAACGTGGATCCATCCCAACGGCCCACCTATGCACCCTAAACACTGAAGAACAAAGCAGGGTTATTGGATCGTCATCCAACAACCACCGTTGTGCCACATAGCCCTTCCCGCACCCTTCATCAAAGAAAGAATCCATCTCAGCCATTGGATCTTCATCCAACGGTTGAGAGCGGTTGCGCTTGAAAACCACAACACTACACAAGGGCACGTGTAATGCGTTGGTCTTAGCACTCGCATGAGAATGCGAGGCACACGTTCGAATTGTGTTGGGCATTGAAATTGGAGAGGTGGTGAGCACAGGCACGATTGGACTGTTGGATCAAATTGAGCGGCAAGCGACAGGCCGTGTGGTGTGCGAAGGGACACTAGACGAGGCGGTGCGGCGAATGTGCAGATGAACGCGCGTGTGGATGTGCTGTTGTAGGTAGGTCAAAGAGGCAGTGCAACAAGTGGTTTAAGCTATCTGATTGTAAGATCAGACTACTGAAAATGAAAGCGCACGCACGAGAAGGACAAGGCAGTGGATCTAGTGGCGGAGCGCATGACACATGGCACCATCTGGTGTGGTGCATGTGATTGCACAACAATCATAGGTCTTAATCATCCTAAATAATGTTAGAACCTAGCTTAATTTGTAAATATTGCATCCATATTATGCATATGATGCATTACATCATTTTATATAGAATAAGATGAGATATCTTGCTATTTAATATTTTTGTTGTTATTTGCAGGTAATAAAGTGATAGAGTTGAATAAGGCAATAAAGAGAGAAGAAGATTGATCTAGACAAGAGGAGTGAGGAGGATAGACTTATCCTTATCCTTAGAAACCCTAGGACAACCTTCCTAAACCCAAAACCACTTCCATTAGGACATCTTAGCCTTAGAACCCAAAACATGGATTGCACTATCCATGTTCTTATCCACCTTATCCTCCACCAAACAACTTAGGAAACCTAATTAGAGATCTCCTAAGCCTATCCCACTATCCATGCCATTAGTTATTCTATCCCTAACCCAATTGAACTAGCCCATACCTAATTGGGTGCATCTACAGTTGATTTGGTGCACCTGAACCTAATTAGATCCACTTAGGATCTAACTAACTCATACCTAATAGGATTACCTTAGTCAAACCACACACACACATCCAATTAGACTTGACCTAGACCCAATTAGGTTCACTCCTCTCCAATTGGACTCACTTAAGCCTAGTTAGGTCCACACCCACCTAATTTGGATTGACCCAACCTATTTAACACCTAATCCTACCAATACCCACAACATAGCTCTATGAAATTCAAACCACACACACACACCTTCCAAAACCAACCTTCCTAATCTACCCTCCCTATTTTTGGTTGCCAACTCTAAGGGCCACCAAAGGTGGCAATTTCTATTTTAGGAGCCACTAAAAGTGGCGACCAAAAGAAGGCCTTCCCATAAAAGCCAAAAAGAGGTGTTGCACATATTCATTTTCCCCTCCTCCAACCTACGACTATCTTCTTCCCTCTCCCCTCCAAGCCGTCCTCCTTCCTCCTCTAATACACCACCTCCCTCCAAGGTGCTCCTCCATGGATGGTTGAAGAAGAAGCTCTCCTCCAAGCATCTTCATATGGGCGGCAAGAAGAAGGAGAGCATAAAGGGTGCAACACCCTCTTCTCCTCTCTTTACTTGGGTGTGTCCTCTCTTCTCCATAGAAAGGACGCCCCCCTCTCTTTCTTTATCTTGGTTGGACACAAGGTTTCCCATGCCTTGCTTGGCCATCCTCTTTTGTTGGTAGGAGTGTATACGGGTGTTTGCAACCCAAGGTCTAGCCTACACCTTCAAACAAAAGCCGATGGCCCTAGTGGCACTTTCTGGCATGAGGGATTTTCTCCATTTATGTGCTTTCTAGTATAGACTTTATTTGACATTTTTGATTGTTCTATGCGTGCATAATATTGTGTGATTGCTACTTTTGTGATTGATGCTATATTGAACTTAAGTTAGCCACACTGTGCACGGCCACCATGGCCTCACCTAGATGCATGTAGGTTTTAGGGTTTTGCTTAGGTAGTTCTCACATTCAAGCTTGTTTCCAAAAATCAAAATGTAAAAAAAATTGCAAAAACAAAAAGACCAAAAAGATTAGGTTAGGTTAGATTTAGATTAGAAAAGTAGATTCAAATCTAAAACTCGTTTCTCATGCCTCCCAGAGATGGATGATCGGGGGTCATGTTATAAAAGAACAAAAATTAATGCGAGTTTCGTAAAACAAATATTTTTGATCGAGGGTTTAACACAACTATATTGCAATTCCAACGTATTTCAAAACATGCACCAAAATGCCTTGTCACGCGATAGAGGTTGTTTCAAGGCGCAATTTAGTCCGTTGATCTCCTAATTGACGGATTTGATCGCACCTAAGGAGTTGCATGATTTTGGGGGCCTAAATACTTACTTTGCCCCTCAGTTTATCCATAAAAAGAGCCCTAAAGCCCCCAATTGAGAGGCAACTTCCACCAGACACATCTCTAGCCTCTCTCTCTGTGCAGCATCTCTCTGGTTTCCTTCCCAGCACTTTGGATCTGAAGTGCTGTCACACTTCAAACAATCATCCCTCAAGCAGCGACGCCCTTCATCTACTTTTCTCTCTCTATTCTTTAGCATATTTCTTTTAATTCCTAGTTTGAAAACTGTTTAGCATTAGCAATAAAATTTTGATTTTCTGAATATCTGATCTCTGTTTCTATGTTTGCATTAGGATAGATTAACTAGTACAAAAAGCTTTGAAAATTGTATTTGGCCTCCCTGCGAACGACTTAGGACTCACTAATTCTGATCTATAAATTTATTTGTATCGACGTAATTTGCAACTACAACGATATAGAAATCTTTTTATGCATTTTGTGAGGAACATCCTTCATCTATGCAACTCCTGTGTTGGGGTGTTGCAATGGAAGGGGCTCGGTGCTCTTTCTTCTTTTTTGTTCTTTGATCGTTAGTTGTGCTTGTTGTTTGCTCTTTTTTGATCGTGCTTCTGTTTCTGTTTTCCTCTTTTGGTTTTGATCGTAGTTTCCCTCCTTGTGGGGCTTTGATCCTCCCTCCTTTCTGAGGTTCAATGGGTCTTTTGGCTCCCTTGGTTGTTTTCTGCGATGCTAGCTTTTTTTCTCTCATTGTTTTCTTTTTTTGTTTTGGTTCTTTTGCTTTGCTTTGGTTGTTGTATGGTTGGGGTTGTTTGTGATGTCAACATCTCCAACTACTAGGTCAGAGTCTTCTCCTCTTCTTCAGGCTTCTAGACCGGATCCCCCCCCACCCCCCGAAGTTGTCTTTTGCTTCGTTGGTGGCTGGTTCAGATCCCTCAGGCCCTGCGACATTTGCTAAGCTTGCACTTCAAGTTAGAAAACCATTCGTTTTAGAAGGGGTTCCTTGTACCTCCTCTGCGGAGGAGATGTCAAACTTGGGTCACGATCTTTTGACTAATATGGTGTCTTGTTCCTAAGGCCCATGATTGCTCCACAATCATGAGACTTAATCTACCTAAACTAAGTTAAATCCTAGCCTAACTTAGGAATAACGCATCGAATAATTATATGGTTGCATCATAGTTGATTTGTTTAGCTATGTAAGTAATAATGTTATTTTTATGTTCTAATTGATAGGTATTAAAAATTGTAAATGATTCGAGGTCATGGATGATAATCCAACCATATGGATAGACTCAGAGTGATAGTCGTAGTCCAATGACGTAAGAATCGCCTCAATCAGAGTCCTGTGTCACCATTTACAAAGGCAGGAAGATGGACGGTCAGGATGGCACCATGTCACACCATCCCAATGGCTCTCCACCATGCCCTCATTCTCTAAAGGCGATCTCACGAGCTCTGTGGGCCATTGGATCTTCATCCAACGGCCACGAACCTGCCAGGTAGCCAACCCTAGCGCTTCATTAAAGGAGGCTTTATCTCAGCTGTTGGATTGTCATCCAATGGCTGAAAGTGTTTGAGAGTTAAAACATTCGCTTGACACAAATGCGAGCTTGGCGCAATGGTCGAGCACCTTAAGGCGAGGGAAGGGTGCTCGTTTGAGACGCAGTCAAGGGGTGAGTTCGCACTTATCACGAGGCACGCTAAATTTGTGAGTTGAATTTGGATCTCATGGCGAGCAGCGCACCACATGACGCAATGGATGATCGATGGATACGCACGGCCGTGATGACACACCATCACAAGCGGGTGCACGATCAGCATGTGTTGAGCGCACGACATGGATTCATGAAAGCCGTTAATCATCAGATCAAATGGTCATGATCCAGTGTGCACAAAGCACGCGATGAGAACATTAGGCGATGGCCTTGGCGCGCTCTCGACTGCACGATGGCGATTAGACAGCAACGAACGGGCCACGTGGCAGCATTTGGTGGCAACGCGTGTTGAAGGCGCGTTGAAGGCACGATTTGGACATGCTGGGCCCTTGATCTGCGATCGGACGGCTCTCGTTAGATCTGGCTTGTTGGCATGATTAAAGCTTCTAAAAGACCCATTTTGCCCCTCATTTTGGCTATAAGGACCCAAGACTCCCCATTTTCAAGGCAATTCCAGCACTGAGTAGTCTCCCTCTCTAAAGGCACTTTAAGAGCCCTTCTTGCAAGCTCCTCCAAATCACCCCCTTACCACCAAAGGGGTCGATCTTGCTGCTCTCCTGAAGCACTCCAAGGTTGCCGAAGTACTCCTCGCCAGAGCACCAACAACACCCTCATCTCTGCTCTCATCTCTCTATATTCTTGTTCTTTATTTGCATTCATAGAAGAAGTTGAAGCATGTATCTAGAATTGACCATCTATTTATGAAGCTTTGTTTTTAATTATGTTTCTCTTCATTAGAAAATAATTGCAATAAAAATCAAAATCAAAGTCCCCATATTTTGTCTCCCTGAGATCGATCGAGACTCACGTCTCATCATAAAAATGTTTTGTTGAATCGGATTTTGCGTTATACGACGATGCTTTTAAAATTAAAAGTCACGATTTCACAATTCTAACAAATGGCACTATTGTTGGGGAGGTAACGTGATTTTTGATTCTTGATTTTTGTACTTAAATCTAACACATTTTCTTTACTTGGTTTGTGGTGTGCAGGTACATGAGATCGAGCAAAAAATCTGTGCACGCATCAAGTGCAGGTGAAGAAATCAAGTACACGCCACATTTTAGGTTTTAAGATTTCCTTTGAATCTTAGGCCATATTTGTTTTGAAAAAAAAATTTGCAAATTCGAAAAAGAAAAAAAAAACATCTTTCTTGGAAAAAGGCTTATTTTGATTTAAAGCCCCTTTCAAAAGCCTTTTTGTGGTTTTCCAAAATTCAGCCTAAACATTTTATAGAATTAAAATTCAATTGTCAAAGATCTAGTGATTCAAAAATTTTGAAATTTGGTAAGAAGCTATATTTTCAAATTATCTTTTCAACACCACTATTCTCTTGAAAAAAATTCAAATTGTGGAATTTTATAAAATTCACTAAGTGCATGGGGGTCGAACAGATTGAGATCCAGATTTTTCTTATCTTCAAAAACCAATTCTGAATGGTACACAAATCTGATTTACCTAAAAATGGTGGGGTTTGAAATATTATCAAGTTATCTTTCATTTCCATATCTTTCTCGAATTTTTGAAGTATAGTTGATATTGTTTCAAAAGGAAAGACCGATACAGGGTCAAAATCCCAGATTTTACCCCTTGTGTGTTAAAAATTCATATTTATTTATTTGTAATAGTAAAAATTTAGAAAAAATATTCTCTGGAAAGCTTATTGAAAAATAAATCTTCCTCATAATTTTTATATCATTTGATTCAAATTGCATCTTGGAAAATACTTTCAAAATGATTGTGGCTTGCTGATTGATATCTAGTCAAATTGCATGAACCCTAAGTTTAACCTTTAGGGCTACAGTTAGAGATCACATTGGATTAGCTTGGACTCAATCGAGTCCAGTGGCTAGTTGATGATTTGAGTCACCTTGTGAATCACTCACCAAACACCCAAATTGAAGAAAAGGTGAACAAAATTCTTGAAAATATATCAATTAACTTGCATTCGTCTTGTAACTACTAAGAGAGTCTTGCATTTGTCTTGAACAAAATCTAGTGTCTAGCCTACGGGGCAACGTCAAATGACCATGACTAAGGGGTATTAAGGACCTAGAGGCTCAAGCCAAAGGAAGAGCCTTCCTCTTAGTCCTCCCGTAATCGACTGGCTCGGTTAACTTAAGAGGTGGAAATCATTTTCAATCGGTCTCTCGACAAATTTCTTCAACAAATTAAACCTTAACGAAATATTTGGTCATCTAATTTTAAAGGACCGACTTGATTAACAAGTCCTTAGCCTTGTTTGGCTTGGCTACACCAACCCTTGCCATTAGTGTATGCAAGGAAGGAGGTCTTTAAGGCTTGAATTGGCTGGGCCTTGGGAACCAAATCCAAGGCAGCAAAGGCAACTTTTTGCATCTCCAGATTCTTCTTCTCAACCCTCTTCTTCTTCCCTATTAGCTGAGATGGCTAATCCTAACCCTGGTCCTGATCCTAATCATGGTCTAGGTCAGAATCCTGAAATCTAGACCCGATGGCTCATCTGGAAACCAGGGTCATTAAGTCTGAACAACGGTATCAGTAGAATATTGACAGGATCCTAAACATATTGGACTTGAAGCAGCATCCACCATGTGGAGAACAGCTGTGGGACTTCTATGATCCGACGACTCTGGTTCTAACACCCCAAGTCTAGATTCTCACAGGAGGGGACTCATTCGAGTTGAAGGCAAATGTAATAAGTCTGATTCAGACTTATTTTCATGGAAACTCAAATGAGGTTCCCTTCTAGCACATCGAGGATCTCAGTCGAATCGTAGAAGCACATCGAGGATCTCAGTTGAATCGTAGAAATAGTTAGACCCAAAAACGTTGATTTGGGGATCGTTCATATGAAGTTTTTTCCATTCTCTCTTAAGGATAAAGCTTCTTATTAGTTCAAGACCATCAGAAGGCCGATTGGAACTTGCGTGGGATTACATCATGAATTCCTCCAAAAGTTCTTCTCGATTAGTCAAACGAACGCGATGAGGCATGTGATTATGACTTTCTCCCAAGGATCAGGGGAGAATTTGCATGATGCCTGGGATAGATTCCATGATCTTCTTAGGAAATGCCCACACCATGGTGTGCCAAGATGGCACTTAGCTCAAATCTTCTACCAAGGGCTAGATGACACACATCGGTACTTGGTCGATGCATCTAGTGGCAGGAATTTCCTTGCAAAGGATGAGAACAATGCATTCAAGCTGTTGAGGTGCTTAGTAGAGAAGTTAATGAATGCAGCATCTAGGAACTAGTTCTAGCAACCTGGGCAGCAATGAGTTAATGTTCATAAAGCTCACGTCGAATCTGCATATGGACATTATCACCAAGAAGTTGGACAAAGTGGATTTGCTTAACAAGAAGCTCGACAAATTGATTCAAGCTGGACCTTGATTTTCTGGCAATTCTATTGCATCTCAATCTTCTCTCGCATCCCGAGTCCGTCTTGCTCAAGTACATTTACTCACTCAGGATGTATCTTCTCCATCTTCGTGAAATCCTGTGTATCAGGAACCCATGAATAACCTAGATCCAGCACCATACGATCAGGGTTACGCACCCCATGACAATTTAAGTGTGTATTCCTTTGATGAATTTGCATCTCAGAGATCTTTAGCCTACGAAGATGTCAACACTATCTAGGTTATGGGCCTAATAAGCCGTATTCGGAGACATATAATGCTAGTTGACGCTAGCATCCTGACTTTTCCTGGTCTGGTAACTCACAGAGACCAAATCAAGATCCACACTACCAGACCAGACAATATGGGAATGCGCAAAATACATACCCTAGGTAGCATTCATTCCTATCTTAGTAGCAATCTCATTCTATTTATCAATCGCTGCACCAAGCTGCCAATCACCCTCTACAGCGGGCCAACCCTTTGGAGGCATTAAAAGAGGAACTGCAAGAGTCAATGCAGAAATCTACTCATGACAGCTTGCAGATTATGAAGGCTATGGCTAATCAGATACAAAGCATACTGAATACGCAGATTCAGCTATTGTAGGAGCATAGATTGCAGGGAGACTTGGACTCCCAACCTGTCCCTAACCTGAGATATGTGCAGAACTAGGGTGCCTCGCCTAGGTTCACCTCCAAGGTTCCTCGGACCTTGCTCATGTCAAACATTCCAATCTCTCTGTGGATGATAATCGTTTGTCTTTTGATGGTTCTCGTGAGATTATTTTGCCTTCTGATGATATGTCTTTTGCTAGTAAGGATAATAATGCCATTGATTTTTCGCAAAGCCTCATGCTTGATTTTTTGGATAAAACCTCCGCAATAAAGGATGTTCGCTAACTTTCTCTTTAAATGACTTCCGTAGATCTAGTTTGTTGGCAACGAAATTTCTGATTGCAATTTTAAAACTATTTTTGTTACTGAAAACTTTGATGGATATAGAATTTTCTCCTTGACAAAATCGATTTCTAGCTGGGACTTTCAGGATTTTCAAATGGTTGGTAGCCCTGATAGTAAGAAAATGTTTGGGAACAATATTAATGGTGAGCTTACTTGGGGCATTTACTTAGCCCGTCCTACTCCCCCTCCTGATCTTGACCCCCCTCATATCTTGGAAATGTTATAGGAAGGTGGTATTGGGTATCTGAGCAATGATGGGAAAGGCAGATATAATTCATTAAATGTGATCTCTCTAGACTCAGACATTTCTATCCCTAAGTTCCTTCACCATCAAGATTTGGCACATGTAGCACACTCACCAAATAGGCTTAGAGGAGTCCATGGAGGTCAATCTTCAATGGGTTCGGCTAGGGTCACCAGAAGTCAATCAAGGTCCCAACCTCCTTCTATCTCCCTATGAAGTGTCTATTCTGGAATTGTAGGGGTATTATCAATATCCCAACTATTAATCGTTTAAAATCCTTGATTTCTGCTAATCATTTTCCTTTTGGAGCCTTTTGCAAACCTTGCTAACACAACTAGGATTATGCATGCTATCCACTTTGACCATTCTTTGGCTCATCTTGATTGTCCCAATATATGGTGCTTTTGGAAAGATCCTGTTTCAATCACAACTTTGCATTCCAACTCCCAAGCCTTGATGGTGGAATGCAACCATCAAGGTAGATTATTAAACATCTCTGTTGTATATGCTTCTTATGATCTTGATACTAGACTTAATCTTTGGCAACATTTATCCACGCTTGTGACCTTGGCTTCTCCCTCTCCATGGATCTTAGGTGGGGACTTCAACTATATTCTTTTTGCTTTTGAGAAGATCGGCGGGCGTCGTTTCTTTGAAGCTCAAGCTTCCCCTTTTCAATCTTTTATTAATGATCTGGCTCTTATTGATCTCCCTATGGGAGGCAATCAATTCTCGTGGTGCAATGGCAGGTGGGGCTCTTCCAGGATCTCTCAAAAGTTAGATAGAATTCACCTTAATTCTGAGGCCATGGCCTACATGCCTATTGGAAAATATCTTTCTCAACGAAATTTGGATCATGCTCCTACGTTTTTACATTTTAATAACTCCAATGTTGGCCACCCTAGACCTTTTCATGTTGAAAATATGTGGACGAAGGATGGTCATTATTGGGATTTAGTCCATGAAATTTGGAACCTTTCTCACATTGATTCTAACTCTGATCCTATCTCTAATTTTTATTCTAAACTTCATATTTTGAAACGAAGTTTAAAGACTTGGAATAGATCGACTTTTGGTAATATTCACAAAATGGTCGACAGTTTGGAGACTTGCTATGATGAGTTGGATGCCAAATTATCATCCCACTGGGATGACAATACTGCTGCTAAGCTTAGTGATTCTGCAATTCTTCTCGATGATGCCCTTGCTAAGCTCAATGATTTCTTGGACCAAAAAGCTAAAATCAAATGGTTGCACAATGGGGAAGGTTGTAACAAATTCTTCTTTACCACTATTAAACACCGATTTGCTAAACGTGCAAGAGCTTCCTTAACTAAAACTTTTGGTGATGGGTCGTGGGATAAGGTTGCTTCTCTTGCTGTGGATTATTTCTAGAATTTATTATCGTCTCATGGTTGTCCCAATGCTAATAGATTCCTTGAGGTTATCCCTCCTATTATTACTAGAGATGATTGTCTTGATTTGATCCTTCTCCCTATAGAGTCTGAAATCTTTGATATTCTCTTGAAAATGCCTCCTAACAAATCCCCTTGTCCTAATGGTTTTAATGTTGAGTTCTTCTCCAACTTCTGGGATTTGGTTAGAAAAGACGTTGTTGATGCTATTACTTCTTCTCTATGAAGAAAGCTCCTAGAGCTTTCAACAACACTTTCATATCCCTTGTGCCCAACAAACCCTCAGTGATGGACCTATCTGACTAAAGGCCATTCAATCTTTGCAATGTTCTTTATAAGATTGCCTCAGGAATTTTTGCTAACCATTTGTGTGCTCTCCTTTCTAAAATCATCTCTCCTAAGCAGATTGGTTTTATCAAGGGTAGATCTATCTATGACCATATTGCTACTATTTTGAATTAGCTTAAAGGATTGATCGGAAGGTTTTTGGATCTAATCCCATTATCCAACTTCATCTTGAAAAAGCTTTTGATAAAGTGGAATGGGAGGTTCTCTACAAGATCCTTCATCATTTTGGCTTTTCTGGTGATGTTATCAATCTCATCAAAGCCTTTGTTCAACATGAAGGCTCCTTTGTATTGATTGATGGGAGTTCCCCCTCATTTTTTTGGGTGTCCCGCGGCCTATGTCAAGGAGACCCAATCTCCCCTTTCTTGTTTGACATATTCATGGAACCTTTCATTCATGGTATTAAGGAGCTTGCCTTTTTGGGCAAAATCAGTCCTTTCTCAATTAAAAGAGGGGTTAATTCGCCTTTGACTATGTTATATGTAGATGACATTATTATCTTTGTGAATGGAAGTCTCAACTTTATTCGGAATTTGGTTGCTTTCATCAAAGACTTTGAGCTTTCTCTTGGTTAGAGAGTGAGCCTTTCTAAAAGTTCTTGCTTTGTGGGTCGCCACTTCTCTTCTTCTAGGCTGGATCATTTGCTTTCGATTTATTATGGGCTATCAACATGGGTCGTTCCCATTCACTTACTTGGGATGTCCAATATCCTCTGGGATCTCTTATTTCTCTTGTATCATTGATAAAATTAGATCCAAGTTGGCTAGATGGAAAGCTCATCTTTTCTCTTCAGCTGCTAGATTGCTTCTTATCAAACATGTCTTGACCTCTGTTCCTATTCATATCTTATCTGTTATTTAGGTTCCTAAAACCATCATGCATAAACTTCAATCCCTTTTTGTTGATTTCTTTTGGGAAACTTCAGAAAACAACACTCATCATCACTGGATTGCTTGGAGCACAGTGACGCGGCCCTTAGAGTTTGGTGGCTCGGGTATTCATGATCTCCACCTTTTCATTAAAGCCTTAAGAACGAAAAGAGCTTGGAATATGCTTTTTGGAGAATCTGTCTATGCTAATCTTATGAGGGGCTTGTTAGGAGGTAGAGTTCACTCTAATATATCTCTTCCTTCTTGATTTCATTTTCTCTTGCAAGCCTATAATGATATGAAACCTTTTATTTGCTAGGAGATTCATGAGGGTAAAGTTGATTTTTGGTTTGACCCGTGGATTGGAGACTCCCCCCTTAAAAATTTCATCCTTGATGGATATGACATTCAACCTATTAAGATCTAGAGTGCTTTAGATGTGTTCCCTAAGATTCCTTTTATTTCGGCTATCCCTACCAATACCTATGAAGATATCTCCAATATAACCTTGGATAATCACAAGGACATGCTGATATGGTCTCCTATCCCTTTTGGAGCTTTCTCGATTTCTTCGGCCTATAAGTTGATGTTTAGAGACTACATGATGGTCCCTACTACTAGAAATATTTGGAAACTGAAACTCCCCTTTCGAATCTCTCTTTGTGTTTGGAAAATTCTCAAACTTAGGCTCCTGACGGATGACAATATCGCTAGATTGGGGATTCCTTTGGTTTCTAAATGCAGTTCCTGCCCCTCCTACCTTGTCCCTAAAACTGTACTTCATCTCTTTTCTAGCCGTCAATTGGTTCACAAAATTGCTGATGGGTCTTCTCGTCTAATTATCTCAACCAAGTGGATTCCTCTTTTTTCTTTGATATTATGTTAGACATTTCATCACTGAGGAAAGAGACTATCATTAAGTGGTTGATTTGTTTTATATGGTTTAATGCCTAGTGGATCAGAAACAAGATTAGAAATGAAACTTTTATGATATCAATTCTTACTAATTTTTTACTCAAAAATTGGAGGAATTTGCAAATGGCTAATTGGCTGTAGCCTACCCATCCCACTAATTTTGCTTTAAGCTGGGTCGATTGCCCTACTATGGGTTTTAAAATTAATGTAGCTACTTTGGTGTAAGGGAATTACTGCTTTTTGGGTTGGATTATTTGGGATCAATTAGGGAACTTTGTTTTGGTTGCAGTTGCTAAGTTTGATAGGATGTCTTTCGAAATTTCCCTTATTCAAACTATCATTCATGGACTTTCATGTTTTACTTGTGACTCTCTCCAGGTTGAGATGGAATCCAAACTACTCTATTACTGGTGGGTAGGTAAACTACAAGTTGCTTGGTAGGCTAGACTGCATTTTGCTACCCTCTATAGTTATTTACAAAAGATACAATCCATGGCGTATGTTCATCCAATAGTGAATACTGTTGCCTCTAATATAGCAGGTCTGGGGGAAGGTCAATGGAGATGCTTTTGATCATTGCTTCAGCTCCCTCACCGAATTGTCGATCTTCTTCATCTGGGCAAAATTCAAATGCCCTATAAAGTGTCCTAGTAGCACCTGATCTTGTTGTTCGGTGTTGTAGTTGTTTGCTCTTCCCTTTTGTTTTGCATTAGGCCACGAGTCGTGGTCCATTTTTCTTCTATTGGTAAGTTTTGATTTGGTCTCCTTGCCTCGTTTTGATAGTCTACAGGGAGTGGGGGATGAATAAAACTTACTCTTGGTTTCTTTAGAAAAAAAAAAGTGTGTTGGGAATATATAGGTATATACGTAAGAATGTAATGCATATCTTCAATTTGTATACAGATAATTACATATATATACAAAAGGTAACTAGATGTATTTAGTATACATATATGGGTGTTCACGAGCGTGTGTGGGTATGTGAGTGGGTCTGCGTGCAAGTGTTGTCCAAGTATACGAGAGTAGATGGGGTGACGTGCGTGAATTTCAACGATTAGTATTTGACATTGCGATTTCCATATCGAACAGGTGATGGAGTATAGGATGCCTCGAGATTGTCGGGATATGCTCCCGAGCCCGCTCTTTGCGACCCACGAGGTACATTGGTTCCGTCCCATTTTCTTTTCCATTACATTTCTCCTTAGCCATTTTAGATCTAGTACACACGCTTCAACTAAAGGGTCCTTTCCTCTATGTTATAAGTTGGACTACTTGATATATTCTTTCTTTTGCTAGTTTGGAAGTTAACCCTTACACCCCCATTAACTGGATAGAATCCCATGGAATGTAATAAATAAATTGAGAGTTACCTGCTTAATTAAAATGGTTGTAAACTAACTATAGATAATTGTGAAATAAAATGCTTATTTGAGCTCTTAAATTGATAACAAAAAATGAAATTATCTACTTATAGATAAACAACTGCATGAAAGATAAGCTACCTATTCTAAATTGACAAGTTGGTAGCTATTCTATGTAAACCTGGTGAATAATTAGTAACTGAAAATTTTGTATGGAAAATGCTTGGAAAATGAAAATATCTGTTGTGAATTGTTGCAATAATATTTCTTGTATTAGAAAGAAATAAATGTGGAAGATAAAATAGAGGTGGCTAGAAAGTCTTAAAATAAAATAAATTAAGTTGGGGAGTTGCATGCCTCCTAGGTATTTTAGTCAAGACATGCAACACCTTATGTATCACTACAGCTAATGTGCAGTTGGAAATGAATGATGTGATGGTAGATTGGCGAGTGAGGACGATTGACTTCGTGGATGCGGAAATTGTTCTAGAGTACGGACTCTCTTCTATAGGTAGCTATATGTCATGTCACGACTAAGATGGGAGATGGTGAGACATGCTGGGTTGGCCACCTGATGTATCCTGTCGAATCCTGCCCCAAGTCTTGATGATCCAGGTTAAGAGAAAATCCCATAAAATAAATATATTTCTTGAATAAGATAAAATGGAGAAAGCAAAATTGAATCATTAAATAATACTAGGGTCGTCCTTTATCCTTACATTTTGTCAAATTGATACACAGTCCTTAGCTAGATTTGACACCTTACCAAACTCTTTACCTCATGTTATCTGTTGTTGAGTTTTGACCAAGAGTTAGTGGATCTGCAAGACTCCACTGATTACCACTATAGTTACTTTATTTGGAGGTAGTATTCCTTTTGGACTATTTTGTTTTGGTAGACTTTTCTCCGTCGAGTTATGTGTTTCCATGTTGTACAGGCGTCATTCTAACTTGTATTGTACCCTTTTTAGTTATTTTCCCTAAATTATTCTTTCTTTTCGTGCTCTAATTTGTAAATGGAAATGAAAATGATTTAATTATTTTCTTAATTTTGTACTATTATTGCGTGGTTGATGTGCGTACAATTCTTGTTGGGCAACACCGTAACAATCCGATTTAGGTATGAACTTCCAAACTTAGTCCCTCGAGGCCAAGTCGTTATAGCTTCCTTCATCTGAAGGAAACCCTCTTCCACCTCTGTTTTCTCCTTTGCATCTTCCTCTTCTCCTTTTCCACCCGCCATTAATGCTCACTCTTCTTACATGTACACATACAATAAATGAAAAACTGATTTGGGAGCTAGTAATGGAAAAAATGAGTCATCATTTCTTGTAATCAAACAAAGACAAAGTCCAAACATATGATTACTTTAATTTTAGCCACTCTTGCATTTTTATGCAGGAATGCTTGTGCTTGTATTTTGAGTTTCAGCTACTATATTTGTAGTTTATAGAACTAAATTGTATTGGTGATATTTAAGCATGAATAAGTGGTATTTCAATTTTGAACTAAATTACATTGGTAATATTTCAATTTTAAATAAAATATCATTGGTGATATTTGGAATATCAATCATGATATTTCAATGTTGAAGAAGTTTTGAACCAAATATCATCAATGATATTTATTAGTTCTGAATATCACAAATGATTTTTTAATATCACCGATGAAATATGACAAATATCACTAGTGATATCCACCTTTCTTTGAGGTATTCCTTGCACTTCTCTTCGCATTTAAATTTATATAATTTTTTAATGTGTGATTTTATGTGTATTAATGAATTGATATATTTTTATCTATAGGAACTTTTTAGTGTAGTGGTGATTAAGGTTCACCATGAGATCGCTCGAACTTCCACGTGAGGCCGCCTGCCATAATCATGAGGTAATCCTTAAGAAAACATTTTATTACATTAGTGTAGGTTTTATAGTTTGTGATGTGGGGTATGCTCACTTGCATTATATTTTACCTAACTGAGTACTAACATTAGATAATTCACCTTATGTTAGATCACTTATAGCTAAGGTTAGGTAAAATACTTTTTGACCAACTTAATTAGCTGTTGGTAAATCAAATTGGGAAACATTTAAGTCATTGAATAGGAGTCTTTTGCACACCAAAACTAGTCCAAACACCCCTTTATATATGTGAGATGGTTTCCCACTCTTTGGTGGTAATAGAACACCCCAAAACATACTCTAAAGTGCATTCAAGTCTACATTTGGCTAAAACATACATTTGGTGTTCTTGGAAGTGGTTGAAGCCTTGATTCTCCAACTTGCACTTGCTTCAAGCTTCATCACTTCAACTCCCAGTAGCATCATCTTCTCATAATCACTAAGGGAGTTCCTTTTAGTCTCCTAGATAGCTATTTCATACAATTGATTGCACATCTTTTTGGGCTATCCATAGGAGATATATTCTATTTTAATTCAGTTTTATGCCTTCATCTACTTGTAATCTAAGGGCCTAGGTTGTGGGTTCCTTTCATCTCGAGTAAGAGGGGTTTGATCTTAATTGGGATATCAAGAGGGTTTGTAAAAAGTTTGATACCCCATAAGTACTGGTTAGTATTCCAAGTTGGACTTAGGGCAAAATCCTAGATTGGAAGATCTAGGTAGTAGTTTTTATCCGGGGTTGGCTTTCCACTATAAATACTTGTGCTATGGTTGATATATTTGTGGATTGGTTGATTATCTTGTCGATCTGCTTAATTAGCTTTATTTTTACCACCTTTAGCACTAATCACCCCCCTCTGGTACTTTCATTTGGTATCAGAGCTTAGGTTGGTGAATATTAGAGTAAAATCCATGCACCAACGACAATGGTGAAATCGAGCAAGTCAAGGACTAAGGGATTGTTGACCTACCGACCTCCGTATTTTAATGGGAATGGCTACACGCATTGGAAGAGGAAGATGGCAATCTACCTCAAATCAGCCACCGGAGATCTCTCACTGTGGAAAATGGTAGAAAAGGAATTCAAGATGCCGGAGGTAGACGCCACCACCGGAGACTATAAGCCGAAAGATGAAAAGAAGATATCAGTCAATTGTAAGGCTATGAGCATACTATATTATATCCTCTCTAATGATGAGTTTAATAGAATTTCGCAGCTAGAGATGGCATATGAGATTTGGAAATGCCTTGAAGTGATCACGAAAGAACCTCAAGGGTGAAGGAGACAAAAATTGGTCTCTCAACCCTAGAATATGAGATGTTCAAGATGAAATCAGGTGAAAGCATAAAAGAACTAAACACAAAATTCACCAACATCATCAACCCTCTCAAGGGGCTTGGGGAGAGTTATCCCTCAAAGGAGATAGTGCCAAAATTCTTGAGGGCTCTAACCAAGGAATGGGAGCCAAAAGTCACTACAATTGAGGAAACAAAGGATTTGAAGAACATTAGCATGGATGAGACACTTGGAAGTCTAATGGCTCATGAAGTGAAGCTTGACCTATCTAAAAAGGAGGAAAATGAAGCTTCCAGCTCCAAAAAGAAGAAATTGGCATTCAAA
The DNA here is from genome assembly GCA_037157565.1 of Thalassia testudinum. Classification (NCBI taxonomy): domain Eukaryota; kingdom Viridiplantae; phylum Streptophyta; class Magnoliopsida; order Alismatales; family Hydrocharitaceae; genus Thalassia; species Thalassia testudinum. Next base: position 17,693,215 of record JAZHRO010000055.1, read on the forward strand.
ACCAAAATTGAGAGTGATTCTGATCTTGATGACAAAGATAAAAATGAAGAGGATGAAGAGATGGCCATGTTCTCTAGAAGATTTGAAAAAGATGTGAGAATGAGGAAACAATTCAAAATGAGAAAAGATGACAAAACCCCCACTTGCTATGGATTCAAGAAGAAAGGCCATATAAGGAAGGATTGTCTTCTACTCAATGAGGATAAGAAAGATAAGAAGGAAAGAAAGGAAAGGAAAGAAAAGAATGAGAGAAGGACGGATGACAAATTAAGAAGGAAGTTCTTTAAGAAGAAGAAGAAGAAGGCATTCGTGGAAACTTGGGATGACTCGGATCAAAGTGCAAGTGATAGCACCGACTCCAACTCCGACTTCGACTCAAACAAGAAAGAAGTTGCACACGCGTCTCATGGAAAATGAGACCGAAGTACATGACTCTACTTCTTTTGATGAGCTACTTGATGCATATGATGAGCTTTTTCATGAATGTAAGAAAATAAAACATGAAAATAGAGCCTTAAAAAAGCTTAGAGAAGAAGAAAATGACTTCCTAAATAAATATGAGCTTCATGTCAATGAGAAATAGGATCTTGAAAAGGAAAATGGAAATATGAAAACTGAATGTTTGAACTTGACTAGATCGAATGAAAACCTTATTGCTTCTAACACTAGCTTGCTTATTGAGAAGGACATATTGATGGAAGAGACTACTGAATTGAAAAACAAAATTGCTTGCTTAGAGAGAGATGTGGATGAACTTAGAATAAAGACAAATAGTTTGATTAATGACTTGACTAAGTATTTTAATGGGAGCAAAAACTTACAAAAGATGCTTGCAAGTCAGTTGCCATCTACCTCTAGGCATGGTCTTGGTTATGTTGAATCTTCATCTACAACCAAGAAGCCAATGAACTTTGTGAAGCCCAAAGGCAAAAACACCTTTGTGCCACCCAAGGCTCAAAAACCAATCTATCATGCATACTTGTATAGCCATAAGGCTAAAAAACAACCTTACAATGCATATGCTTTCAGCCATAAGGCTCAAAAACAACCTCATCATGCATATGCTTTTAGCCAAAAGGTCAAGAACAAATGGATTCCTAAAAGAAATTATTTTTGGGAAATGTATTCTAACACTCAAGGACCCAAGAAGGCATGGGTATAAAAAAGTGTTCTCAACTCTTGTTTTGTAGGCCTCAAAGAAGATGAACAAGTGGATTCTGAACAGTGGTTGTTCAAAGCATATGATGGGAGACTCCATGTAATTTCTAAAGCTCAAGAAAGCTAATGAAGTACATGTGACTATGGGCAACAATCAAAAATGTCGTATTATTGGTAAGGGTACAGTAGGTAATTCTTTCAAGCAAGCTAGAAATGTTACCTTAGTAAATGGTTTAAAACATAATATTCTTATTGTTAGTCAAATCTATGATAGAGGATGTAAAATTATATTTGATAAAGATGGTTTTGAAATTATTAATAAAAAAGCTTTAGAAGTTCTTTTGATAGGAAGAGAAAAAAGATATCTATGTTTTTGAATTTGATAAGGAAGAAATGGTTGATTGCCTGTTGCCTCTAATGAAGAAAACTTATGACATAAGAGATTAGGCTATGTTAATATGAGATTAATTGATAAAATAATTAGAAGAGAACTTGATTTTAGTTCCTAGTACTCTAACTTCAGCATTTAATGTACTTGTAAAAACTTGGCTGCATAAACTTTTCTAGCTTATTTTCTTAGCATGCATCAACCGATATTTATATTTCCTTGTTGCACCATGCACTTCTTTAAAGCTTATGGTTTTGATGTTCCTATTATCTTGTTAAGCTATATATGATGATGTCTATGATGCTATATGTGAGTTGATGAATTGTGTTGAATGTTACGTTAAGTTATATTCTCATATGTTGAAATATGAACATGCTATGCCTCCTTTGATTTTCTTTTTAATGATGTCAAAAGGAGAGGATAATATATGAGAGGTTGAATAAATATTGAGATCATGGATACTTGAATCTTGCTAAAATATTGTTATCACATTATGTGCTATGTGCTCCTTGTGTATCATCTCTTAGATTTTTTTGAAGAGAGTACTTAGACAGGGGGAGGTTTCAACCTCTCCATTGAGTACTTGTCATCATCAAAAAGGGGGAGAATGTTGGTGCATAAGTAATTAGGCATCACATTAGCCTTTAATGATGGTTTTGATGATAACAAGCATCTTAAGTAATTAAGATTAAAATTGGATCTCATGCATAGATATTGCAAGATTGATTTTTAGGTTAAAGCTCTCTTGACGAAATTCGAAGCCAACAAGGAGGAGATCATGTTCTTCAAGTTTAGGTCTCCTTGTATTATAAGAATTGAGTTGTAATTTTATATTCTTTAGAATGTAAGGAGACCCTCAATCAGATCTCATATTAGCATAAACATAGGGGGTTCATATGCAATTTTCGTAAGAACACCACACATAGCTTAAGTAGGTCAAAATATGTCTAACTAAATCTATAGGTGTTATTTCATGGTCCTAACACGTAGTAAGAACCCAAGATATTAGTTTGGACAGTTAGAAAACCTTTGACAAGCCATTTAACGTTAAGTATATGATACCTAATGTTAGATAATAGTTTGGTGTCATTTGAATTTCTAGGAGCTAGCGAACTTTGTATCTAACTATTACCTAACGTTAGATCACTTTTACCTAAAGTTATATAGGCTATTTTGGGCCAAATTGAGTGACTCCAGGAGATAGCAAACTTTGCACCTGAGTACCTAACGTTAGATCACTTTTACCTAACGTTAGGTAAAGTACTTTTTGACCAACTCAATTAGCTATTGTTAAATCAAATTGGGAAACATTTGAGCCGTTGAATCTGGGTCATTTGCACACCAAAACTAGTCCAAACACCTTATATATATATGATATGGTTTCACACTATTTGGTGGTAATAGAATACCCTAAAACACACTCTAAAGTGCATTCAAGTCTACATTTAGCTAAAGCATAAATTTGGTGTTCTTGTAAGTGCTTGAAGCCTTGATTCTGCAACTCACACTCCTAGCAGCATCAACTTCTCAAAATCACTAAGGGAGTTCTTTTTAGTCTCCTAGATAGCTATTTTATACAATTGATTGCATATCTTTTTGGGGCTATCCATAAGAGATAAATTCTGTTTTAATTCAATTTTATTCCTTCATCAACTTGTAATCTGAGGGCTCGGGTTGTGGGTTCCTTTCCTCTTGAGTAAGAAGAGTTTTCTCTTGATTGGGATATCAAGAGGGTTTGTAAAATGGTTTGGTACCTCATAAGTACTGGTTAGTATTCTGAGCTGGACTCAAGGCAAAATCCTAGATTGGGAGATCTAGGTAGTGATTTTTATCTGGGATTAGGTTTCCACTATAATACATGTGTTCTGGTTGATGATATATTTGTGGATTGGTTGATTATCTTGTCAATCTACTTTAATTTCAATTAGCTTTATTTTTACCTCCTTTAGCACTAATCATCCCCCTCTAGTGCTTTCACAATTATCCTCCCAAAATCTAAAGCATTCTCCATTTCCAAGAGTAGGTTTGAAGCAATCCCAACGTTCCAGTGTGGTCGTAGATACGGATGACCAAAATGGGGATGCCTTATGCATCCTCATCACTCCAACCGGCGATACATTAGTCCCATAGGACTCTTGAATAAGGTCTTGCCATAGGCCACTCTCACTTATGAGAATCACTACCCCCTATTTAAGTAGAAGTGTGCCACCAAACTCGCCCAAAGACTTCACGCCCAGGCCACCCTTCTTCTTAAGACGATAGATTGTCTTCCACTTCACTGTTTGCATGAATCTTCCTTCATGGGCTGGCTCCCTCCAAAAGAAACGCTTACAAATAACGTCTAATCTTTTAACCATGGTCTTTGACTGTCGAAACATAGATAAATAAAAAACAGGGATAGTTGAAATGACTGAATTCAATAGGATGAGTCTCCTAACTCAAGAAAGAAATCTGACACACCAGCTAGACAATCTTCCAAAGATCTTTTCAAATAGCCCATTCCAATCCACCATCCTCATTTTTCTACCAAGCAGAGGTAGACCAAGATATTTGATTGGAAGGCTCCCTATCGGTGTTTGCAGCACCTCTGACATATCATCCCTGACACTGTCTGCGTTTCTAAGACAAATAAGAGAGGACTTGGAACCATTTACCTCAGGCCTAAAATATCACCAAAAATATCCACCAAATGCTTGACCACCTCTGCCTCCCTTATCCCATCTTCAATGAAAAAGACTGTATCATCTATGTACTGGAGTGTAGGCATTAACGCCCTAGTGGAGGAGAGTGTGTAGCCGTGTAACAGAGCTCCAGAGCACACCTTGAAGGTGAAGTGTGCTAAGGTATCCATGACAAGGAGGAAGATGAGTGGGGCAACAGGACACCCCTGGCTTACACCTTTATGAGGTTGAATCCAGGTCCTTGTAGGTCTCCCATTAATTAGAGGGGAAAAAGAAGCCGTAGTGATACATCTCTTTGTCATTTGTACCCACGCCTCTGGGAAGCCTCTCCTATGAAAAATCTCTCACAAGTAGGCCAACAACATGGAATCGTAAGCCTTAGAAAAGTTGACTTTCCACATGAAGGCACTAGTTTTCCTTCTCTTCCACCCAACAACGATCTCCTGAGCCAGAATGAATAATTCCTGTAAGGACCTACCCTTCAAAAAGGCAAACTGGACCGGATTAATGAGACAGCCCAACACTTCTCTCAATCTGTCGGCCATAATCCTCCCAATCAATAAGTAGATTGAATTGGAGAGGGTGATAGGTCGAAAGTCCGCAAGCGTGTCCGTCCCTTGCTTCTTGGGTATTAGAAACAACAGTGATCTGTTTAGTCTCTCCAACCCAAAATTTCCCGGCTGAAATTCATCAATGACCTTCATATCATCATGCTTAACCACATGCTAGAACTCCCTGTAGAAAAAAATTTGGAAACCATCTGGGCCGAGAGAGCCTTCAGCCTTTAACCCCTTCAAAGTGGACTCCACTTCTTGCAAATCAGTGTTTTTACTCAGGGAATCAACCTCTTCATCATTCAACCTGGGCATGTTAGATCCGACCATATGCCATTCGCCATGATATTTGACTCTGGTAATGCCCTGAAAATAGGCATCAACCATTGAACTATCCTTTTGCGGCGAAGATACAATGTCCTCTCCTACGTGCACGGAGGAGATGAGATTAAATCTTCTCCTTGTGCTAGCAGCAGTATGAAAGAACTTCGTGTTGGAGTCTCCATCTTGCAACCACAACTGTCTAGATTTCTCTCGCCAGTCTGTTTCCCACTACCTATCTTCCCTGTCAAAGATGCACTACAAGTCTTTCCTACACTTCCTGTCTTCCTCGCCCAATGACTGAAGCTCCTCCATTTCATCCAAACGCTTCACGCCTACTATAGTCGCTGCTCGCAATTAGGCCTTCTGGGTTGCTAAATTTTTTTTATATTCCATCAACATGAGATGCAAATCCCTCAGTTTGACAAAGAGGGCCTGTGTAGCAGTCCCCTACGCTTCCTTAGAGGTCCACCATGTGGATGCCATTTCCCGAAATCCTGGTTCTGTTAACCAGGATTTCTAGAACTTGAAGTAAGATCCATGTGTGGAACTTCACTGCTATCCCAAACGAATGGCGTATGGTCCGAGAATGGTTAAGCCTTGACATTTGCCTGCTATCGCTCCTCCATGTGTACGCACCCCAGATGTAGGCAAGTCAACCAATTCCAACTCTACTACAACAGATTGGAAGCCCATAGTAGAGGAGTCAACTTGACCGTCTGGTCTATCCTTCTCCCTCAAGGTTGTGTTGAAATCTCCACCTATAAGCCAAGGACCATCAGTGACATAGGAAGCAACCCTCCTTAAATCCTTCCACAACTCCGGTCTCGAAGCCAACGGACAGGGACCATAGACACAAGAGAGACACATGGACGCCCCATCTGACTGCTTTTGGAAATGCCCAGTCATCATGTGTGTTTCCATCTACACATCCTATAGGTTCAACACCTCAGACCTCCACCAAATGCACATCCCCCATGCTTTGCCATTCATACTAATGCTACGGAGATCGGAGAAACTGTCAACAATGAGCAGCTGCCAATCAATGATGGGATCCCCCTCAATATGCATTTCCTATGGGAAAGCACAATCAATCCACCACTCTTGCAATTATCGGGCAAGCGACGCACGCCTACCTCTATCACGTAGCCCACATACGTTCCATGTCAAGATTCTCATGCGGATGATGTGTGTAACCCCTTCTTCATATTGTAGTATGCTCAACTCACAATAATTAATGCAGGTGGTCAATGTTAACCTTCAACGTCTTGGAGGAGCCACGACTTCTGAGATTATACCCTCCTCTGGACGAGGGCCCACTCTTCGATTTCACTATTGTTCCCAATGCAGCATCAGCATCTTCGACTATAGGAGAACGCATCTCCTGAGACTCCATGCATGTAGGTTCTCGCGGATGTATCACCAATGATTTAGATGCATCACTGCTTCCCTCATTAGGGATTATAGGGAGAGCCCGTTCAGAATCACCAATCCCTTCCATCTGAATTTTCGCATTTCCTTTTAGAGAGACTGGGGCTTCCTCCATAGGGTCTTCCTCTCCTTTTCTCTGATCCTCCTCAACCTTATGCTTCCTTTTGTGATGTTTACCTTCTCTGACCACTTTCCATTGTGAATTAGCATCCTTTGCATGGCTCCCCTATTTATTTGCATTCATCTGATCTAGCTCCATCACCCTTACAACAAGGTGGAGCATCCAAGAACTGCCGCCACATCTAAGTATTACCATCCCTGGATATGACCCTATATGATGAAGGTCCATGTTAAACGTGACCCTTCTTCCATTACCATCCCTAAGTCCTATGAATTCACCATTTGCCAGGGATGAGAACCCAACAACAACTTGATTAACCACCATGGTCGATCGCACATCAAGGGGAGGCCTTGTATCTCAACAACACCTCTCTCCTGGAATGCATGCTGTGGAGGACGATTTGCACATGCCCCATTAAATGGCAAAACCAGATGCCATACAATGCAAAGGCTATCCATCGTAGATGTGTGGAATCGTAGGCGTTCAACATCTGCCCCATTCAACCCAAAGACAAGGACATCGAAGAGGAGAGAGACATAATCTTCCAACCAATCGATAAAAGTAACAAGGAACTCACCAACCAGTGGATCTCCTCCAGACTTGCTGCACCAGCCATCATTTCTCCAATGAGTGCATCACGAAGCACACCCTCAACTTCAAGGACCTTCGTCGTCAATGGAACTTCAACATCTAAACGTGGTGCAAGTGGTGGTAGGGACAGTGGTTGGGGTTTGGAAGGAACCCTAACCATCCCGTCTTGCACCATGTCACGCCATCATCTAGAGGGTCCGCCGCCCTCTCCTCCCGACTTTGCCTGTCTTTGGCAGTAGTATTGTGTGTGCCAAATACCACCGCACTTGAGGCACAAGATCCCGTTCCTGCACAACATAGTGAGGTGTCCCTGTTCTCGGCAATGATAGTAGACGTCATCCCTCTATCTCCCTTCCGCCACCTTCCTCCTTTCCGCCAATGTCCTGTAGTCGTGTGCCTCGCAGTAGCACCCGCCAAACAAAGCCCTAGACTAGTCACGGGGTCCTCCCTCTTGGACATGCCACCGATCGCCCATGCTCCTCCCCTTCATGAGGCCTGCAATTTGCCTGCACTTAAAACACAACTTTGGAGCATTGCATGGCTTTACGTGACTCCTTCCACAATTGACACAAGCTTTCTTCTTAGAAGGCCGACTCATGGTAACCAAGGTGCTATCCACACCAAAACTCTTCTCTCCTATCTGAGAGTCCGTTATCATTAGGTCGTATTGCTAGGATTGATTATTGCTCCTGCAAATGGGTCCTCTTGTACTATAGTGTGATTGTTGGGTTTGTACTTGCTGTCGAATCACCATCATCGTCCTCTTGACTACAATGGCTTTTTTAGTTATCTCAATCCGACCAGTCATCAGCATCCCTGCCATTTGCATTCTGTAACGACCCGGTTCATCAGGTCCATGAAAGCAGCGGGGGCATTGGTCAGCCCAAACGGCATGACCAAAAACTCGTAGTGTCCGTACCGGGTGCGGAAAGTTGTCATGGAGACGTCGGTCTCCCTGATCCTCAACTGGTGGTATCTAGACCTCAAGTCTATCTTGGAAAACACTGTGGCACCCCACAACTGGTCAAACAAATCGTCAATCCTCGGCAGCGAATATCTGTTCTTGATGGTGACCCTATTCAGCTGTCGGTAGTCCACACAAAGGCGTAGGGTCCCATCCTTCTTCTTCACAAACAGTACCGGGGCTCCCCAGGGAGACGCACTGGGCCTCACGAAACCTTTCTCCAAAAGGTCCTCCAACTGGGACTTGAGCTCTCGCAGCTCAAGCGGTGCCATCCTGTATGGCGCGGTGGAGATGGTGCTGGTCCCTGGTACTAGTGAGATCTCAAACTCAATTTCGCGTTTGGGCGGTAGTCCTGGTAACTCGTCTGGAAACACGTCGGGGTACTCTCTGACCACCGGGATGCTCTGGAAGTCTGCCACAGGGCTGGGCTCTGCCACCACACAGGCTAGGAAGCCCTCACACCCCTGGCTCAAAAGTCTCGCCGCCCGAAGTGCCGAAATGCACCTGAAACCTCCGTCCACTGGCTGTCCGTGAAACTCGAAAGAAGGCAACTCCGGAATGGAGAAGACAATCTTCCTCTCAAAATAATCTACCAAGGCGTGGTAAGCGGATAGCCAATCCATCCCCAGAATCACACCAAAGTCCTCCATCTGGATCATAATCAGGTCAGCTGGCAGGCTATGTCCTCCAACGCTGACCTCGCAATCCGTGTACACCTCCTCAGCTACAAACAGCTGACCACTCGGACCTTTGATTACGAACGGATTTTCTAACAGTGTATAATCCTGGTCCAAACTAACTGCGAAACTGGCTGCGACAAACGAGTACGTAGCGCCGGAATCGAAAAGCGTGTAAACGAGTCTACCAGAAACTGCAACCATACTTGCTACCACGGATCCCGAAGCTCTGGCGTCCCTGTGTGTTAGGGCGTTGATACGCCCCTCAGCTCTAGGTGCGGACGAAGCAGCCACACTCTGCGTCGGACGGGTAGGTGCTGGCCGGTACCCTCCTCGCGACTGCTGTCCTCCTCCTCGCGCCTGGAAACCGCGGCCTCCTACGTGCCCTCCAGTGCTCTGCACGGGAAGTATCTGCTGACCTCCTGCCCTAGATGGGCAGTCCCTCCTGACGTGGCCCGGCTGGCCACACTGGTAGCAGAGGGGAACCCGACTCCTGCCCTCAGTGAGTCCCTACTGTCGATTAGGCGGGGGTCCGGTGCTGGCGACTGGCCCCTGTCGAGGGCCCCCAAAGGCCATCGATGGCCCTGCACAACGTGACGGCTCTCCTGCGGACGCCACGTGTCTCCGTTCTCGCCGACCCTGTGAGAAGTCTGGCTGAAAGGGCCTCTTCCGCCCGCCATCGGTCTCTTGCGTGGACGGGTTGGTCTCCTCGTAAGTCATAGCTGCCTCTACCACCCTCGAAAACGTAGGCAGCTTCAGGGGTTTGACATACCCCCGGATCGCAGGCCGGAGCCCCTCGGTGAACCTCCAAAGGAGCTCCTCCTCAGTGGCTACCGCTGTCGCTGCAAAGCGGGATAGCTCCAAGAAACATGTGCGGTACGCGCTCACAGTCATCGTCCCTTGGCGGAGAGTGTGGAACTCCCGCCTCCTCTGGTCCTGCCACGTCTGGGGAAAGTACTGCTCGCAGAAGAGGGTGACGAACTGGTCCCAAGTCGGCTCGTCCCTCTCCTGTCCCCGGACCGCCCTCCACCACTGGTGTGCCGCACTCTCCAGCTGGTACGTGGCAAAGGCCACGCGGCACTCCACCGGGGGGCGAAGGGTGTCGAAGATCTTCTCCAGCTGCTCAAGCCAGTCCTCTGCCTCAGTCGGGTCCTCATCCCCCTTGAAGGAGGGGGGCTTCAGCTTCCGGAACTGTCCAAAAAGCTCGAAGTGGCGCTGTAGGGGAGGTGCTGGTGCACCTCCAGGCGAAGGTGCCTCGTGTACAGAAGTGTCGGAGGAAGGTGGGGGCGGCAGGGGCCCATCCCCTCCCTCGTGTCCAGCGCCGTGTCCGTCGCGTGGTCCCACAGAGGACTCCCCCTCTGCAACCCCAGGAGGAGGCGCTCGGGGCAGTGGGTGGAGCTCCTCTTGTACAATATCTCGTATCAGTCTGGCGAGGTCCTGGGCCTGGATGCCAGGGGGTGGTGGCTGGTCCACCGAGACATCAACAACAGCACGTCCATCTCGCCGACCTCGCCCTCGGCCGCGCCCGCGGCCAGTCTCGCGACGAGGCATCTCCTGTAAGGAGACGCGAAACAAAACGGAAACGTCAAAACAGACGGTACCTAACAAAACTTCTAAGAGCTCATGTCAAGAGATATGTTGTGGTGGCTACTCTAGCTATAAACATGTGAATTAGTTATTTTCCAGTCAGTTGATTCACTTCTCGGGACGACCTTGCTCTGATACCATCTTGTAATGACCCGGTTCCCGAGTCCCTACGAGACACGAGAACCAGACCGACTCGACTAATCCCAAGTCCTAGTCGTCCAACGAGGAAGTAACTAAAAGACAGTAAAATAAACCACATTCAGCATGAATATAACTAACAGTAAGAAAGTACAGCAGTAAGGAAAGAAACTACTACAGTAGGTACCACCACAACAGTAGAACAACATTTATCATATAACACGAACTGCAGGTAAAGAAAGTACAGCGGAAACAAAACTACTCACTATAACAGAAACAAAAAAGTACAAAAGACTGTGGTAAACTCTACTGGACCCTACTCGGCCCAGCGTCCTCTGCAGCCGCTGACCCTGGCTGCTCAACACCTGGTCCTGAAAAAGGTAACGAGTGTAACACGTCAGCAAAACGCTGAGTAGAGTGGCAAACTAACTAAAGACAACAGTAGAGTGTACAGTAGCTGTTATGTTCTATTACTTCCTTTATTCACATCTTTCAATTTTCTCACTATTTCATTTATTTCTCAGATCCTTTACTTGATCTCGAATGTCCTCATGGGAACGATCTTGATTGCAGTCTTTTCCAAAAGTAGAAGTAGCACGTGGTGCTCTCCTGGCCGGGAGAGTCCCCCGTGGTGATCCTACCCTCAGTCAACCACCGCAAGGTCACTGACAGACGTAACGGTGACTACGGCACGCGCGATAAACGCACAGGTAGCTAGCCCGCACTAGCACGCGGTCAGTCGTTTCCGTTAACGGGTGCGCCCAAAGCACAGCACGGAACCAGGGCAAAGCCCTCTCAGTAACAGGGGTCCAACCCCTCCACAGTAACCAAACCGGGGCATTGCCCCTCCACAGTCCGCGCACCCTCGCCTGACTACCCTAGTTTGCCCTAGTGGGCCTAACAAGTCGGTGAAGGAGGCTAGCAGAACCCCGGGGCCCGTGGGGTAGCTAGTACTCTCCTAACACTAGTAGCTCTCCTCGGTACTACGTACATGAGGGCCAGCAAGTCGGTACAGAGCGGCCAATCCTAACCCTGGGTCCCTGGGGTGGCTGGCCCCACTCTGCACTAAACAGGTACAGGTACTTCCCTTGGTACTGCGTACCCAAGAGACAATACGAACAACATCTCAGTTCCATTCCTTTTTCTTTCCAGGAGTTCCACTCCTAATTCCCCGTAGGGTTCCATCCTTTTAACTCAAACATCCAGGTTTCACTTTCCAGTTTCACATTCTTACAATCCATGTTCTCACCCACGTTTCTTTATTCATAACAGGCAGCTGTTAATTCAATTTACAGGCAACTTTATATTCCTTTTCATTTCTTCCAAGATGGCAGTATTATACATTCCGCTAGTTTTCCATCCTAGGATTCATGCCATATCCTAGGATCTATCATACAATCTAATTTTCCAGCCCTAGGATTCATGCAACACCTAGGAGCTATCATTCCATACATTTCTCATTCTAGGATTCATGCAATGTCCTAGATTCTAGCTAAGGTTCCATACTTTAACAGATTTTAATAACTTAAGCCACTCTACCAGGTACAATGGGAGTAATGGGGGCATAATCGGGAATCCCGCCTGCCTCCGCGACTCCCAAGACTGCAACTGAACGAGGTCCTATCACAAGGATCAAACACAAGGAGTGTCTCAAAACAGTGTATAGCTACTGTAGACGGGTAGAGGAATTAATTCTAAAAAGAGCGCAACTCGAATCGCGGAAAACGGAGCCCGAACGAGCCCTAAACGGGTCGAAAAAGATGATACTGTGCAAAATCAGACATCTGGAACTTCTTCCAGACGTCTTAAACAGTGGATCAGAGAATTACCTGTTCAGCGTGGTTTCCCAGACGTCTAGAAGTCTGCGAGGACGTCTGTCCTAGCTCCCAGACGTCCGATGGTCACCCAGGACGTTTGGAGGTCACTCCCGCCGTCTGGTACAACTTCCAGACGTCTGATTCGCAAAGGATGGCGAATCAGCGAACCTGCGCACAGCCAACTGCCTCCCTCAGTACGGTCAGTCGACAGGAAGGAAGAAGAAGGCGAAATACTCACCTTTCAGACGTCTGTATGAGCTTCCAGACGTCTCCCTCGCCGTCTGACTATAAACCCAGACGTCTGATTCTGGAAATTTTTCCAGAATCAGGCCGCTGCTCGGCCTCCGCTCGCGACGCCACCCGCGTCGTACCTCGCGCGTCTGCTGCTCAGACCGTAGCAGGTCCCTCTCCGCGTCGCTCCGCGCCCCCTTCGCCCTCCAACGACCGGCCAAGCCGCTCCGGCGAGCTCGCCCTCACGGCAGAGCTCCGCTCTCGCACGCCGCACCTCCTCCGCGCTCACTGCGGCCGCTGCTGCCGCCCTCGTGCTCGCGCTCATGCTCACGCTCACGCTCACTGGCTGAAGGAGAAGAAGGAGGAGACGGTGGAGACGGGAGGGGAGGCGTGGCCTTTTAAGGCCGCGCGAGGAGGAGGGAGAGAGAGCGCGGCAGGTCTGCAGCCGCAGAGAGAGAGGGAAAAAGAGAGAGAGAGGGGAATCGCGGGTCTACGTGCATAGGAGCGCAGACGAATCTTTCGTGTGAAAAAAAACCATTTTACAGACGTCTGGAAACGATCCCAGACGTCTTCTCAGACGTCTGGATTTGATCCCAGACGTCTTGTCAGACGTCTGGGTCACCTCCCAGATGTCTTAGAATATGTCTGGGGCACGTGTTCGTAACACATTCTGACACTGTTTACGGCCTCCAACAAGTTCTACATTGTCCCCTGCATCTGCTCCATCGTGCCCTGCAGCTGGCCTATAGCTGCAACAAGATCCGTGGGGTTCCGATTACCACCCTAAGTATGCTTCTCTCTTGGAGACATCCTACAATACACTGAAGAAATTAGATGTGCCATCAATGCTTGACCAGAATTGAGGTCCAATCGCAACCCTATACCAATCATAGCATACACACTTCCAATGAAGTTCATGCTCTGATACCATTGAAGGTTGTTACGTCCCAAAAACCCAGGCCCCCAACAAGGGTCGGATTTCAGGGGATGGCAACAGAAGAGCTTCCGGTTTATTTAATTCAAGTTGTATCTAGCTAAGTCGAGTTATCAAGAATTTCCATTTAATAGGAAAATGAAAGAAAAATATCAGGAGAATGGCACATAAGTGATAGTGTAATGCAGTAGCATAAATATGTACTAAAAAGGAAGTTGTATGGAAACAAAGCATAAAAAATTACCTACCAAAAATCTTAGCAAAAACCCACGTAGCGATAAATCTCGAGTGTCACTAACACACGGCGTCAAACACCTGAAATTAGGTTACAAAATAGGGATGGGCCAATTGGCCTAGTAGGGAACAAACCTCTATTGTAATTGTAATAAAAACACAGGGTAGTGTGTAGTCTCACTAACTGGCTAAATCCCAGGCCTACACCTAACACCCCAGGTTCTAACCTAAACAATCACCGTGGTCCAAAACCCGATTCATGAAGCTATCGCAAATCCTCATCATTTGATTAGTATAACTCATTCTCTCACTTGCCTCAATAATCAGATTCTAGGAATCATCCCTCTACTATAGAAAATTGAGATACATTCTTTCCTTTGAAGTCTAGCCTGATAGTCTCTCCTTGATCAGGGGAGAGCCTAGCAAATTTGTTGATCCTTTATAAAGGTGTGCCCACTCTCAACGTATCGAGAACGTTGCTGACCTTAGTTTGAAGAGTCGGGCCTCTTGGGAGTTACCCAAGCCTATTCCTTGTCACCGCGAAGTGCAAGCTTGGCTCGTGTCCAACAAGGACCAGTCACAGATTAAACCAAATCATTGCAGGATTGGCTAGAATTGTCGAGCCATACCTATGCTCCCGCTAGGAGTAGCTCCCCATAAGAGCACAGTTCTTAGGTGTGCCCTCTCAATCCGTCATCAACTGAGATCTCAACCAATCCATTATAGTACCCCCAGCACTTACTTATCCACGGGTGCCAAGTGAGCCTCTAGTCACATCTACCTTGGTGTTCCCTTGCTATGTACGTGAGCACAGACTAAGCCTAGAGCCACGACTACCTCCGCATTGAGTCAGATTCAGGTACATCCAAGTACCAAACACCGATGACAGCCCATGGCCTATCATCGCTCCCGAGAACCCTCCAAGTCCATGGCAGAAATACTTGGTAGCCTCTAACTACCACAACACCTCAGGTCCCCCACCCGAGCAGTGAACCATGGTTCGCCAAGTCGAAGGATGCAACCTTACGAGCTCACCTATTCGACCTAACCATTTCCCAATCATTTTCCCCTAGTTCGAACCAAATCGGACAACCCTAATTACCCACTAGATCACCTGGGGTCTTGACCCAAGGCCTTAAGATCCAAGCATTTCCTTTATTAAACTCTAGCCGGGTCATTTATGTCATCATGTAAGGTTCAAGTTGTTACTTAGCCAATTCAAATTATTTTTAATCCATTTAGAGAGCATCAAGTTCAATTAAAGATACCCTAAATCCATCTAGGATTAAACTGCAATTTAACCATTTTCTTACCTACTAGGGCACCTATCAAATCTCCAATTAGATTATAAATTAGGCTCAATCATTCCTTAGAACTCCTAGCATCAAAAACCCTAATTTCAGGCCAATTAGCAATCCCAACATACTTCCTAGCATTAAGGACCTATTACCTAATGTTAGGAGGTCCTCTAGCAGCTACCTAATGTTAGGTAAGGCTGCATGCTGATTCCAGAACTGCAAAATAATGATCTCAAGCCTCAAATCACCTAGTTAACTCATCCGAATCTCATGAAACATAACCCACTAGCTACCACACATGCACAGAACATTTTGAAGCCACCAAATCCCCTGTACACCCTTAGGATAACCCCCAACTAGAAAACCCCCCGTAACACAAATATAACCCACCATGGGTTGAATATACCACTTTCATCACCAAAGATCTCATGCACAAACTAATTCTCAACATCCAAAACCTCCCTAATACCTTTCCGACACATAGGAAATCAAAAGAAAGGAAAACAAGAAGTGAAAACCCTACCTTGAAGAAGCTCTTTCTCCTCATTCTTCTCTCCTTTCCACGTGCAACAACAGCAGTTACACCTCTAGCAGCACTAGGGGCCTCTCCAATAATGGCGGCAGTGATGGCAGCTGGTGAGGAAGCGACTAGCTAGTGGGAGCAAGGTTGAGGTGGTGGTGGTCTCTCCTCCACCATTGGAGAAGAAGTTTGAGGAGGAAGACCAAAATGAGATTTTGTTTTTATTTTAATTGCACTCACCTTATATAAGGGTTAGAAAATTGTCACTAAGGTCCCTCCACCCAAAACATTAATTAGTAAATGTTCATAAACTCAAGCTATATCGCCACCTGCTCCTCAACTTTCATATATAACCTTTTAAGGGGATTACTTATCTTTTTAAAGATGCCACGAACAAGTTTAGGTTCCAAGCCCTTAATCTATTATTAAGCAAGCAATTAGAACCTTAATTAGCCCATTAACTACATTAGAAATCCAAGCCCGTACATCTTTACCCCTGGATTATTCATACAATCACATATTCTCTTCCTTCTGCCGCTCTCCCTCTACATCTCTTGAGCATGGGGAATTTCTTGGCATCGTTACCAGAGAGGCAACGAATCTAGATTGCCTTTTGCCACATTGCCCGCAATTAGTTAATTTATTTTAAGGTTACTGATTAATCTGCTTCAGTTTTGATTTGTGAATTTTGAAGGTAAAGGTCTTGGGCCAATTCAGATCAGCCTAACAAGTAGGTTGTCTCATCTCATCTCATCTCATAGTTAGTTTAGGCTAGTTTTCTTTTTTAAAAATAAAAACAAAAAATCTCTCCCTAAAACCTACATTCTATTAGAAGATATTTTTTTTTTGAGAAGATTAGAAGATAATTTATTATTAGGGCATTCACTATAATGTTCATTTTGTAAACCTTTATTTTGATAAAAGAAAACTATGTTTTGCTATGACCAGTTAGCTAGTGTAAATAAAATCAAATTATTCTCTGCATAGATTAAAGTGAAGATTATTATAAAAAATCATTGTAGTTTTTATCTTGTTAAGGTATTCCTCGAAAGCAATTCTAACATCCCAATAGAACTAAGTCCAAATTCTAGTGAACCAATTTCTATACCTAACCTAGAATCTTGATCTAAGCTTAGTTGGGATGATCAAGAGGCCCAATGTGATGAGAACCAAATTTTAGACTTGAACTATGATCTTGGGCCAATATTTGATGGTTATACCTTTCCAGACTCCTTAGAAGAACAAATTGATTTGACGGAAGTCAAATCGATCTACGATACAAAATCAGAGTTGGAAGAATTGGAATTTGATTGAATCTATCATAGATGCCCTAAACCTGAGCCTATACCTAAGGACTTCCCACTGAGCTTGGAATTTGAGATTAGGTTAGACCAAAGTCAGGTTGATGACTCCATGCATCTTGATTTATTCTGTTGTGGAAATCCCAATCTTAAATCAAGCTTAGAAGCTGATTGTCACAAATTCTCCAATGATTACGAATCATACTCTGATTTTGGAGAACCAATGTTTCCAAATGATTACGAACAAATTTACAACCTCAGTATCCATGATCCATTCTTTGATTCTGATGCTAAGGCCAATGACTTGGAACTTAAAGTAGCCCTACCTCCTCCTAAGCCAGAGACGTTCAAAAATCGATCCCAACCTCGACCCACCACCGGAATCAATTTATATTCTGACTCACCTCTTTCTAATTCAGTTGCACACGATTCACCACCATTTTTCGACAGCAATTGGGATATTGATCAAACTGACAACCAAATATTGTCCCCCTCTAATCCCACCAGTAGGGATCCTACACTCTTCATAGATCCATTATCTTTTGAAGACCCCTACTCTAATCCAGCTGAGCTAATATAGCCAAACCCTCCTTTTCCATTTTCACATCTATTTGAGCCACAACACATCTGGTGGGCTCCAAACCTATTGATTCACATTCATCAACCACTAGACTAAATGGGTTTGGTCTGCATCATCAGCCAATTGGCCTAAATAAGCATTTTCTTGTTCTACAAAATTCTTCCAATCTGACCACCCCTTCTTCTTGACCACCTTTTGCTCGGTTGAAGGCATCGAATTTAGCACTTAACGGGAGGTAACCCGTCATTTCAAAAACCTGAGACCCTTCTGATTCTTTTTTAGTCACATTCATATTGCACTTTAAGGTTCAAACTTTAGAATAGCTGACTCCAACTTTGATACTCATATCAGAGCTTGAAATCATTCGCAACAGTCATCCCGATCCATTCACCCACCCTTTGACCCCGTTCTAAACCTTTGAACTAAGCTGAATTTGAACCCACCTAGTTTACAATGGGGACGTTGCAAATCTTAAGCATAGGGGTTATTAAAGTGTAAAATGCTGTGAAATTCAATTCATGGAGGGTTTCATCTTTAAAAAAAAAATGGAGAAAAGGGAGGACAATTTTGAGAGCTGAATTGAAAGATTGAGGAGGAAGAAGAGGAGAAAAGAATAAAAGAAGCAAACAAAAGAAAAGATTGTGATAGTCCTTGTAATTGAGTATGGAACTTACCTAAGTTCTAAGCTGGATCGGATGATGAACTAAGACCTGAAAGGCTAAAACTTAGGAGATAAGTGATGGATACCAACCTTAGGCCTCTTGGGCCTATTATAGGGTTTAAACACTCACTTATTTACTAAGATCCAGATTAATCCTCAAGAGGTTGAGGAAAGTGCGAGGCTGATGTATTAAGTCTAAGGCTTAGGGATTATTCGGCCCCATTGCCAGCCCTTTGGTTTACGGGACTTAGTAACCTAAGCACCCAAGAAAGCACACACTAGTCTAGTTCAGTGCGCTTAATGAAATATAACGCCAAAACTATTCTGTTCTGAAAAATGTTTTCCCAAAAGTTTAGCTTAAGAGTAGCTCGAAGACACAAGTTGATTGGATGAGTTCCCGGTGTGGAGAGGTGGAATAAAAAATACTCCCCTCAAAGATGCATAAATATCCTAACGGGGGTATGTAAGCACCTTGTGCTTGTTCAAGTGCAATAAGCAGGATTATCTTGAAATGTCGATTGCCAGGGCTTGTATTTAGCTACAGAACTCCATGGGTAGCACTATCCCGAAGTGTTGAAAGCCAGGGTTTAAGGGGTTACTATGGGCGGTGCTATCCCGAGGCATCGAAAGCCAGGGATTCTTTGAGGATTGATGGTGGAGATAAGAAATCCGATATAGATCATGTTTAGGACCATTCCAATGTTGGATTTAGGAGAATATAAAAAGAAAAGAGAGAACTCAAAATAAATATCCCTCTCTCTTATTAAAAATGTACTGACAAACTAAACCTAGACTTGCTATGAATACTCATGGATGCTTTAATCATTGGGGTCAACGATCCTCTCGGCAGTTTTTGCGGGCCATAGAAACCTTCGCGGTAGACCCATGCCTAAGGCTAGTTAGGTCTAGATCTTAATTGGTACTTAAGTACCTTTAAGCCTATTATTGGTATTTTAGTCTAATTTCTAAAGATACAGCTTAGTAAGGCATCTTGACAGTTAAAATCTAGCTTAGAGCTCTGGTTTGGTCCATAGGATTTTGCTAGGGACTAGCAAAAGCTAGGTATGGGGGTATGATGATTGTTGGAACCATGTTCTACATCTTGTTTTGATGTTAACAAAACTATTTTAGATTAATGTTTACAATTGAGTGATATTTCAAATTATGATAGAAGATGATTTTCAAACAGGAGTCTATGTTGTCAATTAGATTAGGTTTTTATTTTATTCTTAAAATGTGTGCCTCTTAACAAAGAAGTAAGAATTAGATTGTAAAAATCATATAGAGATAAATTAGGATAAAACATTACGACCATTCAGTTTATTTCAAATTACATATTATTTAAAAGATAATTTTTTAATATTTAAAGTATTTGCAAAAGTAGACTAGTAATCAAGTTATATTCATGTTCAAAAAGGTAGTTATAAAACCCACAAGTGCCGATACTAAAGTTTAGTATCGATACATGTGAGTTACAAGTTTGAGTTTTTTTCAAAGAAACAAACCTGTACCCCATGAGTATCGGTACTTATGATCAGTACCGATACTAGAGGCAATGAATCATAGAATATTAATTTTGAGATCTTGAACGTTAGGATTTAAACCCGAACGTCTAACTGACGAATAACTAAGGTCTTAACTATATAAAAAGACCTTTGGACTCTTAGTTTATACATAAGAAAAAGAATGGAAAATACTAGAGCTATATTTTCATATTTCCACCATATTCTCAAGACAAGAAATAGTAGTTTGCTGTTATCTATCTCTCTACACATTTGCAAACTCAATGACGTGTTTTTCTCACGTATTTACAAAGAGATTCATATCTTTCCTAGGCTCTCTAATCGATAATATCATTTTAATTATTGTTGAGAGGCTTATGAATCTTTGTTGTAAGATTTATTTCCGTCTTACACCTGTTCTTATATTGTATTGAGCTTTTGCTCGTTGTTTGGGATGTAATAGCTTTGCTTATTGTACTTGGGTTGAAGTAACCTGTTAATTACCTTGGTCCGTATATTGATTCCTTTGAAGTTGAGGAAATCGGGTTAAAAATCCTAAGTTGGGACGCTTAGGTAGTGGAGTACCCAAGTTAGTGGAGAACTACTATATATCTTGTGTTCATTTTTATGGTTTGAATCTTTGTGAAAATATTTTTATTGCTAATATCTTGGATTTAGTGTATTTATGCGCATAGCATAGTAGCTTTAAGATCCTACAATGGTAACACCATCATGGGTCCTAACTATCCAAAATTAGTCAGATTCAAATGATAAATGTCCTAAATAATCATATGAGGGTCACAATTCCATGCTAAACTGATTTGAGAAGAAAACAAGAAAATAATGTTAATTCTATTGTTTTAACAACACATCACAAATGTAGATTAACTATAGAGTTACTCAGGATCTAATTAAAGTTTAAATGAGCTTAAAAGACCAAAAAGTGACTTTGCATTGACTAAATTAGGGTTTTAGACATTTCGAGGGTGAAAACAGTACTAAAAATCATAATTATCAACCTCACTTAAATTAAAAGGGTTATGGTCAAGATAAAATCAATCCAAATTTCCTAAAAATTATTGAAAAATATTTTAATAGGTTTGGTATCTTTACTTTGACCATCTGAACTTTTGACGTAGAATAGAGATTCAGACGAGAATTTGCCTTAATTTAGGCTCCTATACAATTTTTTCAGTCAAACGTTGCCAAAACTCAAATCCAAGTTCACCATTAGATTCCTTGGATCCAAATTAGGTTAACATCAAAAGTTGGGCCCAATCAGAGTCCACCTTGACCTAGTTTGCATTTTGGGTCCTAAAAACTCTATTTTTCACACTTAGAACCGTAACTTTCAATTTTCCTTACGAATACACCCCTAACTTCTTGTCACCTTTCTAGAAGTGCCCCTACTGCCATTGCTGTCTGAATAGAATCTCCAAACCTAGTTGATTGTACTTTGACCGAGGTTATCTCCATCAAATCATCTTTAAATCCCTCCAAAATTGGAGGGATTAGAGTTCAAACCATGGAAAATCAATTGAACAAGATCTTGGACCCTAATTTGAAGCAAGAAGCTCCAGTGAGTTCAAGGAAAATGTGGGAGTTTCTTATTTCAAAATCCTAATCTCATGAGCTAATTCTTCCAATTTGAGCTCACAATTGAGCTCTATGAAAGCTCCGTGAGGTTCCACGGTCCAAGGCAAGCCAAGATTAGACCGTGAAACACCTTCCTCCTCTGGCCACACTCCGACTTGGCTCCAGCGACCTCCGCCTCCCTTCTCTGGCCATCCAACTATCAAATTGGATGGCCCTCCTCCCTCTCTATCTTTTGCTCCTCTTCAGCCACAGCAGGGGCTTCCTCCACCTTCTTCGTCGCCATTCTCCCTCACCAGAGTTCCTCATCTTCATCGCGTTTGGCCAGTCAACATCGGGCACGCCTCGCCACTTCTTCCCTCAATAAGGCCCCTAAACTCTTCCTCTCATCCTTTAAAGTCTTTCTCCACCCTTAGTTCCTAGCTTTACGCACTGCCCACATCGATTCACCTCCATCTTCTCCACCTCTAACACGAGCTTTGGCGAGCTCACGCCGGTGCCACATGCATGCAAACACCACACCACGACCACCCACACCTTCCTCACACCTCACTGACCAAAAGCCCTAACCTAATTGGGCTTATTGGTTACTCATACTCCCTCTCGACTAAACCCATCACTGTCAACATACACACTCCACTGACCACTAAACACCATGAAACAACCACTACCACACTTGCCGTACTCCAACGATCATTCTGAGCTATTTAATTGGGGCTCCTCGCCCGTTTTATTGTCTCAGGTACTCCATCGGAGCTCTATCACCGTCACTGTCTTCCTTGACGTTGTCTGCCTCTATCCAACTATCATACACCCTGCCATCAGCTTCAACTAATGCAAATGAGGCTCACGAAGGTTTCTAGACCCTTGATTGGGTGATCCAACAACGTCCGCAGCAGCAATTGAGGAAGAAGTCACTTGCAGCTATGTGAAGAACTCAGGGACTTTAGTCCCACATCAAGAGCATTTAAATTTAAAATTGATTTATGTGGTTTCAGCTGCGTTGCCGTATTTCCTCATAACCATTGGGTGAGGTCCCCTCTCACTCCCCTACGCACGCTCGCCCGCCACCACATGCCAGCTAACCTGGACCTAAATCCGATTACCTAATTAACCCTGACTCGATCTGAAGAAAGAGAAAGAGAAGGAAATTCTGAGAGGATTGGGGGGATTTTGCACCATTCAACATTGGGAAATGTGCCTACACTTAGGAGAAATTTGAGAGGTTCTTTGGTTGGTACTTAAGGTGTTTGAGCCTTGGTCTCGACGTCTGACTTGGTTTGAGGTTACTATTGAGAAATTGAGATATTGATATTGGGATTCGTGCTTACTGTTGGGGATATTTGGTGGTTTCAACCACCAAATTTTATCTCTTATTTTTGCTCTGAGATATAATTTTTTATCATCAATTGATTATTCTATTTGTGATTGAATATTGTGCCTATTTATTTATCATTTGATTAGTGAATTAAATTGCTACAATTGCTCCCCGTGAATGGCCTTGAAACTCATGATTTCTTAAGCTTTACAAATTTAAATGTTGTATCAATTTCGTCACTATACTATGATGCGATATTTTCATAAACTACGACGATTTTCGACGCAATACTTCAGCAACTAGCGGATCATTTGGCAAGTGCGATTTGATTGAAAATAGAAGGAAAGCCCAATGTGGAATCCTATGCAAAAAAAATCAAAGAATAATCCCATTTTCAATGGGATTTGAGGTTTCGTTGCCCTCCATGAAATTTCCAAAAAAAGGAGCACAAATTTTAATTAATCCTAATGATTTTAGGATTACTTGGGACCTATAAATACCCCCTTGGCCCTTGGATTGATCATTCATACAATCACATATTCTCTTTGTTCCTCCTCTCTCCCTCTACATCTCTTGAGCACGAGGAATCTCCAATGAACTCCTGCCCCTTTGCCATCGTCCTCACGTCAACACTACCACACCAAGATGTTCTCTTTGCTCGTTCTCTCTGGTTGTAATATTTACGTTGTTTTATTAATAAAATCTTGTTCTGAATGTTATTTCTTGAAATTCGTGTGCCAAATTTATGAAATTTTTGTTAGTTCCTCATGTTAGATTTAGTTCTTTGTCAAATTTTGGACCTAGATTCTCCCTTGAAAAAATATATAAATTTTATTTTCACTTCGGTCCTTAGATTGTAATAGTTTAGTCCCTTATAGTTGGTTAGAATTTTATTGTGTACACTGTACTACAAAATTTTTAGTGATTTTTTGTGGGTTTCTTTGTTAGATAGTTTCCTCCTTTGAAATTTTGTTAGAATTTTTAGATTTTTGTAAATTATCTATAAGTGTTTTTTCATTTTAGTCTTTAGTTTACAGTCTACCCCCTAATTTTTAGGGGAATCAAATTCCCAAAAAAATTGAAAAATTCCAAAAAACATCCAAAAAGAAACTCTCGATCAAAAATTATTAATTTAGATGATTTTGCCTCCTCGAGGATGACTTGAGCTCCTATTATCGTTATTTCTTTTTGTTTCAAGAGTTTGGATTTTTAATAATAATCATGTTTTTATGCACAATGGCACTTCTTTATTACTTTGAGAATCGCATGATAAGAGACAAAATTCCCAAATATTATAAGGATGGTGTTTGGACTTTAGCATATACTCCAATATTCCTACCCATTCAAGACTTGTGATGATGTCATACGAATAGTGTGTTAATGTATATAAACCTGACGTGCATGCCTTACGCATTGTCTTTATAACAAGCCACAAATACTGATTGTGCTCAGCTCGAAAAAGGTCCAAACTAAGGAGGGACTTTGAAGATTTGATCATAGAGGGACTTTGAATATTTGATCACAACTACGTGTTACTTGTTACATGTAACTCATATTTGAAGAAATTTCAATAGCATCTTTGTTCACTTCTCTAATATACCAAGTGGCCTTAGGTTTCAGTTCCTTAAGTGACTTTAACTAGGAGTCGAGGGAATCTACTAAACGTCAGGCTTGGGGGTATTCTAAAGAAGTACAGGGAGAGGCTGCTAAAATTTCTCTAAACACGAGTTGCATGTAACAAGTAACACCTAGTTGTGATCAAATCTTTGAGGATGCATCAAGTGAAAAGAATAACTAAATTATATAATCAACCATCTAATTCTATATTAACTTAGGTTCCTTAGCATTCTAGGTATCTAGGTTACCATAGATGAGTCTTAGATTGACTTGCAGGAATCATATTACCTTCAATATAAGAATGAAGCGATCACAACTCTAGATTAAGCTTACAATGAGGATATGAAGCACCTTAGATGTAGAGACATGCTTGAGTACATTTTTTACCCGTGTAAGAGGTGTATGATTGGGATTTTGTTAAATAGAAACAATATATTTGATAATGTGATATGTAATGGTTGGTGGCTACATTTTACTGTCTAGACAGCTCATGAAGAGAGAATAGACTACATTTACTCTGGGAGTTACATTGAAGAGGAATAGGTTGAATATTATGGTGATGATCATGTTGATGATATGTTGCATGGAATGAGGATGACATATGGTAAGAATGTGGATGATGAGGATACATTTTGAGATTGTAGTCAATTTTATGATGCACTAAGGGCATCAGAGGAACCCATTGCCCCTAGAATCAGTAACACATCTCTGTTGTCATTTCCTTTGAGGGTGTTTTAAATTAATGTTATGAACAATATTGGTACGTCAAAGATGATGTCAGATACTTTAAAGTTTATTGGAGAGTTGTTGAATAATCCAAGAAATTTCCTCTACACCTAGTACAAAGCGAAGAAGCAGTTTCACATCCTTGGATTAAAGAGTAAGAAGATCAATTCTTGTCTAAACAACTGCACGTTGAACACTAAGCATTATGCTATCTTGGATAATTGCCTACATTGTGGCAAGGGAAGGTACAACACCAAAGGGAATTCAATTGTCATGGAAAGAAACAGTCAAAAAAGTGTTTGTGTTACTTCCCCTTGATTCTTAGGATGTAACACCTTTCATGTCTAGTACAATCGTAAAGTGGATGAAATGGCTTCATGATCATAAGTCATGTAATGGATGCATGCATCATCCCGTAGATTTAGAGGAGTGGATTGCATTCAATAACAAGTATAGTGAATTTGCTAATAAAGTGCATAATGTGAGGTTAGGTCTTGTCAACAACGAATTTAATCCTTCCAAGAACATGTCATCATATTTGGTGTGGCACGTAGTTATCGTTACATATAACTTGCCTCCTTAGATGTGCATGCAATTTTCTTTTATGATGCTAAAGCCTTGTTACGAACGTGTGCCCCGGACGTATTTTAAGACGTCTGGGAGGTGGCCCAGACGTCTGAACAGACATTTGGGATCACATCCAGACGTCTTGCCAGACGTCTGGGATGGTTTACAGACGTCTGAAAAATCGTTATCGTCCACACCCGCGAGTCGTCTGCGCGCAAACCGCATATTCGTTATTCCCTCTTTTTCTTCTGTGGCTGTAGATGCTTGCCGCGCCTTCTCTCTCTCCTCTCCGCGCGGCCTTAAAAGGGCCACGCCTCCCCTCTCGTCTCCACCGTCTCCTTCTTCTTCTCCTTCCTGTGCACGAGAGCGAGCGAGCGCGAGGGCTGCAGCGGCGGCCGCAGTGAGCGCGGAGGAGGCGTGGCGTGCGAGGGCGGAGCTCTGCCGTGAGGGCGAGCTCGCCGGAGCGGCTTGGCCGGCCGGCGGAGGGCGCAGGGGGCGTGGAACGACGCGGAGAGGGACCTGCTGCAGTCTGAGCAGCAGGAGCGCGAGGTGCGACACAGGCGGCGTCGCGAGCAGAGTCCGGGTCGCGCCCTGATTCTGGAAAAATTTCCAGAATCAGACGTCTAGGTTGATAGGCAGACGGCGAGGACGACGTCTGGTATCTCATACAGACGTCTGAACGGTGAGTATTCTGTTTTCTTCTTCCTTCCTGTCGACTGACCATACTGAGGGAGGGAGTTGGCTGTGCACAGGCTCGTTGATTCGCCATCTTTTGCGAATCAGACGTCTGGAAGTTGTACTAGACGGCTTGAGTGACCTCCAGACGTCCGGGGTGACCATCGGACGTCTGGGAGCTAGGACAGACGTCCCCGCAGACTTCTGGACGTATGGGAAACCACACTGAACAGGTAATTCTCTGATCCATTGTTTAAGACGTCTGGAAGAAGTTCCAGACGTCTGATTTTGCACAGTATCGTCTTTTTCGACCCGTTTAGGGCCCGTTCGGGCTCCGTTTTCTGCGATTCGAGTTGCGTTCTTTTCAAAATTAATTCCTCTACCCGTCTACAGTAGCTATACACTGTTTTGAGACACTCCTTGTGTTTGATCCTTGTGATAGGACCTCGTTCAGTTACAGTCTTGAGAGACACGGAGGCACGCGGGATTCCCGATCACGCCCCCATTACTCCCGTTGTACCTGGTAGAGTGGCTTAAGTTTATTATTAAAATCTGTTAAAGTATGGAACCATAACTAGAATCTAGGACATTGCATGAATCCTAGGAATGAGAAATGTATGAAATGATAGCTCCTAGGTGATGCATGAATCCTAGGGTTGGAAACTAGTTGTATGCTAGATCCTAGGATGTGGCATGAACCCTAGGATGGAAAAATTAGTGGAATGTATAATACTGCAGTCTTGGAAAAATGGAAAGGAATATAAAGCTGCCTGTAAATTGAATTAACAGCTGCCTGTTATGAATAAAGAAACATGATTGAGATCATGGATTGTGAGAACGTGAAACTGGAAAGTGAAACATATGATGTTCTGAGATAAAGAGCTGGAACCCTACGGGGAATTAGGAGTGGAACTCCTGGAAAGAAAAAGGAATGGAACTGAGATGTAGTTTGTACTGTCTCTTGGGTATGCAGTACCAAGGGAAGTACCTGTACCTGTTTAGTGCAGAGTGGGGCCAGCCACCCCAGGGACCCGGGGGTTAGGATTGGCCGCTCTGTACCGACTTGTTGGCCCTCGTGTACGTAGTACCGAGGAGAGCTACTAGTGTTAGGAGAGTACTAGCTACCCCACGGGCCCCGGGGTTCTGCTAGCCTCCTTCACCGACTTGTTAGGCCCACTAGGGCAAATCAGGGTAGTTAGGCGAGGGTGCGCGGACTGTGGAGGGGCAAGGCCCCGGTTTGGTTACTGTGGAGGGGTTGGACCCCTGTTACTGAGAGGGCTCTGCCCTGGTTCCGTGCTGTGCTTTGGGCGCACCCGTTAACGGAAACGACTGACCGCGTGCCAGTGCGGGCTAGCTACCTGTGCGTTTATCGCGCATGCCGTAGTCACCGTTACGTCTGTCAGTGACCTTGGGGTGGTTGACTGAGGGTAGGATCACCACGGGGGACTTTCCCGGCCAGGAGAGCACCACGTGCTACTTCTACTTTTGGAAAAGACTGCAATCAAGATCGTTCCCACGAGGACATTCGAGATCAAGTAAAGGATCTGAGAAATAAATGAAATAGTGAGAAAATTGAAAGATGTGAATAAAGGAAGTAATAGAACATAACAGCTACTGTACACTCTACTGTTGCCTTTAGTTAGTTTGCCACTCTACTCAGCGTTTTGCTGACGTGTTACACTCGTTACCTTTTTCAGGACCAGGTGTTGAGCAGCCAAGGTCGGCGGCTGCAGAGGACGCTGGGCCGAGTAGGGTCCAGTAGAGTTACCACAGTCTTTTGTACCTCTTTTGTTTTTGTTCTAGTGAGTAGTTTTTATTTCCGCTGTACCTTCTTTACCTGCAGTTCTTGTTATATGATAAATGTTGCTCTACTGTTGTGGTGGTACCTACTGTAGTAGTTTCTTTCCTTACTGCTGTACTTTCTTTCTGTTAGTTATATTCATGCTGAATGTGGTTTATTTTACTATCTTTTGGTTACTTCCTCGTTGGACGACTAGGTCTTGGGATTAGTCGAGTCGGCCCGGTTCTCGTGTCTCGTAGGGACTCGGGAACTGGGTCGTTACAAGATGGTATCAGAGCAAGGTCGTCCCGAGAAGTGAATCAACTGACTGGAAAATAACCAATTCACATGTTTATAGCTAGAGTAGCCACCACAACATATCTCTTGACATGAGCTCTTAAAAGTTTTGTTAGGTACTGTCTGTTTTGACGTTTCCGTTTTGTTTCGCATCTCCTTGCAGGAGATGCCTCGTCGTGGGACTGGCGAGACTGGCCGCGGGCACGGCCGAGGGCGGCAAGGTGGACGTGCTGTCGTTGACGTCTCGGTGGACTAGCCACCACTCCCTGGCATCCAGGCCCAGGACCTCGCCAGACTGATACGGGATATTGTACGAGAGCTCCACCCACCGCCCCGAGCACCTCCTCCTGGGTTGCAGAGGGGGAGTCCTCTGTGGGACCACGCGACGGACACGGCACTGGACACGAGGGAGGGGATGGGCCCCTGCCACCCCCACCTTCCTCCGACACTTCTGTACACGAGGCACCTTCGCCTGGAGGTGCACCAGCACCTCCCCTACAGCGCCACTTCGAGCTTTTCGGACAGTTCCAGAAGCTGAAGCCCCCCTCCTTCAAGGGGGATGAGGACCCGACCGAGGCAGAGGACTGGCTTGAGCAGCTGGAGAAGATCTTCAACACCCTTCGCCCCCCAGTGGAGTGCCGCGTGGCCTTTGCCACGTACCAGCTGGAGAGTGCGGTACACCGGTGGTGGAGGGCAGTCCGGGGACAGGAGAGGGACGAGCTGACGTGGGACCAGTTCGTCACCCTCTTCTGTGAGCAGTACTTTCCCCAGACGTGGCAGGACCAGAGGAGGCGGGAGATCCACACTCTCCGCCAAGGGACGATGACTGTGAGCGCGTACCGCACGCGTTTCTTGGAGCTGTCCCGCTTTGCAGCGACAGCGGTAGCCACTGAGGAGGAGCGCCTTTGGAGGTTCACCAAGGGGCTCCGGCCTGCGATCCGGGGGTATGTCAAACCCCTAAAGCTGCCGACGTTTTCGAGGCTGGTAGAGGCAGCTATGACTTACGAGGAGACCAACTCGTCCGCGCGAGAGACCGACGGCGGGCGGAAGAGGCCCTTTTAGCCAGACTTCTCACAGGGCCGGCGAGAACGGAGACACGTGGTGTCCGCAGGAGAGCCGTCACGTTGTGCAGGGCCATCAGTGGCCTTTGGGGGCCCTCGACAGGGGCCAGTCGCCAGCACCGGACCCCCGCCTAGCCGACAGCAGGGACTCACTGAGGGCGGGAGTCGGGTTCCCCTCTGCTACCAGTGTGGCCAGCCGGGCCACGTCAGGAGGGACTGCCCATCTAGGGCAGGAGGTCAGCAGATACTTCCCGTGCAAAGCACTGGAGGGCGCGCAGGAGGCCGCGGTTCCCAGGCACGAGGAGGAGGATAACAGTCGCGAGGAGGGTACCGGCCAGCACCTACCCGTCCGACGCAAAGTGTGGCTGCTTCGTCCGCACCTAGAGCTGAGGGGCGTATCAACGCCTTAACACACAGGGACGCCAGAGCATCGGGATCCGTGGTAGCAGGTATGGTTTTAGTTTCCGGCAGACTCGTTTACACGCTTTTCGATTCCGGCGCTACGCACTCGTTTGTCGCAGCCAGTTTCGTAGTTAGTTTGGACCAGGATTATACACTGTTAGAGAATCCGTTCGTAATCAGAGGTCCGAGTGGTCAGCTGTTTGTAGCTGAGGAGGTGTACACGGGTTGCGAGGTCAGCATCGGGGGACATAGCCTGCCAGCTGACCTGATTATGATACAGATGGAGGACTTTGGAGTGATTCTGGGGATGGATTGGCTGTCTGCTTACCACGCCTTGGTAGACTGTTTTGAGAGGAAGATTGTCTTCTCCATTCCGGAGTTGCCTTCTTTCGAGTTTCACCGGCAGCCAATGGACGGAGGTTTCACGTGCATTTCG
The DNA here is from genome assembly GCA_037157565.1 of Thalassia testudinum. Lineage (NCBI taxonomy): Eukaryota > Viridiplantae > Streptophyta > Magnoliopsida > Alismatales > Hydrocharitaceae > Thalassia > Thalassia testudinum. Next base: position 17,723,376 of record JAZHRO010000055.1, read on the forward strand.
GCACTTCGGGCGGCGAGACTTTTGAGCCAAGGGTGTGAGGGCTTCCTAGCCTGTGTGGTGGCAGAGCCCAGCCCTGTGGCAGACTTCCAGAGCATCCCGGTGGTCAGAGAGTTCCCCGACGTGTTTCCAGACGAGTTACCAGGACTACCGCCCGAGCGTGAGATCGAGTTTGAGATCTCACTAGTACCAGGGACCAGTCCCATCTCCACCGCGCCATACAGGATGGCACCGCTTGAGCTGCGAGAGCTCAAGTCTCAGTTGCAGGACCTTTTGGAGAAAGGTTTCGTGAGGCCCAGTGCGTCTCCCTAGGGAGCCCCGGTACTGTTTGTGAAGAAGGATGGGACCCTACGCCTTTGTGTGGACTACCGACAGCTGAATAAGGTCACCATCATGAACAGATATCCGCTGCCGAGGATCGACGATTTGTTTGACCAGTTGCGGGGTGCCACGGTGTTTTCCAAGATAGACTTGAGGTCTGGATACCACCAGTTGAGGATCTGGGAGACCGACGTCTCCAAGACAGCTTTCCGCACCCGGTACGGACACTACAAGTTTTTGGTCATGCCGTTTGGGCTGACCAATGCCCCCGCTGCTTTCATGGACCTGATGAACAGGGTGTTTAGACTGTACTTGGATCAGTTCTTGGTGGTTTTCATAGATGATGTGCTCATCTATTCTAGAGATCGAACGCAGCACGGACAGCACTTGCGGATAGTTCTGGACACTCTGAGACGATGCAGGTTGTACACCAAATACAGCAAGTGCGAGTTCTGGTTGAGGGAGGTGACCTTCTTGGGTCATGTGATATCTGGTGACGGCCTGGCGGTGGACCCCGCCAAGGTCGAGGCAGTGCTCAGGTGGGAGAGACCGCGTTCAGTCACTGAGATTCGCAGTTTCCTGGGACTGGTAGGTTACTACAGACGGTTCATCAGGGGATTTTCACAGATTGCGCGTCCTATGACACAGTTGACCCGGAAGGACGTGCCTTTCGCTTGGACAGGCGCCTGTGAGGCGTGTTTTCTGGAGCTGAAGGAGAGGTTGACCTCGGCTCCCGTGCTCACCATCCCTGACAGTAGTGGCGGGTTCGTTGTGTACACGGACGCTTCCTTGTAGGGGTTAGGAGGTGTGCTCATGCAGAGGGGTCATGTTGTCGCTTACGCTTCGCAGCAACTGAAGCCCCATGAGCATACCTACCCTACCCACGACCTAGAGTTGGCAGCTGTTGTCTTCGCGCTGAAGACCTGGAGGCACTACTTGTACGGTGAGACCTTCGAGATTTCTTACAGATCACAAGAGCCTCAGATATCTTTTTGACCAGAAGGAGCTCAACATGAGACAGAGATGTTGGTTGGAGCTCCTGAAGGACTACGATTGCAGCATCTCCTACCACCCGGGAAAGGCCAATGTGGTGGCCGACGCCTTGAGCCGTAAGGCGCCCGCACGCTTGGCCAGTCTACAGTTACAGAGTTGGAGCCTTTTGGAGGAGGTGGGCAGTTGGCGACCTCTAGAGTTACGAGGATACTGTGGGGCAGTGACGGTGACACGGTAGACCAGGCCAGAGCTGATAGACCGTATCATCACAGGACAGATGGCTGATCCGTACTTGCAGTCTTTGCGCGACAGAGTACTATCAGGGGACCCAAGGGACTTCTCTTTCACAGACCAGGTGTTACGCTTGAGGGGACGGTTGTGCGTTCCCAAAGACGAGAAGCTGTTGAGAGAGCTCCTGACTGAGGCACAAGGTTCCAGATTCACCATACATCCCGGAAACACGAAAATGTACCATGACTTGAGACACGAGTTTTGGTGGAGAGGGATGAAGCGGGATGTGGGTGAGTTCGTGCAGCAGTGCTTAGTGTGCCAGCAGGTGAAAGCCGAGCATCAGAGGCCTGCAGGGCCGCTTCAGCTGCTTCCAGTGCCAGAGTGGAAGTGGGAGAGCATCACCATGGACTTGGTGGTGGGCTTACCTGTTACCCAGCGGGGACACGACGCAGTCTGGGTAATAGTGGATAGATTGACGAAGACGGCGCGATTCTTGCCGATCCGAGTCACTTTGGGACTAGCACAGTTGGCAGAGAGGTATATCCGTGATGTGGTGCGACTACACGGAGTTCCGCGGGAGATCGTATCCGACCGGGATACCCGCTTTACGTCCCAATTTTGGGCTTCGTTTCAGCAGGCCTTGGGGACGAGGTTGAGGTTTAGCATGGCTTACCACCCCCAGACGGACGGACAGTCTGAGCGCACGATACAGACACTTGAGGACCTGTTGCGTGCCTGTGTACTGGACTGGAGGGGCTCTTGGGAGGAGCACCTGCCCCTGGCGGAGTTTGCATACAACAACAGTTATCACTCGAGCATCGGCATGGCTCCTTACGAGGCTCTGTACGGATGGAAGTGTACGGCACCCTTGAGTTGGGTTGAGGTGGGGACCAAGTGGGAGGTTGGCCCCAGGTTGATCCGGCAGAGTCAGGAGGTAGTTGAGAAGATCCACAGACGACTCCGCACTGTCAGGAGCAGACAGAAGAGCTACGCGGATCGGAGACGCAGAGAGGTACAGTTTGAGATTGGGGACCACGTCTTCCTTCGTGTTTCGCCCATGAAGGGCCTACAATGGTTTGGGGTGAGAGGGAAGCTCGCGCCGAGGTTCGTGGGGCCCTTTGAGGTCCTAGAGCGGGTTGGACCCGTTGCTTACCGACTTGCCCTCCCCCCGCAGTTTTCTGGTGTGCACGACGTGTTCCATGTGTCCAACCTCAGGAAGTACGTAGCCGATCCCAGCCACGTACTGAGTCACGAGAGCGTCGAGGTGAGCGACGACCTGACCTACCCCGAGCGGCCAGTGCAGATCCTAGACCGAGCCGTCTGTAGTTTGAGACGAAAGCAAGTACCCCTAGTAAAGGTTTTGTGGAGGAGCCAACGGTACGAGGAGGCTACCTGGGAGCTTGAGGGGGCAATGCGGGAGCGGTACCCAGAGCTTTTCGCGGGTACGTCTTTTCGGACCGGGTTCGGTCCTCTTTGAGTTTGTTATGGTTATTTGGACGTCTTTTCCCGGACCCTAGTTGGCACAAGTTTCGGGGACGAAACTTCCTTTGAGTTTGTTATATTGTTACGAACGCGTGCCCCGGACGTATTTTAAGACATCTGGGAGGTGGCCCAGACGTCTGAACAGACGTCTGGGATCACATCCAGACGTCTTGCCAGACGTCTGGGATGGTTTACAGACGTCTGAAAAACCGTTATCATCCACACCCGCGAGTCGTCTGCGCGCCTGCGCGCGCAGACCGCATATTCGTTATCCCTCTTTTTCCTCTGCGGCTGCAGACGCCTGCCGCACCTTCTCTCTCTCCTCTCCGCGCGGCCTTAAAAGGGCCACGCCTCCCCTCCCGTCTCCACCGTCTCCCTCTTCTTCTCCTTCCTGTGCACGAGAGCGAGCGAGCGCGAGGGCTGCAGCGGCGGCCGCAGTGAGCGCGGAGGAGGCGTGGCGTGCGAGGGCGGAGCTCTGCCGTGAGGGCGAGCTCGCCGGAGCGGCTTGGCCGGCCGACGGAGGGCGCAGGGGGCGCAGAACGACGCGGAGAGGGACCTGCTGCAGTCTGAGCAGCAGGAGCACGAGGTGCGACGCGGGCAGCGTCGCGAGCAGAGTCCGGGTCGCGCCCTGATTCTGGAAAAATTTCCAGAATCAGATGTCTGGGTTGATAGGCAGACGGCGAGGACGACGTCTAGTATATCATACAGACGTCTGAAAGGTGAGTATTCCATTTTCTTCTTCCTTCCTGTCGACTGACCGTACTGAGGGAGGGAGTTGGCTGTGCGCAGGCTCGTTGATTCGCCATGTTTTGCGAATCAGACGTTTGGAAGTTGTACTAAACGGCTTGAGTGACCTCCAGACGTCCGGGGTGACCATCGGACGTCTGGGAGCTAGGACAGACGTCCCCGCAGACTTCTGGACGTCTGGGAAACCACACTGAATAGGTAATTCTCTGATCCACTGTTTAAGACGTCTGGAAGAAGTTCCAGACGTCTGATTTTGCACAGTATCGTCTTTTTCGACCCGTTTAGGGCCCGTTCGGGCTCCGTTTTCCGGGATTCGAGTTGCGTTCTTTTCAAAATTAATTCCTCTACCCGTCTACAGTAGCTATACACTGTTTTGAGACACTCCTTGTGTTTGATCCTTGTGATAGGACCTCGTTCAGTTACAGTCTTGAGAGACACGGAGGCACGCGGGATTCCCGATCACGCCCCCATTACTCCCGTTGTACCTGGTAGAGTGGCTTAAGTTTATTATTAAAATCTGTTAAAGTATGGAACCATAACTAGAATCTAGGACATTACATGAATCCTAAGAATGAGAAATGTATGGAATGATAGCTCCTAGGTGATGCATGAATCCTAGGGCTGGAAACTAGTTGTATGCTAGATCCTAGGATGTGGCATGAACCCTAGGATGGAAAAACTAGTGGAATGTATAATACTGCAGTCTTGGAAAAATGGAAAGGAATATAAAGCTGCCTGTAAATTGAATTAACAGCTGCCTGTTATGAATAAAGAAACATGATTGAGATCATGGATTGTGAGAACGTGAAACTGGAAAGTGAAACATATGATGTTCTGAGATAAAGAGCTGGAACCCTACGGGGAATTAGGAGTGGAACTCCTGGAAAGAAAAAGGAATGGAACTGAGATGTAGTTTGTACTGTCTCTTGGGTATGCAGTACCAAGGGAAGTACCTGTACCTGTTTAGTGCAGAGTGGGGCCAGCCACCCCAGGGACCCGGAGGTTAGGATTGGCCGCTCTGTACCGACTTGTTGGCCCTCGTGTACGTAGTACCGAGGAGAGCTACTAGTGTTAGGAGAGTACTAGCTACCCCACGGGCCCCGGGGTTTTGCTAGCCTCCTTCACCGACTTGTTAGGCCCACTAGGGCAAACCAGGGTAGTTAGGCGAGGGTGCGCAGACTGTGGAGGGGCAAGGCCCCGGTTTGGTTACTGTGGAGGGGTTGGACCCCTGTTACTGAGAGGGCTTTGCCCTGGTTCCGTGCTGTGCTTTGGGCGCACCCGTTAACGGAAACGACTGACCGCATGCCAGTGCGGGCTAGCTACCTGTGCGTTTATCGCACGTGCCGTAGTCACCGTTACGTCTGTTAGTGACCTTGGGGTGGTTGACTGAGGGTAGGATCACCACAGGGGACTTTCCCGGCCAGGAGAGCACCACGTGCTACTTCTACTTTTGGAAAAGACTGCAATCAAGATCGTTCCCACGAGGACATTCGAGATCAAGTAAAGGATCTGAGAAATAATGAAATAGTGAGAAAATTGAAAGATGTGAATAAAGGAAGTAATAGAACATAACAGCTACTGTACACTCTACTGTTGCCTTTAGTTAGTTTGCCACTCTACTCAGCGTTTTGCTGACGTGTTACACTCGTTACCTTTTTCAGGACCAGGTGTTGAGCAGCCAGGGTCGGCGGCTGCAGAGGACGCTGGGTCGAGTAGGGTCTAGTAGAGTTACCGCAGTCTTTTGTACCTCTTTTGTTTCTGTTCTAGTGAGTAGTTTTTGTTTCCGCTGTACCTTCTTTACCTGCAGTTCTTGTTATATGATAAATGTTGTTCTACTGTTGTGGTGGTACCTACTGTAGTAGTTTCTTTCCTTACTGCTGTACTTTCTTACTGTTAGTTATATTCATGCTGAATGTGGTTTATTTTACTGTCTTTTGGTTACTTCCTCGTTGGACGACTAGGTCTTGGGATTAGTCGAGTCGGTCCGGTTCTCGTGTCTCGTAGGGACTCGGGAACCGGGTCGTTACAAGCCTGAAGGCAACGAACAATGCGATCAATGTCTATGTTAAACCTCTCATCGATGAGTTGAAATTGTTTTGGTATGAAGGTGCTAAGACATAGTACACACATGCTAGACAATTTTTTCAAATGCTTACAGCAATGTTGTGGACAATCAATGGTTTCCCAGCCTACACAAATTAATTTGTTTGGTTGAAGTACATAGGAAAAGCTAGCATAAGTAATATGTATGGATGATACTTATCATTTACATCTACATAAAAGCAATAAGTCTGCTTACTTAGGGCACCACATGTTCTCGCCAATCAAACATAGATGGAGCACGTCCTGGTATAAGAATAGATTTGATGGGAAGAAATGTAGTTATTCCATAAAGGATCAAAAGAACCATTTGAGCACTAGTACAATCAAGTTTCCTAGGTATAAAGTCATTGAGAGGTTACACCAAATTGGTGTATCTATTTGGGTCGTTTGTTTATGAGCAAGTTCAAAGCATATTGATTCAAAAAAAAGAGCATCTTCTTCATGAAGCTTCCTTATTGACAAGAACAAATAGTTCGTCACAATGTTAATGTCATGTATATTGAAAAGAATAAGGGTGTACATGGGTCGAGTTGAGACTCAACCCAACCCAACCCATGATTTTCGGGTTGGGATTTTTCCAACCAACCCAACCCATTACACCACCGAACCTAACCAACTCAACCCATAAAAATCGAGTCAGGTTGAGTAGGTTATTAACTAGTCAAATGACTCAAAACTTATATTTATCTACTACATATATTCTATATCTTTCGTGCTTAATAATAAAATATTTTAAACTCATACATAACTTCTATCTTCTAAAAAAAGTGAATAAAATAAGTAAAAAAAATCAAACCATGGATGAATTTGGAACAAGGGTGGGGGAATTTCAAATTCAAGACATGGGTGAGGTGAGATTAGGACAATGTGGGGGGAATTTGGGACATTGGGCTTGGGCGTGGATGGGTTTTGGTGGCTGATTGGGTTGTAATTGTGAAATCTTATATATATATATATATATATATATATATATATATATATACGGGGTTGTGGGTTGGGTTGGGTTAGTTAAACCTCAAATCCAACCCAAATCATTTTTTATCAGGTTGGAAAAATCTCAACTCAACCCAACCCATTCAGGTTAGGTCAAGTTGGGTTTGGGTTGAACTCGACCTGTATACACCCTTAGAAAAGAATGTTATGGATAACGCTCTGGTTTTTCTAAACTTGATGGACAATTCGAAGGACACATCCTAGACATAGCTTGAAATGGAGAAGCTAGGTATTCGTCAAAAACTACATGCAAAGTAAAGGAATGATGGCAATTATGACTTCTCAGAGGCACTATACAACATAAGTCGAGCAAAAGAAGAAATATTATCATTTTTTAAGAGTATAAAAGTGTCAAATGGATACTCCTTGTAATTGTCATGTTGTATTATTAAAATGAAGAAAAAAATCAGAGAATTGAAAACTCATGACAGTTAAGTTTGCATGCAGATTTTTTTCCGTGAGCTATTTGTTGTGTACTTCCTCATGCAATAGTCGTTTGAGCGATACCTTAAAAAATTGAAGGATTATGTCTTCAACAAAGTAAAGCCAAAATGTTCAATTGTGGAAGGATATGTTTTGGAAGAGTACATAAACTTTTGTGTCATGTACATGAATGGTTTAGATAATTGTTTTAATCAATTGGAAGGGAATGATGGACCAATTGATGAGCATGTGGAAGATTGCCTTTTGTATAAATATAAACCAATTGTAGAAGTCGATTGCATGTTAGCCCACTTGTATATATTAGGATAGATCTTTAAGAACGATTCTTTCTACGATGAATTCAAACATTCTACCTACACCTACAGATGTGAACTAAACTTCTTTCAATGGTTTTGAAATTGTGTTGTTGAAATGTAGGATAATTACTAGAGATCAATAGAATATTTTACCATAATATTCCAGAGACCTTTGAGTCATGCACATATTATCACTTGGGATACATAATGAATGGATTCAAATTCAGAGTTAGATTGATCAATGATGCGAAGGCCACACAATAGTATGGTGTTAATGTCAACTATAAATTACCATTAGCTTGAGAAGGTTATTACAGCCAAAGTTGTGAGATTGTGGAGGTAAGCTTCCAATACAATCATAGAGTGCTCATATTCAAGTGCGATTAGTTTGATGTTTTCAAACAATAGAGGTTACAACCTGGATAAAAAAACATGGTATTATCATCTTGAATCAGAATTGTCAAGCCCATCGAAGAACTGAACCTTTTGTATTGGCTTTTCAAGTTGAACAAGTCTTCTACATGGTCGATAATATCGAAAGCGAGTGGATAATGCCAATAAGATCAATACCTCATAATTTCTATGAAATTGCACAAGACGAATAAGGACAAGTAGATTTTGAAGCCTACCAAGAAATTCCACAACTTAAAGAACTACCTTCGATGCATTGGAGGATGATGATTTTTAAGGTAATCATTTGTTCTTTACTTCTTACAAATTTTGCATTCACTACACTTACAAAAGTATAGTGAACATGCAATCTATCTCCTAAAGCATTGAATCTGTTAACTTTACTTATAGAAGTCACTTAATTATCATCTATGATATTTCAATTCTGAATTAAATATCATCGGTGATATTTGGTTCAAAATTAAAATATCATCGATGATATTTGATATCATCAATGTAATATGGCAAATATTATCAGTTGATCCACTTTTCTTTGAGATATTTCTTACACTTTTGTTCACATTTAAATGTGTATAATTTGTTTAATCAATGCTTTCGTGCATATTGATAAGTGGATATATTTTTTTCAATAGGGGTTTCATGTAGTGGTAATCGAAGTTCACCAAGAGGTCACTTGGACTTCCACAAGAGGCCATATGCCATCATTCTGAGGTAGACTGTCCAGTTCAATTTGTAGAATCCAAGAGGAAATTTTGGAATCCCTCCAAAAAAATGATGATTGATTAAGTGATCATTATATCCTACCATTAAAATTGTGCTTGTGATTACTACGATTCCTCCTTCAATCACATTCTCTAAAATATAAGGTACAACTTATTCTCACTATGAGCCACTTGATTTGGTCATTTAATTCTTTTTTCATTATATATATATATATTTTAGATCAATGGAAGAATCATTAGGCATATGGGCTTACTTTGATGCAAAAAACCTAAGCACTAGATAATTTTTCTATATATTTATTGTTGAAGCTATGATGAATAACAAATTTTCCATTATGCCAATTTAGGTTATCCCATAATTCGTTTAGTATCCACAATTTCATTATTTTCTTTAACATGTCTTCTTTAACGGTTAGTTAACTTCTTACCATGCATTTATTAATTTGTTTCCCATTTATATATCCTCCCTATAATATTTGTTTTTACAAATGCAAATTTCTTCACAGAAGTTGAAAGTGATGAGACATTCGAGGTCACAATACAACCTCCTAGAAAACTTTAGTGTTGAGTATGATGATGACACCTATACCCCCTCAGATGTCCACTCCTAACTTGACACCCAACCTACTCTAATTGTGACCTAAGCCCTCCACTAGCCAAGTGCGTCACAGCTTAGGGACACTACTATCCTACCCAATACACCTAATCTTTCTAATTATCAGTCATTAGTTGGACTGCATCCCCAATATCCCCAGTCTACACTTGGTCACGTTCCTTCCTCCATAAGAGGCTAAGTTGAGCCTACTGATCTCCCACCTAGGCATACAGGTGATATTTTCCTTCTTCTACCTTTTACTCATGCATTTTATTTACAATGAGGACATTGAATAAGCTAGGCATGGGGGATAGGATTCATTTTTGAATTATATTGTTAGCACTGCGAATTTCTTGTAAATTTTCTTTATTTTTTCCTTTATTAAAAAAAAAAATAATAATAAATTTTGAATTAGGAAAAGAGAACTTGGGCATTAGAATTTTTCAACTTTAGGAAAGGCTGCAATATGACCGGAACACTTTGACACTTTAGATCTTCCGGCTTAATCAGCCCAGGTGTCCACTAAAATGTGGACTTGTTTCTTGAGTCCTCGCCATCTTTAATTTGTTTCTAATTTGTTAATAAGTTGAGGTGATAAGTACATGACTTATCAACCTACCCTCTAATTTGAGATGACTTAAAGTCTAAGCATCTCCACACTATTTGTATTAACTCACTTTATAATGATTTTAACGGAAATTATGTAGCTAATGAACCTTCTAGGGTAGTCTGGCTAGTAAGTTGTTATAGGTAATAACCCATTAGTCGGTTGTCCAAAGCTCAGCTACACGACCATTCTCTTTTTGTTGCCTTTAGGTAAATCTTAGATTAAGGAAGTCACCTACTCAGAAAAAGAAAAAAAAGATATTTAAACTAGACGAAAAAAAAAAAAAAACCACACTTCACCACACGAGTATGGCTGGCAAGTTGCCGTGGGTTTGATGCCTTGTTAGCTGGTTGTCTAGAACCCAGCTCATAAAATGCACATTTAATTCCTAAACATTTAGGAAGAAGCAAGAAAGTACAATAAGCCAGGAAGATATACACTGGGTTTGCCCTTGTGTTGACCCTACAAAAAATAAAAGTAAAGAGAAAACTACCAGTCGAACAGATATACCTTTTGGTAGAAATTATTCTTAAGGTCACCTATGGGTGTAGAAACCTGAAGTCCGTTTTAATTGTCGATCAGTGAGTCTATCACATTTTCACAAAAGATGCTTAGCACTTAGAATTCTTTTCGAGTCTTGGGTGAGTTGGGCAGCCGTAGAAAGTTACCCTTAAACTCTAAACTTAAAAATAAAAAAAAAGAAAAGAAAAAAGAAGAAAAAGAAAGAAAAGGGTATTTGCTTTTGAATAAGGTGAGAGCTTGGGCAGTTTGTATTTTGGTAGACATTCAGGTGTTGTTAAGTCTCTGTAGCTCAGTTCTTTAGTAGAAACTTCTTATTGTTGAGAAATAACTATTTCCCAAGTAATTTGATCCAAATTCTATTTATAAAAAGCACATAATTTTGCTAGGTACTAGCAAAAGATAGGCATGGGGGTGTGATTTGTAGACATCTATTAACCTAAAATGCATATTTATGTATGTTCCTAGGTCTATATAAGCATCGTACATTATAAATATTACATAACATACATCGTCATGCATTTAGATTAATTTGTACCAATTGTTTATTAATTCACCTCTTTTGTAGCTAGGGGGCAAGGTGATGTAATTTGAAGCTTTAAATGAAAAATCTAATCATATGGATGGATCCAGAGAGACGATCGTAGTCCAACAATATGAAAATCAACTCAATTCGAGCAGCGTGGCATCCCCTACAGAGAAAAGAAGATGGATGGCCAAGATGACGCTAGTGGCACCATCCCAACCACCTAAACCTGCCAAGGCCTCTCCACTCAACCTCTAAAGGTATCTTTCTCATACGCTTTTAGTCGTTGATCCACAATCTAATGGTTGAGCGAACGTAGGCACAAAACCATCTTCGCAACATTCTAAGGAATGTAGCACAGCGGTCGTGCACCTTACGCACAATGCGGGACAAGTGATCGAATCCACACAAAGCAGATTAAATCCACTAAAGGCAAGTGCGGCTGGAATTCAGCTGTCGGATGTGCGATGAGTAGATGATGAGGCGACAATGCAGTGCGATCGGGTGCTCTAGATGCGACCGCAGCACATACGCACACGATCATGCGAGATCTCACATGTGATTGCACATGGAGCGTTAGCACAATCTGAAGGAGATACGACATGCGATCTGGGCCATTCGTTCGCGATCCAGTGGCTGGCTCTTCGCCAGTTGTAATGCACGTGCGAAGCGATGCATGCACCACGCCGTGTGATCAAGATCCAACAATCCTTTACCCTCCGTGCACCTTCAGCGACGTCTGCATGTGTCACTAACGAGCCTACATTTATTTTTAAGCTTTTTAAATGCCCTTTTAGCCCTTGAACTTCATCTATAAAAGAGCACATACACCCATTTCGTCCATCATCACTTCCTTCTCCTCTCAACTCTCAAGTTCTAAAGCTCACTCTAGTGCTCCTAAGCTATGAGAAGCTCCGCTAGAGTTAAAAAATAAAATTTTCCCACTTCTCATCCCGTTTGCAGAGCTCTTACTAGCCGTCCTCTCAGCCCCATTTCAGAAGCAGATCCTACAATGACGATGCCCTGCCTCATCCCTACTTCATCCATATTCATCCTCCTTCCTCCATCTCCACTCTCCTTCCCCCAAGTGTCGATCATCCGACTCGTCCTTCAAGCATTCGTCGAGAAAGATAATTTCTCTCCCCCTATCTCTTTACTGCTTTCTAGTATAGATTTCAATTTCCAGCATTAAATTTGTAGCAAGTAGTTTGTAAAGACATTTTCGTAGCTATAAAAGTTGTTCTCTCTTTCTCTCTCTTTGTTTATATTACAAGTAGATTAGCATAGTATAGATATTGTGAATATTTTCCTTATTAAAAAAATACAAAAAATATAACTGCGATTTTATAATTGACGTAGTCTCCCCATGTTCGACCTGGGTCTCATCTCGAGTTTCGATAAAATTATTTGATAGTGGATTTTTCCACAATTGCAGTAATGGATTTTTAACTCAAACTCTTACGCGTTCAAATCTCGCTCATTAGGCTTCTAGAAAGAAACATTAGGATTTAACTACATGTATATATAGGCGAAGATATTGGACTTTATGTACCCTTCCAAGGACACAAATTATACAATTCTAGCCATGACTACTAAGGAGGCATTTAGGAGCATCAAGCCACCAAAGTATGGAGGTTTCATCTGTAGCGTTAGAGCAAGCGATACCATAAGCTCCTGGTATGGAATGAAGGGGTCAACATCAAGGTCAGAGTATGAAAAGCTTAAGGAAGATATGTATCAACTAAGGAGAGCAAATAAGGTGAGGAAAAGGGAGGTGCAAGCAAAGGTGAAGATGGTAGACTAGTAATACTAGTGGATGCAGGAGCAACAAAAGTACATGGAGCAGCAAAGACTCTAACTTCCATTTCAACAATTAAAGCACTCTAACTTCCATTTCACACCTCATCAGGATGACAACAATGTTGCTAGCTCAGGGAAAGGAGGTGTAGGGGCACATGCTTAGCATTAGGGACTAAGGTTATGATATATACAGATCATTCAGCTTTAAGACATCTTTTAGCTAAGAAATATACTAACCCTAGATTGATTAGTTAGATATTGTTATTAAAAGAATTTAACCTTGAAATTAAAGATAAGAAATGAGTTGAAAATGCAATAGGAGATTACTTATCATGAATCTTGACTAATGGCACTAAGGTTGACACTAAAGAAATTCATGAAGTGTTTTCGGATGCAAATAATCGTAACACATCATGATATGCTGATATAGCCAACTACTTGGTTGCTAAAGAGAGTCCTAATGATTGGACAACATGAAAGGAGAGGTTCTTCTCCCAAATTAAATATTACTACTAGGAAGATCTTGAACTTTTCAAATATTGTTCGGTCCAGGTAATCAAAAGGTGTGTGCTAGAGTTCAAATTGTAAGTTTGCACTAGAGGAGGTTGAATAGTGTGGAAAATAAAGTGATAAATGATTGAAACATAAAAATCAACCACATAAAAACATTCACTACAATGAGATAATGGATTTTTAGGTGGAAACCTTAAGGGTAAAAATCACCACCTAAGTCACCCTGACTTAAGATTTTCCTAATCAACCTAGTCAATCAAATCCACAAGACTGTACTATTTAGAACAAGAGTGACACAACCACACTACTTTGTACCAAGGGTAGTGTACTTCAAAACCTCTCTTTTTCATGAAGAGAATTGTCTCACAGAAAGACGAGAATTTGCAACATGAATACTCAATCAAAACAAAAATACAAAAGAAACTATAAAGCACAACAAAATAATGTTAAACTAGCTACTATAAGTGTAAAGCATACTCTCCTAATGTGGAAGCAGTTTGATGTGATTGCGAAGGGTAATGGTGCTCTCTTGATGTAAGGTTGGAAGCTTGGAGAGCAACTAGATTTCTCAACTTAATCTCTTACTGATTAAGTGTAGATAGGAAGTAGTGGCTCTCAATGGTGTTGCACGTAAGGATTTCTCTTCCAATATGTGTATGTGTGTTATGGAGCATACTCATTTATTTATAGAAGTGTTTGGAACTCTCTAGAGAAGTGTTGAGGCAAGATATACCCGTTGGAGCTTTTAAGACTGTCATTTGTTGCAACAGATTTCTGGAAAATTGAGCAACCTGTCGGACAATGCAAGCCAGTTGTTCCACTTGGTGTGATTCCTCGATGGTAGTGACTTTTTGCTCCCATTCCAGTTGAAGGGAGTGCAAAAGCTTGGATTGAAGCTCACCTTGTATGAACGTCTTTGCCAAAGATTTGACATTGTTCATAATCAATGTGAACCTAATGTACATCCCACTCAAACTTTCATTGTCTTTCATTACAAAAGATTCAAATTCTTGTGAAAGCAAATTAATTTTAGATGTCTTTACCTTAGACGTACCATTGTGCATGACTTCGAGAGTCTTCCAAATTTTATATGTGGTCATTCATTGAGAAATTTGATTGAACTCATTGGGACTCAATGCACAATATAATGCATTCATCGTTTTTGCATTGAGAAACTCCTATATTTGTTCTTGGGAACAGCCGTCAGAGGGCTTTTTCGGGATCATGTAGGGAGTCGTGCATCTCTTTCAAATTGAGTAGTCATTCGTCTACAACTGCATACGAATACGTAATTTCCAATATAAATAATTTTTACTTACAAAATATGTTGGTTGCACAGTGGATTGTCTCTCGATGAGTCTTGTCACAAAGATGCTTTCCTCCATGCTTAGATCCTTGTCGGGTGTGACTCTATATACGCAAGAACGAGGCTCTGATACCAACTGTAAGTTTGCACTAGTGGGGAGGTGAATAGTGCAGGAAATAGAGTATCATAATTGAAAAATAAAAATCAATCGAACAAAAACACTTACCACAATAAGACAGTGGATTTTTAGGTGGAAACGCCAAGAGTAAAAACCACTACCTAAGTTTCTTAGGATTTTCCTGATCAACTTAGTCGATCAAATCCACTAAACCGTACCACTTAAAATGAGAGTGGCACAACCTCAATACAACCACACTACTTTGTACCGAGGGTAGTGTACTTCAAAATCCCTCTTTTGCATGAAGAGAATTTGTCTCACAAGGAGACAGGAATTCATTGTTGGTGCTAGAGCACCACGATCATTTGTTTTGATGATAACAAAACACGTGTCATTTAACATTTGCACTTGGAGTCTTAGATTTCAGGCAAATTGCAAATGGAGACGTGACCAGACGGAGTTTGAGCTCGCATCCAGGATGGATTGGAGGAGCTTGATGGAAAACAGAGGAGATTCGCGAGGAGCGATAGATTGAAGAAGGAAGGAGATGAAGAATAGGATAGATTTCCTTCTCTTGTACTCCTTGTATTTTTCGTTTCTTTTGTTGCTCTTTATTTTTGTTACTTAGATTCATGTTAAAGAGCCTCAAAGTACCCTAACAGTAGTTCTAGGAACACCAGCATAACCCTAGGACACTTAGGTTTTCTGTAGGAAACTAATATAGGGTTCAAACAGCATTTCCAGACGTCTAATTCCAAGATCAGACGTCTGATAATGTGTTTTAAGACGTCTAACTGTTGATTCAGACGTCTGATAAACATTTAGGCTGGATTGTTAGTTCTGTCTGATGAAAATTAGACGTCCATACCTTAGACCAGACGTCTTAGGAGACGTATGATGAATTTGCCAGACGTCCAATTAGTGGACCGTTGGCTGGCTTAGCGAACACTCAAGGATATGACCGTTAGAGCCTTATCAGACGTCCTTAGGCCTTTCCAAACGTCAGATAAATGATCGTTTTGCCTCGGCTGACCCAAAATCTCTTCTCAGAGATTTTCTAGCCATTGCACTCTCTTGGAAATCCATTCCCACGAAAAAGTAGGTTTCCAGACGTCCAGACATAGTGCCAGACGTCCTGTATGTTGTCTGATGGACTTGCACTAGAACCCTGTTTAAATCTGATCCAAGTCAGGAAGAGACTCGCCCAAAATTAGACGTCTGATAACCCTGTCAGTACAATCATTGTTCCTGATTTCGGCCTGATTCTCTTGGGCTTTGCTCCCAACGGCTATGGAAGCTTTCCAAAGCCTTCCAAAGCTTTCCTAAGGCCTCTATAAATAGAGGGGAGCCTTTACACACCTAGACACACCAAGAACAAGCATTTCCATTCTTTTGTGTCCAAAAAGAAGCTCTTGCTCTCCAAGCTCAAGCTCTACATCTTGAGAGCATCAAGCCTTCGCGCACCTGCTTTCCCACCGTAGTTCACGAGAGCGACGTTGCGTCGTCGCGTGGCTCACGCACCCGCGTCATCGATTCGACGCACTCCTTGTAAAGGGGAGTTTCCTAATTCCTATAGAAGCTTAGGTTAAAAATTACTTTGTTAGCTCTATAGGATTATTTGTTATTTTATCTTTGTTATTTGGTTGGGTATTCGCTTTGCGAATTCCCGTCTCCTTCGAGGGACAAAATCCTTCTCGTGAAGAGAAGGGGTTGAGGAACGCTACCCTCGCACTTGTAGCGTGGTTGTAATTGAGGTTGAATCACCCTCATTTAAGTGATTCGTTTAGTGGATTTGATCAACTTAGTTGATCGGAAAATCCTTACTCGAGAGGGTTAGGTGGTAGTTTTTACCCGATTTGGGTTTCCACCTAAAAATAATTGTGTACCTTGTGATTGAATTTTTGTGAGATTGTTTATTTTATATTTTTCGCAATTTATTACGTCACCCCTCCTGATAGGGCGATTCTACATTCACAACACGAATATCCAATCAAAATGAAAATACAAAAGAACCTACGGAACCCAACAAAATAAAGTTAAATTGGCTACTATAGGTATAAAGGGTACTCCCCCAATGTGGAAGCAGATCGATAGGATTATGTAGGGTAACGATGCTCTCTTAATGTAAGGTTGGAAGCTTGGACTCATAGATTGAGTGTAGATGGGAAGTAGTGGCTCTCAATGGAGTTGCAGATAAGGATATCTCTTCTAATATGTGTATGTGTTGTGGAGTGTCCTCATTTATAGAAGTGTTTGAAACTCTCTAAAGAAGTGTTGGGGCAAGATATACCCATTGGAGCCTTAAAGACTGTCATTGGTTGCAATGGATTTCTGCAAAATCAAGCAACCTGTCAGATAGTACAAGGTAGTCGATGCCCGATAGACCGGCTACGACATGATCAATCGACCAAAAACAATTTTCATTAGGTGGCCTACAATGGGTAGAAATGGCCCTATGGGGTCTTTACTAGTCGATCGACTTTTGGTTAGCTTGGGATTTATTGATCAGTCAACTGATGGTCAACCATTACTGAAAGACTCTTAGTTTTGAGTTCCTACACTTGGGATCTTGGCAATTGATGTTGGAACCTAGTTCCACTTCCCTTTTTTACGTTTTGGTGTTAACAAAATTGTTTTAAATCTAATAAGTTTTTGAAGTGATATTTACAGGGATAATCACAGGTTTATAGGAAGTTTGGATGATGACAAGGAAGAAGATTAAAGTGGATGAAGATTTTTTTGTTGTTTATTGATAGTAACTTAGAAGTTTGTATGTCTCCTAAACAAGAAAAATTGATATATGAAGTAAAACCAAATTAGAGATAATTAGATATCAAACTCACGCACAATCACTCGCTTGAAAAATTAGAAAGGTTTCCTTATCATATTAAAAGATTAATTGAGTTTTAAAAGCACTAAAATTGATCTAAGTTGTTAATTCAAGGTACTTGTAACAAGTACCAGTACTATTCATTAGTACCGGTACCTGTAGGGCACAGGTTTAAGCCTATCTCAAACTGTGAACAACTAGTACCAATACTCATCATGAGTACTGATATCAGGTGCTCATAGTTTGTGGAGTTTCTTCATGCCTAGACCTTACAAGTACTAGTACCCATGATGAGTACTGTCACATGTAGGTCATAGTGCCTGATTTGTCTTAAACCTGTGAGTTATAAGTACCAATACCCATGATGAGTACTGGTACCTGGTAACTTAGTTGGTACTCAACTGGAAGTATAAAGTACTGGTACCTAGGCTCTTTTGTACTGGTTGCTGAAGAACTGTGAGCAGCTAGTACCGATACTACAATTTTAGTACCAGTACCAACTATCCATTGTGCCAGATCTGAAGGGCTATTTTGTGGTTAATCTTAAATATAACACACTTAATATGCCCCTGATGGTAACACCATCATTAGCCATAACTAGCCTAAATTAATGAAAATCAAGTGACAAATATTCCTACATGATCGCCTGAGAACTATAGTTCCACGCAAATCTATTTTAAGAAGAAAACATTAAAAATGATTAATTATGCAGTTTTAACATCACACCATGAATGTAGAGTAAGCATGGGATTTGTTAAGGGTTAATCTAAGGTCAATTGATCATTAAAGTCCAATAAATGGGTCCACACAGACAAAAATAAGGTTTCACGTATTTCGAGAACCAAACAACACACTAAAACCTTAATTTAAGACTCGCTTGAATTGAAGAGGCTCTGATCAGGATAAAATTTATATAAACCTCCTAAAATTCATAGAAAAATATTCTAAGAGGTCTGATACCCTTGTTTTGACCATCTAAACTCATTTTGACCTTGGATAGAGTTTCAGATGAGATTTTACCTTAATTTGGGCTTCTGTGCAAATTTCCCAGTCAAACGTGATCAAAATGCAAATCTAATTTCATCATCAAATTTTTTGTGTCCAAATTAAGTTAATACGAAAATTTGGGATCAATCAGAGTCCATCTTGACCCATTTTTCACTTCAGTCCCTAAAACCTCTGTTCCTACACTCAGACCCCTAACTTTCAAATGCCCTTTCAAATGGGTCCCTAACTTATTCATCTTTTTTGTAGAAATACCCCTGTCACCATTGATAGGTCAACCGACCTACAGGTGTGCTTTGACCATCTCAAAACCTTATCAAATCAATTCCAAATCCTACCAAATTTGGTGGGATTAGTGTTAACATTATAGAGAATTGTATGAGCAAGATCCTAGCTTCCAATTCTCTCTATTATGCCCTAGCGAACCCATGAAATCTGTGGGTTTCTTGTGTCCTAATTTCCAAGCAAATCAACCTCCTTTCCTCATTTAGAGCTTAGGGTTGAGCTCTATATAAGCTCACACATCTTCAACCATCCTCCTTAGTCCGGTCTAGGCCCAAAAAGCTTCATCCCTTCTCCCTCTAGCCAACTCCAACTGCGACTCTGGTGACCACCTCACTCTGTCGGAGACTCTAATGGCAAAATTGGAGGCACTAAGGCCTTCTTTTCTTCTTCGCGACTAGAACCCACCAAAGTTCGGCCACCCTTGACCCTTTCCTTGTTGCCGCTCTCTCACCGGAGTCTTCATCTCTTCCATGTCTGGCCAACTCCAACTATGACTCTGGCGGCCTCCTTACTCTCCCTCATCAGAGCCCCCAATAGCCAAATTGGAGGCACTAAGGCCTTCCTCTCTTCTTTGCGACCAGAACCCATCAAAGTTCGGCCGCCCTCGACCCTTTCCTTGTCGCTGCTCTCTCACCAAAGTCTTCATCCCTTCCGCGTCCAGCCATCAAACCAGCGAGGAATTCCTCCCCTTTTCATCCTTAATGTAGGTTCTCTCACTCTTTTTCTCTCCTTAACTTAGGTCTACCTCCTTATCTCCAGATTTCAACTAATACTCCCTGCTCTCCCCCCTCATCTTCTCCGCCTTCGGTGTAGCTCTGACAAGCTCGCCACGCCTCTACACAAGACCAAACTACACACAATCACCTCCACAAGCTTCGCCACATCACCCTCATCAAAACCCCTCAAACAATTTAACCATTCGCCTACTCCTTCGCCCATCTAAGCAACCCACCTTTCGGTCACCTCCACCACCACCGTCCGGCCACTACAACGCTCCAATCACCAAGCCACCACCGTCAACAACTTTCTCACAACACGGTGATTATATTGCGCTGGTTTAATTAGGCCTAGAGGCCATTTTGTGACTTGCAGGTGTTCATCGGCCACCCATCATCGCCACCATCTTCTCTGATCATGTCCTCACCTCCGTTTACCTCAAGATCTACTATCAGTTCCTAGAGTTGCGGACTCACACCACACATCCACCTGCAACAACAATTGAACAAAAGCCACCACTTGTAGATATTTGACGTAGCTTCAGCTGCTGGCGCATGTGAAGGAAGGCAAGTGGAATTTAGTCCCACACTGGATATCCACAAGCTGCCAACAACATATAAAATAATTTTGTGTCCAAGGCTTATCGCCTCGACATGGAGGGGTGAGGTCCCTCACAACTCACTCACATGACCTGCTCACCCCTCGCCACTATGCACGTTGGTGGGCCTGGACCTTGTTCGCGACCCAATTAGCCGGTTACTGTGCATGCCCGTATACCTGATTAAAGCGATAAGAGAGAAATTCTGGGGGGGATAGGGGAGGGTTTTGCACTGTGCATCCTCGAGGTGAGTGCCTATATGTTCCATATTTAGCATCCTTGAGGCATTGGCTTTGTGCTTGGGTAGAGGTGGTTCTCTGTGCTATGTTCTTGTGTCTTGTGTTCCTGAGGCTCTTTAACTTTAAGGCATCTGATGAGCCATTGCGACGTCTAATTGTGGTATTCACCTGAGTATTGTGGGATTATTTGAGGCTTGTGCTGCTTGGCCTCGTGCTTGAGACCCTTGGCTCTAGTACTGTGGATTTTTTGGCTGATATATGGTTCGAGGTTATTGTTGAGAAATTGAAACATTTGATATATGCTTAAATGTGGGATTAATTGATGATTTAAATCACCACTTTTTAGAGTTCCTTTTCATTCCTTTTATCTCACTGAATTCTTGAGATACATTCTTGGAGTATATTATTCATTGAATATTTTGATTTCAATTCATTATTGTGCTCATTATTTCTAAATCACAATTAGTGTGTGAATTCCATATTTGCTCCCTGCAAATGACCTTTGACTCAATTTCTTAATTTCGAGGTTTATAAATAAGTGTTGTAGCGATTTTTGTCTTATACTACAACGCATATTTCTAAAGACAATTCTTACACATCAACAGCCTCCAACGGCTAGGGAGCATAGTAGGGTTTTTTGGTGGTTTACAAAAAGACCCGTGTGAGCCATTTTTACAATACATAAGAAATATACACTGCCCTTCTTCTAGATCTCATTCTTTCTCTAATTTTGCAAGGAGCATTTACTTGTTGCCTAGTGCTTTAGAGAATTTCTCTGATTTTGCAACAAGTGTTTTGCCACAAAATTTAGTCCTCTACAATTTTCTTTGCGCATTGATTCTCATGCTAGTTTTTATTATAACATTGCTAAATATATTATTGTTGGAGACTTAGGATTCTAGTTGTAAGCTTTTAAATTTCTTACTTACACCTGTAATATTTTTGTTCTCATTTGTTCTTGTAATTGAGTTGAGATAACCCGCTAATTGCCTTGTTATCTAGTAAATTAATTCCCTCCGGGTTGAGAGAATCGGGTTAAAAATCCTATGTCAGGAGATTTAGGTAGTGGAGTACCCAAGTGAGTGGAACCACTATATATTTGGTGTTCATTTTTTGTGACTTGTATTATTTGCATTTTTTTTATCACACTATTCATCCCCCCTTCTAGTGTGCTTGTGTTTTTAAGATCCTACAATCGATCAATGTTTGGTACAGTATCGATCAACGCCCTATATCAGGATTGGTTGGCCGATGGTTGATTGACTACAAGGTATCTCTTGTGAAATTGACTCTAATTGTTAGTGCATAGCTATTACTAAGCTAATGTCTAGCTATAGGTTGGTAGCCAATCTATTATCTATATGAGAGTCGATTGACGGGTTGGTTTGTCGATGAACTGGCTATTGAAGAGCCATTCAACTAGTGATGTCATTGGTCAACGCCTATATGCATTGTGTGTTATTTTGAACTCTTTAATTGTTTTCTTGGGCTCCCTATGCAACCTAACAGCTAACTAACCTCCTTAACTCTATTTTGGGGCAATTTACAAGTGATCTAAGAAAATAAAATAGCAACAACAAAAATACATTTAATACATCAATCAAAACCCATTCTATTCTTCACTATCCTTTGTCTTCAAGCCCAAGGCTCTTAGCTTTAACTCCATTCTCTTTTATGCTTTTGTCCTTCAGCAAGCTTCTCCATCACCATTGATATGAGCTTGAGCTCCATCGAATACTTCTAACTAATTGCATTAACCTAAGAACTCACAACTCAATTGAATTGTTAAATATAAAGAGTTTTGTTATAATCAAAATCAAGGATCAACACAAATAATAAAATATTCTTAAATTTTGTCACACTCTAAAATATGGAGGACACTTTAGTTCAAAGAAGATAACAGGTAAAGTACTTCAAAGTAGATTTTATTAGACAGGTCTTTTCAAGAACGCCCACACCTTCTACAAATCTTGTATCCATTGATGCCTCTACTCCTAATACTAATAATTGAAATTTGCAATGTATGGGACATTGATTTTATGGGTAATTTCTCTTTTTCGTTTGGATACAAATACATTGTGACAGTTGACTATGTGTTAAAATGGGTTGAGGCAATCTCCACTAAAACTAATAATCATAGAGTAGCCCTTAAATTCTTGCAATCCAATATTTTCACCTGTTTCATATTTCCAAGGACTATTATAAGAGTTGGGATCCTCATTTTAAAAATATCCATTTCTCCACAATTTTAAAGAAATATCTATCACCCACAAGATTGCCACTCCCTATCATCCTCAAACTAGTGGGTAGGTAGAAGTATCCATTTGGAAAATCAAGAAAATTCTTGAGAAAGCTATTAGGTCCAAACAGAAAGATTGACCATAAAGGCTTTATGATACTTTGTGGGCCTACAAAATGGCCTATAAAACCCCAATTGGATGTCTCCTCATAGACTTATCTTTAACCAGGCTTGTCATATTCCCATTGAGCTTGAGCATAAAGCTTTTTGGGCTATCAAAAAATTTAATTTTGATATGGCTGAGGCTGGTTCTCAACAAAGACTTCAGTTGACTAAATTGAAAGAGTTGCATAATGATGCATGTGAAAACTCAAGGATTTATAAGAAGAGAACCAAAATGTTCCCTAACAAGCTTATTTCCTGAAAATCCTTTGAAGTTGGTCAAAAGCCGTAGCTTTTCAACTCATGTCTAAAACTTTATTCCAGAAAGCTTAAGTAAAGATGGAAAAGGCCATATGAAGTTGCGTAGGTATATCCTTATGGCCTGTGGGAATCAAAGTTCAAAAAGATGACAACACTTTTAAAATAAATGGTCAAAGATTAAAATATTATATCAATACCATTAATGACAGTCGAGTTTTTAAGGCCATCAACTTAGTAGACCCCTAAGATTTGACTCTATCAAGCTATCAACCTAAAATTCAAGACAATTTGAAGCATTCTAGTAACATTTTTTCTTTGTATTCTTTATATATCTTTCTTGGTTCTCATTTATATTATTTTTCTTTTTTTATTCTTACAACAACATGACTAACAAGTATCGTGTTTTTGTGAATGTCATCGTTATATTTTAGCACTAATTTACCTTTAGACATTTAATATGAGATACTAAATCATGCAAAAGTGATCTGAAAATTGTACGTGGTGCATAAAATGAGAATGCCATTTTGTGGGCGAAGTAGAAAAGTGAGGCAATGTATGGTAAGGCTCCTAGATATGTGCCCCAGGTGAGAGACATATAAACATCCCAATTGAGGATGCCAGGGTAAAACTTAGGAGGGCTGATTATGGAGGTGGAACCGTTACATGTAGTTACAATATGGCCTTGGCAAAAACTACCACGTGACTCCGCAACTTCATAATTGTGTTCAGGCAGCCATGCACATGCACTGGATTAGACAAGGAATTATTTTGATATTAGTTTTTCGCGTGCTTAATGAGTTAGAAGTCGAAGAACCTGAAGAAGAACTTGACGAGACTGGGGAGTTTGAAAGGAGATTTCGGATGTAGACAAGCCTGACAACTTCGAGGATTCCAATGAGCTAGAGAAGCTTCCTGACCCCAGGGAGCCAAAATGGATTGACAATGACCATTTTTGGAAAGCTATAATTTTGGAGCTAGTAGGGAGGCAACCTTAGTATCGCATTTCTTTTTCTGCATACATTATTTTATTTCAATAATTTCAATTAGCAGATATTATGAATTTCATGCATTTATTGCAGTTTTAATAATATTGAACTTCATGTCTAGAATGTCTATTTCTTAAATGATTGTTTCGCGTTTCTTTCTTGCACGTAGCGGGGACATTACTACATTGAGGCATGGGGGAGTCATTTTATGTTCGCATTTATATGATAAAAAATGTATTTATAAAAATTTTATGTTATTTTCGTACAAAATAACTATTTCCTTTTTAAACAAATAAGTGTAGAAAAATGCCCATTAGAATTAAGAATTAGAAATACCAATGTAGGCACTTAAGTTAAGATATTTAATTTGTCCTCTAGATTTTTCAGGCCATTTTAGGCTTAATCAATAAAGGTATCTATGTAAATATGAGCTTAAAAATCAAGATCTTGAAGAGGTAAGCCAATTAGAAGCAAGTATAGGGCTTATCCATTTGCGTAGTGATTTGAAAGTCATTAAACTCTAAGCATCTTAATTAAGAGTAGCTGGACCTTCTCATAGCATCTTTAGAACTTAAATTAAATAGACACTTGGGCCTTCTCATAGCCTTACAAAAGAGGTGTTCATGAATCAGGCTCGAAAGAGCCACCAACTCAAAAAAACAAAAGAGAAAAGTAGTAGTAAAAAAATAATAGAGAAAGTAGATGAAAATTTAAAAGTAAAAAAATATACAATGATAAACAAATAAAGAGAAAAGAATAATGAAAATTAGACTTACTAGCCGTGTGAGGAATTATCTAGAAAAAGGATGCAAATTTACAAATTGAGATCTACTAGACTTACAAATTAGACTTACATGTGGAAATACTTACAAATTGGGATCTTGTCGTGACCACTAAGGGCACAGTGGAAAAGATATACATTGACTATGATCTTCTGTTGGCGTCAGGATAGAAAACAAGAGGGAGAAATCTACCACTTTATGGTAAGGAGAATCTAATGTAAGGTATGAAGTCAAAAGGTGAACCCATGAAAAATTGAAATTCACAGTAAAAAGTACCTACGTGTCAGAACAGATGTTTAGTATGATTAGTTTCTAACAAATCCTAGATAAATTTAGAAGTCATAGAAAATTATTTGAGGCTAAAACTAAAGCTATTTGGAATCAGAAAGAACAAGGTGGACCACATTGGAGTCAATAGCTAAGTGTTGTTAAGTTTTTGAGATAAATCATTTTTATATATCCTATGAAATTAGTTATGTTAATGCTTAAATAACTTTACTTTCAATTCTTAATTGTTGATGTTGTAGGTGTGTTTGCTATAAACCTTTAGGAGACTAGAACTCCTCTACTAGGTTAACCTAGAAGTTCAGCGTCTTATTGCATTTGGTAAATGCAATTGCAATTCCTACGAAAGTGTGTTATGTTTTTACTTAATCATTTTTTATTTTATTGAGGATTAGCAAATCTAGGCTTGGGGGAGTTGATAAGTCCACATTTTTGCATACAAATTTCATGCCTAGTGTTGTTATATTCACATTATTTAGTGCCAATAAAATAAGTATTCATAAGATCTTTATAAGTTTGCATTTTTATCTAAATTCAAGGATAAGGAGATAAATAAACAGTGAATGAGCCAAGGCTAGGCATTTAAAGATGTGACTAAACCCAAATTAACCCCCTTAAATCCTATTTTTCCCTTATATATGTAGACACCTTAATTCAACCAATTCAATAGCCCTCACCCCCAGTAACATGCACCTAAGCACCCCACTAACATACGCCTAAGCACCTAGATTCCTAACTATACCACACTCTTAATTAATCGCATGCCACCAAACACATAAAAATTACACAATTAATCCACACACCCATTCATAATTCACATTAAATCACTACACACTAATCACTAAACACACATAAACATACTTACTTATGTCCGTTAACACCCACTTACAAAATTAATGCCCACATTTTTTAATTTCCCATTTTCGCCTCTCTCTCTCTCTCTCTCTCTCTCTCTCTCTCTCTCACACACACACACATTTCCCATTTTCGCCTTTCTCTCTCTCACCCCCATGATCCCACTCCCACATTGCTCCACCATCTCACATTCCCCCACTCCCTAACGTCCTCTCTATAGAACACAAACACTTACGTACCCCTCCCAGATCCACACAACCAACCACACACCCTCCCCCCCAACACTACTCTGCCTCTTCTCCAACCTCACCTTACGATATCTCTATACCTCTCAATCTGACTCCCATCATTCCCACTGATGACCTCCTCGCGGGAAGCTCTCAAGCAATGCAAGAAGTTTTGACTTTTGAGGATCAAACCGACGTACCAACACCCGTCGATAGAGCAACTACACACGAAGTGGACGTGTACGTGGTAAGGGAGGACACCTGTCATTTCTCTTGTACATGCACATCAGCATCGACTACATCGTGAGCAAAGGTAAAAAAATTATATTTATATGTCTAGATCCATATATTTCATTTTGAGTCTTTCATTTAAACTTAATTGTAATATTCATTTTAGAGATTATTAGTTAACATAAATATGTTTTTGTTTATGGCATAAGTATGTGATGGTAGTTTGTTTCTTAATACGTTAGCGTAAATTCTTAACTTAGGGGTAGGATTTTGTATGGTTATATTGATTAAAATAATGATTTACATAATGATTAATTAGTATTTTTATGTGAATCGAGTTAACTAATTTTTGTGAAAATTATTTCAAGAGATTGTCTATGTCTAAAAGGTTGGACCCAAATTAAATTATTACTCTAGAAAATTACTATGGATATGTTAAACCTTAGGGAATGAGAAACTTAAATCTAACGTGAAGCCTAAGCTTTAAAAATAACCAACAAATTAACTTCCTCTACCTTAAGGATTTTTAAGGACTAGTCAATCATACATTTATTTACAGGTAGTTTACCAGTTCATTGCTTGGATTTTTATGTCCTTTATTGAAAATTTCATATCCAATTCACGACTTTCAAGTAAAAAAACTTGAAAAAGCAACTTAACCAAGAAATATCATCACCTTACCTGTGAACTCGACCCAACTCAACCTATACTCTTTAGTCAAGTTGGTTTTGAAACTTAATGCAATAAACGATGTGCACCATGACTTCTCCAAAGTCCTCACCTACTTGGGGCTCAGCAGACCTCGATGAGACCTACCCAATTCTACTCCTTGTGTACTTTGAAGAGCTGGGGAAGAGATAACAAGAGGAAATCCTCCAAAGAAGACAGCTCGCCTGCCAGGATGGACTGGGTGGCAGCCAAAGTGGCTTTCCCTACCTTTGTCCCCAGCTGCTGCTAGTGACCCTCCATGGATGGGTTGCTGGGAAAAGACTCCATCACCACCTCGAGGCTCATCTTCTTTTGCCACTAGTCCTTTAGGTGATTGATTTGGTTAGAGAGGTCCTCATTATAGGAGACCACCACCTCGAGGGACCTCTCCTTGGCCTTTAGTGATCGAGTTAGGCATATGGCATTATTGTTAGAGGACTTGGAACTTGCCATGGTGGCGGTCTTTACCATTGTGGAATTGTAGCACCTTTGCCCCTCCACCTCCAACACCGCCTCTATGTCCCGCCAAGCCTCTGCCTAAGCCTCCAGAACCACCCCCCCAACCACCACCACCACATTGGGTAGTTTCCATGGCATGAAGGTCCCCATTGAAGGCCTTCACCCTTTTGTCTAGAACGACTACATATCTCCCTGCATCGGGCTGGTAATTAAAAACCCCTTGAGGAACTCCTCAAATGCCTTTGTGGTGGTCTCCAACTCCAACATCTTTTAGCGGACCTCGACACTTTCTTACCCCACTCCTAGAGGGTGGCAGTTGCCTGCCTCTCCTCCAGTTGGTGCTTAAGAAAGGAAACCTTACTGCCCGCCCACTCTCGGGTGGTGAGGTTATCCCTCTACTGGTGGTGCATCTCTCGTCCTTTCAACCATGCAACATCCACCCAACCCACAACCTGCTTGGCGACAACGTGGCTTAATCCTGCCTAGAGGCATCATGGAGTCAAATTCAGTGACATAACTCCCAAAGAGTATGTCCTAACTGACCAACTCCGCCTACAAGGAAGAAAGCAAAACATAATTTAAGAACGGCAACAAAAATATGACAAAACAACTTTACAACTATTTTTTATCTGCAATCCATGGAGAATTGCAGAGGACTTTCCACATGTGCGAAGGTTCCCTATGCAAGGTTTCCCAATCAACGCTGATGAAGAGGAGCTTCAGTACCATCCTCTTCATCTCCAGCCAGATCTGCCTAAAGGAGTCAGGTCAGATGAATATCATGCTTCTTCAAGGAGAATCCTTATCCTCTGAGAGCAACCCAAACTCCCAGTTGTAACCCACCCTTGACTACTTGTGAATGCCCTCCTCCTGGTCAGTCTACTCCTCTCAAGGGGAGTCAATGTAATGAGTATCTGAAGAGCACTTCGAGTCTTACTGAGGGCTTACCCCACTTGCTGCCCTTGGTTAATTAGAGCTTGAGTAAGCCTTTGTCCAAGTAGCTAGGTCTAAGCCCTGACCCTAGTACAAAAAAGGGTATTTAGCCAATAAGGCCAAACCCTATCCTACTAGTGGGGTCGATGTAGACATAGTGGCCCCCGACCCCCTACTTGGTGTCATCAAGGCAAAGCTTGGACGAGTTAGTGTACCTTGCCTCTCCCTCCACCTCCATTGTGATCGGTTGCTCCTCGGTTGACTCTTACCAGACCTAGTCTACGCCAACTAGCATCTCTACACCCATTGATGCCCTCCTAATAGGGATCTCGGCAACCAGCTCCTCTCCATCAGGCCTCTCAGTGACCGGTGGCTCACCTCCACGCTTGGACAAGTTATGAAGAAGAACTTTGATAGTAGCAGGCACCTCCCTAAACAATGAAGAAGGGCTACTCTCACTGACCTCAATCATCAAAGGAACAAGCAGGTTGGCATCCACATCCTCCCCAAGCAGTGCCTAACCAGAGGAATAGGCACTATTTTGCAAGCAATTGGAGTAGGGGCAAGAGGTTTTGACGACCACCACCTTAGGCGAGATGACGATAGGATCATCTTGGGCATCTAACTTGAGGACCTAGTGTCGAAATTGAAGGATTCGATCAAATTAACCCAGGGTATTTTGAAAAATTTTGAGTCATAAGATTGGATTGATGTCAAAACCTAACCGAGAAATGAAAACATAAATAAAATACCCTAAACTAGAGTCACATGGGAGGAACTATTTTCTTCCCATTCTAGGGTACCACAAGTATAAGGAATTTCTACCTTCATAAGTGACGTCATACAACACCCCACATGCAGTGCTTCCTAGAATAAGTCCCAGCAATTCCCTGGACTCCCTCTCTACAATAAGCAAAGGAGGCCCCTCATGTTGTGGAGAGATGATCTTAGACGAGAGCCATGAATGATTCATGATCTTGAAGCAATCCCTTGCTTTGCTTCTCAGAAAATGCCAAACAGCCCTTCAAAAGGGCCAAAAAGTCTCATCATAGCACTAGTAGGTCGATCGATCAAGGAGATAAGTCTACCTGTTATTGAAGGGAAGTGACTATTACACAGACCAACACCCTAAAGGCACATCGTCGTTGTAGCAGGTTGACCTACTCAGTAGCAAATCGACTTGCTACTATGTGGCAAGTTATCCAATAATGAAAATTAGATGGCTTGCTACAATGGCGCAACCCTCTTGCTCTTCCTGATGGCTATTGTTCTCAGTGGATAATGGTAGGAATTGAATCATGGAGTCATTAGGGTTGCACATGGGAGATATTTATAGGGTTTCCACCACGAAACCTAATTTGATGGCAATCCTTAGGTCTCCATCTAAGGGTGGGGATCTAATCCTACTTGATACTTGCAAGATAACTCCACAATAACCTTTATTATGATTTTATCTAGTATACAAAAATAACTTGATGGCAATCCAACACTTGAATTCTTTACCTAATCATATTAAGTGCAATTAAATGCCAAATCAAGTGTAATTTAACTCTTTAAATCACAATTGATTTCTCTATCAAATAGGAAATCACCGTAATCATCATTGGTTTCATCACTTTAATAATAAAGCTTTAGGTTACTTGAAAATTTGGCACAACACCCCTTAAAGTAATCTGAAATTTATTGGATATTTAATTAGCCTAAGTTCATTTGAAATACATCTCATTAGATTGTAATTATCTAGAACTAAGTGTTAGTTCATCCGAATTGATATACATTTTGCTATGACTTGATGCATGTTAATACATATTTTTATGACATGAACAAGTGCATGCTTGCAAATTTTCCAAAGCCACCACCTCACCACCGCCGTTACCATGCTTTCATTGCCGCCCGAGTCTCTCAACTGAGAGATAGGATCGAGAGCGTGGGCTCAGCAACATTAAAAAGGAGATCTTCTCTACTGCGATAGGGGATCTATCGGCTTCACCATCTCCACTATGCTCCTCTTGTGTACACTGTGTCAACGGTGTGCATCGTGATTTGAGCCTGTTCCGCCTCCGCTCGCCCTTGACATGGTGGTGCCCAGTGACAAAGAGCACCACTACCAGCACTACCACCATTACCACCACCTATACCCTTCACCTTTTTCTTCACCTTCTTACTTTCCTTTTTCTTCTACGTAAACCACCGCTTCACCACCGTACACCCTCTTTATCTTCATCTACATGTTTCTCCATCTTCCTCACCAATTCCACACCACCACCAACGGGTTCCCTGCTACCCTCAATTTCCGTCGCCAACAACAGCAAAGCCTACCACTGCCCTCTCTGCCTCGTAAATGCGCCTGCACCCTCAATGCCAGTCTCTTCTCCTTCGTTTCTTCCTTCTTTTCTTCTCCTATAAACCCCACTGTGAGAACCCAAACACCATTGGCTTCTCCAACGTTGTACGGCCATCCTTAGCTGCCCTCCTTGCCACCAACCTCGCTACCGTCTTTGGCCATCTCTCACCGACAACCACTCTCGCTCCCACGCTTGTAGGATCTAAAGGACACAAGCACACTAAAAGGGGGGATAAATAGTGTGGTAAAAAATTATTGCAAATAAAACAAACCACAGAAATAGGACATCATATATATAGTGATTCCCCTCACTTGGGTACTCCACTACTTAACTCTCCTGACTTATGATTTTTAACTCAATTCCCTCAACTCGGAGGGAATCAATTTACTAAAAATAAGGTAATTAACGAGTTACCTCAACCAAATTACAAGAGCAAATAGAAACAAAATATAACAGGTGTAAGAAAGAAAATACTGTAGCTTACAACTCAAATCTTAAGTCTCCAACAAGAATTAGTTTAGCAAATGTTTAATAAAAATATCTAGCAAAAAAGGACAATGTGCAAAAATGATTTTACGAGAACAACCAGATGCGTTAAATGAACTTGTTGTGAAATGGAGATCTTCTTGAAAGATGGATGCAACAAGCCTATCACTCTTGCAGCTAGAATTGAAAGATGTAAACTAGAGCAAGGAGTATCTTTTATTCTTGAAATCTTTGAAAAAGGCACTCACAAGGTATTTTTATAGGCCACTAATCAACTCCCCCATGCTTTCTAGCCGTTGGGGGAAAAATAAGAAGGTTAAGAATAAGATTAATTGCAAAATAGTCACTCAAATCAAGCGAAACGATTAGTTGGTACCAGTATTGAAGTTAAGGTACCAGTATTAGCTGCTCATAGTTATCCAGCAGCTAGCCCAACAGAGCCTGGGTACTGATACTCAGTGCTTACAATTGAGTACTAACTAAGTCACCAGGTACTGGTACCCATCATGAGTACCAGTACTTCTGACTCACAGGTTTGAGACAAGTAAAAAACTGTGACCTACATGTACCGGTATTAGTGATTAGTATCGATACTTATAAAGTCCAAGCACTATCGCTGAGTCCAGGCACTACCACTGCCCACAAACTGTGAGCACTTGGTACCGGTATTCATGATGAGTACCAGTACTTATTGTTCACAGTTTGAGACTAGAGCCCAAACCAGTGCCTTGCATGTACCAGTACTTATGAATAGTACCAGTACTTGCTACAAGTACCTTGAATAGACTGTTTTAATCAATTTTAGTGATATTCAAACTCAATTACACAATTAATATTACCAAGAAATGATTTTGATTTTTCAAACGAATGATTAAACGTGAGTTTGATGCCTACCTAAATTTTGATTTTACTTCCTAAATCAATTTTTCTTATTTAGGAGACATACAAAATTCTATATTATAACAAATGAACATAAAAATAATCTTCATCCTTCATATCATCCACACTTCTTCCTTGTTATCATTCATACTTCCTAAATCCTATGATTTCCTGTAAGTAACACTTCATAAACTCATTAGATTTAAAACAATTTTGTTAACACCAAAACATAAAAAAGAAGTGGAACTAGGTTCCAACAACACTCTCGACAAACAAAGACCCCCACTGAGAGGCCATCATCACTACGAATGATGACCCACCGCTGCTCCAAGTAGCCACTAAAGACCTCCTCAGTCCAAGCCACCACCACCATTGCGACAGCCTCGTCCCAACGCATCTCCGTCGGAAGCCACTCGCGCCGCCATCAACTCCACACACGGCCATGAGGAAGGGAAGACTATCCCCTATTTTGCTATAGTAGATGTAGCTATTAATATTTACATTTCATGCCCTTATTGAACACTCTTCATATGTTTAATATTTAGTGTGTTATTTTATTTGGTGAAGTTTGTGATCACGCACTCCCTCTCCTTCCTTATTCCCACGCAAGCTCTCTCTCCTATTATCATATGTTTCATGCCCATTTTAAAGTCATAAATTTGGATTTAACGTTTGTTGAAACTAATCATCGTATGCGTGAAAATGAAGGTAATATTTATGTGAGTTTATTAGGCTTAGTTCCTCCCTATGGAGTGGATCTAACCAACGTGGTTAGAGTAAAATTATGTTTGATTAAGAGATTTTTCACCATGTAAAAGAAATACAATGACGTATTATTCTTATTATCATTTGTCAAGTGAAAATCTATTTATCAATTATCTTGATGTCTAATCTCGTTGGGCAGCCATCATTCCTTCTTGTATAGTATTATTCTTGACGTCTCCTTGTGTCATTGGAATGAGAACGAAGATTAGAGCTTTTCCCGAAGGTCCATCTTCTTGTCCTCATACCTTGAGTTTGATCAGTAGTTTGTGACCACATAAGGAATTATTATTCCCAACATACAAGAAGTGAGGTCATACCTCCAATCTATTACATACACCTCTGTAATAAACTTGTCAGTTCCCTTTGAGAGATCATGCATCCCTATCTCTTTTCATATACACCAACTTTCTAGTATTAGCACTACAATGGGTCTGTCTACTAATGGTCCACCAAATGCACATGTTTGTGAATAGAGACATATCTATTTTAAGTTAAATGATACATCTTCTCTATCACAGCACTGGAGAAAGACTTCCGCTATCTCTTATTTTATTAGGTTAACTCTTTGACTCGACCCATTTGACAGTCCTTGAATCTCCATTAAAGAACATTAATCAAGCGACAACATTTAAAAAAGGTTGTCATCCCAACTCAGACTGAAAACATATGATTGAATCAGATGGTTCATGATGTGTTATCAGATCCTCTAAATCGTTTAAATCTCCAAATCAATACACATCGAATTCATTTGATCTAGCTTATTCATACTAACGGATCCAACTCATTTACTGAAAATCAAACAAATTCTTTTATCCAAATGAAGAATATAATCACATTACAAAACTTGAAATGCTCACTCAGACAAAAGCTAACGGGCATACCTACCCAAAGACGAAACGGAGTTCCTTTCCTTAGCAGGAGTGGTCACTTTCTTTAGGGATAGAAAGGTTGCACAGAAAATAAATGTTAGATTAACCTCAAGAGTAGGACATCACTAAAGATATGCTTAGCACAAAATCAACTTCCAAATGCTTATCTACCTCAACTATGAGCAAGTAAGAGAACAGAAGTACTTTAATGACTAGACATTTGTAAGAGTCTAGGCATCCATGTTCATCAGAAGAAGGTCCTTTTCAAGCATATCCTACCAGTTGTTGCTCACTTGGAGTGGCTCTAAATTGTCCACCAAAAAGAAATGTTGATTAAGTACCTTAAGGATATTTGGCAGGTCAATGATTTGTTAGTAAGGGGCATGGGGCCAAAATGTGTAGGTCCTAGTCAATGTGCACTCCTTCTTAACCATTAAGGGGATAAGCCCAAAAAGCTAGTGGGAAACATTCAAGTGGGGAGCGATCCCCAACTTGAAGCATGCCACGATAAAGGCATTGAGCATCAGCCAATAATTAAGTCCAAGCTTTGTTGGCACCATATTACAGAAAGATACAAAAGAAACTATAAAAGGGTTGAGTGAAATCCTAAACCCATGCTTAATAGTGTATCTACGTATAAAAAATGAATTACCCCACTAAGCGAGCACAATCGCTCATGATCACCCACCAAGGAAACCTTTAACATCCACAAGGGCATGAGTACAAAGCAGCACATAAACGTCACTCTCATTAATAAACATCGACTGAAATTGATAAAGCACTATGGTAGAGTCACTAAGGAGACTCGTGGAGGAAGGACCCTCACCTTGATTCAAAGCACTTGACATCATCCGATAGAGTTGCAAACCGCTAAAGATCTTCCCGACAAAAGGAAGATCTGGAAGCTCAAGAGACATGAGAGGGCTCAAGCAAACATTTACCATGTGGTAAAAGACATTCACTACCCCCCACTACCCCTATTCATACTAGCAAAGGGAAGGGAAGTGACACAATTTCATCGCTCAATCCTATCACATCACAATTAATGCAATGCCAAAGCCACTTGGGATTTCCCAAACGTGACACAACGTGTAGCCCACTAATGAGGCTGACATCAGATGTAATCATTATGCATCTCTTCACATTCTCCAACTGAGAGGAAGTGTGAGGCAGTGGTTGACCACCACCTGCCTAAAAATTAAGGCAAGCATACCACCACAACCCAACCACCGTGCCTCAACAGGAACTTGGATGATCCCAAACCACTATGTTGAGACATAACAAGGGATAGCTTCCCCACAAGCACCCAATTAAGAGTACAAGTGGTCATACTACTTCAACTGCCCAACTGAAAGCATAAGCGATCATACCGCTCAATCGAGAGCACAAGCGATCGTATCGCTGCAGCCATCCGATCGAGAGCACAAGTGGCTTAACTAAAGTCAAGAAACCTTCTACAAGCACCCATAAAGTGCATCCTTTAAAAAGGGTAGAACATTTTATGTAAAAGGGTAATTGAACTCTAAATATTCTCACCAATTGTAATACGCAACATAGTAAACACTTGAGGGTTAAATCTCCTCCCTAAACGTACACCATTGCGGTGGAATTAAGTCATCAGCTTTCTTTTATATTTGTATACGTAATTGTTTGGTGATTCGATTACTGTTTCGGATCAGGTTGCATGAGACCTAATCATAGGCCTTTCCCCTTAGACCATTCCATACATCCAATTTTTGGAGTTGATCCTCAATGACGAAGCTCATCAAGTTTCATTGAATCTAAATAACAAGAACATCTTGATTTCATTCTCTATTCTCATTGAGAATAGATGAGTCGAAAGATAAAACTGATCTCCATGAAACCTTCAGAATAGATGATGTCAATCATTGATTGAAGACTATGAACTGATATTGAAGGATAAGAATCTAGAGACCTGTGATTTTCTCAATGTAAGAGGTAAGACTATTCCTCCCAGTAACTTGAGCCTTAAGAAATCGTTGGTTAAGGAAATTCAAGAATAAACAACAGAAGCTAAGTTGATTGAATGACGATCTCTAAGTCATGGTAGAACTCATGATTATGGGTCATGGATGTGTTTATTTGTCAACACTTCTTCACCAGTCTGGCATGCCTACAAGATCTTGACAAGAGGAAACTTCAAAAGCAAGATGAATGCACTTGTGGAGTGGATATGCATTGCTTGGCTAGGATTTGCCCGAATGCTCTTCCCATGGGAATCATCCCAAGTTTTTCACACGATTAATTTTATGTTGATGTTTTCTCATGGAGATGTTAGGGATGAGGACAAAAGCAAACTCTTATCAGCTTCCCGATAACTTTGACCAATTGGCAATTGCCAGAGCCTTGGTGGTAACATCGAGATGGTAATTAAAGGTGTGGACAAAAAGCAATTTTCAACGAAACGGTAATAGAGTCGTTCTACAGTAGCATCTATTGTACCCGAAACATTTCTCTATAATTAATTAATGATGTATTTGGGGTTGGCTCTGTCGTCGTCATTCATCACCAACCGGCGGTAGGAAACGTCGCCATCAATTATTATTGTTTTCTTTTAAAAAATAAACACAAAAGGCGAACGGAGACACTCACTCCGACGAGGAGGAGACAAAATAAGATGAAAAAGAAAAATAAAGAAATTAAAAATATAACATAAAACAAAAAAAAGCATCCTTACTGAGAGAGTTGCACTCTCAGACCGTTAAAAGAGGAGTAACTCTACGCTTGGAAATAAAGACTACGCCACTACGAAAAAATCTCGATGATGGATCTATGCAAATAAGAGAATTGACAGATATCAATGTTCAAAATAAATTCCGAGATTCTAGATCGTAGAAGATATGGAGTCACATGTGAGAGTCGGTGCTCTCTCTTTCTCACCATGAATTATTTTAAATCACAGAAAAATAAGAGATAAAATTTTGTTGAGTGCATTAATTACACATTTAAAAGTTCACCATAATTCCAGACCCGATGGATTCATACCAAATTACTTCGATTAAAAAAAGTCAAAAAAAAAAAGGAAAAAGAATCTGAAATCCGTCGACTGGCAAATGATAAGTTTTTTCTTGAAAAGAGAGGTAAAAAAAAATTGACAGCAGGTTATTCTAAGCAAAAAGGGTGTCCGCTTAATTACTTGTAAAAATATAAAATAACTATCAGCACCATATGGCGTCTTTCAATTAGTCTTAAAATCCATTATTATACGAGAGAAGCGAACAAGGAGAGGGAAATTAAAAAAAAAAGAAAAATGGAAACAGAGAGGGGGAGATGCAAATGCTTACATGAATGTTCCACATGCGTTCTGCATCTCTTGCTGCGGGGCGACGACACTGACAGCGGACTCCTTCTCCACATCCCATAGCCCTTCTTCCATCAACGAGTAGTCAAGTACCT
Organism: Thalassia testudinum; assembly: GCA_037157565.1. Classification (NCBI taxonomy): domain Eukaryota; kingdom Viridiplantae; phylum Streptophyta; class Magnoliopsida; order Alismatales; family Hydrocharitaceae; genus Thalassia; species Thalassia testudinum. The sequence continues at coordinate 17,760,663 of JAZHRO010000055.1, forward strand.
CGAAAGGGATCTGCTCGAAGAATTCTTCGTTGGAACCTTCGTCGGGCAGAGGGATATGGTGGTGGTGCTCGTAAGACACGGGGGACTGGGAGAGGTCAAGAACAGACGCCATGGTCGTTATAAAGTGATGTGTGGTAGGCTTCTCCTTATATTTATGGAAAAACTTTTACGGCGGGTGGGGGGGTGGTGTGTGGTGGTGTTGAGGTGGGGTTTCACGGGAGCTTCCGGTGGGCGAGGAGAAGCTTCCTCGAGTTTGTCACGTGAAAAATTTTGTTCGGATTTTGACGCTTACGTCTTTGACGCTCGCGTCATTGGCTGACGTGAGCATGGCGAATTTGTCAGCATGGCTGCTCCAGGAATTATTCTTATCCACTTGTTCTTCATCGGCGATTTATTGGCCCCTTTACTTTTTGCTAAAGAAAAGAAATCTTCGCTCTTCCCAGAGGAGAGGTGGAGGATAATTTTTATTTTGAGATAAAATTAAAAAAATAAAAGTTAGAAGGATGGAAACCATCCGTACGATGTGATATGATTTAATAAATAATTTTTAACATAATATGATGTGATGTAATATATATGAATTTTTAATATTTTAATTCCCTCCTTTCCACTTTATCACTATTTTTTTCTTCTACTTCCCTTCCGCAACTTGTTTTGGGTGCTCAAAGGTTTCTGGACGGTTGCTCTACCCTTTTGCTACTAGAATTATATTCTTTCACAGGAAGCTCAAGACCATACTTGACCATTCAAGTTGGTCCTTCTCTTGATTAGTTGGATGCCGGGTCTTCCCTTACAATGTGTTACTGCTAGATTAGGAGGGTTAGCATGCAATTGAATCAACGCACGTGCATGGCCAAGTAGTTATTCCCTGCAACCAGGTTTTAGCATCTAGCTTGGCCTGATGCTGGGGATTGGTGTTCTTTCCTGTGTTTGGAGAGGGCTAGCTTTGTTGAGTTTCATTCATCATATTTGCAACTTTCCATCCTATCGTTATTGATGTTTTGTTGCCATTGTCATTAAATAGGGCAGTAGTACTGATTAATTTGCAGCGTGACAGTATGTGAACAACCATTGAAAAAGACATGACCTTTTGCAATGACACATATATCTCCAAATAAATAGCAAATTTGATGGTTATCTACAGTTGCAAATAGCCCTTTGTGATGATGGTTCAGAAGGGTGATTATCTTGGGAACTTGAAATGCACTGCCATTTACAAAATGTAATCGCACAAAGTGATCTATCAGAGCAACCATTATCATCTTCGCCCTCTCAACACCTCATGCTACCTAAAACCCTTTCAAAATCTTAATTCCAAAGATCTCAATGGCAGAGGTGGTGGAATACAAAAGTAGGAGCCTATCAACGAATGAGGGAGTTGAAAAGGAAAGGGAGAATATGGAGGAAACTACAGTGGAAGTGAGAAAAGGAAGTGAAGGAGATCATAGAAATAAGATAAGCACAACAAAACTTCTGCCATTTTTGATGTTTATGTATAACAAAGAATGATTAATGATTGATCCAGAATTGATGCTACGACATCGATGCCCCTAGTTCCGTATAATTTAGCGCTATTGATTCCTTTGTGACTAATAAGGTAAATCCTAAACCATCTGTGAAAGGAAAAAATATAATAATAAATAAGGCGTACCATTAGAAAATTGATGAATTGGGCACCATAGCATCAACATTATAGGATGTAGTTATGAAGCTAAATGCACCGTAGCCCCGATGTCATGAATGCTAAGAAAGCATAGCATTAATTCTACGTAAGCAAACTCACTATAACAACAATGCAATGGGGTAAAATATAAAGCTAAACGTACCATATCATCGATATCATGAGTGCTAAGAAAGCATATATCTATATATATGGCATTGATGATATGGAAGCTAAGTCACCATAGCATTTGATATGGAGCCAAATGCATCAAATAATTTGATGCCATGGGATTCTTATGCGCCAGAAGATAAGTCACCGTAGCATTAAATATTTGAAGTAATTAAATGTAGCATAACGTGGATGCTACACCAACGCATCGTAGTATTGATGCCATAATTAAGTTGTCAGTAGGTACCTGAAATGCCATAGCGTGGACGCTATGTGGCTAAGCCGTATTAAATCACCATAGCATCGATCCTAATTTTCAACAGTTACCGAGATGTTATAACATCTGAACAAAGATTTGAAAAAGATGTGATGGAAAAAGCAAAGCTCCCTAATCAAGCATGCAAATTGATAACTATATTAGTGTGGAAAATGAATATATGCTTGTGAATCAATGTGAAATTTACTAGTTCCGAAAGGGCTTTAATGGAGATTACTTACCCATGTAACAAATTTTATTTGCATGTAACAAGTAATCATGGTTAAATGGAGGTAAAAAAATGCTTGGAACAAGGATTATTGGCATGCTTGCACAAAATGTGGAAATGTTACTAAATGACCATAAGATTTCAATTTGTACATTAATATCTTCTTTTGGATTAAGAAATTTCTAGAATAATTTTCTGTTTAGTTGTATGATGTTACAATCCAAGCTCCCAGATTAGTAGAGATCCAAGTTAATTTTCTAAACTCCCGAAATCTAGCAATCCAACATATAAATATAAAACAACATTTACATGCACACTGTATCCAATCACATATGAATGCAAAATAGAATAAGAAAAGCTAAACTCAAATAGTAGCAGAAAATCATCATTCATAGCCATTGTGATCCACAAGTATGGAACTAAAGAAAATAGTATATGAAGAAAACTAAAACAAAATAACTGTGGAAGCCAACCATCTATAGCTATTAAGTGATCCTACCAATCAACTAGGGTGCTGCACTCGAATCAGCACCGTTAGCTCCTACAACCACAAAGCTCAGTTGTGGATCACCAACACCTGAGTACAGAGTCCAATGAGGAAAAGCGTCAACCACAACTGACTATAGTAACAAAAAACAGCAGAAAGAAACTAGGGTGAAGAACAAAAAGCAAGAAAAACAAGTGTCGTTCTCAATTATTTTCATCTTCCATTCATTAATTAGACATATCATGCCTTCCACTATTTCAATCATAAAGAACACAAATATTTTCCATCAGAAGGCTCGAGGAGATATCGGTACTATGATATTCCAAATAGCAGAGTTGATACAGTTCACCCTCTTAGTCGAGAAGGTGACTTGCACTTATTCTTTTAACTTACTTAACCACCCCAGGGTATCAACCTAAGTGTGGTGACTACGACTTGTGTGATATACATGCATGAAACTACCCTGCACTGACACACATCTAGTTGTTTCCACTATAGGTTATGAAAGTAACAACACAAAGCTCACTACTAGAGAAAGTTACTTTATTGTCGGTTATTTGCCGTCAATTTTACAAGCGACAGCAAAAATATTTTTGTCGTCACTTATTTATATAAGTGACGGGAATACATCATTAAAACTAACTCCTCTATTTCTTGCAAAAAGCAATATGTAATAAATATTTGCCATCACTTTTTAGCGTCGGTTTAAACACCTTTGCCAACCGACGTCAAAGGTCAAGTATGTTGTAGTGGCTCCTTAAGACAGTAGCGTGTATCCACTAACACCTAACTACCCAGGTGACTAAACAGCTGAACAAACAGTTGCAGGGAGACTAGGTCACTCATTGAACCAGTCTTTACCACTAAACAAGTATAGCTAGCTACGTCATTGATATCAAGCACGAGACTTATTGATTGTTGCTATCACTATTTCTAGTTTCATCATTCTAGATTTCCATCTCTCACTATATTATTAGGTTTGACAAATGCTTCTCACTTTACCCAATTAATTCAATTCTATCACAATCTCACAGTATTCTTGAATATCATTAATGTCATAGACCAATTATGTGTAATGTTGGTTTACATGATTCTCTAAGCAAACAAGTGTTCATATTTTTGCATGATTGTATATTCAAGATTGTTAATCCAAACATGCGCCATCAATTATTTAGCCATTTATTCTTATAACTTCATTTATCAACGCATTTATCCAAGTACCCAATATGGTTGGTTATATGCAAGTGAAACTCAAGTACTCAGGAAGAGAAAGAGTGTGTATAGGAAATATATCAGGCAACTACTCAAGGTGAGTATATAATGCATAGCGAATGCCATGAGAAGGGATGCAAGCTACATGACCTAGGATTACCGAAGGGTCACGGTGACTCTGAAAGGATAGGTTGGAGGCTCCTGGCATCCCTCAAGCCTCCTCAAAGTCTGTGCACATTTCGTAATCATGTCCTAGAACTAGAATGACAAGTTATAAGTCAATAAAACACTAAGAAGCTATTTTGGATTTCACATTACAACTGTGATCAAAATATAGTTATAAGGGTATCGAAGCATAGGTTATGAATATAACGACTCAGACCCCACCATCCAAATTAATCTGGTGGGATCTGAGTCATCGAGTATAATAAGCAAGCACGAACAGGATTAAAGTCGGCCACCACATAATCATAAAATATAAACATATATAACCAAACAAACCATTCATAAAGCAATGAAATAAATAAAGAAAAACATGCTATCCACAATAATCAAGTCCTTAAATCTAAAAGCGGAAGAAAAATGATAATAGCTAACTATCTAAGTACATCCAACAAAAAGAAGAAAGGAAACTAAACAACCTAACAAAACTCCATGGGTCAGACACCATTTGCTAGTGCCGAGCTAGGTCCCGCAAACTCACTTCGTGCATGTTGGTTCAGTTCTCAACACATTTAATTAAGGTTATTAGGCTTAATTAATTGCATAAAGATTGGACTTAGGTTAACTTGAATCATTAGGTTGTTGTCGTTAATTGTAGTATATGGTTAAGCTAGCCTAACATTTTAGATTTTTAATTCATTTAACTAATTGAGCCTAGGTTGTTTACTGGGAGTCATAAATGTAATTTTAGTTCACCATTTTAATTATTTAAGTTAATAATTGACTAATTACTATATTAAAATATGTTAAGCACATAAATAATTACACATGAAATTCAGCGATTAAAACTTACAACTATTCCATTAATAAAAAGGCAAGTACATGAATGATTAACAATGAATGACAAAAGTAGAGGAATGACTATTACAAATGTTACAACATGTAAGGCATAAAACAAATTACAATGAGTACAAAATGCCTTTTATTACAAAATAAAGCTCAAGCACTCTCTCTCTCAGCCTTCAGCCTTTGATCATTAGATGTCTCTTCATGAAGTCAGATGGCTTAAAAATAAAAATTAGACTAATTAAAGCAACAGACGTCTCCTTCTCTCTTCTTTTCCTTACTTGTCCTTCTCTTTATTCTTTTCTCTTCCTTTCATTTTTCAGCTCCTGTTACGACTCGGTTCCTGAATCCCTATAGGACCCGAGACCGGCTCGACTCAACTAATCCCAAGACCCAGTCGTCTAAGAAGAAATAACCAAAAAGTAGGAAAGTAAACCACATTGACTATGCTAAGTAACTAATAGTAAAAGAGTACAAACAGTAAAGGAAATAGAAGCTACTAATAGTACATATCACCGCCACAACAGTAAAGTAGAACAAAGTACAGAATAGAAATGGTAACAACAGTCTAAACTCACTAGCAATAGGAAGTACAACAAAAACGGGAACTACTGCTGGGCTCGACTGGGCCCAGCACCTTCTGTAGCCGATGACTCGGGCTGCTCAACACCTGGACCTGAAAAGGATTATGAGTAAACGGAGTCAGCGAACGCTAAGTAGAGTGGTAACCAAACTAACTAAAGTAGTAAAAGCTAACAGATAAATTTATCTTTTCCAATTATTTTATTTTACTAGTCATTTCCTTTTACCCATTGGTTTACTTTCAGATCTCTTTCTTGATCTCGAATGTTCCTCGTGGGAACGATCTTGATTACAGTCTTTTTCCGAAGAGTAGAAGGCACACGTGGTGCTCTCCTGGCTGGAAGAGTTCCCAGTGGTGATCCTACACCCAGTCAACCACCCCAAGGTCATGGACAGACGTAGCAGTGACTATGGCAAGGGAGATAAGCGCATGGGTAGCTACGCCGCACTGGCACGCGATCAGTCATTTCTGCTAGCGGGTATGCCCAAAGTACAACACGAAACAGTATAGGGCCTAGCCCTCTCAATAACAGGGGTCTAGCCCCTCAGAACCAAACAGGGGTCTTGCCCCTCCACAGTCCGCACACCCTCGTCTGACTACCCTGGTTTGCTCAGTGGGCCTACCAAGTCGGTGTAGGGTGGCTAGCTGAACCCCGGGCCCCATGGGGTGACTAGCTCTCTTCCTACACTAGTAGCTCTCCTCGGTACAATGTACACGAGGGCCAAAGAAGTCAGTGTAGAGTGGCCAATCCTAACCCCAGGTCCCAACCCAAGGGCGGCTAGCTCCGCTCTACACTAAACAGGGGACAGTCACTCTCCTTGGTACCACGTACTCAAGGGCCAACACACTTCCCACTCACATTTCCAGATCCATTCCATTTATCCACAGGATCTCTACTTCTAATTCCCCGTAAGATTCATGCTCATATTCACCATGTTGTTCCATACCAGGTTTCATCATTCACATTTCCATTCTCATATTATACACGTGCAGCTCGTATTTCCATCATTTAACATATACAACAAGTAATGTCAGAGGTAACTGTTTAACTAGCACAAGTATTTCATATTTCATAGGCAGCTCTTATTTATTAATAGGTAGTTATTTACATTTCTATTCATTCATTTATAACTGTAATCTCAATCATGCATACAACAGTGTAAGTACTTCTTATCCTAGGATTCATGCCACATCCTAGGTTTCTATTTATCCAATTCCACATATGCATTTATGATTTATAATTAAAATAGGGGAAACCACACTACCAGACAATCCGGGAGTACTGGGGGCTCGAATGGCAAGCTCACGTGCCTCTGTAGGCCCCGAATACACAACAGAGCGAAATCCTATACCAAGGGACATACCACAACAGAATGTTCAGAACAGTATAAAAGGTCTTCTAACATGTAGAGGAACTCACAAGGAATCCATAGATATCTTGTTTGCGTAAAACAGACCTCAAACGGACCCTAAACGGGTCAAAAACAGAACTGCAGACCTAAATCAGATGTCTGGCACAAGGTCCAGACATCTTAAAAGTCACCAGGGTCTCACCTCAAGTTCCTGCGTTGACTTCAGACGTCCAGAACCCTTACTTGACCATCTGGACCCAACTCCAGATGTCCGATCTCTCCTCCAGTCGTCTTGGAGTGCTTCCGGTCGTTTAGTAAGCTATCCAGACGTCCGAAACACATGGGAGGGCATGCCCCGTGCATTCCCGAAGCTATCCCTGCATGCGACAGACGATATCTTCTACTTTTAGCCACCCAGGTTGTAGTTACGGTGCGGCCTGCATGGTCGTAACTACAAGAGGAACGTACCTTCGTGAAGCTCTGCTTTCAGACGTCCAGTGTTGTCACCAGACGTCCAACCCGTCATCTGGATGACACGTCAGACGTCTAATCCTAAGAAAAACCCAGAACCAGATAGACCCCTTGCTCCTCTCACCGCGCACAGCCGCGGCCTCTCCTCCTCGTCTGCAGCTCCGGCTGCAGCAAAGTGTCAGGGACGTCTCCCCTGACGCCTCCTCCTCCCGCACACGCCGCTTCGGCGGTGTGTCCTCCGGCAAGCTCCCACGAGCTCATGAACACAAGCTCCTCCTCTCTTCATGCCACCTCTCCTCCTCGCCCCTTGTTCTCACGCCCTCTCTCGTGCTCGTCCCTCTCGCTGTAGTGGAGAGGAAGGATGGAAGGTGGCGATGGTGGAGTAGGGAAGAGAGGAAGGGGGGAGAGGGGTTATATAGGGAGTGGGGTTAGGGTTTTGGTGGAGGAGAGAAGAGGGAGAGAGAAAAGAGTGAGACTGTCTACGAGCAGCTAGCACGGAGACACGAAGTTGCGTACAAAATTTTCAATTTCCAGACGTCTGACTGACAGTCCAGATGTCTTAAAAGGCTCAGAACAGAACGGGTCTTTACAACTCCTCTCTTTTATCTCAAGTCTGATTTAATTGCTTCTCTTTTCTTTCCTTCTCTCTCTCTTTAATTCCTTTACTCTCCTCTCTTCTTTACCATGCACTCTTGTTCCATACTTAGCCATTTTTTTAAACCCTTAACCCATGTTTAACTCTTTAACAAAAATTTGTTTAATGAGCAACCCAAACTCTTTCGAGGATACACAACGCCCACTAGGGATAGGACCAAACCCTACTCGAGCCCAAGCCTAGTTTTAGTAGCTGGATTTTAGTCATTTTAAGCATTTGCATAGTACTAGGCCTACTCTAGTCCCAAACATTCATGCCCACACCCGGGCCCATGCATAAATGTGCGCACACATGCACACTCGCATGTGCATGACACACGCTCAATGAATGGTCAGAGGATATGGGTATTTCGTGCACCTAGCGCTTGATGACTGAATCGCTAAGGCACTTATTTCCTATTATACTAAGGCACAGCGACTTCCCCTTCCAAGGTGGGACTAACTGAGCCCTCCTTCCTTCGCATAGTTGTGTCTGCGGGTGAAATCTTTAGATGTCGATTCTCGTCAGCTCACAAGACCAAATCGAGTGATCAGAAGCTCAATGGAAAGCTGTTGACCTCAGCAACATGATTTTAACACCAATTTGGTGTCTGGGTCAGATCTAATCCGCAGATTCAGAGAGTAAACATGGCACTTTCGCCATGGTAAAAAATGTGCTCAGAGAAGAGTTACAGGTCAACTGACCTACAGAATTGAATAAACTCTCGATTGAGAGTTTAATAATGCTTCAGAGAAGTATTCCGCATCAATTAGGAGAGGGAGAGAGATTTGGGAATGCCTGAAAGAGCTCAGAGGCTTCAAAGCTTCTCAGTCAATATACAGAACACTGATTCAAACTTGAATCAGACCAGCAACTAACTAAAAGCCTTAAGAAGTGATTCAAATTGATTCTAACGATTAAAAGTGACTGATCTGGGCAAGTATTAGAGCCAAATCTTAACAAAAACTCAGAGAACAGTGTTGGGTTCCAGAAATAACCCACACTGGATAGAAGTTAAAATCTTCATTGAAACTCTATGATACTTTGCCAAATTGATTCCAATCAATTCTAAATCAAATCAAGAACTCACACATTCCATTAAATTAGAGATTCAAGCATAAATTCCTCGAGTTAGACTTAGGCTTGACTTTAGAAGCTCAAAGTTTGACTTTAAAGATCAGAGCTTAGAGATTCAAATTAAAGGTTCTATCAGATCTAATTTAACCCTAGGAATCTATTAGACACTTCAAATCTATCAGACCTAATTTAACCCTAGGTGGTGGCATGTTTTCGTCATTAAGGTTATTTATAGTCGTTGTGGTATATGACAAAACAGTTACCAGTTTAATACAAAATTTTTTACTTGGAATGACAAGTTTCCCGAGGTCGAACTCAGGGAGCAACTATAATTCTAGAAACATAAATTCACAATATAAGGTTTTACAAAAATTAAGAGATAGAGAGAGAGGGAGCAAAAGTTCTCTTTTTTTTTGTTGGCTTCTTCTTCTTCTCTCTTTCTCTTCTTCTCTTGCAGCTGATTTTTCTCTTCCTTCAATCCGCCTTCTTCTCTCTTTTCTTTGCTTTCTGCTGCTGTGGTGACCCTTTCTGTTTTTCCTTTTTTCCTTTCTGATTTTCTTCTTTTCTTCCTTGTGGCTGCAGAGCTTCTGCCTTCTCTCTCTTTCAGCTGCTAAGTCTTCCTTTCTTCTTCCTTCTTTTCTTCTTCTTCTTCTTCTTCTTTTGCTCTGGCCGTTCCTCTTCTTTCTTTCTTCTTCAGCATACCTTCTTTCCAGCTCTGGCTGTTGACCTTCCGTCGTCTGACTCGGTGCTCAGATGACTTAACTATGCATTTGCTACAGTGCGGCTCCTTTCCTTCTCCTTCAGCTCCTCTCCTTCTTTTCTTCTTCAGCTACTCAGTGCGGCTAAGTCTTCAGCCGCTCCTCCTCTCTTCTTCTTCCTTCGCTTGCCTCTTCTTCTTTTTCCTTCTTCCCTGCGCGCACACACAATGATCAGTGCAAAACCTACTCCTACCCCTTCCCCGCATCTCTCTCTCTCTAAATCGCTCTTTAGGAAAGCTCTCCCAGAGCCGGGTAATTGGGTTCGAGTTGCGCGCCCGGGACCAGGCCCACCCGCGTGCGGTGGTGGGCGAGGAGTGCTTAGTCGGGTAGTCGGATTCGGCCCAGACCCGCGGGGCGTGAGCGCGGGCGAGGGCGGGTGAGCGCGTGGCGTGCTGCGTGCGAGTGAGGGACTTGACCCCTGTGTATCGAAGGTGATAAGCCTAATACACAAAATCAATTTAAGTGTGGGCGCGAGGCCACACACTTACGAGGTGGGACTAAAGTCCCACCTCCAATCTGCGCGCATGTAGGCGAGAAGGAGCTGCCAATTGGAGCAACAGCGAACGTTCGCGACCCCAGCTGCAAACCTAGGCATGCTAGCAGAATCAACCCGTGCTGCCTGGGGCTCACACCTGGGCTGGAGGCATCCTGGAGCTGCTTGCAAAGGAGCTGCAGCAGCTCTTCAATGGCGGCGAGGAGGCGGAGACCTGAAATCACAAGGACAGCCTCTCGGCCACATCAGATAACGTAGGGAGCTTCGCCAGAGGGCGACGAAGGTTGTGCGAGGGTGCCTGTGGAGGTGCACCTAGGGCAGACTGTGTGTGCGGAAGTGGGTTTGTTCGGGGGGTGGTCGGGTGGTGAATGGCAATGAATGGAGCGGGGGAAATGGTTGAGTGGAGTGAGGGGGAGCTTTTGGGCTTGTCGGCGAGGGGTGAGGTGGTCTGTGGAGGTGGAGTGACCTCGCCAGAGATGGCGACCGGAGATGGAGCAGATGTGGGTGGAAGTGGCGGTCGGTGGGTTAAAATGGTAAATCAGGAAGGGGGAAATATAAGGGAGAGAGAGGGGAAGATTCCTACCTACTTAGTCGACGAAGGGGGAGAGGGAGGCGTTCAGCTCGTGCCTGCCGGAGCTAAGGACGAAGATGCCCAGGAGGGGGTTATCGGTGACGAGGAGGAGATCTGAGGGCGCCAGCTGGTGCGGCTTGGCGCGGGAAGATGGGGCAGAGTGGGCTCTGCTGCAGGTATGGCAGCAGAGCGACGAGGAGGAGGGAGGATCGCCGGAAGCTCGGGTTGCCTGACCGGAGAGGGAAGAGACGAAATCTAGGGTTTCTCTCGGCCAAAACTAGCTTGAAGGAGACGGCAGACCCTGCCGCTCCTTATATAGGCACTGGCGAGGAGAGGAGACCAAGGAGGCGACGTGCCTTGCTCACCGGAGTGTGGCCAGAAATGGATGCCCATGCCTTTCATGAGTTCACATGAGAGGCATGGTCGGTTGCAGAGGTCAGGGGTGGGTCCCTACGATAGAGGACGACGTAAGGAACCCCCCGCTTGTTCCTGAGGACAAGCGCCCTGCCCTGCCGGATGCCATCCTCCGTGCAAGGTCGCCGAAGGTATGGTACTGCGCAGAAATGGCAAGGGGGACCATTCTGCAAAGAATGATGAGAAGATAGGGGGATAATCGAAAGGGTTTCAAAAGATAAGGGTCAAAAAGTAAATTAAGAGGACCAATTTGTAAAGTCGATCATGATGGTCTTTTCTTAGGCCCAAATTTTTATACCAGACTAATTTGAACCTAAGGATTTTAATGGTGAAATTTGATTTTAGGTTGACCATGTTTGGCCGGTCAATTTGTACAAAAACCCAAATTAAGTCATAAATTGGACATGGTTCTCATTTTAGGCCAAAATAGGTTGCAAAGGCCAAATTGAAGGTTCTAAACCCTAGGGAATATTTTTATATGAATTTTAGAGGATTTAGTTGATTTTTATCCTGTCTTTAACCTTGTGAATTAAAGTGGATTTATTTTAGGGTTACAGAATGTCATTTAATTCCTAAAGTTGCTATAACCCTTTCCAGATCAGATCATCACACTTCCCTCCTTATTAAGCTTGTTTGACCTATGTTTGGACCCTTAATTACCTTGTTTGCACACTACATTGGTGAAATTGCAGTTTTACCCCTTATGATTTGTCTTATTCTTTAACTCAGAATTCTCTGAGTTAAGCCTCTCTTTAGATTTTGTAGGATCTTTTTCACACTTATTTGGATTAAATTGTGCTAGTTAGGGTTAATGATGAGGTTCTCGTCACTAGGAATCCATTAAACACTTCAAAATCGTGTTTTGATGACTCCAGCTATGCTCTCAGGCTTCCCTATTTGAGCTTTATCGGAGGTGTGTTCTGTAGGAGAAACCAGAGGTTTTCAAACCTATTCAAAGCCTAAAATAGGTTCTACATAAGCTTCTTAAGCTTCTGAACCTAAATGCAAGCTCTTATCCTTAAAGGAATTGTCTACTGAGCTCTACTGGAGCTGAGGAAGATGAAGTCCAGCAGAGAATAATCATCAATAAAACATAAATTTAATCATTGATTCTTGATACTATAATCTCAGAGAAGTAATCTGGAGCTTCTCATAGAGTTCCAGAGGCTGAGGCTTAGATTTCACTCCCTAGAGCTTGCTGGAGATCCGGTGAAGGCTGATTTAGGTCGCTGGAGACCAAGTCTCCATGAAATCGACTCGAATTGCTTTTAAAATGTTCCTAAGGTTATAAGAAACCCCAAGAACACTACAATTGATTCAATTGATGGACAGATTTATGAATTAATCAAGAATTTCAGAATGAGTGAATCTTGAATTCGTCTGAACTCAAGATTCGCCTTCTCAATCAATTGAGTGAGGGGAAATGATCATGGCATCAAGGTTATGGTGATTTGATGGTGGATTAAGTGAAGACTCCTTTGAGATCGCCATTGATAGTGAGCTCAGAAGTTGAGTGGAATTTGGGAGTTTAGTGTATAGGTGGTAATTAAGCTAATAAAATGGTGGAACGGGGCCCTGAAGCGATGTAAAGGTGATGAAGGGCCTCTATTGAGTGTGGATTAAGCTCTGAGACTTCCACCATGGATAGCAGAGGTACTCAGGTGCTTGTGAAGTGGCTTAGGCGTTTAGGTGGTAGAATTGAGGAGGGAGAAGGTGGAATGTGTCGTGGAGAGGTCAGGAGTGTGAACAAGTGGTTGATAGGGTGACTGAATGTTCAACGAGCTGGAATTGGCTCGCCAGAGATGGAGAAGATGATGTGGAAACGGAGCTTAAGACTAATCTATCTACCTAACTAATCTATGCTAAGATCTAAGGTTAATCTACGAGTTATCTGGACGAAGGGAATGAGAGGACTTCGTCGAAGGCTCTTAATGGAGGACAAAATTAGAGGGGGAGATAGAAAGCTCTCCAGTAAGAATTTGAAGCGAATAGAGAGACTGATGGCACGCTCCAGGCCCTGTCACGGCCGCAGGAGAGGAAGAGGAGGTGAGGGAGACGAGCTCTGCCATTAGAGAAGATTCGATAGGGGGTGAGAGGTCATCGGAGGCTAGGAAGAATAGCCTATCGTCGACTGCAGTGGAGAAAGAGGGTACAGAGTCGACAGTTGAGATCGAAGATATGCATGGGTATTTATAGGTGGCGGCGATTACTAAAGGAAAGAATTTGGACAGCATTAGGTCTAGGTTCATGAGAACAACTGGCATCAGAGATGACGCTGGTGAGCTTAATCACCTAGGTTGAATAGGATTCATGACACATCTGGTCCGTTAGATGAAGAGGTAGCGGTGAGCACAAGCTGGGTGGCAACAGCGGTGGTCTTCTTACCTGGGATTGCTAGTGATCGGAGGGTATGGAGACCAGAAGTTGTGGACCGTCCGAAACTGAAGAACAGAGGTTGAAGAAGACACTGTTCATAGGGGTGTATTTGTACATAAAAAGGACCTAAATGAAATATGAAGGACTCAAATGAAATGAAAGCTAAGGACCTAACGTAAGTAGTGAATTTTAAGGGTTATTTTAATTTATTTCTTTTTCAACTTTTTATATATAATTATAAATTAGGTAAATATTGTATTTATGCCTTGAAACTATGTTTTTTCCCTTTTTAGCTATATTAATTTAAATGATTAATTGAATAGGTTAATTACATTCTTAGGTCTTTAAATTAATTAAGTTAATTTAAATATTAAATATCTAGCTAAATGATTATTAATTGAGTCCAATTTATTAATTAAATTATTATTATGATTAATTAATATTTAATTTAGTATTTTTAACTTATTTTATAGGCCCTTGGTAATTTAACCCCTGTAGTATAATTAACCCTGTAATTAATGTATTGTTAGTTAATTAACAAGGGAAATTAGTTAATTAAGGATAATTATGAGCCATGATGAGTCTCTCATCAGTGCATGCATAGCCACTCCCAACTACTCAGTTGTACCTGAGTACGAAGTCCAAAAAACACGTCAGCAAACACTAAATAGAGTAGTATAAGTCGAAGTCAAGAAAAGGAACTTAGAATAAGAACATGGTACTAACTTATCCTTACAATTATTCTTTATCAATTTATTAATCAGTTAATTCAAATTTATTCCCACGAGCGTGTCACCTTCAGTATTATAGTCGTATTTACCACATATTAGTTCCTTAGAAGGCATGAGGAGATCTCGCTACGAGATCTTGAGAAGTATGGCAAGGACATATATGCCATCCTTTTGGCCAAGAGAAAATCTCACACTTGCCATATGTTTCCTTCTATCACCCTAGGATCTTAGCAGAGGTAATGTGGCGTCTACATACTATGAGCTATACACACAAGCATGGCCTACACTAGCTCGTAGATAGCCCTACACAGCCTAGCACATATCCCAACCATAGTAACAAATATATTCATCGACATACCTCAACCTTGCTACCCAATTAGCCAATTAGCTTGTCACAAATTCTTAGGAAGGCTAACCCACTCTCTAACCCACCAACCAAGCTCAGCTAAATTGGCTTATTAAAATCATCCAGTTATCTATTATTCAAATTTAAATTCCATCACATTCATTTTATTTGCACATAACCATTTTATTAACTAATCAGTTATTATAACATCAATCCATACTTCAATTATTGATAAATCAGCATGTCTCATCCATAAACCAAGGACTTCCTTAACCATCCATTCTTAATTTAAGTCCTCATTAATTCAAAGAATATAATCAAGTGCTTTAATTATTCCTTTTATATTGATTCCTCAAATATGAACTTAGGCATTAAAGACCATTTAATGGCATCGTCATCATCTCTTGTATCTAACTCAATTTGATTAAATTCCAGAGTTAAATTCACTTGATTAACGCATTAAAGGGTATGACTCAATCAGGGCTAAATCAAGAGAAATTAAGCTAAATTGAGTTAATTTTGTTATTTTAACATACAATTATAAATGCAGAATAACTAGGGGGTGAACATATGATTAATTAAAGGTCAATTAAGCTTAAATTTTCAATAAGTGGGTTGGTATTGAGTAATCTATGATTTCCATTCAAATTTAATGTTATTTCTTAATTAAAAATCCTAATTTCAACCTTACTTTAATTAAAAGGATTTTGATGAAAATAAATGTAATCTAAACCTTCTAAAAATTATTTAAAAATATTCTATAAGGTTTAGAATAATCAATTTGACAAAAGAAACTTATTTTGACCTTAAATAGAGACTTGATAGGTATTTGATACATTTTAGCTCAAATCGTAAATTGACCACTAAAACTTATCAAAATCCAAAATTGAAGTCACCATTAAATTCCTTGGATCTAAATTAGGTTACTACAAAAAGTTGAGACTAATTGGACTACTTTTTTACCTACTTTGCATTTTAGCCCTTAAGTTTTGAATCCTTACACTTAGGTCCTTTTTCGTTTCATCTTAGTCCCTAGCTGTTGTCAGAAATCTTCCTTGTCAAAACTTCCATGACCGTGGCTTTGAGCAACATTTAGGTAAGCCTTGAGGATGATTTCCTACTCACTCGATCAATAGAACTCTATGAAACTTGAAGGATTGATTCCCCGTCGAGTTCTGCGTCTATTGGCAAAGCTCTCATTGAGAGAGACCTCCAAAGGTAGAAAGTCATGATCAAAACCATCGCATGTTTTTGGCATTCAATCAAGCATTTCTCGCGACGTTTCAGTTCTTATAACGCAGCTCTTTCGCTATAAAGCCTCACTGACATCCAAGGGTCGTCTTCATCCAGAAATCGTGCGCAATTCCTTAATCTTTCTTCTTCCTTGGTGCACCACCATTAAGGGACCTTGGAGCTCCTTTTACTCGTCTCTTCATCGGCCCTCGCTGGCAACCAAGGGCATGGTTGCCTTCACCTCCTTGTCGCCAAGCTTCTTGCCATAGAGCCAGCCCTTTTTCCTCCTTCGTCGCTCCAAACGCCATCGCAGGACCACTCCTCCTTCCCCACATCCGACGACTCCTCCCACATTCTATGACCTCCTCACCAACCATTCAGGTATCCTCTTCTTCCCCCCTCCTTCATTAGTACATTTTTAGACCCTTAGACTTAGGAATCTAGCCCAAACTCCTCCATACTCCATGTTGTCTTCTCCACCTCCGGCCTAGCATCGACGAGTTCCTCCATAATGTTGACACGGCGAGATCGATGTTTATAAAAGCTGCGTTGTAGTATAGTTGAAATTGCTTGAAAACAAATAATATTTATTGCTCGAATGAAAGTTCAAGGTCGAACACAGAGAGCAAATAGGAATTCACACACTAATCTCAATAATGTAAATGATCATAAGAAACAACTCAGAATTGATAATCAATATAAAGCATGAGTTTAACATATGGCAAAAAGACTCTCAAAATAAAAACAATGGTGATTTAGATCATAAATTATTCAATTTAAGCATATATGCAAATAATGGAACAGTGCCATCAACTATCAAACTTAGGTACTTAGATAACCAGATAAAGCCTCAAATCAGACGTCGGGTTATTGAATCAGACGACTTATCCAACAAGTGCTACAGTGCTTCTTTAGCACTGTTCTTCTTCTTCTCTTCTCTTCTTCTTCTTCTTTGGCTTTTCTTCTTCAACTTCTCTCTTCTTCCTCTTCTTTGGCTTTTGGCCTACTTCCTCTTCTTCTTCCCTTCTTATGCTTCTCTTCTCTTCCCTCCTTCTCTACTTTCTCTTTATGCACAAGCCATCTTCCTTCTCCTCTTCTTTCTCTTCTTGCATAGAGGAAGCAATCCCTCTAGCGACTAAGTGTCACAGAGAGAAAAACCCCCCTAACCCCCACTCTCTTTCTCACTCAAAGTTCCTCCTCTTCTCTCTCAAATCAGGTAGGTATACAGGTAATCGGATCAAAGCCCAGACCCGCATGGTGTGGCCACAGGTGAGGGCGTGCATGGGCATGTGCAAGGGGACCTCACCCAGTGCTACTGAGGTAACAAGGTAGAAGCAGAAATTCAATTTAAGTGCCTTCGTGTGCCCGTCAGCATACGAGGTGGGACTATGTCCCTACCTCTGTCTTCGGCTACAGCAGCAGCTGAAGCTTCTCCGCCAATTGGAGCACAAGGCCGGTCAACGTCTTAATTCGTTGGTCCACGCACGTTCTTGGAAGAGTGCGGCACCTCCTGAAGCGGGAACCTGGAGCTCTTGAGACCTAGAGTGAGCTTCCAGTAAGCTTGAAGCTTCTCGGTAATGGTGACTGAAGCTAGCACCTGAAATATAAGAACACGGGCTTCTCGCCTTGGTTAAAAAGCTCAAGAGGGTCATCGGTGGACGAGGAATGCAATGGTGGTGGTTTTGTGGCGTGGGAGTAGGTGTAGTGGCCTGACGGTGACAAGGATGGTCGTGAGAAGGTGGGTTATTCGGCGGGTGTTTTGGGTGGATTAAAAAGCAAATGGAGTAAGGGGTTTTGAAGAGTGGAGCATGGCAGAGCTGATGGAGGTGATAAAGGCGCAATTTGTGCGGTGGAGTGGTAGTTGGGCGTCACCAGAGCTTCACCGGAGCGAAAGAAGACGGAGGGGGAGACGTATGGTTGGCGGTTGTTTTGAGATATAGAAAGAGGGAAAAGGAAGGAGGGAAATAGGGGAAGTTAAAGAACCTGGTTTAGAGACGAAAGGGGGAGATATTCCCATGTTGATGTGATGGCCAGACATGGGGAAGACGAACCTCCGAAGGGAGAGACAGCGAGGAAGAAGGGGCTAGGGCACCTCTGATGTGATCGTCGAGAGGCGGAGGAAGTCAGGGAGGAAGAAGACGCTCCCAATTTGGCCATTGGGAGGCCGTAGGACGACGGGGAAGATGCTCGCTGGAGCTAGGTTGGAGGACGCTGGAGGTAGGGTTAGGAAGAGGGTTTTGTGGCCAAATCATAGCTAAAGAGCACAACTGTGCCGTGAGGATCCTTTTATATGGCTCAGGAGGGTGTTTTGAGCTTGGAAACCAAGCTTCCAAGCTAGGAAATGTCACCGGAGTTTGGAAGTTTTAAGATACCCAAATCTCTCATGTGTTCGCATGAGAGATTGGGAAATTTTTAGAATTTATAGACGGATTCAATGGAAAGAGGACTCCTCAAGGAATCTTCCTCTCAATTTTGGAAGGGATTGATTGAGTAGAGAAGTTCTCTTCAATCAAAGATCGCTGGAGTTGTAGGAATATGATTTATGGCGATAGGGACCTTTCTGTGAAGAAGATAAAGAAGTTGGGGGGCTATTTATAAGGAATTCAAAAGTTAAGGGTCTAAATGAGATAGAAAGAGTCTGACTGAACCAAAATGCAAACTTGGTCAAGATGATCTCAAATTGGGCCTAAATTTTGATACAAACCTAATTTGGACCTAAGGAATCTAATGGTGTAGTTAGATTTTGGTTTTGACCAAGTTTGACTGGTAATTTATGCAAAAACTCAAATTAAGGCAAATGTCAACTTGAGATTCTGTTTTGGGTCAAGACGACTTCTGATGATCAAATTGAAGGTACCAAGCCCAAGAGAATATTTTTATATGAATTTTAGAGGGTTTAGGTGAATTTTATCCTTACCAAAACCTCAGTTAACTAAGTGGTCTATTTTTAGGGTTTCAGAAGTCATTTAATTCTCAAAACATGCGAAAACCCATTTCTGTCTGTACTAACCCACTTATTGAACATTTAAGGCCATTTGACCCTTAATTACACCCTAGGAAAACCTGTGATTGTACTGCATTCATGATATGATAGTAAACTTACAGTTTTAACCATGTTTTCGTCTTTCCCTCAAAATGATTATGCAATGAAATATAGTCCTCTAGCATTTATGTGGGAGCATTTATTCCTTGATAATGACTAATTTGAGCTAGTTATGGCTCATGATGGTGTTCCCATCATACCCCCATGCCTAGCTTTTGCTAGTCCCTTAGCAAAATCTCATGGAATTAACTCAAATTATAGACCATGCCTTTTTATGCTCAGATTTCTGCTGTGTGTTTTCTTTTGTAGATTAGATCAGAATGCCAATAGTAGGCCTAGAGGTACTCAAGTACCAACCAAGATCTGGACCTGACCAACTCTAGCTTCAGTCCGCCATGAAGGTTTCTAAGGCCCACAAGAACTAACCTAAGGTTCATTGAACTCCGCGATTAAAGCGCTCGTGCTTGTAACATGTTTTAGCCCAGGTTCAGTTTGTAGTACATTTTTGTAAGAGAGAGATAGAAGATTTTTTTTTTTGGAGAGTTTCTCTCTCTCTTTTCTTTCTTTATTTCTAGCTTTGGATTGGCTTTACAACACGATTTGTATCAGATTCCTAGCTCCCACCATCAATCCTCGTAGGGTCCCTAGCAACCGATGCTTCGAGATAGCACTTCCCATGGCAACCCCAGAACCCTGGCTTTCAAGATTTCGGGATAATCCCACCTATGGCATTCTGTAGCTAAATCCAGACCCTTGCAATCGACATTTCGTGATAATGCCGCCTATGGCATCTGAACCAGCACAAGGTGCTTACATGCCCTTGGTAGGATATTTAGATATCCTAGGAGACAAGCACTGAGGAGACGGTATGCTATTACGCATCTTCGAGGGGAATTTCCTGCCTCTCCGCGTTGGAAACTCTTCCAAATCAACTTGTCTTGATTAGTCGCTCCTAATCTAGGTAGCTTTCTCAGAACAGGCTTAACACATTTGCGTGATTTTGATAATTAAGCACACTAAACCAGACTGTGTGTGGATTGGGGTGCTTAGGTCACCAAGTCCCGCAAACTAGAGGTCAGTTAACAAGGCCGAATAATCCCTAAGCCTTAGACCTAATACTTAAGCTTCGCATTTTCCCCAACCACTTGAGGACTATCTAGATCTTAATGGATACTCAAATTTTTAAGCCTAAACACAAGATCAAGAGGCCTAAGATCAGCGTTCATACTAATCTCTTTTTGTCTTTTAGCACTTTTTGTCTTCATTTTCTTTCTTTTTGATTTGATCTAGAACTAAGTAGATTCCTTAATATTTTACTAATGACTATCTCTTTTTTCTTTTCAAATTATGCTCCTTTTTGACATTTATATCACCTCCCCTTTTCCTCCTCAATGATATGCAATTAATTCACTCAAAGTTTCCTCCCTTCTCCATTTTTTATTCTTTTTAATTTTCTATTTTTTTGATTTTTTAGAATATGTATTTTTTTCTGAGATCCCTTACGAACTTTGATTTTTTATACGTTTGCACTTTATCACCCCCTCATGCCTAAGTTTTGCAATGTCCTTATTGTAACGGAGGGTGTGAAATAGTTTTGGGTTTAGGAATTAGAACAGGATTATCAGGTGGGCAAACGGGTCGGGAATGACTATTGCGGACGATTTCAAGCTCTGGTATGTGTATCAGAGGTGGGATCGACTATTCTAAAATTGAACTCAGAGTGTAATAGACGTGAAGTATAGAAAAGGATAATCAGAAGGATCTCAGGTTTTTGGAATGACGGGTTGGCTTCCGTTAAGTGCTAAATTCAATTTCTTCAGCTGAGCGGAAAATGATATGGAGGAGTGGTCAAATCAGACGAGTTTTGTAGCACAAGCACCTTGATCAAGAGCCTGGCTGGTCCAACCAGGTGGTTGTTCAAATCAACAGGCTGATGATGCATCCCACACCCAATCAATCTAGCAGGTTGATAGATGTAGATCAAGAGATGCGGAACCCACCATATGCTGTGGAGCTCAAAAGGATGTGGAAGTGTATAGCTAGCATTTGGCTGAGTCGAATCAGCCTGATCCAAGTAGGGATCCTCAAATGAAAATGAATCAGTGGAGGATGTAGGAACCCTATGAAAATGATCAGAGAAGGATGGGACATGATTTGTAGTCTGATCGATGTTCGAAACCCAATTGGAATGTGGAGGAGAATCATCTACATCCAGCTCATTGAGAGGAGAATCAGAGTAGTAATTAAGTCTAGTAGCGGGTCGAGGTTAAAAACAGGTTTGGGAAGGTTCTGCATGTGTAGAAGAGGTGGTATCAATAAGAATTGTGTGTGAGGGCTCCTTTAGAAAGGATTCAAAGGTGGGTTCATTTAGAGAGTCCTCATAGTAGCCATCAAACTCAAAGGCAAATGCCTGAAGAGTGTTTATAGGATGAAGGAAATCTAAGTCAAGAAAAGACTCAAACTCTAAGTTGTAGACACTTTCAGCAATTTCTGTTTTTGATTCCTGAGTATCAAAAAGAAATGATTCTATCTCAATGGAATCTAATTTTGAATAAATGATCTTGGGATCAGGGACCTCAGAGTCAAAGTCGAAGAATGGATCATGTATGCTAAGGTCGTAGATTGGCTCGTAGTCATCAGGAAACAAAGGTTCTCTAAAATCAGAGTAAGATTCGAAATCGTCAGAGAACTTGCGAGAATCAAGTTTTGAATCTGATTCAGGATCAGAGGTTCCACCACAAAATAAATCAAAAGATGTAGACTTTGCAACCTGACTTGGATCTAGCCTATTCTCAGTTTCTGAGCTCAAAAAGGTGTCTTTATTGGGCATGGGCTCGGGTTCTTGGTTTGTAGGGCAGACCTAATCAAAACCCAACTCTTCCAACTCCTCGGTTTCTGTATCATAGATAGGTGTGACTTCCGAAAAATCAATATGTATTTCTGAGGAGGTTGGAGAGGTGCATTCATCAAATAAAGGCCTAGAATCTAGATTCAAAATCTAATTTCCATTATACAAGGCCTTGTAATCCTCCCAAGGAGGCTCAGATCCAGATTCTAGGCTAAGGGTGTGGGTTGGATCACTAGAATCTAGGTTGGGCTCTACAAGGATGTTAGAATTGTCCTCGAGGGTTACCTTATCAAAATAAGGAGTGAAATTTACACCCTCGAGAGGTTCCAAGTCAATCTCTTTATCATAAGAGTCTAGGAAATCTAAGCTTGGTGAACCAGGATTTTGTATCTCTAGGGTTGGCTCGAAATCGTGATCTCCTACAATTGGATGCTCCCAACCCTTCTCATGATCAAGTGTATCAATCTGCATATAATTTGAATCTAAATTCATTTGGGTTGGGGGTCCATAACCGCTATGATCATCAACTTTGGGATTTGGTGGATTGAGCTGGTTAATTCAAGATGTTGCAAGGGTGTACTGATGCCTATGATCGATAACATGTTTCAACATCTGCATTAGCTTCTCTCTTTTTTCCAGGTCATCTTGGTGTGCTTTCCATGGTGATGGCTCAAATCTACACAAGATATACTCACCATTATGCCATCTCTCAATTTCTCGGTATTTTGGCATGAGAACATCCCAAGTTGTCCCGTTTTCTAGTTGTGTCAAAATTACCTGTGCTTGTTCTGAAATGAATGTTGTTGTGTTTGACACATTGACCTGTATATCCTCAAACGGGTCTACTAACATGTCGAGTTGCATTTTGAATAAAAAATGGTGGAATCAAGACGTAGAATCAAACTCAAGTTAGATTGAAGATGATCAGATCTGAAAGAGATTCCCTAAGATGATATGTGTATGTGCTCTAAATAGGAGGGATGAGGGACTAGATGTAATATTGACCCAATCAAGGGACTCAAAGATTTTTGGATGACAAAGGCAATTTCGAGGCAGATGATTCCTCTGAATCAGAAATTCGCACACCCGAGAAGTACCTGGGCAGGCAGGAAGGGAGAGCCCCGCAAAGACCCCTACACAGTAGAGCGTCCCCACGGGTTATAGGGTTTCCCCCACCCGACCTTCCTTATCACTAAGGGTCCAGGTAGACTAGAATGTACAAACTTAAGACCTTAAGTCTATCAATTTTATGTCCTAATTTGTGCCTTGAGTTTCACTTGATTAGAAATTAATTTCAACTTGTGACCTAATTTGGAGGTTGGTTGGCCTACAATGTAGACCAACCTCACCTGACCTGCCCTAAAGATGGCAGAATGAGATCTAGGTCAAGACCTAGAAATCACCCTAATTTGACTCCCAGGTTATTAGGTCCAAGTATGTTAAGGTTCAAGTGAATTTAGAGCCTAATTTTTAAGATTTTTGTTGATTAGATCTTTTCAACTAAAGGCTTGGGTAGCACACAAATGCGGGTGGGTTTGTTTCCATTTATGTAGGCAAGTGTGAACTAGCACTCCAAAACCCTAAAAATTGAAACACTAATTGGCTCTATTTGCAAGTCCAATTGATCTTTAAAAATGTTCACCTTGAGCTTCAAGCAAGAAATGTGTTAGCCTAGAGTGATTAGAAATTATGCATAGACCCTAATAGGCACATGAAATTTGGGGTAAGGAATTCTAAACAAAATCGCTTCAAACTTCACTCAAATTTGAAAAGAATTTTTACAAATTAGGAAACTTGCCTTTTAAATGATGATCACTATGAAAAATAAGGTAGGTGATTCCTAATTGATTGTTTCCCTTTTTTTACCTTCCTAAGATTAGGAGGTTGATTAGGGAAGAATAGAAATGTTACCTGCCCTGGTGTGGTTGTTTTGCATGGAAGATCTCCTCATGAAGTACCTTACAAAATCACAATAAAGCAAATAGGGCAAGTCAGTGCTCAAATATAATCAAATAATGCAGAGAATAGCGGTGAATTATGCATTGCTCCTCGGCAACGGCGTTGTTCTTCGTGCCAAATCGGTATTTAAGATTGTTGTGTTGTAGTATAGCCAAAATAACACTTAAACAAATAAATTTTATTACTCAAAAAAGTTCCGAGGTCGAACATAGGGAGAAATATGGAATTTAAATCTTAAGAATTGTGATTTAAACACAATATGAGCAATATATAATAGAACTTCAAACAATAAGGATATAGAAGTGAAAACAGATGTCAATAGTGCAAAAGTAATGAGGTAAAATGGTGATTTGAATCACCAAATACCCCTCACAATAACAGCAAATTTCTCAATAGTTTCAATCAAATAAAGCCTAGAAATCAAGTATCAGAGGACTGGATGTGTAATCAGATGGCTTAACCATCTTGAGCTACAATGTATAGCCTTCTCTTTCTCTTCACAGCCACTTCTTCTCTTCACTTCTTTCTCTACTACGGCTACTTTCCTTCTCTTCTTCTTCTGCTAGGATTCCTCTCCGCCTTCTTCTTCTGTTTAGCCTCTTCACACAAGGAGGGGGATTTCCCAAATTGGCTAAGTGTTGGCCAATTTCCTCTACAGCAAAACCCTCCCCCTACCCCGTGCAATCTCTCTTTCTCTCTCTGGGTCATGCTCTCCCAGAGCCTTCCACAGTACTGGGTATACAGGTAATCGGATCTAGAGCGTACATGGGACCAAGGCTGCAAGCATGGGTCGCAGCTGAGGAGTGCTTAAGGTTAGGTGGGTTATTGGGCGCACTGATTGCGCGGCAATCATAGATCTTAATTGACCTAAATTAGGCTAGGACTTAGCATAAGTTAGGGTTAATCATGCATGCAGATGCATTGTCAGCATCTTTGCTACTTTCCTTTAGCTATGCATAAAATAATGTTATAATGTGTTGATTAAGTGCATTATGTCGATTGCAAGGAATAAGCTGATCAAGAGCTGGATCTGAAGTTGGATCAGGAATAACAGGAGTTGTAGCAGAGCTAGAGTAGAAGGCCTAGTTTAGATGTAGGAATAATAATGTAAGGGGGTTAAAAGTTTGCTATTCTATTAAGTAGGAATAAAACAGTAAAATGTGAAGAGCTTAGGTCCATCCTAGCCCTAGGATAGCCTAGAGACTTCCCCAAGCCTTAGCCACCCTTAGATTAGGTCACAACACCCTAGGAAGCCCTAAAATCCTAGTTCCAACCCTTCTCTGGACGTCTAGATAAGTTTGAGGATGTTCAGGACCCTTAGCCAACTCCCACACACTTGAAACCCACTTTTGCAGTGTTCTTAGACGTCCAGACACTTTGTCAGACGTCCAATTTCTGCAGAATATCTAAAACAGAACCCGAAATCCTTCCTGACTCTGATTGGACTTCCAGACAACAAGTCTGGACTTCTGATTTTTGAGTATAAGACGTCTGATTATATTATTAGACGTCTGATACTGCTCTCCAATTCCTGTTTTGAGATTTAAGCCTTGATCTTGGATCTCTAGGTCCCTAAACCTAACTCCGACCCCATAAGAACCTAAATTAAGGTGTCCTAACCCTAGTACATCACCTCTAGACCTCCCTAAGGACCTAATTAAGTCCTCACTAAACCTAATTGACTTGGATCTTAATCAATTCCATCAGCCTATTCAATTGGACTCGTTGAGTCCAATTGAGCCCTGATCTCAGCACACACTGTCCAATTGGACTCAGTGAGAGTCCAATTGACCTAGACCTGACTTAATTGAGTTGTTTTACTCTCAATTAAGTTTCCACACACCCAATTAAACTTGTATTAAATTTAATTGCACTTTACCTTAGTGAATTAGGGTTTATAACCCTAATTTGAGACCTACCTTGACCTAAACCACTAAAACCCAACCTAATCAACCTAGCCACCTAATTTTCGACCCACACACACCCACACACACTATCCACACGAAAATATCTAGCCTCGAGTTCTCTAGAACTCCCTACCATGTGTGGTTGCCTTGGTTGCCAAAAAATAGCAACCAAGAGCAATTCAAATTTTAGATCCACATTTGGTGGATCTAAAAACCACCATCCACCCTCTCGCTCTCACTCTCCCACGAGCTCCC
Source organism: Thalassia testudinum (assembly GCA_037157565.1). Taxonomy (NCBI): domain Eukaryota; kingdom Viridiplantae; phylum Streptophyta; class Magnoliopsida; order Alismatales; family Hydrocharitaceae; genus Thalassia; species Thalassia testudinum. The sequence goes on from JAZHRO010000055.1 coordinate 17,786,737, forward strand.
ACCATAGGCCTCTCTAGAGAATTCCATAATTCTCTAGAGAGCTTCCCTTAAGTCTATAAAAAGACCCAATGGGTGGCCATTTTCACCCATTCACTTCCTTGGCATCCATTCCACTTAGGCTAGCCACTTCCATCTCCACTCCACCTCCACAAGTTGAGCACCACCATGGAGGCCACCATCTCCACTCCAAGAAGCTGGATCAGCTCCCCAACCTCTCTCCAAGGGCCGGCCTAAGTTCCATTGGCCGCCCCTCCTTCTCTCAACCACTTAAAGGCCATCGGGGACCACCCCTGAATGCCCTTCCATTCTACTAGATTTAGATTATGCTCTTCGTATATTTACTGCTTTTATTTACTGCTTAGTAGTGTAGTCTTATTTCTCCCCCAATGATGCATGCGAAATCCCCCCATCGATTCTTGTATGCGATCATTTTTTGGTAGCTAGATTTAATTTTCAAGCATTTATGTACAAGCTTCCCTCTACGTTTTATGTTGCAAACGACTCTCCCGCTGAATGAATGAAAAATGCTTATATATATATTTGTCTCTATATGTTTGAAATCACCATGAACTTAATAATTGTCATTCTTTTTGTGTGATTCAAGTTGCCTGTTTCCGATTCCTAATATTCTTGCAACTAAGCATGTCATACCTAAATACGTAATAATCACGAATTGGCATGCGATTCTAAACAAAGTAGAGTAAGATCGATTTCAAAAGTAAAAGCAATGCCTCCCAGAGACAAACGACCGGGACTCAAGTCTCGTTATCTTTAGAAATCAATTTTTGACAAACGTTTTTGTGCAACTATACTACGATTTTCGACGACTTTCAAATGCACGAAAATGGCATTTTGTCACGCACTAGGTCTGTGGGAGAGATGTCGCGGATGAGCCGATTTAGGGGATCATGCGGGGACCTCACCCCCTGTGCGTGCTGAGGCGATAAGCCTAAAGTACAAATTCAATTTATGCGGGCACGGGGGCTCGTTAGCTCCCGAGGTGGTACTATCCCACCCTCCTTCCTTCCCATAGTAGCAGCAGCAACTTCCTTCGTCAAATTGGTGTAGAGGATTTGGTGAAAGGCTCCAATTGACCGTGCGAGGATACTCCTGGAGGTAATCCGCTACACTTGAAGTCAACGTCTAGAACCTACAGGCCCGAAGAGAGCCTTAAGCTTCGGTCGAAGCTTCATCAATGGTGGAGGAGACTTAGGACCTGAAAGCATGAAAATGGGCTAAGAGCCCTAGTTAAAACAGTTCATAAGCTTCGTTGTGAGGTGGGAAATTGAACAATGGTATTCGGGAGGTGTGGGAGAGCGTAAGGTGGCCGAACGGTGGCGAAAGGTGAAGTGCGACAGTGGAGTGTTCGGCGGAGCAGTGGGGGGCTAATAGCCTCAAAGACCAGAGGACTTTTGCTCTCTGGGACACGGCGAAGGTGTAGAGATGAACGGCGGCCAGGTTGGTGGAGTGTGGTGGCCGTGCGAGGTCACTGGAGGTACGCCGGCGAGGTGGAAGACGGAGGACAGTGAGGCGAGTGTCTGAAAATGAAGAGTGGAAGTCGAGGAGTTGTTTAGGAGGGGAGGTAGACAAAGGGGAGAGGAGTTGGCACTGGTTGAGGTGTGGCTGGCATCGGAGACGAAGCTGCTCAGAGAGAGGTAGATGGCGAGGATGAAGGGGGGTAGGAGCACCGGCGAGTGCTGTGCAACACGGAAGAAGACAAGGATGAAGAGTCTACCACTGGTATTGTGGTCAGACGACGAGGGAAGGCAAGGAGAGTTGCTGGAGCTTGAAGAGCAAATCGGCCAGAGTAGAGGAGAGGAATTTGAGGGATTCTCTAATTGAATTCAAGCTTGAGGGATTCGGTATGAACAGGGGGTGCTTTTATACACCTCAGAAGGATGGTTAGAGCTTGGGCAGCAAACTTCCCAAGCTTGGAAAGCTTGCCAAAGTTTGGGAATTTCTAGATACCCAAATCTCTCATGCATTCACATGAGAGATTAGGTAGGTTTTAGGGCTTAGGATTGGGTTCAGAAGGAAGGGAATTTCTTGACGAACTTCCCTTTCAAATTTGAAAAAGATTCGTCAAGAAATCAGGGAGTTCTTTCCTTTTTAAGGTTGTCGGAGCAAGTAGGAAGAGGTTTAATGGTGGTAGGGACTTGTTTGTAAGAATGACGATAAAGTTAGGGGCCTATTTGAAAGGATTTTGAAAGTTAAGGGTAGAAATGTAATTAGACAGGACCAATTTGCAAACTATGTCAAGGCAAATTCATCTTGGGTCCAAATTTTGATACAAACCTAATTTGGATCTAAGGAATCCAATGGTGAAGTTGGATTTTGGATTTAACCATGTTTGATTGGATAATTTCTGTAAAAACCCAAATTAAGGCAAATATCTGTCTGTGATTATGTTTTGGGTCAAAACAGGTTCTAATGGTCAAATTGAAAGTTCTAAACCCTAGAGAATATTTTTCTCTGAATTTTTGAGGGTTTAGGTGGATTTTATTCTGATTATAACCTCAACTAATTAAGCGGGTCTATTTTTATAGTTTCAAAAGTCATTTAATTCTCAAAACATGTGAAAACCCTTTTCTAATTGTTTTAACCCACTTGTTATCTTTTTAAGATCAATTGACCTTCATTCAACCCCTAAGAAAACCCATGGTTGTACTACATTCATGATAAGCTAGTAAAATTACAATTTTAACCCTTGTTTCTTATTTTTCCTTTAGAATGATTTTGCAATGACTTGTGACTCCCTGGCGGTTATGTAGGAGCATTTATTGACTTAATTGGGTCAAAATGAGCTAATTATGGCTCATGATGGTATTCTCATCATACCCCCATGGCTAGCTTTTGCTAGTCTCGTAGTAAAATTTCAAGGTATTAACTTTGATTCTAGACTATAAAACCTTTTGATGCTTAAAAACTTTGTTGTGTGCTTCCTTTTGTAGATTATGTTAGAATGTTGATAGTAGGCCTAGAGGTACTCAAGTACCAACCAAGATCCGAACCTGACCAGCTCTAGCCTCAGTCTACCGTGAAGGTTTCTAAGGCCCACAGGAACTATCCTAAGGTTCGTTGAACTCTACAGTTAAAGAACTCGTGCTTGTAACATGTTTTAGCCTAGGTTCAGTTTGTAGTGTGTTTTTGTTAGAGAGAGATAGAGGAATTTTTCTTTATTTTTGGAGAATTTTCTCTCTCTTTTTTTTTTTTCTAGCTTCGGATTAGCTTTACAACACAGTCTGTAATGGATTCCTAATCCCCATCATCAATCCTCACAGGGTCCCTGGCAATCGATGCTTCGAGATAGCACTGATTACACAGCAATCATGCAACTTAAAATGCCTGAATTAAGCTACATTCTCGCATAACTTCAATTCAATGCATTCACAAGCATCGTAATTCGCACACTAGTTAGTTTGAGTAGCCGTATAGATAATATCATCATTTTATGACCTAAAAGAGAGAATTTTAATCGCAGATGATTCAAAGCCACGGATGTCAAATCAAATAGACAGATCTAATCAGAACGACGATGGGAGTTTAACACTTCCCAAATCATCCCGATCAAACAGCCGGAGCATCGTGTATAGTCCATAGAAGAATGGAGATCATGGAGCCAAAGGGAAAAGATCCAAACCTTAGATGACAAATCCAACCGCATGGATGGATCCATATTGACGTTCGCAGTCCAACGGTGTAGAAATCAACTTATCGGAGGCCTATGCCATCAGATATAAAGAGAAGAAGAACGGACGGCCACTATGGCACCACGTGGCACCATCGCAGCTGCCCCTCGCCACGCCCCCAACTCCTGAAGGCACCTCTCCTCACAGCGTAAGCCGCTGGATCTTCATCCAACGGCCACGAGCACGCCACGTCGCCACTCAGATTAGATCAGTATAAATATAAACAAGCAAGTACATAAAATAAACAGTTTACACAGTGCATTGGCTCACGCGTGTGCGCGTACACGAGAGACGCAGGTTCGAGCCCTGTGCTACGTAAAATCGATGCGGCATCGTCGGGTAGGCGCTTGTAGGCGCGATTGCGCGATCAAAAGGCTGAGGCATGTCCACGTGGCGCGATCAAAGCGCATCGCGGGGGGACGCACGATCGCGCAGGTGTTTGCAAAATCAGGAAGGTGCGAGAAGAGCGCATTGGATTTGAAAGGCTCGATGAGCGTGCATTTAAGCCGTCCGATTGCAAGATTGGATGGCTGACGATGAGGTGGGATTTGAAGGCATGCGGTGAAGGCAAAAATGCGAAGGCGAGGGCGAGCAGGAGCCGTGCAATGAGGATCTGAGGGCACACAGTGTGCCATGCGTCGGCACCAGAATGAATCCGAGCATAGAAGGCCTTTTGAAGGTTATTTTTAGGCCAAATCAGAGCCATTGATCTCCCGATCAACGGATCTGATTAGCCAAGGGGTTGTTGCACAAGATTAAGGGCTGAAATACCCTTTTTACCCTTCACAAAAGCTATAAAAGAAGGCCCAGGGCCCCCCCAGTTGAAGCATCTACTTAGAACCTCTCTCTTTCATCAACTCCAGACATATTCCGTCTTCTCTGCAACTCTCCGTCCCTCTGCAACTCCACTCCAACTTCATCCCGACGCTTTGGATCTGAGGTGCTGATGCATCTCGCACAAGCATCCTGCAAGCAGTGTTGTTTCTCTATCACTTTCTTCTATCTCTCTCTCTTTCTCTCCCTCTCTTTCTCCCTATCTATCTTTACTTTTTGCATAGCAATTTCTATTATGAAAAACTCTTTATCAATGCAATGAAATCTGATCTTATGAATATTTGATGCGTCTCTATACATATATACATATATAAATATCTTGTTAGAACTAGTTTCGTTGAAAAGCTTCCTTTAAAAATCGAGATTGCCTCCCTATGAACTACCCGATACTCACCGATTTTATAAATATTATTTGTCATCGTGTTTTCACGTTATACTACAACTAAACAACTTTTAATCGCAATCACGTGTCGAACCAGTTGGCGTCATTGCCGGGGAGGCAATGGAAATTTTTGAAGCTTTTTGGTGCATATTTAAGATTTCTAACTCGCTACACTTTTTGTTGATTTCATGTGTGCAGGAAACGAAGAAATCTGAACCAAACACAACAACAGAGAAAGTACAGGTTCAAACCTCAGGTAAGTGCCTGTAGGTTAGATTAGTTAGATTTAGAAAGTTTAGGATTTGCTTGAACCTTAGGATTAGTTAGAATTTGCTTGTGTGAAAAAAAAAAGTTTCTGTTGATTTTTGGGCTGAAATAAATTTTCATCTTAAAAATTTAATTCCCGAAGATCCGCACGTCCAAAAATTATCAAATTTTTACTAGACGTGGATTTCAAAGTAAAGAACAAAATATCCAAAATTTGCATAAATCAGAGTTATAGAAAATTTTTAAAAATTTTCACACTGATCTGTTATCAATACAGATTTTGTTCCTAATTTTTCAGAGTTCAAAATATCATAGGAATTTTTATGCAACTCTGATTGACTTAAAATTTGTGGCAATGAATTTCAGAGAAAGTCAAAAATTTTAGAAAAATCTGAGAAAAATATTTCTTCCATGCTTGATTGCACGGATTATCTAATCACCAAATAGGGGTCAAAACAGATTGGAAAACCCCAATACACATTAAATAAAAAACAAATAGAAAATGTGCATTAAAATTCTTGAAAAAAATATTTTTTTAGTGCCTAGTTAGTGGTACCATTAGGACCAGTTGATTTTGTTGCTTGGGTCGCACCACTCATCATTTTGAACTCAAAAGAATCATTTAGAAATATCAGTGCATAGGGTTTCACTCTAAGGATAGGGCACACCTGCATTTCCATACTTAAGGGAAACCTGTCAAATAAATTGGGATTTGCAAAACTTTTGTGTGCCTCATCAGAACCTTGATTGAAATTATCTAATCAAGTGAACCCTAAAATTCATTAACACAAGCATTTGAATCTTAAAAGATACTTCATCATAAGAAATTGCTTGTGAACCCTGTTTGCCTTAGCACTTCACATCTTTGAAATCAATCTTTATGGAAAACACCCCCTAATGCCCATCATTTTCCAAAAGCACATCAAACCCAATCCTAAAATTGACTAAACGTGCCCTAGGCAAGACTAATAGACTTGGGGGCTTGAAACCAGATTGGGCTAAGGTCAAGGCCTTGTCTACTTGGACCCACTGGTGACAAGAAAGGTTGGTGCGATAACCGCATTAACCTTTAGTGGTGTCCCGCCATGCGGGGTGTCCTAAGGGGTCCCACCCTTCTGGCCGGCCAAGTAATTCAAGGATTAATCTAACACAGTCGTGTTTTGGGGAGCCTAGATCAAGTCTAATTGGGGTTGACACTCTAAGGACCAGTTTGATTGCTTGCATTGAGCGGGCGGGGTTTTCTCTCATCTATCTTCTCCTTCTCATCTACAAACATTCTTCTGGTGTATGCAAGGTAGAAGATCTCAAAATTCTGATTTGCTACCACCATTAGAAAGGAATCCTAGGAGAAGACCTATTTATCCAGAATCTAAACCCTCTACAATGGCTAGTCACCACGAGGAAGAAGAGATTGATGAACAAAATCTGGATCCCCTGACTCTCTTACAAAGGCAGATCACTAAGCAGGGCCAGCATCATGACCGATAGATGGAAGTCATAGTGCAGGCCATCACTCAACTCCAAAACGGAAGGGCAGACCGGCCCCTCCGTGACTTCTATAACCCTCTTATTGCCCAACCTGAACCTTTTGTTAGGGTACCTTAGGATGGGGAAGATTTTGAACTCAAACCTCAGATCATTAACTTGATTCCGCACTTCCATGTCCGTGAATCAGGTGACCCCTTCCACCACCTTGAAGAGCTCCTGCACATAGGAAGAACCTTTGGCCCTAGGAGCATGAATGAAGGTACCCTAATGATGAAGATTTTCCCATTCTCCCTAAAAGATAGAGATGCACATTGGTTGAGAATAATTGGTAGACCAATCCTAACTTGGGAAGACTTGAGAAGCACATTCCTAAAGAAATTATTCCTCGTAGGAAAAACTAATGCCCTTAGATGTGCCATAACAACCTTTAAGCAGAACCCTGGGGGACAACTACATGAGGCTTGGGAGAGGTTCAATGATTTAGCCAGGAAGTGCCCTCATCATGGGATTCTGAAGTGGCACTTGGCCCATATTTTCTATTATGGGTTGAGTGATAATCTGAAGAATTTTGTTGATGCAGCATGTGGGGGAAATGTCCTAAGTCAAGATGCTGAGGGAGCCTTTCACTGTTTGAGAATATGAGTGAAAATTCCCTCAACAATACCTCAATGTCTGCCTTTAACAGAGCTAACCAACCAAGAAGCAGAGTTTATGAAGTTAACAACAATTCAAACTTGGTTGATTTAAAGCTAATTGCACAATGATTAGACAAGGTGGAACTCGTGGGAAAGAATGTGGAGAATTTGGATAGGAAACTGGATAATCTTCTAAAAGGTGGGAGTCCCTTAGGTGTAAAATCTAGATTAAACCCTATACTTACCCAAGGAATGAATATGTTAACCCACAACCAACTCCCCAACCCTCTAGGTCAGGAATCCATGCACAACATCAATGACCTAACCATGGCTCCACCTATGAGCCAGCTGTACTTGGACCCATCTCTTTCTGGGTGCTAAGGAGGGACCTTAATGCCTTTGAATTCTGAACTAGGCAGCTCGATGCCTAGTTATCCTGAGGATGTGAATTCACTATAGGGTTACACTAGAAATGAGCCTTATTCAAACACTTACAGCCCTGGATGACGCATCCATCCTAACTTTGCTTGGTCAAGTCAGAAACCCACCCTGGGTCCTAACTTGACTAAGCCAAACACTTATGGGCAACCTAGTAGGTATACACAACCATGCACATATCAACCACAACCTATTCAGGAAAGTTAGCCCTCTGATTTGAGTTTGGTCCTCAAAGAAATGCGAGAGATGAATCTGAGACATAAGGAAGAGATGAATCAATTGAGGACAGAACTAACGGGATGACTAGACCAGCTAGTTGATGCTAGACAACACGGGATGCTACCATCCCAACCCATCCCAAACCCAAGGAACCTCAATAGGGATAACCAACACAACACACAGGAGCAACAAGCACACCTAATTCAGCTTGCTCCCCAACACCCACCAGGATTTGTTAACCCTAACCCAACCCAGGCTCAACCCATTTTGCAAAGCCCACCTTACCCTTCTAACCCTAATGCACATGCCTGTGCTGTCACTTTGAGAAGTGGGAAACAAATCCAAGATTCTTCTACATCAAAATCTTACAAATATCATGAGGAGCCTGAATCTGATCTGGGAGATCAAACTAATCTAGAAAACAAGACTCAGGATTTGAATACTCATGATTTTTCTCAAGCACCTTTTCCTGAAGCCTTGATCAAACCCAGGGAAAATAAAATCAATCAATCTAAGGAGTGGCTTGAGATTCTAGAGCAAGTCCAGGTGAATATACCACTCCTTGAGGCTATTGAGAACATCCCGGCCTGTGTAAATTTTCGAAGGAATTATGTACACCGAAACGTCAGCCAAATCATCAAAAAGGGTCATGATTTTTGAACAAGCCAGTGTCATCATCCTAAATAATCTCCCTCCTAAAAAGAAAGATCCAAGGACCCCCTTAATCTCATGTGAAATAGATGGTTTCATCCTGGATCGAGCCCTGTTGGACCTTGGTGCCTCCATCAACTTAATCCCCACAGAATTATATGAAGAACTAGATTTAGGCCCCCTGCAACATACTGATGTGACCCTTCAGCTTGCTGATAGGTCAACCAAAATTCCAAAGGGCCTTGTACAAAATGTGATTGTAAAAGTGAGGGATTTTGAGTACCCTATGGACTTCCTTGCTCTAGATATGGAGGCATCAGAAAACCTAAACCACACCCCAATAACCTTAGGGAGACATTTCTTGGCCATTGCTAAGGATCTAATTAATTGTGAGATGGGGATTATGCACATTACCTCTGGAAGGAAGAATTGTCAACTCATTATTTTTAAAACTTCCCAAAAGAATAAGGTGAATTGTGGTTCCGTCAAGATCATAGGAACAAGTGAACAAGTTTTGGCAATTCACACTAAAGATGATCCAAATCCTGCCAAAGCTCAAGACCAGCACGAAAAGAGAGAAGGGGATGCACTTGAGGATAATTGTGATCTACCACCTCCCATAGAAAATCAAATTGAAAAGGACATTAGTGAGATAGAGAAACTCCTGGGAGTAACTTATGACGAATTAGATGATGATATTAAGAATCCTCAATACATCCACCCTGAAATACAAGAGCTATTAAATTTCGAGGGAGTTAAAGAAAATGGACAATCTAAGGACATGAACCAAGAAACTACCCCAGAAGAAGTTCAACACATAATGGACTGGGGAAGAACTTATAAGCCAATTGGTTCAAATGGATGGCTTGAATTTGAGGGAGAAATGACTTCGGATGAGGAAGAGAGAATATTTGATGAGGATTTTGATGAATTCAGCACAACTACACCTTTGCCTTCATATAACCCAGAGCCTGGAGAAGTCATGATTTTTTATATCAACTACCATTATGAAGATCCTTATTACTTTGACTCAGAACCAGATTTAATTCTAAATCATGATTTCAATCCAGATCCTATACCACCTCTTCTTGAATTATGGAACTGGATTGATAGACAGGCTCTACAATTTGAACTTCATCCACCTAACCCTATTTCATTTTCTAAATCAGAAAGACTCTTTGGAATAGGGCTACATCATCAACTAGTCCGCATTTGTGGATCACTAATTCTTGGACCAAATGATCATATCTTTATACTGATCTTGAATCTCTCTGCAACAATTATTACCCCTTCTCTTGACCCACAACATTGAATTACATATATTTTTGGGTTTAAGTCCGGCAAATGACGTTAAACTTAACGCTAGCTGGGAGGCAACCCAGTATTCATTACAAGTAGCTATGCATCTTCTACATCCATGCTAACCTAGAATCAACAAGAAAAGTTAGGTGATATCCCCTCCTCTTGCTTATTATATTTCTGATTTTCATGCATACATTTCAATGAGGACATTGTAATGAATAGGCATGGGGGGGTGGATATTGCATGTCTTATCTTTTTGCCTAAAATAAAAATATAATAATAAAATAATAATAATAAAATGCATCTAGGCATAAAGAATTTTTATTAAGATTTTATTAGGGATTTATTCTTAAGTTGATTCCTGAGTTTAGAATCCAGTATAATTTCACACTTACACATAGAATGTGCAATGGATCCTCTGTGAAGATCGATAAAAATCTTTAGTTTGTCGAGAAGAAGAATTGCTCCTTCTTTTAAACCCTTGGACATTAATTAGGGAGTCAGGCAAACTATCTTCTAACAGATCCACCAAACACGTGTGAGATAAGATTAGAAAGTTTACTGGTGCTCTAAGGCACTAAATAAGCCACCCAATATCCTCTTGAACACCCATAATCCCGAATAATGCCTCCTAAATAAAAGTCGTATGTGTTACGGTGTTGCGTTAGTAGATGTCTGGATGCGAAAGAAAAAGAAAAAGAAAAAGAGGTATATATGTCTATGCATATAAAAAAAATAATAATAATATACATATACAAAAAAAGCAGAAAAGAGAGAAAGAAAAAGCAGAAAAAAAAGGACTTTATAAGTGTTTTTAGAGTTTATTTCAAGTGTATTGAGGCAACAACACCTATCACCCTTACGATCCACCAAAAATAACCTTAACCTACTTTTCTATATTTCTGACAGCCTAAATACAGGCTGAGGAATGCTGACTTAGTCATAGAGTTATCAGAACCTAATCAAAGTGTTAGTGCCAGGAGAGACCACCAAATATACTGATAAATCTGGTGAGATTGTGAGCTCAGAAAGAAAGAAAAGAAAACGAAAGAGAAAGAAAAAGAGAGAACATGTATAAAGGAACTAAAGAGAGCACAGTTTCTCCGCCTCTCTCTGAGTTGAATTATTTAATAATCTAGAAATCTAGGTTCTAAAGTATTAGTCTATATGTAGCACCAAATGAGTGTGAGCCATCAAAAATAAATCCACTTGACTCAAAAATCTTCTACCTAACCCAAAAGCCAGGGCTGAATTCACAGATTACTTCATAACCCCAAGGGAAGAAGTTTTCCTATCCCAATAAGATTTTTACTAAGGGTCAAGTATGAGCTTTAGATGAAGATTGGCTTTTCACTTGGATCCATTGCATAGACTACAACAAAATACATTCACAATTATCTGGATTGCTAAATATTAAAGGAAAACAAAAGACATAAATCTCTAGCCAAACTCTTGATAGAAATCTGTTATGTAGGACCACTTTGCATTTAATCTTGGGGGTGTGATTACACAGCAATCATGCAACCTAAAACACCTGAATTAAGCTAGATTCTAGCATAACTTCGAGTCAATGCATTCATAAGCATTGTAATTTGCATACTAGTTAGTTTGAGTAGCCGTATAGATAATATCATCATTTTATGACCTAAAAGAGACATGATTTTAATTGCAGATGATTCAAAGCCACGGATGTCAGATCAGACTAGACAAATCTGATCAGAACGACGATGGGAGTTCAACGCTTCTGAAATCATTCCGATCAGACAACTAGAGCATCGTGTATAGTCCATAGAAGAATGGAGATCATGGAGCCAGAGGGAAAGATTCAGACCTCAGATGACAAATCCAACCTCACGGATGGATCTAGATCGACGTTTGCAGTCCAACAATGTAAAAATCAACTTAACCGGAGGCCTATGTCATCATATATAAAGAGAAGAACAGACGGCCACGATGGCGCCATGTGGCACCATCGCAGCCGCCCCTCGCCACGCCCCCAACTCCTGAAGGCACCTCTCCTCGCAACGTAGGCCATTGGATCTTCATCCAATGGCCACGAGCACGCCATGTCGCCACCCAGATTAGATCAATATAAATATAAACAAGCAAGTACAAATGATAAAGAGTTTGCGCAGAGCATTGGCTCGCACACACTTGCATATGCAGGAGATGCAGGTTCGAGCCCTGTGCTGTGCAAAATCGATGTGGCGTCGGCGGGCGGGGGTGTGCAGGCACGATTGCGCGATCGGAGGGCTGAGGCATGTTCACGTGGTGCGATCAGAGCGCATCGCGAGCGGATGTAAGTTCACGTGGGTTTTTGCGAAATAAGGAAGGTGCAAGAAGCACGTGTAGGATTTGAAAGGCACGATAAGCCTGTATTTAAGTCGTCCGATTGCAAGATCGGATGGCTGATGATGAGAACCTCATCATGAGCCATAACTAGCTCATTTTGACCTAATACAAAGGATAAAAGCTCCTACATAACTCAAGGAAAAGCTTAACTCAGAGAATTCTGAGTTTAAGGAGAAAACAAGTCATAAGGGGTAAAAATGTAATTTTACCAGTATAATCTGCATACAGGGTCATTCAGGGTCCAAACATAGGTCAAAGCAACCTAATAAGAATAAAAGTGGGATGAGATGATCTGGCAAGGGCTACAGCAATTCCAAGGAACTAAATGATAATCTGTAACCCTAAAACAAACCCACTTCAATTCACGAGGTTCAAGGCAAAGAAAAAAATGGAATAAACCCTCTAAAATTCATAGAAAAATAATCTCTAGGGTTTAGAACCTTCAATTTGACCTTAGGAACCCATCTTGACCTACATTGAGAACCATACCAAATTAATAACTTAATTTGGGTTTTTACGTAAATTGACCAGTCAAACAAGGTTTAATCTAGAAATAAAATTCACCATCAGATTCCTTAGGTCCTAATTAGTCATGTATAAAAACTTGAGCCTAAGAAGAAACCTTCTTGACCAACTTTACACTTTGGTCCTCATATATTTACTTTTTGGCCCTCAACTTTTGAACCCTCGCATTTTGGCCCCTAACTCTCCTTCGTTCTTTGCATTCAGGTCCTCCCTGCAAAACCTGCCAGCACCATGCTCCGGCAACCTTGCGTGGAGCATGGCGCCGCGCAGGGTGAGGGGGAGAGTCTGGCAAGTAAACCGGGGGTGCCCTGCGTCGTCATCCGTCGCAGGGACACCCCCCTGGTCGCTGTAACCCACCATACCGGCCGTGCGAACGCACGGACGGTATGGGTTTCCATCTCCGGCGTCCTCCGGCGAGGGAGACACGTCGTCTCCCTCCGCCTTCCACCCTGATTCGGTCCCTATAAATACCCCCGTCGCTCCACCGTTCTTCTCAGCTTGGATCTGACGGAGAAAACCCCCAACTTTCCTCTCTTCTCACTCCGGCAAATGCCCACCAGCTCCGGCGGTTCTTCCTCCTCCTCCTCTTCGCTCTGCCGCAATACCAGCAGCAGAGACTTCTTCCCCTGCTCTTCCCGCGCCACGCCTCACCCAGCTGGCGCCTCTCCGGCCCTCTGCTCGCCGCCGCCCCTTCCCCCGGGCATCTTCTTCTCCGGCGACAGTCGATACGACTGTCGCCCGCTCCGGCCCCTCCTCGTCCTGATAAGTAGGTAGAACTCCTCCTCTTCCTCCCCTCCTCCTTTTCCTCACTTTAAACATCTACTGTCACCCTCGATTCCGACCAATCACCCTCACCTTCTCCGCCTCCGGCCATCCTCCGGTGAGTCGCTCCCATCACTCCAGCATCCCACACGGCTCGCCGACCTGCACATAATCTCCGCCTCCTCACCCTGATCCATTTCCGCCCCTCCACTTCCCCCAAATCACCCCCTGCAACTCCACCGAACAAACCCATCTCCCGACCCACAGTCCGACCTAGGGCAGCCCTTAGGCTCCGCCCCGCCGCCTGCACACCCCCCGACCACCTTCGCCGTGCCACGGCGAAGGTCCTCCGCGTTTCTGATTGGGCCGAGAGGCCGTTTTGCTGTGGGCAGGTACATGCGCTCGTCCCCGCCATTGTTGAAGCAAAGCAGCTTCTTCACCTGCTGCCCCAGGTGAGTCACGCCGAGGTTACGCTCCCAGACAGCGCAAGGTGCCTTCGCGAAGCACCAGGCTGCAGTGGAGTCGAAGCCCTCGCGCGAAGGTCTCGCGTAACGCTGCGATGACCGATTGCTTCCTCCGCGCAGGCGCGAAATTGGGGTGGGACATTTAGTCCCACCTCGGAAGGCTCTGAAGGAACGCAGCGGTATAAAGCGAAAAAGTGTTGGAGGCTTATTGCCTCAGCACACGGGGTGAGGTCCCCTTCACCCGCCCGGTTACCCAGTCTCGTCCGCGCTCACGCCCCGCGGACCTGGCCCGACCCGACTTAGACTGACCTGCACTCCTCGCCCACCACGCACGCCGGTGGGCCTGGACCCGGGCGTGACCCGTACCCAGCTACCCGGCAGCTCTGGGAGAGCTATCCCATGAGCGAATTCTGTGAGAGAGAGACACGGGGGAGGGTAGAGATAGGTTTTGCCCCTCTCTGATCAAGCTGTGTAAGTGTGCAGGCACAGGTGAAGAAGAACCGTGGAAGAAGACGAAAGCTGAAGGAAGGAGGATCACCGAGCGGCACTGTAGCAGCTGCGGTTTAAGTCGTCTAATTGGAAAATCAGACGACGTCCTGAAGGCAAAGAAGGAGAAGGAAGGCGAGGCAGAGGAGAACGCAGAGAGGCCAAGACAAGAACTGAAAGAAGAAGAAGAGCACGAGAAGAAGAAAGTCTGAAGAAAGGAAAAGAAGAAAGAAAGAAGAAGAAGAAGAACAGGATCGCAAGGGAGAAGAAAAAGAAAGAGACGAGCAGAAACAAGAACTGAAAGAAGAAGAAAAGCATCACTACTGCTGCAGATAAAGCAGAAGAGTCAAGCAGAAGAAGATAGGCAAAGAGAAAAGAAGAGAAGAAGCCAACAAATTCTCTCTCTCTCTTTCTTTATTTTTGTAAAAGAAACTTGTACCCCTAGAATACAACTTGCTCCCTGAGTTCGACCTCGGGAACTCTTTATTTTCCGAGTAAAAAAATTATATATTAGCAAATGATAGCAATAACTATCTGTACTACAACGACTTAAGAAAAGCTAGTTGCTGCCACCGTTTCGCCAGTTGGCGCCGTTGCCGGGGAGCAACGGCTGTTCTAGAGGTAAACATTCCTGTTTCTTTTTAGTTTCTGATAATCTCCTCTCTTTTGTGCAACTACAGGAAATCAAGAAGGCAAGCAACCGCACGACAACCACTCCGAAGATAGGTAATTTTTTCCTCTCACTATTAACCCCTAAACTCTAAAGAGGAAGAAAAGAAAAGAACAAGCAATATAGGGTTAACCTGTCTTCCATACTTAGTAACCATAAAAAGTTGCATGTTTTCAACCCATTATTCCTGCACACTATTAAGGGTATTTAAGGGCTAACACATTCTTGCTTGAGCCCTAATTACCCAACAAAGAGCTAACTGGACCAAGTAGAGCCAACCTAGGATCCAACACTAGGGATTTAGAGACACACTCCTTAAGCAAGAATTGAGAAAACCAAATGAAGTGTGCCCAAGCCCTTGTCTGAAAATACCTATTCAAAGAAAACCTAAAACAATTGGCTCTCTAAACACTTGAACCCTAAAAGAAAGGACCCAAAAAGCTCTCAAAGGAACAAGAGGTAAAGTTGACCCCTTGGGTCAACCAACCTTAAAATTAGGTCACTTTCTCACTCAAAATACCTAAGAGTTCAAGTGTAACTTTAAGCACCCTGATCTTAAACTAAAATTGGTAGGCTTAAGAGGTCAAGATCCCCATTCTGGTCTACCTGGAACCGCATTGACAAGAGAGGTTGGGTGGGGGAAACCCTGTAACCCGTGGGGATGCTCTACCGTGTAGGGGTCTTCGCGGGACTCACCCTCTCTGGCTGCCCAGGTAATTCTCAGGTGGAAGATCTTTCTGATCAAGGGGTCCATCTGCCCCGAACCTCTATAGTCACCCAACATTTTTGGGTGTCTTGATTGGGTCCAGCACCTGCTTATCTCATCCAGTCCTTCAGTATTTTGCAGGAGGTCCTTGAAACCTCCTATAGAAATTCACTCTCCCCGAGGCTAAGCCTCGGCTCCCTTGTTTTTGCAGAAATCATTCGCATAGCCCCTCTTTCCTCTGATTATGAACAAAGTCCCCTTCTTCCATTAATTCAAACTTCTGATTCTATATCTTGATTCCACCACCTGATTCGAAGATGCAGCCTAATTACCTAGCAAGACTACCATGTAAAAAACCTGAATATCTGAGATCCATGAAAGATAAGATGATTGAGGATGCCCTTGAATTCTATGAAATCAAATATAAACCCTCAACACCAATAGAAAACATTCAGGTTGATGTCCCAATAACCACAGTTTTCATCATAAACTGTGCCCAAATTCTTTTGACAGAAGTTACAAAAGGATCAACCCGAGATATGCTCATGACAGGATACATTGAGATAGAAAAATTACACCAATCTGAATACCTTCAATGCTTGACAAATCCTGTACTTTGGGAACAACACCAAGATGCCCTTACAAAACGGGTAGAAATGATGAAATCACTAGAACAAACTATCAACCAGAAATACCCGTATATACCAGAAACAGAGGATGAACTATCTTGGAACAGTATTAAGGAACAATCCAGTTTCTCAGATCTCGGGACTAAGGCACGAAGTGGTTGTAGAATCCCAACCCAGATAGAAGACAATGTTGAATTAGGTTGGAATATTGCAGGGGAACACAATGATGAGCCAAACGAAGACCATGAATTGCCAAGCCTAGAATTCCAAAACTCCTGCAATAATGAGATCAGAACTGAACCTTTTGAGGGTATAAATTCCGCCCCTTATTTTGATAAGGTGGCCCTCGAAGGTTATTCAGACTTAGGTTCTAGTAACTCTACCCACATCCTAAGCCTAGAACCTAGATCTGAAACTTATTGGAAAGATTATGAGGACCCTTATGAGAAAGATCAAATTTTTACAGAGTATGATTCCGGGCCTCTAATTGATGAATATCCCTCTCCAACATCCTCAGGAAATCTGATCGATTTTTCAGAAAACATGCCAATCTATGATACAGAAACTGAGGAGTTGGATGAGCAAGGTTTTAATGGGGTCTATCCTACCAGCTTCGAGCTTGAACAGAACACCTTTTTGAGCCCAGAATTGACATATAGGCTAGAACCCAGTCAGGCTGCTGATTCCACATCTGATGATTTTTGCTGTGGTGGAATTCATGATCATGAATCTCATTTTCACAAACTCTCCGACAATTTCAGATCTGACTATAATTGCGGAGAGACCTTCCTTCCTGAACACGCCAGGCCCATCTACGACCTCAGTTCACATGACTCTGACTCCGACTCTGAGGTCCTGATTCCCGAGATCACTGATAACACAGAATCATTCCTTTTCGATCCTCAGGAACCAAAAATAGAAAATGCCAAGAGTGATTGCAACCCAGAATTCAAATCTTTTCTCAATTCAGATTTCTTTCATCCTACAGACACTCTTCAGGCATTTGATAGTTACCCAGAGGACTCTTTACAGAAAATCACCTGTCATTCCTTTCTAAAAGAGTCCTCATACACAGTTGCCACCTCGTCTGCACACACAGAACTAATCAAAACCTCTTCCCAACCCCGACCCGCAACCGGACTCAATTTCTATTCAGATTCACCTCTCACCGAGCCGATTGCATTTCCACATCGGGTTTGGAACATTGATCAGACTACATACCATGCTCTATCATTCTCTAATCACCCCTGTAGGGTTCCTGCATCAATCACTGATTATTCTACGGGTCCCTACTCTGACCAGGCTGATTCAACTCAGCCAAACCCTGCATTTTCACTTCCACATCCATCTGAGCTTCATAGTATATGGTGGGTTCCACACCTTTTTATCCACATCTATCAACCCACCAGATTGATTGGGTTTGGGCTGCATCATCAGCCTGTTAATCTGAACAAGCACCTGGTTGGACCAACTAGGCTCTTAATCAAGGTGCTTGTCTTACAAAACTCTACTGATTTGATCATCCCCTCTCCATCACATTTCCTGCTTGGCTGAAGGCATCAAATTCAGCGCTTAACGGGAGGCAACCCGTCATTTTCCAAAAAATCCAAAACCTTTTTCTGACACCTTTTTGCACTTAAGGTTCACCCTTGTAGACAGCCGACCCCACCTCAGATGCTTGCATCTGGGATTAGATATCGTCCGCAAAATTCAACCCGACCCATTCACTCATCCAAATTTCTGTCTTAAGGAATGAACTAAGTTAAATAAAAACCCCCTAGGTTACAATGAGGACATTGCAAATCTTAGGCATGGGGGGGTATGAAAGTGCAAAACTTGTAAGAAAAGGTTTCAAACAAAAAAAATTCACATATGCCAAAAACACCATAAAAATTAAAAATTTTTGAAAAAGAATAAGAGGAAAAGAGGAGAAGGAAATTTTGTGAAGGAGAAGAGAAAAGAAACAAAAGGAAAAAAGGAGCACAAAATATGAGAAAAAAGTAATAGTCATTAGTAAGGAACTAAGGAATTAACCTAAGTTCTAGACCTCATTCAAGAAAATAACTGAAAAGTGCATAATGAGATTAGTAAGAACGCAAACCTTAGGCATTCTTGAATAGACTCTTAGTACCCATTAAGATCTAGACATTCCTCAAGAGGTTGAGGAAAATGAAAAGCTGAAGTATTAGGTCTAAGGCTTAGGGAGTATTTGGCCTCATTAACTAATTTTTGGTTTACGGGACTCAGTAACCTAAACACCCTAACCTCACACACAGCCTGGTTCAGTAAGCGTAAAAATCAAAATCACGCAGAAGCGTCGCAAAATTCTGAAAAGAACACCTAGAGTAGGAGCGGCCGATCAACACAAGTTGATTTGGACGAGTTCCCAGCGCGGAGAGGCGGGAAATCCCCTCAAAGATGCGTAACAAAATATCATCTCCTCGGTGCTTGTCTCTTAGGATATTCACATATCCTACTGGGGGCATGTAAGCACTCTGTTGGTTCAGATTCCATGGATGGCATTATCTCAAAGTGTCAATTGCCAGGGTCTGGATTCGGCCACGGAACACCATGGATGGGATTATCTCGAAATCTCAATAGCCAGGGTTCCAGGGGTTGCCATGGGTGGTGCTATCTCGAAGCATCGATTGCCAGGAACCCTTGAGGATTGATTATGGGAGCAAGGAATCTGATACAGACCGTGTTGAAAAGCCAATCCTAGGCTAGAACTAAAAAGAAAAAAGAGAGGGAAAACTCTCCAAACAGAAAAACTTTCTATCTCTCTCTTATAAAACGCACTGCGAACTGAGCCAGGGCTAAAATCATTTCAAGCACGGGTGCTTTAACCACAAAGTCCAATAAACCTTAGGTTGGTTCTTGTGGGCCTTAAAAACCTTTGCTAAAGACTGAGGCTAAGGCTAGACAGATTTGGATCTTGATTGGTACTAGAGTACCTTTTAGGCCTATGGTCAGCATTCTAACCTAATCTAGGTTTAAATGAAAAAGCACTTATCTGAAGCTATTAAGAACTTCATGGTCTAGAACAAGGGTTGAAACCTTAAGTTTTTGCTAAGGGACTAGCAAAAGCTAGGCATGGGGGTATGATGAGAACCTCATCATGAGCCATAACTAGCTCATTTTGACCTAATACAAAGGATAAAAGCTCCTACATAACTCAAGGAAAAGCTTAACTCAGAGAATTTTGAGTTTAAGGAGAAAACAAGTCATAAGGGGTAAAAATGTAATTTTACCAGTATAATCTGCATACAGGGTAATTCAGGGTCCAAACATAGGTCAAAGCAACCTAATAAGAATAAAAGTGGGATGAGATGATCTGGCAAGGGCTACAGCAATTCCAAGGAACTAAATGATAATCTGTAACCCTAAAACAAACCCACTTCAATTCACGAGGTTCAAGGAAAAGAAAAAAATGGAATAAACCCTCTAAAATTCATAGAAAAATAATCACTAGGGTTTAGAACCTTCAATTTGACCTTAGGAACCCATCTTGACCTACATTGAGAACCATACCCAATTAATAACTTAATTTGGGTTTTTGCGTAAATTGACCAGTCAAACAAGGTTTAATCTAGAAATAAAATTTACCATCAGATTCCTTAGGTCCTAATTAGTCATGTATAAAAACTTGAGCCTAAGAAGAAACCTTCTTGACCAACTTTACACTTTGATCCTCATATATTTACTTTCGGCCCTCAACTTTTGAACCCTCGCATTTTGGCCCCTAACTCTCCTTCGTTCTTTGCGTTCAGGTCCTCCCTGCAAAACCTGCCAGCACCATGCTCCGGCGACCTTGCGCGAAGCATGGCGCCGCGTAGGGTGAGGGGGAGAGTCTGGCAAGTAAACCGGGGGTGCCCTGCGTCGTCATCCGTCGCAGGGACACCCCCCTGGTCGTTGTAACCCACCATACCGGCCGTGCGAACGCACGGACGGTATGGGTTTCCATCTCCGGCGTCCTCCGGCGAGGGAGACACGTCGTCTCCCTCCGCCTTCCTCCCTGATTCGGTCCCTATAAATACCCCCGTCGCTCCACTGTTCTTCCCAGCTTGGATCTGACGGAGAAAACCCCCAACTTTCCTCTCTTCTCACTCCGGTAGACGCCCACCAGCTCCGGCGGTTCTTCCTCCTCCTCCTCTTCGCTCTGCCGCAATACCAGCAGCAGAGACTTCTTCCCCTGCTCTTCCCGCGCCACGCCGCACCCAGCTGGCGCCTCTCCGGCCCTCTGCTCGCCGCCGCCCCTTCCCCCGGGCATCTTCTTCTCCGACGACAGTCGATACGACTGTCGCCCGCTCCGGCCCCTCCTCGTCCTGATAAGTAGGTAGAACTCCTCCTCTTCCTCCCCTCCTCCTTTTCCTCACTTTAAACATCTACTGTCGCCCTCGATTCCGACCAATCACCCTCACCTTCTCCGCCTCCGGCCATCCTCCGGCGAGTTGCTCCCATCACTCCAGCATCCCACACGGCTCGCCGACCTGCACATAATCTCCGCCTCCTCACCCTGATCCATTTCCGCCCCTCCACTTCCCCCAAATCACCCCCTGCAACTCCACCGAACAAACCCATCTCCCGACCCACAGTCCGACCTAGGGCAGCCCTTAGGCTCCGCCCCGCCACCTGCACACCCCCCGACCACCTTCGCCGTGCCACGGCGAAGGTCCTCCGCGTTTCTGATTGGGCCGAGAGGCCGTTTTGCTGTGGGCAGGTACATGCGCTCGTCGCCGCCTTTGTTGAAGCAAAGCAGCTTCTTCACCTGCTGGCCCAGGTGAGTCACGCCCAGGTTACGCTCCCAGACAGCGCAAGGCGCCTTCGCGAAGCACCAGGCTGCAGTCGAGTCGAAGCCCTCGCGCGAAGGTCTCGCGTAACGCTACGATGACCGGCTGCTTCCTCCGCGCAGGCGCGAAATTGGGGTGGGACATTTAGTCCCACCTCGGAAGGCTCTGAAGGAACGCAGCGGTATAAAGCGAAAAAGTGCTGGAGGCTTATTGCCTCAGCACACGGGGTGAGGTCCCCTTCACCCGCCCGGTTACTCGATCTCGTCCGTGCTCACACCCCGCGGACCTGGCCCGACCCGACTTAGACTGACCTGCACTCCTCGCCCACCACGCACGCCGGTGGGCCTGGGCCCGGGTGCGACCCGTACCCGGCTACCCGGCAGCTCTGGGAGAGCTATCCCATGAGCGGATTCTGTGAGAGAGAGACGCGGGGGAGGGTAGAGATAGGTTTTGCCCCTCTCTGATCAAGCTGTGTAAGTGTGCAGGCACAGGTGAAGAAGAACCGTGGAAGAAGACGAAAGCTGAAGGAAGGAGGATCACCGAGCGGCACTGTAGCAGCTGCGGTTTAAGTCGTCTGATTGGAAAATCAGACGACGTCCTGAAGGCAAAGAAGGAGAAGGAAGGCGAGGCAGAGGAGAACGCAGAGAGGCCAAGATAAGAACTGAAAGAAGAAGAAGAGCACGAGAAGAAGAAAGTCTGAAGAAAGGAAAAGAAGAAAGAAAGAAGAAGAAGAAGAACAGGACCGCAAGGGAGAAGAAAAAGAAAGAGACGAGCAGAAACAAGAACTGAAAGAAGAAGAAAAGCATCACTACTGCTGCAGATAAAGCAGAAGAGTCAAGCAGAAGAAGATAGGCAAAGAGAAAAGAAGAGAAGAAGCCAACAAATTCTCTCTCTCTCTCTTTCTTTATTTTTGTAAAAGAAACTTGTACCCCTAGAATACAACTTGCTCCCTGAGTTCGACCTCGGGAACTCTTTATTTTCCGAGTAAAAAAATTATATATTAGCAAATGATGGCAATAACTATCTGTACTACAACGACTTAAGAAAAGCTAGTTGCTGCCACCATTTCGCCAGCTGACGATGAGGCAGGACTTGAAGGCATGCGGCGAAGGCAAAAACATGAAGGCACGGACGAGCAGGAGTCATGCGATGAGGATCTGAGGGCGTACATTGTGCCACATGTCGCCACCAGAATGAATCCAAGCATAGATGGCCTTTTGAAGGTTATTTTTAAGCCAAATCAGAGTCGTTGATCTCCCGATCAACGGATTTGATTAGACAAGGGGTTGTTGCACAAGATTAAGGGCTAAAATACCCTTTTTGCCCTTCACAAAAGCTATAAAAGAAGGCCCAGGTCCCTCCCAGTTGAAGCATCCACTTAGAACCTCTCTCTTCCATCAACTCTAGACATATTCCATCTTCTCTACAACTCTCCGTCCCTCTGCAACTCCACTCCAACTTCATCCCGGTGCTCTGGATTTGAGGTGCTGTCGCATCTCGCACAAGCATCCCGCAAGCGGTGTCGTTTCTCTACCACTTTCTTCTATCTCTCTCTCCCTCTCCCTCTTTCTCCCTATCTATCTTTACCTTTTGCATAGCAATTTCTATTATGAAAAACTCTTTATCAATGCAATGAAATCTGATCTTATGAATATTTGATGCGTCTCTATGCATATATATATATAAATATCTTGTTAGAACTAGTTTCATTGAAAAGCTTCCATTAAAAATCGAGATTGCCTCCCTGCGAACGACCTGGTATTCACCGATTTTATAAATATTATTTGTCATCGTGTTTTCACGCTATACTACAACTAAATAACTTTTAATCGCGATCACGTGCTGAACAAGCACCGCCCATGGTAACCCCCAGAACCCTGGCTTTCGAGATTTCGAGATAATCCCGCCCATGGCATTCTGTAGCTAAATCTAGACCCCAGCAATCGACATTTCGATAATACCTCCCATGGCATCTGAACTAGCACAGGGTGCTTACATGCCCCTGATAGGATATGTAGATATCCTAGGAGACAAGCACTGAGGAGATGATATGTTATTACGATCTTCGAGGGGAATTTCCCGCTTCTCCGTGCTGGGAACTCGTCCAAATCAACTTGTGTTGATCAGCCGCTCCTAATCTAGGTGACTTTTTCAGAACAAGTTTAACGCATTTGCGTGATTTTGATACTTAGGTGCACTGAACCAAGACTATGTGTGGATTGGGGTGGTTAGGTTACCGAGTTTCGTAAACCAGAGGTTAGTTAACGAGATCAAATAATCCCCAAGCCTTAGACCTAATACTTAAACTTCGCATGTTCCCCAACCTCTTGAGGATTATCCAGATCTTAGCGGGTACTTGAATTTTTAAGCCTAGGATTACAGCCCAAGAGGCCTACAATCAGTGTTCCTACTAATCTCTTCTTTAATTTATTAGCACTTTTTGCCTTTCATTTTCTTTCTTTTGATATGGTCTAGAACTTAGTCAATTCCTTAATCTTTTACTAATGACTATCTCTTTTTCTTTTCTTTTCAAATTATGGTCCTTTTTGACATTTTTATCTCCTCACTTTTTCTCCTCAAAATCTAATATGCATCAAAGTTTCCTCTCCTCTCATTTTTTGTTCTTTTTCAAGATTTTTTTTTTATTTTTTTGGTATTTGTGGAATGTGTAATTTTTTTTGATAAAACCCTTTCTTGTGAGGTGATTTTCACGATGTTTTGCTCTTTACTACCCCCCTATACCTATGATTGGCAACGTCCTCATTGTAAATTAGGTGGGTTTGAGTTTAACTTAGATCATTCATTAGAACAGGTGTTGGGCGGGTGAATGGGTCGAGGTGATTGTTGCGGACGATTTCAAGCTTGGGTATGAGTACCAGAGGTGGAGTCAGTTGTTCTAATGGATGAACCCTAAAGTGCAATATGAGTTGAGCATAAGATGTGTTAGGAAGGGTTTTGGGTTTTTCGAAATGACGAGTTGCCTCTCATTAAGCACCGAGTTTAACGCCATTAGCCGGGCTCAATGAGCTCAGAGAGGATGGAGGGTAAAAGATATCTCAGTCAAATTTGTATCGGTGAGTTCAATGAACGGTTTGAGTCTCTGACCGTTCACGACAAAAGGTTCTGAATCGTGGCTGAGTTGACTGATTTCGATGGCTCCATTTCCAAAGATTCGTCAGATAAGGTAAGGTCCCATCCATTTTGATATGAGTTTTCCTAGGAATAATTTGAGTTTGGCATCAAAGAGTAAGACTTTCCGACTAGGGAAAAAGATATTTCTGGATATGTGCTTGTTGTGAAAGGCCTTAACCTGCTCTTTGTAAATTCGCGAGTTCTCATACACGTCGTGGTGTAATTCATCTATCTCGTTCATTTGAAGTTTTCTGTGGGTTCTTGCCTTAGAAAGTTCGAGATTGCAGTTCCGTACTGCCCAATAGGCTTTGTGCTCCAATACGACAGGGAGGTGACATGCCTTCCCATACACTAATCTGAAGGGAGACATGCCTAATTAGGTTTTGTGGGTGATCCTATAAGGCCACAAATCTTCTGGCAGTCGGGATGACCAATCTTCCTATCAGGGCGAACAGTGACCTGAAGGATTTTCTTGATCTCCCGATTTGATAGCTCAGCTAGACCGTTGGTTTGGGGGTGATAAGGACTAGAGATTCTATGTGACACCCTGTATTTGGTCATCAGTGATTTGAGCTGAGCATTCGTGAAATGGGTCCCTCCATCAGAGATTATGGCACGTGGAATCCCGAACCGAGAAAAGATGTTCTGATGAATGAATTTGATAACCACCTTATGATCGTTGGTTCTGGTGAGAATGGCTTCGATCCATTTGAACACGTAGTCAACAGTGAGAAGAATGCATTTGAAGCCGTTCCAAATAGGGAAGGGTCCCATAAAATCAATCCCCCAGATATCAAAAATTTCACATACGAGAATCAGCTGTAAGGGCATCATATCACGGTGGCTCATGTGCCTAAGGTCTGGCAACAAGTGCATGCCTTACAGTGGTTGTATGTGTCTTTGAAAACCGTGGGCCAATAGATGTCGCACTGAAGGACTTTTGCTGCGGTTTTACGACCAAAGAAGTGATGTAAACACATTTACACTACTTAAGATGTCTATTTATGCATGTTCTTAAGCATAGGATTGCATTTCATGATATAAATATTGCATAACATGCATCATCTTGCATTTAGAGTGGTTTGAATAAAATGGAGGTTAATTGTCTCCTTTTATGTGCTTGGACAGGGCAAACATTTTATCAGGGCCTCGGATTGAAGATCCAACCATATGGATGTGATCAGGGTGACAATTGGAGTTCAACGACTCCAAGATCGCCCTAATCAGGCATCCGTAGCATCAGATAGTGACCGGGGAACCCTAGAAGATCAAGGGCCAGGATGGTGTAAATCCACACTTCAAATTACAAATCTGACCACACGAATGAATTCGGATCGACGATCGCAGCCCAGCGATGCAAAAATCGAGTCAATCCGACATCCGTGGCACCATTTACAACATCCAGAAGATGGACGGCCAAGATGGCGCCACGTGGCGCCATCTCGGTCACCCAAATGGCCGCATACAATCTCTGAACGCTCCACATCTGCCCCCTCTCCGCCGTTGGATCTTGATCCAATGGCTGTGGACGTGGCTCGTTGAAAGCGCCCGCTCGACCATCCACGCCTAGTAGCGCAACGGTCGAAGGCGTTATCGCGAGCTGAGGACGCACATTCGAGCCGCAGCGAGGAGGAGAAGGGCGCGGGCGTGCATGGGATTTTGATCAAATGGCCGTCTGCGCTCAATAGAGATCACGGGCTATTGCAAGCGCAGCAAGGACGCGCGATCGTACGCACTGGGGGGCTCGCAGCAGCGGGCAAAGATGCATCTTAAGCCATCCGATCTCGCGATCGGACGGCTGAGAATTAAATAACGTGGGCGGGCATTGAGAAAGAGCGCAGCTAAGGAGGCGCCTGTGGGCACGGGTACTACGCCCACGTTGGGGCTTTAGTGACCGTTTTATCCGTCACTAAAGACCTCTCATTTATTGTTTTAAAGATGTAATGACCCATTTGCCCTCACTCCTTGAAACTATAAAAGGAGACCCCCTCCATACGAAATTCTCATCCCTTCCTTCTCTTCTCTACCTCTCCAAAGCTCAAGAGAAGCTTGTCCCACACCTAGGATGCACCTTGCAAGATAAAGTCCAAATTTTCGTCCCCCTTCGGAAGTGGATCCCACAACGACGACGGCGTGCTGCTCCATTCCCGCTCTTCTGCTTCGTCGTCCTTCGCCCTGCTTCGTTCTCCTTCATCCAGGCGTCGTCTCATCTGGCTCGTCCTCCAAGAAATTGTCGAGGAGGATAACTTCTCTCTCCCATTCTTCTTTACAACTTTTCTAGTGCAAAATTTTCCTGCTTTAGTGTAACTGATTTCCTGCTTTCTAGTGTAACTTTTATTTAGTTTGATTGTATAAACAGTTTGAAATATTGAATTAATGTTCTCTTTCTCTCTCTCTCTCTTTTTCTTTTAGTCTGATAGTTCCATTGTAATTATATCGCCTCGCTTTGCAAAAATTCTAAAAAAAATATAATTGCGAATATAGATCAACGTAGCCTCCCTGTGTTTGACCCGGAATTCTTTTCGGTATAAATTTTATTTGTTGAACATGAATTCTTCACTTTCAAGCTACAATGACATGTTTTCCAAACACGTTAACGTAGCAATTCGAGCGTTCAACATTTTGGCACCGTTGCCGGGGAGGCAACGATTTCCGATGTTTTTTCGCATTTCTTGCACTTTATTATTTTCTAACTAGCTTTCTCTTATGTCTATTGTTTTGTAGAGACCTCCATCAAGGAATCAACAAGCGGTAGACTAGAGTAAAGTGCAGTTGAAGACAACTGTAAGTGCTCCCCATTCTTCCCCCTCCATAGATTTCATTCGCCACATTAAATCCAAATTCCAATTAACCTAGGTGTTTGCATAAATCTTAGGAATAGTTTGGTTGTTTGAATTTCCACTCACATTCATTCCACCCTCATTCATAAAAAAAACAAAAAAAATAAAAAGATAATCTTGTGGGGTAATTTTCAACAAACACACAACACACACCCACATTCAAGGCACTTAATCAACTTGATTTGTTTCTACTCAACCGGGTTCTGATCTGGGGAACCGGTACACACAAAGCAACACATAACAAAGTAGAAATCATTCTAGGTTAACCATTTTTGAGTGCCTAACTTAGTGGTGCAATTATGGCCAATTGTTTGAGTTGTTTGGGCCGCACCACTTTATTTAAAACCAACTCATCAAGTAGCTCCTCCTTAGGGTTTTCAATCTAGGTATATTCCAGGCACTCCACTTTCTTTCTGATTTTTAAAGGAAAGCAATCTTCACCCATGTTTTACAATTTGGTTTTCCTAGAAACTTGATTGCAATTCACCTAATTTGAAACCCTAAAAGCTACTTAAGCAAGATTTGAACATTAAAATTCACACATTATAAATAATCTTGCCTGAAAACCCTGGTTGTGCACGTACTTACACAAATCTCAATCAATCATTAAGGGCACAACCCATTGTAAGGGCCCATCACATTCCATAAGCACTACAATCCCAGGCCTTAATAAAATTGAGTAGACGTTGGCCTTAAGGTTTGATTCGCTCATCAGGGCCTAGTCTGAGATTGTTTTTGATTAATCTACTTGTACTGATTTATCTGATGTCTAGCTAGGGAAGTAGTGTCAAACGACCATGGCTGGGGGTACACTAGGAACCGAAGGCGAAAGCCAAAGGAAGAACCTTCTCCCCAGTCCCTCCTAACTGGTTGGATTAAACAGACGTAAGTAGAATAAATCATTTACAGTCTTAAGGCAGGTTTTGGGAGTCAATAGATCCTTAGGCTACCCCACTTAAGGACAGCCTTATTTTGTTGTGCTGCAGGGTCCCTATCCCCAGTTCTTCCGACCTTCTCCTAGTTTATGCTGGAAAGACAGTCATTGACTCCCCAATTGGAAGGACCGTTAGAACATTCTAGGAGGCGCAAGTTGGATTTTGGTCAATTTGATCCCATGGCGGAACAATAGCCTCCTCTGCTTGGAAATCCACAAGAAGAATTTCGAAGGCTGCTAGAACAAATGCAGAGAATGCAGGAATGATTCCAGAGAATGCAGGGCGCTCAGCCCTTGAAGGATTTTTATGATCCTTCAAATTACGGGGAACGTCCTGGCGTCCAAATTCCAGCCGGTGACGTAGAAATCAAGCCCCAGGTGTTAAGCCTGATTAAACATTATCATGGGCTTGGCTCCGAAGATCCGTTTCAGCACTTAGAGGACTTGACCACTTTGGTCCAGACCACCAAGGCTCGAAATGTAAATGAGGAGCAAATGATCATGAGGCTCTTCCCCCACTCTCTTAGGGATAAGGTCGCGCATTGGTATAGGACAATAGGAAGTCCAATTACAACTTAGAATGAGTTGAAATCAACCTTTCTGAAGAAATTCTTTCCAGTCGGTCGTACCAATGCTTTGAGACGGGCAATCACTACCTTTACCCAGTGGCCGGGGGAGCAATTTCATGTGGCCTGGGTGAGATTCCAGGACTTATTGCGGAGGTGTCCACACCACGAGATGCCGAAATGGCAACTCGTGTAGATTTTCTATCATGGGTTGACTGAGCAACTCAGAAATCATATGGATGCTTCTTGCGGAGGCAATTTCCTCAATAAAGATGCAGATAGTGCACATGATTTATTTGAGGAAATGAGGGAGAATTCAATTAATCATGCCTCCATGGATACTTTTAACCGGTCCCAGCAACCCAGATCAAATGTCAATGAAGTCCATGACTCTCATTCATTTGATATGGAATTGATTTGTAATAAACTTGATAAGGTGGACTTGGTTGCTAAGAGAATGGAAGAGTGGATGGATGGCAATTCTATGAACAACTCTCGATCCATTCAATCCCAAAATTCGGGATTCCATTACTCACGAGCTCCTTCTGGACAGGAGTTCGTGAATTAACTCGATGCGGCTCAACCTATGAGTCAGCATTTTTCGGAACCCCACGGGTTCCCAACTGGGGCCTTTGATCCCAGTTTTTCTGATCCTTCCCTTTCTTTCTCTCCATCCTCACCCTATGAGGATGTCTGTGCTGTACAAGAGAATGTTAGATCCAACCCCTACTCGAATGCCTATAATCCAGGTTGGAGAAACCACCCTAACTTCTCTTGGAAAAATCCGGGGCAACAGACCCAATTCCGACCCGACAATTATGCTCCGCAACGACCAATGGGTCAGGGTCAAGTATATACTCAGTTGCCTCCGAATCAGGTCAATCAGCCAGCTTGGAATGCCCGTCAACCCGCAGGGCAGGCTGATTTGAACCGTCAAATGGTAGAGATGCAAGGATCTATGCTCCAGATCATGCAGCAAATGAAAAACTCGCTGGACAACTTGCAATCCGGGCTCATTGCTAACTCTCGTCAACCCGGATCTCTACCATCCCAACTCGTACCCAACCCGCGAAACATTATGAATTCAGGCAATCAAGCCCAAGGGTACGGAAATCAGAGGGACCCGTACGCACATGCTTAGGTGGTTGAGCAGGGTTCCTCGTCTTCTTCTTCTACAAATCAACAATTCATGGTCAATCAAGCCCCTCCAATCTTTCCTAACCCTCCCCAAGACCCAAATTCTTACACATCTACAAATTCTGTCACTTTGAGGAGTGGTAAGAAGACTCAGGATCCACAACCACACTATTATGATCTTTTGAATCCTGAAGAACTTGAGGAGAGAGAGGAGAATTCTAGAGGAGAAATCAAGGCTCAGGAACCTGATTCCAAAGATCTGACTCATGTTCCTTTTCCTGAAGCCTTAACCAAATCAAAGAAGAAGTCTGTTGATAGCAATGAGGAGCTTCTGAATTTATTTAAAAATGTTGAGATCAATATCCCGCTCCTTGATGCTATCAAGCACATACCGGCTTATGCAAGATTTTTAAAGGAATTATGTACACAAAAGCGTAAGTTGAGGGAATCTGTTCCGAGGAAGGTGGTACTCTCTGAGCAGGCTAGTTCTGTTGTCCTGCACTACCTGCCTCAGAAAAAGAGAGATCCCGGTGCTCCTTTGATTTCTTGCGTTATCGGAGATTACACATTTGATAGAGCACTTTTGGATCTTGGTGCATCCATCAACCTAATTCCGACTTCTCTTTATGAGAAGTTTGGGTTAGGTGAACTTTGGCCAACTTCAGTATCACTACAGTTAGCGGACCGTTCGGTCACAAACCTGCGAGGCATTATTGAAGATGTTATAGTTAAGGTCAAGGATTTCTATTTTCCTGTAGATTTCCTTGTCCTTGACATGGATGTACCGGATAATCTGAGGAACATGCCCATCATTCTGGGACGTCCGTTCCTGGCTACCGCAAAGGCCAACATTAATTGTGAAAGCGGTAGCATGGAAATTGCCTTTGGGGACCAACGAATGCAATTGGATATTTTTAAGATGATCAACAAATTTGAGGATTGTGAATTTATTGAGGAACTTGATGAGGATAATGATAATATTGAAACTTGTTTGACAGTTTCTTCAATTGAAAGTTCCTCTTTGGATGATGAATTTGACCCGCAACCCTTTTTAGCTGACCTGACATCTTCGGAAGAGGTTACTGATTTTGTTCACTCACAACCTCTTCCTCTTGTTGAATCTTCAGCATCTACCCTATCATCAATCATCACCCCACCCCAGCTTGAATTGAAACCATTGCCCGAGAATTTGAAATATCAATTTTTAGGACCTCAGAATATGCTCCCTGTGATTATCAGTGCTAAATTGATAAAGGAGCAAGAGATTAAATTGATCAAGGTCCTAAAGGAACATAAGGAGGCAATTGGTTGGACCATTCATGACCTCAGGGGGATTGAGCCATCTTACTGTAATCATAGAATATTTTTGGAAGATGGATCCAGCCCTTCTAGCCAAATGCAGAAGAGATTGAATCCAAATATGCGAGAAGTGTTCAAAACGGAAATCATCAAGTGGCTCGATGCAGGAATTATTTAACCAATCTCTGACAGTCCCTAGGTAAGTCCCGTTCAAATTGTTCCCAAGAAAGCTGAGATTACTGTTGTGACGAATGAGAGAGGAGAATCTGTCACAACTTGTTCAGCTTCCTCTTGGAGAGTTTGTATTAATTACAAGAAGTTGAACGCAGCCACTAAAAAGGATCATTTTCCCCTTCCCTTCATTGATCAAATCTTGGAAAAATTAGCCGGGCAGAAGTACTTCTGTTTTCTTGATGGTTACTCGGGATACAACCAAGTTCCTATCCATCCTGAGGATCAGGAAAAAACAACTTTCACCTATCCCTACGGAACCTTTGCTTTTCGTAGGATGCCTTTCGGGTTATGCAATGCACCTGCGACTTTTTAAAGGTGTATGCTAGCTATATTTTCTGACATGGTGGGAGAGTTTATGGAAGTTTTCATGGATGATTTCTCTATTTTTGGAGAATCATTTGACTCTTTTTTGGCTAATTTGGAAATGATTCTTAAGCGATGTATCAAGACACGACTGGTTCTTAGCTGGGAAAAGAGTCATTTCATGACCCAAGAGGGCATTGTTTTGGGTCATGTAATCTCTGAACGGGGAATTGAAGTGGACAAAGCTAAGGTTGATGCTATCACTAAACTTTCTCCTCCCACATCTGTTAAATAAATCAAATCATTTCTTGGCCATGTGGGATTTTATCGAAGATTCATCAAGGATTTTTCGAAGGTTGCTCATCCTTTGAGCAATCTTCTTGCCAAAGAAACACCATTTGTTTTTGACGAATCATGCCGAAAGGCATTTGATTTCCTGAAAACGGCAGTCACCTGTGCTCCAATTTTGCAACCACCAATTTGGACAGCCCCTTTTGAGATCATGACCGACGCTTCTGATTACGCTATCGGGGCTGTCCTGGGTCAGAAAATTAATCGAAAGCCCTTTGTCATTTACTACGCTAGTAAAACTCTGGATGAAGCCCAGAAGAATTACACTATTACTGAAAAGGAATTACTAGATGTAGTATTTGCTTTGAAAAAATTCAGGGCTTATCTCTTAGGTCTCATGTTATCGTTTATACCGACCACTCGGCCTTGAGACATCTCTTGGCTAAAAAGGATGCTAAACCCCAGCTTATTCGTTGGATTCTTCTTCTTCAAGAATTTGATCTTGAAATCAAGGATAAAACTGGGGTACAAAATGTGGTGGCGGATCATTTGTCGAGACTCCTAGGTGATTCTTCTTGTCCGAACATTCCGATTGCTGACACTTTTCCGGACAAAACCATTCTTACAGTTTTAGGTGTCCACATCCCATGGTTTGCTGACATTGTTAACTATTTGGCCGTTGGTCAAATCCCCCAGGATTGGACCAAGCAACAACGAGATAGACTCAAATCTGAGGCCAAATACTACTTCTGGGAGGACCCTAAACTGTATCGCATCGGCTCTGATCAGATTATTCACCGATGCATACCGGAGAATGAATTTAACAGTATACTCGAGTTTTGCCATGCATCTGGGTGTGGTGGACATTTCTCCGGGAAAAGACGGCTACAAAAATCTTACAACCTGGTTTCTATTGGCCATCTTTATTCAAGGATGCCCAGGATTTCTCAAGGTCATGTTCTCGGTGTCAGGCACTCGAGAGCATAACTAAGAGAGACATGATGCCCCTAAACCCTATTAATTCTATTGTAATTGGAATAAATAAGTTTGGGTGATAAGTGCACGACTTATCAACCCACCCTTTGATTTGAGGGAATTGCTAAGTTTTAAGCATCTACACACTTTCTTTACACTGACTCGTTGTTCGGCGATTCTAATGAAAATTGGGTAGCTAATGAACCTTCTAGGGTGATATGGCTAGCAAGTTATTGTGGGTAATAGCCCATAGGTAGGTTGTCCAGAGCCCAGTCACTAGACCTTTCTCTTTTTCCTGTCCTTAGGTAAATCTTAGATCAGGGAAGCCACCTACTTAAAAAGGAACAAAGAAAAAAAAATCAAAAAGAAAAGGAGAAAAGAGAAAAAAGAAATAAACCACACTTCACCGCATGAGTATGGTTGGCAAGTTGTCGGTAGTAACAGCTCATCGACATGTTGTCCAAAACCCAGCTCAGTAAATGCACTAAAAATTCCCAAAACACTTAGGAAGAAGCGGAGAAGTAGAATAAATCGGGGAGATATACACTGGATTCACCCTTGTGTTGACCCCATAAAAAAATAAAAGTAGGGAGAAAGCTACTGGTTGTAAAGATACACCTTTAGGCAGAATTCTTTTTTGAGGTCACTTAGAGGCGTAGAAATCCGAAGTCTATTTTAATTGCTGGTCAACGAGTCTATCACAATCACAATAAGATGCTTAAAGCTTAGGGTTCTCATCAAATCTTGGGTGAGTTGAATGGCCGTAGAAAGCCACTCTTAAACCCTAAAATTTGAAAATCCAAAAAATTAGAAAAAAAGAAAAAGAGAAAAAAAGAAAATTTTCTTTGAATAAGGCTAGGGCTTGAGGCAGTCTGCATTTTGGCTGATACTTGGGAGCTGTTGTGTATTTGAAAGTTCAGTTCCTAAGTAGACAATTTCTTAATGATTGAAAATAACTCAGGTCCAAATAATCCAACCTAATTCTTTTATAAATAGCATATAGTTTTTGCTAGGGACTAGCAAAAGATAGGCATGGGGGTATGATGTAAACACATTTACACTACTTAAGATGTCTATTTATGTATGTTCTTAAGCATAAGATTGCATTTCATGAAATAAATATTGCATAACATGCATCATCTTGCATTTAGAGTAGTTTGAATAAAATGGAGGTTAATTGTCTCCTTCTATGTGCTTGGACAGGGCAAACATTTTATCAGGGCCTCGGATCGAAGATCCAACCGTATCATGTGATCAGGGCGACGATTAGAGTTCAACGACTCCAAGATCGCCCTAATCAGGCATCCGTAAAATCAGATAGTGATCAGGGAACCTTAAAAGATCAAGGCCCAGAATGGTGTAAATCCGCACTTCAAATGACAAATCCGACTGCATGGATGAACTCGGATCGACGATCATAACCCGAACGACGCAAAATCCGAGTCAATCCGACATCGGTGGCACCATCTACAACATCTAGAAGATGGATGGCCAAGATGGCGCCACGTGGTGCCATCTCGGCCGCCCAAACAACCGCATACAATCTCTGAAGGCTTCGCATCCACCCCCTCTCCGCCGTTGGATCTCGATCCAACGGCTGTGGACGCGACTTGTTGAAAGCGCCCACTCGACCATCCGCGCCTCATAGTGCAGCGGTCGAAGGCGTTATCGCGATCTGAGGACGCGCGTTCGAGCCACAGCGAGGAGGCGAAGGGCGCAAGTGAGCGGGCATGGGCATGCATGGGATTTTGATCGGACAGCCGTACGCGCTCAATAGAAATCACGCGCTATTACACACGCACCAAGGATGCGCAATCGTACGCGTTGGGCAGGCGCGCAGCAGCGGGCGAAGATGCATCTTAAGCCGTCCGATCTCGCGATCGGATGGTTGAGAATTAAATAACGTGGACGCGCGTTGAGAAAGAGCGCAACTGAGGAGGCGCACGTGGGCGCGGGTACTACGCCCACGTTGGTCCTTTAGTGACTGTTTTATCCGTCACTAAAGACCCCTCATTTATTGTTTTAAAGATGTAATGACCCATTTTCCCTCACTCCTTGCAACTATAAAAGGAGACCCCCTCCATATGAAATTCTCATCCCTTCCTTCTCTTTTCTACCTCTCCAAAGCTCAAGAGAAGCTTGTCCCACACCCGAGATGCTCCTCGTGAGATAAAGTCCAAATTTTCGTCCCCCTTCGGAAGTGGATCCCGCGACGACGACGGTGTGCTGCTCCGTTCCCGCTCTTCTGCTTCGTCCTCCTTCGTCCAGGCATCGTCTCGTCCGACTCGTCCTCCAAGCAATCATCGAGGAGGATAACTTCTCTCTCCCATTCTTCTTTACAGCTTTTCTAGTGTAGAATTTTCCTGCTTTATAGTGTAACTGATTTCCGCTTTCTAGTATAACTTTTATTTAGTTTGATTGTATAAACAATTTAAAATATTGAATGCATGTTCTCTTTCTCTCTTTCTCTCTTTCTTTTAGTCTGATAGTTCCATTGTAATTATATCGCCTCACTTTTCAAAAATTCTAAAAAAAATATAATTGCGAATATAGATCAACGTAGCCTCCCTGTGTTCGACCCGGAATTCTTTTCGGTATAAATTTTATTTGTTGAACACGAATTCTTCACTTTCAAGCTACAACGATAGGTTTTTCAAACACGTTAGCATAGCAATTCGAGCGTTCAACAAGAAGTGTTCATTGCATGCCTGGTCATGGCAGAAGGACAAAATGTCCTGAATTTCCACTTTCGGAACACATTGTCATATGATTTGATCAGCACCAATGTAGATGAGATACAAGTCTTCCCAAAAGTAGTACTTGGCATCGGAAAGTAAATTTTCCTTCTTGGCTTTTGGCCAATCGGACGGTATCTGATGTGATGCCAAGTAGTTTACTAGATCAGCAAAACATGGAAGTCCTGTACTGATGGTCAGGAGGTGCTCATCAAGAAAATGTTCAGTAATGGGTCCAGAAGGGTTGATAATATCAGAAGGAAGGCGGGATAAGTGATCAGCTACCACATTCTGTTTCCCTGCCTTGTCGCGAGTCTCGAGATCAAATTCTTCCAACAGCAAGATCCAGCGGATTAGCCGAGATTCGCATCCTTCGCAAGGAGATTCCTCACAGTAGTGTGATCTGAGTAAATGATAATACGGGAACCCAAAAGATACGATCTGAACTTTTCTAGGCAAATACTATGGCTAGTAGCTCTTTCCCAGTAACTGTGTAGTTACGCTGAGCCTCGTCAAGTGTCTTGCTAGCGTAGTAAATGACCATGGGTTCCCATCTATTTTATACCCAAGTACTACACCTATAGCATAATCAGATGCATTGCACATGATCTCAAAGGGTTGAGACCAATCAGGGGGCTGCAGGATAGGTGCTTGGGTAACTCGATCACGTAGGATCTCAAATGCTTGAGTGCATTCCTTGGTGATTTCAAAAGGAACATCCTTAGATAGGAGATTAGTCAGGGGGCATGAGATTTTCGAGAAATCGGGAATGAATCGACGGTAAAATCTGACGTGCCTTAGGAAGGATCGGATGTCTTTGATCGAGCTAGGCATAGGGAGTTTGGAAATCAAATTCACCTTGGCTCGATCAATCTAGATGCCCTTTTCAGAGATAAGATGTCCCAGGACTATCCCTCAGGTACCATGAAGTGGCTCTTTTCCTAGGAAACAACCAAGTTCATGTCGAGCACCGTCTGAGGATCTGGACCAAGTGCAAGAGGCAATCGTCAAATGATTCACCAAATACCGAGAAGTCGTCCATGAAGACTTCAAGGTACTCACCTACCATATTTGAGAATATGGCAAGCATGCACCACTGAAAAGTAGTGGGTGCATTGCAGAGACCGAATGGCATCCTTTAGAATGCGTAAGTTTTGAAGGGGCAGGTGAAGGTGGTCCTTTCTTAGTCCTCAGGATGGATTGTGACCTGGTTGTAACCGGAGTACCCATCTAGAAAGCAGAAGATTCAATTTCCCACTAATTTCTCAAGAATTTGATCAATGAATGGTAATGGGAAATGATCCTTCTTCGTGGAGGAATTGAGTCTTCTGTAATCAATGCAGACTCTCCATGAGTTTGCTATACGGGTTGGTATGGCTTCTCCGATTTCAGTCATGATGACGGTGAGCCCTGCCTTTTTAGGCACAACCTGGATTGGACTCACCCACCGACTATCGGAGATCGAGTAGATGATCCCTGCATCTAACCACTTGATAATCTCCTATTTCACGACATCCTGCAGATTGGGATTTAGGCATCTCTGCATTTCACGGGATGGTTGTGAGCCCCCTTCAATGTAGATCTGGTGTGTGCAGTATGAGGGGCTGATATCAGTGAGATAGTCGAGAGTCCATCCAATGGCTCTTCGATGTTGCTAGAGAACAGAAATCAGGTGTGTTTCCTGATCAGGTGAGAGTTGGGAGTTGATAATCACAGGAAACATCTGATTGGAACCCAAAAAGACGTATTTAAGATGATCAGGAAGAGGATTTAATTCCAAAACTGGGTTTCAGCAGCAGTGGGTAATTTAGGATGGGTGTCAGGAGCAAAGGAAGGAGCTATGGGTGTGTCTAGGTTGAGTTCGAGCTCCTCTAATTGTAGGTTTTGATCCTCTTGTGGTTGATCAGAAATAGTCGGGTTCTCGATGAAGTCGTCAACCACTGCTTCAATATCTCAAATTTATTCTATGACTCCGTAATTATCCCTTGTTGGGCCTTAAAGATGTCGATCTTTAGTGTCTTGCTCCCAAATTTCAATTCAATTTGGCCCTCCTCACAATTGATATTGGCCTTGGTAGAGGCTAGAAAGGGTCTTCCTAATATGATCGGTGTATTCTTCACATTCTTAAGAGCGTCCATGTCTAAAACGATGAAATCCACTGGGAAATAAAAATCATGCACCCTAACTATGACATCCTCAAGAATTCCTTTTGGTGACTTAATTGATCGGTCTGCTAATTGTAAAGTCATTTCAGTCGGTTTAAGTTCAGATTCCTTGAAGTAGTCTAGTAGGGATGTAGGTATCAAATTTATGGAGGCTCCTAAGTCTAATAAAGCTTGGTCAAATCATATATCAACGATTTCACAGGAGATCAAAGCGGTGCCTGGGTCTTTTGCCTTAGGTGGGAGTTTGCTCAAAATGACAGAGCTGGCTTGCTCTGACTGTACAATTGAATTCCTATCTTTGGTTCACGGCTTACGCTTAGGTGTACATACGTCTTTCAAAAATCATGCGTAAGCCGGTACGTGGCGTATTGCATCCATCAAGGGGATGTTTATATGGACTTGCTCAAAGAGCTTAACTAGGTCCTCCTCAGGTGCCACGATTTTGGTTATCCTTTTTCCTTTGGTCAAGGCCCCAAGAAATGGAACTTTAGATGGTTCCTCTAAAATGAGTCAAGGTTCTTGATCTTGGATAGAGGTGTCCTGGATGACTATCCTTGGGTTATGGTTTGTATTACCAGGCTTGGTTTGGCTTGGATAAGGTGGGTCCTGTGTTGTTTTGCCAGTGTGGGTAGTAACGGAATTTAATCCTGCCTAGTTTTGGATTCGAGTGGGTAGAAGAGGTGCTTGCTGCTGGTAACCCGTATATGATGTCGAAGCCTCCATCCCGTTGGGTGATGGAGTAGAAGGGGCCAGATAAACAAAGTGAGCTTGGCTCGGATTTGGGTTCATAACGCACCTCTGGTTCTGCACGTTATTTGGATTAGGCAAAAGTTGTGAAGAAAGTGCACCAAGTTGGTGAGGATTTGCCATCTGGGTAAGTTGATTGCGAACCTTTGTGATTTCGTCTCTGTACTATTTTTGCATAGCTGCATTCGTCTTTTGAATGTCAGCCAGAGTTTGAAGGATAAGAGTCATTTGATCTGTCTGAGTCGGCCTAGATTGATAAGTTGGGTTAGGCCGAGGCTGGGGCGGCTGATATGGACGAGGAGCTTGTGGTCGGGGTGGATATTGAGGTCTCTGATTTTGATTATTGCCTAACCATGTGAAGTTGGGATGATTACGCCATCCATGGTTGTAGGTGTTTGAGAATGGATCATTTTGAATGGCGTTGAGGTCCTTACAAGTCTGAGGAACCTCGAGAAAATCAAAATATGAGGGTTCAGAGTTCCCCCAACTAGAGCAGGTGGATCTAGAGTTTCCTCCGTAGCCAAAATTAGATGGGGGTGGATATGGGTCCATCCCTTGAGAAAGTTGATGATAGATGTTGTGCACGGCCTCCCTGCTCGAGGGTGGTTGTGTGAACGGGTTTTGCGCAGAGGTGGCTCACTGCAAATGTCGAGTTAGCTCATCCACCTTCTTCTCAATAATCAAGACCTTGTCCAGATGACTGGCCATCAGTTCCAAGTCGACGAAAGAGGACAGGCCCTACATCTCATGTGCTCCCTTTGGATTTGTCAATACATGGGCATTCGTTCGGTTGAACATGCCCATGGATTCATTATTGATGGAGTTCTCACACATATTCTTGAAAATCTCCCACACGGTGTCTTCGTGTTGACCCATGACATTTCCTCCGCAAGTCGTATTGACGAATAATCTAATATCCTCATGGAGTCCCTGGTAAAAAGACTAGACTTGTTCCCATTTAGAAACTTTGTGATGGGGGCACTTTCGCATGAGATCCAGAAAACAATCCCATGCTTCGTGAAGTGGTTTTCCTACTTGTTGTGTGAAATGTGTGATCTGGTGCCGTAAAGCATTTGTTCGACCAACAGGGAAGAACTTTCTCAGAAACTCGAATTGAAGTTCTGCCCAGGTGTTGATCGGACACGTTTGGGTTTGGTACCATTGAGCAGCTTTATCCATGAGAGAGAAGGAGAACATTTTCATGAGTAGAATATCCCGATTTTGAGCTTCTGACCTGAAGGTCTGGGCCAGATGCTTGAGTTGTTTGATATGCTGGAAAAGATCTTCAGAATTATGCCCATGGAATTTGGGAATGGCATGAATCATGTTGGGCTTGAGTTCAGTGTCAGGACCTCCAGTGGGGATTTGTACTCGAGGTTCGATTGCTACCGCAGTGGGATTGTATTGATATCTTATCATTGGATGCTGCGGTGGGTTCACAAAGGCTTGGAATAGATCATTGAGGCACGGAAGTTGATTTTCAAGATTATTTTCTTCTGCAGGTTGTGCCATGATGATAGATGAAGGAGAGTCAGGTTCAAATGAATCGGAAGAGATATCAATAGGATTGGGTTGTTGCACAAACAAGGAGGTCGAGGTTTGGCCTTGTTGTAAATGAGTGACTAATGGAGGCCTTAAGGATGGTCTTAGAGACCTCCTCCAGAACATGCACCGATGGAGTAGATGAGAGGTAGAATGTGATGGACCCAATCAAGACACCCAAAAATTTTGGATGACTATAGAGGTTCGGGGCAAATGATATCCCTTAGTTAGAAAGCCGTCCACCTGAGAATTACCTGGGCAGCCAGAGAGGGAGAGTCCCACAAAGATCCCTATATGGTAGAGCGCCCCCATGGGTTACAGGGTTTCCCCACCCGACCTCTCTTGTCACTGATATTCTAGGTAGACCAGAATGGGGACTTGACCTCTTAAGTCTACCAGTTTTAATTAAGAGCATGGGTGCTTAGAATTTCAGTTGAACTTTAAGATGTGTTGAGTGCAAAAGTGACCTAATCTGAAGATTGGTTGATCCAAACAAGGTGGGTCAACTTCACCTGTATTGTCCTTGAAAATTTAGGTCCCTCTTTTAGTGTTCAAATGACTTTAAGAGCCTGATTTTAGGGTTTTGCTTGAATATATCACTTCAGTCAAGGTCTAGGCACACATTTTTTGGGAAGATGATTTCTTGTTAAGCAAGTGTGTCTCTAAAAACCCTAAACTGGAATCCTTAATTGGCTCTAATTTGGTCCACTTTAATTTGTTCAAATGTGGTACCTAGGGCTCAAACAAGAATGTGATAGCCCTATATACCTTAAGCTTTAAGTGGGTGCACAAATTAGGATTTGTTGTCCAGATAAAATGTATCAACTCAGGCAACTTGATGAGTTATCTATGAAAAGAATGCAAGTAGCCCTAATTGATTTTTCTTTCTTTTATCCTTTTCAGAATGAGGGGCTTAAGAGAGAGTAGTTAGAACTTACCTGCCCCTGGCGTGTTTACTGTGTGGCTGATCTTCCTTCAATGTATCTCTCCTGAAACAACCACAACAAAAAGAGATATAGCAAGTTAGAATCTGAATCAAGAATTGCAATCAAGAGTTCTAAATTGCTCGTTGCTCCCCGACAACTGTGCCAAAATATTCTTCGCGCTAAATCGGTATTTAAGATTGTCGTGTTGTAGTAGAGCCAAAATAGTGCTTAAACAAATAAACTTTATTACTCGAAAAAGTTCTGAGGTCAAACACAGGGGGCAATATGGAATTTAAATCTCAAGAATTGCAAGTTAAACACAATATGAGCAATATATAATAGAACTTCAAACACTAATGATATAGAAGTGAAAACAGATGTCAATAGTGCAAAAAGAATGAGATAAAATGGTGATTGGAATCACCAAATATCCTTCACAATAACAGCAAATTTCTCAACAGTATCAATCAAATAAAGCCTAGAAACCAAGTATCAGATGGCTGGATGTGTAATCAGACAACTTAACCGTCTTATAGCCCTCTCTTTCTCTTCTCAGCCTCTTCTTCTCTTCTCTTCTTTCTCTGCTGTAGCTGCTTTCCTTCTCTTCTTCTTCTGTTGGGATTCCTCTCCTTCTTCTTCTGTTCAGCCTCTTCACACAGGGAGGGGGATTTCCTAGATTAGCTAAGTGTTGGCCAATTTCCTCTGTAGCAAAACCCTCCCCCTACCCCACGCAATCTCTCTTTCTCTCTCTGGGTCACGCTCTCCAAAGCCTTCTACAGTACCAGGTATATGGGTAATCAGACCTAGAGCATACCTAGACTAGGGCTGCGAGCGTAGGTCATAGCCGAGGAGGCTTACGGTTAGGCGGGTTATCGGGTACACCAGGTCCGCGAGGGAGATGTCGCGAACAAGGTGTGTGAGGGGAGTGTACAGGGACCTCACCCCCTGTGCGTGTTGAGGTGATAAGCCTAAAGCACAAATTCAATTTATGTGGGCGAGGGCTCATTAGCATCTGAGGTGGGACTATCCCACCCTCCTTCCTTTGCGCAGTAGCAGCAGTAGCTTCCTTCGTCAAATTGGTGTAGAGGACTTGGTCAAAGGCTTGACTGCGCGAGGATGCTCTTGGAGGTAATCCACTGTGCCTGAAGTCAATGGCTGGAACCTGCGGGCCCGATGAAAGCTTCAAGCTTCGGTCGAAGCTTCGTCAATGGCGACGGAGGCCTGGCATCTGAAAGCACGAAAACGGTCTAAGAGCCCCAGTTAAAATAGTTCATAAGTTTTGCAGTGAGGTGGGAAATTGAATGGCGATGTTCGTGAGGTGTGGGAGCACGTGAGGTGGCCAGACGATGGCGGAAGTTGAAGTGCGACAATGTGGTGTTCGACGAAGCAGTGGGGAGGGTAATAGCCTCAACGACCAGAGGGCTTTTGCCATCTGGGACATGGCGGAGGTGTAGAGATGAACGGTGGTCGGGTTGGTGAAGCGTGGTGGCCTTGTGAGCTCGCCAGAGGTATGCCAGTGAGGTGGAAGACGGAGGACGGTGAGGTGAGTCGGTAGTCGAAACGGAGTGGCGAGTGTCTGAAAATGAAGAGTGGAAGTCGAGGAGTTGTTTAGGAGGGGAGGTAGACGAAGGGGAGCAGAGTTGGCACCGGTTGAGGTGTGGCTGATGCCAGAGACGAAGCTGCTCAAAGAGAGGTGGACGGCGAGGATGAAGGGGGTAGGAACGCTGGCGGGTACTACATAACGCGGAAGATGACAAGGATGAAGAGTTTGCCACTGGTATTGTGGTCAGACGACGAGGGAAGGAAAGGAGAGTCGTTGAAGCTTGAAGAGCAAATCAGTCGGAGGAGAGGAGAGGAATTCGAGGGATTCTCTGGTCGAATTCAAGCTTGAGGGATTCGGTATGAGCAGGGGGTGCTTTTATACACCTCAGGAGGATGGTTAGAGCTTGGGAAGCAAGCTTCCCAAGCTTGGAAAGGCCACCAGAGTTTGGAAATTTCTTGATACCCAAATCTCTCATGCATTCGCATGAGAGATTCGGTAGGTTTTAGGGCTTAGGATTGGGTCCAAAAGGAAGGGAATTTCTTCACGAACTTCCCTTTCAAATTTGAAAGGGATTCGTCAAGAAATCAGGGTGTTCTTTCCTTTTTAAGGTTGCTGAAGCAAGTAGGAATAGGTTTAATGGCAGCAGGGACCTATTTGTGAGAATGATGACAAAGTTAGGGCCTGTTTGAAAGGATTTTGAAAGTTAAGGGTATAAATGTAATTAGACATGACCAATTTGCAAACTAGGTCAAGACAAATTCATCTTGAGTCCAAATTTTGATACAAACCTAATTTAGACCAATGGTGAAGTTGGATTATGGCTTTGACCATGTTTGACTGAGTAATTTATGCAAAAACTCAAATTAGGGTAAATGACTGTCTGTGATTCTATTTTGGGTCAAAATGGGTTCAAATAGTCAAATTGAAGGTTCTAAATCCTAGGGAATATTTTCCTATGAATTTTAGAGGGTTTAGGTGGATTTTATTCTAATCAGAACCTCAGTTAATTGAGTCTATTTTTAGGATTTTAAAAGTCATTTAATTCTCAAAACATGTGAAAATCCTTTTCTGATTGTTCTAACCCACTTTTTTTCTTTTTAAGACCAATTGACCTTCATTCAACCCTTGAGAAATCCCGTGGTTGTACTGCATTCATGATAAGCTGGTAAAATTACAGTTTTAACCCTTGTTTCTTTTTTTTCCTTTAGAATGATTTTGCAATGACTTGTGACTCCTTAGCGGTTATGTAAGAGCATTTACTGACTTAATTGGGTCAAAAGGAGCTAGTTATGACTCATGATGGTGTTCTCATCAGGCGCCAAAATGTTGACATGGTGAGATCGATGTTTATAAAAGATGCGTTGTAGTATAGTTGAAATCGATTGAAAACAAATAATATTTATTACTCGATTGAAAGTCCAAGGTCGAACACAAACAGCAAATAGGAATTCACACACTAATCTCAATAATGTAAATGAGCATAAGAAATAACTCAGAATTGATAATCAATATAAAGCATGAGTTCGACATATGGCAAAAAGAATCTCAAAATAAAAACAATGGTGATTTAGATCATAAATTATTCAATTTAAGCATATATACAAATAATGCAATAGTGCCATCAACCATCAAACTTAGGTACCTAGATAACTAGGTAAAGACTCAAATGAGACTAAGTGTCACAAAGAACAAAACCCCCTAACCACCGCTCTCTTTCTCACTCAAAGTTCCTCCTCTTCTCTCTCAAATTAGGCAGGTGATGAGAGCCTCATCATGAGCCATAACTAGCCCATTTTAACCTAATAAAGAGAGTAAAAGCTCCTACATGACTTAGAAGAGGGCCTAATTGAAGGAATAAGTGTTCTGAGAAGAAAACATGAAATAAAGGTTAAAACTACAATTTTACCATTGCAGTATATAAATGGGATTTCTCAGAGACAGAGCATAGGTCAAATGGTCTAAATGAGATAAAAAGTGGGTTGATTTAATCAGAAATGGGTTCATGTGCAATCTAGGAATTAAATGACATTTAGTAACCCTAAAACTGACCCGCTTAATTCAACAAGGT
Source organism: Thalassia testudinum (assembly GCA_037157565.1). Taxonomy (NCBI): domain Eukaryota; kingdom Viridiplantae; phylum Streptophyta; class Magnoliopsida; order Alismatales; family Hydrocharitaceae; genus Thalassia; species Thalassia testudinum. Next base: position 17,831,463 of record JAZHRO010000055.1, read on the forward strand.
TCTAGTCTTGATAAAAATCAAGTAAACCATTTAAAAATGATGGAAAAATATCCCCTAGGGTTTAGACCATTCAATTTGGCCTTTGGAACCTAGTTTGACCTAGATTAGGGTCCTACCTCATCAATTGACCTAATTTGGGTTTTTACGCAAAATGTCCAGTCAAACGTGGTCAAACATAAAATATAAATTCACCATTTGATTCCTTAGGTCAAAATTAGGTTTGTACCAAAATTTGGATCTAAGGGGAGGTCATCTTGACCTACTTTGCAATTTAGTACACCCAATCACATTTTGGTCCCTATCTTTTGAAAACCATCGCATAGAACCCCCTAGCTTCCTCGCCAATCTTACAATCAGGTCCCTCCGCCATTATTGGGGAGAGATCCTGCTCCGGCGAGGATTAGAGAGGGGATACTCTCTGATCCCTCAGAGATCTCCTCCCAGAATTGGAAGGGAGATTCTCTGAGGAATCCCCTTCCATCTGAGCCCGATCATGATCCCAGATTTGCACCCAATCTCTCATGCGAACGCACGAGAGATTTGGATATTTAACCACCTTCCATCTCCGGCGAGACGTCGGTGACAAAAGGCGTGCCCTCCACGCACCAGACGCACGGCTAGCACCTATAAATTAAACCCCAACTCCGACCGAACCTCCTCAGCTCAACTTGGCCGGAATTCCACCTCAAATTCCTCTCCTTCTCCGGCCAAGAGGTCCAGCGAGCTCCGACGAGCCCCCCTCCTCTTCCTCTTCGCTCTGCCACAAAACCAGTGGCAGAGCCGTCTTCCTCATCCTCCTCCGCGTCGCGCAACACCCGTGCGCGCTACCCTAGCCCCGTCGTCGCCATCGTCTTCCTCCACTGGGCACTTTCTTCTCCAGCGACAGCAGGTACTGCCATCCACCTCCCCGTCCCTTTATTTAGGTTAAAACCATTCTCCTCTATCCCCTCTTTCATTTCCCTCATTTTATTTCATCAAAAACCCCTCGACCGTCGCTGTTCACCATCACCTTCTTCATCTCCGGCCACCCTCCGGCGAGATGCTCCCGTCGCTCCGCAGCCCCACACTCCTCGCTGACCATCACATAACCTCCGCCTCACCTCACTGAGTAACCTCCTCCCATCCATAGTCCCTCTACACCTACCCAACAATCCCCCGAACACACCCATCCATCCAGCCACAGGGTGACCTAGGCACGCACGCCTAGGCCGCCCCGCGGCCTACCACCTAGCGTTTCACCTTCACCGTGACACGGTAAAGTCCCCCGGTGATCTGATTTGGCCGTGAGGCTCTTTTCATGTCTGACAGATCTCAAGCTCTGGCCTCCATTGACGGCAACTTGAAGAAGCTCCACGCTTGCTCCAGGCCTAAGGACTACAAGATTCCAGGTGCTACGAACTTGGGTAGGTCTTGCGAAGACAAGGGGTCCAGCGAGCGACGCCACAGAGCCTACAGTTGCAGGAATTGAAGGCATGGACTCCTGCGGGCGCGCGAGCGAAGGCATCGACCATTAGTCCCACATCGCTAACTTACAAAGCGCTGGCATGGTTTATATTGTTTTTGTGATATGGGCTCAGTGCCTCCGAATGCACTTGGGGTGAGGTCCCTCGCCTATCTCACCGCGCCTCGTCCGCTAGTTCACCATGTGGATCTGGCGCAACCCGACCCGACCCTGTCCTGAGCACACCTTGCGCACCACCCTCACACTGGTGCGCCTTGTCCCGGGCGCGAGATCTGACCCGTTTACCCGGCTCTGGGAGAGCGTGCTGAAGAGTGGTTTACACAGAGTGACGCGCGGGTGTGGGTAGAGGGATAGGTTTTGCTTTGCTGTGGTTTGTGCAGGGAAGGAAGGAAGAAGGAAGAAGCCAACATTTGGCCTCTGCAAGCAGAGGAAGAGAGAAGGAAGGAGGCTCTGGCAAGGAATAAAGGCAAGACAAAAAAGAAGAAACACCAAGGGAAACAGAACTGAAGAAGAAGAAGGAAGGAAGCCTTCGTAGAGGAAAAAGAGAAGAAAAGGAAGAGGCGAAGGAAAAAGAGAAGAAGAACTGAACAAGAAAGAAGAAAAAGAGTAGAAGGTGAAGACAAGCAGAAGAAGAAGAGGAACTGAAGCAAAGGAAACAGAGCCAAGGAAGAAGAAGAAGACCCGTAAAGAAGAAAGAAGCAAGGAAGAAGAAAATAAGAAGGAAAGAAGCAAGGCACTGCAGAGAAAGAAGCTCAAAGAAGAAGGAAGAAAATCAGAAGAAGAAAAATAAGAGAAGGGAAAACACATTTTTAAGACGTCTGATCCCATTGATCAGACGTCCAAATTCTTCCTTTTGCCACAATTATTTTTCAAACTCATGCATTTATATTTGAATTAAAGTTTTGAGTAATTAAAGTGTTCAATTACACTCTTGAGATTAGTAATAAATTCCAATTACTTCCTGTGTTCGACCTCAGATACTTAGGTTTTCGAGTAATAAAACTTTTATTTGTTGACGACGCTTGATCACCTAGACTACGACGTAATTAACTGTTAAAACATGATCGAGAACCACGTCAACAGCAGGTATACGGGTAATCGGCTCAAAGCCCAGACCAGCGTGGCATGGCCGCGTGCGAGGGCGTGCATGGGCACATGTGAGAAGACCTTACCCCATGCTAATGTGGCAACAAGGCAGATGCAAAAATTCAATTTAAGTGCCTTCGCATGCTTGTCAGCATACAAGGTGGGACTATGTCCCTGCCTCTATGTTCGGCTACAGTAGCAGCTGAAGCTTCTTCGCCAATTGGAGCACAAGGTTGGTCAGCGTCTTAATTCGTTGGTCCACGCATGTTCTGGGAAGAGTTCCATGTCTCCTGAAGCGGGAACCTGGAGCTATCGTGTTACGACCCGGTTCCCTACAAGACCAGAGACTGGCCCGCCTCGACTAATCTCAAGACCTAGTCATCCAATAAGAAATAACCAAAAGTAGGAAAATAAACCATATTCATAGATGCAATATAACTAAGCAGAAGAAACGTACAAAGAAGTAAAGGAAATAGAACAACTGTCTCAGTACATAGCACCACAACAACAACGGAAAGTGGAAAGGAAATAGTAGTAACAGAACAGTAACTAAGAGTCCATTACTTACTACAGCAGTAGAGAAAAGAAAAGAAGTGCTGAAGAAAAACTACGGCTAGACTCAATTAGGCCCAGCACCCTCCGCAGTCGGAAACTTGGGCTGCTCAACTCCTAGTCCTTTATAGTATTATGAAAAGACAGAGTCAGCAAACGCTGAGTAGAGTGGTATTTATACTATCTAAGTACAAAATAGTAAAAGCAACAGGTTTAATTCTCATTTCTATTTATATGTTTTATATCTTTCCGTTTCACCCATTTCTCTCAAGTATCCAGATATTTCTTGATCTTGCATGTTCCTCATGGGAACGATCTTGATTGCAATCTTTTTCGTAGAGTAGAAGGTACACGTCGTGCTCTCTTGGCTGGGAGAGTCCACTGCTGTAGTCCTACACCTAGTCAACCACCCCGAGGTCACTGTCAAGACGTAGCGGTGGCTACGGCACGCGTGATAAGCGCACGGGTAGCTACCCTGCACTGACACGCGGTCAGTCATTTCTGCTAGTGGGTACGCCCAAAGTACAGCACGGAACAGTATAAGGCCTTGCCCTCTCAGAGCAGGGGTCTCACCCTTTAGAACCAAACAGGGGTCTCGCCCCTCCACAGTCTGCGCACCCTCTTCTGACTACCCCAGTTTGCCCAGAGGGCCTAACAAGTCAGTGTAGGGTGGCTAGCTGAACCCCGAGCCTTGTGGGGTGGCTAGCTCCCTCCCTACACTAGTAGCTCACCTTGATACCACGTACACGAGGGCCAACAGGAGTCGGTGTAGAGTGGCCAATCCTAACCACGGGTCTCAACCCAAGGGAGGCTAGCTCCGCTCTACACAAAAGGAGACAGTTGCTCTCCTTGGTATCACGTACTCAAGGGCCAGCACACTTCCCGTCCACATTCTAGGTTTCCATCTATCCACAAGAGTTCTACTCCTAATCCCCTATAGGGTTCATGCTCATGTTCACCTCATTTATCCCGATCTAGATCTCATCTTTCATAATTCATTTCTCATCTATATACAGGCAGTTCGTGTTTTCATAACTCAATTCTCAATACATGCAATTGGTGATTTCACAGGTAATTGTTCATTAAATACAGGAAACTCATATTCTAACAAGGAACTCATAATTATAATATAGGCATTTACTAGTAATTTATCTTAATCACACATGCAAGTGAACCATACAGTACAACCAGGCTCATTCATCTCTCTACCCTAAGGTTCATGCCACATCCTAGGGTTCCATTCGGCTATTTCCACAAGCACATTCTTATTTAAATATTATTAACAGAATTAAACCACTATACCAAGAAACTCGGGAGTAATTGGGATTTGAATCACAGACCCAGACGTCTCTGCGAGCCCCAAACGTGTGGCAAGTTGAAATCCTATACCAGGGAATACATCACAAAATGGGAGTTCAGAACAGGGTATAATAGACTCTAGTACGTACAGGAACTCGAGAGGAAAGTTTAAGTATTTCGTTTAAGTAAAACGGACCCCGATCGAACCCTAAACAGGTCAAAAACGTGCCTCCTATTCAAAATCAGACGTCTGGGGATAATCCCAAACGTCTTAAAAGGTGTCAGATCTTACCTTATGTTCCTGCGGTATCCTCAGATGTCCAGACCTTCTCTGTGATCATCTGAAGGCAGTTCCAGACGTCGGACAATGCCTCCGGTCATCTGGACACACCTCCGGACGTTTGGTGATGTGATTAAATGTCCAAAAATGCATGGAAAAGAGTTTTGTGTGCCTTCCCAAGGGCCTTTACCTGCATAGGAAATCGTAGGTCCAAATCAGGCCAGACCAACTTTTGCGGTGAGGCCTTCATGGCCGTAATCGCGAAAAAGAATGTACCTTGCGATATAAGTGCTTTCAGACGTCTGGTCTCAGACCCAGACATCCAGCTGCCGCCACAGTTGTCTGGTCGACTCTCTAGACATCTGATACTGGAAAAATCCTAGTATCAGAAACTTCTCGCAGCTCTCTCTCCGCTCGCTCGCCACACTCCACAGCAGCTCCAGCCGCTGCAGGAGCTTGAGCAACTCCTCATCGACTCCTCCCCGAGCTCCACCGAAACTCCTCCCCGAGCTTCCACCGAAGCTCCACCGAACTTGGTCCTCCTCCACCTCCCACGCTCTCCTCCTTCCTCCCTCTCGCTCTCCCTCGCTTGCCTCCCCCATTCGCCTCTCTCATCCACCCTCGCCACTGCTGCACAGGAGATCTAGAGGTGGTGGTGGCCGGTGGTGTAAGGAAAGGAGAAGGGGGAGGTGGGGTATAAATAGGAGGTGTGGGGTTTAGGGTTTAGGGAAGAATGAGGAAGGGAGAGAGAAGAGGACGGTCTCTACGCACCGTCCGCACGCAAAGCGTAGTACAAAAATTCCACTTTTAGACGTCCAGGAACAGGTCTAGACGTCTTAAAAGGCTAAAATAAAAGTGTGACAGGTTATTACATCATAACAAACTTAAAGGAAGTTTCATCTCCGAAACTTGAGCTAGCTTGGTGCGGAAAAAGGAATGTAAAAGTGCATAACAAACTTAAAGAGGACCGAAGTAGGTCTGAAAAGACATACCCTCAAAAAGCTCCGGGTACCGCTCTCGCATCGCCACCTTAGGCTCCCAGGTCGCCTCCTCGTACTGCTGGCTTCTCTATAGGACTTCACCAGTGGTACCTGCTTCCGTCTCAGACTCCGAATGGCTCTATCTAGTATCTGTACTGGTCTCTCAAGGTAGGTCAGGTCGTCACCCACCTCGACGCTCTCGTGGCTCAAAACATGACTAGGATCAGTAACGTACTTCCTAAGGTTGGACACATGAAACACGTCGTGCACTCCAGAAAGCTGGGGAGGAAGGGCAAGCCGGTAAGCAACAGGTCCCACCAACTCCAGGACCTCAAAGGGTCCCACAAACCTCAGCACAAGCTTCCCTTTCACCCTAAAATGCTGCAGGCCCTTCATGAGCGAAACACGGAGAAAGATGTGATCCCCAACCTCGAATTGCACCTCTCTACGTTTCCGGTCAGCGTAACTCTTCTGCCTGCTCCTGATAGTGCGGATTCATCTGTGAATCTACTTATCACCTCCTGACTCTACCGGATCAACTTGGGGCCAACCTCCCACTTGGTCCCCACCTCGACCCAACTCATGTGTGCAGTACACCTCCGTTCGTACAGAGCCTCGTAAGGTGCCATGCTGATGCTCGAGTAGTAACTGTTATTATAAGCAAACTCTGCCAGGGGTAAATGCTCCTCCTAGGAGCCTCTCCAGTCTAGTACATAGACACGTAAAAGGTCCTTAAGTGTCTGTATGGTGCACTCTGACTGTCCGTCCGTCTGGGGGTGATAAGCGGTACTGAACTTCAAACGTGTCCCCAAAGCCTGCTGAAACTCAGCCCAGAACTGGGAAGTAAAATGGGTATCCCTGTCGGATACAATCTCACGTGGGACTCCGTGTAGGCGTACCACATCTCGAATGTACCTCTCTGCCAACTGTGCTGGTCCAAGGGTGACTCGGATCGGCAGGAAACGCACCATCTTCGTCAACCTGTCTACTATCACCCAGACTGCGTTGCGTCCTCGCTAGGTAACTTGTAGACCCACTACCAAGTCCATGGTAATGCTCTCCCACTTCCACTCTAGCACAGGAAGTGGCTGCAATGGCCCTGCAGGCCTCTGATGCTCGGCCTTCATCTGCTGACACACCAAACACTGCTGCACAAACTCACCAACATCCCGCTTCATCCCTCTCCACCAAAAGTCACGTCTCAGATCATGATACATCTTTGTGTTTCTGGGATGTATGGTGAACCTGGACTCGTGTGCCTCAGCCAGGAGCTCTCTCAATAACTCCTCATCCCTAGGAACGCATAAGCGTCCCCTCATGCGCAGTATCTCGTCTGTAAAGGAAAAGTCTCCTAGGTCTCCTGTTAACACCCTATCTCGCAGCATCTGTAAGTATAGATCTGTCATCTACCCTGCGATGATGCGGCCTATCAGCTTTGGTCGCATCTGCCGCGTCACTGTCACCGTCCCACAATACCCCTGTGACTCTCGAGGTTGCCAACTGCCCAACTCCTCCATAAGTCTCCAACTCTGCACCTGTAGAGTGGCCAAGTGGGTGGGTGCCTTTCGACCCAAGGCGTCAACCACCACATTGGCTTTCCCTGGATGGTAGGAGATGCTGCAGTTGTAGTCCTTTAGGAGATCTAACCAACGTCTCTGTCTCATGGTAAGCTCCTTCTGGTCAAACAAGTACCTGAGCCTCTTATGATCCATGAAAATCTCGAAAGTCTCACCGTAAAGGTAGTGCCTCCATATCTTCAGCGCGAAGACAACACCTGCCAGCTCTAAGTCATGGGTAGGGTAGCTATGCTCATGGGGCTTCAGTTGCCGTGAAGCGTAAGCGACAACATGACCCCGCTGCATGAGCACAACCCCTAACCCTTGCAACGAAGCATCTATGTAAACCACAAAATCGCCACTACTGTCCAGGATGGTAAGCATAGGAACTGAAGTCAGTCTCTCCTTCAACTCCTGAAAACATGCCTCGTACTCATCTGTCCAGGCAAAGGGCACGTCCTTCCGAGTCAGCTGGGTCATAGGACGCGCAATCTGAGAGAATCCTCTGATAAACTGATAACACCACACAAGGGGGTAGTAATTAGGTTGAATATGGCCCATCTTTAGAATAAAAGGCACAACATAAGTAGAATAGGAGCATTGCATGCATCAAGTACCAAGATTGCTTATAAACTGTATTAATGGCCATTTGTGTAAAGCATTTGTTAAAGCAAGCCTCAGATAAGCAATCGGACCACACGGATGGATTTAGAACGACGAACGGAGTCCAACGGACTCAAGATCGGCTAAATCCGACATCCAGAGCTCCCACAATGGGCCCAAGAAATTCTGACCGTTGATCTGGAGATCAATGGCCTAGAGAGCGCCACGTCAGCCCGCCCCCACCGCTCGCACACCCTCAGCCGGCCAAGGACAAATCTCGGCCGTCGATCTTCTATCGAACGATCGAAATCCGCGTGCTCGCCCGCGGTCGCCGCGACAAAGTGCGAGCGTGGCGCAACGGTTAGCGCGTATGCCCGCATCGCCGTGACGCGCGTTCGAGCCGCATGGAGCAAAAATCAAAGGCGAGCGAAGGGTGCGAAAAAATTGGGCCGCCCAATTAGCAGCGGGCGGCCACGATCTCGCCACGCAGTGCGACCGTAGAGCACGAGCGCCCACGCGCATGCACACGCCGGGCGGAGACGCGCGCGCGCACGCATGCCCGAGGCGCGATCTCAGCGCGGGCGAGGAAGATTCTCAGATCGGACGGCTCTCGTTCAGCGGCCACGGATTGTGCGGGGAGAAGGAACGGGGCGCGCGGCTGACCAGTGGCAAGAGGGCTACACCGACGCTTTTGGAAGTGATTTTAGCGATGCTCTGGATGTCGCTAAAGCCCCTTCTTCTTTTAGGAAGCCCTTAACTCTATTTTTACCCCCTCCTACCACCATTCAAGGCATACTCTCCCACTTGCAGCTACTCCACTCCTCTCTTAGCTAGCTTTAGGCACTCTTGTAGTCGCCAGAGACGACGAGCCGCCAACGGAGCCTCCTCCACCACCGTGGCTGCCTCGTCGCTCCCCACTCTCTCTCCATCTCTCTCTCTCTCTTTCAAGCTTTCATTTACTTTTGTTAAAGCATATATTTAATGTTGTAAGCTATGAAATATAAATGCATGTTTAATGAAATTATTTTTCATTCAATCGCCATTTTAATTTCTGTTCAAAGTGCATGATCAAAACCAAGAGCTTTCTAACCCTAAACTCTCTCTATCTCTCGCTCTCGCTTTTCAAAACCGTCTCTTTTGCAAGCAAAACTCCGCCTTTTTCGTGACAACAAGTGATAAACAAAATCCGATTTCCATGCCTCCCTGAGACCGACACTCGGACTCACCTCCATTTACTTCTTTTAAAACCAACGTATCAAGTGTGACTATAACGACACCTCTTAACACACACGCACGAAGGCACATCAGTTTTTGGTGCCGTTGCCAGGGAGGCAACGGATTTGTTTTATCACCTCCATTCCACACTCATTCTCACATCGTCTAATGCCCTATTTTCCTTTTTACTTGATGGTTGCAGGAATTCGGCGCATGGACGGCGAAGCGACGCATTCCACGACGGTAGCAAGGGAGTAGGCGCCTCGAGGACCAATAGTGAGTAACCTCTCTCTCATTGTTCTCTTGCGTGAAAAAGCTAAAAAAAATTGTAAAAACTGAAAAAAATTGGCGTGGTGTATGATTACTTGACCCACATCCTTGACATATCACCCCAAAAGAAAAAGAATGTACACTCTAATATTCTAAACAAATTCTTGGAGTGTTCTTTTCTTTTTCTTGAGTGGTGTTTGCGAAGCCACCGTGAATTGACCTGGGCCGCACCACTCAACCCTAAAACTGACTCATCTAATAGAAGCTGCATGATCATTAGGATGAGTACACTAGGGTTTTAGAGTCTCTACAAAAGAAAAGGAAATCTACTTTCACCAAGTTGTGTGCAGAACTTGACGTGCCCACTGAAACTTGTTTGAAAACATTAAGACACGTCAACCCTAAAAAGTACTAAAGTAAGGATGAAACACTAAAAGACACCGCATCTTAACAAATCCTTGCTTGAAAACCATGTCTTGCTAGAAACACACACTTTGAAAGTGGAAAATTAAGAGGCACCACCCCAATCAACGCCTCATCACATCACCCTAAGCACAAGCACTATCCTAGCCCTCTAAAAATGAGTAGACGTGCCCTAAGCAGGACTGAGTTAAGTCTCAAAGGCGAGGTTTTGTTTGCTAGGCACTTGGCTTTCATTCCCTTGGTAGAATTTGGTGACTAGGCTGCGAGGCAGTGTCAAACGACCGCGGTTGTGGGGTCTATGGAACCGGAGGCGCAAGCCAAAGGAAGAACCTTCCCTGCAATCCCCTCGTAATCAACCTGGCCAAATTAGCCTTGCGAAGGGGAGTCCAGTGCTTTCGGACTTAATCATCCTTTGTGAGATTTCTAGGTCTCCTAAGGAATACACCATAAGAATTAGGCTTGCATGCTTGATTGAAACACATTTCTCGCATCTGTCGCCCTCTGCATCCCCTCCTGTTCTTCTCTAGTGTATGCACGGGAGGCGCTCACTGCATCCCGAATTGTGTGTTTTGGGGCAAGAATCTAGGCGACGTAATTCTGTTGAAAACATGGCTGAACCTAGGGTAGATGAGGCTGAAGATCAACCCCCACCAGACGCTATGGCCATCATCCAAGCTCAAATCAATGCTAACCATCGGCTTCGACAACAACAAATCCACACCATCATGCAAGCCATACAACGGTTACAGAACCCACAAGAACAACCACCACCTTTCCACGACATACCAGGACAACCACCACTTGATTTACCACCATTTCAGGACCAGCCAAGACCTCTCCGTGATTTTTATAACCCTTCTGCTATTAGAGTCGAGCCCGACCTTAGGATCCCCGAGGGGGGAGATGATTTTGAGCTAAAACCGAACGTCTTAAGTTTGATCCAGAGCCACTTTCATGGAAGCTCAAATGAGGACCCCTTTCAACACCTAGAGGATCTCGACTGCATAGCACGAACGGTGAAACCTAGGAACATTAGCCTTGACATTGTTCTAATCAAGATGTTCCCTTTCTCATTAAGAGACAAGGCTTCTCATTGGCTTAGAACCCTAGGTAGACCCATCACCACCTGGGAAGAACTGAGGCATGCATTTTTAAAGAAATTCTTCCCCATAGGAAAGACCAATGCCCTCAGAAGAGCTATCACTACCTTCACACTCCAGGGTGGGGAACAATTTCATGAGGCGTGGGAAAGATTTAATGAACTTTTGAGGAAATGCCCACACCACGAAGTCCCAAGGTGGCAATTGGCCCAGATCTTTTACCACGGTCTGGACAACAACCTACGGAACTTCGTCGATGCCTCATGCAGGGGAAACATCCTAAACAAAGATGAGGAGAGCGCGTTTGAGCTCTTTGAGTCTATGAGCGAGAATTCGCTCAACAATGCCTCCATGAACCAGTTTAACAAGTCCAGTCAACCCCGTGGCGGGATTTATGAGGTGCAAGCAAATTCTGGACTGGTTGACATGGACATCATTGCCAAAAAGTTGGATCGAGTGGAATTGGTAGACAAAAAGATTGATGAGCTACTGAATCAGACCAGGAACCCCTTGCATACTTTCTCCCTAGCAAAGGGAGCACATAATGTTGACCTGGTCCAACCCTTTACCCAACTGAACAACCCCTAACCACATTCCAGGGAGGGACCTTTGCTCCCTCGACCCTTGATTACTCCCTTTCCTCTTCATCAACATCAGCTATCCTAGAAGATGTGCAAGCTGTCCAAGGTTATGCGAAACCTGACCCTTTCTCCAACACTTACAACACCGGCTGGCGTAACCACCCCAACTTTGGTTGGACAAACCAGAAACCACCGCAATTCCAAAACCAGCCTAGGCCAAACCAGAAGCACAGTTGCCCCCCTATCAACAAAGACCACCAGTTAGACCCCAATATAACTAGAATAGGGCGGCCCCTCCCTCACAAAACCAAATGGATACCTTAATAAAGATGATGGCTGACATAAACCAGAAACATCAAGAGGAAATGACCTTGGAAAAGGGACAGTTAAGCCAACTCTTGGACTGTAAACAACAAGGATCCCTACCCTCCCAACCACAACCGAACCCGCGAAAAATAATTAACAGAGGCCCCAATTCGCAAGGGTTCCAAAGCAACGCCGGGCAGGCTCACATGGTCCAGCCAGCCCCGCAAACACCTCCTGGGTTTGGCGCTTCTTCGTCCTCATCTCCTCAAGGATCACCCCATGGCCCCAATGCCTCTGCGAATGCGATGACCTTGAGAAGCGGCACCAAAACCCAAGATCCCAAATGGCTGACTCCCCCCGAGACTTTACCTGTTGAAATACTCGACTCAGAAGAGGCACCAACCAAGGACCCAGACATGGAACCAATCCACATTCAGACACCCTACCCTGAGGCCTTGGAGATAATCAAGAAAAAGAAGAATACTGTGGAAGCTGAGGAGCTGTTGGAAATTTTTAAGCAAGTACATATTAATATTCCGCTCTTAGAAGCCGTTAAACACATCCCTGCTTACGCCAAGTTCTTAAAGGATGCCTGTACACTCAAGCGTAAGTCGAGACCGCAAGCACCTAGGAAGGTTGTACTTTCTGAGCAAGCAATTTCCGTGATATCAAGCAACCTTCCACTCAAGCGAACTGACCCAGGAGCGCCCCTGATTTCCTACAATATCGGGGACATGACATTTGATAGAGCGCTCCTGGACCTAGGTGCTTCTATCAATCTAATTCCAACAACCCTGTACCACCAATTTGGTTTTGGGGAGCTGGCACCAACCCCTGTCACCATCTAGCTGGCAGATAGATCAGTGAAAACCCCGAAGGGGGTTGTCGAGGACGTAATTGTACGGGTCAAGGACTTCTATTTCCCAATCGACTTTTTTGGTGCTCGACATGGAAGTCCCTGAAAAATTACAGAATGCACCCATAATTTTAGGCAGACCTTTCTTAGCTACGACTAAAGCAAACATTGATTGCGACACGGGATGTATGGAAATCGCCTTTGGGGACAGGAAAATGCAATTGGATATCTTCCGGGCGACAAAGTCTTTTGATTGTGATTACATTGAGGAACATGATCCCGTGGAAACTTTAATCGAGGAATGCCTCACTCTCAGTTCTGTCTCAGACCACCAAACCCGTAGTTCTGACCCGTCACCATCATTACCCGTGGACCTCTGTAAGGCTGAGTATCATCACACGACACCATTTGAAGAGATCAATGTTGATCAACTACCGCCATTTCCATTCCCATCGACTGTGGTCTCACCCGCACCTGAACTTAAACCATTGCCCGAGAATCTCAAGTACGTCTTCTTAGGACCTGACTAGACCTTCCCAGTGATTATTAATTCCCATCTAACCAAGGATCAGGAACAAAGGTTGACTGCAACTCTTTTAGAACATCGGGCCGCCATTGGTTGGACCATCTCGGATCTAAGAGGAATTAGCCCCACCTATTGCACCCACAAGATTTACCTGGAAGACGGGGCCCGACCTTCCCGCCAGATGCAGAGACGGTTAAACCCTAACATGCGGGAGGTCATTAAAAAAGAAATTATCAAGTGGCTTGACGCCGACATCATCTACCCTATCTCTGATAGCCCCTGGGTGAGCCCCACTCAAGTGGTTCCAAAGAAGGCTGGGCCCACCGTTGTCACTAATGATCATGGCAAATCCATCCCTACTCGCACCACCACCGCATGGCGGGTGTGTATTGATTATAGGAAGCTTAATGAAGCCACTAAGAAGGACCACTTCCCCTTGCCATTCATTGACCAAATCCTTGAAAGATTGGCAGGGCAGAAGTATTTTTGCTTCCTAGATGGATATTCAGGATATAACCAAGTCGCAATTGCTCCGGAAGATCAGGAAAAGATCACATTCACTTGCCCGTATGGCACGTTTGCATTCCGTCGAATGTCGTTCAGGTTATGCAACGCACCTGCGACCTTCCAACGTTGCATGCTAGCCATTTTTTCAGAAATGGTGGGTGAATCCTTGGAGGTCTTTATGGATGATTTCTCTGTATTCAGGAATTCATTCGACCATTGTTTGAGCAACTTGGAGAAAATCCTGAAACGATGTATCGAGGTTAACTTGGTGTTAAGTTGGGAAAAGAGCCATTTTATGGTTCAAGAAGGAATTGTCCTCGGACACATTGTTTCGCATAGGGGCATCGAGGTAGATCGAGCTAAGGTTGATGTAATTTCCAAACTTCCTCCACCTAGTTCGGTCCGACAGATTCTCTCCTTCCTAAGACATGTTGGCTTCTACCGAAGGTTCATCAAAGATTTTTCCAAACTTTCCAAACCCTTGACCGACATTCTAGCCAACGACGCCACTTTCCACATGTCTCCTGATTACTTCTAGGCTTATCACACCCTCCGGGACTTAGTCTCCACGGCACCTGTACTTCAACCCCCAGACTGGTCCCAGGATTTTGAGATTATGTGTGACGCATCAGATTTTGCCATAGGCGCTGTCCTGGGACAAAGGCAAGACAAGAAGCCCGTGGTGATCTACTACGCGAGCAAAACATTGGACGAGGCCCAACGTAATTATATGGTCACAAAAAAAGAGTTGCTCGCTGTAGTCTTTGGACTGGAAAAATTCCGATCATACTTGCTGGGATCCCACGTGACTATCTACACCGACCATTCAGCCATCCGGCACCTGTTGGCCAAAAAAGACGCAAAACCCAGGCTCATCAGTGAATCCTGCTTTTGCAGGAATTTGACCTGGAAGTCCGAGACAAGGCCGGATCGAAAAATGTGGTGACTGGCCACCTGTCAAGACTTCATCCAGACCACATTAGACCCTCCCTACCTCTATCTGATACCTTCCCTGATGAACACATCCTAGCCGTGCAAGACAAGAAAATGCCATGGTATGCTGACTATGTCAACTACCTGGTTATAGGACAAACCCCGCACAGCTGGTCCAGATAGCAACGGGACAGGTTCTTGGCTGAGGCCGAGCACTATTTCTGGGATGATCCCATGTTGTTTCGCCTCTGTGCTGATCAGATCATCAGGAGGTGCATCCCCGAAGACGAAGTTCAAAGTGTGCTTTCCTTTTGTCATGACCAAGCGTGTGGCGGCCATTTCTCTGGCAAGAAAACAGCTGCAAAAGTTTTGTAGTCTGGATTTTGGCCGTCCCTATTTAAGGATGCACACATTTTTGCCAAGACTTGCTCACGATGCCAAACACTGGGGACCATGACCAAGAAAGATATGATGCCCCTTCAGCCATCTTGATTGTCGAAATCTTCAACGTTTGGGGTATCAATTTTATGGGCCCCTTTCCACCATCCAACGACTTCGAGTATATCCTGGTCTCGGTAGACTATGTTTCCAAATGGATTGAAGCTATCGCCACTCGACGATGTGATCACAAGACGGTCATGGACTTTGTGAAGAAGAACATCTTTTCCCGGTTTGGAATACCCGAGGCCATGATCAGTGATGGTGGAAGCCATTTTATCCATTTCCAATTCCGTGCCCTACTTAGAAAATACGGGGTAAACCACCGCATTGCCACCCCGTATCATCCACAAACAAATGGGCAGACTGAGTTCTCAAACAGATAAATCAAGAACATTTTACAGAAGACTGTGAGACCTGACAGGAAAACTGGTCCACTCGACTTGATGATGCCCTGTGGGCATACAGGACCGCTTTTAAGACCCCGATAGTCATGTCGCCTTATCGCTTGGTCTTTGGCAAAGCTTGCCATCTCCCTGTCGAATTGGAACACCGGGCTTACTGGGCTGTCAAGCAATGTAACATGGATCCCCAGTTAGTCGGTGCGCAAAGGATGCTTCAATTATCTGAGCTCGAAGAAATTCGTCGGGACGCCTTTGACAATAGTCGGCTATATAAGGAGAAAATGAAAGCCGTCCACGACCGACTCATTCATAGAAAAACCTTTGAGCCGAACCAACAAGTCTGGCTGTTTGATGCACGCCTGAAACTCTTCCCAGGGAAACTCAGGTCCAAATGGACAGGACCATTTCGGGTAGTCAAGCCCTATTCTAATGGGGCGGTTGAAATTGCGGATCTTAACACCGGGCACACCTTTACAGTCAATGGTCAAAGATTGAAGCATTTCCTGGCCCAGGTACCCCATAAGGAAAGTGTCACCCTCGTTGAGGGCTGACACCAAGCACCGCCCAGCTGGAGGCGTTAAACTCAGCGCTTCCTAGGAGGCAACCCAGAGAATTCATACTGATCTGGTAGTTTACGTCACTCAGGTACTATTTTTTTGAACCCTTGTGCATCCATGTATCTGCCAATGAGGACATTGTCCAACTTAAGCATGGGGGGGATGGTAAATTGCATAATCCTGAACTTAATTAATCAGTCTAAATGAATAAATTAATTTAAAAAAAATGAATTTAGGAAGAAAACTTAGGCATTGGAAACTTGTCAATAGTGGGAAATAATACAAAAGGAACTTAAACACTTAGACTTTTCAGGCCTTCAGGCTTAATCAGCCCTGGTGTCCGTTAAAATATGGATTTAACGGCGAATCCTTGCAACTTTAAGCTATTCTAATCCACCTACTAAATAAGGTAATAAGTATACGACTTATCAACTCACCCTCTAACTCAGGAAAACTTTGAATCTAAGCATCTGCACACATTTTTGCACAAACTCACTTCTCGGAGATTTTGACAGAAATTGGGTAGCTAATGAACTCTCTAGGGTGGTATGGCTGGCAAGTTGTCGTCGGTAACAGCCCATTGGCAGGTTGCCCAGAACCCAGCCACAGGCCATTTCTTTTTCGCTGCCTCTAGGTACATTTGAGATCAGGGAAGCCACCTACGAAAAAAAAACCACACTTCACCACACAAGTATGGCTGGCAAGTGATCGTGGGTAACAACCCATTGGTCGGTTGTCCAGAGCCCAGCTTAATAATTGCACAAAAAAGACCAAAACACCTAAGGAAGAAGCGGGGAAGTAGTACAAGCTGGGGAGATATACACTGGAAAATCCTTGTGTTGACCCCAAGTAAAATGAACGTAGGGAGAAAGCTACCAATCGAACAAATACACCTTCAGGCAAAAATTTATTTTCTTTTTCGGTCACCTAGAGGCGTAGAAACTCGAAGTCTGTTTCAATTACCGTTAAGTGAGTCTATCACAACATTCACACCAAGATGCTTAGAACTTACAGTTTTGACCAAGTTTTGGGTGGGTTGGGTAGCCGTAAAAAGTTACCAACCCACACTGAATTCCGAAAATTCTAAAAAACCATATATATATATATATACACGTATACATATGTATAGTTATACAAAGCAAGGATTCGGGGGATTCGTATTTTGGCAAACACCCGGGCGCTGCTTAGTCTTCGTAGATTAAGATCTTCGTATATTTCCTCTTATTGACAAGTAACGATGTGCCTAAGCAATTACTTCTTGAATTCCCCAAGGAAATAAAGGCTAGAATAAACCTTGCTAGGGACTAGCAAGGAGTAAGCATGGGGGTATGATAACACCACATAAGGGGGTAGTAATTAGGTTGAATATGGCCCATCTTTAGAATAAAAGGCACAACATAAGTAGAATAGGAGCATTGCATGCATCAAGTACCAAGATTGCTTATAAACTGTATTAATGGACATTTGTGTAAAGCATTTGTCAAAGCAGGCCTCAGATGAGCAATCGGACCGCACGGATGGATTCAGAACGACGAACGGGGACTCAAGATCGACCAAATTTGACATCCGGAGCTCCCACAATGGACCCAAGAAATTCTGACCGTTGATCTGGAGATCAACGGCCCAAAGAGCACCACGTCAACCCGCCCCCACCACTCGCACACCCTCAGCAGGCCAAGGACAAATCTCGGCCGTCGATCTTCGATCGAACGGTCGAAATCCACGTGCTCGCTCGCGGTCGCCGCGACAAAGCGCAGGCGTGGCGCAACGGTTAGCTCGCACGCCCGCATCGCCGCGACGCGCGTTCGAGCCGCACAGAGCAGAAATCGAAGGCGAGAGAAGGGTGCAAAAAAATTGGGCCCCCCGATCAGCAGCGGGCGGCCACGATCTCGCCACGCGGCGCAACCGCAACGCACGAGCGCCCATGCGCGCGCACACACCGGGCGGAGATGCGCGCGCGCACGTGCGCCCGAGGCGTGATCTCAGCTCGGGCGAGGAAGATTCTCAGCCGTCCGATCTTCGATCGGACGGCTCTCGTTCAGCGGCCACAGATCGTGCGAGGAGAAGGAACGGGGCGCGCGGCTGACCGGCGGTGAGAGGGCTACACCGACGCTTTTGGAAGTGATTTTAGCTATGCTCTGGATGTCGCTAAAGCCCCTTCTTCTTTTAAGAAGCCCTTAACTCTATTTAAACCCCCTCCTACCACCATTCAAGGCATACTCTCCCACTTGCAACTACTCCACTCCTCTCTTAGCTAGCTTTAGGACCTCTTGTAGTCGCCGGAGACGACGAGCCACCGACGGAGCCTCCTCCACCGCCGTGGCTGCCTCGTCGCTCTCCACTCTCTCTCCATCTCTCTCTCTCTCTTTTAAGCTTTCATTTACTTTTATTAAAGCATGTATTTAATGTTGTAAGCTATGAACTATGAATGCATGTTTAATGAAATTATTTTCCGTTCAATCGTCATTTTAATTTCTGTTCAAAGTGCATGATCAAAACCAAGAGCTTTCTAACCCTAAACTCTCTCTCTCTATCTCTCGCTCTCGCTTTTCAAAACCGTCTCTTTTGCAAGCAAAACTCTGCCTTTTTCGTGACAACAAGTGATAAACAAAATCCAATTTCCATGCCTCCCTAAGACCGACACTCGGACTCACCTCCGTTTACTTCTATTAAAATCGACATATCAAGTGCGACTATAACGACACCTCTTAACACACACGCACGAAGGCACGTCATAAACCACCGATAGTAACCTGCCAGTCCCAAAAAGCTACGTATCTCTGTCACTATACGTGGCCTCTCCCACCTGAGCACGGCCTCAACCTTGGCTGGATCCACAGCCAAACCATCCCCTGATATCACGTGGCCTAAGAAAGTCACCTGCCTCAACCAAAACTCGCACTTGCTGTACTTGGCATACAGCCTGCGTCACCTCAAAGTGTCCAGGATCATGCGTAGATGTTGTCCATGCTACGCCTGATCCCGCGAGTAAACAAGCACGTCGTCGATGGACACCACCACAAACTGGCCCAAGTATGGCCTGAAAACCTGGTTCATCAAATCCATAAAAGCAACAGGGGCATTGGTCATCCCAAATGGCATGACCAAGAACTCGTTGTGCCCGTACCGGGTACGGAAAGCTATCTTGGAGACGTCGGTCTCCCTGATCCTCAACTGGTGGTAGCCCGACCTCAAATCTATCTTGGAGAACGCTGTGGCATCTCACAACTGGTCGAAGAGGTCATCAATCCTCGGCAGTGGATACTTATTCTTGATGGTGACCCTATTCAGTTGTCGGTAGTCGACACAAAGTTGTAAGGTACCGTCCTTCACAAACAGCACAGGGGCTCCCCACGGGGACGCACTGGGCCTCACAAAGCCCTTCTTTAATAGGTCTTGCAGCTGTGACTTAAGCTCTCGCAGCTCAAGCGGTGCCATTCGGTGCAGTGCAATAGAAATGGGGCTGGTCCCTAGTACCAGTGAGATCTCAAACTCGATCTCACGCTCAGGCGATAGTCCTGGCAGCTCCTCTAGAAAAACGTCAGGGTACTTGCAAACCATCGGAATACTCTGAAAGTCAGCCACGGGGCTAGGCTCTACCACTACACAAGCCAAAAAGCCCTTACACCCCTAGCTCAAAAGCCTCGCTCCTGAAGCGCGGAGATGCATTTGAAACCTCCATCCACCTATTGTCTGTGAAACTCAAAGGGAGGCAACTCCGGTATGGAGAAGATGATCTTCCTCCCGAAATAGTCCACCAGGGCGTGATAGGCAGACAACTAGTCCATCCCTAGGATCACGCCAAAATCCTCCATCTATATCACAATCAGGTCAGCGGGGAGGCTATGTCCCCCTATATTGACTTCGTAGTCTGTGTAGACCTCCTCAACTACAAACAACTGGCCACCTGGGCCTCTGATCACAAACAAACCCTCTAACAGTACACTACCCTACCCTAAACTGATGGCAAAACTCGTAGCGACAAAAGAGTGCATGACGTCGGAATCAAAAAGTACGCATCCTAATCTGCCAGAAACAGTAACCATACTTGCCATCACCAAACCTAAAGCCCTAGCATCTCTGTGTGTCAGGGCGTTGATACGCCCCTCAGTCCTTGGTGCAGACGAAGCAGCTACACTTTGGGTTGGGTGAGCAGCCGCTGGCCAGTACCCTCCTCGTGACTGCTGCCCTCCCCCACACGTCTAGTGACCAAGACCACCCAGCTCAGCCTCCAACTCTCGATGAGGGGAGCATATGCTGTGCTCTAGCCCTAAATAGGCAGTCCCTCCTGATGTGGCCCGGCTGGCCACACTGGTAGTAGAGGGGAACACAATCTCCTCCCTTAATAGGTCCCTGCTGGCGGCTGGGCGGGGGTCCAGTGCTGGCAACTGGCCCTTATCTGGGGCCCTCAAAGGCCACTGATGGCCCCGCAAACGAGACAGCTCTCCTACGGGTGTCGTATGCCTCCTCTCCCGATGGCTCTGAGAGTACTTTGGCTGGTAGGGCCTCTTCCGTCCGCTGTCAGTGTCTCCCGCGGCCGATTTGGTCTCCTCGTAGGTCATGGTTGCCTCAACCACTCGTGAGAAAGTGGGGAACTTCAGGGGTTTGACATACCCCCAAATAGCACGTTGGAGCCCATCAGTAAACCTCCACAGGCACTTCTCCGTAGACACGGCTGTCAAGGCAAAACGTGACAGCTCCAGAAAACACATGAGGTACGTGCTAACAGTCATCGTCCCCTGGCGGAGAGTGTGGAACTCCCGCCTCCTCTGGTCCTGCCAGGTCTGCGAAAAGTATTGCTCACAGAAAAGAGTCACTAACTGGTCCCACGTCAGGTCCCTCCCCTCCTGGCCTCTGACTGCCCTCCACCACCTGTGTGCCACACTCTCCAACTGGTACGTGGCAAAGGCCACGCGGCACTCCGTGGGAGGGTAAAAGGTATCGAACATGCTCTCTATCTACTCTAGCCAATCCTGTGCCTCAGACGAGTCCTCATCCCCCTTGAAGGAGGGGGCTTCAGCTTCCGGAATTGTTCGAAAAGCTCGTGGTGTAGCTGCATTGGGGGAATGGGCATGCCTCCAGGCATGGAGGGCTCGTGCTCAGAAGTGTTAGAGTGCGGTGGGGGTGGTGGAGGACCACCCCCTCCCCCTCCTGCTCGTCCAGCGCTACGGTGGTCTCTCTGTCCCACCGAGGACTCCCCCTCCATGTCCTCAGGGAGAGGTACCCGTGGAGGCTGATGGAGCTCCTCGCACGATATCTCTAATCAGCCTGAACGCCCGAGAGAAGAGGTGGGTCAACATACCTTCGGCCCGGCACGTCCACCCCTCTGACCTCGTCCATGGCCGCGCCCACTGCCCACCTCTAGAACTCCTCGACGAGGCATCTCCTGCAAGGAGACGTGAAAGATAGAACAAGAGGGTCAACGATACCGAATTACTTCGAGAAAAGACTCGGAACAAGTATTAAGGCGATACGTTGTGGTGGCTATCCTAGCTATATGCACGTGGATGGTTATTCTCAAGCCAATTTGTTCACTTCTCGGGATAACCTTGCTCTGATACCATCTTGTTACGACCTGGTTCCCGGATCCCTACAAGACCCGAGATCAGCTCGCCTTGACTAATCCCAAGACCTAGTCGTCCAACAAGAAATAACCAAAAGCAGAAAAATAAACCATATTCAGACATGCAATATAACTAAGCAGAAGAAACATATAAAGTAGTAAAAGAAATAGAACAACTGTCTCAGTACATACCACCACAACAATAACAATGGAAAGCGGAAAGGAAACAATAGTAACAGAACAGTAACTAAGAGTCCATTACTTACTACAACAGTTGAGAAAAGAAAAGAAATGCTGAAGAAAAACTATGGCTGGACTCGATTGGGCCCAGCACCCTCCGCAGTCGGAAACCTGGGCTGCTCAACTTTTGGTCCTGAATAGTATTATGAAAAGACAGAGTCAGCGAACGCTGAGTAGAGTGGTATTTATACTATCTAAGTATAAAACAATAAAAGCAACAGGTTTAATTCTCATTTCTATTTATCTATTTTATATCTTTCCGTTTTACCCATTTCTCTCAAGTATCCAGATATTTCTTGATCTTGCATGTCCCTCATGAGAACGATCTTGATTACAATCTTTTCCATAGAGTAGAAAGTACACGTGGTGCTCTCCTGGCTAGGAGAGTCCCCCGTGATAGTCCTACACCCAGTCAACCACCCCAATGTCACTATCAAGACGTAGTGGTGACTACAGTACGCGTGATAAGCGCACGGGTTGCTACCCTGCACTGACACACGGTCAGTCGTTTCCATTAGCAGGTACACCCAAGGTACAGCATGGAATAGTATAGGGCCTTGCCCTCTTAGAACAGGGGTCTCGCCCCTCCATAATCCACGCACCCTCGTCTGACTACCCCGGTTTGCCCAGAGGGCCTAACAAGTCAGTGTAGGGTGGCGAGCTGAACCTCGGGCCCCATGGGGCGGCTAGCTCCCTCCCTACACTAGTAGCTCGCCTCGGTACCATGTACATGAGGGCCAACAAGAGTCGGTGTAGAATGGCCAATCCTAACCCTAGGTCTAAACCCAAGGGAGGCTAGCTCCGCTCTACACAAAAGGGGACAGTTGCTCTCCTCGGTACCACGTACTCAAGGGCCAGCACACTTCTCGTCCACATTCCAGGTTTCCATCTATCCACAGAAGTTCTACTCCAAATTCCCCGTAGGATTCATACTCATGTTCACCTCATTTATCTCGATCCAGATCTCATCCTTCATAATTCATTTCTCATCCATATACAGGCAGTTCATGTTTTCATAACTCAATTCTCAATACATGCAACTGGTGATTTCACAGGTAATTGTTCGTTAAATATAGGCAGCTCATATTCTAACAAGCAACTCATAATTATAATACAGGCATTTACTAGCAATTTATCTTAATCACACATGCAAGTGAACCATACAGTACAAATAGCCTCATTCATTTCTCTACCCTAGGGTTCCATTCAGCTATTTCCACAAGCACATTCCTATTTAAGTATTATTAACGGAATTAAACCACTCTACCAGGAAACTCGGGAGTAATGGGGGCTTGAACCGCAAACCTAGACGTCACTGCGAGCCCGAAACACACGGCCGGCTGAAACCCTAGATCAGGGAATACATCACAAAAGGAGAGTTCAGAGAAGTGTATAATAGACTCTAGTACGTAGAGGAGCTCGATAGGAAAGTGCAGGTATTTCGTTTACATAAAACGGACCCTGATCGAACCCTAAACGGGTAAAAAACGTGCCTACTGTTCAAAATCAGACGTCTAGGGATAATCCCAGACATCTTAAAAGGCGTCAGATCTTACCTTATGTTCCTGCAGTATCCTTAAACGTCTAGACCTTCTCTGTGATCGTCTGAAGGCAGTTCCAGATGTTGGACAATGCCTCCGGTCGTCTGGACGCACCACCGGATATCTAGTGATGTGATCAAACATCCAAAAATGCATGGAAAAGGGTTCCACATGCCTTCCCAAAGGCCTTTACCTGTGTACGAAATCGCAGGTTCAAATCAGGCCAGACCAACTTCTGCGGTGAGGCCTGCATGGCCGTAACTGCAAAAAAGAACGTACCTTGAGATATAAGTGCTCATACGTCTGGTCTCAGACCCGGACGTCCAGCTGCCGCCACGGTCGTCTAGTCGACTCTCCAAACATCTAATACAGGAAAATTCCTAGTATCAGAAACTCCTCGCAACTCTCACTCTGCTCACTCGCCACGCTCCACAGCAGCTCCAATAGCTGCAGGAGCTTGAGCAGCTCCTCACCGACTCCTCCCTGAGCTCCACCAAAGCTCTGCAGAACTTCCACAGAAACTCCACCGACCTTGGTCCTCCTCTACCTCCCACGCTCTCCTCCTTCCTCCCTCTCGCTCTCCCTTACTTGCCCCCTCCACTCACCTCTCTCGTCCACCCTCGCCACTGCAGCACAGGAGATTTGGAGGTGGTGGTGGCTGGTGGTGTGAGGAGAGGAGAAGGGGGAGGACGGGTATAAATAGGAGGTGTGGGGTTTAGGGTTTGGGGAAGAATGAGGGAGGTGATTGCACAGCAGGATACACCAGTAAATATGCCATCTTGAGTTATTTCCTTGCATTACCCATGCATCTTATGTAGCCATACTAGCATTTGTAAGTATACACTTGCATGCATTCATAAAGAGGAGAGTGAGAGTAAAAGGCCAGCCAATCCGCTTCCATAATTAACATCTTCATTGAGTGTTGCATTGTAATTTCACCATTTCATTTTTTTATTTCCATGCGGCTGCAGGGCGTGGTGTGCATCTCTCCTCGTCGCTCCTCCTGCCAGCAGCATGGGGAGAGGCATGCTCTCCCTCTATAAAATACCATGCACTCCCCATTGTTGTAGGGCTGGCATCCCACCTTCATACAGACCCACCATCACCCTCAGACAACACCTCACACACCGCTCTCCCTCTCCATACACAGTTTCTCTTCTCACAAGTTGAGAAGAGGCACACCATGTGCAGGAGAAAGCTCACAGTGGTCTCAGATCACCACTGTGAGCTCCCCCACTGCCCAGCTCCATAAGCAGGTGGGTGTGGTGGTTTCGCCTTTATTTTCTGATTTGTTTTTAGTTTTGTTTTTCTTTGTTTCTTCGCCCTCGTCTCCATTAATGCAGAGCTCCAAGTTCTGAAGCTCCTGCACCTGCACGCACCTCCAGCACCTCCAGCCGGTCATCGCCCGCCCAAGCAGACCGCTCAGGACTCCTTTCCGTGCGTGCGGGCGCTCCACAGTGCCAGGCATATGCCAAACCTGCTCCAGCCAGTCGCTAGACCGCACGCGCACTGTAGCGCACTATAGCGCGTGGTCTGTGTGACACTATAGCCACCGACAAGTTTCTTACTTAGCCGGTGGCTCTGCGCTCTCTCTCCTCGCCATTACCACCTCCACCTGGTCACCCAGCGTGCTCCCTTATGTGCTGCGTGCTGCGCCCGTGCCTCACCTACGCGCCCACGCAAAGCAAGCGGCCCGCACCAGCGCGCCTCCAGACAACGCACGACACCTCCAGACAACTTAACTCATCACCCTCCCAGCGCACTGCCTTGTGCATTGTGGCTCTGTGCGCAGCCCTTGTGCACTGCACATGCGTGCTTCCCCCCTCTGTGCGTAGTGCGGTGCTTCTTCAGTGCCTGCACTGCCGGTCCTCCTCCAGTGCACACACGCACGCACACACCCTGACACATACACATAGACACTCACACACTCACACATACATATATATATATACACACACACACACACACACATACTCTCACCCTTACATATATTTACATATGCATAAATATACATACATATTTATATATATATATATACATGTACACCTATATATACATATATAGTTATAGATATATATATAAACATATAAACTTATATATGTCCATTTATCCACATTCCCCTATACACATACTCACTTCACATACACTATCCATATTCCCGTGCACTCACCCCTCCACCACGCATCGTATCACGGGAATATTTGCACCAGTTGCCAATATTCCTTGATACCCGCGCAAAGCAAGCGCGCCCACCCTCACTCACACACATCTGCTCCACATTCCACACAACACTTAGTCTTGTTGGCTACGTCTTGCTAGACGTTGACTAACTTCACACCGTGCTACATCCCATTCACATTTCCATATTCACCCCTATCTATATAACATCTATATAACTATACATATTCTATATCTACTATATATACATATATATATATACTAAGCTAAGTATTTTTTTTCATTGCATTCTATTTTTGCTTTCAATTCGTCTTTTCTTCCTGCTATTAAAATGACTAAAAAAAAGTATAAAATAGAAAAGATAAATCTTGATTTGCAGGCACACGATCTCGCATGTGGTGAGATAGGATTCATTGTATTTTGGCATATAGCCAAGGACCTATTTGAGGGTGTGCCTCAAGAACAAGTTTATCAGAAAAAAAAACCTAAAAATCAAGAAAACCAAAAACATAATAAACGCAAGGAAGAGATACATTTTAGGAAAGGCGTAGAAACTTCGCAAATCTCCTAATCCCCGCCTCCCAGAGATCGACCCTAGGCCTAAAAGTGATCAAGCTAAAATCAAGTATGCCAGGTTAAAAATTTTGTGAAACTGGTGTAAACTCGACTTAGGTTAACTCACTATACTCATTTCGACATTAATATCACCGTTTTAATAAAGCCTATTCGAGTACACACCACTCTTTTTTGGCACCATTGCCAGGGAAGTGCCATTTGGAGTAAGTCTCTACTCTCTTCTTTTGATTTTCTCTTCTTCCACCCTTCTCTTCACGGGTGTTTTTGTTTGTTTATGTGTAGGTGTACCCGTTGCAAGGAGGAGACACGCAGAGGAGGTCGGAGACGTGGGCAAATCTAAGGCAGGTGCAAGAACTTGAAGTCACCGACGCTGCATTGGAGCTTTGCCCACATTGCTAAGGAGGTAGGTGTCGCCTTCTTAGTAACTTAGGTCATCTTGTCACCTTAAAAAGAAAAAAAAAAAACCTTAAAACACTTCTTGGGAATTTCTTGGGGTGAGTGACTAAAACCACTTGTTGATTGTTTGCTATCACCCCCACCACCCCTTGATTTCCCATAAACTTTGTATAGTGAAAATCCAAGAATCTTGATTCTTGGATCTTTCATTGTGTAAAGTTTTCTTTGAGACAAGATAAAAATTAATTGATTGCCATCCTTCCTTGCCTCATTTATTCGCATTTTGGGATCACATTTTTGGTGGGGAGACTTGGAATTGAGTTGATTCCAACCCCACCACAACTCTTCATTTGCCGAATCTATCAACCCCAACGTTTTCATTTTTTTACATCATTTGGTGGTTGAGCCTTGTGTAGATTATCATTTTGGTGATTGGGAGCACTTGAATTGAAGTGTTTTTGCTCCCTTTCACATTGAATTAAAATAGACTCATGCATCCACACTTAGAAATTTCCATCTAAGGAAGCCGAGTGCATTTTAGCATGCATTAACTAATTCACATTGAAGAAGGGTTTGTTGGGCATAAAGAACTTGTGTTTTCTCGAAATCTGGAGATTGGTTGAATTAGTAATTCAATGGAATCCTAAAATCCATACTACTTAAGGTTGAAATTCTAAAAGCCATTCACCATCTAAAACTTCAATTCGGGGAGATTTCCCCATTGCATGCTTGATTTACACACTCTTAAAATCAACGCACTTGGGCATTACCCGTATACAATGCCCTTCACATTCCTGGAGCACTTGATCCTAGGCCTCTAAATTAAAACTGGTAGCAACTTGACCCCTATTAAGGATTGGAGGTCTAACTACCTACGTGTAGCGCCTACGTACTTGTGTGGGTTCCCGCGTGCTATCGGATGTCTAAGACTGGGGTAAACGGTCTTTCAATTTGACCCGGTGGTTCTGCGGTGCTCTCATTTGGTTCCATAGGTAATGATAGTAGGTAACTTAGATCTTTAGGTCTAAAGGCACATTGTAGAGGTTAGGAAATTGAATGCTCTGATTTGTCATCAAGTGTATCCTTACGGTGTTGTTTCTCTCATCCCCTTTCCCTTCTCATCTTCCCAATTCTTCCTGCGGTAGTGCATGTTTGGGAGGAGGTCATAAAACCTTGAATTGTTTGAATTGTTTGATAATTATAGAAGGATAGAAACTGGTGAATCGTCATCCTCCTCCACAAACATGGCTGCACGCCCACCCCCAAATCCCGAGGGAGGAAACCACCCCCCTCCAATCCCACCAGGTGGTGGTGGAGTTGTAGACCCCATAACCCGTCTCCAAGCCCAAATGGAATTGTATAATGAGCAGATTGAAGCCATTAGGGAAACCTTAGAGGAAATGCAAAACCCTCCCGAATGGGAGGAGCCTAGGTCTCTTAGCTCTTATCAAAATCCTGCTGCTACAGAGACCATTAGGCAAATTCGGGTCCCCATGGTTGGGGACAATTTTGAATTAGAACCTAATGTCATTGGCCTAATTAACTTTCACTTTCATGATCTTGCAAGTGAAGATCCCTTTCTTCATTTAGAAGACTTAACCCGATTAGCTGAAACTGTTAAACCAAGAAACATAAGGTTATCAATTGTCCTCATGAAAATAGTCCCATTTTCGTTGCGGGACAAAGCGTCGCAGTGGTTGCTCACCCTTGGGAGAACCCTCCATTCTTGAGAAGAGATGTGCACTGCATTTCTCAAGAAATTCTTCCCAATCGGGTGAACCAATGCACTTCGCTGGGCTGCAACTTCTTTCACGCAACAAACGGAGAGCAGTTTCATGAGGCGTGGGAAAGGTATAATGACCTCCTCCGGAAATGTCCACACCATGGTTTTCCTAAGTGGCATGTAGCCCAGATCTTCTATCATTGGCTAAATGAAACTTTGAAGTAGATTGCAGATGCTTCCTGTGGAGGGAACTTTATGAATAAAGACGAGAATGGAGCATTTGAATTATTTGAGAACATGAGTGAAAACTCAATGAACAATGCCTCCATTGTCGCCTTTAATGTACCAGCATGCCCCGCAATGTTCACGAAGTTGACACGGGAACCTGCCATTCATCCACAGATCTTAACTTAATTGCACAAAAATTGGATGAAGTCTCCATCATGCACAAGAAGCTGGATGAGCTTCTGGACAACCCCGCCCGCTCTATGGCAAACACCTCCACTCCCTCACTCCGTCACAACCTTAATCTATCCATTACCGGGCTGATTCCCAAGAATCTTGTGAGACCATCCTTACCGAATATCGCACCGAGTGATTCCGTAAGCAATGTGGACCTGGCTTCTGCAAGCCAATATTTTGACACGGAGAACCAAGCCTCCGTGTGCTCGGATGCATATATACATGCGGACTCATCTTATGGCTTAGAAGCCATTTGTGCTCTGGGGAACAACCCGTTCTCTGCTACTTATAACCCAGGGTGGCGAAATCATCCTAACTTCGCATCTTTCGGTAACCCACAGTGCCAAAACCCCACGGGTGGGCCAATGCGACTGTCCGCACCCATCATCCCAAGGGCCCAGTATAATCCTGTGGAAAATTTGCCATCGGGTCCTTAAATACCTCAAATAGAACACGCATCAAGTCCTCTTGATAAATTGATGTGAATGATAACGAAAATGTCTAAGCGCCATGAAGAAAACATGACCTCTCTTCAGCACTAATTGGTGCAGCAGAATGCTAAGATCAGTCAACTACACATGACGACTCAATCTCAGGGCACTCTTCCAGCACAAACTGTTCCTAACCCACGAAATTTTGTACCCCGTGGTCCGCAACCACAGGTACAACCTTCTCAGGGGCAGGCTCATCAGATTCTGCAAGCTCCGAGCACTCCACCAGGATTCCAAGCTAATCCTGCAACAACACATCACCCTTATGTCCCTTTTGTGAACCCTCCTCCGCCCTATGATCCCACTGAACCCGCGACGTCCAATGCGATTACTACAAGGAGTGGTAAGCAAATCATCGATCTGCCTCGACCTGATCCTGGCCCATCTTCTTCATCGCCCCCTCATCTGGGATGTGCAACACATTCTCGTGAGGACGAGACACCCAAACTAGTGCCAGAATCGGTCCCATTCCCTGAGGCTCTACTGAGGGAGCCAAAAGGCAACAAAAAGGATACCTAGGCCTTTGATAACCTACGTAATTTATTCAGGGATGTTGAAATCAAAGTATTCTTGTTAGAGGCTATCGACCATATACCAACTGTCACCCGATTCTTCGAAGACTACACTACACCCAGGTGACAGTCAAAGAAAGCAAAGAATCCGGTGGTCCTCTTGCCTCATGCAAGTTGTGCTATACTATCAAATCTACCACCGAAGCAGAAAGATCCGATTACACCGCTTATTTCATGTAGCATCCAAGGTTGCAATTTTAACCGTGCTCTTCTTGATCTAGGATCTTCCATCAATCTTATACCAACCATCATGCTCGAGAAATTTGCCGTAGGAAATCTGAAACCCATTCTTGTCACATTGCAGTTGGTAGATCATTCTGTCAAAATATCGAAGGGTGTAGTGGAAGATGTGGTGGTTAGGGTCAACAGTCTCTATTTTTCTGTTAACTTTCTTATTTTGGATATGGAAGTTCCTAGCTCACTTTCTGATTGTTCGATCATCCTTGGTTGACCTTTCTTGGCCACAGCCCGTGCCCATATCGACTGTGAGTCAGGTTGCATTGAGATCGCCGTTGTCTCGGAGAAGCTCAAGCTAAACATTTTCAAGGCCGCCAAGAATTTCGATTGCGATTGCATCGAGGATGACACGTATGATGAGGACATGGCTGTCAGCGTGTGTATCGTACTAATAGGGACCTATTATGACTACTGTGGATTACCCCTGAACACAGACCATCGCCTAACTGACATATATTGTGATGTTTCCCCATCCCTCCCCTTACCCATACCTTCTCTTGACCAGACTTTTGATGAGGTTTTCTCCACTTCCCACATCTCATGGTCTGAGTCATATCCAGGATACTCACCACCGGTCAACCCCCTTGAAGATCGGATTGCCCTTTCTTTCTCGCCAAATCAGGCAGACATGCGACTCCACACTGGGACCTTGAGCCTAAATACTGATCACTAGGGCTCTCCTTTCTTGGATCCATCAATCCAAGATGCCCCTCTTCTCGGCCAATCTGAGGGCCAACTTCTTTCTCTTGCCCTTCTTTCTTCTGATCCGCTCTTGTCCCAAGAAATGCCAGATATTTCTCCATCCATTCCTGAGCTGAAAGCACTGCCTGACACACTTAAATATGCTTTTCTAGGACCAAATGAAACGCTATCCGTAATTATTAATTCAAAATTGACCAGGGAGCAAGAGTGCAAGCTTACAAAGGTCCTCGTGGAACACAAGGCAGCCATTGGATGGTCTTTATCTGACTTAACAAGCATTAGCCCCTCCTACTGCACTCACCATATATATACGGAGGAGACTCGACCTTCCCACGAGATGCAGCCACGTCTCAACCCTAACATGCGAGAGGTTGCTAAAAAAGAAACCATTAAGTGGCTTGATGCGGGTATAATCTACCCGATCAGCAACAACCCCTAGGTGAGCCCGATTCATGTCGTGCCCAAAAAGGCGAGACTCAACATCCGTGTCAATGACAGGGGCGAATCCATCCCTACACGCACCCCTAAATCTTGGAGAGTATGTGTAGATTATAGGAAACTGAATACTGTGACAAAGAAAGATCATTTTCCGTGACCTTTTATTTACCAAATCCTGGAGAGGTTAGCGGGAAATAAATTTTTCTATTTCTTGGATGGATTCTATGGATATAACTAGGTGGCTATTGACCCCTGGGACTAAGAAAAAACCACCTTCACCTGCCCCTTTGGCACCTTCGCATTTAGAAGGATGACATTTTGACTTTGTAATGCGGCAGCAACTTTCTAAAGATGTATGCTGGTGATATTTTATGATATGGTGGGTGACTTTCTTGAGGTCTTCATAGATGACTTTTCGGTCTTCGAACCTTCATTTGGCGATTGTCTTGCCAACCTAACCCGCATCCTTCGAAGATGTATTGATGTGAACCTTGTGCTTTCTTGGGAGAAAAGTCATTTTATGGTACAT
The DNA here is from genome assembly GCA_037157565.1 of Thalassia testudinum. Classification (NCBI taxonomy): domain Eukaryota; kingdom Viridiplantae; phylum Streptophyta; class Magnoliopsida; order Alismatales; family Hydrocharitaceae; genus Thalassia; species Thalassia testudinum. The sequence goes on from JAZHRO010000055.1 coordinate 17,863,045, forward strand.
GAAGGGATTGTTCTTGGTCACATCATCTCCGATAGAGGTATTGAGGTTGATAGAGCTAAGCTTGATGTGATTGCTGATTTACCTGTGCCTAGCTTTGTCAAGCAAATCCGCTCCTTCTTAGGACACGTCAGTTTCTATAGGAGATTCATCAAAGACTTCTCCAAGATTTCTAGACCTTTAACTCATCTCCTATTGACCGACGTACCCTTTGATATGGGCCCTGACTGTATGCGAGCATTCACGCAACTGCGTGAGGCTATCACCAAGGCCCCTGTTCTCCAGCCACCTGATTGGTCCCTCGACTTTGAACTCATGTGTGACGCTTTCGATCTTGCAGTTGGAGCCATCCTAGGAAAAAGACGCGATAGACACCTTTTCGTGGTGTACTACGCCAGTAGGACATTGGACGAGGCCCAGCGTAATTATACGACTACTGAGAAAGAACTACTGGCGGTCGTCTTTAGGCTGGAGAAATTCCACTCTTACCTTCTGGGCTCGCATGTTACTGTCTTCACTGATCATGCGGTCATTCGTCATCTCATGCACAAAAAGGATGCCAAGCCTAGACTGATACGTTGGATCCTTTTACTCCAAGAATTTGACCTTGAGATCCGTGATAAGGCCAGAGCCCAGAATGTGGTTGCTGATCATCTCTCGACACTGGACCCTGACCACAGTGGACTTACGCTGCTAATTAATGAGGTTTTTCCCGGTGAGCGCCTACTGGCAATTAATATGGCAAATGGACCTTGGTATGCTAACATTGCCAATTACCTTGCTTCTGGCTCCCTTCCACATGGCTGGCCTAAAAACCAACGCGAGCGTCTCATCGCAGAAGTAAAGTATTATTTCTGGGATAATCCACTACTTTCTCTAGTAGGTGCTGACTAGATCATCCGTCGTTGTATTCTGGACAACGAATTCCCCAGTGTGCTATCCTTCTGTCACATTAGGACTGTAGAAGCCATTTCTCTGGGAGGAAAACTGCAGCCAAGGTGTTGCAGTGCGGTTTCTTTTGGCCCTCCCTTCACCAGGATGCACACAATTATGCTAAATGTTCCACAAGGTGCCAGTCGTTAGGGTTAATGTCACATCGTGACATGAAGCCCTTGCAACCCTTCCTAGCTGTTGAAATCTTTGACATTTGGGGAATTGATTTCATGGGTCTCTTTCCTCCTTCCAATGGCTTTGAGTACATCCTTGTTGCTGTTGATTATGTTTCGAAATGGATCGAAGCTATTCCCACGTGCCATGCTGACCATGTCATATCTACTCGATTTGTCAAAGACCATATTTTTGCATGCTTTGGGATCCCTCGAGCCATTATCTCTGATGGAGGAAGTCATTTCACCCATGCTTCTTTTCGGGCACTTCTGAGGAAATATGGAGTCCACCATCATATCGCATCTCCGTATCATCCTCAGACAAACGGCCAGACTGAGGTGTCAAATCGGCAAATCAAGCAAATTCTCCAAAAAATAGTTTGGCCTGACTGTAAGGATTGGTCCGACAAGCTGATTGACGCACTTTGGGCGTATTGGACCGCCTTCAAGGCTCCCCTTGGTATGTCTCCTTATAGAATTGTTTACGGGAAGCCTTGTCATTTGCCCGTTGAGCTGGAGCACCGCGCTTATTGGGCGGTTCACCAATGTAACCTCGACCCAGACTTGTGTGGTCGAGAAAGGAAACTCCAACTCTAGGAGCTGGAAGAGCTCCGTCTTGAAGCCTATGATTCTGCCTTAACTTTCAAACAACGCACTAAGGCGTTTCACGACAGCCGAATTCGGCGGAAGGAATTTGAGCCATCTCAGCAAGTTTGGCTTTACAATACCCAGCTCAAATTCTTTCCAGGGAAATTGAAGTTCAAATGGACTGGTCCTACTTGGTCTCGAGACCATTTCCCAACAGGGCCATCGAAATTGAAAATCCCAAATCTAGGCGTAAATTTACAGTCAATGGGTAGCGATTAAAACCCTATCTTACACATGATCCTGCCCCCGTTGGTGAAACTGTTACCCTACTGGAGGGTAATTGACTTCGTGCCTCACTCTGAGTCCAGCTAGGGACGTTAAATTCAATGCCTGTTGAGAGGCACCCCAGCAACACTCCTCCACTTTCGCCTATACATTCCATTTCACTTCACTTCACTTCACACTTCTTCACTTTTTACTTCACCACCCACCATCCACCCACCCGACCACCCTGCTATATACCTCGCACCTTAGCTGTCGTTCCATGATCCTTGGACCTTGCTTTACCCTGCATGCATATGAGGACATAGCATCATTTGGCATGGGTGGGTGGATAGGCATCCATAGGATTTGGGTATCATGCAGCTTCTACATCATTATACATATCCATCTATAAATATGTACATAGCCTAATGCAAAAAAAAAAAAAGATCTAAAAGCTAAAACAAAAATACAATAAGTGTTTATGGATATTCAACCGCTTTTTTGAAGACTTTCCAGGCCACAGATGCTTGATTCGCTCAAGCTTGGCTTAATTTACTTAAGCATTGATAACATGGATCAGAATTTCTCCTAATTAAGGACATATTCTTGTACCTGAGTCACCAGTACAGGATTCATTGGTTTGTCTCTACTTGAGAGCCTAAGTAATCTTGGTTCACACTACACATATCAAGAAAGACCAGGTGAACATAAGATTCAACCCTACTGTTCATTAGGGAAGGTGGAGTCCTTGCCTTTACATGTAGGTAGACTTTTTATCCCAGTCTTTAGTCTTGTGTTTAGGAGAAACCCTTACCACCGAAAAAGTACTCACCCACCAAATAAGTGTGCTCTTCCAAATAAAGTTGTAGGAGACATACCGACACCTGTTTCAAAAAAAAAAAAACTTACGAATAAGTCAGTATATCTGTAAATTTTTCTCCCTAAAAGTTTTCAGGGTATGTTACAAATACCTTAAATTCTTTGAGCCACAAAAAAAAAAAAACCATAAAAGTGGGGTTGAGTTTTGCCATCGTATTTTTGAGGGTTAATCCGAAGACATGAGCTGAAGTTGGGACCAACCTGTACTTAAAAATTTGTGAAACCCTCGGCTTGAGCCTTAATGTTCATTTGGTCGGTCTTGATCCTTCATTATGCACAAATCATAATCTCTTAGCTCTCGAGTACAGCAAAACCCACTGAGTCCTGGAAATCGTACTTAAGGTTTAAATATCAAGAGTCCAGGTTAGTCGAGAGATGGTCTATATCACGTAAGACTTGAAGTATTGGTACTCCTCTCTGCAATTGGTTCTCACAATATCCAACGGATAAACACATTAATGTTGCTTCAGAAAAAAATCTTCAGCTTAAGATCATTTCTAAACACAAAATGTTTTGCTAGGGACTAGCAAAAGATAGGCATGGGGTTATGATTGCATAGCAAGATACACCAGTAAATATCCCATCTTGAGTTATTTCCTAGCATTACCCATGCATCTTATGTAGCCATACTTGCATTTGTAAATATACACTTGCATGCATTTATAAAGAGGAGAGTGAGAGTAAATGGCCAGCCAATCCGCTTCCATAATTAACATCTTCATTGTGTGTTGCATCATAATTTCACCATTTCATTTTTTTTATTTCCATGCAGCTGCAAGGCATCGTGAGCACCTCTCCTCGTCGCTCTTCCTGCCAGTAGCATGGGGAGAGGTGTGCCCTCCCTCTATAAAATACCATGCACTCCCCCTTGCTGTAGGGTCGGCATCCCACCTTCATAAAAACCCACCATCACCCTCAGACAACACCTCATGCACCGCTGGCCACTCTCCTTGCCTCTCCCTCTCCATACACAGTTCCTCTTCTCACAAGTTGAGAAGAGGCACACCGTGTGCAGGAGAAAGCTCACAGTGGTCTCAGACCACCACTGTGAGCTCCCCCACCGCCCAACTCCTTTGTGAGTAGGTGCGCGTGGAGGTTTCGCCTTTGTTTTCTGATTTTGTTTTTAGTTTTGTTTTTCTTCGTTACTTCGCCCTCGTCGCCATTAATGCAGAGCTCCAAGCTCTGAAGCTCCTTCACCTCCGCGCACCTCCAGCACCTCTAGCCAGTCACCGCCCGCCAAAGCAAACCGCTCAGGACTCCTTTCTGCATGCGCGGGCACTCCACAGTGCCAGGCATATGAAAAACCTGCTCCAGTCGGTCGCCAGACTGTGAGCCCACTATAGTGCACTGTAGCACGCGGTCTGTGCGACACTGTAGCCACCGGCAAGTTTCTCACTTAGACGGTGGCTCTGCGCTCTCTCTCCTCGCCATTATCGCCTCCACCTGGTCACCCAACGCGCGCCGTTGTGCACTGCGTGCTGCGCCTGCACCTCACCTACGCGCCCACGCAAAGCAAGCGGCCCTCACCAGCATGCCTCCAGACGACGCACAACGCCTCCAGACAACTTAACTCATCACCCTACCAGTGCACAGCCCTTGTGTGCTGTGACTCTGCGTGCAACACTTGTGCGCTACGCGTGCATGCTTCCCCCCCTCTGTGCGAAGTGCGGTGCTTCTTCAGCGCCTGCACTGCCGATCCTCATCCAGCGCACACACACACACACTGATACACACACACACCTTGACATATACACATAGACACTCACACACTCACGCATACACACACATATATATATACACACTCACATGCTCTCACCCTTACATTTATTTACATATACATAAATATACATACATACATACATACATATATATATATATACACCTATATATACATCTATAGTTATAGATATATATATATATATATACATACATATATACTTATATATATCCACTTATCCACATTCCCCTATACACATACTCACCTCACATACATTACCCATATTCCCGTGCACTCACCCCTCCACTGAGCATCGTATCGTGGGAATATTTGCACCAGTAGCCAATATTCCCTGATATCCGTGCAAAGCAAGCACGTCCACCCTCACTCGCACACATCCGCACCACACTCCACGCGGCACTTAGTCTTGTTAGCTGCATCTTGCTAGACGTGGACCAACTTGACACCGTGCTACATCCCATTCACATTTCCATCTTCACCCCTATCTATATAACATCTATATAACTATACATACTCTATATCTACTATATATACATATATAGATATACTAAGCTAAGTATTTCTTTTCATTGCATTCTATTTTTGCTTTCAATTCATCTTTTCCTCCTGCTACTAAAAAGACTAAAAAAATGTATAAAATAGAAAAGATAAATCTTGATTTGCAGGCACACGATCTCCCGTGTGGCGAGACAAGATTTGTTGTATTTTGGTGTATAACCAAGGACCTATTTGAGGGTGTGCCTCAAGAACAAGTTTATCGGAGAAAAAAAACCTAAAAATCAAGAAAACCAAAAACATAATAAACTCAAGGAAGAGATACATTTTAGGAAAGGCGTAGAACTTTGCAAATCTCCTAATCCCTGCCTCCCTGTGATCAACCCTGGGCCTAAAATTGATCAAGCTAAAATCAAGTAGGCTAGGTTAAAAATTTTGTGAAACTGGTGTAGACTCGACTTAGGTTAACTCACTATACTCATTTCGACATTAATATCACCATTTTAATAAGGCCTATTCGAGTACGCACCAGAAGGGAGAGAGAAGAGGACGGTCTGTACGCGCCGCTCGCGCGCAGAGCGCAAAGCTCAGTACGAAAATTCCACTTTTAGATGTCCGGGCACGGGTCTATACATCTGACTGAAACTCCAGACGTCTTAAAAGGCTAAAAGTGTGATGGGTCATTACATATCGAGACTTGGAGTGAGCTTTGAGCAAGGTTGAAGATTCTCAGTAATGGCAACTGAAGCTGGCACCTGAAATATAAGAACACGGGCTTCTCGCCCCGGTTAAAAAGCTCAAGAGGGTCATCGGTGGATGAGGAATGCAGTGGTGGTGGTTTTGTGGTGTGGGAGTAGGTGTCGTGGCTAGACGGTGATGGGGATGGTGGTGAGAAGGTGGGTTATCCGGTGGGTGTTTTAGGTGGATGAAAAAGCGAATGGAGAGAGGACTTTTGAAGAGTGGAGCATGGCAAAGCTGATGGAGGTGATAGCGGTGCAATTCGTGCGGTGGAGCAGCGGTTGGGCGTCGCCAGAGCTTCACCGGAGTGGAAGAAAACGGAGGGGGAGACGTATGGTTGTCAGTTGTTTTGAGAGATAGAAAGAGGGAAAAATGAGGGAAGTAGGGGAAGTTAAAGAACCTGGTTTAGAGATGAAAGGGGGAGATATTCCCACGCCGATGTGATGGCCGGAAGTGGGGACGATGAATCTCCTAATTGAGAGATGGCGAGGAAGAAGGGGATAGGGCACCTCTGATGTGATCGTCGAGAGGCAGAGGAAGTTGGGGAGGAAGAAGAAGATCCCAATTTGGTCGTTGGGAGGCCGTAGGACGACGGGGAAGATGCTTACTGGAGCTAGCTTGAAGGAGGCCGGAGGTAGGGTTATGAAGAGAGTTTTGTGGCCAAATCCTAGCTAAAGAGCATGGCTGTGCCCTGAGGATCCTTTTATAGGGCTCAGGAGGGGGTTTTGAGCTTGGAAGCCAAGCTCAAGAAATGCCGCCGGAGTTTGGAAGTTTTAAGATACACAAATCTATCATGCATTCACATGAGAGATTGGGAAAGTTTTAGGGTTTATGGACAGATTCAATGGAAAGAAGACTCCTCAAGAAATCTCCCTTCCAATTTTGGAAGGGATTGATTGAGCAGAGAAGGAGTTCTCTTCAATCAAAGGTCACCGAAGTTGCAGAAATAGGATTCATGGTGACAGAGACCTTTCGGTGAAGAAGATAAAGAATTTGGGGGGCTATTTGCAAGGAATTCAAAAGTTAAGGGTCTGAATGAGATAGAAAGAGTCTGACTGGACCAAAATGCAAACTTGGTCAAGATGATCTCAGATTGGGCCCAAATTTTGGTATAAACCTAATTTGGACCTAAGGAATCCAATAGTGCAGTTGGATTTTGGTTCTGACCAAGTTTAACTGGGTAATTTATGTAAAAACCCAAATTAGGGCAAATGTTAGTCTGAGTCTCTATTTTGGGTCAAGAAGGGTTCCGATGGTCAAATTGAAGGTACCAAACCCTAGAGAATATTTTTATATGAATTTTATAGGATTTAGGTGAATTTTATCCTGACCAGGACCTCAGTTAACTAAGCAGGTCTATTTTTAGGGTTTCAGAAGTCATTTAATTCTCAAAACACGTGAAAACCCATTTCTGTCTGTACTAACCCACTTGTTGGACATTTAAGGCCATGTGACCCTTAATTACACCCTGGGAAAACCTGTGATTGTACTACATTCATGATATGATGGTAAAATTATAGTTTTAACCATGTTTTCTTATATTTCCCTCAGAATGATTATGCAATGAAATATAATCCTCTGGCGGTTATGTTGGAGCATTATTTCTTGATAATGACTAAATTGAGCTAGTTATGGGTCATGACGGTGTTCCCATCACATCCCACTCTGGGCATCCCCTCTCATAGTCGAGCAACCCTTCACCTTTACGAGGGCATGGGCAACGAAAGTCGTAAACTATTGAGGACGACGCCGCTCCTAGACCTATATTGACCCCCACCTACTCTCACTATCTTCTCCGGCCTTACCACACCTCGACCGATCATCTCAGGCCAAATCCGCACCACCATCACCTTCGTCGAGGTCCAGTGAAGGATTTGACGTATTTAACGAGTTCCGCGAGGCCGTGTTTCTCTTGTGCAACATATCGCCGGAGGCACCTTATCCCCACCATTCCCCTCAAACAGGCCATCTTCTCTGGCCACATCGCACACTCGAGCTTCACGGCACCACGCAAAACACATTGTGATCCCCAACAAGAGGTTCCACGCACCACCGACCTCCCAACCACCTCACCGGAGTTCCCCTGTGTCCTCCCTAACGAGCCCAAGCTCTTGCAGTAGAAAGGGAGCTATTTGTAAGAAGAAAAGATTCTGCGGGTACTAGCCTTCAGGGACCATTTCACGATAAAAGTTTTATTCTGAAGGACCAATTAGTGATCCTGCTGTAGTGGTTGACGATTTGCTTTTATTATTGAGTATCTAGTGCTTTGCTTGCATTAAATTGTTCAAACATTATTGTTAACATGTTTTTAGTGCTTAATCAAACAAATACTTTGTTATTTTCTTCAATTGAGTACTAAATGATTCTTTTTCTTCGGACTTGATTTTATCTTATTAATTGGAATATTAAAAGTGCCAGTGTGAACTTGTAAACTTTCAACAGTTTACGCCTAATATAAGCTCAATTGTAAATAACAAAATAGTGGTATTCGTGCATTTCAAGAGTACGAACTTGTGAATGACCTTGGATTACTCTCATAATTCGAGTAATATAAATTTTAAATCTTGACCTTGCTCTAATCAGCTACACTACGACATGCATTTTTAAATTTAATTAAAGGACATTAACACCATCCAAACTGATTACTTAACCTGATTATTCTTGATTTTTGCCTGATTATCCACTAACCATAATTCATCAATTTTGGAGGCAAAACATAACATTATTAATAAGTTTAAGTACCCAGAATAGTAATGAAACCATATTTATGGGCTCCAATCTCAGTAAGAGGGACAAACGTATGCTAAACGATGTATATTTAAAGAAAACTGCAATACAAGCCAAACACATACGGAAAAGTGAGACTACTCAACTTAATACCACTATAGGGTCATGGTGACTTTGAAATATGTGTCTGAGTTCAATATTGCTACTATCCTAAGGATCCAAGTGCTTTGTGCACACTCCAGGGGATCAGACTCTGGGTTAGGTGTTAACTGGCTTCTACCGTGTTCTAAAAATCACATTGTAGTATAGTTGATAAAAGAGCAATTAACATTTAAAATTTATATTCTCGAAATAAAAGTATTATGAGGTTGTTCGCTAGGAGCAATAAAGTTTGCACAAATACCACTATTGAGAGAGTCAAACTCAGGACTAGATACAACTAATTTGATTGTCTACGCATGCATCCTAGTTCATGAGAGTTAATTACACAATACAATATCTATTTGAGGAAATTCTATTTTAACTAGTACTTAATTAAAAATAATTAAGATATGATGTGATCAAGCACTAATATATCAAATCACTAATAATTGGGCATGAAATATCAATATCAATATCAATCACCAACAATCAATAATCAAGTTAAACAATTAATCATTCAAACACATATTCAATTTAGTCCCTAGAAATTTGATTGTCTCACACTCAGGTCCTTGGAACTTTACAGTCAGGTCCCTACTACCTGCAAATGGGTCCCTGAACTTTTCCTTTCTTCTCAGCCGTACCCCTGCTTGCAACAGGCTGAAGCTCCTTCTCAACGTGCCAGCAGGGTGGAGCAGAGGTAGGTCTGGCGATGGCTTCAAAGCATGGCAGCATTGGCTGGGGCATGCAATCTAAAGCTCATTCCCACACGAAGCTCTCAAGAAGCTTCAAGCTTTGGGGGTAGCCAGAGGTGGGCCAACAAGGTCGAAGAAGACGGTGGCTGCGGCGAGGGTTGAACGGCGGGTGGAGGTGTGGAAGCTCTCAACCAAGGGGTCGAGAAGCTCCACCTCTATGCACTGAAGGTGGTGGTGGAATTGGATTGATGTGAGGAGTGTTCGTGGCGTAAATCGCGTAAAAGATAAATACGTCGTAGTATAGCACGAACTACGTCTCGACAAATAAAACTAACAGAACTAGGAGTCTTGGTCGATCACAGGGAGGCAGAAAAATGCTTTTGATTTCATGCATTTATTTCAAATATAAAGGCTAAGTAAAAGGAACAATCAATCACAATATTTATATTAAAAAAGGAAATTGAACATAACTGGAACATGTACTGAATAAAACATAAAACAAACTACTGTTGTAACAGAACAAGGGCACCATAGGTGGTTCATGGTAGCCTTTTGGAGAGATTGAGAGGAGCAACAACAATCCGACAGGGTGGCCCAATGGATTCTTCAGACGGAAATGCAGAGAAGATGGGAAGAAGAAGAAGAGAGAAAGGTAGAAGAAGAAAAGAATGAAGAGAGTTGAGAGTTATGTTTTCTTCCAAGGGAGGGGGGCCTTTGGTTCTTTTACATCTCATGCAAATCCTTCTTCTTTCCTCAGTTCTCTTTGATGCTACCACGTGGTGCACTGTGCGCTCTCAAATCCTTCATCGCACGGCTCCCACTCGCTTGCACCCGTACCTTCGCATTTTCACCTTCAAATCCCACCTCATCATCTTAGCTATCCGATTTCAAATCCTACGTGCGCTTGTCGCACCTTCCTGATCTTGCAACAACTCACGCGATCACGCCACGTGGATGCATATCAGCCCTCCAATCATGCCTTCCCACGATGCCGCATCAATTTTGCGCAGCGTAGGGCTGGAACCCACGTCCCACGCTTACGTGCACACGTGAGCGAGCCAACGCACTGCGCAAAGCCTTTATCATATATACATGCTTACTTATATTTATTCTGATCCAATTTGGGTAGCGACGTAGCGCGTTCGTGGCCGTTGGATGAAGATCCAACGGCCCACACTACAAAGAGAGGTGCCTTCAGGAGTTGAGGGTACGGCGAGGGGCGGCTGCGATGGTGCCACGTGGTGCCATCGTGGTCATCCGTTCTTCTCTTTATATCTGATGACGTAGGCCTCCAATTAAGTTATTTTCTGCATCGTTGGACTACGAACGTCAATTCGGATCCATCCGTATGGTTGGATTTGTCATCTAAGGTCCGGATCTTCTTCAATTTGCCCCTTGGCTCTTGCTCTTCTACGGACTCCCTAGGGTGCTACATGAGTTTGATTGATGTGATCTTAGATGCGTTGGACTCCCGTCGTTACTCCGAATAGATCCATAAGGTTGGATTGGTCATCTGCAACCCTGGATTACCTACAATCATTAATACCTCTCAAATAACATAGTTTAATGCGTAAAACACATATATCAACTACGATGCAGAATATGATGTGTATGCATGTAGAAAGTTCATGTTAACTTAAGTTCTAGCTTAATTCAGGCGAATTAGGGCCTATGATTGTTGTGCAATCATACTCCCATGCCTAAATTTTACTAGTCCCTAGCAAGTGCAAGACTAAATACATTTTATCAAGAGTTAAACTAAAGATTTATTTCTTTTTTCTGCATCCAAAAATTCAAAATCCAGATAACTATGAATATATAATGTTGTAGCTTCTACAACGGATCCAAGCGAAGTGTCGATATATATTTAAAGCTTGTACTTAACCCCTAGTAAAATTCTGTCAGGATAGGCAAACCTCTTCTCTCGGGGTTATAAATAATTTCTGATTTTGGCCTCGGTGTTTGGCTTGGGTAGGAGATGTCTAAGTTAACTGGATTTGTATTTGGTGGCTCACTCTCTTCTAGTGCTATTTAGAAACTAGTATTTCAGAATTTAGATTTCTAGATTATTAAATAAATCAACTTAGAGAGAGGCTGGAAAAACTGTGCTCTCTTTAATCTTTTGCACTCTTCTCTCTCTCTATTTTTTTTTTCTTCCTGAGCTCACATCTCACCAGATTTGCAAATGTATTTGCTGGTCTCACATGGCATGGTACTTTAATCAGGTTCTGATAACCCTACGACTAAGTCAGACTCCTCAGCCCGTATTCAAGCGATCAAAAATACAAAAACAAGTAGGTTAAGGATGTATTTGGTGGTTCGTGAGGGTGGTAGGTGTTTTTGCCTCAAAACATTTAACTTGACTCACATTACCCAACAATTTCACAAAACATTTTTTTTCTTTTTCTTCTTCTCTTTTTTTTTTCGAGCAAACAACTCTTCTGTATGCAAATCTATAGGCATAATGCCACAACACAACATACTACTGTATTTATCAGCGCAACATAACATGACATACGTACTTTTATACGTGAGGCATTCTTGGGGAATTTTGGGATGACCAAGTGGATTTTTGGTGGCCTATTTGGTGGAAGTGCCTATTCTCGACATCGGGTAGGGAACGGATAGGATGATGTATTTCTGACCTTGACATCAGTACCCTCCTTTAGCCGAGGATTCCATAGAGGACGGTCGTGACCATCCACCTCAGCCCTAGTTTTATCAAAACCCGCTCTCTGTGTTTTTGCCTTATTTGGTGGCTCTCTTATGGAATTTCTCATAGATTTAGTACGCAAGAACTGAGAGCGAAAACTATGCCCAACTCTAAGTGTCATTATTCAATTATTAAAGATTCCTTATACTAGCCATAGAGCACCAGTACTCTCCACTCTCACCTCACATATGTTTTGGTGGATCTACTAGAAGATAGTTCACCTGACTCCCTGATTGCTGTCAAGGGTTCAAGAGAAAAAGCGATGCTTCTTTTCAACAAACTAGAGATGTCTATCAGTTTTCATAGTGGATCCATTGCAAATTCTACATGCAAGTATGAAATTATACCGATTCTAAGTCTATGAATCTACTAAAGAATAATTCTCTAATAAAGCCTCTTGATAAAATGATCTAATCCCCCAATTGTTGGCAAAAAATTTTCAATTTTTATGAACTACCCCCCCATGCCTAAGTGTTTGCATGTCCTCATGCATGAATAAAAGAAATAAGGCAGGGTGTATGTGGATAGAAATCACCTGAAACTACTTCTGAGTTGTCATTCAGTTCATGCAATCACTGCAATGCCATACACAATATGCAAAACAATATGTGAGAATGAAATATGCTATACATATATGTATAAGTGCAACTGTGATGCCTAAATGCAAAGTCTAAATGCTATGCCTAACTACGATGCTAGGTTTAACGCTTCCAGCTGGGCGAAACTCATCAGATGGATCAATGACTGCAAGAGACAGACTAAAGATAGATAGGAAGATGTGTTCCACTGTCATCAACAGGCCAAGAATGTAGAGTAGTTGCCTGTGAATACCAAGGCCACAAGGTTGGCAGAATAGAATCACAAGGCCTGGAATAGGTTGTAGCCAGGTGCTATAAGAGAAATAAATTCGGGTGCCAGAGTTATAGGGAGCAAGTAGTAGCCAAGAGGGATCCGGAGTAGGACACCAGTCATACAGGTCCTGAAAGTGGTGAAACAGGAATGGAGGGACCCGTATGGTGTAATAAAAAATGGTGTAAAGAACCATTTCATGATTGGATCTGGGTGTTGGTGGTTGCAAAGTAGGTGTGTCGAATATGATTTTGTGTTCCATCCTAACAATTGTATTTTCACCCAAATCATTTCATCCTTGGGTTGATTAGGAATCTCATATGGATCACCCAAATTCTGCTCGTGGTGTGAATCCTCAAATGTACAGGGCGACAACTTATTTTCCCCAAGGTGTGAAGAATCATAATACAGTAAAGCTTGAATTCTTTCATTTTTTGCTCTGTGGCTTTAGTGAAATCCATGATATCCAAAAGCGAAGATGCGAAAGAATCTATGATAAATTCGTTTGACTCCAAATCTAAAAATTCCTCCAGATTTTTCAGATTATCCTGACAATCGGAAATGGAGTTTTTAGTAGATTCTTTCTCAGCTTTGACTGGATTCTCTGGTAATTCAAAATTGCCCTCATGGATTTCAATATATTTATCATCTAAGCTTGTCATGAGGGTTTTAGGCAATTCCACTCTAGATCTCTTATAATCCAAATCATGGGCCTCATTACGTGTATATATCCAAGTCTTGGGTGTCATGATCCTCCATATCTATCTCCCAAGATTCAAGATTTTTAGATTAAAAATCGATCATGGGACTTTCCTCACTATTTTCTAGGCTAGGGCTCTCAACTAATTTCGTTTCAAATATGCCAAGAACATTTCCCTTAATTCCATCCGATATCTCATCTCTCACTTGAAAATCACCTGCATCATCTACTTCGGGCATGTGAATCGAAGAATCCTTAAAAGTCATCTTAAGTTCCCTACAATCCTCTAGGCTAGTCTAAACTTGGTACTGCAAAAGGAGTATATCTTGAAGTGTGCAAGTTTGTTGATTCATCCTAGCCACGGATTCTAGCTCTTTAAGGGCTTCCATCAGAGGTTCTTCGGTTGCAATCAAAGCTTGTCTCTAACCTGGATTAGTAGTAATCTGGATTTGATGTAGATATCTCACAACTATGTCCTTGTACTTTGCAGTTGTTTGTTGCAGTCTGAGAAGTAGTTGCGAGTCTATTGGTGGCTCCCCAGCAGTGATCTATGTGGACGTAGTCTCAGATGCGAGTCTCAGGGGAAATGGAGGGTTATAATAGATTTGGTCTGGGGAATCAGAAGGGTGGTGGGTGGGTTCAGTGCAGTTATAGGTTGCGGTTGATTCCTTAACCTTGAGTGACTCACCATCCACCTGCAGTACATTCTCTCTGAATTCAGGGCCCGTAGAGATGATGTCTTAGGTTCTTTGTCTTTCATCCTAAATTGCTTTTCTTAAGCCTTCATATTCCCTTTTTCTGACCTCCTTTGCTTCCTGGACTATTTGAATCAGTTTGGCGATCTGAGGGTTCTTGTGAGATGTAGGAGCTTGCTTTTGGTGAGACTGATCAAGATAATCAGTCATCATGTTGAGATCTTGATCCCGCATGGAGAGTGTCTCTAAGTGCTGCAAGATCTGTGTGGATGTCCAAGAGGTTGAGGTGGGTATGTTCCAGGCCTGAGGAGCCTACGTATTTGAATAATGAGGAAAAATCTCCCACCCATAAGAGGTTGGGGTAGGATAACCCTGATAATGGTAAGACGAGAAGGAGTATGGGTCCATGATTAAGATGGTCAAAGGGCACCAGAAGGATCCTAGTGACCTTACACTAGTTACAAGGGACTAGTGGCAAAACAAGGCAAGAGCCTTGTAATCAAATTGGTCCTTAAAATCAGTTGACCAGATTTTTCGTTCAAGTTCAAGTTGAAGAAAATTTGGCGAGAGACCAACTACAAGGAATTCCCACCTCTCAAGCTAACCTGGCCAGGCTGGCTACGAGGGGACTACGAGGAAGGTTCTTCCTTCGAGTTTCACCTCTGGTTCCATTACCTCGCAGCCTTAGACACCAGGTTTTGTAAGAGAGGTTGAAACTACTCAGTAGTTTCAAGCCAAATGCAGGTTATTTAATGTGTTCTTTGTGAATTTTAACCTATTTCTTCAATTTAGTAGATGGTGGGCAGTCCAAAAGTTGACTCGCCTCAACTACTAACTCTTGGGCTCGTCGGAGTCCAAGTTAGTCAATGTGGTCCTAGTGGCTCATGCACTTCTAAGTTCTTTCTCAAATTATAGACCACAATTCAAAAGTATACTCTAAGTTAAGATGGAATCCAAACAATTTGAAACTTGGCAAGAAGATTCCTTTTATAATAATATTTTCAGAGAGTATTTTTTTAGAATTTTTATTATTTCCAACAAATAGTTATGAATTTTTAACTAGCAAGAGGTCAAATCTGGGATTTAGACCCCATGTAAGTTTTTCTATTGGAAATGATATCAAATATGCTCCAAAAATTTTGTAAAAATATGATATTGAAATATAATTTGATTATTTTCCAAACCCCATAAGTTTTGAGTCAATCTGATTTGTATGTTGGTCAGAATTGATTTTCAAACTTCATAATAGTTCTATTTTTTAGCAATCTGACACATATGTACTCTACGAATTTTTAAAAATTCCATAGAAATAATTTATTTTTGGAAAAAGAAGCGTTGGAACTATAATTTAAATATCAAGTTCCAGTCTAAATTTCAAGATTTTTGGAGCAATAGAAACACGGCTACTGAATTTTAAAGATAACACTTACTTTCTAGCCGAATTTCTAATAGGAATGTGTTCACCTGATTTCCGTAGTGCCCGCTTCGATTCGTTTACCGTTTCTCTAGTTTAATCTGCACACAAAAATAGTACGTTAGAGATGAAATCAAAAGTCACCTTGCCTCCTCGGCAACGGCGTCAATTTGTTTTCTTGGCGTAGATCGCGTAAAAGATAAATACTTCATAGTATAGCACGAACTACGTCTCGACAAATAAAATTAACAGAACTGGAAGTCCCGGTCGATCACAAGGAGGCAGAAAAATGCTTTTGATTTCATGTGTTATTTCAAATATAAAGGCTAAGTAAAAGGAACAATCAATCACAATATTTATATTACAAAAGGAGATTGAACATAACTGGATACATGTATTGAATAAAACATAAAACAAACTACTGTTGTAACAGAACCAGGGCATCACGGGTGGTTCATGGTAGCCTTTTGGAGAGATTGAGGGGAGCAGCGACAATCCGACAGGGTGGCCCAACGGATTCTTCAGACGGAAATGCAGAGAAGATGAGAAGAAGAAGAGAGAGAGGTAGAAGAAGAAAAGAACGAAGAGAGTTGAGAGTTATTTTTTTTCCAAGGGAGGGGGGCCTTTGGTCCTTTTATATCTAGTGCAAATCCTTCTTCTTTCCTCAGTTCTCTCTGATGTTGCCACATGGCATGCTGTGCGCTCTCAGATCCTTCATCACACGGCTCCCACTCGCCCGCGCCTTCACATTTTTCCCATCAAATCCTGCCTCATCATCTCAGCCGTCCGATTTCAAATCCCACGTGCGTTTCTCGCACCTTCCTGATCTCGCAACAACCCGCGTGATCGCACCACGTGGGTGCATCTCAGCCCTCCAATTGCGCCCGCCCGCGACGTAACATCAATTTGCACAGCGCAGGGCTCGAACACGCATCCCGCGCTTACATGCGCGTGTGCACGAGCCAACGCGCTGTGCAAAGCCTTTATCGTATATACATGCTTATTTATATTTATACTGATCCAATCTGGGTGGCGACGTGGCGTGTTCGTGGCCGTTAGATGAAGATCCAATGGCCCACACTGCGAGGAGAGGTGCCTTCAAGAGTTGGGGGCGTAGCGGGGCGGCTACGATGGTGCCACGTGGCGCCATCGTGGCCATCCGTTCTTCTCTTTATATCTGATGACGTAGGCCTCCGATTAAGTTGTCTTTTGCACTATTGGACTACAAACGTTGATCCGAATCCATCCGTATGGTTGGATTTGTCATCTAAGGTCCGAATCTTCTTCAATTTGCCCCTTGGCTCTTGCTTTTTGCGGACTCCCTAGGGTTCTACGGGAGTTTGATTGATGCGATATTGGATGTGTTGGACTCCCGTTGTTATTCTGAATAGATCCATAAGGTTGGATCAGTCATCTGCAGCCCTAAATTACCTGCAATCATTAATACCTCTCAAATAACATAGTTTAATGCATAAAACACATATATCAACTACGATGCAGAATATGATGTGTATGCATGCAGAATGTTCATGTTAAGCGAAGTTATAGCTTAACTTAGGTGAATTAGGGCCTATGATTGCTGTTCAATCAAGGAGGTCGAGGATGGGTTGACGGATGCGGAGAGGCCGGCGGTTGGTGGGTTTGTTCGGTGGAGGTCGGCGAGGCTCGAATTTGTCGATTGAGAGAGGGCTTTTGCTCCTCTCGTCGAGACGATTCTTGTGGGGTGGTCGGTGGGTGGCAAGAGTGGCCAGAGCAAGGAGGCGTTGCTCGTTGAAGTGTAGTCGGTGCATGGCCGACCATGGAGAAGACGATGAGGAGGGAGTGGTTGTTGAGCTTAAATCCTAGATCTAAGAGTCCTAAACTACTATAGAGTGCGAGAGGAAGAAGATAGACTACCTAGGAGGAGAAGAGGTTGGAGGACGTGGGAGGAGGTCACCGGACGTGACGAAGGAGTAGTCTGGAGATGGTGTTTGGAGCCAAGGAAGTGGCTAAGCAACCGTATCCTTTGATGGGGAGCATGGCGAGGAAGAGGGGAAGGCAGCTATGCCCTTAGTTGGTGGTGAGGGGCAGTGAATCAACAGGGAGGAAACAACTCCAAGGTCCTTTAATGGTTGTGCTCAGGGAAGAAGAAGAGAGGAAATGAGCGTGATTTCTAGACGACTCAACTCCATGGAGTTTCACGAGGCTTTATAGCCAAAGAGCTATGCAAGATGGCTTTAAAGGTTGCAAGAATGACTCTGGGATATATGAGCTAGGAATGATTGTTTTGGCCGTAGATTTTGGCTTCAGGAAGCAACCATTGGCAACGAGGTCACCGCCGTTCAATGCGAGGAGTGGAGAGTTGATCCTCCAAGCTTCGTGGGGAATGGTGGACGGAGTCACTGAGGATTGGCACAAGAATCTTGCCAATTCACACGCCATGGCTGTCTAAAGGTCTAAGGACCTTTTCATGAAGGGGATGAAGAGTTAGGGGCTCATTGCAAGAAAATTAGAAAAATTAGGGGGTCACTGAAGTTTCAAGGGTCAAATTGCAAAATAAGTTTAGATGATGTTCAAATGAACCCAAATTTTTATGGTGACCTAATTTAGGTCTAAGGAATTTAGTGGTGACTTCACTTTTGGGTTTTGGTGCCGTTTGCAAGGTCAATTTACGTTTGACCTAAAATGTATCAAAGACCTGCCTAGATCTCTGCTTTAGGTCGAAACGAGTTTCGATTGTCTAATTGACTTTTCCAAAACTTATAAAATATTTTTAAATGAATTTTAGAAGATTTATATTACATTTATTTCCATCGGAACCATTTTAATTGAAGTAGGGTTGAAATTAGTTGTTTTAATTAAGGATTAACACTCAATTTGAATGAAAATCCAAAATTACTCAGTATTAATCCACTTTTAGGAAATTTAAGATCAATTGACCTTTGATTAATCATGGTTCACCCTTAGCCATTCTGCATTTATAATTATTCGTGAAAATTATAAAATTAACTCCTATTTTTATCAATTCCTCTTTCTTCAGCCTTTATTGAGTTATACCCTTTTATATAATAATTATGTGAATTTAACCTTAGAAGTTATCCAAATTGGGCTAGATATAGAGGATGATGGCAATGCTATCATACCCCCATGCCTATCATTTGCAAGTCCCTTAGCAAATTCTAGAGTTAAAAATAGCATTCAGTGTACAGGTATTTTGACATTCAGCTCAAAAAGAATTTATCTCTATTCTTTCTCACTTTATTATCATATATTTTTTCTCAGGATCACAAGAGAATCAGGACTTTGGTTGTGTTTTCAGAATAATGTAGGTATGGAATTTCGTTAAGAATAAGACGCCAGAATGTATCTTTTGGATCCAAAGGTTAGCCTAATTAGGACCTATGTATGAACTCAAGAACACTCTAATCTACCCTTTTTTGGTTATTACAAGTCCCAAAACCCTTTTTCACAGTTAAAGTCTCCTTGACCTGAGAACTCGTAACGCGACTTGCATGACCCCGAAAATCCAAGTATCAGTGCTTTTGTGATTAGCCAACTTATTTGTTTTTGGGGGGCCTTTACAAGACTTATTTAATATGATAGAACGAATGAATTTTTTTTTTTTGCTCCCCCATACCTAAACTTGGATCAACCTTAATACAGTTGTGTCAAGATCATCATTCCAGTCACCAAATCCTTGATGGGGGCTCTGGCACCAGCACTCATGAGAGTACCGTCCATGACATACCCCAGGAGCTCACAACCCCAAACAAAAAGCGTTGTAAGGGCACTCCTAGCAGGCTTCATGAGTTAATTCTCAACACAGTTAATTAAGGTAATTTGGCTTAATTAATCACGTAAATGTTGGACTTAGGTTAACTTGAATTGTTAAGATATCGTCGTTAATTGTAATACAAGGTGAAGTTAACCTAACATTTTAGATTTAATTCATCTAACTAGTTGAATCCAGGTCGTTCACTGGGAGGCATAATTGTAATTTAATAAACCATTTTTATTATTTAAGTTAACGATTAACTAATTACTACAATAATTATAAAATTTGTAAAACACATGAATAGTTGCACATGAAATTCAACAATTAAAACTTGCAATTATGAAAGAAGAAAAGAGTTCTGAAGACACTCTCGGATGGTGAACCCTAGGGTGACAGGAGAGATAATCCATGGCAATGGAGGGTGGACGACCTGGAGATCAAGGTCTTGGAGGAGAAAGGAGAGAAGCTTCCCGGTGGCTGATGGAGCTAGGGCTGCAGACAGAGGATGGGCTAACAATGGTAGGCCATGGGGCAACAGGGAAGTCGTTTGCTTTCGGTGTCAGCGTCGAGGACATATGGCATCGGTGTGTCACTTCCCTCTGGTCTGTCTGGCTTGTTGGGGATATGGTCACAAATGATACACCTGCACGGCCAACAACGGACTACCAAGGGGAAGGACGAGCATGGGCAATAGGGTGAAGAGGGCTGAAATGTAGCCACCTCTGCCTTTACCTCCATTTACTTATGGGGGACACACAGTGGACGTGGAAATCCCTATGAACGAGGACATCAGGGTGGTGGAGATGGTGCTACGAGGAGCCTTAATTGGAGGTGATGACGAGCAACCCATCATTGGAAAAGGTTCATCAGCTGGTAAGCTCTTTATCTTTGTCGACTAATGGTTGGAAGATTGCGTCCCTATCCCCTACGCGGTTTGTGCTTTTTGGTTTGTGGATGATGGATGTAAAGTGTTTGCATTTTCGCTCGAGTGATTTGGGTGGATTGATGGTGATTTGGAGGTTGGTCTCTCCCTTTGATGGCTCACTGCCTGAACGATCGCCCCAAAGAGTAGCCTCAAGATCGGGTAAACTAGGAATCAGGGGTCTGCCGTTGCATTTAAGATCAAAAGAGGTGGTGGCAGCTATGATAGTGATGAGTCCATTTTAATGGACTATTGTTATGCCTAAGTTAACTCTATTCTTACCTTTTAGGTTTGTTAATAACTACATCAAGTTATAGAATGTTTGCATGTATCATTATTTAAGTTTACATCTATTTTATCGCATTCTATACTTAGTATGTAATTATTTTAGGTTTTATTGTTGTAGGAATAATGTTGGAAAAGAACAGGGGGTGAAGTAAATTTCCCCCAACAAACGGCCGCCTCAACTTCACCTCCCGCAACCTCCGGCCGGCCTCAACATCTCCCCAACAGCCACCGGTCAAAATTAGTAAGGGATTTGAAAATCCTTTAACTCGAGCGAGGAGAGGAGATAAAAAAGAGGCTTGGCAAAGGAGAGGGGGGCTAGGTTCTTCTTTCCCCCTGAGGGGATATCCTTCTTCTCCACCTTCCCTACTGTGGAGAGTGCGGGCATTGTGGAACCAAGCGTACACTGCCTTCACCATTCCACCGCACTACCATAGCCGCGCCATTCAAAGCCCCCACCGCGCCCTTGTAGCCCAAGCACCCTACAGGTGTGCCCCTCCAGCCCTTACTGCAAGCGTGCCCCGTAGGTGCTACACCAGCCCTCTCCAGCCCCCCCCGTGCCCTTGCACTGCCTGCACCAAGCACTCGCAGGCACCACGCCATCGCCATCGCCCACATGCCCGCAGGTGCCACGCCATCGCCCTTCTAGCCTGCACCACACTGCACCATCCTCCCTAGTCCTGTAGGAGCCACCTCACAACCAAGCGTGCACAGCAGGCACTGCGGCGCACCCCCCTCCGCGTGCTGCCCTCACCACACTCGCGCACGCAAGAAGGCCACCCGCAGTGCAACCGCCCGCAGGTGCACCCTTCCAGCCCACAGGCAGACCGCACGCAAGCAGATCGCCCGCGTGTGGCCAAGCCCATAGGCCAGCACCCGCCCGCAAGTGCTCATGCCAGTGGCTAGCCCTACAAGAGTGCACTAACACACCCTTGCGCGTGTGATGCCAGCGCGCATACGTGCGGGCTGCAGCAGCCACACCATCCTCTCCACGTGCTGTGCGCCTCCTCCAACAGAGCCAACAGGCCGGCGGTTATTTTCTACCGTCCGGCTGCCGTTGGCCACCTCCGGCCGCCGCATCACCACCATTGCGAAGCACGCGTCGAGGCGCACCACCCCGTCGACTCTCGTCACCAACTGTGCACACCCGTCCAAGCGAGGAATAGAGAGGAGAAATCCTCTGTTTTCTCCTCAATTAATATTTACATTGAATGCCATTGCCATTTAGATATTAATATTTTATTCAGGCCACATTGCATTGATGCACTTATAGTTTCCTAAAATTACTTCCCTTGTGTTATGTGCATCATTTAACTTTGAATTTCAAATTAGATTTGCATGCAAGTTGAATTTACATGATATGCCATTACACATGCATCATATACATATTTTTGAAGCTTAATTTCTGACGTCAAAATTGCATAAATAACCCTGAACTTTTAAGGAAACTGCAAGCTCCATTTAAAATAGCATATTCCTCGCATTAAAGTCGCGAAAGTGTCTGCAAACAGTATATTCCTCTACTCATGAATTTATTGGTCTATTCCTCCCTGTGGATGCGACAACTTTATTGTGGTTAAATTTGATATTTAGTTTTGATTGAGGATTTTCCACCACATAAAACACGACATATCATTCTATTGCTATTATAAATAAGCGAGAATTCCTCCGTCAAATGACGCCGTTATCGGGGAGGCAACAAATGCAATAGATTCACTTCATTATTTTTTAATATTCTGAGTTGCGCAGTTATCTGATCATTTCTTTTATTGTGCGAGGAATCTGATAGGACGACAGGCATAGTAGAGCGACGACATTGACCTTGAACGACGTGCATGGCGGAGACGATCCTTTTGGTGGACCTCGACGCCACCTAGATGCCAGCAACAAGAACACGTGGGCCTTGATCCCACGCACATAGGCTTACGGAGGAGCCTGTTCCTGATTTAGTCATTAGAACTTAGTTTAGATTTAGTTTAGATAGACATTAGAATTTAATTTCTATCTTTTGGACCCTTGTCGGGTATTTTTGGGAACGTGTTCCTAGTGTTTCTTCATTTCTTATCGCTCTTGTATGCGGGAGCGTATTTTCAGGAGCATGTTCCTATTTATTTAGATTATAGGATTATTCAAATGGTTTGAACTATATGTTGGTTAGTTAGTTAGATTAGGCTTGTTTACTTATTATTATTATTAAAAAAAGAGAGAGAGAGAAAATATATTCGAACTGCCTGCTAGAAGCTGCATATCTATAGGACGATCATCTAGGACTGAATGAGCATCATCTAGTTTATTTTTACTATATTGCATACATTCTTGCACGAAGAAAGCTGGAGTAAGGTACGTCTTCTCTTGAGCATCAATTACCTGTCATGCATCTGCATTGAACCTAAGTCTAAGACCACTAAAGTGCTTGAATCGAATTAATTCAGTGGTTACTTTAAAAATTGGGATAGCTAAGAGGTTGGACCTTAAAATCTGTGACTTAAAATTGTGTGCAAAAGGATCTTGTTTGCGAAATTTCAAAACTCAAAACACGATCGTATGTTTGCACACCTAAGACACCGTGCACTTCACACATAAGGTCACTAGATAAATTTCTAGCTCTCCTCTTTTGCACCAGAAGGGAAGTTAGTAGGAAATCAACAAGTCTATCCACCAAGTTACTTCAGTTCCTCATGTGTGGGCTTGATTCGAGAGTTCCATCCCTTGTGAGTAAGTTATAGGCACCAACGAAGGTTGGCCTAAGAAGCGTAATTTGTGCAAAACTTGTTTGGCCACCAACTGAACATTTAATTCTAAGACCTACAATCTACTAAAAATAGATCCCACTAAATTTGTATTTATTTTGACAGCGATAGAACCCTCTAGGAAGTTTCTGCTGGTGTTCTGAATTCTTCTAAATCCTAAGAGAGTTAAAACTATTTGGCTTAAAGAAATGGATCACTCTTACTCCTATCATTTAGATTATCAGAGTCAATACTTCCCAACTTTTAACCAGGATCCCATGCCCCGAGCATATTCATCCTTTGATGGGTACATTGACAATTCATGGGATCATTCTTATCCTGGGAGTACTGGCCCGAAAACTCCCACTTTTGAGTAGAGCCTACGAGCGTGATTTTCCAACCCTGGAATCCCTACTCTATGCAAACACCCAACCCTCCCACCCTTCATGATTTCCGTATCGTGGTTGGACCGATACCCCTAGGCAACTAGAGCCTGAAATTGACTATCCTCCCCAACCTGATAGTAGTAGCCTCTCCTCTTTTATGATAGAAATGCAAAAACAACAAAAGGAAATGATGGAATCTATGGGAGCGATGTTGAGAAATAGTCAATAATTAAACAAAGAAATAAGATAGCTTAGCTATGCTCTTCCCAGTAATTTTGATCCCTACCCAGACGACCATGATCATGCAAATAATTCTGAGGAAACAATTGACAATAAGGATCCAGTTTTATGTAGCTATCACTTAGTGTAAAGATCCGTTCTGTTCTGAGCCCTTTAAGACATCTGGACGGTCGGTTAGACATCTGGTCGGATGTCTGGATACACTCCCAGACGTATGGAAATTGAAAAAGTTGTATGTAGCTTCGTGTCTGCATGCTGGCTGCGTGCAGACTGCCTTTTCCTTCTTCTCTCTCTTTCTTCTCACTCGTAGAACCCTAGCACACCCTTATAAAACCCCTCTTCTCCCTTCCTTTTTTCCCCACTCCACCACAGCCACCTTCCCTCCTTCCTCTCCACTACAGCGAGAGGGGCGAGCGTGAGAGAGAGCGCGAGAGCGAGAGACAAGGAGAGGCGACGTGAGGAGAAGAGGAACAGCTTGAACTCGCGAGCTCGTAGGAGCTCGCCGGAGGGCGCACGGCCAGAGCAACACGTGCGGGAGGAGGCGTGCATCGAGGGAGCCATCCCTAACACTTGTTGCAACCGGAGCTGCAGGTAAGGAGGCGAGGCCACGGCTGCACGCGGCGAGGAGAAGTCGGACGTCTGGAGCTGGGTCCAGATGGTCAAGAAGAGGTTCTGGACGTCTACGGTTGACGCAAAACCTGAGGTGAGACTCTGGTTACTTTTAAGACATCTGGACCTTGTGCCAGACGTCTGATTTAGGTCTGCAGCCCTGTTTTTGACCTGTTTAGGGTCCATTTGAGGTTCGTTTTACGCAAACAAGATATCGATGTTTTCCTTGTGAGTTCCTCTACTTGTTAGAAGGCCTTTTATACTATTCTGAATGTTCCATTATGGTATGTTCCTTGGTATAGGACTTCGATCGGTTGCGGGTTCGGGGCTTGCTGAGGCACATGAGCCTGATGTTCGAGCCCCTAGTACTCCTGGATTGTCTGGTAGAGTGGTTTCCCTTGTTTTAAATTATAAAACATGAATGCGTATGTGAAACTAGATAACTAGAAACCTAGGATGTGGCATGAATCCTAGGACGAGAAGTACTTGTTTTGTTGTATGCGTATTTGAGATTGTTGTCTTAAATAAATGAATAGAATTATGAATAAATGCCTGTTAATAAGCAAGGGCTGCCTATGAAACATGAAATGCCTATGCTAGTTAGACAGACACCTGTGACATTTCTTATTGTATATGCGAATTGTGGAAATACGAGCTGCATGTGTAAAATCTGAGAATGGAAATGTAAAATCTGAGAATGGAAATGTGAATGAGGAAACCTGGTATAGAATAACATGGGGAATACGAGCATGAACCTTACAGGGAATTAGGAGTAGAGCTCATGCGGATAAATGGAATGGATCTGGAAATGTGAGTGGGAATTGTGCTGGCCCTTGAATACGTGGTACCAAGGAGAGCGACTGTCCCCTGTTTAGTGTAGAGTGGAGCTAGCCACCCTTGGGTTGGGACCCGGGGTTAGGATTGGCCACTCTACACTGACTTCTTTAGCCCTCGCGTACACTGTACCGAGGAGAGCTACTTGTGTAAGGGGAGAGCTAGCCACCCCTCGGGGCCTGAGGTTCAGCTAGCCACCCTACACCGACCTGTTAGGCCCACTGGGCAAACTGGGGTAGTCATACGAGGGTGCGCAGACTGTGGAGGGGCGAGACCCCTGTTTGGTTCTGAGGGGCTAGACCCCTATTATTGAGAGGGCTAGGCCCTATACTGTTCCGTGCTGTACTTTGGGATTACCCGCTAGTGGAAACGACGACCGCGTGCCAATGCGAGGTAGCTACCTATGCTCTTATCGAGCGTGCCGTAGTCACCGCTACGTCTGTCCATGACCTCGGGGTGGTTGACTGGGTGTAGGACCACCATGGGGGACTCTCCCGGCCAGGAGAGCACCACGTATGCCTTCTACTCTTCGGAAAAGATTGCAATCAAGATCGTTCCCACAAGGAACATGCGAGATCAAGAAAGAGATTTGAAAAGTAACCCAATGGATGAAAAGGAATAACTTGTAAAATAAACTAATAGAAAAGATAAATTACATGTTAGCTTTTACTGCTTTAGTTAGTTGGTTACCACTCTACTCAGCGTTCGCTGACTCCATTTTACTCATACCCCTTTACAGGTCCAGGAGTTGAGCAACCCGAGACACCAGCTGCAGAGGGTGCTGGGCCCAGTCGAGCCCAGCAGTAGTCTTCCTGTTGTTGTACTTTCTTTTGTTAGTGAGTTCAGACTCTTGTTACCATTTATGTTTCTGTACTTTGTTTCTGCTTTACTGTTGTGGTGGTGATATGTATTGTTAGCAGCTTTTACTTCCTTTACTGCTGTACTCTTTTACTATTAGTTACTTAGCATAGTGAATGTGGTTTACTTTCCTGCTTTTTGGTTATTTCTTGTTGGACAACTGGGTCTTGGGATTAGTCGAGTCAAGCCGATCTCGTGTCCTGTAGGGATTCGGGAACCGGGTCGTAACACTTAAACTCTCCCAATGAGACACGGCCACTAGAGGAGAACGATCCTAGTGATTATCCACCCGAGCTATATTGCAATCAAAAGAAAGGGAAGATGGTACCTCTTGAGGACCTTGACCCCAATGATAGTATTTTTCTTACCCCTACTAACCCGGGTCAAGGTTGTATTGTTCCTATCACTTCCCCTATTGATTATCTAATGGAATCCCATTCTACACTTAGTCAGCCTACTCCTGACCCTCCACTTAGGGAATCAACACCTACGATTCAGCATCTTGAGGATTTAAATGCACCCAATGAAGGTGACCCTAAGGGAATGGAGGATGAATTAGATCAATTTTGGTCTCAGGGATATAAAGAGTCTATTTCAGAGGACGAGGATGCCCTAATGGAGGAACCTGGACTAAAAATCTGGAGTGAATCACAGGGGGATTATGTGTTACTTGAGGATTTACCTCCAGAGGATATAAATAATATGGTGAAATCAAAATTCCTCCCTTCTTTTGAGAGTCATCCTCCATCAAACCAGGAGTGGATATTAGAGGAGGACAAACAAAATAGTGAAAAGCCTAGGGGAGATTCTCGGGGACAAAACACGTCAATTAAGGATTTATACCCTGAGAAGAATAACGAATTCAGTGATATAGGCTTGCTCCAAAACATTAAGACTGATCCTCCTTTAGGAATAATTGAGGATACTGATCCAACTCCTTTCTTCATTAATGAATCACATATACACCCCGACAAAAATTTGAGTGAACCAAACGAATCCGGGGATGAGCTTAATGATAATGATTCTGATATTTTGACCCTGCCATCAAAAAGTTATAATTTGGAGTCTACCCTTGATTCACATATACTGAAAGGAGAAAATATGACTCCGATCGTTAATGCTAAGCAGGGTAACGTGAAGTTGTCTACAATTGTTAGGGAGTATACACAATCTGAATCATTGTTGGAATTGGACCAGACATCGACTAAGCCCTCATTGGACTTAACCATTATCTTCCAACACTACAAACAACCCTTATACTCCCTAACCAATCCTTGGCTCAGATCTCTACTCATGTACATTCTTTGTGGAGAACATATTAGGCCAGTACATCCTCGGGTAGAATGGCGAGTGTGGATTGATGCTTGTACTTTTAGTCTTGCCATTTAAGGGTTTCAAATATTAATGTTTATATCTTTTAAAACCCATCTTGTTTTGGAGGATCCTTGTTATCCTCCACTTATTCCATTTCGGGAGGCCTCTTTTCATATTCCTTTTCTTATTCCTAGACCTCCCCAGGTAGCCAACGAGGTTTTCTGCTTTCATACCTTCTGGCGAGATTTTGGGATTACGTTGCATCATCAGCTCGCCAACATCCGTGGCTACCTGTTTTCTAGGCCCGCGCTGTTATGCATAGTTTTAGGGCCTAACTTTTTCTGTCTGAAACCAGACTTACAGGTTTCTTATAAGTCTGGTTGCTAACAGAAAATGCAACGCTTGTTGGGAGGCAACCCAGTGGTCTGAATAACACTGTTGTCAGGTGATCTCTTTCCTTTCTCCCCCTATTTTAATTTTACAATGAGGACATTGTAGGATTTACGTATGGGGGTGCATTTTGCATTTTAGAAAATTTTCATGCATTTAGGTTAGCAATATATATATATATATAAATTCTTGAGCTGAATGGGTTAGTCCCTAGCAAAATATTTTTGTCATTGGAGGTTTTTCTTCTTGAATTATTTCTTAAGTTTAGAATCTAGTACATTTATTTCACGTGCACGTAGACTGGGTAATGGATCCTTGAAGAAAACCAATAAGCATTTGTAGTCTACTGAACCTTTGGACAGTTAATAGGGAGTCAGGAATACTATCTTCTAGTAGATCCACCCCATATTTATGAGATGAAAGTAGAGAGATTACTGGTGCACTAAGTATAGTGCAAGGACTCTTAAGTTTTGGAAAATTAGATGATGATACTTCAGAATTAGGCGTAGTTTTCGCTCTTTGTTCCTGTGTGCGTACTTTGTGTGAATTCTTGAGAGTCACCAAATAAGAAAGATACACAAAGATTGAGTCTTAATAAAGCTATAACTATGGTGGATGGTTATGACAGTCCTTCATAGAGTCCTCAGCTGAAGGAGGGTAATGGTGTCAAAGGTCAAAAATACGCCTATCCTATCCATTCCTTCCCGGTGCCGAGAATAGGCACTTCCACCAAATAAGCCACACAATATCCTCTTGGCCATCATCATCCTTAATAATGCCTCATAAATAAAAGTCTGTATCGTGTTATGTTGATTGATAAAGAAAAAAAAGGAAAAAGAGAAGAAGAAATAAATAAAAAAAAGAAAGAAAAAAAAAGAAGAAAAGAAAGAGAGAAAAGAAAAAGAAAAGAGTCTAAGGTTATAGTTTTATCATTGTATCATTGTTTCTGAGGCAACAAAACACCTATCGCGATCCACCAAATATGACCCATACCTACCTTTCAGTATTTCTGATCGCTTGAATACTGGCTAAGGACTCTAACCTAGTTGTAGAGTTATTAGGACTTTAATTGAAGTGTGAATGCCAGGTAAGGCCATCAAACAGTGAGTACACTTACTAAATCTAGCAAGATTTGGGTTCTCAGAAAGAAAAGAAAGAAAAGAGTGAGTGCCAAGGAACATTAAGAGAGCACAATTGTTTAGCCTCTCTCCGAGTTGACTTGTCTAATAGTCTAGAGATCTAGAGTCTGTAGTACTAGACTATATGTAGCACCAGATGAGTGTGCACCACCAAATACAAATCCATTCAACTTGATATCTCCTACCTAATCCTAAAGCCGAGGTCAATTTACAGATTATTTTTTGCTTTTCCCCGAGGGAAGTAGTTGCCTATCCCGACAGAAATATTTACTAAGGGTGAAGTACGAACTCCTAATGCGAATTGGCTTTTCACTTGGATCTATTACCTAGGCTATCATTACTTCACATTTGTCTGAATCTCTAAAGTTTTGAAATAAGAAAAGAAGAAATCTTCTGATTACTTCTATTATTTTTTCTTTTTGCTAGAGACTAGCAAATCTTAGACATGGGAGTATTTGATGATTCCATTTTAATGGACTATTGTTACGTCTAAGTTAACTCTATTCTTACCTTTTAGGTTTGTTAATAACTACATTAAGTTATAGAATGTTTGCATGCATCATTATTTAAGTTTACATCTATTTTATTGCATTCTATAACTTAGTATGCAATTATTTTATGTTTTGTTGTTGTAGGAATAATGTTGGAAAAGAACAAGGGGGTGAAATAAATTTCCCCCAACAAATAGCCACCTCAACTTCACCTCCCGCAACCTTTGGCCAGCCTCAACACCTCCCCAACAGCCGCCGGCCAAAATTAGTAAGGAATTTGAAAATCCCTTAACTCATGCGGGGAGAGGAGATAAAAAAGAGGCTTGGCAAAGGAGAAGGGGGCTGGGTTCTTCTTTCCCCCTGAGGGGATATCCTTCTTCTCCACCTTCCCCACTGATGAGACTACGGGCACTGTGGAACCAAGCATACACTGCCTTCACCATTCCACCACACTGCCATAGCCGCACCGTTCAAAGTCCCCACCGCGCCCTTGCAGCCCAAGCGCCCTACAGGCGCACCCTTCCAACCCCCACTGCAAGCGCGCCCTGTAGGAGCAGCACCAGCCCCCACCGTGCCCTTGCACTGCCTACACCAAGCATCCGCAGGCATCGCACCAAGCGCCCGCAGGCGCCGCACAACACGCCTGCAAGCGCCACGCCATTGCCTTCCAGCCTGCACCACACCGCACCATCCTCCCCAGTCCTACAGGCACTGCCTCACAACCAAGCGCGCACAGCAGGCACTACGACGCACCCCCCTCCGCGTGCTGCCCTCACTGCACCCGTGCACGCAAGAAGGCCACCCGCAGTGCAGCCGCCCGCAGGTGCGCCCTTCCAGCCTGCAGGCAGACCGCACGCAAGTAGACTGCCCGCGCGCGGCCAAGCCCGTAGGCCAACACCCGCCTGCAAGTGCTCATGCCAGCAGCCAGCCCTGCAAGCGCGCACTAGCACGCCCTTGCGTGTGTGACGCTAGCGCGCATCCACGAGGGCTGCAGCAACCGCACCATCCTCTCCACGCGTGGTGCTCATCCTCCAACAGAGCCAACAAGGCAGCGGCTATTCTCCACAGTCCGGCTACCGCGTCACCACCAATGCGAAGCACGCGTCGAGGTGCACCACCCTGTCGACTCTCGTCACCAACCGTGCACGCCTGTCCAAGCGAGGAAGAGAGAGGAGAAATCCTCTGTTTTCTCCTCAATTAATATTTACATTGAATGCCATTGCTATTTTATTCAAGCCACATTGCATTGATGCACTTATAGTTTCCTGAAATTACTTCCCTTGTGTTATGTTCATCATTTAACTTTGAATTTAAAATCAGATTTGCATGCAAGTTGAATTTACATGATATGCCATTACACATGCATCATATACATATTTTTGGAGTTTAATTCCTGACGTGAAAATTGCATAAATAACCCTGAACTTTTAAGAAAATTACAAGCTCCATTTAAAATAGCATATTCCTTACATTAAAGTCGCGAAAGTGTCTACAAACAGTATATTCCTCTACTCATGAATTTATTGGTCTATTCCTCCCTGTGGATGCAACATCTTTATTGTGGCTAAATTTGATGTTTAGTTTTGATTGAGAGATTTTCTACCACATAAAACACGACATATCATTCTATTGATATAATAAATAAGCGACAATCCCTCCGTCAGATAGTAGGGTTTGCTACATTGGCAATTGATGCTGAGGTTGGTCTGTTTGAAGGAGTTGGCAGTGTGATGAATGCCTTGGTTGATGTGTTCAGGGCAGGTTCTGTCCCAGAGAAGGTGATCCTCCAATGTGGGGGGAGCTCTTGGTTGTTGATCCTGAATTTTTCTGTGGACAGTATGGATGGGGGTTCACATCCTAATAATCCGTCTTATGTAGAGGTGCTGCAAACTGAGGCAACAACATTGCACCGTGGACATGTGACACCTGATGAGGCGCCTGAGCCTAAAAAGCGCAAGGACCATCACCGTACTAAGGAAATGGAGGAAGAGATGGAAGTGGCATTGGTAGAGGATGGTATGGCAGAGAAAATGGAGGAAGGGATGGATGTAGCTTTGGTAGAAGGTGGTATGGCAGAGAAAGAGGAGGAAGGGATGGATGTGGCATTGGTAGATGGTGGTATGATAGAGAATATGAAGGTAGGTGTACCAAGAGCCGGTACACCTGATCAATGTGCGTTACAAGAGATCTTTGTAAACACCTTAAATTTGCAAAATAGCCTGCATGCAGCTGAGGGCCTGAAGTTTGGTTCAGGGACAGTCTCCAAGACCAGTGTGGGGACCCCATTATAAACTCAGACAGAGGAAACAAAAAAACTTCGCAAAAAATTGATGAAAGTGACATTGCAACTGTAATGAAGGTCAGCAGAGTCTTGACTGCAAAAAAAGGGGGCACCCAAGAAACTAAATGAGGATTCTATCTTGGAATGTGCGCGAGCTGTGTGATAGAAGTCGGAGGGCTTCTCTTTGAGGTATATGAGAGAATGGGAAGTTGATTGTGCCATTATCCAAGAGACACACATAGAAAGTGAAGATGATAGGGCTTGGGTTGATATGAAGGTTGGGGATGCGAATGACTGTGTGATGCTTAATTCACATGGCAAGTCTGGGGGTGTTGCTATGTGGTGGAAGAAAAATGTGTTACAAATGGCTGAGGTCTCTATTGCTAGACACATGCTGACTTGTAAGTTTGAACAAACTCAGGGGGGTGTGACCTCTACATTACAAGAGTCTACGGCCCCTGTGACCCTTACAGAAGACAAGAATTGTGGGATGACTAGAGTGTGGCTGCTGACTTTGTGAATGGGGCTGCTTGGGTCGTAGGAGGAGACTTCAACTGTGTACTGATGGGGAGTGATAGACCAAATGGCTTTGTAGACAGTGCAACCACTGGATTCCAACTAATGGTTCAGACTTTAGGCTTAAGTGAGTACCCTTCTTCTGGCACTGAATTCACATGGAGAAATGGTAGCTGCCTAATGTCCAAAATTGACAGATTCTTTGGTAATGCTAGGCTATTGGATATGTTCCAATTATCCTCTATGTGTGGATTGGAGCACCCCTTTTCTGACCACACACCCTTGGTTTGGGATAGTGGAGAACAAGTGCTTGCCGGCTCTTATTTCAAGTTTAAAAAATCTTGGTTGAGAGAATCGGGTTTCAGAGAGATGCTTGAAGGATGGTGGAGGGCCAAACATGTAGATGGCACTGCCACTATCAAGCTTGCTTCAAAGCTGACTCCTATGCGAAAAATGCTAAAGGAATATGGGGTTGTTGTAACTGATGTGAGACATTAGAGGAGCAATGAGTCTTTACTGGAAATCCAAGGCCTTGATTCAAAAGAGGCTACTGGCCTGTTGACAGATCAGGAGCTCAAAACCAAAAGATGGTGACAGGATGTGGTGGCTGAAGAAGATCTGAAATTGGAGATGGATTGGAGGGAACGTTCCAGACAATTATGGCTTAAAGAGGGGGATGCCAACACCAAATTTTTTCACATGGCTGCCAGCTCTCGCAGAAGGTTCAACTTAATCTCATCAATACTCAAGGATAGGCAGAGAATCTCATCAATATTAGATATAAGAGCTGAGGCCATTAAGTATTTTAGAGATTCATCAAGGGCTGTAGGGAGAGGCCAATGGAAAATGGCAGCGAGTGATTTACCTAAATTATTTGGGGAACAAGTATCTAGCTTGATTACAACCATTACTGAGAAAGAAACAGTGACTGCCATCAAAGACCTAAACAATGAAGGTTCTCCTGGTCCTGATGGTATCCAAGTCTTCTTCTACAAAGAGATGTGGGGTGTAGTGGGAAAAGAGGTAATGGATGTTATTCAGGAGTTTGAGGAGGGAAATTTTGGCTTTGATAAAATCAACAAGTTCTTCCTCTTCTTGTTGCCAAAGACACAAGGCGCAGAGACATTTTAGGACTTCAGACCTATAGCTCTCTCAAACTCCATCTATCTGGTGATTATCAAATTTTTGACAAATAGGCTACGGCCAATCCTGCAGAATGTGATTCATCCAATCCAATCTGCTTTTCTTCCTAACAAATCCTTACAAGAATCTTTCATCATGGCCCAGGAGATGGTCTGTGGTTGGCAAAAAAGGAACTGCATAGCTTTTATGTGGAAAGTTGATTTTCGTAAAGCATATGACTCTATTTCATGGCCCTACTTGTGGGAAGTTTTCAAGAGAAGAGGATTTCCCCCTCTCTGGATTCAATGGATGAAAAGGTGCATTACAACTACTTCTTTCACTCCCTTGATCAATGGGAAGCCTTGTGGGGCCTGAATCCAACCACAATGTGGGGTGAGGTAAGGTTGCCCTTTGGCACCTTTGATTTTTAATCTTCCTATGAATAATTTATCAAGGTATGCTTTCAGACTTGCTGAGGCAGGTATTATCAGAGGATACTCCCTTTCTAACAGGCGTGCTATAGCTCCTATTCTTCAATATGTGGATGATACGGTCTTTTTTGTGAAAGGATCAGTAGATGAAGCATGTGCACTTAGCCATATGGTTAACATATTTGGGGACATCTCAGGTCTAAGTCTGAATAGGGAGAAGTCCAATCTAATGTGTTTTGGATTAACTGAGACAGAGCAAGAAGCTATTTCTGCTACTTTAGGGACCCCTCGCATTAATCTCCCCATCAGATATTTGGGGTTACCCCTGAGATGCTCAAGAATGAAAAAAAGGGATTGGAACAGCCTGTTTGACAAGATCTCAGTGAAGCTAGTTGGGTGGCAAACTCATTCTGCTAAACTCTGTTATTACTTCCATCCCTGTATTCTATTTCTCTATTTTCAAGGCTCCAAAATCTGTGTGGAAGCGCATGGATTTAATGAGGAAGAGGTTCTTCTGGAAAGGCCCCAAGCATGAAGGCAGATTTATGCAACCTTTAAAATGGGAACAAATCTGTCAACCCAAGGAAAGTGGGGGTTTGGGAATCAAATCCTTGAAAGAATTCAATGAGGCTTTGCTGCTCAAATGGGCCATTAAAATTCTGCAAGGGGAAGAGAAAGCTTGGACTGAATTGGTTAAGGATAGATATGGCCAGTCCAACAGTGCGCTAAAGAGATTGTATCCTATTAGACCATCACCTTTTTGGAAGTCAGTGGTTCGAGCATTGAAAGACAATTGGCACCTGTTGCAGCCAATATTAGGAGATGGCAGAACTTTCAACTTCTAGAGTGAACACTGGTCTCTGCTGGGTTCTCTGAAGGAGGCTTACCCAGGGTCTTTACTGTAGTAAGAGACAAAGCAGGGACTATCAGCTACTACTGGTCTGAAAACAGGGACTGCTGGCAGCTGAATGAAGATGAGTCCACCAAGATGGGCACCCAACTATGAAAAGAAAGAAGAAACCTGATTTCAGACCTGGAAAGGTTTAAACCCAGGCCTGGAGTGGATGATAGCTATGTTTGGGATGGGATATATACAGTGCAGTGTGGGTATAGAAAAATTATGGAAGGAGGCAGAGGTGGGAGCTATGATTACATTGACAAAAAATATGGCTCTTGAAGATCCCCTTCAAAGTGCAAATTTTTCTTTGGCTGTGTAGGAGGGAGGTTTTGATAACAGGTGATCTAAGGCACAAAAGAATGGGAGCTGCTCTTCATGAATGTCACCTATGTGGAATGCACATTGATAATCTCAGCCACATTTTCTCATCTTGCTTGATTACTAATGTAATTTGGAGGACCTGCCAGGAACCACTCCCCTCATGGAAGTCCTTGTGGCATAATTTTGTAGTGATGGAGAGACCACATCTGCGTATGGCTGCAACTCTCTGGTGTGTGTGGAGGGCAAGAAACAAGAGGCTTTTTCAGGAGAGACCGATTTGCTATGAGCAAATTGTAAATGAGTGCTAGTCCCTCATACATAGATGGGAATATGAATTGTAAATTTTTTTACTCATTTATCAATAAATTGTCCTCCCGGATTGCTATCGTAAGATGATAGCTTTCCTTTTGGTTTCAAAAAAAAAACTTGCAATTATTCCATTAATAAAAGGGCAAGTACATGAAAGATATACAATGAATAATAAGAAATCTCAATTATTACATCTAGTGTTTACAAAAAACATAAGAGATGATTACAATAATTACAACACCTATGCTTTTATTACAAGTAAGCTCAAACACTAAACCATCTACAATCCAAGCCTTCAACTCAGCCTTCTTTACATTTCTCTCTTATTAGACGTCTCTTTGTAAAGTCAAACGACTTAAAAGTTAGAATTGGACTTCTGATTATATCAATAGACGTCTAATTCTCTTCGTTCATTTCTCTACATTCTCTCTGCCCTCTCTTATTTTCCTTTCTTCTTCAGCTTTATCCTTTTTTGTTTCTTCACTTTTCCTTAACTCTCTTTTAGTATACTCTCTCCCTTTCTTTAATTCCTCAATTCTCTCCTCTCTTCTTTTTCTCACTGTGCACTCTCTTCTCCACACATAACCATTTTTCGAATTCAGACTCCACTATCACTTAACTAAAAGGTTGGCTTAGTGGGCGGCCCAGGCCTTTCGGGGATACACAACACCCATAAGGGGTGGGACCAGACCCTACTTGGCCCAAGCCTAGTTTTAGGTGGATTTTTAGCCATTTCAAGTAATGTGCAATACCAGGCCCATTAGGCCAACACGCTCACGCCCACCCGAGCCATACACACACACCTGCACATGCACATGCAGGTGCAGACGGACGTGCTCAAGTTTGCTCAAAGGATATAGGGGATATGTGAGCCCAACACTGATGACTGAAGCACTGGTGCATTGATTTCATAATATACCAAGTCGCTCACCCACATGCTCCCGATGTGGGACTAAATGAGCCAACCCTTCCTTCGCTCAATTGCGTTCTAACCAGCTACATCAGATGATGATTTCGAGCGACTCACTTAACCAAATTGAGCGCGTAATAGCTCAATCAAAAGCTATTGATCTCAGAAACTTGATTTTAACACCAATTTGGTGTTTTGATCTCATCTGATCTACAAATTTGAAGGATAAACATGGTTGTTTTGCCATGGTTGAAATGAGCTCAAAAGAGAGATTTTTAGGTAAAATGACCTGTAGATGAGTTAATACCCTCAATTGAGGATCTGGGAAGCTTCAGAGAGGTATTCCGCAGGGATTAAGAGAGATATGAAGGTAGAGGAAAGCTTCAGTAGCTCTAGAAGCTTCAAAGC
This sequence comes from Thalassia testudinum, assembly GCA_037157565.1. NCBI lineage: Eukaryota > Viridiplantae > Streptophyta > Magnoliopsida > Alismatales > Hydrocharitaceae > Thalassia > Thalassia testudinum. The sequence goes on from JAZHRO010000055.1 coordinate 17,899,931, forward strand.
TACATTCTTAAGGTTCAGAACTCAAAAAGTGGTGAGTTCGATAGAGAGAATCAATGGTTCTCAGACCTAATCAACACTTAGAATAGGTTCTAAATGAGCTCCTCAAGCTTCTCGAACCATTTTCAAACTTGAATCCTCAAGAAACAGACCTCTCCCACTCCGTCGGAGTTGGAGAAGATGAGATTCAACAGAGAGAAATTATCATCTAAATGCAAATCCAACAAGTGGATTTAGTTCCTCTAATCCAATAAAGATGATCTGGCACTTCAGCGACAGATTGGAAGGCTGAGGCTTAATTTTTGTTCGCTGGAGCTTGCCAGAGCTCCAGTGAACAATGTTTGGGTACGCTAGAGACCAAATCACCACGAATTACACCCAAGAAGGTCTCAAATGATTCTTGAGGTTGTAAAGAACCTCAAGAACTCTACAATTGAATCAATTAATGACCTAATTCAAGAATTAAGCGAGAAATGTGGAAAAATGCTTTTTGAGTTTGCTTGAACTCAAGAATCACCCTCTCACTCAATTGAGTGAGAAGTGACTAAGAAGGTGAGGCGATGGTATCTAAGTGCAAGATTAAGTGGATAAATTCCTCTCAGCTTGCCGTGGATAGCGAGCTCAGAAGTTAGAGTGGAATTGGGCGTTCGTGATGTAGGTGTTAATAAAGCTAATTAAGAGGTGAAAGGGGGCCCTTAAGTGATGGAGAAATGACGGAGGGCCCCAATTGGGTGTGGATTAGGTCAGAGACCTCCGCCATGGACAGCAAAGGTGCTTCCTAAAGGTAGAAAAGGATTAAGCGTAATAGGTGTGATAATTCATGTGATTTATGTGGTAAAGGTGATCATGAAGAGGTGTAGAGTGTGAATCGTGAGTTTAAAAGACAAGAGAATGCTCCTGACAAGCTCAAGGAGCTCGCCAGAGTTATGGAAGAAAACTGGAATTAAAGCATTTAATCTACACTAACTAACTAATTGAACTAAACTAAACTACACTACAATCTAAGCTACTCTATGATTACCTGGACGAGGGAGGTGAGGGAACTTGTCGGTGGCAGGGTGAAGACAAGAACAAAATTAGACTTGGTAGAGAAGAATCTCCGATCAAGTGAAGCGGAGAGGATTAGAGCTATGGGGCTCTCCAACGTCGAGGGCAAGGCGAAGGAGAGGAAGAGGAGGTGAGGGAGGCAGTGCTCCTTGACGATAGCACTCAAGAAAGGGAGGAAGGTGACGTCGAAGAATGGAAGAAGACCTATGAACGACCATGGTGGAAGAGGGAGGGAAGGGGGTCACTCATTGAGATCAGAGGGATGTAAGGGTATTTATATGTGGCGACGAGGGGTAGGGGGGTTGTATCTGGATGGGAATGGGTCTAGGTGCATCCTAACTCACCGGTGTCTCCAACACCGGTGAGCTTAGTCACCTAGTTTAAATAGAATTTCAGGGTCATCTGATCTGTTGGATCAAGAGGAAAGAGTGAGCGGCAGTGGCGGTGACTTTCCGATGTCAGATTGGCGGTGAAATAGTGGTACGGATACCGGACAACCTCGGCCATCTGTGAAGAGGATGAAGATGAAGAAGACGACGAAGGCGAGGTGTACACAGGGCCATTTTTGTAATAAATGAAGGACCTAATTGTTATAAAAGGACTTAATTGAAATAGAAGTTAGGGACTTAAACATAAACAATTAGTTCTAAGGCATATTTTAATTTATTTATTTTTCAACTTTTTATATATAATTATAAATTAGGAAAATATTATATTTATGCCTTGAAATTATGTTTTTGCTCTTTCTAGCTATTTTTATTTAAATGATTAATTTACTTAAGTTAATTACATACTTAGGTAATAAAATTAATTTAGTTTAAATATTACATATCTAGCTAAATGTTTATTAATTGAGTCCAATTTATTAATTAAATTATTAATAAGATTAATTGATATTTAATTTAATATTTTTAACTTAGGTCCTTGGTAATTTAACCCCTATAGCATAATTAACCCTGTAATTAATGTATTCTTAGTTAATAAACTAATGAAACTAGTTAATTAATGATAGTTAAGAGCCATGATGAGTTTCTCATCATACCCCTAAGCCAAGGTTTTGCTAGTCCCTAGCAAAATTAACTAAGAAATATGATGATTTAAGCACGATGGTGATTAAATAATTATAAATAAATATATAGTAAAGGAATGCTTAGGTCAGAATTTTTAATATTCAGATTATTTTTTATTTTTTATATAAATATCCATAAATAGATAGGGCATTTGCGAGAATCCACTTACTAAGGACCCAAAACCCTAAATACTTTTCAAAAATACGTATTCGTAAAAACAGAATCTTGACAGGAATTTCTTTCAAATTAGAACATTGAAAACCCATTTATTCTCTGTATCCACTCTAAACTCTAAAATCAAAAAGGTCAAGATGAATAAGGTAACAAGACTCAAAAACTGGAACTTAAATTCTAACTTAAAAATTCAGCAGACATAGGTTAATCCTTAAGCTCGTGAAATATGATTTTTTCAAACCTAAGGTTTTGCAAATTAATTAGACACTCTTTATTAACCAAATTCAGAGAAGAGTAAAATCCCTAGACCAACCAGCCCACAGCATCAAGGACAAACTTCTAGACCTAGAGTTTTGTCAATCTATCTCCTTTAGGCCTTAACCGCTAGCCTCCAAAACCCGATTTCTTAGGCTTCACTGACCAATGCAAAGGTTCAGTAGCCATGATTTTAAAGCATCTGTGCTCGTGAATAGACTCATCCTAAAGGCATCTAAAGTTGCAAAAAATCCAGATTTTAAGATGTTAATTTCCAATCCAGGTTATTCCAATTTAAGCTTTGGCTTGGCCTTACTCAGATTTGGTTGCTTTCTCCTCACCATTTTTCTATCCCGAGGTCAACACTTTAGGTGTATATCTCCCCGGTGGACCACTGGATCTCTTATTCCTATATTTTATCTCCATATTTTTCCAATCCATTTTCTATAAGTTAAAACACCCATATGTAGTGAGGTGTTTTTATTGATAGAGGAAGGGATAGCATCTATTTGTAGTGAGATGCTTAACTGCAAGGTGTATATAATTTACATTTTTTTTCAATAATTTATTTTTCTTCTCCTTCTCACTTTTCTTACTAAATTTATACTCCAAATCCTTTTTCTAGGTGAGTGGCACATCCTTCACCCTTTCAAGAGCCGCCTCATGGAAATCCTTGGACTAAAGAGGATTTAGAATCAATCTCTTAACTTCTGTGTTTTCGTGGCCTCAAATGCCAACAAGACAATTCCAATGTGTGTGAATTTTGGACACTTAGGTTACTTAGCTCGCAAACCAGAGCGTGGACAGCAAAGCCTTTCACTCTCAGGTCTCTTAAACCATTAGTATCAACCTGTAGGATCTGTCAAGATGCAACTCGCCAAGTCTAGCCAAATGTCCTTGACTGATTAAGCTAACTATAGCCTGTCAAACCTTATGGCTAAGAATTCTACCAACTCTTTACTTAATCAACTCTAGGTATCTAGTTTCTTTACTCAACTTGGTGGTAGAAACAGATATACAAGAATCAGAAGGATCTAACCTAGTCTTATTGACCAAGAAAGTCACAATTTAATTTCAAAATTTAAGTCTTGTATAAAACTTTATACATCTTAGTTATTCTTGTTTCAGAATAAAGAGTGGGAAAACAAATCCTAAAGGGTTTTAGACTCTAACTCGAGAAAAATCTCATTCAAAATTTGAAAACAAATACGTGTTTTGAAAAGATATTCAAGATAAAGTCCAAAGTAAGCATTCAATGCTCTTATTAGGTACACACTATTTACAATATAAATGTATATATATTTTTTATTTTTGACCTTAATAGAAAATTAAGCTCATTAATTACTATTATAAATATTTAAATATATTTTTTTATTCTTCTTCAATTCTTCTTTTAAAATGAATGTAACCGCCCTATTTATTATTTTTTACATATTTTTAGTTTTTTAATTTTTTTAATTATTATATTTTTTTCTACTTTATCAAGTTTTAAATTTTTATGAAGTTTTCAAAAATTTTTAAAATTTAAGTATTTTTAAATTTTTCTATCTTTTATCTACCAATACACTTAAAGTATAAGGATTTCACTTAACACCTCGCAAGCCAAAATTTTATAATGTCTTCATTGTAAGAAGGGTGAAAAAGACTCTACACTTCACTTAGTATAAGGTGACGGAAGGAGTCATATAGAGGAAATCAAAGATCTCTGTGTCGATGATTTCAAGTCTGACCTATATCAGAGTGGTCAGCCGGACTAAGTGAAGAGTAAGATAATAACGAAGTGACAAATATAGTATAGATTCAAGTGTATAGGTAGATGAAAGTGTGTAAAGTAGGAAACAGCTATGTACAAATGCTAAGTTTTAGGCCTTCAGCTAGGCGTAAACCCTAGAGAAAAGTAACTCCCGTAATAGAATAGATACGGTAAAAACAAGGGAGTCAAGGAAGAATTAGCTCAAAAAAATAGAAAAATAGGATAAACCACCCGAAATCAGAATAGAAACCTCACCCTGATTTTGCCAAAAATAGATCTCGTAGAATCAAAATCAAAATCACATGAAAAATCTCAGAAAGATGAGTGAATCTCGTGAAAGATAAATCTGATTTGGATCGAGGTAAAGATACTAAAGAATGAGGTAAAAAGGATAAGTGAAATCGACCAATCAGGAGATCAACAACAAATCAATTCTGATTCTGAATGATAGGTGGATCGTTTTGGTACAACAAAAGTTGCTGATGCGGGTTTGGAAGATCACTCTTGGGTGGTGCAGAGGACGAGTTTTGATTTGAATCAAAGGCCTAATTAACAAAGTGTACTTGGCCCTAATGTTGCCTAGAATGTGCCAGATTCCTAGGATTCAGAACTGGCTGAGATGGAAGAGTACCTGGCTAATGAGACTCAGCCAAAAGCGTGATCTGATTTCGTAAATCATCCAATTCTACCATACATTGCCTTTGGATCTCAGCGAGAGCTTCAACATTCTAACACTGACGCTTTGTAACAGCTTGCAAAATCTGATTGAGCTACGTATCACTATTTGGCCTTGAGTAGTTCTACGTACTCTCGTGAATGTGCCTCACATTCGATAGTTGAGAAGGCAATGAAGGCGGGTTTTGTCGGGTCTGATTTAGATAGGTAGGTCTTTGATTTTGATCAGCCCAAATGAAATTGGGGTGGCTTCTTGTTAAGACCCACGACATCAAACGTCTTTTAAGACGTCTGGGAGTTGGTCCAGACGTCTGGTAAGACGTCTGGCTGCCTTCCCAAACATCTGGAAATTAATTTTTGCGGCGTACGATTGCGAGTCTGCATGCATGCACGCACAGACTGAACCTGCCGCCCTCTTTTCTTATCTCTCTTCCCTCCCCGTCCTGTAGGCGCCTTCTTTTCTTCCTCTCTCTCCCCTCCGACACCTACAAATAGCCTCTCTTCCACCCTTCCCTCTCCCTCACCACCACTCCACCATCTCCTCCTTCTTCCTGTTAGCGTGAGAGTGAGAGAGCGAGGGCAGCAGCTGCTGCCGGGTGCGCGTAAGGAGGAGGAGGTGTAGCGAGAGAGAGAGGAGGCGGAGAGCGTGAGGAAGAGAGGGCGAACTCGCCGGAGCTGCCCAGGGCTAGCCGACGGGTGCGCATAGCAGGAGCGTAGCGCTGGGGAGGTGTTGTTGCAGCTCAGGCAGTAGGTGAGCGAGGCACGGCGCGACTATGCGCAGTAGGCAGAGGGCGAGGAGGTCCTGATAATGGGAAATTTTCCCAAAATCAGATGTCTAGACCTACGTCCAGACGATGCGGGAGACGTCTAGAGGAAGATCCAGACGTCTGAAAGGTACAATATTTCTTTTCTTCTTCCTTTTGCTGGTACGGCCATGCAGGCTGTTCTGCCGAGAATTCTGCCTCATTTTTGTGTCGAGGTCAGTTGCGTACGCGTGCAGGTTTCATTCGGGAAGGCGCAAGGGCATGCCCTCCCACACAGATCGGACATCTGGAAACTGCACCAGACGACGGAAAGAGTCTCCAGACGTCCGGAGTGACAGTCGGACGTCTAGAACTAGGTCCAGACGGTTCAGCGGGATCCTGGACGTCTGAATAGCAGCGCAAAAGCAAGTTATGATCTGAACCATCGTTTAAGATGTCTGGAAGGTGTTCCAGACGTCTGATTTAGGGCAGAGTTGTTGTTTTTGACCCGTTTAGGGTCCATTCGAAGTCCGTTTTCCGCATTTAAAATTTCATTCTTCTCAGAATTAGTTCCACTACTTGTTTAAAGTACTTGTATCCTATTTTGAGTAGTTCCTTGTGTTTGATCCTTGTGATAGGACTTCGTTCTATTGCGGATCTGGGGCTTGCGGAGGCACGTGGACCTACCGATCATGCCCCCATCACTCCCGATTTTGCAGGTAGAGTGGCTCCCCTTGATTATTTATCAGCATTTATTCACTTGTGAGATAAATAATAGATTCTAAGGTATGGCATGAACCCTAAAACTGGAAAACTAGATTGAATGATAGATCCTAGGGTATGACATGAATCCTAGGACTGGAAAACTAGATTGAATGATAAATCCTAGGATGTGGCATGAATCCTAGGAATAGAAACACTAAAATGAATGTCATGAATACATAAATTACAGTCTTGGAAAAGTAGAAAGAAAAATGATAATTGCCTATAATTGGATAACAACTGCTTGTAAATGGATGTATATTATATGTTGGCAACACGGGCTATATGAGAATAAAACTGGATTGATGAAACTTAAAATGGCTTGGCTAGAGAAATATGAGCATGAACCCTACGGGGAATTAGGAGTAGAGCTCCTGAAAGGTAAATGGAATGGAATTGGGGAAGTGAGCTAGCCCTTGAGTACGGAGTACCAAGGAGAGCGACTGTCCCCCTGTTTAGTGCAGAGTGGAGCTAGCCACCCCAGGGACCCGGGGTTAGGTCTGGCCACTTTGTACCGACTTTTGGCCCTCGCATACACAGTACCGGGGAGAGCTACTAGTGTAGGGAGAGCGCTAGCCACCCCACGGGCCCCGGGGTTTCGCTAGCCATCCTACATCGACTTGTTAGGCCCACTAGGCAAACCAGGGTAGTCAGGCGAGGGTGCACGGATTGTGGAGGGGCAAGACCCCTATTTGGTTACTGTGGAGGGGCTGGACCCCTGTTACTGAGAGGGCTCTACCCTATATTGGTTCCGTGCTATGCTTTGGGGCACACCCGTTAACGGAAACGACTGACCGCGTGCCAGTGAGGGGTAGCTACCCGTACGTTTATCATGCGTGTCGTAGTCACCGTTATGTCTGTCAGTGACCTTGGGGTGGTTGACTGAGGGTAGGACCACTACGGGGGACTCTCCTGGTCAGGAGAGCACCACGTGCTACTTCTACTTTTCGGAAAAGACTGCAATCAAGATCGTTCCCACGAGGAACATTCGAGATTAAGAGAAAGATCTGAGGAATAATTCAAGAATGAGTAAATAGAAATAAAGAAAGAAATTAAAAAAATAACAGCTACTTATCCACCTTACTATTTTTCTTAGCTAGTTGGCTGCCACTCTTCTCAGCGTTTTACTGATGTGTCACCTTTGTCACCTTTTCAGGACCAGGTGTTGAGCAGCCAGAGCCTGCGACTGCAGAGGGTGCTGGGCCTAGTAGAGCCCAGTAGTTTTCTTGTGTTGTACCTACTGTACCGTTTCTTCTGTTGTAGTAAGTATTTTCTGTTACAATTGTACTCTTTATTGTAAGCATCATGTTTATGTACCTGTTTAATTCTCTACTGTTGTGGTGGTGTGTACTGTAGTAGTTCTTTTCTTTACTGATGTACTTTTGTTACTGTTAGTTACATGTATGATGAATGTGGGCTATTTTACTGCTCTTTTGGTTACTTTGTCGTTGGACGACTGGGTCTTAGGATCAGTCGAGTCGGTCTGATTCTCGTGTCTCATAGGGATTCGGGAATCGGATCGTAACAAGATGTTATCAGAGCAAGGTCATCCCGAGAAGTGAACTAACTGGCTGGAAAATAACCAATTCACGTGCCTGTAACTAGAGTAGCCACTACAACGTATCTTTTGACATCTGTTCTTAGACTTCTCCGTTAGATATCGATTTGTATTGACGTTTTTCCATTCTATTTTTGCGTCTCCTTGCATGAGATGCCTTGACGTAGAACTAGCGAGGTGGGCCGCAAGCGCAGCCGAGGACGAGGTCGGAGGGGCGGGCGCGTTGAGGTCGATGCCTCAGTGGACCAGCCACTGCTCCCAGGCATTCAAGCCCAGGACCTCGCCCAGCTGATACGGGACATCGTGCGAGAGGAGCTCCACTCGCCGCCACGAGTGCCTCTCCCTGGGGCTGCGGAGGGAGAGTCCTCTGTGGGACCACACGACAGACATGGCACTGGACGCAAGGGAGGGGATGGGCCTCCATCGTCCCCACCTTCCTCCGGCACTTCTAAGCACGAGGCTTCTTTACCGGGATTGCGTCAGCATCTCCCCTTCAGCACCATTTTGAGCTTTTCGGACAGTTCCGGAAGCTGAAGCCCCCTCCTTCAAAGGGGATGAGGACCCGACCAAGGCGGAGGATTGGCTCGAGCAGATCGAGAAGGTTTTTGACACCCTTCGCCCCCCTGTGGAGTGCTGCGTGGCCTTTGCCACGTACTAGCTGGGTAGTATGGCACACAGGTGGTGGAGGGTAGTCAGGGGACAGGAGAGGGACGAGCCGACCTGGGACCGGTTCGTCACCCTCTTCTACGAGCAGTACTTTCCCCAGACGTGGCAGGACCAGAGGAGGCGGGAGTTCCACACTCTCCACCACGGGACGATGACCGTGAGCGCGTACCGTACGTGTTTCCTGGAGTTGTCTCGTTTCGCAGCGACAGCCATGGCTACTGAGGAGGAGCGCCTTTAGAGGTTCACCGAGGGGCACTGGCCAGCGATTCAGGGGTATTTTAAACCCCTGAAGCTGCCTACATTCTCGAGGGTGGTAGAGGCAGCTATGACGTACGAAGAGACCAACCCGTCCGCACGCGACACTGATAGCGGACGGAAGAGGCCCTATCAGCTAGACTTCTCATAAGGCCGACGGGAGAGGAGACACGTGGCGCTCGCAAGAGAGTTATCACATTTTGCAGGGCCATCAGTGGCCTTTGGGGGCCCCCGACAGGGGCCAGCTGCTAGCACCGGACCCCCGCCCAGCTGACAGCAGAGACCCACTGAAGGCGGGAGTCGAGTCCCCCTTTGCTACCAGTGTGGCCAGCCGGGCCACATCAGGAGGGACTGTCCGTCTAGGGCAGGAGGTCAGCAGATGCTTCCGGCGTCGAGAACTGGAGGGTGAGCAGGAGGCCACAGTTTCCAGGCACGAGGAGGAGACAGTAGTTACGGGGAGGGTACCGACCAGTGGCTACCCGTCCGACGCAGAGTATGGCTGCTTCGTCCGCACCTAGGATTGAGGGGCGTATTAACGCCCTGACACACAGGGATGCCAGAGCTTCGGGATCAGTAGTGGCAAGTATGGTTTCAGTTTCCGGCAGACTTGTTTACACGCTTTTCGATTCCGACGCTACGCACTCATTCGTCGCAGCCAGTTTTGCGGTTAGTTTGGGGCAGGACTGTGTGCTGTTAGATGATCCGTTCGTAATCAAAGGTCCAAGTGGTCAGCTATTTGTAGCTGAGGAGGTGTACACAGGTTGTGAGGTCAGTGTTGGGGGACACAGCCTTCCCGCTAACCTGATTATGATACAGATGGAGGACTTTGGAGTAATTCTGGGGATGGACTGGCTGTCCTCGTACCACTCCTTGGTGGACTGCTTTGAGAGGAAGATCGTCTTCTCCATGCCAGAGTTGCCTTCTTTCGAGTTTCACGGGTAGCCAGTGGACGGAGGCTTCAGGTGCATTTCTGCACTTCGGGTGGCGAGACTTTTGAGCTAGGGGTGTGAGGGCTTCCTAGCTTGTGTGGTAGCGGAGCCCAGCCCTGTGGCAGACTTCCAGAGTATCCCGGTGGTCAGAGAGTACCCCGACGTGTTCCCAGACGAGTTGCCAGGACTACCGCCCAAGCGTAAGATCGAGTTTGAGATCTCACTGGTACTGGGGACCAGGCCCATCTCCACAGCACCATACAGGATGGCACCACTTTAGTTGCAAGAGCTCAAGTCTCAATTGCAGGATCTTTTGGAGAAGGGCTTTGTGAGGCCCAATGCGTCTCCCTGGGGAGCCCCGGTATTGTTCGTAAAGAAGAAGGATGGTACCCTACGCATTTTTGTGGACTACAGATAGCTAAATAGGGTCACCATCAAGAACAGCTATCTGCTGTCGAGGATTAATGACTTGTTTGACCAGCTGCGAGGTGCCACAGTGTTTTCCAAGATCGACTTGAGGTCTGGATACCACCAGTTGAGGATTAAGGAGGCAGACGTCTCCAAGATAGCTTTCCTCACCCGGTACATACACTACGAGTTTCTGGTCATGCCATTTGGGTTGACCAATGCCCCTGCTGCATTCATGGATTTGATGAACCAGGTGTTTAGACCGTACTTGGACCAGTTCGTGGTGGTATTCATTGATGATGTGCTCATCTATTCTCGAGATCAGACACAGCATGGACAACACTTACGGATGGTTTTGGATACACTGAGTCGACGTAGGCTGTACGCCAAATACAGCAAGTGTGAGTTCTGGTTGAGGGAGGTGACCTTCTTAGGTCATGTGATCTCCGGGGATGGCTTGGCTGTAGACCCAGCCAAGGTTGAGGCAATGCTCAGGTGGGAGAGACTACATACAGTTACTAAGATCCGCAGTTTCTTGGGACTGGCAGGCTACTACAAGCAGTTTATCAGGGGCTTCTCGTAGATTGCACGTCCTATGACACAGCCGACCCGGAAAGACGTGCCCTTTACTTGGACAGATGCCTGTGAGGCGTGTTTTCAGGAGTTGAAGGAGAGGCTGACTTCGGCTCCCGTGCTCACCATCCCAGACAGTAGTGGCGGGTTCGTTGTGTACACGGACACTTCTTTACAGGGGTTAAGGGGTGTGCTCATGCAGAGGGGTCACGTTGTCGCTTACGTTTCGCTGCAACTGAAGTCCCATGAGCATAGCTACTCTACCCACGACCTGGAGCTGGTAGCTATCGTCTTCGCACTGAAGACTTGGAGGCACTACTTGTACGGTGAGACCTTTGAGATTTTCACAGATCACAAGAGCCTCAGATACCTGTTTAATCAAAAAGAGCTCAACATGAGACAGAGATGTTGGTTGGAGCTCCTGAAGGACTATGACTGCAACATTTCCTACCACCCGGGAAAGGCCAACGTGGTGGCTGACGCCTTGAGCCGGAAGGCGCCCACCCACTTGGCCAGTTTACAGGTGCAGAATTGGAGCCTCTTGGAGGAGATGGGCAGTTGGCCACCCCTAGAGTTATTGGGGCACTGTGGGGCAGTGACTGTGACACAACGGACGAGGCCAGAGCTGATAGATCGCATCATCACAGGGCAGATGGCCGACCTGTACTTACAGTCGTTACGTGACAGAGTACTATCAGGAGACCCTGGGGACTTCTCTTTTACAGACCAGGTGCAGCGCATGAGGGGACGGTTGTGTTTTCCCAAAGACGAGGAGCTGTTGAGAGAGCTCCTGACTGAGGCACACGGTTCCAGATTCACCATACATCCCGGAAACACAGAGACGTATCATGATCTGCGATGCGATTTTTGGTGGAGAATGAAGCGGGATGTAGGTGAATTCGTGCAATAGTGTTCAGTGTGCCAGTAGGTGAAGGCCGAGCATCAGAGGCCTGCAGGGCCGCTACAGCCACTTCCAGTGCCAGAGTGGAAGTGGGAGAGCATCACCATGGACTTGGTGGTGGGCTTACCTGTTACCCAGCGAGGACACGACGCAGTCTGGGTAATCGTTGACAGATTAACGAAGATGGCACATTTCTTGCCGATCCGAGTCACCTTGGGACCAGCACAGTAGGCAGAGGTATATCTGCTACGCGGTACGTCTACACGGAGTTCCGCAAGAGATCGTATCCGATTGGGATACCCATTTTATGTCCTAGTTTTGGGCTAAGTTTTAGCAGGCCTTGGGGACACGGTTAAGGTTCAGTACAGCATACCACCCCCAGACGGACGGACAGTCTGAGCGCACGATACAGACTCTTGAGGATCATTTGCGTGCTTGTGTGCTGGACTGGAGGGGCTCTTGGGAGGAGCACTTGCCCCTGGCGGAGTTCGCATATAATAACAGTTATCACTCGAGCATCGGCATGGCACCCTACGAGGCTCTGTACGGACGGAGGTGTACGGCACCCTTGAGTTGGGTTGAGGTGGGGACCAAGTGGGAGGTTGGCCCCAGGCTGATCCGGCAGAGTCAGGAGGTGATCGAGCAGATCCACAGGTGACTCCACACTGTTAGGAGCAGACAGAAGAGCTATGCAGACCGGAAACGCAGAGAGGTACAGTTTGAGGTTGGGGACCACGTCTTCCTTCGCGTTTCGCTCATGAAGGGCCTGCAGCGGTTTGGGGTGAGAGGGAAGCTCACGTCGAGGTTTGTGGGACCCTTTGAGGTCTTGGAGTGGGTTGGACCCGTTGCTTACAGGCTTGCCCTCCCTCCCTAGTTTTCTAGTGTGCACGACGTGTTCCACGTGTCCAACCTCAAGAAGTACGTCACCGATCCCAGTCATGTTCTGAGCCACGAGAGCTTCGAGGTGGGTGACAACTTGACCTACCCCGAGCGGCCAGTGCAAATTCTCGATAGAGCCGTCCAGAGTCTGAGACGGAAGCAAGTACCACTGGTGAAGGTTTTGTGGAGGAGCCAGCGGGACGAGGAGGCCACCTGGGAGCCTGAGGCTGCGATGCGAGAGCGGTACCCAGAGCTCTTTGAGGGTATTTCTTTTCGGACCGGCTTTGGTCCTCTTTGAGTTTGTTATGAGTATATTGTTCTTTTTCTGTACTCTAGTTAGCGCAAGTTTCGGGGACGAAACTTCCTTTGAGTTTGTTATGTTGTTAAGACCCACGACATCAAACGTCTTTTAAGACGTCTGGGAGTTGGTCCAGACGTCTGGTAAGACGTCTGGCCACCTTCCCAGACGTCTGCAAATTAATTTTTGCAGCGTACGATTGCGAGTCTGCGTGCATGCGTGCACAGCCTGAACCCGCCGCCCTCTTTTCTTCTCTCTCTTCCCTCCCCATCCTGCAGGTGCCTTCCTATCTTTCTCTCTCTCTCCTTCGGTGCCTACAAATAGCCTCTCTTCCTCCCTTGCCTCTCCCTCACCACCACTCCACCGTCTCCTTCTTCCTGTTAGCGTAAGAGTGAGAGAGAGAGGGTAGCAGCTGCTGCCGGGTGTGTGTGAGGAGGAGGAGGTGTAGCGAGAGGGAGAGGAGGCGGAGCACGTGAGGAAGAGAGGGCGAACTCGCCGGAGCTGCCCAAGGCTGGCCGACGGGTGCACGCAGCAGGAGCGTAGCGCTGGGGTGGTGCTGCTGAACCTCAGGCAGTAGGCGAGCGTGACACGGTGCGACCGTGCGCAGCAGGCGGAGGGTGAGGAGGTCCTGATTCTGGGAAATTTTCCCAGAATCAGACGTCTGGACCTACGTCCAGACGAAGAGGGAGACGTCTGGAGGAAGATCCAGACGTCTGAAAGGTACAATACTTCTTTTCTTCTTCCTTTCGCGGGTAAGGCCATGCAAGCCGTTCCGTTGAGAGTTCTGCCTCTTTGACATGTTAAGGACGGTTGCGTATGCGTGCAGGTTTCGGTCGAGAAGGCGCAAGGGCACGCCCTCCCACACAGATCGAACATCTGGGCACTGCACCAGACGATGGAGAGAGTCTCCAGACGTCCGGAGTGACAGTCGGATGTCTGGAACTAGGTCCAGATGGTTTAGCGGGATCCTGGACGTCTGAATAGTACCATAAAAGCAAGGTATGATCTGAACCATCGTTTAAGACGTCTGGAAGGTGTTCCAGACGTCTGATTTAGGGCAGAGTTGTCATTTTTGACCCGTTTAGGGTCCGTTCGAAGTCTGTTTTCCGCGTTTAAAATTTCGTTCTTCTCATAATTAGTTCCTCTACTTGTTTATAGTACTTGTATCCTATTCTAAGTAGTTCCTTGTGTTTGATCCTTGTGATAGGACCTCATTATGTTGCAGATCTGGGGGTTGCAGAGGCACGTGGACCTGCCGATCACGCCTCCATCACTCCTGGTTTTGTGGGTAGAGTGGCTCCCCTTGATTATTTATCAACATTTATGCACTTGTGATATAAATAATAGATTCTAAGGTATGTCATGAACCCTAGGACTGGGAAACTAGATTAAATGATAGATCCTAGGGTATGGCATGAATCTTAGGACTGGAAAACTAGATTGAATGATAGATCCTAGGGTATGGCATGAATCCTAGGACTGGAAAACTAGATTGAATGATAAATCCTAGGATGTGGCATGAATCCTACGAATAGAAACACTAAAACGAATGTCATGAATACATAAATTACAGTCTTGGAAAAGTAGAAAGAAAAATGATAATTTCCTGTTGATGAGAGCCTCATCATGAGCCATAACTTGCTCATTTTGACCCAATAAAGAAGATAAAAGCTCCTACATAACCTGGAAGAAGGCCTAACTGAAGGAACAAGTGCCCTGAGAAGAAAACATGAAATAAAGGTTAAAACTGCAATTTTACCATTGTAGTACATAAACGGGATTTCTCATAAGCAAAGCAGAGGTCAAATGGTCCAAATAAGATAAAAAGTGGGTTGAGTTAATCAGAAATGGGTTCATGTGCAATCTAGGAACTAAATGACACTTTGTAACCCTAAAACAGACCCGCTTAAATTAACAAGGTTCCGGTCAGAACAAAAAGCAAGTAAACCCTCTACAAATCATGGAAAAACATCCTCTATGGTTTAGAACACTTAATTTGGCCTTTGGAACCTAGTTTGACCTAGATTAGGGTCCTAGCTCTTCAATTAACCTAATTTGGGTTTTTACGCAAAATATCCAGTCAAACGATGTCAAACCTAAAATCCAACTTCACCATTGGATTCCTTAGGTCTAAATTAGGTTTGTACCAAAATTTGGACCTAAGGAGAGGTCATCTTGACCTACTTTGCAATTTAGTACACCCAAATCACAAATTGGTTCCTATCTTTTAAATACCTTTGCAGAGAGCCCCCTAGGTTCTTCGCCTCCTTTGCAAACCGGTCCTGCCGCCATTGCTAGGGTAGAACCGAGCTCCGACGAAGTTTCGAGAGAGATTTCTCTCTAATCCCTCAGAGATTCCCTCCCAGAAATGGAAGGAGGATTCTCTGAGGAATTCCCTTCCTTGTAAAGCCAATTACATTCGCTGGTGTGAACCCAATCTCTCATGCGAACGCACGAGAGATTCAGGTATCCACCTTCCTTCCAACTCCGGTAAGTCGACAGACCTAATTGCGCGGTCTCCACGCGCTGGTAGGTGCGGCCAGCACCTATAAAAGACACCCCAGACCCTACCGCAGGAGGCAAGCTTGATTTTGACGGAGATCCCTTCCAAATTCCTCCCTCTCCCATCTCCGGCCAAACGACCCACAAGCTCCGGCGACGTCCTCCCCTCCTTCTCGTCGCTCTGCTGCCATACCAGCAGCAGAGTCCTCTCCGCCGCTTCCTCCCGCGTCGCGCTGTACCCCGCGCGCGCGCTTCTGACCTCGTCTTCGTCGTCACTTCCTCCCTCAGGGTCTTTCTTCCCTGACGACGGCAGTTACGAGCCGTCCTCTCCACCGCCTTCCTTCCTTCCAGACAATCACAGATACGTTCTCCATCCTCTCCTCTCTCTTTTCCCCCAACTATTCTACTTGATTACCCCTCGACAGTACCTCACCGCCTCCATCTTCCTCGCCTCCGACCTCACTCCGGCGAGCCGCTTCCACCATTCCAGCCCCCCCACCCGGCTCGCCAACCACCTCGAGAGCTCCGCCTCACCACCAGGAACTCGCTCCACCCCACAACTGCCACTCCAGACCTCCATAATCACCCCCCGAACAACCCACCATCACCGGCCACAGGTTGACCTAGGCACGCACGCCCAGGCCGACCTGCGGCCTGCAGCATCATCCACCGCCTTCGCCGTGCCACGGCGAAGGTCTCTAGCTGATCTGATTGGGCCGTGAGGCTCGTTTTGTGTATGACAGTGTTTGAGCCACTGCCGCCATGGACGACCTCCGGTGAAGCTCCAACGAAGCTCCAGGCATCAGGCTTCCCAGGCTACAGATGCAGGAGACTCACGCGAGTGTCGCGAGGTGAGAGAGCCCAGCCAGTAGCGCCAGCAGAATCAGTAGCTTGGGCAATTGCATACGAGAGTCTGCGAGCGCGCGTGAAGTCAGGGCGGCACCTTTAGTCCCACATCGTGGGATTGCAGCACTCAGGTATACTATAACTTGTATTCGTGCTTTAAGCCAGTTGCCTCCGTAAGCACAGGGGTGAGGTCCCTCACTGCCCTCACACGCCTCGTCCGTGGATTGACCTTGCGGATCTGGCTGCCTCGACCCGACCTAGACCTACGCACTCCTCGCGCATCACCACTTGCCGGTGCGCCTGGTCCCGGGTGCGAACCCGACCCGACTATCCTTGTGGCTCTGGGAGAGCGTCCGTGAGTGCATTGCTTCAGAAAGAGAGAGACGCTTGGGTAGAGGGACGGGGGTAGGTTTTTGCTACTGTGTGGTGTGTGCAGGAAGGAAGAACTGTCCCAGGCAGCAAACACTTAGTGGCTGCAGAACAGGAAGAGAAGAAAGAAGAGGCTGTGTAGCAGTGAAAGGAGAATTCTTCGCAGAGAAGAACGAAGAAGAAGACAAGGGAAGACTGCAAAGAGATTAGCAGAAAAAGAAGAAGAAGAAAGGCAAGGCAGAAGAAGGAAAGATACCAGAAGCAAAGAAGGGAGAAGAGCCACGAAGAAGAGAGAAAGAGAGCTCACATTTAAGACGTCTGATACACAAATCAGACGTCTAATTCTACTTTTTTCCTCCAAATCTTTTTTTTAAATTCTCTCTTTGAATGAGTTATATTTGCATTTAAACAGTTGTATTCTTTGATTTTACAAAGTACTGAGATTGCTCCCCGTGTTCGACCTCGGATACTCCGATCTTTGAGTAATAAAATTCTTTATATTTGTTTAGATGTTTTGTCGGTTATACTACAATGTGACATCCTTTAAACCCACACAAAACGTCGACAACATTTTGGCGCCGTTGCCGGGGAGCAACGGGCACTTTTAAAACTTTTGAGTGCAACTTTTCTATCTAATATCCGACTTGACTTCTCTCTTTTGCTGTGTTCACTCAGGGAAAGCAAAACAAAAAGGAAAGAATAGCAACTGCACAACAGACTCTCCAAGGAACAGGTAATCTCCATAAGCCCTCTCTCTTAACCCTCTCACAATCTAAAAAAGGAAAAAAAGAGGGAAATCAACTTAGGGCTACCTGTTTCATATTTAGTAACTCATCAAGTTGCCTGATTTTCATTTCAACATATTTTTATCTGTTCATCCAACTAAGGCAACTAGGGCTAAAACTTTCTTGATTGAGCCCTAGGTGCTAATTTCTACGGCAACTAAATTGGACCCACTAGAGCCAAGTTAGGGATTGCAAAGCTAGGGTTTTTAGAGACACATCTTCTCTAAAACAAAGAAACAAACTTTCCAAAAAGAGGTGTGCCTAAACCGTGTCTGAAACGATTTATACAAGAGGAACCCTAAGCAAATCAGGCTGATAATCCATTTAAACCATAAAAGGAAGGACCTAAAAGCTCTCAAAGGAACAAGAGGTGAAATTGATCCCTTGGGTCAACCAACCTTAATATTAAGTCACTTTTGCACTCAAAATACTTAAAAGTTCAAGTGGAACATTAAGCACCTTGATCTTAAAATAAAAAAAAAGTAGACTTAAGAGGTCAAGATCCCCATTCTGGTTTACCTGGAACCGCAGTGACAAGAGAGGTCGGGTGGGGGAAACCCTGTAACCCGTGGGGACGCTCTACCGTGTAGGGGTCTTTGCGGGACTCTCCCTCTCTGGCTGCCCAGGTATTTCTCAGGTGGACGATCTTCTGATCAAGGGGTCCATCTGCCCCGAACCTCTATAGTCACCCAACAATTCTTGGGTGTCTTGATTGGGTCCAGAACCTTCTAATCTCATCACATCTTTCGGTGCATGTTCGGTAGGAGGTCCTTAAGACCACCTTTAAGACCTCCCTTAGAAATTCATTCTCGTCGAGGCCAAGCCTCGATGCCCTTGTTTGTGCAGCAACCCCACCACATAAATCTTTCATCTGACTCAGACCCTGATTCTCCTTCTTCTCCCATCATGGCACAACCCATTGAAGAGGAGAATAACCTTGAACACCAACTTCAACGCTTGAACGATCTCTTTCAGAACTTTGTAAACCCACCGCAGCGACCTATGATGCGAGATCACTATAATCCTGCTACGGTGGCAATCGAACCCCGAGTACGAATCCCAATTGGAGGACCTGATTCTGATCTGAAGCCCAATATGATTCATGCCATACCGAAGTTCCATGGGCTTAACTCTGAGGATCCATTCCAACACATTAAACAACTCAAGCATTTGGCCCAGACCTTCGGGTCAGATGTACAAAATCGGGATATCCTACTCATGAAAATGTTTTCGTTCTCCCTCTTAGACAAGGCTGCACACTGGTACCAGACTCAGACCCGCCCGATCAACACATGGGAAGAATTACAGTCCGAATTTTTGAAAAAATTCTTCCCTGTTGGCCGGACGAATGCCTTGCGCCACCAGATCACTCATTTCACTCAACAACCGGGAGAACCTCTTCACGAAGCTTGGGATCGATTCCTAGATCTCATGCGAAAGTGCCCCCATCACGGAGTTCCTAAGTGGGAACAAGTCCAGTCTTTTTACCAGGGACTCCGTGAGGATATTCGTCTATTCGTCAATGCAACATGTGGAGGAAACATCATGGGCCAACACGAGGACACGGTGTGGGAGATTCTAGAAAACATGTGCGAGAACTCCATAAACAATGACTCCTTGGGCTTATTCGACAGGACGAATGCCCGCGCATCGACGAATCTAAGAGGGACACATGAGACGCAGGACCTGTCCACTTCTGTCGACCTGGAACTGATGGCCAGTCGGTTGGACAAGGTCTCTATCATAGAAAAGAAAGTGGACGAGCTAACTTGACATTTGCAGCAAGCCACCTCTGCACAAAACTCTTTTGCACGACCTCCTCTGGCAAGGGAAACAGTGCAAAACATCTATCACCAACCTGCCAAGGGGATGGACCCATATCCACCCCCGTCTACCTCTCGGACCGGAGTGACCTCCGATCCCTTCTATTCGAGTTGGGGGACTCTGAACCCTCGTATTCTGACTTTCCTGAGGTTCCTCAGAACTGCGAGGACCTCAACGCCATCCAGAATGACCCATACTCCAATACCTACAACCCTGGATGGCGAAATCATCCTAACTTTCAGTGGGCGGGAAATTCTCAAAAACCACCATATCAACCCCGTCCACAAGCTCCTCGTCCATATCAGCCGCCTCAGCCTCGACCCAATCCCACCTACCAATCCGGGCAAAATCAGGATCAACTGACTCTTATCCTTCAAACACTGGCTGACATTCAAAAGACGAATGCGGCAATGCAAAAATAGCACAAGGACGAGATCACAGAGGTTCGCAACCAACTGGCCCAGATGGCAAATTCCCGCCAACCTAGCACCCTTCCTTCGCAACCTCTGCCCAACCCAAATAACGTACCGACCCAAAGGCGCGTTATGAATCCGAATCCAGGCCACGCACATTTGATTTATCAGGCCCCTGCTACTCCATCACCAGACGGGATGGAGGCTTCAACATCTTATGCAGGATTGCAGCAGCAGCCACCCCTCCTACCTAACCCAAACCAAAATCAGGACGGATTAAACTCTGTAACAACACGTAGTGGTAAAACAACACAAGATCCACATTATCCGAACCACTCCAAGCCCGATAATCGCCAAGACCCTAGGGTAGTCATCCAAGATACTACTGTCCCAGATCAAGAACCTGGACCTATCCTAGAGGAACCAGCTAGGATCCCATTTCCTGAGGCCTTGACCAAAGGAAAAAGGACAACCAAACCTGTGGCTCCTGAGGAGGATCTTGTCAAGCTCTTTGAACAGGTCCAAATAAACATCCCGTTGATGGATGCAATCCGCCACATACCGGCTTACGCAAGGTTATTGAAAGACATATGTACACCTAAACGTAAGCCGCGAACCAAGGATGGGAACCCAATTGTACTATCAGAGCAAGCCAGCTCTATCATCTTGAGCAAACTCCCACCTAAGGCTAAAGACCCAGGAACTCCCTTGATTTCTTGTAAAATTGGTGAAACCCAACTTGATAGAGCCCTACTAGACCTAGGTGCCTCCATAAATTTAATACCTACATCCCTCCTTGACCACCTTGAAGAATCTGAACTTAAAACCACTGAGGTGACATTGCAGTTAGCCGATCGATCCATCAAGTCACCCAAAGGAATACTCGAGGATGTCATTGTTAGGGTACGAGATTTTTATTTCCCAGTGGACTTCATAGTACTGGACATGGATGCACCTAAGAACCCGAGGAACACACCAATCATATTAGGGAGACCCTTTTTGGCCACTGCTAGGGCCAATATAAACTGCGAAGAGGGCCAGATAGAATTAAAATTTGGGAATCAAAATCTAAAGATTGACATTTTCAAGGCCCATCAAGGGATTAATTGCGGGGTGATAGAGGAAATTTGTGATGTCGAAGCCGTGGTTGATGAACTGCATATAGAGGACAACCTGATTATTCCTGATCAACCACTAGAGAATCAACAACCGCTAACAGAGGAGTGCGGACATGATCTAGACACACCTATGACTCCTACCATTGCTCCCGATACAAACCCCGAACCACCCGCTGCTGCTGACAATCCTGTCATGGAACTCAAGCCCCTTCCCGAACATCTAAAATACGTCTTTTTGGATTCAAATCAGACGTTTCCTGTGATTATCAATTCTCGACTCACACCTGACCAGGAACTCCGTTTGATTTCTGTTCTCCAACAACATCGTAGAGCCATTGGATGGACTCTAGATGATTTGACTGGTATAAGCCCTTCATACTGCACACATCGAATCTACACGGAAGAAGGCTCACGACCTTCAAGAGAAATGCAAAGACGCCTAAACCCTAACCTACAGGAGGTCGTGAAAAAGGAGATCATTAAGTGGTTAGAAGCAGGGATCATCTACCCGATCTCCGACAGTCGTTGGGTGAGTCCAACACAAGTGGTGCCTAAGAAGGCAGGACTTACCATCATCACGACTGAAACCGGGGAAGTCATTCCTACCCGAATAGCTAATTCGTGGAGAGTCTGTGATGTAAACACATTTACACTACTTAAAATGTCTATTTATGCATGTTCTTAAGCATAGGATTGCATTTCATGATATAAATATTGCATTACATGCATCATCTTGCATTTAGAGTAGTTTGAATAAAATGGAGGTTAATTGTCTCCTTTTATGTGCTTGGACAGGGCAAATATTTTATCGGGGCCTCGGATCAAAGATCCAACCGTATGGATATGATCAGGGCGACGATTGGAGTTCAACGACTCCAAGATCGCCCTAATCAGGCATCCGTAGCATCAGATAGAGACCGGGGAACCCTAGAAGATCAAGGGTCAGGATGGTGTAAATCCACACTTCAGATGATAAATCCGACCGCACGGATGAATTCGGATCGACGATCGCAGCCCAACGACACAAAAATCGAGTCAATCCGACATCCGTGGCACCATCTACAACTTCCAGAAGATGGACGGCCAAGATGGCGCCACGTGGTGCCATCTCAGCCGCCCAATCGGCTGCATGCATCTTGTGAAGACCGCGCACCGTCTCCTCTCCGCCGTTGGATCTCGATCCAACGGCTGCGGTCGCTCGCGCTTAAAAGCGTCCGCGCGACCATTTCGTCCGCGAAGCGCAGCGGCGACGTAGCTGCGGGCGAAGCGGAGGTCGCGGGTTCGAGCCGCGGTGAGGGGGTGGAAGGCGCGGGCGAGCAGGCGCGGACGAGCGTCAGATGAAGATCCAACGGCTGCGCGCGCTCAATCAGGACGACGCGCGATTGGACGCCGGGCGTAACGCGCGATCGCACGCGGGCGGCGCGCTACGCAGCGGGCGCGGACGCGATCTAAGCCGTCCGATCTCGCGATCGGACGGCTGAGACTACGCGGACGTGCATAGGCGTTACGCGCTCTCACCACGAAGGAAGCTCGACTACATCCTCCCCAATGATGGATGTCTTGTAGCTACACGACATTTCGTCCATCTAGAAATCCTTTGATAGCTGAAGGAAACCTCTAGAGGCCCATTAGATTTCAAAACTATCGAAAAAGCTAATGGCATATTACATAAAGTAGCTTATAATAAACATTAACTATCAAGTGGTTCGATCGAATGGATTCACTGTAGCCATACACGATTAGATGTAAGCGAGGGCAATTCTATTGGCTTACATGGCTACATATATGCAAGCAATGATGGGAATTCCACATGCCTGAGTTCACATGTATTGCACTTGACGAATAATTAAGCCTACGTTAATCAATTTGGTTGAAAACCATCTACCTCCCACGCAAGTCCTCTAGGGCTATTTTACTCAAGGGTTTAGGAAAGTGGTGTTAAAAAATATAAAATTGGTGTTTACTTACAAAGTGTTATTAACACTGATTTATAATTACTTCATGAATTGGTGTTAAGTTGTAGTGTTAACCTTAATAATATTTACTTGGTAGTGGTGTTATAGAGAGAGGGGGCGACCAATGTCAAAGAGAGAGAGAGAGTTACGTATGACCTTAATACAAGTTTAGCTAATAACATTAGTGGCAAATTAGTGCTAAGAGAGGAAAATCAATGTTAAGTAAATGGGGTCGGGTTAAGTGGTTATGTAAATAAGGGTTAACCCCCTCCCCTAAGTATGGTAGGCCTTACAGTTAGTTTACTTGAAAGGTTAAGAAATCGATGTTAAGAAATGTAAAATTGATTTTAATCATTATTTCTGTTTATTTGCAAAACGGTGTTAACATCACTTTCTATTTACTTAAATTGGTATTAAGCTTTGATATTAACTCTTGTAATGTTTATCAAAACTGGTGTTAACACCAGTTTCCAGAAAGTAGAGGTTTAGACGTGGGGGAGGTATGAAATTAAATTGAGAGGTGTTAACAAAATTGATGTTAGGAATCCTAAAATTCAGATTATGACCATGATTAACCCCTCAAGTAAATAGAGATTAACCCTTCAAAAGAGAGGTTCACTGTCCAAGTAAGCTAACCCCTAATGACCTAGTTTGTCTATGTCGGTCCAATTCAATGTTCCAATGAAGACAGGTTCTTACCTGATGACCATTTTTAGGGGCCCTCGATCTCCAAGAATCTGCCTATTTGGGGAAGAGGGTTAGGACCTCATGTCTGAGGTGTCGCACTCCCAATAAGCGACATATATATATATATATATACATATATATATATATGTATATATATATCTATATATATACATATATATATATATATATATACACATATACATATACATATACATATACATATATGTATACATATAGATAGATAGATAGATATGTATACATATAGATAGATACATATGTATACATATATATTGTTACGACCCGGTTCCCGAATCCCTACGAGATATGAGAATCGGATCGACTCGACTGATCCCATGACCCAGTCGTCCAACGAGAAAGTAACCAAAAGAGCAGTAAAATAAACCACATTCACCATATATATAACTAGCAGTAACAAAATACAGCAGTAAAGAAAAGAAATATTACAGTTTATACCACCACAACAGTAAAGAAATAAACATGTACATAAACATGGAGCTTACAATAAAAAGAGTATAGAGGTAACAGAAACTACTCACTACAACAGGAAGAAAAGTATAGTGGGTACTACACAGTAACACTACTGGGCTCTACTAAACCCAGGGCCTCTGCAGCCGCCGACTCTGGCTGCTTAACACCTGGTCCT
The DNA here is from genome assembly GCA_037157565.1 of Thalassia testudinum. Lineage (NCBI taxonomy): Eukaryota > Viridiplantae > Streptophyta > Magnoliopsida > Alismatales > Hydrocharitaceae > Thalassia > Thalassia testudinum. The sequence goes on from JAZHRO010000055.1 coordinate 17,924,037, forward strand.
GAAAAGGTAACAAAGGTGACACGTCAGCGAAATGCTGAGTAAAGTGGCAACTAAAAGCTAAGAAACAGTAAGGTGAACAGTAGCTGTTATATTTTTAATTTCTTTCTTTATATTTTCCGTTTATTCATTATTGAATTATCCCTCAAATTCTTCTTTTGATCTTAAATGTTCCACGTGGGAACGATCTTGATTGCAGTCTTTTCCGAAAAGTAGAAGTAACACGTGGTGCTCTTCTGGCCGGGAGAGTCCCCCATGGTGGTCCTACCCTCAGTCAACCACCCCAAGGTCACTGACAGATGTAACGGTGACTACGGCACGCGCGATAAATGCACGGGTAGCTACCCCGCACTGGCATGCGGTCAGTCATTTCCGTTAACGGGTGCGCCCCAAAGCACAGCACGGAACCAGTATAGGGCAGAGCCCTCTCAATAACAAGGGTCCAACCCCTCCACAGTCTGTGCACCCTCGCCTGACTACCCTGGTTTGCCCAGCGGGCCTAACAAGTCGGTGTAGGAGAGCTAGCAGAACCCCGGGGCCCATGGGGTGGCTAGCTCTCTCCCTACACTAGCAGCTCTCCCCAGTACGGTGTAAGCGAGGGCCAGAAAGTCGGTGCAAAGTGACCAAACCCACCCTGGTCTTGACCTGAGGGCGGCAAGCTCCCCTCTACACTAAGAGGTAATATGTGCTCTCTTTGGTACCACGTACCCAAGAGACAACACGTTCTCTCGTTTTACTTTTCCAGTTCCATTCCATTTATTTCCAGGAGTTCTATTCTTAATTTCCCGCAGGGTTAGTGCTCATGTTTCCTCAGGCCAAGCCATACTAGGTTTCATCATTTTAGGTTTATTTGCATATAGTACGTATCTCCAGCATTCAAACTTCTTTTCCCTTATATACAAGAAGCTCGTATTTAGATTCCAAACAACAGTAATTACAAGTAGCAGTTACTAGCAACAGTATTCTATATTTCATAGACAGCTGTTATCCAATTACAGGAAATTATCATTACTTATCCGAGACTGCAATTCAGGCATTCAAGACATTCGTTTCAGTGTTTCTGTTCCTAGGATTCATGCCACACCCTGGGATCTATCATTCAATCTAGTTTTCAGTCCTAGGATTCATGCCATACCATATGATCTAACATTCAATCTAGTTTTCAGGTCCTAGGTTTCATGTCATAGCCTAGGATCTATCATTTAATCTAGATAAGCGTTAATGTTTGTAATTAACTAAGGGAAGCCACTCTACCCGCGAAACTAGGAGTACTGGGGGCATAATCAGCAAGCTCGCCGCCTCCGCAACCCCCAGAGCCGCAACGGAATGGGGTCCTAACACAAGGATCAAGGACAAGGAGCTACTCAGAATAGCATACGATTACTGTAAACAGGTAGAGGAACTAAATTTGAGAAGAACGAAACTTGAAACGCGGAAAACGGACTCCAAAGGGACCCTAAACGGGTCAAAAACAATGAGCCTGCCCAAAATCAGACGTCTGGAACTTCTTCCAGACGTCTTAAATGATCGCTCAGGTCATACCTTGATCTGCGCGGTCCTTCAGACGTCCAGAATCCCGCTGAATCATCTGGACTTAGTTTCCAGACGTCCGACTGTCACTCCGGACATCTGGAGACCCCCTCCGTCGTCTAGTGCTGTGCCCAGACGTCTGATCTATGTGGGATGGTGTAACGACCCAGTTCCCGAGTCCCTACGAGACACGAGAACCGGACCGACTCAAGTAATCCCAAGACCTAGTCGTCCAACGAGGAAGTAACCAAAAGAGCAGTAAAATAAACCACATTCAGCATGAATATAACTAACAGTAAGAAAGTACAACAGTAAGGAAAGAAACTACCACAGTATGTACCATCACAACAGTAGAACAACATTCATAATATAATTTGAACTGCAGGTAAAGAAAGTACAACGGAAACAAGAACTACTCACTACAACGTAACAAAAGGAGGTACAAGAGACAGTGGTAACTCTACTGGACCCTACTCGGCCCATCGTCCTCTGCAGCCGCCGACCCTGGCTGCTCAACACCTGGTCCTGAAAAAGGTAACGAGTGTAACACGTCAGCAAAACGCTGAGTAGAGTGGCAACTAAACTAAAGACAACAGTAGAGTGTACAATAGCTGTTATGTTCGATTACTTTCTTTATTCACATCTTTCAATTGTCTCACTATTTCATTTATTCCCCAGATCTTTTTCTTGATCTCGAATGTTCCTCGTGGGAACGATCTTGATTGCAGTCTTTTCCAAAAAGTAGAAGTAGCACGTGGTGTTCTCCTGGCCGGGAGAGTCCCCCGTGGTGATCCTACCCTCAGTCAACCACCCCAAGGTTACTGACAGACATAACGGTGACTACGGCACGCGCGATAAACGCACAGGTAGCTAACCCGTACTGGCACGCGGTCAGTCGTTTCCGTTAACGGGTGCGCCCAAAGCACAGCACGGAACCAGTCCAGGGCAGAGCCCTCTCAGTAACAGGGGTCCAACCCCTCCACAGTAACCAAACCGGGGCGTTGCCCCTCCACAGTCCGCGCACCCTCGCCTGACTACCCTAGTTTACCCCAGCGGGCCTAACAAGTCGGTGTGGGAGGTTAGCAGAACCCCGGGGCCTGTGGGGTAGCTAGTACCTCCCTACACTAGTAGCTCTCCTCGGTATTACGTACGCGAGGGCCAGCAAGTCGGCACAGAGTGGCCAGTCCTAACCCTGGGTCCCTGGGGCAGCTGGCTCCGCTCTGCACTAAACAGGGGGACAGTCGCTCTCCTTGGTACTCCGTACTCAAGGGCCAGCTCACTTCCCCAATACTATTCCATTCACTTTCCAGGAGTTCTACTCCTACTTCCCCGTAGGGTTCCATCCTTTTTACTCAAACATCAAGGTTTCACTTTCCAGTTTCACATTCTTACAATCCATGTTCTCAACCACGTTATTTATTCACAACTGGCAGCTGTTAATTCAAATTACAGGCAGCTTTATATCTCTTTCCATTTTCCAAGACTGCAGTATTATACATTCCACTAGTTTTTTCCATCCTAGGATTCATGCCATATCCTAGGATCTATCATACAATCTAGTTTTCCAACCCTAGGATTCATGCAACACCTAGGAGCTATCATTCCATCTATTTCTCATTCCTAGGATTCATGCAATGTCCTAGGTTCTATTTATGGTTCCATAATTTAACAGATTTTATTAATAAATTAAAGCCACTCTACCAGGTACAACGGGAGAAATGGGGGTGTGGTCGGGAATCCCGCGTGCCTCCGCGACCCCCGAGACTGTAATAGAACGGGGTCCTATCACAAGGATCAAACACAAGAAGTGTCTCAAAACAGTGTATAGCTACTGTAGACGGGTAGAGGAATTAATTCTGAAAAGAACACAACTCGAATCGCGGAAAACGGAACCCGAACGGGCCCTAAACGGGTCAAAAACGACGACACTATGCAAAATCAGACGTCTGGAACTTCTTCCAGACGTCTTAAAAAGTGGATCAGAGAATTACCTTGTTCAGCGTGTGATGAGAACCTCATCATGAGCCATAACTAGCTCATTTTGACCTAATACAAAGGATAAAAGCTCCTACATATCTCAAGGAAAGGCTTAACTCAGAGAATTCTGAGTTTGAGAAGAAAACAAGTCATAAGGGGTAAAAATGCAATTTTACCAGTATAATCTGCATACAGGGTAATTCAGGGCTCAAACATAGGTCAAAGCAGCTTAATAAGAATAAAAGTGGGATGAGATGATCTAGCAAGGGCTACAGCACTTCCAAGAAACTAAATGATAATCTGTAACCCTAAAACAACCCACTTCAATTCACAAGGTTCGAGGCAAAGTAAAATTAGAATAAACCCTCTAAAATTCATAGAAAAATAATCTCTAGGGTTTAGAACCTTCAATTTGGCCTTCAGAACCCATTTTGACCTACATTGAGAACCATGCCCAATTAATAACTTAATTTGGGTTTTTGCGTAAATTGACCAGTCAAACAAGGTTTAATATAGAAATGAAATTCACCATCAGATTCCTTAGGTCCTAATTAATCATGTATAAAAACTTGAGCCTAAGAAGAAACCTCCTTGACCGACTTTACACTTTGGTCCTCATATATTTACTCTTTGGCCCTCAACTTTTGAACCCTCGCATTTTGGCCCCTAACTCTCCTTCGTTCTTTGCGATCAGGTCCCCCCTGCAAAACCTGCCAGCACCATGCTCCGGCGACCTTGCGCGGAGCATGGCGCCGCGCAAGGTGAGGGGGGGACCTGGCAAGTAAACCGGGGGTGCCCTGCGTCGTCAGCCGTCGCAAGGACACCCCCTTGGTCGTTGTAACCCACCATACCGGCCGTGCGAACGCACGGACGGTATGGGTTTTTGTTTTCGGCCATCCTCCGGCGAGGGAGACACGTCGTCTCCCTCCGCCTTCCTCCCTGTTTGATCCCTATAAATACCCCCCGTTGCTCCACCGACCGGGGTAGCTCGGGTCTGACGGAGAAAACCCCCAACTTTCTTCTCCTCTCCCTCCGGCAGACGCCCACCAGCTCCGGCGGTTCCTCCCCCTTCACCTCTTCGCTCTGCCGCAATACCAGCAGCAGAGACTTCCTCCCCTGCTCTTCCTTCGCCACGCCGTACCCAGCTGGCGCCTCTCCAGCCCTCTGCTCGCCGCCGCCCCTTCCCCTGGGCATCTTCTTCCCTGGCGACAGTCGATACGACTGTCGCCCTACCCCGGCCCCTTTCGTCTCCGTAGCTAGGTCAGAACTCCTCCCCATCTCCCCCTCTTTCTTTTCCTCACTGTCTTTTATTTGATTAAACCCTCGACCGCTCCTGTTCACCCTCACCTTCTCCGCCTCCGGCCATCCTCCGGCGAGCCGCTCCCATCACCTCAGCAACCCACACGGCTCGCCGACCACCGCAGGACCTCCGCCTCCTCACCCTGATCAACCCCCGCCCTGCCACTTCCCCCACATCACCCTCTGCAACCCCACCGAACAAACCCATCCTCCGACCCACAGTCCGACCTAGGGCAGCCCTTGCACGCCGCCCCACACCTCGCCACCACCCACACGAGCTTCGCCGCACCCTGGCGAAGCTCCCGGCACTTTCTGATTAGGCCGAGAGGCCGTTTTTCTGTGAACAGGCCTCCCGACCTCCGCCGCCATTGCCGTGCAGAAGGAGCTGCTTCTGCCTGCAGCTACAGGCGCGCCACGCTCAGCGCCACGCCCAGATTCGACTCCCAGGCCTTGCAAGGCGTTTCGACAAAACACCAGGCTCGCAGCTAACGCAGAAGGCGTCGCGTGACGCCGCGATCTCCCGCTGCTTTCCCCGCTGCGGGCGCGCAATTGAGGTGGGACATTTAGTCCCACCTCGGAAAAGTCTGAAGAGGCGCGGCGATATAAGACGCAAAAGTGCTGGAGGCTTACTGCCTCAGCACACGGGGTGAGGTCCCCTTCACCCGCCCGGTTACCCGGTCTCGTCCGCGCTCACGCCCCGCGGACCTGACCCGACCCGACCCGACTTAGACTGACCTGCACTCCTCGCCCACCACGCACGCCGGTGGGCCTGGACCCGGGCACGACCCGTACCCGATTACCCGGTGTAACGAGCGCGTGCCCCAGACGTCTTTTAAGACGTCTGGGAGGTGGCCCAGACGTCTGTAAAGACGTCTGGGATCACATCCAGACGTCTGACCAGACGTCCGGGATAGTTTACAGACGTCTGGCGAACAGTTATGCTCGCACGGGATATTCGTCTGCGCGCCTGTGCATGCAGACCTGCGATCCTGCCTCTTTCTCTGCGGCGGCAGGCGACTGCGACCGCCTTCTCTCTCCTCTCCGCGCGGCGTTAAAAGGGGGGGCGCGCCTCCCCTCCCGTCTCCACCATCTTCCTCCTTCTTCTCCTGCCTGTGCGCGAGAGCGAGCGGACGCGAGGGCGCAGCGGCAGCAGCAGCCGCAGTAGGCGCGGAGGAGCTGCGGCGTGCGAGGGCGGGGCTCTGCCGTGAGGGCGAGCTCGCCGGGAGCGGCTTGGCCGGCTGGCGGAGGGCGCAGGGGGCACAGAGCATCGCGGAGAGGGACCTGCTGCGGGCGGAGCAGCGGACGCGCGAGGTGCGACGCGGGCGGCGTCGCGAGCGGAGGCCGAGCAAGGTTCTGATTCTGGAAAAATTTCCAGAATCAGACGTCTGGATTGATATCCAGACGGCAAGGTCGACGTCTGTGAGATGATACAGACGTCTGAAAGGTGAGTTTCCGCTTTCTTCTTCTTTTTGTCGACTGACCGTACTGAGGGAGGGGGGTTGGCTGTGCGCAGGTCCTCTGATTCGTCATCTTTGCGAATCAGACGTCTGGAAGTTGTACCAGACGGCGGGAGTGACCTCCAGACGTCCGGAGTGACCATCGGACGTCTGGGATCTAGGAAAGACGTCCCTGCAGACTTCTGGACGTCCGGGGAACCAAGCCGAACAGGTAATTCTCTGATCCACCGTTTAAGACGTCTGGAAGGAGTTCCAGACGTCTGATTTTGCACAGTATCATCTTTCTCGACCCGTTTAGGCCCCGTTTGGGCTCCGTTTTCCGTGATTCGAGTTGCGTTCGTTTCAGAATTAATTCCTCTACCCGCCTACAGTAGCTATACACTGTTTTGAGACACTCCTTGTGTTGATCCTTGTGATAGGACCTCGTTCGGTTGCAGTCTTGAGAGTCGCGGAGGCGCGCGGGATTCCCGATCACGCCCCCCATTACTCCTGTTGTACCTGGTAGAGTGGTTTTAAGTATTAATAAAATCTGTTAAAGTATGGAACCATAACTAGAACCTAGGGCATTGCATGAATCCTAGGAATGAGAAATATATGGAATGATAGCTCCTAGGTGTTGCATGAATCCTAGGGCCGGAAAACTAGATTGTATGATAGATCCTAGGATATGGCATGAATCCTAGGATGGAAAAACTAGTGGAATGTATATTACTGCAGTCTTGGAAAAATGGAAAGGAATATATAAAGCTGCCTGTAAAATTAATTAACAGCTGCCTGTTATGAATAAAGAACATGTTTGAGATCATGGATTTTGAGAACGTGAATCTGAAAAATGAAACATATGATGTTCTGAGATAAAGAGCTGGAACCCTACGGGGAATTAGGAGTGGAACTCCTGGAAAGGAAAAAGGGAATGGGACTGAGATGTAGTTGTACTGTCTCTTGGGTACGCAGTACCAAGGGAAGTACCTGTACCTGTTTAGTCCAGAGTGGGGCCAGCCGCCCCAGGGACCCGGGGTTAGGCTTGGCCGCTTTGTGCCGACTTGTTGGCCCTCGTGTACGTAGTACCGAGGAGAGCTAGTAGTGTTAGGAGAGTACTAGCTACCCCACGGGCCTCGGGGTTCTGCTAGCCTCCTTCACCGACTTGTTAGGCCCACTAGGGCAAACCAGGGTAGTCAGGCGAGGGTGCGCGGACTGTGGAGGGGCAAGGCCCCGGTTTGGTTACTGTGGAGGGGTTGGACCCCTGTTACTGAGAGGGCTCTGCCCTGGTTCCGTGCTGTTCTTTGGGCGCACCCGTTAACGGAAACGACTGACCGCGTGCCAGTGCGGGCTAGCTACCTGTGCGTTTATCGCGCGTGCCGTAGTCACCGTTACGTCTGTCAGTGACCTTGGGGTGGTTGACTGAGGGTAGGATCACCACGGGGGACTCTCCCGGCCAGGAGAGCACCACGTGCTACTTCTACTTTTGGAAAAGACTGCAATCAAGATCGTCCCACGAGGACATCCGAGATCAAGTAAAGGATCTGAGAAGTAAATGAAATAGTGAGAAAAATTGAAAGATGTAAATAAAGGAAGTAATAGAACATAACAGCTACTGTACACTCTACTGTTGCCTTTAGTTAGTTTGCCACTCTACTCAGCGTTTTGCTGACGTGTTACACTCGTTACCTTTTTCAGGACCAGGTGTTGAGCAGCCAGGGTCGGCGGCTGCAGAGGACGCTGGGCCGAGTAGGGTCCAGTAGAGTTACCCCAGCTTTGTACCCCTTTTTGTTTCTGTTCTAGTGAGTAGTTTTTGTTTCCGCTGTACCTTCTTTACCTGCAGTTTTTGTTATATGATAACTGTTGTTTTACTGTTGTGGTGGTGCCTACTGTAGTAGTTTCTTTCCTTACTGCTGTACTTTCTTACTGTTAGTTATATTCATGCTGAATGTGGTTTATATTACTGTCTTTTGGTTACTTCCTCGTTGGACGACTGGGTCTTGGGATTAGTCGAGTCGGTCCGGTTCTCGTGTCTCGTAGGGACTCGGGAATCGGGTCGTTACACCCGGCAGCTCTGGGAGAGCTTTCCCAAGAGTGGTTTCAGAGAGAGAGAGACGCGGGGGAGAGGGTAGAGTAGGTTTTGTCCTCTGACGTAAGCTCTGAAGTGTGCAGGAACAGGTGAAGAAGAAGGAAGCTGAGGAAGACACTGTAGCAACAGGCAGTTTAAGTCGTCTGATTTGGAAATCAGACGACGGCCTGAAGGGAAAAGAAGAAAGAAGGAGGGGCGACACCTCTGCAGAAAAAGAAAAGAAGGAAGAAGGAGATCTGAAGAAAGAAAGAAGAGCATCACCCCTGCAAAACAAAGAAGAAGAAGATCACCTCTGCAGAACAAAGAAGAAAGGAGATCTGAAGAAAAGAAGAAGAAGATCACCTCTGCAGAACAAAGAAGAAAGAAGGAGATCTGAAGAAGAGCATCACCTCTGCAGAACTAAGAAGAAGAAGATCTGAGACGAGGAGAAACAAAGAGAAAGAAAAAAGAGACACCAAATTCTTTCTCTCTCTTTGTTTATTTTTGTAAAAGAAACATGTATATCTCTAGAATACAACTTGCTCCCTGAGTTCGACCTCGGGAACTCTTTTATTTTCCGAGTAAAAAAATTTATATTTGAAATGTTGGTAATAACTGGCTATACTACAACGCTATAACAAACCACGTGAAGCCAACGTTATCATTTTGGCGCCGTTGCCGGGGAGCAACGGCTATTCTAGAGGTAAACATTCCTGTTTCTTTTTAATAAATCTCCTCTCTTTTGTGCATAAAACTACAGGAAATCAAGAAGACAAGCAACCGCACAACAACCACTCCGAGGACAGGTAAATTTTTCCTCTCGCTATTAACCCCTAAACTCTAAAGAGGAAGAAAAGAAAAGAACAAGCAATATAGGGCTAACCTGTCTTCCATACTTAGTAACCATAAAGAGTTGCATGTTTTCAACTCATTAGTCCTGCACACTATTAAGGGTATTTAAGGGCTAACACATTCTTGCTTGAGCCCTAATTACCCAACAAAGAACTAACTGGACCAAGTAGAGCCAACATAAGATTCAACATTAGGGTTTTAGAGACACACTACTTAAATCAAGAATGGAGAAAAACCCAATGAAGTGTGCCCAAACCCTTGTCTGAAAATACCTATTCAAAGAAAACCTAAAACAATTGGCTCTCTAAACACTTGAACCCTAAAAGACAAGACCTAAAAGCTCTCAAAGAAAACAAGAGGTAAAGTTGACCCCTTGGGTCAACCAACCTTAAATTAGGTCACTCTTTGCACTTAAAAGACTAAAGTTCAAGTGAAATCTTAAGCACCCTGATCTTAAAATAAAAAAATGGTAGACTTAAGAGGTCAAGATCCCCATTCTGGTCTACCTGGAATCTCAGTGACAAGAGAGGTCGGGTGGGGGAAACCCCGTAACCCGTGGGGACGCTCTACCGTGTAGGGGTCTTCGCTGGACTCTCCCTCTCTGGCTGCCCAGGTAATTCTCAGGTGGACGATCTTTCTGATCAAGGGGTCCATCTGCCCCGAATCTCTATAGTCACCCAACAATTTTTGGGTGTCTTGATTGGGTCCAGCACCTGCTTATCTCATCCAGCCCTTCAGTATTTTTCAGGAGGTCCTTGAAACCTCCTATAGAAATTCACTCTCCCCGAGGCTAAGCCTCGGCTCCTTTGTTTTTGCAGAAATCATTCACATAGCCCCTCTTTCCTCTGATTCTGAACAAAATCCCCTTCTTCCATCTTGATTCAAACTTTGATTCTATCTCTTGATTCCACCACCTGATCCAATTATGCAACCTAATTACCTAGCAAGACTACCATTCAAAAAACCTGAATATCTGAGATCCATGAAAGATAAGATGATTGAGGATGCCCTTGAAATCTATGAAATCAAACCCTCAACACCAGTAGAAAACATTCAGGTTGATGTCCCAACAACCACAGCTTTCATCATAAACTGTGCCCAAATTCTATTGACTGAAATTTCAAAAGGATCAACCCGAGATATGCTCATGACAGGATACATTGAGATGGAAAAATTACACCAATCTGAATACCTTCAATGCTTGACAAATCCTGTACTTTGGGAACAACACCAAGATGCCCTTATGAAACGGGTAGAAATGATGAAATCAGTAGAACAAATTATCAACCAGAAATACCCGTATATACCAGAAACAGAGGATGAACCATCTTGGAACAGTATTAAGGAACAATCCAGTTTCCCAGATCTCGGGATTGAGGCACAAAGTGGTTGTAAAATCCCAACCCAGATAGAAGACAATGTTGAATTAGGTTGGGATATTGCAGGAGAACACAATGATGAGCCAAACTTAGACCATGAATTGCCAAGCCTAGAATTTCAAAACTCCTGCAATAATGAGATCAAAACTGAACCTTCTGAGGGTATAAATTCCGCCCCTTACTTTGATAAGGTGGCCCTCGAAGATCATTCGGACTTAGGTTCTAATAATTCTACCCACATCCTAAGCCTAGAACCTAGATCTGAAACTTATTGGGAAGATTATGAGGCCCCTTATGAGAAAGATCAAATTTTTACAGAATATGATTCCGGGCCTTTATTTGATGAATATCCCTCTCCAACATCTTCAGAAAATCTGATCGATTTTCCAGAGAACATGCCAATTTATGATACAGAGACTGAGGAGTTGGACGAGTTGGATTTTAATTGGGTCTATCCTACCAGCTTGGAGCTTGAGCCTAGACAGAATACCTTTTCGAGCCCAGAATTGACATATAGGCTAGACCCCAATCAGGCTGCTGATTCCACATTTGATGATTTTTGCTGTGGTGGAATTCATGATCATGAATCTCATTTTCGCCAACTCTCCGACAATTTCAAATCTGACTATAATTGCGAAGAGATTCCCCTTCCTGAACACGCCAGGCCTATCTACGACCTCAGTTCTCATGACTCTAACTCCGACTCTGAGGTCCTGATTCCCGAGATCACCGATAACACAGAATCATTCCTTTTCGATCCTCAGGAACCAAAAACAGAAAATGCCAAGAGTGATTGCAACCAAGAATCCAATTTTTTTCTCGAATCCGATTCCTTTCATCCTACAAACACTCTTCCGGCATTTGATAGTTACCCAGAGGACTCTCTACAGAAAACCACCTATCATCTGTTTCTAGAAGAGCCCTCGTACACAATGGCCACCTCGTCCGCACACACAGAACGGATCAAAACCTCTCCCAAACCCCGACCCGCAACCGGACTCAATTTCTATTCAGATTCACCTCTCACCGAGCCGATTGCATTTCCACATCGGGTTTCGAACATTGATCAGACTACATACCATGCTCTATCATTCTCTGATCACCCCTGTAGGGTTTCCGTGTCATTCATTGATTATTCTACGGGTCCCTACTCTGACCAGGCTGATTCGACTCAGCCAAACCCTGCGTTTACACTTCCACATCCATCTGACCTTCATAGTTTATGGTGGGCTCCACACCTTTTTATCCACATCTATCAACCCGCCAGATTGATTGGGTTTGGGCTGCATCATCAGCCTGTTGATCTGAACAAGCACCTGGTTGGACCAACCAGGCTCTTAATCAAGGTGCTTGTCTTACAAAACTCCGCTGATTTGACCATCCCCTCTCCATCGCATTTCCCGCTTGGCTGAAGGCATCAAACTCAGCGCTTAACGGGAGGCAGCCCGTCATTCTCTTTGAAAACCTGAAACTTGTTCTGACACCTTTTTGCACTTGAAGTTCACACTTTAAGACAGCCGACTCCACCTCAGGTGCTTGCATCTGAGATTAGAAATCGTCCGCAACAGTCACCCCGACCCATTCACTCATCAAAACAGCTATCCTAATGTATGAACTTAGTTGAATAAAAACCCCTAGGTTACAATGAGGACATTGCAAATCTTAGGCATAGGGGGGTATGAAAGTGCAAAACTTGTAAGAAAAGGGATTCAAACAAAAAAATTCACATATGCCAAAAACACCATAAAAATTAAAAATTTTTGAAAAAGAATAAGAGGAAAAGAGGAGAAGGAAATTTTGTGAAGGAGAAGGAGAAAAGAAACAAAATGAAAAAGGAGCACAAAATTATGAGAAAAGGTGATAGTCATTAGTAAGGAACTAAGGAATTAACCTAAGTTCTAGACCTCATTCAAGAGAATAACTGAAAAGTGCATAATGAGATTAGTAAGAACGCAAACCTTAGGCATTCTTGAATAGACTCTTAGTACCCATTAAGATTTGGACACTCCTCAAGAGGTTGAGGAAAATGAAAAGCTGAAGTATTAGGTCTAAGGCTTAGGGAGTATTCGGCCTCGTTAACTAATTTTTGGTTTACGGGACTCAGTAACCTAAGCACCCTAACCTCACACACAGCCTGGTTCAATAAGCGTAAAAATCAGAATCACGCAGAAGCGTCGCAAAATTCTGAAAGGAACACCTAGAATAGGAGCGGCCGATCAACACAAGTTGATTTGGACGAGTTCCCAGCGCGGAGAGGCGGGAAATCCCCTCGAAGATGCGTAACAAAATATCATCTCCTCGGTGCTTGTCTCTTAGGATATTTACATATCCTACTGGGGGCATGTAAGCACTCTGCTGGTTCAGATTCCATGGATGGCATTATCTCGAAGTGTCAATTGCCAGGGTCTGGATTCGGCCACGGAACACCATGGATGGGATTATCTCGAAATCTCAATAGCCAGGGTTCCGGGGGTTGCCATGGGCGGTGCTATCTCGAAGCATCGATCGCCAGGAACCCTTGAGGATTGATGATGGGAGCAAGGAATCTGATACAGACCGTGTTGAAAAGCCAATCCTAGGCTAGAACTAAAAAGAAAAAGAGAGAGAAAACTCTCCAAACAGAAAAACTTTCTATCTCTCTCTTATAAAACGCACTGCGAACTGAGCCAGGGCTAAAATCATTTCAAGCACGGGTGCTTTAACCACAAAGTCCAATAAACCTTAGGTTAGTTCTTGTGGACCTTAAAAACCTTTGCTAAAGACTGAGGCTAAGGCTAGACAGATTTGGATCTTGATTGATACTAGAGTACCTTTTAGGCCTATGGTCAGCATTCTAACCTAATCTATGCTCAAATAAAAAAGGCACTTATCTAAAACTATTAAAAACTTCATGGTCTAGAACAAGGGTTGAAACCTTAAGTTTTTGCTAAGGGACTAGCAAAAGCTAGGCATGGGGGTATGATGAGAACCTCATCATGAGCCATAACTAGCTCATTTTGACCTAATACAAAGGATAAAAGCTCCTACATATCTCAAGGAAAGGCTTAACTCAAAGAATTCTGAGTTTGAGAAGAAAACAAGTCATAAGGGGTAAAAATGCAATTTTACCAGTATAATCTGCATACAGGGTAATTCAGGGCCCAAACATAGGTCAAAGCAGCTTAATAAAAATAAAAGTGGGATGAGATGATCTAGCAAGGGCTACAGCACTTCCAAGAAACTAAATGATAATCTGTAACCCTAAAACAACCCACTTCAATTCACAAGGTTCGAGGCAAAGTAAAAATAGAATAAACCCTCTAAAATTCATAGAAAAATAATCTCTAGGGTTTAGAACCTTCAATTTGGCCTTCAGAACCCATTTTGACCTACATTGAGAACCATGCCCAATTAATAACTTAATTTGGGTTTTTGCGTAAATTGACCGGTCAAACAAGGTTTAATATAGAAATGAAATTCACCATCAGATTCCTTAGGTCCTAATTAATCATGTATAAAAACTTGAGCCTAAGAAGAAACCTCCTTGACCGACTTTACACTTTAGTCCTCATATATTTACTCTTTGGCCCTCAACTTTTGAACCCTCGCATTTTGGCCCCTAACTCTCCTTCGTTCTTTGCGATCAGGTCCCCCCTGCAAAACCTGCCAGCACCATGCTCCGGCGACCTTGCGCGGAGCATGGCGCCGCGCAGGGTGAGGGGGGGACCTGGCAAGTAAACCGGGGGTGCCCTGCGTCGTCAGCCGTCGCAAGGACACCCCCTTGGTCGTTGTAACCCACCATACCGGCCGTGCGAACGCACGGACGGTATGGGTTTTTGTTTTCGGCCATCCTCCGGCGAGGGAGACACGTCGTCTCCCTCCGCCTTCCTCCCTGTTTGATCCCTATAAATACCCCCCGTTGCTCCACCGACCGGGGTAGCTCGGGTCTGACGGAGAAAACCCCCAACTTTCTTCTCCTCTCCCTCCGGCAGACGCCCACCAGCTCCGGCGGTTCCTCCCCCTTCTCCACGCCGAACCCAGCTGGCGCCTCTCCAGCCCTCTGCTCGCCGCCGCCCCTTCCCCTGGGCATCTTCTTCCCCGGCGACAGTCGATACGACTGTCGCCCTGCCCCGGCCCCTTTCGTCTCCGTAGCTAGGTCAGAACTCCTCCCCATCTCCCCCTCTTTCTTTTCCTCACTGTCTTTTATTTGATTAAACCCTCGACCGCTCCTGTTCACCCTCACCTTCTCCGCCTCCGGCCATCCTCCGGCGAGCCGCTCCCATCACCTCAGCAACCCACACGGCTCGCCGACCACCGCAGGACCTCCGCCTCCTCACCCTGATCAACCCCCGCCCTGCCACTTCCCCCACATCACCCTCTGCAACCCCACCGAACAAACCCATCCTCCGACCCACAGTCCGACCTAGGGCAGCCCTTGCACGCCGCCCCACGCCTCGCCACCACCCACACGAGCTTCGCCGCACCCTGGCGAAGCTCCCGGCACTTTCTGATTAGGACGAGAGGCCATTTTTCTGTGAACAGGCCACCCGACCTCCACCGCCATTGCCGTGCAGAAGGAGCTGCTTCTGCCTGCAGCTACAGGCGCGCCACACTCAGCGCCACGCCCAGATTCGACTCCCAGGCCTTGCAAGGCGTTTCGACAAAACACCAGGCTCGCAGCTAACGCAGAAGGCGTCGCGTGACGCCGCGATCTCCCGCTGCTTTCCCCGCTGCGGGCGCGCAATTGAGGTGGGACATTTAGTCCCACCTCGGAAAAGTCTGAAGAGGCGCGGCGATATAAGACGCAAAAGTGCTGGAGGCTTACTGCCTCAGCACACGGGGTGAGGTCCCCTTCACCCGCCCGGTTACCCGGTCTCGTCCGCGCTCACGCCCCGCGAACCTGACCCGACCCGGCCCGACTTAGACTGACCTGCACTCCTCGCCCACCACGCACGCCAGTGGGCCTGGACCCGGGCACGACCCGTACCCGATTACCCGGCAGCTCTGGGAGAGCTTTCCCAAGAGTGGTTTCAGAGAGAGAGAGACGCGGGGGAGAGGGTAGAGTAGGTTTTGTCCTCTGACGTAAGCTCTGAAGTGTGCAGGAACAGGTGAAGAAGAAGGAAGCTGAGGAAGACACTGTAGCAACAGGTAGTTTAAGTCGTCTGATTTGGAAATCAGACGACGGCCTGAAGGGAAAAGAAGAAAGAAGGAGGGGCGACACCTCTGCAGAAAAAGAAAAGAAGGAAGAAGGAGATCTGAAGAAAGAAAGAAGAGCATCACCCCTGCAAAACAAAGAAGAAGAAGATCACCTCTGCAGAACAAAGAAGAAAGGAGATCTGAAGAAAAGAAGAAGAAGATCACCTCTGCAGAACAAAGAAGAAAGAAGGAGATCTGAAGAAGAGCATCACCTCTGCAGAACTAAGAAGAAGAAGATCTGAGACAAGGAGAAACAAAGAGAAAGAAAAAAGAGACACCAAATTCTTTCTCTCTCTTTGTTTATTTTTGTAAAAGAAACATGTATATCTCTAGAATACAACTTGCTCCCTGAGTTCGACCTCGGGAACTCTTTTATTTTCCGAGTAAAAAAATTTATATTTGAAATGTTGGTAATAACTGGCTATACTACAATGCTATAACAAACCACGTGAAGCCAACGTTATCAGCGTGGTTTCCCAGACATCCAGAAGTTTGCGGGGACGTCTGGCCTAGCTCCTAGACGTCCGATGGTCACCCCGAACGTCTGGAGGTCGCTTCCGCTGTCTGGTACTACTGCCAGACGTCTGATTCGCGATGGATGGCGAATCACCGAGCCTGCGCACACCCAACTCCCTCCCTCAGTACGGTCAGTCGACAGGAAGGAAGAAGGAGACGGAAAACTCACCTTTCAGACGTCTGGATGGTCTTCCAGACGTCTCCCTCGCCATCTGGCTATCAACCCAGACGTCTGATTCTGGAAATTTTTCCAAAATCAGGGCGCCACTCGACCTCCGCTCACGACGCCGCCCGTGTCGCACCTCGCGCGCCTCTGCTCAGACCGCAGCAGTCCCCCCTCCGCGTCGCTTCGCGCCCCCTGCACCCTCCGCTGGCCGGCCCTAACAGCCCCGGCGAGCTCACGCTCACGGCAGAGCTTCGCTCTCGCACGCAGCACCTCCTCCGCGCTCACTACGGCCGCCGCTGCCACCCTCGCGCTCGCGCTCACTCTCACTGGCTGAAGGAGAAGAGGGAGGAGACGGTGGTGATGGAAGTGAGGGGAGGCATGGCCTTTTAAGGCCGTGCGAGGAGGAGAGAGGACGCGGCAGGGCGTCTGCAGCCGCAGGGAATAAACGAATATGCGGGTCTGCGCGCTCAGGTGCGCAGACGACCCGCGCGTGTGGAAGATAACGGATTTCCAGACGTCTGAAAACGATCCCAGACATCTGGTCCGACGTCTGGGCCACCTCCCAGACGTCTTAAAAGACATCTGGGGCACGCGTTCGCTACAGATGGTGTGCCCTTGCACCTTCCCGAACAAATCCTACACACACACACGCCTGCTCTCAACTCTAAAGGAAACAGAAGACTTCGGCGGAAACGGTTGCATGGCCGTACACGTGAAAGAAGAAGAGGATAAAAATAACGTACCTTTCAGACATCTGGACCTTCCTTCAGACGTCTCCTTCGTCATCTGGATGTAAGTCCAGACGTTTGATTCTGGGAAATTTTCCCAGAATCAGGACCTCCTCGCCCTCCGCCAGCAGCGCACGACCGTGCCGCACCGTGCCTGCCTGCTGCTTGAGCTGCAACAGCTCCTCCCCAGTACCACGAGCCTGTTGCGCAACCGCCGGCCTGCCCTAGCTGCTCTGGCGAGCTCGCAACCTCGCGGTCAAGCTCCCTCTTCCTCTCGCAAGAGCCCCTCCTCCCCACGCACTCGCAACAGCCGCTGCTGCCGCTCTCACCCGCTCACTCTCTCGCTGATAGGGAGAAGAAGAAGAAGGCGGTGGAGTGAGGGTGAGGGAGAGGCAGAGGCGTATTTGAAGGCAGCGCGCGGAGAGAGAAAGAGGAAAGGCTGCGTCTACAGGGAGGGAGGAAAGAGAAGGAGGAGGGCGGCGGGTTCAGTCTGCGCACGTATGCGTACAGATGCGAACCCGTACGCAGAAAAAAATTTAATTCCAAACGTCTGGGAAGTCGTCCAAACATCTGGACCACTTCCCAGACATCTTAAACGACGCTTGATGCCCGGTTATAACATATATAGATATATACATATCTATACATATATATAGATATATATGTATACATATGTATACATATATATCTATATATACACACATACACACACACACACACACACACACATATATATATATATATATATAGATACATATATATATATATATATATATAGATACATATATATATATATATATAGATACATATATATATATATATATAGATACATATATATATACATATAGATACATACATATAGATACATATATATATATATATATAGATACATATATATATATATATATATATATATATATACATATAGATATATACATATATACATATATACATAGATATATACATATGTATATGTATATATATACATATGTATATGAATATGTATATATATACATATGTATATCTTGTTGGTGCTAGAGCACCACGATCATTTGTTTTGATGATAACAAAACACGTGTTATTTAACATTTGCAATTTGAGTCCTAGATTTCAGGTAAATTGCAAATGTGGATGTGTTTAGACGGAACTCGAGCCCGCATCCAGGACGGATTGGAGGAGCTTAATGAAGAACAGAGGAGGTTTGCGTGGAGCGACAGACTGAAGATAGAAGACAAGAAGAATAGGATAGATTATTTTTAATCCTTTCTCGTATCTCTTGTCTTTATTTTGCTTGCTCTTTTTTTTTCTTAGAACATCATGTTAAAGTGCCTCAAAGTACCCTAACAGTAGTCCTAGGAACACCTGCACAACCCTAGGATACTTAGGTTTTCTGTAGAACACTTAGAAAACCAATATAGGGTTCAAACAGAGTTTCCAGACGTCTAATTCCAAAATCAGACGTCTGATAAAATATTTTAAGACGTCTGATAACTGTTAGGCTAGACATAGTTAGTTCTATCTGATGAAAACAGACGTCCAAACCTTAGACCAGACGTCTTAGGAGACGTCTGATGGATTTGCCAGACATCCAATTAGTGGACCGTTGGCTAGCTTAGCAGACACCCAAGAATATGACCGTTAGAGCCTTATCAGACGTCCATAGGACTTTCCAGACGTCTGATAAATGACCGTTTTGCCTCGGCTGACCCAAAATCTCTTCTCAGAGATTTTCTAGCCGTTGCAACGTTTGGAAATCAATTCCCACAGTAAAAGTAGGTTTCCAGATGTCCAGACATAGTGCCAGACGTCCTGTATGTCGTCTGATGGACTTGCGTAAAAACCCTGTTTAGATCTGATCCAAGTCAGGGAGAGACCCGCCCAAAATCAGACGTCTGACCTTTTAATCAGACGTCTTAAAGTGAACTTCCAGACGTCTGATGCTAGAATTAGACGTCTGATAAGCCTGTCAGAACAATGATTGTTCCTGATTTCGGGCTGATTCACTTGGGCTTTGCACCCAACGGCTATGGAAGCTTTTCCAAGCCTTCCAAAGCCTTCCTAAGGCCTCTATAAATAGAGGGGACCCTTTACACACTTGGACACACTAAGAGAAACAAGAGACACACCTAAGCAACTTAGTTCCACTCTTTTGTGTCCAATTGAAGTCCTTGCTCTCCAAGCTCTAGTTTCATTCTCTTGAGAGCATCAAGTCTTCGCGTACCCGCTCTCCCGCCGTTGTTCACGAGAGCGACATTGCGCCGTTGCGTGGCTCACGCACCCGCGTCATCTTCGACGCACTCCTTGCAAAGGGGAGTTTCCTTATTCCTATAGAAGCTAGGTTCTTAATTACTTTGTTGGCTCTATAGGACCTGTTGTTTTATTTTACCTTTGTTATTTTGGTTGGGTATTCGCTTTGCGAATTCCCGTCTCCTTCGTGGGACAAAATCCTTCTCGTGGAGAGAAGGGGTTGAGGAACGCTACCCTCGTACTTGTAGCGTGGTTGTATTGAGGTTGAATCACCCTCGTTTTAAGTGATTCGGTTTAGTGGATTTGATCAACTAGGTTGATCGGTAAATCCTAACTCGAAAGGGTTAGGTGGTGGTTTTCACCCAGTTTGGGTTTCCACCTAAAAATTACTTGTGCACATTTTGTGATTGCTTATTTTGTGAGATTGCTTTATATATTTTATTTCCGCAATTATTACGTCACCCCCTCCTAGTAGGAAACTTTCAATTGGTATCAGAGCAGGTCTTGCTGTTTCGGCGTAACAACCAGGCAAGAAGATCATGGAGGGAAGCTGTTCCACAAGTAGGATTTCCGAGGGGCAGTCCACAACCCGTCCGCCGTTCTTCGACGGGAACAACTACCCCTATTGGAAGTTGCGGATGAAGACGTGGCTTCAAGCCACCGACTTCACAGTCTGGGCCAGGTGCGAGACCCCCTTCGACATCCCAGAGAAACCCGCCAGAGGATACTCGCAGCAGCAGATCCGGGAGCTCTCTCTCAACGCGAAAACAATGAACGCGTTGTATTGCGCGCTCAGCCCGGAGGAGTTCAACAGAATCTCGCAATGCGCCACCGCATACGAGATCTGGCACACACTCGAGATAACTCATGAAGGTACCTCTAAGGTAAAAACTTCTAAACTCAATTTACTTTCACAAGAATTTGAGGCTTTTTCTATGAAAACTAACGAAACTTTAAGTGAGATGAACACTAGGTTCACTCTCATAGTAAATAACCTGAAAGCTTTAGGGAAGACTTTCATCAAGGGGGAACTTCAAGGGAAGCTTCTTCGTTCCCTTGGACCGGAATGGGAATAGAAAGTCATCGCCATCGAAGAGGCGAACGAAATGGAGGAGCTCAACATGGAAGATCTCCTAGGCAATCTGATGGCCTACGAGACTAAGTTGAAGCAGAAGAAGAATGATACACCGGAGCCTAAACTAAATAAGACTCTCGCCTTCAGAGCCGCGTCGGATAGCGAGGTAAGTTCCGACGACGAAGACTTTAGAAGTTTACTTAAAAATTTTTCCAAGTTTTGTAGCGAATTAAAGAAAGAGAAAAAGGAGAAGGAAAGCCCGAGACGTAGCTACCACTGCAACGGGAAAGGGCATCTGCGACCAGAATGCCCTCTTCTCAAAAAGGAGAAGAAATCTAAGAAGAAGGCGTTCCAAGCCACTTGGGACGATTCTAGCTCGGAGGAAGAAGAAGAAAAGACCATAGAAGAAGAAACCGCTTGCTTCGGCTTCATGGCCAGAGGAAGCGACAGCGAAAGCGACTCAGACAACGAGGTAAATCTCGATCTTCAAGAAGCTTTTAATGAACTTTTTGAGATTAG